>CM054410.1:57550349-60430349 GCA_028858755.1 Ara ararauna
ATTACCCATTCAGGATGGACTCAGTTGCCTAACTCCTCATTAACTATTTATCAGTTCCTTGGAAGGGAAAATCTACTATACAGTGAATTCCCATCAATATTTAATATAGCAGTGCCTGAAGTGCTGGTCTGAGTTCCTCACTTGTGCAGACGGCATAAGCAAAATGTATACTGCCACATCTCCTAATGGGTGAAATCTCAGCTAAATCCCAAGGCTTCTTTCTTTAGTGATGGTTTACTTTACATACTTCTTAGAATTGTTCATCACCTGTTGCTGAGCATTTCTGCAGGGTTCATGCCAGTCTTTTCCTTGAACAGCAAGTGCACTTATTGATCATCAAGCAGTTTAATCTGAAAGCCAAAATAACATAAATAATAATATAAATAGAGATACCATCTTCTGCTTTGGAAAGTAACTTTACTAGCCTTGGTAGCTGTCTATCTGTTTGTTTGTTTATTTTTATGTAATAAAACTATCATATCTGATGGAGGGTTTTGTCTTATCGCCCTAGTTTTGGTCCCTCACATACACAGCACACACTATAAAAATAATTGCACTGTCTTGCTTAATATAATTTTCTTTCTGTTTCAGAATCATTCATTATAGTCAGAAAACTTCACCAAAAGATTGCTAACTTTTTTGCTGTTTCTATACCTTCTGCTTGCCTGTCCAGTTCCTAATTATAGACATTCTGCCATCACAGTTAAACTTACAGCTGCAAGTTTACTTTGGCTATATTGGTTTTTATCACACTTTTAGCCAAGCCTCAGTTCTCAAGCTTTTCCATTTTTCTCTGTCTAGAGCCAGTTCCTGACTCTGTGTGACACTGCAGCAGGAACAAACTCACACATTAGTGCTTTATTCTGACAGTGTCACATCAGTCTACCCTGTCCTGAAACAATACAAGAATTCATTTTGGGCTGCTCTGGGCAGAAGGTTGTCATGACATTTGTGAAGTCGGGACTGCACGAAGATGCTGCCTGCTGAAGAACACTAAATGTTCTCGGTCTCAGAACCCACAGCTATCCCCAAGAAAAGTAGTTGTTTTTTTTATAGCTTCAAGGCATCAGAAATTGCAATGGGTCAGCCAGAGGTGGAAGAGAATTCCTCAAATATGAAATATTTAATAAACTAACGAATTAACACTATTTTTAAGATTACCAAAACTGCCTGCTATTTTCTTATTTACTCTATCACTCTATTCACTGCAACCTAATGACTGCTTTGAACTGTCTGCAAACACACCCTGCCATAAGCTGAAGATATCCAAACTATTCTTCTTCCCAACAGGCTTGACCACAGTAGCCTATTTATTTCCACTTGAGCATGAAGTAATCTCCATCACCTAGCTGCCACAGCAGCTAAGCAAACAGCAACAGACCTAGAAAAAAAAAAAGTGACTTGCCTGTTCTCAAAGCTGTTGGTCATACACAATAAGTTGCCAATACCTTAGCAGCCAGTGGTGACATGACATAAATTTGCCCCTTTTGATCTGATTTCCCTTACAGCCTCAGAATATTTTGCCTTTTATTCCTTTTCTCTGGCTGCTCATATTGCTCCATGATGATCTCTTTGTTTCATTTTGCAGCCATTTGGGAACATGAAATGGCAACATGCCATGAAGATGGGGCTTATTCCACTTCATTCCACTTACTCAACTGTTTCACTTCATTCTTTAGTCTCCTCAAGATTTATTAGAAAGTTTTATCTTATGTAGCATGAACTCCTTCTGCCAGATGTACACGGGAGCTTTTAAAACTCAAAGCAAAGTCTGTCAAAGGAGTTGCCAATGACCTTTTTACAAGGTTGACCGACCTGTTAATCAAGAGCTGTCACTCAGAATGCAGAACTCCATGTATTTCTGGTAGAAGATTCCCCAAGAGCACATGGCTTGACCAGAAATAGCAAAATACATAAACAGCTTTTAGGCTACCATTAGAAACAACAGCATCATATAAAATTTTAAAAAAAAATCAATTATAGTATTTACCAATTGCTGTTATGAATTTTCAGGTGAGGGCCTTGAATCAGAAAGCTACTAATGACTATATTTCTCTTTCCATAAGTATTTTTTGAGGAGAATACAGTGCATATCCAACAGACCTCAGATAATCATGTTGTATTTTACAAATTTGAGTTATTGGCTGGAGAATTCTGGATCCATAAACTTGTGAAAGGCCATACAGTCAACTGTAGACAGCAGGGAATCATCTGAGGGCATTACCAACAATGTCCACTTCTGCTGGAAGTCTTCTGCCCACTTGTATCTCTCTCTGCTAGTATGGTTTATAAACCAGACCTTACATTTACTTATACCAGTTTACCCACTTCACAAATGCACTTGAGTATTAATGAAATGTATATAATAGTATATGAAATGTTAGTTATGCAGACTGAACATTTATTTGTCTTTCCCTCAGATATTAAACTACAATGTGCTAAACAATTAGCTTTCATGCAGAACTCGTTGATTTGGAAAAAGCTTTAAATTATTGTCCTGGCTCTATCATTTCAGATAAATCATTTTTCATTGGGTTTGGAGCTCAATTAACACTGTGAGTTTCCAGTGAATACTCATTTCTCAAGAAACTAGTAGGACATTTCAGAATGGACATTTCATCTTGGAATGAATCCTCAGAAATGGCAACCTGTAGGCATAAGTGTAAGAAGGAGCAGGAGTGATGGGACACTCTTCTCTAAAACAGAAGATTTCTGCATCCCTGCATCTGAAGGATGGAGAAAGAAGGAAAACCATGTAACATAGTTGAAATAATGACACTTTACACTCATCAAATACCATCTTACTCCCAGGTCTGGTGTGTATACCTGGGAACAGTAGAAAACCTACATGCTGCACTACAGGAGGAGGATGGCAAGCAGCAGTGGAAGGGGAAGGTCCTTTTTCATTTGTAAACATTCTTCTTCATGCTCATTTATGACTTATTCTGTGTCCAAGAATACAATTTTATAGCATATATTCACTCAAATGTCAATATATAAATATACACTCAGGCATTACGTGCATGTGGTCTCCTCAAGTCAGATGTAGTAACAATATTATCTCAGTGTGGTAGAATAATTCATTTAGCCTATTCATGCATTTGAAAAGCTATTAGAATAAGTCATAGTCAAGTGTACTTCCCAGGGGAATACTATGGTCTTAGATTGCTACTTACTTTGAGATCTTTGCCTGAAAGAGGTTAAAATAAACCTTAGCTGGGGTTTGAAGCATATCAGTCTTGGTTTGTTCATCTCTGCTGTTTAAGGTAATGTAAGAAAAAGGGCCATAATGCACTTATGGAATGTATTCCAACAGATTTTTTTATTAAAACACTTCTCAAGTTTGACTGACACTACTTAGTGGCCCTGGGGAAGTTCCTATTAGGTTAAGAATGTGAGAACAGATGCACCAGGTCAGAAAAAAAGTTTGTCATGTTCAGTGTCCTGCCATGAGAGTGTTGTCAGAGACACTTAGGGGAAAAAAAAAAAAAAAAGAAAAAGTGTCAGGAAAGGATAAGTATAAAAAAATCCTGGTTAGCTAACACATTCCAACTTCACTGCTAGAAGTACCCAGTTTAATCTATAGATCTCAGTTGTATTTTCATCATGTTGATTCTTCAAAATGGTGTGATACAATAACCTGTACCATCCCTGTTGTTTTCACTCCTGATGACCTCACTAGCGCATTAGCTGAAGTGCATGTATCTTAACATAATTGTTTTCCTCTCTCTGTGGAAATAACTGCAAAATCACTAAGGTCAGGCCACATCAACTATAACTGATCAATGAACCCCCACAATGGAAGAAGGCTCAGAGGAGATGGCAAAGACATGCTCATGAAGTTCAGGGAAGAACACAAGGCGTGACCACAGCTGTTGTAAAGAAAGTAGAGCTTATCCCAGCACAAAGTGGGCATTTGGTTGTCCTTTGGTTTAGATAAATGGATCAAATAGTTTTGTAAATGGCCTTCCAAGAGTTAATAAAAAAGATGTGAATGTCTTCCTATGCCAGACAGACCATCATATGGGAAATGTGCAAGTGGCTCAGCTGAACCTGTACAACAACTGAGCTGCCAACAAAATGAACTCTGAAGAGACCAGTTGAGTTGCCTTCAGACCATGTGTTCCTTCCCAGTGACTGGGGATACCCAGCACCAGCATACAGAAACTGGTAACAAAAAAAATATTTTTATTGCTATTTGACCATATATTGCAATTGCTTTATTATCCTTGTGTTGCCATTTCAGTATAATGCTGTATCACTCCATTGAATCAAAATCACATGTAATGTCAAGTATCTTAAAAAAAGTGAATTCGGTCTTAAAACATGAAAACTGTCCTAGCATGGAAAATCTAAAAGAAACTAGTCAGAGAGTATTGAAGTCTTAACATCAACTTAGTTCAATAAGACAGAGGCAAAATTAATTTTTACCATTTTGGTTTGAAACATCGTCTAATTAAATTGAAACACATTCATTCCAAGATTGTAAATCCCATGAAGGAAGAACAATCATTTATGGATACAGCTGGAAAGGATGGCAGTAAGATTAAATTATGACAAAATGCAGTTTGAATGTCAGAATTAAAATCTTCATGGTTAGATTTGCAACATTATGGAATAGCTTCTGAAGAGAAAGTGAAGATTTTCCTGTTGTATTTTCCTGCCAAAGATTACCCTTAGTATTTGAAACTCCACCGGCAAAATCACTAAGGACCACACAAAAGGAGTTTGTCCATCTCTGTTTTAAATAGCATTTAATTTATTTTAAATATACTGTATATGCTTGCAATGATTTTTTCTAACTCTAATACGAGTCTTTGGTTTTCTTGTTACTGATGTCTTTACTATTTCCTACTTTTAAAGACAAAGAAAGTCGAGAATATGATTTCTGTTATTACATGGGAAGTATACATATTTTCAAGTGGCAAAATCAGGCTGCAGTGATCTAATTAATGCAGAATGAAAAGAACTGAGTAAAATGCAGTTTACTCATTGTTCAGATTAGTATAAAGATGGAGGTCCCAGAGGAAGAAAGCAAGGTGACTGCATTCTTAAAGTTTGTTCTAGTCAATTTGAAAGAAAGCAAAATTCACGACAGGGGCAGAGGAAAAAATAAAAAAAAAATGTATGAAAGAAATTCTTGTAGGATGCAGTTATTGCCTGGGGAACACAGAAGTGCTAAAGCATGTAAAACTACAAAAATAAGGTGCACAGAAAGGCTACTGACTCATACTTTTAGTCTCTCCAAAATTTTAAATGTATTCCTGCTACAGGGGAACACATAGATTTTTGCATGCTAGTCCAGTGAATGAAGAACCTGATATTCCTCCATATGATGCTTGAGTAGATTAAAACGTAGCAAATCTTTCATTTATGCTGCTCTTATTTAATGCACAAGTAATGAAATACAGAAAACATAGGTCATTTTGGCAGACCAATAGGCTAAAAGGCTTCTTTTAGCACTGTTTTTCTCTTTAGGGTGAATAATTAAGTGCTTACGAGTCCCTTCAAATGTTCAATTCAACTTTACTCTTAGAGGTAATGCATAGGCAGAGATGTAGGTAGAGAAATACTTACCTATGAGAAGTGTGAGAATCTCTTACCTTTTATTTGGCTTGCTGAGTATATTTGCATCCAGTTCCAGTATCCACACCAAAAAAAAAATGGAAAATTGTGAAATTGTTCTGTGAAGAACTATAAAAATTCATGTGAAATTGAAAAGCAGGTTACTATTGATCTCCTAGAACCACTCAGTTGGTCCAGTTTATCAAACAGATTTTTCAGAAGGAAACAAGCATCAGTTAGAGGAGATACAAAATCATGACAGAGCACTTATACATAGCAGACAAAGGCTAGATGAAATCAAAAGGGATAAAAGCTGTCACTTGGCAAATTTGATTCAGTTGTGGAACAACTAGTTTTATGGTATCACCAGGTAACTGCTGTCCAAGGGTATCAGATTGTCCATCCCTCGAACTTTTTAAATCCAAGACTAGACATGACACGAGGTGAGAGACTCTTCAGCAACCACATAGCCAAACGCAGTGAATTTATACAGATACTAATATTTAAGCTAGGATGAATTATTACAACAGTCCTTTCTGGCATTTACAATTCTAAGCCTAAAAGTAATTTTTTTTTTAAATTTAATTCCTTTCATCCAATGGATTTTAAGTGCTTAACAAACACTAATAAATTAAACCCCTCCACTTTATAAAAAGTAGGTAATTATTACTAAATCTGCTTTGCAGATATGTAAGCTGTGGATCAGTGAGGTTAAATGATTTGTCAAAGGCTGTGCAACAAGCAAATATCAGATCTGGACTCCTGGAAAATCTAGGCTTTGAGTACTCTTCTAACTATGATAACTGTATCATACTCTGGATAGAACAACGTTGATCTTTTTAATTTCTTAGCAGTCAGGCGTCATTAAGTAAGTATCTGCAATGATAAACAGATCTGAAGAGAGGAGGTGAGGTACTGGAGTGCTGATCTACGAAGCTGAAAGGTAAGTGAAAAGATACCAACAAGATACTACAGTTTATTTAACAAAACCAAAACCAGCGGATGATATTAATAAATATTGGGTGAAGTGTTTTTTCTTTGTCTAAAAAAGACGGCAGAACATATCTGTAAGGACTTTAAAAGGTACTATTTCTTGAAGCTACTCAGAACAGACAGCATGCTCTGACTTTCCACTCCCTGTCTGATTAAATACAGCTTGGTGCTGCCTGGTATCAGCATGCAGGGTGTTCTTAAATCCTGGCCTGGATTATGCTACATTAAACTGGGCAAAATTTTCACTAAAGTCAGTAGTAAAACTTTTCCAGACTTCAGCGTTTTAATTTGTGTCACTCCAAACTTTCAGTCCAAATTAAGAGTTTGCACTGCTATTACCTTTTATTTCTCCCCTTATGCTTGCCTGGGGAGTAATTTCTCTCTCTTGCTTGCAGCATCCTTTTAAATTGGCCCACAGAGAACCTGTGAAAATGGAATGAAAACTCTAAGGCATGCCTTTCATGGTGATTTCTCTGCAGCAAACTTCCTGAGTTGAGGATCTTGGTCCTAGTGCTGTCCCTAATAGAAAAGTATTTTGGGTACCGCTGCCAGTACAGTAGTATCCCACAGTTCTGGTTTCTTAATGGGGCGACTCCTACAGAAACCATGATACTGTTAGGCAAGTCTTCCTGTTGACTATTCAAGAACAGCTGAGGAAAACACACAAAAAGAAACTGTAGGTTTCAGAACTACAATATCATGATGTTGTATTTGTGGGTAGCAGCCTGCTGAGTGAGTAGTGATTTTTAACCCATAGCTATCCCTAACTTCAGAGACCTACAGAAAAGTCACAGCAACAGACTTGATGCAGATGCTCCTAGAAAAGTACCAAACTCAAATACCTCAGAGTTATCAGGAAAAAATAGAAAAACAAAAAACAAAACCCACAACACTCTAAATATGGCATTTTATAGTTGCGGTTCCTGCAGGGCCACTCATGCTTCGGGGTGGATTGTCAGTGTCTAGCAGTGATTCTTAGAAACACAAGAATTCAACACAGGAAAGGATCTTTTAGGACTGAGACCATGAATTCAACACCTTGCTACTGTAGGCAACTTTGTCTCATATCACTGTTTGAATAACCATGGGCTAGTTCATCACTGCTAGGTTGTTATGACTTCTATGACTGCTTGAATCATCTCCTGTTTGCATATAATGTCAAGTAAAAATGCTAATATAGGACTGAATGTAATGCATTATTTCATTCTAACTCACATTCAGCCTCATATATTTTCCTTTGTTTACAACCAACAATATTTTCCATATATTCTCCTGCATACTCCTTGACTAAGCAAGATCTATCTTCATACCTGCAGAATGCAACAAATCAAAGAATTTTCTTTCATAGTTTGGAGAGAAATTTGCAAGCTTCTGAGATCCATGAAAATACATACCTTTTTTTCTGCTAGCTGCAAATAAAACGCAACTATATTAGGAGATCTGGCACAGTATTCCAAAGATTGAACACCACTGAAATGCATACTGTAGATAGTCTGCTTGGTGCTGCTAGGTTACATACTTTGACTGAAATCCATATCTCATTGACGTCCAGGAGGAATTTTGCCCCCATCTTTCTAAGCAGACCAAATGAAAAACTCCAACTTTAAAAGGTCTAGGCACATACACACAATTGAGAAGTTATTGGCAAGCCAGGCTGAACACTTTCAAACAATTGTTATGCATATACAGTCCAAACAATAGTATATTGTGTATGTGGAAACTTTGTGCAAGTCTGAGCTCTTTACTGCTTCTATGTCTTTTGATGTTAAACAGCCACTTCTTTTAAAATGTATGCTACTAAATTACAGACTGTTCTTACAAATCAGTAACAAAAGCAAAGAGAAGCTAGAGAATATCAAGGTAATGCAAGGGCAACTACAGCTGTCAAATGTAACCTGACTTGCTTTTTATGTGCTGTTGCTTAAATGAGTGTAAGAAAAACAGATAAATAACAGCAGATGAGGAAAAGGGCAAAGGACAATAGAAGTATCTTGGGAAAACAATACAACAAAGCATCTGTTTTTTTCAGCTCAATAAATGGCTGACATGCAGAGTACAGTTCTTTTCCAACCTTTTTTCTTTTTAAATGCTTCCAAACAGCTTTAATATATTCCATCCATGCTTAGAGAAAATAATGAACTGACGAATAGATGATACTTTGAAGGGATTAACTGTCTGCTGTAGAAGAAACTCGATCGACTGCAAAATAACCCAAAAACTGAGTGAACTTTTTATTTATAGATCCTTCCCAACAGAAAAGCAATATAGTCAAAATTAAGTAGTCTTTCTTTGAAAATTGTAGTTATTTTGATAAACAGTGCTGTCAAAGCAACAAACGTGAATGCCACAAAATCTAGATCATTCACTTTCATGTAAGGTTTACAAGATTTCTTGTGAGAATACTTCATAGTTAAAATATGTCTTCCTTGGGGATCACACAAGCATTTCATTTTTGTTTTGGCATTGGGCCCATTGTGTTTATGAGGTCCTTTGGAGAAGTGGAATTGATGACCATAAAGGAAAAAATGAGAGTTACTTATTTTAAACCATGATTATAACCTTTCAAGATTTTTCAGGAAAAAAGCTATGCTTTCTTCCAGATATATATGAATAAAAAGGGACTTTGCTGCAAAAAAAAAGCTTCAGAGTTCCATATTTAGCCTATCAATATCATGCTTTATATTGTAGGGTTATTTATCATGCTATAGTGATATCCTTTGCTGTTTTGCCAGCTACACTAAATACCATGTACTACATTTTCTTGATCTACAATACACAGTATTTTTGTTGGCAACCAGAAGATTGCAGGTAAAACTTCAACTCAATTGAATATTCTTTGATTTTTTTACATAAGCTTTTCAATTACTAATGAAAATTTAACAAACTTTTTATTAATCTTGATTTCTCATCTATCACGTTTTTAAATTTACACTACAGATACAAGAATACCTTTAGGACTTCTGCACAAGTCCTAAAGACTATGCAGAGGAGCATGGACTTACAGGTACAAGCCATGCAAGAGCAGCTTTGCTGTGGCAGGTCTGCATGATATTGGCAGAACTGTGTGACGTGTGTTGGTATAGCTTTTTTCCTAAGTGATTTGCAAGCCACTCTTTTTGATAATTTGCGTAGATTCTGGGCACAATCAGTTATATTTTATAGCAAAAGACTAATTTTCTTTTACTGTAACTTGTAGAAGATTTAGGCACTGTAGGCCTAATCTTGTTGAGTTTAGTCCCATAAAACTCTAGGCATCCTTTACTGCACCAAAAATACTGAAAAATTAATATGTTCAGTGCATGACAGTCTGAACTGGTGCATTCCAGGAGCAGGAAGTTTAAGTGAGCACTACTATACAGCAGTTGCAATGTTAGTGGTGCAATGCGAACAAAGAACGTCCATTCTGCTGCTTACTAGGTGTTGTGGTTTAAGCCCAGCTAGTAACTCAAATCATGCAGACAAACACGAAATTTAACCTCGGAGATCCGTGGCAATAAGCTTGATAAAGTTCTGATACTCTAATACATGCTAAACGAATGCTAAATGAATGAGAAACTGGTTAAATCCTAGATCACTCGGTAATAAAAAAACCCAATGTGATTGCTGACCCCACAATTCAAGCGTCACATTCTGATTCAGTTCGTCTGGGGCTTTTTCCCTTTTCCACCCCCTTGCTCAGAGAAGATACAGCAACATTTGCACAGCAGAAAATATCAATTTTCACTCAAAATGAAAACCTTTTGACTGTTGTGATAGCAAATCTGATTTTAACATTAGCCTTTAAAGTAGATTATTACAACACGATTTTGCATGTTCCATTTTCTACCATATGCCTGTTGACAAAGGATTTCAGAAGTATAAAACAATTACAGTTATTCTTTTGTTTATGCAGAAATGCTAAATGCTCTAGTGCAAAGAATATATAGTGGATTTGACTAGATATTAATGATCTCTTAAAAAGAAATATCTGTTTATGAATTCTTTTCATGATCATATTTTCACACTTTTATGATATATCAGTAATTGCTTGATTCGTAATTTTGATATTTCCTCTCCTCAACTGTAAGACAATCCTACATTTCATAACTGTTCTTCAGTCATCTGGTAGCTGGATTCCACTATCTCCTCTGCTTTCTTCACTTTGAAATGTAAGTTTGATATAACCAGTTCTGAAAACACCTTTCCAATGTCAAATACAAGATGCATGTCTTTGGAGTGCATATGGCAAAGGTCCAAAATGAAGAACAGTAAAAAGCAAATGGTGCCAAAACGATATGAAATTAATTTCTTAACTGTACAGGTCTTCTGTAACTTCAATTTCTAAAAGTAATATTTTAATGAACAATTTTCATTAAGCACTGCAGTCTGCACAAAAGCTAAGCTGAGATGGAACATGTTAAAAAAAATAAATCATAATGAAACAACAGGGATCATGAATGCCAAAAGAGACAATGTCAAAATCTAAGTTTTTTGACATTATCATCCAAGAAAATAAAATTCTCATATTTTCTACTCTAATGATACAAGGCTATGGCATGGCTGATAAGGCAAATAGTATTTACTCAGAACCTGCACAAAGCAGACTATGTCATTTATACTTTTGCAATGTTCTCATAAATTCACTCTTAGCTACATCCGCAGCAGTTTTACTGACAATGACACTATAATCAAAGTCCTGCTAAGCAGGCTTAAAATTTTTTAACCTGATTCCTTTTCAGCTTCTGGCTTTTCTTGACAATTATCAGACTGGCATTTGTCAAGCTGATGCCTGTTTTGTTGGCATACTTCACACATGGCAGCTAATTCTGCTGGGTTCTTGTTTGGCTGAGTCTAATCTCTTGGAATTGAAGAGTCAGGCAGACTCGGTATACAGTATACAATGGAAAAGGCTGCTTATGAAATCTACCACAGAAGCACTATGTTAGTGGACCCTGACAAAGAAGGTTAAGAAAATGTTCTCCTAGTCCCTTTTTTCATGCTCCTGTGTTGAAAGCTGTGGGTTAGTTGCTTTCTAAAATGTTTTTGATAACTCTCCTCCTTCTTCTGTGCGATGAAATTGACAGAAACATAAGTCTGCAAATGCCAGGTACCCAAGTCAAAAAACACTTATGGTTCACTCTTCAAACTCTACTCTGCAAACAGTGCAGAAATGTATTTTTTTAAGTGAACAGACGGATTTTCTTAAGTCACATGATTCTAAGAACTGCCTTTTTCATTAAAAACTCTGTTGTAGTACAAAAAGCGTAGCTAAAAACATTGTGTCTTCCACATTGCCTACAGTAAATGTGTCTACAGCATTTAAACAACAAAACCACTGAGATCTCTTTCATCCAACTAAGATCTTCCCAGGTGCATAGCTGCACAATGAATGTCTCTAGAATTTCCTTGCTAATTGTAATAATATGAATCATTCTTGTTTCTGTTTGTTCTTTTAACCAGATATGATTTTCTCCACAACGTAAAGGACCTTTTTCCTTTGCTGCAATACCAGTGCTGCACCAAAGTAAACAAAGTAAACACCACTGGTGAGAACCTACACACAGTAGTATCCACTTGAGGTAACATTTATGCCATACCAACAGTCGTCTTGAAGTCCATCACCTGCATACACCATGCGCCTTTCATGACACGTAACAAACTCACTGTCAGATCTGTTGCTTCTGCTAAGAAAGCAGCTCCTCTGCAAATGGCTCTCCAGCATGTAATGCACACAAAGTGTACATCAACAAAGGAAACCTGAAGTTTCCTAAATGGAAGGACTATCTCACGCAAGTTAGCTAGCTTTGCATAGGAACTTCTTAGAGCTGCCTTTAGACATAGAAATTTACCTTTTACTTTTGCTACGATTCAGGGCACCTGCCTCCAGGGCTGACAAAACAGAGTTGTAGCATGATCTGTAATAACCTACTTTGCAGCTCTCGGTTTGTTTTTGTTGGTTTAGGGTTTGGTTTTTTGGTTCTTTTTTTTTTTTTTTTTTTTTTTTTTTCCCCTGCTGATTAATTTTCACTAATATGAGTAATGTGAGTTGATGGGTGGTGCTTTGTGAGGAGGGAATGCTGTCAAAGTCTAAAACTTTGTTACGCACTGGAAGATATGCACAAGCAAGCACAGGGTTTTGCAACATATAAGAACTGTTTATGATTTTACAGCTTCTGATTCATATGTGAAATGGGCAGCAAGAATAATGGTTGCAGCTTTGCAAACTTAAATTGGAAGTTATCCTGAATGTTGATTAAACTCTGAAAAGTGTTAAAGGGCATCTTGGGATCTCTTTTTACCCATCCAAAATGTATTATTAATAACAAAAAATAATAATCATGCTTACTACATAAGGCTTGAAGGCAATCAAGTACAGGATTTCCATCATGTTTCCAGATGACAGCAATAGCCCACCCCTTCCTTGATTTTCTGACTTGTTTTTCTTCACTTATCTGGATATGGACAGAAAAAAAATCCCTGCTAGCTGACCATCCCACACAAGATTTAAGCAAGCAATGAACAAAAGACAGCATGCCCATAAATGAGATTAAATATTTGCCCACTAATCAATGTATTATTACAAAACTAAGAACTACTTATACCTGCAAGCACCTATTTCTGGCCATATATTATTTTGAATTCTGTATTCAGTTTTGGGGATTTTTTGGTTGTTTGCCTGTCTCCTGTTTTTTTAACCTCTTTCTATCTATTTCAAAGGGCAGGGTTTCTAAGCAAACACTGATGTTCTAGACCACCAGCTGTAGTTACTCAGTGCAGAGAAAACATCCTGAAAACCTAACTTTCATAAAGAGGACTCATAAAAAATGTGGTCTCTGTATGAGCGTTTGAACAGCAATCAGCACAAAGTATCCTTTTAAAACATCACAAGGTCAAACAGGATTATTATTTAACTTAACTTGTTTCTGATCCTGCCATGTCATCATAGGAGATGCACAGATGCTGCAATAAGAGCTTGCTATGTAACACAATCTGCATAAGGTGTATAGTTATCTGCAATACAGAGCTTTTTGCAAGAGTTAACAGCAATCTTTGGAGTAGTTTTAGTTATACTGTGCGTTGTATCCGATTCCTTATTTTTTGGTCTTATGCTTTAGTTTTATGGTATAGCGCTCAATCTTTCTTGCACCTATGAGGTTTACATACTTGATTCTACAGTGATAATACCAAAATTGGAGATTTGGTAAGACACTGGCTCTGTAATAAGTTAAGATTGAGCAATAGCTTTCAAAAGTCTTTTAAAATGCCTTTAAATTAATGTCTTTAATTTGGAGAGTATGGAAGAACTGAACTGAATGACAGGAAGGAAAGCTATGCATTTATCCTAGGGCCATGGATTCTCTTGCTTTGGCTTTAATGCTGGGCTATTTCAGTTATTCTTATTGAGTCAATGTTAATAAAAAATCAGTGCAGTGGATTTTACTATTTGTAAAGCCAGAAACTGTACATAGGATAGTAGGATCTTGACTGGGTAGAAACAAACACTTTAATTTGCCCTTTCAAAATGACAGCATTAAAAATATTTTAACTTCACAAAGGCAAAAATTTGAAACTCCTTAAAGTGTGTCAACAAACTGATTCCTCATAATTAGATATTTATCAAACATGTGTGAAAGTATTTGTAAAGACAAAACCCTATGAACTTGAATGGCAACATACCATGTCTAAATTATTACATATATATGGATTAAACATTGAACCATTACACTGGACTTAAAAGTAGATTTTTCTATTGTCTCAAGGGGTAGATAAGCACCTTCCTTCCATTTATGTTTTTTAAATCTTCTACCTTGTAATTCTTCCTATTGCAAACTTCGGGGGGTGGGGGGGGAAGGGAAGGGGGAACACCCAAAGAAACAAACAAAAAAACAAACCCATGAGATGTCAATATGCAGCCAGGATTTTTTTCAGTTTCTTTTCAAAGTTTTCCTCAATATATTAAACTTCTGAATTTTTCAGACTAATATCCATACTTATGTACTGAAGAGGTCTTGCCTAATTTGTGAGCTGAAGCTCTTCTGACTGCTTAGCAGAAGCAGAGATATTGAACTGACAAATTTAAATGGAAGCAAAGCTGATACCTGTAGATAATTTTCAGAAAAAACAAAAACAAAAAACAAACACACCAAAAGAAAACCCAAGCAAAAAAGCAAGGAAATTCTTAAGAACCATGTAGAAAAAGAAGTATGTATGATTTCTGGGCAAAACAACAAGCCTGAAAAAGTCACTGGACGATAACCTCACTCTCACTCTAAGTTGCCTAGAATTCATGACTGTATTTTCCATTATGGCATTTTCTTTTTTTTTTTTTTTTTCTTTTTTTTAATACAAGGATATCAAAGTTGCTGCTTTGGACATCTGAAATCATGAAGTTATTGAGACTCAGCACACCACATTAAAGTAAGCATATATGTTATTTCTGGTCGGTAAACTGGAAAATGAGGGTTAGAGAAGCAAGGGAGTTGCCAGACAGTTTAATAAAAAGAACATTAAGAATCTTCATTTAATTGCTCTGTTCTAGGCAGCCAAAAATACTCACACACACAAGTAAATACTGGGTCAGGTCCATCTACAGCCATTTTGTTCTGTTCTCTTCCATAAGATTATTTCTTCCTTCTATGAAAAAAAAAAAACCCAAACAAACCAAAACACCCCAAACCCAAAACAGAAAGGCAAGTATGGAGTACATACACACACAGTCTTTCACAGGTAAATGTATCCAAGAGGGAAAAATTACCATTAGGTTAGAGATATCACTTAGAAAGAAGGCTCTTCTCTTACTTGAGAATCTTTGCAATCAAACAGTGAATACACTTCTCTATAAAGAATTCAGTGATTCTCTCTAACAGTATTATTTATAGCTTTGGTACCTACTCCTCTCATATGGAAATTACTCTGAGGTTTTGCTCTGTATTACTCTTTGACAGCTTACAGTATCAATGATTACAGTAAAAGATTAGAGAATTTATAATGATTAACCATTCTGTTCAGTTATTAATTTGCAGAACTTAAGCTGTGATTGCTTCTAAGTCATTTTTCAGCAACATATTTATGGGATCAGAGAGTGATTAAAAATATAAGAAAATGCTATGCTTTCAAGTTCCTGAAAAACACATTTCTAGGGATACCACCAATAAACAAAAAAGCTGTATTTTTTTGCAGTCCTTTTAAACAAAACACCAAAGATGATTTAAACACATACGGACTAGAGGATTATATGTTTTTCTGCCTAAACACCTTTAATCAAATTCCTCTGAAATGTTAACACGATTTAAAGATATACATTTTCACAAGACTTAGACAAAAAACAGTTTTGCAATGCAGCTATATTCTTTACTGATTTGCAAAGAACACCCATTTTCCCAGAAAAGTCTTTCCTTAATTCTCTATGTTGTAACAACAGGTGGAAAAGGAAAAGGGAAAAAAAATAAAAAAAAAAAAAGGAAGGATGGGCTTTGCTTGTTTAACTCATGAAAGTCATTGGAGTTTATGTCAGAAATAGAAAAAGTGGATTGGACCCTGCTAATTAGTTTTACTTCTGAAGCACTACTCAAATTTATAAAAGAGAAAAATAATACACAAAAACTAGAGGAAAAAATGTGGATGTACCTTTGTTATTTTCTGTGATTCATGGGTGCTAAAGTACCTTTGAATGGCAAAGGAAATCGCTTAAATTATTGTAACAATACTATCTATATTGTAGTGCCAGAAGTCATTTGTATCCGCTCAAGATACTAAGAATTGCTGAACAGTGGTAAAAACACAACGTGTATTTTTAAGGGAAATCAGCAGAGAAAGAAAAGGTACAGATTTATCACTTTTCCCTGGGACAAAAGTCTTAAGCTGAGCTCAGTTTAATTATTTTGAGGTACATGATCAATCAATACACTAAAATTCCTTGCAACTACCAAGAAAGTACGTGCTGTACACTGTACGTTAAAGACTCCTTTACACTGTGAAGCTCGAGATAAAGCAGCCACAGAGGCTGGTCAGTAGCAGTTTCACACTTACTGTTTTTTAACTAAGACTTACTCAAAATGGTTTAACTGATGTTAAATCACTTGTTAATGGTCATTACCTTTCTGCCAAATGAAGGCTAATGCCAGAGGCCATAGGTATACAGAAGCAGTTTATGACATCAATAATTGTTTAATCATGCAATCATGGAAATGGAGAGTGGACTAGAAGCTAACATGCTTCTGGGTATTGGGTATTTGATGGGTTCATACAAATTCATTCTGATGTAACAAAAAGCTCACCCTCTGTTCATTAAGGTATTGCTTTTTTACTTGCAGAATTAATTTACTTCTTGAGTCCAAAGGATTTATGTTTTTGTATTGTTTATAAACTAATAAGATACAGCCACCTACAGCTTGCTTGCTACTTAAAGCAGGGGAAGAAAAAGATATCTTCCTGCTATAGTTAGTTCTTTTGGGAGTGTTTTTTTTCAATTAATAGTTTGAGTCCTTTTACACAGCTTTGCTTGTGTTAAAGAAAACAAAACCAAAACCACCACAAAGAAGCCCTTCTCCCCCCAAAAAAGACTGACCAAAACAACAAAAAAATCCCACACCCAAAGAACAATAAAAAAAAACCCAAACCACAAGTACTATGGCTGTGCAAGTGTATTTTATATACGAGATTACGCTCTGACTTCACTATTAAAAGGTGCTTTAAGTTGTAGAAACCAACCCCTCATTTTTTCCCCGTGATAATTCTCAAAAGGCAAGAAGAAAAAAAAAAAAAAAGAATTATTAAGTTTTTTTACAAATGTGTCTGAGAAGATTCTTCTGAAGGAAAAAAAAGTTAATTATTCTGCCTCCTGTAATGGTAGCGGTCTGTCCGTGCCGGGAGAGAAAGACTAAGAAGACATTAGATGTGCCCATTCCTATTCAAAGAACTCAGTTCAAAGATAGAAAAAAAAAAAAAAAACCACAAAACACCCCCCCCCCAAAAAAAAAAAAAAAAAAAAAAAAAAACCCACACTGGTTTGTTTGGGGGCTTTTAAACAAATAGGAACGAAAAAAAGTTCGGTTTTATGATGTCTCTAATACCTGGAGTACTCGGCTGATGCACTCTGAACCCTAGTGAGGCTAACCCACAGACATCACCATCTTAAAAACAAGGCTGAAGGAGACCACAGGAAGACGAAATTTAGACAAGTTTTTTAGGCTTTTGATAATTAAGACCTGCAAATCGTACAGATCCTTCGATAATACATATATGTATATTTAAAAAAATAAACCAAGGGATTGATTCGAGGAAAGGAGAGAGACGTAGTGAGACACACAGGAGCGGAGGGGAGCGCGGAGGCGCGAGGACAGCAGATAAGGGCGGAAGAGCGCAGGGAAGCGCGGAAGGGCGCCGTGTGCTGCCAGCCTCGACCGCTAGGGGGAGTTGGGGCGCTTCCGATGGCGGAGAGGCGGGAGGAGCTGGCTGCGCAGCCCCCGGGCCCTGGCCGCCGTCACCCCGGCAACGCGGCGGGGCGGAGCCTGCTCCGGCGGGAGCCGCTCACCTGCTGGCGCTGCGTTGTTCTGGTGCCCGCGGCCGGCGCCGCCTCCCGCTCCTGCTCTGGCGCTACGTCGCTGGCTCCCGCAGGAGGGGTGACCGGCCGCTGGTGTCGCCCAGGGGGGTTAGTGGGGAAGGAGCTTAGTTTTACGACTGCGTTTCTCGGCGCAGCGTTCTGCATGGCAGAAGGAAACTCATCCGCACACAGCCCGAGTAGAAGCCCATTGCAGCGTTCGGCGCTGAAACGGTTACCTTCAGCGGCAAAGGCTGCACAGGAACCACTCCGACGTCTCAGTAATTCAATTAGTCAGGTTTCTAGAAGGTGGAGTTGGGTGTCTTTTTTGGCATGGAGGAGGAGGAGACGCCTGGGACGACGCCTCCTTTCTCGTGTTTCGAGCCAATGGCGTCGATGTAAAAAAAAAAAAAAAAAAAAAAAAGAAAAGAAAAAGAAAAAAACCCCAATCTGCAAGCAAACAGGAGGCTGTGCGTTGAGTGGCTGCGCGGGCAGACCCCCCACCCCACCCCCCCCCCCCAAGTAAAGTGCATGCAAAAACCCCACATGATCGAGCACCAGCGTCCGTGCTCCGAGCCCGCAGCCCGCACCTCCACCTCCTCCTCGCCTCCTTCCTTCCAGCACACCGGAGCCAGCTCCCGCCTCGGACACACGCGCGTGCATGTATGTATGCGTGCGTACCTCCGCACACCGCGTTCCGCCCGCTGCGGCTGCCTCGGCCGGGCACACGCATGCACCTCGGCAGCGCAGCGCGCCAGTCTCCGAGCGGTTCCAGGTTGCTGATGTCGGATTTACACGCAGTGAAGGGACCGGTCATTGCAAAAGGGGGCGTGACTGTTTAAAGGGGGTTTTTCCCCCTCCCATGCAGCAATTTTTTTTCTTTCTTTTTTTTTTTTTTTTGAATTGACTTTTGCCCCTCCAATCCTCGTCGCTCTTTACGATCCCTCCCTGCCTGCCGCCGCATTCAAGTTTATTTATTTGCCTGCTGGCGTGGTATATTTTTCCTCGTTGCTCTTGCTGCTGCTTCAGAGGGAAAAGGGGAGCAGCTGTTGGGCAAGACCGAGACGAAGAACTGGGTTTCTTGCCCCCCCCCCCCCCGCGATCTCCTTATGTAGTCATCTGAGGGGTGGATTCTTTCTCTTACCCCCTCCCTGCTCTTTCAAACTGTTTTGTCCTTCCGCAGAAGTTGATGTTCCCGGGACTGGACCCTGCTTTATCACAGAGAGGTTCCGGGAGAGTGAAGGAGGAGATTTCCGCACCCCGCCGTATCGCTCCGTTCGTACCTCTAGCAGGAGAGGCGAGCCAAGACCAGCACCATCAGAGGAGTTTGCAGGCTTGATTTTCTACTCCGAGGTTCTGCTTCTTTTCCACGCCCTCTCATAAAACAGTTTTTTTAATTTCCATCTCCTTGGTTTCCACGCCGCAATATTTCTTGGATTGGCCGTTCTTTTTTTTTTTTTTCCCCCTACCCCGCTCCTTTTTTTTTTTTTTTTTTTTTTTTTTTACCCGTTCCGCCTTCGCTGTTGCACAGTCCTTGGTGCATCCACCGCCCAGGAACAGGAAGGACAAGAAACCACTCCACAAAGTCTTCAAGACACGCTCTGTGCTGCAGAACAGGCTCCCCAACTCCATCAGCGCAGCAAACAAACTCCTCAGGGCTTTTGCTTCGCGTACCCTCTCCCTCCCCCCTTTTTTTCTTCCTTTTCCTTTTTTTTTTTTTTATTTTATTTTATTGTTTGTCTTTCATTTGCTGAGGGCAGGAAGGAAAACATAAACTTTGTACTTTAAGATCCGCTGGTACTTTTCGCCCTTCTGCCAGCCTTAATACACTGCCAGGACCCCCCGCGGGCTTGCAGGGTAAAGATCTCCTTCCCTTTCCCTCCTCCCCTCTCCCTGCTCTCTCGCTTGCTCCCCCCGGCCTTCCCCCAGCCGCGGGGCCGCTCGCAGGGGGCTGAGGAACGGCGCCTCTTCGCCTGCCTGGCCGGCGGGCCGGTGTATTCTGTGCCGTGGGTTCAGTGCGGGGCTCCCGGTGAATGAACACCGCCCACCTCTTGCCGCCGCCCGCCTTGGCCTCCACCATCCCCCGCAGGGGTGAGGCTCCCTGAGGGACCGCGGCTCGCGCCTCCTTGACGGCTGCCCGTCTGCGGCGGCAGGCGCTCGGTGCGGAGCCGGCGCGCCTCTTGCGCACCCCTTTATATTTATTTACGCCGCCGCCTGCAGCGCCCCGGCTCGGTCCCGTCCGCGCCGTCCCCGCTTGCCTTTTTTTTTTTTTTTTTTTTTTTTTTTTGTTTGTTTGTTTTATCACCCCCTCTTTCTCCATCTCTCCGCATCCCGCCTCGCCGTGATGCCGCACGTGGAGATGCTGCTGCTGGCGGCCGCGGCGCTGTGGGTGTGCGTGCGCGGGCAGGAGCCCGGCGCCAAGGCGGTGGCCGACCGCTACGCCGTGTACTGGAACAGCACCAACCCGAGGTACGCGGGGCGGGCGCGGAGCGAGCAGAAACTGCCTCGGCTGGAAGCTGAGGGGAGGGAAACTTTCTTTTTCGGAGGGTCAAAAATACAGGCAGCGACGGGGGAAGGACGACGGGGGAGGTGGCATTTTTCTTCTCTGTGCCCCCCTCACTTTATCCGGGGTCGGCAGGCACCGGGCGGATGCTCCTCCGGTGCGCCTTGGGCAGCGGGAACACAGGCGCCTCCGGGAGTTGGGGTGGGATGAGGGGACGCGGGCAGCGGCCGTCGTCCGGCGGGCTGCTGCCGCAGGCGAGGCGCGTTCCCGAGGCAGGGGTCTGCCTTCCCGGCGGGACGGAACGGAGCGGGGCGGCCGGCCCCGGCTTCGCGGCAGCCGCTCCCGGGATCACTGTCAGCTGCGGAGGAGGGGTGTATTTCATCTGGCCCGGCCCTGCCTTGCCCTGCCCTGCCCGCCCAGCGGGGGGCTCTCCCGGGCAGGCTAGAGGTACCCGCGAGCAGCGAGGTAGGTACGGACCCAGGGGCTGGGGCTGCCGGCTCACGGCCGGTGTCCTCGGCGGGGTGAGCGGTGCTGCAAGAGTCTCCACGCACACAGGCGCGCTGGAGGGTTTCCGACAAGAGGCTTAGCATGCGGTTCAGCGAGCCTTCCGCTGAAAACGGAGGCTTCACTATTATTTTTTTCTGGAATTTTCCCTCATGTTCAGCATCAGAAAATTTCAGTCTTGCTCCAGATGGTATCCATGTGTTTTTGCGTAAAGAGCCACCTGGGTATTGCATTTTCTTTTTGCCTTTTTAAAGTGCATGTGAGCAAACTTACCCTTTTTTTAATATCCCCCTCCCCCCCCCCCGAAAGAAAAACCGCGAAATCCACAAAAAAACCCCTGTCTAGCTAGTCTAAGTAAATCTGGGGACATTTTATCTTAAGTTATCTGTTTTTTACTCTTCTGATACTGCTGTTTGGTTTGAGATTAGTACATTGATTTTTGTCACAGGTCATGTTTTTTAATAGATCTGTGTTGCCTGCAGAAAACTCCTCTACTCGGTATTTCTGAGTAGCTTCAAAATAGGTGATGCAGAAGTTAATGGGCAGAATTTTCAAGTGCCCAGATTTAGGTAGTCTGCCCAGCACTTTAATGTTGTGATCCTAGTAACAACACCCCAGTGATAAGTAGTTGACAAAAAAAGCTTGAAACAAAGATTTGTCTGAAGTAACAATCGTGCTTGGGAATGATGAGCATTAATGATTCCAAACCGCTCTCTCTATATTTTCCCTGTTTTACATGTGTTGCTTAAACAAAAAAATTATTCGGAGTAAATAAGGTGAAAAGTTACATCTCACATCAAAGAACACACTTCTCAAGAAATTGCTTGTCTCTCAAAACCAGAGATTTTCCTGTTCTTGTTAAGCACAATGAAATTAACTGCTGACTGGGTGGGTGGGTAAGTAAAATTCACAAATTCCGCTGGGCAGAATGAGGATTGTTGAAATAGTTCTGACCAAATGCACACGTTGCTGGTGTAACATCTAAAAAACTTCAAAAATAGCCTTGCATTCAAGATTTTTCACTTCTGCTATCTTGTGTGTGATGTGTTCACACAATAACTGCACATAGGTAAAGGTAGTTGAAGGTACAAAGAGCGCTTACCTAGTTGGTAGGTATTATGCATTGAATGATTTTGTAAGGATTCTAGTAAATTTAATCTTATTACCATTAATGAAATTTGTTTTTAGTCCAACATTAAGCATCAGCAGACTGCAAAGAAAAGGTAGTTTTGTTGTTCTTGCAAACACTAGAGAAAGAGTGAATTATGTTTCTAAACTCTCCCTTGAAAGCAAACTTGTCTTTAAATATTCGCTGTGCTCTCACAGTGCAAGTATCTATTTGGACATGGTATGTTTATCTGTGAGTGAAAAATACGAGAAGGAGCAGGGTGCAGAACTATTTCTCCTTTGTTTTACACAGCATGCCAGTTTTTAGGTGCTTTCCATGATCACTACAGAAAAACAGCCAAATACTTTAATTGTAGGTGTAAGAGACCCAAAGAAAATAAAATTACCCTGTTTGAATTAATTTCATTAGAATCTAAGATGAAGGCAAAATCCACTTTGGTTATCAAAATTGTCAGAGCAGTTAACAATGTTGCAGGAATAACTTTGCAGTGATTTATCTGCAGAGACAGACTTGGGAGATTAAAAGTCTGGTTTTTATATACATAGAAGTAAGTTGGGATGGTTACTTGATGATAACCATTTGAAATCAGAAGAGAAAACATACTGTCATTTGTTAAACACAAATGCCATCATTGTGCTGTAGCTTCTTTATTGTATTTATTCAGAATTAATAAACTGCTGTAGAAACAATTAATTCACTTCAAAAATGAAATGTTTGTCATTTGGCAATGATTAAAGGCACTCTAAGGTTCCATCAAAACTTTGAAGAATTTCATGATGATTGTACTTTACTCAGATGCAATCATGTTTAGTTTTTTAGTATGAAACTCTAGCAGCTTATTGAAATTCATAAAGATCTCATGCTTTTTAAAAGGCACACTAGTAAATTGATGAGTAGCCCAATTGATAAGTGTTCCTGGTGTGAACAATATTTGGTAAATAAAAAAAAAAATCCTAAGACCCTATTAACAAGGTTCATATTACATTTCTTGGTTAGTTGCCAAAGTTCTGCTAGAATAATTAAAAATGTTCTGTGATCATTAGCATGTAGAAATATTTAAGTTGCATATTCTTACATAGCTTAAGTCAGTTCTTAGAAATATTTTAAGTATTCCTGTGCTTTGTTTTTCTTATGCATTTAATTATCAATATACATGAAGTGCCATAAATACTGTAGTCCGGTTCCAGGTGAGAATATGTTAAGTGTTAGGATCCTAAAGTATAATGAAATAAGGGGTCTTAATAATTCTTCTTTTTTTTTTTTGTTTGGAAATAAATCTCAAATAAGCTTGAAAATGTGTTCTAATATATTTTTTGTTATTTATGTAGGCTTAGAATTAAGTGTACATAAATTCTAATTGTCGTCTTAAAGTGCATTAGTCTTTCAGCGCTGTTTGCATATGTGTTCTTATATGGAGCAGCAAAATATTATTGTCAATGTTATTCTGAATCCAACACTTAAAATAGTTTGTGGAGTTAGTTTCGTAGTGGAGCATATTCACTTAGTCCTGATTACTAGTGTCCTTGTAGTTAGAATTCAGCTAAAATGTCGTGTACCCAAGCCAAAATTTGTATTGGTCTGCTTGCTTAGTGCTTGCTATTGCTTTTAATCTCGTCAGAGTTCAAGCTGAACTACTTGTAATTGTTGCTACATTCTTCTGCTTGCAGGGGTGTTGCTTTCCTATTGAGGTTTATATTTAGGTATTTCCCTGTAAGTTGTTTCAGTGGCAGGTTATGCAGCTTCAAAAATTGTTACAGGTTTCAAGGTGGTTACAAATACTTGCATTTCAAGTCTAGTTTGTGGTCATATATAGAGGCCAAACCTTGTAGTCTCATGAAAGCAAGTATTTTTTTATTAGAATTATTATTGGATTTGGCTGTATCTTATACAGGAAAATTGTGTATAAAGTTACATCCACAAGAGAACTATAAAGATGTAGGATGCTGATAGATTTTCTCTTTGTGTATTTATGTGGATGATAAAATAATTAGGAGGTTATTAGAGAATTTAGAGACTGAAAAATCATTTCAGCTTCAACTGGTGAGTTTCTATATATAATTAAGCTATTTACCACAATTTGATCATTATTGCTAGAGGTGTAGGGTTTTTTTCTTTTTATGTTTGTTGTTTTGTTTAGGTTTTTTTTTATGATAGATATTTGGGAGCAGTGAACAAAAAATGAGTGCATGCTTCTGAAAATTTTATGCGTAGACAAGAATTTCACAATGAATGTTTAAACTCAGGTGGATTCTGTAGCTGAGTATTTAGGCACTTTTTCAGGAAAGCATTTGACTTCCCTGAAGGGCACACTGGTGCGCTTAAGTTGTGTTGCAGTTGTGTGGGTGAATGGATGTGTACTTAAGTGCCTCCCTGAACCAGCCAAATGCATAGATTTAATTTTTAGAAGCCCAGGCTGTGGCTGGTTATGCCTGCCTGGCAATGCTCAGGGGCACTCTGGATGGCTGGGTGGATGTATGAGTAGCCTACTATCTGTTTACATGTGTTTGCAGATTTCACCATGGTGTGTTGGTTGATATGGTGAGGTCATGTGGCTGGTTTATTTTTAATATTTGTTTTGTTTGTTTGTTTGGCTTGTTTGTTTTCCAACTAGGAACAGTTCTGCCTGTGTTCAGAGATTAGAGAAACCATGCAGAAACAGTTGAAGTCGGATGAAGACAGTTATGTGTGTTAAGAATAGCTAAGAAGTTGGGGATGAAGAGAGGCAAAATCAAGGCATTTGTTTTTGTTTTGGTATTCCATATAATTTTTATGTGTCAAGGGAAGCATAAGAGCTTAAGCACTTGGCATACCCACATACACTCTCACTTCTATGTAACTGTTTTGAAACTGCATAGCTTGTATTTTGAGAGCATTTTATCCAGCAGCTTGCTTCGAGAGCTCAAGAAATCTCTGTCTGATTTCTTGTAATTAATGATTGGTAGTAGAGCCTTCCATTTTTTACACCTACTTTCCATGCTTTAAATAGTTTCACTAGCACCTTGTGTCTCCAAAATATTGGTGTTTATTTTTAAAGTGGGGTTTTGAAACAGTTTGAAACATTCTGTGGAAAAATTACACAAAGAACAATAGTTTCACTGGCTTCTACCTTCATATGAAGGGCACCTTGTTAGAGTGGTACATGATCTTCATAAAATACTTATTAAATCTTTTCCAAATGCATTCTTTTTGCTAGCCCTGTATCCTTTTGGAGATGGACAGATAAAGATGAACCTTCCTTTCTCTTCCCTGTTGCTATGATCCCTGCAATCTACTAGCTTCATGCTGGGCTGAGAAAATGAATGAATACAATTAGTTCTTCAGGAGTCATGGTCTTTGCATTCATAAGGAGAGGGATATGTAACATGTACACATTTGTATGCAAATATGTCTACATTTCAATGTATGTATATGTATACTGCACATATATACATATGTGTATACATATACATTTCAATGTATGTATATGTATACTTATGTGTATATATGCACATATATACATAACGTGTGTGTACATTGGCATGTGTCATTAGAAGGTGGTGTGGTGTAGAGTAAATCATGACTGTTGTGTAAGAAAACAATCTCACTCTTAAAATGTTTAGAAAACAAGTAGCTTTACAAACTAATTCCCAGGTCCTGTCTTCCAGCTAATGTCTTTTGTTTTAAAATTTTAAATAGTAATAAAAATTTATTTTTTTTTTTTTTTTTTTTAGAATCTGTGGTTTTGTTCTTAGCCATCTTCCCATTGTGCTGTTTCTTTGCACATTAGTAGTCCCCAGGTCCGTAGGTGGGTAGGTAGATAAACAAGCACTCAGGCACACAAATATAGAGAGAAACAGCAAAGATTATAGGGATATGCTTTGAGAGAGCTCTGGACTTATTAGAGTACCTTGTTACTGCTTCTTCCTAAGCCAGTTTGTTGCTGGGCAGAGTACAACGTTGTTGAAATATCAGACTTTAAGAAAGCACGTGAAGAAGGCTGGTCATTTGGATCACCTTAGAGAAGATACTAAGATGCTACCTTTCCTGAAGAAAGTAGGAATATATGATAGTTTGTCCATAGCTGTGAGATATAACCTCTCTTGCTTTGGCTCACTGTTTTTCAGTTTTTTAAAATGCAATTAGAAGTATTTTGGAACTGGGACTTTTTTCCAACTTTTTGCTCTGCTATCCAGTTCTCAGCACTGTTTTTTGAAAAAGTCTTTAGTCTTATGATTAATTTAGTTTCCCATTGTTTCTGAATGGTGTCATTGGCTGTTGAGAATAGAGGGCCCTGTTTTGTTTAAATTCTCCTTGCATTTGTGCTTAAAATTTAGTCAGCAGCAGACCAACATAATGTAATGGAAACATTTGGTTTAAAACAGGCATGTTACTGAAATTGCTTTCTGGTGGTATTAAAGTTTTTGTGAGTAAGCTCTACTGTAATGTGCTTCTGCATAGTTGAATGGAAGATTAGAATCCTTCACACAGTAGAAGTCTTCCTTGCATTTCTGCATTCTCTCTAGTCATTGTCGTCTCTACAAGCTAGATTATAGTTGAGCTCATTTAAAATGGTGGTATTAGTGTGCAAGCATGTATAGATGTCTGAAATCTTTTTTAAGAAACTGAGCATATATTATTACATTACAAACCCACAAATTCCCACTCCTACACATTTTTTAAGTAATCTGTGTTAAAATCAATTATTTGAAAATATTTGCACAAAGAATGCTGGTCCGCGAGGATTGAGATTGTATTCTTTTCTATAGAATGCCAATAAAAGAAAAAGACACCCCCCACCCACCCCCAATACATATATATAATTTCATCTGGGGAAGCATCCTCCATATTTTACTGTTCACAGGTCAATGAAAATACTTTGTTAGATCCTAGTTGTAGGAAAAAAATGAGTTGTTTTTGATTGCTGCAAAATATAGAAAAATTGTTTTATGTCCCTGTTCTGTTAACTGTTATGCTTGGAATTTTATGGCCATTTTTCTGTTTAAATGTGTGACAGTAAAAATGCTGTCAAAAGAAAAATCACCTAATGAGGAGATACACAAGACTCCTGTTAATTAGCAAGATCTGCTTGAATGGCTAATGCCAATTCATAGCAAATTCTTCTTCAGGTTTGGCAATTTTTACTTGAAAAGCCTTGAAAATTACAATTCTTATTGTCACTTGCCTCATAGTCTAGTGGAAGAATTTACAAATCCATGCTGATACAAGTCATGGAATAAAAAAAAAAGATCTCAAACTGACAAAACCTCTAAGTAGTTAATTTCTACTTTGGTAATTTTCTGTCATGAATTCAGCACATTAAATGAGGAGCTGTTCAACAGTAATATGCAAGATAAAACATTTTACTTTGTGTTTATCATTTAGTAACTTTATATTTGTTGTTTGTTTTCATTGGACTCTTGAAGAACCCTCGTATTTGATAGGCACCATTTTTAGTTTTTGATGATGGCAATGAAATGGCGCTGGAGTGCAGACAAGGAATGATTTGCTTGTGAATCATCTGGTGAGTTAAAAAACTGGAGTAGGAGATGCATTTGCTTTGACCACTCTTAGCTGAAATATGTTTTTGAACCATTCGAAAAGATAAAATTTGGCCTTGTGACATTTAAAAGGATGCATATTTTGACATAATGTGTTTTGTGTTGTAATTAATGTTAGCTTTGTATCACTGACATTCTTTATCTGTTAAAATAATATAATTTTCCTCCCCAAAATGATTTAAGTTTTTTGCTTAGAGGTGAGTGCTGGCCAGTGGCTAGCTTCTTTGCATTGTGTGAGTTGTTCATCAGTAGCAGTTATTGCTGCAGCCATTCCCTAGTGGTTAGCAATGAAACACCACCTTTTTGCTTTTGTAGACTTCTAAGTAGTATTTTTCTTATTCATAATACAGTTCAGAAGAAATTCTGCTCTCTGACATTATGTTATCACTTAGGGAATTGCTAAGAAATGTATATACATTTTTGTTATCATTCTAGTACTATACATTGGATTTTTAATTTTAATTTTTACTTTCTTTAAATTTTATAAATAAATGTGAGTATCTTATCTCAGTCTGTACCTTTGAAACTGGAACTGAACATATGCTAAATCTTCTAATTCATCAAAACTAATAAAACAAAATGCCAGATCTCTCAATGTCTAGTATTTTGATATTTTGGCAGTTCTGTATAAGTAAAATACAGGTGTATTTTTTTGTGAGGGGACAGAAAAAAGTGTTTTACTTTAGTTACTGATAGATTTGATGATGATCTTTGTAGCTCTGCTAGCTCATCAGCATTAGGTAAGGACTGAGAGCAGCTTTCATGACGTTGGCTCCACTGGAATTGTTAAAAGTCATTGCAAAGAAATTTGCTAATTAATGTTGTTAATGAGCAGGAAAACCAGCTATGGTTTTGGGGGTTTTTTGTATTTTTTTTTGTTTGGTTTGGATTTTTTGTTTGTTTGTTTGTTGTTCTTTTTTCTTTACTGCAGTTGTTGTCTGATCAGATTTCAGATTTAAAAAAAATAGTTATGTATTCATATAGGCAGGGCATTTGGTGAGCAGAAGTTAACAAAGTAGGAGCTATCAATCCTGCTCTCTTTCGTATTGTTTCCAGCACAGAAGGAAATAAAGAAAGACTCTGGAATTTGAAAGTATTGACCTTCTGACATGCACACACAGCATGGTCATTGCACTGGCCCACAAAGTGCCTTAAGCCACCATAATGGCAAACTGCATTTTTGAAGTTACTGATTTGAGAGCCAGCTGGATGGGGGATGGACTGCCAACATTGATTCTGCAGCTATTTGAAAGTTACCACTTTAGAGCCAGACAACTTCACTTTTATATTCCCAAACTTACCACTTAGGAATAATGTTGCTTTGTGCAGCTTAGCCAGGGATTTGTGACTGCTGCATAGACATAGAACCGTTTGGTCCAGAATTGTGTGGTCATTCTTCATAGAGATCTGCTTCACAGAGTAATTTCATTCATCTAGTAGTGGGGGAGGGATGAGAAACAGTGAAGGGACATTCAGATATAGTGTTCTTCAAGGAAATTGTGCATCCACATTAGTTTGTCACTTTTTAAAAGCTTTTTAAAGATAACGGAAGAGATTTGGATCAAGTAGTTAAAACCCAATTCAAACCTATGTCTTCAGACTACATGTGATCTCTTGGATAGGCTTTCCATGCATAGTCTGGGAAAGACCTCGTATTTTATGTACTGCAGCAGCTCTTCTCCCCTGCCCCCCTTTTTTAAAATTTATTATTTGTTTACAGCTATTGCTCTGATACACTTATACATCTTTTTGCAGTTCTCTTGGGGCTTAGTTTATTAAAAATTAGTGATCCATCACTAAGCGGGGTACAGTACAAACGCTGGTGCTCCCTAAAGGGAGTTTTTGTGCCAAACCAGAAGAAATAATAGGGATACAAAAGCTGCCAAAAAGTGTGTCTCCCGATTGCTAATTAATCAGGCGAAAAAGCACCTCAGCAACTGCAGCTGAATGTGGGACAGTTTATTGTAAATATTGAATAAAGATATGTTAAGGAGGCATAGTATTTTTATTTCTAGCTATGTATAATAAAATAAAAAAAGTCAGCTATGAGCCAGAGTTGGTGGGGATTTCTTTCATGTTGATAGCATTGTCAGTGGATAGATCTTTCAAAAAACCTAATGTTACTTTTGAACAACAACAATAAGAAGTTAGCATTTTGCTTGTTTATTTTTCTGTCCTGAAGGTGGTGGTTAATAATAACAATATCTGTAGACAATAAGCAAAGCTTTAGGGAAGATATTTTAACAAAATCATATCTTCAGTCTTCTGGATTACAAGGTATGGGGGAAAAAGAACCATTGCTGTGAATATCTGGTATCCAAAAGTGCCAATCACTTTTGGCACAGCTCCCATCATGGTTGCTGTGCCATAATTAAATGCCTGTCATTAGTGTATTTTTCCATAACATTTACAATGGAAAAGGCAAGGGGTCCTTGCAGAGCCATGGCTGTCAGGGGAACAATAAAAACTAATTACACACTCTGCTGTCACCATTGTCAGCTCTGCTTTTGGGGGGAAAGAACATGGGAAATGTGTGCCTAATAATTATATATATAAAATTATATATATACAGTACCCAATTGGGGAAACTCAGTAATAGTGAAGTGACATTTACTTGGAAGTTTATTATTCGTGCATTCAAATGATCTTAATTCTCGGGTTGTATTTGTCACTTATGCCTAAGTTGCATACACTTTTCCCTTTGCATTTCAGTCACTTCTGCCTTTCTCTCTTTCTTTCTGTCTTGCACACTTCCTTATGAACTGAACTTTCCAATAAAATTGCTGAGATCAAAGGCAGTATTTGCCTGCAATTATTAGCTGGGTGTAAATCATCTTAGCTTTTGTATACTTTTGCTTGTGTCCTGCATAGTAAACCAGAATAAAATAAATTAAAAAAAAAAAAAAAAAAAAGCTGAGTGAAAGCAGCTAATTTGCATGTTTACCTTTTTCTTCTATTTTCAGTCCATGATGTGCAGGTCATCTTCAGGAAAATCAGGTTAGAGATTTTTGAATACTGCAGTAGCGGCTTTGGTATGTCAGTTCTACTTACCAGTGCACAAATATTTCTGAATGCAAGCATAAGTAATTACAGAGTGAATTATCTTTAATGCTGTCTTTAAAGACAATGACAAAGTGAAGTTGTGCTTCACACTAATATTTATAATTATTTTTTGTTATTCTGTAAAATGAGTTATTTATTTAAGCAAGTGTTTTAGTCCACTGATTTAAAAAGAGAATAGATCCTCAAAACCAGAATTTTGACCATATTTAGGTACCTAGAGTTGCAGACAGGAGCGATGTGAGAATTTTGAGACTGCTTGGTGCCTGATTGTCTTAATTTTATTTCTGCTTTTTTATACCCATATGTTCTAAAACATCTTAAAAAAAATGTCTTTTAAGTGGATTAAGGAAGTGGTTTAAATAAATATCCTTGGTTTTAAAATTTGCTGGAGGCAGTAGGGGCTGATGGGTATTAGTGAGGAAATTAATCTTATTTGGATTGTGTGCCTCGATAGATACTACAAGATCTACTGTAGTTTGGTTGGTTGGATTTTTTTGATACACCACCTTATGATGCTTTTTTATTGCAGTATTTTTGGCAGTGTTCATATCCAGCTCTATTGAAGTAAAAAGATACTCCCACTGCTTTGTATTGGAGTTGATTTTGGTCTGTATTGATGATTTTATGGTGTAGATCATGAGTAAGAGTTTCAGTATTTGGGCTTGTTGATTTTTGTGACGCCACACAGTCTGCATGTATCAAATCTAGTGAGAGGGCACAGCAGCTTTCCTGTGGGTATTTGTCTGATTGGGTCACAATAAGTTCTAGACTAATATTTTTTTTAATTTTTTGGACAGTTTTTGCAGAATTGGGACCTCCATCTTTCAGGGGATTGAAGCAGGTAAAAGAGAACCTGGTAGTTGGTTTTCTGTCATTGGTTTCAGAAGTGAGAACTGGCTTATCATATGTGGTTGCAGATAGGCATTAAACTCTGAGGTGCTGGACACCTTATACAGTGGAGGACAATTTGGTATGTGCCAAAAGAAATATTAACTTAAGATCATGAAGGTAAAGTTAATCAGATACAGTAGCACACCACTGGGGTATAGGTTATATATTTTCCAAAGCATTATATGCAGTATGCTGTTCTCTTTTAGATAAGGTACTCCTTAAAGACCAGATGGATCTTGTGAATGCCCAAATAGGATAGAATTGTTTTTTCTTTGAAATAATGAAACACTGTGTTGAGGAAAGAAGTCTCTGTCTTCTGAAAAATGGAACAGGACGGAAGTCTGTGTTTTGCTGGAGAATGCTACCTTCCCCTTGCAAATACAAACTCTTTAATATATAAACCATGTAATTTATTACCTATTTACCAAAATTCTGAGCAGTGATTCCAATTGTGTGGTATGTCATGCTATTTTGAGGCTGCTGGGAGAATGAGAAAGCAATTTTTCTTGAAGTTTCATTTAATGAAATACCAAGTATGACATTTTTCTTGATTTCCAGTGTACTTGTTGGTGTCTAGTGGCTATGAAATAGAATATAATGAGAGGAAGACACATCTTTCAGGAACTGCAGCACATGTTTGATTTCAGACTACACATGTTGATGACATAAGTTTATTTTGCTTAAAATTCAGCCCCACAAAAAATCAAGTTCGAATTCTTAAACTGTATTTATTATGCATACATTTGAAATTTAATCATGTTTTGTAGCCTCTGTGTCAGTAGATCCAGTTGTAAAACACTGGGCTCCATTTAATGTTACCTGTATGTATTCATATTGAGTTGCTTACATGGTTTCAAGAAATATTTGAAAATTTTCTGTGAAGTTGATATTTCAAAAATGTCCTGTGAATGTGTAATAGATTTTTATGCTGAGTTCATAAATTTTGTAAAGGAATACATACACAGTTTTATTGAAGAACTTATGTTTTAAGCAGTCCTCAAACAACTTACCTTTGTGAAAAATACTAGAAAAACTTCCTGCAGAGAACACAATCATTTCGTAATACGCTTTGTAGCATAATCCTTACTTAAAACCTTGAAATATAAATCACTCTCTCAAAAGTTATATTGTAGATAGGAACTCACTAGCAGAAAGGCTGAGGGATTTCAGAATATAAAGAGATTCTTAATTAAAATAAAAACGAAATAAAAAGTGTTGTTATTTGCAGTATCTTTAATCAAGGTGGTATGAAATTTATCATTAAGGTTGAGTCACATTATCATAACAAGTGACAGTGTGGGTGAAAAAGAAAAATTAATTAGAGAAGTAGATCATACTTGTTTCTCATTATATAAAGGCTGTTCACTGCATTCAAATTCCAAGCAAACCCTTTCTCTATATCTCAGTTACGTAAAACTTACTTGTGAGGAACACTTTATGAAGAAAATCTCTGTATTCACTGTTTCTAGTCTGAAGCATGAATCAGCTTTTTAAAAAAAAAAGGCTTTTTAGTGATTTACAGCATCACTTTAATATTACTTTTTCAGACCTTGTCTCTGACTGAACTACATTTTATAGCTTACTGTAAAAAGGAATCTCCGTTTTCCATTTTTCATACTAGCTGTCTTGATTTAGTGCTGATATAATGGCAATCTTCAGAACAAAGCATTTGAAAGAGTTTCGTAAGCATTTTATTTCAGGTGTAGAGTTTGGAGCTAATGTATTATTACTGATGGAAGCAATTTTGCCTTTGTAGCTTCTGTGAGTAAATCAGACCATTCCCATGCCCAATTAGGGTTTCTGTACTGTTTTTTTCTTATGGATGGCAGAGGAATGATGCATTTTCTTTGTACTTGTGTGGTTATTTTCTTCATAAAACTAGTACAGTGGATGCTTATGAGACTTGATTTTTAGATTAGAATTAGTATCAGATAGGTTTAACTAAATCTTCTTGAATTTTCTGTTTTCTGTCATATTCAGTTCTATCCTTAAGACAAAATGTCCTCTGCTTTCCACACTTTAATGAAAATGTCAGAGAGAGATAGAGCAAGTTTTGGTAGTGTCTTAGTCCCAGAAAAATATGGTGATGTACCCAGGTGAAAAAGTTCTGTGGTTTTCAGTTAAATATTCTAGAGATGCATACTGATTCCTTTTAGGGATAGTATTAATGGGTTTGTTCTGAGAAACTTTCCCACCTTTGAGAGGCAAAAAAATTTTTTTTTTTTTTAAATAAATTCGTAGGTTTTAGAACTTTTCCTGCACTTTCTTCTAATCATGGTCCACATCACTACAGTAATGTTTTTATTTAATAAATAATATGTCAGAATCAAGAATAGTGTTTGCACAAATATGGCATGTCAGTTGAGAAATTACCAGATTAATGCAGAATATTCTGATTTAAGATAATACAAGATGACTAATTACCTTTTTCTGCAGTGTTCTACAACAGTGTAAATAGACTTAAAGTTGTATTCTGCAATATTTATCTAATGAACAAAGAGTAAAAGAAATAGTGTGTGACCCATACTCTGACCATATGCTTTGCTATATTTGCATGAAATTCCCATTGAGCTTACGGAATGATTTGGGATGTTATTTTTTTTATGTTGCAGTAGTAGAAGACGGTGAAGTAAGTGTCAATTGTTCAGTTGACAGTACTTCACTGTGCCTCATTCGCTTTTATTTCTCTCCAAATTTGAAAATCATTATTAGTAATGCTAAGCTATGTTAAAAAATAGAACATGATTAAATCGCTCTGAAAAAGACTTAACGTGTGCTTTCATTTACCACTTCTGCAAAGGCTGTTTTACTTTTCATTTTGGTTGGTGTTTACAGGATTCTGTTTTCCTCTTAAAAACTTTGGTTTCGTCTTAGCTACTATTTTGAGTATGGTCACACATTTGTTTTATATTTATTAAAGCTTATTTATCTGTATATGAATTAAAATTTTCATTCTGCATATGACATTAGAAGAATGCAATATAAAAGATGGATAAGATAAACTTGTTACAAACCTGCACTTGTTTGCTTATGAATGGAAAGCTTCATAACTTTTATTCTTTTGTACTCTGTTTTGGAAATAAGCATTTTGCAGTTACTCAGGAGTCTACCTCTGTTGAAGATGTGTTTGTATCTTCCTTTAATTGTACTAGTTCATTCTACCTATCTTTCAGTGCTTATGAGTTTTCCTTGAAAGTGAGAGGAGTGGCATTGAGAATCAAATTTCAAAAATTAAACAAATGCCGTGACAATAATGCAACCTCATCAAATAAAGCAACTCACACAATTAAAACTCCATGCATGTGAAACCTGAACATGTGAAATGGAAAAGGACATGTGTTCTGCTGTTGCATACACTTTAACCTCAGGGCTGAAAAAAATGTGTTTTTCAAAAGATCCTGACACATGTGAAGCTAAAGCTATAATTTTTCCTGATTTATCACTGGCTTGTCAGGCTTTTTTACTCAAAACTTTCAGTGGAGTCTAACATAAGAAAGCATGTTCAGACAGGACTCTTAACTACTTTAAACAAATCAAACAGGAAAATGATGATTGTGTATCCAGTTGTATTTCACTGATAGAAATGTGGTTTTGGGAGGTTTGTTTTGTTTGTTTGTTTTTGTGTGTGTGTTTTTGTTTTTGTTTGTTTTTTCTCTTCGTATAATGGGGATATATTATGGGGAGTAAAGGAAGAAGCTGAAAAAGAAGGTGGGGAGATTCTACAAATGTCTTCCTCAGTTTTCCAGTAGGATGTTTCTTTTGATTTTGTTGGTCTTGCTGCAGTTCTGCAAACTTCTGATGAATACTTCTACAGAAGTATTCTGTATACTTCTTCAGAAGTATTCTGATGCATACTTCTACAGAAGTGTGATTGCAATGCAAAAAAAAAAAAATCCTGATATTTTAATGAGAAAAAAAATAAAAACATTTAATTGTTCTGTCATTATGTGTGAAGTCATCCCTTTTTGGGGACAAATAATTACAGCTTCCATATGACTTCAGTGCTTAATGTGCAAGAATGTAAATTCTTAACCATTTTTCTTTGTTCTCTTGATTAGCTGAAAGTGTGTTTTTTACTTATGGTTTATAAACGTCAGAAGGTTGTATCTGTGCAAAAGGGTGCATTGCTATACTTTATTGTCACGCTATAATCTGTGGTCATGCTGTGACCTTGGTGTTGCAAAGAGGACAAGAGGTGGGTTTCTTTGCATACTTCATTTGCTTAGGTCACTAAATGGATTTGCATATAGTAGCTGTCTGATGCTTGATTTACAAACTTGGTAGTCAGTTTAGGGATAGAATTGCTTTCTTAATTGTAAGTGGCCAATTACTCTTCAAACATAAGTTGTAGTATTGTTCAGTGTTCTCATTACCTTTCTTGTCCTCTTTACTCTTTTTCTGTGACCATGAATATTTTCAAGAAAAAATATTTTTTGTTGTAATCTGTTAATTCCCTTATTTTTACCTTGTTAGAATAAAATTAAATAAGGTCTGGGGGTTCCCAACTAATGCATTCTGCTTGGGAGGAGCCATGAAACAATGGCTTCTAACTGCAGTAAGTATTGACTGGGTCTCTGAGCTGAGCCTTGCTCAAAGCTCACTCTGAAGATTTGAAAGGCTCCTATTGTTCCTTCTCAGTCATCATGCCATAGCCAAGGCTAAAGTATGCATGTATAAGGAGAAGAAGAAAGGCAATGAGGGAGATTAAACAGTGAACACAGCTGAAGGTGTAACTGCTCAGTGCAGAGAAAAGGGAAGCCTCCAAAAAAAAAAAAAAAAAAAAAAAGAAAAGGGGGGGGGGGGACACAAGGACTTTATGCTGTGGATTACGTAAAGCTTTGCTGAAGTGGAGCATCCGAAACCACCCTCTTTTGGTGTGAGGTATTTGGTGAATGTAGTCTTAGCATCATTTATGTAGTGTATGGAGAAGAGGTACCAACTTTTTCACTTCAGGGGGTGGTTCTTGCCAAAGATTCTGCAATCATAGAATCATAGAATAGTTAGGGTTGCAAAGGACCTTAAGATAGTCTCATTCTAGCCCCCCTGCCAGGGGCAGGGACACCTCCCACTAAACCATGCCACCCAAGGCTCTGTCCAACCTGGCCTGGAACACCGCCAGCGATAGAGCATTCACAGCTTCCCTGAGCAACCCATTCCAGTGCCTCACCACCCTTACAGTAAAGAATTTCTCCCTCATATCCAAACTAAACTTCCTCTGTTTAAGTTTGAACCCATTACCCCTTGTCCTCTCACTACAGTCCCTCATGAAGAGTCCCTCCCCAGCATCCCTATAGGCCCCTAGGCAATGAAGGTGGCTTCTTGAGCCACTCTCTTTCCCTCACTGTTTTGATGTTCTAATCAGAGCAGAAGTGGATGAAGTATTTTGGAGAGTTTAACCACTGCTGTTCTGTTCCATGTAGCTGTTGTCTTGGCTGTGCAGAAGAAAGGCAAGATGCAGAGGATGTAGTCTAATTAGACTACCACTTTTTATTAATTCATTTGGGAACACAGCAATGAAACACAGGCTATTGATTGTTGTGCTTTCCTTGGCCAGTTCATCCTCACTGAATGGCATCCTGATTGGATGGCAGAAGCTTATATTTGTGTTGAGTAATACTGGGTGGGTAATATGGCCTACTACATTACATTCACCAAAACTCTATGCATATAGATCCCTGGCTTCTATGATGAAAATGAAATTCATCTTGTCAGGCTTCCTAGTTCCCTCCCTTCCTCCCTTCCTGCCCAAGAAAAGCCTTTTAAGAAAAATATGATTTGCATTGTGTCTGCTGCCAGTCTCAAAAAAAAAAAAACCAAACAAAAATAACGAAACCAAACGCTAACACACCCAAAAAAAGAAAAAAAAAAAAATCTGCACCAGACTAAAAATCTAACAAACCCAAACAAAAAAGATAGGTACTTCTCGAATGTGATGGAAGAGATATGTCTCCCACATTTCACAATGGTCAACTTTCCTTCTCCCTTTCTATTTTGTCTTAGTTCTATATTCCCTCCTCTCCTTCAGTCTAGATGATATAAAGAAACTTCAAAGGACCCACAACCTCCTTTTCTTCCTACTTGCAAGACGAAACCTTGCCGTCTGCGTTTAAGACTACCAAAATGACAGTGTATCTGTCTCATTATTGTGAAGCATATTGGGATATTTTGAATATGAAAGGAGCTATAGAAAAGCAAATTCTGTTTACTCTCCTCAGATGGGAATGAGATTGTCTTGTTGCTGCCCTATTCCTTTATCTAGGTAGCAGAAGTGCTTGAGACTGCATTAATAGTGGGTTTGCACTGTGCTTTGCTTGCACCGCCTAGCAGCAGTATAGCAGGAATAAACCAGTCTTCAAGGGTGGGGTAGGCGAAGTTGAAACAAGGATGGAAATTACCTGAAATATGAATATACTTTTGATAAGAACCTTCACGTATGGTGCCTTAAAGATAACAAAAGCATTGTTTTTCAAGCTTATGGAGAGCAGCATGATTTGAAAGCCATCAAAACCGACTTTTGATAAGTAGGTAACACCTTATTATGAATTGCTGTAGAGCAATGTGCTTGAATTTTAGTTAACCAGGATTTTAATTTCATTAGAGATCAGTTGATTTGGGGTGTAGGTTAATTGAGAATATAAAACCTGTTGGGTTAAAGTAGAACTCCCTCCTGCAAACATTTTTTCTCCTCTTTATTTTTTCCCCCTGATGAGAATATCCTATGTAAATATTACTTGCTGATCTCCAGATCTGTTCAAGTTCCCTCATCTGTTCTGCAGGCAGAAAAGCATAGTTAAGGCATTTGGAGTTGTGATACAGAAGAGGAAGGTTTAGATTTATTTTTTTTTTCTGCAGTATTTTCCTTTGAACTAGTATTTTAAACACATTACAGATGTACATCTTGTTAGTTTTCCAGTTTTAGCCAGTAATTATGTTTTCTTCTGTCTTGAAGTTTGAACCAAGAGGTGGAAAATATATTTTACTGAAAACCACGGCATCACAAACGGGGACTTGAAAAAGTTAAACATCGTTAGAAAGAATTTTTCTGTATGCCTGGAATGCCAAGTGATTTTCAATAAAGCCTGTTTAAGGAAACACGCAACTAGACTCTTGTCTGGGCCACTTTTCTTTCTTTTTTTAGTATCTTTCTCATTTGTATGTATGCTTCCCGTTATCCTTCCTTACCTAATACAACAATTTTAATATTATGATTGATATTTTATAGACAGGAAAATACAGTTACTGCTTCTGCAACAATTGGAATACTTCTGTTACCTGAGCGATAAGATTTTTATTTTAACCTTAAAGCATATGGATATGAGATACTGTTAAATGCCTGCATTTTGGAAGGGTTTATTGTTCAGAGTGGAAAACAATGTACTGTTGTATAAATTATCCCTTTTCTGCTTTAAAATTTAGTGTAGGGTTTGGGGTTTTTTTGTGCTTGCCAAATCGACAGTTCTAAGCAGCACTCATCTGTGAATTGAACAGCTTTTATTAAAACAGAGTGACCAATCAAAATCGTAATATATTCATTTGCTTCTTCACTCTTATGCTAAAAAACCCAAAATCCCAACCCCCCAAAACCCCCAAATTGTGTTCCTTCACTACTGTATCAGATATTTCAGCTGCAGCCATGAGCTTTTTAGAAAGCTTGTAAGTCTTGGTTGAAATACGGTGTCACTTTTTTTTTTGTCTCTGATGCTACATTTACCTGACAGTCCCTTAATGCAGCTTTATGTTGTACGTTAACAATCTAAGTAGCTGTTTTCCCATTTCAGTAGAAGTCAGTTTGAAAAACAGGTAGTTGTTGGTACTTACTACTGCACACTGAGTTGCATTTGTTTTCTGCAAAATTTTTTGGTTCCTTTATTCTGTAAAAATTTATCTGATTTTCAAGTGTCTATAACTGTACCATATTAATGCAAAATGCTCTGATGCATATGCAGTCAAGATAGAGGTAATGATACATGCCTACTGTTTCTTTTAAAAGTTCCACATTTGTCTTTCCTTTTATAATAATACCAACATTTTATGATGGACAAATATAATAAAATCTAATGGGTTTCTTGCAGTCATTCAATTTTCTTTATCTTTCTTTCTTTCTTTTTTTTTTAATTTAATTCTACCCGTGTTTTCTTTGAAGACCTTGAAGCATTAGAATGTTGAAAGGCTGTGAGGAGTTGAATTTCTTCAACACTCTTTTCAAGAAGAGTGTTTTATTTTACAGTAGCAGACTGCAAAGAGCAAAACAAAAGCATACGAAGACCTATTAGACATGTTTCCATGAAGACTGAAGCTAATGGACGTGGGACAATTTGCAACATAGAATTACATTGCCTAGTGCACTGCTAACCATTTACACCTTTTATGCTGAAAAAGACCTGCTTGAGAACAAAGGGAAGAAAAATGCCCGTCATCTGTGCAGGTACTGATTTTCAGTTCAGGTTCACTGTAATCAGTTTCCAGGTTTGATTGGTACAGCCCCTTTCCTATGGCAGTGTGGCCTTTTGATGAATTAATTGAAATCACAAAACATGATGAACTGTTCTCCTAGAGCATGGGGTTTGTGCCCAGTCAGTTTGTTGCTTTAGGCAGGTTAATCAGGGATGCCAACAGCCTGCTAACTGAGCAGGGTTCGTTCATGTGTGGTTTTGCCTCTTTGTTTTGGATTCAGAAATGAGTTAAATTTTATGTTCTTCTGTATTTGTTTCTCAACCAGATTCTGTGTTGACTTGTTCATTTGTGACTAATGAGAAATGTAAAAATGAGGGTTAGCAGGATTTGACTTGGTTAGTCAGAAACAATAGCAAACGATGGTACTGTAATTGGGCAACATGATTCTATTTCTTGACAATCCAATGCTGAGTTTCATTGCTATATTTTAATTGTAATAAGAGAATATTTTAGGACATGAAATTGAGGAAAATATACAAATGTATATTTTTATTATATGTTTCAATTATTCTTGGGAAGGATTACTGGAATTGCTGCTTTTGCCAGCACTGAGGATATGCATATATATCCCGTATGTGTATTTGATATTTCTATTTAAAAAAATCAGTTGTGACTTATACCAATGAAATAAAAACAGTTGTTGCCAAACTGTTATGTCTAAGCCGGTTTCCTTATATTTTTCTATATTCTTTACATTTGTGTGTGTGCCTTATTTCCTTATTTTTCATCCAGCAGAACAGTTCTAATATCGTGATTGGCATTTTACTGCCAGAAAAATTCAGGATGCATCTATGAAAGTTCTTTTTGAAGCATTAAAATTTGCTTCTTTATAGTATAGAGTCCACAACATGCATGGACAATTTCTGTGGCATAATTACTTATTCTATTGCAAAGTATTAAAATGGCTGTACCAAACAGGATGTAACAAAGCATGAACACAACGGGTTCCAGAAGTTCTCCGTTGTAGTTTACAGTCTCTTAGCTGAACTAGAAGTTCAGAACAACTTAGTTTCATGCCATTTTTATGAACAAAACATGAAAATGTTTATTTAATCTCTGTGGATATTAGATATAAGTCCAAATCATCCTTGAAAAGCAAATGCCTAGAGAGGTTACTCCCTTATTTAACGTAAGGATTTTTGCTAAAAGCTGCAGTAACTCTGCCTTGTGGAATTTCAGAAGTGGTGCATGTTTTGCAGTGGCCTGTGCAAATTTCAGCAGATAAGGTTCATGATAAAATAGCGTCCTGAAATTCTGGTCTAATATCTGTAAAAATATTTTGATCTTGTCATGTAAGTGCCTGTCTGATCAGGCAGTTCCTTAAAGTACAGGGACATTATGGTGTTTTAGTAAAGTATGAAACTGTGGAGGGCTGTTTTTACTTATTAGTTAAGATACTGTGATTTTTTATTTAAAATAGGTTAAAGAAACTTACAATTTATAATAGGTTCTGTCATGAGTAGTCAGGGAACAGGTACAAGTGACTTGGTTTTTCTCCCTGATCTTTTACTTGAGCGTTCAACCTCTGGTGTACTGGGAAAAAATAGTTATTTTCAGAATTTTATTTTGGAAATATACCTCAAAATACAAAATTCATAATTTGCAGCTAGAGAACAGTTGTATCATTTTATCCTTAGAGCCTTAGGTGAGGAATTACATTCATTCATAGTATATTAAAATACAAATATTTGTAATGGCTTTCAACTTTATTAATGCAGAATTTTTAAATTCCAGGCTCTAGAATATTTTTTAAAACCTTATTTAAGTTAGCATAATTTCTGAAGATATGCAAATTGCACATTTAACTTCAGTTTTGAGTGCATTTTTCTACTAAAATATAGCAACTGAGCAGCTCCTGTTCTTCATTTTCTTCATCCTATTTTCAGGATAGGTATTCAATAGTGCCTTTTCAACAGCTTGTCTAAATAATTGCTGAAATGAGTTAAAGCTTTCACTTACTGGTGGATTATAAAAGACACACACAAAAATCCCTACACTTTGGAAGGGTTAAAGCTTTTCATGAGGGTTAATAGAAAATTACGAAGTGTAGCAATGTAGTGTTTGTTTGAAGAATATGAGCCAAGGTGTCTGTTTATCTCTAATGGTGGATGACAACGAAGGATTTAGGAAGTCATCCCACTTATTGTCTCCAACACAAAAACCTTCCCCTTGCATCTTTTAGCTTGCTTCACTACTACTTCTGATGAAGAAATGGGCAAACTGCTGAATTTTTATTAATCAGCTTAACCTAATGAGATGAAAAGACCTTTTGAAGAATTACTGAGGGAGAGATATACGCATACAGAGAAACCCAGTTTTGAATGCTTTCATATCTAGAAATGTTCTTCATAGCAGTCGGGAAAAGTCAGACCTCAATTCTGCTTCTCACTCCCTTACCTGCGTTCTTTATTTCACTTTCCTACCTAATATTAGGTCTTCTGTAAGCACATGCTCATGAGGTGTTCCCCCCTTCCCCACTCCTTCAGGAGCAAGTAGAAAGAAGACTTAATGCAGGTTTGGGATGGAGATGCGTTTGGGAACTGAGGCAAGGAAGCCTAAGCTGATAAAACGTGACTCTTCTGATGGGGACCCTGTTTGGATAACTTGCCTCTTCTAAATTCTTCTTTCCCTTTCTTCCCTCCCCCCAGCTCCCTCTCTTTTTCTGTCTTGTCAAGCTCACTTCATACATGGTAGCAGCTGGAGATCTTTTTAGTGGCATTCAGGGATTACTGCCCTTCAGGATTTTAATAAGCCCCACTGCCTGAAAGGCCTGTGAGGGTGCTCTCTGAGACAATTACTATTCAGGACTGGGATTGAGAGCCCTTCATGGGCTGTGCACGGGCACATAACATTCCCCAAACAACAGATCACTGGAGCAAAGAGAGAATGTTAAATTTCTTTTCTCTCTTTTTTTTTTTTTTTTTTTTTGCCTGTGGTTAGGATGAGGAGTAGGGAGAGTGAGAAAAGGAAGTGAATAAGGGGGTTCTATCACTTTGCAGCTAATCAAAGCTGTTTGCTCATCCTCTTATGCCTAACTGGATTTAAACTGTGACCTCTTAAGAACCACAATTTGAGGTTACATATCCCTGTTTATTGTAAGGCAGCTGCTTTTTGTAATTTAGAGCACAATACCCCTGATTATGAGTAGTATTTCTTAGCTGCCCCACAGGAAGAAATAACCTACAAAGGGCTAGAATGAGATCTCTTCTTACTTTACTACTGGGAACAGATTCCAAGCAGAACTAATTGGTAGCTGTGGATATCTGGGAGAGTCTGGAAAGTTTGGAAAATACAGCTGAGTAACAGGGGGCAAACATTTAGCTGCAAGGAATTGCTCATTTAGGTTTGCTTTTATCTGCAGCATGGCATGGCTTCTAGGTGAAGCACATGGAAATGAAGTAGTGGGCTTCTGAAAAGACTTTCTCGTTGAGTTTAATTTTAGCCTCTGAAATAAGGGAAGTGCAGGGCTTAGGAGAGAATGCTTGGAGTTATTTTTGCAAGGAGCGCTCCTTGGTGACTTAAGTGCTTGTGCTTGCAAAGCTAATTTCAGTACAGACAGAGCTTTTTGGTCTTGCAGTCCTGTGCAAAAAGTGGAAAATGTGACTTATTAGCTGAGCAGCTGTTCTCTGTCTGGATGGACAGACATTAATTTTTTAATCCTTGGACCCCCTGATGTCAGAAAAACTAATTTGCACCTCTTCACATTAAAGTTAATATTTGTAATACAGAGCTCTGTTGCTGCACATTTGCTTTTGACTTCTACTATGAGTACCTCACTATTAAAATAATTTTAATAAGAGAATAAAATACATTATGTCATAAAAGAGAGAAATTGCCTTAAATAAAAAGCATACAGCTGTACTTATTATATTCTTATGGCCGAATAGTTTGGATGAATGGGACTAATTCTGTAGTTACTGATCTTGAGGTTTCTTCTCCCATACTCCAGTAAGCTGTAGCAAGTTAATTTGTGGAATGGTTGAAATTCCATTTCAAACTTTAAAAACAGTATTTTGAGTGCTCTCCAAGAAAAATAATAGATATGAATTGGTGGTAGGATTTGCATGCTGATAATGTGTATGTAAACAGCTCTGCTTCGTAAATGGTTAATTTTAAATAATTACACCTAATTAAAGTAAGATGATAATTTTTTACTCTAGATTGTGTGGTGATGGCTAAGGCACAGAGGCAGATCTTCCTGTTTGTTTTAATGCTACTGAGCTCTTTCCCAAATATTAAGATTTCTCAGCTACAGTAGCTGTGTTGAGGAATACCTCTGTGGTTGAGAAATAATTTGTAACAGAAATAGTAATACAGGAGGAGAGTCACCTGAAAATAATGTTTCATTAGCCTCTTTCACCTGATAGGCATGATTGGTTGGACATACCCCAATTAGGAAACTGAATGAGCAGTTTGCTTTGTCTTCTGCAGTCCCATCAGACATTTTTTAACTGCACTAAAGTGTTACTAGGATGATGAAATTAAGAAGAAATAAAACATTCATAAATCAGAGAAGACTTGACTTTAGCAATGGGTTTCACAGCTCTGGTATCAATGGCCAAGTGATCCAGACAGTGTAACACTTGCAGCAGTTTCTCAGTGTTACAGGTTTTGAAACAACTTCTGCTTGCCATTCTTTGATGAGCAGACTCATTGGTATGACTTAGATAATCCTCAAAGTGGATAAGGAGTAAAATTTCTACAGTTTTAAGAAATAATATCAGTTTGCATCATATCTTTTGAGTCCTCAGATTTAATTTGCGTAAGAGACAGAATTATGTGTTGAAACAAGTGATTTAACATTGAAACTTGAGTCTTCAGTATGAATTGGTGAGACTGGAAAACTTCAGGTAAAGATTACTTGTGTATATATAAATAATGCTTCAAACAGTCTGGTATATGGTCCAACACTTCTGAGAATGTCCAGTGTTATGTACAGCTGCATTTCAGCTATGAGTTGCAGATCGTGTATCTCCATGCTGGAACATCAAGGCTTTTATTTTGATAATAGATACCTGTGTAATGCTACATATAATAGCAATTGTGTTCTTTACAAACATCAGTGCAATTCACTGATTGTCCTAGAACTGGGTGAATATAAAACCAGAGTAGAAGTGTCATGATGAATCAGGCTAAAACTTCAGTAGGATGCGTAGAACTATTTAGAATAATGGTACAGTGTTTCCTTTTGACAACGTAACATTAAAATTGCTTTATGGACTTTATGGATCATTTCAAGATATTTCCAGTTTCTGGTGCGTGGGATTTATGCCAGTAATAGTGTGTTTTCAGAAGGACTTCTGGTCTGTGAGTGCCATGTGCATCAGCTCATCTCTGAGCATTGATGCAATGTCCAAATATTGATCAAAATAATTAAGTTCCTATATAGTATTTCCTATACAAGCCCTATGATTCCTCAGACCCTGTTGAACATCTAGGTTCCTTCTCAATATTCAGGCTTTTGCCAAATTTTTTTTGCCTTTTTTGTTGTATTTTTTCCTCGATAGTAGGTAATTTTTTAATACCAGTAAGAGGTGAATTTCTTACTCTCTGTTTTCCATCAGTATTCATTGTTAATAGCAAAGAATGCTAGAGATACATGTAAAGACAGGACCTGAAAAACAGAACCGTATTTGAAGGGCTATTTGTAACATATAAAAGCATATACCACGGGAATATTTTTATTCTCTTTCCTTCATCTTCCAGCATGACGTGTCTGATTTTAGCCTTTTCACATTGTTTTATTTCAGTGTCAGCAGACAGTGTATGCACAGTAATTTACCTGACAGTGTCTACTGCTGCCAGGTCTAAAAGCCTGATGGAGTCATGGAACAGCATTATAGTGCTTGTCATTCTAAATGTCATGGAAATTTAGCTAAGGGCTCCTACAGCCTGCATGGTTTCTCTGCATTTTTTGTTTTAAAAAAGGTACAACTCTTAATTAAAATTTATGCATTTTGTGTAGTTAATAATATATGCCATGAAATAATTATTGGATCCTAGTATCATAAAGGCAGATGTGTGCAAAAAAATTATCTTCCTTTCATTTACTGTCAATGATGACTGTCCTTCTGTGTGTTTTGTATTCCTGAATAGTTGCAGAAATAACTGAGGAAATACTTCTAATAAGCTTAGATCAGGTGGATGAAATAAAAGCTGTTTAAAAAATTGTTGCTTGTCCATTGACATGATCTCTGGGTACTATTTATAAACTTAACCAGCAATTACAAATTCAGGGGAAGTAATAGTTTAACATTCAAATATAAATTATTTTATTAACATACTTCAACTATTGTTCTGTTAACTACAGAATCATGTTCTGTAAGTAATAAAAAAAGTAATTTCGCTTCAGCAGTTCTAAAATCTTGGACTTCTGTCTCATGTCTTTAATGAAGCCTGTGTTTTCAGATTTCTGTTCACAGAGAAGGGTGTTGCTATCTCAGTGACCCTGGGAGCACTTCCAGACCACACTGTACAAAGTACTGACCCGCAGCACAATCTGATACACTTAAATGGCCAATATTTTTTGTTATCTGTCAGAGAAATGAGGTAATATTGTTAGTATGTGGGAAAATGAAGGTAATCCTAAAAATATAGTGAAATTTGACAGTTAATAATATTTTTCAACGTGTTCCATGGATATAATTTGCCATTTGTATGCTAGGGTGGAAATTAGCATTGTCTTTTCCACTTTATGGATTAAAACCATTTCCTCATTAAAAAAAAACTAAAAAATAACAGCATGTTGAAAGCTAGAGGGGAAAAATGTTTCAAAGAATTCATCAGGGAAGAGGACTCCGGGGCCCAGTTAGGCCCTTGATATTGGGTCTCGTTTTATACATTGGTGAACAAAAGGCACTTAATTGGTGTTTATTCACTCCAAGTGCCCCAAACAGTAAACAGGAGTAAAAGCGTTTGGAAGAGTCTGCACGTCATTTCCTCACAACTTGCTATGACTCCTGGGTGCTTCTGTTTTTGTCGAATTATTAGTCTGTGAAGGAAGAAATAAAGCATTTCCTTGTATTGAATTTGAGCATGCTTTGTGCTTTGGGCTGAATGAAATATTAAAGGCTATTTGTGATTTCACAGATGAGTAGGGCAGGGAAACTTTCGCACGCACATGGGAAAGGACGGGCAGACTGAGGTAGATTCAGATTTCTGAATTCAGGAGATTTGTTCATCTTTGTTAGTATTTCCCTCCTACATACAAGGATACTCCACCCACATGGTTTATAATGACAACTTTTAATTATTTTTGTATGCATCTCAGGGCTATATGTACTTGTTAATCCTTCCATTGGCTGTGGCTGCTTAAACTATTTCATAAACAGAATAAACATCACTAATTGTAATGAACTTTCCTAGTCTAGCATTTCTGAAACTGTAGAACCTGCAAGACATGCTCGTGCAAATGAGAGGGTGTGGATTTAGTGATCTCGTTTTCATCAATAGAACAGATTAATTACAGTTGGGAAGGAGAACAATAAATGATAGAGTCTATTTGGGAAAGTAAAATACTTTGGGATATGTGAGGTGATGAAAATGTAAAGGGTTATGTGTATCATTTATCTTTATTTCTCATTTTTATAAATACATATACTTTGTATATGTGCTTACATGGTAGCAAACTATCATTACATATACAGTGAGATCATCAGAGAAGTATTTCTGTAGTGTTGACTAATGTTCTTAGTACTGTATAATGCTGCACAAATGGTAATTATCCTATAGAGAGATGTTGTCCATGGCAGTCCTTCTTGATTAAAATTACCTTACACGTTGGCTCACTGCTGTGACCTTTCATCCCATGGATGGCTGGTTTTACAATTTTGGCCTTATCTGTCAGCCTGCCTGTGTGGAACCAACCAAAATGTATCTATATTACTTAATGAGAAACTTTGTCCTAAGTGTAGGGAAGTCTCCCACTATGAGGCTGTCAGCTGCCTAAGCCCTAAAATCCATGATAATTACCGTGTCTATAAAATGCCCCTCATTATGGCACATAAAATGCTTCACTGCAAAGAACTGCTGTGTGAAGATTGTGTGCTGCATACCACTCAGCATAAAATAAAACTCCAGGGTAAAAAATAAATAAATAGACATTATACTTGGTTTCACTTGCACATTTTTTGATGAAAGAAATTTCCAAGTTGTCTGGCCGTGGTACAGCAACAATTTCATGCATTCAGGTCTTCACCACAGAGGAATTTAGTGGCACTCCTACAGTCTGGTGTGCCCTTCTAGTCTATTACAAATAAGTGTGCTGGCTCTGGGAGAAAATGGTGCACAACGAGTTAAGAAGGCTATTTGTTGTCGATCAGTACTGGAAAAAATATGCAGTAAGAACCCAGTAACCTTCTAAAGAAGTTGCTTTGAAATATTCATACAACAATAAAGGTGCAAAACCTCCTTTTTATTTGAAGGCAGCTTAGCAAAGATATATCTAACTGGGGGAAATATGAAAACACTTTTCGTCAATTACCAATCGTTAGCTCAAGGCAAATAATGAAATTGTTTCAGAAAATAATTGCATGATTATTTATTGACTTTGGTGACATTGATTTGCTAAACCATGTGGATGCTATTAAGATTTGCTGTTTTAAGCAACAACACACACTGCCCCTGTCCACCCCTTTCTTTCCGTTGGCATGGTCAAACCCCAACATGCTTTTGAAACCACAGTTTGAAACATTGTGATTTCAGTTATAGGTGTATTGGTTTCATATTTCTTAATTCTGTCCTCTTGGCCATCTACACCCTTTGTATTTTGGTCTTTTTCTGTGTAGATGACCCTCAGCTCAGATGTGAAACTGTGAACTGTAGTATTGTATGTATCCTTTTGGTTCAAAACTCATTTAACTAGAGTGTGGACTATGTTTTCAAAGTGGAAATGTTCCATGTTACATTACAATGTCAAATTATTACTGGATTTTCAAAGCAAACAAAAAATGTAATTTAAAGCCATCTCTCTCAACTGCAGATATTTTAAACAGTCCCCTGGTTGTTTTAAAATAATATATGCTAGAGCTGTCTCACGTCTTGTTACTGTGAAGGCTGGTGGCAGAAATGTTGAAACATGAAAGGATATTATAGAAAACTAGGAGCATACTTAAACTAATCCAGATATTGCAGACTTGTTCCTTAGCCGTTTTGATCTGAGAAGGGCCCCATTTTGACCTTTACTTATACATTCTGAAGTATCAGGTGCTCAATCTTTTGCTGTTTGTGAGGTAGCTCTGAGTTGAATACTAGAAGCAAAATTTGACTCTGGAATAGAAGTTTTAAAATTTGGTATCACTGTCTTAAGTGGCAGCACCAATGTACTGAACAGCCTAGCAGAGGAAAATGGACTTATGATAGTTAATAGTACAATATAATTTTTTCCAATACGCTGTCCCTTAAAGAGGCAGATTTCTTTTCCACTCTTAAATAGCCAAAGATCATTTTATAGCTGTCTTTTATAACTTTAATATTGCATCATCTGCCTGAAAACTCATTTTTAACCTTTCTTTTGAATGAGTTGGAGGTGAGGGAGTCAATGTACCAGAGTTTGCAGTCTTCTCTGGACCATAGGCTTTGAAACTTGCATTTTCTTATGTGTGTGACTCTCAGTGATTCTCTTTTCTAATTAAACTCTTTTTTTACGCTCTCTGTTGCTAGACCAACAGCAGCATTGCAGCAGGCCCTCCCCATCATCTCAGTGGGGGAGTTGTCAGTACATTAAAAGGCTGAGCCTTCCCTATGAGTGCATCGCCAGCCACGTATCACTGCTAAAAGAAACATGGCATGCAGGTGTTTAAATTATTTACAGTCATAATCGGCCTTTATGTTACATTGCTGAGCCAAGACTCTGTTATTCTAGTGCATAATTGATGGTGCTCAGAAGTGGAAAAGTTAGAAAAGCAGAAGTAATGCGATGCGAAAGTTGAGTGCGGCAACTCCAGCTGGTTCAGCCTGCCTGGGCTGATCTCCTGCATGACCAACTGCAGACTCAGGGTAATGGGCTGGGACTGGGCATTGTGTTAAAGGCTTGAATTGGCATTTGAGGAGAAAATGATTTCTTCAGCCAAGCTGCATGACTAGTGAGAACTTGAAAGTGCTGGTATTTTGTCTGAGACTGCTTCCATAAAAGTTTTGTAGGAATTAAAGTCTGTATTCTCAGAAGAGGGTAATTTGCCATGAATCCTGTGTAATTTGGGTGCAATGTCAGTTATCAGTGGATGGCAAAAGGGTTGTAATGACCTAGTCATTCTAGAACAGAAAATTGCATAACCAGAAATATTTTATAAAGCCTATAGACCTTCAGAAGTTCTGACCATTTTATCATCCACAGGAATCTCTCATACAAAAAATAGTCCTAAAACTGCCCTACTTTGGGAATGACTTTTGCAATATTCTGGCTATCTTGGATGCAAATTAGTGCACTATATAATGCATGCAATTGTTTGAATATATCAATTATGTAATTTCCAGATGCTTCTGCTAATTTATAAACCAATTTAATAGCTTATATCTAACATAAATATTGAAATACTGTGTAAAGAATGTATGTGATTTACAAATATGATCTCATTTTCTGCCCTCCCCTACCATAATATGGCTTCTTTAAATTTTAAGTTGGCAGTTTTATTTTTCTGTCTCTCCAACATGCTACCTGCGTGTCTTGTATGCTAATGCACCTTTCTCCATGTTAGGACAGAGGGGGACTGATTGCTTCTTCAGTATATAAAGGAATAACCTTTTTATTAAACAGTAGTGATTGTTGTTTTGGGCTTTGGCCTTTATCTAATGAAGTCTGTAAATGTTTAGTACTAAATTACTTTGGGACAGCAGCAGTTCCTCTGTTGCTACTTTTTGTAGATTAATGTCCTAATCACCAAGCCCCCAGCATTTTCTTGTTGTTATAATCAGGATGAAAAAGGATATTTCAGTACGGAAATAAGAAAGATGGTCAGAGTAACAAAGTAAGTTAGTCAGGAAGGTATTGTGGTTTGTATTATTGATCTCGAGGTACACTGGATATATTTTGTAGCAGTATTTGTCTTTGAGGCAACTGGTGTTTAGCCATGTGGTGTGGTTGCAAGTAGACTTCTTGTGTAACTGGCAATGGATGGTGCTAATGAGCAGGACTTTCTCCACTTTTGTGAAAACGAAGGCTGCAGCTTGTGTAAACAAGTATTGGTGTAGCTGAAATGGACATATTGTGACACAGGATGCATGGCTGAAATAATGAAATATTTGTGCACCTCACTTTTATTTTGATATAAATCCATACACTTCTAATAGTTGCAGCCCCTGACACAAACACAGTGTTTTAATGCACTTGAGCTGATTGTATGTTTTTACATGGATTAACACACTTGTGTGCATGTTGGGAATGACCACTGATTATATAACTAAACCTCTGCTTATACTATCTTCATATACAGAAGTAGTTCTAATGCTGGCATTTGCATTCTAAATGCTCATTCTGTGACAATTTTTTAGGTGATAAAGTGGTTAAAAAGTTTTATTATTATTTCTAAGCAAGAAAATGAATGTTTCATTCCCATTAATTGGTAAGAATGGTGCAGAGATCCCAAATAATTTCATCCTTATGCTTTAATAAATTTGCCTCATTAATATTTCCTACATTAATTCTGCCAAAAAGATCACAACAAACGGCAATAAAAGAAAAAAGAAATGAAGGAAATCTTGCAAAGATTATTATGACAAAAAAAATCTGCAAAATTATATTTCATATAGACAATGCAGCAGCACAAATACTTGCATCTTCTTTGATTATGGTGCTGTAAAATACCTTTATAAACTATAAAGAAAGAAACCTGTGTCCTGTTGAAAGTAATGACTGTAGCAGAATCCTGTGCTACAACATTAGGAAGACAACCAGAGAGAAAAGTAATTTGACGCTGAGGAGGAAAAATCCGCCAGCAATCTTTTTGCCTAGCCCTGTGTTAAACAACAGTTGTAAAGATACGATATTAAGAAGCAGATTTTTTCAGTTAGAAGGCATTTTGAAGACTTGGCTTTGTCAAAGTTATTTGCATGCTAGAAGTTACTTTTGTGTTCCAGAATAAGGAAATCAATGTACATACCATTTATGTATTTATTTATGACCATGCACGTACATGTTCATGTGTTTGTGTGTATATAATTGCCATATAAACTCATATTCTTGTAGACTGTTTCTGTCTACCACAAGTATATTAATATCAGTGTCTAAATAAAGATTTTAACCTATCTTTGGCTTCAGAAGAGATGGAGGAAGAAAAGGCTTTGTGATATGAATTTAGGTCTGTTCTTCCTTGTCTTCCATCTTCTAATATGTTACTCAAAACATCAAATTTAAAGAAAAAGATTTTTAATCTGCTAAATAAATGAAGGATTTATCACTGATAGAAATTAATATCCTAGCTGCAGAGGTGTAATGGTAGTAGTGACAGCCTGAGTTTTAAAAGTTGTGTTAGGGAAGTTCTTACTTAGGAAGTAAGGGGAGTGCATACCAGCACTTTAAAAATCCAGATATGTAGTCTGCTTTGATAAGTCAAAGTGCAGTTACCATTTCTTGTGTATTATACAGTTAGTTAGTCAGCAAATATAAATAGTTGCAGTTTAGAAGTTAGGTATTCAATCCAAGGTTCTTAAAATGGGATATATCAATCCAGGAAACACCTTCAAGTATGGGCTACTAATATGTGTGGATTTCTTGATGCATTGTTTATGTCTCAGGACTTCAGCACGCCAGGGTTTTGTGCTCATTTTTTTGTCCTTTTCTGTTTCTAGGATACTTTTTGTAAGATAATTTTTTTAATATATATTATTGGAATATAAATTCATATATATGTATATATGTAATGTATATTTGTAAGATGGTTATATGTTTAGTAGCTATAAATATGTAATAATACAAAATTAAGAGACCCTTCTTCTCCAGCAATAAAGATGGGCTCTGTTTTCTCAAATCTGTCCAGGCATGTTTCTTTTTAGACTGTAAGGAGAAAGCTCCAATGATTTAATAGTTGTAATTTTAACTAGCACTAAGTTATAGTGAATTTGTCTTTAGAACTACATTTCTTATTCATCCCAAATTTAACTGTTAATCATAGAGTCATAGAATCGATTAGATTGGAAAAGACCTTTAAAATCATCTACTCCATCTATTAAGCTAGTTCTGTCAAGTTCACCACTAAACTATGTCCCTAAGCATCACATCTACGGGTCTTTAAAATACCTCCAGGGATGCTGACTCCATTACTTCCCGTGACAGCTAGTTCCAATGCTTGACAACCCTCTTGGTGAAGAAAATTTCCTAATGTCCAATACTGAGCCCTGGGGAATACCACTTGTGGCCAACTGGATTTAACTTCAGTCACCACAACTCTCTGGACCCAGCCATCCAGCCAGTTTTTTGCCCAGTAAGAGTATGCCCATCTAAGCCATGACTAGCCAGTTTCTCCAAGAGAATGCTGTGGGAAACAGTGTAAAAAGCTTTATTAAAGTCCAGGTAGACAACAACCACAGCGTTTCACTCACCCACTATGCTGGTCACCTCGTCATAGAAGGGGATCAGTTTGGTCAAGCAAGATCTGCCTTTCATAAACCCATCTGACCAGGCCTGATCACCTTTACATACCACATGATGGCACTCAAGATGAGCTGCTACATAATCTTCTTTTGTTCTGTGGTCAGACTAACAGGCCTATAGTTCCCTAGATCCTACTTCTAGCCCCTCTTGTAGATGGGCATCACGTTTGCTAACATCCAGTCAACCAGAACCTCCCAGGTTAGCCAGGACTGCTGATAATTAGTTCAGTTGTCTTGGTGAACACTTCGACAGCTCTCTCAGTAGCCTTAGGTGGTTCCCATCTAGCTGCGTAGACTTGTGTGTGTCTAAGTGGTACAGTAGGTTGCTAATGACGTTTACTACTTAGTAAGTAGCAGCCAATATTTTTGAATGGAATTAGCAGTGGGGAATGTTGTGAAATCTATCATTTTCTGCTTGGTTAGAGAGGTGTGCTTTGGTGTGGCTGGTGAGAGTCCAGCTTGGGACATAGTGGTAGAGGGCTAATGAGCTTTCTGCCAGAAGGATGAGAGTTAAATCCAGGATCACAGACAGGACCATCCAGGGTGGAAGGGACCTCAGGAGGTCTCTTGCAGTCAGGTGTTCCTGAAGCCATTGTTGCTCCCAGCGGAAGGTCAGTTCCTTTGGCCTCTCTTTGCAGGGCTTGTGCTGAAGTCATGAATGTCTCTGTGGCCTCCAGCTCAACTCATTTCAGTCTATTTAGAGTGAGAGATATTACACATGAAAAAATTGCACATAATGTACATAAAGCACAGGACCTTAAAGTGTTCCCAGAGGGGTCTGTGCAGGGCGTCCAAACCACTCATCTGTCACACTAAATCAGGAGGGGCTGAGGTTGTACTTCTAAGATGGTTGCTCCACCTCCTTACTGCCATTTTGATGCTCAGGCTCACTCAAGCATCATCTCTTTTCCTGAGTGCAGGGCTTGACCTCTGCACGCTATCACTGCAGAGGGAGTGTGCTGCTGGCACTTGAGAAAGAAATTAACCCGATTTTGCCATTCCCTCAATTAGTCAGCTCACTGTGTAGGAGGTGGAGACTTCTAAATAACGTTTTGCTCTCCTTAAGTAAATTTAAACTTTATTTATTTATTTATTTTTAAATTTTAATCATTCGTGTTGTTTCAGGTCTTTTTTTTAATAATTTTTTCACATACTACATTCCATACTGCTAGGGATGGTGTGTAATTCACTCTTACGTGTAAATCTCAAAACATCTTGCTATCACAAGTAGCTTTTGTTTTGGTTTTGTGTGTGTGCTTCTTTTTTTATGTGCATAAAAAAAAAAATAGAAATTGAGACAGATATTTCCAGAGGCAAGCTAAATTGCAAAAGCTGCCAGTGTATTCTTGGCTGCTTTTAAAATTATGTGCATTATCTCAGAAACTTGTGGTTGAGATGTGCATTTGAACAGGCACCTTCTGTCACATGTAGTTTTCCTCTCTTCCTTTCTCGGTCCTCGTATTTTTACTTTTTGTGTCCAACAGTATAGTTCTGTGCTTGATTCTGTAGAAACGGAGGTGTGTAGGTGGTAGACACCCTTATTAAAGTGCATAGACTGTTTCTAGGGAATTGCATATTGGGATAGTCTGGATAGCTCCATGGTGTTTACCTGAATTCTTACTGGCCTTATTTATGACTTGTGTTTGTGAAAGAACATAAATAGCTGGAGAGAAAAACATGCAGGAATCCTTATCTGCCGATAAAGGGAGGTGGTGTATTTCTTTATGTAGCTTATCTTTTTCCACTGGAGAAGGAAGAATTAGTGCATCCTTCAGGGACATAAAAGATTTTTCTGCCAGAGTAATTTACAGCATGGCCTAAGTATTTTTTGTAGCTGCCAAGTGCCTTTTTTTTTTTTTATGTTATTGGAAGTAATAAGGCAGGATTACAAACTATAAATTATTATAGTGGTAGCTGCTCACAAGCTTGCCCACTCATTCATGGTGCATAATACCTTATGGAAAGTTATGTTTAATTTCGCTTAATGAATGCTTAGGACTCAGTCCACTCAAATGCATTGATGGGCTGTTAAATTTACAAATGTCATGCAGCTATAAATTACAAAAAAAGATTAGCAGAAAGAGTACATTGCCATATATTTCATATGATTACCTAATGTCACAGTTTTTTCTTCTTCCTTTTTTTTTTTTCCCCAAACTGGAGGCCCACAAGTGGTGCAGCAGGGTATGCCCACCGTCTGTGACAGTTCTTACTTGTGAATTAAGGTTTAATTACTTTTTGTTGTTTTGGTATTTTTTTTATGTTTGTTTTTCTCATAAGTAATGAGTGGAAGGGAGTGTGCATGTTTATTAACTCATGGACAGAAAAATAGGAATATGGTAATTGCTGTAATTGATAATGACATAATTAAATTGGATAGAAACACTTTTTCACCTACAAAAGGAAGTCAGTTAATACTTTTTATTCTCAAGTATTAATGAATGTTGCTTCTACCAATAGAACATACTAAACAAAATTTATGAAAGGCTTAATCATTAAAATAATCTGTGTGACTAAGTAGACATTATTCTTTGACTTCACTGATATATTTTTAAGTGAAAAAGGATTATTTTCAGTAGTCTATGGATTTTGGAGTTGGGCCCAAAAATCATTTGCATCGTATATACAACTGAAGGGTAAAAGCAGTTTATACCTTTTTGAAACAGATTTTTTTTTTCTTTTTAATGTATGAAGGGGACAGCTTGGGCTGCAGATGAAATAATTCAATCTCTTTTCTCCTGAATATTTTCCAAATTTGTAAAAAATGGCTGTCACACTTTAGAATGAGTTGCTCATATTCTTATATTCTTGGATTTCAGTTGAGTTTTAGATAAAGAAATGTGGCTGTTTTGATTACTTTCTATCTTGAGCATGTCATGTTGTCCTCCTTTCCTCTCCTAAAAATAATCTTTCATTACACTTGTCTTAATAAATGTAAAAGCTGTTGGTAATTGCAACTAAAAATGGCAAAAAGTTACCAATTTATTAGTAACTTAGTATGAACAACTCACTTAAGGAATAATAAATGTGCTTCCCTAGTACTATTTTAAATAAGATACTTTAAAAAATATATTTTGTTGATTATTTTTCTCTAAGAGTATATCTGTAACTGAGTCATAACTTCGTAGTTTTGCATGACTGAGATTTTGTGGAAGGGGAAGATTGCTGGGTTTAAGTGCTTTTGCGGAGAGCCCAGTGTGCCTGTAAGGACTTTTTAAAAATATTACTAACTCTCCCTTTTGTAGGACAGTAGAAATGTGTGGGACTGGGTTCCATCTTATAAAATGTGAGGACTGTGGAGTTATTAATGATTCTCTTCCTTTTTTTTTTAATGAATATTAAAATTATGGTGCTGTTTCTAAGTGTAAGTAAAATTTATGCTCGTGATCCTAGCTATGCCTTCTGTGAAGACAATAAAAGCTACAGACAGACTGGAAACTCCTATAAGAAAATCAGAAGAGAAATTTTTCACTGGTCATAGACTTATGTAACAAAGTTGTAAGTGGAGTCTTACAACAGGAACTGGCTTATTAAAGTACAGTATTTACCTTTGCATGTATCCATATTAAATTAGAGAGTATATTGATTGTTGTCCTCAGAAACATTCTTAAAGCCATTTTATATTACACACTAAATAAGAACATGGACTCCCTTACTGTTCTTTTCTAAAGAAAATAATGTTTAGGAGAAAATAAAGCAAAGCAGCTTACTAAAAAATGCTGATTTGAAAGATATCCCTATATGGTTCATCCTCTTTCATTTGAACTAGATATTTTCAGTGCTGTTTCTGACTTAAAGGACTGTTCTAGAAATACAGTATGTAATTTTTCCAAATTGTATGGCAGTTTTTTCATATGGGAATTGCAGCAAAATGCTGCTATTTTCCCTTTAAGTACTGTTCTCTTATTAGGTGGTAGGTAGTTGCTAATCCTTCTGTATATCCACTCTTCATCTAAGGTTACAGAGATGTAAGATGTGTTTCATATATATTTCAAAGTTTACTCAATATGAGGCTTGCTTCTTTTGATTGCTCAGCCAGTTGGCCTGAGACAAATTGGTATTGTTATAGGTGGTGTAGCTGGGGAGCAGGACTATATAGCAAGTTTTATGGTGCCCATCTTTGGAAACTGCAAAGGACACTTAACATGTTCCAGAGAAAACCTCAGAAAGGACAATATTTTCAAGTATTTGTAGGTCAATAATGTAGGACTGCTGGCAAGCTAGTAAGGTCATTGAACTGTGAGCACCTCCAGATGTTCTGATGAATAGGTTGCTGAGTAAACTATTGCAAGTCACTTGAACTTCTCTCTGCCAGGAATCTCAACCATAAAACCTGACATTAAAAGCAGGGTTTTATACAATTCTTGAGAACTGCTGCCAAATAACGATTTTAAAATTCTGCATTTGTCTTTTAGAATTAGCAAAAGAGTGGGAAATAGCTGGTAAAGGAGATGGGTGAAGCCAGAAACTAGTTAAGGCTAGTCTGAGCATGGTAGATTTTTCTCTGGACAGGTAATTCTTTGGAGACTGTTAATTCAGGGTGTAGTATCTGAACGTTCTGAAATATGCATGCTAGACACTGGAATTTAGCTCTTCATTTAGTTAAGTAAAACGAACAAACGAACAAAGAGACCATTTTTGACCTTTAGTTTCTGAGGGAGAGAACCTAAGGAGAGGACTATTTTCTCCTTTTTGAAGATGCCATTTTCTGCTCTGGCATTTTTGACAACTCTACTTTGCAGTGATCAGTCATTTTTGAAAAAGGGTATTTGAAGATTAACTAAGGTATCATTAATGTCTTTAACATGCAGTTTTATGTCACTAATGGTAGATTTTTACTTGAAAACAAAGAATTTTCTGCCTTGTGGATAGTTTCACTTGTTTAAAAAGTATTTGAAAGCTTACCCACATCTTTTGTTCCTGGTCATGGCTAATTTAACAATGTGTTAATAGGATGTATCCCCTCAAGGGAAGCCACGCTTGTATTGGTTGCATCTTACGGAAAGTGAGAATTTAAATGGTGGTTGTTGTAATGCAGTGGTTAAGGTTCAAGAATTATGTCTATTTAGGTATGTTTTTGGTATCCTCTTTAGAAGTATGAGAGGAGAGGTAGCAGTTTGCCACACTTGCACAGTTCGGTGAAGATCTGTTCGCTTTGAGTTCATTGCTTGTGAGTTATTATTTCTAATCACATGCTTGATTAACTCCAGCTAAATGACCAAAAAGGCAGGGAGTTAAATCTAAGACTGTAAGAATGTATTTTAACTGATAATAGGTATCATCATGGAATATGTTCTCAATCAGCACTTGACATTCATCTGAATATATAGCTAAAAAAAAAAAAAAGAAAAAAAAGAAAAAAGATAAGCACTGTTCTATCCTTGGGCAGGAGCAGTGTGTGAAAAACTGTGATTGAGCTCTGAGAATGAAAATTGAAGCCCTGGAGCATACATAGAAAAACTAAAACTGAGGCCCCCGATGAGGTTATTCTAAGTGCAGTTAATATTACAAATATATTATGAGAGGAAAATCAAGTGACCCTTTGAAATCTTTTCTGAGATTGCAGGTCATTTTGAAGTTTCAGACAGATACTTGTAAGTGAGCTAACAAAAGTGCATTTTTAGAATAAAATGGGATTATATGCAAATGTTATCAATGTCAGGAAGATACACACTACAGTCTTGCCAAACTGTTTCTCAGACAAGATCTTAGATGAGTGCTCTCGTTTTCTCCATAATGAGAGAAACTCTTGAGGAGGAGCTTTTCAGTTGTTCCCAAATTGAAAGGAGCTAGAGATCGTAACACTGGAATAGTCAAAATGTAATTTATTTTATTTTCAGGAAAAGCATACAAAACAGAGTGTTTTGGGGTTTTTTGTGGTTTGTTTTTGTTTGTATGAGGTTCTTTTTGTTTTTTGTTGTTTTATTTTTTTAGTAAGGCAAAAATGCTACTTGCAGATTTTTTTTTTTTTTTTTTTGCAGATATAGGGGTATCTTTTTTTCCTCTGTACTTCAGACTTTTGCCTTTTAGTTTTTGTTCTATCTCATAACACAGATGGAGACTGAGAGTTTAAGATATTGATGGAACTCCTTTTAGGTTCAGCAATTTATTGTAAGCTTTGGAGTGTCCAAGGTGAACAAAATAAATTGGCTTTTATAAAATGTGAATATATTTGAAATTGATAATCTCAAATAAGAACAGAATTGATAGAATTAATAATTTTTAATGCCTAAAAATGGTTTCTTGTTGATTTATTTTTAAGGGAGAAAATTGGCAGCAAGTGGATAATAAATTAAGAGATGTGTTATTTTGCAGTTTTAAAATCCAACTTACTATCTCATTGAAGTCAGTGGAAAAAGATGTGATTGCCTTAAGTAAAATTAGGAGAGTGGTCTTTATAAGAAAAAAACAGACAACCTCTATTACTTCTGGGCATGCTTTCTTTCTTTTTTTTTTTTTTTTTTTTTCCAGGCAAGGCACACATGGTCATATTTTGCTCTGGTGATTATTGTTTCTTTAGTAATATAAAAGTGAGGTGACTTATAAAGAGATATCAGATGTTTTGACATGGTCAGATATTTGGTTTTCTTACAGGTAGAGGATGCTGATGCAAAATTCAGCCATAAGAAAATTGATTCCCATTTGCAGATGAGAGAAAGACTTGCATTTGCTGGATGTCATATAAGAGAGTAAAGTATGGGTCATCTTCATGTATGTTGTAGGCAGTCCCATACACCGGGAAGAATATTTTTGTGGACGCTGTCAGATAGCAACCACAGACAGATGCTTGAGTGGCTGTAGGTTCCCCTGGGATCAGAAGGTTAGACAAACTGCCCCTAGGATTTAAACAGGGCAGTTGTTTCATGTCAGTTTAATTATCCTTACATTTTGTGAGGCAGTCACTCCAGTGGTCTGGAAATATTAGGAAATTGGAGGCTTTCACAGCGTTGAGGACAAAGTTCTGATTACGTTTGTGTGGTATTCATTCACTTTGTGATAGTCTTAATGCAAGTGATGGGCTGTTAGAACCACAAGGCATGCTTAGTGCCACTACAAGATTTAATCGAGACACTATCATTCAGTGGGAAATGCCTTTCAATCCGATTTTATTTATATTAATTTACTCTGCAACTCAGTAATCTCTGCTTGGGGTCATTACTTTGATTTTAACTTAGCAATTTAACTCCTGAAGTGCTTCAAGTAAAAATATCCTTGAAGGAGTAATAAGTTTAAATAGCTCCAAATCAGTTGAAAATAGTTTTTTAATTTAGTTCAGGCTGGGAGCACAAACTGGCAGGAAAATAAGTAGGTGGTGGGGAATAAAAGGGATTAAGCAGAAATAGTCACACTGCACCATACAGTTAAAGAATTTAGAGATGGGGCAAAAAAGGTTAAATATACCCCTTTCTAACATCCTAGTATTAATAAATATCTAGTGACAGTAAATAAAAAGTAATCACCCAAATAATATTTACTTCAATACTCAGGATTTTTGTTTGTTTGGCTTTGATTATTTTGATGGCATTGCTAATACAGGAGATATAAAAATGTAACTACCATTTCCTAAATTAACAATTTATTTACTAAATGAGGAGAAAACATCTTAACATAAGTAAAATAAAAATCTCTAGTCATTTCAGCCAACCTCATTGCTTTTATAAAGCACTAGAGATTTTATTTTCATTAGCACTGAAAAGCACTTTGAAATGAGTAACTAGCAAATAAACAAACTGAGATAATTCAAGTTTATATTGTTGAGTTAATAAAACTAATAAAATCTCTACATTTCCCAGAGTTTTCCATTATTACTTTTTTTTTTTTTTATTGCAGAAGAAAATTGTTAGGGCTATATAGTCTTAGGCATCGCGGAAATTTTCTTTACCAGTTTTATGTTCTCTTATGACTTGATGAAGAAAATGAGGCTTGTTTTGCAGCTTGTGAACAAGGAAAATGCATCTTTTTAGTGGTTTCATCTGGGTGACTGTTCGGTTCCTCATTGTCTTTTGCCTGATAGTGTGTGCTTGAAGGTTCATTTCTTCAGCAGCTTTCCCTCTAAGAGGACTCTGGCAGCGTAGCATAGATTTTACAGAACAGCAAATAGAATGTTTCTTAGGAGCTTCTGTCCTTTAGCAGTTACGCTGCTGTATTAATACCGTGACCGATAGAAAAACCAGGGGTTGCAGTTCCACTTGAAGTGCCCCAGTCAGTCCTGTAAAGCATTATGCTTTGCCATACTGCTGACAGCTTTTTTTCTATGCAGCTACAGAAACTGTTAAGATTTTCATTCTTTTAATAATTGCTTCTTTCCCTTTCCCTTCCCTTTTCCTTCCCTTTTCCTTTTCCTTCACTTTCCCATTAGTTATACTATAATTTGCATTCATTATCTGACACAGTTATTAACTATGTGATGCTTAAATCTCAGTAAATATCAAATGAGAAGACCATGAATGTGAGCAGAGCAAAAATGCATACAAAATAGAGTAGCAACGTTTAAGCAATTGAAAAATATGAATACCCCACAAAATATTTGAGTGAGGGTTTTTTTATTAGGTCATAAGTTTTCTTTAGTTTTTAAAATAAATGCCTATCTAACTTATTGGTTTTCCTGACCTCATGGTTAATAACAGTGTTTTATAATCTGTACATTGCACACATAAAACATATGCATATATATGTCTGTCTGAATGTCAGTGCATCGCTTCTGATCTGTGTGTATATGTATATTCTTTCCAGAAAAACAAATTAAGACAGTTGTGATTGGTTTGTTTGGGTATTGTGGTTTGGGTTTTTTGTTTGTTTCTTTGGGGGATTTTTCTGGTTTTGATTTTTTTTTGTTTGGTTTTTTTTTTTGTTTTATTGTTGGGGTTTTTTTATATGGCAATGACATTGAATTTTAATAAACGTTAGTTGTATAAAAATATACTAATGTGTAAAACATTATAATTAATTTTCACTGCATGTACAGCAGCATTTCGGAGGGAGGGAGTGGAAGAGTTGAAACCACACTCTGTTTGATGCTCCTTATTTTTACCTTCCTTCACTTTTCATTGTAGCCAAAATCCAGATAGATGGAACATTTTTGTGTATAAGAGGGAAAACAGCGTTTCTTGAATGAGCAGATATTTTTGGTTTTCGCACTTGGTCTTGCTGTTAGCAAGGTGGTATCCTGAACAAAGGCTTGGCTTGGGATGAACGAGACATTGAGTGGAGATAATTTCACTTCATTGTATGACTAAGAGATTATTTTTATACCCCACACCTTTTTTGAGTGCAGGTCAATTCCAGTGCTCGCTGTTTTACCCCACGCTGGGTCGCGGGTCTGATTTACAGCTCAGGCCCTATCGTCATTCCCTCCTTCCTCTTTTTTGCTTTGTTTGAATGTCACATTAGTCGTTAAGGAGTTAATTTCCAGTGAATACTAGACAGGAGCTCCTCTGCAGTGTGATGTTTCATGCAAGGTTTTCATGTCTGTCACTGCCCCTCCTTTCATGCTTCTGTGGGTATAGAAATGTTTGGAGAGAGAGTGGGGAGCGGGTGCTGGGCTTGGTGGCCCCATGACTGCCTGGTGCATCACCCGCTGCCACCGCCTCCCTCACACTCCTCTGCTACTCATGGCACGCAATGCTCTGGGGAGCATGGAGGAGGGAGGCAGTGCTAACTGCGAATTTGCCCTTCCAGAAATTTCTCCAAATCCAAGCCTCCCTTCCTCCCAGGGAGGAGGAACACCCCAGGCTGGCTGTGCTGAGGTCATTGTAAAAGAGCCAGCCAACACAGTGATAAAATGTGGGCAATGGCAGCTATCGGTCATGTAATTGTGTTCCATTGCAGTTTGTTTTAAATAGTCTTAGATTTGATGCCTGAAACCTGTATGCGGCATTGAAAATGGTAGCTGGTCTTTTTTGTGAAACTCTCACTAAGAGCATAGCTCTCCGACAGCATGTGCGTGTTTTTTATCCTCCATCCCACCCCCAGCGAAGTAAAACCCAACACACTGGGAAAGAAGCGCCCATGAAGCAATGAGGAGAGGGAGTGGTGCAGCATGTTTTCATTATAAGATGTAAAAGGCTCAGCAGTTTAAAGGGTTGTTTTGCTTTCTACCTAGATTTTTTCTACCTAGTTTCTGTTCTGTGATTCTCTGATTCTGTTTGTTAGTGTGACCTCATTACAAATTTGAATAGTGAAGCTGGTTCATGCATTTGTTGCACTATTTAGGTTTTCAATACCTCATTTATTGGAAAATATGGAAATACCAATGATGCAGCCTGTCTGAAATGGGTATTGTAACCTCTGAACCCAAAAGGAAAAAATAAGTCATACTTCCTAAAACTGTTGTGATCAGCAGGAATTTCCTATGTTATATTGGCTTTGTATGTTCAGAAATGGGAGAATCTAATAACAGTATTGTAATGAAACAAAAGAAACCTCTGAAAGTCTTTATAGTTGGCACAGAGTGCTGTAATTTTTTCCCCAAGCGAAAATTGTCTAACCACGTTGTTTCCCTCTATGAGAAATTATAGTGCTGTGTGGTGTTTCATACCTTTACCAATTTGTCTAAGTCTGGAAAGAAAGGAGAGATGTAGTTTAAGCCTGTGTTTTGAGCAAAATTGTGGGGCTTTTTTCTATTATATTGCCATTTGGGCATTACTGTCCTTATCTGTCTCACGTTCATTTCTTTAAATTTGCTTGTTTGCTCTTATTCGTGCTTGGTTTTTTGTTTGTAGTGTTTTGTCGTTGGGTTTTTTTTCCACTTTATTTTTTCTTTTGGCAAGAATAAATTGAATTTGTTGCCATAATCTGAGATGTTCAACTTTGTCATCTTTTTTTAATTAGTTTCTGAGTTTGCAAATAAGGGAAAAATAGACTACAAGCTCATTTCACACTGAAGTATTTTGCTCTTTAGAAAGTTATGTACAATAAGAATAACTAAAAACTTTATTTTCACAAAGAATGTTTCTTGTGATTATTCAAGATCAGCTGTGGTTGACTGTATACTGGCAGAAAACTGTTTTGCCAGTGATTCAGTATGATGCTGAACCTCCCAGCCACGCTTTTTACTGGGATTATTTGGACTGGTAACTACAGAAATTCTTATTGGTATTACCGTTGTTTTTTTCTGAACAGTTCAGGGTGGCATCTCGGCTACTTGCCAGCTTTGGCTTCATTCTGCTTAGGAATTATTCGCTTCATTCCTACTTGAACCTGCCACTTCTGCAGCTCATGTTTGTAACAGAGATGGACAGATGAAAGGAGTCATAGCCTCAGAAGGAGGCAAGCAGTGCAGTCCTTATCAGCGCAAAAGGCAATTAATTTTGATTGTTAGGATTATTATTTCTTTAATCTATAGTAGACCTTTAGTAATGGAAACTCTGTGAATTAAGCAAGTATCTGCAATTCCAAATCATGACAGTTTTCAGCTTTTTGTATGCAGATGTGGAGCTCTATCTTAATCCTGAAAACAGTATGAGCAAGGCTGCTGGCATCCCACCGGGTGAACAGCAGGACTCAGTTTAGTAGGTGCCATGCTGAACACAATGAGTTGTCATTACAGGGCTGAGTCCACAGAAACTACCAAAGTAGCAGGCCTATCTATAAGGTCAAAACTACCAAGTGCTTGAAGGACCTGCTGTGAAGGAGCAAGGTTTTAGCCAAACCCATTTTAATAACTGTTTTAGATTAACAATAAATAAAGGAAGGAACTTGGTTTTACAGTAATTTGTCCCAGATGCTGTTGTGCATAGGTCTGAGGTCTACATTTTTGATGGACTGAATGTTTTGGTCAGAGCCAAAACCAGAAACAGACGGATGGTAAGGAGGAAGAGCTGCATCTTTCTGGGAAGATGGGAATCCTTGCCTTTAATTATCAGGCCTTATCATTTCCAGTAAGTGACATGATCAGTTTCCTTTTTAAAGTGTATCTTTGTTGTCTGAATAGTAATAAAAGTCATCCAGTCATTGCCCTTCTTTGGTCATTTTGCATCCCAAGGTGGGTTGCATTTGCGCTGCTTCTCTTTACTGCCACGCTGTGGAAAAAGAAGCCTGGCTTGGGTGCTGTACTGTATTTTCCACAGCATGGCAGTAAAGCAAAACATTGCAGCTTTATTTCACTCACAAGTGCGATTGGCTTTCCTTTTTTTTTTTTTTTTTTTTCCTTTTTCCCCTGTTTTCCCACTCACACTAGGCAGCCTTACTCACACTAGATGAATCCTTACAGCTTACGTTTGGGGTAGGGATTGATGTGCTACTCTCCTCCCATATTGCGGCACTATGTTGACTGATAAAATCATGATGGAAAGAAATGAATTTTAAATAAAGTAAGATGCTTCTGAATTAACTATGTAGATGTGAATTTAACCATCAGCACCATGCTTGGGAGCCTACCTGTGTAAGAGGGATGCTGAGAGTCACATTTCAGAACCTGGGACTCTAAGGCATGGTATGGTGGTATGGTGAGAGAGAAGGGCCTGGTGCTCTGCAACTGGATTGGATCAGATGTGGATCAGAAATCTCTCTTGCTTGGAGAGGTCTGTTCAGGAGTGAGCGAATGTACTTGGACATGGCCTGTGTGGAGTGGAGGTTTTTTTAATTCTAGAGCACTGGGCTCTTGCCAGATTAGCTTTGGGTGAGCAGATGGGTGATTTACTGAATGACACTTAGGTAATAAAAAACTGAGTGTTAGCTGTTTAATTTTAAGTGTCTTATCCACTGCCTCTGTAGACATGACTTGTCAAGACAACGAGCAGTGTTTGCCAGCCACAGTGACAAACACACTGGAAACTTTGTTCAGGGAAGAAAGGTACTGCTAGTATCTGCTCTTTCCTTTGCCATTTTAGGACTTTTTGTCTCATACCTGTCTATTTTCTCTTCTTCCATTTCTCCCTTCCCCTCCAACCAGCAAAGCATCTGAGGAATACAGGAGTAAGGACTGTGGGAACGCAGTCCTCCCAATCATTCTGCCTCAGTCTTTTTTCAGAAGGGGTAGCAATGCAGGAAATGTTTAGTAGGTCAAGCCTACTCTAGGTTACTACCATTTGAAGGCTATTCGTATGAACGAGAAAAGTTTGTGTTTTTCTCACTCGCAACTTCTTTCAGTGGCATTAGCTAATATTTCTTTTACATTAATCTCATGCAGACAAGGAATAGTAGATGCCTTTAATGTAACAACAAATGGCTGTGCAGCCATCTATAAATATTTAAATTTGCTTTGTCACATGACAAGGTCTTTTCACCTTTCAGCCTCTACAGCCTCAGCTGCCTGTGAACATCTGGGAAAATAAGTATATGCTACAACAATACTAAGGCAACTATGGGCTTTTTGTTGTTTTGTTTTGTTGTGTGAGGTTTTGGGGTTTTTTTGTTGGTTGGGTTTTGTTGGGGTTTTTTTCCCTTGAAGGTGATAGGGATAGCTCAGTGGCTTAGCCCTGATCCTGTTGGGGTTTTTTTTTATTATTCTCTTAAACAAATCTTAATTAAATATGTGGCAAAGTGTTTTGTTGAACATTGCACCTTACGGTGGTAAATGAGTTCATATAAATGTGTGTACTGTCAAAAGAGTGAGAAGGCATGGTGTTTTCCCATATGAGTACGTAGAAGATACTGCTCCCTTTTCCCACAGGTTATTAGATGTCACCTTAGAGTGACAGTTCAAAAAACACAGTCAGGTCTTTTAGCATTAATTCTACAACATTAAAAAAAATTAGGAATGGTAGTTATTGCAAGAAGAGCCCATATTTGGTATGGATGCGTGTCTTTTCTGTTATGCGTGGCCTTTGCAAGGAGTAGAACATTTCCTGCCTAAAGTCATAAAGGGTGTCGTAGTGGGATTGTGAGTTAACTTCTTTCTCAAGAATTCAGAAAGTAGGTGAGTAAAATGCAGTCATTTGCTCTGGGCATGTTTTCTGTTGTTTATTGCGAAGGACAGGCAAGCAAAACAATCAAGAAAAAACCGTTCTAGCTGCCTTTTTTCAGCCTTCATATACCAGATGCTTACTGTCTTCTGTTTTGGTTTGGTTTTCTTTTTCCTTTACTTAAAAAAATTATTTCTGAGGACTGAATTGAAAGGTGTGATCATTTGTTGTAAAAAAAATGAGAATACATTTAATTATGGACAGTAAATGTATTTAATTTTGGACAGTAACAAATAGAAGAGAAGCCTCTGACTGATAGGTCTGAGAGAGGTCCCAAATAGCTTGCTGTTGGGGATACTGGATTTAGAACTTATTGTCAGTGTCACTGAAAGACAAACCATCTTTTGGGATTTTTTTTGTTCCTATGACTTAAAGCAAGAGCCTACTTTTATGTGACTGGTGAGCTGGAGAAAGGTATGTTGTTACAGTATAGTCTTTGTTAGGATTACCTGTTGAGGTGCTTAATGCGATAATATCCTGTCAAACTGGGATCAAAGCATGTAATTCTGCAGAAAAGGTGGGCTTTGAAAAGTACATTCCTGCTACTAAGCTAATTCTGATTCATTTACCTAGCAGGGAAAGTCAAACTGTTTGAACAGTTAAAGGATTCTTGATTTTCACCTCTCAGCTTTGTCCAGGCCCTCATGTTTTGTTTTTCTGTGACTGCACTTAAAACTTTGTATGCTCTTTTGCCTCTTAATATGTTGGGTCACCCATGCAGTCAGATCAGCATTTTTGATATATTCTTTCTTAAGAGGAGCAGAAAGAGTGAAGGGGGCTTCTTTGGCTCTTATACAGTTTGGTTTCTACACAATTCTGATTTTCGTAGAAGTTTGAAATCCAGATGTTTGCCATTTCACTTATTGATGAAGTGCTTCATAGGTGGAATAAGCATGGAGAGAGAAACAAGAGACAGAGGAAAGGCAGAGAGTAAAAATGGGAAGAGGCAGAATTTTTTTTGAGGAACTGGAAATTATCAGCTGTTCAGTGGTTTGGAACAAGCAGCCTGTGTTGTGTCCCATTTATTCGTTCCTTCTGTGTCCTCCTCTATTATCTGTGACTTTGGTGTTCATTCCATCCTAAAATGACCTGATCTGATACGATATGAAGTTGAAGGTTGTGGTAAGAGATGGAGGACTGGTATCCCCAGGAGTTCTGATTTAGCTGTTACTTAACGATAGCTATTGAAATTGTTCTCCTTGAGTGCATTACATGAAGTATTAGGGTAGTAAGTGGGGAGTGAAAATGAAGAATTTCTCCAGGGAATTAAATTATTTTTTATCTTTTTTATTTTGGTACCATGTATGCATTACTTACTGTATGTTAAAGTTAAAACTCAGAACTACCAAGATTTTTTTTTTCTTTTCTGAATAAGCAGCATTTCTTCTGTACATGCTGATGTGCCGTGTAAACAGATGGTGTTTTGGTATTTAGAGGGGGGAGGTAGGTGAAGGAATGCAAGGAAGGTTTGATCTAGCAAAAGGACTGCCATTAACAAAACCAAAGTGGAGCATTAGGTCCGCAGTTCCAGGTTGCAGCTCACTTAATTATTAAAATGAATGTTCTAAAATTGCAATTCTACAGCATATTCTCCATATGATAGTTGGAGAAGACAAAGGTTAGCTTTTTCTGAAACAAGTGCTTTTACAAGTTGTTATTAATTCTGTGACCAGGTTGCCTGACTCGTACAGATTGCATTATATTCTCCTGCCTTATGTATGGAGAAGAAGGGTCAGTGATGCATGCTTGCTCACTTGTTGTTGCTTGTGCATACACACACACACACACATATGCTTACTTTCTCTCATAATATCGATAAGGGGGTTAAAAGGGTGAAGGAGAAAAATATAAACAGAAAAACCACATCCTGACAGCTGCCTCCTCTCACTCCTGTTTTTCCCCCAGACTTTTAAATCTTACAGTGGCTCCTAATTTGTCCCACATGAGTCTTCTCCCAGTGGGGTTACTTTCCTTTTCATTTTTGCTTTCATTTGATCCAAAGTAAACATTTAACAAAGAATAAACCAATTCAGGCAGCTGTCAGTGGACCATCAGCTTTCAGGTGTCTCGGACAGGAAGAGGGCATATTATTTTGTAGGTAAGAAGGGAAAATGGGACTGAAACTTTATGCCTGTGTGGACCATAAAAGTATTTCCAGGTCAAGTCTGCTTAAGGCAATGTGGTCACAGTTTGTCAAGGAGATAAATTTTAGGATGTTTGTCTTAATGTAAAAAGTATTTTAGATTGAAAATGCATGGGGTGCATGACTCAAGGGAAAAAATCACAGCATTTTACTAGTAATTCATGAGCTCTCAAGACTCTTTTCACAAGCCCCTGGACTGTATGAACATTGCAGCTGCAAAATATGATGCTGCTGCATTTGTTTGCTGTTTTTTAAGACAAGGTTTCCTACAAAGTCTGGATGCATTTTTCCTTCTACCTAAAGGAGTGGCTAGGAGCAGGGGAAATAGCCCACCTTTCTCTTAGAGATGTATAGAGCATGCCAAAGCAGCTTTCTCCTGCCTGTCCAGTTAGGTTAATCTCTTCTAAATGCAAATTTCTTATCATGCCTGTAAAACTCCACAAAGTAATTTATCATGTCCCTTCAAAACTTCTCTAATCAATGTTTAGGAAGGATCTAAAGGGTTCCAGTGGCATTTCCTCCAAAAAAACCCCAACGCAAACCAAGAATTGATGCCAAAATAATACACTTTATATTGAGGTCTACAAAATAAATGGCATTGCAGCTAGTCATTATTGGCTCTGCCTTACAGTATTAGAGTAAAACCTATCTTGCTGCTACCTAGGTCTTTTTGTGAAACCCTGTTGCTCTATTACTGAAGTTCTGCTTCCACTGAAATTTGGAGGCATGTCTACGTAGACTTGCTTCCTGTTATTTCCTAGCTTTGATGGCTTGGGGTTTTTCTTTTCCATCTTGTTTGTATGAGAATGATTTACAGAAACGATAATTCCTGCTGTAATGATATGTGGTGCATTTGTGTAATGCAGCTCTCAGGGCTTTGTGCAGTGTTCTGCAGGTTCTCCCATTTCTCAAAAAAAAAAAAAAAAAAATCATCCATTAGAAGAAAACGAGCCGTGTTTCTTAAGTCTGGTTTCATTGTTTTCCATTATGTTGAAATAACTAACACTGAAGAATTCTCTAATGATAGAAGAATAATGCAGTTGGCTTTGAACGCCTAATTCTTTTTCAGGCAAATAGTCCTGCTTGGCTACATTTGAACTTCAGGGAGGTGGGATTGAATGGAGACTCAGGCTCCTGAATGGTAAAAAAATCTGTAGTCCTTGCAGTAGTCTTATAGGAAAGCAGCATAGTGAAGCCTAACTGGGGCTTGGATGAGCTTGCCAGGAAAAGTTACATCTGCTGAAAGTGAGGCAAGAAATATATGGCAGAAGTAGACCCTGAGATCAGTCAGGCCTCGTGAGAGGGAGCAGGTAGGTTAAAGGGTGTTTGGGCTCAGGATGCCTATGGGAAGAATTTTGGAGGGAGGTTGGAGCTTGGCCAAGCCAAGGTTGTGAACAGGCAAGTTTAAATGGATGCTGAATTTCAGAGAAAAAAAGTATTAGAGCCTGTAGGTGGCATAAGGTGCCTCATATGTGTTTTTCCCATGAAATTGCATTGCTGGCTAGTAGAATGCCAGAGAAATATAGAGGTCTGGGTATGTGATGAGTGCTGCTGAGATGTTAGTCAGAGGCTGAGCTTAGGGGCAAATACAGATGTCTTCTGAGGTGGAGGCAGCCAAGGTATAGACAGGAGGTGTGCTATATGTATGCTGCTCACTGCTCACTTTCTCACTGTAACAGGACCAATTTTTAATTTCGAAACAACAAATTCAGGCTTTTTCTGTTGGAGTGACTGGGAAAGCTAGTGTACTTTTTATAGCATTTGCTGTATTTCTGTCACCATGTTGCCATGACATCTATCTATGTGAATTTTTGTGTCTGTAAAAAATACGCCATGTTCCTCCCTGCCCTCCCAATAGTTTGCAACTGACTCAGCATTTGTTTTGGTAAAGTACCACAGTAGGGATACTTTTTTCTCTATTCTCTAAATTAAAAAAAAAAGAAAAAGCAGTCCATGTGCAATTTCATACGATGGAACAGTGTGTATATGCACACATTCTGATTACTCTTATTTTTAAAATGCTGTTGAGGTATGAACTCAGTCCACACCTTACCAGAAACACAGGAATATCCAGTTTGCTGCTGCTTAGCAGTTGTACAAATATATATATATACATGCATATGTCTCCTTATCCCATATAAATTTGCTTGTTTAACGTTTATTGAAATGGACCTTATTATGCCTGATGTGTATCTCATGAACAAGCAGCAAGGAAGCTTTGGGACCAGTTGCTCTCCCTGAGGCTTTGGTTTCATTTTATCACTTCTGCTTAGTCTAAGTGCTGGACTGTGTTTAATTTCTACCATTTTATTGTCAAAATTGAGTGTCTATGTATGCTCCGATTTGGTTTTCTGCTTTGGAGACAGGATATGTCTTATTGTTTCAGTGAGCCAATCAGCACATAATCATGGTTTGGGTTGGAAGGAAGCTTAAAGCTCATCTAGTTCCAATCCCCTGCCGTGGGCAGGGACACCTTCCACTAGAGCAGGTTGCTCCAAGCCCCGTCCAGCCTGGCCATAAACACTGTCAGGGATGGGGCAGCCACAGCTTCTCAGAGCAACTTATGTCTCACCACCTTCACAGGGAAGAATCTTTTTCTAATATCTAATCTAAATATACCCTCTGTCAGTTTAAAGCCATTCCCCTTTGTCCTGTCACTACACGCTTTTGTTAAAAGTCTCTCTCCAGATTTCTTTTAAGCTCCCTTTAGGCACTGGAAGCTGCTTTAAGGTCTCCGGTCTCCCCGAAGCCATCTTTTGTCCAGGCTGAACAAGCCCAGCGCTGTCAGCCTGTCTCCATAGCAGAGGTGCTCCAGCCTTCAGAGCATCTTCATGGCCTCTTCTGGAGTCGCTCAGCAGGTCCACATCCTTTTTGTGTTGGGGGCCTCAGACCTGACTGAAGTACTGCAGTTCTGGGAAGGTGGTGGTGGGAAAAGCACAAAACAAAAAAAACCCCAAACCCTCCAAACAAACAACAAAAGAAAGAAACAAAAAAACCCCAACCAAAACCACACAGAAAACAGGAGTTAGAAAAAACTGCCAGTAATTAGATGGCTAAGTTGAAGAAGTACTTCTGTTACGGGTTTATGTCTAAGTGAACAAGTTATGTTGTGGACTATGTGTTAATTTCGCTAGTCATAGTTTTTGAGAGAGAGCTAAAGGAAATGTGAAGATTAAGTGTGGTAGTTTGTGGTAGGGGAACAGGGAGACGGGTGGAGCTGAAAAAAGGGCTGGGAAGAAGGAGAGGTGTCCTCTGCAGAAGTTGTGTGCTGGACCAGAAATAAGGAGGCAGACATGAATGAGTACTTTGTGCCAGAGAGAGAAAGCAGTGCACGCAACACACATGTGCAAAATGTGTGTACACAAATCTGTATATTTATGCTACTGTGAAAGAATAGTGTATATTTATGCTCCTATGACAGGGGTAGGTGTTGAAATGAGTATCAGCGATGCACAGTTTATGGGATTTTTATTGTTGGCGTCAGTATTTGCCCAACTGGGTACAGTAATACATGCTTGTCTCCTGCAAAACATTCCTTTCATCTCCAGCTGATGCTGTTTAATGTGCCTGGACAAGGACTGTGTAAACAGAAGAAGAAGCTGCATGGTTTGTGTGTGTGTGTGTGTACGAGTGTTTAGCTTCACTGTTTTCAGTCTCTTTCTCACTTGGTGAAACAGCAATTAGAAAAATGTCACCTGGAATGGAGTAAGGTCTGTGTGTGGCTGTCATCTCTCACCTGTTTTTACATGCTTTTGCTTCACCTGCATCATTGCCTTCTCTTGGTTGCCTTAGAAGTAAACATAGCACAGCTGGAAAAAGAATAAATCAGCCGTATCTCTACATATTTGCTGATTTATATGCTAAAGTCTGGGAAAAAGAGAAGAATATCAAGTACAGATACCACCAGGTGATTTTTGAGAATGCGAATATGAGGCACTTAGTTGGGAATGAAACCTTTTGCTCTGTTATTTGTTTTTTACCTTGGAACATTTTTACAAATTAGATATAATCTCAGTTCCATTCTTGACATGGCAAAAGCTTAATAAAAAAAAGCTCCCTTGAAACTTTGGAGCAGCCTTCCGTTACCTAAAAGGGGGCAACAAGAAAGCAGGAGAGGGACTTTTTACAAGGGCACATAGTGATAGGAAGGACAAAGGGGAATGGCTTTAAACTGACAGAGGGGAGATTTACATCAGGTATTAGGAATAAATTCTTCACTGTGAACCTGAAGAGACACTGGAGCAGGTTTTCCAGAGAAGCTGTGGCTTCCCCATCCCTGGCAGTGTTTATGGCCAGGCTGGACAGGGCTTGGAGCAGCCTAGTTTAGTCCCTGCTTGTGGCAGGGGTCTGGAACTAAATGATCTTCAAGGTCTCTTCCAACCCAAACCATTCTATGATTCTGTGATTGTAAGCCAGAATATTTTGTGAGATCTTTGTTTTGAATTTGTTCTTTTGTTTTTTTAAGATGGTATTATGCCTTCCCATTCTACTTCCCCCATTCCCAATCCTTACCTCCAGCAGAAAAAACAAATGCCCTTTCTCCCCAAGTTCTTACAAGCCTCCTCCTGCCTCCTACTCTGTCTTGTACCATAAGATGTATGAGGGGAAGTCATTCAACAATGAAGATGTGTCTACTGCTCTGTAGTATTTATTAGAAGGATAGAATAATGCAAGTTCTTCAGAGATTGCCATGAAGTCAAAATTAAGGTGACCGAAACAGTGTGAAAGAAATATAATTTTCTGCGCATGGCCTTTCTGTGTATGCTTAAACTGAAGATGTGGTCAGACCACAGCAGTCATGTACATTTAAAGAAAAAGCTTAATCCCTTGACATGTTCACTATCATTGCTGCTGAGGTGACTGTCTCGAGAGGGGACGCCTGCAGCGCGCCTGATCGGGGGAAGGCTTGGCGTCCAGGAGCTTCAACTCCGAGCAGCAATAGGCACCAAGGGAGCCTCAAGTCCTCAACAGGGCTTACCCGGGAGCCCGCTGCTTAGAGGACGCAAGGAGCTGACTCAGAGGGGGCGGTGCCAGGAGGAGCGGCACCAGCCCTGACTGGGTAAAAACCTGCCCAGGGAGCGCGAGCGACCAGGGGCACGGCGAACAGGGCGGGCAAACAGGGCGGGTTCGACGCAGTTTGCGCGGCAGTTCAAGCGGGCAGGCGAGCGGGATGGTGAGCGGAATGGTGAGCACTCGCCGTATGAGCAGGCTCCGGTCTGGGAGCTCTGCTCCGTCTACCCCGGCAGTGGCCAGTGTAGGCACCCAGACAGAGCCGATGAGAGGGGAGGCTGCAGTGCAGAGCTCGGGGTGTAGAGAGCGCCTGCACTGCTCTCCGGAGAGGAGGGTGCGCAATGGGCAGGGCTGCAGTCTGTGCTCCCTGGTGGAGGTCCTCCTGCAGCAGGTGGCTGAGCTGCGGGATGCGGTTACTAGGCTGAAAGGTGTCAGGGTAGCTGCGAGGAAGCAGCGCTGCTTGCTCCAGGACCAGAATGTGCAGGGGCCTCAAGCGCCTGCTGTCGCTCATGTGGGAAAGGAGGCCGCTAACCCAGGAAGCTGGGAAACAGTAACAGAAAAAAACAACAAAAAAAGGAGGAAGAGGACAATTAAAAGCAAGGGGCTTCCTCCTAAATCTGTTGTCCCCACCCAGAACCACTTTGCTGTCCTGCAGGGGCTGATGAGGAACCACACTCCCACCAGGAACAACCGGCTGATCCACTGGTAAAAAAGATCTCTACTGGTGCTGCCAGGAAAAAGCGGAGGGCCATAGTAGTAGGGGACTGTACTCTGAAAGGAACAGAGGCACCCATCTGTCAGCCTGACCCAGGCTCAAGGGAGGTGTGTTGCCTACCAGGGGCTTGGATCAGGGATGTTGCAGAGAGCCTGCCTGCTCTAGTCAGTCCCACTGACTATTACCCACTTCTAGTGATCCATGTGGGTGCTACTGATATAGATAGCAGTAGCCCGGAGAACATAAAGAAGGACTACAGAGCCCTGGGAGAGGTGGTTAGGGGCTCTGGAGTGCAGATTGTCTTTTCGTCAATTCTCCAGGATACAGGGCAGGACCTCAAAAAGGCTAGGAGGATTGGCCAGGTTAATAAATGGTTAGAAGGATGGTGCTATAGTCAGGGGTTTGGGTACCTTGAACATGGGACTCAATTTAGGAGGCCAGGTCTACTGGGGGCTGGTGGAGCTGGTCTGATAAAGGGAAGAGTGGATTTGGTAAGAGGCTTGCCAGACTGGTCAAGGATGCTTTAAACTAGATGTGTTGGGGGAGGGGGGCATCATTCCATCCCAACACACCCAGTCACTGGCCAGCACCTATAGTAAACATTCAGAGCAATGTAGAGAAATTGCAGCTGCTCCAGCCAATGAGCTGGCTTCAACTGGACCTCAGCTCAGATGTCTCTATACAAATGCCCATAGCATGGGGAACAAACAAGAGGAATTAGAGATGTGTGCACATCTACGGGAGTATGATATCATAGGCATCACAGAAACATGGTGGGATGGCTCCTATGACTGGTGTGTTGGAATGGAAGGTTACAGGCTCTTTAGGAAAGACAGGCCAGGTAGGCAGGGAGGGGGAGTTGCTATTTATGTTAGGGATAGGCTGGAGTGTATGGAACTGTGCCTGGGGACAGGTGAGCAGTTGACAGAGAGTTTGTGGGTGAGGGTTAAAGGGAGAACAGCGATGGGAGACATCATTGTGGGGATCTGTTACAGACCGCCTGACCAAGAGGACTTCGGTAGATGAAGTGCTCTATAGACAGATAGGAACAGCCTCACGCTCGCAGGCCCTTGTTCTCATGGGGGACTTAAACCGCCCTGATATCTGTTGGAGGGATGGTACGGCCCGGCACAAGCAATCCAGGAAGTTCCTCGATTGTGTGGAAGACAGCTTCCTTCTGCAAGTAATAGAGGAGCCAACAAGGAGAGGTGCCATGCTTGACCTCGTCCTCACCAACAGGGAAGGGCTGGTTGGAAATGTGATGCTCCAGGGCAGCCTTGATTGCAGCGATCATGAGATGGTCGAATTCGAGATCCTCAGGACCATGAGAAGAGCGTGCAGCAAGCTCACTGCCCTGGGCTTCAAGAGAGCAGACTTTGATCTCTTCAGGAACCTGCTTAGTAAGATTCCATGGGATACAGCCCTAGAGGGCAGGGGGGCCCAAGACTCTTGGTTGATATTCAAGGAACACCTCTTGCAAGCTCAGGAGCAATACATCCCTACTAGAAGGAAGTGCTGCAGGAGGGCCAGGAGACCTCCTTGGATGGATAAGGAGCTGCTGAGGAAAATTCAAAGGAAAAAAGAGGCTTATAAAAGGTGGAAGCAAGGACAGATGGCCTGGGAAGAATACAGGGATGTTGTCCGGGAAGCTAGGGACCAGGTTAGGAAAGCTAAAGCCCACTTAGAATTCAACTTGGCTAGGGATGTTAAGGATAACAGGAAGGGATTCTATAGGTACATTGCAGATAAAAGACAGACTAGGGACAACGTGGGCCCTCTCCAGAAGCTGTTGGGAGAACTGGCTGCCCTGGATTTGGAGAAGGCTGAGATTCTTAAGGACTTCTTTGCCTCAGTCTTCACCGGAAAATGCTCTAACCATACCACCCAAGTCTTGGAAGGCAGACGCAGGGACAGTGAGAATGAAGACCTTGGGCCCACTGTAGGAGAGGATCTGCTTTGAGACCATCTTAAGAACCTGAACGTATACAAGTCCATGGGACCTGATGAAATCCATCCATGGGTCCTGAAGGAGCTGGCAAATGAAACTGCTAAGCCACTGTCCATCATAGTTGAAAAATCATGGCAGTCAGGTGAAGTTCCCGATGACTGGAAAAAGGGCAGTATAACCCCCATTTTCAAGAAGGGGAAAATGGATGATCCAGGGAACTACGGGGCAGTCAGTCTCACCTCTGTGCCTGGCAAAATCGTGGAGCGGATTCTCCTGGAAGGCATGCTGAGGCACATGAAAAATAACAAGGTGGTTGGTGACAGCCAGCATGGCTTCACTGAGGGGAAATCCTGCCTGACCAATCTGGTGGCCTTGTATGATGGGGCTACGGAAGTGATGGACAGGGGTAGAGCAGTTGATGTCATGTACCTGGACTTGTGCAAAGCATTTGACACTTGTCTCACCTGACATCGTTTTCCCTAAGTTGGAGAGACACCAGTTTGATAATTGGACCACTGGGTGGATAAAGAACTGGCTGGATGGCCACACGCAAAGAGTTGTGGTCAGTGGCTCAGTGTCCATCTGGAGACCAGTAACGAGTGGTGTCCCTCTGGGGTCGGTGTTGGCACTGGTCTTGTTCAACATCTTTGTCGGTGACATGGACAGTGGGATTGAGTGTGCCCTCAGCAAGTTTGCCGATGACACCAAGCTGTGTAGTTCGGTTGATATGTTGGAGGGAAGAAATGCCATCCAGAGGGAGCTTGACACGCTTGTGAGGTGGGCTGATGCCAACCTGATGAAGTTTAACCATGCCAAGTGCAAAGTCCTCCACCTGGGTTGGAGCAATCCCAGGCTCAGCTAGAGGTTGGGCAGAGAAGAGATACAGAGCAGTCCTGCAGAGAAGGACTTGGGGTTTTGGTTGATGAGAAATGAATATGAGCTGGCAGTGTGCACTTGCAGCCCAGAAAGCCCACCGTATCCTGGGCTGCATCAAGAGGAGCGTGAGCAGCAGGTAGAGGGAAGTGATCCTGCCCCTCTACTCTGCTCTTGTGAGACCTCACTTGGAGTATTGTGTGCAGTTCTGGTGTCCTCAATGTAAAAAGGACATGGAACTGTTGGAACAAGTCCAGACGAGGGCCCCGAGGATGATCAGGGGACTGGAGCACCTCCCATATGAAGATAGGCTGAGAAAGTTGGGGCTGTTCAGCGTGGAGAAGAGAAGGCTGCGTGGAGACCTCATAGCAGCCTTCCAATATCTGAAGGGGGCCTATAGGGATGCTGGGGAAGGACTTTTCATGAGGGACTGTAGTGAGAGGACAAGGGGTAATGGGTTCAAACTTAAACAGGGGAAGGTTAGACTGGATAGGCATACGAAATTCTTTCCTGTAAGGGTGGTGAGGTACTGGAATGGGTTACCCCGGGAAGTTGTGAATGCTCCATCGCTGGTGGTGTTCAAGGCTGGATTGGACATAGCCTTGGGTGGCATGGTTGAGTGTGTGGTGTCCCTGCCCCTGGCAGGAGGGTTGGAACTAGATGATCTTCAGGTGCTTTCCAACCCTAACTATTCTATGATTCTATGATTATTCTTGTTTCTTGTCTATTCAGTGTCTTAAGCTGAAAGTAATAGATCTTGGCCTCCTGTGTGAGGTGTATCTATTTTTCAATGAGTCCCTCGCCTAGTTAGTTGCATCTGCATTTATTAAATGACACAGAGGACATTCCTTTGCAAAGGGTTGTTGCCTTTCCTATTCCTTATGAAAATGAATTAGTAATTTTTCTCTCTTAATTAAGTTCTATCTTCTGTTCCTGTCTTGAATTCTAAAGGTTATAGTTCGTACATATTCATAAAATCACCCAACTGTGTAAGAGAACTTTAACAATTTCAAAGCCAAGTTCTGCTATTATCCTTCATTCAGTGTGCATTTTGCCATCAGTGATAGGAAAGCTGATCTTGTGAGCAAGTCCTGTAGATGCTTTGCTGTGGTCTTATAGCAGAAATATACCACCTTGCCACGAGAAGTATCTCTGTATTTCAGTAAAACTTGTACAAACTAGGGCTTCTGAACACAAAATGCCCAAATATCCATAGTTCTTGAATAAAATTTTTTTCAATAATGTGACTTACTGTTAATCTGTACTGCTCAGAATGTTCTTGCTTGCTATTGTAAATTGAATGTCTAAGAATATATACTGGCTTTTAGTTGAGAGTGGATTTGGCATGAACTGGCAGCCTTGGCTTTCTGTCTCAAGAAATCTAAAAAGAAAACCTGATAGACCAAGATGAATAGAATGTGGGGGCCGAATGATTTATTTTCCTGCAAGGGGTGAAGGGCACTGGGGATCTGATCTTAATGTGCAGGTACAAGACCTGCAGCTACAAGAAAATCACATTGCAGTGCTTGGCACAAGGTTAAATTTTGATTCTCTTTCACCCTACAAGTACACTCCTTTTCTGATCTTTCCCTGGTTTTCTACCCTGTGTTCTCAGTCTGTAGGAAGTACGTGAAGGTAAAGCTTATTTTTGACTATTTCCCAGCCATCCATTTCTTTTGACTTAGGCTTACATTGGTTATATTTTAAATGACAGTATATTTAGAAGAAGAAAACAAAGATATCTCTGGATTTCCTGCTTGACTTAATTCGTTTCTTGAAGGAATACCTGGTTGTCCCACTGATAGCTAAGTAGTATGGTCCCTGTCCAAAATCAGCTTTAGTAAGTGATTCTTCATTTTGCCTTGTGGGTGATTCCTCACCTCATCCAGTAGGTCTTTGGTTTTAACCTAGCTTCCTCTTCACCTTGCAGTCTGCAGTCCTGTGCAATACGCTGTGCTCCTAGGTTGATCTGAATGAACATGCACATGACAGATGATCTTCGGCATGAGTATCAAGCAATTCCTGCAAATCAGAGATTTGAGGGCCTGAGAGCTGAGATCTAACAACTGTTCTCTGGTCAGTTTCAATATCTTATTTCTCCTGGCAACCTGCTTCACCCCTTCCCTCAAAATTGCTGCCTGTTCAGTAGGATGTATTCACTTAACCCTCTGCCAGAGGTCGCCAGCTTTGTACCTAAGTGCTAAAAAGGAACATGTGCCTCTTCCGCTTCACAGATCAGGGCATTAGTTTGTTTAGCTCCTCAGCTGCTGAGGAGAGCAAGTGGAGGAAGAGTGTGGGTGACAGTAGCTGAGAGGTTGCTCAGTGATGGAGGGGCATGCAGGCAGCTGGTATTCAGCCCTCGCAGCATGGTTTGCCAAAGACATCTGTTAGCGTCCTCAGTTCTTTGTTATAAAAGTGGTAATTTTTTGCCTGCCTGCAGTGGTGAATTATAGTTCTCAGCCTCTGCCTGTGTTCTTGTTTGGATCTATTTTGGAGGTTTTTTCTTCATGTTATTTGAGAATGGCCAGTGAGCTCTGGAGCAAAGTGGGTTAAATATTTGTTAATCACTGTTAATGCGCTTTTTGCAGTTGAAGATGATGCAGACTTGATTCTTCTCTACCTTACATCTCAGTTGGTTCCTTACCATGCTGCCTGCCATGTCTCTTGACAGGGACAGGCAGTGGTATACTCATAATTGTTGTCTGCAGACTAAAAACCAGTATGAACTGTGTGTATGTGGTGTGCAGACTGAGCTTGTATCCTCGAAGTGACAGTCTACACAAGTATTGAGGTACTGGAGAAAAGATCTTATCTGCGTTGACACCATTTAAGTAACTCTTGCTGAAACTGGGAAAGTGTGCAGAACTATAATTTACATACTGCATCTATTTTAGGAAGTAGCAATACATTATGGGAGCTGTAAGACCACACTTAATTTCAGCTTTTGGTGACGGGTTTTTTTTTGAGTCCGCTGCTAATGGTAAAGACGCTATGGGCATCTCTCAGTAGATTTGTTTGTACTGCGTCAATTGTACTCACACTGGTGAGGAGAGCTTTGAGACATGGATATTTGACACTGAGCTACAAATTTCCTTTATCTAACAACAACTTGAATGTATTTCTTCAAGCACTTCAAGAATCCCATCCTTCTCAGTGTTGCCCTTAGAGTTTAAGATTTTAGAGAAGAAATGCTTTGCAGAAGGGTCAAATTCTGTTTGCTTTTTTGAAGCTCAAATATATTTATAGGAGTTGGTAATACTCTGCACTTTCTGTTTGATTATATTTTGTAAGCTTGATGAAATATGTGGCTGTTGCCAAATATATTTTTTTCCGAAGGTCTTTTGTGGATGGGTAATATCTTCTTCTCTTGTTCTCAGGGGACAGTGTGTTTGGATCCCGTTTACAGATAAGTCACAGATGTCTGTTGCTGACCTCTTAGCAAGTTGCTGTGTTCATCCCTATGTCCACTGTCTCTTTAAGATCTTTAAGGACCTCTTGGAATTGCAGTAGTTTTAGGAGATACCTCTTGGGAGGTGGAGAATAAATAAGTACCTCAGCCTCCCTATATCACCTGAATTCTGGTTATTCTCAGGATTTGGCTTTTACTGTGTGTTTTCCATCTCTAGTTTGTGGTTGTCATTCCAGAATTTGGTGAGGATCTGCTTTAGCTTTGCCCATTTTACTGAACTGAGCAAGTGTGCCTTGACCAGGGGTTCAGTGCATGTGCATGTAGGCAACTGATGGCTTTGTATTTAATTTTGAATTCAAGATGATGCTGTACCAACTACAGATGGTGGGGTTTTTGAATAGAATTATTAGCTGTGTAGCTCAAGAGGCTGAAAAGCTGTTGAACTCTTGAAGGAATATATAGATCTTTTCTAACTTGGATACCTTTTATTTGGAATTGAAAATGATAACAATTTAGATCTTATTTGAAATATAACATGCAAGAAAGCATGAATTAACATTCCTTCTTGTGTAGCTGGTGGCTTTGTTTTTTTTTTGTGTAAGGTGAATGGATGGAAAGCAAACCAGCAACACTTTGGTTTTCTAGCTTGGCTCATAGGTTTAGAAAATTGGGAATTAGCAGCTGGGAATGACTAACAAAATTTTAAGCTTACTTGCTGCAGTTGTGGTGGGGATAATACCCCAAAAAGGTGACTAGTGGCATTCAGAATGAAATCTTGCTCTCTTGGGATTAGAAGCAGTTGCTGAAGCAATGAATAAACAAGGAGTTAGAGGCTTGTAGTTTTTTAATGTTTTAGAATAATAGCAAAGAAACAGGAGCAAAGGACTTGCTTGCCTCCTTGCCCAACAAATGGAAGAAGTGTCCCTACTTCCTCTGCTGGAGTTCTGTAAAGCAGTAAAGTGTTACCCAAAGCCTAGGTGGAAAAATGTGTTTGCGTTGCAATTAAGTATGCTTATATAAAATTAACGTGTACTCTCTGCCCTAAGATATGCTACCAGGTTTACATATTGGCCACAGCTTAAGGCCTAATGGGAGACTGCACGTAGAATTATAGAAGAGTTAAGGTTAGAAAGGACCTTGAGGTCATCTAGTTCCACCCCCCTCCCCCCCCACCAATGTTGCTGATTGTAGGAGAAAATAATTTCACTCCCCTTCCCCAAACAAAGGGAAATTTTGATGCAGAGCCAGTCAGTGAAAGACTGCTTACAACATCAAAGCCAGAATGGTGTACGCATTTGTGCTTTGCCATAGAGGCAAATCACCTACTCCGCAAGAGCAATCAATCAGTGAAATTGCTAGATGTAATTGATGTTTATGCAAAATGGGGAACACTTTTTTCTTTCTTGTGGTTAATGCTTAGTGTAATAATGCAAATAAGTCCTCTATATCGCTCCCTCCTCTGTCCTGTCACATGTACTCTTTATCTTTTTTCTTTGTCTTGTGGGTACTAGCAGTTGCTAAATTGCTTTTACGGAGGATAATATATTTAGGAAGCAGTTTCCATTTGAAATTTTTACTGCTACCTCTCCCTCTCTGTGACCTAGGGAGTGGAAGGCTGATATAATATAGTTATCTTTCCAAGTTGAGTCACTTTAAAGCATGCGCTTGTAATATACGGTTTTTAATAATCTTTCCTGCCACAGAGCAGGAGCTGGTCTATGAATGAGGACAACCAGATGAAACTGCCTTATGTGTAAACATAGCTTGGGCAGAATCAGCTAATTTCAAGGCGGATTAGTGTCAGTGCAGTGAAAACTGGAAAAGGCAAGTATGAATATGGGGAGAACTTGAGTGTCACTTGTGAAAAAAGAAAAATCTGCATTGGATTGTTTCCTTGCATCAGTCCCCCCAACCCCGAAATCTTGTCCTGTCTCATGGGCCATTTGTGCTCTAAGGGTAGGGCCACACAACAGAGTGCAAAAACTGGAGGGAGAACTGGCCTCCTGCACAGGTGAGCAGGACATGGTCTGCTCCCTTTCCTCATCTGCAGGACTTGAGGTCCAAATCAGCAGGTTTCTGTTCCTTGTGCTCCTCCCAGGTGCTACCTCTTCTGTCCTGTTTTTGAATAATCTGGGTTTTTTGTCTTAAGTGTGTTGGCGTCTTGGCTGAGGAAGATATGTTTTAAAGAAAAAAGACCTTGTGTAAGGTAACATACTTTGAGAGTTTTGTACCAGCTGCACTGGCAGAGAGTCCTTACGCCTGGAATACCTGGACACCTGCAGAGACCTTTTTTCTTAGGAGTCCATCCTGTAAATAACCTTTCACTGGGAATGCTGTATTTGGGCTGCTGTGTACCTTTTTTCATCCCAGGAACTGTTGCTCAACTTTGTAGCAGTGAGGTATAGGAAAACTTGCATGTATTGTGAATTTGCCCTATATAATCTGGCTGAGCAGCCTGGAGCTCATGTCATTGTTAACTTTTGTTTTACCCTTTACTCATGTATTACGATAGTCCAGGAGATGCTGTGTGGTTAAATGGGTTTCTGCTGCAGGTTTGGTGTGCCAGCTGGTTTAACAGGGCCTTTTTATTCTGTCGAGCATATAGTATATCTTGATGTTTTCTTCCTCCAAATTATCTTTTTCCATGAAAACAATAAAAAGTGCAATTTATCCTGAAAGTCTTATTTTATGGAGTTTACAAACAGCTTACTAATTCTTCATACTTCTCTCAGATGGCCTGCTAAAATTATCTGAGAATAAAGCTATAAAAAACTGAGGGCTTACACATCTGAAATGATGGATAAAAAGAAACGGTCAGAAATTTCATTGTGATTTCCATGTGATAGCTAGGATTTAGCCTTCAGGAGCAAAAGATTAGCAAGTGGCAAAGTTTTTTGCAGGAGTTTTGAAGTAATGAGGCAGTTGTCCCAGTTTGCAGCAGCTCGTTGAAAAGCATAAAATATATAACTGGATCAGCTTGCTCTATACTATGTAATTTAGGATAGCACTAACGCATTTCATATCAAAGTGGGATCTTACATTGATTTATTACCTGATTAATGTTATCCTTTCTATACAAAGTATGTGTTTCCAGATTCCATTTCCTGCTGATTGTTAGTATATAGTTTCTCCAAGGCTGTACTGTGAAGGGAGTTTCTCTTGGGATGAAACATTTCTGGAAGAAAACTTTTTGCTAGGAAGCCGCCTGTTGGTTGGCAATGTTTTCTAAGCCAGTTCAGCCAACAGCATCCACATATTTGAATCTGCAGAGACTTCTGTGAAAGTTCAATTCTTTTTAACAGTTGCTTTCAGTCCTCTCAGCCTTCATTTTGCTCCCCTTAGCAAATATAAATAATCCCCCCAACTTTCTTTTTTTTTCCCCCATCTCTTATAAAAATGGATGCAAACCAAGAAATGAGACATTTCTGCTGTAATATTTTGGATAAGCTTCCAGTTTTACTAACTCTATTTTATTTTAATCTTCTGTCACAAGCTGTAGCTCTTGGCAAGCTGAAAAGTTGCAGTTCAGCTGTTGTTTCCATTTTATTTTCTAAAATGTGATATGTTTACCCAAATAATGAAAAGCTGTGAAAAAAGCATGATAAACACTTCTCTGCACCTCCTCTCCTCCACTGAAATGTTTTAGCGGTATATAAAATATTAAATAATTACCCTGCACTTCAGGAACTACCCAACTTCTTTCTCGTGGTGGGGTAGATACAGCCATGTAGATACATGGGGAACTCCTTCTTCAGAATCATGAAAGGAATCTGGACTGTAAGTTACTTAAGCTATTTATCCAAGAAGCCAAAATAATCCTTGTCTGATTTTAAAATTACTGGATGGCTGTTTGTGAGCTTTGTTTTATTTTGTGTTTCTCGTACTTTTTTAATACAGCAAACTGTGGCTGTGAAGTAATTCTGTGCTATAATATGGAAGCAAAGAAGTAGTGATTTTACAGGAATTATTTTTTTCAGAGCAGAATCTCTCAAGCAGTTAAGCTTGTTGTCATTTTGGAATGGAGTGAATGCAACATAAGAAATAAAATTTCCAATTCAGTGGTAAACAGTCTCTTTGAACTGAGCTGGGGAGCAAGCCGTCTAATTTAAGTCCTGAGCTTGACTGCTGGTAAAGGTAGGAGAACATTGCGCTGAAAGGGTTATTTTCAAGTTGCCTTGTATCACTGAGTTTTCTGAAAGGATCTCAGCGGAGCCTCCTCCTGTTCTTGCTATTCTACTGTTATGCAAAACTGGTAACAACAGCTTGCTTTCTTCTGTTGCTAATTTTGGTCTGTACTTATGCACCTGGCATTACTGCAATTGCTTTGTAAGTTTTATAAACTTGCAAGGAAGGAGTCATTAAGCATCTGTTTGTAACTATGGAAGAAACGATGTCAGTGCTTTCACAGTGAATCAATACTTTGTTTTGTTTACTTTGGGTATGCACAGATTAGTTTGGATAATAAGTGCAGCAGTATTGACTCTGTCTTGCTCAGAATCAGATGTTCAAGCCTGGTGGTAACAGTATTGAAGGCTTCTAAGAAAGTTTACAAAAATATAAATCAATATATTTTCTTAGTGTGCTAACCTGGCTGTTGGCAGTTGGTGATTAAGAGTAAAAAAATAATCCGAAATTTAGCTATTGAGATCTATTTAAAATACTGGTTAAGAATGAGATATGGAAGCATTTTAACTCCTTGTGATTTTGAAAAGGCACTGAGTTTCTTCTCTGTGTGGGAATAGTTCTGTGAATATTTCTGATGGCCTAAAATTGGACAAAATGTTTCTTTTAGTTGCCTACAGGTTGTAAGGCATTAAAAAACAGAAGGAAAATCTCTCAGGGCTCTAGTGAAAAAATTGACTATTCTTCCTATGTGCTTTGCTGTGTCTATGCAGGATCTTCTGTAAATTGTTTCATCTATCTTGTTTTCTTTAGGAGCGGGGACATAAATTGTTCACCTCACCAAAGTGTGTTTTGGTCTATGAAAAAATGCTATACTGTGTGAAAATACTTTCAACCCAAAGCCCATTAGTAGAAAGTTTCTCATATTCTGATAGCAGTAAAATTTCTGGAACTATAGCTCTTGACACCATTCAAAAGTAGAGAAAAAGTAGTAGAAGCAGATTATTTAGAATGATATTTTTGTGAATTTCATTCGGAAATTAAAAAAGCTGGGGAATAGGAGTTAAGTACAAAGTTGGTAATTTTAAATACAAACAGAGTTGAATAACTTGAAAAGTATTTATATAGGTAGTTTATTCATTTTGGTTTTTAAATCCAGGGTCTTTCAGTAGTAACCAGTACTCCAGCTACTGTGTGGCTTTCAGAAGCAGTTGCATGGATGTCTGTGTTGCTAAATATGCTTTCTTGCAACTTTGACAATGTGATTACGTAGCTGACTAGTATGTTGTCTTTATGGCAGGACTCAGATACTGCTTCACTCCTTGTCCAGAGCATGTAAGATCAGTTTTTATGTTCCATAAAGTCAGTTATATACTTTAGACTCACAAAAGATTTATTAACAAAGACTTCAGGAATGAGAACTGTGTGCTGCTTAATTGGTAGGGTATTCTCTTCCTCATGTGTTACAGTTCCTATAAGCAGGGGAGAGTGAAACTAACTGTCATATAAAATTATTCAACAAAGCAGCAACAGTCTTATATGCGATGTAAGCGATCACAAAATATGTCTTCTAAAACAAACAGGTAGAGTGCAGCTGGTGCTCCAGTAGCCTCTTGGGACTTTCTGTTGCTCCTTTTCAATTTCCCCTCATCCTGAGTTTCCAGTTTTAATCTGGTGAGGATTTTGAAGGACTTTTGCAGCTCACTGCAGGGATCCTTCAAAGATATGCACGGGAGCAGCTGAGCCATTTGAGCGAAGAGAAAGCTTGAAAATGAGCTGCCTGTGAACAAAACATTTTGCTTTGGTTATCGTTAAAGGTAGGAGGTCTGCGTGTTACTTTCTACCAGGACAGCTCACCCATTAAAGTGAGAACCTTAGCTTCCCCTTGGATTAGCTGTGAAGCTGGCGTACTAAGCACTGTGTTCCAGTGTGTGTACAGGTTTGTGCTTAGTAGTGCAAAATCAATTTACTTGCTTCTTCCCAATTTGAAGATTGTCTTTTGGCTGACCAAAGTTTTACAAAATGTGTAGCAAAGATTTCTGCTAAGCAGGATGGAATAGTATGGTTTTATGTACAAAGAGAAAAATGCTTTTCTCATCAAAGGCATATCTCAAATCTTCAGTTAGAAGAGAGTGTTCCCACTTTCCACTCCAGCCAAATTCCCGTTGAAAAGCATAGCTTGCAAGTTTGAAATGGGGCCTTTAGGTTGTTTTAAGCTCCATCATACCGATATTTTTCTCAGGTCTTGGATGGTAAACAAGATCTGTGATTTCTGTCAGTAATATAATTTAACTTTTGGCAAGGTATAGAGCTTTGTTCAGAAAGGAGAGACAAGCTTTGTGACTGAAGCAACTGAGGGACACATTTTGCATTTAAAGATCACCCAACTAATCTCTGGTTTTAGGTCTCTACAACAGCAGCTCTTTATGGAGCTCAGCAATTTTAAATAAAATCATATTTGCCTTTCCAAAACTTGGCAAAACACTGTGCCCAGATTTCTTATAAGCAAGGAGAGGGCAAGCTGATCTCTATATTTTGTAACAATATTCTTCCTTGTTCCATGTTGGATGAGTAGATTTTGGATGCAGTCCATCTGGAATGTTAGGTGCATCGTAGAAACATCCCACTGTTGCAAGAGCTTCTCTAATTCCCAAGTGCTACTAGACAAATTGCAACTCAGGTTCTGTCAACATTATCTCTTGGGGGTTTAACAGATATGGGTCACCATTCCTAAGGCAAAGGCAAATGTGCTTTTCCTCTGTACTAAACCCACTGTTGCATAAGCAGCTTCTATGTAAAAATACACAAACAAACCCTTCGCCAGAATCCCAGAGGAGTACTGTTCATATATTTGTGATTCATTTGGTCAAAAAACCAGTAACCAAATATGAATGATGGTTTCAGATGAACTCTGAAGGAAACAAGAATTGAGAATGCTGTTTGCTGCTTTGAAAGTGAAGATCTTGGCTTAGGTTTTGTGACCTGAAAACAAGTGCTGGCAGTGAAAGCTGAAAACCTGTTTGATTGGCCTGTGGTCTTTTTGATCTGTGAACACAATTTAGCATACCATCTGGGGAAAATATCTTCAACTGGCACAGAGAGAAAGTAGGAAAACCAAGAACAGTGTCCAAATGTATTTTAATTTCTGTTGCTCTTGAATCTGTTCATTCTCATTTTGATTAAGGGACTGTAATTGAACATCTGCAAGGTACAATGCGCAGCTATCCCTGTCACTGGGTACAAGATCACAAGGTTGTATTTAATCATAAATCTACTACAGTCTATTACCAAGGCTTTAAAAATGCCTCCCCCTACCTTGCCTTCAGCTTCCTGCTTCCAAAAACCAACAGAAGCTTATTTTAGATAATTGTAAAACTGTTGTTTTTTGATTTTTTTTTTTTAAAGGAGCACTACAAGCAAGCAAAAGAAATTTGTGGTTTGTTACTATTAGTATTAATTATTTTTACTTAGGTATTACTGATAATGTGTGCATTGCTGTCTTGATTTCATAAGAATTGTATCTAAATCTTTCATTAAAGTATGTATTAATTAACTGGATAAACTGAGTTATCAGGGTTCCTTTGTTAGACTGTACTATACTAGCATTGTGTTTTGTAGAACTTTAATTTGTGGGGGGTTTGTTTAGGTTTTTTTGACAAGCAAATCTGTAGCTGTCACTGTCAAGAAAGAACTGTCTAATCTTAAAAGAGACTGGCTTTTTGTAACTGGAGGGAAAATATATCCAAGGCATTTCCAGCTGTCCCACTCATCTCAAGAATCTAGTGCTTCATCAGTAGCAGTCAAATACCAGATCTTTTCTCCTTGCGTTGTGGTTTAAGCCCAGCTGGTAACTCAGTACCATGCAGCCATTCGCTCACTCCCCCCACCTCCTTCCCCTGCTCCCAGAGGGATGAAGAGGAGAATGGAAAGAATGTAACACCAATGGGTTAAGATAAGGACAGTCCAGTAACTAAGGTATAACAGAAACCATTGCTGCTAACACCAATAATAATAATTATAAGGGAAATAACAAGGGAAGAGAATACAACCGCACACCACCCCCGACCGATACCTAGCCTGACCGAGCAGTGATCTAACCCTTCCGGGTAACTGCCCCCAGTTTATATACTGGGCATGACGTGCTGCGGTATGGAATACCTCTTTGGGTAGTTTGGGTCTGGTGTCCTGTCTCTGCTTCCTCCCTGCTTCCTCTCCTCCCTGGCAGAGCATGAGACTCAGAAAGTCCCTGGTCGGAGTAAGCATTACTGAGCAGTAACTAAAAGCATAGGTGTTATCAGCACTGTTCCCATGCTGAAAGTCAAAACCACAGCGCTGTACCAGCTACTGAGAATGAGAAAAAAATGACTGCTACTGCTGAACTCAGGACAGTATTCACCTGTTTTTCCATACCATTCACGTCATGCTCAGATCCCACATAATTCAGTGTACCATCACTCTTAGTTCATATATATACACATATATATGCATCCACAGAGAGTGAGGGAGAGATCATTCCTTAGTGCGTGGACCAATCCCTTGTTCATGGTAGTGGAAGTGTTATACCCATTCAATGCCATGCTCTTTGGCCCAAATGTCTATAAGGTTTTTCCGAAAATGAGTCCCATTGTCTGATTCAATTCTCTCTGGGGTGCCGTGTTGCCACAAAATCTGTTTTTCAAGGCTCAGGATAGTGTTCAGGGCAGTGGCATGGGGCACAGCATATGTTTCCAGCCATCTGGTGGTTGCTTCCACCATGGTAAGCACATGACGCTTGCCTTGGCGGGTTGGTGGGAGTGTGATATAATCAATCTGCCAGGCCTACCCATATTGTGCCTCAGCCATTGTGCTCCATACCAAAGAGGCTTTAACCGTTTAGCTTGCTTAACTGCAGCACGTGCTTCACACTCTTGAATAACCTGGGCAATAGTGTCCATTGTTAAGTCCACCCCTCGATCATGAGCCCATCTCTATGTTGCATCTCTGCCCTGATGGCCTGAGGTGTCATGGGCCCACCAGGCCAAAAATAATTCACCCTTATGTTGCCATTCTAAGTCCACCTGAGCCACTTCAATCTTAGCAGCTTTATCCACTTGTTGGTTGTTCTGGTGTTCCTCAGTGGCCTGACTCTTGGGTACGTGAGCATCTACATGGCATACCTTCACCACCAGGTTCTGCACCTGGGCAGTGCTATCTTGCTTGCAGCAGCCCAGATGAGTTTACCTCTGCTTCTGTTGCTGCAACCATCCCCACAGGCCATTTGCTACCATCCATGAGTCAGTGTAGAGATAAAGTACTGGCCACTTTTCTTGTTCAGCAGTCTCCAAGCCCAGGTGGATGGCTTTCACCTCAGCAAACTGACTCAATTCACCCTCTCCTTCAGCAGTTTCTGCAACTTGTCTCAAGGACTCCATACAGCTGCCTTCCATCTCCGATGCTTTCCCACAATACGGCAAGACCCATCAGTAAACAAGGCATATTGCTTTTCACTTTCTGACAGCTTATTATATGGTGGGACCTCTTCAGCACGCATCACCTCCCAAAGTATAGAGGTGATGACCACACTGGGAATGCAAGCCAGATCAGTTTCATGATCAATGATTCTATTGTATTACAAATCATTACCATAAAGTACAATGAAACAAGAACCTTAGCCCAAGGCCCCCAGCTGATAAACACTAACACAGCAAATACGGGCTGTAATTAAGGTACAACATGCTGAAACTGGGAGATCAAGGGCAACAACTTTGAGAGCCAAGAAGTCAGCATTGTGACAAGTGACAATTAATCCGAAACAATAAATGCTTATCACAAATACGATTAGACACACTCTGGTTAGATCTGTTGTTACCTCAGCCCTTTGAGCCCCGCATTGGGCGCCAAAGTGAACTGTCATGGTTTAAGCCCAGCTGGCAACTCAGTACCATGCAGCTGTTCACTCACTCCCTCTCCCTCTTCCCTCCCACTCCTGGAGGGATGAGGAGGAGAATCAAAAGAATTTAACTCCCATGGGTTGAGATAAGAACAGTCCAGTAACTAAGGTATATCATAAAACCACTGCTGCTACCACCAATAATAATAATTATAAGGGAAATAACAAGGGAAGAGAATACAACTGCACACCACCTTCTGACTGATACCCAGCCTGACCGAGCAGTGATCTAACCCTTCCAGGTAACTGCCCCCAGTTTATATAGTGGGCATGACATGCTGTGGTATGGAATACCTGTTTGGCCAGTTTGAGTCAGGTGTCCTGTCTCTGCTTCTTCCCTGCTTCCCCTCCTCCCTGGCAGAGCATGAGACTCAGAAAGTCCTTGCTCAGAGTAAGCATTACTTAGCAGCAACTGAAAACATCGGTGTTATCAGCGCTGTTCCCATGCTGAAAGTCAAAACCACAGCACTGTACCAGCTACTAAGAATCAGAAAAAAGTGACTGCTACTGCTGAACCCAGGACACCCTCTAAAATTCCTTACAGGCATGGAGTAATTTAGACTCCTTCTGTTTTTGCACTTCTTTGCTGAGTATGCCTGGAAAGCAGGAACTAAAAAATTACAAATTAGAGAATGGAGTAATAGCATGGTACAATATAACTAATGAGAAAACAAAACTGGCTGTATAGAAAATGTGGGATATATGAGAAGGAAAAGGAGAAGAGCCTAAAGGGCTCTTGAAAAGAGATGGAGCCGAGTCTTCATGAGGCTCTGAAGAAATTTTTCCTTTTGATGTACACTCAGAAATAGTGGGTAGATGATACGTTGTTGAAAGCAGAAAAAGAAGCCGCCGACATAAGGCTGATGGACATTAAAACGCAGTTTAGTATGGCTTTCTTCTGTCTTGTACTGTGCTGAATTAACCTTCTTCTAAATTTTCCTTATTCATTAAACAACTCAAATCCCCTCTGAGCATTTGAGAAATATCAGAGACTTCATGGTTTGTTTTCAGTGAAGGCTCAGCAAGCTGAAGGGTTTTCTACCCTAGCTGCTTTTTCCACTTTGATGCTTCTATGGAAGGTACTGCTGCCACAGAACTTTTGGGATAAATGCTCATTCTTTAGTTCTTTAGTTCTAACAGTCTGCGGTTTAAAACAAAATCCTACCTGTGAAGATTTGCAAGCCTGCACTGACTTGCTGGGGCCATACCAGGCTGTATTGCCAAAGCACTGAAGGTAGCATGTGTGGGGTGGGAGTAGCAGAGGGGCCAGTCGAGACTGGCCAAGGATGGGACTTGAAAATAAATGTGCTTTGGAGTGTGTCAAACCCCTCTGATTTTCTGATTCACTAATGACAGAATTCTGATTCCAGAATTGGTGCAAAATTGTAAAATACTTTGCCTGGAAAAAAAATCTCCTGTCTTTTTTAAGAGACCACTTTGTGGCAAATATTTTTCATCCCTGAACCCGACTACTAATTCTAGCATTTGACAATTCCCCGCATTATTTTATAAATAGCCTGTAGATTTTATTCCTTCCAAAGGGAAGTCTATAAAATTATCACTTGGTATATTATTTTTTTTTTTTTCCTTTTCTTTTTGGACAGTCAGGGAAAACCTGGCGCTATGATGTAATCCTCTTAGCTCACTTCCTTAAATAAAATTCTAAAGTGATATTATTGCAGGATTGTTCTAGTGCATGAGTCTGAGTGGCACAATTGTTACGTGGCAAGTACTATAAACTTGTCTTTACAAGTTTTTACAAGTTTATATGCTTGAGAATGAAAGATGATTTTGTGTAAAATGGCTTACCAAAGGCAGGAGGAGATAGGGGGGCAGGGAAAGGAGAGTGTTAATTAATGAAACAATGTCATGGTAATTGTTTCTCTGTTTCTCCACATCATCGGCTGAGCCAAAATGTTGATCACTTTAAAATCTGTTCTGTGTAGGGTATTTGTTAATCTTGCATTTGGAGATGATCCTTTAATGGCTGGGGTCTGGTGTGCATTGAATGCCTGAATTTACTGTGCGTCTTCAGAGATGGGTCAATTTATAAAGCACGGCATATGAGGTGTTGAAAGCATATGCTGGAGGAGGTGGTGGCCCTTGGGAAATATTTCTTGCTGGGGAAACGTTACTATGGTGATGCCAGGAAAGCAAGAAATGAGGTAATACTTTGTGATGCTTGGAGGGAGAAGTGAACAACTCTTGCAGATGACTTCTTTGATACCTCAGGCACTGAAAAATATGTTTTGATTTTTTTTAATGTTTAGTCTGATTAATCAGTTATGAACTTCTGTCTGCAGAAGTTACATTTTACACAGTGTATTTTTACCTTATGGTCCACTTTGATTCATCATCCATGTCTTCCCCTGGCTGAGAAGTAGTGAAAGACTCCAGTTCCCCTCTTTGCTGTATTTCAGGGATTAATGGGAAATAGTGTCATGCTTTGTCAAGGGATGATTTTTCATAGTAACACTTAGAAAGCAGAAACAGTGCCCTGCACTGTGGCTCTTTACCAAATTAAACAGGAACGTCCTTCAGAGTCTTTGTCAATGATGGGTATAAATCAAAGTGAGAAAATGGTACATAGAAAATTTAACTTAACTGCATTTTTTAATATGTAAGCAGGCTTAACATTTTCCCCTGCTCTTATGTCCATCAAGATCAAACTCAAGTAGGCATTCACATCCACAACTGAAACTTGCGAACCTTCTCCTTTAAGTTAATCACAGTCCAAACTCTCCCCCACTGCTTTTGTCATTTTATCTTTTAAAGGCAAGTGCTAAACTTAGGTTTGCTTTAGTCTTTCTTGTCTTCTTTTTCTTTTTCACAGTTTCAGGCCCAAAGACCTCTTTTAATAGACGTTAAGGCCTGGAATTGAGTAGACATTTGTGAAGGAGACTTGAAGTTTGGTACAGAATTGTCCTTTATAGTTTTTCCATGGAGGGAAAAAATCTTCTTATAGGAATAAAGACTTTAGCTTAATCTCTTGCCATCTGGAAAATGTAGAAACCAGAGGTTGTTGGCACTAGGTCACATCCCTTATGTAAACTGTCAAATTCTTTTCATATTAATGGCATATCAAGTTAAACCCATGAGGTTTATCATGGCCAGAGCTAGTTTATTGATTTCTTTTTATTGATTTATTTATTTTTAATTCTGATTCTGTGCTATTTAGTACTTTATAGTGTTGACTGATTTTTGGTAAAAGTTTGTCCTTTAGGCTTGGCACAGAATTTTTTAGTCTTTCCCAGTTCCTTGGTTCTCTAGTAGATAATTGTGTTTTTTAGAGCCCTTCATGTGGAATGCCCATGAAGGGGAGAATTTTCTCAAGTGACTTTTGCAGCTAATTAGCTTGAAATGAAGCTGGAGACAACTGTTAGGTACAGTGAGATGTCCTGTCACATACCACCATATGTAATTCTAGCACTTCAGATTTCTGGATGCATGCTGCAACCCACTGTAGTGTGGATGACTCCTCCACAGCCTTAAGCAAAATCAAAGAAATCAAGGTGTTTTTCCCCTCCTCCCCTGAAGGATTTAGCATGGTTGTTGTTGCTTTTTGTTTGTTTCTCTGTTTGTTTGTTTTATGAGCAGGCAGGCTAGGGGGAGTAAGGTTGCCATCACTTCACACTCCCCTTCTTCAAGCTCACAAGTGCACATAAAAGTGACAGCTCGCCTCTGCTGATTACCACAGGAAAACAAAGAGTGTGGGGATGGGGCAGAAACAAAGAATGTTTGTAATCATTAATTCTTAGTCTGGGAAGGTAACTCTCTGGAAATTGACCCTTAAGCTCTTAGCTGTATTGACAGCTTTATTCAAAGACTGAACACTGGCCAGCAACTTCTGCTACCAAAGTTGATATGTATAGATTTTTATTTTTTTCTTTTCTGAAATTTTTCACAACTTCTCTCCCATTCCCAAATAAAAGGGAAACTATGAACTCTGTTTTAACCCTTTCAATAAGCTAAACCACTGCACCAGTGAAACCCCATAAGACTTGTTATTGCAGAAAAAAGACTTTAATGTTGCATGCTGAGAATAATGGCCAGTAGACAAAACCATAATGTTTTATTGCCAGACACTTTGTACCCAGAATATTTTGCCAGAAGGTAAGGCATGTGGGAGAGAACAACATACTTGCTTTCATTAGGACTTTATTCTTTCCTTTCCCCTTTCCCATGTGATTAGGGTCTTAACTAAAGTGGAACAGTAAAACAAGACTAGGCCAACTGAGAGTTTTACAGCTGCTGATTTATTTTAGCCATTATGTCTCTGCTCACTCATAGATACCCCTTTTCTTTGGGATGCTTAGAGGAGAGAGATGGGAGCAGGGGCAGCTAGGTGTCCCCAGGCCACACAGCCCATTGTCATCCCAGGGCAAGTTGTTCTCCCTCAGATGATGAAGAGGAAGGGTATTTTTTTTGCCCTGGGATAGCACATCTGAAGTAGGGTAGTTAAGAGAGGGGAAAATGTGGCAGCACCAGCACCCTCACAGTAAGTTGCCGGGTACTTGTTTCCAGCATCATCGTTGCTGTCAGAGCAGGCAGAGCTGAGTGGAACATATTGGCAGATTTTCTTAAGTAAGCGTTTCCAATTGATGATGGTGGGAATGTGCTGGTGGACAAGCTCACTGCCTGTGTTACACAGGATTTTCTGTCAAAACCCTCAAGTACTACAGGGGCGCTGATAAAAGGGGCCCCTTTCTGGTGATGCAGAAAGCTGTTGCTACAAAATACCTTTGTCAAACCCCAGTCACAAAACAATGTGAAAAGGGATAGTTGAATTAAGTGTGAAGGTGCGATGAAGAATAGGAGTGTGATGGAAGCAGGCGAGAGAGAGACAGAAGTTTCATGTTTAGTTGCTATACTGAGATCTTAGTTTGTATTACATTAACTCCAAATAATGTGCCGTATTGTTGACTAGCAGGATGTCAGATTTTTTTATGGCGGTGCCTCATAAATATTTCTTTATAAAACTTAAGCATTTGCTTATCTTCCTATTTTTCAGCAAAGGAAAAATGTGTGTTTCTCTTAGTGCTATGGCTCTGCTGCCAGGGTGCAGGCTGGTGCCAGCCTAGGTTGAGCTAGCTTTGGAAGGAACTGGGGCTGGAAAAGTATTGTGGCTCAAGGTTTTTTATTTTACTAAGCCATTTTCTTTTCTTTTATCCCTTGGTAAGATCTTGCAATGGTGCAGTTGGTCAGGTTACAGCTGATCAGGGTAAAGATCTCTCCAAGGGACAGTGCCCATGATGAGGAAAGACAGGAGGATGTGCCCTGGGCAATTAAAGACAGATGTGGGAAGGGTACCAGATCACCAGGGGGATAAGGATTTCACAAAATCAATTCAAATTTCTCTCCTTTTGCTAAATTAGTCAGCACTGAAGCAATTCCAGACTTTTTCCCTGTATTTCCCTTTCTAGCACTCCTTTCTCCCCCCACCTCCCCCAAACCCCAAAATTGGTTTACCCTTGACAGAAGACAGGGAATTTTACATTCTTTATAATATACGCTGTGGCTGTTCAAAATGCGTTTCAGTAGGCAGGTTCTCTATCGTAATGCTCTCACAGAGATTTTGCTGGGCTGTAGGGAAATTGCTGTATATGCATAATAAACATCATCTTTAGGGAACAACCATTACTTTTTAGACAGTAATATTCCCAAGTTATGTTATGTAGTTGCTAAAATAAGTCAAGCCTTTCATTTCTCTGGAGTAAGGAAAGCTTGTTCCTCTGTTGTATATTCCTCCACAGGCAAGGGTGTATGAACACTTCCTTGTCAGTATGACAACCATTCACTGCCCTTGCATTTGAAACACTCAAAATTCTAGCCAGAGAATCCATCCCACTGAATTCTTTCTTGTAGCCTGGATAGGAATGTGTATTATTAGTGGTACAATTTTGTTCAGAAAACAAAGTGCTGACATAGATTTGCTTGCTGTTACTTTTTAATTGGCTGATGTAGGTTTCTCCCATTGCAGTTTGTAAGACAAGTACATAACTTAGCATCGTCCACCCCCGAAACATGAGTAACACTGAAAATAAAATATAAAATAAAATAAAATAAATATGAAATGTCAGAACTGGAGATCCCTTTTACTGACTTTGGGTGTGTTATACTGTACCCATACAGCAAGCCTTCTGCACAGTGAAAAGTTCACTAGTTGTGTGCTTCAAGCTTGTAACCACAATGTGTTGCTTTATCACTGAGTGCCATGGAATGACTGACCCAGTGGGTTCCCATGTACTATCCCCCATGTCGGATTATAGGCATCCTTGATGCTGGAGTGCTTCCCATTCTGACTGAGGCAAACCAGAAGAACAGAAGCCACACAGCAGGTTGCGCAGCTTTTGATGAAGCTTTTTTCGCAGACCACTTTCTCTTTAACTGAGAATGATCCCCAATAACAGCTGCTGCCAGTTATACTATTTGTTACTCCCTTATAGACAAATCTGATCCAGGAAGGTAATGTTAAAAAACATACATACTGTCAGAGCAGTTGAAATTACATGCTTCAGACAAATTAGTTACACTTGTAGTGTTTTTTTCTGTGTCAGTTTTTGAGTACATTGTTGCAAATTTCTTCTGCTTTAATTTTTAATTGTTTCCCTTTGGAAATAGTCTTGTGAACACTTGTTCTGTGTTGAGTCTGGGTAAGGTTTACACCTGCTGCTTCCTAATGTGGTCACAACTGGTGAAAATGTGTATACTGTATGTAAAGTTAAAATTCCTGTTAAAATTCTCTAATTCATGAGGTTTTGTTATTTACAAATGTAATGTAACAAACCCATTTGGACACCAACCAGGTACTTGTTGTAATTGCTCACACATAATTAAAATCTTTCCATGTGTTTTAATTAGTTGATAGAAGGGATTAAAATGATTATGTGGAAAGAAGCACAGCTTCTCTCTTAATAAATCAGGCAATGTTGGTGCCGAATCAGCCCTCGATCACATTTGAGCAGAATGCTTTGATAAAGGCACCAGTCAGACCGCTATGACTTCCTGTGCAGCAGCAAGCCTGTAGATTATTTGGGTTTGCTGATACTGATGTGCAATGTGGGATATTAATCAGGACTAATTATATACATTGGCTATGAAACAAATTCAAGGCCAGTGCAGGGCATGCTTCTGTATGGAATTACTGACTTTAAGGTACTGGGTTAACTGATAGAAATTAAGAGGACCTTTCGTTTATTGATACTGCATTTAAGAATACCAGCTAACTACATTTGCTCCTTCTTTGCAGTTTGGTCCAGTCAGTTTTAAACACATGCCAGTGTATGGTTAAATAGACATCCAGTACACTTTGCCTATTTTTTTGCTTTCCTATTCTGTACTTTTTAATTTTCTATTAAACCCTATGGGAGAGGCAGCAAACAATGGAATAATTCTAATAACATTAGGCAGCATGCTCTGAGACTGCTATGTGGAACGCCATTAGCTTATGTTGGACATTCAGAAGAATTGCAAAACCCTGCTTTGTGTGAATAAGACTGAGAGCTGCTTTTTTGATGTAGATTAGAATGTGTGCATATTTACCATATGCATTTGATAATGCAGTTTGTGTGTTAGGCCAGCAAATGTGTATATATTGGAGATAAAATCTCAGTCCAGTGTGCTTTCATATCTAAGCATCTATGTATAAATTTGAGTCAGGGTGTCTTTCTGATTTATGGTACAAGTGAGCTTATTTGAGAGGTCTGAGAGGTGAACTTCGACACTTGCCCATACAGACGGGAAACTGGGATAAAGAAAGTTTGAGTGTTCTTTGACTGATGACTGCAGATACTTTTGAGGTTTTACTGTCTTAGTCCATGAAAGGTAAGCTAGGATTGATTACAGAATTGGACTGTCGTTCAGGGCTTTCACCAGAATAATGTACCAAGACAAAAAAATTCAACAAATATTCCCCTTCTTATTTATTAACTTTACACTTTTGCAACTGTAATTGGAAATGGCTGATGAAAGTCTGAGTATCTAATTAAAACAGGTATTTCTGTTTTGGTCTTATATCACTACTTCGTTAGGGCATATTATTAGCTGGATGAATCAAAGAAAATGTAAGAATTTTTTGATGTGTTTGTGGTCATCTGTGCAGCTAGAGGAAGAATGCTCTTCTGTCTCTATCAGGTCTGTTTTAATAACAATTGGTGCTCATGGTAAAAGCACTGTCTTCACAGAAATATGTGATTATAGTTTGCTCAGCACCATCCATAACAAGCAAGAAACTTGTTACTGTCAAAGCCTTTTTTTGTTAAGTCTGAACTTCTGTGGCATAAATTGCTTGTAGATAGGGTGTGAGCCAGTCCATTCCCATTATCTGTGCAGAACTAGCCACGTGAATGCCACAAATTAATCACATCTAGTGTGAGCATAGGAAGCTCTCACCCACTAACACGTTTGTGAAAGCAGCTTTGAATCCAAGGGAAAGAACCTCTCAAACGAACATGAAAAATGTTGGGCTTTTGAAGGCCAGGGAATTGTGCAACCTGACCGGACCTGCCTGCTACCATGTGGGGGGAGTGAGGGATGGGAAAACTACCAGCCTAGGAGGTTTTCTGCTAAATGATCTGCTTTGACTAACTGATGCTGGGGTCATAAATGAGCTGCTGGCTACAGCTGGGTTGGTGCTCAGAGCGCAGTGCCAGCTGTCTGCCTTGCTGGTGAACAATAGCAGTACCCTTTGGCATATAAAAAAGGGACATTCAGGCATAATGTTTTAATAGACTTTGAGATAACCTTTCCTTTTGCAAACCTCAGGATTCTTAGACAGGAATTACACAGTGTCATTTATAATTAACCTTTTTTCTCCATACCCATTTGTGCATAAGAATTCCTTAAAAATTACCCATGAATGGCCATTGTTACACATTCTGGTCTTGTCTTTTTTTTTCTCTTTTATGTTTCTTATCTGAAAACTGAGGTGATTTTGAATAATTCTCTTCATGTAATTTAGGAGGGGGAAAGAAAACCCAGAACAGCCAAGTCAGGAGTACAGGCAAGAATAATATATTTCTTTGGGACACGCTTGTAATATGGAGCCTGAAGAGAAGGGTATTGATGCCCTTTCCCTCCCTTCTCCTCAAGTCCTTTGCATATAAAGGGATGATAGATGGAGAACTTTTGAGCTCCTTTGTTTCACAGGATTCTTGAAGTACAAATTCTTTGGAACAGAAACAGTTTCTATTTAGGTGCATGCATGAAAGCAGACACATACCAGCCACTGTCAGAACGTACACGTAATTATTATATTTATAGTTTATGATAACAGGGCTGAACATGAACAGAAATTGTAGCTAAAAGACAACTTCTTGTGTTAAAAGCATAGTGTTTGCCTCATCAAAAAACTTCAATTGAATGCTGTTTTCCCTAGTCTTTTGTTTAAATATTTACCCTAAGATGCTAAAAAATCTTGTCTAACGGAAAAAGCGTGCTTTTGACAAACACAAACTTCCCTGTGGAAGGCCAGAAATCATGTTAGCAAAGAAAATAAAAAACACCATGACATTTAGATGAAGATTATAATAAATATGAAGCATCAAGCATGCAAACTTTTTCTGTTTTTTCTGATCACGTGAAGATCCTAGCTAAATTGAAAGTCATTTCCTAAGGCATCATGTGTCGTTTTCTTCCTTCTTTCTTTCTTTTTTGTTTTTTATGCATAGAAAGCACACAGCCTGCCATGGAAGGTGTGGAGGGGGGGGGGAATGACAGCATACGACAAGTCTGGTGTGCAGTATCACTTAGTCCTACCATGGACTTTATTCATAGCTTTGCCTTGGCATTGCTCTCATACCGCTGCTGCTCTTCAGATCTGCTGCAGCATCTGTACTTTTCCAACCTCAAGCCTCAAGTCATGCTGAAGGTCACATAACAGCCAACCTCAGAGAGTAAAACATGAAGTAAAGGGTATACAGTTTGTCAAAGAGATGACCCTTTTGCATTTGGCCTCTGGGAAGCTGTGGTATAATGACAGAGCTTAACAGCTTGCGCAAGCACTAGTGGCTTGGGGTTAGCCCTGTTAAATAAATGTCTGGCTCATATTACTCGCTATCCCTATCATATTCATAACTTGATATTCAAGAAGCACCCTTTAGGAAGTTGTGAAAAGGAAGAAATAGAAGAATTGCAGTCTTAGTGGTTCATTGCTCACAGATGTTATTCAGAAACTTACCTGTGTATCCTTTTCTGTACTCTGTCTGAAAACAGCTTGTGAAAACTGTATGCACTTTTTTCTGAAATGCTGAAAATGCTAGAAAAGCGTGTCTTGCAGCTACTCCAGAACTGAGACATAGATTTCTGAAATCAGGTTAGCTTTGAACCACCACCTTTTTAGGTACAGAATCTGTACCCAGATTCAAATGTAGTATCATTTTAAGGAGAAATACATGAGTAGAAGTTCGAAAAGGATGATTTTATCACTGTGGTGGAGTTAGCAGTATGATAATAACTACTATTAGTTACTCCTTGCTTACTGGAACAAGTTCTGCAATGCATATATCTCTTCAGGGTTGTTGACAGCTGATGCTTGATTTCTATTCATAAGAGATTTTGGATCATTCATATTATTGCACTCTCTTATTAGTCTTCTTATCACTTCTTGTTGAGAAACCATAATATTCAGAAAACTATACGGAAACCCTGCTAATGCTCTAAAAGCACAAAATACTACCTTGGTCACTGACGAACTGCAATTCCTATTCCCTAAATAGAGTAATAAACAAATTTGGAAACTATCACCTATTCCTTTTAGAGTGATGTGAAGAAATCTTTGACAGGTCAGAAATGTTGTTGACTTATCAGAACATGATCTAGTGTCTTGACATTTTACATACCTGTGAAAAGAAGAATCTGCAAGATGATTGTCACTTACTAAATAGTTCATGCAGTCTATTATCAGGAATTCGGTAGAGTCCAGCAAAGTAGAGTACATGGTCAAGTCCTGTAGTAAAAAATGTTCACTATAAGGGGGTGCTGTTACTGCAAAAGGCTATCTGCTCTTCCACTGTCATCTCATTACCTCTTCTTTTGTATCAGCAGAAACATCTCTGCAGCAGAATGGACTATGCCAGTTCAAAGGCATTCTGACCCTATAACATGAGTCAAGTGATCTCTGTAGTAAAGGTATAAATAGATACTGAAAAAGTCCAGTGAGGTCTCAAAGGCAGGAAAAGAAGAACGCTTATTATTTCAAAACCCCTTTGTCTAAATTCTGAAATTTGGTTCCTTACTCTGAAAGGTTTGTTTAGGGTGTGTTTTGATTTTGTTCTGTTTTGGCTTGGGAGGGCCGTGGGGTTTTGGTTTAGATTGGGGTTTTTTTGGGCTTGGGTTTTTTTTTTTTTAATTTTTTTTTTCTTAAGTATGGCTTGGAAAAAGGTGTAAGCCATGTAATCAGTGCATGGCTGTCAGAGGACAAAGTAATTTTTTACAGCCCAAAGGGTGATTTATTGCTGTGCTTGTGGTTTTTTTTAGTGTCATTAAAACTGAAATGCCCTTCTACAACTACTTGCATTTGTATGGTTATATTTATTTATATATTATATTTTGGTTAACTGTCAATGATTCTAGCCTTTACGAAAGTATTTTTGCTTCTTGTAGGTAACCTAGATCCTGAGGTTGCAGAGATCTTCACAGGTGTGTTTGTAGATTTAGCGAAATGTTCAGCAGTAAGACTTCTCCATGCTGCTGTATTAAAGCAGGTCTGTATTACAGGGATTTATATGAGCTGACTACCAGATTCTTCCTAATAACTAATTTAAATCTGCCCTCTGTCTAAATCCTGAAGTTTAAAGCCATTCCCTCTTGTCTTGTCACTACAGGCCTTTGTAAAAGTCCCTCTCCAGATTTCTTGTCGGCCCCCTTTAAGGCACTGGAAGACTGTTATAAGGTCTCCCCGGAGCCTTCTCTTCTCCAGGCTGAACAAGCCCAGCTCTCTCAGCCTGTATCCAGAACAAAGGTTCTCCAGTCCCCCAATCATCTTTGTGGCCTCCTTGGCTCATTCAGGCAGCTGCACATTGCACATCCTTCTTGTGTTGGGGGCCTCAGTGTGGCATGCAGGACTGCAGGGGGGGTGTCTCGCAAAAGTGGAGTAGATGGGGAGAATGCCTTCCCTCCACCTGTTGGCTATGCTCCTTTTGACCCAGCCCGACATACGGTTGGATTTCTGGGCTGTGAGGTCACATTGCAAGGTCACATAGACACTAATCAAATTAACACATTCACTCACCTTTCCTTTTTTTTTTTTTTTTAAGGAAAGAAGAAAACAAAAAGCATCATATTTTATTATATCCTGATTATTCCTGTATAAATAGTCCTCTGCATCCAGCAGGACTTAGAAAATGATAGCTCCATTTTTTCATGCTCTGTAGGGCACATGTCTTGAATTGTTATGGTAAAATCCTCATATCTGCTCACACTCTTTACGTGCCAGAAGGTATGAGAGTCATCTGAAGCAGACCTTGCAGTGCACATTACTCTGGCAGAGCATATACCTCCAGAGCAATACAAAGCTGCTTCTTCACTGTAACTTCTTTTTGAAAAGCATTCTGCCCTTGGCACTTAGATACCTTAGTGGAATCCAGGCTGATGGCAAGGAGCGGACAGCAGCCTCAGAAGAAAAAATTTTGGGGAATGGTAGCAGAAGGCTAGGACCACCACCCTAAAAGAAAAAAAAAACCAACAAACCAAAGCAAGAAAACAAAACTCTGGTGTTAGGATGACAAATAGCTTGTAACTACCTACTTCTTGTTTCTACTGACTCCTCAGCTATCAGTTTTGCATTTGCATGTTTCTTGAAGAAACACAAGTACAGCATTAATACTGAGCAATTTTGACAACAGATATGGAAGGAAAACTTAAAGCTATCTAGCTGTTCACCCATGCTAAGTAGGCCTTATCTACAAAGACAAAAAAGGTCTCAAAAATTGTCAGCTAAGGCAGTAGTCCATCAAACATGTAGAAACTTAGCATGCAAGTACCATACATGACTAATTTTGAATCTGGGAAGCTGTGGTTTTAGCCAGTAAATTACTCTGAAAATGAAAGAAATGAAATAATATAATAAGAAATGAAAGAAATGAAATAATAAGATTATTCTCAAAAAAAAAGGGGATTTAGACAATACGAGAAGGTCACATGTAGCTGTGTGGGTTTTCTGCACCATAGAGTTTTAATAAGGAGAATCAATGTGATTGTTTCCAAAGATTTATGAAACCAAATGCAACTAGTTATTTTCCTATACAATCACTCATTAAAAGTTATTTAAAACTAAGGTAGAAACATGGTTCCAGTGCCATCTGTCCTTTTCAGAAAACACATACACAGTGAATTCTTCAACTCCATAGTCCAAAATCTAGTGATAATCTGTGGTGCCGCTGTTCCGTATGTGACTAAATGCAGACTGACTGTCTCTCAAGGATTTCATCAACAGGTACATTTGAGTTAACTTAAAGAGTAAAAAGAATATTTTGCCTCAAAGCAGGGGAAATAAATTATTGAAAAGAAGTTTTTTTAAAGCAACTTTCTACCTTGCTGAAGAGGGAGGCTTCTGTGGTGATCTGTGCAATATAATGAGTGGTATTACTGAGAGAGAATGTCAGTAGTATTATAACTCAAACATAAACAGCAAAGATAGTTGCTGATACATCTGGAAAGCCCATTATTTTTTATATAAGAAACTTGTTTAGATTTGCGACTTCAAAATAGAAAAATCCAGAATGCTTTAAATTGAAACGAACATATATATATATATATATAAAAAAAAAAACTTACCCCAACATACATTTTGAAACTGGCAAGATAAGTAGACCAGCTTTTGATAAAATGTATTCAGGTTGGTTATAGCCACTAACCAATTAGTAAAGTACTCTGAGATACAAAAAAATCTGAAAGATGCTACATAAAATTTACTTTAAATTCCTTAGATTTCTGATACTGATGCTGAAGTTCCTTATATTTAATGTTTTTTTAAAAGATTTTTCTTACATTATGAAATGAATTACAGTACAAATCTATTCATAATACAGCACTGGCAGAAGAGATACTTGCATAATGAGCAATAGGAGAGAATCAGGTGGTCATCTCATATATTGTGTAAGTCCCTATAATACAGACCTGCTTTAATACAGTGACATGGAAAATGCTGAGCGGTATTCCACTGAGTTTAAAAACACAACTGTGAAGATTTGATGTGCTTGCAATACAGTCGTTTGATGGTGTTACTGAGTAAGGAGGTCTGAACTGCTGACATCATACAAGTTAATTGCCTATCTAGAAAGTGAAGGCAATATTATGACCAGTATCACCACTTTGAGACTTGGTAATTACTAAGGCAGTATAATTGCTTCATTTGTGTTACTGAGCCAAATAGGTGTTAGCATTCATTTTTATGAAACAGGAATTGTTTTAAAGCCTTTTAAAAGGACATTTCCTACTATCTCAATTTGAAACTTTGATTTAGGTTTCTTGGTATGGCATACTATGAATGCACATATATAGTCCGTATTTTTCCAGACCTAATTTTGTAGCTAAACTTTGGTATTTGCAAGCAGCTGTACAGGTTTTGATGGTTTTTTTTGTGCTTTGAAATGCCAGTACTTTCACATCTAAATACTTGTTCTAATGCCTAAGCCTGGTGATTTTAGTAATATGTCACTGATTCATTACAGACAGAAAACTATGAGAGCAGGTAATTGCTTAGGACATTTAATTGCTTGTGTGTTTGCTTTCTTTCTAAATTCATTCTTTGCTGCATAAGAAATAATTTTTCACGTCCTATTAAAAAATTAAAATAACATTCCCTCCCAGTAAAGATTTTTTTCTTTTTATGTGAAATGGCTTATGTTTTTCCTACCAGAGAACAAAGTAGCCAACAGAGGGAGCACAAATTCTGTCCTGTTCCCAGTCTTGGATGCTGATGATAGCCTGACTGGTAGGACAACCAGGAGCCGTCTGTCATAACAAATGTGGCACAGAGAGCAGTGCTAAAATACTGCATCGGTGCAATGATATTTGAGTACATACAGAGTGTTTTTACTTTTTGTAGGTAAAATCCTTTTTGACTTTTATTTGATGAATCATTGTTAGGACACAAAGAATTATGAAGAATGTAACACTTGGATGTAGAAACAACACACATTTACTTCTGAGTTTTGTCACTGTCTTTATACAGGTCTGACTGAATACAGCACTGCAAATGTAATGGATGCATTATTTATTTTATTTATTTTCATGATTTGTGAGGGCAGGGACAAAAGGGTAGTAGCATCTGTGCTTAATTTGAGTACAGATTTAGAGGCCATAATCACCTTTAATTTATGTACCCAGAAAAGCTGGTTAAAAAATGAGACTCTGTAACCTTTCCATTAAATAGACTTGGGAACAAATACTTCCCATACATAGTTGCTGTTTCTGATCACTATGATTTGTTGTTACTTTGATGTTCTGAAGTTAGAAGGTAGTATATAAGTGTAGCTATTATTATTGCTATTTATTAAATCAATTTTCCTTGAGAGTGTAAGGGTTTCCTTTTGACTTTATATTCAGTTGCATGCAGCTTTTATGCACTTGAGATTTAAATTATTGTTTTGACAGTTTCCTTCACATTTAGTCATTTTAGCTTAATCATCCAAATGTCTATGCACGTGTATGACTGAGCTTATAGGAGTGGCTTCTCTGAAGTGAAGAGGACTGCCTGTATGGGAGAAGGTTTGGGCATGTGTAACTTAAGTAGAGCTGCTGTATACTTTACAGAGACCAGAAAGAGAGTTTTATTAACTTTAATTTAAAATGTGCATTTCCATGTAGGTGTTTTTTTAACCTCTGAATTTACAGGATGTTGTATGCTTTTGCAATGGAGAGCAGGAACAGAGGCTTGCTAAACTCATCTCTCATGTACTTAGACTGCTAAGTATAGAAACAGCTTAACTGGGCTGGTTCAAAGTGGGGAAATCCGCAGATGTTAAAGTCTTTGTAGCTTGCTAACATTGCTCTGAGACTCCCAGCCACCCAGTGGGTGCTAGTGTTAAACCTTTGAGAATGGAGTCAGCTTTCTTGGCAGGGAATTTATTAAATCAAACATGTACCTTTTTAAAGCTGGTAAAGGCAAGTGTTTCCTCTGTCTGGATATACAAACTAAATCTCCAGCATTATGGTCTCTCAAGCACACTGCACAACCTGCTGTCCTACCCTTTTGTACAAGAGGCGCCACATGGTGACGACACAAACAGTGTCAAAATCCTATAATGGTCTCCTAAAGACTTTCCTATCCCAGTTGTGCTATTGATTTATACTGAAGGAGCAACTTTTGGCTACACAATGAAAAGAGGAAAACATTGCTGATAACAATAAGGGTTCCTGCTAGTTGTAGTGAAAAGTGACAGCAGACTATGACTGGCAGGAACCTCAGGCTCTGCATGTGTGAGCAGTGTGGTTTAAGCTGTAGTTTTATAGATCAGTTTGCTGTGTTTATTCTGAAAGGTAGTGCACATGGCTCTTAGTTGTGTTCTTCATGGGGACACAATCCCCGACATGGAGATTTATTTTCAGTGCAATGTATCAGAAGCAGGAAAGAGCTATGCTGTAAGTGTATGGAGCAGACATGCAGTTAATTTCAACCTAAGTGTTTTTACCACTGCAGCGTTTTCCTTCAGCTTATTTATGTAGAAGCCAAAGAGGAAGAAGCTCTTTGCATTGCTAGAACATGTTGAAAATAAATACATTCTATACTTCTAACTGAAATGGTTTCTTAGGGTCAAGTTTTACTCCTCTGATTTGCATGAACAATGGTGTTAAACTGAGGAAAACCACAGTACTTAAAATTTGACACTGAGAATTCTGTTGAAGTATTTTCTCCTATCTACAGGCTTTGGAAGACAATGGAAATAATTAGTAATGACTGCTATGGAAGTATAATGGACCACAGATAATGTAACCTGCAAGGGTAGCTAAGGTTTAGAAACAGGTGACAGCTGTACCTTCTAAGTTTATAAGGAGGACATTGTATGTTTCATCATCTTTCAACATTTGAATCATTTATTTCCCCCTGAGCAATATGAGACTGTAATGTGAAAAGGTTCAGGCCCTTCTTCCACATCCGTATTAGTGATTAACAGAGTGAGTAATGACTTCAGATGCCTTTGTGGCACAGCGATCACGGGAACAGAGTCCCACAGTAATGAAATGTCGTAACAAACGGAGCAAAGTAGGAGGAAGGCAAAAAAATGTCTGTTTTGCTTTTTGTTTGTATTTTAAGCACAGCCAGAGCCCAGATTACTTCTCTATTGTCATGGTTTAAGCCCAGCCGGCAACCCAGGAAGCATGCAGCCACTCTTTCACTCCTCCCTCTTCATCCCCCCAGCTCCCAGAGGGATGGGGAGGAGAATCAAAAGAATGTAACTCCCATGGGTTGAGATAAGAACAGTCCAGTAACTCAGGTATAACACAAACCACTGCTGCTACCACCAATAATAATAATGGTAAGGGAAATAACAAGGGAAGAGAATACAACTGCTCACCATCTGCCAATCGATACCCAGCCTGACCAAGCAGTGATCGAACCCTTCCGGGTAACTGCCCCCAGTTTATATACTGGGCATGATGTGCTGTGGTATGGAATACCTCTTTGGTTAGTTTGGGTCAGGTGTCCTGTCTCTGCTTCCTCTCGGGTTCTCCTCCTCCCTGGCAGAGCATGAGACTCAGAAAGTCCTTGGTCAGAGTAAACATTACTGAGCAGCAACTAAAAACACCGGTGTTACCAGCACTGTTCCCATGCTGAAAGTCAAAACCACAGCACTGCACCAGCTACTAAGGAGAAAAATGACTGCTACTGCCGAACCCAGGACATCTGTTCTTTTGTTGTTCTCTGAAATAAAGAGCAATTCTTTAAATCTATCTTAAAACAAAAAAGCAAAACTTGAACTTCCCTGTTTCAGAAAAGAAAGAGCACTTTAAGATGGAACTCTTAGAACTCTCAAACCTTTTTATTATTGAGTTGTTCTGTAGAAGTCCTTTTTCTCTTTACAGCAATTTTAAAAATGTTGATACAATTATTTGTGTGCTAGAAATTCTCTTAAGGAAAATCTGTATTAACCTCATGCGAGGGAAAAGCCAAAACAAACCTGAAAACATTTTTGTGAGGACGAGGAATAGGCAGGATGTTGGGGTGGGAAGAAAAACTAAGTAAAAATGCCATCTTAGAAAAGCATAATGTGTGTAATGGAAATTCCAGTTGTAGTTGTAATTGGACGGAGTTCCTTAACTATGCAGCACTACACACATCTGTTTTAATGACTTTGAATTAACTTTATTCAGCAAGTCATGTTCAGATTGCTATGGAAGAGCACTGAACTATGTGGTTGGCTCTGATCAATGCTAAAATACACAGGCAGGATACACTGTGAAGGATTTCATAGTTTTCTTGTGTGCTGAGATATCTTTTTTGCATGCATCTAATTGCTATGCCATCTATACTGCACTTGTTAGTTAGGATTTTGGAGCCCAACTATACGAAACTGTATGCCCAACTTGCAGCCCTGACTTCTGCCACAACAAGAAAAACTGGTTTACTCTTTGCGTGCCTGAGTAGATTGTGTATACAGCCAAGTCTGGTAGAAGTTAGCAGCTGGCATGTTTCTAGAAGTCCTTCAGATGTGGGCTTGATCGGTTTAGACGAACTTGCAAGAGACATTCTTGATTTCTACCTCTTATCCACAGGCTACATTTTTCTCAAATGCTGAAACAAAAGGTTCAACTCACTGCACAGCTTTCCTGTCTGGCCTTTAAAGCACTTATTTGCATGATGGAAGTTGAAGATTGGTTTATTCATGCCTTGACTTCTTTGCAGAAGACCATTAGCAACACTTAGGACTATTTCGAAAGTAACAGAGGCTTCTGTGAATTGGTACCTGTCTACATGGATGAACTTACTTCCTATAGTTATTAAGGTACGTCGGTGATAAGAGACGTGTGTTTTGTCACTGTGCTTGAACAACTTCTTGAAGTGACTTTGTGTTGCTGCTAAGCAGCTCTGTATCACTTCTGAGCTGTTAGAGCAGCCACAAAGTCTTAATTTTTCCATAGTTCCATGCTTTAATAAATGTCAAAGCTAAAAAAAAAATATTTGTTATACCTTTATGGGAAGAATGTGCTTATACCATTCCTGAGCATGTTAAGTCCTTTTGTCCAAGAAGAACGTCTGAAAGAAGAAATCAATAATTTTATGATACTTATAGGCACATGCAGTAGATCAGATAATATAATGCAGGATTAATAGCTGTGGAAATGATGCCTTGCTTGTATGTGTGGTGGCTTTCTGCCTTGTTTGTGAAGTGCACTCAGCTGCAGCATGCTGCATCAGTCAGTCACTCCATTTCATGGTCTGCAGTTGCTGCTGCAGAACGTCATCCCAGGCCCTCTGTGCATGTCAGGCTGCAGGAAGGAGAACTTACTCAGCCAGTAAAGGAATCTCAGCCTCTAGATTTGTTCTGCTTTCTGTTGCTTGGCAAAGTTGTCTTATAAATACACCCATTAGCACCACTGCTTGATTGTTGGTTTTGGGGGCTTTTTTGTGTGTCTGGCTGATTGTTTTCTTTCTGTGCTATGCATTCAGTGTCTTGCCAGTAGGAATAAGATTGAAATGACTGGTGGAATTTTCATAGAGATCAGTAGTATATTTTTAGGCATATTTCATTTGGCTAGCAGCAACCAAGAGTGTACTGAGATCAGATACCAAGGGATTACTCTACCTCTGAGTCCTCCTGCACTCCATTAACTGTGTTCTTGCTCCATATGTTCCAACTCTTAGAAACAAAGTGGGTTTGTCTCACTGTCAAGGAAAATTCTGGCTGGATATGCTTGGATTGCACTGCATGTAATTATCACTGAATGAAGGAAGCTATCGGCTGTAATTAATTATCGCAGGACTGCCTTGGTGGCAGCTAACTCAGCTTCCCTTCTCCAGCTCTGAGCTTCCCTTTGGGACTTTGCTGCTCCCTCGGAAAACTTTGCTAACACTGGAGGCAAGACTCCTGATTTTGCCCTGGAGATCGCCCTATTACTGTATTACTTCAGTGAAAACACAAAAAGAAGTATAGTTCTTTACTCTGGTGAAACAAAATGTGCATCTCCTGCTCCTCCATGATGGGTGCATCTTTTTGAGAGAGCGCGCCATAGAAAGCACTTCTAAACACAGAACAAACTTGCCTATATGGCATGAACCAAGATGTGCTAGCAGCATTTTTTCCTCTGTGAGGCAGAGACACTGAATCAAGGCAGATCATTGTCCCCTCCGAGATTGCCTGTCAGTTCGGTAGCATCACCAGACTGCCAAACAATGATGTCTCTCTTATGATGGAATCATAGAATAGTTTGGGTTGGAAAAGACTTTTAAAGGTCATCTAGTTCCAGCCCCCCTGCAAAAAGCAGGAACACCTTCCATTAGACAGCTTGCTCAAAGCCCCATCCAACCTGGCCTTGAGTATTTCCAGGGATGTGAAAGCCACAGCTTCTGTGGGTGACGTGTGCTGGTGTTTCAACATCCTCACAATAAAGAACTTCTTCCTAATATCTAATCTAAATCTATCCTCTTTCAGTTTAAAACCCTTCTGCCTTGTCCTATCACTACATACCTTCTCCAGATTTCTTGTAGGCCCCCTAAGGTATTGGAAGACTGTTAGAAGGTCTTCCTGGAGCCTTCTCTTGTAAAGGCTGAACAAGCCCAACTCTCAGCCTGTCTCCGTAGCAGAGGTGCTCCGGCCCTTGGAATATCATTGTAGCTTCCTCTGGACTTGCTGCAGCAGGTCCACATCCCTCTTGTGTTGGGGGCTCCAGAGCTGGACACAGTACTGCAGGGGAGTCTCACAAGAACAGAGTAGAGGGGCAGAAACACCTCTACCTACTGGCCATGCTTCTTTTGATACAGCCCAGGTCATGGTTGGTTTCTGGGATGTGAACTCACACTGCTGGCTCATGCCCAATGTTTCATCCACCAGTACCTCCAAGCCCTTCTCCTCAGACCTGCTCTCAGTCCCTTCATCCCCCAGCCTTTATTGATACCGGGAGTTGCCCAAGTCGAGGAGCAGGACCCTGAACTTGGCCTTGTTGAACCTCACGGGCTTCACATGGGCCCACTTCTTGCGTTTGGCCAGTTGCTTTTGAATGGCATCCTGAAGACATCTGTAAGCCTTTCTATTTGAATCCCTGTTAGAATTGGAGAGGTGTATATGTTTAATGGACATTGCAATCCATTCCCTGGGAAACAGCTGATTGGATCTTATTAGATATTCCTGTTAAATTCATGAAAACTTGCGTATCTAGCAATTGCTTTCTGTTATCCACAGTATGTGAGTAAATATTACTATAGTGCTGAATATGTATGGCATAGGCACTGGAGGGTAGGATATAACTCAACCAGCTACTGTAGGAGAGGTAAGGAGAGGTAAATACTACTTCCTATTTACAAACTATTAAATTTTTGTGTGCACCAGCACCTTTGTTGGCATTACAAGCAGATCATAGCTTGTAAGTCAGGGTTTATGTGAAGCTGTCTTTGTTAAAAGAGTCTTTTTGTGTCTCAGGGTATGTGGGATGACCATTTGTATTTTTTTCAATGTGTTAAAATTTTTCAATGTGTTAAAATTGCATCAAATGCGATGCAGCATTTCCTATGCTCTATGTTTGCAATAAGGGAACAAGACTAGAGGAATAATAAAAAGAGTAGCTTTTTCTCACAGTCTGATTGAGGCAGTCGTGCTTATATCTGCTAGGTTGTCAGCGCAGGGTGGTCTCCGTCTCTTTTCTTGCCTCATTTTTCCATCCATCATTCCTGAGACCATAGAAGGAGGAAGAGATAGAGTGTTCTGTGCTTGCTTAAGCCTTGGCAAATAACAGTTCATCAACATCCTAGCTTTAAAAAAGACCATTCTTTGCCTTGAAAGAGCATTACATTTTGCCCAATATCACCTGGTGTCAAAATCACATGACTGGATCTAAAACAAAGATAACCCTTTCTCTCAGTCCTTTTCTTTCAATAAATTCATGGAGTTATCAATAAAAATAACTGCTGTGTTGAAGGGGAAGTGCATTAAAGCTCTGGATATTTCATGGATATTTCTTGGAGAAAAATGTTCAACATAATATTCTCCTCACACACAACCTCCAAAGCAAGAGCAAAAAAATTACACCCTGCAGAATGTTGCTAGAGAGCTTTCTATCTATAGAGCCTCTTTTATTACTGTTGTTTCAAAGCTGTTTTTGCACCGGGGAAGAGTAATATAATCAAACCAATTGGCTGCCGGAGATCTTTTTTAATGGACTGCTTTGGACACAGTACATATGCTCTGCAAATAAATACAGAATTAGTGTTCTGTTGGAAGCACTTAGAATAGGTGATTTGTCTTCCTTATGAAAGGTGAATATATTTCTTGTGTTAGCTGTTTATCAGGCTGCTGGTTTTCTGCTTATGGATTCTGAGATGGGATTCGTCGTTTTGTCAGCTTGTGAGCAGATGTTCTGGAGACAACCAAAATGATCACAAGGAGGAACTGAACAGCAGTACCAGTGTTGGAGGACAGCCTTTACAAACCATATCTGTCTTGTTCTGGCTCCTCCATCCTCTTCTTATTTTCAGTCATTAACTGTCTTCCAGTAAGTTACAGGAGTAAAGAAAAACCTCATTCATGTATGTGTGTGTATGCAAGTTTGTTTTTCTTTGGAGAGACACTCTTCAGTACAAAACAAAAAGAAGGCAAAGACTGAGCCTGTACTTGATTGTGTCTGCTGCAAACCAATCTACAATGCCATCAGGGAAGGCAACATTTAGTATTGCTTGTCTTTTTTTTAAGAAAATAAACCAAAATCCCTAGCATGCAAAATGCAGAATTATAACTCTTTAGGAAATACTGCTTGCTGTTTTCTCAAGCTGTTGCAATGATGATTTACTTTAATTGTTGTTTGTCTTGCATGCATATCAATGTTTCAGTGAAGTTGATGGGAAGGGAAGAGAGAGATAGCCTGTTACTTGTCAAAACTGACTTTCAAAAGTTTGATTTCCTCTCAGCAGATACAGAAAAGAACTGCTGGAGCTGTGTTGATACATGGCCATTAAGGACCCTTCTTGCCAAAAAAAACCCTCCTTTTGTGCCTGTATACAGTTGAAAATTGTGGGCTGGTGCCAGAGGATTGAAGAGGTAAACACATGCTGCTAAAGAGCTGCATGTGGATTTCAAACCACAGGTTGCTGATCCCAGCCTTAAGTAATTAACAACAGCGTTTGGAATGATGCAGCACTCAGTAAGAATTGCTGTGAAAAATACCTGCCATTCTTCAAAACAATGGAAAAGTTTGGAAGCAGACATTCTATTTTGTTTAGAGCTAAGGGCAGAAATGTAGTTCTTTATAACTTCTGTAAATGAATTGGTGTGTGTGTGTGGGAGGGGGATTACTGTGAAATGTCCTGGTCAGAATGGTGGATGAGGAAGCCTATTGTGTTCAGTGTTCTACAAACAAGACTGATGTAAGAAATGAGCTTAGAAAAACGTGAATATTTTTATGGTAGAAATTGGAAATCCCATACACAGTTGTATTTGTGTTTAGTACAGGTCTAAATGTTTTCTTCAGCACTAGGTTTTTGCTTCATAATGTTTTTCTTCATTTATGACAAAAAAAAAAAGAATTAGCTGGAATGAGTTCTTTGATACCAGTAATGTTTCATGTTCTACTGAATATGCACAAACATGAGGGTTTTGATACAGCAGCTGATGGAATAAATATATATGGCTAGCAACTGAGATCACAAAATGCACCATTTGACATGTCCAGGCCTGATGTCTTGACAGACAGGTAATGTTTGTGAAAGATGTGTTTTAGATGCATTAAGAAGTATGACTGGTTCAGTGCATAGTTTTTGTTTCCTCATTTACTGGTAAGTGAAGACAGGTTTTGGGCGACAGAGAAGAGCGTATGTTCCAAGCCTGGCGTTTAGCTTGGGGTTGCTGCATGCTGTCAGCTACGTATGTTACCACTGTATTGAAGCACATTCATTGCAAATAGTAAATATCATAGGTAGGCTTGTGTGAAGCCGCAGTTTAAAAATAAGAAGGAGGTTATCACTTTTTAGATGTGGCTTTTAAGAACTGTGTCTGTCCACAGGAAAACAGGGCTCTTCAAAAGGTTTATTCCTGCTGTCTTTACCTGCACTCCAGCTTTTAGAAGGTTAGAAAGAACTACTTTTGAACTTCACAAAATTCCAGTACTTGCTTTTTTCTAAGCACTTCTTTGCCTACTTTAGAACTTGGAGTTCTGCAAAGGTCTCTGAGAAGTAGGCTTTTTCACATGGTGAGAGGGGTGGTTGTGGTTTGGTACTACATGTTGCAGAGGAAGAAGCTCATCTTTGGTCTGACTAGCAGTGAAGGCCCAGGAGGCTGCCACAGATGCTGGATTTCAGGAGCTGTGTACTGCTTATTGCTGCAATCTTTAGAGATAGAAAGGCCTCTTGTATGTACAAGCACTGTGGTTTTATTTCTTGCCTGCCTTTCTAACTCAACAAATACCAGATTCAGTCTGCATTGGCTAAACTGTGCTGACTGGCTATGACTTGGTGCTCTTCATTTCTCCATGCATCTCTTCTTCTGTTTCCTAAATTGTTTTAGTTGCCTAACATGGAGGCTTCATTCAGAGGTTTCTTTCAGTGCTAGCTGCCTTCCCTTTAATGAATGAATATTAAATTCAGTGTCTTGCATTCAATTTTAAATTAATATCAGGCCCAGCTCTGACTTGTGTGTCTCAATAGCAATCTCTTAAAAAAAGTTTCTAATTTCTAATAAGTTTATGTTTTATCACAGTATCAAACTTCAGATATTTTTCTCAGATGCCTTTTTCATTAATAGTGCTGGCTTTCTCAGGAGCTGAGGATCCTCAGAATATCTTGTGGCCTCTTTTTCAATGTCTCAAGTTGGGTACTTCAGACTGATGCGCAGAATTAATGGACACTTCGGAAATACAGCTTTTAATATCTCTGCCCTAGTTTTCTCTTATGAAATGCAGGTTTATAATACTTGACTGCATCAGATGGGAATATGGGGTTGTGAGGATTAATTAGTTAATTTTTAAAAGTAGTTTATACTTGTGAAGAGGCATATAAATGTTGATATGTGTTCTTGCTGTTGCTGGGTTTTTCCTTTCTGCTTCCTACTTTTTGTTAGTTAGTCATCTAACTATATTCTCTCTGTGTGTTTCTTCCTATATGTCTTAGATATCCTATGTCTTTTTTACTGTTCTTCTTCACCTTACTATGTAAGACTTCTCACAAAAGATTAACAGTCATAGCCAAAGGCTTGGGGTTATCTGAAGTGTACTTGGGTCCTCTTTCAGAGTAAAAATGCTGCTTCAGTTAGAAATTTTGTTGTTGAATGGTTTATTATGTTACTGATTTTCTTTACAAAGTAGACTTAGTTACACTGGCATCTTCTTGGATGGAAAGTACAGTTTATTATATGCTAGTAAGCTACTTAATCCCCACAGCCTAATTCTTACCTAGTGCTCAGAATGAGCTGGGCACAGGAAGAATACGATTTATTGAGTGAAGTAAACTTTTTTAAGAGTTTTTGCGTGGTCTTAGGCAAATGGCTTAACCTAGACTTTTCACAGATGATTACTAACTGCATGTTCCTCTTTTTCTGATTGACTTGAGTTGAAACTATGGGATCTGATCTAAAAAAAATGGTGAACTCTCACAGGTGCAATTGTAGTCAATGGGAACTATGTTTTGAACAAGAGTGACAAAGTGCTAAATACACTGAATCACTGAAAACTGGGAGGGGGAGGCTAAATTGTTGGTCACTCTTGGCATTAACCTTTTTTTACCTGAGTTCCATATCTGTACAGTACAGTTAGTAATACTCTTCAGCTGACAGAAGTATTAAAATGTAAGTTTTTTCAACATTTGCAACCTAAGTAAATACTGGAGTAAGAGACAGTGAGAAGCTTCTGATATTTTTTATTGCAAAACTTTTTTAAAATAGGGGGAAAAAATCACTCAGTTCTGTTAATTAAAATATTTTCTACTGGCAAAAATTAGCTGTTCCTTGAATGGAGTTTTCTGACTCTTGGCTGAATGAGGCGGTGGTCCCATAGAACAAACAGTACTATAGACAAATAGTTATGGACTACATCATAAGAGAGGCAAAATAAAATGAAGATAGAATGCCAACTTTTCAGCATTTCATAATTTTGAAAAACTTGATGTTGCAATCTGACTGATGTTTCTAACAGCCTTCTGGAGTATGCAAGTGCATCTTTTTTTTTTTCTTCATAACGAATCAAACTGTTGGGGATCACTGGGAATGCTGGAAATTGTAGTTCACTCTATAGTTCTCTGCTGTTTCAGCTAAATGAATAAATGGTAACAGCAGCAGGTTGTCATCTTTTGCATAGCAGCACTGTGCAGGGAGGGATTTGCTGATGGACTTTGATATTTTCTGACAGCAGGGTAGTGGTGGGAGTTTGAAATCTCCATGCCGGGATCTATAGGGAAGTATTTTCTAATTGGTGCAGATTCTGTCTCCTCATCTGTACTGTCCTCTGTAAGTCTTTCCCTGTTTAAAATACCCAACAGAAATTTTCCAGTTGTGGAAAGCTGGGCTAACTAATAAAGAAATGAAAAATTGGGCTTTGCAAATGGGAAATGCTAGATTTATTATCTTCATAGATGTTGCCTCCAGTGTCTCCATTACTTTCAATGTAAATGTTTTTGCTGAAAGATCTGATGTATCTTTTGGTTGCAGTAGTTAGTTCTATATGCTATTGTTCAGTCCTGGTACCAGGACTGTAGTAATAATAAGAAAAAAATTAATGAACATGAACAGAAATCCCAGATGTGATGTTCCTGTCTGCATAATAGTAGCTGACCTACCATTACAGAAGCAGATCTATTGCCCATGTTACTTAGCTTGTTGTTTTGAGTCTTGAATTACTGAGAAGGTATGCTCAAATTTTTCCTAAATTTGGAAAGATAGGCAGAATCCATAGCAATTACTATACCTGAAGACCATGTTCCAAATTTAACTCTTTAACATAGCTGTTTAAAATCTTATTCTTCCCTCTCCCTACCACCATTTAGATGCAAAGATAAGGCGCAGAATAACACTGTAATTTTTTACTTTTTTTTTAATAGAAAGTGGATATTAAAAAAAATTACAGAGTTGCTGATCCTATTTGTAAGAGACTCAAGAGTAGGAGCAATTGTGTTGTGGTTTTTTTCTTATCTTCAATTTTTAAATGTGCAAGTTACTTTTGTTCTCAAGAAAGTGAGAGACAGAGAGCACCTGTGCTGAAGAGACACCTTTGCCAGTGCATGAGGTCGAGGGAGGTGATCCTGCCCCTCTACTCTGCTCTTGTGAGACCTCACTTGGAGTATTGTGTGCAGTTCTGGTGTCCTCAACATAAAAAGGACATGGAACTGTTGGAATAAGTCCAAAGGAGGGCCACGAGGATGATCAGGGGACTGGAGCACCTCCCATACAAAGATAGGCTGAGAAAGTTGGGGCTATTCAGCCTGGAGAAGAGAAGGCTGCGTGGAGACCTCATAGCAGCCTTCCAGTATCTGAAGGGGGCCTATAGGGATGCTGGGGAGGGACTCATCATGAGGAACTGTAGTGAGAGGACAAGGGGTAACGGGTTCAAACTTAAACAGGGGAAGCTTAGATTGGATATGAGGAAGAAATTCTTTACTGTGGGGGTGGTGATGCACTGGAATGGGTTACCCAGGGAAGTCGTGAATGCTCCATCGCTGGTGGTGTTCAAGGCTGGATTGGACATAGCCTTGGGTGGCATGGTCTAGTGTGAGGTGTCCCTGTCCATTGCAGGGGGGTTGGAACTAGATGATCTTCAGGTGCTTTTCAACCCTAACTATTCTATGATTCTATGATTAATCAGAGTCCAGAGGCCCTGGACTACAGGAACTTTATCTTCATTTTTTCCCACTTGTTTGGATATGGAGACTCCTGGTCCTCCTCACAGTGAGCTCTTGATGTGCCTGAAGGACTACATAAAAGGGTATTTTACATTCAGTTATCTTCATCAGTACTATGATATTATTTTTGTCAGAATATTTTTTACTTACCTCCTAGTGCCTTTTGTTGTTTCCCACAAGTCTCTTCCAATCATAAAACAAAAACATAGACAAAACTGATCTTTCAGAAGAAAATTATTAAGAAAATGGAAGAATTCTTGTATAAAGTACACTCTCCTGTGGTGTTTCTTCCTTCTTTAATCCTTTCAGTGGTGAACTGTAGTCCAGGGCCTCTGGACTCTGATTAATCATAGAATCATAGAATAGTTAGGGTTGGAAAGGACCTTAAGATCATCTAGTTCCAACCCCCCTGCCATGGACAGGGACACCTCCCACTAAACCATGCCACCCAAGGCTATGTCCAATCCAGCCTTGAATACCACCAGCGATGGAGCATTCACAACTTCCCTGGGCAACCCATTCCAGTGCCTCACCACCCTTACAGGAAAGAATTTCTTCCTCATAGCCGATCTAAACTTCCCCTGTTTAAGTTTGAACCCGTTACCCCTTGTCCTCTCACTACAGTTCCTCATGATGAGTCCCTCCCCAGCATCCCTATAGGCCCCCTTCAGATACTGGAAGGCTGCTATGAGGTCTCCACGCAGCCTTCTCTTCTCCAGGCTGAACAGCCCCAACTTTCTCATCCTGTCTTCATACGGGATTAATACCTGGTTAAGGTCACAGCCTGTGAAAATACTGACAAAATAGTGGAAGACAATGAGGGTTGTTAACCAAAGTTTAAAAATTGAGTATGGTGAAATCACATTAACTTGTAGTTCTTATTGCTGGACATCATTTGCACCAGTCTTCACATGCCCAATATTGTATTGAGACTTGTGTAATGAAAACCTGAGAGAATAGTCCTCAGACTTAGCCTTGAACTGGAACATGTAAGATTGTTGTCTTCCAACTTAGGAAGGTAATAATAGCAAATCAATGAAACTTCAAGAAGATCCTGAATCTCTCAAATAAGCCTTCTGTTTAAAGGTGTGGCTTGAAAGGTTCTATTATACTTCTATGGTTACAGCAGCTGAATTCACACTCTTGTGAATTCAGGAGTTATAATTGAAAAGAGTAGTTCATTGATAGCATGTAATTGTAGTTCTGCTTGTAGACACACGCATAGGAATTGTATTTCACATAGGCGATATTTGATAGTGTCAGAAGTGGCCAGAATTTCTTTGTTCTTTGGAATTCCCTTGTTTCTGTTGTTCATCTTAGTCTGTCAGGCCATATGTCTCAGAATTTCCTAGCCTTCCTAAAATAGCCTGGAACAAATAGTCATGGCCATAAGATAGCTAATGAGTCATTTAGTGTGAGACACCAGGTAATAGCTGTGGCTGGTGCCTGTTCTAACTGTACACACAACTAAAGTTGCAGATTATTTTTTTTTAAGTTATTTTGAACACTCATGACATGAAGCTGTTTAAATAGCAAAACAGCAGTAGCATAGCTATTGCCTGTAGTAATATATCTGTACTTGGTATGAGTTTGTCTAACTATTTAGAGTATAAATAGTCTGAATCATAGAATCATAGAATAGTTAGGGTTGGAAAGGACCTTAAGATCATCTAGTTCCAAACCCCCTGCCAGGGGCAGGGACACCTCACACTCAACCATGCCACCCAAGGCTCTATCCAACCCGGCCTTGAGCACCGCCAGCGATGGAGCATTCACGACTTCCCTGGGCAACCCATTCCAGTGCCTCACCACCCTTACACTAAAGAATTTCTTCCTAATATCCAATCTAAGCTTCCCCTGTTTAAGTTTGAACCTTTTACCCCTTGTCCTCTCACTACAGTCCCTCATGAAGAGTCCTTCCCCAGCATCCCTATAGACCCCCTTCAGATATTGGAGGGTTGCTATTAGGTCTCCACACAGCCTTCTCTTCTCCATGCTGAACAGCCCCAACTTTCTCAGCCTATCTTCATACGGAATTTTTTAAGTTTTTAGTAAAGCCCAGGAGGATTTTTCTTAAACCCCTTTTCTGTATCGGAGTAGTTTCTTTGCAAGACAGTGATTGTGAATTAAGGATACTCCCAGGAAACTGAACTGATATTCATTGCTGCCTCTTGCAGTTCTGCTATAGATCTGGAGAAACAGGCTTAATCCTGTATGCATGCAGTGCAGACAATAGTCCCTTGCATTTTCTCTATAAAAGCCTCAGCTCCCCTAAAAACATAAATTAAATTAGCATGTGTTGTGCCCTTAAACAGTCCAGATGTGTAAAGCATAGTTCTCTTGCTGAGAAAATGATCACGACAACTTTCAAAGAGCCTAGTGTCTCCCAGCAATCTCCCGAGGACAACTCAATGTGGCATGACCTTTTCAGAATAAATGGTATTTTAAATTCAGCCTTTTCATTAGTGTCCTCTCTGTGTATTATGTCTTGCAAGTTGGAGGGAGCTTTGAAGCTGTGAATGTTCTGACAGTGGCTATTGTTTTTGTACCTGCATTGTTAATTGTAATAGCAGGAAATGTGCAAGCCATATCAAAACAAGTGAGAAGAGGGCAGAGAGAGGGAGAAGCTTGAAGAGAGAAAACTTCAAAGTGAATGTAAACAATGCAAAAACTGCAATTATGTTACAGACAAGTAAAACTGTATAGACAAACTTGAGTTGTGCCTTCCCTCAGGAGAGAGTAATATGGAAGCATTAGCAGCAAAACTATCTTCATTCCTGAAACTTGTTTTGCTCTGAAAGGTGTATTTCATTCTCTCTGAAGAGATGAAGAAGAATGAACCACTGATCTCAATAAGATGCAAAACAATGGTTTGATTGCTGAAGAGATGCAGTGTACGTATCTGAAATAGCATGATGCTTTCAGGGTTGCACTGCATGCATCTTGTACTAGGCATATATTTTTAGTTAAATGAGCAAAACTAGAATCACAAAGTAAGTATCTGGAATAGGCCACTAAGCCTGTCTGCTGGCCATATTTTTGGGAAAAGGGGTGTTGGTTCAAGAATTACTTCACTGATCCAAATGAAGCAGACCAGAGAGGGTCAAAACAGACTAAAAGAGATGTATTTAAACCACAACACATGCTATTATTTTAATTAAGATAAAAGGAGGTACTTAAGGAAATGCACATTTTTATAAATGGACTGAAAGAGTAAGACTGTAGCTCAATCTGATAAGCATATTAACCTTCTGTTCATTTCTCATCTGTGTTTAGATTTCTGTAGGCTCAGAGGCAATGTGTGTATTGAAAGTTAGGGCATGATGCTTCTTGAAGGCTAAAGAAGTTGTAAGATGGCTGGGATCTTAGAAAATCTCTTATAGCAATGTAACTAGTTTTAAAAATTAATTAGTATTTTTAAGGCTGTTTATAGCATGCTCTTTTTTTTTTTCTCCCCACTTTCTGTTCTCTTAGTGAGCTACAGTGGCAAGGTGTCATGGGTTCAGCAGCAGCAGTCATTTTTCTCCTTCGCAGTAGCTGGTGCAGCGTTGCGTTTTCAACTTTCAGTCTGGGAACAGCGCTGATAACACCGATGTTTATTGTTATGGCTTAGAATGTTTTGGCCTGACCAAGGACTTTCTGAGTCTCATGCTCTGCCAGGGAGGAGGGGAAGCCGGGAGGAAGCAGAAACAGGATACCTGACCCAGACTGACCAAAGAGCTCTTCCATGCCACAGCACGTCATGCCCAAGAGGTAAAAACTGGGGTCAGGAACCCGGAAGAGTTCAGTTCACAGCTCGGTCGTCAGGTGGTGAGCAATTGTATCCTCTTCCCTTGTATTTCCCTTGTCATTATTATTGTTGGTAGTAGCAGCAGTGGTTTGTGTTATACCTTAGTTACTGGACTGTTCTTGTCTCAGCCCGTGGGAGTTACATTCTTTTGATTCTTCTCCCCATTTCCCCCCCCCCCCTCGGAGTGGGGGGGAAGAAGGAGGGGGAAGTGAGTGAACGGGCTGCGTGATTTACGGCTTAAACCATGACAGTTCCTTTTGGTGCCCAACGGCCCAACGCGGGACTCAAAGGGTTGAGATAATGACAGGATTGATAGCAGCTCATCACAATGCTGATTTATTGGCTCTCAAAGTTGTTGTTCTGGTTCTCACAGGTTCAGCGTATGATACTTTACTTACAGATGGTATTTCGTACCTTAACATTTTTCAGACGTGGGTTTTAGGTTAAGGTTCTTGTTACATTGTACTTTATTGCACTGATTTTTAATGCAATAGACTCAGTAATCATGAAACTGACCCTGCTTTTGTTCCCAGTGTGGTCACCAACTCTATACTTTGGGAGGTATATAATAGAAGTGTTTAGCAATTACACATCTTTTTTCACCTCCTGGGGTGGTCAACCTGTGAAAGAGACATTCTTTTATGCTCCCAGCCCTGAGGGGTTGGGGGAAATGGGGAGGAGAATTGAAAGAATGCAACTCCCACAGGTTGAGATAAGAACAGTCCAGTAACTAAGGTATAACACAAACCACTGCTGCTACCACCAATAATAATAATGACAAGGGAAATACAAGGAAAGAGAATACAGCTGCTCACCACCTGATGACTGAGCTGTGAACTAACTCTTCCGGGTTCCTGCCCCCAGTTTTTACCTCCTGGGCATGACATGCTGTGGCATGGAAGAGCTCTTTGGTCAGTTTGGGTCAGGTATCCTTTTCTGCTTCCTCCCGGCTTCCCCTCCTCCCTGGCAGAGCATGAGACTCAGAAAGTCCTTGGTCAGGCCAAAACATTCTAAGCCATAACAATAAACATCGGTGTTATCAGCGCTGTTCCCAGACTGAAAGTTGAAAACACAACACTGCACCAGCTATTGCGAAGGAGAAAAATGACTGCTGCTGCTGAACCCATGACACAAGGTAAGAGAGAGGCAGGTAGAATATGAAGGATGAAGCATATGTCCATGTTGGTAGTCTTGAAAAAACAAAATCTTTAGCTGTAGAAAAAGTTTGGGGCAGGGGAGAGGATATTGAATTTGGGAGGGGGATGTTTTTAGATGTTTAGGTTGAATATTGTCAAGGTTGGTTATGAAGGGGGAGAAAAAGTGTGTATTCTTTTTTTCTGATGTGAGCAAGCTTCATCTGAAATTGTAAAAGATTGCCTACATAATGTCATTTGGAGTATTCACTTGCAAGGTTTAAATAACATTAATAGTTAAATAACATCATAGCAATGAAGTATTAAAAATAGAGAAAGAATCAGAAAGACAACAATGAAGTCAGGATTCCATTCTGCCTGATGACAGAAATGCTAGTGAACTGTATGAACTGGAAAGCAGAAGCTGCTCAGATGTAAGGCAACAGAAAACACGTGCCCTGTAATTCTCTTGGAATGTTCATGCTGGTGGCTGAAGCTGTAAATAATCTTCCTAAATTTAAAATTAACCTATCTAAGCTATTGTTATCAGTATTTGCAACCCAGTGAGTGGTATTTATTAAAGTCATTAGCAGCTGCAGTGTTTAGTCCTGAATATGCAGTGTTTTTCTTCATCCACACAATGCTGTTCCCTCAGCTATATGTATATGTCCTTCCAGTGCTGAAGAAGAGTTACGTCCTAGGGCTGTGCTCTTGATGTAGCAGAGAGCACATTATATCTTGCCACTTACATGTGTTAAACTACATTTATGGTGAAAGTCAAGGTCTTGATATGCTCACTGTTCCTGATTTTAATTGGCTTTATCTGCTGCTATCATAACAGTCTTAATCTCTGCAGACAGTTGCATGGATAATATTTGGAGATCAGAATTCAAGCTCAGCCGCCCAGTGTCATCCAGCAATTAAGTGTTATTTGATAGTTCTGTCTGTGGCTCAGGTGCCGAGGAGCTCTTGTCTCTGGTTGACAGTCTTTATAGCATCATAAAACATTTCTCTGGGGAAATCTGGATATGGAAGGCTTTCCAAATGGAAACAGGTTGAAAAGCCTGGGCAAAGTGCAGTTTGAGGTCTACTGATGGTTCAAATCATTGACTGTTGGCTAATGACTATGCAGTTCAGGTCTGGAAGACGTTTAATTATTTCTGTTATTGCTTTTGCTGAACAAGTGAAAAAGCTTCTGTCTCCGTGACATGGGTGCTTATGTGTGCTATGAGGGAGAACATCAAATGTTTCAGTATTGCTTTTCTCATGGCTAATTTAATCTTTTGTATGAGAACTATGTAAAAAACATCCTATGTTTATGGGAATACTGGATGACTTCAGCCTAGCTGCATAAATCTAGTTAATTGCAGTTGCGTCTCCCCAGGTGATGTACTGGTTGATTAGGCAGAAGCTCTGTAATTTTGTTGGAGTTTTGCCTTTTTTTGCAAGTATATGTTGCAAGAAACAGAGACGTTTAATAACAGAGTTGCATATGGAACATGACACAAGGTAAGTAGAATTTGCAGTGACTGTAGCATATCTTTACCTCCTTTTTATTAGTAAGACTGCTCTTTCAGCCTGTTGTATGGAAAAACAAGGTGGATATACTAAGGGTTCTGTGCCTTAGGTGTTTTAATTTCTCATTGTGCCTTATAGGTGGATTAACTATTTTAGAGCCTGATTGGATTGTTTCCTTGTCTTTATCCAGTGCAAATGAGGGCAGAGACAAAAGAATGACAAATGGGATTGCTAAGTGGAGCACTGATCAATAGAGAGTGCTGTCCATTTGGGTAATGGACATCTCTGTCATATTAGCTGTTAAAGAATTCAGTTGAGATGGGTCCCCATAGATCTACAAACCGTAAACCATCCAATACAAGAACCATTACTCTACACCCCTAATATATAGAGGTAAATCTCAGGTGCTCTGTCTTTGAGATGCTAAAATCTCTCATTTGCTAAATTTATTAGGGTTTTTGGTTTTTATTTTAAACCATTCTTTGCTTGGAAACAGCACTTCTTTCCTTGAAAGACAAGATATATTCACACACACGTTATGAACATCGTTGTGCTTGTTATGTTTAATAGAAGCGATAGCTCTCCAGTTCCCCTGTAGCCAAAGAAAGTAATAGTTTTCTTTAAGACTGAAAAAGTAGCTTTATCCTCTCAGAGAAGTTGTGAATAACTAGTACAACATATTCCAGTAATTGTTCTTGAGTCCCCTTTTGTGCAAAGGTGGCTACATTTATACCAAGTTTTGCCACCTAGGATTTCATTACCACTTTTGTGAAGTACATAAGCCAATGACATTGAGATCAGCTCTAGAATTAATCTTTTCTGATGATCACCACATAAATCCTTTCTTGTCCATGAATGACCAGGTTTTCTGGAACTGCATGCCCCATGTCCCCTTTTGACTGCAGAGGCAGAAGGCTGAATAATACACTTCTTCTGGCCTGACACCACCATCAGTAGGAGATCTTTTCAAAGCCCATGCTCCAGTACGGTTAGGTCAGCTCATGAAGGTCCTACAGGAGAAAGATTTCCCTGACAGATAACTGAAGACTTTTGAGGTGAGAAAACATGCCTGTATCTTTCCATCCTGCATCACTTTTTCGGAGTTTTGTGTAATAGGATCCTCTTATTGTCTTCTCCTTTCTACATGCTTTTGCACATGTGCCCTTACTTCTTCAAGCTGGTAAGAACTTTCATGCTTAGTAGGACCTCTGCTGTCTTTCTTTCCTTTACTCCAATACTTCTTCAGAGTTAAATACTACTTTTGGTTTTGATCCATTCCTCTATGTCCCATGTGTTTCCATTCAACATGCTTCTCTGTTCTTTGTTCATTTCTCAGGTCAATATATTCCATCAATGGCTCTCCTGTAATTGCTTTCCCACAATAGCAAAAGCAAAAATTGGTGATATTCTTCTTTCCAGATCTCACTATGTAGAATTCCCTCCCTCTTCAGAAATTAGAACATAGAATCATTCTTGAAAATGGGTGTTATATTTCCCTTTTTCCAGTCATCAGGAACTTCACCTGACTGCCATGATTTTTCAGATATGATGGACAGTGGCTTAGCAACTTCATTTGCCAGCTCCTTCAGGACTCGTGATGGATTTCATCAGGTCCCATGGGCTTGTATACGTTGAGGTTCCTAAGATGGTCTTGAACCAGATCCTCTCCTACAGTGGGCCCAGGGTCTTCATTCTCACTGTCCCTGCATCTGCCTTCCAAGACTTGGTTGGTGTGGTCAGAGCATTTGCCGGTGAAGACTGAGGCAAAGAAGTCATTAAGAACTTCAGCCTTCTCCAAATCCAGGGTAGCCAGTTCTACCGATAGCTTCCGGAGGGGGCCCACGTTGTCCCTAGTCTGTCTTCTATTTGATGTGAGGTTTTTTTTGCTGAATTTGGCAGCAGATCAACCCAAACGATGCCAAGAAAGGGTCCTGAAGCATGAGAGAAAAAATGTTTTGAAAAAATCTGAAAGCAAAGGGGGCTAAAATACGTTGTAAAATATGTTGTAAAAGTTTAAATATACTTACATTTATAAAGGAAATAAATTAAGCATTTCAGTGGGAGTGGATTTGGATTAATGTTACTACATGCTATCATGCTATTTTTTTGTATGTGGCAACTGCATTCTGTGTTGATTATTCTCACAAGTTCAAATCTGAGGCCAAAACAGTAAGATTTTGTTAGGAAATTATTATTTAGCTATTGGGATACACCTTATTTTTGGGATGTTATTGTTTAATCCTCATACGATAAGTGGAGAAGAAAGTGGAATAAAATGGGCTGTGTAACAGTGAAGAACTGCACTTTAGCTGAAATTTTTGTTGCAACTTCTTTTCTTTTCCTCACTTCTTCTGTTTGCTATTTCTTTTCATCTGTCATCCTTCACTGTTTTCATCCCATCTTTGTCTGATCCAGCCACAGTTAGTTTCAGACTACTGTGTTCATATATAAGAAACTGTTTCAAAAATTACTCCAGAGATGACACTCACAACGTTGCAAATATGATGTTGGTACAAATTAGGAAAAAAGGGTGGGAAAAGGGTCAAGGAAAAGGACCAAGACATTCCGACTCCTTTTTGAAGCTAGAGGCAAAACCTTTGTGTTTCTCTAATTGAATTCAATGTAATGAAAGTTTTCGTGTAAGTCAGAGAAAATAGTTGAAAAATTTTATTTTTTTATCAAATTTTTCCTACCTCTATCTTTTTTCTCTTTATGTTTCTGTATCAATTGATTCAGTTAGCAGCTTCTTCTGCTCATTAGCTGTAAAACCCAGGTAAGAGAGATCAAGTGAAGCAAAGGTAGGTTAGTGGTCTGAGTACACAGGGTATGGTTAATTAAAATAGTTCTACTATAGTGATTATTTATTTCATCAATTTAAATCATATCTTATCTGAATGAACTAACTTAATGATTGCATAAAAAATGCTTACCTGTATGTTAATAATTATGTTTTATCCTTGGACCTTAAGCAGCTTAAATAGTTTAATGTCAGCATAATGCCAAAAAGATGTGGTATTATTTCTTGTGTTTAATATAATATGTTGTTCTTATTTCCTTCATGCTTTCTGATACATTTTCTTGTAACGCCTCCAATTTGCTGTGTACTTCATCACTGATATGCTGTAAGGCCTCTGGATTGTTGTTTACAAGTTGGCTGGTGTGTGCCAGTCTGTTGAGGTGCTGAACATCATATGTGATTTTCTGTGTTCTGCACTGAGGAGCTGAATCTAAGAGAGCTTTCATGAGCTTTATGCTTGCAGCTCCATCCAAATCCTTCCATCTTCTGCCTTACTAATTCTGAAGTACACAGAGTGTAGGTTTTATTTCTTCTGTTTTAATGCTTTCTAGTTAAAATCAGTTATTCTCAAACAGTCCACGGTAACTGCTACCTGCTAAATCCATTATCAAATGTAAACGTTGTGAAGAGTAGGTTTTCACTAGGCAGTCAGATGCAGGTCATTAATTTTCAGCACTGCTATTTGACTGCTAATGAGGTCGTGACCCAAATGGCAAGAGTGATTTTCCCTATCAAATATCCTACATATCCCAATAGGCTGCTCACTTTCAGTCAGGGGTCTTTCTCAGTAATTGTCCCATGTTGCATTCACACTGTTGCTTTGTCTTTTAAGCTTACCTTATAAGCACCTTCTACATAGTAGAGAATGCCTTATGCTCCTCTTTACCATCATCTTCAGCAGGACCCATAAAACAAAATTGTTCCCATACTCCGTTAACATCCATGTCCTGAGCCTAATTTATATGCATACTTGTTTTGTCTAAGGACTACCTGTTTACTGTCTGTATATTTCTTAACTGCTCCTTAGTTTGAGGAGCATCACTCTGCTTTATTACCTTATACAAATGTGCTGTTCCCTTGCTCATATGGTTGACATTTATTTATGGTTGACACGCTAAAAAAAAAAAAAAAAAAAGGCAACAAAAAAGAAAAGAATAATATAAAAAAAAGTAGGTTTCCTAGCATAACAAATTTACGTTACGTATGGATTTTTATGACCTTACAGCTTTCTGGGAGATCTTTCCTCTGGTGTGCCTTTGAGATCCAGGCATTATGTCAAAGTACACTCTGGAAAGACAGTGATTTTTCTCATACTGACTGTGATTTCCATCCCTTTTGCTGTGGCATTCAATTTTGTACACTTAATATGGATAGTGCATATTGAACTCTCGTTTTTAAACATGTTTACGCTCAAAAAGGAGCAGAAGGATGGTGGTGTTCATCCTATGGCTAGAACAATGTTGAAAATAGTTTGTGTTGCTTTGTATTCTCTTGCAGACTTGCTGCATAACTTTGGTTAAGACTCTTTTTGTGTTCCTCAATTCTCTTCTGATAAAACAGAAGTTATTTTAATTCTTTTTTTTCTCCACCAGTAGGGTGGGACAGTTTATATACGCTTGTGGTGATTGAATGCTAAGTATGATACTGAGCTTTCCAGATACCCGGATGATCTTAAACACTGAGATCATGAATAGACAGTCCCAGCAAAACAGCATTCCTTTCCCACAGCAGTAAGGAGTATTCTGCAGTTCTGAACTGGAGCTTTTGAATTTTAAATTATGAAATGTCTTGATTTAAAATAAAAAAAATAAACAATGGACATACACACCTTTCAAGCCCCAAATCAGGTATATCAGACTTGGCTAGTCAAATCCAAACACTTCCTTTTGTGGGGGAAAAAAAAAAAAAGGGGAGAAAATAAGTTTTAGGCCACTGCCATGATTTTATAATGAAAAGAAGAACGGTGCTAAAGACACACCAGAATCCTCATATTGGCTTTCCTTATTAAAAATGGGATATCCCATAAAAAATGCCTTTCCTTATGGTTAAACATGTAGATTCAGAGGAGTATAAAGAAAGAGTAATAAAAGTGGGATATTTGTATATGTGGATTTCGCCTGTTTTTCAACTGAAGTACAGTATATTTTTCAGCTGAGTACTTTACTGTTTTCAGTTAATATACACTTGCTTCTTCAGTACCTCACTTATAAATATCTCTGATAGAACCAGTACATTAAAAAAATGCTTCAGCATGCAAATACGTTGTATTCTGGAAAATAAAGAAGCATACAAATAATATATCCAAGTATATAACTGGGATTTGACATATCACCAGTATATATGTATGCTTAATTTATGGTGTGTAGTGCTGTCTTGTGTTCTATTTTAAGCATACAGGAAAGGTGTTTCCTACAATAGAATTTATGTGAAATATTAAACTTTTTTTTGTTTATTTTATTACCACGAAACTATTCCTGATCCCTATATATATTAATGAATTTATTTTCTAAAAGAGAATTAGCAAGTTTTAATGGAACCCTACTTGTATTACTAGGATCGATTTATACAGGTAAAAGAAATTTATGGCAGAAGAGGAAAAAGATATGACTAATAAAAGCATAAAATCTCCATATTGGACATTCAGACTTAAGTTTTCATTGTGAATTTCCAAAGGAAACCTGAATATAAGTATTTAAAAATTTAATTTAGATTCATAGCCCTGCATTCAAGCTTTCCTTAGCTCAGCTGCAAAATAAAACCATTATTATAGCTTTATTACAGCTAAGCTTTCTGGAGGTGAGCTTTCCTAGCATTTGTGTGATGTTCTTCTGCAAGTGCACTTAGAACAGGCCGCAGATAAATTCACTTAATGATGACTGCAGTACAAAATAGATATATATAAAAAAAAGTTTTTTCTTTACCTTGCAGAGCACACTTGCTCCATGCAGCTTATAGTATGAAAATTATGACATGTCAGTATTTTTGCCTTATCACACCATTCAATACATTGGGCAATTTATGGAATGTTACTGTTGTCTATTTTTCTGTTTTATCTGTAGCTTCCCATAACAAGGAAAGACTCTATTTATAATTCAGGGCTTTCCTGTGAGAGACCCCGTGTTACCCATTTTTAAAGCAGTCTCCCTGTAGTGATGATTTTACATTATATTGGTGTCGCTAGCAGCTTTGGGTCAGTCAGTTTTATTTGCTTTAAAGAATATTTTCCAGAATGTAATAAAGTAGCTGTGGTCATGATGCTTGAGAATATAAACTTTTCACAGGTTAATAAATACTTTAAGAAATCCTGTTTTGATGCCAGTATTTTTATGCCATTCATTCTTCCCCCTTTAGTACTGTTCTCCTAAGGAATAATGCTGTTCCATTTACGTTATTTGGACTATTAATTGTAATTTTTAGTCTTAAAACAATTGTAAAGGACTGCCAAGACATATTTAGCATAATATGTGCTGTTTAGTGGGATCAAATTTTGTTAGAGGAATGAGAAAAAAAAAATAAGGATACATGACCCAAAGAGTCATTCTGAAAGTGTCACAGCCCAACATTAGGTACGTTTTAGGGAACTTAATCCTGTCACTGACTGTGAAGCCTGGGCTGTTCTGATATCATGGGAGGTCACTTGCTGGAGTAAATTTTTGCTGTTGTTGTAGAGATGATACTCATGCTGATGGAGGTGAGCAAGGTTTCTTCCAGAATGTGACAAGCGTTTACTCTGCCTGTTGTGTGCAGGACATGCTTAATGAATAATCACTTTTCCAAGCCTTGTTCTTTAGGAGTTCCAGTTCAACATATGTGGCCTACCAGTTGCATATGCTAAGTTCAGAGTTCAACTTCTACGTTACGTGCTACTGATTTTTCATCTCCTGAGTGCATAGCACGGCACTGTGGAAAAAATAAAAGCAATGGGAATTTTTTAACAACAGGTGTGCTGAAGCTGAAAACGGTGTTGCATCAAGGGGGGTGACAAAACTCCAATGCTCTGAAAGCACAGCTAATTACAGGAGGACAGATAAACATCCAGAGAAATTTAGACCTGCTCTTTGTATGCTAAAGGATCATAAACTGAGGAAAAATGGGTCTGAGAATTTTATATGTCTCCCGGTCTGTCAAAACAAAGACTATTGCCACCTGTGCCCCTAACATCAAGTGCAGATTAAAGATTGTTTCTGACAGTACTTACTGAGGTTGTGGAAATTTCAGCTCTGTAGGTTTTTTGGGCATAGGAGGGTTGGATGTTTTGATTTTCTTTAGATATCTTCTAACATTTTTAACTTTATTAGGTTTATTTTAGGCTGGACTAAGGCATAAGCGCACCAGATGTATTCTGAGGGTCTCAGTTTCTGGTAGACTATATTTACATTTGCCCCTCATGACTGTGAAAAAAGGTTTGTCTAAGTAGTAGACTCAATGCTGTGGTATTTGCTGAAGACTGTAATAAAGAATTATGAACTGAGGCATTCATCTCAGTGATGATACACTTAAAGTGTAGGACCTGCTGCTTAAAGGGAGAAAATGATGTTAGAGAGGCAAGCCTGTCAATTCGGAATATTTTTTTTTTCTCCACTCTCTGCAATACCCACTAAGAACCTTTGTCTTTAAGATGAGAAAGATGCTCCCAAGCACTGCATTTGCTACTTTCAGGGGTAACAGGATGCTGGTGATAATTCGGTCAGGACCAGTCCTTTATTTACTGTGAAGCAAAAGACCACCACACCTGCTGGAAGGCAGGGAGTCCAGGCCATACTGGCTTTACAGCTTAGATCACATCCTTAAGCCCTCCAGAAAGTTTGCTGTACTAAGAAATTTCATCACAGTTCAGGTTTAAAATACATGTTACCAATTTGTATCACATTTCAGAATCTGTTGTTATTAACAGTGAAAACCTGTAATATAGCAGCACAGACTTGATTGCTTTCATGTCTGAACTCTTACAAACTAAACTTCTAGGACAGCTCCAAACTTCACATTCTAGTGAGATTTTTGCTGTCTAGAAGCATATAATAGATTTTTACAGTGCACTCTTTAACATAAAAAAATATCTATTACTTCTAGACTAATGGCTATGGGCCTAATTCACCTGCTCTATAAACATATGAGTTCTTGCAGCGTGAACAATCTGAGTTTGATTGAAGGCAATGAGTCAAATTCTCAAACATGTCACAAAATCTGTGCATTAGAATACTGTAATTGAGGAGATTCACAGTAATGTGTCTTTCTTAGATATGTATCACCCTACAGACTGTAAATGCTGAACAGGTAAACAGATTTATTGCAATAATAATTAAGAAAAAAATACAATGTTTCAATATCTGGTTTGAGTAACAGTAGCAAAATCAATTCCTGAAGCACATTCAGTTATATTTTAGTCCACAGTATTTGGTTTATTTTTGAGACTGGTATGGAACAGTATTTTGTTCTGGTGAAGATTGCTAGTAACATTTTTGCAGTTAGTCTATAGGCATTTCAACTATTTCATTTTAGACAGAATTTTTTTTATTTTTCTTACAAGATGAGGAAATGGTTGTAAAGAAGGGGCACCTGTTGGATGAATGTATCAAAATACTGTTGCTAAGGACAATCATGTATTACTTGCATGCTGTATGTCTTGATAAGGTGTCAGAATATGATTAACGTGTAAGCCCTGGAATTTCTTTCTGATAATGATCTGTATGCTAGGAAAAGTTCTTAGGTTGTTGTTTTTCTACAAGTTTTTAGGTTGTGCTAGGTGTTAGATAATTATGCATATGAGTATTTTCACCAAATCATAACTTACATTGATCATAGAGGGAAGTGATCACCAGTATAATTCTCTAAACCCTTTCCAGATGCAGCATGCTCAATATTAAAACAGTCCAGTTGTATCTGTAAGGCAGATATCAGAATGGAGTGTGTTTGACCAGAAATTTTTAGGAATCACACATGTGCAGAAGGAAGGAAATACATTAATGCACTAGACTCTAGATAGAACATATGGAAGGTACGTTGGACGTGCTGTTCCAGCTGCATCTGATTGAGGTTAAAGGGGTAATGCTCCTAATTGTGTGCTACTGGCATTACTGTGTCTGTGGCTATGATCCAACTTTGTTCTGCCTGTCTAATTTTTGAAATGCTAAATATATAAACTAAGACAGGTGATACTAGGCAATTGAGGGCTACCTACATATTGGTTTACACTAGATGGCTGGAGAAAAAGGTCTGTGGCAGAAAGCTGAAAATGGAGTCTACATGCTACGTCTTTTTCATCTGGCTGACCTTCAACTTTTCATCATTCACATGATCACCACAACAATCTTACTGAAAGAATAATACAGCTCCAATTTAGTCATATGAAAGAAGACCATATATAGGTAGGATTAAAGTTGTTTGCTGTCAGGGAGCTACTTAAAGTTGATAATTTTAAAGATAATTTTCAGAGAAGAATAATTGCATAGACTGGTGATTCAGCAACACAATTCTAGTTCTTCTGTTTGTCTATGCTTTTCTTTCTTTTTACAAAATTAAGACTTTCAGTGCTTGAACTGTTAAGAGAGAGAAATAATAGACTTTATTATGTATCTTGTTGATATATTTAAAAACTAAGAGCAGTGGACACATGTCATGAGCAGGAAAACTGTGAGTTCAGGGCACTGGAAATACACAATTCAGGAACTTCTAAATTAGTTGTTACTTTCTTTAGTTGTTCTTCACTTGAGAATCCCTAAGACCTCCTCAAAGGTATTGCAGATAGTCAAGTAAATATAAAGGAATATATGCTGTTAGTCTTACTGCTAGCATGTTTCTGTAAGCTGGTTGGGTTTGTAAACTGTGTTCATAAGATTTTATATGCTATTTTAACTGAGAGAAAATGCACAGATACTGTAGCTCATTACTGAACCTGTTTGAACTCTATTTTAAGAATATCCATTTCAAGCTGGACAAAAATCCAAACTGATTACAGAGTTTCTTACCAAATAAAAAAAATGGACAGGAGTTTTAAAAACTAATTTGTTTTTATTTTCATTTTAGTTTCCATGTTATGGTAGAATACATGAAAGGGAATCTTAACATTCAGTTCAGATTCTTATCCTTTGTAGATAGGTAATTACTGGTTTCAGTGATACTGATATGTGCAAGAGAAACCACGGTTTCTCTCAGAAATTAGTCCTGCATCCCGCTTTTCCACCTGTTCTGTTCTCCAGAAACCAGACAGTTCTTGACTGTAGGGTGTTTGCATACATCTCAGTCATCCGCCTTGCAAGTAGCAAGAAACCAGCCTGAAATTACATAGAAGGTAAAGTTTCTTCCAACTGTGGCATAAAAAAAAATATATATATATTCTTAGTGCATATTATTTCCTGTAGGAAAGAAGGTTGATTAACTGGCAACAGACTGAAAGACAGATTAAGTCTACTAAGAAAACATTGAGTATAAATTAAAAAGTTCTGGTTTTATTTCACATAAATATGAGAATAAATAAGAGCTGTTGAAGGTGAAGAAAGGGATGGAGAGAAGTTCAAAACAAAAATTTGTGTTGATGCCTGCATAAATAATTTTTTAAATTCTATAGGCAAAGTATATTGTAAGAATATTGTAAGAATAATGTTAAGGTATTAGAATCAACATAAATCATGGGGTTTCTACTTCTAGAAAATTCTAAAGGTACTTAACAGCCTGCAGTCTTTATTGAGCTCTTTATGATTTCTATGTATGGATCTGTGTTTCAAACATGAAGTCTTTATATAGATACCTATTAAATGCTTGAGAAAAGGAAGGTAACCCCATGTTTATATCTTCAATTTGTTTGTTTCGTTGTTGTTTTTTTTTTTCCTTAACTGTGGTGCTTTTGAAGTTATTTAATTTGGAACATACATGAACTGTGCAGAGTGACTTACTAATTTTGAGTTGTTGTTGTGTAAAACATTAGGGCTTTTAAAATGCAGAGAAAACACGTAATAGACAATAATTGACAATTCAGCATTTTGGAACTAATCCTTTATCATCTTTACTCATGTGAATGTCCTCTTTGTCTCCAAGCTCCACATGAAAGAAATCACAGATACAGCCCAGACCTCTGTGCCCTGTTGAATGAAATCTCAGGCTGTTTTTGTAGCTTTTAAAATAATTTAAAATTATTCCAGTAGGAGTTTTGTAACTTTGTAACTTCTATGTTTACTGAAAAACATGCAATTTATAAATTCCCATTTAACTAATACGTAAATACATTCAGGAAATCCTTTTTCTATAAGTTGTTTTTGGTAATTCCCCCTCCCCACCCATTTATTTTTAATAACTACAATGAACATCTGTATTCCTCTTCACAGCAATTTCTAAAAGCATTCCTAAGCTGGTGAACTGTAGGGTATCCTGAACTCTCTGAGTGATTTATGCCTTTGAGTGGATATGGCAGGACTGCAGAATTGGGGATGCGTAGTCTCAAACCACTCCCTCTACTTCTTGTTTCTGCCTACTCTGATTCTGTGAATGTGTTCTCAAAAATCACTAATCTAAAAATAATTTAAATAAAACTATAGCCACCAAAATTATATAGAAAGTTGTAGCTTTAAATCACTGTGTATTGGAATTACTCTGTTATAATAAGAAGGGTTAAAGAACTTAAGGGGGAATGGGGGAAACAGGGAGATCCATTTAATTAATATTGTCTGTAATCCCTAAACAGTTCATGCTACCTGTATTGGTTGTCTTTTTCCAGCCACATGTAAAAGCAGCTCTGTCCCTCCTGATCTGCATACAGGCTAAGTAGCAAGTCTTGCTTGTTATTACAATGGGATTTATTTCAATAAAGAAATGAAGCAGGGGATTGGCAGATAAGGGCACTTAAACCCTTTGAGCATTACACCAAACTTGTGGAATATGGGCACGGAGCACAATAAGCTTTGCCTTCTTTGTTAGTGATAGAGCCTTGCTGAGAAAATACGTTATGGCCTGGCCGGTGGTCTCCTTTCAAGCTTCTCTGGCAGCATCAATCCTTGCAAAAAATTTGGTCTGCAGGTGTGCTGCTGAGATTTCCTTCTGTTTACCTTTGAAAACAAGGACACGCTGCTTCCAGTGACATAATCCATGGTGTATGTTTTACATTCACATGTATACATGAGAGCACTTCTGCTTTTTGTTTCTTTATGTTGCATCTCGGTTTGGAACCTGGAGGGCATTTCTTCATTACAGAGCTTTGTATATGATTGGCAGATTTAGTGACTGATCGGAACATCTGATGGCTTGATCCTTATGAAAAAGTGAAAGTCATGCTTTTTGAGTCTTTGTTGTAGTCTCAGAAATGTGGTAGCTGAGCTGACATAAATCACTTTCTCTACCTTGCCAAATCACACATGCTGCAGTTGGCCTGTACAAGGAGCCTTTCCCTGTCACTCGGTCGTGCATAGCTCCGAAAATTAAAATTTCAAACTCTGAGAAGAACTTAAAAAATCAAGCTTTCTTGCCTTCGCACAGCCCTGCACAGTAAGTAATTTTTTATTTCCGATTGTGAAAGGAAAAAAAACCCCACATTGTTGCATTTGTGAAGGGCATTTTGGCTTTAGTATTTTGTGTTTGCAAAATGGATGGCATCTTCTGTGGGGATGCACTTAGGTAATGGCAGTACAAGAACTAATATTAAGCATGATGTACATAAGTCAGGCAAAGGAACTAAAAAAAGGAAGGACTGTCAGGAGTTTTATAAAAAGATGTTAAATGGAAGTGCATCGCACAAGTGTAGATCTATTTCAAAGTTAATTTAGACTTTTAACACATCCCCAAAAATATGTATCCTGTTGTGTTAAGAGTATTTGTTCAGTTTGAAAATTATGACAGGCTGTTTGTCAGGTGCTGTTACTTTTAGGATCTCAGACCAATGTGCTAAGCAACATGACCCGATCACAATAATGGATTATGTAGCTTTGCAGTCTTTATTTTTCAGAAGAGTACTAATAAGTCATCTTCATAGATTATATGTCTGCATTCTACATCAGCCGGTCCACCTGCTTTGAATACCTCATAAAATGTTTGTGCAAATGTTAGTAAGTGTAAAAATAGGATAAAATAGTATCTGAATATACTGTACATTAAGACAGGAGTCATTTGCTAATGTCAGAAGAATGTGAAACATTAATATCTAATTCAGTTTGACTGCCTCATTTGTTCTTTAATGTGTCTTTGTTTATTTAAACAGGTATGCTTGTGTATATGTGTGTTCTATAAATATTATTGTCATATCTGCCAGCCACACTGCTACCAGAATTGAATAATGGTGTGGACATGGGAAAGCTTCAGATAATGGACAAAGTTATGCAGCTTTTAGTTACGTTAAAGAAATTGTGCATAATCTTAGAGGTTTTCATGGTCTCTCATGAGCTTAGCATAACTGGATTTGTGACAAATGAAAAAAAAATCTAAAATAGGTGCTTTATACTGAAAAAAAAGCAGGGGAGACAGAGAGGAAGGATCTTGGTGATGTTATTTCCAGGCCACAGGAATTTCTAGCTGCAAAAGGTTACAAGAAATCAGACCCTTATATCTGCCACTTTTGCAGGATAAAATTATGCTGGACTCAACACTAGAGTAATTTGGAATGGATTTTTTTTTTTTTTTTTTTTACATTTGGAAATGAAGACATATTTCTCTTATAATTTGAAGCTACTCTAAGGCTTTAAATTTAGGGAAAGATGCAATGGCTATGGTGCATGGGCAGGCCAAAAAAGAAATGAATGGTGAATCCAATTTGTTTCATGGACATGAACATGGTGTATGTGCATGTGTGAATAAAGAAATCAGCAAGACTTTGAGAACAGCAGAAGTGTAGTGGAAATAAAAAACAGACTAGAAAATGCAGTTTGCAGAAATGGGTAAAGGCCCTTTTTCTTTTATTATTTTCCCCATAAACTTGCCCCAAAATGGCTTTATCATTTGTTGCTGCAATATGGAAAGGATTTTGAGATAATTTCTTTTTTTACCTAATTTCTTCTTCTTCACTGCCACAATATGTTTAGGTAAGCTTTACTTCTGGACCATCATTTTCTTAACTGGTTTGCCCATTAAATATAGTTAAATATTTTTAAGTGTGTGCTATGTTGTGTGCTAGAGACTTTGGAGGATGTGAAACTAGGGCCCTACTTATAATCTGCAAGCACTATGTTTGACTGTATAAATAGCCTGTGGCAGCTGATGATTACTTACGCTGTGGAGCTGGATTAAAAGTAAATTTTCAGAAGTATCACAGTGACCCCACCCGTCCTTTATCACTGTCAAACTAGATTAGATTGAATGAAATCAGGTAGGAAAAAAAAAAGTGTTTTAAGACACTTGAAAATTAATAGACTCAGATGATGACCTTGGTGTGATTGCTCATGATGGCACAGTGGAGCAGGTCCACGCCGTTACCGTGGCGTGGAGCACGCTGATGAAACAGGCCTTTGTATTCTTGGTGAAGGTCTTGTTATTTGAATCATCATCTTGAACCTGGTAATCAGGGCTGGTAATACCTCATGTGGTCTGTGTCTGTGAAAGCTCTCTGTAACAGAGCATATCAAGAACTGAGGAACAATCTCTTGGTTTATTCCATTTATAGTAGTTAGTGACAAGCCAGCTGTGGTATTTGCAAACTATATCAACTAACCCATACAGAGAGGGATAACCCAGAGTGCATTACAAGAGAGCAGCTATTGTTGTAATACAGTGACACTGTGATTTATGAAACATCTGACAAACATGCCACGGAAGAAGTCTGTTATTTATATCTGTCTTTTGTGCTTACTTGTGTTGTGCTGGTGACATCCTGTTCCTTTACCTCCTCAAATACTTCTGTGCCCTTGTTGGAAATGATTGGAAGGCCCCTCTTTCTTTATGAGTAGTAAAGACCAAGCCGTGAATAAGAAATTGGGAGAGAGTGGGAAAGTGAGTCACTGTGCTTTGTCACAGTTGGACTCATTTTATCACACCTGACACAAGCTAAGCAGTACTTAGAGGTCAAAGGAGAAAACCAGTCCTTACTCTGGTATCATTTAGTTTCAGTTCCAGAGCTGCTGAAATACTAAAATGCCTCTCAAATGTGTGCATGGCCTCTTTTTTCTTGTTTTTGCTTTCAAAGAAAATATCCAATGAAGTTTTTTAAGCAAGACTCCATTTCCTTCAAACCCAAGCATTTTTAGTAAGTCTGTGAAGCAACTGTGGCACTTACTTAAGATCTTAATTTCACTTTTAAGAGGTACACCCATATTTTATTCTTTTTTTGTGTTACATGCTTTTCCAGCAATGCTTCTGTTTTGCCAAAAAAATTACCCAGCCAAGCTTTCGGACAATATTGGGTTGGGTTTTCTTTTTAAGTATAAAAAAGAGTAGACTTTGCTGGCTCTGGTATCAATTTTCTTGTAGTGTCGAATGTATTATTTTTTCCATGGAACTTTGTTCCTATACTTCTCTCTGTCTTGTTTCCATATCGCACTTGAACTGCACATAAGGCTTTCACAATAGGGGAAATGAAATAGCTGAAGAGCCCAGCCTTACCCACTGAGCTCAGTCACACAACATAGGTGCTCCCATTGTTTCCAGTGTTGGACCAAGACCCAGGTCCTTTCTGGACAGAAAATGGGAAAAACAAGAAAGCCTAGCAGGTCTGTGAAAAATATCTGTGCCAAGGCTTTAAGTTTGGTTTGTTAGTGCTTTTTTTGGTTGGTTTTGCTCTTGGTTTTTTGTTTTTTTTTTTTGTGTTTTTTTTTTTTTGGGGGGGGTGGGGGGTTCTTTTTTTGGTTTGGTTTGTTTTTTGGATTTTTTTTTTGTTTGGTTTTGTGTAGGTTTTTGGTTTTTTTTTAGTATGTCACAATAGTGCTTGAAAAAGTACATGAGAAAAGTAATGAACAGTCGTTTTTTCTGCAGTAATGGTACCTTATATGTCAATGATGATGCTGACTTCCTTTGTAAAATACTATTTACTAGTGAAAAATGTCAAGATCAAAGTATCATTCTTACTACAAGTGTGGTGCCTAAAGTGAATTCAGTAAAGTAAGACTGACTCTTTTTTTCTTGCCACCTACTCTTGTTGAAAGTTTAATCACATTTACATTATTCTTCCTCTTGCCTATGTAGAGTTATAGTAAAGCTTGAAAAGCATAGTCAATATTATCAGTCAGTAGTTCTATTCATTGAAGGGATACTTTTAAACACTGAATAGGGCTGTTTTTTTTCTTTTGCTAGGCAGACACAGCTGTCTTTAAAATGTTAGCTGAAGTTAGATGCAGCTTGAGGTATAACCTAATGAGTTACACCATGCTTTCAAAACAGCAAGAAAAAGTTAAAGCAGCTGCAGAAATAGACAAGTACATACAGAAGAGGACAGATCTATGGAGTCACATCATAAAATACCATTACAGGCATGCCTGTGGAAGCAGTTTACTGTCTTTAACCATACATAGAACAAGCACACAAACTCCACAAGATCCTGTTTAGAAAGAGAAAAATGGAGAGTCATCATCTGCTTCCCCGGTGGTGGTTCTCTTCCTTCATGCTGCCCAAGTGAAGGCTAGGAACTGAAAGGGAAGCCATCTGGTGATGCGCCGGGTAGTGTTTGTGTGTGGTTGCAGTCAGTGCTTGGGGTGGGATCCGTGTGGAAGGAGCCTTGTCTGGCTTTAGGCCGTGGTTTCCTGTCTCTGTCACACCTTATGAAACCCCAGGCTTAGCACTTCGTTAAGGGTAGGATGTAGAAACTCAAGCCTGTGAGCCCTGGCTCAAATTGCTTTCCTAAACAACTTTACTGCACTAGTAACACCTAGGGCAAATTCCCTTGTGGGAGCCCATGCATCTGTGTGCAGCAGAAAGGTGCATGCTAAGAAGTGGCAACAAAGGTAGCTTTATGAAAATGCCTCTGAGTGGGGGAAGATCATTATTTGCATGATGTACAATTCCCTCCTGCTTTCTAATTGTTACTAATCGATGGAGAATGTAATTTACAATCTTTCAGCCACCCTTAGTTCGTGAGAGTTCACTTGCTACATTGTTCAGACTACTGGCTGCCCTTTGCTTATTAGGCATGGTCAGTACTGGAGCTTGCCTCTCAAGCTATGTGTATGCATTAGCAGCCCTCCTACGGCACCAAAGGCTTGTCAATCACTGTGACCTCCAGAGCCCTCTAACAAACCCAGTAAACAACGCATTGAGGCCTGCAGTGGGTTTTTTATTTTTTCAGTCAGGCTTTTTAGAGTGGGTTTCTCTAATTACTTGAAAGTGTATGCAAACACTGAAGGAGAATTAGGAGCATCAAGTGGGGCCTCTGCTTTTATTAGGAGACTCTCTTTTCTAAATAGATGTCAAACATATTCTTTACTCTTTAGACAGTTAACCTTTCATCTCTCCTGTAGCAGAAATTCCACTCTGAGGTATGCTAATTTGCTATTCGCCACATTCTAAAGTAGAAGGAAAATGTCATTTGCAGCACCTTCATTAAGAAGTCCTTTATACAGATTGTACACATTTTTTGCATTCTGATTAGTTACATTTTATTAAATAACAACCATCTAGTCCTCTTCTCCTGAAAAAAATAATTAAATTTTAAAAAAATGTACAAACCCCCACACAAAAACTGAAGATGAATCCTAGCCATAGATTCAAGCCTTTCCCAGGCTGGAATTCAGCATGAAGTATTCCCTGGCTTCATTTACTAAGACGTAGGATGCGAATGTCCCTCACCATATCCAGTCTTCATTCTACCCTTACTTCACACTGAAGCTACAAAGCCTTCTTCCACAGCTCTGTTACTGATACTAAATAAATGTCGTTCATGACAGATAGGGTGCTAGAAAGGATAAAACTGGGAAGAAGAAGGTGCAACAAGGCAAGACTTGGGTGAAAAAGTGAAGCTTCTGTTGCTCCTCTCTCTCCAAAGTGATCTTCAGTCTTTCCTGTTCAGTTGGTGTGTGTGATTGATAGAGTAAAATGTCTGAGCCAGCTCTGGCTACAGAAAGGAAGAGAGACTTGTCCTCCTGAACTGGTCTGCTCAGATATACTGCACAGTTTGAGCTAGCACAGGTTTCTCTGTAAGATACTTTGCACCAATAGCACCAGTGCCATGTTTTCAGTTGCAGGGGAGTCAGAAAACTCATTCATTGCAGAATGTTAGCAGTGCTGGGTATCTTATAGCATCAGGAGCTGCCTTCTTCTCATTTTGATTTTAGTTGTTTTGAAAAAGGAACGTGAAAGCGTGGAAAACGGCTTTCTGATCCTTGTCAGATTGGAAAAATGTGCTGTGGTGTCCATCAAGTTAGCTAGTGTGTTACTGGTGGCTGTATTTTTATATGTGTGTACAAATCTACAGCTGCTATAGGAAGAGGGAAGCTGTTTAAAGAACTTCCTGTGCACTTTATGGGTGCTGTGGGTGCAAGCTGTTTTCAGGCAGATGGTGGGGAAGAGAACTGCACCAAGCTGGCCTGACGGACCCTATGCTATTGCTTGTGGAGATGTGCCTGTAGAAAATTGGTAGCTTTTGTTGCAACTTTGAGGTCATCCATCAAGAGATAAATGTAGCAGGATTTGTTAATTTTTTATGCTCTTTCCCTGACATTTTCCATATTCCTCATAAAAAGACTTACATTCAGTGGCAGCTGTGAGCTATTCCAATTTGTTTAGTGCTCAAGATTTTATTTTGAGGGAGAAAAGATATTAGCTCCCCAAACCACTGGGCAATTTGAGTAACTCTTCCTCTTGGTCTCCTCCCACCATATAGTTATTTTACTCCTAGAACTTCCTTCTTACATCCTTTTTTTGTTCGTTTGTTTTATAGTAAACAATGTACCCCTTTTTCTATCAGCTTCTGTTGGGAAGCTAAGCCAGATTTCTATTTTGAAAGCATGCTTTTGTGAGAATCCTTTCATTTTGTCAGAGCCTTTTGGGAGGTGTTTTGTTTGTTTGTTTATATATAATTTCAGTAAATACTTATTCATGGATTTTGTGATGTTCCTAAGGTAATTTTTTTTAATTTACCACAGACTGTTGAAGAAGGCAGTAGCAGCCATATGAGGGGAAAGTAATAAAAAGTCAAGTAAAAAGTAAAAAAAATATGTTCTGAACATGAAAAAGCAGTCAATTACTTGTAAAAAAAAAGAAACAGATTCAATAAACAGGTTTGGGTTTGAAGAATTTTTGAGACATGTGCTCTTTTTATTTCATCCTTTTGAGCAAGGACTTTGTTTTCCTGACAAGGTAAGAGTCTCTCTCATTTGGGTTATTTCTGCAAGCATTGAAGGCACACGCATTCTTGGGCAAATTAATGTGGCCATTTGCATGTGAACGGTCATTCCTCAGTACCTTTGCTTTGTACACAGCTAAGTGAAAAATTAAAGCTTTGTAAATGGATTCAGTTTGGGGTACTGGTATGCTGTTTCATCTGCTTACCCTGGGAAATAGGAAGGATGAAAGGGGGAGGAGAAATAATTATGGACAAAACAGTAACCTTTTCTTCTTCTCCCAGACATTCTCATAGGCAAAGAAAAACACACAAATGACTCCTTGCCTATCACATACTTGGACATTTTGTTAGGGTGAATCTTTGTGGATTCCTAGAAGGAGACTCCAATTTGTATTTAGTCTGAAGCACCCGGCGGTGGAGGGGGGTTGGGGGCACATCAGAAGCCTCGTGCAATCGTCCTCCTTTGTTTGGGTGTGGAAGACTGGCTCTGTTAAGGTCTCAACTGGGGGGATGGTTCCAAACAGTTTCAGGGAAAGCAGAAGGATTATTATTTTCTTTAATGATGTGGCAGAACACACAGCTTAAACCAGGAAACGAGGACCAAAGTGGCCAGTGAATGTGATGGTCAGGAAAAGAACTTCATCTGGCTTTTTTGTTGTTTTGTTGGCTGGTTTACTCCGTGGAGCACGAGATATGTTTGGGTTTTTTTTTCTCCCTCCTTGATACTGGCAGTTCTTTACGTTTGCTGCAGATGTTCAGGAAACTAATTCCATGGCTTGCACCTGTGTGACACTGACCTAGGTCTACCTTGACACATCCTGCTTTTATTCTGCTGCACAGATCAATTTACAGTTTATTCCTCATCCCTCTCTCTTTTGTCCACAAAACCATCCATCAACCCTCTCCTGCCTCCCCACACCTCCTAGGCTGGGGGGGCTGCTCATTTCTGTGTCTCAAGGCTGCATTGGCAGAAGAATGGAGGCCAAACTTCTGTCAGGTCAATGTGCCATCTGTTAAGACAGTGTTCACATTTTCATTATGAGGCTCTATTTGAGGGATTTGTAACTTGGCTGCACAAACTTGATGCAGGCTGAACGTGTAATACATAGTTTTTGTCTGGGGAAATAGTTTCTCTTCTCTTCTAGATTCTCAGCCAATACCCATATATAAGCTCTGCTTCTCCCCCCACCAGGAGGTGGAGACATTGGCACTTCTAGAGAGCATTTTCACTTTTGTTTTGTTTTTAGTCATCTGGGGGCGTCTCAGATGTACTAATGCTTTTAGCTAAGGTTGTGCTTTGGCAGGCTTTCACAGGCTTTCTGAAGCCTGGAGTCAGGCTGCTGCTGCTAGGTTCCTCCTGTTTTTACATTGCTTATAACCTAAGCCTAAATTGCCTTTATTTTACATTGATGTCAAGATAATAAGGAACAAAAAGTAAAGCCACTGCTTGAGGCTTGCTGAGTGAAGGTGGAAGCGTGCTGAAGCAAGATGGCTACTGCCAAGTGCTCTCATGGCTGGGAGTCCTCCAAGCCTTTGAAAAGGTGGCTGTGGAAAGAGGGCTCCAAGGACATCTTCTCCCACCCAGCAGCCTCCCCTTGCCCTGCAAGGCACCACTGACAAGGCCAGAGCCAGAGATGCCCACTAAGGCCCTGGCAGAGGCACTTTGCATGCTGTATTTTTATGAAATAGCCTGGTTTTGTGGCATGCAAAACGAAGGGGCAAGCTGTGGGTCAGAGGCAAGAGTAATAGAAAGAAGGACCTCTGCTGTGCTCCTGCATGCTTTTTTTGTGGATGCAGCTATGTGTGAGGGAATGAGAGGAAAGCAAGGAGAGGTTAGCATTGCTACACTGTTCTTCACTGATCCCACAACTAAAGAAACAAAAGATAGGGGTCTCATTAGGCAATTCCTTATCTTTCTAAATTCCAGCTCTCATGGCCTTGAGAGCACAGACTTAACACTGGAAATGTCCTTTTGAACTTGCTAGAGGCTGCATGTCTTGCTGATAGATCCACTTACCAGGAATTTAATAATACACTGGTGATAATTCTTTTACTTCAGATGGGCAGATTTTCAATGATCAGCAGCATAACAGAGGGCTTCAAGTAAGCACTTGCTTATCCAAGGCTACAGAGCCCAGCCGTATTTCCCAGGGAAGAGGCCTTCTTCTTTAATAGCTTTTTCTAATAGAAGTGCTTTGTGCTATTTTTCTGGCTTCTATATCTTGGCACACACTTTAGTCAAAGGGTAAAAACTATTGCTAATGGTTGCATAGGCTTGCTAATCTTACAGGTTTACAGACTTAAAGGAGAGAAAATTATTTAATGCCAAATTTAGTAAATACCACAAAGGACACTGTAATTTCCTTTTTTTGACTTAGGAACAGAAAAATGGCACAAGTTATAGAAAAATCCACTTAAGACTCATTTATGAAACAGCTTTATCATCTAGATCTTGTAATCAGATAGATGGATGGTAGGTTTTGCATTTATAAATTACATGTTCCTTAGGTGGATTTAGTAGATGATCTGCAATTTATACACAGTACATCTCAGGCTGCTCTGTGCGGTCTTGAGGTTATTACTTCATTACCTTTTTTTCTAAATAAGTGGTAGAACTTCCAGCTTTCTACTCCACTCTGTTACATTTATATGGTAATGCTGGTGCTACAGAGGCAGACATCAGTTTGCAGAGTCTTTTCCAAGTATTCACCAATTCTCTTACAAAATGAATTTTGCTCTGAAACCAAAATATTAGTGCTAATTACAAAGTACATCTGGTAAATCTAGAAAAAGAAATTATAAAATAATGAATATAGTTCCAAATGTGAAACAGAAATCTCTCAGGGAAGATGTACATCTCAGTCTTATTTTCTTTTATTCTGGAATATATCTATTTTGAAAAGCCTTACTGTAACATTTCTACAGTATCTGTTTTCTGGCTCCTTTTCATTCAGTTGGGCTGTTGTTGTCACTGGCAATCAGCATCATAATAACTCTTAATAATTTTAGTGAAATGAATACAAAACTTTTTGCTTTTATGCAAGGACACGTATTACCCAAAATTGCAATTTTACTTGGCCGTGTGTTGTATGTAGTGGACAGCTAGCTTTCACCTCTTCAGTGGTTAAAGTGTGGCAACCCTGTCTGAGGACTGCTTCTGGAAGCATCATCTTCTCCATCCCTCCCCTAGGAGGTGTCTGATGTGCCTCTGGTATTCCTGACCTGAGTACCATGAATACCACAGGCTGACTGAGTGAGGGATTTGGCATGCAGCTCACCTTCTCTGTCACAGTACTTACGAATTTTCCAGACTTTCTGCTATAACCTGACAAACAATTATCAGCTAAATCATACCACTTAGATCTTGACAGTTTTTTAAGGATAAGTGGAAAAAAAAAGAACAAACTTAGGAGATAAAAAGAAGTCTCACAGTGGGTACCGCTTCTGATTTGATTTTAAAGGTATTTCTGACATTGACAGATATTTGTATCAAAGCCAATATTTGTTATGTAACTAAACTGAAGAAGAATGTAGCTGTGATCTTGGCAAGGATTTAAAATTATCTTTGTAGGATGCTTAAAAAAAAAATCCATAGTTGGTTGCTCTAAAAAAAAAATAAAATCCGTAGCTGTAGTCATTTGTCGTGCAGGTGTGTGTACAGCTAGATGTAGTAGACTGTAATTATGCAGAAGGAGAATTTCTGGTCCATAAGGGGCAGTAAGCTCTGAACTGAAATTTTACGTGGCAGAAATGGTAACTGTGAAGGAGCTTTTGATGTCGAGCATTCAGTGCTAACGAGGGGGTAAGGACTAACAAGGCTAACAAGGACTGCATAAATGGTGATGCAAATTTCCAGGCTGATACTGTGATATATGACCTAGCCCTGAAAGTTCTTTTCTGAACCACAGCTCCATAGGGTGAAAGGTTTTGGCAGATTGTCTGGTTTTAGGTCTTGTTTCTTACTCGTTGGCTGACTACTGAGATCTCCCTGTAGTTGAGTATTTGCCATTCTGAGTTGTGTTGACAGCTTGCACACTGTGAAATGGATCAGGGGGTAGATCAACATAAAAAATAACTCTGCAATGGGCCAGCAATTGTTATTTTATCCAAACCACTCCATGTATCAGGGTCCACCTTGTAGCCCCAAGAGTTGTTTTGGTAAAATTAGGGGACAGTACAGTGCCTTGACACATAGGCTTAGGGACTCCTTTAGTTGAACCACAGTGCTGAAAACCTTGTATTGCTGAAGAACTACCTCCTTAGGAGGCCGTTTTCATCAGTTATGTAAATGGCCTGACTTTTGCAAGGTAAACAGAGGTGCTTAATTATTTCAAAGCTATTTTGAAGAAATCAGCTTTTTTTGTGTTTTTACTGTTAAGTCCATTTTTGCAGTCTGAAGACTGGGGGATCACATAAAATAGAGCAATAGCTTTTAAACACAGAGCAGCACTGGCATGTCATCTTCAGCAGTGACACTCATGACTTTGGTATTTTATGTTTTTTGTCACCTGAACAATTTGCCCTTCAAGTCATAAATTAGTACATAAGATGGTGATTGGTTTTGCTGTAAATGAAATTTGTCCAATCACTGACACACAAATGCACGTTGTTTTGCATGCAGTCACTGTATGAAATCAATTGGCAAGGTTAGTTCAGCAGTTATACTAGTGCAGCCTACTTGCACACTGCCTATTATTTTATGTATGTATGCCAGTCTGTAGAGGAGAACTGATTGTTTTCTGGTACAATTTGCTAAAGGATTCTCTTGAGGCAGATATGGCTGTGATTTTTATTAAATCCTTTTATATGCAGTGTCACTACAAGAAGTTAGCATACTTAGAATCTTGTATTTATCATTAGAGTCAGCAGATAGGTCATAACATCTCTAGAAATAAAAAATGTTGTCTATTATATAAACTTTTGTTTAAAAAGAAAACATTTGTTTTCTGCAGAGTGAATGTAATTTCGAATATTAAATCTTGATACAGAACTTGCATTTGAAATTAATCTCTTCCTTTGCTTCTGCTTGGAATTGCTATTAGTAAATTGTAACAGGGCATGATTCCAAACTTAAATGTTGCATTCAACAAAACAGCAAGTAACTTTAAGATAATGATGCATTATTTAAATATATTTAAATATATTTAAAGCATATACTTTCAGTCCTATGTTATAATATAGTTTTCTGTCTTGGTAAAGGCTTTTTCAATTTTAATAGCAGTTTTTATTTTCTTAATGGAGTACAAAAAACGACATATTGAAATACTCAGGAGTTGAAGGTGATGAAAGTGTAGATTTTGTATTAAAACATTTTTAGCAGAGTATATGCTGAGGGAAAAGAAGGACTGTAGGAGGTAAATGACTTAACTAGGATGCAGCTAAAAATTCTCTCAAAATAATCATCTATTGTATAAACTGAGACAATAAGCAGCATGAATATAAATATGCAGCTTCAGGGGAGAGCTGATTTTTGCTGACAACTTTAGATCGTCATTTTGGGATGTACTGGTCTTAACACTCTGTACCACCCAAGTTCCCAGTTCAGTTCAGATGCATCAAAAGCCTGTAATTATGTTTGTTTGGGGTAAATCTAGCAAGCTGCTCCTGATTACACCTTAGCCTGGGACCATTTGTTGATGGCAAGTCTCTCAATGGAGTCATTCCTGCAGGCAATGAATGGGAAGAGGAGTGGAGCGCCAACGTTGTTAGCAAGCAGATGCATGCTATCAGTGAACGTCCTTCCGGCCTTCCAAGCTGCCAGCTCTCAGTATTGATGGTGCGTCATATGCCTGCAAGCCATTGCAGCCGAAGGCAAGGAAGAAGTGCTCTCTCAGGGCCTAGTCACCAAGTCTTTTTGCTGGGGTTTGATGGAGATGAGTTCTGAAGACACAGCTTTGTATATGTGAACAGAAGAAAAGGCTTGATTTTTCTGTCTTGTACTCCAACTTGCGCATGACTCTGTGCGTGCTCTTTCCAGCAGTGGGTTGTCAAAAGGCTCCCATCACGAATAACAGGATGCAGCTGCTATTCATAACAAATTGAGTACACCCCGAAGTGTCAGGGTTAGGTTATTTTAATTTCATTTCCACTACTTAGGTTCCTGCTAGTGAATTTACTTAGGATGAGAAAGTTGCCAGATGAAACATACCATTCTAGGGGATCATGTTTAGGAAATCTGTCCTTGACATGCTGGAGAATTTGTAACTGCTTGTTGCTGTTGACAGCGCTGTTAAAGGCTATGTAAGTCTGCTGCTGGTGTGGCGTTTTATTTTGTTTTGGAGGGTTTTTTTCCCTTCAGTCCACTGTGAGCAGCAGTTCTCTTTTGCAAGGAGACTTGGAAATAAGATAGCATGAGTTGCTTCGTCCTGTGTCTTGAAACAATTGGAGGCGAGAGGTAGACAGGCAGTGTGATGGACTAGATAATGAGTTGTCTGTTAAACTCTGGGAAGCCTGAAACAAAATCTGTGAAGTGAAATGGCTGGTTTACTGTTTGATTGTAAGCGGTGTATAGCTCACTTCAGACAGCCGACAGTGTGCTGGTCATAGAGTTAGCAGCTTCATTTAAATCTCCTTTCTGACTCAGTAAGAGTAGAAGGAGAATTTACCAGTTCAGATAATGTTAACCCTGCTCAGATAACGGAGTATGCTGTGGAAGCTCCATTTGATCTATGTTTTTTGTTGATGAACCGTAGAATCTGGGCCCTTCCATTATCTCTTACTTCTGTGAACCAGCAAATGCAGAGGAAAGATATAAGAAAGAAATTGTACATCCCTCAGAATGTTCTTGTATCCTACCCACTGCATACAATTAAAATCCATTTATCCTGGTTCAAGGAAAAGGAAAGTAGTGAGAGTCATTTAATCAAGTGCTGCTGCAAGTAGTTCCTGAAATCTTGAATTAACAATCTTATGAATGTGTATTTGATTTAGTTTTATGAAAAATTGTTATGACTGCATACTTAATATAAGGAGTTAAGATTGCTGATCTGTATTCAGTAGCGCCTGTCTGTAGTTCAGTATTGGGCATCTTGAAGTGGCATAAGAAGTGAAAGCAGTTGGAATTTAATAGCCTGAGACTGTTCTGTTTATAATGTTTATAATGGTGGAATTTAACAAATGTGAGATTTAATCTTCAATGATGATTGCACTAGTCCAGTAAATAAGCATAATTTCTGACATAGCACCACAGTACAAGGTGTAATTCCATGCAGAAACTGCACAAGTGCATAGAATGCACAAAAGAAGTGAGATAAGTGTGTGCATTAGAGCTGATTCTTCCACAGCTTTTTACTTTTTCTAAATGAAGTCAAACTTACATTTAGTTATGCTAGCCAGTGATTCCAAAACTCAAAATCAAAATTAGATTGTTTCTACAAATTATAGGCATTACTTGTGTAACAATATTATTTGGAATAATAAGCTGGATTCATTTGTGGTGAGCATGCTGCACTGAAGTGAGGCTGGGCAATATGCAGGAGAAGCACAAGATAAGGGGGGGGAAACAGGTATTAAGCATCATGACATTGAGCATGCTGCTGCTCAAACTGGGATTTGGAGATGAATGACTGAATCTAGCAGCCGCTTCGCTAGATTACAAGCCTTCCCTGTCAGGTAGTATCTCAAGCAAATAAAGAAATAATCAAAACCTCTGTAATAAAGCTTTGCATCTTACTTGTTTTAGGAACTAGACTTTGATTGTACAGCTACATACTGACTCCAAAACAAGGCATTGTAGGTGTCACTGTTAGTTGGGTTTGTATTTCCCCACTAATCCTACTCTGTTTTCATTGATGTCAACATAAAAAATCCTGCTGATTTTTGGATGAAGCTGGTCTTGAGCTCTTTGTAGATTTACCTGTGGCATTTCAGGTCGGCTCTAGCTAATGAGCCGCATGAAATGGTGCTCAGCAGTTTCCTTGAAAGCTTCTGTAGGCAATAGCCTAAATCACAAAACCATCTGAAAAAACTTGTGCACCAGGCCAAGCTTGAAAAGTCTCTTAGCTGCATCAAAAGAAATGTTTTTTTTCCAGGTCATGGCAGCTGGCTTTTCATGAGAAGGTTTCAGTAGCACACTGTTCTTGTGCTGTATCTGGTTTGTTGATGCATGAGGAAGAGTTAAATCTTCATTTCTGATACGGAAATGTTATGTAGTGCAGCATGGCCATTACCTTGACATATTTAAAGATGGTGTTGTAGCACAGGAAAGTTTCTCAAGTTCTTGACTGTTCAACACAGTGTAAAATAGTAAACAAATAATGCATGTATCATTGACGTTAAGCATGGGTGAAGGTCTAGCATATCTGAGTTCAGCTTTTATGCCTGGCAGTATGATACAAAAGAGAAAAGAGAGATACTTTTTGAAATGTAAACAGCAGTGCAAGTCCATTTGTGTTGGACATTTCTCAAGGTAATCTGTTCAACAAAGTGGCAGCATACAGTAGAATATAATGGCACTTGGTCAGGTAGGAAAATACAGATTAATGACATTCTGCTTTTTTTCATTATAATGGAAACACATGATAGGATAACCAGCATGCATTCTGCACCAAGTTATAAATAGAATTTTCTTTCTCCTGCCTCCCTCTCCCCCATTCCCCTGTGTGGCTTTTTTCAAAGAATTCAACCAAAACAAAGCTCAAAAAACAGACTACTTGTTTATGATGTGCTGTTAGAGTCAGGAGGAGATAATGTCAACATCTGCTGATGGGACCTTGCAGCTCAGGTCAGGCTGCAGAAGTATGGCATTTGGAATTAGGAAAAATATAAAAAAAGGCCCTAGTCAATGGTCTGTCACAGGGCCAAGTCACAGCTGCCTCAGAGCTATTGATCATTCATATGATTTCACCAGGCAAATTCTCTCAACAAGAGTGGCTCTCAAGCACTACGGAGCTGAGTCACTGACCTGTTTTTGTTTATTTAGTTTTCTCCAGATACTCTGTATGGTTTACCTGCTTTGTGATCCGTATGTCATTCCGTGCTTGGAAGATTTATCCATCTGTGTTGGTAATACTTCCACCTTAAGGCATTCCATATCTCTTCTCCCATGTTGAAATAGAGTATTACAATAAAATGTCTTACACTGACCGGAAAAGAGTGAGTGTGGAAGAAATAAACTCCCTGTTATGGCAGATTTAATTAAAACCGGAAAATATATTTTACTCTGGTATAGTCAATAGTTGATACTGCTATATTTAGCATGCGTCTGGGCTAAAACTTTTACCAGGCATTTGCTTCAACTGTTAAGAGTTTATGGTTTTTTTTGGCATTGTCTGTGCCTGTTAATTTCAAGAGATGGTGATCACAGCTTCAGGGTGAAATTATATCAGGATTTTTATGGCACAAAAGGCTTGAAACAAGGGTGATGTGAACATGTGGAGAAAATGCCTCCAAATAAGAGAAATACAAACAACTACTGACAGGAAATAAGCAAAGTGAATTATGCTTGCTTGCTAAATTTAAACTGCTGGTTGCAGGTATACTGTATCTTTTTTTAATCTGAATTAACCTGGATACTCTTAAATGCTTCCTAATGATATCCTCTTTGACCCTACAAGTGAACAGTCAATTGTGGGTGAGAAACAAAGCTCTTCAACACTAATATAATGTGATTTTTGTCAGGGAATTCAGAAGAGGACTGTCTAAACAGCATTTTGGGTCAGCAGGTATTCTGAAGTAAAATCTGTATGATTATTTATTTAAAGTAGAACCAGGCATTAAGCCAGTAGCAAAGAGCCTGAAGGCTGGGGTTTATAACCTGGAGGAAATGTTACAAAACTAGAAGGACTGTTGTAATATTTTTTGTGAAGCAACTGTCAATCCTGAACATTAGGTCTGTTGTGCATGATTATTATAGAGGTAACATAATTCATGTGTGCCAGCAGAAAAAAAATGAAAAGTTTTTCTTCTCCAAACAGAGCACCCTGAAGAACAGAGTGCCTTTTTTCCTTACTGTAATTGTCACTGTTTCTAGGTGACAATGCTTCCATGACAATGAAACTGGAAGTGATGTTGCAGTTCACATGCTGTCTTTTTGGCATATATTCGGAAGTATCTTCCCTTGGAAGGGCTGCTTTCCCTTGTAACACTCTATTACTAATATTTTATCACTTCTTATCTGAAGAAAGCTTCTCGTGGGAGCAGTCAGAAGTGGACATGAATAACATTTGCAGTGTAAAGTCTATTTGAATGTTTGAATGTTTTTTTTTCTCCCTCTTTTGTCCCTATCGCCCTTCCCCCCCCCCCCCCAAAAAAAAAAAGCCAAAAAAAAAAAAACTTCAACCCAGAAAAAGACCCACTGAAAACCAAACACCACTACTGAATATTCTTGAACTGCAGTGTCTCCTGCAGTGTTTTATGGGTGGCTATTTTGGAAGAGCAATAGCACTTCAAATTCATAGCCTGTCATATTTGGGAATAATATTTCCATGTAGACAAGACGCAAGGAAGATAGAAGCATCTGCTCAGTTTACCCATGCGATTAGAAAAATATTTCTTTGATTGCGGAGTTCTTCATGCAGGACAGACACTTTACAAGTATTGATCCAGGTGCAGACCAAAGAAGACCTCATAAGCTCCAAATGTAGTCATCCGAAACAGAACTTTATATGAACCAGGGAGTTCTATTTTCCCCCCTAAATCTCTTCCTCATTAAACAAACTGGGATAGGTAAAATGTACCCAATTCTTTTATTGAGAAATTTAGTGAGAATTTTATCTGAAAATTATGGAGTAGTTTTCAGGAACTTTGGTTTTTAACTGTGGAAAAATCTTTATTATTATAGAAACATTCTTTGGGTTGCTTAAGACTCCCCATATCTAAAATAACTAGTATATCCTGCTAAATATTAGCAGTTTTATAGTTGGACTATTTTATGGGTGGGTTTTTTTTGGTTTGGTTTGTTTTTGGGGTGGTTTGTTTTTTGGCTGGGTTTTTTTTTTTTTTTCCTTTTTTTTTTTTTAGGCTCTTAAACAGCTGATAGGTAATTTTAACAAAATAAGTGATCTGGAAGATTCAAAGTAGTGGTAAGATAAGCCCTCCTTAATTAGGATGCATATCAGTTTGACATACAGGATTTAGAAAAAGATCATTGACATTGCTAGAATTTGTTTGTGCAAGGTGTTTTACTGATATAAACCCCCTGAATTTAGGCTATTCAGAAAAACTTAGCTGACTTTGGAGGAGGATGCACTCACAGTTTGCATTCTGTTATCTCAGCAGTGAGAGAGACTATGGGGTTTTGGCTCACCAGTGCAAATTTTTACTACAGAATAAACCAGATTAATTTCATTGCTCTTTTAGTTCATGTTGTTCTGAGAGCAATGTGAGCCCTACCAGGAAAGGAAACCCCAAAATATTCATGCACTTCTATTTTGAAGTTCTTTGTACAGGAATTTCTTGTGATGCGGCCATTGTTCTATGATTTTTCTGATGTAATAGTATGGTTTTATTTCCTCAGATAGATAAATGTGGTTGTAATAATTTTTCCGGGTAAGTAACTCCTATAGCAGTAGGCTGTCTTGCCAGAGAGATGCATTTTTAGAGATTGTCTTCAGGTGCTTACCTCTGAGTTGGTGCAAAGCAAATTTGAGCCTTTGGGGAAACTATTTTGTACAAGTACGAAGGAAGCTGTGGTTGAAATCAGATGTGCAAATGTGATGTGGATTTTCTGGGGAGGTGTTTGGGTCGTTGGCTTTGTTTGGGATGTTTGTTTCATTTTGGGGTTTCTTATTAACTTTATTATTATTATTATTACTTCTTTTGTACAGCTGTGATTTCCAGTCTCAGCTGTAATTGATTGTTTAACAGAGAGGAGACATAGTAAAAAAAAGAACAGTGGGAGCTGGGGTCCAATTACTTAACACATTCTGCTGCTGATCCCTTTAATTTTTCTTATCAGTTATTCACTTAAGAATTCTATAGATAAGGTTAATCTTCAAGGAAAAGAAAAGACAGGGACAGAGAGGTTTTGGGCATTTAACAGCTAATTGTAAAGAGCATTTTACTGTAAAGATTTAAAAGAAAAACTCTGAACTATTCTGTCCATATTAAATATACAAAATGCAAATGAAGGCAATTTAGACTGAAGTGGGTTTACCTTTCTTTGGTCCCTGGTCCTATCCTTTCTTTGCTCCATGTCACTGTGGTTGTCTTAATTTCTAGCAGTCCAGTGAACAGCTACTTAATGTTAACCCCTTTTCCTGCTCAGAGCAGAACATGAGGGCCTGCCCTGCTCTTGTGCTCATTTGTATACACTTCATTTTGTTCACAACTCTGCTCTCAGAGGACAGCCTTGTCCTGGGAGAAGAGCAGATGAGAGAATCATTAAGCAAACCCAAGAGGTTCCTGTTTTGGACCTGCAATTATGATGATACTTAAGTAGTTGAGGAGAAATTGCAGTTCTACATAAAGATTAATTATGATTCTCTGCACACTGATAGCTTTAGATAAGAGTACTTACCTAGCTTTTTTTTGTTGTTGTTGTTGGAAAATAATGATTATAGCGATCATGTAATCTTCCTTTTTTTATACGATGAGATGATGCTTGTGATAGTGTAGGGATACTTGGGATGATGAGTGGTGGAAGGATGTAATTAACAAGCAGTTAGGCAATTTATTAATTTACCACATAGAGAACTCAGTGCATCTCTTGGAGAGCTGAGATACTTTTCTTTTGCAGGGGTGTTGGAGTAGTTAGGTAATAGAAAGACAATACAGATCCCGAAGTGTAAGCCAGCCAGCTGGCCCTTTTCACCCACAGTTCTGGAAACAGAGGCAGGACCAGAGAAGAGCTGAATTCTTTACTCATTTATCAAAGGTAACAAAGTTTTTTAAAATTTATCTCACAGGCAGTTTCTGCTGTCAAAAGCACCTGTGCCATGACAATAAAGATGCACAAGTGTTTCTATGGCCAAATTTTCATTCATACAGCTGTTTTCTGCTGCTGATGATGGCTGGGGTATATGGATAAACTCTTTGCTTTGAATAAGGGACTGGCTTCTACAAGAAATACCTGTTCAGTATGCATGCTGCTCAGGTTTTATCTGAAAGACATTGAAACACGTACAAAAAGAGAAAATTGGATTTTTTTTCAAAGCTACCTCAAAGCTGAATCGTATGTTAAGCCAAAATATTTTTTATGTACCATTAGAATGCCTTTGAGTGAGATAGTCCAGATAATTCACAAGGTAACTTGGAAATTAAATTGGATTGTGAGTGTTCTAACTTGATCTAAGCAGAACATGGCTTATTGGGTACTTTAAAAATACAAAATTCTTTGTCAGTTGTCTATCAATCATATGCATGAGATATGGTTCAGATCCAATCGTATGAAATACTGAGAAAAGTACAGCGTACTGGAGTCAAGATGAATCCTTCCAATTCATGCTGTGACATAAAGAAAGATTAGAATACTCAATTAAATCAAAAGGATCTGTAATAACAAGGAAAGAGTATGTTCATATTCTGATGATTTTTTTTATTGTTTTTTAAATGTTCTCAAACCGGAAGGTTTTAAACTGGAGGGAAGTCTGTAGTTGATACAGTCAATATATAAATCTGCAAAATTAATACTTCAGAATTTTTTTGATAAAATACTTCTGCAGTGAATTAGCATCTCACAGGGTGCCTGCTGTCATAAAGCAGTTCAGTCTCCTAGTTTGATTCACAAAATATATTTTACTTTTTTTTATGATAAAAAGAGTTTGGTACAACACTAAAAGTGCATCTATATCTAAATATGTCTTGGATTATTGTGAGTTCTTTCTCATAGGTTTTTAAGGTAAAAATACTGTTTCTTATCATTGTTGTTATTGACCAAAGCCACAGATACCAGCTATTAGGAATACAGTTGTTCTTGTGACTTTTGTGACTGGCAAAATAAAGAATTATGCCATATTGTTATTATACTAGGCTCATTAAGTTCATGCCATCAAGCATTTCAAGTAAAGAAAATGACTATTTATTCTCTGTTGCTCTGGACCAGCCCTGTTGGCAGATCCTCTGGTGTTGACCAAGTAGGTGGCTTTTGGTAAATGTGTGTCCCAATGTTTGAAGAGGCCCCACCATATAATAGACTGTCAGAAAGTGAAAAGCAGTATGCCTTGTTTACTGATGGGTCCTGCCATATTGTGGGAAAGCATCGGAGATGAAAGGCAGCTGTACGGAGTCCTCAACGACAAGTTGCAGAAACTGCTGAAGGAAAGGGTGAATCGAGTCAGTTTGCTGAGGTGAAAGCCATCCACCTGGCCTTGGACATTGCTGAATGAGAAAAGTGGCCATGATGCTTCAGGCCATCAGGGCAGAGATGCAACATACAGATGGGCTCATGATCGAGGGGTGGACTTAACAATGGACACTATTGCCCAGGTTATTCATGAGTGTGAAGCATGTGCTGCAATTAAGGAAGCTAAATGGTTAAAGCCTCTTTGGTATGGAGCACAATGGCTGAAGTACAAATATGGGTAGGCCTGGCAGATTGATTATATCACACTCCCACCAACCCGCCAAGGCAAGCGTCATGTGCTTACCATGGTGGAAGCAACCACCAAATGGCTGGGAACATACACTGTGCCCCACGCCACTGCCCGGAACACTGTCCTGGGCCTTGAGAAACAGATTTTGTGGCGAGACCGCACCCGAGAGAGAACTGAGTCAGACAATGGGACTCATTTCTGGAACAGCTTTATAGACATATGGGCCAAAGAGCATGGCATTGAGTGGGTATAACACATCCACTACCATCTGGGAAAATCAAACAGTACAGTGGGCTGGTAAAAACTACACTAAGAGCAGTGGGTGGTGGGACCTTCGAACATTGGGATACGCATTTACTAAAAGCCACCTGGTTGGTCAGCACCTGAGGATCTGCCAACAGGGCTGATCCAGCCCAGTCACGACTTTTACATACTATAGAAGGGGACAAAGTTCCTGTGGTGCACATAAAGAATGTGCTGGGGAAGACGGACTGGGTTATTCCTGCTTCAGCTAAAGGCACACCCACTCGTGGGATTGTTTTTGCTCAGGGACCCACATATACTTGGTGGGTAGTGTGGGAAGATGGGGAAGTCCAATGTATAACTCAAGGGGATTTGATCTTAGGGGAAAACAGCCAATGAGCTCCATTGTATGCTGTTGCTTGCTATGTAGCACTTTTACAGCCTACCAGCTAGATGTCTTCAGGTCACCAGCAACTGGCTCTGACTTCCTTCCACCCATGATCCCAACAAAGATTGAACTTTGATGAAACCAGACGGTTTCGTCTGCGGTGAAGGAATGATCAGCATCAGCAGGCAACGACCCAACACTGCACACAGCCTCTCCTGCTCTGAAAGACTGTTAAAAGAGGTGGAGCCTGACATCATGGAATGGGTGGACTCAGCAGCTTTATAGCGATTGGCCCATGCACTAGGGAATGATATCTCTCTCTCTCTGTGGAGGTATATATATATATATGTATATATATGACATAAGAGTGAAGGTATATTGAAAATGTGGGATCTGAGCATGATGTGCTGTGGTATGGAGTACCTCTTTGGTTAGTTTGAGTCAGGTATCCTATCTCTGCTTCCTCCCGGCTTCCCCTTCTCCCTGACAGAGCATGAGACTCAGGAAGTCCTTGGTCAGAGTAAACATCACTAAGCAGCAACTAAAAACATCGGTGTTATCAGCGCTGTTCCCAGGCCAAAAGTCAAAACCACAGCACTGCACCGGCTACTAAGAAGGAGAAAAAATGACTGCTACTGCTGAACCCAGGACAGTGTAGTATGAAGGTGGGACTGATTTTATATTATATTTAAAGATGAAAATACAGGTTTGAGAAGCCAATCTTATATTAGAAGTAATGCCCTTCTACTGGTAAAAAGCATACTGTTTTCAAATATGAAGTGAAAAGCTGAACTGAGGCTGTATAGGCAGATTACAAGCACCAGAAGACAGGGAGTATAAGTTGGGTGTTCAAATTAAATAAGTGTATTATAAAACATCTCACGGAACTTTTGCTTCCATAATCCCTTGGGGAAAGTGTGCGGCGTCTTTTTTTTCTTGTAGGCAAAACTGTAATATGCTAAAGACTGTTATGAGTGTAAGGTTTTTATCAGTGTTCAACAAGTGCCTTTGACTAATACTTGTGAACCAGCTTGGTTAGTAATGAATGATGATATGCCCGTAAACATAGAGTGCAAACCCCAGTGGTTTTGGTTTGTGATAGAACTGCAGCAGGAAAGGACAAGTAGCAGTTCCTTGCAATCCTTCTCAATTAATTCGCAGTTACCTTTTTTGATTATTTTAATCTTTTAAATAAGGTACCTGAGGAGCTGTATTTAGCTGCCTATGCTACTAGTGACTAGAGATTTACTGGTGTGTGCATGCAGCTTGAGTTGTGTAAGAAACCACTGGGAACTGAATTTTGTGGCAGGAGCCTCTCCTGCTGATGTGCAAAGTGCAACAGTCCTGCAGAACTGGGGAGAGATTTTCTCCAGTGAAAGGCAAGCAGAGCTTGTAGCATTTACCCTCTCAGGCAGAGGTCTGTGTGTGTCTGAGTGTGAAGAAAGAGTGAGAATTCCTTTGTGAAACAGCAAAATATATATAACACAACCTCTTTAACCCAGTGCTGTGCAAAGGGTTTCTTAGGGGAAAAAATGGTGTGTTTGTTTGTTGGGGTTTTTTTCCTGCAAGGGTAATCAAGGCTGAAATCCTTCTTATTGGTAATAGTGCTCTACATCATTCAGTTTATGTTATATTTCGTAACACTGTGCACTGGATAAGAGTAGGTACAATAGCTGTGGGTGGATACATCTTTTATGATAACAGCTCTCTTTGGAATTTCTGGTCTTAACCTGTATGTTTAGGTCTCTGTTAACAGTTTTTTACTAGAGTCAGTCTTGAAGTCTTGTCAGTCAAGTGTGGAGGTGTCAGCAGTGGCTGATGCTGCCCTGGGAGAGTTCCCTATATAGTTCATGCACCATGATTTAAACTGTGATAGCATGTGTAGTCAGAGTCATCAGGTAAAAAGCACAATTTGTGCTTTGTAAAAACAAAACCAAGCAGAAGGTGGAAAAAAACCTCTAAGAAAAGGTAGTGGGAGAGTGGGACATCACACACATGGAATCTAACCAAATTTTATCTAGTGATTTAAAAAAAATGGAAGTAAGCCAGATATTGGCTGAATAGTATTTTTTGTTTTATCACAAAGTGGGTAGGTTGAGGGGTTGCATCTAGTGGAAGCAGTGTTTGACGGATTTCTGTCGCATGACCATTTAATGAGAAGTTTGTTTGTAGACATTAACTAGAGAGAAAGAAGAACATGTGAGTTCTTCTAGATATGCAAAGATGTTTTCTAGCCACAGTAGATCATGTAGCTCTTTACTCTTAAATTTAAAAAAATCAAGAATGTGTCAGGATGAAGATGGGAAATAAACATGAGATATTGTATAAGAATATTTCATTCACTTGAATACTTTTAATATGATACTTTTTAATCTTTTATCAATCACAGTAATAGGTTCAGAAAAAATCAGAAAAAAAGCAAGGTAAAGACTCATCTGTGAAGATAAGCCTATGGAGACTTTGCTTTTCTGCTGCAGAATGAATTTTCCTGCTGACCAGAAAAAACTTCTTGCCAGACTGGTCTTATCCTATCTTAGCTGATGTGGTTAATTCTCTTAAGAAGTATTGCAAACATCAAAACTTTGCCTGCTCCATCAGCTCTCATGAGTCATAAGCAGTGTTGTTTTCTATGAAGAAGACTTTTCCCTTGTGAACTAACACCTAAAACTTTTTAGAGGATGTTGGGATACATTGATGGATTAAATTAAGAATAATATATTCATTACTTCATGTATTACTTCAAATACTGCTAAGTATTAGATGTAAGTTGAAAAAATACATGCTTTTTGCTTTAAATGTGAAAAGGAAGGAGGAACAATCAGACATTGTTCATCCCTTTCCAGTCCTCATTAAATTAGTCCTAAATTAAACCATAAAATGAGAAAAGAAATTAAGAAGCTTATGAAGTCTGTGAATATAGGGTTAAAGAATTATGTGTTTATGCGGCTTTGTAATTTTTCATCTTTCATTCATCCAAGCCTGTTTACTGATACCAGTCTGTGTTGAATAGAAAAGCCTGCATATTTAATGTTACACAGTTTTGGGATTGCATGTGTTCTTAAAAAGAAAATCTTTAAGCAAAACTTCAACCCATGAAGTTTTAATCCAACAGTTTGGAACGTACATTGAATGTTAATGGAAGTTAATATAGCATTAATATTTTTCACTCATTTCACTCATTTATGAAGTCTGCTCCTTTAACCGTTCAGGCATTCAAAAATAGTGTAAGCAGTCTGCAGTCATTGCTAAATCCCTGAGTACCTGGGAGATTTCGTGTATGTTCAGTTAAGCAGCCTGCGTAGCTGCTAGCTCCCGGAGGAGGTACAGGCATTGACCTTCAGGGAGAAGGGAGAAGTCCCTTGAGCACAACCGGATGGAGCTCTCACTGGTGTTCTTGTGCTCATGAAGCCACAGCAGTATCACTGCTCTGTACTAATCAAGAATTACTGGGAATCGGACATCTAAGGATAGCATGAACTTTAATGTGGATAATCCAGGGCGGAATGAAGGAGGGGCAAACAGCAAGCAGTTCTAAAGCAAGCAAAGAGTTTGAAAGGAAAAGAATGTTGACCACATGGACTTCAACAGTCTGTTTGAAATAAGTGCCCAAGTAGAGGACTTGGTCACTGTTCACAGATTATACCTCCTTGTGAGAGAGCAGTATCAAGGAGAAGGTTTAGGCTCTTACCAGCTAAACAGTGAGATGTCTGATATTTTGCTTGGAGACCAAAAGCTGTTAAAAAATACGTAGTATTTTTTTCTCTCACACCTTGTGGCTGGAGTATTGGCGTCCTGTTTCCAGGTTGATTTGTGCATTTTACATTAATCAGCCTTTGTATAAAGCCAGATATAATACCAAAGTCAGGAATTATACCAGTAACATGTATGTTACTGGTAGAAAATGCTGCTAACTTACTGAATAAAAGACATTTACTACAATTTCCCTTTCTATTCTTTAAGAAGAAAGTGACTGTGACACTGTGTTCCAAAAAGTGCAGTCCTGGCTGTATGTGTTGGGCATGGCAGACAATCCTCCCGTGACCCTGGTAGGAGTCACTAAGAAGCTGTTGTCTCCAGCTCTCCTTGAGCATATGTTTTGACTTGAAAATCTAACTAGCTCTCTGAGAAAATCCAATCTTTCAGTATGGGTTTACTTAACCCACCTTCAACATTGGATCAAAAGAAGTATGACCTGCAGGTCAAAGGAGGTGATCCTGCTTCTCAGTTCCCTTCTCATGAGACCTCACTTGCGGTACTGTGTGCAGTTCTGGTGCCCTCAACATAAGAAGGACATGGAACTGTTGGAGCAAGTCCAGAGGAGGCCACAAGGATGAAAAGGGGGCTGGAGCGCCTCCTGTGTGAAGACAGGCTGAGAAAGTTGGTGCTCTTTAGCCTGGGGAAGATAAGGCTGCGTGGAGACCTTGTAACAGCTTTCCAGTATATGAAGAGGCTCTACAGGGATGCTAGACAGGGACTCTTCCTCAGGGGCTGTAGCAATAGGACAAGGGGTAATGGGTTCCAACTTAAAGAGGGGAAGGTTGGATTAGATATAAGGAAGTTGTGAATGCTCCATCCCTGACAGTGTTCAAGGCCAGGTTGGACAGAGCTTTGGTCAACATGGTCTAGTGTGTCGTCTTTGCGCATGGCAGGGGGGGTTGAATTTGATGATCTTAAAGTCCTTTCCAACCCTAACTATTCTATGATTCTATAAGTGAGCCTGGCTGCTTTGACATGAATGCAGCCCGGTATGCACCTGGCTGTATTTTGCTGGTTTTGCTTATCACATGGTAATGACAAGAAGAATGACCAGGTGGGGATGCTAATGTCTTGGCCTCCTGCAAGTTTGATACTCTTTCTTCACTGGGTCAAGCCTTTCAAAGGACTTGGTCATGTTTTCGGACCCCAGTGTAAAACAGGGAGAGTGGTAGTCAGCTGTTGTGATTGGAACAACTCACAGTCCTGGGCATTATGAAGGGAATGAGGAAATAGACATGCTTCCAAGCTCCTGAATAGGGGTTATTTGTTTCTTTATTTATGTTTTCTTTTAATTCAAGGTAGTCATTGGTGATGAAAGTGAAAAGATGAACCTGTTTCAGATTTAAAGGTTTGCTTGGTTTATTTTTGACTAGTTTTTATTAGCTTTCCCAGTACTTTTTGCTCAAAACAAGTTGAGCTAAGACTACAACCTAGGAGCACTCTTCTATTACTAGGACCCACGACAGAGAAAAGCAGTCATTTTATTTTCTGTAAAGGCAAACAGAGTTCCTTTCTGAGGGATAGCTAGAAATGAGAAATAAAATAAATTGGATAAGATTTAAAAAAAGAGAAAAAAAGTATAGCATAATCTTAAAGATCTTTGAAAAACAAATGGATTGGTGCTGTTTATATTGTTCTACCCAAGAAGAAAAAAAAGTAAAGGAGGATAGGGTAGCTTGATGTCTAAATGAAGTAATCTGCAGGAAAAAAAATCATATTTGTTAAACGGTATAAGAAAAAAATCAGAAGATAATATGACTTTGTTCACGGTATTACATAAAGAAGATTAAAGAAGGGAAACAAGCTGCTTAAACACTGTAAACTAATTAGTTAGACGAATTGTTTTCCTGAGGTTCATGAGATATGAAACATTGGCACCAGTGCGTGAAATACACTCTGCCTCAGTGCTCTTTTCAATTTATTTTTCTGTTAGTGTCATATGTGTATATAAAAAAAGAGCAGCCAAAAAGAAAGAGGTTACAGAGGGAGACCAAAGCCTGTCAGATGACTGAAGCTGACATTTTGTCATCTTAAGCCCGATATGAGAGGGCCCTGTTCTAATAAATGTGTATAGATAACTAGCTTCGTTTTGTGCTATCACAGGCTACACTGCCCAAATGATGTTGTGATGAGGCCCAAAGGGACTTCTGTTGTTGCCCTGTGCCCAGATCCATGCTAAGCTATGCACAAGCGAGTTGACAAGTTGCTAATTAGCTCACCCAGCATGAGGGTGTTTGGGGAGGAGGCAAGCGAAGAGGGACGCTGCATGGGCTTTGACTGGTGTGCGTTGTGGGGGTTTGGCTGGATGGGGAAATAGCAATGAGAGGTGTTAGGCATGGTAAGTGTTTCATCAACTCTGGATTTTTGGCTTTCTCTGTTAGTTGACATATGAATTGAGTAACAGGCCAAATCATGCAAATGTTCCAGATACTTTCTAGGACACACATTTGTTTATGTGCAGATAAGGCTTTCCTTCAGGAGGTCAGTAGCTTTAATAAATGTAATTATTGGCTATTATAGTGTGATAAATATAACTTGATAAATTAATTCGATAAGTTATTCTTTTTCTTCTGCACCACATCTAAAGATTTTATGTATCCAGTATTCTCATGTTTGTAAGAAGATATTCTTATTTCTTGATATTGAACAGAATACCCAGGATTTTCCACTCTACAGAAATTTAGCGATAGAGATTCCTCTTTTTTGTCCCCCCCCCTTTTTTTTTTTAAGCATATATAACAGTATGTGAGATATGACTGTATGGAACCCTACATAAACTTTCATATTAGATGAGAACTTCAGAAAGTAGTGCTTGGGTGGGAGTGTGTGTGCCTGCACAAATATATAAATAGTTTTGCTTAGAGAAAATGAGGAGGAAGAAATCCCATTGTGACTTCAGGTTATATTTTTAATAGTACTGAAATACTGAGGATAGTGAACATTTCAATTTAGACAATAGCCCAAGGGTTTTCAGTAATATCTGGGGGGCACTGAATTTATAGCTAAGGAGATAACGTAATAGGGACATGGTGGATACATCATTTAGCTGAAGCATTATCAGTTGCTTTCTGGAGGTGAGGAGAGGAGATCTGATTTTTCCTCCGGGTTTCATAATGATTTTTGTGTTCCATGGGACGCACGTGACATTCTGCTGTACATAACCAGTGCAGAACTTGGGAGTTGTTGATATTTATGCTATTATTTATGGAAAGAAGTCTGTCTTCCTAGCTTGTTTTGTCAAGTTTTTAATGAATACAAATCTTTTTGCAAATGTTATGTCTTACGTGGTGATCATCAGCTGTGTTTGAGGTTGAATTTCTTAAGTATGCTACTATGAAATATAGGTTTGTAGCTCGACAAACAAAGCAATGGGTTTGAAGATGAAAAAAAAGATCCAGTGAAAGAAGGAGAGAAGGAAAGACGCTCTCAAAATCAATTACTGTGTCATGTCCTGCTTTTTAAAGCCCCCTGGTAGTGCCCTGTTTGGCAGCAGGGGTACCAAGCCAGTTCTGCAGTGACATCTTTAGGAAAAAGTCATCTCACTTGAACATAAATCATTATTTGACCAAAGTATCAGAAAAAAAAGGGTACATTTACAGACCTGTTACTTCCACTTGCTCTTTCATTTTTTAGCTGTTGAGGTCAGTACTTAAGCCTAAAAAGTAAACTAGCCTGGGAGTCTTGGTAGTATGAGTTACAGCTTTTAAACAGGCAAATCAGATTCTGATTAGCACCACAATCAGAACAAAGGACTATTTTTATTATCCATTACAATGCATTTGCTTACATATGTACCCTACAGTTACAGACCCGTTATTCATTGTTTCTGTTGGTCAGAAAGGTAGCAATTGTTACTTATGATTTCTGAAGTTACCAGCCTGAGGAAAGCTATAAAATCATTGCTCACAAACACATGAACAAGCAGCACTTGTCAGTTTTATGTCAGGCCCAATGAATTAAAAATCTGCCTCGTGAGGAGGATGATTGCCTTCTTGTGAAGGTGACAAGGTAGGCCGGTCTTTCCCCTGGCAAGGTGATAGAAAAGACATTTTTGTAGTCTGCAGTAAAGTAGAAATTTAGAAGTGAAAGCTCTTGGTCTTAATCCGACATATACTTCCAAATCTGGAGCTACTGTGCAGCCTGGTGTCATGACTGATTTTGTTGCATACTTCTCCTAAGAAATACTTTTTGTGTTATTTCCATTTGGATATACTGTTTAATATTGCTTAGTAATACTCCCTTGGAAGAACATAGTACTGTGTCGTAGAATCATAGAATAGTTAGGGCTGGAAAGGACTTTTAAGATCATCTAGTTCCAACCCCCCTGCTATGGGCAAGGGACAATAAGAAACAAACCTTAGCTTCTTAAAAGGGGTATATTTCAGTTTAAAATGGTATCTGACAAAGAATGAGCTAATCTGTTGAGAAATAGAAGTGACTAAAACCTCAAGACTTTTTTCAGAAATAATTAGATACTTAGGGACCTTTATGAGTTCCAGAAGTAAACCTGTGTGACACTGTTCTATTTATTAAGACTAATGAACTCTTGTTAGTGTGTTTACCATTTCCCTCTTGCACTACTAGTGTTTTACAGGCTGTCTAGAAGTTTGCAACTTTCATGCTACATTTTTTTTTTACCATCTGACTTTCATGATTTTTCCTTGAAATTTATTGGTTGTGGGAGTCTTAGAAATTCTGAACTACTTAATGGTTCTGATTGCATCTGTTACAGTCTTTTTTTTTTTTTTTGCCCCCCTTTCCCCCCCTCCCCCACCATCTGTGTAGATCTCTTCTGAAATTTACAAAACCTTTGTGACTAATCCCATAGGCTGACCAACACACTGAAATTCTACCAGTGTTTGTTGCTGCTAATTATTCTGGGTAAGCCTATGGGAATCAGGACCTTTCTTAATGAGTTCGGGAAAGCAACTGAAAATTTTGTTCACACTCGAGAAGATTACTTACCTCATCTTTGTGACTTCAGTTCAAGGTAAAACTTGTGTTCCACATTGAGATGGTGTCCACAAAACTGATCGATTGATTTTGTTACTTGTTCATTTAGAGTGGGGAAGAGAAAAAGAGAGTTACACTGCAGTGTAACAAAAACAACTGTGTAATGTGTCACAAGTGGGGTATTAGATACAACATGGTATGTACTATTTCTATCATGGCATTATATATCTGTCAGGGCTTTTGGCAGTCATTTTTTCTGAGTTTGAAATCCTTCTCATATATTTTCAGTGGATATCAGTTAAAGTGTCCAGAAATCCCTCTGCAACCAATCAGTTTTTCTTCCTCTAAGTATCTGCTTTTAATTGATGGCCTGTTAAACTGAGTTAAGAAGCCATGAGGACCTCAACCTGCACTTTGTGGACACAGCCATAACTTGACACAGAGTATGTGTCTGGAAAGGTTTAAGTGGCACGGCTACATCTAGGTAATTTTTTTGTAATTAGAAATCTGTGCAGTTGAACAAGTGACAAATTTTAAATTCGTCTTCTGGTCAGGAATGTATCCTGTACCTCCGTGTTTTGAAAATATTATGTATGCCTTTTTTCTAATGTCTGTTAAAGAAGAAACACATTAGCAACATTTTTTTTTTTTTTTTAATTGCACAGGCTCTTGCTTTTGAAGGCAGCTGAAACAGCCAGCACTGTCTGGTGGTGTGAAAGAGATTTTTCTTTTCATTGGGAACACTTTTTTTGCCAAAATGAGATACCAGAAAGCCCCACACTGAACCACAAAACAATCCTCTGGAAAATCTATTCCTGTTTTTGCATATCTTTGCGTTAAGTAGCCTGTGTATCAGTAAATGTCTTGTTTGGTTGTCTTATTAAGTCACACACAGATATCCTTGTTGGTTTAAGAATTTCTGCAGTGTTATATGATGCAGATATTTCAGATTAGCAAAAGTGATCTAGAAAGATAAAGATTATTGTATGTCAGCACAGGCTATTGGATTTCTTCCCGGATGTACCTTACATAAAACAGAACATAAAAGGAGTGTCCAAATTCTAGACTTCCTGCCAGGGATTTTAGGGCCACACATTCCAAATTTGAATAAACTGGTAAGATTTGAAAATTAAACTCTGAAAACCATAATCTTTACATTCTGCTCAAACACTCTGCAGTTTTGCATTGCTGCAAGCAGTGCTACAGAACTCAGTAACATTCCCACTTGGAGTTATTGGTAGAGCCAAAATGGGTAAGTCTTTGCCATCATGAGTGATTAGCTCTTCAGCTTTACCAAGCCCTAATGAGGTTAATTCCAGCTGTATATTGCTCTTAAATGCTGAGAGCTTTTCTTTCATTAAGAAAAAAAAGAAAAAAAACCCTCTTTTTTAAAATGTATGCATGTCAAAATCTGATAATCAGTTGTTTAAGTACTGTGACTAGAAATTTTTCCTTGTCAAAATGGTAATAACAAACCTTTACAAATTTCCAAGTGGTTGAGCAGAAGAAATTGGGATTGAAAGAAAAAAAAGAATAGTGTGATGAATAAGTACAAATTGACTAAAGAAGAGCTGGGATTTCTTAAGTTTTGAAACAGGAGGCTTTCTGAAGTGGGACTGCTGGGATACAAGAGGAGAAGGACTACAGTTAGCAAACATCTATTCCTTTGGAAGTTTGGGGGTGATTTTCTTTTCACAAAAATCCATAGGGAAAATAGTATTTCTAACAAATTGCATTAACGTCTGTAGCTTTGGTGATTTTAGATCTTGCTGCCCGCAGCTGGCCGTTACACCTTGCCACCAACCCTTGTGCATCAGTGGAGGTGGCAGAAGATGCCTGTGCCCTGTGACTCTGGCTTACCTCATCAGGCAGCCCATGAAATCTGCTTTTGCTATGCTTATGGACAGATGTGCCCAAAGTGTGGACCTACTGATTCATGGACAAAGTGTTTGTATATGCCACCACTGGCATGGTAACAGGCAGCTTGAGAAGGCTGGGGTGTGCTAGGGTGAGAGTCAGGTAAACAGCAGCAGCTGTTTGCTTGGGGAATATGTGCTGGGACCCCAAGGGTCAGCTATGTATCAAATGAAATTTAAGCAGAGGATAAGTGTTTCAGAAAATGCGTGCCAAAAATTGTTTGCAGATTTATGTTTCAGTCGTGGTTTGCTTATGCAATTCTTCATGCTAACTTTGAGGACTCTGCATCCTGTTTTTCTTTAATCATGTATTTTACGGATTAAACAAAAATGATTCTTCTTTTTTTCCACTTTGCTGCTCTTCTCTGACAAGTTTCAATATGCCCAGGAAGCTATCTGTGTGGTTGAAAAGAGTAGGGATCAGCCTGAAATTCTGCAGCTATCCCACACTAATTTATTAAAAGATGTTGGTTTCTAATGGGGGTGTACAAGAACGGAGTTGTAAGAAAGTTCTTTGAGTCGTATTTGTGCATGTGCACAACTGCCAAGTTCTCTTCCAGCTATAAACTTATTTTACCATTTTAATTTCTTGAATTCTGTTTGGTGTATAATATTAAACCATTCAACCCCAAATTTGGCAAACATTTGTCAGTTTTTGCCAAAGTGTAACCCCTTGTCCTGGTGAGACTGAAAGATCTGTGCTTTGGGAATGGGAGAAACAAAAATTCTAGTTTCACCTGTAACAAAGATTTCTCCCAAAGTACATCTTGTTTTGGGAAGAGGAGGGAATTCACAGTTAAAGGATTTGCATGCTATAAGCTGGAGCAGCAGGAACTGTGATTAAACAAATCAGGATTCTTAACTTGCCCTAAGGTCCTAAGCAAAAATAGGGAGGTAAAGGCAACATAGTTTGCTTTTCAGAGGAACATGTGGAGCAGTCCATGCCGTGAATGAACTGATGAATGGTGTTTTGCATTTCATCGGAGACCTGTTCTCACTGTAAAGATTCCAGTAAGTCAATTTGCCAATGTTACAGTTGAGGCTTTTCATCAGTCTTGCATTTGCATTACTTAGGTAGTCTTATTTCAGAAGTGCATATAGCTTAGATAACTGATCAGGTTCATGTAACTGATCTGTTTGTGATTCTACCCTCTTTACCTCCCACGAGTTGTACCTTTCTTGTGCAAATAAGCTGCTGCTACTGCCTTTGCTTGATCTCTACATTACAGATGTTTCTAATTGACTCTACTGTGACAGACCGGGGGATATAGTTACAGAGGTTGACAGGTCCCAGAGTCCTTGGAGGCACTGTTCTGTCGCCTGACGCATTCCTTGTGCTAACATCTTTTTGGCAAACTTTCCTAATTATTACAGCCAACCAGTACCTCTGTGTTTAATATGGAGAGTGTGGAGGGATAGTGTCTAAAAGCCAGCAAAGAATGCAGGCTTCTGAGAACTGAGATGTTTCAGTATCTGTTTTGTGGTTAAGAGGCATTGGTGCTGCTATTATGCCTGATTTCAGTTTTTTCCGCATTGTATTTTTTTGCACCAGCAATGCACTTAGCCTTTCTTAGCTGTTTAAGATCACAAATAACATATATGTCCCCTTCCCATCCTGCAGGGTTTCACACCCAGTAATTTATTAAAGCTTAATAATATGCAGGAAGGACTGTGATAGTCTTGCATTCTTGGAAGATTTAGATTGTAAAGATAATTGGCAGCCAACCATTGGCATTCAAGTTACCATGGGCCATCTCATTTGTATTGCAAATTTTAAATGGTGATTGTGCTATGTGATGCACTTGCACCTGCCTCAGACTGGGTCAGAGATCCATCAGGTGGAGAGTATTTGTATACACATGAAGAATCTCTTGTGCTAAATGAGCATGACTGTTCCTTGGTTCTGCGTGAACTTTTCATTTAAAGGCACCTGGAAGAGGTGAGCAGTGTTTGCTGGGAGGGTATTGTGCCTGTTCCTGGAGATAGATGGATATCGTGAAAACCTCTTTAGCTCACTGCTTGATGCCGAACAGAAGTGAAAGTGCATGCACATTTCATTAATAAAAGATAGGAGATACCTTTCCAATAAAGAAAGAATGATTCTTTCTTAGCCTAGGAAATGAGAGCTGCCTGTTTAATGAATTTTAAGATTGGGAATCTCATTCTCTTACATCTATCACTTGAGAATAAGAGTGATTATTTCCTATTGCTCTTCATGGAATACAGTTATAATTGCCTTACTGTAACAATGTTCACATTAACACTTAATTGTTAATGTCCTCCTAATTTGAGGAAATCATCACCTCTTCATATTTCATCACCAGCGAATCTTCTTACACTTGGAAGAGCATTTGGAATCATTGAATAAGGTTATGACATATCTTTAGCTGGAAAGCTATAATTTAGATATATTTATTGACTTGAAATTTGTTTCTGTTGTCTTTCTGAGTAGTGAAACTTCTTTTAGAGGCTAAATTGCTAACAAAATTGTTTATTGTGCAGAAACAGGAACTCTTACGTAGTATAAATACTGTAATGTTGTTCAGTGGCAGAAAAGTGCAGTGGCTTTCTTCATCTCATTTCTACATTCAGCCTTGTGGTGAAAGATACATTAGTAAGTATGGAAAAAATTACACAGGGGAAAGGTCAGGCTGACCGTGGTAGCCTGCAGTTTTCTCTTTTCAGGTGGAGCAGCATATTCCTCATGTTTTTTGAGGCAATCTGCAGACTCTTGAGTTGCTGTATTTTGGACCAGCTAGGGTGGAAGACCTATGCCAAAGTAGCACCAGTTACAAATCGGCGACATCTTACCAGGTGTTTCCCTCTTCTATTTATTGTTTCAAAAGAACGTTTGTAAAATGTATAGTTTGAGTTGTCCTCTTTAGCATGACAGAGGGCCGCAGGAGGCTGGAAGTGTAAGTGGGAAGAAAGATTAATAGGAAATTTCTTGACTGGAAAAACTCCTTCCTTCCCCTTATCTTCTGGCTGGAGAGGTTCCCTGGAGTGGGTGCTCTTCTGTTGTGCTCCTTCTTCATCAGTTTTCCTTCATTAGAATGTTATTCCATAATAGTCCAAGATAGGAAAACTGCAAAAGGAACAAAGCTTTCAAGAGTTGGGGAGAACAAGAAAGAAATGGAGAACAAAGGGTAGGGGGGAACCACCCTTGCCTTAACTTGCTTCTATTCGATTCCTTCTATTATTAACTGCAGAGTAGCAGACATCATATTGTGAGGGTATTAACTTAATAGAAAAAACACCCATATTTGTCTGCTGGCTGTCTAAAGCCAGTGCTCTCTAATGGTATGAATACTAACATTCAGTTATATTTCAACAATTCCATTTAGGTCCATTTTCACGAAATCACTAAAGCACCCTGCAAGTGTGTTCTCTTTTGTTGGAGTACAAATGGTTAATCTTCAGTCATGTGGATTTTAGCATGTAATTCCAGTTCTTAAATCTGTCAGAGCTGCTGATTCAAAGTTGGTTCCTAAAAACAAAATACATGTGTGTGTAAAAGGGAGGAGGAAGAAAGGCTTTATAGTAGGACCCCAGGGAACCTCTTGTATTGTAGGAGTGTGATAGCTGAATACTGGAGTATTTTGAAAACACCTTGAAAAAGTGAGTCCACTCCTCTAAATAATGTTGATTGGCACAATTATTATTCAGGAATGTCTGTGAAAGAATTGCTTCTAGCATGAGCTGGTATCTTATGAAACAGTTTGTTGACAAATGAAAAGCTATAAAATTGATTTTCTTCTCTCATAAAAAAGCAATCATTAATTTGTTTTCTCATAAGCATCTTATCCCCCTTCTTTAAAATGCACACTGAAAAATTATTGTTATTAAAATATTATTTTAAAAAATTATTATTATTAAAATCTTTTTTATTCTGTGCATATGAAATATTGTTTATTTTTTTATGATAAGTGTCTTGCCTGTTTAAATGTGTATTATAATCTCATTTATTTCTTTTCCTTCTAATTCTCAATGATTTGTGCTGTAGTGTTGCATCTGCCGAAACACTTTCTTCTAACATCCATACAAATTATAATTTGTGCTGGTTTCACGACTGTGCAGGTGATTATCACAGCACGTGCTAGATGAATATGCTCTGCATGTCTGTCTGTGTGCGTGTGAGTGCAATACATCCTAACAAAATGAAAGAAAAGTAATCCCCACTAAGAAATACTCAGAAGTAAGGATTAGTATGTGCACATTTTGGCTTTCCGTATTTGAAGTAATAGATCTAAGTGGGTTGTAGAATTTTATTTTGGTTATGCTTGGGTTTGTGTACTGCCCCTGACAAGATATGTATGAACTCTTTAACAACTACAGAGTCTGACCTGAGATTTTTTACCACAGCATGTATGTATGAGCATGGTTGCTCCTTCGCTCATTGTCCACAACTTTTTCTGGACTCCAGTTACAGTTTTCGCAGGTGTTATTATAGTCACAAGAAACACAATGTGATCTGTTGCACTCTCTGCAGTGGATGGTGTAGGAGGCAAGGGGTGCAAAGACCATGGCTATGCATTCCCACTCCTGGAGTCTGGGAAGACTGTTTTGCTGTGACCTTGGTCTGGTTTTTCTCTACATTCTTTGCTGTCCCCAAGCTGTAAGACTGATGTGTTTGGACAAACTCATTTTGTCAAGTGGAAATCTCCTTAGAAAACTAGGAATAGAAATTGATGGGAACTCTGCATGATAAAGTGTTCAGTGAATTTTTTCCATAACATATGATGAATTTACTTAGGAGCAAAGTCTAATAACTACTTTGATTATCTGCTTCGTATGCTTTCAGCTGGAGTTGTCTGAATTCTTTCTATACTTACTATGATAGGATAGTTAACAGTCTGGCTTGGAAAACTTATTAAGCCATGTTTACAGAAAGAATACATCAATGATTTTACTTTACTAGAGGGTGGGTTTTTTTCAGATTTAAGTAGCTCTCCCAAGAGAATCTTAAATATGTTGTATATCTCTCTTTTAAAAGAGGAGAAAGAAGCTGAAGAAGTTTTCAAGGGAATAGAAAGAGGGAGAGAGGGAAATGGCAGTTCATTTCTGTCTAATTCTTAAGCCTATGAATGACTATGCTAGCCTATAGAAGTAATTAGATCAGTAGAAGAAAGAGCTCTATTTTTAACAAGCAATGATTCCTTTGTTTAGGGAACACCCTTGCTTGCCAGGTCACTTGCTTGCCCTGTAAAAATACCTGGTGGAAAGCAAAAAACGTGTATTATAAAACGGTCATTGAAGAAGACATAGATTATGCTTGGGTCACAGGCACAAACCTTTTGGAGTTGCTTTGCCCACAACTCTATGAATTGACACCAAAAACAAAACAAAAGAGCTTTACATTTCCCACAGGTGCCATCCCTCAGTCAGGGGCACAGGCTGCCATGAAATGCCATCCCATTCCTCTTAAAAAAGAGAGCTTGGAATGAGAAGCAGTGAACTGTTCTCCAGATGTTTATCTCTTCGATTTAACATTCCTTTGTTTGTGTGTGAGGAAGTTACCTGCAAAGTACAGTATTTTATTTAATTCCAGGTACTTTTGAAGCAAGTAATAATTGAGAAATTGAGGAAGGAGATTTATTTCAGCTAAAGTTTGTTTCAGTTTGGTTGAGGAGATGTAACCTGCAGCATCTCTCTGAATTTAGGGCAGCTGAGAGTGCGGTGGAAGCCTAAGTTGTATTGGCTTGCTCTAATATCTCAGTCAAGAAGTTGAATATTATGTGCGAGGCAGGGAATGGAAAGCTACAACATTTTAGGGATGAAGCCAGGGCCAAAATACCTTGTGGTAGCTTGCTCCAGTGCAAGAGTGCCTCTTATTTGTCCCCCTGTGAAATTGTGCGTAATGAATTTCCTGCTGATGCTGTATCAGCAAGTAATTGCTTTTACTGTATCTTAAAAGCTTTTCATACTTTTAAGTTCTTCAGTGCTCTTCAAATTTTATGTATTGCTCTGAGTAACTTTCCTTCACGCTTAAACCGCCTTCTGCTTCCAGCCTTACTGAAAGTGGACCCCACGTAAGAAAATTACTGCTGTGCTTAGAAGAGGTTTTCCAGCTAAACACTTCATTCATAGATATATAGCTCAATAACTGCATCTTTTAAAACAGATCATGAGTTATGTACCGTTTGTCGCATTTTCAGATGAAAATCTCTCGCACACTTTCCTCTCCCTGTTGCTTCCCTCCTGTTCTTCAAAAGGAAGAAGAAAATGGGATGTGGGAAGGTTTGTGGATTTATTTAAAACTATGTAAAATGCAATATTCAGGTGTTTGTGGGGAAGCATATCCAGTTATATCATTTATAGATCAATTCTGGCAGGAGTTCTGTCAACCATATACTCTAGATCTAGTCATTCCATTGGTTATAGTTCCATTTTGTATCAGTATTACGTTCTTATGCTGTCTGCAGTGTTAAGCCCAGGTGATTTTATTTCTGAACTCTTTTTTATAAACCATATTTTTAGCTTAATCTATTTTCTTGTTGCATAGTGATTTAAGAGGTATTCGGTCCATTTCTCGAATTTTGGCTGAGAAGAAGCTTTTGGGTTTTTTTGGAGAAGGGTCATACAGTTAAAAGCAACAATAAGTCTCAAAGATACAGAAAGAGAATCACTCCTTAAGGGAATCAATTCAATACGAATACTTCCTTGCATTTGTTAAAGAAACCCTACTTTTTTTGTAGGCACAGTGTTAGTGTCCAGCTGTTTTGAATGAACTTCTTGGGTTATACTGTTTTCTGTTTTCCCTTCCTTCAAGATGTTTTAGTGGAAAGAGAAGAGTTTTTCCATTTTGTAAAGCGACCTGAGGCTACTCTAAGCATGCAAGAAAAGAGCTTTAAAAGCACACGTGAGACTCGTCAGAAAAATCACAAGTAAAATTCCATCCACTCAGATGACGATTTTTTTTTTTTATAACATGCAGCCAAAAAGTGGGGATTTTGTGGAATCTTATTTAAGATAGCAGTAGAATTACCAGTAACATTAATAGAAACAGGTTCAGACCTACAGTATTAATTGTTGTCTCCTACACAGCATTTTGGGTGGCTTGCTTGGAAGAAAGTTTGCAATTGAATTTACAATACTAACACCAACTTGGCAGTGGAGCAGGTATTTTATTTTCTGTTTATTTCATAAAATCATAGAATAGTTAGGGTTGGAAAGGACCTTAAGATCATCTAATTCCAACCCCCCTGCCATGGGCAGGGACACCTCCTGCTAAACCATGCCACCCAAGGCTCTGTCCAGCCTCACCTTGAACACCACCAGGGATAGGGCATTCACAGCTTCCCAGGGCAGCCCATTCCAGTGCCTCACCACCCTCACAGTAAAGAATTTCTTCCTTATATCCAGTCTAAACTTCTGTAAATTTGCTACAGTCTTCAATGCAAGTCTTGGTGTTTTGGCCAAAAGGTTATTGTGTGCATCTAAAATGCTCATATGTTAGTCTAATAACTGCATGCAGTGAAGATCTTCAACAAGAAGTACAGATACTGTAGTTTCATTGGTGACCTGATATACTCAAGGTATATCAAGGCAAACCTGAAAAAGAATATTTTAAAAAGTTGCAGGAATTAACTGACTGAGAGGTTACTGTATGTAGGACACGCTAGAATTTGTGTGGCCTGAAGCAGAACATTCCTTTCAAGCTTTTTTTTTTTTTCAAACCTCTAAAAGTATTTGGTGAAGAATTCAGAACTCAGTTTAGCTTTCTTAGAGTGTACGATATTGCAGGAGCTGTTGCATAAGTCAGATGGTTATTTAAAGGTACTGCCTAAATTAGACAATTGACTTTTTTACAAATCAGCTTGATTAAATCAGTTAATCAGCTTATTCCTTTATTTGTTTAATGTCTATTGTGCTTTAAGGTGATTGTTACTGTGGTCTTCTGCATAAGAAGGCAGCCTCGATTCTGTAGTGGCTTACTAGGTGCTGCGCTATTCAGCTACTGCAACAGCTAATATGGTGGAATGATAAGTGAGAGGTCAGTGTCGATTCCCTAGATGATTACCCAGCTGAGCAGCAAGTAGCTGGCATGATCCTAGCATGGCCTAAGTCCTCGGTCTTTTCTGGGTGGCTCTGACTGGTGCAGGGGATGAGAGGGAGAAGCAGCTGTCTGGTGTTGAATCCGGGTTGATCATAGTCAAGCCAGTTACGCAGTGATATACCACAGCCTGTGCTGGGCTGCAGGGTAGAGAGACTCACCAGGAACTATGCTACCCTGCTCCATCATCACTCCATTAGGTTGGGGGTTTCCTTCTGGAGGGGCAGAGAGGCTAAGCAATGCTGCCAAGCATGAGCTGCCAAGGGGATTCTCCTGGGGCAGAAAGCTAGCAAAAAGATACCTGTCCCGCATTCAATCCTGTCTAATATGTCGAAGACCTGGGAGGTTGATATAATGTCTGCTGAGTGCCTCTGGAGCCATTGTAGGGCTCATGAAAGACATGCAAATGCATAGCTAGCAGGACTTTATGAACCCAAGTGAATACATTGAAGTAAAATATCCTTTGCTACTGCTACCCACAGTATTTGTTTGCCTCTTGCTTTTGGTGACAGCAGTTGCCCAATTATATTGAACAGTTTGAACAGTTAGTCAGAGGAAAATACTGTCTATGAGTATGTAAAAGAACTACATAACTGACTGAGAATAAATTGGTATCCAGGGTGCATTGCCTGTGAATTGGTCAGAAAGAAATCATGTAGTTTTCCCTTCTCACTTTGAGTAATGATGCTGTTTGAGTTGTGAAGAATCTAGATAACTTGAAATGAAAGACTGAAGAGATTCAGATGGAGCTGCTGTTTTTTCTGGAGTGTTTCACACCAATGAACAAGCTCTTTCAGAGGAACTTGAATTAAGCTGGTAATAAAGATATCCAGGCAAGCTGGTCTCAGTTTTTAATTTGAAGTTATTAGAGTTAATTATAAGAAGAATATGATTCAGAGTAGCTTTAAATACTACTTTTCCTGGTAAACAATTTCTTAAAAATGCAAAGGAAAGTTGTATTAAGAGTAGATGTTATTTTTTACATTTTTACTTTGGTGAATTATGTGTTAGTCAACTTTTCAAAAAATCAGTCACGCTGGTATGCTTTCTGTGTGACAGGCTGCAACTGAACCTCATTATTCATACAATAAAAAATACGTCTGTGTGTGATGTTACCAAATCAATTTGTGCACCATCTATTTTGCACTTATGGATAGTTTGTGCTCTTTTATGAGCAGAAATAGTAGTCAGCTGGCAATAGTAGAAGACAGAGCACAAAATGGATGGAATCCAAAACGTCTTCTTTGTGTGGTAGGTCCTTGTTTCATCCGCTATCAGTTTTTTCCATGTCTTATCAGTATATACAAAGCAGATGCTAAGTCAAAAAGCAAATACACTCTTAGTTTTTATAAATCAATCCTTTTGCCTTGTAACAGGCAGAAAGTTAAATGTGGGTGGGGAAAGGTCTCTATCTTGTCTGCTTGGCAGGAAAGGGTCATGCCTAACAGTAATTGCTTATTGGATGTAATTCTGTTCAAAGGTATTGACTTGGCAGGCCTGTCTTGCCAGAGCCCGAGCTAGTGTGAAACAAAGCGTAGGGTATTTCTTGTGTTGTTGAGATGCACTTCACAGCATGAATGAAGGAGCAGTATGCTGTATCAAGCTTATAAGTAAGGAGAAAAAGAAATCTTGAAGGTGTCGCTTGCTGGTCTATTGCATGTGTTTAGGAATTGAGAAGTGCATGCTCTGTGATAATTTTGTGCTCTTACTGTCCAGTTATCTCTGAATTTCATACTCTTACTGTCCTGATTTACCTCAGAAACGTTTTTGGGGTTTTTTTATGATTTGGAAATAAGATGGCAACCGAAAAGGACAGACTATGAAACCAATCAGAGGATGTCAAAATGACTCCTGCAGTTATGTGAGTACAGTTGGATGCAGTGCAGTTACTGTTCCTCTCTGCCTTGTCCCTTTTTTGCTTCCCTTGTAAAGCACCTAGGTGTACTTACTGGCCTTTGGCAGCTGATGCTATAAATGTATCGACTGAGTACAAATTCTGGTATAGTCCTTCACTGCCAGCTGTTACCCATCTCTCTGATCCTTGCAGATAATGCATCCTTTCTCAGGAGTGGGCTTCACTGTCCCTCATTAAAAAAAAAAAAAGTTGATTTCTTTTTTCCCCTCATTGCCAGATGAAACTTGCTCTCTGAAACTTAGTTTGAGTTTATTTCTAATTCTCAGCTGTGCAAAAGGCACTGGGAATTAAATTACAAAGCTGATGTTACCTCATGTTCTGCAAACTAGTCCCCTGAGGCATTTCATCACTGTGCACACTTGAGACTTTACAGTGATGCAGCAGGGGTGTAAAGTGCCTAAACAAAACATTATGCCATTATTAAAAACAAAATAATAATAATAAAAAAAAAGGTTAAAAGGGGGAGTAACTCTTCCAGCCAGGTTTCTAGGCAGAACTGCCAAGTGGCGCATATCCCGAATGACGTGCCTTAGGCAAGGATGTCCTGGAGCCCTGCTGCAGTCTGCGAGGGGGCAGCAGGGACTCCCCTGTGAGTCATCCTGCCCACCAAGCAGTGCTTTCTCCCCGCTGGATTCCAGCCATAGTGCTAAAGCTATAGCTGGGGTGCAGGTGGCATAGGAGCAGGACATATGCTGCTGCCCTTAGAGGGGTCCCTATCCATGAAGCAGGAAGTCAGCTGGGGTGGAGACTAGTCCCAGACATCACTTCTGGGGTGAAACACAGTGCAGAAGTAGGTAAAACCATGCCTTGAATCCTGTGTTTAGTTGTGGTTGAGTTACCATCAATAGAGGTATTTATATGAGGTGTAGATGCGGCACTAAGGGACATGGTTAAGTGATGGACTTGGCAGAGCTAGGTTAACAGTTGGACTCTGTGATCTTAAAGCTCTTTTTCCATCCTAAATGATTTTATGATTCTGTGGAGAAAGAGGAGATTGCTTTGGACTCCTTTTTACCATTGAGCCCTTGCCCAGCTGAATTGGATCTCTCCGCAAGTTCTAGTCTTCCTTTAATATAATCTTATGCTCTAGCTTCTCATTGCTCCTTTTATGTATTATGATCACCTAATACGCATCCTGAATACTGTTTTGTTATTTCTCATATTCTCACCCATATTCTCCACTTTATATGGGGGCTTCTGCTTGTTGTGAAAGGAGCTGTTTTCTGTTTCGTTTGGCTCCTGAAGCTTCTGTTTAGAATTGGGAGAGAAGGAAAATAAAATTGTGTGTTTCACTAAGTTCTACTTTTTTTAATGTTTTTCTCTGTGTGGAAATACTAACTAAAAACCAGATTTGGGTGGATTAAAGGTATATAGGTTCATAAATTCATGTTCAATTAATTCAGTGGATTTAGGGAAAATAGTTGCAAAAAGTGAACCAGTCATTTCAGCATTAAAAAGGAAAATTTAAATTTTAAATACTGTAAATGAAATTATAAGAGTTAAGCTCTTCCCATGTCCCAAAAGCAAAAGTTATTTGCACAGGAGTAATGCTTAGGTATTTATTCATCCTACACAGTACAGATAGTTTCTTCCAGCTGATTCCTGTGGTGACTGCTTCAGAGAGGAAATAGTTTTGTGTAAGCCCCTGAATCTTCTGACTATATGAAGAGATCTGGGAGAAGTTCAGGTGGCAGAAGCTGCTCCTGGTGTTGGCAGGTCTCATGCCTGTGCAGCTGCTCAGAATGCACTGGAAAAAACCCTGGGTGCTGAAACTGCAGGAATAGCAGAAAAATCTGAAAGTTGGATTTTCTGCTCATCTAATCTTCCTGATTAGATATTTATGTGGCCTCATAGTGTCCAAATGATTCAGCCATCAGTGGTTATTTTCTCACAGCAGTGACATACTGCCATTTTTGCCATGGAAAATGCAAGGTAGGACAGCATATAGGAAATCCGATCTGGGACATGGCCGACACTGGATCATGACATTCAGGTCCTTAATCTACTGCTTCATACCTTGTTTTCTCTCATAGAGGCTACCAACCCACTATTTGCTGTAAGTCATAATGGACAAGAGCAAGTAATACTGAGGAAATAATGTAGATAGTTATAGTAAGGTCTAACTTTTAAGTGCTCTTCCAGTGTCTCAAAAATGCCTTGATGAGCTCCTCTTTTTATATGTTAAAATTGTGCAGAAATTTGCTTCTTTGCAAGAGAAAACAGGACAGGGCCACCCTGCAGTAGCAATCTCATTGTGGTGCTGTGACACTCTGTATTCATCAGCTGTTGGGTCTCAGAGTAAAATGTAGTCAGGTGCTAAGTGGCTAGGAGGTGCAGTCCTCAGTGCATTTAAGTTCCTGATATGAAGTCTGTAGGTGTTGGCAAAGGCTTCTTTTGGCTTGGTCGGTTGCTAAGTTAGGGGGGCAGAGGCTTAAAAGCCGTCTTCTGTCACTTACCTTTTTCTGCTGTAGGAGCTCTGTTTAAGTTAAACAAGTTCTAGAGAATGCTATCTGGATGGAAAATAACAGAGATTTGAGTTGTCAAAGCCTTAGACCAAAACAGAAAAGAGTGTTGAAGTGTTGTCTCCATCCTAAGATTCAGACACAGTATCTTACAGCCTTTAGCTGTAAATGGTGAAATAGTAGGACTCAGTGCAGGTTTTATGCTGTCAATGAAGGTGTTTGTTGCTGACCTGCAAAATCCTTCAGAGCAGGCTGGAAACAAATATGAGAACAGTTTTGTAGATACTAGATGTAACCCTGCTGGCCCTTTAAACCATCTCTGCAGAAAGTCTATTGGTGATGAGAATGCCTTCTTCCTGACAGGGGGGATTTACACTACAAAAACTTAAATTATTTCCTGAAGTTGTAATAAGTCAGCGATGAAGGCAACTCTTCTGCACAGACCCTCATCTGAGACTGCTTTTAGGTCGTTGGTGGCTTGGTTATGCTCAAAGGAATATTTGTTCACATTGAGATTTTTACTATTTTTTCCAAGAGGATGTTGAAATTTTCTGCAGTCTTAATGGACACTGAAAGGTCCTTGATATGTCTTTTAGCTGAAGCAGACATTCATGAAATGCTGCTAATGTTAAGAACCTTGACAGTAATGCAGCTTCATGCTCTGCTTGCTCAGACAAACCCTTGGTGGCTACAGGGCAGTTCTGAGAGCAGCTGGCTCTTTTGAGTCTGTATTGTTGCTGTGTATTGTGTGTTGTTGCACACTGCTTTTGGGGGATGGGGGAAGCCTTTAGCCCAGAGACTAATTTTTGGACTCAAGGAGAAAGCTACAAAAACTTTTACAGAAGAGGTCCTCTGGTGTCTTTGTGGAGACTTGGGATCCAGGTGGTAAGCACTGGAGCAAGATCTTGAGCTGGCTCAGATTCTGTCAGTGGCCAGACTTTGTGGTAGGATAGACAGTGCCCTTGACTACTGCTGTCAGTCGTATCAGTGTAAACCAGCAGGCATCAGCAAAGTTAATAAATGAAAAAAACAGTGCAATCAAAAGTGGATTTAATTAGCTATTGGTTCTAATTACAGTGCTGTTTTGTGCCTTACTGGATTTTGTATCAGAAGAGTAGTTGGAGTTTATATTATATATAAGCATATATATATATTTATATGTATATAAACACATATATATGTTTACCAAGGTAAGGTATAGGAGGTGTATGTGTATATATGAATTAAAAATGGACTGGAGACCCTGCTAGCGGAACAAAATGTTGCCCATAAAATCTACATGCTGAAGACTTGAAACTGGAGGTTCTGATTCAGTTAAGTCAGTGTTGTCATCTATTATAGGAGTTGGGATGCCAATGTTAACTCAACCAGAATGTTAGTTTTACAGTTTTGTTTCCAATCTTGGTGAAGTGAGCAGGTCGTACTGAGCCATCTGAAAAAGTTTATGTTTCTAGAATATTCTGAGCCCTAGCTACAATGCTGAGGAGAGACAGCTGATGTTTTGTGAGTCCTTGTTTGTTTGAATGGAGGGAGTTGGAGTTGAGAAAAAGATCTGCTCATTCAGTACTAGCACATCATTCTGAGAGCTAGGGATGGTTATTGTTTCAAGACAATTTCTATTTGGCAAAGATATATAGTCTCCTGACCCATAGAGGATCTATAAACTAGGTCTGGAGTAAGCTCTTTCACACATTTACTCATTCCTTCTTTGGTTAAATGATTTCCAGCAACACACTTGACAGCTGTAAATGTAAGGGTGCTGTACATCTCTCCCTGGACAAGACCCGTTAGCAGTGTGAGCAGATCTGGGCTCAGATATGCACGCTAGCTAATTCTTGCTTATCCTCACACAAAGAATGTAAAAAATGTGTCAGCTTTCAAGGGTCAGAAGCTAAAATATGGATGTGTTTATTGCATATTTTGGTTGTCCTTTTAATAGACAGCTTGACACATTCTTTCAGTGAACTTTCTGGAAGACAAATAGCTCAAAATGGACACAGGAGAAATCACTCTTGTCAGGATTCCCATACACGTAATTACCTTCAGGTGTCAAGTGTACTTAGTGGCTGTTGATTTTCATTTTTTTTTGCTGTTCAGACATTTATACCTGTCCGTAAGGTATTAATTTTTTTAATGTGGACATTCTTAAAGGGAGGATATGGAAGATCAGTTGTTTCAGACTTCGCTTTCCCTTAGGAAATGCCTGGTATCACATTGTAGGTAAGTCTTTTGAAGACACACTTTTGGTCTGCTTTTTTCAGGCATGCCTAAATCTCCTTGCATAACTTAAGCATTGAAAGATGTTCTTAAGCTTTTCTTCTATGTGTAGGATAGCTAGATTGTTTTGAAAAACTGTTTTGAGCTACTTTGTTCCTTTGCTTTTAAGCTTTTTGTGTGTGATATGCTGAACAGTTTTGAAAGTTATTAGATCAGCTAATCTACCGTGGTACAAAAACAGTGGCAAGATGTGCTTCTTAAAATTACAAGCCTGGGAATGTAATTGTCAATACATGTTACTTTGCATTCAAATGAATATTTAATTTTTTTACAGCACCAAGCAACTAATGGAAGGATGAAATGATTGTAGTCAGAAATCAAAAGTCTCAGAATACAGAAGAGAGCAGTACCAAGAAAATGTAGTATGAAGTCTACTTTGAATATGACTACCTTGAAGTTTTTCTGGTGACTGGGAATGTAAATAATATACCAGAAAAGTGGGAGAGATGATGCAGTCAGTTACAGAAAGAAAAATGGATGTTTTGTTGTGGATGGACATATTTAGATAAAATCTTTCAAGACACTGCTAAAAAAGAATTCAGATTAATTTGTATCGCATGTAGTCAGCTTTTAATAATTTAATTGAACATTAGATAAACTTTTGCTGATCCAGGGACTCCTGGAATTTCACATCTTGTTTTTCAGTCCCAGCATTTGACTGGTTCTCCAAATCCAAGAAAAATTACAAATCAGCATTTTTTTTAGTCTGTATAAATGCAGTCTCAACATGACAGAAGTAGAATGTTCAAGCTAATTATGAAAGGAATTATTGGCTCTGTTCATATAGGAACTCCTTTAATATTTGCAAGAGTGGTTTAATGATGTGATCTGGCATTAATTCTGCACTGCATCATCATCAAACCAAAAAAAAAAAAAAAAGGCCTCCCTTGGTGTTTTTTTTGCCTTAAGGGCTGCTGAAAGCTGATTATTCTTCTAATCAGAACCGTCACAATCAAGGCAGACAATTAGCTAGGTTAGGTCTCTGCTGATTTCTGCTGTGGCCCTGAGCATCAGATGGCCTTGAGCACTCTTGGATTTCAGCAAGTTTTTCCATAATACCTGTTTTGCTCCACCTGTTGTCATTAAGACCCTCTTTTCTTCTATTGAAGTGCTTAGTTGTGTGTATGCTTATTTATATTACACCGATCCCGAAGGCATTAGCTGCCCTTCAGAAGAGAAAGCTCACTAGCCTAGACAAAAAATACAGTTTTAAGTTTCTAGTGAGTAATACAAAATTGTAGACATTATTTTGATATACCATGCATGTGTTTCTGAGTGTGCAGCTAATCCTGTATTTTTATCAGTAACGTTTATTTTCACACATATATTAAACAGCTATGTAATTGAATATGCAATTTGGGCATGTCGTGGTGAACCTTTGTGTTTGTAAATGGCAATATACTCCTGTCAGCAGCCTGCGTCAGTCATTAATTCTGGTTTTCCACTATTATTTTTGCACACAGTGGATGCTGTTCTGCTTAGCTGAAGTTTATCTACCTGAGTGGCGTATTTGATGTCTAAATGAACTAAATATTATACTTAGTAGGCCTGATTCTGTTCCTATTCATCCCACATATTTACGTGCTGAAGCAAGGGAGTTGCTCCCTGTTTTGCCCTATTGCAGAAGAAGGTGAAAATTAATGCAGTAGCTCTTGTGGGATGGACAGTTTTGTCTACAGATCATGTGTAACTGAAGTAAATGGCAAGCTGTCACATTAACTTGATCTTTCCCTTTCTCTACTATATTCTTAGAAATCTTAATGACTCATTAATGCTTTTCTTTCTTCAGTTTCTAGTCTCCTTTTGCATAGTGTGTGGTTTAGTATTGTTAAAAAATGAAATAAGCCCAATATATTTAAAATATAAAAGGCATGTTTAGCTTTTCTTTAACATAGGCAAAAGAAAAGGTAGAGAACAGAAGGTGACTGAACTGGTAATTCCTTTCAACACCTGTCATGATGCTCTTAAGCTTGTTGGTAATATTAATGTCAATGTCATAATATTTCTGTAGTATAAAAATCAGTATCGAGTGACAAGTTTTTACGGATATTTTTTTTTCTTTTCACAATATGGTTTCCTTCAGTTATTGAGTAGAAGAATTGCTTCTAGGGACAGATGAAGTTTAACACCTAATTTAATGCATTCTTAAAAGTAATGATTCATATCAAGATGATTTTTTTCTGTATTTCTTGATGGAAGAACGCAGCTTAAGTTGCTGCTTTTTAGCCGTGTGATCTTGCTGCCACTGCAAACAATATTTTGAGGACAGAAGCTGTTTTTTTATAGTGTTAGACAGCAGTGTGGAGATACTTGAATTTTATCTGCTTTGGAGAATGTTAGCAGCAACATTCAGCAGACAAAAAAATCTGATTTAAAGATATAGCAATGAGTGAAACAATGTTTAGCCAATCAACCCCAACATATTAAGAAGTCATCTTCTCTGTTGTGCTGCACTGGAAAACGATTTCTGTGTTTCAGGCTGAGAAGTTTGAAATAATTGATTTTGAAGGGAAGAACAGGTTTCAATTTGCCTTTATGCAAGTTTGTTCATTTGTAATGTGTTTACAAGACTAGATATTCCATTCCCAGTGTGTTATGAGCACAGACATTTAAACAGACTGTGTTTCTATGTCTGTACTGTGTTGTGAACACACGTACATAACTGATACTAACCACTGGAGCTGATATAGACTCTTGCTGTCTGGGAATTTAATCAAGTGCATCATCTCAGCACATAAAAGCAAGAAAATAACATGGGTGAAGTGAATTAAGCTGTAATGTTTGAACGCATAGGAATTACATGCTGCCACCTACATTCAGGTTACTGGTTAGATCGATGATAGTGTATTGATAAAGTCTTGGGTTGTTTTTCATCTTGCTTAGCATAGGAATAGTGGTGGTGATGTCATGACCTTCTAATGGACCAAGGAACCATATTTAAAATGTTAATCCTGGTAAGAATTTTTTCTTTTGTGCAATAAAAGGTGCCCGCTCATTAAAGTGAGAGCATTTTAACCCTTTCCCTCTGTGGATTAAGAGTCAAGTATTGACTGCAATGATATCTGTAGTTCAGTTTCCCGGAGATAGAATAATTAAATGAGAGTCTTAAGAGGAATTACCATAATAATATTGGGAATGAATGATTCTTAGTATGAAGTTATTCGTTACCATGTGTCATATCATAAAGTGCTGTGTTCACACATTCTTCTTTGGCTGAGATAGTTTTCTTCTGACATCAGAATAATAATGAATAATTTTACACCCATGTGTAGTCCATGCAGATTCACTGCTTTGTTGAATACTTTCTGCACAGTTAGGCCTAATGCAGGAAAGCATTTAACCATTTACCTAAATCCTTCAGCTTAGTATGTGTTTAATTCTAAAGCATCAGCTTAATTGCTGTCTTGAGCAGAGCTGCTTATTAGAACAGAGACTCTTAATAGTCACATATCTGTAACCTTTTGGGAACTTTGGAGCTACTGTGGCAGGATGTATTTTTTACATCAGTCACAGCTATTATTTAAATAAAGAATAAATATTCATGTGCTGTTACAGAATGCTTACAGACTATTCTGTAATCTAACAAAAGGTGTCTTAAAATAAAGTGCATTTAAATGCCTGAGTTAAAACATACCATAAAAGGTGTAAATAAGGGTCAAAAATGCACTAAAAAGCTGAAGATGTGTGATCATTAACAGAACTAGTTCATAAACAAGGGCAAAATAACATGAAATGGAAAAATAAACCCAACCCAAAACCAGTTAAACAGCTTCATTCAGCACCTCAGAAAAAAGTCTAATAGCTTAGCAAAAAGCAGTAATTTTCTATTGCCTTTTTCTTTCTGTAATCCAAGGAACTGTTAACCTTTTGTAAAGGATTTGGAAGATGGAGGCTGCTTTGTTTCTTAGATGTAAAAGCTAAAGTAGATGGACACATTTCTATACTTCATTAGTGTCTTAATAAATTAAAACTTATTTTTAATATATCTAAAACCATTGTATTTCATTTGACATATTTAATGTACAAAATAATTAAAGTGGGTTGGTTTTTTTTTTTTTTGTTCTTCTATTTTGTTTTGGTTTTTCACTTCATTGATGAAGGGAAATGTTAGGAAAATAAAGCAAATGACCTCTTGCTGTTCAGCATGTTATCTGCAAGTTTGGTGGATACCAAAGCTTTAAATTACCTTTTGCTCCGGGGTGCTTGGAAGGCATAATTTAGGAGAAGATTTTTCATTTGAGGGAGTGAAGGGTCTCTACATATGTTTCTTGCCATTTGGTAAGAAAAAGCCAGTGTAAACAAAGTTGTTGGGTTATGTTTGCTTCACTGTGAATATTACTGCATCACATCTTTGGGCGTAGATAACTTCTCAACAACATTACAGAGCAAGCTTGAGCAGTGGAATAGAGTTCCTGCAGAAATGACTATCTGAATAGGAAGTATGCATCCTTAAAAAAGCAGGGCAAGCTGAGCAGTATAAAAGTCTAAGATATCTTTTAAGTGCAGTGAAAGACTTTTCAGTTGTATTATTTTTGTTATGAGTCAGAATGTACAAGATGAAAGGACAGATCTCGAAGTCTGTATTCTGTTACAGTTAATTGTTAGCTAAACTTGTGTTGTAGGCAGTAGAAAACTAGGCAGTCTTCATTTGTTTAGGCTTTTTTATGTGGCAGCCTCCTTCAAGAGCTGGTGAGATGCCCCGAAACAGAGATCTAATAGATCCTTTAACTTAAGTGTTTATTTTGATTAAAATTATGAACTGGGATAATGAAAATTTGCTTTTTCTCCAATCAGTAAATTTGCTTCCACAAAACCTTGTCTTTGAGGGGTTGATGAGGTGCACTCTTGCCTCTGACTACTACAGGTAAGAAAGGTACATTCAGTTAACAAACATTTGAAGGTGATTGATTGCATTTGGTTAGACATTTGTAATTGGCTGTATCATTTATTATCACTCTTCTTCTAAACAATGCAGCATCACAGATTATAAATTACTTTCTCAGCTATGAAATTCAAAATACAAATTGTATCTCTAGTAGAAAGATGTGTCTTAGGTGTCAGGCTCAGAAATGCAGGGAGAAGAGCAGGAACCAAACTGTACAACTCAGTGTCCACAGACTGTAGTACATCAAATTCCAAAAGTTTCCAGGAATTCAAAAAATTATCAGACCAACTGATGAAGGAGAAAGGAGACTGGCTTCAGCCCAGTTAATTTGGATTCACAGTGTGGATAGAGACTCCAAACACAAATCTCAGGCTGCCTGTAGCATCTGATTGGGTCTGTTACCTTTCAGATTATGTCTTCAACACTGAAGTTTGCCCTGTAAATCTAAATGATGCTTTTGACAGAATAGTAACTCTTCCTTTACCTTCCCCTGGTTCCTCTCTTCATACATCTCTGCAAGTTAAATGCCCATGGCAATGGAAAAACATTAGCCAGGTAGTCTGTAGTCATAGGGATTAAAGCTATCAGAGCTGGGACAGCTGAGAATGAGAGCCTGAACTCTTCAGTAGCACTACTAGGACATGTTGTACCCCTTTATCACTCTTATCATCCACAGCATGGCTGTGTCACTGAAACCCCAAGATGCAACGAGTGCTTTTCTTTAGAGGCTGCAGCAAAAGAGAAATAATAAGAGATCAAGTGAAAGTCATTTATGTCAGCTTTGAACAAATTTTACAAATGCAGGGTCTGAGGAAACAGTCTTCATAAACAGAATGAAAAATGTGCAGCTCATTGATTAGAAGGTGCAGAATGATGCAAAGTTAAGTGGGTGAGGGTCTTGCAGTACTTGAGAATCTCTGGAGTACTCAGATTTATAGGTGGGAAACAAATGTTGATTTGTTTATTCCTGCCTTCATAGAAAGCGAGCATTTAGTTTGTATTTTTTAATGTTTGAATTATCATTGAACATATATCTTTTTGTAATGCCAACTATAAAAAGTCAATACAGGACCCAGCTGTACAAATATACACAGTTATGAGTGTAATAGGGAAGTGATTAACAGTAAGTGGAGTAAACACATTTTTGCAGAATTTATTTCTTAAAGAGCTTTTAAGCCTAAAACCAAATAGAAGATGTCTGTACTTTAAATTCAGTGTCATTGTTAACTGTTATGATGTAACTGAAATTTTTGTTTAGCAATAACATCAGGAAGAAAGATATTTTAAGTCTTCAAATTTAATGGAATTAACACGACGTATGCCATTCAGAGAACTCCTGCATTTTAAATAGGACATATGCCTTTTACTCTTGAAACCTACTCCTTCCCTCCTGTGTTTTGTGTATTTTTTTTTTGCCATGGTTCTGCTAATAGAAGCCTCCTACTTCTTAATGTCGGTTTTCCTTACTTTGGAAAGTATGTGTTTCAGTCAAGGCACATTAAGAAGTTCTCAACAATGAATTTTTACTAAGAACCAAGCCAACAACAATAACCTCCCACTCCCCCCCAAAAAAAACCAACAAAAACTCAAACCCACAAAAAAACCCCAAACCTGAGCTTCTTTTTTTTTTTTTTTTTTTTTTTCCCCCCTCCAGAAAACTAAGACTTTTACCATACTGGTTTTGAGGAGGTTTCTTGGTTCAGGAAGTTAAGAGAATTAAAAGGTTGTAAGTGGTCACCTACAGGATAGCTGTAAACTTTCATAGCCTAGGAAGAATGAAGTTTGAGAGAGCAAAGCTTGGGCAGTTTACTGTATAAGTATTGTAAAACTTGGTCTGTTCTATTTAAGGACAGTTTCCAGATCAATTGCCTATGCATGGGTAGATGCCTCTGACATTTCAAAAGGTCTAGTTTTTGTATTAGCGCAGAATAAAAATAGTTATCATGAGTTAGGTATTTTTTAGTGATTTTTTCTGTTCGGGCCAAACATTCTTCGACTCTTCAGAGTACTTAATAATTCTTTTCTTTGAAAACCTAGATGCTAACTCAAACTGATTTGTTTCATGTTTCTTCCCATGTTCTAGTCCCTGTAGTAGATCACTTGACTCATATAAATAGTCAGTATGAAGTACCAGGTACAGTGGTAACTGATCAGAATCTTATTATTTAACAAGAAAAAATGCAGCCATCCAAATGAGAAGGCACAATGTCTCTCTTGTACCGTTGGCTGATAAGAAGAGGTAAAGGCATGAGATTCTCCAGGGAGACAAGCCATGTAAAACTGATGCTTTTTCTCATGAAGTCCAGCTTCCAGCCCAGTATTAACACTTCCGTGCTTTCTGATTTTAATTTGTTCAGAGTTTTTGCTTTTGACCCCCTCCAAGTAGTGTAAAGAATCTCCCAGATACGGGGGGCATAAGGAATAAAAGGGGAAGGCAGATGCATGTGAAGTGAAATGCAGGGAGATCACTCAGCTCTCTCAAGAAATGTGATAGGCTCTTACAGACAGTTGTGAAACAGTAATTTGAAGTCTGATGAACTCTTTCAAGTGCTGGAGCCTGATTCTGCTCAGCTGTGTAACTGTGATGGAAAGGAGCCAGCCAAAGGCAGAGACCTGGGAGCAACCTTTAGGGAGGCCTTTTCCAGCAGAGTGGGTGGGAGAGTAAAACAAAGGTTACAAATGATAAGTTTCTCTGCCTGATTGATAATGAACTAGTAATAAGTAGCCTTATTATAGTAATAACTTTCCCATGGAAGCCCAATTATTGTGTAGAAGCTTTAGCTGAGTGTGTGTGACCACATCTTATTTTGATCAGCTGTAGCACAGCAAAGCTGTGTAATTATCGTAATCTAACAATTAGCCTGGCATCCTTTTGCAGTGTTTAATTACTCCGATAAATGCTAATTGAATAGAGGACTTAATGACAAGAGAATAAGTTTGTTTCTGTATTGTGTACTTAACTTGCAGTCTTTTCTAGGCATAATTGTTGAAAACTGTTTTTTTTTGAACAACAGCCTTGATTAGTTGTTTCTCTTCTGTTTTGTCAGTCAGTATTTTTTTTTCATACACAGTGTTTTTCTCATGGTGTTCTGAACTTGTCTTAACACATGAAACTGTAACCTAAGGACTGAAAGGTCATAGACAGCTCCTTTATATTGCAGGGGTTTTTTTGTTTGCTTGCTCAGGCTAGCAATATTCTGCTAGAGATCTAAAATGTCACTGACTTGCTACCATTAACAAACCCGCTTCTCTTAGCATCTGGAAAATGTTTAATTTTCTTTTGGTTTGAATAGGGCTAAAATTAAAACAGCTCTTTGATTACTTCATTGTTTGTGCATCAGAATCACTGTTGATGTCAGCAGAGCTATGGGAACAGAGTTTAGGAAGAGCAGAGGAGCATTAAAGAGGTTATTTTTGCATAGCACAGAAATAGCATTTTTAAAATTATCTGTAGTAAAATGGTACACTTAATCCCACAACCCCTCAGATAATTAACAACCACAAGATTTCTCCCATCACACATAACAGCTTTAAATTAGTTGAAATGAGGGGGCTTGGACTATCTAAGAGAGTAATGAGTTACCCTGTTGTGTTCCAGGCACAGCATGCGAGTAGGACTTGGAATGGTCTAATGCACTATACTTGCCACCTAAACAGAGGCAAAAAGCTGTGAGTAAGCTCACTCGTTTGGAATGGTAAATAACTGACATCACCACATCCTAAGAGAAATTAAAATATTGTCCTTTTAAAGAATGTTATTGTTTCCAGAAAATTTTGGGGGTTTGTGTATTATTGCATGTACAAGTATGTACTTTACATTCATCGCTCTGTTGTTAATAATTTAAGCAAATAGTTTCTCAACTAGCTAACAGAAATAAACATAATTTTCAACCTATTTCCGAAGCTTTTCCTGAGTCTAGAGCATTTGTAAGAGATGTTTCTATTGTCTAATAACATTTAATCTACGATGAGTCAGCCTTTGTTGGGATACATACAGGATCTTTTTTCATGATACTGTTAGGACTGGACTTCTGTCTGAGATCTCTCTGTCTCCATTAAATTTAATTAAAACTAGTTTAGTGGCCATAAAGTTTAAAAAAAAAAAAAAACCAACCCAAACAGTAAAAGTAAAAAAAGGAGTAGCTGATTGACCAGTAATAACTGGGGTATGCATGTGCTGCTCACAGAAGCCTTTTTTCCTTAATAAACAGGACCAGTAATTTTTTGCCGTACTGTTCTGAAGAATTATGGGTAAGAGTGGTTTGCATTTATCCCAAGAATGAATGGATTCAGAGAATATAGTTGATGTTGCTTTGCATTTCTGATTATCATTTGAGAGCAAGGCAGCTGGTGTAAGGCATTCAGCAGTGGTAGTGTCCTCTGTAAATTGATGTTATAGGCTGTGCAGGCTCCAGGCAGCAGCATTTGCATCTGATCCCTTCTGATGCCAGACTGAAGACCAGAATTTCAAAATTCATTGTCAGAGCAGGTATTTGAAGTCTTCTCTTACTCACAGTGAAGCCTTGCCACATTCATTTGACAGAACATACTCCAAATAAAGAAAGGTTGACATAATAGAAGGAAAATTTTCCAGTACACTTATCTTGAAGTAGAACAGCTGGTGTGTCGATTTTTCAGGAAGGGTGATGGAATATAACTAATCAGATTTGTATGGGAAGCAACAAGCAGAAGTTATTGCAGTTTTTCATCTCTCTAAATGACAATGGGCAATTAGTGTTATTTGCTTTTCTTAAACTGGATTTTTATAGTGTTTAATCCAAGAAAGGAAGGAAGGAAGAAACAAAAAACAAACAAAACTGTTGCTGTATTCTAAATATCTGCTTAAATAAGTTGTCATTTTTTTTCAATGACCAGCAAAGTTATTAAATTCAAGATAAACCACATATGCTTCAGGACTTAAAATTATGACAAGAAGCATGCACACAGTCTGTGTGCTTGTGCTAGTGGATAAACAGAATACAGAAGGCATTAATTACTCTGCTGATGTTTTGCTAGTCTTGTGTTGCTGTGGTTAAAATTACCATGAAGTTCTTTCTCTGAGTCCTGAATACCTGACCATTTCATCAGTGGCAGTTGAGCCAGACACAGAAACATTTGTTTGACTGTCTTTGCTGGAAGCAGTATGCAAGTTTGTGTAGCAAGATGATGTTTGTTGCTTATGGAAATATTTAGGTTTAGAAGCTACTTAACTATCTGTCTCTGTCTTCAAAATGGCTTTTATAGCCCTACCACCTAATAGCTAGCATTGTGCTATACACATTTCCAAGGCACTCTTTGAATGCCATCTAAAAAAAACCAAAGGTTAATTGTCTTTGAAGAATGGCTCTGTGTTTGCTGTGTTTAAGCCAGAGTGCACAGAGACAAATGACATTATTTGCAGAAGGCCTGTAGATCCTGTCAGGCTTTTGGAGAAGTCTTTTTGCTTGGTTTATACCACAATGCAATGTTCTGTTACGTAAAATCTGGATAGGACTTGTAATGAGATTTATATAAAGATCCTGATTACCACATGGTTCCAGAAGGATGTAGCAGTGCAAAAGAAGATCTACCAGAACAGGATGAAGACCTAGCTGAGTAAAGGAAAAGTACATCAGTAGCATTATTAGAGAGAGCAGGAAATCAGGTTTTCTATTTTGAATGGAATTGGAAAAAGAAACAAACTTATTAAACCTTAAATGTGGTCAACAGGATATCTGTTATTCCTGTGTATTCGTTAATGGATTCTACCTTCCCTTCATATGTTGTGCTACTTAGCATATATAGGTGGCTAAACATTGATAAATGCTTTACTTTGAAGTGGAACTTTGTTTCACTCCAGTACCTGACATTACACTACTAATAAAAGGTTTTCAGCCTGTGAATGTTAAGTGTTTTCCTCTCAGATGTGTGTTCAAAATTCTTGGAAATGTGTTTCTAAACTGTTTCCTTTAAAAGCTTTGAGGAGTCTCAGCTGATTAATTTTTTTGTGAGTTACTCATGGCCATCCCTTGCCTTTCTGATCAGGTTAGAGGCCTTTGTGTTTCCTCTTTGAGAAGCTAAATACAACACACTGCCTTGCAGCTGGGGCAATAAGAACAGTCGCAGTTTATTCCAGGAGGCACGCTGGAGATGCTAGACTTTTTTTGAAAAATAAAATTAGTTCTGCATCTCTTCAGCAGACTTGCTGAGGTTTTGATTACTGGCTTTTGTAAGATATTACAAGAGGGGAAATAAATACCTGGCTGGTGCTTCTTAGTTGGCTGATAACCTTTTTTCAGTATTGCTCTTACTGTATGGAATGAAGAGTCTGCACTCAGAGCTGCTTGGTACATGTTTTCCCCACAGCAGGTTCACGGCTGTGCCAGCAATTCAGCTAAAGGCCACTTTAGATAACTTTAGATCTCCAGTCTTAGACGCATAAATGTAAACACCTTCTGGCTATGTGGAATGACTGTGGAATGAAAATATTGAGAGAACAGGAAAAGAAGGACACTGTGATAAAAAGGACTTGGTTGTATGCTTCACCCTCAGACCTTTTTTGCAGGCAATGCTTACTTCTTTCTTTCCATGTTTCTGACAAGGCAGTGGTCATACAACTGTGCCAACACTTAAGAAATCAGAAATAAGAATTAATCCACTAAAATATGAGTGATCAAAAAGGATGGTTATGTTGTGGTTTTTGTCTGTTAACAAGAATACAATAGGGGACTTTGTCAGAAGGGAGTCAGATGAGCAGTTTGTGTGTGCTGTTGGGTAGAACAGCTCACCTGGTGCAGATTACAAGTTTGATTCCATTGATAACAGGGTTTTTAAGATGTGATCGCAAATGTAGTTTTCTGTCTCTTTGTATTTATCATATCCTTTATTACAGTCTGTGCAGTCAGATTCTTTCCTTCAAATTCAGCTGTTTAGAGCACAGACTCTGGAAAATGTCTGTCTAGACTCTCTTTGTGGTTAAAGGGGAGAAATAGCTGCTTCTAGAGTGTGATCCATCTCATCCGGTGTACACTGGGCCTAAACAAGCCACATGGATTGGACTCAAGAAGTGACTATTTCTCTCCATTAACGTTAGAAAATGAGGAGAAGCAATTCATACAAGGTCATTTGTGTTGGGAAAGTCTGATGTTACATAGACCACGCTGATCCTGGACGTCTTCAATTACATAAGTGTAGTTTTGAAAGCATATGGTTTCTGTCACAACGCTGTAATTAGGCATTATTGTGAAGGCACAAGCTGATACAAGAATTAACTTTGAGAATCCCTTAAGAAAGCTGCATTGTCTGTCACCTGCATGGTTAAAAAAAAGCATACACACACAAACACACACATATAAAAAAAGATATTCATTTCTACTTATTAAAACTGTAATTTAAAAAAAAATCATTGTCAGAATGTGGCTTTCCTATTCATAACTTGTTAGATACCTTTTTCATTACCTGTAAGACATGGCATACTGTTAGCCAATACGGTGAACAGACACTAATTTGAAAACAGTACATTACTGCAGATCTGTTAAGACGGTATCTTTCAGGTGACAGGTTTTGAAAGCACTGGAATGCAAAAATGCATTTTTAACTAATGATTTAGATTAATGTAACTTCTTCTGGAAGAACTGTGGTTCAGAGAGGCTTTTCCGTGTTACAGAGTGGAGCTGTGAGGCTGTGCACTGGCTGAAATTATAAAGATATATCATGCTTTGATGCATGTTCAGTTTTTCCGCTCTAAAAAGCTATTTTATTGAAGTTAAATTATTGTAGGGATATGAAAAGGTGTAGTTTGCTCTGAATTTATCCTTGGAGGGCCAGCAGATCATTGCTTTTTTCTCTGAAATTAGATAGAAGGATCCAGATGGCAGATTTCAAGCCCATCAGGTGTTTTAAATATGCCCCTCAGCTAAAAAGAAGTATTATAGTTAAATCTGTCATGGCCTTTTTATTGCTCTGTGGTACATTTGACAAGTGCAGCCATGAAAAAGAGAAGCTACAAGTAGCCCAGTCAGCCTGAAGTAGAGTAGGTCAGTGGTTGGTTTCTTTGGCCACCCCAGGGAGTTTGATAGATGTACAGACCTGGTTTATGAAATCATTAAATCCATCATGGTGTAAGCTCCCATGGAGGCAGAGAATTTGTTCCCATGGTTTCTTCCAGATACTATGCCATAGCATTAGAGGAGCAATGTAAGTGAAACGTGGAGGGGAGAAAAAAGGACACTCTCCCCATCACCAGGAAAACGATAATCCCACATCTCTTAAGAAGTCCTCAATAACAGTAGTAGTAATAATAAAGTGCATCTGGGCTGGTGCCTTGTACTGCATTTCTCAGCTGGCACTCATTCAGAACTGTCACATTAGGCTGAGTGCTGATAATTTGTATCCTAGAATCCTTTTATCTGAACAGAGCAACATCTCCGCTGTGTACTTCTGGCAAAGGAAATGTACTGCTTTTCAGTATCTTTACAAAGCAATACAGGCTTTTCCTTGCATCTTGACAAACTGCTGCTAATCATGAAGAAAGAGTAAACCTGTTTGTGCTCTTGTACTCACTACAAGTACTTGCACTCACATCAGCTTTCAACACAGGGGTGATTGCTGCCTGGTTCAGAGAAGAGGCTATGTTTGGGTTATTTATATTCATGCATATGTAGATGTTTATACACATGCTGATTTAGGGAAGCTGATGCAATTTTAGGTTCCTCTCTGTTTCTTGCTTGTTTCTTCAGTTAAAAAACCAAACCAAACCAAAACAGCCACAACCAAAAAATAAGCCACAGCTTTGTTCAATAAACTGTAGGGAAAGGTAGCTATAGCTTGGTGAGCATTAGCAAGGGACTTAACTTTGTAAAAGCAAAGAGCAGGATTTTTATCCAGAAGGTTGTAAGATCATAGTCTTGCATAAGCTGTCTTTGATAGCTCTGGTGAATTGTAAGGACTGTTTTTGAGTGTAAATGCCCATGGCTAAAGTGTCATTAGTGCTGCCCCTTTCTTGAGAATGTTACCCGGCAACAAGGTCATCCTGAGTTAACTATACTTACATCTGAACTCTTCCTGTGATTTTTAGATTCCAGAGGGGTGACTACCACATCGATGTCTGCATCAATGACTACCTGGATGTGTTCTGCCCTCACTACGAAGATTCAGTTCCGGAAGATAAGACCGAACGCTATGTTCTGTACATGGTGAACTTTGATGGCTACAGCTCCTGCGATCACACCTCCAAAGGGTTCAAGAGGTGGGAATGTAATCGACCGCATTCCCCAAATGGACCTTTGAAGTTCTCGGAAAAGTTCCAGCTCTTCACACCCTTCTCTCTAGGATTTGAGTTCAGGCCAGGCCGGGAATATTTCTACATCTGTGAGTATATAGAGATTTACCACTGTTGCACAGCAGATGCAAGAAACCTAGCTAATTTTTCATCTATGCGGTGTGGAAATACAGAGGGCCAAATGCTATATAATGCATACGTCTTACAGTGAATGCAGGCTTAACTATCCCCAGACATATCAGCTAAGAACCTAGCTAGAGTGAAACTGAGATTAGATCACAGCTTCTTTTCTCACATGAAATAGCATGTCAGCCTGTTCACTGAACCGTGGCTGACTTTTGAAGCAAAACACGCTATTATGTTTATTTCAGCACTCTGAGGTGGCAAAGGAGGAGAAGGGGGCAAAAAGGGTAGGATGAAAGCTGTCCCACAAATATGAGGAAAATAATTAATCCTTTGCTCAGCTAAACTGCTCTTGTCTTTGTAATAGTACTTACCCAAGGCAGTGAGGTCTATGTAGTTTCCAAGTGGTACGGCTACTGATGCTAGTACTCCAGTGATATTTAAAGTTTTAATTTATTAGGGTGCATGTTTCTAGCGTAGAGCCAAGTGGCTTTTTTTTATTTCCTTCGTTTCCATGCCCCATTTTTCTTAAACAAGTTATTTCTGCCAGGGTGGGTAATGTGGGAGCAGGTGACAAGCAGCAGAGTGTGAATGGGCTCATGCTCCTTCACCACGACTGCCCAAAGCAGTGGGGAGCACCCTTCAGAACTCTGCCCTCTCCTCCAAGGAGACCTGCATCAGGCTGTTCCAGGCACCCAGAGTAGATGCGGGGATATCGTCTGGGGATAAGAAAATAAAAACATCAGGAGGTTGAAAAGCGGTGGCTTAAGCAAACTGATTCCCTGGCCCCACTGTGCAGTTGATACTGTGCAGCTGATGCTGCTTACGCTGTTTTGTTTGTTTTTTCCTCCAACAAAAGATCTTGTTTCATCAAATTGTTGGTCTTTTTTTTTTTTTTTACATGAATCTTCCACTCCTAACAAGTTTTGACTGCTCCAGCAATATTTTTTTTTGTTTGTTTTTAGTATTAAACTGGAGTTGAAAGCTTTAGGCAGACTGTATATCTCAATAAATAGTGCCTTCCATATGTGCAGCCGGCCTTTCTGCTGTGAAAGTCATTCCACCTCCTTTCACCAGAGAAACTGAGCATATATGATCCCTATTTTTCAGCATCATTTCTTCAGCGTTGAGATTTTTCTTTTCCCTTTCTTTATCCATAGGGAAATACATTCCTAGTGGGTATTTTTTCCATTAATTTCTTTTTCTCCCAGCAAATAAAGACCTGTAATGCATGGTGGTTCAGCATCAAAAGAACTCTGCCTTGTTCTTGTGCTGAAGCGCAATAACAATAATAATACTAATAATGATAAATATAAGTTTAAAAAGCAAGCTGGAATGTTATTTAAAGCTGTTTTTTCATGGGGTCATGAGAAATGATGTAAAGATATCAGAGTTAAGTGGACAACATTCTAGGATAAATAAATCTGTACTGTGTGGGCTTGGTCCTACCCGTGTCACTCACAAAATCTTCCCGCTAGCTTCAACAGTAGTTTTTTGTGATTCAAAATTCTGATATCAGGCTTTTTTTTTTTTTTTTTTTTTTTTTTTTGGTTTGGTTTGGTTTGGGGTTTGTTTGGTTTTGTTTTTTTTTAAATTCTGGGTTTGTTTTTTTTCAGTTCCTGAGCATCATTAGTAAAATACGAAGGAATATTTAAGCTAAGGAATGCAGTCTTTACCATCCTGTGATCACAGTAAGATGTAGCACAGGAATGGATGGTGTCAGTATGCAGAAGCAAAAAAACCAACAATAACAAAACAAAAAAGTAGTTTTCTAAATTAAAAAAAAAAAAGGTGTTTAATAAAGGTGAAAACCAAACATGAAAGTGGAGGAAAAGAGAAAAAGATACGAAGAATTTCAGCTTGGTCTCTCTAGCTAATAATTTCATGTTAGATCATACAAAATCCATTAACATCCATTGAATTCTCAAGCAAGGCAATATTATTCAAATATACCCGGGTTGCTTATGCCTGATTTTCCTCATTTGTGGTTAAATTCAATATTTCACAAAAAATCATTATGTACCTTTTATAGCATTCATTTAACTGAGTCATTTAACTGTCAAGGGCTCCCTTCAAGATAATTGTTTCAAAGTACTTTACAATATGAAACGCTTTATGATATCCTACTGCATTTAGATGGATTTATTTTTTTTTTAAATGAAAGGTAAACCAGTAAAAAAGTAGCAGCAAAGAGACGCTCATTTACTCTTAGCTTATTTATTTAATTCACTGAAATTAAATTTTTAGGCATGTTTCAGAGATGCAAAAATATTTTTCCTCCTATTTTGTATTTTAAATATTTTTTTCTTCATCCTTCACTCTGCTGAAGACAGTAACAATATTGACATTGCAGCAGTTGCAGGCAAGCACTGTGCACTAAGTTGACAATTATATACAAGCCCTCTAGGGGAGAGTTGTGCATCCTAGAATGTTTTTCTCTTAGTTTGTGCTGGAGAAACAAGATGGTGAAATGTTGTTCCTTGTTTCCTCATCAAGATTGTAAGCAGGCTCTACTTCAGGCTAAGGAGACCACCTTTGTTACCTTCAGTGACTTCTTCATGTTAAAGAAATTCATGCTTTCCAAGAGAAGGTTTCCTTTCCTCAGCAGATCTGAAACCTTTGCCTGCTCTGCAGGAGAGGGGGAAGGCCAACTAGGCACCATCAGTCTGGAGTATTCTATTTAGGAGTTACAAAATATGTCATGTAGTCTAGACCTCTGGAAAGACAGAATATTAAGTGGATGGTCAGGTATTTAGGTTAATTACTGTTAGGTGCTTTTACTAAAGATCTGCAGGGTTTACCTTTTAAGTATGTGACTTGTCTCTCTTCCATTATTTTCAGAAAACGCAATAATTTGAGAACAATTACTGTCTTTCTTTCTGAACCGGTGGTTTGGAAAATGACACTTTTATTTGTTATGCCATTGCCTGCACATATTGCTGAGGTGAACTTAGATCTTTTCATGCTCATTCTTGGAAAATACTGGAAAAAACCTCTATCTATATCAGATTTACATTGAAGAAGTGAATTCACCATTGCAGACGTGATCAGCAAGTACTGATTGAGTTTACTTTTGAAAGAAGAAAACATTATTAAATATTTACAAAGAAATTAACTTTTATTTAGTTAGGGAATGAACAGTGAGGGGTGGGGAAAGTAAATAATTGATCATGACCTGAAATGTAATGTTTTACTTGTTTCTTAGCAGGTGCTTACCTCAGGTTAGTGTATATTAGCCTGAAAGCAGATAAAACAGTATTATTACTGAAACAGAAGGAAACATAATGTAATATCCCCCCCCCCCCCCCCCCCCCCCACTGAGTACTTAGTGGTATGACATTGATTTTAATGTCCTTCAGAAGGGAACAGAAGTTTGGATGTGTAGGTTTTGTGGGGCACTGTGCAAAGGGAGAAGAACACAAAAGCAAGGAAGGGGAAAAAAAAATCCTAAAATGCACACTGGTTTATAATTATGTAATTAAAAATGAGAGTATAATTTTCATTATTTTAACTTAATTATCATTATTTTATTTTTATTAATGTGTTAAGTATTGAATAAAATACCTGTAGCAACTTGACAGATACACATCAGAGCTGTTGAAACAAAAATTAAGACATAGTAAGAACTGCGCTGTAAGAGCATACTACATAATCCTGACCGCAGTTGCCCAGCCATGCGCCTGTGTCAATTCAAGCTAGACCACACTGTTCTTTTCTTGAAAACAATGTATCACTGGTGTAGTGTCAGAAGTTGTACTTTTATTAAGCTGTAGCCTATGTCTTTTTCTGAGTGATCAGTCCAGTTATTACATTAAAGAATTAGGTGTTTGACATGATATATCCTCAAGAAATCCATACTATTTTTATCATCTTATCCTACAAGATTTTATATGTATAGTTTATTTAGTCACTTGCTCACAGTGAATATTGTCATTTATATATTCTTACATACACCATTTTCCTAGAAAGAGCAGATAGGTTTGCTCTTCTTTATAGTCCTCTTGCTGCTGTCCTGTTTTCTGCAAGATCTTGAAGTCTTTTGCTAGCAATTAGCAGGTTTTAGCAGATAGCAGGATTTACATATGGTCTACCTAAACATAACTTAAGTGGTTCTTTCATCATTGTTATTGAGAGAAGAGCTCCTTTCATCTTTTAAAAATCCTGTTTTCTTACCTGTGGTTTTTTTATGTAACCTTTTTTTGTTGCTGTTTCTTTCTGGTTTATCTCATGCATCTTTCTGATGTTATTTCAAAATGTTTAGGCTGTTTCTTTATATCACCTTTAATGATCTGTCACTATTGCTGTATCTTTGTTGTCACTATTTGTATAAAGCTTCTGATTGTCATTCAAGGAAGTTTTGGTGTAACCATATTCCTCCTGATTACACCAGGATAGTATGCTTTTATGATTTGAATTCAAGTATGGTTATAAATAATATTTTTAAATCATTCTTAAATTTGTAATTAAAAAACTGGGTTTGTAAAGTACTGCTTACAGTTACACATACACTTCTTAGTAACAGCCAGCTCTCCTGTTCTCCTGTTCCTCACAGAATATATTGCCAGAGAGCCTGCTGTTACCTATTCCCTTGATTTTCTTGAGGCTTGGCTTTGTACACCAACATCCTTGTTTCTCTGCATTAATTACTTCTTTTCCTGAAACTTCTGACTTTTATCTCCTTAAGGCTTTTGTTCAAAATGACATTCCACACTGATGGTCATAGCTGCTGCACCTATAGGAAAGCTTGTAATTTTCATAATTTTGAATATAAAATTGTCTCTGTTCAGTTAGTTTGTTCCATCTCTGTGACTGGAAGTTGTCCTCACCGTGTTTCAAAAACTGTGAAACTGTTTGAATCCTGCTGTACAGTTTGAATCCTCTAAGAGCTGCCAGGTAATCAGACTACCTCTCTGCAGCCACCTCAGGAGGTTTCTCTGATTCAAAAGATCTTAAGGAAAATGCAGTAGTGCAAAAAAAATATTTGTAATAACTGCACTTCTTTTTTTTTCTTTTGCCTGTTAATTAGGTTGTTACCTTATTATTAAGGTCTCCATCTGAACTCTTATTGAGGCAGTGACAGTCTCGGATGACAGTTAATCTGAGTTTATTCCCTCTTCTCCCTTCTGCCATGTTTCATGAGTATGTGTTTGTGTTGAGTGTTTGTACTATTTTTTTTTTAGTCTCTCCTGCTGTCATCTAGTAGTTAATTTCTGGGAGGCTTACTGGCTTTTTGTTTCAAAGCTGTAAAGATACCTTAAAATCATTATCATCAAGTTGCCTCATTCCTGTTCCCTCTTTTCCACCTGAGATACTTGCAGTGGAACCTGTACTGAAATGCTTTCTCCAGGTAGCCTAGCTGCTAAATCTGTGGAGATGGGGGGGACACAAAACCACCACTGCTTGGTGGTGGTGGTGGTTGTGATAAGGTTTTTTGATTATTAAGGAAGAATTATTGACAAAAGTTTAGAAATGTAACTCAGGGAGGACTTGTACGTATCCCTGTACAAATCATCAGTTAACTTAAGAATGGCATTGTCCATTTTTTATGGACATCAACTCAGACTTATCAAAGACTTACTATGAGTAAGAACCTGGAATGGATTACCAGATTGCTAGCTTTGTATTATTCTTTTATGATTGGTTTTGTTATAGCAAGAATTAAGAAAGGTGACTTTGTAGGGGCTGGATTGAATAACTTGTGATACTATATGGGACAAAACTACTAAGAAATCTTTATGCTGTAGTTTAATAACAGTTACTTAGTATTTTTCATGTGCTCAAAAATGGTATTAAACAGCTGAATAGAGTTCATTGCTCTTGCTCAAGCACCAGTTTAATATCAGTGGATATCAATGTTCTGCATGAACAGGTACAACTCACTGTAAGATGATTGTTTGATTTAGAGATCTCCACATGTTTGCCAGAGATTTAGTTTGATGTAGTGGGAGCACAAAACAGGAAGACTGAGAACTGTAATCTTGACCTTCTGAAAAAGGTAAATGTGAGTCCCTTAAAAAACTACCCTTCTCTCTTTTCATACTGTTACAGACCTGTAAATCCTGCTTTTTCAGAACCAGCTGGTGGTGTTGGCACAGCAGTTTATACTGCCAACTTTATGTCTGCTGGTAGGAGGTGCTGTCTGAGTGCTTAAGTATAGTATTTCTCAGGTTTGAGTCTGACTTATTTGAGGAAATTCCTGCTGGAAAAGGAGAAAATGTAGAGAAACTTGTGTGACTACACAGTTGCATCCTGGAGATTATTGGAATCAGTCAAAGGTTCCTGTAGACAGTTCAGCTGGTGGCTAGGTTACTTACTTTTTGTTTTTGAGGAAGTCAGCTGTTACTTTTGTTATTGTATCTCAGTTGGGGTAGCACTGTAATATTTAATAAGTAATACTCTAGAAATGCCTAGTTGGTTTTTTTTATCGTTGCTGGTTTTTGTTTGAGGTTATATTTATTTTTTTTTTCATCCAACACTTAGAGTATGTTTTTTCCGGAAGAAGGCGTACCAGTAAAGACAAATCTTTTAACCAGGAAACTGACCTTGATGTAAGTGGCAAATTATACCATTTGGGAAATTCAGAGAAAGCAAAGTGAACATTTTGTCTGTGCATTTACCAGGGTAAATGTAAATACCCTGTCAGCCTGATTTTAAAGTTGCTGTTATGCAGAGGAGAATTGCATCTTGATGTTCACTAATGCACTTAATTCTCATTCTTCTTCAGAGCATCCTTACAGTTGTGGTAAAGAAATTAGTTTTCGTTTTAGTAGCAATACTTAATTTAGTAGCAAATTCACTTTCTGGGAGTTTCTGTTCTTCTGCTTATACTTCCAATAAAGACTAGACATCTCTTGCAGTCAGCCATTTTGCACCTTGTGTATCTACTTGTTCAGCCAATTGGACATTTTGTACACTTATAATGCTGCTTGTCTCACAAAATCCTTGGCTAATCTCTATTTGGCTTCTTGACCATACCCATGGAGCTGCTTTCTGTAGGACAAAATAAGACTATTTGTACATGAAAACAGATTATTTTGCTTTTTCCAGTGAGCACAGTCTGCAATTGTATGAGAAGATCTTTCAGCAAAACCCCTATTTGGCTGTTGGTATTTTTTCCTTCATATATGTAACTTATATGCTGTAAAAGGCCGGTTTGGATATTTTCCCCACTTTAATCTGTCAGTACTGGGATTCAAACTCAAGGATTTGTCTTAGGGTGAAGTCTGGACTTTAGCTTTAGAAAGATGTATAAGTTCTAGAGAATAAGTAGAACAGATTAATGGTAAGTCTTGTCAAGCCATACCTAGCTTATACTGTGGGCCCTGGAGTCCCTGTATTAACTCTGTAGGCTAAGCTTCTATTTGGAATTGTTTCTACTTGTGGAAATGGTTGACTTAAGTAGCAGATATTTTGCTTTGAAAGTGAAGACTGGATTTGCCTTGCAGGAAATGAAAAACCCTCTGTCTTGAATTTGACAGGTGTTATGTAATGCTGGTATTACTGGTGGTTGTGTTTTCTCATTGCTTTTTGAAGACGTGGTCAGAAAATCTCTTTTGGAACTCTTTCTCTGGACATCCTGGTTCACACCAGAAGCTTTAGATTAACTAAAGAACATTATTAAAGAATGCTGAGAGAATTACAAACACTTTCAGTGTGCTAATTGCACTTTTCTTTTGGGGCAACATTATTTATTACCAGGTAACCCATTAACCTTTCAATCAAGATCTGATCAGCATGAGCACTGATGCTACTTAGACAGCAGTGGGCTCAGAGGTGTCACCCCACTATGAATCCTGCTTTGATAGCTGGTTTACTAAAATCACTCAAGATGTTCTGAATGAAATCAAAGCAATTGGAAGGGTTTGATAAATGTGTACTTAAAAAAATATTTTTGTGTGATAACATTACACAGACAAGGACGGTCACCTTTAAAGGAGATTCGGGCTTACCCTAGTGTGTAGATTAAAGGACTAGTTTCTGTTAGCATCAGAAGAATTAAGTGCTGGTCCTGCTAGAAAGCAAGCAGAAACTGTCACCAGTGTCTAATAGATTTTGACGCTGGTAATGTTCTTAGAATCCTCAAAGGGAGCTTTAAAAACTGTTGAATAATTTGTGACACAGGAGAAATCCATATAAGAAAATGAAAAAGAAACTCACATAAGTGCTGGTCTCCATTGTTTGAATATTTCAAAAGGATCAAATGTCTTAAAGATAACAAGTTGAAAGATTATTTGGATTCATGTGATTCAAAAATTCATGAGCTGTTAAGCTCCTGATAGCAGCATAAATATAAAAACTTATATATGAAGGAGGAAATACTATATAATTGCAACTTTGAAAGCTGTCTCATGAGCATATTGTGTAAGGTCTTCATCCCTGTAGGCAAACCACTGACTTGTGTTGCATTCTACTGAAGTACAGATTTTGGTCATTAGAATAAGGGAGTGCCCACAGACAGAAAGGATGAGAGACAGGATTTTCTTTCCTCTTGTCTTTTTTTCTTTCTCATCTAATATGCTAATGAAGGCCAGTTTATTCTGTAGGAAAATAAAGCATGTATTGAATGTTGTTACGTGATCATCACATAGAATCATAGAATCATAGAATATTTAGGGTTGGAAAGGACCTTAAGATCATCTAGTTCCAACCCCCCTGCCAGGGGCAGGGACACCTCCCACTAAACCATGCTACCCAAAGCTATGTCCAATCCAGCCTTGAACACCGCCGGCGATGGAGCTTTCACAACTTCGCTGGGCAGCCCATTCCAGTGCCTCACCACCCTCACAGGAAAGAATTTCTTCCTTATATCCAATCTAAACTTCCCCTCTTTAAGTTTGAACCTGTTACCCCTTGTCCTCTCACTACAGTTCCTCATGAAGAGTCCCTCCCCAGCATCCTTATAGGCCCCCTTCAGATATTGGAAGGCTGCTATGAGGTCTCCACGCTGCCTTCTCTTCTCCAGGCTGAACAGCCCCCACTTTCTCAGCCTATCTTCATACAGGAGGTACTCCAGTCCCCTGATCATCCTCGTGGCCCTCCTTTGGACTTGTTCCAACAGTTCCATGTCCTTTTTATGTTGAGGACGCCAGAACTGCACACAATACTCCAAGTGAGGTCTCACAAGAGCAGAGGAGAGGGGCATGATCACCTCCCTCTACCTGCTGGTCACTCCCCTTTTGATGCAGCCCAGAATACGGTTGGCTTTCTGGGCTGCAAGCACACACTGCTGGCTCATGTTCATTCTTTCATCAGCCAAAACCCCCAAGTCCTTCTCTGCAGGACTGCTCTGAATCTCTTCTCTGCCCAACCTGTATTAAAAAGATAATCAGCTAGATCTTGGGTAAAAGAAGCATTAGGAACTTGATAAGGCCACATGTGGCACACATGCCTTAAGGCAAATGGTGATTAAATGTACCAGACTGGTGACTATGGATTAGTGTGGTTTTTAACATTGGTGATTTCTGTAAAAATCCCATTACAAGTTTCTTAAAAGTATTTATATTCCAGTGTTCTGCTGGAGGTACAATTGAATGAAATACTCACATCCCTTTAAATCCTGATGGACCATTCATCATTCGTTGCTTTAAATCAGTTTTTATGTTCAACAGCTGCAACTTTAACATCTCAGAGGTGGTTATGGGTGAGGCTTTTTTGCAGTGGCACTTCACTAGGATGTTACAAGATTAATAAAGTGAAGCATGTGGATTCCTTGGATGGAAGAACTCATAGAAGTGTAGAGTATTATTAATAATTATCTGAGGACTTACGACTCTGTAACAGTTCTCTAATTTGATTTCTGAGCAAACTGAAACCTGTTTAATGAGCTGTTGTATTGGACATACGCGTTTTGTAACATGGAGCAGATGCCAACAGAAATGGAAATAACATAGCAGTGACATTTGGAATAACAGTGTTGTACTTCATTGCTTCCGTATCATCAGCATGCTACTCTCCCTGTTCCTCAGACTAACCCACTAAGGCAACACTTTCTTTGCTGATACTGTCTGTGTCATGATACAACCTGAGTGTATATGCTTGCTCCCTCAATGAAAAAAATGCTTCCACATGCTGAGCAATTGGTTAATGATCTTGTTTCCAGAGTTAATATTCAACATTAAACTCAATATTTTCACAAATAATACTTGGATTTAAAAGAAACAGATTTGTTTCTAAGCTACCTAACCCTCTGCTATTATAGGAGGCTGTAAAATAGAAGAATATTACAGAATTCTCAGTAATTTTTTACTCCCCAGTAATCTATAGTATTCAAACAAGGTGGACAAGACTCTGGGCCAAAAATGGCACTTGCAGTTTATTATCCTATCTTCAAGATTCTTGGCAAGTAGAGTAAATCATATAGAATCAGATTTTTCATAGAGTGTTCAGAAATGCATAGAAGTGCTTTATTCTGAAAACTTACAGAAAAATCTTTTCAGATTTCCAAATGTTTCCACCTTCCCTCAGGAAAGCAGTAGGTCATCCTCAGATATACATTATTGGCCAAATGAGATTTTCACTGCCTCTAAAATCTCCTTGGCTTTCCTTTTACATCATGGATATTTAATACTCAAAGTATCAAGTGGTATAGCCAGCTTAGATACAGCACTGCTTTAGGGAATTAAGAATGGCTTGAAGGTGTATCAGGATCTCACTTGTGCTATACCTCTGTGCACGAGAGTAACCAGGCTCCTGACGATGGCTATGGGGAGTAATGTTGCTATTGCTGATCTTCTGGGGGTGAAATAATCTTAATTATTTGAAGGATAATAAGAACAGCAGTATATTAATCAGTTTAAAGAGCCCTGACAGTTCAGTAGTGATGGCATTCAAAATGTGTTCAGGGAAAAATACACTGGAATGGCTTAACATTTATTATGTTTTAAGAGCTATAGGTGGGGATATTGTTGAAGATACACGATTGAATTTCTTTTTACGTGTTTCTGACACATCTGTTTTTCGTAATACTGGTCATCTTCCTGTATCTTGATGCCTGTGTCATTAAAAACTGTATGTGGACTACTTTTTTATTTTAGGCTTTTGCAGAAGACATTTAGTTGTGGGGCACTGAAGAATTCACTCTCCTACAGCATAAAGCCCTATTTTGGGACTGAAGTCAGGATCCCTGTTGGCAGTTGCAGCAGGGCATGCTATCTGTACACAACTGAGAAATTTTGAGCAGAAATAAAGTAGCCTCAGGCTGAAAAAGCTGTGTGTTTTTTTTCAACATCCCAGGGTCTGTAAAAGAATGCAACCTCTCCCTCTTGAAGAGGGCTTAGTATTAACACCTAATAAAGAGCATCGTTGGCTTCTGGCTGGTGATGCACAGAAAAGACATGATTTCTTTTTTTCCCCAGGGGAATGGATTTTTTTTCCCAGTTTTGCCATTGGTGCTTCATGGAGGTGGCATCTGATTTCCTTACGTCCCTATTATAAACAGCATTAAGAAGTAAAAGGAAGGAATGGCATAGTTGAATCTCCATAAGTACATCAACAAGGTAGAAAATGTGTTTCTTTCTCAGAGAGATGCAGAAGCAAAGCATATGTTTGTTTGGAAGTAAAGGTACATTCCAGTGAGTATAATGGCAGTGTTCTATAGTTCAGACATGAGCAACTGACACAGGTAGGTTATTGTTTAGCAATTTCTTCTCAAATTTTCTTATATTTCTCAAGACTTTTAAAATTATTTTACTAGCAGTTGAATATAAACAGGCAAAATATAATGCTATTGGAGGTTTAAATTAATAATCAGGTGTAAGAATACATTTAAAATACATCTATAACACAGCAAAAGTATGAGTTGTTGAACCAGGTGTCTGAAGCCTTGAAATGCAGATATTATTCATTTTTCACCATTGATTGTGGTGTATCTCTTACCTGGTTCTCACTGGAGTAATCTCTGCAATCACAAGACTGCCTATGAAGAATGAAGCATCTCCTTGACAGCTGATTGATGGTGTGCTGTGAAGTGCCCACACTCCAGCCCATGTGCTTTGCTGCAGTACTGTGTTTCAAACTTAAGCCGGAAGTTTAGCTGTCTCCCATTGTGACACTAAAAAAACCACTGCCAACTAGGTAGCAGAAGCAACAGCGACCTCACAGCCTCACCATTGTAACTGGCTTTCATGTTTGTACAAAGCGTGCCACACGTTCCAAATTACAATAGGAGGGTGTTAGGTAGCTTTCACTGCTGACCCTTTTCCTCTGGCCTGATCAGAGTGATTAGCCAGCACAGTTAGAAACTATTGCCAGAGATAGAGTTCCTCATCTGTAGGGCTGCACCTGTGGTAGCTTTCCTTAGAAACATACACTAGTGCAACAGCATGTTTTGTTCACAGTCCCACTTGAAGTACACAGTGGCAGCTCAAGCAAAACTGTAAATTAATCACTGTCACGTTTAGGCATTAAAAGTGAATGAGTAATTTATATTAATCACAAATGTTTCTCCAGGTTTTATTAGCAAGCATATTGGCTGCCAAAATGCTTTCTGGAAGACAATTTTTTCTCCCAACTGCCACAGAGAACAAAATGGTTATTATGGGCATTTAGATAAAGATTAACAGTTTCAGCAATTCATTTGAGGAAAACTGTATTTGACTACATATTCCTCTTCAGTGCAGACCATCACAGACAGCATGATTTGTTGCCTCCTTGATAAAATTATACAGTGGAGACACAAATGGGTAATTCATTTTAAGAGCAGAAACAGGTTAATCAACAAAGCAGAATGAGGTTAACAAAAAAAACCCCAACAAAAACAGACCCACATTTCTTAATTTTTTGGCAAGTCCAAATTTCCAATAGGAGAAATGAGATGTCTGACTGCCATTTTAGCACATTTTTGTTCCTTTTGCCTTCATGCTTTCTTCATGCTTTCTTCTTCTTTGCTCACATCATGCCTTTTTTTCCTCAAGATCACTTCATGTGCCCGATTTAGAACTCCAAGAAAAAGTACTGTGGGTGACTGCTTCGTATTCTGTGCATTTACAAGTAGGTCTGTGGAGTGCCGTCGGAGTGGTCCATGAACTCAGTACAGAGCATGAAGAAATTACTAGAATGATAAAGAGGTCAAAATGAATGTTGCAGAGTTTAACAGCAATGCAGGGCAGACTGCCAACATGACTTTCACACTTTCAGGTGTTTTGGACAGACAAAATCAATTTCCCAGCATACTACTTTTTGAGCTTATTGTGTTCAAAATAGTTAAAGAATAGACATGCTATATTTTGTTTCATTATGGCTAGCTCCCTTTTTAAATTCCACTTTGGCATTTAGGGTGGTATAATATGAAGGAAATCAAAACACAAGTGAAAAATCAGCTGTTTGCTACAAAGGAGACAAACAGGGAAGGTTTGAAAAAAGGGGTTGAAGGAGAAAAAAACCTCATTACAGAGAGGTGAAAAAATTAATTGATTGGTGGCTCCGGTAGTTCCCCTTGGATATCTAAGGATCCTGTGAAAAGAAAGTGTAATCTCAAACATAAAATTTCTTCATATTATTTCTTTCTCTGGCATAGAGACTCCTCTGAAGCATCATTAGGTTTCAATTATTTTCAGTGAAATAATTTGTAAGAAAAGGGCATGATAAAATCAGTAGAGGTAGTGTTACTCCCCCGAGAAACTTACTGTATCTGATACTAAAACTGTAATAGGGAAGGCTTCTGTTCAGCACCAAACTTAAGAGATTTCTGCAGGGGTGATTCTGTTTCATGGAGGTTTTGGAACTCCTATGACACGAAGTTAATGTGACCCCTTTTTTCTCCAAATTAGCACAGGGCAGCTGATGAAATCAGTGGGGTCTAAGAACTTGATCATATCCATGGCTCAATATAAGCATGTGTGAAACTTGCAGCAGAGCTATTTAGTGAAGTATCTATTACTTCTCCTTTTTTTCCCAAGGTTAAGTGTTAGCTCAGAGGTACTGTTCTTTCAAAAATGACAAAATATTTGTAGCAATGTTTTCTTCTCTACTGACTGGCCTTTTTTCCTGTGTTTATAATGTATTTATTTAGCAGCTATATGTGTATGCATTGTATGTTCTTACACATGCAAATATATCCTAGAATCATAGAAAGGTTTGGGTTGAAAAGGACCTTAAGATCATCTAGTTCCAAGACCCCTGCCGTAGGCAGGGATGACACGCTAGACCATGTCACCCAAGGCTCCATCCAATCTGGCCTTGAACACTGCCAGGGATGGAGCATTTACCACTTCTTTGGGAAACCTGTTCCAGTGCCTCACTACCTTCACATTAAAGAACTAATTCCTTATATCTAACCTGAACCTCCCCTGTTTAAGTTTGAACCCATCACCCCTTGTCCTGTCACTACAACCGCTGATGAAAGCGTCCCTCTCTGGCATCCCTGTAGGCCCCCTTCAGATACTAGAAGGCTGCTATGACATCACCACACAGCCATATCTTCTCCAGGCTGTGCAGCCTCAATTTTCTTAGCCTGTCTTTATATGGGAGGTGCCCCAGACCCCTTGTCGTCCTCGTGGCCCTCCTCTGGACTTGCTTTGACAGCTCCATGTCCTTCACACACATATACACACTCATATGTTAAAAAAGTAACATTATAAACTTGCATATTGGTTAAGTCTTTGATTTAAAAAATCTTTTTGTGTTAAAGGCTTTAGCTATTGTGATTATAAAAATGCTAATTTTGTCAAACTAAACATATGCATAATTCTAACTCCTCTGACAGATGAGATCATTGCAATATAAAATGCCAGTGAAGTGCCTTCTGGGCGTTGTATTATACTTTCGCTAGATTATCATTCTTCTCTATGGGCTGGGCTGACCATTGTTCTGTCTTGTCTTCGATGTGGTGTAACCATGTTATTATCACTAGCCATCGCTTACACTTTCCAAAATTAAAATGAGGGTAAAGATATATTCAACCCTAATTTAGATCAGAGACTGCTTGCCATACTGCTCCAGGTAGAGGCGTGACTGTTGTCTCTGTAATGACTTTACTTCCCTGTTATGCTTATTTTCCATTGAATTCTTCCTGATGACTGATGTGGTAATGGCTATGCATTAAAGGAGAAACATTTCCACTGAAGTCTTTCCATGTTGAAGAAAATTTCAGAAGGAGCCATTCTCTCCAAATGTGATCTAGCTTCCAGAGGGAATTATGTCCACTTTTCAGAAAGTTTGCCACCAAGATCTGTGAGATGCAAAATGTTCTTTTTCACTGACTCTCCAGACTAACTATGTGTCATGTTATGCTATTGCTGCCTTCTTAGTTGAGGGAAAAACTGTCTTTTCCAGTAGCTTTGCAGTTACGTGGCACCAAATTCTCTGTAATGGTCAATGTTTGCTATTCATTCCCAGCCGCTTGCACTGCTGTCTGGTCACACCTACTGCTTGTTTACATCAAAAACAGTAGCATTGCTTCTAACTAAGTTACGGGATAATTTTGAAATCCAATAATCTATTCTAGTTTCTACACAGGTCTAAAAGATGTACATTAAGAGTTAGCTTGGAAAAAGACCTTATAAAAAACTGTCTAAGGAGAATATTTGTTAATATGCTAACCTAGCTGAGAAGAGTTATTTCTGCCTAAGACTTTTTTGTTTTAGTCATCTAGAGAAGGCTTTGAGTGAAAAATAGTCTTAAGCCAAAAATAAGTCTCTTGGAGAATCTAGTGTCTAATTAGCAGATAGAAAGGGTAAAATTTTTGGAACTGTATTGACTATGAGGATGAGCAACATTGTGCTTTAGAGATGTAAATTAAATTACAGCTCTGGTACTTGCGTGAGTACAGCTGGATTTTCATGAGGATGTATGCTGTTCCACAGGGTGCCTGTGGACAGCATATGGTATTCTGTGTGCTAATATGTACATGTAAATCTGTACTCCACCCTTAGAAATATGAGGTGAAATTATAAGCACATGTACATTCTACAAGAAGTCAGCAGTGAAAGCTGACACAATAAAGAAAGACACAAATAAAACAGCACCAGAAAGTCCCACAGCATTGCCCTAGCTCTTCAGCAGCTGTGTTTTAGGCCAAAAAAAGAAGACCCTGAAATAATAGCTTTCTGTGAGGGGACTGGGAGAGGAAGTCTAAAAGTAGTGGTAAATTCTTTTCTGTGCCATTTCATGAAGAAACAGCTTTATTTACAGACATAAATTTCCCACTGATGGTCTTGCTTTAGATTTTAGAAGTAAATAGAGATTATGTATGTACATTGAATGCTAAAAATTACTAATTTCATTCACTTCAACTAAACTTCTAAAAAAAATCTCTGACAACTGCGCACACAGATTACTTGATCATCGTTTTCTTTTCTAACTTGACCATCACTGAAAATGACATTCACTTTGGTGCATCTACATTTAAGTGGAACCTTTATCTAGGCTTTAGGGGACTGATGAAATGCACCTGAGCACAGATTTAAAAAGAAGAACAAAACACCAACAACTCACCTAAATTCAGGGTAGACACAGTATCTGTAATTTATTCTATGTAAATTGCACGTATGCATTTTCAATCCTGTGCTTCCTTGATCCCAGTCCAAAAGTAGGTAAAGTAAATCGATTACATAATACAGGCCATATGTCAGAAGTGCTTAGCATTCCCAATTAGAGTCATAATTTTATAAGTACGTAGCTGTCACTTAGGTATCCAAATATTTGGCCTAATTTCTAAAATGCTTTGCACATGAACCACTGAATTCTGCTAAAAACATCTTGAAAGCTTGTCAGTGGGTTCTTCTGAATGGTATGTTTGTATTTTTCCAGTTTTGTTTGTTGGATTGTGTCATGATTTAAGCCTGTATAACTCACGCAGTCGCTCTCTCACTCTCTCCCCCCTCTTTCTTCCCCCCGCTCTCAGAGGGATGGGAAGGAGAATCGAAAGAATGCAACTCCCACAGGTTGAGATAAGAACAGTTCAGTAACTAAGGCATAACACAAAGCACTACTGCTACCACCAATAATAATAATGACAAGAAAAATACAAGGAAAGAATACAATCGCTCATCACCTATACCCAGCCTGACCAAGCAGTGCACCCCCCACCCTTCTGGGTCTCTGCTCTCCATCTTTCCATCCTGGGCATGACGTGCTGTGGCATGGAATACCTCTTTGGTCAGTTTGGGTCAGGTGTCCTGTCTCTGCTTCCTCCCAGCTTCCCCTCCTCCCTGCAGAGCATGAGGCTCAGAAAGTCCTTGGTCAGACCAAAACATCAGTAGGCAGTAACCGAAACACTGGTGTTATCAGCACTGTTCTCAGGCCGAAAGTCAAAACACAGCTCTGCACCAGCTACCAAGAAGGAGAAAAATGACTGCTACTGCTGAACCCATGACAGGTTGTGTATTTTTTTTTTTTATTTGTTTGTTTTTTTCTGTTTGAGGGTTTTGTTTGCTTATTTTTGGTTTTTTGTTTGTTTTTTTTTTGGGGGGGGGGTTGTTGGTTGTTTTTTGTGGGTTTTTTGTTTTGTTTTGTTTTTTAAGTGCAAATACTTGAGCCCTATTTCTGCTTTTCCATAATCAAGGGCTAATATAGATAGTCTAGTATTGTAAACTGTTCGTTCCTTTTAACATAAAGTGTTAGCTTAGAAACACTTGAAACATAATGGAAGAGTCATTGCAGCATTCATGTGGAGGGAAACTGAGTTTAAAGTACAAGGTTTCTTTTATGCTAAACTAGAGTTTTAAAGGGCTATCTCAAGGGCAGGTGTGTGTCTCTGGACAGGTAATGGCTGTCTTGGCCTTTTTGTCAGGTTCCATGCTCCTCAGAAGTGGTGGGAGCAGGGCTCATATTCTCTTCTGATATGAAGGTGCTCCACTACTCAACAGTGGGATTTCCTGTAGAGCTTTTTCTGTCTGTGGAACTGTTAAAAAATAGTGTCGATGAGGCCTGTAGTGACATGGTTTAGTGGTGGACTTGGCAGTGCTGGGGAAAGTTTGGACTTGATGATCTCAAAGGTCTTTTCCAACCTAGCTGATTCTGTGATTCTAAGTTATGTAGCAGAGCCCTGCCATGAAGCAGATGGGATTTTTGTTTGTGAGCCTGTAGGTGTGTATTTTGTCAGCAGCCATGTCTCAAGTTGGAAAATTTTAAAGAAAAATCATTAAACACACCCCTCCACCATTGTCATGAGCTGCTAATGACCTGTAATCTGTGGATACAGCCATATGAACTTCCTTCTCCTCCAAGAAAGCGCACGCAATTTCTGTAATTGGAGCTGATGGAAATTTGTCTTTACAAACACCATCACCTTCCATTGGAAGCAGCTCCCACATGTCATTGCTGAGGCTTTGGCCGAAAAGCAGATCTAATGAAGAAGTTTCCAGCCTTTGGTGCATTTATGGCACCTGCTCTCCCTGCTGTGCTGCGTAGCACAACGACCATTTGTTGGCAAGTTCGTATTTCACACTACAGGGAATTGAAATGATTGAACAGACAGGAGAAGAATTTCATTTCCAGTAGCCTGTGTATCCCTAGACTCTGATTTGGCATAAAACATCTGCTTTGTGATCTGTTCCAAGGCTAGTTCCCTTCCACCAGCAAAGGTTATGACTTCAGGCAAACTGTGCTTTCGCTAGTGGGGAGAGATTAGCCTGAAGACTTGATTTAGTCAGAATCAAAGCATCCTGCCACAGAAATCCTTTTTTCAATTACTTCTGAAAAAGCAGCCAGACAGTAAATGTATTAACATATTGAACAGTGAGTAAAGGAGGGCATTTACTTTTGTTGTATGGGTTTTTGTGAAAATTTTATATAATCCATATCTGTATGCATGTGTAGCTAGGAATAAACATTCATTACTGTTCTGATAGTAAGAGAAGTAACAGATATTCTACATGTACCTGCTTAATGAGTAGAGTCAGTGAGCACATCTATTAGTTTCAGCTACAGTTTATGCATATTTTCAATTTACAAAGTTAATTGGTGTAATATTGATGGAGTTTCTGTTAAAGTCTTGGGAAAAAGGCCCTACAAGATGCAATATTTGGAGACAAATTGATGCATTAAGTAATTTTTTAATATTCTTGGTGGGGACCAAATTTCAAGGGGTTTTGTCTCCTTCCAAAAAGTCAGTTTTTGAAAGACTAATACAGATTTCCTTGCAGGAATGTCATCTTGATCCACACTTAACATATATATAAATAAAATCCATGTTCCTTCTTGCAGAAATGTACTTAGAGTCAATCTATCAGCAGCATATCGAAATCTATGTACTTCACTGCCGTTGATGCAGTCTTTGCAACTTATGGCTATTTTTCCTTCTCAGAAAAAATCCTTTCTCTAGGTTAAAAAAATTAGTAATTGAATATTTGCATATCTCGAAGGAGCCATGCAGGTTAAACTCTACATTCATCTTCTGCAGTTCTTAGGCCACTTTTAGTTTAAGAGTAAGAACTATTGCCTTTATGAAGTGCCTTTTTTCTATAAAGTCAAAACCTCACAGCAGTGCACAGAAAGCCAGTGCTATAAAGGAGCTAAGTAGAGTCTTTAATAGAGCGAGCTATGTTGTAAGTGTTTTTGTTCCTATGGAGCCGATAGATTTGGTTCCATCTGTTCCATATTCATAACAAAGGAGCTCACTTGCAGGAGGACTGACTTCCCAGGAGTAGCATCCTAATGATCTTTTCACCACAGATTGAAAGGATCTGAAAATGGTCACTTCAGCTCAGCAGAAAGCAGCTAGCACTGACAGCACTTCCTATCTGTTCTTTCCTGCAGCTGTTTTAAGGTGTGTGTTTTTTTCTGAATAAAGCAAAACAAAACAGTAGACCTTGATCTACTCTCTCCCTCCTGCCCTGCCTCTCCCCTCTTTCTCCGCATGTCAGTCCTCCTTCTGAGGAGTTCAGGATATTTTCTCAAGCAAAAATAGAATGACATGTTACAAATAGGTCAGGTTTTCTTCATTTGCTCTTGGCATTAAAGGCAGGAGTGGAAAATGATTTACTGCCAGTCTGGGATCTGTCTCTTGAACTTTTCTCATCGTCTCTACTGTCTCAGCAAGGAGATTCTGTGAATGAGAAATCCAAAGTCCACAAAATGTGTGCGAAAGTTGCTTGCTGGGTTTTGTAATTAGGATGCTTCAGTGCCACCTTTGATTGCGCACCTTGTGGGCTTTCAGAAGAAAACAAAAAAAAAAATTCAGCTTGATCCAAGAAAAAAAATATTCCTGTCTCTGCAGGATATTTCACAAGGGGAGAACAGAAAAATGCAAGAGTGTACCACAAGCACTCTTGCTTGGCTAAAGAACAAATTACTTAATGACCCTTGAAAGGTAAACTGGAAGTTTGCAGAGATATTAAAAATTACCTAGAAAATACAGAACAAGAAGAATCCTTCTGTGTCATTGGTTCTAGCTTTACAGAGCTGTTGTGGCTGGAATTCCTGCTGTGGCATGCCGGACCCCCTGTGTCTCCATGCTCCAGAATGGGTTGGTGCCTGATACAGCTGTGAGAGTGGGATGTGCAAGCAGCAGGCATACTGCTAAGGAGTCATACAGCCAGCATAGCAGTACCAGCTAAGGCTTAGCATGCTTTAGCTGGTACCGCAGCATCCATGTAAATGCTGCATACCCAAGGGTTTTCTGGCCAGCAACACCATATCGTGTAATTCATAGATGTGTATGAAAGTATTCACTCTCCTTGTTGTTTAAGACTGCAAATCAAACAGGACACACATATTTGCAGATCTGGAATTCACCTGATAAAGATGCACTATTACTAATACAGTGCTGGCATCTGTTATTGTATTTGTGCTCTACTTGTTCATGACCTGGGACCTCACCACAATAGGTGTAATGAAACAGGTCTCTGCCTTTAGAATCTTTACTTGTCAGAATTAGACCTTGACTTAACACTGCACTAACATGTGTTTTGCCAACTTTACTTTTTCTATTTTATATCTGGTTTCCATCCTGCACAAATTTGGATGTAGCTGTGTAAGGGCTGACTGTGTACATAGAGGCTTTTTTTGTAGAGGCTGTGCCAAGGTGCTATTAGAATTTTGGCAAGAGAAAAAGCTTTTCAGAAATCTTTTGAGCAGTGGTATTCTCTTTAAGCAGTCCATTTGCAAACTTCTGGGCATGCATATGCACTCACACACTTTTAAACTTGCATTATTCTCACTGTTTGCCTTCTTATTAAGTAACAGCAAAATACAATCCTTAGTCTATGCTTTTTTTCTAAATTTTCCCCTATCTTAAGGCAGCTTCTTGAAGATCTCTTCCTGTCTTTGCATCTTCTTCCTCCTCCATGAGACATTAAATATTTTCTTGCTTTGCTTAGGTCAGTCAGTGGAAGTAACTTTTCATGTCTTTGTTGACATGGTTGGATGGGGCTTTGAGCAACTTGGTATAGTAGAAGGTATCCTTATCCAGGACATAAGGGTTTGAACTAGATGATCTCCGAGGTCACTTCCAGCCCAAACCATTCTATGATTCTATGTACGTGTCACACTCCTAATAGGATACAACATTTCTAATTGCTTCTGTATTTTTATAAGCTACCAGTATTTACAAGCACAGCATAGAATTTTAGAATTGCATCTAAATATTTTAAAGGTAATGGCGAGCCCTTGAAAATGGAGTCAAATGGAGCACATCTCTCTGCATCAATTATAGTTTCAGAAGTGGTAAAGCTAGACATGATAGTATGAAGTTCATTAAAGCATATGAGGTTTAGTAACATGGTACAATACCCACAAATTCCATGTGGGTGAAGGTCATTACTAACAAAACTATAATGTCTCTTCAAAGGATTTACTTATGTCTAGCTCTTAGAGATGGAAATTAGCAAAATGGATAGCCTGCTTGAAGAAAAACATTCTATTTCTGGTGATACCAAGGGAAAATCAAAGTGCAGAAATGCTTATGAAAAGCATGAGGAGGATGTATTTTTCTCTAAGTGCTCTATTTGATAGTATTAACTTGTTTTATTAGCAGTTTACTCTAATACAGTCTTAATGTTGTACAATAACTGTATTTGGTTTTGTTAATGCCACTGAAAACAGTAATGAGATCTGAGGTTTTTATTTCATTCAGTTCATAAGTGTTGGTTTGTTGCAATAGAATAGTATGACATCAGTCATTTATATTGTGCTAGTGCAGAAATATTAGCCCTTATTTTATGGTATGTAATACAGTTTGCCTTTATGAAAGAGAAACCTTCTTCTATTAGAGAAAGGCCTGTAAATATTTCATGTATGAACAACTGTATGATCTATTCTTCACATATACCTCCTTATTTCACAGGAGCTTATGTGCAACTAAAAGTCCATTCACAGTAGGATATGCCTTTCATTTATTTCCAGCTGAGCTTTGTTTGGTTTTAATGAGAAGAAACACCAGAGAGGCAAGGCTGCTTCTCCGGGAAGCTCAGGTTGCAGTTAGATGGCAGCTTTGTCCTGGTACACAAACAAACATAACTGTTCTTGTTTTTATTAAAAAAAAAAAAAGTCTTTGGAAAGGACAGCCAGGTTTGGTTCCTGCTTCTCGCTTTGCGTCAAGGCTTGGTTCAGGGCAGCAGCTAAGCCAGGGCTGGGTTTTTCTGGAGATAAAATGTCTGCTTTGTTGTCCTCCTGAAGGTGTGAAGAGTACAGGCTGCCATACATTAAGGTGATTTTTTTTTTTTTCCTGAGCTCAACCAGACTCAGTGACTTGGGAGGACAGATCATAACAGTGTGAGTATATCAAACCTTTGGACTGAGCCCAAAGTGATGCTGTCTGCCTCCTATGAGCCCTCAGCTGCTACTTATGTCTGGAGATACCGAGTACTGTGAAGGACTGGGCTTTGGGATGCTTTGACGTTCTGCAATGGATTAGAAACTGCAATAAAAATTATATTTTTCCTAGCCAAGCAGTTGCAATGGGACAGTTAATTCAGCATTAGGTGCTAATGCAGAAACAGGGTCTATGCATTACTTTCTTCAGAGAACTCTCACTAAAATAACATTTGTCTGACAAGTTATTTCCATTTTCTAAGCTCTTTTTAGGGGGTCTGAAAAATATAGTCACCTGTGAGATAAACCATAATAATCCAGTGTTTTTACAAGTGCAAAGCTGGTGAGGATTAAGCATTAGAAGCTGGTGAGGTATAAAACTTTAGAAAATAAAAGTAGTATTTCACAATTTGTTGTTGTGCACACAGCTTCTATCAAGTCTTTTTCTCCATTGCTGTGCACTTTGTGATTTATATGTTACATGAAGTGCATAATGTAAGTTTGTGTATTTGTCTAGGCATGTGTATACCTACATACAGAGATAAGTACAGAAATACTATGTGTTTTTACATTCACTTCATAAATATGTAGCTGAGCATGCAGCAGTAAAGCAAAATATGCATTTGTATTAGGTGCACTTTTAATACCATGGATTTTAAAACTTCATTTGGAAATACTAGTATCCGTAGTAATTTGGCCTATATTAAGCCATATGCATAGGTATGATTATTTATTTCTTTTCCTTATTACATAATTTTTTTTTTTTTTTTTTTTTTTTTAGTTTTCAAGCGTTCTTAGCAGTCCTAGATCAGGTGGTTTTCTAGACGAGATTCTTGGTCTGTTGGCTTGAGATTTCTGAGTCTTTAACCTTCTCAGTAATTTTTTTCATGAAACCTCATCTTGGTGATGACTAAACACAGAGACTTTGAAATAGCAAGTGTACAAATAAGTTTAGTCACAATTTACTAAGGAAATGTGCTTACTTTTTAGGTCTGAAGAATGAGTAAGTCATTCACTGTTTAAATTTTCTCAGAATGGAGTTGTGTTTTTGCTACCAGAACAAAACTTTTGCTGGTATGTTGGAATGAAAGAGCAGACACACAAAACCTCTTTTTTTAAGTTAAACTCATGAATGAGTGAAAGGTAGGATTTCCATAAGACCAGTATTTATCTTTTTTATTTTTTTTCTTGTAGCACTTACAAGATAAAAATGATCAGCAAATCCTTTCAGGTAGCTTCTTTTTGATTAATAATTTTGAAGACTGTTGTCCTGATATATGGGTCTTACTTCATGTATGCGCACAAAGGAATGCTTTGTTGATTCATTAAATTCTAGCTGACTTTTTCAGTTGTACCATTTATGCAAGTTTGTAACTTTTTCAATCTAAAGTGTGATAAGAATGTTAATAACTAATTCTGCATTTACCTGCCTAATTTGCATGCATTTGTGTTGTATGGTAAATCACATGAAAACCTACAGGGGAAAGGCTCAGCTCTTCTAACAACTAATAGGCTATTTTTTCTTTTGACTTGCACAAATTGAGAAATATTGCCTGTGGCAAACATAATGGAAAACTGCATTTTTAATGCTCCCGCACATACTCATTTCTTTTCAAAGAAAAAAGCAGATGATTGTTCTTAAAAATAAAACTTTCCAACGGTCCATAGCTGACACAGGATATTGGATGCTAAAACACTTCAAGTTGGTGGAATTATGATTTGCAGGTTGTGTAAAGTTACCTGGATGTTGGATTTGACTAATGGGAGTGGTATGGTGCGTGAAAGGAATAGAGGCAAATCATAGCTATAAATAATTTCTTCTGAAGAGATTATCTGTAATTTACAGGACTAAGAGAGTAGAAAGACTGCATAAACATGAGTTTCTGATTTACAACATGCAGCATCCTGCGTATGGGCTTGCTGCACATTCTCCATTTGTGGTGTTTTGCCAGGTGATTACCAAAGTTACATGTGCAACCCTTTTGATTGGGCTGAATTAGCTGTTTACTCTGGCTATATGCATGTGGCATATCAATTTAGTGTGCTGGGGAAAATTTAAAAATTAGTTCCCTATTCACTTCTCTGTCTGAATCAATATTTATGGTCAGTGCTTGTGGTTGGGAAGTATGTATCAGTGCCAGAATTTGTGTAACACACACGGAGGGTGTTAGTAGTAGTATATCTGCAGTGAACTGAGGCAGTGAACTGAGGTGAGATCTTGGCGTTATATCTCAGATCTTCTCCGCAAGGACACCCTGTTTCTGCACATCTTAGCAGAGGCCAGAAAAAAACATTCATCACAGTTTCTTGAAACAGTGAGAACAGTCTTGTCTCCACAGTATTTAATGAACACTGCTTTATAATTCTTCTGAGAATACTTCAGATGAACTGGTAATAGAAACTGGAAATATAAAATAGCAAGAGTTGTCATCTGCACAATAGCTGCATCATGCTATGTTAGGACTTGGGGGTGTTGCAATTCTGCATAAGGAAGAAGTTTCTGCTCTTTTACCAGTGTCTGCCCTTTCTAAAACAGATGTGCTATCTGAGTGACTTAGGTAAATGGAGAGCTATTTGTACACTGACTGGTTCCAGTTTTGCTCTCTAATAGGGTCTATAGTGGATTGTGCCTGGGATATTGAATATGCTTGTAGTGCTAAATGAGGACTTGAGTCTTTTTTTTTTTTTTCCTGTATCAGAACTTGTGTTTTAAGAAAAGGTGAAGTGCTGTAAATAGAAATCCTAGAATAGTTAGGGTTGGAAAGGACCTCAAGATCATCTAGTTCTAACCCCCCTGGCAGGGGCAGGGACACCTCCCACTAAACCATGCCACCCAAGGCTATGTCCAATCCAGCGTTGAACACCGCCAGCGATGGAGCATTCATAACTTCCCAGGGCAACCCCTTCCAGCGCCTCACCATCCTTACAGGAAAGAATTTCTTCCTCATATCCAATCTAAACTACCCATTACCCCTTGTCCTCTCACTGCAGTTCCTGAGAATGAGCAATGAGGCAAACAGAGGAAACCACTGATTACATGTGAATATCAATAAACAGGATGGTGGAGACACTTTCCATATGTGGCATCTTAATAAATTGTTCTTAGGTTAGAAACAGAGCCTCAGATCGTTGCCAGCCAAACTGCTGCCTGTCTTAGAAAAGGAAATACTTAATTACAGCTTTGGTCACATGACTAGCCAGTCCTTATAGCCAAGTTATTTTTGGGCTTTTAATAGTTTTTCTTTTTTGTATATTTACTTTTTAATTACCTATCTTTTCAGGTTATTGGGCCATATCTTGATGACATTTTTAGGAGTTTGGGGGATTTAACATAACAAATTCAACTCCAGTATTGTTAGGAAAAAAAAAAAACCATGCTGTTTTCTGTGTGTGTCACTTCTTCTCTCTCTGTGGCTTCCTGCAGTCATTGAATAGCCCTGCTAAACATTATCAGTCTGAGGAAGGACCTAACCTGTTATTTATATGATATATTAGTACTGTACCATGTGTTTTCTAGCAGAGAACTGCTTAGGAGTGGGATGAAAGGAGCTGGACTTTTTCCCTCTCCTCCCCAAATATTTAAATATAGCTAGCAAATACTGAAATATTTATTGTTTGGTTCTAGATGATGAGAAATTAATTTTCTTCGCTCCCCTTTCCTTACAGAATATAAATGTGGTAACCAAAAGTAGTTCAGAAAAGAGAAATTTTCTTATCTAATTTGGTGTTAATGGGCCATTTTTGGATCCAGCTTAGACGTAGTCCTATGTGCAGTAGTTCATTCAAGGGTTTTATTTGTAGTTCAACTAATGGAGGCAGAATATTCATCTCACGAGTACAGACATCATTACTTGAATTTCTTCTAAATCGTGTAATTTTCCTATTAAAAAAAAAAAAGAGATACCAAATCAGTTATGTTTATAATCAGTGAGGTATTTTCATGTATCTTGTGATTTCAGAGGGATTTTGGTGTGCACTGCCCTCTAACCCTAAGTCTTTTGTGTTACTGTAAAGTCTGAAACATATTCTTTAAAAGAGAGAGCCAGGAAATTGTCATGAAGTTGCTGGTAAAGTTGAGGTAGAGCCAGGGAAGGGTGAAGTATCTTAGGAATTGTGATGACATATAAGAACAGGTAACACTGAAGAGTTCCTTTTCTGTTTTTCATTGTGATTCTTCCTGACGCAGACTAAGCAGTCAGACCTTTCCTATTCTAATATCATTCATAGAAAAAAAAGAGGATATAACCTCTTTTGCTCTTTAGAAGAGATCTTTCTTTCAAAAGTGAGTTTTGGGGTTTTTTGTTTTGTTTTGGGATTTTTTTGTTGTTGTACAGCAGGGTTTCAACTACCTTTTTTTCCCTTTGGAATTTTGGCTTTTGAAATGGAAAATGTTTCTTGGGACGGTTTCCATTAACATCAGAGGCTTCCTGCTCCCAGAACTAGCCTCTATTTTACAGTTAATATCACCTTTAAAATGGACAAATGGAAAAGTCTTATACCAAAGCCTTAGGGGCTTGCCTGGTTTTATGCAGAAAGGAGAATGAAGTTTCTTTTCGTATGTCCTAGAAAGGTCATCTTTTCTTATACTATGGCTCATTTCAGTGGAATGTAACAACAACAGCAATGCTTAACCTGGGAAGCAACTTTTAACAGATCCCAGCTAACAAAGAGAAGCAATCTTTTACCTTTCCTGACTCTTCTCTGTGGGTAATATATCTGATCTTAAGAGAAAAACTGCAATTGGTCTTTGCTTTTTCTTTTAAGATGAAAAGAAGAAAGGGAGGGAGGAAGAAGGAGAAAGAAAGAAAAAAGCAATCAATTGCAGTCATGCATCTTAGCAAATAGTTAACTTCTCAGGAGGGCAGAAGAGATTGCAATGTATTCCTACATCAGCCTCAGTCTTGGTTGTTGAGGTAGAGATTGCAGAACAATATGATGTCACTTTTTTTTTTTTTTGGTTGTTTTTTTTTTATTCATTATTATTCCTTCTGACGGAGTAAAAAAATGATTACAGAGGAATCTTTCTGGGTTTATTACAAGCATTGACAATACATAATTTCCCTAGAAAGGTAAAAAACACCCTTTCATACTTACTGTTAAATCTGTCCATTTCTGGGATGATGATTTAAAGGCAAGTGCTGTGGTTGCAGTAGGACTGCAGTTCATGGTATAATCTATAGCTGCAAACCAGAGGACTGCTGGAAAAAATTTAAGTAGGGAACAGATTTTAGTGTTTTCGTTCCAAAAAACATAGAATCATAGAATAGTTAGGGTTAGAAAGGACCTAAGATCACCTAGTTCCAACTTCCCTAGGCGCATGGACAGGAGTGCCTCATACTAAACCATGTCGCTGAAGACTCTGTCCAACCTGGCCTTGAACGCTGCTAGGGATGGAGCATTTACCGTGGCCAATCACTAGCACTGTTTGCTCTTTAAGGTGTGCAAATATTATGTACACATATAAACTTAAATATAGAGAACATTTATTTTCTGATTTTCCAGACAGAATATTATTATCTCATCGCTATCATAGCTAGTTAGTGGTATCCTTGTTAGTTACTGACTAACAGAGTATTCTGATAAACAGCAGTGAGTAAAGCATGCTTATCTTATGGACGTTAACAACGGCATGTAAGCATCGAAGCTAAAACTTCCCTTTAAATAAGTGTCTTTCATGATGCACTTCTGAAATAATTTCTGAACAGAAGAATCTGTTAGTGATAAAATTACTGTAGAGACTCTATTTTGGCTAATGTTAGAAATGTTATTTCCACCTTTATGCTAGTAATGTGGTAATGACTATATAATTCTTATCTTTCAAGATGTCTGTTTAGTCTGAGCCAAGTATTTAGACAGTTGCATATATTCAATCAAAGCCACAGAAAGGACACAATTTCCTGAATATAACCACAGAGTGCAAATATTGTGCCCTAAATAACACACCAGTTACTGTAAATGTCATCAAAGAGAGTTTTTCTGATTTTGATTAGTAAGAGCCTATAGCAAAGCCAGCTGTTAACACTTCTTAACTGCTTGTAATTGTGAAGGGGGAATATCATTTCTACACACTTTTGTCTTTTGATTAAAAGAGGGAAGCAATATTTCAAGCACTTCCCAACAGGTGCAGACCCACAGCATTAGCTGTACTGGACTCTTTACTTTGCTTCTTTTTTGTGTTTGTACTGAATTTTCTAGTTCTTGGCAAGTTTTTCTAGGAAAAAGCTGATGTCTATCTTGAAAACACATCATCAAAGACGAAGGGAATTCATTTCCAGCTGGTTGAGGAGCCTTTCAAGTGTAAGATTAGCATGAAGACAATGAGATTCGTGTCTGTGTAAAAAACATTTTGTTATTTGTCACAAACCAGACAAAATTAAGAAAAAATGGATGAAACAGTGATAAACAGAACAAATTAGCATCTTGCCAGCCCAGTCATCTTTTGTAAATCATGACTGTCTCAAATAGTTGCCATTTGCTACAAAAAGCAACTTATTCTGCCTTAATACAAAGCTTTTTTAGTTATGAGGGAGACTATGTAATGAAACAAAAATTACTTCGCAGTGCTGCAGGCAACATTTTCAGCTATAGCTTTTGAGGGCATTTGCAATGGTAAAAGAAGCATGGATATGAATAGTTTTTCAGAAGTGAAAATCTGGATGCCCAGGTCAAGTTTCTTGGATGCCAATGTACAATTTCAAAATTGCAGACACTGGTGAAAGGTACCAGTGCATTCAGATTGGCAGATAATGCACTAGGGAATCCAGTCTCTGGTGACAGGCAGGCACATGTCTCTACAATCATGACTTTTGAGGCAAGCATAGTTCTAGAAAGGAAGTTTTCACAGCAGCATGTATTCCTGGGAAATGACTAGGTGCTGACACTAGTCTTACATGTGTGATCTTTTTGCATTAGACATCATGTTTTCACTTTTTTTCAGTAAGTACTCTTAAAATGAAAAATTTTGAATGGACAATTATGAGGTAGGACAGAAAGAAGGAATAAGCTGGTTTTGGTTTGTTAGTTATGGAACCTGGGGAATTATGTTTTGACTGAAGCAATGTAAGTCTTTTCTCAACAAAGGCACAGATGTATTGGAACAAATGGAGGCTGACTTTCATGTATTAATTTAATGGCATGTTTTTCTACTTTTGTTGGGAGTATATACATAGTTCTACTTTTAGCATTGTCACCTTCAGTGTCCCTTTGATTTTTCATCCCTTTTTAGATTGCTGAAGCCAAGACTAGCTTTTCTGTAAGTGATCTTAATCATTTTGAAGTGTAATTTTTCAGAGCAGACACCTGCATTACAGCAGAAACCATATTAAACAATCTCTTGAGAGCAAGGTGTGGAAAGGTGAAAGGAGATAATGAAACATTGAAAGTACCATGTGTTTCACTTCTTCCATGTAAAATAATCAAAAAAGGGATTAGAATAAAATACGCAGTTCTTCCCCCTGCTTTTCATAATCAAAATACTTTGTGCACTCGAAGTCCTTACCATCAGAGTCTGAAATGTGTCCAGCCCTTCAGATGAAAGGGAGGTAAAGGATATTTTATTTTAGCACAAAAAATGATTTTGATTTTCACTTTCTTACTTTTCCACTTGTCTTTCATTCTTCCCCATTTACAGCTTCTGCAATCCCAGATAATGGAAGGAGATCCTGTCTAAAGCTTAAGGTCTTTGTGCGACCAGCAAGTAAGTTCTTCAGATTAAGCTTCTGAGGGGTAGCTTTGTAGCGCATGCTTTACTGTGTGGTCTAGTAAACAGCAGTAAATCTTATTTTACTGTTAAATCTTGTGTATCTGTTCTGTACAGCAGCATTTGTGCTATGATTTTCATCGTATTTTCTTATTTTTCATAAAGCTTTGTTTTAATTACATGGCAGTTGCTAACTTGTTGTTTCTTAGACTGTTGTGCAAGTGGAAGGCTATATTGGCATTTGGTCAAGTGCCACAGACTTTAAAATATAAATATGCTTAACTATATATACTAAATAGAGAGACAAAAGAGAGGAAAAAAGGAAAGTGGGGAGTTTAAGGGTATCTCACTAACATATTTGGCTGTTATCTCTATTTTTGTTATAGACAGCTGTATGAAAACTATAGGTGTTCATGATCGTGTTTTCGATGTTAACGACAAAGTAGAAAATTCATTAGAACCAGCAGGTTAGTATGCTTAGAGAATCTCTTTTAACAAATCCGTGTATCCCTCTGGTGCTTCAGTGCTTTTTTTCCTCTTCTCTCTGCATGCTTTGCATGGTACAACTGCTCCGCTTTTGCACATTTCTAGCAGTGCTAATATCGCTTATGCTTTCCTGTATCATTGTTTAATGCAGGGGAGGAAAATGTTGTTTTATTTGGTTTTTGGGTGATGTGGTTTAATAAAATATGGTATGTGCCAGTGTAAAATTTTTTTCCAGTATCCTGAAGTCACTGGCCCATTCAAGCCAAAACCCCAGCTCATTGGCAAAACTCTATTTGCTAACCGAGCCCAAAGTTTTGGAAATAGTCAATGGGCACATCTTCATTTATTACATGCTTTCAAAAGACTTTCAGAAAAACAGAACCATTGCTTATTTAATGCTAGTGTATGACATAGGTATGCATCTGACTTAGTGTGTAAGTAAGCAATTAGTCCTTTAAAATTATATACATTTGTATGTATATTTGGTTAGGCAAAGTATAATTTTTTACATGTATGCACACAAACTCACACACTCTTAATATCTATAAATTCCTATCCTGTTTTTAGTGAAACAAATTTAAGTTTTGGGTGGTTTTTCTGTCCTTTTTTGCAAAACACTGCCTTAAGAATAAGAATAATTCTTGCTATAATAAAGCCCTTCAATATCCTAGGGCAAATTTACATTAACCTCCACTGTCACAAGCTAATGTGTTTCCTGTGTGAAAAGTGCATGTGTATGGTTTATATAGCTCAGATTTATGATAGATAGAAGCATTTTTAATTCTGGGGGTGTGAGTAAGCCCACCAAGTTCAATGGGGTGGCTCATGACATTAAAATTAGGTGCATATGCAGGAAGAATATTTGCAATAGTAGTACTAACTGTTCATTTTATATGTACCTACACATTGCTCACGTTTTAGTCAAGCCTCAATAATTAATATACATAGTTAAAAAAAAACCCAAAATATGCCAGAATAGAATTGCACGCATACCATTTAATACATACTGAGACAAACAGATTACCAGTGTCTTTTTTTTTTTTTTCCTTTCTTACGCTGTTTGAAAGAGACTTCCCCTTTGGTATGAAGCAACGTATATTTTTTTTGTCTTTGTTATTTGCAGTTTCTTTAGCTGAAAGTCATTATTTATACAGGAGTATAAATAATGCTTCCTCAAGTCATCCAATTTGAATGATTTACCTATGGGTACACAATAGATTTTATTACTTTTCTTTTAAGAGAATTTTTGCAACTCTCCTAAAAATTTCAGGTTTTAGAATCAAAGATGTTCTCTAAGCAAAGTTAGATGTAAGGAGAACGCATTTATGTTAAGGTATATTTGTACATTTCTTAACTGCATTCTTCTACAGAAAGCATTAGGATGATTTTTCCCTACCTCTAAGTAACCTATGAATGAAGGAATTCAATTCCCTTCTGTACATTTTGTGATTGGTGATCTTGGGCAAATTAATATGCATTTTCTCCTGTTACTGGTTTGCAAAAGAGATCATCTGAGTGTTATACGCCTGATTTTAGAGAACTTGTTAAACATTTTTCATATAACAGTGCTGCTCACTTCCCATTGAGTGGCTATACCTAACTAGCACCATCACAAAATCATACTGTTAGAAAGCAGTAGGCAAACCAGCAAACAAAAGTCAAACAAAGAGCATCCTGCAGTCTGAGATGAAATACTGCTTTTGTTACCAGTAGGAAATAATAGATTTAGTGAGAAGGTCTGGTAGCAGAAAGTTTCTACTCCTGACATCAGGATATATTTGCATTATTATTTGGACCAGTCACCATTAGATAATCAGTTGTTCCTAGATCTGCCAACAGCTGTCAAACTTTTCTGTTATTAGGCTGTTAGACTTGCCACTACCTTGGTGGATCTTGTTGCATGTGATCTGTGTCATGTACTAATTTAAGTGCTCCTGACATGCATCTTCTGCTTCTATGCTTTCCCCTAGCCTGCCACTGTCTTCCACACTAGACAGAAGAACTGGGAGGCAAGAGGGTCATGTTCAGCAGATTACTTACTATCACCTTTCTTTTAAGAATCACCATTTGTGTAATTTTTGAACACTTGTAATTACATCGGTCAGTTCAGAATTTTTTAGGAAAATGGTCTATAGAGATCACACTTGTTTCAGAAGAGATTAAAAGTAATTGGCCTATTCCTGTCCTCCCCCTCTCTTCATCCTTAATAATAAAATTAAGAAGTCACTAAACAAAAATTGCAGCTGTGCATATCTGGAAAATCTATACCTGAAGCATATGATGTAAAGCTATGTGATCAAGAAAATTCATGGCAGTTGAAATATTTTTTTCTAATTTCTGCTGGCATTCCTAGTCTTCAGCAGTGACCTTCCAGATTTTAAGCACAACTTTTGTACCCTTCATCACTTGCCTTCAGTGTTAAAAATAAAGCAAAACTTTTTCCCCAAGCATTAAAGATTGTGCAGTGTTACAACTCCGCACCTCCAAGGAAAATCATATTTGTATATGATTTTAAGAACACAGATTAACCAAGTGCTCTAATATACAAGTGCAGAAACCTTGGGACTGCACTTACAGGAAACCCAGGTGATTTCTTGAACCCATTAATGTCACGTAAAAATTAATTCCTCTATGAAGAATGGCTTTATAAAAATGGCACCACAGAAGTTGTCCATATTTTTCATATAAAATAAGTAATCTGTTCAGTTTAGGGCTTTTTTGTTAATTTTTTTTTTAACAGTAGCCAGTGTTCCAGTCATGTCAGTATCTGATAGTCAAAGTGAATGAGAATTTATTAATGCTCTACGCTAGTTTTACCCCATTGTGTTTTAGTGCTGACTCATGTATATAATTAGGTCAAAACTGTTGACTTTCGACATTGCAAATTCAGGCTTATTTGCAATTCTGTCAGTGATGCAAGAGGTGGAAGGTAGTGCGCATCATTCTTCTCTGCAGTTTTAGTTAATCAGCAGTGAGTAAATGTTTCCAAATCAGGAAGAGCTGACTATCTCTCTCTATATATATATATGAAAGAAGAGTTAACAGTTACAATAAGAATATTTTTTCCTCTTAACTTCTTAGAGTATGATTTAATTAGGACCTGCTTTTGTGAAATACTGTACTCTCATTTCACCGTCACCAAAGCACTGAAGTGAAATGTGAGACGGCTTTTTGTACTCGCAGCCACTGGAACGGGAACATTTCAGTAGCCAGCATTCACTGAAAGGGCCTTGTTCAGGGCTGAAGTGCCTGGTAAGGTTTCCCTGCCATACATGGTGAAGAGCTGTAACCAAAGTCATTCCAGCCAGCATTTCCCACTGTCATCAGTGGGACTGTCATCTAATAATGTCCTCTTCTTACAAATGTGAATATATTTACAGCTGATCAGTGCTTGCTTTTCATTCTTTTGCCTTGAGCAGCCCTGAAGACCTGTTGGTAAGCTTAATGTGATCGTAGCATCAGTTAGGACTGAGAAAAAAAACCGTGATAAATTGCTAATCCAAATTGCTATGCATCTTTCTGTGTAACTGAACTGGGGCTGAAGAGCCTATTAACTTAGATCGTGCCAAGTGCTCTACCTGCTTTTGTGCTAGGTGACTAGGTTATGAAAGAAGGGATCTTGTTTCTAGTTAAAGCAAAGTAACGTGAAAGGCTCCACACCAAAGCAGCATGGTGATCCCATGACTCAAGCCTTTGACACTCACATTGAGTGTCCTGACTCAAGCCTTTAACTGGACTTGCAAAGCTCTCACCCACGGCCATTCTGGCAGTGTAATTTGTTGAGATGGGAGCTATAAGACAGATACATCACAGATATGTCAACATATCTCACAAAATGGGGGAGTTTATTACACTAAGTAGTGAGATATTATTGATCTTCCTGGAAACTTAGGCACTCTAAAATAGCTCAAGAATAAATGTTGAGGCCACTTCATACTTCTAAAAATGTTTAGCTTATTTAATTATTTGGTACTAAGAAAATACAAATCCAGAGATTAATTTTTATGTCTTCAGACAGATTACTTTTTAAATAGTCAAATTAGATAACTGTGTATATGGAAAATTTTGCACAGGAAAATACCATACCTTATAACAACACTGAAGTTGAATTTACCTACCAACATTTATGTTACAAGCTGTGGCTTTAAGGCTGATCTTTGGTTAGCAAAAGCTAGACAGAGCTTTATTTGGTATCATAAATTTAGTATTTGATACTGTGTTCTCGTCTGCCACTAATGTATGTTTATCTAACTCAGCTGGTTCTTTTTTCCATTGGTTTTAGCAGTGTATATGTAAATCATGGGGGGGGGGGGGGGGGGGGGGGGGGAGAGGGGAGGGGAGTTGTACCATAAAAGGTAGTCTGCTACCTACGAGGTTTTCCAGATTGAGTATGTTCTATAAAATTGGAGATTATCATATGTTAGCCTTTAAAATTCTCTTTCAAGAAAGGGATACTGATGTTATAGTCCCTGTACATCCCCAGATGTGGTAAACTTCAGTGGAAATTTCCTGTGTGGAAGTGGAATATATGCCTGGGCTTACAGGCTGTCATTTCAAATTCAGGACCCAAAATCTGTAACTCAGTAAGGGGATTAACTGTGAAATTAATTCTGAGCACATGCAGCATTTCTTCAAAGCCTTTTGAAAAATCAGGTGTTTTTATTTAGCTGCTTCCCTATTGACATTGCTATCAAATAAGCCATCCAAACCTAGAGCTACAGTGTTTTGTTCGAAGAGGAATCATTCATTCCTCAATGTGCTGAAATCAGACTTACTTTCTGCTCCTCTGGTCTTCAGTGGGAGTTTTGCCAGTAAGAAATGCAGGACTTGGCCCCAGGTTGGTTACATAATGAGGTACTACACGCTTGTGAAAGTCAATGGCAGCGCAAGGTTCATTGCCCTATTTCATAAAGGCACTGAAATCTACTTAGAGTTGTCGGCTCAGTGAGAGTTTATTAAGGATGCAAAATCTCATTGGAATGTATGCTTTGTGTTTGAACAGATGATACCGTACATGAGTCAGCTGAACCATCCCGTGGTGAGAACGCGGCACAGACACCAAGGATACCGAGCCAGCTTTTGGCAACTCTATTGTTCCTCCTGGCAATGCTTTTGATATTATAGCACAGTATGCTCTGGCAACCTCTCACAGAAAATACCAGGGTCTTGGAACATCAAAGATCCACCTAACTCATCATCCCAGGAAAGGGACTTTATTGTTTTTGCAGATGTCAAATTGTTATTTTTCCCTTTTCCCTTTTCTTCTCCCTTTAGCCTGAACTCAGCAAAAATTTGAAGGGGATAACTAGCTTCAGCACCCATCCCTACCTACCCTTGACTTTCTTAACCCCTCCATATAAATAAAAGGACTCCAAATGAAAATGCCAAACTATGATAGTGACACTAGTGATTCTTATTTTCCTCTGCATTTTCTTTTAAGAAGTCACCTCCGTTAGCTCACTGTGTCATCCATATGTGGACAAGGAAGAACAGTGGCAGATGCAGTCAGTGAAGGATAAGAAAAATGCATTAAAGCCTGAGAGAGTTTTTCTCTGATACAATATTTATGCCTTCTCATTCCGCACTGTAAGATGATCATGCAAGGCATCCTGTCACCATGTCAGGACTGGAGGGGAAATATTAAGAATAGATATGATATAGCACCGTTTCCTCCAGGAGTTTCTAAGTGAACAGGCTTCTGAAAGGGAAAGACCATGTTTCTTATAGGACTGTCTTGAAACATCTTTGACAGTAGGGTTTGTGCTCACGAATAGAAATGCTGTCTTTTGGTGAGACAAGTTCATATTTAGGAATGTTAGCATGCAGAAGGCAAGGTTGGATTTAGGAAACTTTACTGGGGGTGTTAGTGCCTCTGTTATTTCGTTTTAAGGGGATATTGCACACCGGATTATTTTATTTTAAAGCAAATCACCGTGGTGCTACGATTTTTTTCTTGAAATGCAGAGGCACTTTTGAGAATAAAGTGACCTTCCCCAGCACTGACTTAGTAGCTGATAGCCTTGGATGCTGCTCTGAGTGTCAATACAGCTAAGACAGGACGTAAGTGGCCTGAGAAAATGTGTTTGTGACACAGGATCTCCAGTGCGCTCTTGATTTGTCTCTTCTGCAAGTTCCTTAATCGTGGGAACAAACCACGTGTAGAAGAAGCCAGGACAGTAGTAGCATTGTTTGGTGGGGGGAAAGAGAAGAAGCGTGGACTACGAATTCAAGTGTTGATTTTTTACCTGTTCCCCTTCCAGCACAGTTTGAAGAGTAGAGGAAACGTGTTTATCAGCCAGAGATAAACTAGATGGGCTCCCAAAGACTTAACAAAATATTTTTTTAAAAATCCGCTAGAATAGAATATACATTATTTAGATATACTTTATGCTGAGAGTAAGTATATATGCTTGTCCTATTTAAACATGTGAGAGAAGTGGTAACCCTTGATGGAATTAGGAAATGAGACTGTCTTGTTTGATGGAATTAGGAGTGACCCTGTTTAAGGAATCTGAGCCTTGGCTAACATAGAACTTTAAAAAGTCATTTGCCAGGAAGTGCAAGCCTTGGGATATTTTTTGGCTAGGCTGCCCTGAAACTTGGACTGCTAAGCATAATCTAGGAAATATCAGACCAAGACTGAAACAAAGCTTTTCTAACAAAAACTGTAATAAATCAGTGAGAAACAAAACATGGACTGGGTTCAAGCAAAATCGGAGTTTTCTATATTAATTCTGAAGTCTGCTGTAACAAAACTGAGTGATGCCATTAATGGACAGCACTTTCTGGGTTTTTTTCTTCTGAATGGAGAAAAGCTTTTCACAAGTTGAAGGAGCCCACTATCCAAAAAAGAAAAGGGGGAAATAAATTGAAGATGTAAGGGGAGGTTTGTGCATGCTAAACTATGATCTGGGCTTGCCTGATATTGTACAACATTAGTATAGGGCCTGTGCTTACAGGAGAAACGTAGGAAATTTCCTCTCGTGTGAAGTGCACGCAATAAGATTATATGCAGCCTAAACAGTAGGGGAAGTCAACATCTCATTACAGGCTATCTGGTACATTTCTCTCTTTAATGTGGATGTGAATGGTACACACACTAGTATCTCCAGTAGGTAGGAATTAAAAGGCTTTGGATGAGGTAAGCTTACTCAAAATGCACCTTATCAAATGGATTATTAACCAGAGTACAGATAATATTACATTACAGGTAACGATATTAAAATTATTCATAGCAATTGCAGGCAGTCATACCAGTAGTGCTGATTTAGTGTAGAAATGAAGAATTCGTTTTTCATTCTTTGCCTCTTAATGATGTCAGAGTTCAAAACATATGTTTATCTACAGCAAAAGATTGTCACTAGTCGTGCTTCTAGTGAAAATCACTTCCTTGTTTTATCACAGAAACCTGTAAGGTAGGTGAGGAACACCACGAGTGATGCAAGGCAGATTCGTGGGCTGCCTGACATGGTGTGGCTGGGAGCACACCAGACACTGTCAGTTTGGTACTCGGTGACATCAGGCAATCCCAGTCATACCAAGTACATAAACACTGCTGGGCTTTGTGTTGCATTTCATATCTCTGTATGCTTTAAATGCACATGGTGGTGCAAATTAATGGAGATTTCTGCTCCTTTCCCATTTATCTGCCCCAGCTCGAATCTGAGGGACTGATTCTCCTTCAGCCTAGGTTGCTTACTTATCTCCGAGAGCTGTACTCCTGGCTGCCAAGGACGTTGCTATGTGAAGCAGGGAAAATAGGGATCGGTCAGTTTAGTGGATACTGTGTATCCTTTAATAGACAAGGTAACATTTTGTGTTAGTTTAGAGTATTGTTTTGTACTGTACTTACTTGGATGGCGAAGGAAAAACAAGTAAAACTTAAAGCTATGTTCTTTAAATTCTGTATTATTAGTAACCTCTGTTGTATATAGTGTTTGATAATAAAGTATTAATTTGATTCTTATGTCTTTTGTAAGTGAGAACAATAGACTTTCGGGATATTAAAATCATGCATTGATTACAAGACAGAGCTTTGAAGCATCAAGTGTGATCATGGCTGAGAACTGAGAGACAAGTGGCCATGACACTGCAGCATACAGGACTCATCTTCAAAAATCATTCGTCTATTGCAAGACTTCACAATGTCAAGACCTGGAACAACATGACTCAATGATCAATGTTTTGTCCTCAGTGTTTAAAGGTCTGATGTTGGAACCCTATGGTTTCTGTGTTATTTTTTGTTCTTTTGTATCATTTTTGTTTCAAAAGGGTTTTGGGGATATAGAAACTCTTCTGTTTTTTTTTTTTTTTCTTTTTCTTTTCTGTTGTTTCGGGGGTTTTTTTGTTTTGTTTGGTTTTTTTTTTTTTTGTTTGGTTTGGTTGGGGGGGGGGTGTTCATTTTCCTTCTGGTTTTGTTTTCATGAATAGTTTTTTCCAGAACGGAACTTGATAGTGTCATGCGTGATGTATGTATGTACTTCGTTCCAAAAGAACTAGAAACAAATCTGGGAGGTACTGAGAGTAGGTGAAGTAGATTGTTTCCTCTCCTATATAGTTGTGGAAGGAAAATGGTTGTATTTGTACCTATTGATTCCCACCACTAGCCCTCAAAATTCAGCTTAATCCATTGCCTTGTGAGAGCAATGGTTTATTCACTTTCAGAAGCTTAGAGTGTTAACTCTTCCCCTCCTTTCATTATGCTTGGATTTTGTAATCACCAGTTTTAATGTACAACCCTACACACTTCTCTTCCCTCTTCCTGCCTTTCGTCCTCTCCCACCCTTCTCCTTTTTTAATTTGGAGCTGTGAATGGGCAGATCTGTTTCTGGTCTGGCATCACTGAGTTTTTCCCATGCATTCACCCTCAAGCTTCTCGGATGTGAGACAAATCTCCCTACAATAGGCTTGCTGCCATTGTCTGTACAGTTTAATAGATGCTGGCATGTTGGAGGTTACCCGTGAGTCTGTGAAATCTGCTTTCCATGCTTACTCTTGACACTCCATTGAAGACACTCATTGTGTATGCATCTGGGTATGAAAGTCCAGCTCAGTGTGGTCCTGTGCTTGTACTGCCCTGCTTTGCAATTTCTTTGCACTTATTCATTGAGTGCTGGTTTTGAAATGCTTACATTATATGAACTTAAAAGAAAATGTTAAAACAAAACAAGTCAAAAACCCCAACAAAAACCACTGAAAATCCGCACCCCATAAAATCTGTATTTGTATATACACGTGTCCGTACAATTATACTTAAATAAAATTAAAGATTTTCATCATTTTAATTGGTTCTCTTAGGCTGTATTTTTGTACAATTAATTACGTCTTTATTTTGGGGCTTATTGTACCTACCTTACATAGAATCATGGAACAGTTTGGGTTGGAAGGGACCTTTAAAGGTCATCTAGTTCCAATCCCCCTGCAATGAGCTGGGACATCTTCAACTAGATGAGGTTGCTGAGACCCCTGTCCAGCCTGACCTCAAATATTTCCAGGGATGGGGCAAGCAATGAGGAGTATAAGTATTAAAGTGTGAAGAATGCAGTGGGCACAACTGACTATCCAGAGCTGTTACTACCAACATCCTGGCTGATCTAAAGCCTGTCTGCTTTTCACCTTTTTTTTATGTGTTTATAGCTCTTCCAGATACTTAGGAGAGTAAGGAGTTATATCAGCCATGTGCTGAAGCATTACATGGTTTCCATCATCACTTTTGCCCAGCTCTAGGCATCCTGAGCAGTCATCCTTGCTCCCCTATGGTCTAACTCTGGCTTCTTGAGGAGTAGAGCCAGCTCCAAAGGCATGCAAACAGGGCAGTTGCACAAGGTGCTCCTGTACCCAGGAAGCCCCTCAGACTGCCAAAGGGATGGGGTTGGAAGTGGGTTTGAAATCTCAGCCATGTTTTTCTTTACAAAAAGTATGAAAAGGGCTCAGAGCAGTGGGAGCTTTGTGGATGGAAGAATTTGAGAGAGGGTGCCTGCTGAAGGAAAAAGGAAGAATGGGGAAGCAAGCAATTGGATGGCTGTTTCTCCTTTTCCTTGCTTCCACCCTCACTCCTACAGGGTGATGTAGTGCCTCTAAAAATGCACAGGACTTGATTGGTGTTGATTTGTATTTAGGTCTGAAATGGTTGTGTTTGACAGTGCCCACTCACTAATCATGTGATGGGTTTAACCTGAAGATTTAGGTCACAGAAGGTGGGGGGCACATACCAAAACCTATAATACATGCACCATGCATTCAAAACTCAGCTGTAATTACACCACGGTAGAATTAAACTCACTGAAAGCTTTTTATTACATTTAATTAGTTGACAGGGCAGCAAGTACTAATTATAACTTACTTTAACCTTCTTTACGAATGAGAAGTGGCAGCTTGCTGAGGGGAGAAGTGTGAGTATTTGATACAAAGAATTGATGCACCAGACTTTTCCTCTGGAGCTGTGATGTTACAACCAGGGTAGGGTTATAAGTGACACATGTTCAGTATGTCTTAACATAATAACCATGTGCAGAAAATATCCTGCAGTCTGACACACTTAATAGCCGTTGCTCAGAAGACACTCTGCTTTTGCTGGGAATGGTATTTGATTTCATTTTTCTGCATTAGTGTGCACAATGGGCCTTTGTGCTCCCCCATCTTTCGTTCTCCAGAATAATACTGCTCCCAGAGTACCTCTGAGAGCATTTTTAGGAATATTCAGGCAGGTACCTTACCAGTTATGATATGGTTGTATGCCAAAGTGGTTTTATTCATTCAAAACAAAGCTTTCATTTATATATGTTACAGATGTGGTAACCAACTGGGATGGTTAAATTTTTACAGGCTTTAGCAGTACAGTATTGAGAAATGCCCCCTTCCTTAGAGCTCTTATTTTTGTTAGCATTTACCCTTACTAGGAAGTTTAGTTTAAAATGTGGTTTAACTTTTTATTACAGGTGTATGCCTAAGATCCTATATCAAGGCTCTGTCTTCACTGTGAAGTCTGCAAAATAGGCAGCTCTTGTATGAGATAGCTATTTATGTGTGTTTGTTTTCAGCACCATTTTGATTTGCTGCTATGAATAAAAGCAAGCTGACGTATCATCAATTTAAAATTTTTGTTAAAATTTTCTCCTAAACCACATAGAAGCTTTTAAAACAAAATGTTTTTTAAATGCAAAATATTCTTTGAAGGAAATTCAAATTGGAAGTGATATTGTAAAACTGTGGAAGAACTAAGCAGGTTTTTTTATTGGTTTCCTTCCCCACAGATGAATTTGTTAGCTGACTGATCTGTCAGTCATATTTAATTTGGGAGAATTCAGATCACAGGATAACTCTTGCAGCCACCAGCACATCTTGAAACAGTCATTTTTCCTATGATGGTTCTTCAAGCAAGTTCTCCTGTCAGTTACAGCAATGAGGAATATAAATATGAGAAATTGCAGGGCAGCAACCTTGATATCTACTTGGCAGGAATGAAGAATTTTGTTCTGCCTAGAAATTTATGGAAGCATACTGCGTTTGAGATCAAGAGGAAAGAGTGATTTCTAGATGCTTATACACACTGTAATGTATCTCTGAAGTAAAGAAAAGAAGGAAGGTAGCTCTTTCTGTATATACAATCTTGACTGCATTCTTACACACGTCTGTCTTTCAGTTCTTATGTTCAAAGCATGCTCTAAGTGCTATATTGTGGGCATATTTGATGACTTAGCAATATATATTTTCCAGTAGTAATTTAAACATTTAAACACATTTCTTTATCCACAGACAAAACTGCTGTTAGCAAAACTGAAATTTTTGTCTGAGTGGTATTTGTAAAAAGAAAGGTTAAATAAATGAATAGGATACTGTAGGTATAAGCATCCCTCTCTTCTTTCTATTGCTGAGAACCTATTTTGCCTTTCATTCTCATGTACTGTTACTTGCAGTAATTTTAAGTAAAGGTTAAATTAATCTCTGCCCACCAAGCCCAATAAGTTTATGAAGTTTTTTGTTGGGGTTTTGTTTGTTTGTTTTTTTGTTTTTTCTTGCCTCACTGTCATTTCACCTATTGCAAAACAAAGGAATAAGTCTGGAAACTGAATGCAACAAAAGCAAAGTGTCTTTAAGCCTAAATTCACAACCCTGGTGTTCTGATCATTTTATACTTGGGTATTGGGAATAAATTGAGTGCTACATATTGCAAATGGCAAGCTGTGGTACTGCAGCAACTGTCCCTGCCTGAGCAGGATCAGAAGAAGCAGGCCCTTGGCAGGGTGTGAATGCTTTAGTGGAAACTTGGTATGCTGTGCTTTACATTGCACTGCTTGTATCGCAGACCTTCTTCTCCAATGAGTATAGAGAAAAGGGTGGGGAAGAAAGAGCTCATTCAGTCACAGGTGGCTAAACAGCAGTGGGAAGTATACAGCAGACTTTGAGCCAAGGAAATGGCTACTGGTGTAAACTGTCATGAGTAAATGTCTTGTTTATTTGTTGAAATTCATAAAAGCATTAAAAAGAAAACCTACAGCGTGACAGATTGTGTTTTCTGGAAGTGGTTCTCTGGTCAAGCACTGCTGTGGAAGTCAGGGAGAGATTTACCATTCAACCAGGCCAACATTGATCAGTTTTGAAAACCCACTAGCACTTAGAAACATACATCCTACCTTGCCATTCTAACACAGGAAAAACTTGGAAACCTTGCAATTGCCAAGGCTTCTCCAAGGCTGTATCTGAATGTGAAGCTGGCAGCTCAGGATTTTGAAGAATCAGGCCCTTGTGAGAGGTCTCTCCCTGTTGCCGAGTGATCTGTATAGCGAATACTTTAATGGTGGCTTTTAAACTTGGGTTTGGGAGTAAGTTTTTGTTGTTATACCTTTGCCATCAAAAAAAACCTGAAGCTGAATTAGTAGTGCAGAGCACTGATAAAATGACTTTTTGAGAGCAGAATATAGCTACGTTTCAGTTTAGGAAGACTGCAAACAAAAAGGATGGCTGCTCTGCTTTAAAATGGGTTGGTGGATTGTGCCCAATGTTAATGGTTAGACATTAAACGTGAGGCAGAGCCCATGAAGCCATGCAGCAATGCTTATCAGGCTTTGTACATTAGTTTTACAAGATCCTGGTTCTTTCACATACTTGCATTACAGAAGGCCTTGTGTTCTCCTTGAAACAAAAGCCAAAACAAGTGTGCATATCATCCTTTCTAGTGAATATGTGACCCTTTTGTTTTCATTTATTTAATTAGTTATTCTGCATTTTATTTGCAGGTAAAGAGAAAGGAAAACCCATGCACATTTCCTGTGCTCTGGTCTCATTAGCCAGATTTCCTCAAAACTCTTGTACTCCAGAGAAGTTTTGCCAAGTGGCTAAATGAAATGTACGCTGTATGAATATTTATGCTGGTTTAATGATGGGATTTTTGCATCTATGAATAATAAAGGGTTTAAGAAGAATAGATAAAGAGATTGGTACAAAACAGTGAAGTGGTTAGTACAGCAACCTTTCCTAGCAGGGAACTCCATTGACAGCAGCAGGCAATTGCATGCCTCTCGACCCTTCCTTTTCCTTTACCACCAAAATGTGTCTGATGGGACATGATTTCAGATAGCTTTGCAGAAAGCAGGTGTTTTATCTATGCTTTGTGCTACAGACACCTCTTACATGCTTCATTTAAGGAAGCTCAAGGTTTTTGGCTAAGGACAGACCTTCAACTTTTGAATACTGATAGTTAATTCAGATACACTCCAGCAATGTTTGCATTTAAATCTGAAGCTGCCACTTTGCTTTGTCTTTTCAGGACCAATTGTCTGGCAAGTGTTTACAAGTTATCAAGCCCTTGGGCTTTAAGTCAAAACAGCACTGTTTTCATGAGCTGAGGCAGGGAAGGACAATCTTCACTCCTTCCTGCTCCAGTTGAATGGTGCTGAAAGGAAATCACTTTAAAGTCTCACTTTTGGTGAGGGTTAGGGAAGCTGCAAGGTCCTGAAGACCAGAGCCCTCTTTGTACTTGTCTATAGCCACAACTACTAAAAGTCTACTACTTTTTAGTGTCAAAGTGAGATGCTGAAAGGTCGTGATAATAGCGTGCTAACCAGGAACACTGAGCATTTTACCATCTGATGAATTTTAGAGCAAGGGTTTATTACATGTTTACTCTACCTAGGTGTACTGGACCTGTGGGAGCAGGCGTCAGGCAATGCCTATGTAGAGAAGCAATGTAAAACAAGTAAACAAAGAAACACCCACTTAAAAGACCTGTGTGCTCACCTTTTCTCTCTTAGCCAACAGCTCCCTGCACTGTCCTGTTGTGAGATTGCTGGCACTCTTCCAGTAAAAACACTCAGTTTGAGCTTGGATTGGATCCTGAGTAGCTGCTATTCCTTTCATATTTTTTCCCACTTGCAGATTCCAAAACCCAGTTGCCTGAATTTTGACCTTTGGCCAAACATGTCTTTCAAGGCTGATATTCAGGACTGTGCCTCACTGCTCAAAGTGAGTTTGCCTGCCACAGTTCACTACACATGTGGTGAGGATCAGGCCTCAAACTGGGCCATTGACAGCAGCCTTGCTCTGAAAGTAAGAGTTAAAAGATGCTTCAGGTAAGAAGGACTGGAAAAGCAGCCTAGGACTAGTTACTTGTTTCTATGTGATCAAACAGATTATATCACATGAATTTCAGGCAAAATTAAGGAATTTATTGTAGTAAAACTGCTTTTCATTAAAAAAAGGAAATAAAAATTTAAACAAAATAATGATTTGAAAGAAGCCATGGTTGAGTTCTTATACAAAGGTTTATTCTATTTACATGGATGGACAGTCAGGAAAATAAAAGAAGACTTTGGATCTCCAGTGCACCCTAAAATAAATGAACATAAAACTTATGCAACTTTCTTCCCATCTTCTCCATATGAAAGTTTATTTGCTGTTGTGCCTAATACTGTCAAAGAGAAAGAGGGAAAAGAAGAAAAAAAAGGGAGGGGAGGGGAGGGGAGGGGAGGGGAGGGGAGGGGAGGAGAGGAGAGGAGAGGAGAGGAGAGGAGAGGAGAGGAGAGGAGAGGAGAGGAGAGGAGAGGAGAGGAGAGGAGAGGAGAGGAGAGGAGAGGAGAGGAGAGGATGAAAATTCTTTCTGATTATAAACAACTAAACTATTTTTAAACTATTCTTAAAATTTTCAGTTAGGGGTAATAAGCTTGCTATGAAATTGGTAGGTCATGGAGCAAGTTATCCCTCACAGCATTATCTGGATATCTTAGAATCATAGAATCATACAATAGTTAGGGTTGGAAAAGGCATTAAGATCATCTAGTTCCAACTCCCCTGTCATGGGCAGGGGCACCTCATACTAAGCCATGTCACCCAAGGCTCTGTCCAACCTGGCCTTGAGCACCACCAACGATGGAGAATTCACAACTTCCCTGGGCAACCCATTCCAGTGCCTCACCACCCTCACAGTAAAGAATTTCTTCCTCATATCCTATCTAAACTTTCCCTGTTTAAGTTTGAACCCGTTACCCCTTGTCCTCTCACTACAGTTCCTCATGAAGAGTCCCTCCCCAGCATCCCTATATCCCCCCTTCAGATATTGGAAGGCTGCTATGAGGTCTCCACGCTGCCTTCTCTTCTCCACGCTGAACAGCCCCAACTTTCTCAGCCTATCTTCATACGGGAGGTGCTCCAGTCCCCTGATCATCCTCGTGGCCCTCCTCTGGACTTGTTCCGACAGTTCCATGTCCTTTTTATGTTGAGGACACCAGAACTGCACACAATACTCCAAGTGAGGTCTCACAAGAGCAGAGGAGAGGGGCAGGATCACCTCCTTCAACCTGCTGCTCATGCTCCTTTTGATGCAGCCCAGAATACGGTTGGCTTTCTGGGCTGCAAGCACACACTGAAGCTGGCTCATGTTCATTTTCTCATCAACCAACACCCCCAAGTCCTTCTCCACAAGGCTGCTCTGCATCATTTCTCTGCCCAACCTGTAGCTGTGCCTGGGATTGCTCTGACCCATGTGTAGGACCTTGCACTTGACATGGTTAAACTTCATCAGGTTGGCATCTGCCCACCTCACAAGCATGTCAAGGTCCCTCTGGATGGCATTTCTTCCCTCCAGTGTATCAACCAAACCACACAGCTTGGTGTCATCAGCAAACTTTCTCTGTCTTGTCACTGCTCTTTTCAACTGTTTGTTCTTTTTGCATCCTTTCAGTGAAAACTTATCCCAGAAGCCACCACAAAGCTGTTTACTTTGTTTCAAACATAATTAAAACAAGAAAATCACAAAGGAGTAAATTAAAGGTCGCAGCCACTACTCTAGTTTCTGCTCTCTCAGGCAACGAATAACTCTCTTAAATGTGTGGTTTAATACACTAAGGAATAATCAAACTCTTCTATTTTGAGATGTAATGCAGCTTGTTAGCTGCTTGTGCTTGAGGAGGCTGAGTACATTATAAGATCTCTGTATTTCCCTATCCCTCTTCTGAATAAATTGTGAAGTCTGAAGAAGTTGCTGTTGACAAGCCCAGAATGAAAATACACACCTCTGCCGTGTGAAGCACCTGCTGTGTCTACAGGAACAGCTGTAATCCAGGACAAGTCCTCAGAATATATATCCCAGACACTAAATCTGTGTTTGAGAAACTGGAAAACATGATGTTTTCAGAAATGGAAAAAGAAAATACTTGCAATCTTGCAGCACAGTTTTGGGAAAACAAACAAACAAACAACACAAAGCAAAGGAATGTTTTAATTGGGCATCCTACAGAGAAGTGAAAAAAGAAAACCATTCTTGTGGTTGAGCATCAGCGTGTGGAGACTCCCAAGAAAAATATTCTGAAGGAGGGAGAAAACACAGAATGACTCACTGAGCAAGCAGTTTCCATTTGGAAAAATTAGGCAAGAAATATTAACACACCAGATCTGGGAGCTGGTTACATCAACACAATACACTGCTTATGGCATATACAGAGTGAGTGATACCAAGCCTGGAAATCAGCATATCTCATCTAACCTCAGAGTATCCAATGTTAGTTGAAAAAAAAGAAGTAAGAAACAATGCAAGTGTTTGAAATCTAGCAGTAAACAGAGGGAAAGTTTATGAACTGGGCACCTGGTGCCATGCTGTGATCCCTGGTTTTTAATTTCTGGTCTGTCTCCAACTAAATTGAAAGAGAAGGTAGCATATCTAACAGCAATTCTGTCTGTAGGGCATGCTGGAAAAAACAGAATTTAAACACTGTATTATCGCACTAAGTGTGTCTTGTAGACAATCCTCTAATCCAGCTACTAACAAATATACTCACACACTTACATATTGTGTTTTATGTATCAAGTTCTGTAATTTGCCTATCTATTTTCAGGGTATTATTAACTTCACCATTAAGAATAAAAATTAAAACCCAGGGGCAGAAGTTGAATCTTTTGAAACGCAGTTGTTGAATGGACTGGGAGCAGGAATGGGTAAGAAAACTCAGTAGAATGAAGGAAATACATCAGCAGTTCCTTGTGATCCAGTGTACTCTCTCCCCTTTGTCCAACCCTAGGAGCCAGTCATTTCTTAGTAAATAAACTTGTAAGCATTCCCTTCATTAGGTAGTACTGGAGGCCCCGTGGCCAGGAGAGATACTGTGACAAACTTGTTTGGGCAGAGGGCTAGGTGTGCCTACATACATGTGGTTGAAAAGCCTTTGCATAGGCAAAACCCCATATGATTGATATGCACTATTTTTAACAGAGGAAGGTGACCATGACTATGATAAACTACATGACCACGGCTAAGACTGATCAAGGCCTTAAGGAACATTGTAGATGTTCCTTAAGATTATCAGTCTGTGCTGAGCCTTGCTATTGAACACAGGAAATATCTCCATTTTGCTAAAATGCATTAACTGCAAAGGCCATGGGTCCACTGAGGATGTGCTGGCAGGGTAAGGACATAGGCAGTAGGCACTCTGGGGACTGCTGAGTTTTCAATAAATCCCAACCTGAGATTTTCCCCTGAGAGCCCTGCCTGGCCCTCCACACAGAAACTTGGAGGCAGGAAAGCCGCCTAAGACAAACATATTTTAGTTTTGAAATCAGGGGTTGGCATTGCTCCCTGGCTGGTTCCCCAAATGTTTCTTAATATGCCATTTTCCCTCTCTTTCCCTTCCCCCCACCCAGCCCTGTTTCATTGGAACTCTTTATACGTGGTAACTAACTCTGGCTTGGCCAGGCATCTGCAAAGTGGAAGGAAAGATGGAGTATATTATTTGGCAGGTAGATATTTCCCAAATCATGAAGATTTTTTTGTAATACATATGTCACATGGAGTAGAGGACAGACTAGACACTGTCTTTGCCTGTCCAAAGAGTTGTTGTTTTTTTTTCTTAACCAGAATTCATTGACCTCTCACTAAATCTGTTTACCCAGTGTGATTTCTATCAGATGGATAGTGAACTTGTTTTCTTCTACGTGTTCTTTCAAACTAATTCTGTATTGTCACATTACATGCAGCATTTGCCAGCCGAGAAACACAGCTGGGAGGCAAAAAGCACTGGTGATGCCTCACATTCAAGAAACACTCATCTTAAAACAAATCTCTCTAAAATATTCTGCCAAATGGCATCTTTGTAAATCTCTCTGATATGCCAGAAAGGCACAAACACCAGAAGCTCTGCGTGAACAAGGAGAAGAAAACACTTGTTACCCACCCGAAGCAGATCAGAAAAATTCTGTAACTTGGAGTGCTTTACAGATCTGCCCACTTCTATTTTTACGTGGCAGTATAAATCCATTTTCAATGGCTGTTAAAACTGAAAAAATTGGAGTAATAAAAATAGTGACAAAAATTAACTGAGAGTTTGAAAAATGCTGTATAATTCTTCACTCATTCTGTAGGCAGTCAGATTGAGCTATTTTAAAATTAGCTGTAATTTGCATAACATATTTTACTGTTATAATTCACTGTGTCTATTTATAGCCATGTCATAACAATGGAGGGTTTTCTTTTTATTTTTCCTTCTGGCTGGAGTTGACAATGTGTATGAAAACTGAGCCTAAGAAGTCATGCACCCTTTGTTCCAAAAGCACAAGCCAGATGAACAGACATCGGGCTGTCGCAAGTTTAAGCACTGTTTGATATAATGATTCCAGCCTCCAAAATTAACCTCACCGCCTTTTGTTTTTCTCTTCTTAACTAAACAAAGCAAGCCTTTTGAAGTAACTGATAGTTTGAAATAGCCAACTATACACGCACAATCCAGTTGTAAATTAAGGCTGGACAGAAATCTGTTCAAACAACATGATACTTTTGTTTATACATATTCATCCAGAAACAAAAGAAGGCACTGAATGCCAATGTGCTTCAGAAGTAGTCAGCTACCAGGCCTGAAAATCACTACATACTACAAACAAAAGAAAAGGTTGTTTCACTGCATTTTGTGTTTTGGGGGGATTTATGTTCTCATGGTACATGTAATAGAACTGCCATTTAGCAACAGTTTTGAAGCTTATATCAGCAAATATGACTGGACAGGAATTGCCAGAACAAAATTCCCAGAGGCCATATATGGAGGCTTCCGACTGGAACACCTCCCATATGAAGATAGGCTGAGAAAGTTGGGGCTGTTCAGCGTGGAGAAGAGAAGGCAGCGTGGAGACCCCATAGCAGCGTTCCAGTATCTTAAGGGGGCCTATACGGATGCTGGGGAGGGACTCTTCATTAGTGACTGTGGTGATAGGACAAGGGGTAATGGGATCAAACTTAAACAGGGAAAGTTTAGATAGGATATAAGGAAGAAATTCTTTCCTGTAAGGGTGGTGAGGCGCTGGAATGGCCTGCCCAGGGAAGCTGTGAATGCTCCATCCTTGGTGGTGTTCAAGGCCAGGTTGGACATAGCTTTGGGTGGCATGGTTTAGTGGGAGGTGTCCTTGCCCCTGGCAGGGTGGTTGGAACTATATGATCTTAAGGTCTTTTCCAACCCTAACTATTCTATGATTCTATGATTCATGACATCTCTGCCTGTCAGGACAGGAAGCATAAGCATATGTTGCTGAGACAGATTAAAATAGCACACTTCCATGTGTTCAGCATGAACCCAGCTTTTAATACACGCTTAACACAAATACGCTTTATAAGTGGTGTCCCTCAGGGGTCGGTGTTGGGACCGGTCTTGTTCAACGTCTTTGTTGGTGACATGGACAGTGAGATTGAGTGCCCCTTCAGCAAGTTTGCTGATAACACCAACCTGTGTTGTTTGGTTGATACGCTGGAGGGAAGGAATGCCATCCAGAGGGACCATGACATGCTTGTGAGGTGGGCTGATGCCAACCTGATGAAGTTTAACCGTGCCAAGTGCAAGGTCCTACAAATGGGTCAGAGCACTCCCAGGCACAGCTACAGGTTGGGCAGAGAAGAGATTCAGAGCAGCCTTGTGGAGAAGGACTTGGGGGTGTTGGTCGATGAGAAAATGAACATGAGCCAGCTTCAGTGTGTGCTTGCAGCCCAGAAAGTCAATCGTATTCTGGGCTGCATCAAAAGGAGCGTGAGCAGCAGGTTGAAGGAGGTGATCCTGCCCCTCTCCTCTGCTCTTGTGAGACCTCACTTGGAGTATTGTGTGCAGTTCTGGTGTCCTCAACATAAAAAGGACATGGAACTGTCGGAACAAGTCCAGAGGAGGGCCACGAGGATGATCAGGGGACTGGAGCACTTCCTGTATGAAGATAGGCTGAGAAAGTTGGGGCTGTTCAGCGTGGAGAAGAGAAGGCAGCGTGGAGACCTCATAGCAGCCTTCCAATATCTGAAGGGGGGATATAGGGATGCTGGGGAGGGACTCTTCATGAGGAACTGTAGTGAGAGGACAAGGGGTAACGGGTTCAAACTTAAACAGGGAAAGTTTAGATAGGATATGAGGAAGAAATTCTTTACTGTGAGGGTGGTGAGGCACTGGAATGGGTTGCCCAGGGAAGTTGTGAATTCTCCATCGTTGGTGGTGTTCAACGCTGGATTGGACATAGCCTTGGGTGGCATGGTTTAGTGGGAGGTGTTGCTGCCCATGGCAGGGGAGTTGGAACTAGATGATTTTAAGGTCCTTTCCAACCCTAACTATTCTATGAATCTATGCTTATTAGCTTTTCCATAGTTTGCTGTTCTTCAGCATTCTTCTACCTTCCTACAAAACATGTTGAAGAAGAAATGTGAAAATGCTCCTGAGAAGTTTTTGTTATGTCTTTTCTCCATTTTTCTTTGAAGTAAAGTTGAGAAAATTTAAGTGATGCAAGTGTGAAGCTAGCAGGTTGATCTGCCCAATGGCAAAAGTACACATCAAGGTTGCTTCCTATGGAGAGAAAGATTCAGGAGGCAGCCAGTCTTTCAGACTGTCTGATAAACACAGACCTTTGGTCTCATACTTCTTTGTTCCCTGTATCCTTGATCATTCAGGAAACAGATAGAGAATATGAAATAAAAGCAGACAGAATGAAAAAGTGAGATAAATAGGTAGAACATTCCTGTTTTGTCAGGCTTTGTCAGTATCTGACCAATTAACACAGATCTCTCTGATAACACTGATATTTGTGTGGTACGATTCCTGGCTCTGTCACTTGGCTGACTGGCAACAGCATAGCTGTGTTAAAGGAGCAAAACAAAAACACCTGAGCAAAACTTCCCAACAGCCAAGTGTGTCAGAGTGGCTGCTCTGTTAACACAGACATGCTGCTGCCTAAAATTGTCCTGCTCACAGTTAGCTTTGATGTTTTTTCATGACATTGTACTTCTATGAAGACATGCTTTTTGTTCTCTAAAGTCTGTCATATTTGGAAGAAGTCAGATTCGTTCTGGCAGGTAAGCCTTTGGAAACCAGATGAACAAGGTTACTTGCAGGTCATCATCCTGCTGTGTTAGATGATCATTTGCATGTACTAAGGTATATATGTTTTTGTGGAAGTAGTTGAGCTGTGGAGGAATGATAGCCACCTCTAAGTCCTGCTTCACTACTATTTTCTTACCTAATGAGTTAAGTGGGGACAGACATTAAGTAATTCCTAAAGTGCAATTCAAATATTGGGCCAATGTCCAATGTCCTTCCTTCCTTCCTGGCTGACAGCCCCTCCCCCCCGCCCCAATAAGTAAATAACAAACCAACACACAATACAAGCTCCAGACCTTTTCATACCAAGAGATAATTGGGTTAAATCTTAAAAAACCCACAAACAAAACCAAAAAAATGCACCTCCTCAAAACAAACAAACAAACAAACAAACAAAAAAAAAACCAAAACTACAACAAACAAAACCAAAACAAAAAACAAACAAACAAACCCCCCCCCCCCCAAAAAAAAAAAAAAAAAAAGAAAAAACACCCAAAAAAACCCATGCAGCACCCTGCCAAGTTTGAAGAAGCCCAGCTGGGCACTAGCCAGTAGATGCAGTGCAACAGGTACCAGACCTTTCTAAGGATCTTGTGTCTCCTTTGATCTTGTTAACATGTGCAAAACTCCTTTGGGATGATATTACCTGGTGTGGTAGGATGACAGTGACTGGACCACCAAGCTGCTCCGTCACTCCCCTACTTCAGCTGGACATGGGAGATGAAAACCTCATGGGTTGAGATAAGCACAGGGAGATCGTTCACCAATTGCCATCACCATCACAGGCAAAACAGATTCAAATTAGGAAGTTTATCAAAAGTTTAGCAGTCAGATCAGAGTAGGACAAAGCTAAATTTTGAAACACCTTCCCCTAATCCCTTACTTCTTCTTGGGCTCAACTTTACATTTCTCCATCTCTTACCCCTGGGCTGTGCAGGTGGATGGGAAATGCAGGGGGATGGAAAAAGGGGATTGCCATCAGTTCATCACACATTGTCTCTGCTGCTCCTTCCTTCTCACACTCGTTTCCTGCCCCAGTGTGGGACCCTCCCATGGGAGACCATATTCCATTAACTTCCCTTTTGTGGGACCATTCTAAGGACTTCAGTTCTCCACAAACTGCTCCAGCATGGGTCCCTTCCAAGGGGTGCAGTCCTTCAAGACCAGACAGTGCCAGCGTGGGTGACTTCTAGACTTTGTATCTTGATGTACTTCAGAATGAAACCTTCTCACTGCAACTGTGTTAACGGGCTTATAAAATTCAGTTCAGGTTTGGGTGTGGAGCCTTCTGTGAAATATAGTGTCTGGGCACTAAATTAGTAACACTGATCAATCTTGCAGATTTTGATTTGATCTCATGACCCCTGAACACTGATTCGATCTTGATAATTTTTATTTGATCTCATGACCCCTGAACAGTCAAGCAAACCGCAACAGGTGACATTAAGCCAAATGTGACCACTTCATCATTGTTTTGGACAGCTCACATCGTGGCCAGGTACAGTATTCAGAAATTGGGGGTGGCTGGGAGTAGGAACAGTACAGTGTGTCAGCTCTGCATTGCTATGTGGGACACACTAAAAGATCTAAGGAGGTCATGTTTAAAAATAGAATAATAAAATTAGCACAGTGCTGTCTACCCTGAGGGGCTGACATGACCTGACTTGATGAAGCTGCACATGCAGAATGGCTTTTATTTTTAGGGCACTCTATCTGGGATTACAATGACTCTGCTGATAGTGAAGCAGTGGGTATAGTTTGTCTTGATGGCTAGCACTTATGCTTGAAAAGAACAGAATAGCATATTTAAACTGTCAGGCCTTAATTGTTTCATTAGATGGTGGTACTTTTTACACAAAAGGAGCAAAAGAGCTCCTGAAAGAAAGAATGATGATCAGCAATACCTGAAGGACACAAAGGTGCTGCCGAGCTACTTCTCTTTCTTTGTTTCTTCCCAGTTCACCTCTGACACAAGGAGAATTTAATTTTTTTTAACATAATGACTGTTACTAAACTCAGCTTGAAGAATTTCGTGGGCACTGTGGCGCATATCGCCCGTATTTTCAGATACAAATGAAACTAAAAAAAAAGTTCATGCCTCTGAATTAGGCATTTGTCTCAAACTTCCAGTTTACTGATGATAATGATGACTTGCATTTCTAAATGTCTCTTTTATTCTGTAGGATCCCAAAGTGTTTTTAGAGACATAATATATACCCATGAATCACCTCACCTACCACGTGAAGTTTAGCCACTACTGGGGTGTGAACTGTGTGACTGTGCAAAGCAACACAAGAAAAAAGCTTGAGCTAGAAAATAAAGAACACTAATCATATTCAAACGAAATTACTACAGAACACTCACACATCTGAGAGCCCTAATGACACAAGCATTAACTGGGTGGTGGCAGCAGCCGTGACCATCAAAGCTCCGAATTTACATACTGTCAGAAAGGATAGCTTAAGAGTATACTTTAGGCTGCAAGCGGTCTGCACATATTTCCCCCTCTGTTACTGGAAGGTATCCTGAGACAGAGAGATTTGAATCTTCCCCTCTGTAAAATAAAGAAACACAGCTAACTTTCCACTTACACGGACATAGGGATTCAGAACCTCTTCAACAAAGAGGTAGTTATTTCATCATGAAATCTGATCCTAAAGGTAGATGTTTTTTCTCAGTCGTGTTATTTCCACACACACACACACACACACACACACACACACACCCCCACACACACACCCGAGGGTTTTTTTCCCTCGGATACAAAGGTTGAAATGTGATTAAGGCCTTCTCAACTCCTATTCTTGCTACCCTGGAAAAGCTGAAGGGAGGACTTTTCATAGATGTCCTTTTTTATCCCCTGGAAGGAGGATGGCAGTAGTTTGACTGCTTCTCCTGTGTGGGCTGTGCTTCTCTGCCTTTTAAGATGAGTTTGCCGATTTATTTTGCATTCCATTTTTTAATTAGCTCTCTTTAAGTAGGGAGGTATCTTCTAAGTCCAGTTTCACTCTTAGTGAAGTCTTAGTGCATGCAGACATATCAACAGCTGAGTTATACAAGATTGAGAGATCTCATCTATACTTGAGGGCTTGAATACATTGTTCTGACAGTGTAAACTGGTTAAAACTAACACTAACATTCATCCTACATATGCCAGAGCTCTGGAAAGCACCTGGTTGTAGACAGAAGTTTGGTCCTTTGATTCTTGGAGAATAATTTTGAAATCAGTTGTGCTGCTTCTGGGTGGTATGGTGTGTTTCTTCCCTAGTTTCAGTAGTAAGTCTCAAAAAAGACACAGGGAAATAAAATGTTTTTCTGCATCTGCTTTATAGAGTAAGTACAAGATCAAGGTGGAGGAGAGGTGGGTTGATACTGCAGCTTTCCACCAAATACCTACTTTTCACAGAGTTAAATTCAGGGAATCTGCTGACCTCTCTTTTGTTGCTCACAATTTAAAATTATGAGAGAACTGAACACAACAAGGGGGGAGGAGTATCCCAGGAAAGGTTGGTCATATGACTGAAGAATGCTTTTGGAAGCCTCCTCTGACAGTGCTGGGCCTGGAAACAGGAATTTTCAGGAAGCTGCTGCAGAGAGCAAAGCAAATAAAAAGTCAAAGACTGCTGAAGAGAGAAACACAGCTCACATACTACAGTATTACCTGTTGCATTTGCGTTTACATTGAAAAGAGAGCGTAGGAAAAGAAGATGAGTTGCAAGAGTCTCTAGATTAGTAATACAAGATACTGGGCAGGGTTAGCTTTCTATAATGAGCTTGCTACATACAAAAGCTGATGTTAGTATTTTATGGCTCCCTCCACCCAGAGGTCCAAGCCACTAATTTTTGCTTTGAAGTTGAGTTGCAGTTTCTGCCAGGTGATTCATAATGATTCATTGTGTTGCCTAGACCAGTGTGATGCTCACTTACTAATTTGAAATCTTCACATCCCTTTATATCTGCATTTTTAATGCTTAAAGTATTTCACCTTATGAAGTTTTTAGGTTTCTGTCTAAATAGGTGTGAGCATTATATGGTAGTCAGGTTAATTCTAGTTAACAGAATGGTCCATGTTGTGCCATGATTACGAAATGACATTGTTACATACCTACATAGTTAGTGTGTGAATCAATCTATAGGCAGTCCAAAACAGCTGATAGACTTACAGATGCTAACACGTTGAATTTCACAAACTGGAAAAGGTTGAGACATATGGTGAGAACTAATCTTTATCAGATTATACTTTTTGTTCTTGTGTTCTCTCATTCTCCATTGGCACATGGTTTGTTCTGTTTACTTCAGTAGTTTTGATTACTTACGATTTTTGGGCTGAAAAGTATTTATTTCATCTTGGACATACTCTACTTCTGTTCTGTGGTCTGAATTGTCATGAGTTAGTTTCATACATTTCTGACTGAGTTCCTGTACATTAGTCTCTACTGTCTTTGCATCTTTTTCTTTGGATATGTAGCATGGGAACAATATCCAGATTAAAATATCTTAATTTAGAAATCTGCAGTAGCTCTTCCACAGTAGATTTAATGTAGGTATCAACTTCAAAGTGTGTGTGTGGTTTTCTAGACTCTGCTGACTAGATTCTCATTGACTATAATGGGACTTGGGACAGTGAAGCTTCTGCATAGCTGTGGCTCACATTTTGCTGTGTGTATGTACTTTGTGCTTTGGAGCCAAATTGCATTCTCAGGTGAATAAAGTTGAAAATTTGGGGGTTGATTGTGTTGTGTAAGCATAGGTATTTAGACACCCTAAACGTCTCCCTGCAGTGGTATATACAACACATGATGAGGCCTGCATCATTCCGGAAAGATAGACAGAAGCCAAGTAGAATACAGAATCACATATGATGCGGCACCAGACATCTAAGTGATGGTACCTGAATCAGGGACTTGGAGCCCATTGAAATAGTCTCACTCAGCTGGCGCTCCTTCTGGAGCTAAATGGTCTTGGTCTTCACATTTAGGTTCACCATTTACAACTCATCCAGTGGTAGACAAAAGGACATTATTATTTTAAAATACTTTATTCTAAGACAAAAGGCAGTCAGTGTAGCAGAGCACTGTGTTGAAGACATTGCACAGACCATACTTCTACACAGACTATAACTCACAGCTGAATCACTCAACGGAGCCTGTCAAAATTTGAAGGAAAAAACTGTAAACAGGTAGCTAATGAGCAATAAGCCTTGACCCTTACCTAAAGACACAAACCCTGAAAAGGATTTATTATCAGGCAAAGTGGAATCACAGAAATATGTGAACTGGCTACTTCAGGTATGATTTTCCTCTTTGGGTGTCTTTATATCAATAATGTATTTCTTGGGGTTATCTCTCTTTCAGTCACATATATAAAACATGTGCATGACAGCAAAACCACTTGTCAAGGCATATGGCACCATTCCACATGATGCAATGATTCCTTCTTCCTTATATGTGAATTGCACCTGCCTTTCTGTAAACCCTGCCAACTTGATCCCTACCAGTTTAAACAAAGTTATTACATTTAATACCAACATGAATAACCAGATACAGCCATTGTGAGACACAGAACACCCTCTGCACTGTGTGTTAAGGCTTTCAGAGAGTTTGGGATTGGCAACCTGCTCTGGGAAGGAGTACACCTTCTGGAGCTGCTCCACTGGGATTTCTCCCTGTGTGAAATTATTCTGCAGTCAGCTTCAGTTTTCTCTTTTCCTTCTTTAAAGAGTGATGAACTCCTAATTTACAGCTCCTTATAAGCTGCTCTTAACCTACTGTCCTTAACTTCACTGCCTCACTTTCAGTTTATCAAAACTTTTCTTTCCTATATTTTCCATTAGTCTTTTTCTCACTTCAAGTACTTCAACATGACATGCTGAAGTAGAAACAATCCTACAGCAATTCTGCATATTTCAAAGCATCAGCCTTAATTTGTCTGTTTTCTCTAAGTTCTTACATCTGATCTTTACATATCTATTTGTAAAGCACCATCTCTAGGGCTTGATAGAAATTGAATTTGACTCAGAATTTTGTAGCCTTGACAGATATTGATTGTTTAATGTGTACTTAGTGTTTTCTTTGACAACTTCATTCTACTTTGAAAGCAAAATTCAAAAAACAGGAGAACATAAAAATTCAAAGTTAACCACAAGGACTGCTAAGAACTCAGGATTTTAAATATATGAAGGCATAGACATTAAGTTGAAAAGTAAAAACTGGCAAATGTGCAGAAAAACATTTTGGGTGACATTACAAGAGTACAATGCTTTTAAAACACAACACATGCTGTTGAACTTAAACCTGATAGTTAATTACATTGTGGAGATGACCTGATACTTAAAAAACTGGTTATATATGCAGAAGAGAATTGGCGTTCATTATTCCTTTGCTTTTTTAAAATCAGCAGAAGATAGCAGTTCAAAACAGAGCAAAAAAAGAAAAAAAATTGAGAAGTTCTTTGAGTTTTTAAAAAATTTGGATGAGATGGTATGTTACGATGCATTCTTTTTCTTGTGGTTGTTTGTGATGATACTGTGTATATGCATTATATATATACACTTTACTACACAGGGCACTGTGGTCATAGAATATTAAATCCAAAATGGTTAGAGGTAAATGAAACAAGGTGTGTTGCTTAACTATACATGTAAATTACTGTGTTCAATGTACTTTTAAAAGTCCTCTCATACAATTGCTGATCCGATAAATTTTATAAAAGTTTGGTTGAACTAGAACTCTCATGGGAATTCAGAAGCAGACAACTGGACAGCTTATTTTAGGATGGTACAGGTGTTAGAAATCTATGTGATTTTTTGAGAATGCATTTACTTCATTCTCTAAATTGTTGTCTTCTTCCTTCTACGAGGTAATTAAGGACTAACAGAGGTAGACTTTCTGTAATAGAAAATGAAAGAAAATGTCAGGCTTCCTCTATGGCTGGGCCACTGGGAAGAGGCAGGAAGGGACACTAGTTTATGGCAGGGAAACCCAAGACAGCAAGAAATCGGATTCTTGGATCCCTTAAGTGCCCCATCTCTGCCTTACCTGGCAGTGAATGCTTAGCTTTTTTCAGCTGTTGAAGTACTGCTGACTCCTTTGAAGCATCCGACAAGACTCCAAGATTGCATAGCTGAAATCTGTGTCTGTGTCATTCATATTAGCTTAAGATGGACTTGCAGATTTAATAGCCAGCATCCATATTTTTCTCATGTTTGGTCATAGTTTTCTCTTGTTGTTCATTTATTATTTTCTGCAGCAAACTACTCATAGTTTATTGAACACTTTGACTCCAGAAGAATAAAAAATTAAACCAGCTTTGTGGTGGAATATTTATGAAAAAAGAGACCTCTCAGTCACTATATACTATGCATTGCTCTTTATGTTTTAGTCCAGATTTCATACCACCTCTCTTGTCAAATCAAACTGGCCTGAAAACTGGATGGCGTCAAGGTTCATTGCCTTTTCAGACTGTAAGAGCTTGGCTGAAGGACTAAAACCACACCATGCCAAATTGAAACATTTCCCTAGGTCTTCAGCAAATAAAATTCATACTTACCTGAAAGGATTTTTGTCTTAATGAGAGCTACGTAAAGATCTTGAGATTTGGCTCTGAATCAACGCAGAGAATTACAGGTAACAGTAATTAAGTTCCTGGCTGCCTCAGTTTAATTAGTGACATTCAGTTGCTTTGGCCTCCCAATGATTCAAACTGGAAAAGAATAACCTGCTCTTACAATACTAAAATGTTGCAAGCATAAGTTTATTTTCTGTAAGATCTATTTGCAGTTATGAAGAGGAATACTAACTTAAGAATTTGAATGCAGCCAGCAGCAAAACTGTTGAAACACACCAACAAAAGAAAGGCAGAGGCAGTAAAACCTGCAATAACAAAAGTAATGTTACTGTGGCGAAACATCTATGTTAATGTAAATAGTAGTGCTTTCTCAAGTAGCAAACTCCATAGAAAAATTTTCTTTCTGTCGAGATTAATTTTTTTTCTAGCAGTATCTTCTTAGCAGTGGTAAATGAAAATTCAAAAGTGTGCTTGACAGACTTCTCTGTCTCTACTGTCATCTGCAGTAAGAGATTAACCAACAGATACAGGCAGTTAGGCAATAGTAATGATCAGATATGTTGATCTTATCACCCACTTGTGAACTTATCATATGGATGTGACATGAATCTCCACAACAGATTAGATGAGACTCATTTTTTTTTTCCTCCCTTGTTTCTTAGAAATTAAAGAAATCAGGCTGAAATTTAAAAACAAACCAGCAAAGAGTCCAGACTGAATCTCTAACTTCCCCGTGCTAAAAATATCATGAACTTTAACTCTTTGTATTTCTTCAAATCCTTCTTGATGGTATTGGGCAAGGAAAACTCAACATTATATCTTTGGAAGGAAAGGCAAGCACATAGTTCCGAAAGATGCTATTTTACTGGATTATTCCATACAGTGTTGCTGAGGTGTACTTTTAGTATATTATTGCTAAACATAAAGCTGTCCTAAAACACAAATAAGAAAAGAGCTGACGTGTGTAGACCACAAACAGAATTCCACACAGAAAAAGCTTCCAAAATGTGATCTGTCCCAGGTCTGACTGGTATGGTTCTGATTTTTAGAATTGTTTAATATTAAGTCTCAGGTAAACAATATTTTTCTTACCTGCCTATTCAGTCATGTACCCTGAAATTCTCTGGTATTCAGGTATCATCACTGCATTTGGAAGCTTCTTGTGGTTGAATATTTAAGTGCTCTGAGACCTGAAAGTTATTTAAATGTTGCAATGATACCTTTTAATTAGATTTATTATTTTTAATCAAAGATGTAAAACAGTATTTCTTGCTCTCAATGAAGCTTCTGTTGAGACAGCAAATGTGGAAATACAACTGAATTTGCTTTTACTCATTAGAAGCTCTGCATCTCACTTGAGTAGTTCTTATTATTCCCTAACATTCTTCTTGGTGAATGAGTATTTTTAGGGATTATTACACATCTACCTACACACACATACACATATATTTTTGTGTATGAACATTTCATAGCAAAAATTTCAGCTAAGAAGAATGTCAGCAGAGCAACAATGTGGCTGTGTAACATTAAGAAAATTATCTTTAAGCAAGAAAAAACAGTGAGGAAAGTTGCTGGCGAGAAGAGCAACATGATTCTTTTGAGAAATTTGGTGCAGCTTCTAGCCACAGAATTTTCAAGATTCAACCAGTAACAGGGAATGCAGCAAAAGCAGGATATTAGAATGCAAAATTCTTGTTTCTTTTAGAGCTATTATAGACTCAGTAAGTGTATTTCCTATAACATTTATTTTAGCTAAAATGAATTTGTCAGTTTTGGAAACCAGTTTCCAGCTCCAGATGAAAAATAATCTTGCTTTGATTAATGTATTTAATGTTGCATACCGAAAATATGAAACTGCAGCAGTTGTTTTGCAATGACTGGAATCAGGAAATACTTAGGTACTTCATTATATTTATTATTTTGCTTTATAAAACTATAAATAAACACTATTGAAAATTAAATGTATATGTACGTATAATGATGTTTTACATATGACTTTTGAAGTTATGATGTTTATCTGAATTATTGATGAGAATCTTAGATTTTCTTTTGAATTAATCGAATTAATAAAAGAATTTAACTTCTGCAACTTATTAATGCACTGCAGGAGGAAAGCAATAGTAATGAATTTCTCTCTACCATGTTTGCTTTATTTTGTTTTGTGTAGGATTGTAAACAAACAAAGGAAAATGCAGTAATCATAAGGGCTTTATATTTTCCTTTGTAGTAGAACCTAATCATAGGGCTTGTGTTCAGGATCTGTCACTGGTCTTATTATAAGCTCTATAGTTTAGGGATTATTTCAGCTGTCAAAATTCTCTGGACAGAAACTGCAGTGGAGGTCTCAGACTAAGAGAAATTTTTAAATATTTAAAATCAACTGATAAAACCCACATTCATTTACAAATGTCAGTATCCATCTACGAGAGTAGCTTGGGGGGTTCAAGTGCTCCACTGTTATTTTTTTTTCTTTTCCCTTTTGTTTTGTTTTGTTTTAAATAGTGGGAATGTTTTACTGTCTTAGTAAAGAAGTGACATGATCTACAAAACGGGCTCATCCTGAACTGTCCCAGACTTAAGGACAATATTGCCAATATGTTTTCAAATCTGGCCTGCAACACTCAGGTCATTCCAGTAACAAGTTTCTCATACTTAAGTGCTCAGGCATGTTATTTTATTTCCCTGTACGTTCTACACTGAAGACAGATCAAATCTGCAACTCTTTAAAATGGACCTCTAAAAATCTCTGCAGACAGGACTTTGCTGCATTGCCTCTTTCATATGTTATCCTGCAAAAGAAAGGCACATCAGTGAGTACAGCACGATATTTTGAGCCTATTTTAATTTAAAAAAGATGGTAGTCTACATTTGGGTACTCTATATTTTGAAAATTACTAATACAATGAAAAGGATCACAAGCATGATTAGAGGCAAGATTTCCATAAAAAAGAGAAAGTGTCCCATGTTAAACTTCAAAGTTTACACTTTGGCTGTGGGACCCGCATTTACCTAAGTATGAGACCTGCTGGGGATTTAAATACTGGAAAAAACAGGCTGCTCATTTAGATGCTTTCGATTCAGTTTTGCAACCACACTGAGAAAACTGGCCTGAGCAAGAAATGGATTCTTCAAATACCTTCCTGTGCTCTAATTGACTTCAGTAGAAGAGAAATTATTCATCAGAGTCGATTTGTCAGCTCTCCTTCATCACATCATCAGTTGCACTCAAGTATAAGGTTCCTTTTGGCACAAAATCTGTACTGCAATCTCTGAGCTGATAATTAAAATTGCATTTCCGAAAAATTTCCACTAGTTGCAGCACGTTTTGTGGTTTTGAGGGACTTATTTCAACTTATGATCTTGTCATGGCTGGTGGAAAACATAAGGAAATGGATTATTAGCTGCAGTCTTCCCAGTAATTTAAAAGCATTGATGAACACTAGCTCAAGTTTAGTGAGTACTAGAGAAAGAGTAATATATTAAAAACTTGACTGTTACTTTCAGCACAGGTTAGAAAAATCATAAGTCTTCTAGGCTAGCTGTTGCCTGTCTTTTTATATAAATCAAGTTTCTAATACTTAAAAAGTTTTTATATTTCTGTGCAAAAAAGAAATCATAACAATATATCTAGATCAGACTGTGTAATCCACCTCTACAACCCTCCTGTGGAATCTTGAAAGGGAATGCTGACAAGCAGAAGATGGTCTAGGTTTGCTGGGATATGGGCAAAACTGAGTTCTGGAGAGGTACAATGTGTTAAGGGTCAGTCTCTGGAAGCACACATGGTCCTGGAGTCCAGTGGTGGAGAAACAGCTGGCTTTGACTCTTCTGATCTTTTCCTTCCACATGCAGATGGTGGCTTGTGTCCTGGCCCAAGTAGAGCTGTAGGAGTCCAGGCTGAGACACAACTCTTGATTTCCTCTCACATCTATCTCCTCTTTCAGCACTAATGAAGAAGAGCCTGTGCTTTTACTGGGGTTATCTCACCTCTGCTGGCAATATGCTGCCTAAACAACTTAATTTGCCTGCACCTTTGCTGTTTTTCATTCTTCATTGAAAACAAAATGCTTTTCTCTGTCTTGTGGAATTAGTTCTCATTGCCACAGGATACTGTTGAGACCCAGAATTCAGAGACAATTTGGGATTAAACACCTAATCTGATATGAATAAAAAATACAATTCAAAAGCCAGGGACTTAATCTTAACAGAAAATCATACATGTCAGATTTTATTTCTGGGTATTAAGACTAGAATATAATCTTGATTGCCAAGAGGAGGTGAAGAAGATACTCTATTATGTGGGAGATACTCTGACAGCTTCCTACTTCTGAAGTTTCTGATGTTGACCACTGCTGGAGACAGAATACAGGAGTAGATGGACCACATTGCAATTTTTTGTGTGAAAGTTCCTAAATTCTTCTGATATGACAGAGGAAAATTTAATTATCTAAATACAGCTGTATCTGAATAGTTAAATCTTCAGCAAAAAACAAACATGTACTTTCATACAGTTTTTTGAACAACACTTTTTGCCCTTTTTCTTCTCCTAGATACAATGAGATAAATAAACCCATTTGGTTAACTATTACCAGTAGTCACTGTTACAATGAAAGAATTTTTTGTCAGTGCCATGCCCTGAAGTAAGATCATGGGTGAAGTCCTTCTGTGTACTGTAATGCTAGTATTATCATAATAGTAATGTCACAGAATATTTTCCTATTGATGTGTTGTAGACATATTTCTATGCATTCCAGGACTAAGTCTTCATTTTTTTTTCTCAAAACCAGGTAATTGGATGACTGTTGTAAATGGCTTCTGGAATTAGTCAGAATTTTCTAAGTGAGGGCATTTCATACATTCAATCTGTAGAAAAAAAAACTCAAGCCAACCAAAGAACAAAGCAAAAAAATACAAATGAATGTTAAATTCCTTTGAAGTGCTTGATGAAGCAACAAAGTGAGGAAACTCCTAATTGCCTCTCTCAGCTAGTCCAAGCATGCTTTGATATTATAGCATGAAGATTGCATTAAGCATGGTTCCAAGATTTCAGACTACATGGAGGGAGTCTCAGGATCTTTGTGTGTACATATGCTTTGCAAGCAAATGTTGGGTAGCTTTGTTGTGGTTTCAGGCCCCTGTTATAGCAAGGAAAATATTTTCAAGTACATGCTGAAATTGAGTAACTGTAAAAGCTACAAGTAGCTTTTTTTTTTTTTTTAAATCATTTTGCCCACAGAATTGTCTTCTAGTTTGCTTTTAATGTAGATGACAAAATAACAGGGTTTGCATGGCTGTGCTGCCTTAAGGCTCATGGAAGAAGAAATTCAGAGCAGCGTTTGGAGGCTGGGGTTCTGCTATGCACCTTGTTCATTCAGGCTCCTGAAAGATTGCTTGTGGGGAGATTCCTAGTGACTGAGTCCTGCAACTATACAGCTGATTTTCTCCCTAGACATGTTTTCACTACTGAATACTGACCTGCCACAGCTATCCAGATTTGCAGTCCAAATGAATGGACAATGTTATTCCTGCTACTAGCCTTTACCCTACATTATAGAGTTCAGATGAGACAGAGAACTTGCTCCTTTCTGAACTAGCTAATTTTAACTCTTAAATATCCAAAGAGGAAAATGCATGTGAATTTCTCAAAAAGCAGGCTGTTCTTTTTGACTGAAATCCTGGATAAACTGCCAGCCATGGAAATGGCACTGAGGGAGGCAAATTTAACTGCAGACTAGGTGAGAGGTGAGGCATGTAGTGTCTGAACAAATCCCTCAGCCAACAACCCTAATCATGGGTTATCCATGCCTCCATTTGTTTGCTCTTCATTATTTATATTACGTGCCCTAGTCCCACGGCAGTAGGATAATGAAATCCTTGTATTGGACTGGCTGATGCAGGGAAAGCATGAGTCATCATCTAAAAATGCTCTTAATCAGAGATTTAAGACAGAAAACTTCTGAAATGGGTTGATCAAGGGAGTTGTGAATGCTCTATCCATGGCGGTGTTCAAGGCCAGGTTGGATGGGGCCTTGGGTGGCATAGTTTGGTGGGAGGTGTCCCTGCCCATGGCAGGGAGGTTGGAACTGGATGATCTTAAGGTCCTTTTCAACCCTGGCTGTTCTATGATTCTATGCTTCTCACAGGCTTCCTGTCAGGAGAACATTAGAAAGAGATCTTTTCACCAGGATACTCTGGTGCACAGCCATGTCTCTTCTCACACATTGGATAGATTTTAGTGAAGTTGGCCTGCTGCACCAACGTAACCACCTACCTAGTTTAGTATGAACCAGATAAATACAACTACAGCAGATCTTGAACACTTATTTTCCCCTCAGAGATACGTATTTTTTAAGTAAAATGCTGGAGTAAGGAGAAATCTATCTTAAACCATGCCGAACAATACCAAGAAGAAAAATGTGATAGATCAGCTATCAAGTAAAATGTTGCACAACGAATTATTCTTTTCTTTCAAGCCAATCAGACTCCCTCCATTTCATCTCCTATTCATGTGGTGCTGAACTTTTGGACCTGATTTTCAGTTTCCTCTAATCACAGTAAGCACATGGTGATTTAAGCCAGAACATCTGGTCTTCTTGGTCTATAAAATTTAATCAGCAAACAACTGATACTGAATCATCTTATCTAAGAAATCAATGGATTTAGCAAAAGCCAGGGCAGAGCGGTCTGGCAACTGTTTAGAAAAGTATTTCTTAAACAGGCAGAGAAGATTTGCTAACTGATGCACCTCCACTGAAGAAAGATGCAGTGTTATTGATTAAAGTCCAAGAATATTAAAAAGTCCAAGTATATTGAAGTCCCCAACATAGAATGACAGGGAGCTGCTGTTGGAGCAAGTCCAGAGGAAGGCCACAAGGATGATAATGGGGCTGGAGCACCTCTCATATGAAGGCAGACTAAGAAAATTGTGTCTGTTCATCCTGGAGGAGAGAAGACTGCATGGAGACCTCATATCAGCCTTCCAGTGTCTGAAGAGGGCCTACAAGAATGCCAGAGGGAGACTCCTTGACAGGGACAGTAATGATGGAAAAAGTAATGGGTTCTATCTAACAAGTAATGGGTAATGGGTTTGAAATTACACAGGGAAAGTTCAAGTTAGATATACGGAAGAAAGTCTTTACTGTGAGGGTGGTGAGCTACTGGAACGGGAAGTTCAAAGTTGTTCAAAGAACTGCATAAAAATGTATGTTTGTTTTATGCCTGAAGAAGCTGTGAATACCCCATCCCTGGCAGTGTTCAAGGCCAGGTTGTGCAGAGCCTTGAGCAACCTCGTCTAGTGAAAGGTGTCCCTTGCCTATAGAACTAAATGATCTTAAGATCTTTTCCAATCCAGACCACTCTAGGATTCTATGATTCTATAATATACTTGACTCGACCTTTTATAAATCTCGGTGCTCTTTTGTTTCACTTTAACCTTAGGAGGATATACAAAAAATACTCTTTTCAGGGAGATTGTTTATTCCCTAAGGGTACAAAGAGAAAGCCTTCTTCTTTAACCTAATCGCGTATTTCCAGAGGTGCATATTTTCATCTGCTCTGCCAGATTAAATTACTGACAGTCCCTTATATTGTTAAGCAAATAATCAAATGCCTCAAGTAAAAGCTTGACTGTGTTTATTGCCTTCTGAGTTTAGTAAACCTGGTTTATTTATGTCATGTAAAAAATATTTGGTCAGTAAGTAACTGCTAAATAATTCTTTAGGAACAATTAACATCTCCAACTGTTTGTTTTCTAAACCAGGCTGTTTTACTTCCGGAGTTGGTGACCAAAAAGGCAGGCTGATCAGGAGAATGAGCGGGTGTATGTAGTAACAAATAGACTGCCAGAACTGATTTACCTTTGTCAAATCTGTACTTGTTCATGTAGAGCAAGGTATTGGCTCTTTGTTTGAAAATATATGGTGAGAAATGGCAGGGAATATAATCTTCCTTTCTCTTTGTTCTCTTTATTTTTTTTTCTTTTACAAATTTGAGCTGCAGTAGACTGGCAAGGCAGATACAACTATGCAGCCTGTAAGACTCAGGGCTGCTGCAGAAGGAGGAGAGAGGAGTCTTGTTTTTCTTTCATTTAGATTCGCTGCATGTTTACCAAGGTGAAAGGATTAGTGCCTTGGAGATCATTTGCTTTCATAAGCTTTAAACTAGAGTAGAAAAAGTTTCATGTCTTGATTCTCTTCCAACAACTCTCTCTCTCTCAGCAAGGCATATAGGAGCAAGCTGAGACATATTGATTGCCAGCAGGCTCTTCCAACAAAATTGCCCTGTCTGAATCAGTTAAACTGGGTGGGAAGAGATAACTTCTGCCAGTTTTCTCCCATCATCTCTCCTAGTATGTGGTGAAACACCCAGGGCATTCTTTAGGGCTTTATAATCAAGACTAAATGTCCCAAATTTCTCTATCCAAATAATGTCAAACCTCCAGCCTAAATTTAGCCATAATTCACATAGCTTGTAGCCTGTTTGTGTTTTATACAGACTTGCTGTGAAATATCGATTCTTTTCCTGTTTCATGGATAAAAAAGGTTTAAAACCAGACAGGAAATAGGAACTTTTATTTTCATATTGTCCTTACTTAAACCAAATGTTAAGGTTGAGTAATGATATTTACAACTTTGTTTTCTTGAAATATACTTCTGGTGGGATGTCCCTGTGTTCTGTGTGATCAAGATCAATGAAAAAAACACAAAACAACAAACCCAAATCACAAAAACTATCTGACACATGAAACTAACTCCATCCAGACACACTGAACCCCAGAGCAGCAAACTTAAGACTAGCTAAATTTAACCAGATTGCTTGCTCTAACATTTTCAGAAAATTAACAGAATGTTTTTTCATGGTGATAATTTTAAAGCAACAGTCAGTAATGAGATTTATTTACTGATTTGGAACAAAATACCATGGAGGCATTCAAGAGACAATAAGAGGAATCTCCTGCTTTACTAAAGAATAATCCAATTTCCAGTTCCAAAGTGGATTAACTACCAGTATGAAGGTCAGTTATTTCACCTAAGCAGGGTTACTTGATCACTGCTGAGGAAATCAAAGCCACCTTTTTGCTTTTGATACTGAGGAAATCTGAGCTGCCTTTCTGATCTTGGCACTGTATAAGGGCTCAAACTCTTCTTATTAAAAGCTAAATTAAGATTTCTTGCAATCAGCTTGCCCATTGCATTTAAAATGCTCAATGATAAAACTAATTTGGTTTTTCATCCACTGCGGCAGAGGGAAAATCCCAAGACAAGGGATCTGGAGCAAGGAACAAATTAGAAAAACAAACCATTACAGAGTGCTGTTCATTAGGCCATTTGGTCTTGGCAGCAGGGAGATAGGAGTTTCCAAGTCCTGATTACAATTTTGCCACTAACTTGCTGGGTGACCTGAGCAAGCAGTTGTCTCTCTGCTGCTCTTTGTGTCTCTCTAGAATAACAATGACAATGCTTAACTGTCCCTCTATAATGTTAAGCAAATTAATTAAATGCTGTATTAATCTGTTGCAACGACTCAATCTGACCAGTTCTCTTGTATGCCAACAGTCCCAAATCATTACCTGATTCAAACCTGGAGAAGTACACTGAAAAATCTTGATCTCTGTAAGAGACCTGTGCTACCATCTGGTAGCTTCTCACAGGGATGGAGGATACCTGCCTCCTACTTTCCAGACTAAAGGAGAGTATTGTAGAAACTAATGAAAATTATTTTTCTAATTAATTTGAGAATAATGATGGGGCACCTTTTCCTATGAGTAAATTCATGAGCTGTAGATTGCTCAAAGACAGAATTTGAATGGTGTCCTTTTTCCTGTTTTATTCCTTATTTGCTATCTTTTTAGTGAATTCTGGTTTAAATGTAATCATGTGAGAGCTTCCACAGATTGCCAGGTCAAAGAGTATTGACTTTTTGTCTAGCATGTATTTTAGCTTCATTGTTACTGTAGAAACCCCAAAATCAGCCTAGTGAAGACAGATGCTTCCAAAAGCCCGTGTAAATTACATTAATGCTGAGCAAGACTAATGTAGCTAGGACAAAGCACATTACTGTAGACACAATATGGTTTTATTTAAAATTACTCATTGTGAAGACCTCCACCACCACTTAATTCTAACTAGATTTGTGTGTATCAGTACTGCATTCTGAATAGGGAAATACAATAGGCATTATGTTGTTGTTTTATGTATAAGAATAGATACCAGAGTCAGCAGATATTTAAACCCAGGGAGATGTTTTCTTTAATTTTTCCTAAAAAGATGTTAAATGGAAACTTCATGCTGATAATTATTTGCATCATGGTGTAAACTCTTCTAGACACATTAGTGGTTTAAATGTCATTAACTTATTACTAAAGTGGCAATGGTGTTGAAATTTCAGGATACTGGATTATCCAGAGTTATTCAGCATAGCTCTGTATTTAAAAATCTATATTTTTTTCTTCAATGGCTGTGAAGGTAGTCTTTACTCTGTAAATCAATATGCTCTGGTTTTGTTGATTCCACAGTCAGGAGAAAGAAACAAAAGGTGTGAATTTACCCTATTCATCTTAAAGGAGTGTTAATGACTTCAAAGGCTGATTGTGACCATTTAAATGTGAATGCTATTAATCAACAGGATAAAACACAAACACCCAGCTTAAGTCATGGAAATGTAATTGCATAGGGCAGAGGGGTCCAACTATGGTCGCTAAATGAAGATGCATGTTTAGAAATAGAAAAAGGGGAGAGCTGGCAACCCCTGCTTCTCTGCTTTGACAAAAGTAAGGGGAAAGGTAATGCTTCACAGAGGTTCTAGAAATTTGTTTCTATCACAATCACAAACTAGGTAGTCTGCAGGAAATTAGTAACTCTCAGCAGTGCTGTCATGTTGATTATTTCTACAAAACAGCAATTTACTGAATTTAATTTCTTTCCAAACAGTTCACCTGTGTATTTTGATTGCAAAGTTCATTTTAATACCTGCCTCCCTGTCGTGGTTTAAGCCTAACTCACGCAGCCCATTCTCTCCCTCACTTCCCCCTCTTTCTTCCTCCCGCTCCCGGGTGGATGGGAAGGAGAATCAAAAAGAATGCAACTCCCACAGGTTGAGATAAGAACAGTTTAGTAACTAAGGTATAACGCAAACCACTACTGCTACCACCAATAATAATAATGACAAGAGAAATACAAGGAAAGAATACAATTCTCATCACCTAATACCAAGCCCGACCAAGCAGTGCACCCCCCACCCTTCTGGGTCTCTCCTCTCCATCTTTACATCCTGGGCATGACGTGCTGTGGTATGGAATAACCTCTTTGGTCAGTTTGGGTCAGGTGTCCTGTCTCTGCTTCCTCCCGGTTTCCCCTCCTCCCTGGCACAGCATGAAACTCAGAAAGTCCTTGGCCAGACCAAAACATCACTAAGCAGTAACCGAAACACTGGTGTTATCAGCAGTGTTCCCAGGCCCAAAATCAAAACCACAGCACTGCACCAGCTACCAAGAAGGAGAAAAATGACTGCTGCTGCTAAACCCATGACACTCCCCCAGAGCCCTCCTTTTCGGATTGGTAAGGAAGGCTTTACCACCCAGTATTTGTGTGGTAAATTTTTATGCCATACAGTCTCAGTCACTCCAACGTGTACTACACTTGCAACACCATATGATTTGGGAGAAGAGGTTGGTGCTGATATTTTCTCTTTGTGAATTTGAATACACAGCGTGTACCAACGCTTACTTTTCAAAGGCAGCAGCATTTGGAAAGTTTTGAGGAGGGCAGCAGAAGTTAGCAACTATGCTGTCATGGTTGCTTAATGCATTTACTGGGACTATTCCATTCTCTTTTGTGGTTCCTCCTCCTGATGCTACTTCCTGGGCTGCCTCTGCTCTAAAGGGGTCCATTCTTCTGTGACACTGCTCACTGGCACAGAGAGGAGAGAACTAACTGGTCATTGTGAGCTCCACAATTGTGTGCTCCACAATTGTGTGATTAATAAAAAAACTATATGTTTCATCCTTCTTTTTCCTGCCTATGCTCCTTTTTTGTGTAAGCTTGGTTGACTCATGTAACTATTTCAACTTCGTTTTTCTTTAAGCACAGCTCATCTGTCACAATTTCAGTATTCTGCAGAAACACAGCCTTTTTAAAGGAACAGAATTGCAATTTGTATAATCTGTGAGTGGTAAAGTGTGTATTCTGCTTGTAATTTAGGAAGAAGAGCAAGAAAAAGCAGAATCACTTACTCTGCACAGATTATAAGGCAGGGTTGCTACATGAAGTGAGGCTAGCAGAGTAGGGTAGACCAATGGCCACTTTATCCTCCTCACAGGTTTGTTTGAAAGTGACATAATCTGCTGCAAGGCAGAGCCATGAGTCTTCTGCAGCAACAGTTTCTACCTTTTCCTTCTTGGTTTTTTTTTTTTTTTTTTCATGGGCAGGATTTACTGTGTGAACTCTCCCTGCCTGAACTCCTCAGTTCACAACGTAGCGGTCCTATGCACAACTGTCCTCACCATGGGCACTCAGAACCTGTGCTCCTCTCTGATCGCTTGTGCACCCTGTTTGGTGGGTGCCCTCTCAGTCCCCCTCTGTTCCCATACCCGGGCTTTTCCTTAGCCTCTGGATGAAGTTTCTAGCACCAGTTTTACTAAGACACTTCCGTTCTGACATGCTTCTTGTTTCTCTTACTAATGTACCACTCCTGAACAAACACTTGGTATTATTTTTGGTCTGGAGCCAGGGGTATTGCATGAGAGATTTGCCTGATAACTCTGGTGTCATCTTCCTCTTGCCAGGTTTCCACAACTGTCAATATTTCTCTCTGTTAATGTGGAAGTCCAAAATCTATTGATATGCTTTTTTTTCATTTCTGTGAATTGAATCTCAGTTTCAATCTTACCAAATATTATGCTAATCTGTCTGTAATACTAAATAAATTTTCCATTAATGCTTCCTACATTGCTATATTGATCAACATAAAACTGGCAGGCAGTTCTCCCTTTTCCTTTCATTAAATGATTTGCCAAGTCCATTAGATGTTACTGTGGGGTATATTGGACATAAGCAGCACGGCTGTCAATTCACAACAAGGTAGCTGGAGGATGGATACTGTAAGTTCCAGTTCAGGGGTTATGTGTAAGCAATTTTTTATGACTGACTTTAGGAAGTAGGAGAAGTTATGAGAAAATTATCTATTTTGTAAAACAACAACAGCAACAACAACCAAACAAAAACAGGGGACTGAGGAAACTCAGAAATAACCCGTAGAAATAAATGCCTGCAGAGCTTTAATTAGAAGGGAAAATAATCCACAGTTTAGTTCCAGAATCCATTTAGATTATGAATTCCTGCTTTTTGGGTCTTCAGCAGAGCAGGGGTTTCTTGTGATTTTCTTTGGCTCCAAATTTCACTAAGGTGTGCCAACCTTAAAATGATGTCTTCCATGGCAGGCAAGCTTTAAAGGAATAATGGCATTAAGGGAATTCACATTGCCAGGTATCATCAGGCTGGTAAGGCTGATGTGATGTACTTCCATCAGGCTCTACTGCCTTTCCAGCCTAGCACCACATATTCTCTTTCCATCTGTCTTCTTTGTTTCCCCCACTCACATTCCCAGAGGCTTATTGAAGGAGTGGAGTGGGAATATGGTCACCTGTTCCACCTGAGCTCATCCCTGTTTGACTCTCCCAGTCAGGAGGCTGCCCTGACATTCCAGGGAGGTTAATCAGCCCATCCTCAAAGCCTTTGAACTAAAGCTCCTCTACACATTAGTTCTGAATTTGGCCTTATGGTATTGTCAGGTAGCCTTAAGGTAAAGGACAGTCAAGCTTGTACAAGCTCTTGTTGAATTATAATCAGATGGAATTTATTATTATTATTTTTCTGGCATTGCTGACATATTGGCTTTGCATGCCTTAAAAACATCAAAGCTGACAAATGAGCAAGAAACAGCAACCCTGACAGCACCACAGAAAGGAACAGGAAAAGGACAAATTAAAGAAATCATGAAAGAACTGGTACCAGCAAGCAAGTCAGCAAAACCCATTGTATCTGACAGGTTTCCTGCTTCAGCATTGTTCTAGGGAGCTTCCTGCTGCTTGCCAGGCTGGGAGTAAGGCAAGTCAGTAATCCTCCACCTTACTGTCCCTCCTGTCCAGGGTATGGTTCCTTGTTACTGCCTCACTGCTGAACTGTATGCAGCTGCCAGTAAAACCAATGGAGGCTTTCCATCTTGGGTTAGAAAAGACTTGTTTCAAATGAAAACATGGAAGGAATTTCTAATAAAAGTTGATCTATTATTTTGAAATAATGTATTAGGAGTTCAAGTATAAGAAGAGCATGTGGAAACAGAGCCAAATAGTTCTATTGTACCCCCAAACAGCAGGAAGAAATAAACACTTGTAGTGAAGTGATAAAATAAATAAGGGAGGCATAAACTGGAAATATGTTTTCCTAAATGGAACTGCTTCTTTTATTTTACAACAAAGTGATAGAACAACAGTTTTTACTTTCCATGTCAGTCTGAAGAATGATGAAAAATTGTAGTAAAGTTTAATGACTCACATTAGTGACCAGTCTTGTGAGATTTACCATAAATAGAACTAAGACTATCGATCACTATTATAAAATATAATCTATATGTCAGGCACATATATTAAAACAGATAAAATGAAACAGGGAGTTGAAATTAAAAATATCCACCAAGGTGCACAGGGATAAATGTCAAACCAAAGGCTTGGTGCAAGCAGTTGAGAGCTCAGAATCTGGGCTTTTTAGGATCAAATGATATAAAAATACCTTTAAATAGTCAAGATATCAGTATTTAAGGTGGATGCTGGCAGTATTTTAAGGAATGAAAATGATCACTGTTGTTGGAGGCTAGAGAGCTGTGATCAGCTGGGCCATTGAAAGTCCTGTCTTTAAAGGAAAGAAGAAGATCTGTGTAGAAATTATCAGCCATCTCTGATTTGAAAGTAAACCTTCTTTTAACACGCATGTGAAAAGCCCTGGTTTTATATGCTGTGACTTGGTTGTGCCTCACCATACCTGACTCAGGAGGTTGACAGCCAAGCCCCAGTGGCTGTTGCATACAGGACTACAGCTTCCCTCTGCTGCTATGAGTACCCCTGCAGGAGAGGCACCAGGAGTGAACCTGTGCTAGACTTCTCAGCTGCCCCTTCTGGGGGCCTGGTGTCTAAACCACCTTTAACTTCAGTTCAAGTCGATATGCTGAGTTGTAAGCCACAGCTGCTGAGATTCTGGCTCATATCTGCTTCTGGTAACTCCAGCAGAGGAGCGGGACAAACATCTGGAGGAGAGTATTAATATATAATATTATTTTTCATATTTATTTAGTTATATTTTTATAGTTATTTATATATTTATAAATCTAGTATACATTATAAATATATATATTTATATAAATATATAAAACTGACAGCTCCTATGGCAAGACTGTCAGTTCCCACAGATTAAAAAAATAAAAATTTCATACATATAAATAAATAAATAAAATAAATAAATAAACCAAAAAACTCCGAAACCCATACTATGTTTGTCCATGAGGAAACCATCAATTAACTAGAGGCTGATGAACAAGGGCTGAAGAGAAGGTGGAAACTAAATAACAAGGCTCCACTGAGTTAAGCATGCTCAGTGGCAGCTACCAGGTTTCTTCTTCCTCAGTTCTATAACCCCATTTTCAGACTGTAGCTGAAAGAAACCACAAAATTTATGAACTAATGTATTTAATAAATTTATTATGAAATCATAAATATGTTGGATGAAACTTAAGGTCCTATCATTAATCTTCAAAATCACTGAAGATTTCCCTGAGAGGACCTCTCTCTATATTGATGACATCCTTTGACAACTATGCTCTTTCAGAAACTATGAGCTCATCAGCCTCAAGGGTGAAGCTCATGGGAGCTGGAGATGGGGCTTCCTTGGCACCAAGGCAAGTGGTTTGGATCTCATTATCGGAGAAAATAAGAAAGACCACAAATCTCATTGCCTTCAGAACAAAGTCCAAGGCTCACTTTTTCAACTTCACTGTTCCAAAGTTGCTGCTAAAAATACCCAGGGAGAAAAAGGCACAAGGAGAAAAAAAAAAAAAAAAGGAATATCAAAGGGGAGAAAATAACCTGATTGTATCTCTAGCTGCCTGTTAAAAATAGGAAAATCATTTTGTTTATATTGTGATTTGTTGTGAATTTAGTGATAATTTGTTGTGAGCTGTTTTAACAATTGGTATGGACAATTTCATAATAAATCTAAGCAGGAAATTGTGTACAGATCCATAGTGACTTCTCTCTTGCTTTCAGTTCCAGTGTTAAACACCTTTATCAACCAAGTAGCTGAAAGAGTGATTGGTAATTACAGATTAGCTACATGAAAAATTACAATTTTCAGCTTTATCAAGCTTTGTCATAAAAGTGACATATGCATGGTAAGCTATGATTCGAATTCCTGAACACTGTTGGCCTTATCATCCTGTTTCATTGCAGCAGGTTTTTAATTATTCCAAAATATTGTCTTGGTTGCTGATTTAGAGATATTTTTAGCTTTCATCTCTCAAACTGAGAAGTTTGTTGAGCTACTGATCATACCTGGCTTAATATCTATACTTAGTTACAAAGCATCTGTAGATGCTTGGAACATACCTACATTTTGCAGTGGAGCCTGGTCCAGCCACACCCGAGATAATATGATTACACTAGGACTGCATCCAAAAAGAGCGTAGACCTCTCCCCCACCCCCCGTTGTCAGTGCAGCATTACACTAGTGGTAATTATACCTGCTGAGAAGTAGGGCTGATGGGTTTGGACATGATACCACCTAGTTTGTACCGAATCACACCCTCAGCAGGTGTCTCTAGTAAGCCCTGTCCCCTGCCTTTGGAGATGCCTGCTGACATCTTTAAAAATATGGGCACCTTCCCATCCAACCCAACAGGTTCCTGAACTTCTTTACATGTAATTTTCTACTTCTTGGAAAATTCTCATGTGGACATGAGAAACATTCATGTTTCATGTCCTTATCTTTGCTTGCTCAGTGGCCTCTCCTTATGGCATTTCCTCCTGCCAGGAAGAGATGATTCAGCTTTCAGACCTCGGTGAACTTCATTCATCTGGATTAGACTCAAAGATCCTCTCAGAAATGGAGCTTCCTAAGGCAAGAATCATAGAATATCAGCTTAGAAGGGGTCCTCAAGGATCATCTGGGGAAACCTTTCCAAAGAAAAGGAAAATAGCTAGAAAATTATTGCACATTTTTTAAATTTACTTATCCCATCATGGGGAAAAACTTTGATTCTTTCTGGACATAAAGTCTTTCAGGAATAAATATGTCTTTAAAACTAGTTGGGCTAGATTTAATTTTAGACACATAGGTAGGCTTCCTTGATTTTGCATATTTGAATATGGCTTTTAGATCTTGTTGTCTATATGTGAGTGAGTACAGAGTAATAACATTAGTCAACAGTTATTTGTTTGTATAGTAATTTCTGTCTTTGTCTTTTTATTATTATGAATACCATGAGTTGCCCCAGCTAGAAAGCAGCTTTGTAGAGAAGTAGGTGAGGGTTCTGGTAGACACCAAGTTGAACATGAGCCGACAGTGTTCCCTGGCAGCCAAAAAAAGGTAATGGTATTCTGGGCTGCATTGCCAGCAGGTCAGGAGAGGTGATACTTTCTCTCTGCTCATCCTTGTGTCCACTTCTGAGCACCCGAGTTCAAAAAAGACAGGGACATACTGAAGAAAGTCCAATGAAGGGCTACAAAGGTGATTAAGGGACTCGGGTATCTCTCCTACGAGGAAAGGCTGAGAGAGCTGGGACTGTTCAGCCTGGAGAGCAGAAAGCTCAAGGGGGAGATCTCACCAGTGTGTATAAATACCTGAAGGGAGGGTGCAGAGAAGACAGAGCTATTCTTTACAGTGGTGCCCAATTACAGGATCAGATACAATAAGTGCACACTGAAACACAGGAGGTTCCTACCCAACATCAGAAAACCCTTTTTCTAGAGGGGTTATGCAGTTTACCTCTTTAGTGATATTCAGTAGCTACCTGAACATGGTCCTGGGCAACTCTCTCTAGCTAGCCCTCCTTAAGGAGGGGGCTTGGACCACATGACATCCAGAAGTTGCTTCCAACATCAATCACCTTGTGATTCTGTGAATCTGTGTGTGTACATGTGTTATCCCCACATTAAAATCAGTCAATTAATTTTCTAATGGCTCATGGGGGCCTAAAGAAAATCTTTCAAGGGCTATCCGAGTGGCTAAAAAGGTGTGGTTGGTCTTGGAAGAGCAAAGTGTCAAGCTTTTGGAAGCTTTTACTGTCACTAACCTACTTTCTTTCTCTGAACATAACTAACTAGTATTTCTGCCTTTATAGCATTATTCTTCTAAATGCTAGTTGTTTCTGCCAAGAATCAAGCCTTTGGTATAAAAATTTATAGCCTTCGGAAATATAGCTTTGGTTTTGATATAAATTAAGACTGTAAGATGAAGGTAAATATATGATGAAACTGAGGTATCTTGCCATAACCTGATTTTATTTGATATTGATATAAGCTGCTTAGAGGCATGTCTCTCATTTACAACCAAGCTTAGGAAAGATGTATTCACTTTTCTGTGGTGAAGTTCAGGAAGTTCATCTAGGTTTTGTTAAAACCTGCAGTTCCAGAATTGTTTACCTGATGTTTAAAAAGAGATAATGTCAATAGAATATCTGCGTAGTTTTGCTGAATGTTGTATCTGTCTTCATCTTAACCAGGACCCTGTAACTCCTTGTGAACTGACCTGTATTATTTCCCCTTATGAGGAAACCATTTTGCAGAGCAGAGACATGTTGTTTTGGGTCTATCATTACATCTGCCTCAGGAAAGTGAGTGGGTCTGACAGAGATGGAACAGATACTTGCACAGTTTCTTTTAGAAACAGCTATCTAGCAAGCAGGGAGGTGGTCAGTAAGGTATTTTTCCCAAGCACAGAACCTACCTGCCACCTCATGCTGAGGTGGAAGCTCCAGTAGCCCAGAAGACAAACTAAATTTTAGTTACAAAATATTACAGTCTAAATTAAATACAAATTTTGGAGTTACCAGAAACAGACACTGACAGTAAACTTTAAATTAATGTTTATCTGTTTCAACACAACAGCTGTCATCTTTAAGTAAGAATGTGTTTCTTCTGACAGTCATGACAAATATGTTTCTTATCTTAACAAACATCAGCAAAAAATTTCTTTCATCATTAGGTATTCTGCATATAGAGTAATAACCTGCTGAGGGTAATAACAATGCTAATACTGCATTAATAAAGACATAAACCACAATGCTGCAATAAATACGTCTTGCTAGTGGCAGGGACACTAGCTGAAGATTATCTCAAACAACCTCAATGTTACATATATGTTATGGCTGCAGCATTAGTAAAAGCACAATGCTAATGGGATGTCTATTAATGAGATTTATAAGAACGTTAGTAAGTAAATCTAAAACAACACCAAAGCAAATCAGTGCAATTCCAGCTCTCTACAATTCAGGATTATAAATATTCGTAATTCTCCTGTACTCTCTTAGGTATAAGCATTTCTGGGTATATTTATATATTCAATACTTCTATCTGTTTGCAAAGAAAAATACATCCAAATATATGTCTGTCTCATGCCAATTCAGGAGATATTACACCAGCTCAGTGTACAAAGATTTAATCATGTCACTTCAGTTATTGATAAAGTAGATTTCAAACTTTACATGTATAGTAATGTATACTTATGCCCCAAAGTGGTATTTGTGTTATTAAAACATTTTTTTACTTGCTGCACGCAGCATTACTATCTTTTTTGCTGCCTGCTTTTCTTTTTCCTGTTCTTAAAGAGACAAAAATGAACTAGAAGCTTGATGTTAAATGCATTGGAAATTAAAACCGTATAGGAAAGACAAAATATTTACTGGTTTCATGTGGTTATAATATGGTAAATTAATGTAAATTTTATGGTCATAATATCAATGTATATAATATTATGTTCTTAATTTGTTACAGTGTTACACAATTAAAACTGATCTAGTTTATAAATATCAATTGAATATCTGCAGTATTACAATCAGCTTTACTGACTTATATTTAAACTTACTCTCTGCTCAAGTGAAAAAGAGTGCTCACTTAATAGCTATTTCAGAGCACTGCATCTGATGGCTTGGGATTTTTTTAAACAGCACTAGCTGAAGGGCTAATTTTAATTCCATTTTTCTCTCTGTGGAAGACCTTATGTATCAGGAAATAGGTGTGAATTTCCATTGTCAAGAGTGTAGCCTCTATCTAGTTCTTATCTCACTGAAGTCATTAGTAAGTAACTTTTCTTCCAGACACATTTTAGTGATTTTCTTCTGTTACCAGTTTCAGATTTTCTCAGAATTATGTTCTTATTTTGCAACAGGCATCTGTCTGATAATTTAATTGCAGAGGGCTTTTTCTTTCACTTTCTTTCATTACTCTTTTTCCAGAAAAACTCATGTTTCATCTGCCATTTGCTTTCCTACTTTGTGCACTCTGAATTTCTCACTTTTGTCAAGGTCAGCCTTCTCTGAACTCCTAAGACTCCTAAACATTGCAAAAGATGGTAGTTCAGCTCTTAGGATCAGCAGCTTTGCCCAGAGAATGCTTAGCAAGATAATGCAGTAGGACACACATAATTACTTCTTTATAATTTTACTGAACTGAGAGCAAGGAATATGTTCCACTGCAAAATGACAAGTTTTCTTATGAGTACTTCCTTTTTTTTTTTTAAGCTTTTTAGCCCATAAATTGCTTTAAATCACAGCTTTTCTGACCTCTGCGGGAAAACTTGGTGTCTAGATGGAGAGTGAAAGATACTGTGAAGACTCAGCCAATGCGTGATATCCCAAGACCACTACTCCCATACATCACACATCTGCTGCAGTTTGAATAAGCTCAACAGTACGCAGATGTACACAGAAACAATTTTAATCATTTTCTTTGACTATCTTTAACTATTTCTGCTAGGGCCATCTAAGCAGCACACAGCAGTAACACTGAATCAGAAAAGAGCAAAGGGGAAACCAGTAATGAGATACAGAAAGAAAACCCACAATCAGCACCAACTGTTGCCCAATTAAACTCAACAGTTCACAGGTGTTCACAAGCGGATACACAGTTTTGCCTATTCCAAGGTATCGTTCTAAATAACCCTTATGAGAACAATACAGAATGAATTTTATTGGCCACTTTACATATTTTTAAAGCTTAAAACTTTCATGTGTCAATAGTAACAATTTTACAAACTAAATATATCTGTCTCTATTTTTGACATCTTAATAAAAATTAATAGCTGAAGTGTCTATTCCATCACCCTTGTCTTGGGTCTTCTCAACTGCATTCTCTTTTCTATTCCTATTAGTAGTTAATTCCTTTCTAAGCAGGCTTTATGACTTTTGTTTTGTGTGAATCTGAAAGTTCACAGTCCAGCTGGATTTCTGGGCATGGAATGTGACTTAAATTGATGTGCTAACTATATCCAGATACAGCCTGATTTTTGAAACAGCAAATTCATGAATAGTACAATCCTGTCAGGCCTCTGCACATGGGCGCTACTGTTGATTTAGCAAGTATGCGTTGATGCTGCTTTGTGATATGCTTGTTTTGTGATTACACAGGGGACTTTGGTCTCCATGGCTGGCATTTTTATACCTTCAGTTAGCATTTTAAAGCATAAAAACCAACAGCAAAAATTGGAGACAAAACCTGATATTTCTGTTCGTTCTATTAGTTCCTTTTCAGCAAAACTTTCCAAGTCATGGAATTTTTCTATGGGAATACACTGATATGAAGATCATAACATAAAATTATGGGCTTCTGTCCTGGCTTCAGCAGTAGCAGTTATTTTTTTCTCTTTCATAATAGCTGGTGCAGCGTTGTGCTTTTGACTTTCGGCCTGGGAACAACGCTGATAACACCTATGTTTTTAGTTACTGCTCGGTAATGTTTACTCTGACCAAGGACTTTCTGAGTCTCATGCTCTGCCAGGGAGGACGGGAAGCCGGGAGAAGCAGAGACAGGACAACAGACCCAACTCACCAAAGAGGTATTCCATACAACAGCACATCATGCCCAGGATATAATCTGTGGGCAGTTACCCAGAAGGGCTAGATCACTGCTTGGGTCAGTCTGGTTATCGGTCGGCGGGTGGTGAGCAGTTGTATTCTCTTCCCTTGTTATTTCCCTTATCATTATTATTATTGGTGGTAGCAGTAGTGGTTTGTGTTATACCTTAGTTACTGGACTGTTTTTATCTCAACCTGTGGCAGTTACATTCTTTCGATCCTCCTCCCTATCTCTCTGGGAGTGGGGGGGAGGAAGTGGGTGGGGAGTGAGCGAACGGCTGCGAGGTTTCTGGGCTGCCGGCTGGGCTTAAACCACGACAGCTTCAAAGCTAAGAGGTATGCACTTGATCCACATAGCTGTGTATTCACAATTGTGTATCCTTAAAACAAAACAAATTTAAACATGGAATTATTGTTTGCTTCCTTTTTGTAATCCAAAATTACCTGGCAAAGTTCTTGGCAATTACAGTATTTTGGCTGTCAACTAACTGTCTAGGCCATGGCTGGGAGGTTGGAAGGCCCAGGGGACTCTTATCTCTCCAGTGTGAATGAGATGCATATGATGCTGGTGCTCTAAAGGTTAAACTTGAGCTACAATGCAACAAAGCCCAGTTCTCAGATTTAACCTACAGGGAAACATTTATGATGTTCTCTGCCTCCAATTTATTTTAATAACACTTAATAATACTAGCTTGCTCTTAACCAAAGTAATACCTTTCATGCAAAGATCTCAAAGTACTTTCTGCATAGGAATTAATTTTCACCGCACCCTAATGAGAAAGAGAAGCAGAAATTACCTGCTTGTAACTTCTCTTTATTAAACTTACCTTTAGTCTAATATTAAGAGCTTTAAAAAGCCGTGAGAGTTTGTATTTTTATCTGCTAAATTTCACTAGCTCTGAACTGGGTGTAGTTCTGGGGTGCTTTTGTGTCTGGAAATTAGGATGGGTCTTTCCTAGAAATAATCAGAATAAAGCTTGAAACTTTGGCAACCCCGAACAAAAGTAAAAATAAACAATGAAATATCTGATAAAATAGAATGGAATCATTTGGGTTTTAGCTAGTGATTTTTTTTTTTTGTTTTTGTTTTTTTTTTTTTTTTTTTTTAATTTCAAAATAAATCCTTTTTTAAGTCTTTCCATGCTGAGCTTCTGAAGGTTAGCTTAGTGGTAGCCCGGGTTTTAGACATGTTTTTCAGTGAAAATATTAATGTAATTCAAAACCTTTCAAAAATACAGTACTGGGTATTTAAAATCCTCGTGTGATACATGCAGAGCACAGAGTAGTAACAGTAGCCTAACAAAAATGAAGCCTATTTGCAAAGGTGAAAAAACAACCTTCACAATTTAAAAGAAAATTACTGTGGCTTCTTGTCATTTTCTTCTCTTTTTTCCTCTCATTTTTTGCTTTTAATCACAGCAGGATAACATCTGTTCTCAGATGGGGGCAGAAATTTGGCCTATAGTACATGTATACAAAAACCACTCATGTAGGTTTTGGTATTCCCAGGTGAAATACTTAACTTGAACAGAAAGTCAGACTGCTTACCGTCTACATGAAGTAGATGCCTGTGTGGTGTTTTGAGGTAAAATGCAAATTCCTAAAAGAATTACTGTTCAGCCCCTTGGAGGGATTATTGTACCCTATTACCTGGGTAATACTGGTTGCTGTTTCTCTGAATGGTCAGGAGGAAAACAGAAGTCAGCGGACATGAGATTTTTTTACTGTATCTGTGCTTATGAGTAAACTTCAGCTCTTGCCTACTGTTTAGTTCTTCAGCCTACCCTGAGCTATCTTATAGCTATTATAAGTTACTGGGCATTTTCATTTCTCTAGATGAATCATAGGTTTGATTAATCCATGATGGTTTCTCTCTGCAGGAAAAAAGATTAAGGAAGGCCTTATTGCTGAGAAAGGAGGGGTTCAGTGTTGAAATAAAGAAATAAAATGTTGAGGCATGTCGTTTATCCAAGCTAAATAAAATTTCCCACATCTCTTGATGTTAGTTCACTGATGATTTGTGTTATTAAAATAAAGTCATTTGTTATACATATGTTCAAAACTCAAGTAGGGCCAGCAGGTAGTGTGATAGTCCGCTCTCTGTTCTCCTGCTAATGAAAGAAGAGGCTGATGAACAAGTTAGATATTTTCAAATTTGGTAAGAACACAGACCAGCAATCCTAGAAAAGACATGTAGCGGAAAAGGCTGTGGGTTGGACAATATCAGATACAGAAACAGAAGTACCAAACTGTGCTATAGTCTCAGATGCGCTGCTGGTTACAATATTTCTTTATTTCCTGGTTGTTCCTGTTCGTGACACTGAGCATTAATTGTTTCTGTTGTTTCATGTTGAAAATTTTCTTTTTCCCTCTTTCCCTTTTCCTTTTCCTTTTCCCTTTCATTTTCCTTTTCCCTTTCATTTTCCTTTTTCCTTTCATTTTCCTTTTTCTTTTCCCTTTCTTTTCACTTTCCCTTTCACTTTCTGTTTCTTTTCCTCATGAATAAAATCCTAAAAGGGCAAATGAAAGGTTGTGCTTTCTTCCCAGTGGATTTTTGCTTTTAAAGTATGCACAGGCACAGGATAATGTATATGTCAGTGAGGAGACCCTGACCACTGCTGGAATCCCATGTAAGCTTCTTCTTCCTCTTTGGGTATTCTGCAAGGGAGTGAATTATTCTTGCTAGAGCTCTGATGAATATACTAAAAATGCACACAAGAGGATACAGTTTTCCGAAGAATAAGCAGGACCAAAGTTTTTAAGTGAAAACTGGCTGTGTACCAAAAGATGTTCTCCTACTTCAGTAAGTGTCAGGTTTTATTCAGGTCTCATTGGGAGACATTCTTTACAGCCTGTGGTGGATGAAAATGGATGATCATAACTAATAATCCCTTCTGGTCCTAAAAATCTATGAATTTACAATAATACACTAAGGTTGGGTACACCTGAATAGATCCTTTAAAACATGATCCAGGTCCCAAGGAGACTCAGTAACTGCTAAGTACTTTCTTGTGCTTTTGGGTTTTACTCTTTCTTCCTTAAAATTGTTTCTTAGAAGGCTGAAAAAAAAAAAAAATTTCATTCCCTGCTGCTTATTTCCTTTTTGGTTTGGCAGGCATTCAGGCTTTTCTTCCATTTGTTTGCATGCAAGTATGCAGAGTTACAAGCACCCACACAAACAACATGTCACTTAAAATAGTAGAATGAGATTACCATAATTAATGCAGTTGCTCTTTCTTAATGCAATTGTAGATGCAAAGATTGCTAAATGAAAGTACTAAATACAAGAATTAAGTGTCATTTGCAGCCAGAATCAGATATTTACTTTTGTACCTTTTCCTTACAGGGAGCATATGGATGGCAATTGAATTAGTCTCCCTGACATGGCTAAGTGTCAGTCAATCACAGGGTGTTTGCCCTTCCTTTCCTGCTAGGTTAGGAGCATGGTGATTATCCTGGTGCTATCCCCATATGCTCTGAGTAGCTGGAGGCATGGAAATCTTCTCAAGTGGATGGGTGTTTGATACAGAATTGGTGCAAAGCTTTTGGTCTGTTCTATGCTCAGCTGTAGCATCTTGCAGTTGCTTATCACTCTGTGAGCTTCAAACAGTAATAGGTAGGATTTTATTCTGTGTGTCCAAAATGGCATGAAAGTGTGGGTTTTTTTTCCTTCTTACATTCCAGTGCTTTGTTTCTCACAGTGGCAGTGTACTCATTTGCTGTAATATGAGCTGTGATTCTATTTGGACTACAGATCTGGTCCATTAATTTTTTAGTGTTCATGCTTTCCTGTGGACAAGTATTTAATTCAATTGCATTGCTTTTCAGTCTTCTCTTTGTTTTGTGTGTATATTTGTATTCTATGAAAATATGAAACACCAAAAGCACCACTAAAAATCATGTTGTGTAATGCAGGACATAAAGAGCAAAGTTATTCCTTCCCCCCCTCACCTCCACTTTGGCTGCATTTGGAAGAAATATTGCCATTTAGAAATCAGAGCATGGACTGACTCTTCATATCTGCATATAAAGACAGTGGTGCCAATGCTCTCCTGACCACTGTAATAAATCTCTCTTCTCTGTTTGCAGTTCTTAAGTGACTGATTTTACATCCTTTTAAAGTATATCCAGCTACCAAGGCTATTCTCAAGTCCTACTTAGCCCATTCTGTTTCTTTGATGTTTGTGGCATAATTGGATGACTCATTTAGATGTGAATCAGATGCTATTAGCTTGTTCTTCTAGTGGAACCCCTTCCAAAAGAAAGGTTAAGCTGTGGAATTTTTCTGTGGTTGAAGATTTCATGTTTATTATGAAGAGAAAATTTGTGTTCTTGATGCTTCATCTTCACTGTTAGAAGGAATCAAACACATCTCTAAATTAACTGTAATTCACAGAAGTTTATGTAACTCTTTCATAGGTTTTATAGCTTGTGCTGAGGAATAAAGTAATATATAAATTATAATATACATGCATATGCATGTTTAAAAATAATTCTGACAGCTGGCAGGGAAACTCAACATATGGGGTTGTATTTCTCAATATTTTGTATAGAATTTCCTGATGTCACAGTCTTTGGCATCAACAAGAATGTTCTCAGCCAGCCTCAGGTAGAGTGTGGTAGCAAAGTGCCTCTTGACTCCAGTGGAGGTCTCTCCATATTGGGGGGTCAGAACTAGAGACAGATGTACTCAAGAGAGCATCCAGTCATAATTCACAGCACCCTTCTCCCTAGCTGGCACTGAATTGTTCTCATGCAATGTTTTGGGTTTGATCTCCTTCTGTTTATCAATGAGGCACATTTTTGGGAGAAAGACCTTGAGCGTGGCATTGTTTGTTACAGCTCTCTTAATACCTCTATTTGGTTTTGTTTTTCATTCGGTGCATTAGCTGCAGAAATAACAAAGGTGAAACCCTAGCTCTTTATTTAGACTGCAGAAACTTCCTGGAAGCACTAATAGACATGACTGTAATGCAAATAAAATGGTAATGATAATGTTATGGGAAGGCATGCTTGCTGCTTTCTGAGCACTGCCAGAAGATGCTAGCTAAAGAGTCCTCAGCTATTTTTGCCTGAACAAGTTTATTTTTGTTATAAAGCACTTACTTTGACTAAGTAACAGAAGTGTACCTCAGTAAGACATTTATCTGGACTGTTATCATAGTCCTAGTTGCTTATGAATGACACAGCTTTATACCAGCAGAAAAGTTAGGCAAGAACTCCAGATCTCTGAAATACTCATATAAGTAGGACAACCAAGCTCACTTGGCTTATTATTTTATTACAAATTCAGGCCAGATATTAACCAAGGTTCACAGAGGTTCATGACTTCTTCCAGTGAAACTCTGAGGGTTTTGCACTGAAAAGGGAGATAGTCTTCTCTATACTTCATTTTTTCCCATCATACAGTCAGGGATTAGCTGCACATGTGATATTTTAAATTTTATTTTGCCACAGAGAGAAGATAGCTTTCTATGTGAGTCAAGATGAGTAAAATGTCCTTAAGCCCACACAGTATACAGCTGATGACTTATAAAGGTATATTTGTGGGGTTTTTTATTTGGATTTCAGCTGTAAATTATGGATTAAAAGTTGGTATCTCCTACAAGAAAAAATACTGATTTAACAAAGAACAAAAATGAAGCAAACACGCCAATTTTATTTTCAAATGAAGGTATTAAAGATTCTGATGACTCTTCAAAGTCTTAAAAATGTAATTTCATGTAACAGAATAAGTGTGTCATAGCTCACTCGTTGATGAATGTTTCCTGTCTGTCAAGTATGTTTTACCTTTTAGTCTCTCCTTTTCTATTGCTTTTTCAATTGGGTGAATAGCTCCTTAAAAATTTTGCAGTCTCCCTTATTCATTCACCTCTGAATGAAGGGATTAATGTGTCAACACTACTTATGTAAGTGCAAGGAAGACTGGGCTTGTATTACCTCTTTTTTCTTTATACTGTAGAAGATGATTGTAATGCTTTCAATATATTTGAACATGTGTGTATCCTTAATTTTATGCTTGTAATCAAGTGACTTCTCTGTGAAGAAAAGACAGTAAAGATTCAAGCATAATTTTTTAATCACTGGATAATTCTAGTTATCCTAATGCACATAACCAAATCTTTACAGTGTGCACTAAGTGTAAAACGCCGATAGACCTGTGGGTAGCTGGTGCACTTGTGCCATTTTAACTGTGCCTCTGTCGCATAGTGTAGGTGGGCTGGGGTGTGGGACTGGGTTAGTCAACTGAGCATCTGGCACATTATAGTTCACTGTATGCTAGATGTCTGCCTTTCACATTTTCTTTCCCGTCCAAAGGATAAGGAGACCAAATAGCAGAACCACTTAGATATGTCAATGTAATGTAGTGCTGTGCCCCACAATAATATCCTGAATGAACTCACTGGATGTCAGGAAGCTGCAAGCCTTGAGTTACTGTGGTGCCCGGCCTTGGCATGTAGAGCCTATCCCTGGGATCAGCTCCTTAGCCCCTGAAAACCCCAGCTAATGCAGCTGTCCTGCTGCCAAAATCTAGCATCCTTAGAGCTAACATCAGTAACCTTGCCTGGCACTGTAATTTGTTATATAGACATATCCCAACTGAGAAACTGTAATGCACTCCTCATCTAGCTCCCTATTAGAAGACAAAATCTCTTGTTCTGCATAGTACCATTTTTGGAAATGTCTGAGACACAATGGTATCTGTGATTGCCTGTTTTTTCATATGTTTATTTTCAGAAAATCTCAGGAGTCCTAGTTAGCCAAGACTCTCAACTCTGATATAATTTATAAACCCAAGTGAAGTGGTGACAAAACAGTGTGGAGAACAAACCCGCTCAGTACTGATGTATTCATGATTATTTAAGTTTTAATACACAGAATATGACTGTGATTTATAAAATCAAAGTATTTGACCTTCTGGTTATGTTGCTGACATGAAATATAGTTCACTAGAAAAAAAAATAAATTAAGTAACTGTAGACACAGCTGCTGATTTTGCCAGAAAAATGCTGTTCTAAAATATCCCCTCAAAAGCTATCCTTCTTAACTCACAGAGTGCAAAAAGCAGGGAAGGTGAGGCAAGAGTATGAGAAAAGGGAGAAACAAGGGAAGAAACGATCTTTGAGCTTTGTATATATAGGTTCACAATTTTTTTAAAAAAAGTCTGTGTCGTGGTTAAGGACACAGATAAAAATGTCCGTTAGGCCACCTGGTACTGACTGGGTTAGGAGCAGACCTGAGATTCCTTTAGCCAGTGGGGAGAAAGAGAGCATGAGCACACATCTGGGACCTGTGCATTTCTTTGGGTGGCAGGAGAAGATTCAGCAGTCAGTAAGTGAGAAAGGAGTCAATATAAAAAAATACTTGTAGGAATCCCACCAAATGACAAGAGCAGTTGCTATAGACACACAGAGCTGCTGTTTCTACTTGCTGTTTGAGTGAATGTTTGAATGTTATACTGAAATCTGAGGAAAAATGTTAATAGCTTTACACTGGTAGAAGGCTCTTTGGAGATAGGGTACAGAAGATGAGGACCTGTGGATGGCTGAGCTGCAAGCAGAGTGAGAGGCACAAGAGGTATGGAATGGGAGAATGTGAGTACTTGTCACTGAAAGTATACACTTATTCATCTTTCCACATGCTCCCAGGTGCTTTATCCTTCCTTTTTCCTGTCAAATTGAATCATCTATACACTGGGAAAAAAGATTTTTTTTTTTTTTAAGTGGCTAGAAAATAAGAACAGATACTGGCAGTGTGAAGCTATGCCCTCCCCGCCCCAAAATTTGAAGGGACCATCTAAGCAGTGAAAAAGAACTTCCAAATTATATAGTAGAAGTGTTATATGCATTGAAAGTATGATAGAATAAAAATTCTGTAAGTAGAATTTATTACTTTCAAAAATGAAAAAAAAGTCATGCTAACAAACGTGGGCATTCAAATTAAAAATGAATTGGTTACTTAAACTACATGACTTTGCAGAAATAATTTTTATATATATATTGAAAAAAATTGCTGCACAATACATATAAATCTTGATAAAAAATAGATTTGTCAGGCTAAAAGGGCTTCAGCTGGAATAGGTAATCTAACTGCAGAGCAGAATTTGAGAGAAGCTTCTGGTTTATTTTAGTACAACCACTCTTTGACTGCTGACATAACTTTGCTATATCATAGAATCATAGAATCATAGAATAGTTAGGGTTGGAAAGTACCTTATGATCATCTAATTCCAACCCCCCTGTGATGGGCAGGGACACCTCCCACTAAACCGTGCCACCCAAGGCTCTGTCCAACCTGGCCTTGAACAAACGAGCCTTTTGTGGTTTTTTGAATTTCAGGAAAACACGCTGTTTTACTTTCCTGGAGAAAAGACTTTTTGATATTGCTCTTCAATAAGGTCTGATAGCAATATCACTGTGAGGAGGCTGGCAATCTGCTACCCTACTATGTCAGAAAACTTGGAGGTACTTCAGATTTCCTATATTTTTGAGTATATTGAACCCTACCCACATGTCCCCTACTATCATAGACTTGATATGTCATTTCCAGGAAGAAGCTTATTAAGCTGAATAAATTAATTCACCCCAACTAACAAAGACAAGAACATATTTATATATTCTAACAACATTTCTGTGGACACAGTATTCAAATTCTCATGCATTCTAGGAGACGTATTTCATGACTACACTTTTTATACATTTTTATAGTTATGTTTTTCAGATAAATTTATAAATAAATTTTATAAAAATACATTTTTTATAACTACATTTTATAGCTACACTTCAGTATAACAACTAAACTTTCTGTGGCTTTCCTGCCTGTCTAAAAAGAAAGGGCCAATCTTGCTACAACACTGTGTTATATCAGTGCAGATATCCTAATGCAGATGCAGTTATACCAGGACAAAGAAGATTTCATAAGTTAATAAAGCACAAAACAGAGCTCACTGAAATTGCATTACTTCTTGTACGGTAGAAATAAATAAGTCTGAGGAAAATTATGAAATCCTCATTTGTACCTGTAGAAGAAAGGTGAGAAGTGAGCTGATTAGTGAGATGAAGAAGCAGGAGCCCAAGGGGGAAAAAAGAGCTTAAAAGGAAAGAAACTTAAGCAGCTTCCACAAATTTCCCTTAGGCCTCTCACTGCCAAGCCCTCTGCCTTGTGCTCCCACAGGAAATAGCTGCTCTGCTAGTGCTGCAAGATTACATTTCCCTTCTACCTTGGAGGACACAGCTGCCTCGAAATGGTTTTCCTGAGAAACTGAGAAATAACGATTAAGCACATGAGATTCAATTAAACCTAAGTAAGCGTTTGTTGCAGATACTGGGAGGCACTAATAAACAACCAAATGAGGCGCTGCTCAGGTTTTGGAAACTTGGAAAAATCTGGATGTGATGATTTGCACCCAGTGCAGCATATAGAGACTATTCAAAAGTGTTCATCAGAATTTGCAACACTTTTTCAGACAGTTTGTTAGTTTAAATATATGTAGAAGGTGAGCATCTAAACGCAGTGCAAACTCTATCAAGGACATTTAACTTGCTTTCACTTAGGTGAATATTTCTGGGTTTTTTTGAAGTCCCTCAATTTTAGTAATTGTGGACCCAAGTGACTGGTTTTACGAGTGTAAATACAAACACAGGAAATGCTTGCATAAACAAAGGTATGCACAGACTTTTGTAGATCCAAAGAAGTTGTGGGGTTCAACTCCACCAGCCCATAATGGCAATTCAGACTATTCTATGGAAAATATGGCTCACAGCTGTGGTCTTTCCCTTACTCTCCAAGTATCCTGAGACATGCATGGATTAGGAGGGACCTTAAAAATCATCTGGTTCCAACCCACTGCCATGGGCAGGGACACCTTCTCAGTAGACCAGGTTGCTCAGAGCCCCATCCAACCTGGCCTTGAACACTGCCAGGGATGAGGCAGCCACAAGCTTCTCTCAGCAGCCTGTGCCAGTGCCTCCCACCCTCACAGTAAATAATTTCTTCCTAATAATACCTGATATAAATCTCCCCTCTGTCAGTTTAAAGCCATGCCCTCTTGTCGTGTCACTAGATGCCTTTGTAAAATGTCCCTTTCCAGATTTCTCATGGAAATACCTATTAGGTATTGGAAGGCTACTTTAAGGTCTCCCTGGAGCCTTCTCTTCTCCAGGCTGAGCAACTCCACCTCTCTCAGCCTGCCTTCCTAGAAACAGGAGATTCCAGCCTTCTGATCATCCCTGTGGTCTTCCTCTACACTCACTCCAAATGCCCCTCTTATGCTGGGGGCCACAGAGCCGGATGCAATACTCCAGGTGCATGGATACATAAGTAACAATGTACAATCTTTTTCTTGTATGCTGGATTATGAAAGGCTCTAGTCTGCCAATTGCCATCTTCATTATTACCCACAACTTCTTCATTGTGGCTCACAGACATAAACAAGCCTGCTCATCTTCAAATAATTTAATTTTTTTATTGGTTGGCATATAGTAGATTCATACAACAATGCTGTTCTGGCAATGAAGGCAACAAACTGAGCACTGCAGTTGGCAGTCCACAAAGTTGAAAGGGAGAGATATTTTACTGTTTAAGATCATCTTCTTAATTTCAGAGCTGCAGGAAGAATAATTATTTTATTTTATTTTGTTTTATTTTATTTTATTTTATTTTATTTTGTTTTATTTTATTTTATTTTATTTTATTTTATTTCATTTTATTTTATTTTATTTATTTTCATTTTATTAGATTTAGGAAGTTGTTTTGTCCATGTCCGTTTGGTAGACATTATCAGGAAATTCTTGGCAGCAAAGAGTAAAGAATCATTAATGTGATTTTTGGCAAAAGCAGAGCTGAGAAGTGGTAAGGATATGCAGGCAGCAGAGCTTGCCCTTTGGGTGTTGGTTTACAATAATCTCAAATGTTATACAAAATTAGTATAGTTACATTTAAAATGGCCACTACATGTCAGTCTTGTAGCTTGCCTTGTAGACAATCCTTTCATTCTCTGACACTTCTTTGCCTTTGTTATGCCTGGATTCTTACTGATGGCTTTTGTGGGCACCACTAATAACAGACTTCATATTCTCTTTTGACTTACTCTTACCCATGGCTTTGGCTGACTTCAGTTAAGTAGGAATGCAGTCACTCAGCTGGTGTGCTCAGTGGACAACTTTTCAGGCATGTCAGTGCCTAGCTGTCAGCTGCTGTTGATTCAAGCGAGTGATCTGTGATGTTCTTTCTGAGAAAAAAGATGGCATACGGTTGTGTAAGGGAAGGCAGAAGGAGGAGAACCAGCCAAAGAGTATTTAATATTAACTTATAGCTTTCAATTATTAATTTAATTTTATTTAACATTTAGTGAACTTGTATCTGAAATGATTCCTAAAGATTGAACTCATTGCCACTGGCCTCATGTAACAAAACTTGTCAATAAAGTACAAGGCACTCATCCATCATTAAAAAAACTAAAACAAAATAACATATAGAGTTTTTAGTCTATTATCAGAAATTTGTATGTTTCCTTCTATCTTGGAAATAGAATCTGTAGTGAATCAATCGTATCTTTATATTACTGATTTTTGTAAAATCAAGCAGATGTACCACTCAGTTTCAAGGAATAAATAATCACGCTAAGAAAGTACCTATGTGAACACCCTTAAGGAAAGCTCTTCCTGTATTTCACTCTTCAGACAGGTGGAGAGGACTGAAAACATGTCATTCAACCTGGAAGCTATTTGTTTTGTTTCAAAACCTAATGCATTCTGGCCTGATGTACTGAAAGGACCTTAAAACTGAGTTCCTCTATGGCATTTTTGAGCAAGAAAAGTCTAGACATAAAATAAAGTTGGATTAGAGTAAAAATATATATACAACTATCTGTGGATTTATGAAATCGTGAAGTACAAAGACACATGACAGACATATAGTTTACTTTAGCAGCACTGGATTTGCACTTACTTTGTTTTCCACATGCGTTTAAATAACCTTCAATTATCTACAAAAATCTGCTTTTATAAACCCCATAATTTATCAAGGATTAAAAGAGAAATGTTTTGACAATGTAGCTGTTTTAAGTGCAACTCATTATTTGTACATCATTAATCCAAATTGATTAGCACCCAAATTTTCTGACCCTGGTAAATGTATCCCAGCTGTTTACATTTGGGGAAAATTAGATTTCTTTTACTATGCCTGTTGAAGTTCAGGACTGCCTTATGTCAAATAAGCATGTTCTGGAAACTGCTTTTGTCTGTATCTTGTGAGAGGCAAGGTTTCATTGCTTTTCGGAATAATTCTGTTTGAGGGCATATCAATCAGCATGCTGTGACTGATTTCTGAAACCAAAAAGAAACCTCCTGAAAAATGAAGTGGCTGCTTATCCTTGAATTACAGGTCCCTAGGAGACAGGGGAGTGATATGATATTATTTACTCAAGAGCCTTACTAAGAAACGATAAAATAATGCAATAAAAAAAAAATAAAAGAGAGGCGGTGTCATGGGTTCAGCAGCAGCAGTCATTTTTCTCCTCCTTGGTAGCTGGTGTAGCGCTGTGTTTTTGATTTTGGGCCTGGGAACAGTGCTGATAACACCAGTGTTTTGGTTACTGCTTAGTGATGTTTTGGTCTGGCCAAGGACTTTCTGAGTTTCATGCTCTGCCAGGGAGGAGGAGAGCTGGGAGGAAGCAGAGACAGGACACCTGACCCAAACTGACCAAAGAGGTTATTCCATACCGCAGCACATCATGCCCAGGATGTAAAGCAGAGGGCAGAGACCCGGAAGGGTGGGGGTGCACTGTGTGGTTGGGTTTGGCATTAGGTGGTGAGAATTGTATTCTTTCCTTGTATTTCTCTTGTCATTATTATTATTGGTGGTAGCAGTAGTGGTCTTGTGTTACACTTTAGTTACTAAACTGTTCTTATCTCAACCGGTGGGAGTTGCATTCTTTTGATTCTCCTCCCCATCCCTCCGGGAGCAGGGAGTAAGAAAGAGAAGGGAGTGAGCGAGAGAGGCTTAAACCACAACAGGTGGAAAAAATCTTTCTAGGTAACTGTAATTTTCTTTGAAGGCAGCATTTGGGAGGAGCCTGTGTTTAAATAGTTCTCATTTCCATTTGCTATAGGAACTTGAATCTAGCAGGTAGAAAGAGACTTTTCCAACTGCGAGCTCACTCCAGTTACTATTTAAAAAAAATTCCTTAGCAAAGAAGCTTTCTTCAGATGAATTAACAAGATAAAGTTTTGAAGGACTGCTTACAATTTCAGCGTTATAAATTTTGAAGTTTCAGCTTATGAGTCCTGAAAAACTTGTCAGTGTTAAGTTTTCAACAATCATGGAATGTTATTTAGTATCTTAAGTTGAACATAAAGAAACTGAAGAACTTAAACTCAGTGGTTAGTTTTGCCCATGCAACTCACTTCTTATATATGTATCTGCGTGGCTTTTTTCTTACCCTCTTACTTTTATTCTGTAAGGAAATAAGTGTAACAAATGCACTATTTCATTACATGAAATGTAAGTGTAAACTACATTGAGAAAATTGTGTCAAGCCTCAGCTGACTGAGATTTCTGCACTGTTTCACCTTTCAACAATTTCACTGTGAATCCAAACAGGTAATGCAGTTTGGGACAACAATTTTGTTGGATACTAGGATGATAGAGTTATTTCTATTACACTTGAAAGTGTTGCAGTTTCCAAGAAAAAAATAGAGACTTACGCAATATTCCATATAACTTCTGGTTGCCAAAACCCCAGAAATCTACTGTTTTCCAGATTGGCAATATCATCCGCAAAGGTTGATACAGCAGGAATCCAATTTTATAGTATCTGTTTTCCCTGGGTATTCGGTTAGTTGCCCTGTTATTTCCTAATGTTTCCTACAGAGCTCTCTGTGGTTTTCAGTATCCTGCTTGCATTATTTTTTCATATATGGCATACAAAATTTTAGATAATAAACCATTTCCAAAAGATCAAATCAACTCCTCTAAGATATCATACTTACTAGTGTTTTTAGTATGAGTGACGTGCCTTCGTTTTGCGATTTTAGAAGCATTTGTAAGCTTGCTGTTTGGCTCTGAGTATTCCAAAGGTTATTCAGGTACGAATACGGTGACTAGCCAGAAGAAAATTAAGACTACTGTCCTATCTGTTACTATCATTACAGTTTTTGGTGTTACATGGAGAAATTAAAACGTATTCTGAGTTATAATGCATTACAAGCAAGGCTCAAGGTTCTCCTTTCTTTCTGCTAGTGAAGTCTACCACTGCCTGAAACTTGCTGTGTGTAGGGTACCCCTTCTAGATGGATGCCTTTGGTAGCCAGGAAATCAGCGCATTACAAGCAAGCTTAACTGGCAGTAGCTGGCAGTAAACAACAGCAGACACATCTGGAGGATTATGTTCTGTCACTACCTGGCATAGAATAGGCAACTGCAGAGAGCACTTTCAGTTGCTGGCACATCTGAATTTTGTTTGTCTCACCATCTCAATTGCATCAATTTCAGTTTTGCATTTTACTTTCTTTTGTATTAGTACTTTCTAGATTGAACAATGATGACATTGATAACTTAGCACACTTGCAATATGCAGGGCAAAGTATTACATTCTGTAAATGTATTTCTTGTTCTCAAAAACAGTGCTCTTTCACTGATATAGCTGTTTTATTTATTTAGAACATTTTAATTTGTGGTAACACTTAAAAAAAAGGGACAAAACCCCCCTGACTAAATATCTAAATCAAAGTTCAAATTGTGTCAGATATTATGGTATAGCTTTTTGTGAGGTATTGTAATAATATATAGGCTATTCTGGTAGTTGTAGTGCGTTTTTAAGAGTGGGAGGATAAAGATCTTGTTGCTATTCAATTAAGCAAAAGGAAACATTAAGTAGTTGAAGAATAGCTCCCACTCAGTTGTGTTATCTCTTGTATTGGTCACACTAGTTCAACTTTATTAAAAATAACTGTCCATCTTAAAAGCCTAATACAAGAAAGGAAAATACCAAATATTAAACCAGAAAAAAGATGTAAATAAAAGATTCAAAGGGAGTGAAAGAAATATTGTTGAAGGAGTGGTGGAAAAAAGGCTCAATCAAATCGTTTTAATCTTTGAAATAAAAAAGATGGAAGGAAGCAAACAAGCAAAAAGAGGCAAAAAATAAATAGTAAGCCAAAACCAGCTTGATAGTTACAGTGATGCACAGCACTATTAAAAAAAAGGACTCTTTTCCCTGCTATAGTCTAATCTGTGAGTTCTTGTTCATCCGTATAGATTAACTGAAAAGCTGCAGTATCATGGAAGTGACTATAGAATGAAGCACTTAGGAAAAATACTGTGGAGGCCAGTGGAACAAAGAATGTGCTGAAAGATTTCAACTTTGCGGTGAGCAGAAACAGCTTATGGTAAGCATGAAAATATTGTCAAATTAATTATCCATTCTTCCTGGTGACCTTGTTCTGATAGCAGCTGGTGACTTGCTATAGGGTAGGGAATCAGACGTGGTATGCATCTCTATGAAATAAATAGAAACTTCTGCTAGGGTAGGCTATCTGACCTTCACTCAAACCATCTCAAACTGCATTTAAATATTATGACCTTACATTCACTCAGTTTGCAAAGGAAGTTATGATTCACAAAGAAAGAAAAAAAGAATGCAAGTGGAAAGAGCTGTGCCTTAAAACATGCCAGTGGGAAACTGCACTGGACAACAATTTTTTACAAATGATATTATTCAACTCTGTATAGGTTCCAATCTTCTAATACTAAGCCTTGAATCTCAGGTTCTTTTGGATTAACCAAAGCAGGACCTCTCCTACAAACTCCCTTCTATAATGCCCAAGATGCAGAGAAAAAAGATGTCTCTTTGCAAACTTGGAAGCACTCGGACAGCCGCTGTGTCCACCAATGCATTCCCTCGAGTCCCTGTAGTAGTATACAGAGGTCAGCATACTCTCTTCACTATTTCAGGTGAAGTAGCTGGGTTTTAAGCAACAGTCACACAATCCAGCCTATAGGATACATAATTTGTATTTCAAATGCAAACTTGTAATGTAAAACAAAATCTGTCAGTTATGACTGGTGGAGATCATCAATCGTTTTCCACTACTAATAAAAACCTGTCAGGAGAATGATCATATAAATAGTGGCTTTATCAAAATTATAAGACCACTCTGAGGGGAGGAACAGGATCAGCAGTAGAGGAGAAATTTAACTCATCTTAAAAAAAAGAGGCAAAAATCCTGCTGGTTTTATTACTATATATTTTGACACTCATGTGAGTGATTGCAATTGGTAATGTCACTGAATTATCACATCTGTTCTTAAAACATTCAAAATGTGTTTTGAAGAATGTTTCTATCACCCATTTCTTTGTACTCTCCTGAATCTACTTGTACTGTTCTGTAAGCTGTTTGGGGTAGGGATTCTGTCTTGCGCTGTGTTTATGCAGAAAATAGGACACTAAAATTTCTCATTCACTGCCAGGATCCCTATCTAGTCCAACAAAAAAAACCCTATCGAATTCTTCATATTATTTTTGTGGTTTATATTAGTTTGATGTAGAAATACTGCCCATTAAGTACAGGATGCTATGGTTCCCCTTTATTTAGCATCACTGTCTGAAAAACAAAAGGAGAAAGAAAAAAAATCTTGCCACAGGGAACTTGGAACAACTGGTGAATCTATATATGAATGCGAGAATTACCATCGCTGCTTCATCATTTCCCCAAACCCATGCAACCTGGAGATGAGATGTATCTATGCCTTAGTACCCATGCACAACAAACCTGAGATCTCCATTCTTTGTACTTTTCTAATATTACAGGGAATTCATCAAATATTAAAATAAGTTAAAAAATTCTAACCCCCTGGAGACTGCTATAGTTTCTCAGGACAACTAAATACATATCCATGTCCTTACTGACAGGAATTTCCAAAAAACTAGGTGTACAAGGGAGCCCAAAATTAGACATTATTCCAGGAAACACTTTGCTGAACAAGAATAGTGTACCCATATTTAAGTAAAATAGTGACACAGCCCATGTTTCTACATCACCTACTGATTCCCGAAAACAGCAAAGCAGAAGTAATGTGTTAGACTTCTATCGCATTTGTATTGTAATACGTACTACTTGATGGGCCCCAACAATGGGACCGTTTTCCCAAATTAGAACAGATGGATTGATCCATTTTTATTTATTCATTTATTTAATTGTAAAACTAATAAATTAAGAGCTGCAGGAATTCATGCTGGCTGAAAACATGGGTTTCTAAAGGCTGGAAAAGTGTGTATACTTTCTGTAGCTTCGTTAAAGCTTCTGCTTCATAGATAGATGCAATAGAAATTCTGCTGTTCTTTTGCATGGGCTGAATTTGACCTGAATTGATGTTAAAGTTGTTGCCTTACTGTGCCTCTTCCTTTTTCAGCATCTTTTTTTCCCAGAAGGTATCTCAAAAGTATTTTAAAGTTCAGGGATTAGTTCAGGATTCCTCAGAACCAGTGAGAGGGGTGATACACCTTCTCCTTTATTATAATAGGGCCCAGATACATATTTAAGAAGGGGAAAAAATCATATTATTTCTGCTACTCATAGCAGTGAATATAAAATTAAAGCTGCATAAAATTATCTTTGTAATGTTCCAAGCTGTATTTTATTAGTAGGCCCTTAAGGATTTGATGAACAAAACATTCCTATTCATTCCTTAGCCCTTTAAATGGGCTAACAGCTATTGGATATATTTCAGTCCAGTTCTCCTCTTTTTGTGTGAAATCCCATGTCTGAAACCAAAAGCAGGAGCTCCTCCTGATTCCTAGGTACTACATTATCATTGCAATGGTGATGAAGATTTGCTGGTGTTTCACTGAGTGTAATACAAATGAGACTATACCAAAGATTACTCTGTCCTTATGTCTTAATCCATAGCTTTTATTCAGCCAAAGCAGTGAATTTCATGAGTCTCTTGAGAAAGGACATGCTCTGCATGATTAAACAATAGATAGATGACCAGAACACTAATCTATGACACTTCGTTGTACAGCAAACTTGATGTATTAAGACTGTGCATGCATCCTTGCCCACACAACATAGAGCAACAGAAACCTTTTAGGCTTTTTGCTATTTCATAAAAAATTTTGGGGATTATTCTCACAGCAAACAACTATGGGAACTGCAAAACCACTCAAAGTTCACTAGCCCTTCTTCAGGAAGGGAATTTCTCAGCACAGTTTTTATTTGAAGCTATGGCTCCGTATTCATATTCTACATTATCACACAATGTAGAATATGAATACTTTGCTTTTCATTAGCGTAATAAGACCATCTGTGCTCTGAGGACTAGTTATGTTTTGTGTTCTTTCAGTCGGCACAATGTGTCTGTGAAAAGTCAAGGAAGCCTCTACACCTTGGAATATTTAGGTGGCAAAACAGTGACAGCAGAATATTTCTTTCCTGGTCTTGCTCAATTCAGTGCTTTTTTTTCCAAGTAACCATTTAGCTATCTTTTTAATAATTGAATTTCTGAAACATTTTTCACTCTCTATGTGCAAATCTCTGGCACTCCATCAACATGCACATGATGTTTTATTTTTCTTTTTAAGAATGAAACAGGGGTTACCTCTATTGTAACTAGGCTTCCAAAGCGCCTTCCATTCCTGTGGTAAGGAATCTCATTTTGGTTGCTTACTTGTTGATTGTTTGGAAAAGGTGGAGAAATGTACTAGTGTCTTCTCTAAGTTACCTAACACTTAGAAATTCCATTTTCTCTTTACTGACTTGCAAAAGAATTTATACCAAAGTCATTAAAATTTTTATAACAAGTTTGCTTTCACTTTTTTATTTTTATTTTTTTCTTGAATTAGATTTAATTGTACTAAATAGCAGTGTACTGCTCATTAATTTACAGGTTGACCTTGTGAGTTCTGGAAGCTCTAATCTTTCATTTGATTTGCATACCCAAACTGTATGAATCACAGAGCTGTATAATTTATATAGACTTCTTTTGTTTCTTAAAGTATGCAGGAAATATTGTATTTGAGTGGTTTTAATTACTAACCCTGACTATAGCCATTCAGTTCATTTCTGTGTCAGACCTCAGGTAGCCATGTATATATTAGTGATGTTTGTATTGCCAAGTAAGTATATTGTGTGAGCAGCCCTAGTAACCTAATATTTTGGAATATATTTTATACCTGGATGCATATTTCTTTGCTTCCTCCTATGTGCTGAAATACGTACGTGATAGATTAGAGACTTCTTGGGCTAAAACAGACATTGAGAAACACTGTCTCCCTCTTAAACAGTAATTCGACCTTAGAGATTCAGGCTTAAACCATGTATTTGATGTAATACTGGGCTATTGAATTTACTTTTAAGTATGGTTGGGTTCTTTTTGTAGTTCTTAATTGGATATTTTAAAAACAATATATCTTCTACCAGCTGGGTTCTTTCATTAACAGCAGATCAGAAAACAGAAGTTTGGGACTGAAATAGTAAAACACAGCAATAATGCAAGGTGAAGGTGTTTTGTAGGTACCAATTAAATAAGTATGGAATCCAATGTAAATTCTGGTTTATAAAATTGGAAAAATTAAAGTCAGTTATCAAGAGCTTAGTTACTGTGTTGTAGATGTTCATATTCACTAGTGATGCTATGAAAAGATCAGTCATTTATTGCTTAATGAAGATCTTACATGGCATCTTTGGATTTAACAGGTTTTTCTCTGATGTTTTATGCATGGCAGAAATCAGAGGAAAAGTGAATCTGCTCTTTCCTTTTATGTACTGTTGTTTAACATTGGTTATTTTTTGATGAATATACATTTTTCGTTTCTTTGATGACACTTCTCTGTGTCCATAAATGCCACTTCAGAAGTGGTGACCTAAGTCTTGCATTCAAAGTTTCCTTTTCATTTCACACATATGAGGGATTTGCTTATGTAAACAAGTGAGGGAAATGAACAGAATTGATTTAAGTACAACCTATGGCAGACACCAGGCCATATTAAGCAGTCCACTATAAGGTACCCTGAGAATACTTTGAAATCTTTTGCTTATTTCATATGTGGTCTTCTCTTGGAAAAAAAAAGAAAAAAAGACTGTCAAACAGATCAAAGTGAATGACAGTTTTATGGTGTGGTATAAACAGTTTTTCCACTTTCAAAACATTTTGAAACTTTTGTAGAACAGCATATATGACTGGTAGGATTGTGGCATTGGAGTTCAGTCAAAGAATCTGGAATACATTTATTGGAGTTCTTGAGTATACTGAAATCTGTGTAGCTTCAGAAAAAAAATTGATATGTGTATTGATATGACTTTATAACTTTATTGTATCTGTATTGATGTAACACTGTAGCAGTGGTATGTATCATATCCCAGATACTGACATGTGGTGTGATTAGATTTGTGTGTTGTCTGATGCTTCATAGGTACAGACTAGTATTATATACAGAGGCAACTACATATCTGTCTGAACTAATGTGTAAGAGTAAGTAAGTGTGTTCTACACTCTTTATAAGCAGTCAAATTAAATATCGAACCAAAACAAGAGTGGCTTTACCAAGTCATTATACGCCAGCATGTTCTATGAAACAACGTAAAGGGAAAATGTCCTAATTTTTTCCCCTTCTAATGAATATTGGTTTTGCTTAAACACTCTAGCAAATTATTATAAAATGTCCTTAAAATAGCATGCAACTCTTTCTCTGGGTTGAAGCAAAAATGATTCCGACTGTGTACATGGAGTCTAATATTAACTGACCTTAGTGGGAATCTGGTAGTTGGAATATCAAAGTGCAGTATAACACTTTTTCAAAGCCTTGCTTTAAGTGGACATGAAAATGAAGGTGACCAAGAAAACTCACATTTACTGTGAATTCAAACAGAGGAAAAAATTAGGAAAAAATTTTGGCAGTTGGCATGCACGTACAGTTCAGTTTCTACTGGTCTGTGTGCTCACTGTCTAAGTCTTTATATTATTCTGAATAATGTAAGGAAACAGTGAAAGAAGGCATAAAGAATAGAAGAGGAAAGGTGTAAAAAGACTGCATTATAGAACCATAGAATCATAGAATAGTTAGGGTTGGAAAGGACCTGAAGATCATCTAGTTCCAAACCCCCTGCCATGGGCAGGGACATCTCCCATAAACCACGTCACCCAAGGCTCTGCCCAGCCCAGCCTTGAACACCACCAGGGGTGGAGCATTCACAGCTTCCCTGGGCAGCCCATTCCAGTGCCTCACCACCCTTACAGTAAAGAACTTTTTCCTCATATCCAATCTAAACTTCCCCTGTTTAAGTTTGAGCCCATTACCCCTTGTCCTCTCACTATAGTGCCTCATGAAGAGTCCCTCCCCAGCATCTCTATAGGCTCCCTTCAGATACTGGAAGGCTGCTATGAGGTCTTCATGCTGCCTTCTCTTCTCCAGATTGAACAGCCCCAACTTTCTCATCCTATCTTCAACTGGGAGGTGCTCCAGTCCCCTGATCATCCTTGTGGCCCTCCTTTGGACTTGTTCCAACAGTTCCATGTCCCTTTTATGTTGAGGACACCAGAACTGCACACAATAATGAAAAATATTCAAAGCTCCATTTTTTTCCAAGAGTAGAATGTAGTTTGATGGATCTGTATCTTTCTATTCTTTGTGTATTTTAGGTACTGCAATACAGTCAGAAATGCTCCGTGCTTGCACTAGCCAAAGCATCCCCATGCTTGTGCTGTGACTTTACACATCTACAGTTTAGCTGAGGACTGGTTTGGCCTCTGTGATTTTATGGCAAAGGGCAAAGAATCTTATCTCAAGCTATAAAGCCACCTGTTGTAGCTGAAGTGCAGGGAAACATTTACTTTGTTTTGTTCTGTTGGGTAGGGTCCTAATCCACATCCTTCCTTTGTGCTGTGCCTTCCTGCTACATCTCAGTTAAATATGTCTCCGATTACATCCCTTTGTCAGAAAGGCAACCAAGGATTAGAAGTGAGGTGAGGGGAAACATTAAACTTTCTCTGGATCTCTGCACTATTTCCTTTGGTTGACTGACACTCTGCTCCTTATATGTAGCCTTTGACCCACAAACCTAAGTTTCCTATGCCTTGAAATATATTAATAAATTCCATAAAAGTTTTGTGGTTTGTTTGTTTTTTTTTTTTTTTTTTTTCTTTTCATCCTTGTTGATGGCTATTTTGATAGACTCTTCTCTGTGAACTTTGTTGGACAAATTTAATTTTCTAACAGGTTGTCACAAATGTTTTGTGTCAACAACCAACAAAGTGGTTCTTCACAAACCAGCACAAATTAATGCATATGCTTGATGTTCCTTCTGTATGAGTCATTCATAAAAGCTTAAGCAATAATTATAGTAGGAATAGACGGATGGTGCTAGATATAAAATATGAAGAACAAGTTTAGGAGAAAGATGGTTTGTAGAGCTGCCAGGCAAACCGATATATAGAGAACCCTACCCACATAACTGGGTAACGAAACAAGAAACAAGATTCTCTTTCAAAGGGCTAGGGTGGTAGCACATTTATTGCTCATTAAATATTTCAGGCTTGATGCCAAAGGATCTGCTTCCATGAAACCGGAACAGACGTGTCATTTCTGCCTGTTAAGAAGACAGCATTATTAAGTTTAGATTCACACAATGCACAGTGGGAGCTAGTCATGTCTAGAAAACACAAGTGAACCAGATCCTGATTTCTAAATTGACTAATATATCTTTATTATTAGGTCCTACATATAGTGTTTGATGAGATCATAACTCCCTGCATGTTTAAATCATGCATGGACTCATCAGAATTTACAGGCTTTGGCAGTCTGTTGAATAATGTAGCATTATATACTTCAAGTAAGGCAAGTCTGAGAAGATTCAGAGTCTTGATTTGATTTAGAATTCACATCTTGAATCTCATTTAGGGTGAGATTAAACTGGGAAGTTGTCACACAGCTAGGCAAATAATTATATATGATTAAATTGATTGACAAAGACTCTTGTTTGCCAATTGCCCCTATGCAGCTTGTATTTTTCACATTTGTTTGCAGAATAAAATATTAGAATACATTTTCTTGGAAGGGGTGTACAAAAGAAATCTATTTAAATCTCCTGCCAAGTAATGGCCCACTATACCTAGCTGCCTTGGGCTTTTCTGTGTAAAGTTCAAATACCTCCTAGGATGAAAATTTCACAGCCTCTTTTGGCCCCTGCTTCAGTGTTTGATTAGCCTCACTGTTGATTAGCCTCACTGTTAATTAGCCTCACCTCTAATTATCAAATCAGAATTTTCTTTTTTGCAGCTTGTGACTGTTGCCTCCCATCTTTTCAATGTGTATCTCCAGGAAGTGCCTGTCTCTTTTCTTCTTTAGCTTCCCCACTGGGTAGTTTCAGAGACCAATATGGTCCCCTTGAGACTTCTCCCCTCCAAGATAAAAACCCAGTTCTCTCAGCATCTCTGAACTGTGCTCCATAAACATATTTGTGGGCCTATACAGGACTAGCTCTAGTAAGTACTTCTTCTGCTGAGGAGTGTAGAACTGTGCAGAGCGCCCAAAGTGTGGCCTCATCCCTGCCAAACAGAGGTGAAAGATCATGTCCTTCCACAAGCTGGCTATACTTTTGCTAAAACAATATAGCATGTGGCCTGTATTGATACTCTCTGTAGAATAATTTGCAATATCAGTATTAGTTTATTCTCCTTAGTTGTGGCTGCTTTCCCTATCTTTGTGTCACAAAGGACCTGAAATAAAAATAAAAATTGATGTTCATATTAAAATTCCTGCTGCGTAGTGGAAAAACTGGCTGAAGTGGTTTACATCTTGACTATTGGGCTGTAGATATAAGGGGTAAGTCAAAATCCATTCACTACCTTAAATGGCTTTTACCATACTGGCTGCAAGATTTTTGCAAAGTCCTTCACACACTGTTGGACTAATCCTGAATTTGTCTTATCCAACGCAACCCTGGCTGATGCACATTGGACAAAAAGTATCTATTGATTAAAATCTTGTTTAAGAGTCACAAAATCTTGAGTTGTTTTGTTTAAAAAGACATGTGTTTTCACAGCAGAAAAATACAAGGCAAAAAACAGTTTACCTCATTCAAAATAAATTGGAGTTGGCAGGCTTCTGTGACTAGTGTTCACTTATGGCACTCAGTGCTAAAACGTAGCTCCTTGAAATAATTACAATACATTAAAGGCATTGTCAAGAAGCTGAAGACATCAAACTAGAGAAAAAAACATATTGTCAATTCTTAAATTCTGTGTTGTAAATAGAATTTCATTCTTCCGCAAGTTGATAGTGAAAAGATACGAAACCAGTATTTTAGGGCGTTGTGTCAAAGACCATGTATGAAGCCTCTGAGTCTTGCTTTAAACTGTAAGTTATAGCTGCTCAGTCTTGAGGAGTGAGAAATGGCACATTTCTTGAAGCCCTTAGGATAGAAGTGCCATGCTTGACCTCTTCCTCACCAACAGGGAAGGGCTGGTTGGAAATGTGAGCTCCAGGGCAGCCTTGATTGCAGCGATCATGAGATGATCGAATTCAAGATCCTCAGGACAGTGAGAAGAGCATGCAGCAAGCTGAATGCCCTGGACTTCAAGAGAGCAGACTTCGGCCTCTTCAGGAACCCGCTCAGTAAGATTCCATGGGATATAACCTTAGAGGGCAGGGGGGCCCAAGACTCTTGGTTGATATTCAAGGATCACCAGCTGCAAGCTCAGGAGCGGCACATCCCTACTAGAAGGAAGAGCTGCAGGAGGGCCAGGAGACCTCCTTGGATGGATAAGGAGCTGCTGGGGAAAATTCAAAGGAAAAAAAGAGGCTTATAAAAGGTGGAAGCAAGGACAGATGGCCTGGGATGAATACAGGGATGTTGTCCAGGAAGCTAGGGACCAGCTTAGGAAAGCTAAGGCCCACTTAGAATTCAACTTGACTAGGGATGTTAAGGAAAACAGGAAGGGATTCTATAGGTACATTGCAAATAAAAGACAGGCTAGGGACAGCATGGGCCCTCTCCAGAAGCTATTGGGAGAACTGGCTACCCTGGATTTGGAGAAGGCTGAGGTTCTTAACGACTTCTTTGCCCCAGTCTTCACTGGAAAATGCTCTGACCACACCACCCAAGTCTTGGAAGGCAGACGCAGGGACAGTGAGAATGAAGACCTTGGGCCCACTGTAGGAGAGGATCTGCTTTGAGACCATCTTAGGAATCTGAATGTATACAAGTCCATGGGACCTGATGAAATCCATCCGCGGGTCCTGAAGGAACTGGCAAATGAAACTGCTAAGCCACTGTCCATCATAGTTGAAAAATCATGGCAGTCAGGTGAAGTTCCCGGCAACTGGAAAAAGGGCAATATAACCCCCATTTTCAAGAAGGGGAAAATGGATGATCCAGGGAACTACAGAGCAGTCAGTCTCACCTCTGTGCCTGGCAAAATCTTGGAGCAGATTCTCCTGGAAGGCATGCTGAGGCACATGAAAAACAACAAGGTGGTTGGTGATAGCCAGCATGGCTTCGCTAAGGGGAAATCCTGCCTGACCAATCTGGTGGCCTTCTATGATGGGGCTACGGAAGTGATGGACAGGGGTAGAGCAGTTGATGTCATCTAGCTGGACTTCTGCAAAGCGTTTGACACTGTCTCACATGACATCCTTGTCTCTAAGTTGGAAAGACATCAATTTGATAGGTGGACCACTCAGTGGATAAAGAACCGGTTGGATGGCCGCACGCAAAGAGTTGTGGTCAATGGCTCAATATCCGGCTGGAGACCAGTAACGAGTGGTGTCCCTCGGGGGTCGGTGTTGGCACTGGTCTTGTTCAACATCTTTGTCGGTGACATGGAAAGTGGGATTGAGTGTGCCCTCAGCAAATTTGCCAGTGACACCAAGCTGTGTAGTTTGGTTGATACGCTGGAGGGAAGGAATGCCATCCAGAGGGACCTTGACACACTTGTGAGGTGGGCTGATGCCAATCTGATGAAGTTTAACCATGCCAAGTGCAAGGTCCTCCACCAGGGTGGGAGCAATCCCAGGCAAAACTAGAGGTTGAGCAGAGAAGAGATTCAGAGCAGCAGTGCGGAGAAGGACTTGGGGGTTTTGGTTGATGAGAAAATGAATATGAGCTGGCAGTGTGCACTTGCAGCCCAGAAAGCCCACCGTGTCCTGGGCTGCATCAAGAGGAGCATGACCAGCAGGTCAAAGGAAGTGATCCTGCACCTCTACTCTGCTCTTGTGAGACCTCACTTGGAGTATTGTGCGCAGTTCTGGTGTCCTCAATGTAAAAAGGGCATGGAACTGTTGGAACAAGTCCAGAGGAGGGCCACAAGGATGATGAGGGGACTGGAGCACCTCCCGTATGAAGCTAGGCTGAGAAAGTTGGGGCTGTTCAGTCTGGAGAAGAGAAGGCTGCATGGAGACCTCATAGCAGCCTTCCAGTATCTGAAGGGGGCCTATGGGGATGCTGGGGAGGGACTCTTCATGAGGGACTGTAGTGAGAGGACAAGGGGTAACGGGTTCAAACTTAAAGAGGGGAAGTTTAGACTGGATATGAGGAAGAAATTCTTTCCTGTAAGGGTGGTGAGGCACTGGAATGGGTTACCCAGGGAAGTTGTGAATGCTTCATCTCTGGTGGTGTTCAAGGCTGGATTTGACATAGCCTTGGGTGACATGGTTTAGTGGGAGGTGTCCCTGCTCCTGGCAGATGGGTTGGAACTAGATGATCTTCAGGTCCTTTCCAACCCTAACTATTCTATGATTCTATGATTCTATGATGTGCAAGCTTGCCCTGGGTTCAGCAGTAGCAGTCATTTTTCTCCTTCTTGGTAGCTGGTGCAGTGCTGTGGTTTTGATTTTGGGCTTTTGAACAGCGCTGGTAACACCAGTGTTTTCAGTTACTGCCTGGTAATGTTTTGGTCTGACCAAGGACTTTCTGAGTCTCATGCTGTGCCAGGGAGGAGGGGAAGCAGGGAGGAAGCAGAGACAGGACACCTGACCCAAATTGACCAAAGAGGTTATTCCATGCCACAGCATGTCATTCCCAGGATGTAAAACAGAGAGCAGAGACCCAGAAGGGTGGGGGGGTGCACTGCTTGGTTGGACTGGGTATCGGGTGGTGAGCAGTTGTATTCTCTTTCCTTGTATTTGCCTTGTCATTATTATTATTGGTGGTAGCAGTAGTGGTCTTGTGTTACACTTTGGTTACTAAACTGTTCTTATCTCAACCTGTGGGAGTTGCATTCTTTTGATTCTCCTCTGCAGGGGTTTACAAAACCACACGGACAGCACAACAGACCAATATGATCAGGGCTGAACAATTTATTCTGCGTAAGCACATCTTTTATAGGAAAAAGTTACAGAATACCAGAACATTCCACAGCAGATGATTGGCTCTGACTCCAAGTCAGGTCCTAGCAACGGCTTGTGATTGGAGGCCTTTGTTTGTGTCAGCAAGTGGGTGTCCCCTTCTGGCAACTTCCAGCACCCTCTGGCAACTTCCAGAAGCTACTGGCAGCTGCCAGCAGCTTCTAGCGGCTTCCGGAGAGGTGCCCTATAGCAACCCCTCCTGCAGCCTCTGATGACTTCCGCTTACCGGACAATTGGGGCTCAGCCAAAGGCTGGATGCCTCTCATGTCTTCTGCTCACTAGACAGTTGGAGCCAAGCCAAAGGCTGGATTGCTCACAAAACCACTCTCAGTGAGAAATGCTTCTACACTCCTCCCCATCCCTCTGGGAGCAGGGGGAAGAAAGAGTGGGGAGTGAGTGAGCAAAACTGCGTGAGTTATAGGGGCTTAAACCACGACAGTTCTTTTTGGCGCCAAACGTGTGGTACGAAGGGTTGAGATAACGACAGGATTAATAGCCACTCATCACAATGCTGATTTATTGGCTCTCAGAGTTGTTGCTCTTGATTCTCTTGAGTTCATGGTTTCAGCCTGTTATACCTTACTTACAGCCGGTATTTGTTATCTTAGCATTTTTTGGATATGGGTTTTGGGTTAAGGTTCTTGTTTCGTTGTACTTTATTGGAATGGCTTGTAATACGGGAGGGCTCCAGAAGTAGGGGGGGGGCAGATATGGACTTGTACCTGGCCTCCTGGATGCTCTTCACTGTCCTGGCCCTCGTTCTCGCCTCCGTCTTCATGAGGCTGTGGGGAGCTGAGAGGGGGCCACCCCGGGAGCCACTGTCGGCTGAAACGGCCCAGGAGTGCAGCCCCGGGGATCAAGAGGCTACGAAGGAGGTGGCAGAGGGGGTGTGCCCCGGCGGCGAGCCCAGCCCGGCGGCTGCCGAGCCGCGGGAGGAGGTGGCTACAGAGCAGCAGGGGCAGGCGGTGGCCGAGCCCAGCCCTGCAGGGGCCGAGAACATCCCCTGGCAGCCGCCCGCAGAGCTCTGCGAGCCCAAGCCCCAGGAGGGTGCAGGAGACCACGCAACACTTCCCAGCAAGGCAGAGGAGGAAGATATGGACTCAGAAAAAGAGCAGCTGGTGGTGAGAGAGCCGGCAAGCACAGCAGCTATACCAGCCCCAGTGACAAGTACAGCAGCGTCATTTGAGAGTTCTGCAGGTTTTGAATAACCTTTGGGTACCCTTGAGACCTGCCTGCTGATTGTGATGGTGTCGTGGTTTAAGCTGTAAATCACGCAGCCCGTTCTCTCACTCACTCCCCTCTCTTTCTTCCCCCTGCTCCCAGGTGGATGGGGAGGAGAATCAAAAGAATGCAACTCCCACCAGTTGACATAAGAACAGTTTAGTAACTAAAGTATAACACAGGACCACTACTGCTACCACCAATAATAATAACGACAAGGAAAATACAAGGAAAGAATACAATCGCTCATCACCTATACCCAGCCCGACCAAGCAGTGCACCCCCCCCACCACCCTTCTGTGTCTCTGCTCTCTGTCTTTTTCATCCTGGGCATGACGTGCTGTGGCATGGATTAACTTCTTTGGTCAGTTTGGGTCAGGTGTCCTGTCTCTGCTTCCTCCCGGCTCCCCCTCCTCCCTGGCACAGCATGAGACTCAGAAAGTCCTTGGTCAGACCAAAACATCACTAAACAGTAACTGAAAACACTGGTGTTATCAGCGTTGTTCCCAGGCTGAAAGTCAAAACCACAGCGCTGCACCAGCTACCAAGAAGGAGAAAAATGACTGCTACTGCTGAACCCATGACAGATGGGGATCACCATGTTGGCATTCATACAGAGTGTGTTTTACCCACAACCATTTCGTCTGGTCCCGAGAGTTAAGCAGAGTGGGGTGTGGGCCTTGTCTGGGGTTAGACTACGATGTAGGATGACCAAGAGATTTTCCCCAAGTCTGGACAGTCATGAGTGGCAGGGTGTGTGGGACAGTATGGGTGATCTAGTCCACTGGGCCCCTCCAGTGCTTTGGAAGCGTCGGAGATGGAGGGCAGCTGTGTGGAGTCCCCAGCAACAAGCTGCAGGAACTGCTGAAGGGGAGGGTGAATTACTTTGAGCCTGGTGTACCCATGACACCTCAGGCCATCAGGGCAGGGATGCAACATATAGATGGACTCATGATCGAGGGGTGGACTTAGCAATGGACACTATTGCCCAGGTTATTCATGAGTGTGAACACTGCACACAGCCTCTCCTACTCTGAAAGACTGTGACAAAAGATAGAGCCTGACTGGATGGACTCAGCAGTTTTATAGGGATAGGTCCACGCACTAAGATATGATCTCTCTTCCCCTCTGTGTGTGTGTGGATGTATCTATATACATGTGATGGTATATTGAAAATGTGAGATCTGAGCATGACATGAATGGTATGGAATTAGGGGTGGATACTGTCCTGGGTTCAGCAGTAGCAGTCATTTTTCTCCTTGGTAGCTGGTGCAGCACTGTGTTTTTGATTTTGGGCTTGGGAACACCAGTGTTTTCAGTTACTGCTTAGTGATGTTTTGGTCTGGCCAAGGACTTTCTGAGTCTCATGCTGTGCCAGGGAGGAGGGGAAGCCGGGAGGAAGCAGAGACAGGATGCTTGACCCAAACTGACCAAACAGGTATTCCATGCCATAGCACATCATGCCCAGGATGTAAAGACAGAGAGCAGAGACCCAGAAGGATGGGGGTGCACTGCTTGGTCGGGCTGGGTATAGGTGATGAGCGATTGTATTCTTTCCTTGTATTTTCCTTGTCGTCATTCTTGGTGGTAGCAGTAGTGGTCTTGTGTTACACTTTAGTTACTAAACTGTTCTTATCTCAACCTGTGGGAGTTGCATTCTTTTGATTCTCCTCCCCATCTCTTTGGGAGCAGGGGGAAGAAAGAGTGGGGAGTGAGTGAGCAAAACTGCGTGAGTTATAGGGGCTTAAACCATGACTTTTTTACTGTTCTTTTTCTGCATGACTGTATGGTCAAATTCTTCAGCCAGCAACATGCTTTTTTGAATTGTATATTTCAGTTGTCTTTTATATATGATATAAAGTTATTAATTTAAAAACTGTCACTCACAGAATGTGGGAAAGGAAGACCAACTGAGACAAGTGTTCGACAACAGCTGAAATTGGTATCCTGAGACAGGTGATAATTTGGTGCAGCTAATTATAATTTTTCCCATATGAAATAATGTCAGAAACATAAAAAATTAGTTTTGATAAGGCATATTTTAAAACTTGCAGTCAGTGATGACTTTGTCATATAAACCTGAGGCTTTTTTTTTAAAGAAAGGAAAGGACCAAATAAAAAAAAGGCGAGACAGTGACTCTGCATTTTCCCAGTCATGATTCATTTTTGACCTAGCCCTGACCTTGTCGCTGATATTTAGAATTAGTTCCGTGTATTAGTGATAAAGATCTGAGTTTGCTAAGCTGTCCAAATGATACAATTTGTACAGCTTGAGTCTGAAGGAAAGAGTAGATATATGTTGGAACTAGATGATCTTAAGGTCCTTTTCAACCCTAACTATTCTATGATTCTATACATCTTTTTAACAACTCTTTTATGCTTGTTGGGTGTAATGGTGTCTGGTTTTGTATGGGTTTGTGTTTAACCTGTTTTTAAGTGTTATTCCTGCTCACCTGCCTCCCATATTCCTGAATTTATCCGGTGACATGTGAGTATGCTTTCTAAACAAACAGACTTCAGGAAAAGGGAATGGCTCAGTCTTTGCTACTTATTCCTGGGTATGCTGGAATATGAGTCCTTCACTCTTCTCTAGCAAGGTGGTCAGTTCCATATGACTTCAAGACCTTCATTATCTTGCCAATTTTTACTATGATATCATTCATACAAACAACTAAAGAAATGCTAAAAATGTTGTAATGTTATGCCTCTTACAAACTTCATTTCCCAGTTATTTATTTATTCTCTTAATATGCCCAGAATCCATAGAAACTTGCTCTGAAAAACTTAAGATATCTGTTCAACACTTCTGACTTAAAACTGCACTCCATTTGGCTAGAAATATTCACCTGTGTAAAATTCTGCATGAATTTAAAGGATTAAGCTTCCTGGTCTAAAGACTCATATAATTGATGCAGTCCTGAAGTCCTCTGAGTTCCCTCTGTTTTCAGCAAATTTGTGGAATTATTAACTTAAAAAATGTAGGTCTTGTTTTTCTCCATTCAAATTTCTACCAGCCTTGCTAAAAATCATTCTGGATGATTGAGCAGTTTAGACTTTTGTGTCTTTGACTTGTGCTACTTCACGGTGCTGTATTACTTGGAATTACTATAACTAAATAATAAATGTTCATATCATTCTATATGAACAAACAGTTCTGTAACTTATAAGTGACAATTAAAAAAAATAAAACAGCTTCATGTTTCTGGTTTAACATCAGCCCAGCATCTGGGGTTACGTTATATGAGGAATAGTGGTAGAATGCTCACTTGTGTGCAAAAAATTTATTTAATTGATGCTTGTCACTATTGTTATAAGCTTTATTACAGTCCTTTTACTCTAGGATTGCTTCTGAATTTGCTTTTAGTTAACATTCCAGCAGTTAAAAGTGTTATGAGGAGAGGCTGTAACAGGCATTACATAGTAAGGTAATGCAAGAATTGTATCAAAACATTATTCTTTTCTCTAAAGCCATCTTCTTATGCTTTGACACCCTTTATGTTTGATATTGCAAGGTTGCATATTTTCTATGGTTTGTGGGCTAATGTCAATTTCTGTATCTTTTTCCCCTCTTGACATTTACTAACTTGTGATTTTACGCTGTTTTAGAAACTGACCTATATTTAGACATAGCTTTTTTGACACTGAAGAAATCACACATGTTTAACTACCTCACAGGGTTACTACTGAATTTATTATTTTCACTTTGTATTACGAAATGTCTCTTGCTTTATTAATTTTTGATCTCCTGAAAAAAGTGTGTTTTAGGTGGAGGATGTCCAGGCCAGAAAGTCATGACACCAGCAATGTAGCAATTTTTACAAGAGTAAGATGGTACTCTACAGTATGGTATTTTTAACCTAGTTTCTAAAGGCTTTCAACTATCTTGCTTCTCTTTGAATGATCAATATTTTCATGAGGTAGCTGTCAGGTAAAGAGCGGCAATAGTCTTATAAAGCCAGAAAGATTTCTGTCTTAACTTGTGCTCTTAGTCACCAATGCGCCAACTTTCCTGCCTTTCTAACAGGCATACAGACAAAAATCAGGGTAGGTTTTACAATATTTGCTGCGTAAGAACAAAAAAAACATTTTTTTGGAGGTGATTTAGGTCCTCCAAATGCAAAAAAGAGTTAGAAATTCAATTTTCTTGGTTTAAACCAAAATCATAGAATCATAGAATAGTTAGGGTTGGAAAGGACCTTAAGATCATCTAGCTCCAACACCTCTGCCAGGGGCAGGGACACCACCCACTAAACCATGTCACCCAAGGCTATGTCCAATCCAGCCTTGAACACCACCAGAGATGAAGCATTCACAACTTCCCTGGGTAACCCATTCCAGTGCATCACCACCCTTACAGGAAAGAATTTCTTCCTCATATCCAATCTAAACTTCCCCTGTTTAAGTTTGAACCCATTACCCCTTGTCCTCTCACTACAGTCCCTCATGAAGAGTTCCTCCCCAGCATCCCTATAGGCTCCCTTCAGATATTGGAGGGCTGCTACGAGGTCTCCACGCAGCCTTCTCTTCTCCAGACTGAACAGCCCCAACTTTCTCAGCCTAGCTTCATACGGGAGGTGCTCCAGTCCCCTCATCATCCTTGTGGCCCTCCTCTGGACTTGTTCCAACAGTTCCATGCCCTTTTTATGTTGAGGACACCAGAACTGCACACAATACTCCAAGGGAGGTCTCACAAGAGCAGAGTAGAGGTGCAGGATCACTTCCTTCGACCTGCTGGTCACGCTCCTCTCGATACAGCCCAGAATACGGTGGGCTTTCTGGGCTGCAAGTGCACACTGCCGGCTCATGTTCATTTTCTCATCAGCCAAAACCCCCAAGTCCTTCTCCGCACTGCTGCTCTGAATCTCTCCCTTGCCCAACCCGTAGCTGTGCCTGGGATTGCACCGACCCAGGTGGAGGACCTTGCACTTGGCATGGTTAAACTTCATCAGATTGGCATCAGCCCACCTCACAAGTGTGTCAAGGTCCCTCTGGATGGCATTCCTTCCCTCCAGCGTATCAACCAAACTACACAGCTTGGTGTCACTGGCAAATTTGCTGAGGGCACACTCAATCCCACTTTCCATGTCACCGACAAAGATGTTGAACAAGACCAGTGCCAACACCGACCCCCGAGGGACACCACTCGTTACTGGTCTCCAGCCGGATATTGAGCCATTGACCACAACTCTGCATGCGGCCATCCAACCGGTTCTTTATCCACTGAGTGGTCCACCTATCAAATTGATGTCTTTCCAACTTAGAGACAAGGATGTCATGTGAGACAGTGTCAAACACTTTGCACAAGTCCAGCTAGATGACATCAACTGCTCTACCCCTGTCCATCACTTCCGTAGCCCCATCATAGAAGGCCACCAGATTGGTCAGGCAGGATTTCCCCTTAGCGAAGCCATGCTGGCTATCACCAACCACCTTGTTGTTTTTCATGTGCCTCAGCATGCCTTCCAGGAGAATCCGCTCCAAGATTTTGCCAGGCACAGAGGTGAGACTGACTGCTCTGTAGTTCCCTGGATCATCCATTTTCCCCTTCTTGAAAATGGGGGTTATATTGCCCTTTTTCCAGTTGCCGGGAACTTCACCTGACTGCCATGATTTTTCAACTATGATGGACAGTGGCTTAGCAGTTTCATTTGCCAGTTCCTTCAGGACCCGCGGATGGATTTCATCAGGTCCCATGGACTTGTATACATTCAGATTCCTAAGATGGTCTCAAAGCAGATCCTCTCCTACACTGGGCCCAGGGTCTTCATTCTCACTGTCCCTGCATCTGCCTTCCAAGACTTGGGTGGTGTGGTCAGAGCATTTTCCAGTGAAGACTGAGGCAAAGAAGTCATTAAGAACCTCAGCCTTCTCCAAATCCAGGGTAGCCAGTTCTCCCAGTAGCTTCTGGAGAGGGCCCATGCTGTCCCTAGCCTGTCTTTTATTTGCAATGTACCCATAGAATCCCTTCCTGTTTTCCTTAACATCCCTAGCCAAGTTGAATTCTAAGTGGGCCTTAGCTTTCCTAAGCTGGTCCCTAGCTTCCTGGACAACATCCCTGTATTCATCCCAGGCCATCTGTCCTTGCTTTCACCTTTTATAGCCTCTTTTTTCCTTTGAATTTTCCTCAGCAGCTCCTTATCCATCCAAGGAGGTCTCCTGGCCCTCCTGCAGCTCTTCCTTCTAGTAGGGATGTGCCGCTCCTGAGCTTGCAGCTGGTGATCCTTGAATATCAACCAAGAGTCTTGAGCCCCCCTGCCCTCTAAGGTTATATCCCATGGAATCTTTACTGCGCAGGTTCCTGAAGAGATCAAAGTCTGCTCTCTTGAAGTCCAGGGCATTCAGCTTGCTGTATTTTCTTCTCACTGTCCTGAGGACCTCAAATGCCACCATCTTGTGATCACTGCAATCAAGGCTGCCCTGGAGCTTCACATTTCCAACCAGCCCTTCCCTGTTGGTGAGGACGAGGTCAAGCATGGCACCTCTCCTTGTTGGCTCCTCTATTAATTGCAGAAGGAAGCTGTCTTCCACACAATTGAGAAACTTCCTGGATTGCTTGTGCCGGGCCATACCATCCCTCCAACAGATATCAGGGGGGTTGAAGTCCCCCATGCAAACAAGGGCCTGCGAACGTGAGGCTGTTCCTATCTCTCTATAGAGCGCTTCATCCACCTAGTCCTCTTGGTCAGGCAGTCTGTAACAGATCCCCACAATAATGGCTCCCTTTGCTGTTGTCTCTTTAACCCTCACCCAGAAACTCTCTGTCGATTGCTCACCTGTCCCCAGACAGAGTTCCATACACTCCAGCCTATCCCTAACATAAATAGCAACTCCCCCTCCCTGCCTACTGGGCCCGTCTTTCCTAAAGAGCCTGTAACCTTCTATTCCAATACACCAGTCATAGGAGCCACCCCACCATGTTTCTGTGATGTCTACTCGGGTGGACGTGCACACATCTCTAATTCCTCTTGTTTGTTCCCCATGCTACGGGCATTTGTATAGAGGCGGCTGAGCCAAGCTCCAGTTGAAGCCGGCTCATTGGCTGGACCAGCTGCAATATCTCTACATTGCTCTGAATGTTTACTATAGGTGCTGGCCAGTGATTGGGTGTGTTGGGATGGAATGATTCCCACCTCCCCCAGCACGTCTAGTTTAAAGCATCCTTGACCAGTCTGGCAAGCCTCTTACCAAATCCACTCTTCCCTTTCTTTGTCAGACCAACTCCACCAGCCCCCAGCAGACCTGGCCTACGAAATTGAGTCCCATGTTCAAGGTACCCAAACCCCTGACTATAGCACCACCATTCTAACCACTTATTAACCTAGCTAATCCTCCTAGGCTTTTTAAGGTCCTGCCCTGTATCCTGGAGAATTGACGAAATGACAATTTGAGCTCCAGAGCCCCTAACCACCTCTCCCAGGGCTCTGTAGATCTTCTTTATGTTCTCCGGGCTACTGCTATCTATATCAGTAACACTCACATGGATCACTAGAAGTGAGTAATAGATCTTTTAGCATTTCACAACAGAAACAGTTTGTATAGATTTCTTTTTCATTTACTTTCCTTTCACACTATACAGAATTTTGTGTTTGAGAAGTTTCTAAAAAGAGCTGTATTTAGTCTATGGTATTTGAAGAAAGGACTGAATTTTTCCTTGAGCCTTTTTACAGTTTACTTTTCCATTCCTCTACAATAAAAATTGGGATGTAGAATTAATATTTAGAAGATAATTTTCCTTCACACCTGTTTCCTACATTTTGAAATTTGTTCTAATATCATTTATTGGCTTGGAAAATAAGAGCATTTCCTTTACTAGAGACCATGAATGAATGACTTCTTCACGTACAGCAATCTTGGGGATTATGTTAGTGACTTTGGTTTGTCAGGAATTCACCCTGAATCTACCTATAAAATTTTTACGCACTAGGAATCCTATAAATACTAAGCACATCACTAAAGTGTTGGACAAAAATAGTAAACTATGGCCTGGAGGAAATACAGAGCTACCCTGCCTATACAGTACCCCAGGACACTTTGCCCAGTGGAAGCATTGCACCACTGAACCCAGCGGGGGCACCCTGCATTAAAAGCTAGCCTAAAAACCTTGAAAAACAATACCGAGTTTTGGGGCAAAACTAAACTTTCACTCTACATTAACATTAGTAATATGGCTATCAACTGACAAATGGAAAAGGAAGTGGAATTTTTTCCTAGTTAAATGAGTAACAAAATTTTCTGCCTGTTTGCCATATTTTTTATCCAAAGTGGTTTACAGAGAAAGCAGCTATCTCCTTACTACTGTAAATTAGAAGTAATGCTGACGAACGAACTACCAAAGGCCCCACAAATGTGTTTTAAGTGACATAATAGATTTTCCTGTTCTTATCACCTCTGTTGTACATCTATAAAGTCACATTCTTAACTTCTTAGACACATTCTAGTTTCATCAACTTCAATCACAGAATCACAGTATTAAGTTATGTTGAAGGACCATCTTTGCCAGAATATGCATGCATCAAAACTTACAAATTCAACCCTAAATTCAGGAGATAGATGCATGTGTTCAACAGAATTATGTATGGCTAAATAGAAAATATTTTCTTATTAAAGTATTTCAGCGTTCAGCATTTTCTTGCCACAGGTAATAAAAGAAAGGCTTAAAAATATGATTGCATACAATAAAATAAATGTCAGCTTTCAATGAGAGGGATTCTATCTGATTTAGAATTAATGTTTTCTACTATTCTTTAAATTATATGTGTTCACCTGCTGAAAATACACTTGCTCAAAAATACAATTAAAGCTAAAATCTTTAAGCTGCAGCCATGGAGAATCATCTAACCTATTCATCTCTAAATACCTATATTTTCCATCTAAAGCAAGACAGAAAATTTTTACTAAAATTGAACCTACTAGGACGAATGCAAATTTTTCCAGTGGGTGACTACCTGTTCAACCAGGGCTTCATTCATTTCCTTGCAATATGCCTTTTCATGCAGTAGGTGAATGTTCTTTACTTTTTCAAAAAGCAAGCCACACCTCTCAAACAATATGCTACCTCTACCTCCATGTTTAGATTCAGATTTTAACAGCTCATTTTTTCCTTGTAAGCCATTCAACAGTATAAACTATGCAAGTTCCAGAGTCCAAAGCATTCCTGGGCACTGCTTAACAGTGTAGACACAGCCACAATAAGTAGTAAGTGCATTAATAAATTGTAAATATGATCTGAAACCAGGTACATACCAGTACCTCTGCTCTAGTTCAAGCACAACTGGTTTTAGCATTTGGTCAAATACTGATAATGAGGAAGGTTATTTCTTTACTGTATTTTTTCTGCTCAACTACTTCCAGTTTATAATATTTTGGTGAATAAAATACATTTTGTTTCAAATAAAATGCTTGGGGTTTATGATATATGTTTTGCTGAACAGTTGTATGGAATATTCTATGTTACTTATAAATAATTTTCACAGGTTCCCCTTAGGTGATACAAAACCACTGAATTTGTAAGCATTTCTGGTCTGCTTCACATACTGACATCACTGAGGCTCACATTTGATTTAAATGGATTGATCAAAAATTTTCTTAAGTGTTACTATCACAGAAATATTTTGAAAAAAATAAATGACATAGCCAAGTAGGAAATTTACTCACCTTTCTCATGCCAGAGAATAACAGGATACTCAAACAAGTTATTGCAGGTTTTTAAACAAGAGTGGGTCAGTTGTGTGTTTCTTAGGACATCAGAGCAGTAACCATTACTGAGGGAGCGGTCAGCCCTTTTCTTTATAGCCAAGCAGTTTGATGCCTCACTTTTGAAAGGCAGCTGGAACTTCAAGCCTAAGTCCCTGGTTCTTTCATTGGCTTTCTTACCTGCTCAGTTCTTTTCCATTGAAAAAAGTGTCAGATCTTTTCCTCCTCAGTGCAGAAGCCTCAGTGCAACCCTGATATGCATATTTCCTTTTATTAATGCTTAACTTGGCAACCCTTAAAAAAGATGGATAGGTTGTTTTTCCTTTTATAAGCAAAAAGGACAAATCTCCTCCCTTCTGTCAAAATACGTCGGGCTTGTCTAGCAAATGACCTGTGTAACTATAGCCTGACATCCCATAAAACTGACCTTGCAAGTGTAGACTGAATGATATGATAACCACAACTGCTGTTGTGACTTTTCAAAGAATCTGCCAAACCTATAATATTAAGCAAGAAAACTTCAACACATATCAGAATATTTCAGCAGGAACTGGTTCCCTTTTATTCAATACTGACAAAGTTTTAACAGAAACTGCAGTGCGAAGTTTTTATGAGCTGCAAAACCTGGCTTTAAGTTACTGATGATGTTGCATTTGTTTTATCCCTAATGGCCTAGCCTAAATTTCAATAGCACAACATCCATCTAAGTTTCATTTTACTGTCAGTGGAGCTCTCTAATTGCAGTGTGAAGTATTTAACCACCCGTGTTCTTGAAATTGGTGCGAAATCCCCTGCTTTTCTTTTTCTTTGTTGTTATGTCACGGTTTTCTAGCTGCCTCATTACAACCAACAAAAATCTTCTTTGATAGAGGAACTGCATATATAACACTTACATATTTTAACAGATATATATGTATTCATATTACTACCATATTGATTTTGAAGTCAGAATCATAGAATTGTTTAGGCTGGAAGAGACCTTTGATGTCTTTATCTATAACCCCCTGCCCACAACAAAGATAAACATTTCTGCTATTTGGTTCAAGATACTTTAATATTTATTTTTTTTCTTTAATATTTATTTTTATGTTTTGCATAATCACTTTTGGTTTCCAAGTAAAAAAATCAAGTATCTGAGTGGTTGCCGCTCAGATACTGAGGCCAAGTGGAAATGTATAGGTATAGCAATGTGGTAGTCTTCTTTATTCTTTAATCATGCCAGAGCCTCCTAGTTTATTGTCTAACCAGATTCTGAGAAGTAACTAAACTGAACTAAACAGATCTTAAGAAACTGCTCAGTTAAAGTAAGGACTTGGGATTTAGGACTCATACCTGTCCAATTACAGAGCCATCGAAGCTGTGAGGCACTTTGCTGCTTACCTCCTACTTTCCAAGGCATTTGCACATTTGCAGAGCTGTATTGTGACCCTGGACCAAGGCCCTGTAGGCTGCCCTTGGGAAGCCTAGCCAGCTACAAAGGCCAGGAAGAAAAGTCATCCCACCTCATGGTGTACCATGAGCAGAGACCTCTCTTGTTTTAGCTCATTACTAGACAATGTACATGCCTTTTGCCCTTGGTCAGGCACCTCTTCATAGGTATTTGTTTTCTTGACACATAGCTTTATTGCCTTTTGTCAGTGTGGAGAATTTTTTTTTTAGTTTGTTTCTAAACAAGTGTTCTGAGGAATTCCATTCTCTCTTCATATGGGACACAGAGTGGATTCTAGCTGGGAATCAGCCTGTTGCTGTAATATTTGTTCCTTTTAGTGGGCCTTTCCTTGGTCCTCTAGATTTATAGTGGCATCACAGGAGACACTGAATTCAAGAAAAGAGAAACATTTGGTGTAACTGTATACCTACCTAGTTAACCTTTCAAAGTTGAGGTCTTTGAGCAGGATCACACACCTACACAGTTACATTTACTTACATTGCACTACTGCTTCAAACAGCCTCATACTTCTGCCTTATGTGGAATATTAAGTAAACATGCAGTTATTTCTGTTCACATGCCTGTCTAGATTTTACATACCCTTGTTATATATTGTTAAGACATCTTTTCTACAAGTTGTACTTTGTTTAGTCTCCTGTGGAAATCATCCCATATTTCTGATTATCCTTGCTGTCCTCACTCTCTTTTCTGAGTTAATGAAATCAGTACTGCATCTTGTAATCAAGATAGAAGCATATGTCTAGCAGAAAGATAATTATCTAACATTTTATTCTAAGTGAGCATTAGGCTCACAGTTTATCCAAAATTATTCCAGGATCTACTTCCAGAGTAATAATAATTTTCACTGAATTATAAGGACCCACATTTGATATGTATCCTTATGGATATTTCTCTATTCCACCATTTGCATTGCTTTACATCTAAAAATATGAATTAAAAATTGCATTTTTATCACCTATTCACCCTTTGTCATAAAAGTTCACCTGCAGATAGCTTTTCATTTATTTTCATTAACACTTTTGTAGCATTAAATTCTAATTTGTGATTTTGTAGCATGTCATTCACCACATAGGCACTTTCAAGGTTTTATCTGGATATATCTACCCAAAATGGCCCAGCACATATTCTTGCAGAACTCAGTCATCCTTTCCATCCATTTTCAATCTTCACTAAGTACCATCATGTACCACATTTTCCTAAATTTTAGGTAGATATCTAAATTAGAAGAGCATTGTCCTTTTTCAACTCCATTTTAGTGGTACTTTTGTCAAAAGACCATTTAAGAAACTTTTTATAAAGTTCCCTGTATCAGCTAGATGACTTTTTCTGTATGTTCACTTACTCCTCCAAAGACTGGGCATGACCTCCCTGTGAAAAAGCTATACTGTTTCTTCCCCATTACTTTCATCCATATGTCTACTAATGGCATTCCATATCACAAATTTTTATTAATTTCTCTGGTACAATGTGCAGACCTGATGAACTGATTTTTCTAGATTCCGGAGGAACTGGGTTTGGGGTTTTGGTTCGATTTTTTTTAAAAACACAACATACTTGATACTTGTTATTTTTCCTGGTGCTGAGAGCTCTGATAGACTATACCCTGCTGTCACAGGAAATTTGTTTTAATGGAATCATGAAGATTCCATTATGAGTTTTAGATAAATATCATAAGACATCAGTTTGATGCTCTTCATTATAATGTTTTGTTTGAACTCCTTTCCTACTAACACTTAGCACAAAATCCTGTTCAACTCATTCCCTATAATAAAATGCTCTGGCATGAGAATGCCCTAAATCTCCTTCATATTAACCAGTAAAGCAAAAAATTTCTCTTAAATTGTGGTAATAAATTATATTGCCCATATATAGTTTCCATATTCTTTGGCAAGCTTCTTGTTTCCACTGTGTTTGGAAAGATTTCATTACTATTTTTCTTGGTTTACTAAGTTGTTCCTAAACTTTTCTAATTATAATTTTGTCTAATCAAAATTTAATGTTTAACTTGCCAAAATATAAGCTCTTTTCTCTGTTTGGAAATGACTACCATTTTTTTGAGATTTATTTTTATTTTTAATAATATTTTTGTTATATTTCTTAATCATGGTTCCTTTGAGATGGAATCTCTATGGTCTGTAACCTCTAATATGCTGTTTTCAGCATTTGCAAGCAATTAACTCTTTTGGCTGTACCTTTTAGTTTCCTTTAATAAGTTTCTTCCTTTTTTTATGGAACTCCCTTTTTTCACTGCCCAACATTACACCCATGGGTCTTTTTAGAGAGAATTTTTTTACTCTTGCATCTTGAATTTGACAATAGGGCAGTTCAGCCCTTCAGTTTCACTGTTTTGGAGTCATGTACATTGGTCACAACTAATGGACTAGGTCAGTAACAGTTTGTTCTCTTCTGTGGTTTCTGCCTATTTACAGCGAGACATAAAAATAAATTAAAAAACAAACAAAAAAAAACCCCAATTGTTTTAATACCAGGCTCTGCTTATTTGTCTTACTGTGCTAATTTAGTCATTTGACTACTCCTTTGGTGTACGCTTCACAACGTTTTCCATCTCACATTGTAATTTGTTTCTGAGGACCATTTTCTGGCTTCAAGATATGCATATATACAAAACCTGCTTATCCTGTGCTGTGTAGTAAACTGCAAAGTGCTGGTCTTTCCCTTGACTCTGCCCACGTTTTTACTTGTACTAGCCCCTCTTTGTCTCTCCTGATTTTTATTTTTTAATTAAAAACAATTTGGATGAAAAAAGACACAACTCTATACGCCCTTCTTTTGTCTTGTTTTTCTAACAAGTAAAACATGCCACTTTTGTCTGAGATTTCCTTTATCTGAGGAAAAATAATTAGAGCTGAATGAGTAAAAGAGAAATAAAATTTAAAAGCTTGTTATTTCACATATAAGCTAATATCTTTGAATTATTCAATTACATTGTCCTATAGGTATTAAGCAAGGACTTTATGCTCAGAGTTGACATGATTTAGAACACAGCCGAAGCCACCTTACTCTTACGAACTTCTGAACTTTCTCATTGTTTGCTGAGTGACAAATTTCAGGGCTGGTTGACTCAGAGATGACTCAAATTCCTGTGGATTTAAGATGATAAAAACTGCTTGAGAATACAAGAAGTGGTCTCTTGTTCTGTAAATCAGAGATTCTTGCCTGTAGTTGAAAGATATGCTGTTTAATTAATATATAGTTTGGGTTTTTTCCTAATTTTTTCAAAGGGCAAACACTGAATAAAGAACTTGGGATATGCTTTATTTTTCCTCTTTGTGTGTGTGTGTTTGTGTGTGCGTGCGTGTTCGTGTGTGCGTGTGTTCGTGTGTGCGTGTGTGTTCATGTGTGTGTGCAAATAATCCCTTTGATAGCAAATGACATAAGAAATTAATTTACCTTTCTCTAATGAACAGTGACAGTGTAAACAATCTTCTTCTGTCGACAGGAACATAAGATAAAAAGGAAAGTCACAATATTTTCGCTAAAAAAAAAAGCCAAACAGTAAAAGAAAAATGAATGAAAAATTGAAATATTCTAAATTCAGGACTTTATACCCTGGACTTGTAATAATATGCACTGTTGCTATTATATAATTCAGCCTGATTACTTCTGTTGTTCCACAGCAATACCAAAATTAGGAAAGAATAAGGATAGAATAAAAAGAAAATTTTAAAATCTTTGGTTGTTTTGTCAATTATTTTTGTGTACTTGTAATTAAAGCTGTTCTGAGTTGCCATATCAACCTTGACTTGCTGAGATTCATGCCATAGCTTAACAAGACAGATGATCTATGTTGTTAGAAAATTTTTTGCATACTTGTACAAATAAGATTACATGCAGTATGTAGAGCAAGCTGTAAGTACATGGCGCTTTTCCAGTAAGTGTCTTTCATTCTTCTGAAGCATACACAAAACTCCTGCCACATCAAATCCTCTAACTCTGTTCTGTATGTCGTTTAAGATTTGAATTCTGCCAGTACCTAACCTACCTGACAAGAATCATAAGTTCTGTTACAAAGTACTTATGTTTGCATACTAATCTATTTAACCATAAAAAATATCGATTTTTTTACACACATAGAAATAAATGCTTTATGTATACCCAGAGAAAAAACATTGACTCACTTTTGTCTCCCTGAAAAAAAACTGGCAAAGGAGGTCTGATATGAGCAGGTACTTGTATTTGTACCTGTATGCAACTACACATTCAATCTCTCAGATCACACTTCTGATTTTTATAATATAGTAGGAAATGCTTACTGTTCTGAGGACTCAAAAAATATTAAAAGTTATGAAAATGTAACCATATGTAAATCAATTACTGTCTTGCCATTGACATCAACAGTGACAGCCTCTATGACTGAGATGTTAGTAAAGGTTAAGAGCTTTGCTATTATAAATGTACAACTACTTCTTCAGGTGGGAAGCATCATTTCCTTTACTGGTAAAAGGTACTTTTATTTCAAAATAAGGATGCCTTGATGAGACACAGTTTCAGAGTAATTACCACAGTACAATTATATTAATATGATCATAGTATATTTTCATGTTCAAACAGGCACTCCCTTATTTCAAGTGAAACTTCATAGAATAATTCTTTTCTTTTTTCTTTTTTTAAAAAAAGCAAATGTGACACACGTAAAACTTTATGAGTTGGAAAGTATATCAATATGGCTGAAATAGTCCAGGATACACTATTTTATGTGTGTACCACTCCCAACACCATATATTGCTTAAGGAAGGTGCTCAGTAAGATTCAGAAGATTACATTTTTGTACCTAATAAACCTCAAGGTTTGAGCCAATGGTAAGCCGCTGGAGGAAAAAAAAATATATTATATTAATGTCTCTTATAATAAACTCATTTCAGCTCTGAAATTGCTAGTACATATTTAAGTCAAGATGTTTGACTACATGTACAAATAATTTGATTCAACATAATCTGACATATTGATCTGCACATCTGTCCATGATACATCAGGATCGTACTACATGTTCTTTTCTGAGTCATTGAAGAAATTTACTCAGTGATGAGGTAAAGGTAGAAAGTCAACCACAAAATACTTTAAAATTAAAAATCCCTCCAAAACCCAGTAATTTCTTCAAATTATCCCTCTGTGTGTCATTAATTGCATTGAAGTTGAACAGTTTTATGATGAAAATTAACAATGGATTCTGAAGTTCATAATGTAATTTTAGATGTTTTTAACAGATACATAAGAATAAGTACAGCTTTTCTGCATCAGCTATTCAGATGATGCAGAACCTAAAACTCACTCAATTTTTCAGGATGAAGGAGCATGCTTATTCATTTGGAGAAATAGAAGGCATTAAAAACAATTTATTTTGCTTTTCCAGTTAAACAGGAACTGAAAAACTCCTTCTGTTTTGGTGCATTCTTTCTTTGTTTGGCAACAGACTATAATAATATCATAATTTCATTTTATGATGCACCCAGCAGTTTCTCTCCCTAATAGCCTTCTTTAGACTTTCAGTATCATTGTAATGACTGCAAGACATGAATGCCTCCTGCAGTGTTTAAAGTGGCTTCAGCAACACATTTTTATAAGCAAGTGATATTTCCTTATGTTTTCAGTTCTCAAAAATAATTTAGAATGTACATTATGAGTTCAAATAAATGTATTAACTAATAAGACTGAAGTACTGCATAGAAAGATTTCTTCTGTGAAGTTCTTTGTTAAACTTCTCTTGCATCTCATTCTAGTGTTCAAAGAAACTAATAAAATTATATGAGATATAATAAAACATATCAGAAAATGGTTTCAGATATTGGAGGCTTCTTCTAAATTATAAACACACATAAAAAAATAAAAAAAGGAATATTTTCAGGGTTTTTTTTCATTTAAAGAGATCTTCATGTTTTTAATCATGAGATTCTACACCAAAATGTCAACACTTTCCTAGTGTCCTGGTTTTGGCTGGAATAGGCAACCTGACTGTCAGTGTTGAGCTGGATGTTCAAAGGGAGGATTTCCTTTACACATTATGCAGCTGATACTACATGGAATAACTGATTTGCACTGATCACACAAGTTCAAATAGGAAATCCCAGTCATGCCAGAAGCTGAAAGTGAACATGGACTCACCAGGAGCCAAAGATTCCAGAGTGGCACCGGAGGAGGAGGTGACTTGTGCTGAAGAGGTCCCAGTGTATAATAAACTACCAGAAAGTGAGAAACACTATGCCTTATATACTGATGAATCCTGCTATAACGTAGGGAAATATCAGCAATGAAAGGCAGCTGTATGGAATCCCTTATGTCCGATGGCTGTTATGGCTAGTAATTTTTCTCTATGCTGGCTCATGGATGATGGCAAATGCTCTGTGTATGTAGTTGCAGCAGTGGAAGCAGATACAGAGGTAAACCTATCTGGGCTGCTGCACTGTGACAAAACAGTGCTGCCCAGGTGCAAAACCTTATGGATACTCATGCACTCAAGTCAAGCCACTAAGGAACATCAGAACAGCCAACAAGTGGGTAAAGCTGCTAAGATTTAAGTGGCCCAGATAGATTGGCAACATAAAGATAAATTATCTTTAGCCCCATGATCCCATGACACCTCAGGCCATCAAGGCAGAAATGCAACATATAGATAGGCTCGTGATTGAGGGATGGACTTAGCAATGGACAGTCTTGCCCAGGTTATTCATGAATGTGAAACATGCGCTGCAGTTAAGCAAGCCAAGCGGTTAAAGCCTCTCTGGTATGGAGGATGATGGATGAAGTACAACTATTGACTATATCATACTCCTACCAACCCACCAAAGCAATCACCATGTGTTTACTATGGTGGAAGCAACTGTTAGATGGCTGGAAACATACACTGTGCCCCACGCCACTGCCTGGAACACTGTCCTGGGCCTTGAGAAACAAATTTTGTGGTGACGCAGCACCCCAGAGAGAATTGAGTCAGACAATGGGACTCATTTCTGGAACAACCTTATGGACATTTGGGCCAAAGAGCATGGCATTGAGTGGGTATATCACATTCCCTACCACGCACCAGCCTCTGGGAAAATCAAATGGTACAATAGGCTGTTAAAAACTACACTGAGAGCAATGAGTATGGGACTTTCAAACATTGGGATACACATTCACCAAAAGCCACCTGGTTGGTCAACACTAGGAGGTCTGCCAACAGGGCTGGCCTAACCCAATCAGAGCTCTTATGTACTGTAGAAGGGGATAAAGTTCCTATGGTGCACATAAAGAATCTGCTGGGGAAGACAGTCTGAGTTATTCCTGCTTTAGGTAAATGCAAACCCATTCATGGGATTGATCTTGTTCAAGGACCTGGGTGCACTTAGTATGTGTCCTGAGTTCAGCTGTAGCAGTTATTTTTCTCCTTCTTAGTAGCTGGTGCAGTGCTGTCTTTTCGACTTTAGTCTGAGAACAATGCTGATAGCACACTGATGTTTTTAGCTCTTGCTAAGTAGTGCTCACCGTGACCAAGGTCTTTCCGTGCTCTGCCAATGAAGAGGGGCAGAAGAAACCAGGAGGAAGCACGTATACACGTAGCTGCTCTCAGGTCAGGATAGACATAGGTCAACAGGTGGTAAGCAATTACATTGTGCATCATTTGGGGGGTTTGTTTTCTTTTGTTTGTTTAGGTTTTTTTTGGTTTTTTCATTTTGCTTTGTTTCTTTGATTATTAAATTCAAACCAGAGGTTTTACTTTTTTTCTGATTCTCTTCCTCATCCCACCAGGGAAGAGGCAGGTGGAGCAAACTAGGAGATGCATGGTGCTTTGTTGCTGGAATGTTTCTAATCCATGGCTCATCTAATTTTTGACTGTGGTTCTTTTCTGAACTATGATTATGTCTAATCATGACTCTAGAGGTCATGAAGTTTCTTTGAAACCAAAAAATGATAGTGCAGTGTAAGTAGCCTAGCTCTGATCACAGAATCATAGAATGTTTTGGGTTGGACGGGACCTTAAAGATCACCTAGTTCCATCCTGCCATGGGCAGGAACACCTTCCACTCGACCAGGCTGCTCAAAGCCCTATCCAACCTGGCTCATCCAGCCTGGTCATACACTTTTGAAAGGGCTCTGCTGTCCCTCTGTGTGGAAGCATGTACTGTCCATCATCATTGCCAGGGAGATAACGTATCTATATTTTATGGATTCCAATGAAAACAGAAGAACAAAATACTCAGCTCTGAGAATCTGACATGTTAAATAAGTGCAAATTTAGGGGATTTTCTACTGCAAAGGGTAATTGAGTTTGTAAGTCAGGCCTAATAAGAAATGAAATTAGTCTTCTCTTTATTTTCACATCCAATAAAGTATTAGAAAGTGTCATCCAAAGAATCTTACTGAGATGAAAAAAGAAAAGGAAGGGAAAGGAAAGTAAGGCAGGGAAAGGAAAGTAAGGCAAGGAAAAAAACATTCACACAATGTTAACTCCTGAGCCATAAAGCTTTGCTTCACTTTTTCTGTATGTGAGAAAATTCAGTCAAGTTTATCATATAGTTATGAGAATACACCCACCAGTAACCTTTCTAATCTAAAATTAATATGTCAGCTAATCAGGACTCAATAAAGCTGCATGGTGTGCAGCTAACAACTGCTGACTCGTCCCTGAATGTTTTCAGCCAGCCACTACTACCATTAGTTGCTAATCAGTAATGGCATATCTATACACCTGGTTTTGTGCTGTGACGGATTAATGTTTTCATATATCCCCAAAAATCTTGGAGTTTTCAGATGTTTCATTTATATGTTCTCAGAGATCTTAAAATCCAGATTTGTAACTGAGAATTACAGTTTCATTTCAAACAGAAAGATTACTTGAAGAAAAATCAAGGAAGTTCAAAGAGTTAAATAATTTGATAGGTAAGAAAATAGCTAGATTGTTATGGGGTCTTGAATGAAGTCTTTTAAAGCCTGAAGTCAGTTAGGGAAGAGGGAAGCATAACAATTTAGGTAACAAAAAAAAGAAAAAGATAACACAGACATACATTAAGCCTTAATCATCATCCTCTGGGTTGACAATTTGCATTTATTCCCATTGTCTGAGGATGGGCAGGGCAGCCCTCATTCCAAAATGCAGTTGACAATAAATGTTAGGGGTCTTTATGTGATGGTAAAGGGGAAGAACAAGGGCACTTAATAATGGAGCCTGCTGCAAGCCACCAAATGAGGAAAAGTTAATTATTAATTCTTTTTGAAATAAAGGCCTGATAACTGTGAAAATCAACTATATCACAGTGACTGGTGTTAAAAATTATCTTTTATTTACACACTTGCTGGTAAACACAGACGTGAATAGGTAGACAAGTTTTTTTATATGCTTTCTCTGGAGAAAAGAAAGATAGAGAAAAAAAAAGAGGGAATATTTCCTCCAGATATGATTCTTCCCAGCAGCTATTAAGTCAACAGCAAGAAGTGAGACCAGATTAACCATTGAAAAATATATTGCGAAACAGGAGAACCTTTAGGAATTACCTTAGGAGAGATGAATCTAAGTGGAAAAAGAAGACAGTCACTCCATAAAAGAGGTTGGCAGGTCTGTAAGACAGTCTTATTTGACCACTATTAACAGCAAATTTTCGTTAAGCAAAGGAAGACTGAAAGTGTAGCAAGTATTCCTCATCAAAGTTCAATGCCCTGAAACTCAAGAATGGAGCTCCAAAAGACTGACAGAAAAGGCAAATATTTAATGACAAACAGAAAAAAAATTCAGAAGCACATAGGCCCCGAATTAGAAAGGTCAAACCACAAAATGAGATATAACTAGCAGGGAACATAAAGGGCAACAACAAACCATTCTACAATTAGATTAGAAGAAAATCCAAGCAAAGTATCAGTCCATGCCTCTGTAGGAACTAGAGACTCATTACAAATGATGTGGAGAAGTCTGACATTTTAATGCCCTCTTTTGTTTCAGTTTTCACTGGAAAGGTTAACTTTAATCAGACAATTAATTATCAATGACAGAAGGCAGTAAGAAGGAAAACAATCCAGAAAGAATTTTGTTGGTTTTCATCTCCCTGTGATGAAATTCACCCCAAATTATGTGGAATGCTGCCTGGGGCAACTTCTGATTGCCTTTGAGAGCTCTTGGAGGTTGGCTAAGAATCTGGGAACTGGGAAAAAGCAATAAAGTGTAATAACGTGGAGGAAAAGAGAGGAAAAAAGAATGTTAATTCATAAATTAATTTCAGTTACTTAATTTAGGTAGTCCAAGGCTTCTGCAGGATATAACGAATCTCCCTTCTGATAAGACAAGGAAGGGGGTTCTGTCTAAGCATATTTAACTTATAAAGTAGGTGAAATGAGCGGCACATATCTTAAAAAAGAATGTTAGAGTGGATCATGAATTATAGACCAGTCACTGTCATTCCATTTCTGAGAAACTCTGGAACAAATATCTAGAAGGTAATAAGAATATGACTGGCAGCAAGCATGGACTACTCAAGAGCAAATCATAGCAAACAAGTAGGTGTTTTTCTGCACCAGGCCTTTTAGATTAAGAAGAAGTAGCTGATAAAAAATATTGTTTCAATAATTAGGGATTTTTAAAGTCTCACATGATTTTCTGGAAAACAAGAAAGCATATTCTAGACAAGGGTATAAAACTGAGTAGCAGTTGTCGATGTAAGTAACAAAAAGTTCAATATCAACAAAAAAAGGACTAGTAAAGTTTCTGCATCAGTCAATGCAAAGTCTAACCATTCAAGGATTTCATTAGTAACTACAATGGCAAAACATAAACTAGTGTGAGAGAAGTGAAAAACAAGGTCTAGAAATATTCCTTTTTTTAAACTGGGAGGGTAAATAGAGTCAGGACTCTGCTGGCATCTGTTTTCATTCTAAGCCTTTTTAAATTTTTTGTTTATGAAATGGATGATAAAATACAGTACTCCCATACTACATTTGAAGACATACTGAAGCTATGCTGGGTGCAGGTACTTGCAGATTGAACTAAACAGCAACCAGCTAGCATGATTTAGTCACAGTTCTACAAAAATTTGTCTGGGAGTTAGAGGGCATTATTGCCTGAACAAGAATGAAAGCCATCCTACAGGTTAAGGAAAAAAAAGAAAAAAATCTTCTGTGTCTTTTTTTCTTTGATCAAAGTGGTCCATCCTGTCCCCATTTTACTGCCAGGTACTATTTCTTGTATATGATACCAAATATAACAAGAGCTGATGCTAATTACAGCACTGTAAGAGCAAGTTGTCAGGTTTTTTACCTGCATGCTGCTAATGTTTCTGTTTTTTTATTTTGTCATTTGCAATGATTTTGGTTATTAGAGCATGCAAACACACTTCTGCGTAGCCATCTCCTTCAGAAATTTTATTTTTATTTTTTTTTTATAGTGTGCTTCTGTGAGCAATTTCCTGACTCCCACAGAAAATACAAAGTTTATGAGCCACAGTAAAAAAGAGGGGTTAAGCAAGGTATGTTCAACTTTTGAAGAGGTTTATAATTTCCAAACTACCTTTAGAAAAAATTGCTTCTAAATTATTTAGAAATAATCGACACCAGAAAGTCTGAGCAAAGACATTTTGTTAATTTGTGCACATAATGAATATTTAATGATAAATACTTTTTTCCCTGCAAGTAAGCAAGTATAGCTTTACTTAAATTGCTAAGATTTAATGACATCATGCAGCATTCGAATTGCATTTGGAAAGCTTTTTACATTTTTCTGAAAATGTTAGATATGTTCCCTGACCTTTTGGGTAATATATCATATCCAAAAATGAAATAAAGAGCAAGTAGCAATAACTTGTTTTTTTCTTAATATCTGAGTCATTTTACATTTATTTTCTTTCTTTTTGACATTTGCTTACAGGAAAACTGTACAGAGCATGCTTCTGTATATTGTCCAAAATCAGAGAATATGAGAACACTTTTACATACGCTATGCTGCTGATTTGTGCTGCTTGAAAGTGCCTTCAGTGAAGAGAACAAATCCTCTATGAGACAGAGATTTGATCCATGCTGTTGTTTGAATAGAGGCAGTAGTTGAGTTTTCAGCACAAATTCTGTGTGGTCCCATATGGGATATCATGCCTTCTATACACCAAAAAAAGTACAATGTTGGAAAACTTTAAAGAAAAAAATGCATCAATTTTCCCATATGATGTCTCTCTCAGTAGAGTAAATTTAATACTAATAATATAAAAGTTATATATATATAACCTACAGAAATCAATTTGCTTGTAATTTATGAAAGTAAAAGTTATGAAAGAGCAAATAGGAGGCAGTATTTGCCTTGGTACACATTTGGCTATATTTTATTCAGAATGTTTTGTTACCATAAACAAAACTTTAATGTTTACAAACATTTTTATTTGCAGGATTATGCAGTCAAATGATACCAAATAATTAGTGAACTGAAAGATCATGTTTCAAAGCTCTGCGAGAGTGTTGCCACTAGAGAACTTAATGTCTGGCAGATGCTCAAGACTAATGAGATGCTCCCCACTACAATTAAATTCTAACACCCTCAAAACTAAAAATGGGCCCAAATTACATTCTAATTGGAACCAGCCACAAAAATAGGTCAAGTGACATATGGAAAATATATAGCATGTATGCTTTAGGTTATTGTTTTAAAACATTGTATAGACTATTTGATTCCAAGCTGCAACTTGCATTTCCTGATTCAGGAACATTCAGGTACTGGTGGTTTTGTCCAATCAAACTGCTGCCTTTAAAACTGTATTAATTTCTTGTTGCATATTTTTGCATAGTTCTTCAGAATAGGGAAAAGAATGTGGATATAATTATTCCAGAACAGAAGATCAGAAAGTTTTCCAATGTCAGAAAGGTGAAGTAAGCACTTCAACTGAATGTCTTTAACTGAATTCTATAATGAGATCTTAACTGCATTCACAAGCCATACCAAATGAATACATCATCCATTAATTTATCCTGGAATATGTCCACTGCTGCAAGGGAACACTGGTATTAAGTTATTAAGGAATGACAACAGAAGATTGCACAGAACAGAGACAGGAGTAATTTTGTTGTACATTTTGTATATATCTCAAGTAGCAAACAGATAAAAAAATAATATTATAATACATTTTGACCCACGTCCACTCTTTATACATTCCTCATTCGCAGCTGCTCTGCAAACAAATTGAGACTCATTTTTGCTTATCCCCAGTCCAAAATCCTTCATTTTTTAACAAATATGCCAGATTTTCTGCATTTTTGGCAGTCACAAAAAAGTGACTGTATTAAGTCTGACATCAATTAGAATTGTTCATTCTGAGCTCATCCTGGGGGACATTTTCAATGCATCAAGGAAAATGCAGACCTAGCTTTGCTGTGCCACTTTAGCCTACCACCTTTTAGATCTGACCTGTGATCTCAGCCAAATAGAAACTTGTAATAAATTACTAGACTTGAATGCTGAGTCATACTTCACTGGAAAAAGGAACAATTTCAAGCTATGCAATTTTGAATCAACCTATAACCTTCATGTCACTATAATTTGCCAGTGTAAATGTACGACTGGGAAGGTTTCAACTGCTCTTGGAGCATAAATTGCTAGAACACCATGTAATATATGTAGGAATGGATCTCAAAGTCTTTTTAGGTTTTTTTGCTAATAGACTGCATATAGAAATATAATATTTAGCTATTCTGATCTTCCTATATCTGGCTTTTCATTAGATGCTATACAAATTTTTGTCTGAGTTTACCTTTCTCTGAAATGCATGCAGTTATATAGATAAAAAATTAAAGTAAATCTGTTTATGTGTGTGAAGCTGGTTTTATAGAGAAAGAAACGCATGATAGAACCTGGTTTTATTTGTTTTCACAACTGTTTTTACACTGAAAATAGAGCAAGACACAAATATTTTTCATACAGAATTTAGTACTTTGGTAGCAATTTGCTGAAAGTTGTGTGTTTTGATATAATTCAGAATGCAAAAATGCAATCTGCGGAAGACAGTGCATACAGCAGTCAAGTATCTGAAGCAGTCCTAATGGGAAGAGTGATGATGCAACTTCTTGTTCAGCTATGTACGCAGATTGCATGATGCCACCTTTGGTATATGACTACTCATGTTTCACATAAAATCTGAGCATCCCACACTAACTATTAACCTACATATTGTGAGAGTTTGTAATGTTTCCTGAATAAAACCAATGAAAATATTGTTGATAAATAGCAAGATTCAAATTCATACAGTGTTGCACATCTTCTGATAATGCATGTATAAAGTATTAAAAGAATGCTTGCAGGAAAAACTTATTAGATAGAAACACATTTAAAGTAATGTTCAATAAATCAGAACATTGTGATTTTGAATTAGTTTATTTAAATCATTACAGTGACAGTATTAGACCATTCAAGGAATACAAGACTGTGTACTGAAACTCATATTTCACAAATATGTGTTACGGGGAGAGATATTTTGATGCTGCCATTCAGAGCAAGACTTGACCTCTGAAGACATAAATGCCCTTTATTATTTTAAGAAAATTATAATATTAAATGAAACTACTCTAAACCTATAGAAGTATGAAGAATTTACTCAGAATATCTAGGTCAGGAAAGGTGAGAAAATACAGTAATAAGGTTAGTTTTGTGATGAAACAGTTCCACAAAGATTTGAAGATATTGCCTATGCAGCCTGTAAAAAGGGAGGATTTGTTAAAATATACATGCTCACAAATCTATATTAACTTTTTCTTGAAGCATGTGTAAATTATTTTTTCTCTCCAGTGAAAGAGTTCCTCACTATGACTTGTGATTTCATATTTATGACATCACATAAGCTTTCTCTTGTGTTTCTTCTTTCTTTTTATCTGACAAAAAGTTCACAAGTGTGGGAAGAATTGGCAGTTGTCTGTTCATGGCCATGACAAGATTCAATTCAGTCAATGTGAAACTCAAAGAAAGCTGTTTCAAGCATTACTACAGCTTCCACAGGAATCCATACATTAGTTAAATTACATAACAACTGAAAAGTCTTCAGTAGGGGTGAACATTATTTAGCAGCAACTAAAACACTGGTGTGTTACAAACATTGTTCTCAGACTAAAGTTGAAAACACAGTGTTGCATCAGCTACAAAGAAGCAGAAAAGTAACTGGTACAGCTGAACCCAAGACAGTTACTTAATTGAAGTAGCTACAGCCAAAAAAAAAAAAAAAAAAAAAAAAAAAGAAAAAAAAAAAAAACCATCTCAACTTCCTTATATGCTTTATCTACATTGTCTTTGCTTAATCTCCGTGAGAGCTTGGTTTTAAATATGCATTACAATCCTGCTTTCATGAATGGATGTGTTAATACTAATACAGACATTTGTATTCAAACTCCAGCCATCTCACCTTTAGGGACCCTTTGTTTCAGAGACTTTGATCCTTTATTAGCATAGCTAACAAGGTTCCAGTTTCTCAATATCAGTCTCCTATTTAGTTCTAATTTGTAATATCACAACCTTTCCTTAACCTCAGCTGCAGAGAAGTCTTCCTGATTATATTCTAGACAGCAAAGTTGCATTAATTCCTCAATGCAGATTTAGATCAATGAAAATACAATGTTAAAAAGTCTTCTTTATCCAAAGAATATGCTAGATTCTGAGTACCAGTGCCTCGGTATGTCCCCAGGATACAAAAAATCCCAATTGTTCATCTCTTTGCTCCAGCTAGAACGATGCTTATACTTGAAAATTTCAGAAGCAGACCTGTATCATGAACATTTTCATTTTTTTCCAACATCTCTGTCTTCAGTAAATGCACAGTTAATGTCTTGAGAAATAAAGGAGAGCGTCTCAAGCCCAGGACGTACTCTATAGTTTTAATAAAATAAAATAAAATAAAATAAAATAAAATAAAATAAAATAAAATAAAATAAAATAAAATAAAATAAAATAAAATAAAATAAATAAAATTGTTTTCCCAATCACATTTCTACTATTGTGCCATAGTGTATCAACATCTTTGGCTAGAGTGATTTATGAAGACATAAAAGATGGTGAAATAACTTATCATTTCTAAGAGACATTTAGGTGGTAATTCAGGTACTAAATTATTTTATTACAGGGCAAAATACTCACAAAGCTAGCTTTTTTCTTCAAATGTGATTAGATTTAAGAAAGTTTTTCATTTAGCAAAACAGAATAGTCTAGCTGTATTACTAGAGAAAAAAATTGACATCTATAAAATAAATGAGAAGTGTTTAGATTGTATATGTATTCTTAACACACTGATCACCACCACCTTTCAGTGTTGGAGAGTATCTAGAATTTTGAGGCTTAACCTACTTGTGACTTCTTAGTCTTTGTTAATAGTAAATTTTCTACCAGACCCTCTCTATTTAGATGTCATAAACTCCTACTAACCTGCACAAATGCAAAAAATCTTTCTCCTATTTATTTAAGATCATTAACTTAAGCTCATGCCACGTTAAAAAAAGACTATAAACAGAACACTGTAGAGCAAATTCCCCAACAAACAGCCAGGACCGTCTTCTGTTTGCTTTGATGGTTCAAGAGAAATTATAGAATAACTGCATCTTCCATCCTTCCATTTGACCTAGCTGCTTCAAGACACACCTTCATACAGGTAGAGTGAGAAAGTTTTGCACATTTGTATGACGTATTAATGGCAAGTATAAAAATTCAGTCAAGAATTTCTCTTGCTTCTATTACAAAAGAACCTCAGCAGAGAAGGGAATTTCATTCTTTGGTGCTGAAACTCCAGGTTTATAAGCTGAACAGATACCATAAGTCCAAGCATCTCTTCTGTACAAAGATGAACAATGACCAGCTTTATAGCAGATCACTCAGACAAAATGCCAGAAAGAATCCTCCAGTTATACAACTTAGAGAATAAAGTCAATGTCAAAAAATGGAGCTATCAGGAGACTCATGTCATTTTTCTTCCTGTTAGGAAGAAATGAATTTTTAGCAGTATAAGGTTCTGGACAGGCAGATTTTTTGGTATCTGACTGAAGTCAATGTCTGTAACAGAGTCAGAGCTTAGAGGCAGATATTAGCAATGAGCTGGATGGTTTCTAAGAAGCATTAATATATTTTCAGGCCTGACACATGCAAAAAACAATAGAGTATTTCAGACAGTTATAAAAATACAATCACTGAATTATGTAAAAAGAGAGTCATCATGATCAACTATACTGTTGAAAGTTTCCTACCTCACTTTCCACATTATTGGATGTTGTAAACTCGCACTGACTTGTCTTTACTGAAAAGGCCATCTACCATCTAACGTTTGCTGTTTTTGCAAGATGAGTTGAAATATTGTCCTAGCCTTGACAACTGCATGAGAACATTGGCTATATTCATCAAAGTCTGCATATTTTTTCACAAAAAAAATGATGCAGTTTCCAATGTTGATTCCTATCTCCTATTCTTAATGTCCATACCACAGCAACCATAAACATAGATCCAAAGCTGCACTATTTAGAAAACAAACTTTTTTAGAGGGCCTGAGATTTAAATATAAGTAGAAAAAATAAAGCAATTTGGAACTAAAACCACCTGAATTCATGAGGCAGGTACAAGTAACTGATGAAGAGGAGCTTTTGTAGTGTTTTCTGTCTTGTAGATAGGTTTAGAAATAATTCTCATTTACATACATTTCCACATTATACTCTTTAAACAAAAACCAGCTCAGAAAAATACAAAAATATTAAATTCAAGCAGTTACTCTTCACACAAAGATAATCTGAAATAAAGCTTCTGAGGTTTTAAGACCCTAAAGGAGATTTAGAAAATTTTACTGTATTTGACCTAGTGCCTAAATAGCTTACATAGCCCTGATGACTTTCAATAGATCTACAGGTTGAGCTCTTTCCCAATAGTTCATATTAAGTTATAAAATAATCTAAATATATAGAGTGGTCCTGAGGCTATCACTGAACTCTTTACACATTCTTTCTTAATGATACAAATGTTAGAAATACAAAGGAAAAAAGTGCTAACTTTTGAAAGAATCACATACATAGCCAGATAAAAATATCCTTACATAATATGAAAAGAACACAGATTCTGAGCAATTCTGTATAAATGTAAGTGTGATTTTCCTTCTCCAGAAATCTTTTTCCCTCTGGGTTTTCAACTGCTTTCTTTTGGGATGGACACTTTCAAATTTTCTAGCTTCCCAACCATCAAATATTAGCTATCACCCACATCACAATCATCAGTAGATACTAATTGCTCCTATTTAGCTGCCTCCAGGCCTTTAGATATCTAACTGGACAGAATGGAATGTCCCAGTGCTATAAATAAGTGCTGGAAATTGATGATCTATATAAGATAGAACTCATTGTAAATCTGTACCTTTTAATAGTAAATATAATCTTTACTCTTTTGTAGAAATAATTCATGGATTAGTTCAATGTTAACACTATCCTACTACTGCTGAACCAGCAGAGTATCTCCATGTTTTTCAGTATTTCTCTCAGTAATAAAAAGTGAAAAAGCTTTGCTTTGGAAGAAAAATGAAGAAAGTCAATGGAATTTTTTCTGGGATGTGAAGCAGGTATAGATAGTATCACTTACATATTGGAAGACTTCTATTAATTCTCGAATGCCCCTTTCCTGCCTCTGTCAATAAAACTCATTGACTTACTGTTAATTTCAAAAAGATGCAGGAAGATTTTTTTTCAAATGTCTTTCAAACGGCCTAGAAGCATTTACACCATTATTTTATGCAAAATGCTCCTGTTGTTCTAAAGAGTCTTTAGTGTCTAGGGAAGGCATAGTGAAGTTTCAATTAAAGTGATTTCATTAAACATATTCAGCCTGTTAAGTTGTTCAATTTTGCATTAAAATCATTACTATCTCATATGTAGCAAGAAAGGTATTTGGAAAGCGATGGCAGTTGTAAATGTAAAATACACATTTTTCTTTACTGAAAAGAGTTGGGCACATGTACATACTGAATATGTAAATCTGTATGTGTAAAGCCACTCCTTTTTCTTATGTTTCTTACTCTTAGACAATATTTGCCCAGGTTTCCATGTTTCTTTATGGAAAATTACTCCAGCATTTATGTTTAATAGTTTTATCTCTTCACTATAGCGCCCTCACAGATTGAGGTTTGGCCTAGGTCTAGTATCTTGCCTTCCAAAGTTATTCAAAATTAATCATGCTAAAATTAAATGAATGATTTTTTTCTTCCACTTTGAATCTGATTCCGTGTAAGAACTGTTATTGGTGATTGTGACATTATCTAAGTATTATTGCCAACTGTGGAAGAATGGAGTTTCATGTGCTTTCAGTATTGCTATGTATCCAAAATCTGATTGCGTTATGTATTTTTGAAATATGTAACACAATCTCAAACGAAAACTGGCCTCAAACTTACTTAAATGATCAATCAAAATCCTTCCTTATTAAAAAGAAAATGTGATCTCTAAAATCACCCTTCTATAATGAAAAATTGTCGCAATTGTACAAGGAATGATCTGGTTATAAAAAGGACTGGAAATATAAATTGTTCTCCTGTGAGCTTTCTAAATTCCCTGACCAATCAAACGCTATACAATTGAATGACAACCAATTGATTTTTACATTAATATAGTCAATCAAGGCCTATAGAGAATTACAAAACAAAAAAAAAAAAAAAAAAAAAAAAAAAAAAGGCTAAATTCCCCATATTTTCATTGAGCAGGAGACCACCATTATTCCATTAGCTTCAGTGACACCACACCAGACAAGATCTGGCATTAGAATGAGGCCCAAAGCTTTTAATAGAAATTATACTATAAAACTTTTTAATTTATATTATAACTTCTTTAGAAAGGATGCAGTGCCTATTTCCTTGAGTAATTATTTCAGCATACCTCTTTCAGCATGGACTTCTTGGTTCTGTTCTGCCTCCAGATACAAATTCACAACTTTAACATTGAACCTAATGATTTACAGCTTAGTCAAGCGAAGTGTCAGAGGAATTCTACACAGAAAGATGTGAGGCTGGTTTGTTTATAGAGGTGGTTTCTAAAATAGCTAAATCTTGTCCTTTTTTCATTGATATTTCTTATAGGTAGAAGTATACCATAGTTAAAATTATAAGCAAAATGTTGAACATTGCTGACTCCATGAAAGACAACCCAAAGACATACAAATGCAGGATCTCTACAGATATTTTAAAAACAGAATGAATACTAGTTGGGCTGTTTACACAGTCAGGAGAGTATGTACGCACAGTTTGACTAGGAAATGAGGGCCAAAGCTTGTACCTAGGGATGAAACCTTTTATTTGATAAAGGGCAACATATCAGACAAAGAGAAGGAACGCTAAGAGATCACTTGGTCTACCTTTTTGCTCTCACACACTATACCTAGATGATCCTGACAGACTGTCATCTATCATACCATCATATTTTCTTCAACAACGAGAAATATGTATTATTCATTGCGCAGTAATATAAAAAGGTACCATACTGTCCTGGGTTCAGTAGTAGCAGTCATTTTTCTCCTTCTTAGTAGCCGGTGCAGTGCTATGTTTTTGACTTTCGGCCTGGGAACAGTGCTGATAACACCAATGTTTTTAGTTATTGCTGAAATATTTAGCCTGACCAAGGACTTTCTGAGTCTCTCATTCTGCCAGGGAGGAGAGGAAGCAGGGAGGAAGCAGAGACAGGACACCTGACCCAAACTGACCAAAGAGGTTATTCCATGCCACAGCACGTCATGCCCAGGATGTAAAAATGAGAGGCAGAGACCCAGAAGAGGGGGTTCACTGTGGGGTCAGGCTTGGTAACAGTGGTGAGCAGTTGTATTCTCTTCCCTTGTATTTCCCTTGTCATTATTATTATTGGTGGTAGCAGTAGTGGTTTGTGTTATACTTTAATTACTGGACTGTTCTTATCTCAACCTGTGGCAGTTGCATTCTTTCGATTCTCCTCCCCATCCCTCCGGGACTGGGGGGAAGAAGAAGTGGGGGGAGTGAGCGAGCAAACTTCATGAGTGGTTTAAACCACGACACATACTCTAGCCAATGAATTCTTACTAAATTTTGTTTCTCTACATTAGGCAGTTCTTCAAGGCAACTCATTGCCTTTTCTGATACGCTTGAGCTTTTTGTGCTGATGGAATGCTATCATAAACTCACTTTTCTCCACTTATGTAGGCTAAATGCATGTAACAAAAGCTTGGGTTTGTTTGGATTTGTTGTTGACCAAGATCAAAATCTCCCTTTAGTCAGACAGCAGGAGTCCTTCAGACTTTACCTCAGTCATCTTCCTTCTTTGCCAAGTTACCATGTAACCTTAAGTCCCTTTTAAGCACATCGATTAATGACTTTTACTTCTAAAGGTAATCATGGATAGAGTTTAGCAAAAAATTTCCAGCAAACTATAAAAAGTCTCTAAAATAAGGGTGCACATTAAAACCACATTAAAATAAATAGTAAAATATTATGAGATTAAATACTTCGTCAACAAAAGAAACATACGTTAGAACAAGGTCCACATTGAAAAAAACAGAGTATTCCATTTAACATTGTCTAGAGATACAGCATATTTCATTCTGTGGGAGACTGTAGTCTCTATCTCTTCCCTCAACAGGTCCAAAAAGTCAGAGTGAGTTCTTCAGATTCACATAATGAAGATTCACATTAGTGAAGCGCAAACGGTTAAAAAGACAAAGCATGGTCTGGAAGTGCCTGTTTCTGTACATGGAGTACAGATGGACATGCAGGGTGAGTACCTCAGATGTGTGCATCCACATCTACTAGTGCCTATTAGTTTGGTTATATGACCCCAGACATAACTAATCTTAGCTGTCACTGCTAAGGCATTATTCAACCACAGGAGAAGCGAATACTCAGAACAGGTTTTCATTCGCTGGGGTGCATTTGTTAAAGCCATTTTATTTTTCATAGCAGTCAAAAGTAAGGGAAGATGTATTTCTCACCTTGTCTAAGACTTTCTCGTAAAATGGGTTTCACTAACCCACACTCATGGGTTAGTGGCTCTCCAGACTGTTAATTCATTTATACAAACTAGATCAATGTCAGTAGGGTATTTCCTGTCCTCCAAAAGTCTGTAGCCCAGTGGCTAAGGAAACATTTATAAGGTGGAACTGAAAGTTCAAAAACCCCTCAAACAAGGAAAATTATTAAACATAGATTTCTGAGGTCTCAGCTATAAGTAAGGTGAGTGCTGAGCTATATCATAGAGGACCACATCACCATTTATTTTGCCTACCTTAGAGTACAATTGTGTGAATCAACAACATTTATCAGGCTAAATAATATTTCACACGTTGAACGAAACGTGGTTTTAGCTTACAAAAATTTGAGGAGAAAGAAGGAAAAGAAGGGAAAGAAAGGAAAGAGGGAAGGGAGATTAGCTGCCTATGTTTTCCATGGGGAGAGAAGAAATATACTAGATGACACTTAAGTAAGAAAAAAATCAAATAAATGCACAAAACTTTCTAAAATAAGCACTTGTAAAAAATTGGCGTAGGAACTTCATTTATTTTCAGACAAGCCACAAGGACATGTAATATGAAAATACATAGTGGGAGTAGAATAATGACAAGATACAACCAGAAAATAACACACATTTAAAACTAGATCGGGAAAAAGCCAATTGGTTAAACTACCTATGGGAGTATAGGTTTTATCATCTCAATATAAACATTTCCGAAATATGAGGTTGTGAAGTTACTAGATAGGACAGATCTTCAGAAAGAAATGTTCAAGCATGTCAGTAAGGGTTCCTGAATGTTTTTCGGTTTCACAGCTGCTCTTTCTGGGAATATCCAGCACTCCTACATTTCACTGTCAACAAAGAAACAATTGTATTCCTTATTTTTCTACTGACAGAAAGATTGGTTTGCTGAAAATTAAAAAGAAAAAAAAATCCCTTGGAGATCCCTGGTATAAAAAAGCCCCATGAGATGAGCAACATTACAAGGAAGAGAGATTTGGTAACAAAATGTCACAAAACAGCAAGTAGATGAGATTGTTTTCATACTTTAAATCTGTCTGACGTTAGCTTATAAAGCAGATAGATGGCAGGGGATACAGATAAAATATTCTGGACATTTTGCCTTTGAAATTAGTAAACTTGATGGAAACTGGTTCTCTTTTAGCTTTAAAATAAGGAATTGACATGAGAAGTGAAGGCGAAATGGTTTCAGATTTTTTTTGTTGCAAAGGTTTTTCAACATGTAGAACACATATCTCATAGTGGGTTGTGATAAAAATGCTTAACAGCTTCATGTGCATAGTAATCCTACTTGTTACAGTGCTTTACAGGCCCTACTGGCAGCGACCTGTTCAGTCATTCTAAAATGAAACGACTTCTGGTGAGTGTACTACGTCTGCTCTTTTTAGGAAACCTAACAGTAGTTGATATGGCTTGTAGAGCAGAAGCTGTGCAGGGAACACATAGGTGAAAAAAAAGGAAGTTGAAACCTAATCAAGATACCTATGCTGACATTCCACATCACCTTGGAAACCCAGGTAGTTAGAGGCTATGTACGATTTCTATTTTGAAAAATTACTACCTGATATGAGCATTTTCATAACAAAGATACTTTTGACATGCCTTCAGAGCCCTACTTTTCTCATGCTGTAGAATGACAAGCAGGCAGAATCCAACATTTCTATATTGTTTACTCCCTCCAGTCTCTAGAAGCAGGAAGATTTTGTGTATTCTGACCACTCTTCTGTCCACAGCCCAGCAGAAAGCATGGTTTCCTGTGGGTGACCTTATACAAGGCAAGAACTGACCATGTCTTTCAGGTGATGAGGGGGCTGTCAGACTGAAAATACATAATGTCATTGCTACTGTTCCAATCTTGCCCAAGGTTTCACAGAAAGATTCTCATCCCAGAAGAATACTTGAAATAGATGCCCCTGAAACACAGACCAAACCTTGTTGTGTTTATTCACCATAGGCCTCAATAAAGCCAAATGCCAGTTTACATCTGCTGAGTCTGGCTTGAATACAGCTAAGACTAAATGCAACTTTTTCTCTTTTCTTCAAAAAAAAAAGAAGGTATCTTTGAATGTCCCCCAAATTCTTTTAAGTTTTCTTTAATGATACTCTACTACTATTTTTTTTGTGTTAACCTTTTGATTTAAAGCTGTATCACATGTGAGTATCATACATCTGATGGTGGTACTCTGTTATTTATTTCTATTCAGGAAGCATTTCTTGCTGCAATTTGCTCTTTCTGGGGAGAAGAATGAAGAAAAAGACACCAAAACAAAGTGATAAAATATTTTTAATAATTCACATCTGGGGATACAGTGTTTTGAAATGCTATCACGTTTTGTTATTTTTCCCATCATGGAAAATGTTTCTATCTTTTCCCGCAATTAATGATGATATATTTTAATCACATATGATCCCAATCTTGTTACTCTGACAATCCTCTTTATCTTGCTATGTCATTCTGATGTGTCCCTTGTCTTGTGGGTGTGAAATGTGCACTATTATTAGCTCATTAGGTCTTTTAGCCTCTGGCTGAATGAAAAATGATTCACTATATTTCTTAGCCATTGAGAGCCTTAACCTCTAAATTTCCCTTGATGCATATCTTGCCCCTTCTTGTTTCAGCCTTCCAGAATATCCCTTAGCACTACATTTAGAAGTCACCCCCTTCATCCTGTGCATAACAAAACTAAGTATAATTTTCCTCTGTCAATCAAGCTTTTAATCACACAAATTTTTTCTTAATTCATTATAAATTCAGCTAACTGACTGAACTGGTCATTTACTATTTCATCACACGATGAATAAGATACCTTCTTATGGTTCTACTACTATTTTCCAGTTTGGATTTTGGATTTAGATACACCACTCCTGTTTTAATGGTTCATAAGCAGTTTTATAAACAAATACAAGAAAATATTGACTTCCATACAGAGGTAAATGTGTTCTAATTTGCTGCTAACTGCTTAAGATCTCGTAAGTTATAATTTCCTCATGAATTTCAAGCATTTTTTCAGATTATGCTTAAAATGTGTGCAGTATAAAATTAAAAGTCTGAGCTAATTCCCCCTAAATGAATTGAAAGACTGCATTTAACTTTAGCGATTTGGAGATCAAGATTGCTGGCTTTGACTTTTTTATACAGCTGAAAATACTGTAATAATTGTTCACTCCATATCCTCAATGTTTATCCCTCTTGTTGCCATAGAAACAGACTCTTGCATGTGAGATCATTTGGTTAATTTGGGCCCCAATTACTGCACAACTAAAGTATATTCCATCTCAGTCAAATTCAGAAAAGTCTGCTTTCTCATTCACAAAATTACCTACATAAAATTATAATATTCACATTAAAATTTTATATTTTCTCAGAACATTCAGAGTAGACAACTTTCTACAGTCCAAGATGCTGCTGAAAGGCTGCCAAAACTTCTCAAGAGCACAGATTACTATATGCTGATGCTTTTTCCTATGGGCATGAATGATATCTCATGCCACAACCTAGGTGAAATTAAGGAAAACTATAAAGCCCTAGTGATGCAAGGGGAAAATATTGGTGCTCAGGTTACTTTTTCCTCCATTTTACCAGTTAGAGGAAAAAGTGCAGGCAGAAATATGTTCATCTTGCAAAGGAACTGCTAGCTTTGTGGCTGGTGCTGTCATGGGGGGTTCAGCTTTTAAGACAACAGGGCATTCTTCAATGACTACAGCCTGTTAGAGAGGAATGGGATCCACCTGTCTGGAAGTGAATATTTGACAGCAGGCTTGCCAACTTGGTCAGCAGGGCTTTAAACTGAAGGACTTGGGGGTAAATTTCAAAGTAATATTGCTTTCACCATTGCAACTAATCGAGGATCAAGCCAGACTGAGAGCAGTGGCAAATGTTCCTTTGACTCTGCAATATTTGGAAAATATTGTCCCACTGTTAAGAAAGAGGTGGAAATTAGTCACAAAATTCCATGGTGATGAAGACACAGACCCACCATCAGTGAAGGAAGAGCTGGTATGTATTAGAGAATCTTGGCCATTATAAATCAAGGGGTCCTAATGATATTCTCCTGAAGGTGTTAAGAAAGCTGGCTGACATCATTGAAAGAACGTTTTTCATTATCTTTGGGAACTTTTAGAGATTGGAGGACATCACAGAGGACTGGAAGAAGACAAATTTCACCATTTCTAAAAAAAAGGGCACAAAGGAGGATCCAGGAAATTACAGGCCCATCAGCCTTACTTCTGTCCCTGGGAAGATTATGGAGTGCATCTTCTTAGGAACTATCACAAGACAAATGAAGCATACGACTGGAAAAAGCCAGCAAAGATTCACTGCAGGCAAATCGCGCATGACAAACCTGATCACCTTCTAGGATAAAGTTACCAGCTAGGTTGATTAGGAGCTGTCCTGGTTTCAGCAGTAGCAGTCATTTTTCTCCTTCTTAGTAGTTGGTGCAGTGCTGTGGTTTTGACTTTCACCCTGGGAATGACGCTGATAACACAGATGTTTTTAGTTGTTGCTAAGTAATGTTTACTTTGACCAAGGACTTTCTGAGTTTCATGCTCTGCCAGGGAGGAGGGGAAGCCGGGAGGAAGCAGAGACAGGACACCTGACCCAAAGTAGCCAAAGAGCTATTCCATACCTCAGCATGTCATGCCCAGTATATAAACTATGTGGAATTATCCAGAAGAGCTAGATCGCTGTTCGGGTAGGGCCAGGTATCAGCCGGCAGGTGGTTAGAGGTGGTATTCTCTTCCCTTGTCATTGCCCTTATCATTATTATTATTATTGGTGGTAGCAGTACTGGTTTTGTCTTATACCTGAGTTACTGAATTTGTTCTTATCTCAACCTGTGGCAGTTACATTCTTTCGATTCTCCTCCCCATCTCTCCGGGAGCGGGAAGAAAGAAGAAGAAGGCAGGGAGTGAGAGAGTGGCTGTGTGGTTCTGGATTGCTGGCTGGGCTTAAACCATGTCAGGTCTTTTTGGCGCCCAAAGTGGGGCATGAAGGTTTGAGATGATGACAGATCTGACCAGGGTGTGTCTAATCATATTTAATGCTGATTTATTGGCTCTCAAAGTTGTTGCTCTTGATCTCACAGTTTCAGCATGTCGTACCCTACTTACAGCCAGAATTTGATGTTTTAGTGCTTACAGGCTGGGGGCCTTGGGCTAAGGTTCTTGTTTCACTGTACTTTATGGTAATGACTTGTAATACAATAGACTCATTGATCATGAAACTGATCTGTCTTGCATTCCCAGTGTGGTAATCACCTCTATACTTTGGGAGGTAGATAACAGAAGTGTTTACCAATTACACATCTTTTTTTCCCTCCTTGGGTGGTCAACCTATGAAGGAGACATTCCCTTATGCTCCCAGCTTCCCCACCAGACTGTTTAAAATATCATTTGTGAGTTCTGAAGGTTTTGAATGGCTTTTGGGTACCTTTGAGACCTGCCTGCTGATTATGATGGGGATCAGCATGTTGGCACACATACAGAGTGTGTTTTACCCACGACCATTTCATCTGATCTTGAAAGTTAAGCAGAGTCGGGTTTGGGTCTTGTCTAGGCTTAGATGATGATATAGGAGGACCAAGAGATTTTCCCCAAGGCTGGACAGTCATGAGTGGCAGGGTGTGAGGGGCAGTATGGGCAAGTATCCAGTCCACTGGTCCCCTCCAGTGCTTTGGAACTTCACCACTGAACAAGTGCAAAATCTGGAAAAGCTAGTAAAACAGTTAAATGAGGTGTGTTGTCATCCTGGTCGTACCAGAGAGGGACAAATCATGGCAACATGCTGGGACTTGGCTTATTTTTACAGAGCCCTGTCCAACACTATCCAGCACCTTCAAAGGGAAAAAGATGTCTCTGGATCTGATGGCAAAGCAACAGACAGCACAGGTACTTCAAATGCAGTAGCTGCACCTACCGCAGTGACAAGTACAACAGCTACTCAAACTCTGACTACAACAAGCAATGCAGCTACTCCAACTCAAGTAAAGCAGCACACCAACCCCAGTGACAAGTACAGTAGCTACTCAAACCCTGACAGCAGCAGACAGCACAGCTGCTGGTGCTACTCAACCACCAAACACAGCGGCTGCACCAATCCTGCCAACAGATACTGCAGCTAAACCAAAGGACCAGTTCGTGCCAATATCAGTTGCCCCTGTGCCAAGGGGAAAAGCAAGCAAGAGGCACAAAAAGCTACCCGTACACTGATGAAAGATGAAGAACCAATGCACTTACTACATGGGACAACATCTGATCAAGAGTTTTACTATGTAGATCAGGGGAAGACGAAGAAGAAGAAGTGACTTCTCGACCCCTGATGTCAGCTGAACTACGGAATATGTGAAAAGATTTCACCGGTCATCCAGAAGAGCACATCATCACCTGCTTGCTCCAATGCTGGGACAATGGAGCTGATGGTCATGAGTTAGAAGGTAGGGAAGCTAAGCAGCTGGGATCACTTCCGAGGGAAAGAGGAATTGACAAAGCAATTGCAAAAGAGAAACAGTCCCTCAGCCTTTGGAGGAGGCTCTTGGCAGTTGTGAAAATAGAGTTTCTGTACAAGGATGATGCTATGAGCCATTCGGCCAACTGGACCACACTCGAGAAAGGCATTCAGTCTCTGAGGGAATCAGCCATTGTAGAGACGATTTACCGCAAGCCGGATGCTGGGAATGCCTCTGTAGATCCAGATGAAGTCGAACGCACACTATACATGTGGTGGAAATTTACATGGACTGCACTGTCATCACATGCCCATTCATTGGCAGCAAGAACCTGGAATGATGTAACACCACCAACAGTGGGTGAAATGATTCATAAACTCCAAGAGTTTGAAGACAATCTCACCCCTTCCATCATTTCAGCTGTGGAAAAATTGTCCCAGGAGTTCAAACAATTGAGAGACAATCTATTCCATCTATCCAGCTCCGCATGTGTACCAACCCACATCTCTGATACTAACAAAAGGTGTCCTGCTGTTCAAGAGAGAAGATATAGGAGGTACATGCCACGGGCCACCTTATGGTTTTACGTGCGGGATCATAGAGAAGACATGACAAAGTGGGATGGAAAACCTACCTCAGCTCTGGAGGACAAAGGTCAAGAATGATCATTCCATAAAAGCTGCAGCTTCAGTCTGTGGTGAGCAGGTTCCCAGATGGAGTGGAAGAGCTGATGGTACTCCAGTTCCTGTGATAAAGACTAATCCCTGTCAACAAGACGTAACTGACCAGTGTTGTGATAACTATTAGAGGGGCCCTGCCTCCAACCAGGTTGAGGGAGGAGACAGTCGGATTTACTGGACTGTGTGGATCAGATGGCCTGGCACATCAGTCTCACAGAAGTATAAGGCTCTAGTAGATACCGGTGCGCAGTGTGAGCTGATGCCATCAAGCTGTCAAGGGGTGGAACCCATTTCTATTTCTGGAGTGACAGAAGGATCCCAAGAGTTGACGGGACTGGAGGCTAAAATCAGCCTGACTAGGAGGAAGTGGCAAAAGCACCCCATTGTGACTGGTCCAGAGGCTCCATGCATCCTTGGCATAGACTACCTCAGGAGAGGGTACTTCAAAGACCCAAAAGGGTACCAATGAGGTTTTGGTATTGCTGCTTTGGAGACAGAGGAAATTGAGCAGCTGTCCACCTTGCCTGGTCTCTCAGAGGATCCTTCTATTGTGGTGTCGCTGAATGTTGAAGAACAAGTGCCTATCACAACTGCAACAGCGCAGCAGCGGCAATATCGCACCAACCGAGACTCCCTGATTCCCATCCATAAGCTGATCTGTAGACTGGAGAGTCAAGGAGTGATCAGTAAGACATGCTCACCCTTTAGTAGCCCCATGTGACCAGTGCGAAAGTTTAACAGAGAGTAGAGACTAACAGTAGACTATCGTGGTTTGAATGAAGTCACACCGTCATTGAATGCTGCCATACCAGATATGCTAGAACTTCAGTATGAACTGGAGTCAGAGGCAGCCAAGTGGTATGCCACGACTGATATTGCCAATGCATTTTTTTCAATTCCTCTGGCAGCAGAGTGCAGGCTACAGCTCGCTTTTACTTGGAGGGGCATCCAGTACACTTGAAACCAACAGCCCCAGGGACGGAAATATAGCCCTACCATCTGCCATGGACTGATCCAGACTGCACTGGAACAGGGGCAAGCTCCAGACCACCTGCAATACATTGGTGACATTATCATATTACATCAATGTGATACAGCTGAAGAAGTCTTTGAGAATGGGAGGAAAATAATCCAAATCCTGCTAAAAGATGATTTTGCCATAAAATGGAGTAAGGTCAGGGGACCTTCACAGAAGATTCAGTTTGGGGGAATAAATTGGCAAGATGGACGTCGCTAGATCCCCACAGATGTGATCAACAAGATAATAGCAATGTCTCCATCAACTAATAGGAAAGAAACACAAGCTTTTTTGGGTGTTGTGGGTTTCTGGAGAACGTAAAGCCCAAATTACAGTTTGATTGTAAGCCCTCTCTATCATGTGGCCCTGAAGAAGAATGATTTCAAATGGGGCCCTGAGCAACAGCAAGACTTTGAACAAATTAAAAGAAAGGTAGTTCATGCAGTAATCCTCGGACCAGTCCAGACCGGGCCACATGTAAAAAATGTACTATGCACTGCAGCCAGCGATAATCGTCCTACCTGGAGCTTCTGGCAGAGAGCTGCACTAGTTTCACAAAGAAATTGAATAAGAAAACCCAGTTGTTCAGGAATTCTAGAAGTCATCATGGACTGGCCAGATAGCAAAGACTTTAGAATGTCACCAGCGGAGGAGGTGATGCGTGCTGAAGAGGCCCCACCATATAATAAACTGTCAGAAAGAGAAAAGCAGTATGCCTTTTTCACTGATGAGTCCTGCCATATTATGGGAAATCATTGGAGGATGTAAGGCAGCTGTATGGAGCCCCTGACGACAAGTCCCAGAAACTGCTGAAGGAGAGGGTGAATCGAGTCAGTTTGCTGAGGTGAAAGCCATCCACCTGGCCTTGGACATTGCTGAACAAGAAAAGTGGCCAGTACTTTATCTCTATACTGACTCATGAATAGTGGCAAATGCCCCATGGGGATGTTAGCAGCAGTGGAAGCAGAGCAACTGGCAATGCAGAGGTAAACCCATCTGGGTTGCTGCACTGCTGGAAGATAATGCTGCCCTGGTGCAGAACCTGGTGGTGAATGTACGTGATATAGATGCTCATGTACTCAAGAGTCGGGCCACTGAGGAACGCCAGAACAACCAACAAGTGGATAAAGTTACTAAGGTGGATGGACTTAGATTGGCAACATAAGGGTGCATTATTTTTGGCCTGGTGGGCCCATGATACTTCAGGCCATCAGGGCACAAATGCAACATAGAGATGGGCTCGTGGTCGAGGGGTGGACTTCTCAATGGACACTATTGCCCAGGTTATTCACGAGTGAGAAACGTGCGCTACAATTAAGCAAGCCAAAAGACTAAAGCTACTTTGCTATGGAGGACAATGGCTGAAGTACAAATATGAGGAGGCTTGGCAGATTGATTATATGACATTCCCACCAACGCGCCAAGACAAGCACCATGTGTTTACCATGGTGGAAGCAACTACCGGATGACTGGAAACATACGTTATGCCCCATGTCACTGCCCGGGACACCATCCTGGGCCTTGAGAAACAAATTTTGTGGCGACACGGCACCCCAGAGAGAATTGAGTCAGACAATGGGACTCATTTCTGGAACAACCTTATAGACACTTGGGCCAAAAAGCATGGCATTGAGTGGGCATATCACATCCCCTACCATGCACCAGCCTGTGGGAAAATCGAACGGTACAATTGGCTGGTAAAAACTGCACTGAGAGCAAAGGATAGTGGGACCTTCAAACATTCAATACATATTTACCAAAAGCTACCTGGTTGGTTAACATCAGAGGATCTGCCAACAGGGCTTGCCCAGCCCAGTCACAACTTTTACATACTGTGGAAGAGGATAAAGTTCCTGTAGTGTACATAAAGAATTTTCTGGGGAAGACAGTCTGGGTTATTCCTGCTTCAGCTGAAGACAAACCCACTTGCGGGATTGTTTTTGCTCAGGGAGCCGGATATACTTGATGGGTAATGCAGGAAGATGGGGAAGTCCGATGTGTACCTCAAGGGGATTTGATTTTAGGGGAAAACAGCCAATGAATTCAATTATACGCCATTGTCTGCTATGTCTGCTATGTAACACTTTTATAGCCCACCAACTAGATACCTTCAGGTCACCAGCGACTGGCCCTGACTTCCTCCGATCATCATCCCAGAAAAGAATGAACTTTAACAAAACCAGATGAGCTCAGCTGTGACCAGACAAGTTCTGCGGTGTCATCTGCAGGCAACAGTCCAACTCTGCACACTCTCTTTCCTGCTCTGAAAGATTGTTACAAGAGATGGAGCCAGACATCATGGACTGGATGAGCTCAGCAGCTTTATAGGGATTGGTCCATGCACTAAGCAATGATATCTCTCTCTTTGTGTGTGTGTGGCTATATAGAATCATAGAATCATAGAATAGCTAGGGCTGGAAAGGACCTTAAGATCATCTAGCTCCAACACCTCTGCCAGGGGCAGGGACACCTCCCACTAAACCATGCCACCTAAGGATCAGTCCAACCTGGTCTTGAACACTACCAGGGATGGAGCATTCACAGCTTCCCTGGGCAACCCATTCCGGTGCCTCACTGCCCCCACAGTAAAGAACTTTTTCCTCATATCCAATCTAAACTTCCCCTCTTTAAGTTTGAACCCGTTACCCCTTTTCCTCTCACTACAGTTCCTCATGAAGAGTCCCTCCCCAGCATCCCTATAGGCCCCCTTCAGATATTGAAAGGCTGCTATGAGGTCTCCACGCAGCCCTCTTTTCTCCAGGCTGAGCAGCCCCAACTTTCTCATCCTATCTTCAATTGGGAGGTGCTCCAGTCCCCTGATCATCCTCGTGGCCCTCCTTTGGACTTGTTCCGACAGTTCCATGTCCTTTTTATGTTGAGGACATATGTAGTCTACTTCATACTTTGCCAAGAAAGGTCAGACAAGATGATCTTTTAGGTCCCTTCCCACCTGTGATTTTATGATTCTTTTTTCAAAAACAACAAAACAAATCCAAAACAAATCCACCTATAGGAGCCTCTCTCTGAAACCTTAGTCACTGGGATCAATCTGGCTTTTTGCCTCTCTGTGCAAAGCATAATCACAAAGCAAGCACCCTACTGTGAAGGGCAATATTTGACTCCTGTGGTATGACAACTGCATCTGCCAGCTGCTAAATTAAAGTGATGAGGTTCTCAATTCCTCTATTTGGCTAGGCAAACTACAGTTAGTTGTAGTATAGCTATTCAATATTTTTACATTTCAAAACAGACAGAACCTAACTTTTAGGTTTATGTGCTTAGTTATGTGTTTAGTTAAAAATGTCAGCCTGCTTATCCATAGATATATAGATAGAAAGACAGATAGACGGACAGACAGACAATAATACTCCTCAGATCCAACATTCTTATTAGGTTCATCCTATTTTTACTAGAACCATTGCTATCACACTGGTCTCCTCCCCCTTTTCCACATCTTGTCTGTAATATGGTCACTGTCAATAAGCTGGAAACCTACTACTAAAACCAGTATGCCTCTTTTTCTAATCAGCGTGGAAGGAAAGTTAGCAGAAGGGAATTTCTTCATACACCTTTGAGAATCTTTTACATGCAAAAAGAGAAACTGAAATCTAGGTTGCTAATAATTAAAGCCATTAAAGGATTACTTAAGTTGGTGTGCGTATCAACAATGCACTGTTGCAAAGGGATTTTAAAAAGGTTTTTCCATTTAAGAGGGTTTTTCTTATCCTTCTAATAGTTCTTAATAGAAAGTGTTGTTCTTTTTAGTGGGGAGAAGGGGCAAAATGAGCTCTCTCCTTGGAGAATTTGTAATGCTTCCCAAACATTCCAGAAACTTTAAATAAAAATGTAAATGAGAGAACTTCTTGTTTTATTGAAAACTTATTTAATGAGTGGAAATTACTTGCCTCTATTTAGGTCAATACATTTTTAGGCTTTAAGAAATCCTTAAATTGAGGCTGCTTCATGTCCTTCACAGCACAATATACAGAAACATATCCAGCAATTTTGGCATCAAATCTTAAATTCTGGTTATGGTTGAACATATTTTTTAGAGACTTCAACTGGTAGGGACTGCTGTATTTTGAGATAAGTTGTTCCACCTGTAAAATGCCCCTGCTCCTTCTTTTTTTTTTTTTTTTTTGCCAAGATTAAATATTTTTACCATGATAAGAAATGTATTCTTTAGGTGCCTGTAAGCTAGTTTCTCTCAATTAAGCTAGGTAGATTTTCTCAATTAAGCTGACAGCATAGTTTTCCACTTTTGCAGGGAACCTTCTGGAACCTGGCATTAGGAATGGACTCGGAACTTTATCCATATTCTTACAAATGCAGTATTCAGAGGTATTGCTCTTTCTTAGTCAATATTCTGCCTTTAAAATTCCACATTATTCTCTGAACTTTGTAACAGGACTTCCAGTTAGTGAACCTGTCTGTGACTCTACCTACATAACAGCAGTTCAAGACAACGCTGCCTACTTTGTAACAGAAATTTTTTTCTCAGAAGAAAGACCTAAAATTTTTGTTTAAGTCAACATTTAGCTGTAATAAAATTAATTTTATTTAAGGAAGCTTGTGCTGTCAGACAACTCTGTCCTTATTTACTTTTTGAAACATTAACACCTTTCTCCATTTCCCTGAAACTTTCTCAGTGTTGTCTAAATTGCCTATAAAACAGTTGTCACAACTCTGCACATTCAGATGTTCCTTAACATCCTTAGCCAAGTTTAATTCTAAGTGGGTTTTAGCTTTCCTAAGCTGGTCCCTAGCTTCTCGGACAGCTTCCCTGTATTCTCCGCAGGCTTCCTGTCCTTGCTTCCACCTTTTATAAGCCTCTTTTTTACCCCTTGAAGTTTTCTCAGCAGGTCCTTATCCACCCAAGGAGGTCTCCTGGCCCTCCTGCAGCACTTCCTTCTAGTTGGGACGCATCTCTCCTGAGCTTGTAGTAGGTGATCCTTGAATATTAACCAATAGTCTTGGGCCCCCCTGCCCTCTAGGGCTATATCCCATGGAACCTTACTGAGCAGGTTCCTGAGGAGGCCAAAGTCTGCTCTCTTGAAGTCCAGGGCAGTCAGCTTGCTGCACTCTCTTCTCACTGTCCTGAGGACCTCGAATGCCACCATTTCAAGATCACTGCAACCAAGGCTGCCCTGGAGCATCATGTTTCCAACCAGCCCTTCCCTGTTGGTGAGCACGAGGTCAAGCATGGCACCTCTCCTTGTCGGCTCTTCTATTACTTTCAGGCGGAAGTTGTCTTCCACACAATTGAGGAACCTCCTGGATTGCTTGTGCTGGGCAGTACTGTCCCTCCAAATAAATAACTTAATATTTATAACTGAAATTTTTTATCTGAAAATGAAGGATGACTCCTCACCACCAGCAAATACTCCAGCTTAGTTAGGGGTTTATCCTTCTGAGTGGTAGGACACGGATGCGAATGCTGTGATTATGCCCAGGTCAAAAGTGAGAACAGACAAGAGGAGCCTCTTTCACATTGTGATCATCTACTAGAAATTATTTTTGCCTTTATCAAATATTTACCAAAATATTATAAAAATATAAACTGCCTTTATGTCAAGGAAGTTTGTTGATTCCTATTATGAATTCATGTACTTTTTTTACTGATCACAGCCATACTATTAAGACAAGTTTGTAATAACAAAACAGACAGATGTATAAAAATTATAGTTGTTACCTGTAAAAACGATTGTGCATTTAAAATGCAAAACAAACCCAGAAACAAAATATCTGTGAAACCTGAATACTTTAAATTTGGTCATATCATACTTCCTTGCCTGATTTATTAAAAGTCCAATAATAGATCTTCATTCATATTGACTTCCCAAGAAAATTTATGCCACCAGCTTTACACAAGTGTCAGGCTGAGCTCTGTGGGGCAGAGATTCTTTTCTGGTCTGATTAGTGAGACAGTTTCCAACAAAGCCTATGGTCTTTTTAATAAAAATATTGTTGTCAAGTAAAACTAACAAAAACAAACAGGAAAGCTACTTATTGGTAGGACTAGGAATTCAGTCTACCTAAATGCTGTGCAGTTTACCTGCAGTACAAATGGAAAGAACAAAGATCTGTTGAGGCAGGAAACACTGGTGTGTCAGATAGTCTGTCTTGACTTGAAGAGGTGAACCAAAATTTGGAAATACTTTTCTATCACAGGTTTCATCACCCCTCTTTGGAATCTAAAAAGTTCAAAGAGAAATAAAAATTCAAAGAAAAACATGATTCTTTATCATATACCCGCACAGCAATCACAAACAACTTTTCTGATACAGCCCTATTGGAATTTTTCTTACAAATGATGTTTCTCATAGACTCTCTTCAATGTAATTTGGTAGCTACCTGCACATTTTGCCAGAAATAAGACTGAGGTCCTCTCATTAACTTTTACTAACAGAATTTTATTTTTATTAAAGCAATAAAATTTTAAATAATCCTGTGAGGAAAAAAGGGCCTTTCATTATCAAAGAAATTCATAGCAGCTTATCTCTTTAAGCAGCGTCACCTAGTTAGCCATAACTTATTTGCTAGGAGAGGAATCATCAGCTGGGAAGAAGACAAAGGCCAGTTTCCAGAAATGCAACCTTGCCTTAGAGCCAAATTTGCAAATCCATTCAGAAAAAAAAGAAAAAGACGCATTAGTGAATACACCCAGTACGCACAGACTGAATGATAGATCATCCATTTTCACATACAGCCAACCCTATGGCATAAACAGCTGTCTTGGCAGAACACACAATCTCCCTTCTAGCACATACTGTTGGCATATGTATGGCAATTAAGTGTACATTTGCCTCTCATAAAGCTTGTATTTACTTTAAAGCAAAAGGGACTCCACCCAACACATTTTCTTATACTCAGCTTCCTCTAAAAGTACAGCTCCAAACTGAGTTGCTGCGACTTGGCTTTATAATAATTTATTTCATGAATCTCTGTTGTCATTAAATTGAAGATATTGTTATTGGAAATCTTCAGCATACTTTTTTTGCATTCTGTCTGTGAGGTCTTGATAATAATTTAATTCAGACAAGGAAGTAATAGTAGCAAGAAAACAACTGATGTTGCGTTTGTTAGGTGTGTTATTCCTTTTCTATCTAATTTGCAGAACTAGCATCACCATGACAGAAATTGCACTGATGACTTCCAAAAACCCACAGAGTATCTGGAGTTGTGTAATGCCCTTTACCACAGTCACAGTCCCTGGAGAGCAAGCCATCCCAGTCTTGCTGTAAAAATCCTGACTTTGCTCTTCCATTCATCCATCATGCCTGCAACTGCACTCATGAGACTATGAGAGTTACTGGAAACAATTTCTACCTGTACACCATGTCTACAATGGCTCCTTCGGTAGGAGAGCTAAGCAAATGAGCTCAGAAAGAATCAACAAAAAACTGCCGTTCTCACCCAGAGGTGGGAAGTGTCAATGTAAAGTCAGAGGGAGATCAGGAAAAGCCTTGTGGAGTCCCTAGGAAGAGCTGCAAACAGGAGATTGAGCAACTCAAGAACTAGAGAAAAACACACTGATCATGGAAATGAAATTGCTGCTACTGCAAAAAACCATCATCAGTGGGTAACGAGACTGCTCAGGCTTGCACAGCTGGGTAAGACTGGGGAACATTTTGATCCAGCAATGAGGCTTAAACTTTGGGAGCTACACTGTATACCCTGTTTACGGAAATTGAAAAAACATATTCAGTTTTAGTCTGCTTTGCCAAGAAGAAATGCACACTTTACAGATTTCAAGAATGTAATAAATATGCAGTTTAAAGAATTTAGCAGTCATGTTGCTTAGAATTCAAAGCTTCAGACAATTTTAGTTTTATTTGTTCAGTATTGCTTATTGATAAATTGAGAGTGCTTTTTTAAAGTCAATTTCTACCTTCAGAAAAGATAAGTCTGACTAAACAGCTGTCTTATCCTGCCTACAGAGATCTATGAACAATAGCACTACATAACCTCTCTCTCACTGACTAATTTCTTTGAGTGAAGATCGTTTTAATTGTAGCTGCACCTACACCTACAGTAATTATTGTAAATATTTTTTTAAGTCATTTACATATAATTGTCTTATTCACAGTGAGGTGTACTGCAACATTAACAACTGTAAAATTCAGCATACTTAACTCTTAAAATATTATGTGCATTTTGGACCTAGCCAAACAATAGATTTTGACGTCAGGAACTTTTTAATTGTTGAATATACAATTCAAAATTGAATAGAATTGTAAGACTCGTATCTAAAAATATGACTGTTATGGGACTGAGGACCATGTAGAAATTAGCTTTAAAAAATGCTAGGGCCCTGTTTAAAAAGGTTAGGTAAAACTTGAAGAGGATAGGAGTGCAAAGAGAGAGGAAAATCAATTTAATAGAGGATCTGGAGAACACTTCTCACGGGGGTTCAATCACAAAAATCCTGTGTGCTACTGCAATATGAAACTTTGGTGATTCAATGCAATAACTGGAGATGAAGGCGCCTCTTTTTATTATGAAGGATGCTTATGAGAAGACAGAAACAGACAAAAAAAAAAAAGACAACAGCTAGAGAATACTTGACGGAGACTTTAATCTTCTATTAATATGCAAATTTTGTTCTTTAGGACCTTAGAAAGAGATGATTTTTTCATAGGCTATTTGAAAAGTGTCTTACTCTCCCAGAGGTCCTTCTTGTATGAATCCAAGTGAAACACTGCATTTATGCTAATTCTCCAGATACTCCTGTATGCACTATTTTCTTTTTGAAATTATAAGGAGTTTATTGAACCACATTTGTAGAACATTCCACAGCTGATTTCATTCTAAAGATCTCTTTTAATAGAGCTGAGTCCCCTGTTGATCTTTGTCACATGACAATGTTAAGAAAGATCGTATTCAAGAGTAATTGAAGAAATAAAAAGTCTGCATGAAAATTTAGATGAGTTTCTGACCAAAAATGGATATTTTTATCTTCATAATCAACCTTAATCACATATGTGCTCCTGGAAATACACAAAAATATTTTCTTCAGTAAATGCCACTCTTCAGAGCAAAAGCAGTTTTACTGCAGAAATAACACCTTTATTGATTTATATTCAACAATGCATTTAATAATTTCCTTTATACCTAGTCATAAGCATTATTTTCTTAGTGAACAATCAAAATAAAAACATCAAAATCTTGCTTCCTACCATGGAAAGGGAAACAAGGAATTTTTTATTTTAATTTTTTCTTGTATTTGTACACTTGGCCTCCTTCCACCCATTCAGCCTGCAACAAATTAATCATGTTCCCTCCGTATTTTCTGCATAGAAAAGACAGAACAAAATTATGAGTAAAGAATACTTCTTTTGCAAGATTTCCTCACGTTCTGTGTTTTTGTTCATGACTAAGAAAAAGAGGTTTAGCTCTAAAAAATGTTTGTGAAGTTAGAAATCATCATGAAGTTTTAAGCTTTTTTGTCTTATTATTTAAATAGGTGTAATGATTTGATCAAACTTTCCACAGTGAATCCTCTTTGTGAGACATCCCACATGAATGCCTTCCTGCTCAGATCCTTCATAGAATGGCAGCTGAATTTTTTGATCTTTTTTGGCTTTTATGAATTGGGGATAACTCCACCATTGTGAAATGTACTACTTTTGTATAGCAATAAAACTGGTGAGGGAGAGAGACTTATGCACTGGAATTCCATCAACACATTCTGTGAAAATAAAAAGAAAGTACTATACTCCCTTTTAGCTGCGTGAACAATATGGAAAGTTAAACAGGGCTCCAAAACATGATCATGCAAAAGGTAGTCTTTCATAGGACTACTGACAAGTGTTAGAGATTCATTTGGTGATTTTTTAACATTTCTCTAATATTTGTTATTTGATATTATAGAGAGGACACAAATTGTATACTTCTAATTGTCCTGATATGTTTGATGTCATTATTCAATTTAAGGACAATGCAAAAGAATTCAAATTAAAAAAGCAACAAATTTTTTTTCCCCTCGAAAACATATATCAATCAGATGCGTTCACTTGTCAATTTCTACAATGTGTATAATAAGCAACAATTAAGACAGCAGTCACAAAAAACCAAATACATGTACTGCAGAAAGTGAATACGTGTTTCTCAAGAAGGTTTATATTATCAGGTATGCTGCACCTAAGATCAAGGAGACCAACATTCGTCATCTGTGGTCAAAGCTTCTTGGAGTTCCTTCTTTCTTAGCTATCTATGCGCTTGACACAGTTATAGACACCATTCTGCCTCTGGAGAAAAGAGGTGTCAGGGTCCTGGCAAAAAAGGGGAGGCAGGACAGGCTGGGTAAATGCAGGATTACACATGCTAAAAGCCAGAGATGCTGGAGAAGGACCTAAACAGTGTCAGTAGCTGTTGGGATTCTTTTTGTTTAAAGACACAGTTTTAGCAAATTAAAAACAAGAAGCAAATAAAAAAATAAAATATAGCAACAATCAGACAGTTTAGTTGGCATTAATTTTATGAATCAATTTAATCTGACTACACATCAGTAAACACAATGATTGCCATACCCTGTAGGGGATGATTTAAATAGCACAGAAGTAAAGAATGAGAGAGGATGTGGTAGACTAAGTGATCACAGCCAGTAAATGCATTGAAGGCACATTTTCAGCAGTCAGCTTCACTCACTTATGAACTGATTTTGGTTATCATCCAGAGGTCACACCAGAAAGTCTTTCTGCACCTTCCACCCTCACGTTCTCAAGGGGCAGTTTTTCACCAGTCAGTCCTCTCCACTGGCATTCAAACTGGCAGAAATGCTGTCATGTTTCTGTGTGTTTGAAAACAACTGAAGGGGGGATATTGCTCCCAGGTGGATGGGGTTTGAAGTGGCCTTCATGTGCTGTGTGAGAGTAATCCTCCCTTGGCATTTTGTTCTGGTCCATTGTCAGTATTCCTCATGTAGATATGCAATCATTGAAGTTACATTCAACCACAGTGTCTGTCACTTTCCATCCAAAGCTTCCTGCTCCCAAACCAGAAGGAAAAAAACTGCATAGAGTCCACACCTTGAGCTGTCACTCTGGATTCGGTATACTTATCTTATCTGGGCTCAGTGTCTGGCTGAAACTGCAAAGGCTGGTAAACTGTACCACTTAGCAATGGCTTAATTATGACAAACCTTAACAAAATGAACAGGACAGGCTATTAGATTATATGATAAAAGCTGGTCTGCACGGCCACAAAGAACAGAGGTGATGAAGGAATGATTGCTCAAGAAACAACTGGCCAGGCTAAATCAAGGTCCATCTGCACAAGCCCAGAGAAGTGAAGGGACACAAAGGCAGGTGGAAACCCAATGTTTTCAGAGTGAAAAACACCCTGTCCAGCCCCCTCCGGGACCTGTTCCAGGAAAAGAACTCACTGATGATAGATGAGGGAAGTCCGGGACATCTTGGAGCAAGGGTGTGGAGGAGTAAGATGATTTGCACCAGCAGCAGCTGTGGGCCTGCAGCCCCAGGGGATGCTGGGGAGTGACTCTTCATCAGGGGCCATAACAACAGGACAAGGGATAATAGGTTTAAACTTAAACAGGAGAAGTTCAGGTTAGATCTAAGGAAGAAGTTTTCTACTGTGAGGGTGATGAGGCACTGGAACAGGTTGCACAAAGAAGTGATGAATGGTCCATCCATGGCAGTGTTCAAGTCCACGTTGTACAGGGCCTTGGATGACACGGTCTATGGTGAGGCTTCCTCGCCCATGGCAGAGGGGTCAGAACTAGATGCTCTTAAGGTCCTTTCCAGTCCAAACCAGTCTGTGATTCTATGGCTGTCATCAGCTGGAGAGACTGTGATCCACAAGCAGCTAGTGGAGGGGTCCACATTGTGTCTATATTCCCACCATGGCACCTCTGTCCTACTCAGCCAGAGCAGAGTACAGCTATTGGTGATGTTTGCATTCATGTAAGTGCTCAGTGTGTATGTCTGTGGTGTGTGTGGCCAGACATGTATCTCCGTACATGCGTGGTGTATATATTTGTTCTATGTGCATGTCCCTAGTAGGAAGACATTTTCTTCGTTACTGCTGGCTGGACACGGAGCTGTAGCAGCCTCACCTCCTTTGGACTGTTGGATCAGGCACAATATACTTTCCCCTAACATAAACAATTCGGAATGCTTCTCTGTACTTCAAGGTGACCCACCACTGCACCACTAGCCAAACCTAGGATAAAAAACCCTCATTTCTCTGTTGAAGCAGGGCTAGAAATAACAGACAATGAGAACAATTTAATGGCATAGCTGCTTCAAGGAAACTACATTAGCATATTTTGTAGAGAAAACTGTTAGCACAGCCAGGTTGGTTTCACTTTCCAGATAGTGAGTCCTATCAAAGCTATCACCAGGTGCAGAGAAGGCCATAACTGGTCTCTGTTCCTCAGCACCCTTCACAATGCATGTAATATGAGAAATGCAAAGCTTCTAGAAGCACAAACATTAGTTTGAGGGATGCTTGTCCTTCCCACAAGCCTTGTTACCAGCAACCAGCAGAGGAGCAGAAGAGACAAAGGAGTCAAAAGTGTTCAGATCCCTCTATAACTCTGTCAACATCTTCTAGATATCACTGATTTATGTTATAGTAAAAAGAAACTATGATAACTCTGTTCACTGAAGCATGCAGAGATGCTGTACTGGGTGTAACCAAAGTAACTGAGGTTCAGCAGCTTGAATTGAGCTCTTTACTGCTCTGGTTAAACGATACCCACATTAGCTCATTCATTGCCAGCTCAGGTAGGTCAGCACCCTTAAATACAAATACAATTGCACACACATTGACAAACATAAAATGGTAATAAATAAAGTTTTAGAAATGAGAGCTTAAAAAAGCTTGAAACCAACAACAGAATGTCAAGGCAGACTCTAAATTCTGAAGATCTGTTTGTGAAATCATCAGGACCTCAATTACCCAACAAGTTTTATAACAATGTTATAAAGAGACACTCTGATGTATCTAAAGCTAGTTGCGTGCAAGACAGAGCGTGTGTTTTAAATGAAAAACAAAATAACTTATCTTTATGGCATAAACTGAGCTGTGGCAAAGACTAAATGACCTTCAAGTTCTCAAAAAGGCAGTGTGCATCAGTTCTTCAAAGTGACAAAGATATTACCCCAGAAACAGTTGGCAGAAACAATTAACAAGAAAATCTGAATTATACGTCATCTCAGTCAAGCATATACTTCTGGATTTTTCTCTCTATTAATGTACATCAAATTAGTAATTTCTAACAAAGGCAGTTTTAACTCCATTAGTTCCTACCCTTTCCATCTGTGCATAAGTATATATGAATAGATCAGTTGCAGGGAAAAAATTCATTGACAAAACCACATTATTTTAGTTATTTAGATATGCAGTAAGTTAGTTACAATGCATTCATCTTGTGGGTTGTAGTCTTAATTCATCTTAAAAATAGTCTTTCCATCCAACTTTATTCACTGTCTTCTCAACTTAACAGTCAGAGTGAAAGTGTATGGACTAAGAAAAAATCCCATTTTCCATTACAAATAGGTGTTTTGCAGTTAACTAAATCACTGAGAACTAGATTGCCATACAATTAAAATAGAAAACAGTGCCACACAGGGTTCCTGTCTGAATTCAGAGACTGCTCAAGAAGCAGGTAACCACAGAACAAAAACATGTAGACAGAAGATAAGGATGTTTTTATATAATGGGTCTTTTAATCTTGTGTATGCTTATATATGTTCTTCATATTAAACAATGTATAAGCAAGATTATGTCCTTCTATAATGAATCCTTTTTTACATGTCTTCAGCTTCCAGTCAAGCGAAAGTGTATCATTGCTCCAGCCAGAGTCTTATGCGCTAGACTATTCTGAAATTCTGTTACTACACATTTTGGTGCTTTGCTCTAGAAACTCCTTATTCTGGCAATCAAACTGGAAAACAAAACAAAACAAAACCCAGTGGTTTTGTTCAAATAGACTCTCCACTGTGGAGTTCAGTGGCATGAAAGCATTACATTTTGATTTCACTAAATAAAGAACTCCATTTGACCAAGACCCTGCAGATGTGTGTAAGGACTCATAAGAAAAAAGGTGGGGTAATGGGCTGATGTAATCTTTGCAAGATGGGAGAAAAAAAAACCTAAAGAAATGGACAGCTCTGTTTCCCCATTTGTTCCTGACAGTTGCAAGTATCAATATAATTGCAAGCTGTTTAAACTGGTTTTATTAATTTAAAGTATTGTATGGAGAGATATTTCTGTATTTCCTAAGTAGACAAAACAGCCTGAGACATAACTAGCTTTTCTCTTTGAAAAGGTACATGAGAGATCTCCTGCTTTACAATGAGTGTGATCTCCAACATCAAAGATGAAATTGATATTCAAGGATCACCTACTGCAAGCTCAGGAGCGATACATCCCTACTAGAAGGAAGTGCTGTAGGAGGGCCAGGAGACCTCCTTGGATGGATAAGACCTGCTGAGGATAATCTGAAGAGGCTTGTAAAAGGTGGAAGCAAGGACAGGAAGCCTGGGAAGATTACAGGGTTGTTGTCTGGGAAGCTAGGGACCAGGTTAGGAAAGCTAAAGCCCACTTAGAATTAAACTTAGCTAGGGATGTTAAAGATAACAAGAAGGGATTCTATAATTACACTGCAAATAAAAGACAGGCTAGGGACAAGGTGGGCCCTCTCCAGAAGCTATCGGGAGAACTGGCTACCCTGGATTTGGAGAAGGCTGAGGTTCTTAACGACTTCTTTGTCTCAGTCTTCGCCGCGAAATGCTCTGACCATACCACCCAAGTCTTGGAAGGCAGACGCAGGGACAGTGAGAATGAAGACCCTAGACCCACTGTAGGAGAGGATCTGCTTTGAGACCATCTTAAGAACCTGAACGTATACAAGTCCATGGGACCTGATGGAATCCATCCGCGGGTCCTGAAGGAGCTGGCAAATGAAACTGCTAAGCCACTGTCCATCATAGTTGAAAAATCATGGCAGTCAGGTGAAGTTCCCGGCAACTGGAAAAAGTGCAATATAACCCCCATTTTCAAGAAGGGGAAAATGGATGATCCAGGGAACTACAGAGCAGTCAGTCTCACCTCTGTGCCTGGCAAAATCTTGGAGCGGATTCTCCTGGAAGGCATGCTGAGGCACATGAAAAGCAACAAGGTGGTTGGTGACAGCCAGCATGGCTTCACTAAGGGGAAATCCTGCCTGACCAATCTGGTGGCCTTCTATGATGGGGCTACGGAAGTGATGGACAGGAGTAGAACAGTTGATGTCATCTACCCAGAACTGGGCATAGTGTTCGACACTGTCCCACACAACATCCTTGTCTCTAAGTTGGAGAGAGTTCAATTTGATGGGTGGACCACTCAGTGGATAAAGAACTGGCTGGATGGCTGCATGCAAAGAGTTGTGCTCAGTGGCTCAATGTCCAGCTGGAGACCAGTAATGAGTGGTGTCCCTCGGGGGTCGGTGTTGGCACTGGTCTTGTTCAACATCTTTGTTGGTGACATGGACAGTGGGATTGAGTGCGCCCTCAGCAAATTTGCCGATGACACCAAGCTGTGTGGTTTGGTTGACACGTTGGAGGGAAGGAATGCCATCCAGAAGGACCTTGACACGCTTGTGAGGTGGGCTGATGCTAACCTGATGAAGTTTTACCATGCCAAGTGCAAGGTCCTCCACCTGGGTCAGAACAATCCCAGGCACAGCTACAGGTTGGGCAGAGAAGAGATTCAGAGCAGCCGTGCGGAGAAGGACTTGGGGGTGTTGGTTAATTAAAAAATGAACATGAGCCAGCAGTGTGTGCTTGCAGCCCAGAAAGTCAACCGTATCCTGGGCTGCATCAAAAGGAGTGTGACCAGCAGGTCGAGGGAGGTGATCCTGCCCCTTTGCTCTTGTGAGACCTCACTTGGAGTATTGTGTGCAGTTCTGGTGTCCTCAACATAAAAAGGACATGGAACTGTTGGAACAAGTCCAAAGGAGTGCCACGAGGATGATCAGGGGACTGGAGCACTTCCTGTATGAAGCTAGGCTGAGAAAGTTGGGGCTGTTCAGCCTGGAGAGGAGAAGGCTGTGTGGAGACCTCATAGCAGCCTTCCAGTATCTGAAGGGGGCCTATAGGGATGCTGGGGAGGGACTCTTCATGAGGGACTGTAGTGAGAGGAAAAGGGGTAACGGGTTCAAACTTAAAGAGGGGAAGTTTAGATTGGATATGAGGAAGAAATTCTTTCCTGTAAGGGTGGTGAGGCACTGGAATGGGTTGCCCAGGGAAGTTGTGAATGCTCCATAGCTGTCAGTGTTCAAGGCTGGGTTGGACAGAGCCTTGGGTGGCATGGTTTAGTGGGAGGTACCCCTGTCCACGGCAGGGGGGTTGGAACTAGATGATCTTAAGGTTCTTTCCAACCCCAACTATTCTATGATTCTATGATTGCATCAAAGGAATGCTGTTCTCACACTTACTGGCATGAAACAACCCATTATTGCTCAGAATTTTGTCATGATTTAAAGAAAGAAAAAAGGTTTTTTTTCTATTGTTTTATAGAACATAAGATTGCTTTATTCTTGCCTCCATACTAAGGTTTTGTAAGTATACCAATTTCCTCCATATACGTAGGAAATTAGTACTGAAAACAGATCTTTCAATTTAGCTATGCCTGCCTCCTCTTTGCTAACACTCTAGGGAGTGCAAAAGACGTAATTAATCAAGATTAGACTAATCTTCATGATAGCTAGAGATTTTAAAGCATCTAAAGCACTTATCCCTTCCAAAAGCATTTTTAAGCAAGTCTACCATCATAATGGCTGAACATGATATTTACTTTTCAAAACAAAATGAGACTCAGCAATGCCCTCAATCTTCAGACAAACTGTCATAGAATCATGGAATACCACCTATTAGCACAGCCAGTGTTGCTTCCCGCTCAATTAAACTTTGTCATGGTTTAAGCCCAGCCTTAACTCAAAAAAAACCACACAGTCACTTGCCTCACTCACCTCCCTTTCTTCCTCCCCCCCCCCCCCGCTCATAGAGGGATGGGGTGGAGACTTGAAAGAATGTAACTCCCATGGGTTGAGATAAGAACAGGCCAGTAACTAAGGTGTAACACAAACCACTACCGCTACCACCAATAATAATGATAAGGGAAGCAACAAGGGAAGAGAATACAACTGCTCACCACCCACCAACCGATAACCTGCGCAACTGAGAAGTGATCTAACCCTCCCGGTTAGCTGCCCCCAGTTTATATGGTGGGCATGACGTGCTGTGATATGGAATACCTCTTTGGTCAGTTTGGGTCAGGTGTCCTGTCCCTGCTTCCTCCCTGCTTCTCCTCCTCCCTGACAGAACATGAGACTCAGAAAGTCCTTGATCAGACTACACATTACTGAGCAGCAACTGAAAACATCAGTGTTATCAGTGTTGTTCACAGGCTGAAAGTCAAAACCACAGCACTGCACCAGCTACTAAGAAGGAGAAAAATGACTGCTACTGCTGAACCCAGGGCACTCTTTTTTCACTTTCTTTTCACTTTTCCCTCCCCTTTCCAGCTCTCCTTTCACTAATATACATGCTGTCCCTATGCATGAAAATCATAATTCATCTGATTTGTTCTTATGTGGTAGACTTCTCAGATAAACTTGTAATTGATGTAAAGCAAGAAATAAGTAGTTGCAAAAATACCTTTCTGCTATGCAGGATGAAGGAGCTGCAAATTTGTAGTAGCAGACTGAGTAGAAGAGAATGGATTTTGGAAAAATAGCATCCAGAGGTTGCAAAGAGTAAGCAAAGGAAAGCAAAGCATGTATTAGTGCCTGCGTTTCCCTACATCTCTACCTGTACCTGATTGCTGTATCTCATTTTCAAAGGTAGTTCTCTAGTATATATGAAAGAAAAAATTACTCCTGTCTTAGCAATGGCTCGTGAAACAAAACACATATCTTTGTATTCTTTCTGGTATTGTCATCATCAGGATAGCTGTTTGGCTTAATGAAATCTAGCTAAGTTCTACCAGTAAGAACACTATGTAATGTTTTACCTCTGTTTTCAGTGCAGCTGCTAATTGTCTAGTGAGTACAGAACTGAAGAATAAGAGAAATTATAGAGTATATACTTGGTAAACATTAGTTGATCAAAAGGAAACGGTCAGAAAAAAACAGTTATGAGTTTCACATTATTTTTGCTGAGACTTGCAGACTTTTATAGGGGCTGTAATTTATTACAAAGACCTCCAAAGAGGTAATACCATAAGATTCTGTGCAGCCTTTCTGAGTTTGCTCACAGACAGTATTTCTTTTGGGATGACTTTTAATTTGGTGAAAGATATGAAAACTTTTATCATTTTAGTATTTTAATAACATAAATGTGAAATATTATATAGGGAAGAGGAATTTTGCTAACCTCAAAGAACTCCATTACTTTCCTATTTAATTTTTTGGATCACATTTTCATTTACACAGATCTTAATTTACACAGAATTCAAAAAAGAACACAGCACCAAAAAGATATACCAAGATTTTCTTCCCACAATTCTTATTATAAATTTGCCCTGCTCTTCTGCTTTTAAACTGTATAGCCAGCTCATTCTGTACTGCACTTTTCTTTAATTCCTGTTGCTGTTATAAAATTTGAGCATTTATCAAACAGTAGGGTTAAGAATAGGTAGACATCGGAAGATAAAAGAACTAGGGACAGTGTTACATACATTGTTGAAATGTTTATCCTTTCTCTCCACAATGCTGCCGAAGGTGAAATTCTCCAGTGTCGATGTTCAAAAAATAAAAAGCTGACTATTTTCTGTTCAAAGAATGACAGCACAGACTTATCATCTGCATTCTGACCACCATGAACTGTCGTTCCAAGATGCAGCAAAAATATTGTTGCAGTACAGTATAAAAATTATAATGATGTTGTCTGTTTTTTATAGAGCTACTTAAAAGGTCTGCAACAGGAAGCCACACAAGTCCTTCAGAGTGTGTAACCTGCTCTGCTGTTCACACAGCACCCTTTTTCCCACCATCTAAAAAATGCAGCCTGTGCACAACCACAGGAAACACAGCCAGCTAAGAATCTTCACTACAGTTTTTCAGCCAAGTCAGTCTGTTTAGCTAGCAAACCCCTAGGAAATCCTTGTACCTGTCACAGCCTCTGCTCTCTTGAGGGATCCAGCACTCTTTGTGCAATCACTTCTGTTTCTTGCACACATAAATAAATACCACAGGAGTATCTGCTATCTCAACTCTCACAAGCAGCACAAAAACATCCTTGACTGGCACTTGAATCACTCATTCTACTGAAGTTAAAAAATGTAGCTAAAGTAAATATGATCAATGCTTGCTTTTTCAGCAGCAATACCACATAATTTCACCACAAACATGAGAAATGCCTAAAGAAGATAAATATTTCAATACTGTGCCAGGCTTGGGAATTTTACATCCCATATTGTATTTTCCAGCTTCATCAAAAAGTATAGCATTTAGCTAATTTTCAGAATGTCAAATGGACATTTTTTGACTGTAGCACAGGCCTCACTGATTTGCTACTATGTAATACAAGATGAGAAGAATGGAAACATTAGTGATCCACTGGAAATAGGGCAATAGAATGATTAAGGTTGAGAATCATCTTTAAAGTATAGAAGTATAGTGTAATTACCCTCTTGATAGCATTCTAGCTGAGAACAAACATGTCTTTATGAAATTGCAATGATAGTGTCTCTATTTACAACTTTCTTACTATCAAAAATCAAAGAAGTTTAGTAGAACATAGTGGTAAAACTTGACTATGACACTGTTAGAAAACAAATTTCATCTACAACAGAAGGTGAAGTTTTCATGTATGTAAACAGTTTGACTTGTAAAATGTTAATCTAGAAAGCTCTATATAGAAAGGAGAAAAGAAAAAAGACCATATATAAAGACCCAGCAAAAGACAGCACAACGGCAAGATCCAAAGCACTATGCAGAAGACGTATACAGAATGGAGTAATCAAACATTAATGTCACTAGTGGGGAAAATAAACCACAAGCAAACAAACAAATAATAACCCACACCAAACAACAGCAAAAATCCAAGCAAAAATAACCAAACACCCTAAGAGATTTCTAGAACCTAATAGTATCAACATAAATTATTGTTATAAAGGTAATAAAGACAGAGTGTGTTCTGTTTGCTATGCATGGTAAAAAAAAGCCAGTAGGAGAGAAAAGAGAGAACAAAAGCTTAAAAATAAACAACAAATAACACAAATTCAGGAAAGTTCAGTTGCATATTTGTGTGTATATATATATCTAAGTTATCAATTTAATGTAATTTTATGTATTTTTGACATGCTCCCTTAGATAAAGAGCTATATGCAATATATAGCATAGCTCTAACACAGAATGAAGCTACTGATACACTCACAGGTGCTTCAGCTAGCAGTTTCTTCTTTTTTATGCCTCCAAGGATTGACACGCATGCAATAATAGAAGGTTTCTTTCCATCCAGCTGAGAATAAGGTAAAGTTTAGGGGAAATTCAGAGTTTCCTAATTAAAGTAGTTACCCCGACAACATTAAGCAACAATAAACATTACAGTGCAATACAATATTAGCTGCTTGTACTTATCTATTTGTCTAGACATGCTCTTTTTCTGTGAACTCGTGCAGTTTCAAGAATACAATTATAAACCTTTCTCACATGCAGTCTCAGATCCTTCAGTATTCCTTTGATTTTAGTGGAATTAACACCAGGTGGAGATCTGGGCCAAAGATTCAGAACTTCTAAAGCTTTTTGGCACTAAATAGAGATTTCTCACATCTTTGCCCTATGTCTTTCTCATGTGGGAGCTCTAGTCCCTCAAGGTTTGAAAATCCAGAACTGGGGAGCAAGTTTCCCTAATTATGTTCTGCCTCATGCTTTCCTTTTGCAGTTCTTGGACATTGCCTGCAAATACCTAGTTTCATGCTGGCTTCTCAGACTCTACCACCAGCATCAACCTGCTCTGTGAAGAGGTCACATTCAGCCTACCTCAAAAAGTAGGTAACAGACAGTGAAAGTTCTTTTTAGGGCTGTTGTAGTATTTAATTCGTCTTCTCTTCCCAAAAAAAAAAAAAAAAAAAAAAAGAATAATAATACTTCACCCTTTCGAAAGGCAGAAACCTGCTTTACACAGATAAAGGAATCCTTCTCTTACAGATCACCAGCCTTATAAACTGATGGATGTAGAAAGTTAGAAATGTTTCCTGCAAGTATTGTTTCAATATTGACTGCAAGCCAGTACTCATAACAAGGACATATGGTGTTTTTAAACTAATCAATGATATTGTTATCTAGTCCAGCTCAGCTGTCTGCTTCAGAAATATTAAAGAAGTAGAATTAACTGTGATGAAGTTTCATATCAAGGAAACGCTTCAAGTAGGGAGTTGTCGTGAGAACACTTGAAAAATTATTGAAAGCTCTTCCTCACATAAGGAATAAGTTTTGTAAATTTTTCAAGACAGGAAGCAGGCTTGGGGTAAGTCTTCTGGAGTGTTGAAAATTTTACGGTGGTTTTTAGATAGCTTTTCAAGTTAGAATCTCATACTTTTTTACTTCTCCATAGCTTATAGTAAGTAATAAGACCTAGCTATTTGACAAGCATTTTTATAGTAGTTTCTTTCTCTACAGTTGAAACTTGGATTTCTGTACTATTCCCACATGGCACAATGTTCAAAGGAGATGAATTTTTAATTAGAACAAACAGGATGCCTCTTTAACTACAATACAGACAATACACTACTAGTCTAAACCAAATTTTTAAAAATCCTTTAGCTCTACAAATCCAGGAAATACTAACTCACTACTACTTTGCCCTGGTTTTAAATGAGTTATGCAGTGAAGAATGCAAGTTCTCAGGCAGAAGGATTTACTAAGTTACAAAAAGTTGAGGATATTCTCAAGCTTTGCTCTTTCCAGTTTTACATTATTTTTGCAAAACTTTATTTTAATCTTTGTTTGTCATCCTACAGCTACAGTTGCAAGTAGAGCAAATGAGTCACACATATATTAGACTAGACAGGTTATAACATTTTCAATAACCACTTCTTTATATAACTGTCAAGCAAAAGACAGAAAGGGACAGCAGTCTTGTTACATTTTCTATCTAGGTAATTAAAGAACTAGTTCTAAAAAAAAGAAAAAAAAAAAACAAAACAAACACCATAAAAATATCCTCTTTCAGGAAGGACAGGCTGGAGACACAAGAAGAGGGTGTCATCCTCTACATAGTGACCAGCTGGAGTGCACAGAGCTCTGCCTGGGGTTGGACGAGGAGCCTGATGAGACCATATAGGTCAGGATTAAAGGAAGAGCAGGAACAGGGGCCACTACAGTGGGGGTCTGCTACAGACCACCAGGCCAGGAAAACCAAGAAGATGAGGCCCTTTATAGACAGATAAGAGCAGCCTCACATATCATCCACCCCTATATCTGCTGGAGGGACAACACAGCATGGCATAAGCAATATAGAAGCTTCCTGGAATGTGTTGGCAATTACTTCCTTCCCCAAGAAATAGAGGAGCCAATAAGGAGTAGTGCTATGCTGGACCTTTTTAATATTTTTTTTCAACACATTATTTCCTGGTGGAATAAGTTGCTTTAGAGCAAACTAGTCGGGAGAATTACAGTTTGAACAAGCCTAACTGTAGGCATGTAAGTGTACTTAACAGCTGGCTGCTAAGTAAATGCAGGAGGCTGTGCATAGACCTTATGTACTGATTGGAAGACAATTTCTCCCTACATATTGCATAAACAGAGTTTTCTTCCTGAAGAATAAAAAAGAAAGGAAAAGAAAGAAGAATGGAAAAGAGAATGAAAATAGAAACGAACAAAATGTTATCATAGAGAAGAGATCCTTTTCAAAATATTCTTAAGGTGATTAAATTATTCAGGGTTGGTAATGCTGTGGAAGTCAGCTCAATGTAAAAAAAAAAAAGTATCTATGATCCACTAAAATGATCCATTAAAGAAAATCTTCATTGCTTGTTTGTGAAGGGAGAACAAGTTTCAACAGAATTTCTCTGGGCGTCTTTCCAGTCAGCCCAATACTTGCCTTTGTATCATTTCCCTCATTATATATATGAAATAGTATAATAGGCCAAATATGTGCCAGAGCTAACAAAATATACTCAGGCTTAAGAGGAGAATTAAAGCTAATTTTAATCTTTTACCGTGTAACTGAGTTACACTCAAAGGTCAATTTACCTTCAATGACAGAACACGTCCTGAAATGTCTTAATTGTTGTGCCAACAAGAAAACACATCTTTTCCATTTTTTCTTATGTTGCTCAGAGTTCTGGCATGGTTTCTGCTCTCTGGTGCTGTAAAAAATCTAGGAATATAGCATCACACCAGAGGGAAGGATCATGTCAAGGGGAACGGAAGATAGGTAACAACTATCAACCTCTTCCCATTTTACAACTTAAGAATAGGAGGGAAAAAGTTACATCACATGACAGAGAGTAGCATACAACAGAAGACTGGAGATACGGCAACACTAGTAGCTCTCAGCTCTGCTTTGTCAAAGATTCACTGTTATAGAATTTAGGTGGTCTCTCAGCGAGACTATGAGACAATGTGAAAAATCTGAAAAAATCCTGTGTGGAAAAAGAAGACACATGTGCTGCAAAATAATACATAGGCTCCTCTGGCCCTTAATCGCCCTTACTTGGTAAGTTAGAACAAGGTGTCATGGAAACATGGGAAAGAAAGACGGAGGAGTGAGTGAATGAACTGCCTGAGAGGCTTAAACCACAACACAAGGTAATTGTTCATTTTTCTGCTGAGTCTGGCACTAAAAACTATTTTGGACATAACAATATCTTTGTAAATTCATCAGCCTGTTCTGAGAAGTAATGAATGGTGGAACTAGCACCCCAGAAGAAAAACCAGCACTGCTACACTGACAAAGTCACTCACTGGTTTAGATCTTTGCCTGTGAGGTGCTGCCAAAATTCATTCACCTCCTTTATTTGTGGTGACTTGATCCAAGCTTTCTACTGAGCTGAATAGCACCTGAGCTCCCAGGGTAGTGCTCTGATCTCCTCTCCACTGGATGAAGTACAATCCCTTCTTAGAAAGAAATCTGATGAGAAAACGTCTCTTTCAGGCCCTCTACATGTTTCTTCACTCAGGAACATATAACTTCAGAGAGGATTGCTGGTATTCCATGGGGTTTCTGTTTATGCCAAAGAGAAAATCACCAGCAGAAGAGGAAGACTACCTGTGCAGACTATGCAGTGGCTGGACTGCTAGGGCACTCTTTGGGGAGATCAAGTCCGCTCAGGCAGAAAGAACTTGGCTCGCCAGTAACCTGGCTAAAAGCCCTAAAGACAGGGCTCTCAGAAGAAAGAATCCTGCATTTTCTAGCAGTATTTTAAAACTATGCTTTCATCTCTTTTTTCCAAATGTCTGCAAAAAAATGTTTATTTTGAATAGAACATTTTGACGAGACAAACGCAAATAACTTTGTTTTAATTCTTGGTTTGGTTGCCAAAAAGCCAAAAAAAATTAATTATTTACACAGTCTCACAAAACAGAACGTACCATTTATAGGTATTTTACAATATCAAGTTGAAGCTTTGCTTCTTCTCAAATGTATGATATCTCTAGAAACAAGTTTGACAGTCTCACTGAAAGGTTAGTGAACCTCTTTTCTAGCTGTTGAAATTAGCCATAGTAGCAGATTGGAAGACTAAACATGTTCCATCAATAAACAAGTGATTCTCTAAAGAGCATTGTAAGCAGAAACCTGGCAGGTTTCAGTGAATTCTTCCATGCAGACATGTCAGTATATCCAATTCAGCTATGCTGCTGTCTTTTACAAACTATAGTGAAATAATACTTTTCAAAAAAGTATCTTGCACAGCTTTGTCTCCTACTGAGTGGGTGTCCTCACTGTTTCTTTTCATTTCCATTAAAACGAAACCATTGTTATTTTTATTTCCTGATCTCTTTTACCATTAGCAGAAAAAAGCAGGCTCCGCATTGGCTTATTGGTGCTAATGTGGGTTTGAGAAATAACATAGACATTTGATGCATACCAGATCAAGGATCTTTCATTATCTCAACTTCCTGGTGCTTATTATCATCTATACTCTGACTTATTTCATCAGCTTCTGAGAAAGCCAAACTTCTGGGCAGGTAATGTTACCATTTTATTAATTACAATTAATATCTTTACTAAGATAGGAAAATTGCAATAGGAGCATGGATCAACTAGATTTTTTTATCAAATGGTAAAATCAGACACAGTTTTATTTTGCCTTTAGCCAATCTCCATTCCAAGGGAAAAAGAATAATGATTATTTTGAAAAATGTGATCCACGGCGTTCACTGAGGGAGAGCATCTCATGTTATCTGACTTGACACAATTGCACGTTCTTTGCAGCTCTCATGCTTTCCTGCATATTCATGTCAATTGGCAACGATTCATCATTTGCTTGAAATTCCTGGACATTATTAATTATCTTCACAGAGGAGTAAATCACATGGAAAGCAGGACACAGTCTCATCTGTCCTAAGCCAGACAGCTGAAATAAAGCTAAAATTTGGCAGGTCTACTAACACAAACCTGCACAGCCTAAGTTTTACCTGATTCATATCTCTTTATGGAACAAATCACACTGTGCTGCACAGGTACTTCAAAGCAATCTGAAAATAAAAAAAGTTATAATATTAATAATTACAGAAGGTACTTGTTTCTTTGACGCTGTTCACAAAAGCAAAAATATCATGTCAGGGGTCATACAGCTGAGGAAAATGTGTATCCAATATAACCTGAATAGTGACATACTTCAAAAAGCCAAACGTCTATTTTCAGGGTGTCCATCAGCACAAATTATTCATCCAAGTATTATAATTGAAGAGAGGAATTGATTCAGCTGTCCATAAATTTTGAAATGGAAATTACTTTTTACAATAAGTAGGCAGTTCAGTGTATTTACTATGTCTGTGAACTTTCTAGGAGCTCACTTTCAGGTACCTACAAGGTTAAAAAAGAGAAATCAGGTTTCATGTTAAAGTACTTCATTTCTTTCTCAAATTAGTTCTTCTGGAAGATAGCGCTCAATGGTTATACATGTAATACTTTCATTATAACAGAATGGAGAATAACTGCATTAGGCACAAAAGAGATGTGAACTGTAAAGGTCGTTTTCCAGATAATGGGATTCATCAAGGAGACTGAGAAGATACTGGGCAAGATTCACAAAGAGCATCAATTTCTTTCCTCTACTTCAACAGCTTTGGGGGAGAGAAGAAAGATTCACAAATTCAAAAGAAGTTTTCAGCTAACAAAGTGAACTTAGGCCATCACTGTAGCTGCTGAACAGGCTTTTAGTACGGCTATGAACAGGAGATGGTAGATAGCAAGGTCCGAATGATGAAAGAAAATCCACAGATTCTTTTGATTTCTACTAAATCTATATACTCGATTTCTACTAAATCTATATACTCAATTTCTACTAAATACTATATACTTAATTCATTATTTTTACAAGGAAAATCAAGTTCCCCACTTCTTTACACAAGTTTCTTTTCAATTTAAACCATGGCTATAATATTTTTCCTGTATTTTCCTTTCTACTGCATTTTTAATCTCAGAACACTTTAAACAGGCATTATTTGCATTTTATACATTAAGAAATTAAAATACAGCTAGATTAAGGGCCAGTTTCTGTATTATGTGCAAGCCTGAACCATCCCAGGGACAGAAAAACAGTGCAATTGAAGCAAGATTCTTCCCAAATCACCCATGGTGCTTTTCTTGCAGACCAATAAAGTTAAGGGAATAAGAAGTTACACTAATTTCATTCTTTCTTTCTTTGACCAGAATGAACCTGCATGAGAATATAATTTTTTAATACTGAGGACTGCAGATGCAGTAGTCAACTCTCATTTCAGTTACACCCACATAATTGTTTCTCCTCCACACTCCCCCTGCTAATACAAATGAAGTCCGGTCCTAGCCTTGTTTAAAAAAACCTGGATTTTCATCTGCAATAGGGATTTCTGCTGAGAACTAAATAGAAAATTACAGCGTCTATATTTCATTGATCTGTCCACTTTACCAGTGAAAGTAAGAAGACTGGGACATATTGGTTGTATACCCTTACAGTCCCAGATGGCCTGTTTTTCCACTTTTGCTCTGTATCTCAGCAAATCTTCGCAAGACATGATCACCTTGCCTAGTCCTTCCTACTGTGTATGATTATTTTTGGCACAGTTTTCCACGTGCTAGAGAGGCATAGAGCTCCTTCTCCTGTGGGGAACCTCTTGAGGGAGAGAACCTCATGCCTTTGTCATCACGATCTTATTTTATCTTGTCATTAAAACTTCAAAATACACTGTTTCAGAAATACAGTCAATCTTACATGCACCTGAGTAAAGGAGCTTGTCAATGCAACAGCTCTGACAGGAAAATGTGGAGTCCATTTCCAGATGCACCTGTGCCTTACAGCTAGTGGAAGAGTAGACCAGAACTATTAATAACACTGATTAAATTCTCAGGCTTTGATTACATAGAGAAAGCAAAACCTTGCCCATACAGTCAGCGCAATATATTATATAAGATGCTATTATTACACACTACATACTACATTACAGAGGAACAGACTTTCTCTAGAGCTATTATATATGGTATATTATGATGTTGATGATTAACTATTTTGTTACAAATTCAAAACTATATGAAGGGTTACAAAATGTTCCCAATCACACAGATAATCCAACATTAGAAAATATTGCAAAAAATTAAATTCATAAGCAATAGAAGATAGAAGATTAAATGGAAGATTCCTCCTTAAAATGTGTCTTTTTCTCAACTCTTGTATTTTCCTTTGGAGAAGAAAATTTTCAAATAACTAGAAACCTGACATAGTCACTCTGTCATGAGAATATAGAAATATTAGCTTTATTTTTGGGGGGTTTTGTTGTTTTCTTGTTTGGTTTGGGTTTTTGTTTTTCTCCAGTTGGATGGCTAACTGCCACAAGGAGAATGAAATTGCCTTGGAGACACCTGAGACCAAATGTTGAACAATTTTATGGACACACACTGTGAAAATATCTTTGGCTTATATGCCAAGCATCCAACTGTTCTCAATTCTGAAGCAGAATGGACAAAGGATCTGGCTTGTATTTTTATTTATGCACAAAGGCTATCCCAGCATACCACAAAGGCGCCTTTGGCATTTCATTTTAATGCAAACAGACAGTTAACAGTCTTCTAAAAACTTCATGGAGAAGAGAGTTGTTTTTCACTGGAACTGCTAATCCCTTGAACTTCCAGTATTGTCTTGCTGCATACACTGACTAGTCACACAGACTGCGTAGAAAGGTTTTGCACCTGTCAAAGTTATTTTATTTTTCAGGAATCTTCAATTTATCAGGTGTTCATGAAACAATACTCTTGGCTAACTTAGAAGAGCTAGTGATGCAGTCAAATATTTCAAATTAGTACAAAAAACCTTAAACTCTTCTTAATCCCCAAACCAAAACAAAACCCCTGAAAGCTTTCATTTTTACACAGTACTGGTGAAGGATTTTCATTAATACAATCAATTGTTGGTGTTGGGCTTGAAAGACTCACTTTAGGTTTAATTTCTCTTCAGGCATTAGCTAATACAGTATTTGAATTCTTTGGTGTGTTCAGAATAGCTTTGTTATGGACACAAATCCACATGGATTCTGCTTGAAATGGATAGTTAACTTAGTGGATTACCTGAGAAGGTAATGAAAATCTCTATAAATCAGTAGTCTAAGTAGACTATCAAAGAGATCAGAAAGGGCTTTTTGATCCATCTCTAACTCATTAAAGCTACAATAAATCCCACTGATCTCAGCCACAGTTAGCAATACGTAAACTCCAATTAATTAAAGAAAATTAGCAAAAAGTTTCCAGAAAGAGAGACCTACCAATTGCTAATGTGTATTGTTTCCTTATATTCCTAGAACTGAAAAGAGATAGAGGAAGAAAGTCCCTTCATTTACCTGAACAATGTGCAATAGGCAGCTATTACAATGACCGTCATTTGGAAGTTAACTCTGTAAACAAATTTGGCTGAGATTTATTCCTATATAAAACATGCATGAATATTTCTCAATACAGCCCAGGCCCTATTAGAACCAAAATCCATGATCCAAAGCCCATTAAAATCAAAGGAATGACTCCCATTAATATCAATGGTTGTTAGATAAGGCCACAAGCAGGGAAAATCCCCACTGAAAACAGTGGGAGTTCTGCCTGCATAAACTCTCCTTAGAAGCTGCTACTACTTTTTCTTCTTTCATTTCTTCATAAATATTTTATAAACAAAACTCACTGAACTTAGAACTTGCACATATAACATTATGCAACACTTTTGTAAGGATCTTGCTGGTCTTAGCAGAGCTTTTTTGTACACATCTCTGTGTCACTTCAAGAGCAATCTGAAGATAGAATCCTCTTTGGGAAGCTAATGCTGTGTGGTTTATCTTGACGCTGTCACTGTATGGTAGGTATGGTAGACTAGAAACAGCTGCTCAATTTAAGTGTAACCTGTATGTTAAAATGTCAAGCTAAGTACATTTTTACCTTGTTTCTGGCAGAAGAAAGTAGTCTTTATTTCTGAGTTTACAAAAATGAAACACTTCTCCTTGTTTCTATACACAAAAAAACATACATAATACTCTAAGAGTACTATTTAGCTGAGTTTAGTAAATGTCCTGGGAGATTCCGTTAAATGCCATTTGAAATGCTCCCCTCAGAATGAGAATGGTCTTGTTGCTTCTGAGGGCTAATGCTGCAGCTTTCTACCAGCCATTGTGCAATTAATGGCACAGAAAAATAAACTGTTAAACACGCTTGTGTCATTTGAATGCAACTTTTCACATCACAGACAGCCAAATGCTAATTAAGGTTAAAGAGAGTTTTTTAATTTGTTTATGAGTTGTAGATTTATAAAATAATACTGGGAAGCATAAAGCTCCTTCAAATGTATTTATTAGACCATACACCTAGGCATGTTTACGCTTTGCATTGAAAGAGGTAGCAAATGAAAGAAATCTAGGCATTACCTAGTTAATTGTCCCTGGTTCCTGTGTAACCGTTTCATTTAAGTACCTGATAGATTTCTTCAAAAAGTTTGAAACATGAGTTTCACTGTTATGGCAGTCTTTGGTTTTTTAAATAATTTTCCACCTATTTTTAAATATAGTCTTTAACACACATGAACAACAACATCATGAAAATAAGTTAAAACCATTTAGAAAGTGCATGAAAATGCTGGAAAATGTGTTGACTGAGCATTAACTAAAATGCAACACAATGCTACACAATGACAAGGAAAAATAAACTGACAACATCCACACTTTTAGCGGGTCTTCTTCCCCCCCCCACGTGTGGATGTTCTGGAACTGATGGCTCATTTTGGGCAGGATGAAGTGGAAGGGGAAAAATCTTTAGTATGTGACATTATAGCTAGTCCAACTTGTGCCATAAGCTTCAATCAACCTCTGGTCCTCTAGAAGGAAATTATATCAAAGCTAATGACTATCCCCACAGATCAGATTAAAGAATAAGCAAGAGTTCCTCATGGGTAGCATATTTGTCAAAATACCCTAAAAATCTTCAGTGCGTCTGAGAGAGAGAGAAAAGCAGCAGAGTATGAGAAAATAAGAAAAACACATGGCAAATGAATGACAGAGTAAAACAGGTGAGAAAGAGCATATGAACCTCATTTCATCCCTAGACAAAATATTTGTATTTCTGCATTTCAACTGCACTGTACGCCTAAGATGATCTACAGGAAAGCTGGGCTTAAATTCTCTAGGCTACTCATGCATAAGTAAAAATAACATTTTAAATATGAAAAATCAGCTTCAATATTTGCAGTACTGATCCATGCAGAGGAAAATCTATCTGTTTTTGTGAGCTACGCAAATACATAAATATGTTACAATTTATGTACATTTACAAAACTTTTTTTTTTCCCTTTCACAACAGGATTGTTGTTGTTTTTAAGAACAGCTTGTAAGTAGAAGCTTCTCACACTGTTTTAAATTGAAGATGAATACTCAAGAGGAACAGGGTTATGTTTTAAACTCTTTACATCACTCTATTGCAACAATGGCTGAAAAATGATGGCCTCCTCCCATTCAAGCATAAGCAGCTTACATGCAAGTCTCTGGTATCTTCTACTCAGGACAACATGTATTATGCCCAAAGCCTGAAGGTGACAGCCATGTAAGCTACAGACTGCCAGATTTGTCCAGGTTTCAAGAATAACAAAATCCCCTTTTTTTGTTGTGGGTTTTGGTTTGGTTTTTTTTTCTCCAAATAAAATTTCTGGCATGAAAAGCAGAAGGCATGTCTAAGATAAAAATCTGTTTTAATTACACCAGCAAAATTTGGTTTCACTAAGGAATGCAATCTTCAATCTTACTTTTGTCTCTCCTTTTTCTACTAATTTCATGGATGCAGGTTGCTAGTATCATAATAAAGACATCACTTTTCACACAGACCATGTAAACCCATGTCACAGACTTTGAATTCACCCCAAGTGTAACTGCTCTGAATTGTCTTACACTTTTAAAATTGAACAAGACTATATTTTAAAATATCAGTTCCAGCTAAGTTAGCTCCAGCAGTTTTGAGAGAAAGTGGAGAAACCTGGACTCATAAGAGAAAGAATGAAATTTATAAGCAACCATGTTTACTCAGATAGGTCATACGCAAACCTGATTAAAGAAAATTCATTGGTAAGGTATGAGTCATGACTTATATCCTAACACTATTACTGCTATTATTTTTTTGTACCTGGACATTCTTTATAAATACTGCGACTAATTTATAAAGAAAAGATGAATATTCACTGAAAACTCTGGACCAGTTGTTGCTATTGTATTTGATAACATACATATTCACACATATGAATATAGAATCTACACAGTAACCAAAGCAACCGTGCTGATCATCAGGAGAATAAGCGTTATACTGCAGCTTTTGGGTTAATAGAAAAAGTGTCAGAAAGGTTAATCCAATTCTACACTACAGGATTCCCTCAAGACTCAAAAGCAAAACTTAAAAATGTATAATCTGGTCTCCTGCATCTGTTAATCCTTTGCACCAATGATTAGTTCCTGTTTAGGTTAACAAATAAAAAAATGATTAAATGAAGGCTAAAGGTTCTCTAAGCCTGTTTCCTTTTTTCTTTTTTTTTTTTTTTTAATAAATCATTACGCTAACAGAACTTAAGTAGGATTTTAGATTAGCAACTGGAAATCTCTTTCTTACAATGAAATAATGTGTTCCTTGGATACATAAAGTGCATTAGGCACAGTCTCAAATAAAATCAAAGCTAGTGGATTACAAGGGTCAAACAAATTAAACTTTCTTTTAGATTTACATCAGCATCTGAGCCCAATAACATGCTTCTTAATTGAATAGTAAGCACTGTCAGTCAACCCCAGCCAAAGCAGCTCTGATTGCGCAACGGCTTTCAATTGTGATTATTTCAGTCTAGCATATGGAATATTGGAATATTTCACATCACACTTTCCTAGCTTTGCTACTGCTGACATCTTAATCTGAAGTGGAAGCTGTTTAAACTCCTATGACCTCTCAACTGTTCTAAAATGTGAGCCATTTAAATATGTATTTCTCAGCAATTAATGCCTATCAGTAACAATGGCCAAATGTTTTAGGTACCCTCTGTAATTTTATGGATAATAGTTTTGATGAAGATTTAAAGGGAAAGTTTGAAAACCCACTCCTTTTTTTCCCCATCTTTCAGGGGTGGTATATTACATTTCTGGTTCAATAGGTGAACTAGGGTGGGTTTTTTAACATTTGTGGGATGACCTCTCTAAGACATTCATCTCTTAAAGCTCTAAGAGAGCTAAGGCACCCACAACAATATTTCTGTTGCATGTATTGATCTGACTATCTGTCCTTCTACATACATATTAAGTCAAAACTACATGAAAATGTATATACAACCTGACAAGGTACAAAATGATGGTGTCATTGCGGGGAGATCACCCTTTTAACTATGTGTTTCCTCCTCTTCTAGTGTTCATATTCCTTTTTGGGTGGGTGGAAAAAGTGTTTTATGTTGCACAGTATCCAATATGTTGTGAGAAATAGAAGTAAATACAAAATAATAGAGAGTACAGTAGTGATTTCACCAGAAAATGAAACAGCATGACAGGTCTGCTGCATATGTACATTATAATTCCCAGGAGGAGCAACAGGACAATTTCTCTTCAAAGAAAAATACTGCCACAAGCTACAAACCAAGACAAGATCTGACATTTGCGTGTCATTTGACCAACACCTGATGTATGCCAGGTCCTAGAAATCATCTACCAAGTGGAATGTGTGAAAGTGCATTTTTAATCATCCAAACCATACATTTCTATTCATGCATTATTCTTTATTCTATAAATATCTTCAGTGCACTGGTCTAAGTATTTTTTTAGATGTTGATAGGTGTCAGATGTATCTGACAAAGAAGCACTTGCCACTCCACATAAAGTATTACTGAAATGGTAAGCATATCTCTTTCTTAGAGATCTTTAAAATCTAAATCTAAAAAAAAAAAAATAAATTTTTAAAATCTAAAATAAAAATCTTGAAATCACAAAATCTGAACACTTCTTCATTTTTGTTTTCAATGGCTCTTTTTTTAAACTCTCTTCTCCCTCACATGGCAACAGGGAAGCAATCTAGAGGCTTGACTGTGCTGGAAGTCTTTTGATAAAAACTCTGTAGTCAAAATGCATGAATTCACAAGGAGCCATGAGCTGATGAAATCAGGAACCACAGTATATGAATGGTTTAGTTTACCTGTGTACTCTAAGGAGCTGGAAGCTGGCCTACTGTTCTGTCTAAGGGGCAGAAACAATACCATTCTCCCTGCAATTTCCTCCTCTTAACTCATTTTAGCAGAGCCTTTAAAGAAAAGCAATCTGTTAAGGGCATAATGTTCACAAATCAATCAAAAAAATCAGATACTGGTCTCATTTCATTCAAAAAACATTTTGCCAATGGCAGCAGCTGAAGCAGGGTAAGAGTCAAATATTGTGAAATGCTAATCTGGCTTGCAGTCTACTCCATTTCCTTGTGAAAAAACAGCTGTGTCTAAAACGGATAAAACTATGGCTGGAAGGAATGTAAAAAGCATATGATCATCATCTCAGTTCGCAAATGATACTCATTTATGCTTGTCATTGGAAACAGTGTAACTACTTCCCTTCTTATATACGCAGAAAAGCAAGATAAAACCAAGAACCTAAACCAAAACACTGATTTTACTTGTAAATTTCCTGCTTTTGTTACTACAAAATTTAGTCTTAAGTTGCTAATTAAAAAGAAAATCTCTGATTTGCTAGTAAACATTAATATGCAACGTAGCTGATTCATTCCTGACCTACTGCTGAATATGCTCATAGCCTTAATTTGCTCTTTTTTTAACCTTAGTTCTAAAGGTATATAAGCATTTGTCGTGGTCTAAGCCCAGCTGTAAATCAGCCGCACAGTTTGTTAGTTCCCCTCCCCCCCCCACCCCGCCCTGCTCCCAGAGGTATGGGGAGGAGAATTGAAAGAATGTAACTCCCACGGGTTGAGATAAGAACAGTCCAGCGACTAAGGTATAACACAAACCACTACTGCTACCACCAATAATAGTAATGACAAGGATGCTCTCTGCTGCCGCGGGGCTAAGCTCTGCCGCAGGGCTCAGCTCCTCCGCCACCTCCTCCAGCTGCTCGGCAGCCGCCTCCTTCTCAGCCTCCTGGTCCCTGGGGACGCTCTCCCGGAATGGTTTGGCCACTGGCTTCTGTCGGGGCCGCTTCCCCCTCAGCTCCCTGCAGCCTCACGAAGACGGAGGTGAGGACAAGGGCCAGGATGGTGAAGAGCAGCAGGACAGCCAGGTACAAGTCCATGGCCACGTCCATCCCCGCCCTGCTGCTGGAGCCCGCCTGCACTAAAATTTACTACCATAAAGTACAATGAAACAAGAACCTTAGCCCAAGCCCCCCATCTCATAAACACTAAGACAGCAAATACTGCCTGTAAGTAACTTACAACATGCTGAACCTGTGAGATCAAGAGCAACAACTTTGAGAGCCAAAAAATCAGCACTGTGAAGAGTGATCATTAATCCTGTCGTTATCTCAACCCTTCGTGCCCCACGTTGAGTGCCAAAAAGAACTGTTGGGGTTTAAGCCCAGCCGTAAATCAGCCACACAGTTAGTTAGCTTCCCCCCCCCCCCCCCCCCCTTTTTTCCCCCGCTCCTGGAGGGATGGGGAGGAGAATCAAAAGAATGCAACTCCCACAGATTGAGATAAGAACAGGCCAGTAACTAAGGTATAACACAAACTGCTACCACCACTAATAATAATGACAAGGGAAACAACAAGGGAAGAAAATACAACCACTCACCACCTACCAATCGATACCCAGCCCAACCCCAGCAGTGATCTAACCCTTCCGGATAACTGCCTCCAGTTTTTATATCCTGGGCATGATGTGCTGTGGTATGGAATACCTCTTTGGTCAGTTTGGGTCAGGTGCCCTGTCTCTGCTTCCTCACAGCTTCCCCTCCTCCCCGGCAGAGCATGAGGCTCAGAAAGTCCTTGGTCAAACTAAATATTTAAGCAGTAACTAAAAGCATCAGTGTTATCAGTGCTGTTTCCAGACCAAAAGCCAAAACCACAGCGCTGCACCAGCTACTAAGAAGGAGAAATGTGACTGCTATTGCTGAGCCCAGGACAGCATTGCAAGTAAGCATTCAATTCTATCACTTTTCACAGAATCTATTTTTCAAAATGTGTATTTTCTCTCCCAGATTTGGAACAGAGCCCAAACCCTTTGTCCTTGCACTGCTGAAGCTGCCAAGTGCATCATCCTTTGCAGCTGTGATTTTTTCTTTGAATTACTTCATGATCCCCACTATCTCGGCAAAAATCTGTCTCTCTCCTGTGTGAAAGAACACTTGCACTTACGCTGAGATATCTATTTGCAATTTGAAAAAAATCTCATCTGTTCCCCCTGGAGAAAGCAATTTTCTTTATCAATGAGTAAACATATTTAGTAACTATGGGGTTTTTTATTATTATTGTCATTACTGCATGTCATTAATAAATGTCAAGGAGGGATAGTTACACTCCTGAGTTGGTGCATTTCAGTGGAAGCCTTATTGCATTGCATATTGCTGTACTGGGTGTCCATGGTGAGGTGCTGGCAATGAGGGGGCTGCAGGGTGGCCACTGCTAAAAGCAGCTGTGGCCACTCTGTCTTAGACACAGCCAATTCCAGCCAGCTCCACCAGACATATCACAGGGCATGGCTGAGCCATTTGGCCAAGGTGGTGCCATCTCTGTGTGTATTTAACAAAGGGGAAAAAATGCTGCCTGGGACCATGAGAGGGGTAATGAAAGCAACTGTAGGAAACAGCCCTGCAAACACTAAGGTCAGAGAAGAAGGAGGAGATGAGGGGCTCAGGGCAGACATTCCGCTGCAGTCAATGGAGAGGATCTATACTGGAGAAGGAAAACAGAGTGAGGGGCAAGGAGCAGCAGAGAGGAGCTGTTATGGACTGACCTGAGCCCAGATTCACCATCCCCCTGCACCCCTCAGGGAAGAGGAGGTGGAGGAGTTGGGAATGAAGGTGTGAGGGTGAGCCTAGCAAGGAGAGTTGGAAGGAGGAAGGTGTTTTGTTTGTTGTTTCTCACCATCCAAACCTCTTTTAACTGACAATGACTTAAATTAATTTTCTCCGAGTCTGTTTTGCCCATAAAGTAATTGGTGAGTGAAATCTCTGGTTTTGCCTCTACACACAATCTTTTCCATCTTACTGTCTCCATCTGTCCTCTTGAGGAAGGAGAGTGAGAGAGCATCTGGTTGGGGGCATCTGATAGCCAGACTAGGTCAACTCACCACTATTACATATCACTAAATATTGATGTGAGACAAATGTAAGCCTCCATCCTGATCTTCAGCTTGACTAAGGGTTTTGTCCATTTTTCTGAGTTCAGAAAAGAAAGAAAAAGCTATGAGCACCTAGCACTTAAGCAGAATTACAGAATGGAGTGAAAATTTCAAAATCTTCATCCTTTTTCGGCCAAGAAACCTTTGTAAAAAGAAAAATTAAGCAATCATTTTTTCATCTTACTTTCCTCTTCTCCAAACCTATGTGAAGACATTCACCCACCTGCATGCTCTGACATTAAACCCGGACCATTTCAGTGCAGGAATGGAGGGTATTAGGAAGTCCTGGGGCACTTGCAGAGTTCTGCCTGCCACACCATGTTACTTCAGCACCATATTAGATTCAGCATCAGTTCCTCTGCAGCAAATGTAGCAAGAAAGGCAATTTACACACTGGCCCTCTCAGCTATCTGGTGTCAGTACAGGCCCCCTAAGCACAAGCATTTTGTGTTCTCTGTGGAATTCCCCACTTAGTGGGGGCTGCAGCCATCTTTTACTTCCCAAAACCATTAAAGATGCAGCTCATGCAGAGCTGAGAGACAATCTAGCAACTACTACTGCCAAGGTTTTTGTGAGATGATCGAATACCAGCTCTCTGCAGAAGACTGAGTTTAGAGTTTCGGCTGCAGAACAATTAATTTAGACCTCATTGCATTTGAAAGTTTTGTTGCAGGCTACATACCACCTATTTGCATGACTAAAAATTGTTTTGACACACTTCAATTTCAGACACAGCAATTCTTTCACATTTTTCCAATCCATCTTTTTGCAAACAAGATTTTGTTAACAACTAGCAGCCAGTTGCTTATGTGGGACTTAATAATAAATATCTTCCTAACTGTGTAACAGAGGGGAGCCCACATTAACAAACCCTGCTCTGCATGGAGCACTCTAATATTCAATCAGATGGATTAGCGGTTCAAAAAAGCTCACAAGAAAGACAGATGGTAGTCATCTAAGATTGCCTTATCAAAGCAAGGCCTCACAGACCTGTCTGTTGCATTCTGCCAATATATGGCTAGCCATAGGATTTTGAATGAAAGTCTTTTTTCAACAAGAATCTCTTTCTAAAGTTTTCCTAATAGATATTTCCATCAAGTGTGAAAATATATAACAGAACCTGACCTTTTTTCTCACCCTTTTTTAACAATTTTTTCCTTTTCCCCATCTTTTTTTCATGTTTTTAGTTACCATTTTCTCAGTCTGATTTTCAGCAGGGAAAAATGAGTGGAGGTAATTTCAAATGAAATTGAGAAAAAAAGGTAAAACAGTCAGTGATCATCAAGTTATGTTTCTTTTTCATACCTGAAGAGCAGAAATTAGTTATTTTAGCTGTTCATGAGTATTTCCTCTCTTTTTTTCAACCCACTCTATTCAAGCCAGTTCCTGGTTTCCCAAATAATCATTCAAGATGTTTCTCCATTGAACATGTATTTAATCAATTGAATGTGATTTAAAATAAACACATATAAGACCTAGCAGATATTATCAGCCAGTTAAGTGTAGGAATAAGTCAGATAGTGATTAAAGTTTGATTCGCTGTTTCATAAATTGAATATTGCTTAGGTGTGGTGGTGTTTTTTGTTTTGGTATATTCCTTTTTTTAGTTGAAAACATAGCAGAAATAAAGAATATAAAAATATTAGAGGAATTTAGGCTTTGGGGAGTTTTATTATTATTTTTGTGTTTTAAACATCTGTCTGTATCCCTTCAAGAAATAAAATCATCAGCACACAGCAGAGTGCTACCTACCCAAAAACACCAAAAAGAGAAAAGAAGGGCTAGAAAACAGATTTCCAAGAAGACAAAAAAAAAAAAAAATAACAGGAAAAGAAAGAGAAAGAGACAAAAGACAAAGAAGAAAAAGAAAAGGAAAAGGAAAAGGAAAAGGAAAAGAAAAAGAAAAAGGAAAAGAAAAAGAAGTAGAGGAAAAAGTAATGAGGAGAGAGAGAAATGGTCTTCTCTGTCAGTACATGGGTAAGAAAGCACTGTCCTTTTACCAAGTGTTCATGACAATCAAGCAATTAGATAGGTTTAAATGTCGGATGCGCTCATTCTACTAAGCACATTATCTGGGAGCATCTCAACAAACAGATTAGACAGACTGAATTAAAGCAGAACATACACATTTCATCCTCTTCTGTTTTTTAAAGGAAGTAAATATTCTCCTCATTTTACAAAAGGAGGTTTTCTTATTTGCTGCTTTATGGACCTTTCTTCATGCGTGTGTCCCAGATATTTTAATAGCTTCTCTGTTTTTCTACCAATGTAAATGGATATCTTTTTTCATTTTTCACACATACACATTTTTTATTATTATAGAGAATAGCCTGCACTCATATAAAAATATAACGTATGGAGACAACTATTTATATATGTGTATGCACACATACATGTACACACACAAATCTGCAGAGGTATATGGAGATATCAATGCTCAGTGGCACTGAAGTTGAAGAACTCAAAATCTCTCTGGTTTACAGTTTACATCTAAACCAGAGTTTATGGAAATTGTGATGCAGAAGAAAGGGGCTTATCGGTATCTAGTAAAGACAGCATAGAAATCATGATGCCTGCATCAGCTAGATAATTACAATATTAAGGAAAATTGATTCACGCTATTCCAAGGGTTTATTTGTTGTTTGGAGTTTTTGGCAGTTAACATTTTGCTCTGCGGTTTTATTTGGTTTTGTTGTAGCATTTTGGTTTTGGGTTGTTGTTTGCTTTTTTATGTTTGGCTTCTTTTTTCACAAGGAACAAATGGATTGCAGATACGGAAATTTTGTCTAATATTGTCATATCATTTTCTTTGATGGCGCAGGAGCAACGGGATAGAAATTTACAACTTCATGAAGTACATGTTTCTCTATTACATGCCACATAGTAATTTATTGTTTATTGTACTCAAACGTGAAATATTTTGCAATATATGTTTATGTTTCTTATATGTGTCTGCAGTTTTATATAAACATACACCCACAACAAATATGAGTTGAAAACCAATGTGCTGTTATTAAGAAAGGTAGTAGCAACCCCTCATTACTCTCAAAACCACTACACTACCGCAGTTACTATATAGTAATTCTCTGATTTATGCATTTTGTAATAAGTCGGCTCTCCAGGAAACCAGGAGGACCTTGTGGGTTTATATTTCTTTTTTTTCGAGCTCACAGATATAAAGTTGCGAGTTTTACAGAGCACACCTCTGTATTTTTTTCCTGAAAACAATACTCTGAATATATTTATTTGATGCAGATTTTATAGAATAATTGTCTTCACTGTACTGAAAATACCTGAACTAGACACTTTTTTTCTACAGTACTAAGAGTTCCCACTGGAAAAAAAAAATCAGGTATCAGAATTTCCATATATTCCAGGCAATTGCTAACCCACTAACCTCCTACCTGTTTTTTTTTTTTTTTAGAGAAACTTCATTTATAAATAAATAAACCTTTTTTTATTTTTTTTTACCCTGTATTGTCTATATCTTCTTGGCATACAGGATCTTGTACTCTCCACTAACAAAAATAGGACAATCCCAAAACAGTGGGAACTTATCAAAATGCTAAGTAGAATCTTCCCATAATATTGCATTCAGTCCTAGTGCAAACTTACAAAGGAAGTACATTAGTACATTGTATATTAACTTTCTAATGAAAATAGGGCTTTCTAAGATATCCATTCTGAAAAAAAATATGGGTTAAAATGCAGTAAACTTTAAAAGAGAAGTAATCATAAAGATATACATGCTGATAACTTATAAATTTAAAGACATGCTAGCAACTTTGCATCTAATATGGGAAACTACAAACTCCTTCATTAGGAATTATTCCACTTTGTTGGTTTTAACTTGCTCATACACAAAAAAAACTATGGGCTTTTATTTCACCAACATGTAGAGCAGTATTTGCAACATGCTGTCTGTCCTCAGACAGTGGTCAGAAAAAGCCTGTGTTTCCATGTCTAGCACAGATTATAGGTCCCTTGTTACTGTAGAAACAGGAGGAAGAAATGAGGAATAGGATTTATAGGTAGGCGATTCTCTGGTGAGGCTAATAAATCCACACAGAGCAGGATTTATCTAGCTATAAAATTCATTACTCCATAATTCCGTCACCCACCCTCTCTTCTGCACCATGGGCACCCTCATGCCCTCACAGCTCTGCTATGCACAGCCTCATGGTTTTCATAGGACGATGGTGACAATTCCCTTTTCAAAGTGCCTTTGCTAAGTGGACAGGCATGTGTGTTCCTTGAAGGTGCATAGTATAACTCCAAGGAGAATGTCAGACAAGTGCAGTCATCACGTCTTCAGAGACCTTTTCACATTGTCAGATTGGCCACAGAAGATAGCTCAGTGCTGCTATGCTGGATATCTTTGTTGTCTTTACCCTTGAGATTGCAAGTCATCATACTGCAGAGCCTGTACGCCTGAGTAGAGTAGGAAATTAAGAAATTGTTCCGGAGTTAACAATATGGCAGTAATCACTGGAAAAATTAAAGGTAACATATGTTCTAAAATATGCTTATATGTCCAAAATATCCAAAACAGGAAGAAAAAGAAAATCAGGATGCTTAAATAAGAATCAATTATCTCTCCATATATCCTACATCTAACACAGCACCACTGCATGTGCATTCAAGTAATATCCCATCAAAAATCACTACTGTACTTTATCAAACAGCTGGGTGTGCAGTTGTATGCTGCTTTTTCAAATTCCTTGGTTAAAGTAAAATACGCCAACAGTGACAGATAGCCTGGAGCAATGGGTAGCTGAGAGTAGCAGCAAGTAACATGCAAAAGCTAACAAAATATTTTTTAAATATTTTGTTCTGAGATTCTGATACATAATTTCTACTGCCAAAGGCATGCAGTGGTTTTCTGAAGTGAGAAATTGCATTCTACCTACACCATATTGTCTAGTAACAGACTTCTACTAGCTCTCTACAGTTTTGCAGTAATGCTTTGGAAGGGATTAAAAAAATCATCTCAGTTTACTATTCTTCTCCACTATTTTTCTTCCACATATAGTTGTGGTTGTTCCTTGTAAAGCACCTGAGCTAGAGTTAAAGCTTTTCATATGCCACTAAGCTTTTACAACAAAAAAATTCCAAAATAAATGAAGTCTAAAATAAGGTAAAAATAGATCCTTTTTAGATCATTCTGATTGTTCCTCCTTCTAGGCTAAATTATCTTCTCACACATATTTCCTTCCAAGCAAAAGGTGTAATGGGTTTAAATTAAAACAGGGGAAATTCAGGCTAAATATAAGAAAAAGTTCTTTACTGTGAGGGTGCTGAGGCACGGCAATGGGTTGCCCACAGAAGCGGTAAATGCTCCACCCCTGGCAGTGTTCAAGGCCAGGTTGGATGAGGACTTGAGCAACATGTGATGTGTCCCTGCCCATGGCGGGGGTGCGGGAACTAGATGCACCATGGTCACTTCTAGCCCAAACCATTCTGTGATTCTATGACAAGTAGTGTATTTTCCTTTACCAAAAGGGTGAAACTCATCATTATGAAGAAACTAACTCCAACGTATGAACCAATTTTTAAACTATGCTAACTAAACTATGGTTGATGTAAGCACACAACTGAATCCAGCTAAATAAAATCTTCAAAATTTTTTTATACTGTTTGCTGAATTAAACATAATCCCATACAAATTTTGGACATACAGCTTCTTTTGAGAGGGCCACATACAGACGTATAGAATCATAGAATCATAGAATAGTTAGGGTTTGAAAGGACCTTATAATCATCTAGTTCCAACCCCCTTGCCATGGACAGGGGCACCTCAAACCAAACCGTGTCACCCAATATGTCCAATCCAGCCTTGTACACCACCAGGGATGGAGCATTCACAACTTCCCTGAGAAACACATTCCAGTGCCTCACCATCCTTACAGTAAAGAATTTCTTCCTCATATCCAGTCTAAACTTCCCCTCTTTAAGTCTGAACCCGTTACCCCTTGTCGTCTCACTGCAGTCCCTCATGAAGAGTCCCTCCCCAGTATCCCTATAGGCCCCCTTCAAATACTGGAAGGCTGCTATGGGATCTCCACACAGCCTTCTCTTCTCCAGGCTGAACAGCCCCAACTTTCTCAGCCTTGCTTCATATGGGAGGTGCTCCAGTCCCCTAATCATCCTCGCATACCTCCTCTGGACTTGTCCTAAAAGTTCCATGTCCTTTTTGTGTTGAGGACACCAGAACTGCACACAATACTCCAAGTGAGGTCTCAGAAGAGCAGAGTAGAGGTGCAGGATCACTTCCTTCGACCTGCTGCTCATGCTCCTTTTGATGCAGCCCAGGTTGGCTTTCTGAGCTGCAAGCGCACACTGCTGGCTCATGTTCATTTTCTCATCGACCAACGCCCTCAATTCCTTCTCCAGCTGGCTGCTCTGAATCTCTTCTCTTCCCAACCTGTAGCTGTGCCTGGGATTGCTCTAACCCAAAATATGGACATATATCTCTATCTGCAATAATATTCACTGCTTGATGCACACAGACAAAATTGGAGTACAGCCCAGGGAGATAAATCTGTATATCAACAAAAAACAAAACAAAAAAAAATCAGTCATGTCTATCATCTCTTTTAACACAGCTATTTCAGAACAAAGGATTCTTTCTGTGTTAGTGTTACATACCTTTTAAAAGAACTATCTTCATGATTAGGAAAGGTTGTTGTTAAAACTAGTGATGAGATAGTAATGGAGATCAGGGAATTATACTTTATAAACCACATCAGAAAGCTGGAGCACCTCCCTTGTGAAGGTAGCTTGAGAGAGTTGGGGTTGTTCAGCCTGGAGAAAAGGCTCCAGGGGGACCTTAGAGCAGCTGTCAGTGCCTAAAGGGGACCTACAAGAAATCTGGAGAGAGATTTTTTACAAGTGCATGTAAGAACAGGACAAGAAGGAGTGGCTTTAAGCAGACAGAAGGGACTTGAATTAGCTTGATTAATTAGGAAGAAATTCTTTACTGTGACAGTGGAACAGTTACCCCAGGAAGCTGTGGCTACGACATCTCTGGAAGTGTTCAAGGCCAGGTTAGATGAGGCTTAGAGCAACCTCGTCTAGTGGAAGGTATTCCTGCCCATGGCTGGTGGTTGGAACTGGATGATTTTTAAGGTCCCGTCCAACCCCAACTATTTTATGATTCTACAATATTTGCACTAAACCACCCCAAATCTTGAACAGAAAAAGTCAACTAGCAGAAAAGAAACCTCTTCTTTCAAATTAGCACTAAGGAAAATAAGCTATTTCAACAATTGTCTTAGTTGGAAATTTTAAGGTGGGTAGGAAAATAAGTTAATGCTTTGTGTAGCAAATTCCGCTTTAGGAACTCACTCAGGTGTGGGGGAAAGAGGAATAGCTAAATGCTAAGTTTTTTATAAATGTTCTATGAGTAAACAGAGGACATACCATTACAACACTGGCACTGGAAGTATACAAAGGAATCAGAATTTGACTGAACTAGAAAGCGAACCATACTGCAAAATGCACATCATCAGTAGTGTCTCATCTTCCAGCCTAAGTCAAGAATCTTTGGTTGTAGATTTGTCATTTCCAGGGTCCATATTTCCCAAAGCCTCAGGTGTGAGAGTTCAGAGGGCATTTTTAATTTTAAATGGATAAATGTTTAAGTGTTTCTGTTTCCAACACCCACTTGAGACAGCAAAAAAAAAAATATTTTGTGCATCTGGGTTGTCTAAAAATTACAGCTTGTCAAAAAACCTGGAAGGGAAAGAATTGCATTGGTGTTGTTTGTTTGACTGAAACTGCTGAGTCAGTGGAATTGTAGTGACTGCTCCCACTACATTTTCACGCACATGGGGTAAAGGTGGCTGGCATCGCAGAGCTGCTCAATCCACAGGCACAGAGCTCCCCAGCACCCTGCCTGCCTGATGCCCAGATGGCCAGTGTGCAGCCACTCTGATGCCCCAAGCACCCATCACCCACAGGCTTCCTCCAAAGCTGATCATCCTGTGCCATCAGGAAATTCTCCATCTTCACAGTCCTTCTGATGCAGAGTGAAGTGAAACACTGGCTGGCCAGAGTTTCCCACAAGACTGAAATGCATTTCTTTATCAGCTGTGCTTAAAATTTCCAGTGCATCTTTAGAGGGAAAGGTGAGAAGAGATGACATTTCTTTCTGCAGTGTTATCAGCAGACTTTCATTATTTTCACATTCCCTGGACATCTTTCACCTTAAATACAGATAAGGTAATGTAGAAAATCATGGAATGAGCTCATCAAGAATCAATTTTGAAGCATTATAATACAAATGAAAGAAACAGGTATCACCTTAATCAGTCTTGAACACAGCATCAAAACTATTCTAATGGAACAGGATAATAATTTTTCACAAAGGAGTTTGGAGGTTCAGTAATGCTGATATAAAAGGTCTTTCTAGATAATGTTATATATGCAGCGTGATAGTTCTACACTGAATAGCATTCCAGCTGTTTCCTGGGGAAGACTATTGAATATCTTTATTCATATTAATAAAACCTGCACAATCAGAACTCAATCTGATTACAAGACTTGTTTAGAATTTGGACCCATTCTTGCTGAAACTACGTAATCGTGGGCACTGCAACTTATTATTACAGATGGTTTGAGAGGGGAGTTGACAACACAATCATAAGAAAAATATCTTCCATCAGGCTTCCTCAAATGCAGATGTAAATCAATTTCTGTATTCTCAGGAGAGGATTCAAAATGACTCTCGGTGAGAAACTCTCCTGCTGGAGTTTTGTACTGTCTCTTGCAAGAAGCAGGGAAGTATTAAAAGGGCAAACCCCTTTCTAAGGGTTTAATTTCAGCCACTGGATGTGACTTCTTTAATCATCAGAATAAAAGTAATTTTAAAAAAGAAAAACCCACACCTGACTTAAATTTTCACATTTTCCAAAGAAGCTTTGTCATCCACTTGAGTGAGAGAGCTGTGGTTTTCAGTGTCCCATTGAAGATTTCAGAGTCTGTTGAGGGATCCCTTACGGATGTGTCTGACACATTTCAACATATGAGACACATTGTTTTCTTCTGTTAAGCCTCTGCACAGAAACGGTTTTGCTTTTAATAGTACAAACTAAAAAAAAAAAAAAAAAGTTATAGAATCTGTAGAGTTTCAAAATGGTTTTATTGTTGTTGCATATGTTAAGAAGCCCAATAAACACAAATTATGAGCATTTCCCAGAAGTGCTGGATGCTTACTGGTTAAATATGCAGTGCCTCTTGAATCATATTTCTAACCTTGGTAATGATATGAGTGACTTAATTTGCAACTCTGCCTCCTCAGATTCAGGTAATTCTTCATTCTTATATAACTTATTGCTATCTGACTTCTCCCCTGAAGATGGACCATGTTTATTGGCAATCTTGTATAAAATGCTGCCGTACACTCTTTCTGTTTAAGCAGATAATGCTCCTCCAAATTTTTCTCGACATCAAGCTCTCATTTTTTAAGATCCCCAGAATTCTTCCAATAAATCTGCTGGTGAATTTTGAACTACATAATTTTATTTTTATAGGCGTATAGAGAATTAAGAGTTGATTCAAGGTACAATTTTAAACAAAAAAAAATGCAAATTAGGAATATGATTTTTTTTTAGGTAATTTAAAAGAACAAAGGAATAGATGCATATTCAAATGTCAAATTTCTGATCTGCATTCTAGGCCTCAGTCTTCTTATACCTGATATTTTAGCCTATCCAACTCAGCACAGTACAGCACAAAATCTGGAGTGTTAAGGTAAACACCAAATTTTGCTAGCTTCTGAAAAGCTCTACTCCACTGCAACAGATTGTCTCGAAATGAATGAATCATGACATGAGCCTAGGTACTTAGCTATGACATCTGTTATGTAGTTGCACTGCATGCCACATGCATAATGAAGAGGAAATAGGGATTTTTGCTCCAAAATATTCTTCACTATGTGATGCTCCATGAATGCAGGCAGTGACACCCAGGACAGATGGAAAGGCTGCAGTGTCATAAAATGCACAAATAATGTTGTTTTTATCATTTGCAAAATGAAGATATTCACTCTCCTGAGGATAAAAAAAACGCAACTCTGCACTGAAAGAAACAGTAAGAAGTGGCAGACACACTGATAATTAAGATCTTTCTTAAATGTTGCTTACATGAATCCATTTGCAAAAAGCTTGACTATTCTTCATAAGGAATGCAGCCTGTTTCTTTAATTCACTCATTCCTTTCCTGGTGACTTGCATTTCAAAGCTAGAATGCACATGTAACAAACAATCATAAATCATTCAAATATTGAGAACTCCACTGGAAGGTGATTTAAAAGATCAGAGCATGTTTTCCAAACGTGCAGATGATTTCCTATCATTACACAGTCAATTAGATTCATTAAACCCAGATTAATCCCACAAAAGCAAATTTGGAGGTAAAATTTTCAGACACTGATCCACTTCCATACTTAAGACAAATGTGGTGCATGCATAATGCTAGCACAGCCCACTTACTTAATAATGACTTCTGAATGACCTACAAGGACACGTCCCCAGTAGTGTCATTTCTGAACATTAAAATGCAGCTGCCTATGTTTAGACATTTGGGTTGAGGCTCAATGTTTAAACAACTGCTCTGGGCACATCGACCAATACGCTAAATGTAAGACTCAGGAGCTTGAAAAATGTGGCCTATATCATGTAAAGAAAGAGTTACAGCACTCATTGAAAACAGTAAATGCTAAAAGTGGGACAGGCTGTTAAGAAAATATTTGGATAAGGTTAGGAACACCTAACTAAGCTGGTTTTTATTGCTCAAAGATCAAGATTGATAGAGTAGGACTAGGATATTTCTGGTATTCCAAGAATGGAAACAAGTGAAAGGAAATTCTTAGTTTAACACAGCAATACAGCAATTCACCAGGTAAGCTCAAGTAGAAAACATAAAACAGATACAAGCAAGTGATTATAATGCAGATTAATGTAGATAATAATATTTAAAAAAAAATCAAATTATAGAAAGTTCTAATTGATCATCAATATCATGCCAACAGAGAATGAAAAGAAATTCATTCTCTGTTCCTTAAATAGTTAAGGATTCCTTAATTATTCCTTAAATAACTATTTTTTTTTATAATTCCTTAAAATAGTTAATTTTAATCATGACAATCTAAGACAGAATTTTCTTTTTCTTTATACATGAATTGGTTCCTGTATTAACAAGCACTGTCTTGAAATGATGTGAGAACGCTATTCTCTGGGATAGAGGAAAGGGATTTCAAGTAAAGCAGGTGATATTCTTATTTGGCTGGAAACATTTTAAGAAATACTGATATCCAGAAATATAGAAAATAAGATGTTAAAATGTTTCTATATAAAAAATACTATTATATCCATCTTGCTTAATTATTTCTTTCTTCATTATAGGAATATTGTAGGAAGAGCTGTAAAGAATGGATAAATTTAGAAGTGATTTAACACATGCTCTTTTCAATTGTACTTCTGTAATTTATACAGTCAAAAAAGCATAGCCTAAACCAGGTAATTAAGCAACCTGAAGGGAGAATGATCCAGCTTTCTGCCTGGGTATTATATTGACAGACATTTATTGCTGCAAGTTAATTGCATTTGTAAATCAGTAAAGGAAGCCACATACCTATAGTCTGGTTGCCCTATATTTATATGGCTAATCAGGAGAAATTTTGTGAGATCTTTCATAAAAGATAGTAGATTAGATTGCACAGGTCTAAGAGTTAGAAGTTGTTTCCTGCCCATTTCCCCAACATTTAGAAATTTGGAGATAAGGCAGGAAAGGACAGCAAATAAAACCAAGTTGCTCACACTACTCCACATTGTCAGCTTGGTACTTACGGAGCGGACATACGTGGCATATCCCAGCAGACTATAAAATAGCATGACATGAAAGAAACTTAGAGCTATCTTTTACTTTACTTTCCTCATACTAATGATTTACCTCAAACACAATCAGAAATGCAGTACTACAAGAAGAAAATTGCCCTTTTCTTTCCTTAAAGGAGACCATTTAAAAAAAAATTATTATTTATGAATTATTGAAAACCATCTCAGATGTTTGGGTTTTGATTTTTTTCTAAATAAGTACTATACATATTATGCTGGTGCTTTATAAACACTGGAGGAAAAAAAAAAATAAACAGTTCTGTACCATCTTAATCCATTCTCTTTTCCAGAAAGTGAAGATAGTACAGTCGGATACTGCTTCACATTCCATAGATTTAAGATAAAATAACACTTAAAAAAGAAAGAAACAGAAGATATGAATCAATTTTTACTACCAGAAGACTGTATTTGCAGATTAAAATGATTGTAAAAATACAGGCAGAGCAGGCATAGAAACTGATTTTGCCTTTAACTCTGACAATTAATAGCACTATGGAAACTGTTTTGAGAATATAGTAAGAAATAGCTATAAGGTGCAATATTAAAACATCACATAAAAGTATTCCATAACTCAGAATGAGTTTGTAAGAAAATATCAGCATTTTTTCCTACTTGCAAACAGGAAACACAACAATATAGCTGCAGTAGAAAGTACATTTATCTGTATATAAGCTCAAAAAAATTTACTAGTAATGTATAATTTCTGCTTCCTAAACTCCCAATCATTACCTTATCAATGAAGTTAAGACAAAAGTAACTGAACAAAAATAATGTTTCTAAATGGGAGCAGCAGCTAAATTTTTCACAGGCTATACATTCTATACTGAAACAGAAGGCAAAAAAAGAGAATACACTTTCTAAAAATTGTAATTTTCCCATAAAGTCATCTCTTAAATATGCAGGACCCTTGTTAAAAAACAAAATTGTATCTGAAATGGCTATTCATCACTACCTGAAAACTGGGGATATGTCCAACAGCTCTAGTGTGAGTGGACCTGACAGTCATTGATTGCTCATGTTTTAACATCAGTATCACCTGAGCCTAGGTGATGCCCTGGAACTGTCCCAGTGTTTGCAAGCACATAACCTAAATGCTAACAACAGACAGCCAATTATGTCCTGTATTATTGTTCAGAATTCAGAATGGTTGATATATTATATTAACTCTTCATCATTACTTATTCAAATAGGAAAATATAAGAATTGTGGAAAAGGAAAAGTATGTATTTCATGGACCATCAGGAAGTCTTACGATGAATTATAGAAGTACATTTTTAGAAAAGGACTATCATCCTTTTCTCTGCCACTTGCACCTTAACAGAATGGGAGTATACCAGCCATAAGACTGTAATAGATATCAATATTTGAGGTCATAGAGTCATAGAATCTCTGGTTGGAAGGGACTTTATTGGCAAAGCACAAACTAGCCTACATGTCCGGCACCCTGTCCAGCCTAATCATTAAAAAGTCCAGTGTTGGAGAATCTAAAACTTCCTGGGTGGGATTATTCCAGCGGCTGATAGTTTTCATTGCGAAAAATTTTCCTGTTATGTCCAGTCAGAATCTCCCCAAAAGTAACTTGTGCCCATTAGCCCTTGTCTTTTCCATGTGACTCCTCCTGACGGCTAATGTTAAGTTTCTCATCAACCAACACGCCCAGCTGCTTCTCCACAGGGCTGCTCTGAATCTCTCCCTTGCCCAACCCGTAGCTGTGCCTGGGATTGCTCTGACTCACACGTAGAACCTTGCACTTGTCATGGTTACACTTCATAAGGTTGGCATAAGTCCACCTCATAAGCTTATCAAGGTCCCTCTGAATGACATTCTTTCCCTCCAGTGTGTCAACCGAACCACACAGCTTGGTGTCATCGGCAAACTTGCTGAGGGTGCACTCAATCCCACTGTCCATGTCACCAACAAAGATGTTGAACAAGACTGGTCCCAAAACCGATCCCTGAGGGACACCACTCGTTACTGGTCTCCACCTGGACTTTGAGCCATTGAGCACAACTCAGCCATCCAGCCAGTTCTTTATCCACCAAGTAGTCCGTCTATCAAATTGATGTCTTTCCAACTTAGAGACAAGGATGTTGTGTGGGACAGTGTCCAGCGCTTTGCGCAAGTCCAGGTAGATGACAGCAACTGCTCTACCCCTGTCCATCACTTCTGTAGCCCCATCATAGAAGGCCACCAGATTGGTCAGGCAGGATTTCCCCTTAGTGAAGCCATGCTGGCTGTCACCAACCACCTTGTTGTTTTTCATGTGCCTCAGCATGCCTTCCAGGAGAATCCGCTCCAAGATTTTGCAAGGCACAGAGGTGAGACTGACTGCTCTGTAGTTCCTGGGTCATCCATTTTCCCCTTCTTGAAAATGGGGGTTATATTGCCCTTTTTCCAGTCATCAGGAACTTCACCAGACTGCCATGATTTTTCAACTGTGATGGACAGCAGCTTAGCAGTTTCATTTGCCAGCTCCTTCAGGACCCACAGATGAATTTCATCAGATCCCATGGACTTGTGTATGTTCGGGTGCAACATATCAGCTTCTCTAGGAGGAGGCTGTGGGAAAGTGCACCGAAAGCCTTGGAGAAATCCAGGTAGACAATGTCCACCACTCGCTCCTGTCATGGTTTGAGCCCAGGCGGCAACCCAGAACCACACAGCTGCCCGCTCAATCCCCCCACCATTTCCTCCTCCCGATCCTGGAGGAATGGGGAGGAGAATAATAAGAACATAACTCCCATGGGTTGTGATAAGAACAGGCCAGTAACTAAGGTATAACACAAACTATTACTGCTACCACCAATAACAATAACAACAAGGGAAGCAACAAAGGAAGAGAATACAACCACTCACCACCCACCGATCGATACCTAGCCCAACCCTAGCAGCGATCTAACCCTTCCGGATAACTGCCCCCAGTTTATATAGTGGGCATGATGTGCTGTGGTATGGAATACCCCTTTGGCTACTTTAGGTCAGGTGTCCTGCCTCTGCTTCCTCCTGGCTTTCCTTCCTGCCTGGCAGAGCATGAGGCTCAGAAAGTTCCTTAGCAGCAGCTAAAAATATTGGTGTTATCAGCGCTGTTCCCAGGCTGAAAGTCAAAAACACAGTACTGCACCAGCTACTAAGAAGGAAAAAAATGACTGCTACTGCTGAAGCCAGCAGAGCCCCTCATCAATCGAGCAGGTTACTTTGTCCTAGAAGGTGATCAGGTTTGTCAAGCGCAATTTGCCTGCAGTGAATCTGTGGTAGCTTTTCCCAATCACATGTTTCATTTGCCTCATGATAGCTCCCAGGAGGATTCACTCCCTAACCTTCCAAAGAGATAGAATTAAGGCTGATGTGCCTATAATTTCCTGGATCTACCTCTGGGTCCTTCTTGTAGACAGGGGTAGCTCTCCTCCAGTCTTCTGAGATATCCCCTGGTGTCCACAACTTCCCAAAAATTATGGAAAGCAGCCTTGCTTTCCAGAAGAGACATCACCGGTTCTGTCAACATCCTCAAATAGATATTGTAACGGCAAACAATTGGCATTTAATTTTTGTAGAAGTTTTAATTATTGACTTTAAGAATTTAATTTAATTCTCTCTTTCATTTAAAAGTCAAGTAATATAGACTGAAATTTCATATTTTCCTGATGATGTACAGAAAGTGTAATGGGAAGTACAGGCTTCATTGTGCCACTTCACTAATTCCTGAGCAAAAAGACGGACTGCATTATGCTGCCTTACATTAAATAAAGATTTTCTACACCTGTAAGAAAACAAGCTTATGGTAAACTGTTATTTTTAACACATGAACTAATCAATCTGTTCCAAACGTTTATAATTTTTATGGGTGAGGTTTTTATCACTTTTATATTTATTCTTTACATTTATTCTTCCCGAGTCTTTTTAATATACTGAATGTGTATGGCATCAGTATCACACTAGCACTACAGAAGTTAAAACACTACCACTTTAAAAATCAGCCTTCTTTCTTGGATAAATACACTACTGCTGTATTTCAGAGAGATTTTATTAAAATTAATACTATGGTCCTGTAGTGGTCTGCTGAGCACATCAGTGTCATCCTTCTCATATGTTTATGAATCAAAAGACATATTTATCTATCAACTTTTTATGTAAAAAATGTTTTCAGTTGCTTAGCACCTGAAACATAACCATGTCTTTGGGTGTATGCTAAAAATTCTCATGAAAATAATTTGGGAAAAAAAAAAAATTCAAGTTTTTCATTGAATTTTATATCAATTTCTATTTGTAAATTTTTTTATATCTAAAGCAACTGTGTATTCAAATCAAAGCATTAATTTACATGCCAAATGCTACTACATTAATCAACTGGCAAGAGGTGCATGTGGAACAGTTTTCAACTTTACGGAAATGAAAAGCTCCACAGCCGCTTTCTTTCAGAAAATCAGTGAAACTTCAGGAAAGATAAATCATGGCTACAAGATTACCAACAAAACCAACAGCAGTGGCAATACCTTTACGGGGAAGGGATTTGATGATGGTAAGGAATTGGACACAGGTAAGGAATTAGACCTGTTGCACAGCTTTGGACTGCATTTCAGGAATGCTGCTCATGCTTCCAAGACTACTGGACATTCCTTAAAAGAAAATACCATTAATTAACATCAGTGAGTGATTTTTAAAGACAGCATGACACTTCTGCTGCTGGAAAGTAAGATTTGCAATTAGTAGGATATACTCCTGCTGGCCACCATGGTGGTGATGCCTCACTTCAAGCTTAGAAATGCCTCTTTAAAAAAAAAATTGAATACTTAAGTCTACAGAAGTTGTTTACAATACAGGAGTCTAGGTTGAAGCATTCAGCTAAACACATTTCTATGCATGTATTACATATTCGTGTATTTCATACTTGTCTGGTCCAGAGAAAAGAGCGAATATTTTCTTTCTGCCCAGAAAATAGAGAAAAATAAAAAGCTAAAAAAACCCAAACCAAAGCAAAACAAAACAAACAACTTGCTTAGTCACAGGAAACAAAGATTAGATCCGCTGAATTGTTTTACAGATATGAAAGCTTAGATAACCTCAGACTATTTAGACTTTTTATTATAAACTAAAAAGATGATATGCCTCAGTTGCTCTTTTCCCATAGAACTTTCATATGAAGAATCTGTTTCTGTCAGAATTCTTTTTATTAAGGATGTTTTCTTTTATTTTTTTAAGTGTATCAATTCCCTGCTTTAACAAATAGAGTGTAGTTCAGAGAATTTCATCAGAGCAATCCAGAGAATTTCTCTGGGCAATTTCCCTGGTGCTGCATTCATGACTTTTCTTAGCTACTGAAAGAATTTATAAGCAGGCAGTTGCTATGAAGAAGAATTAAACAACTAAAAAATAGCAATGTTGTGTGTGACAGAAACTTACCAAAAATTGGGAGTCCCCATGAAGTACCTACCTGTCCTTCCTTGGAGAGTAAAATAGGTAAAGAAAACAGTCAAAACAGTCAAAAATTCTTCAAGAGCTTGTGAAAAGTCTGAAGCAGTAAATGCTGCCAAAGGCAGTCTCTGCAATTTGTCTTTTAAGCAGAAGTTAGGAATGTACAGCTGCCTAGAAGCATCTTCAAGTTACTCACTTAGCTTTTGGAGGGGATAAAGGGTTTCATTCATAAATCTAACCTTTTAGGTCTTTCTTGATCTTTATTTCCTCTATCATCCATTAAAAAAAAAAAAAAAAAGGAATCATCACAGAAAATTAGACAAAATGCTCATTCTAAACAAAGTACTCCATGAATGAAGTTAAGACTATTTATGATATCTTCCATTAATGTGATCTTCCAAATTCCTAAAATTATGCACACAGCAGGTGTGCATAACTAATTTACATCTAGTCAATGTACATATGAAGCATAAATAGGATTTTTTTATGGCATGCACTTCTTTTGAGTCTCTTTGAATCAGAATCTATGTGCCATTTGTCATAATGTGGTAGGAAATAGTAACTCACTTCAGCAAACCACCAGATGCAGTTTTACATAAAATTTAATTATAGATCAAAACCCATTATATATCAAAATGAGTAAAAGTCTGAAGTGATAACATATTTCTCTTTATCTAATTAAAGTGAGGTAAACTCTTGTAGAGCAAATCAAGTCTGAAAAGCTGCATTTCAATCACTTGCTCAGTACAATAATCCAATTTGAAGTAATTGATCCAGGAAGATCAGATCAGATCAGATCACTTATCAAATGATTTTAATTCAGATTTGGAATCAAAATATATTTACAGAACTTTTTCAGAACTCAATATTAACTTACTAATGATATGTCAAATCTTCAGGGATGAAGCCATCTGTTGTAAACACTACTGAATTATCCAAAGATTTCAAGACTTTCTCATGCAAGTCTCATTAGTGGGAACATTAAATTGAAATAGTTAAAAATACTTAATCTGTAAAAGTTGTAAAGAACCTCCTAGAAGAAACATGAAAATCTATCAGCTACCTGGGTCTTGGTAAAAAATTTACATTCATGAACTACCTGCCTACTGCTTATTCCAATTACATCCCAGACTAGGTACAGGGTTGGGTATTTTTTTCCCACTATCAATAGTTTTGAGATGGTAATTTATTTGAGCCATATCTACAAGATCTTTGGACCTTTTTTTGCTTTTTGTTTTTTATATTTTCAGCCCCCGGGATGCTTGTTGTGTGGACAAAAATGGACTAGTTCACCTCTGAATGAATCACTCCAAATTTCAACTTTCAGCTTCTCTTCCAAAGTCAGGTTCTTTCAAATCTGCATCTTTTTTTAACTTTCAGAGTTAAAAACTGCTCTTTAAAAGCTGTAATGTAAATGAATTCAAAATTAATTTGAATCAAATTTTGAAAAGTTTCATTGAGGAAAGTGCTAGGATTTTATGCATGGATTTGTTCCTTACTTCTCCAATAAGCAAGGGCAGACATTAAGAAATCTATTCCATGACTACAAACTACCCAGAAATTGAGTTCTATGCATATTATATGTGTCAGCATGCATATTATACCATGCATGCTACACATGTTCTTGAAGTTGGATCAAAACAATGTTTATTCTACTTTTATCATCTCTCTTACTTTAACTCAACATTCTGACTAAATTCTGACTGTCACTTCCTTGAGATGACTTTAGTTATAATCTAGATTGCAACTAATGCATATTGCCTAAAGGGTTTAAAATATATGCCAGATCAGTTTACTGTTCTTATAAGCCTTGCATCCCTCCTCCAGCAGTGATCATATTCTAAGACTACAATGAAGGCAGAAGGTTTCAAATGAGGTTACCAGGTTTGCCCCAGAAGTGTGAAAGCTTTCCTATTAAGTTACACTTTAAGTTCTATTATTAGTGGTCATAAAATTATTCATCTTGTTTGTAAATCCAGTGGCTCATTTGTTTTGTTAAATTCATGTAAAGAATGAATGTTGGTTTGAATCAACAATGTATTTGAAAAACATTTGTTTTATTAGTTCGGGTATTTGGGAAGAGCAGCAAAGTAATTCAGAGCAGCAGGACTCAGGGAGTTGTTTACTAACCTGTACTACTCTTCAACTGCTGATATCTAGATTAACTTTCACAGTAAAGAAAAATGCATTTACGTTCAAATCACAGCAGTGGGGAGGTGTTAATTTGAGGATAGGGATCTTTGCTTCATGATGGAACCATTTAAAAAAACCTGAGATTAAATTAAAAATAATGACCTAATCTTTTCATTTAGGAAGAATAAACTTGCAACAGAAGTGTTGAGAACTGAACTTCCCCAGCAGCCCAGGAGTCACCCTGAAGAGACTTTAGGGCACAGCTGGGACCTGCTGCAGCTCCACCCTGAGCCCCAGTCTCTGCCCTGGAGCACATCTCTTAAGGAACAGCTCTTACTAGGAATGCTAAGAGAGGTACAAATCCAAAACTGTGGAGTTTCTGAACTGGCACGACAAAACAGCCACTCAGTATCACAGCTGGTACAGAAGAGAACTAAAAATATACTCCCACACATTGGCTTCTCTGTTATAGAATCATAGAATTATAGAATAGTTAGGGTTGGAAAGGACTTTAAGGTCATCTAGTTCCAACTCCCCTGCCATGGGCAGGGACGCCTCTCACTAAACCATGCCACTCAAGGCTCAACCTGGTCTTGAGCACCGCCAGGGATGGAGCATTCACAACTTCCCTGAGAAACCCATTCCAGTGCCTCACCACCCTCGCAGTAAAGAACTTCTTCCTTATATCCAATCTAAACTTGCCCTGTTTAAGTTTGAACCCATTACCCCTTATTTCTCACTATAGTCCCTCATGAAGAGTCCCTCCCCAGCATTCATATAAGAGCCCCCTTAAGATATTGGAAGGCTGCTATGAGGTCTCCACGCAGCCTTCTCTTCTCCAGACTCAACAGCCCCAACTTTCTCAGCCTGTCTTCATATGGGAGGTGCTCTAGTCCCCTGATCATCCTTGTGGCCCTCCTTCGGACTTGTTCCAACAGTTCCATGTCCTTTTTATGTTGAGGACACCAGAACTGCACACAATACTCCAAATGAGGTCTCACGAGAGCAAAGGGGCAGGATCACCTCCCTCGACCTGCTGGTCATGCTCCTTTTGATGCAGCCCAGGATACGGTTGACTTTCTGGGCTGTGAGTGGACACTGCCGTCTCATGTTCATTTTCTGATCTTATCAGGTACTGTGAATATCGCACAACGAATACTTACAGGCAGGAAATATTATGCTGTACTGCAAGTACATCTGCTTCAAGGTTTGTCACACTGAAATATTTGATATGCTTAGAAGCATTCCCTACCAACCAACCCCTCCTAAAAAATGGGACCTCAGGAGCATATAAAATGAAGCAATAGGTGATAACATCAGGACAGGTGGGAAAATGTGAAGAAACATTGAAATTATGTTCACCCTGACAGAAAGTGCCTTCTGGACTGCAGTCACTTTTTGCTGACAAGAAACAAGTCACTGAAGGGTTTATTATAAAGAAGGGCATTAGAAGATGAGAATAAGGCAAAGTGGATGCTTACAAGCAGCATTTTCGTAATCCTGAGGGATACTTTGACAAGTAGAAGTAGAAAATGAAAGCTGGCATCCTAGCCAGGCTGGAATCTAGAATCAATATTTTGACAATGAATTAATGTGTAATAATGATTCGTCAGGAAAGCCCTTGAATGTTAAAACAGGCATCTCAGGTTTGATAAAGAAAATAACAAGGAGCCAGATGGTATGCAAAGAATTTTGCATATGCAGAGAGTATTATGGTCAAAATGACAGACTGAAGTAGTCACACAAAAACAGCCCTGTCATAAGTATTCAGGGTGGATAAAATCAGGAAAGAGCTGTGTTTCTCAAGTCTAGAGAAAAGTATTTTGCAGGAGCTTGGATGAGGCTTTCAGCTTTGTGGGTAACTAGGATATGTTTCTTGATGCCATTAGACAGAAAGGATCAATAAGATGTAGAAATAGCTCAGAGAGGATCCTTGAGACACTACTCTGAATATATAATTACACTCCAATTAGGTTGCTGATTTAGTCACAAAAATAACAGATTACCAAATCTCTAGGTTAGATTCAAGATTTATAAAATAGAAGGGAGTAAGGCAGTAATTCCAAAAGAAATGAAAGCTCATCTCAAAAGCATGCCATATTAATATTAACATTTCTGATAATAGAGAATTTAATAGAAATCTTGATACATTGTTTACTGCTCCTTATGATTAAAGATGGCTCCTCATTTCCAGACAATATTAATCTGGATCTTTTCTGATATGTTTAAAAAAGTCCTATTGACATTGTTTACTACTCCTTATGATTAAAGACAGCTCTTCATTTCCAGACAATATTAATCTGGACCTTTTCTGATATGTTTAAAAAGTACTATACTAAAATTTCCATTCCCCAGCATATACTTACAAATTTATCCAGACAACCTCCTTTGTTAAAGTGAAATCATGGTGAATTTTAGCCCTTAAAGTGTTTATCAAAAAGATATTTCTTCCCAGTCCTTTAGTCCTTAGCAGTATAGTCTAAGTTATTGTAGGAGTTATTTTTGGACTGAGAAAATTAGAATAAACTGACATTATCAGTGGCCAATTGGCAAGTAATGTACTTAAAGACACAGAAATCTTTTTAAATAATATCTTACATGTTGAAAAGTTCAAATGCTATCAAGAGAAACTTGTATGTGTAATTACTTAAAATGAGGTGTATAGTTAATAAATTACTAATTGTTTTAGAATCATAGAATCACAGAATAATTAGGGTTGAAAAGGACCTTAAGATCAACTAGTTCCAACCTCCCCTGACATGGACAGGGACACCTCACACTAACCCATGTCACCCAAGACTATGTCCAGCCTGGCCTTGAATACTACCAGGGATGGAGCATTCACAACTTCCTTGGGCAACCCTTTCCAATGCCTCACCACCCTTACAGTAAAGAACTTCCTCCTTATATAGAATCTAAATTTCCCCTGTTTAAGTTTTAAGCCATGTCCTGGGTTCAGCAGTAGCAGTTGTTTTTCTCCTTCTTAGTAGCTGGTGCAGTGCTGTGGTTTTGGCTCTCAGCCTGAGAACAACGCTCATAACATCAGTGTTTTTAGTTGTTGCTAAGTAATGTTTACTCTGACCAAGGACTTTCTGAGTTTCACATTCTGCCAGGGAGGAGGGAAAGCCGGGAGAAGCAGAGACAAGACACCTGGACCAAAGTAGTCAAAGGGGTATTCCATACCACAGCACGTCATGCCCAGTATATAAACTGTGGGAAGCCACCCAGAAGGGCTAGATTGCTGTTCGGATCAGGATGGGTATCGATTGGCAGATGGTGAGCAGTTGTATTCTCTTCTCTCGTTTTTTCCCTTAGCATTATTATTCTTGGTGGTAGCAGCAGTGGTTTTGTGTTATACCTTAGTTACTGGCCTGTTCTTATCTCAACCCATGGGAGCTACATTCTTTTGATTCTTCTCCCCATCCCTCTGGGAGTGGGGGGAGGAAGAGGGGTCGGCGGGAAGTGAGCAACAGGCAGCATGGTTCTGGGTTGCTAGCTGGGCTTAAACTGAGACAATTCTTTGTGATGCCCACTGTGGGACTCAAAGGGTTGAGATAGCTAAATGGCTTTATACAACTACTCTGTCTCACTTTTCAAGTAGTCAAATCAAGACTTTTCACAAATGCACAGGGGAACACAGTACCTTATATTAGTAGGTTCTTCAAAGTCAATGTAAATTTGAAGAGTACAAATATAGCAAGTGTCATGATCTTACACAACAAGCTCGAATAGGAAATCCCAGTCGTTCAGGAATTCTAGAAGTCATCATGGAATGGCTAGAGGGCAAAGATTTTGGAATGTCACCAGAGGAGGAGGTAATGTGTGATGAAGAAGCTCTTCCATATAATAAACTGTCAGAAAGTGGAAAGCAGTATGCCTTGTTTACTGATGGGTCCTGCTGTACTGTGGGAAAGCATGAGAGATGGAAGGCAGCTGTATGGAGCCCCTGAAGACAAGTAGCAGAAACTGCTGAAGGAGTGCGTGAATCAAATCAATTTGCAGAGGTGAAAGCCATCCAGCTTGCCTTGGACATTCCTGAATGAGAAAAGTGGCCAGTACTTTATCTCTATACTGACTAATGGATGGTGGCAAATGCCCTGTGGTGGTGGTTGCAACAACGGAAGCAGAGCAATGGAAGCAGATGCAGAGGTAAACTCATCTGGGCTGCTGCGCGCAAGATATCGCTGCCTGCGTGCAGAACCTGGTGGTGAAGTCATGCAATGTAGATGTAACCAATAGTTGGGCCACTAAGGAACACCAGAACAACCAACAAGTGGATAAAGCTGCTAAGATTTAAGTGGCTCAGATGGACTTAGATTGGCAACATAAGGGTGAATTAACCTTCGCCAGGTGGGCCCATGACACTTCAGGCCATTGAAGCAGAGATGCAACATACAAATGGGCTCATGATTGAGGGGTGTCTTCTCAATGGACACTATTGACCAGGTTATTCACAACTGTGAAACGTGCTGCAATTAAGCAAGCCAAAAGACTAAAGCTACTTTGCTGTGGAGGACAATGGCTGAAGTACAAATATGAGGAGGCTTGACAGATTGATTATATGACATTCCCACCAAGCCCCCAAGGCAAGTGCCATGTGCTTTTCATGGTGGAAGCAACCACCGGATGACTGGAAACATATGCTATGCCCCACGCCACTGCCCGGAACGCTATCCTAGGCCTTGAGAAACAGATTTTGTGGCGACACAGCACCCCAGAGAGAATTGAGTCAGACAATGGGACTCATTTCTGGAACAACCTTATAGACACTTGGGCCAAAAAGCACGGCATTGAGTGGGTATACCACATCCCCTAATATACACCAGCCTGTGGGAAAATCAAATGGTACAATGGGCTGTTAAAAACTACACTGAGAGCAATGGGTAGTAGGACTTTCAAACGCTGGGATGCACATCTACCAAAAGTAACTTGGTTGGTCAGCACCAGAGGATCTGCCAACAGGGCTGGCCCAGCCCAGTCACAACTTTTACATACTGTAGAAAGGGATAAAGTTCCTGTGGTGCACACAAAGAATTTGCTGGGGACGACAGTCTGGGTTATTCCTGCTTCAGCTAAATGCAAACCCACTCACGATATTGCTTTTGCTCAGGGACCCAGATATACTTGGTGCGTAATGCAGGAAGATGGGGTACTCTGTTGTGTACCTCAAGAGGATTTGATTTTAGGGGAAAATAGCCAATGAACTTAATTATATGCTGTTGCCTGCTATGTAGCACGTCTGTAGCCCACCAAAAAGGTATCTTCAGGTCACCAGCGACTGGCCCTGACTTCCCTCTGATCATCATTCCAACAAAGAATGAACTTTGACAAAACCAGATGATCTCAGCAGTGACCACACAAGCTCTTCAGTGTCATCAGCAGGCAACAATCCAACACTGCACGCAGCCTCTCCTGCTCTGAGAGATTGTTACAAGAGATGGAGCCTCACACCATGGACCAGACAGACTCAGTAGCTTTATAGGGATTGGTCCATGCACTAAGCAATGATATCTCTCTCTTATGTGTGTGTGTGGACATATATACATATATGGGACAACAGCGATGGTATATTGGAAAATGGAGGAACTGAGCATGAAGTGAATGGCATGGAATAAGGGGCAGATACTGTCCAAGGTTCAGCAGCAGCAGTCAATTTTCTCCTTCTTGGTAGCTGGTGCAGTGCTGTGCTTTTGACTTTCAGCCTGAGAGCAACACTGATAATGCCAATGTTTTTAGCTGCTGCTAAGTAATGTTTACTCTGACCAAAGACTTTCTGAGTCTCTTGTTCTGTCAGGGAGGAGGGGAAGCCAGGAGGAAGCAGAAGCAGGACACCTGACCTAAAGTAGCCAAAGGGGTATTCCATACCACAGCATATCATGTCTAGTATATAAACTGGCGGCAGTTACTCGGAAGGGCTAGATTGCTGTTTGGGTCAGGCTTGGTATCGGTCGGTGGGTGGTGAGTGATTGTACTCTCTTCCCTTGTTGTTTTCCTTGTCATTATTATTATTGGTGGTAGCAGCAGTGGTTTTGTGTTATACCTTAGTTACTGGCCTGTTCTTATCTCAACCCGTGGGAGTTATGTTCTTATGATTCTTCTCCCCATCCTTCTGGAGTGATGGGAGGAAGGGGGGGGAACTGAACGAGCAGTTGTGTGGTTCTGAATTGCCAGCTGGGTTTAAACCACAACAACCCGCTACCCCTTGTCCTGCCACTGCAATCTCTAATGAAAAGTCCACCCCCAGCATCCGTATAGGGCCCCCTTCAGATATAGGAAGGCTGCTATGAGGTCTCCACACAGCTTTCTCTTCTCCAGGCTCAACAGCCTGTCTTCATACGGGAGGTGCTCCAGTCCCCTGATCATCCTTGTGGCCCTCCTCTGGACTTGTTCCAACAGTTCCATGTCCTTTTTATGTTGAGGACACCAGAACTGCACATAATACTCCAAGTGAGGTCTCACAAGAGCAGAGTAGAGGGGCAGGATCGCTTCCTTCGACCAGCTGGTCACACTCCTTTTGATGAAGCCCAGGATATGGTTGGCTTTCTGGGCTGCAAGCGCACACTGCTGGCTCATGTTAAATTTCTCATCTACCAACACCCCAAGTCCTTCTCTGCACGGCTGCTCTGAATCTCTTCTCTGCCTAACCTGTAACCATGCCTGGGATTACTCCAACCCTGGTATAGGACCCTGCACTTGTCATGGTTAAACTTCATCAGGTTGGCATCAACTCACCTTACAAGCATGTCAAGGTCCCACTGGATGGCATTCCTTCCCTCCAACGTATCAACCGAACCACACAGCTTGGTGTCATCGGCAAATTTGCTGAGGGCACACTCAATCCCACTGTCCATGTCACCCACAAAGATGTTGAACAAGACCAGACCCAACACCAATCCTTGAGGGACACCACTTGTTACTGGTCTCCAGCTGGACATTGAGCCATTGAGCACAACTCTTTGTGTGTGGCCATCCAGCCAGTTCTTTATCCACCCAGTGGTCCACCTATCAAATTGATGTCTTTACAACTTAGAGACAAGGATGTCATGTGAGACAGTGTCGAATGCTTTGCACAAGTCCAGCTAGATGACATCAACTGCTCTACCCCTGTCCATCACTTCCATAGGTCCATCATAGAAGGCCACCAGATTGGTCAGGCAGGATTTCCCCTTAGTGAAGCCATGCTGGCTGTCACCAACCACCTTGTTGCTTTTCATGTGCCTCAGCATGCCTTCCAGGAGAATCCGCTCCAAGATTTTGCCAGGCACAGATGTAACGCTGACTGCTCTGTAGTTCCCTGGATCATGCATTTTCCCCTTCTTTAAAAATGGGGATTATATTGCACTTTTTCCAGTTGTTTCCAGTTTGCAGTATTTAAAATAGGTAAAATATTTTTATTACTTGAACTACAATTTCAAACTATACCTCCTGAGATATAATTGAAGGAATAAATAAGGATTAGGAAAAAAATTCAAGCTAAAATTGAAAACATTTAGCATAGTTAAAACACTTCAGGCTACCATTTTTTAATGAGTTGGTGAATAAGAGGAGATCATTCATGAGGAAAACTACACCAAAGTAAGGTGTCATGCCTTCCTAAACATATCCTCATTACAGACACAGAAGGGCTGTTTTTCAATAACAGGTCCTTCTCTATCTAATGAGCCAGAGTGAGTCCTTTTTCCAAGTAGGCAACTACTCATTTTCCTAAGTAGATGAGCGCCCAGTTTACCACCCCTGAAAAGCTGCCAGTGATGATCTACTAAGGGGTATCTTCTACATCCTTACTTTCCTTTTATTTTTTTGCAGGTACCAGAATATTAATGTCTTCTGCAGAGTAGATTAGCAGAATTTCAGTAGTCTTTCCAGTCACTGACTGGGATGCTTACACAGCTTTATATTAGCAATAAGTCTCTAAATCACATTCAGAGCTTGTTTCCAGTCACTTTTGCAACCATATAAGCTAACGAACTTGGGTCTTTTTGATCCATGCCATGTATAACATGTCCTTATTTTCCAACTAAAGCATGCTGTATCAAATCGCACAGGAGTCTATTATATCAGCAATGTGACCTTTATTAACTAAATTGTAACCTCACATATATACACAATTATCAAACTAATTTGACAGGTTCTATTTCTATAAAACTCTATTGGTCATCATTAATTTTATTACATTTCTTACATTCTTTGTTAATCAAGTTTGTAGCAGGTCTGTCATTGTTTTGCTCTGTGTTGCATTGATTAAGAAAAGAGGATTGAGGTTGAAAGGGAAAATAAGCCTACTTTACTAGAAATATTTAAAAAAAAAAAACCAAAAAAAACCTGGCAGCCATGAGAGGATATAAAATTAAAAGATGGAATAACAATAGGAAAAAGCTATTTTCTTTAAATAGTGGATAATTGATTCTTATGTAGTGAAAGGAAGTAGAAAAAGAAAAAGTTTTAAATAAATAAAAGTCTAGAAGACCAGCATAGTGTCTACTCTGAGACAGAAAAATCTCTTCACAGCAGAAATCTGGCATGTAATGGAAAAGAAAGGGAAGATTTCAATCTAATTGCTGCTGTTTTTACAAAACTTGACAACTTTGGACACCGACTGTAAATGAACAGTGAAAAGTCCTAGGTGAGACGTTGAACTTTGTCTCCTTTGACTGCATAAAACAAGCAAAACAGTCTGGGTGAGTCTTTCCTTAGCTTTCTTTTCAGAATCACAGAATCCTAGACTCACAGTTTGTGTTAGAGGAGACCTTAAAGAGAACCTAGTTCTTACCCCCCTGCCACAGGGAGGGACACATTCCACTAGACCAGGTTGCTCCAAGTTCCACTGCCTGGTCCTGTTGAGCTTCTCATCAACCAACACTTCCAACTCCTTCTCCTCAAGGCTCCTCTCAATCCATTTTCTGCCCAGTCTGTATCTGATGAAAGAAAAATAGAGAGGAGAGGAGGGGAAGGAGGGGAAGGAGGGGAAGGAAGGTGAAGTAAGGGAAGAGGAGAACTTTCTTACCGTATAATATCTCAGCATGATTTTAATCTCATGATTGCTATAACAAGTACAAAATTTACATTTATCTTGATCTTTAAAGGCTGCATTCAGAATTACTCAACTTTTATTCTTTGAGATATTTTTTTTTGTCTCTTATTTAAAAAAAGCCCAAATCCTTGAGACATCTGAGAGATAGTATCAATTTTTGGTTTTAAGACCTTGTATCATAAATTGGCTGGATAATGCTGCTGAGATACATTTTAGACTCAGAATCCAATGGCCAAATAAAACATTTCCAAACACTCTTTATTATTTTAACAATGGTAAAATAATTGCTCAGATAGTCTTACAACTGGACTACTGATTTAGACATTTTAAGGTTTGAAATCAACTAATCTTCTAGGCAGATTTTATTTTTGTAACTGAGTAGGATATGGGTACAAGAATGTACTTGTCTTTGGGTGGCTATAACATCTTCATTTGCCAAATATTCATGCAAATGTGACAACAAAATTCAGAGATGTTTTGGACTGCAATGACCACATTCAGGAGTCTGTGGAGCAGGGATGCAGGGCTGCCTCACCAACCCACTGTTTGGTTTTGATAACCTCGTTTGGGCCACCTAACTGATATTGGCTCTGTGAGCTTTCCACCTACAATGGGCCTTTCACCGGCTGTAGATAATCCTCTCCTCCTGGGTTTCCACTGCGGTGCTGACCTTCTCTCTGGGGTGCACTTCCTCTCACATCCCTTGGTTTTTAATTGTATCCTCACCTCTGTACCTGGAAAACCACACTGCTCCACAGGCTCCTACCAATTGAAAACTTAATGTGGCTTACTAGAAACTTATTCTAGAATTGCAAATAAATCACATTTCCTTGCAACTGGAATGAGCTCAAAACATCTGCACAGGCAGCTAATTGCAGTTACCATGGCTCCACTGATGCACAGAAATGTATTAATCCTCTGCAACACAGCTGTGTGCCTGAGCTGTAGATCTCCACTGTAAGTAAAATTGACACACTTTAGAGCTAATGATGCCAGTATTACAAGGAAATACAAATGCAGTGATCAAGCATAATAACACAGTTTTTGCCTATTTTAATAAGAACTGCAGGCTATTATTTTTTGAATAGCAGTATGTCATACTGAAATCAAATTTGCTCAGGGCTAAACAAGGTACTATTTCACTTTTCTCATACCACCTTAGTAGCGTTCACTCATTGTTTATTGCAAGCACTTAGTCCTTCAGTTTATTCTATGATTGACACTGCTAGCTAAAAAAAGCAGAACAATGACTGCCATATTCAGGTCATTTTGGTAAAAGTAATCCATAGCTTTAATATCTATAACTTTGGTATTGAATTCTCCTTTTCTTCACAGAGATGAAAGTCATCTGCAAAAATACTTAGCTGTAGCCTTACTGCTTTGATATGGCTATAGAGGACTAAGATGCAGACTATAAAATAGAGAGGAAACACAGAAAAGTAAAAAACAGAGCACAAAACCTCTTATTGTCCATAAAATTTACTCCGTTCAGAGAAAATCAAGTTAAGCAAACTCACAACAAATGCTAGGTGAATTTATGTCCACATTCATTTCTGTTCTTTTATTTTTAGTTTTATTTTCTTTTATTTTTCTTTTATATTTATTTTCATTTCAGCCAGTTCTGTCATTCCTTGATGATAGTTATTCTTTGAAGATAATGAACAAATAAGTATTTTGCACTTAAATTTTCTTTAATATACATGTTCACTATAAAATATGAAGTAATCCAAAATTATGACATGTGTTTTCAATTTCATTGCATGGTATAGATCATAATTTCAGAGCAGATTATGATTTTAATTAAGGTCTTCATTAGAGGGACTAAAATTGTGTCTTGTGACAACCCATGTTACTACTACACAATGACATCTTAGGCACATTGCTGGAAAATTGTCACTGTAATATCTCTTGCTAGATCTTTTACACACCAGAACTAGATAGCTTTCAATCGAATTCAGTAAAATTTGGATTAGGCTCTGTACAGCATTTCTTATTAATCAAAGTATCACCTGCAGTCAGCTTAACATATCAAAAATATGATTACTACTATTCACATTCAACTTTCAAAATTATTATGTCAATTGCTTTAAAGAATGTGTATAACTCCAGCATGCTTTGTTTGCCCTGAATGGGACTGTTGCAGCTCACCATGCAACTCAGGCAACCTCAAGGTGTGTAATGATATATCTTTATGTATATGAACACCAGGTGGGCAATTTCTCATTGCACCTTTGGGCTGAATCTGAGTTTAGTAAGGACAGATAATTTAATTCAACCTCACTAAAAAGGCCTGGAAGCTATGGGACCCCCACAGGGCCAACAGATTATTTCTTAACAGGAAAGTTACCAGCTGTTGAAACAAGCAAGAGTTATAGTGGAGTATGACATTATAATCCAAGTGAGTGGCTGAAAGGATACTGAGAACCAGTGACAGAAGGATCTCAGATCATCTGACAAGAATACAAAGTACTCACATGCTCTAAAGCCAGCTTCTTCCCAAAGCGCATTAAAACCTTGCCATCTTTACTATCAGCTGATGCCCCTTTCTCCAGCAGGCTTGTATGGAGCCAGTAGTTCACATCACTCTTCATGCGGTGTCACTACATGTCCTAGAAGGAGGAAGCAACAGAGAACCAGCTTTCTGCTGGTATGCTTCTGTCTAATACCAAGTTTTCAGGTAAGAATTGTCTTCTGAAGGTGATTCATTCCCCTGTGTTTGCTACAGAAACCACTGACTGCGATCTGCATGCACTCTCTAGAGAGTCCATAACAGTTTTAGAAGACAAAGCAGCAAGAAGGTGTTGGAAGTCATGACTGCCTTCTTGACTGTTAGACCCCAGTCTAGATCTTTTTTACCACTGTCCTGGGTTCAGCAGTAGCAGTCATTTTTCTCCTTCTTAGTAGCTGGGAACAGCACTGTGTTTTTGACTTTCAGCCTGGGAACAGCGCTGATAACACCAGTGTTTTCAGTTACTGCTTGGTAGTGTTTTGGTCTGACCAAGGACTTTCTGAGTCTCATGCTGTGCCAGGAACAGGGGAAGCTGGGAGGAAGCAGAGACAGGACACCTGACCCAAACTGACCAAAGAGGTATTCCATGCCGCAGCACGTCATGCCCAGGATGTAAAAATGGAGGGCAGAGACCCAGAAGGGTGGGGGTGCACTGCTTGGTCAGGCTGGGTATAGGTGATGAGCGATTGTATTCTTTCCTTGTATTTTCTCTTGTATGATTATTGGTGGTAGCAGTAGTGATTTGTGTTATACCTTAGTTACTAAACTGTTCTTATCTCAACCTGTGGGAGTTGCATTCTTTCGATTCTCCTCCCCATCCCCTGGGAGCTGGGGGGAAGAAAAAACGGGGAGTGAGAGAGTGACTGCGTGGGTTATAGAAGCTTAAACCACGACAACCACATAAAATAGAGTAAAAAAAGTTTATTAGTATGCATAAGAAGCCTCAAAGGATCTTTGTTTTGAAATCACAACTGAGTTTTGCTAAAGGTCATGTTGACATCCTAATCCTGAGGTGTGCTGAGAACATTTAATATTAGTTGCTGAAATGCAACAAATTATATACATCTCACCATATCCATGACTGAACAACAACCCGTATCCATCAGCTCAGGTAGCGCATTTGAGCAGACAATGTTCCTCCTTTGTAGTTATCACAAAATGAATGTGACTAAACAAACACAAATGCATCAGTCACCTTCCTGCACATGCCACATCATAATTCTGTATAGGAGAAATTGTAAAGGCAAACAGCAATAGAATTTTAGACCAGCCAGTGGAATGTCCAGAGACAAGCAATCTGGTCTTCTGTAAGTATGTAGTTGGCATAAAATTCAAGTGAGGTGGTCCAATACTTAACTGTGGGTGTTACCAAGCCCCACCTGGTTTCTTCTCTCTGAGAATTGCCAGAGGCAGGTGCTTAGGTGTCATCCCCTCCATTTCCATCAGGATATTGAGGAAGGCCTTGATGAGCCATAAAAGTAGAGCTGGAAAAATTTATCTTATGTGCATGCTCTGCAGTAAGATAGGTAACACAATAATAATAATAATAAAAAAAACCCTTTTGGGACTAATTTAAGGAAAACTATTCATGCATTAGAGAATGTGGAGTGCTTACAGATCATAGATTTAAGAGGACTGTGCTTTTGAAATATAATTCAGCTCAAATTTCTGCATTTAAACAGTGGCTGTACTGGGCGACATTAATATTTCATAGGCAAATACAAGAATGTTGAAACTCATCTGGGAGAAAAGACAAAAGTCACATGAAGTCTGAATTAGGTTTCATAAGATTTGACTCTGGGTAACAGGCTTCAGAAAGTCCATAAATCTTACTAGCTTCATTGACCTGATTGAGTTTCTTTGGGTCATCAACAAGGGATGTCCATAAAGAAAGCAGTTTATATTCTTTATTTCTAATAATAATAGTCCCTGTATACATAGACTCTAATGGCCTAAAGCCCAAACTTAAACTCACAGCATGACTGCAGTGTGTCATATTCCATCATGAACCAATGTGCAAATAACATATTTCCATTTTTAAAATCTGAAAAATATCACAAAAACTTTTGGCATTTGCATGACTCAGACAATCACACTTACACCCTCTAATTTTTCTGCAGATAATTTCAAATGTTCAGTACACAAACACAGCAGGAAATCAGGAATAACTGTTAAAGTAAAAACTGAAGTTCTACAGCATAGCCATTCAAGTATACCAGACTACAAAAAGAGAGTATTTAAAATGATGATTTGGCCAGTTATTGCTTAAAAAATGAAAATGAAAATGGAATGCACTTAAACAACAAATGGTTGTTAGACACATAGGGACTGATTTACCAAAATTCGTTCTTGCAGCTTGGTACAAATTAGTGCATCTGCAAAAGTGAGATATTCACCTTTATCCTTTTGGGAAAAAAAAAAAAAAAAAAACCAAAACAGAAGTAGCTGTTTGTTCATTTTAACATGTATAATTTTTTAACTACCATATTCAAAAAGTCATGATAGCCTGTGTTTTCTTACTTTAGTACCTTCAAAGAAACAAATTAACAATACATCAAGGTCACATCTGGACCTGATACAAAGACAGCATAGTACCCATACCTGTTGCATAAGTCATATTTTGAAGCAGGAGCCACAGTGGCCAGCTGTATGAACTCACAGTGACAATGCATAATGAAACCCCAACAGCCCAAAATCTGTCCTGATCATAGAGAGGAAGCATAAAGGAGAGTTGCCATTAGCAGAAAAAAGAAAGTGAAAAGAAGCTGTCTTTGGAGTGCTCATAGGAAATATTTTCTCCTAACAAAGGTGTGGATCCAGGATAAATGGGAAAATACCAAATGGAACATATTCACTCAGTTTGGGAAGAGTTTGTAGGTATCAGTATTTTCACATCTTCTTTCTAAGAAAAGAAGAAAGTACAAGACAAGGGTAATAGCTGAAGTTGGATTGCAAAATGAGTGAGGGTGCGGTATTTGGTTTGGTGTGTGCAGAAGGGGTGTACATGACAGAAGGATGAGTAGAAGTTCATGGTTGTATTGCCGTTACTGCCATTCAACAGGCAAAACACAACAGGTACACCTCAGAAAAAGCAGAGTTCAGCTTACCGTTCTTCAACCCACCTCACGTTATCTTTTGAAATTGTCTAATATATTTCTGCTGTCACATATTTTTCTGATAAAAATAGGGTAAGGTCTATAAATTCTAAGTCTCACACTACTGTTTTGGATTTTTATGTGAGAAATTAACAAGAAAGTTTTTACTTTAGAACAGAAAACTGTTTGAGAGAATTTTGGAAAGCTGAAGTTCAGTTTAAATACCTGGCAAGCAGGGTAACTTACCTACTTAGTAATATTCCATGGGATATAGCCGTAGAGGGCAGGGGGGCCCAAAACTGTTTGCTGATATTCAAGGATCACCCGCTGCAAGCTCAGGAGAGATGCATCCCAACTGGAAGGAAGTGCTGCAGGAGGGCCAGGAGACTTCCTTGGATGGATAAGGAGCTGCTGAGGAAAATTCAAAGGAAAAAGAGGCTTATAAAAGGTGGAAGCAAGGACAGGAAGCCTGGGAAGAATACAGGGATGTTGTCCGGGAAGCTAGGGACCAGGTTAGGAAAGCTAAGGCCCACTTAGAATTCAACTTGGCTAGGGATGTTAAGATAACAAGAAGGGATTGTTGTTATAAAAGGCAGACTAGGGACAAGGTGGGCCCCCTCCAGAAGCTATCGGGAGAACTGGCTACCCTGGATTTGGAGATGGTTGAGGTTCTTAATGACTTCTTTGCCTCAGTCTTCAACGGCAAATACTCTCCCCACACCACTCAAGACTTGGAAGGCAGATGCAGGGACTGTGAGAATGAAGACCCTGGGTCCACTGTAGGAGAGGATCTGGTTCGAGACCATCTTAAGAACCTGAACATATTCAAGTCCATGGGACCTGATGAAATCCATCTGCGGGTCCTGAAGGAGCTGGCAAATGAAGCTGCTAAGCTGCTGTCCATCAAATTTGAAAAATCATGGCAGTCAGGTGAAGTTCCCAGCAACTGGAAAAAGGGCAATATAACCCCATTTTCAAGAAGGAGAAAATGGATGATCCAGGGAACTACAGAGCAGTCAGTCTCACCTCTGTGCCTGGCAAAATCTTGGAGCGGATTCTCCTGGAAGGCATGCTGAGGCACATGAAAAACAACAAGGTGGTTGGTGACAGCCAGCATGGCTTCACTAAGGGGAAATCCTGCCTGACCAATCTGGTGGCCTTCTATGATGGGGCTATGGAAGTGATGGACAGGGGTAGAGCAGTTGATGTCATCTAGCTGGACTTCTGCAAAGTGTTTGACACTGTCCCACATGACATCCTTGTCTCTAAGTTGGAGAGACATCAATTTGATAGGTGGACCACTGGGTGGATAAAGAACTGGCTGGATGGCTGCATGCAAAGAGATGTGGTCAATGACTCAATATCCAGCTGGAGACCAGTAATGAGTGGTGTCCCTCAAGGATCGGTGTTGGGACTGGTCTTGTTCAACATCTTTGTCGGTGACATGGACAGTGGGATTGAGTGCGCCCTCAGCAAGTTTGCCGATGACACCAAGCTGTGTGGTTCGGTTGATACGTTGGAGGGAAGGAATGACATCCAGAAGGACCATGACACACTTGTGAGGTGGGCTGATGCCAACCTGATGAAGTTTAACCATGCCAAGTGCAAGGTCCTCCACCTGGGTCAGAGCAATCCCAGGCACAGCTACGGGTTGGGCAAGGGAGAGATTCAGAGCAGCCGTGCAGAGAAGGACTTGGGGGTGTTGGTTGATGAAAAAATGTACATGAGCCAGCAGTGTGCGCTTGCAGCCCAGAAAGCCAACCATATCCTGGGCTGCATCAATAGGAGCATGAGCAGCAGGTAGAAGGAGGTGATCCTGCCCCTCTACTCTGCTCTTGTGAGACCTCACTTGGAGTATTGTGTGCAGTTCTGGTGTCCTCAACATAAAAAGGACATGGAACTGTTGGAACAAGTCCAAAGGAGTGCCACGAGGATGATCAGGGGACTGGAGCACTTCCTGAGGAAGCTAGGCTGAGAAAGTTGGGGCTGTTCAGCGTGGAGAAGATAAAGCTGTGTGGAGATCTCATAGCAGCCTTCCAATATCTGAAGGGGGCCTATAGGGTGCTGGGGAGGGACTCTTCATGAGGGACTGTAGCGAAAGGACAATGGGTAACGGGTTCAGACTTAAAGAGGGGAAGTTTAGATTGGATATGAGGAAGAAATTCTTTCCTGTAAGGGTGGTGAAGCACTGGAATGGGTTTCCAAGGGAAGTTGTGAATGCTCCGTCGCTGGCGGTGCTCCAGGCCGGGTTGGACAGAGCCTTGGGTGGCATGGTTTGGTGTGAGGTGTCTCTGCCCATGGTGGGGAGGCTGGAACTAGATGATCTTAAGGTCCTTTCCAACCCTAAGTATTCTATGATTCTATGATTCTCTTGGATACTCTCTCCTTTGTGATTTCATTCTGTTTCATCTGTTCTGCCAAGTAAAATAACTTAATCTATAAGTCTAAACAACCTTTTTGTCAATTTGTAAGTTAATTTTTCACCTTAAGTCTAATACATGGACCAACAATATATGTGATTATGTGCTAGATTTTCCCAGCCAGTTTAGAATGTCTAACTGTAGCTGTAATTTGGATACAGAATATATAATCAGAGGAAAGCATGATTCAGTAGATTATACCTAACCAATACCTAAATGTCGTACCATTTCATATTTGTAATTGGGGCGCAACGTAACCAAAAACTTTACTACCTGGACATATTCTTTTAGTTTAGCTTGGGTTTTTCTTTTTTTCAAGGTAGTCCAGGATTTATTTTTCTATTTGCAAGGGATCTCTGAAGGTTAATCTTTGTCACCCCTAGTAATTCCTTATTTGTTTAAAAAATATCCCCTAAACCTTCAAACTCTGCCATGAATCTAAATCTCAATTCCTACATAATGATCTGAAGAACATCCTGAAAACTTTGCTCAGCTGTTGGCAGGGATGAACAGAGCATAAATTTTATTTGATAAGTTGATCAGATTGGTTTCAGTTGACCATGAAACCATAAGCATACATAATGAGTTTACCATTCATCAATCTCCTGACAGAAAATTGTATGATAGGTTATATCCTTTAGTTTCAAACAGCACATTCTTGCCCTTCGTTTTGGGGTGGAAGGAGAGGAACAGATATAATCTATTCTCAAAACATGAACTGTTACATCATGTCAGTACAAATCAGCATGTATGCTAGGGAACATATGACTTGAGGAAGGCAGCTTAGAGGGAAGTCAAAGCAGTCATCTAATAATGCTAGCCTAAACCCCAATATTTCTAATAATCCCATTGCAGACATTATTAGCTTGAGTATCCAAATTTGCTTATATAATAATCCTAATTATTGATATAAAATGGAATACTTTATTCCCAAACTATACTTGCTGTTGAGATCCTTCTTCACAATTTGTAGAAAGGCAAGGACACTTCCCTGTATCAGCAACTTTAATAGTGACAATATCTTCCTCAACACAATCTTGTGCTTTTTGATTTTTCGTTGTTCCTGCTACAGTGCTTACTACTACAAAGTTCTTTCTGTACTTAGCTTTCCTTCTGATGTCCTGCATGTATCCCAGCTACTTGTGAAGGTACCTGCCACTACTGCAGCATTTCTAGACTGTTGCAACAGCCCTAAGACTTAGACGACAGACTGAATTTATGCTTGAACACCTTTTTTAGATACTTCCCTGATCAAGTCAGAAGTAAGAAAGGAAACTGCCCGTTCAAAATGAAAATCTTGAGAAGGTAAGTTATTCAAAGCCAACCATTATGTTGCACAGTTTTTTGTTTGTTTTGTTTTGTTTTGTTCTGTTTTCCCCATGAGATGCTTGTAGGAAAACATATCTTTTTATCTATCTTTTTTTTTTCCCTTTCCTTTTGTTGTTGGTTTGTTTCCAGAATTGACAGATACTCAAAAACCACTATTATCTTCCCGAAGTGCTGAGAAGATACTAATCTCAGAATTGTGAGAATCACAACTTTTAATTGGCTTTAACTTCTCCATAATTACCTGTGCAGTTATAATTCATTAAGATCTCTTTAGATCCTAGACAAAAGACCTAAATATTTTTACATTGATAAGAATAACACACACTTCCTTAATAAGTTCTCACTTTTTGACACAAGGTTTTGTGACTAAGAGAGCTCAAATCTTGCAAATTTGTTTAAAAGCAGACTGATTTATTGACTTATTTTTCAGGCACTGACATTCTTATATTTGATTTGTTCTTTATTAAATGTAGTGTAATGCTTCACATTTTATACTACATGGACTTGACCTACGTCATGGGAATGCTAGAAAGAAACATATTTGAGCTTTCTGCCTGGTCACTCCTTTTTAAAAAGACAGAATTTAGCCAGGATCACTTTCGAAGCTGAACAGTTCACCAGTCAAAAATTTCTCCCATTATTAGAACAACCAGCTATATATTAGCATTTGATTAATAACAATATACCCCTTAGTTGCATTTTTCTAGTAAGTGGCACTAATTACACTGCAACCTATGTTCAAAACAAGGCAAAGTGTATCTACAATGTCATTTAATGAAGCAAGATTTGCCTAAAATGTAACTTCAAAACTCTCAGTATAGCTAGTAGTGTCGTGAATTAGTGCCAGTTTAAAGTGATTTCTTTCTTTGTCTTTCCATTGTCTTTGAGAAGCCAGTGTCTTGATGCACGGGAGATGGAAAAGTAATAACTGTTAGAAGTTCCATACTGTTAAAATCTATTTTCAGAATATGATTTGGAATGTGAGGGCTTCACTCTGAATCTATTTTTTAAAAAGAAATCAATACAGTTATTGTTTGATCATGGGGCAGTGTAGCCTTACAGGAAATACATGCTTTCAAGGATTTTCCCAGGAGGTATAATCTTAGATTATAGAAAAAAGTTGATCTGGAACATTTCTGTCAGTTAAAAGCATGCTTTTCAAGTTCTGTTCAGTTAAAAGCATGCTTTTCAATCAACTTGGTCCTACTCCTGAATAATGATGTGTTCACAAAATCTTTTCTGATTGGATGTACTTAAAGGTTCTCAAGGCTTGTATCTTTGGTTAGTTATATCATTTTTGCAAAAAGGTTAGGTTTTGCTTCATCTAGGTTTTTTTTGTATTGAGTAACCAGGATAATTAAAAAGTATTTAGATATTTTTGGGGCTACTTATTTGTCCCTGGTTTTAACTTTCATGGTAACACATGACATTTGTTTAGTCTGCCAGTCATATGTCGGGACAGATCATAATACAATATAACACTCATGTAAATGGCATAGTGTATTCTGCTGTTCCTTGTAATGCATAATTTACCACAAAACCTATGTTTTAAGAAAAAAAATATAGTTGTTTTGCCACTGTTTGTTTCACTGATATTCAGTGGTTAAAACCACTCAGTTCTTATGGTTTGTCACCTGTCTGCAGTAATGCAGATGGGATTAGGACTGTTCCATTGCTATAGGTAGCAAAACGTATGAGTGAGCATCCATGTTAAGTAGATGTGATACTAGAAATATTTTTGGTTTAATATGAATAATGAATTTTCCCCTTTCTTTTCAAAGATGTTATTATGAGGCACATTTTCCTTGTTGTTATTTAAAAGTGTTAGAACTGATTTTGATTGCATTGTTTGTACATTTCCTTGGGATATTAATGTCAATAGTACTACATTAGAGAACATTATTTTTCATTTAATATTCCTAAATCATTAAAAATTAAGACACATAGTGTGTTATGCACTGTAAAATAATGCTTTATGTAAAATATAGCTAAGATGAATCAGTGAATCTGGGGTGACTAATTCTTTGCTAATTGTGCTCTGTTCTTCCTGACTGAACAGAACTACTTTCAGTTCATATGCATGCCAAATTTGTCCTAGAGATTGAATCTGTATTGTAGAGACATCAGATCAAATTCTTCTTCTGTTAAATATAAATACTTACATGCTGTGTTGAATTCTGCAATCAGCTGAAGCACTTAAGTTTAATATTAAACTCTAGTGTACTGGATACGCCTTCAGCTGAAAGTATAATTAAAAACAGTATTTATTTACTTTTTAAAAAGTATGTTAAGGGGCATATTCTTCAAATATTAGATAGCCCAAAGAGCAGTTCAATGCTATCACATTAATTCAGGAGTACATTTTCCACTGACTGGATGTGAGGCAAATTCCAATCCAACTTTAGCACGATCAGGGCTTGCTCTTTTGCAAGCTGGTGAGTTACTCAGACCTGGCTTATTCATAGGATGTTGAGGTGGCTCAGCTTTTACAGGTGATGTTAAACTGGAGCCACAGTTTTTCAATGTTGTCTCTGCCACTGTAAGCCAATTCTGGTTCTATTGTGTCTCATAGCTGTAGCAGCAACAACAATATCATGTGAATCATTTGCAACACCTGGAACATTGACAGTCAAACTTGTTCAAAACCTGTAATGGTTGCACAATATCTACATTAGTGTCACCTCAGTTGTTCTCCCTCCTATCAAAAAATTTATACAGCTTGACTACTCCCATTATTTTTTGTGTGTCCAGTTTCTCCTTTAGCTACAGTAGGACCGAAATTTGCTTGTGTTGCTTTCCACAGGATGCTGTTTCTTTGATTTTTTAAACATTACAGTTTAAAGGTCCTCTAATCTTGTGAATTTTGAATTGTCATGAGGAGCTCAGGGATGCCCCTTCTGTTGCTGTTTAATACAAGCTTTCTCAAAATACGTCACAATTAGGAGGGAGCCCTCAATCCAAAATTTCCCCAAATGTATACCAAAATGTGAGGTTTATGGTCCTGTGTAGTTAGAAACTTAGAAAATTTTTCCTAACAGAGAATCATTAAGGGGAGCTCTTGGCATTATTTTATGCTTTTTTGATACTCTCACTAAGTACAGAACTCCCACAAAGAAAGCATTGTTGTACACATTTTCAAAGAGGAGGAAAAGATTATCTAGGAACAACACTATTTTGCTGGTGTGTGTAGCTCTTGGAGAGAGATGTTAGGAGTCTTCAGTTTTGAATGACTGTTTTCATCATATGACAATTACTTAAGAAGGGTCTTAAATTATGTCATGTTACATTTTACTTTTCTGTTTAGAAAGGCTTGGAAAAATCAGTAGCTTTACAGTTCCTTTATGAGACTGCTAGTTTTCTGCAACAATTAGACATCAAAGATTCAGAAGATTTTTGGCATCTTCATTTCCTCCTCACAATGTAGATCTTGTTGTTATTGCCTCTGGTTTGGCAGTTGCAGAATAGTTTTAAAACAATAAAATTTGTTATAAATGCCTGAACACAAGCATTACTCTTACCTTTATTATGCCTTTATTTCTCTGTTAAAATAACTGTGTTACAGGACAGCCCTTCATTCTCTGGCCTATTGTACTGAAAAACAAATGAGTAAGAGTCTTGATTACCTTACAGATAAATCTAGTTAACTGTTATATTAATTAAAATGCATGGGTTTGAGGCTATTCTGAACTATTTATATGTGATTTAATTCATATCAGCTGTTAATTTGTATTTAATGCAAACTAATGGGGTTTATGTAAATGGAGCATGTGGCAGTCTATTTAAAAAACAAATTATCTGTAGTTCCATTTCAGTTATTTTAATTAAATTTAGAGTTTGTGTGAAGTGGGGAGGGATAAAGGATGTGTTATATATGAAGTGTGGATGATTAAAACCAATTTAAATTTATAGAATAAGAAACAAGTGATTCTCTTAGCAGAAACACCGATTCATTTTCTGACATTTGCATTTGCTAAAAGAGTAGACACAGGAACAGGAAAGGGCATGTGCCTGGTGGTTTTTGAACTGAAGAATACAAATAATTCAATGAGTTGAGTTAGTTAAAATAATCCTGTGAAAATTAAGTAGTTCACATGCATAAAATGCTTTGAAAATTGTTAGCAAATTACATTCTGAGCATACCTGAATAATGGAGTAAGAAATTGACCACTGTTTACCTCAGGATTGATTTAGTTCCAAAATCACTATACATGTCCGAGGTACTACCTTACAACAAATGGAGCATACTATGTAAACTTATGACCATACTGATTGTTTTAACTTCAGACAAGATACTGTTTCAAGATTTTTAGGACAAGAATAAATAGTATTTGGCATTTTTGAAACCTGTTGTATCATGTACTATCCCGTGCCCTGTTTCCATGCCTTGGATTTCACAAGCCTGACTGAATACACAAATTCCTTAGTTTTTATTATTCTGAGGAAGTTTTGCTCACAGCATCAGCTTGACTTCATGATTTTGTCTCACCCTCTTTTGACCAGTTTGACAGATTTTGCAGGAGAAATGCTGTAATACATGAAGAACTTCTTCAATCATGTCTCATTTTCACTGTTCCAAGGTTTTGGTAGGACATATACCTTCAGTTATTATTGTTCATATTAACTCGACTCTGTGGAGAAAAGCTGCAAAAGTTAGAATACATTTCATGAGCTTAGCTTTAATTGTCAACAATAGTGGTATAGCCCAAAAAGGTTGTATACATCTCAGTAAGCTGCTAAACTTAATCAGAGTTTTAGTGTCATCAAGGATGGAAATGCCAACTCTAACCATTTGTTTGCTAGTGTCAATCATAGTTCCACTAGCTGTCTGACAGTTTCTCTAATTTCAAAAACCACAAATGGGAGCTTTCACTTTTTTCCTTTCTCCTGTTGCAGATACTGTGACTTTTGTTAATTCCTCTGCATCTCAAGGTTTGTTCAGCTGAAATGGAAAACCATGCTTGGAAGCTTAAGTATTGATTGGAAGTTTAAACACTCTGACTTTGTTAGGAACTAGAGAATCAGATAAAAATTCCTCAGGTACATTTTATACCCAAAAAATTTTGTGCTTTAAATAAGTTATTCTAATAAAAATGTGCTTAACCCAGGGATGATAAAGCAGATCAGCACTTTTCTTGACTATGCTGACAGGTATATATATATAGATATATTTACACACACAAATTTAGCAATATACTGTCTTGATCATGTTCAACACATAGAATAAACTCTTTCTTAATTCTGTTCCCTTAATGAAACAAGACATAAACATATTGTCAAGCATGGAACCTGCTTCCCAAGGAAGTTGTTGAGTAAACATCCCTGGAGGTATTTAAAAGACTGTGGACATGGCACTTGCGGACATCATTTTGTGGTGGACTTGGCAGTGCTAGGTTAATGGTTGCACCTGATGGTGTTAAAGGTCTTTTCCAACCTGACTCTGTGACTCGAATGCTCTAATGATTCTATGATCCTGCGATAAGATTTGATAAATCACAAAAGTTTAAACCTGTTATGAAAATTCAGCAATTACTTCTGTGATCTACTGAATCAGGACCAAGATATTGACTTGTTAAACACTGGCTAAATGAAAAGGCTGTGGATGCTATAAAATGAAAATAACCTGCCTGTTAGAAGAGTTATTTACAAAAATCAATGTTAATTTTCTGTCTCTCATATGTCAGCAGCAGCAACTTTACTTTTCCCATTAGGGGTGAGGCTATTTAAACATGATTCCAGAATAATTGCGCAGTTTACCTGGCTGATAAATAGGACACAACTATTTGGTTGTTATCCCTGAAATCTTGGACAAAATGTTGAAAAAGTCAAAGAAATAAACAAAAAATATGTAAGAATAAATAATACAATCCTCAATGAAAGTTGCCTGAAGCCATGACCTTTGAGATCTACCACCTCTTTTTAGACTTTCTACACATTCCACTATCAAATATAATTTTCCAGGCTGGTCCTTGCACTCTTAGGTTTTATTTTTACAAGAGAAAAAAAAAAAAAGAAAGTTATATAGCAATGTATGCTACCAAATCTCCAAATGCAGGAAATTATTTTAGAAATTGTGAAGAATTCTCTTATCAAATGATATATCTATGACTTATGGTGCTTCTGCTGCAGTCTAGCTTCCAGGTAAGAGGTATTTTCCTTGATTGATTCTTTTCTTATCTCACTGGCCATTTCTCACTCACTTCTGGTTGCGAGTTTTTCTATTTTTCGGATGGGCTGGGAGATTGAACTGGATGTATTGCAAAAAGGCTGATCTGTTGGTCCCAAATTGATGCTGTATCCAAATGTTTTTTTTGGATTATGGGATTTGCTGAAATCATGCATTATTTCATAGATTTGCCAGTCATACTGGGTTGGACTCTGTCTGCAGTTATATTTTGGGATTATTTTGTTCTGTTTCTGAAGTCTTGGTTCTAGAGTGATATTTAGTCACAGATGAACAATAATTTATTTTTTTTCAGATTATATGTACTACAATATTATTAGAATTTGTGAAGAAGTAGGACAAATCCTTACCTCATGTTACACCACTGAGGTCACTGTTTTTACTGCTGGTTTACACCTATAGATCTGCAGTGCCTTTTATCCCTTGGGCATTTTTTATCTGTATTAACTAATGTCCTCAGAAAGCAGTATCTAAGAATAAAATTTTAACTTGGACAGTTTGTGTATGTTGTCCCTAGCGAAACCATATGATCAATCCATCTGTATGTTTTATTAATATATCTTGAATATCTAAATATGTGCTTCAAATCAACATATGTTTGCAGTTTTCTGATTGTTTTCTGATTTATTTCTGATTTTGTTTCTTTTAAGATATTCACATATACTTTTATATCTTTAGTGGCCTATACAATAAGTAAGAGGTGGCAGCTTTGCTTGGTTTTTTGCAAGCTTCATACTTCACAAATTTTAAGTGTCCTCATTTCTGGTATAAGGAAAGCCTGATATTATCCAGTAATAGATGTTGAAGAAACTCAGTGGTTTTTATTTAGTCTCTTAAATTAACAATGTAAAAAACTCAGTGGTTTTTATTTAGTTTCTTAAATTAGCAATGTAAAAAAAAGTACTTATCATGGGTAACTGCCATTCTGCCACTCTGGAGTCATATGAATTAAAGGAGACCGTAAAAAGAGCTGAAATGTAACCCAGATGATGACATATGTTTTTTAAATTGTGTTTTAGAATGCTATTGTCGGTAAGTAATATTGATGAGAATCATAGGATCATAGAATAATTTAGATTGGAAAATATCCTTACGATCATTTAGTCCAACCATAAACCTGACACCACTAAGCCATGTCCCTAAGAACCACATACACACATCTTTTAAATACCTCCAGGGATGGTGACTCAACGACTTCCTGGGCAGCCTGTACCAATGTTTGACAACCCTTTCAATGAAGAAATGTTCCTAATTTCCAGTCTAACTTCCCCTGTTGAACTTGAGGTTATTACCTCTTGTTACTTGGGAGAAGAGAGACTGAACTTCACCTCACTACAACCTCTTTTCAGGTACTTGTTGAGAGTGATAAGGTCTTCCCTGAGTCTCCTTTTCTCCAGACTAAATGACTCCACTTCCCACAGTCACTCCTCATCAGACTTGTGCTCTAGACTCTTTACCAGCTCGGTTGCCCTTCTCTGGACATACTTCAGCACCTCAATGTCCCTCTTGCAGTGAGAGGCCCAGAAATGCATGTAGTATTTGAAGTGGAGCTATACCCAGTACAGTACCACCAGTCCCCAGTACAGGGGGATTATCACTTCCCTAGTCCTGCTGACCACAGTATTGCTGATAGAACCTACATGTCGCTGGCCTTGCTGGCTACCTGGACACACTGCTGGCTCATATTCAGCCAACTGCTGACCAACAAACCCAGGTCCTTTTTCATTAGACAGCTTTCCAGCCACTCTTCTCTCAGCCTGTAGCTTTGCATGGGGTTGTTGCGTCACAAGTGCAGGATCCAGCAGTTTGTCTTGTTGAGCCTCATACAAGTGGCCTCAGCCCGTTGATCCAGCCTGTCCAGATCCCTCTGCAGAGCTTTCCTATCCCTTTGCAGATCAACACCCCTAACCAACCTGGTACCATCAGCAAATTTATTGATGGTGCACTTGATCCCCTCATTCAGATCATTGGTAAAGATATTAAACATAACTATTTAATATCCTAGGTCATAATATCTTAGTACTGAGGGCCGCTGTTTGCCAGGCCCCAGTGCTGAACCCTGGTGAACATCACTTGTGACTGTTGCTGTTGGTTGTCAACTGGATTTAACTCCAATCACCACCACTCTTTTTGTTTGGCCATCCAGCCAGTCTTTTACCCCATGAATAGTACACTTGTCCAAGCCATGAGCCATCACTCATGTAGCAAGTAAATTAAATAATTATCTAAATAATGATAATATAAGAATAAATAATGATAATAAGAATAAATAAAGAAAATAAAGTAATAATAAATAAGAAAAATATAGGAATAAATAATGATAAATAAGAAAATGCAATATTTCATTTTGAGTGTCCAGAAACTAATGTAAATACTACTTTTATTTTTTTTTATGGAAGTATACTTTTAGAGGAAAATCTAAATTAATTCTTTTCAAAGATAGGGCCCCTTAACAACTAACTATTTAAAGTATTTAAAGTACTGTTGTTTTGCCAGTCAGAAATTAAATTTGAATTGGTTTCTATTATAGTTTCATATGGAGGAAAATCTCACTGGCAGCAGAAAGAAGTGAGCAAATCTGAGGACCCTTTGTAAACTGTAAGGCCCAAGGGGGCCGTCCATGCTGTCATGAGCTAGATTCTTATTAACATTTCTTTGATGTCAGAGAGAGACAAGATCTAGGACTTTCTGAGTACTGAATCACAAATAAAATTAAGTTTTCCATCCAGAATGATCAGAATTAACAATGACATGAGAGTATACTGACGCTGTATCTTATCAGAATGGAAAAGAGGGTGTGAAAATGCACAGCTTGGAGAATGTGCTCCACAAAAGTGATTGTCTTCAACTGAAATGATAAAATCATTCAAACTTCTAGTGAGTCTTCCACTTTTAAGAGGTCAATGTAAGCAACAGAGTAAGACAATGGCTGCCTGCAGCAGGGCTGACCAGAGTCAGGTAAGTTTAACATGCAAGCACATTATTAATTATCATGACTATCATTGTCTGGGCTACCAGCAGAGGCAACACTCACTGCAGAAAATATAAGAGTTTGTTGTCAATGTACCTAGGACTTGCAGGTATGGTTCATAACTCCTATTAGTAGTTCCAGCTTTCTCTCTGAGAAAAAATATTAACCTGAAAATTTCTTACTTTGTTATCTTGAGAATGAGGTTTTTGTGAAAATACATAAAGTGGCACATTATTTTGGAATTAAGAGAAGATATGTGATTAACTTTGCGATATTGAAATACATGAAGGCTAGCCATGAGACAGTTCAAATAGATCTACAAAGTGGTCATAGTCCTAAAACTGAAGGCATTGCCAAGATAATTCCAAGACCTGCATTCCAGTTGACTGATTATAGATTCAGACTTCAACCCAAAGTATAAGTGGAGTTTAGCAGAAGAGATGCAAATTTTGTGTTTGCAAATTATGCTAAAAAAACAGCCCCCCAAAAAAACCCCAAACAAATCGGAATGAGTGTTTAAAAAATTATCACTTGAGATTTACTGACAAGCAATACAGGCACTCTTCACAACAACTATTAAGCTTTGTCTGTGTTTGAATTCCTTCTTCTGGATTATTTTCTTTCACATACTTTTGATTTTACTGTGTAAAAACCTTTATACCTTTGCATAGACTTTGAAATAATTCTTGCCTGAAAGTTTGGCCTGTTGGTATTAGACAAGGTACAAGAGAGCGGATCTAACTTTCCTTCCACAAATAAAGACAGTGACAATAGCGTATTCTAGTCTGGTATAAAAGAAATATCTCTTATTTTTATTTCAATCTGGTTAACTTTCTTCATTTAGTCATTAGCTTTTATTGACAAAGAACCAAAGAAGCTCATTAGGTGTGGTGAGACAGAATAAAATCAATTTATACATTAAATTAAAGGGTAAAGCCTCTAGATATTTAGACTAAAGATAAAGTAGTAACCTGTTAAATGCAAAGCTTTATTGATAGAGAATGGTAATTTCCTCTAGCAGGCACATTCTTTCAACAAATTTTCATTTAGGATGGTGTCATTGCCTCATGGGGCAATGTTTAGCTTAGCTAGAATATTGGCTTTTCTCAGAATTTACCAAGATTGGTATTAAGAATTGTTATGAGTGATATATAGGTTTTAAAAGAAACTCTTTATTTCTTTGTCAAGCTTTGCTAAAATCTGCTCTGTTATGTGCATAAGTCTTAAGAGAGAAGTATGACTGGGCTAGCAATTAGCTATCATGGTAGACATGAACTACAACAGGTATTAGGAAGCTGGTTGAGTGATGTTTGAAAAAGATGAGAAATATGAGCTTAAGAGCCAAATGGTGGAATAAGGAAGGGCTTTGCATTTGGGGTCACATTTACTTGTGACGGTTAAACATTTAAGTGACTTGAAAGTTGTGTGCAAACACTAAGTACTTAGAAACAATGCAGATATTATTTTGTGTTACAAGCCTTGAAGCATTTAACCCCTGTTTATAATTGACATATCTAGAAATGCTGAGCTGAATATTGCTAGATGATATGCTGCTACAATATAGCTCTGTCTATGCAGCCACTGCATTATAATAATCTTCATTTTTCACCTGAAATGAATCTCTTATGTTATGCTCCCAGTGACTCTTGTGTGCTACTTTCACCACAAACTGGGCAGAAGCAGATGTAAAGCTAAAAGCTCTGGGGCACGCAAATCCATGTGATCTATCTCTCATCAGTAAGCCTTCAGCATTTTCAAGGTCAGTGCTGTGATAGTGGTCATTTCAAATGAGGTGCAACTTATAACATCATGTTTGACGTTTTGCTGACAATCAGTCACAGTTTTGCAAGCCAGCAATGGACATCACAGACCAGTTTTTGCAGAGGTTTTGGCAGCAACACTGGTAGATAAATACCTACAGCTGCAGTTGGAGGACGATGAGCAAGGTGGGAAGGACACTGACCAGCTACTTGGATCAGTTTCCTGGATTGGTTTCTCTTGGTGCAGTGGTGTTTATGAGCTCAGAAACCAAGTATTGAACAGGCAAAAGGCTGTGCTATAAACCAACTATATGTGCCACATTTCAGGATGGTCAAAAGAACATTATTTGAGGATTTTGTGTTGACTTTTCCGCAGTGTTCTGGTGTATATAAACACATTAGACTGAAAGTCTTAACCTCACAAGTGCTGTCTTGTGAGATCTGCCATCTTCTATTGCAGCCACCCAATAGGTGGCTCATTTGTTTTGGGCAGATGAACTCTTCTGTTTGTTGCAATAGACACTACTATAAAGTTTATTAAGGAAAAATTGTTACTGAATATTTCAAATCCTCTTAGATTTTGGAGATTATTAATGACGCTACCTGAGTGGGACATTTGTTAAAATAATAGTAATAAAAATTATTTAATAATAATTATTAATAAATAAACAATAATAAATACAAATAAATATTAAATACCAAATAAAAATAAATATTATTATTAGTAATAGTAATAATAGCAATTATTATTATTATTATTATTATTATTATTATTATTATTATGCTCTCTACCAAGTTTCTGGTTTCAAAATTCTAATAAGATCATTCTGTTGGGCTTCAGATACTGTGACTGGATTATTAGTACTGGTGGAGAATCATATACAAGGGGTCATGAGAGTGTGAGTGTGTGTATATATATATATATATTTATAGACAAAAGCTTAACACACAATAAAAGTTGTTCCACTACCACAGCAAGAGAGTTTAATGGTGACAGCCTCTCCTGTGATATCCTGGGACATGGATTATTAGATATTACCCTGGCTAACAAGTCGTATGCCACAGAAAAGTATTTTTTTTTACTTTACCTAACATTGGTATGTGACTTGGGGATATCAAAAGAGTCAGATGTGCCTTGATTAGACTACCGCCCAGACAACATTTTCTTTGAATAGAAGTTGTAGATTGCCTGCTATGCAGATAATATAAGAGAAAGTGGGATTCTCATTGAAAGTTAGGAGATGTGAAATTAGAAGATCTCAGGAGCCTATGCCAGAACCCCATACTCTGTGCATTGTAGAGGCATCCTGCCCAACTAAGGTTATCTTCTTCAAGATGATGGTATTGGGGTAAGTATGATATAGGAAGGTTTGTGTTCCTGTGATGAAGTTAGAACTAAATGTTTTTTAAATTTCATAGCCAAAATTTAGTGGGCACATAATCTTTCTTGTACTGTATGTAATAACTTTGATTTCCTCCTGGAAACATAACATATTGTTCCATGAAAAGTTGAGAAGGTGTAACTCCTAATAGTTTAACTTTTCTATATGCAACAATTTTTTTTTTTAGATGCTGTTTCTAGGGTCTAAATTATCATATCACTTGGAATATGGTTATGCTATTGCTCGTATTAATCATGAAAATTGTAAACTAGGAGTACTGTTCATCACAGCTGATTAGAATCAGTCTTTTCATTAAAATGCAAATAAGATAACCCCAAAAGTCTTAGTGATTGATGTAAAAGTAACCCTGGATATGAGTGGTAGCAATGAGAGAGTTTTAAAATGAGTGAAAACAGCAATTTGAAAAGCAACATTCAGAATTACTGTCTCAAAATAATATTTCAATAATATTGAAATCAGGAAAACCTTTGGTGCAGAAATATAAGCTCTTCAAAAAAGGTGTCTCAAAAAATTCTTTTCCTGTGCAAAAGAGTTGTTATCAGATTTATCGAAAGAGGAGGTTTAGCTGGGATGACGATAATGGGAGGTAGATAGCAAATCAGTTTGTCCTCCAATGATGAATGTTAGCGTATGCTATGAGTGTATAGTTCCACCCTCAGAAATATTTTTTTTTTTACATGTCCTTATTAAAACATCTGTCTTTGGCAGATAAGGTCATTGAAGTCTGTAGTCAGAGATGTTTGACTATGTAGTCCTAACTGGGAAAAGAAAGTGTCTTAGAGCAGATTTTCTGGGAAATTTGAGGATCTCTGCATTTTAGGACTTTTCAATAACCTTGATCCTCAGATCTGGGAGCTCCATGGCTGTGATGGAACCTTTCTTGACTTCAAGACATATTCTGTCTGTCTCTTCCTCTTGAGAAATTTTGTTCATCTCTAGGAGTCCAGCCTTGACGACTCGTGTGTCTAACTAGGGTTATGCAATACTGTGTATAGCTTACATGTACAGTTCACGGAGTGTATGAAATAGATTCAATATATTAACCCAGCTAGGGTTCTGTGCCTATGAGTCTGGACTGTTTCTGCTGCTGGAGCTTGATTGGTTATTAGGAAGAAATTCTTTACTGTGAGGGTGGTGAGGCCCTGGCACAGGTTGCCCAGAGAAGCTGCGGCTGTGCTCAAGGCCAGGTTGGACAATGCTTTGAGCAACCTGGTCTAGCGGAAGGTGTCCTTGCCTGTGGCAGGGTTTAGAACTACATGAGCTTTATGGTCCCTTCCAACCCAAAACATCTGTGATTCTAGGATTCTATGACCTCTCCATCTGTCTCAGAGTGAAGGCAGGTATGTTTAATGCAGTTTTTATTGAGCTGCATAGACACCTTCATCTAGTATTTTGTAACATTTTTTATTTTCCTGCCTTTCCCTCCCAAGTTGACTGACACTGATAAAAAAATACAGCACATATTTAAAAGGCTAAAGTGAATCCTGCAAGAATGTTTGTTGATATTACCCAGCTGAATGGCCCCAGCTGGCATTCTACATGTCTGACAGGGCATCATCACTGATCTTGGAATGAGCAGCAGACCACTTGGTCGTTCCTGTGTCTGAGCTATAAAAAAAAGCATGGTCCCCATAGCTTAGATACTCTTGAAGTGTGTGCAAAGTAAATGGAATTTTCTGAACACTGTTTGGACTATCTGGGTTCAGCTGTATCTTGCACCTATTTGATCTTTATGTTGGTGAAGAATTTCTACATATGTCTTAAGCTGAACTAATTTGAAAAGTGCCCTAGAAATTACTCCAGGTGCAATGCATCCATTTGTCCCTTTTAATATGTCTGGAATATGCACAGTGTTACATGCTTTGAAATGTACTTTATAAAAAGTTAAGAGATCTAAATGGTCAGCAAAGGATGAGGAAAATAAAGCCAAAATAGGTATGGATGAAAGTACTGAGATGGGTATAGGAACTAACGCAGTATCTTCTGTGCCTTGCATTCTGTAATTACATATATATCATCTGATTAGTCCTTGTCAGGTTTCGTACCTGAATGGAAGAAAGTCTCTCTGCTGTGCATGCTAAGGAGTGAAGTGTTGCTATGATGGGATAGGAGAGAGAGCCTGAAAAGAAGAATGGGACAGAAGAATGGGAGAGATACTATTTGGCTAAAACTTCTAAAAGTACATAGTATCACTGTTACTGTAAACAGATGTCCATCCACTGCTGAAAGCAACTCTGCTAGGAGGCCTTCCCTACCAGCCTTTCTCACAGCAAGAAGTACTATTCAGCTGTTGCTGAAAAGGGTTCAGACTTAAAGAGGGGAAGTTTAGATTGGATATGAGGAAGAAATTCTTTACTGTAAGGGTCCTGAGGCACTGGAATGGGTTGCCCAGGGAAGCTGTGAATGCTCCATCGCTGGCGGTGTTCCAGGCTGGATTGGACATAGCCTTGAGTGGCATGTTTTAGTGGGAGGTGTCCCTGTCCACGGCAGGTGGGTTGGAACTAGATGATCTTAAGGTCCTTTCCAACCCTAACTGTTCTATGATTCTATTCTAAGATTTTATTCTATTCAACCCTAACTATTTCCTGTTATAAAGAGCAGAAAAAAGATGGATTGAGACAAAGCTGGACAAGACTCTGGGGACAGACATTTTTGTTTATTGGTGCAGTGTGGTGTGTGGCTGTGGGTGCTGAGAAGAATTGTGCTAGCTCTTGTTTCCCCATCAATTTCCTCTCAAACAGAACAAGCAGCAAAAGTATGAAGCGGAAGTATTCCCCCCCACACCCCCCCAGCATAATGGTAAACTCCATGGAAAGAAGGTACAGAATACAGTGCTATATGGTCATAAAATCTCCAGCACATTAAGGTAGTATTCATAAATGCCTAACTTCAAACTTATCCAGACCAGTTTATCATTGTCGTAGCAGGCTGGCAGTGTGACTCAATACTGGAAAAAGCACACAAGTATAGTCCATATTGATAAGATGCTACGCAGTAAGGTATACTAAATTGAGGGCTGGCAAAAAATACAATACAAGTATGTCCAAATGAGTATTAGTACACATACATTTCAAAAGTAGTAAATTGCATTTCTTGTAAACAGCAACTAAAAGACCTTTTAAATAAGGGCACTCATTATTGTGTTTATTTACCATGAGCAGCTTAGCCTGAACACAGTTAAAAGCTGGCACGTGTTGCTCAGAGGATGCATAGGATCTCCATCATCGCAAAATGTCAAAACTTGACTGAACATGGCCCTGAGCAACCTGCTATGACTGGACTTGTTTTGGGAAAAAAGATTAAATAACCTATGGAAGCCACTTCCAACTTACATGGTTCTGTGTTTTTACTAAGAAACACATTACATAAATAATGCATATATGAATGCATGGCATTTGAGTTAAGTCCTAAGAGGTAGGAAATCTCTACAGCACACAAATTGTGTAATTGTCCCCTAGGGTTTGATAAGACTACGTACAAGTGTTAATTGAAGCTGTAAGCCATAGATGGACTTTAACATGTCAGTACAGTGTGCCTGCAGGGTTTTGTCACCCTTAACACACAAAGAAAGCTTGGCCTCTGAAAATAGGAATTGAAGCTCAAAAAAAAATGTCTAAAGAGGGAAGTAGTAGCCATAGAGAAGAGCCATGATTGAGCTGAGGCTACTGGGCACAGCAGTCAAAAAAAGTACAAGGTGCTTTGTCTGGTCTGAGACCACTCCCAAACTGAATGCATTTTGACTTTGCAAGAACAAAAGACAAAGACAAACAGAAACAGTCAGGAGGCTCCACTCTGACCTCCCATGCCTTTGGTCTCATGGACACGCGTCAACATTTCATGTGGAGCCTCTCAAGTCATATGGAGTGCACAGAATTGAATTACCTCTCACATTACCCTTTTGCCTACCTTAATGCTTTTCTCTCTCTTCAGAAAATTGTCCTATAAAGCTGTACCACTCGCCTGATCAGGTTAAGTATCATCACACCTGTCTGCAAAGAGACATGCATTAGAGATGTATCCTTCCATCTATTTTTACAAATTAGCATATTGAGTACTTCAATTATATTTTGAATGACAAGATTTTTGCCATGGCCAAGTAGCAGAATGTTCACTGGTCAATCATGAACTGCTTTGTTGTCCAGTACAGTTGGTCAGTATGTTGTAATTTTGTTTTCTTTAATTAGATGGAGTCATCTTCCCATTCCTTTTGAGAACCTTAATCTAGAAAAACAGACCAGATGTCACTTAGTTGCAATTCCCTTTTTTCTCATCCAATCAGACTGCAATATCATTCTGCTGCTTTTTATTGAAAAACAACTTTGTTATCTACCACAGTTATAGATGAAAGAGTATATCTGGGGCTGTTATCTTTAGCAAAACAGTGCTTAATGGCATCTGAAGTATCATGTGGACTTTTTCTATACTCTATTCCTAGCTAAAATACATATTTCCTCATATTTCTTCCGTGCAAAATGTGTTCTATATGAGTACAATAGATAGATACCACTAACATTTTGAAGTTCTAGTTTCTTCTCTCTTCCATTTCCTTTCCCCCTCTGCCTTTACAGTTCATAATTTCTAACAGTTTCACTGTTCAGGATACATGATTGAAAACAAAGGGGTGTGTGTGGGTGGGGGATTAAGTGGCAGAAAATCATCTTGTAAATAAAAATATGGAGAATGTATCTCCACACTAACCTTTCTTTTCCACAGCTAGTGGTTTCACTGACTTCAAAGTATGCTAAGGCATACTACTATACATCCAACAGCCCTGGGCAAACCTTTGCTACCTACTTGGCATGCTCATGAATCCTCCTTTTTACTTGTGTGTGTGGGGAATGATATTACTGTTGACATGCTTTTCCAGGAAAAAACTCAGAGCTGGCCCCAGTCATTCAATGAATATGATGTACAATTACCATATAGCTCACTGTCATGTTTCCCACCATTAAACTTTGCAAAGTTATGGCTTTCAACATATGTGAAAGCTCCTGCTTTATCCCACAGATAAAGTGGAAGAAGACCACAAGACGTTGTCAGTTTTGAATGGTGGAAGAAATCATTACAGATCCATAAACAAACAATCCAAGAGGATGAAAACATAAGACTGACATTGTAGGTATAGGAAGGAGATGGAAAACAGTGTAGAGGAGTTAGGCCATTTAAAATTAAAGGAAAGGAAACTGAAAAGATAATGGAAACCAAAGATTGGGATATTAAGGTAATGTAGTTCACTGGGCTCTAAGCCAATAAGGAAGAAGATGTGGGTAAGTTTGTACACTATGTTGCTCTCTCACCACTCCCACATTTTCAAACTCAAAGTCACTCACTGTCTCAGTCATTCAGGGTTTCTCTCTCCTGTACCTGTGTTTCTCCATTTGATGCCTTGGGCTCTAAAATGGAAACCAACAAATATTTTGCATTTCTTCTACTACTTCTGCAGCAAGTTTTACATTTCTGCTTGTGTGCACAGTGTATTTCTTCTCAATGTAATTCAAAAGCTAGAAATGTGTACAGTCTTTACTCTTTTCGATATAATCATAGCAAAGGTAAGGTTACGTCATCTGGTGGGTTTTGGTCTGACTGAGCTGGATGAAGGGTCATGTTCCTTTGCCTTGAGGGTAAATATCACACAAAAATATATTCTGCAGTTGAGTCACATTTGATGTTAGCTCTTGCAAAATTTTTTTCTTTGGAGGGTGAGAGCTTAAGTGCTTGCATTTTTCTTACCCTTCCAGTAGGGATAATTGAACTAGTCTGTATGACTCAGCAGTGTCTTGTGTTATATCTGCATTTAGAATGAAATTGATTGATTCGTTTAGATTGATTAATAAAATCTCTAAACCTATGTAGCAAAAGATAAAAATCTGCCAGTGTTTTAGACTCTTTTTACATTGTGAATAAAATGTTAGAATTCTCTTAGGAAAAAAAAAAAAACAATCTCCAACATAATTGTTCACGGTATTTGAGGCATTTGCATATTCCCCTGGCATCAATGATACTGATGTGAGGATACTCATGCTTAAATACATGTAAGGCCTAAGGCTATAAAGCTATGAAAAATGTCTCTTTCTGTGCTGGATTAAGGAATAAAAGCCAGCCCTTGTTTGCACTACTTACATTAACTACAATGCTTATCCATCATTTTGCTTCTGACTTTTATTATTATAGAATTTGCATACTGGTATGTAAAACATGATAATGTATTATTGTGATTTGCTTAAGGAAAGGCATAAGAAGTTTGCAAGATATGCTGTATGCCTTGGGTCATTTTGATGTTATGAATAATGGACTGTGGTGGATAAGAATGCTTAGGTTTAACAAAAGAAGACAGAACAGGTTCTTTTTTGGATGTGAGAAGAACTACCTCACAGACTAGTGAGACTATACACAGGGTCTTTGGTGCTATGGAACCCCCATATCTGCTATCTTGGTGATAAGGATGATAGCAGATCTAGAGTGCTCCGTTATGAATATAGTGTCGCAATAGCGGTGGCAGTTGCGTAGCTGAAAATAGAATATGCAGACTTTTTTATTTGCAAGAATGAGAGCTCTGACTTGGGCTTTAGCCAAACCCTTCCAAGAACCCGACTTTGTGGGAGTTTTTCTGCATTGTTTGTTGTTGTTTTTAATTTGTTTGGTTTTTTGAAGGTTTTTTGTGTCTTTTTTTTTTTTTTTTTAATTCAGGAAGAAATGTCTCTTAAAAATAGAGATTTAGAGATTTAGGTCATATATTTATATAGCTATAAAGAATTTATATAAAAGCTACGTGACAAAACACATGGAAGATACTTAGCTCTACACATCAACCTACCTTTGCAGAAATCAATGGATCTTAAAATTAAGTATGAGTTGATCTCTGTGCAGAATTAAGACCTTATGGTGAAATTAGCCTTAACTAACTTTCTGGCTGTAAAGCTTCTTTTCCATGTAAGCTGAAAAGTGAAGATTTATATTAACTTTATAAATTGTGTAGAGGATTTTTTCTGGCCCCAAAATTCAGGGAGAAAGTTAGCATGTGCTAATTACCCAGGTCCAGCATTCATACTACTTATTGGTGGGACATTCATAGTTATGATCAGAGCTACAACTTTAATGCTGTGGTTTCTCTGCTGGGATGAGTGACTAGTTACACAACGGGATCCTGTGTGGCTGCTTAAAGCCCATTGTAATGGCTACCTGTTTTGGGGCAATAGAGATATTCTAGGGTGAGAATATTTTTGTTGTCATTAAAAACACACTGACTATATAGAGACGTGAAAAAATACTTAAAACAGTCAGTGTTTTGCTGATGTTTTATGTAAATATTTTCTAAAATATTCATATTTATAAATATAAGATTATTTCTCAATAATAATGGTGACAGTAATTGAAGTTAATTATGATGTTACATTGCAGCAATCATGAGATGGTCGAATTCGAGATCCTCAGGACAGTGAGAAGAGCGTGCAGCAAGCTCACTGCCCTGAACTTCAAGAGAGCAGACTTTGGCCTCCTCAGGAACCTGCTCAGTAAGATTCCATGGGATATAGCCGTAGAGGGCAGGGGGGCCCAAGACTCTTGGTTGATATTCAAGGATCACCTGCTGCAAGCTCAGGAGCGATACATCCCAACTAGAAGGAAGTGCAGCAGGAGGGCCAGGAGACCTCCTTGGATGGATAAGGAGCTGCTGAGGAAAATTCAAAGGAAAAAAGAGGCTTACAAAATCTGGAAGCAAGGATAGGAAGCCTGGGAAGAATACAGGGATGTTGTCTGGGAAGCTAGGGACCAGCTTAGGAAAGCTGAGGTCCACTTAGAATTGAACTTGGCTAAGGATGTTAAGGATAACAGGAAGGGATTCTATAGGTACATTGCAAATAAAAGGCAGACTAGGGACAAGGTGGGCCTTCTCCAGAAGCTATTGGGAGAACTGGCTACCCTGGATTTGGAGAAGGCTGAGGTTCTTAATGACTTCTTTGCCTCAGTCTTCACTGGAAAATGCTCTGACCACACCACCCAAGTCTTGGAAGGCAGACGCAGGGACAGTGAGAACGAAGACCCTGGGCCCACTGTAGGAGAGGATCTGGTTCGAGACCATCTTAGGAACCTGAACATATTCAAGTCCATGGGACCTGATGAAATCCATCCGTGGATCCTGAAGGAACTGGCAAATGAAGTTGCTAAGCCACTGTCCATCATACTTGAAAAATCATGGCAGTCAGGTGAAGTTCCCAGCAACCGGAAAAAGGGCAATATAACCCCCATTTTCAAGAAGGGGAAAATGGATGACCCAGGAACTACAGAGCAGTCAGTCTCACCTCTGTGCCTGGCAAAATCTTGGAGCGGATTCTCCTGGAAGGCATGCTGAGGCACATGAAAAACAACAAGGTGGTTGGTGACAGCCAGCATGGCTTCACTGAGGGGAAATCCTGCCTGACCAATCTGGTGGCCTTCTATGATGGGGCTACGGAAGTGATGGACAGGGGTAGAGCAGTTGATGTCATCTAGGTGGACTTGTGCAAAGTGTTTGACACTGTCCCACATGACATCCTTGTCTCTAAGTTGGAGAGAGTTCAATTTGATGGGTGGACCACTGGGTGGATAAAGAACTGGCTGGATGGCTGCACACAAAGAGATGTGGTCAATGACTCAATGTCCAGCTGGAGACCAGTAACGAGTGGTGTCCCTCGGGGGTCGGTGTTGGCACTGGTCTTGTTCAACATCTTTGTTGGTGACATGGACAGTGGGATTGAGTGTGCCCTCAGCAAGTTTGCCGATGACACCAAGCTGTGTAGTTTGGTTGATACACTGGAGGGAAGGAATGCCATCCAGTGGGACCTTGACACACTTGTGAGGTGGGCTGATGCCAACCTGATGAAGTTTAACCATGCCAAGTGCAAGGTCCTCCACCTGGGTCAGTGCAATCCCAGGCACAGCTACAGGTTGGGAAGAGAAGAGATTCAGAGCAGCCCTGTGGAGAAGGACTTGGGGGTGTTGGCTGATGAGAAAATGAACATGAGCCAGCAGTGTGTGCTTGCAACCCAGAAAGCCAACCATATCCTGGGCTGCATCAATAGGAGCATGAGCAGCAGGTCGAGGGAGGTGATCCTGCCGCTCCACTCTGCTCTCCAAGTGTGATCTCACTTGGAGTATTGTGTGCAGTTCTGGTGTCCTCAACATAAAAAGGACATGGAACTGTTGGAACAAGTCCAAAGGAGTGCCACGAGGATGATCAGGGGACTGGAGCACTTCCTGTATGAAGCTAGGCTGAGAAAGTTGGGGCTGTTCAGCCTGGAGAAGAGAAGGCTGTGTGGAGACCTCATAGCAGCCTTCCAGTATCTGAAGGGGGCCTATAGGGATGCTGGGGAGGGACTCTTCATGAGGGACTGTAGTGAGAGGAAAAGGGGTAACGGGTTCAAACTTAAAGAGGGGAAGTTTAGATTGGATATGAGGAAGAAATTCTTTCCTGTGAGGGTGGTGAGGCACTGGAATGGGTTTCCCAGGGAAGCTGTGAATGCTCCATCGCTGGCGGTGTTCCAGGCTCGATTGGACATAGCCTTGAGTGGCATGGTTTAGTGTGAGGTGTCCCTGCCCCTGGCAGGGGGATTGGAACTAGATGACCTTAAGGTCCTTTTCAACCTTAAGTATTCTATGATTCTATGTTGTGGCGTTCATTTCCAAAGCTGCCTATAAGAGTACAAGATATTCAGTATTGCTTTCTCTTAGAGCACCAAACACTGCATAGTGCAGAATGAGCTATTGCCCTACCATACTTCTTCCATTTAAATGTAATTTATTAACACCTGTTAAACACAGCAGTAACTACAAATTACTTTGCTAGAGCTGACCTGTAGAAACTCCTATTTTTACAAATCAATTCTGTTGCCAGCAGTATGATAAGAAAGTTAAGGCTGCACAGATGAGCAAAAGACAGCACAACACAGCCTAAAAAAACAGCAAACAAATGAGTGAATGCAGAACTCTTTATTCACAAATGTTGATCAATTATCCAGTGATTGACTTCTTAGAAGAAAGCTTACGGGAATTTTCCTCTGTTTATGGCATCTCTGAATATCACAAGCTTGTAAAACAGTCCTCCAACTGGTATTCTGTGAACTGTAATGTCTCTATTTCATAGCGTACCAGCTATGAAGTAACAGCTATCCCAACCCTCTACATTATTTCTTCATCTTTCAAGTGCTTAGGTTTGTTAAAAGAACCTTCTTTTGTTCCTCCCCTGTAAAAAAATGGTTATATTCCTTATCCTTCCAGAAAGTGCTTCAGAGTGCAAAAATGGCTTGAAATGAAAATGGTTCTGGAATTGTTTTGTGATCTTCATCAATTCACAGGGGGAAAGCCAGCCCATAGTAACAGCCAATGTCATGCATGCTCAGGGCACATCTCGTTAGTGCTTGAGCCTAAGTCTGAGTCTATGCATGTGCACAATCTGTCCTTTAATTTATGCACATCTTGTAATGTTCATTTGGATACGCATCTGAGTATTCCTCTGAATCATTCAATACAATAACCTACCAATGTTTCACTTCAACTCCAAACAACCTCTTTTCTACTGTTATCTAAATAATGAAACTATGTTGTATTTTTCAACTCCTGTGAACAGCCCAGAAGCACCCTTATTTTCTGCTCTCAGGAGGATGATCTGTTTCTTCCGATATCATGTCTCACCTACCTGCCTGTCTGTGTGGGTGATGTTGTCACTGAAATACAACTGACACTTCTGCAGTCACTGACCACTGAGATCACATGCAGTATTTGGAAAGCTAGAAGTATCCAGATTTGTGAAAACTTGAAACTCGTTTCTGAAAATTGCTTTTTAAAAGATTCCATTTGTTGGGTTCTTGCTCATCCATTGCTTTGTAGTGTGGGTGCATTTCTAAGTCTCTGAAAACTTATTGATACAATCATTATTTTTGTCCCTGGAATGATTGTAAAAGTGCTAATAATGATGAACTGAAAATAGATGTAACAAAGGCTCAGATAGCAAAAGATCCTAAATATCCTAAATTAGGGCCTTGTTTGCAACAAGCATGCACTGAGATTCATGAACTCGAGAGAGCTGTGTTGCTCCTTCTGCATAACCCTCATCACTGGGAATGAATCACAGAATCATAGAATATTTAGGGTTGGAAATGACCTTAAGATCATCTAGTTCCAACCCCCCTGCAGGAACACCTCGCATTAAACCATGTCAGCCAAGACTCCATCCAGCCTGGCCTTGAACACTGCCTGGGATGGAGCATCTTATGCAGGTAAAGCTGGTTTTACCCTTCATATTTCCTGTGGTGATTTTCACAACATTTGTATTCTTTAATTTATGTCAGGTGGCATTCACCTAGGAATATTTCTGATCTAACAAAGTCTTTCTGTGTTTAGTATCTGTAATTATTTTTAATATATTTCAGCTTGTCAGAGTAGGCATCCTATTGTTCACAGACACTGATGCCTACTTAGTTTCCAGCTCGTTGTGTCAAAAGCCAGCCCTGCTAATGTGTATTACTTGCATTTTTAATGTAAGCAATAGTCAGAAGTGCAATTTTGTCTTATCTTCACCTTTATGTGAGTCAAAATTAAATGCCTGGAAAGAAAAGAAATTTCTGCAAATTTTCGTGGTCAAAGTAATTTTGCTTAAGAGCAACTTTTTCTGCTTTCTTCATATCTAATATAAAGTAATAATTTGAAATGATAAACAGCCAAGCTCTACACAAAGATGCAATTAATGCTTTGAGATATATGTTAGTACCCTACATATACACAAGATCAAAAGGAGGTAACATTTTAAAAGAAGTACATTTAAAATAAGATAAAGGCTTGGGGAAGTAAACTTATGAAATACCTTTATGAGAAAGAGGAAAGCTGCACAGGCTAATAACATGCACAGTAAAGTGCGAGTTTAGACCTGTGAGATTGGCATGTTATGAACATGTTTCTATTCCCTGCCCATGGCGGGAGGATTGGAACTAGATGATCCTAACATCCTTTCCAACCCAAACCATTCTATGATTCTGTGATTCTATGTTCTGACCTGGAAAGCCTTTTTGGTAAAGACATGTGAATAACAGCTTCAAGAATTCCACTTTGCTTCAGAACTGCAGCCTCAGTAATGTTGTAAGAATCCAAAGATCAAAAGAGCCAGTGTTGTGTGAATTAGACACTCAGCTGGTATAAATGAAGACTGATCTGTTTAAAACAATGAGACTATTGAACCACACCACCTGTGGATATGGCCTCATATTTTTATTGCCATAAGAGAAGTTACTCTGTGCTACATTCTAAACTGCATTCAGTTTTGTTTGGCATGTTTGTCTACAGGGCCAGAGCTTTCCTGCTGGGCAGGCTGCTTTTTGGGTAGAGAAGGAATGTTTCCAGCTAGAGGAGGGCAGAGTACTCTGCCCTCCTCACCACGAGCTGGATTCAACATGCTTTGAGGATGACAAAAGGAAGCAACAGAATGTTGCTATGCTTTTGCCCTAATCCTGTTCCCTGTCTGTGCCTGAGTAGTGTCTGGGAAAAGGGGTAGGGAAAAAAGCATTGGCAGGTTGACAGAAATTCACAAAGTCCATCATAATCACCTCAGAGCCATGAACAAAAAAGGTTGATGTCTTTATTGATCAAGCTGAAATCTTCCCTTAAGCATTCCTTGTTCATATAACTGCATATGCATTACATAATGGAAGGTGAGTCATGATATTTTTCTGAAAATCTTGCAAATAAAAGTGGACTTGCTCCTAAGGTGAATTCTAAAATATCTAGGGGATAAAATACTTTAGAGCTTTGTGTATAGCTCTCTGGACATGTGCTGATCACCCTGTACAAGGGATGATGAAGATAAGTATAAAAGAAGCTTGTCAGGGTTCTTAAGAGCTGTTTAATCTGTCCTTTTCTGAAGCAAGATGAATATTGCCAGCAGGATGTATGAGACATGTTGTGTTTAACTTTTTGATAAAGAAATCAAAAAGTGAGGTCTATTTTCTTTTAGGCAATATGAGAAAGTACTCAGTAGCTTTTGTTGACAGAAAGTGTTTAATAAAGGTTAGCCTGAATATTCACTGTGAAATTACCATTAGTACCTCCATGAGCATAGAAAACAAGCTTGTTCCTTTCTTCTTTGCGTCAGTCTGCTCCTTTTCCATGGTCAGTATTTTCTTCTTGAGGATAAGCAAATCTTGATGTTCAGTTTTTCATCACAAGACAAGAAATTCTGACAAATCTTTTTGGTGTCCATTAGACCGCTGTCTTTAATGACATCCTTTCATACAGGGTACAGAACTATGTATGGGAGATTACTTTGCTTATTCTGCAAACTTATATAGTCTTATATACTATACTTTGCTTATTTGCCTTTTTTGCAAAGAAATTATTGAGATATTGTGCTTGTGATTCACTACACCCCTGAATTCTTTTTATTTAAAGCAGCTACTTACAAATTTGTGTTAGTTATTGCAATAATCTTCACTGAATTAAATTTTTTTAATCAGTTTTCCAGTTTGATAGGACAGTTTTGAATTCTGATCACATCTTGCAACTTGCACTCCCATCTTCTCATTACTGCAAATTTAATAAGAGTAGTGAGCAGGTTTTGGTACAGAAGAAGGGGAATTTCAAGGTTTGAAGCTGGAGGGAAAACTACTCTAGATTTGTTTCTAACCTTCAGAGGAAAACTGCTTGAGACTGTGAGAGTGCAAAGCAACTTGGGTAAAGGTTCACAAACTATTTGAAAGAAAAGAGAAGGAACTGAAAAATTAAAACAGTGGACTTCAAGAATGCAAATATAAGTAAGGTCAGAAAATCAGTAGATAAATTTTACAAATACAAAAATTTCCTCAGGGAAATAAAGTAGTTAAGGAAAGCAGTTTTTTTCCTGTAAGGAAGCAATGCAAAGGACAACTAGTTAAATTAGCTTAAAATGTAAAAACATGAAAAATAGTATTAGAAAACAGCTTGACTAAATTTGGCTAAATAAAGAAAAATATAAGAAAGCAGATTTCAGTCATAATATGAAGGGTAAGCACAAAATGAAAATCACAAAGACTGAAGCACAAAATAAAGATATTTTCCAAGACTTTTTAGATAGATTGTTTTAGAATTCTGGCAAGGTGCTTTTTTTTTTTTTTTTTTTTTTCTTGAAATCTTACTATATCCCCAAATAGCTTAAATTACACCAATACTGCTAATTCTGTCATCTTGTAAGTTTAATCTGGGGGGGCTTATATCTGTATGAGCTATAGGTATCAGGATGATACAGCCTGTTAACAAGAACGAATTTACTGAATGAACTTTTTGTTTCTGGAAAAGCTGTTTATTTTTGTGGAATTGTGTCATAGCTGAGAAATTAGTAACTTGTTATCCACAAGTGCTTATAGGAGGACTGAATAATATAAAGTTTCTTAGGTAGGTAACAACTCATCTTCCTCCTTATTTATGAAACTACTCAGAGCTAATTCCAAATAGTTGCCTTTTCTTAGGTCAACTTAAAGCTTGATTTGAAATAGGATGTGTTTGTCATACAACAGTTATATTTTTATTTATTCTGTTTGTCAAAGTGAGGGGGAGGAGAGCGAGGGAAATCAGATGGCATTAGTACTGTTAAAATGTTCTAAAAGCTTCTGGGGAAGCAGATATCAGTTTACAAATGTGGCATTTCTCATACGGCTGAAATAACGGAAAAGCAAGTTGTGAAGCTTTAACTTTATGAGTGGTTGTGGCAGTCCACAAATAATAATTCCTATTAATAAGACAAATAATGTTCCTCAATGTGTGTCCTGATCTGCAACAATTATGTCAATAAACATAGCTAACTAGTTTAATGCGCTTAGGGTGAGACAAGCAATGAATACCAACACAGAGAAAACAAGAAAAGAATCTCTTTTATAATTTTTTCTGTGGTAGGGCAAGCCTGGGAATCTATCTATGGTCTATTCTTTTAATGAATACTGATTGAAAAATCTTCTGAAAAGGCATTTTTCGCATTAAGAAAAAAAATCCAGTAGTTCATATATTTTTGAGAGACATTATTTTTTTTGTAAAGAATCTGATAGTTTCTTTATGTAACTGTAAGATGTTAATGTCTTCACACAAAACTATTTTTACTGAAACTTGGCAATGTTTGATAAATAGCAATCAGACTTTGACTTTTTCAAAGAAACATTATAAAAGCTTTAATCTGGGGTAGGTTTTACCTTGCAGCAATCTCTTTCTTTGTCCTGTCATGAAAATTGTCCTTGACATTCTTTTTTCTCTGTTCACTTGCTTTCTTTTTTTTTTTTTTTCCATCCAATCTGGGATATATATAACATATAACAAAGCATGATTAATATTTACTTGGTCTTGAGAACTGTTGTATCATAGTAATTTTGAAATAACATTTATGGGTTGATTGAAGACTGACAAAACTGATCACAGATGAGCAAGGATGCTGTTATGGAAAAGGATGTACTTTTTTTTCTTACATTAAGACGCCAACTTACTTTTTGCCTCGTTACCTCAACTACTCCATATTTAAAAGAGGGTATAAAGTGTACATGAACATAATCAGCAGAATCTGACACACACTGCTGTGGTTTTTCTTTTGTAAAGAGTAAAGAGAGGAGATCCTGCAGTGCATTGAATTTCTGGACTGTTTGAACAGATAGATTAAGTCTTAATTTTTACATTGTGGATAAGAAATAACACATACTTTCAAGCATATCAAAGATAGAAATATTCCTTTAATAAACAGATGTGAGCTACTGAAAGGACATAGAATAAATTTCAAATACATTCCATTAGATTTTGTAGTCTTGCAGTGCTACATTAAAAGAGAAAAAAGATAATGGAAAAGACCAATTAGGTCACCTAGTCTGTCCCTCAGGGGGTCAGTGAAGGATTGTTACCTACAGTGTACAATAATCATTTCATTTAATTATGCAACTCTTAAGAACGACCAATCAATTAAATCTCTAAATTAAGAAAGCATTCCTTGAGTCTTTTTCAATAAATAAGAGTGTTTTGGTTCCTAAGTAAGTGAGCTACTACAGTCAAATGAAAAAAAAAGCAAAACCAAAAAAAAAACACCCTTACATTAAAATAAGATTTTTAAACAAACTTCTGGACAAATCAGGGCTGCTTTGCCATTCTTTGTTGATTCCAGGGCAAAATTACATGAAGCACTACAGTACAGAGTAGTCAAGAGTATAAGGGTAAAAGGTTGTGTATTGTCAAGTAGGCAACTGAAAATTAGCGTGCTCTTTCTTATCAAATGGGCTTTGTAAATGATATCTCTGAGGACAAGAACCTGCAGTTCTGGGCAGGTTTTTTTTAGCCTCTCCAAGCTGTCACTTATCACAAGAAGTTCAGTATTTCTCAGTGTATAATTTTAGTAAATATTTCATAGTAGATTGAAGACAATATGGATTAAGTAATTATGCTTTGTGCCAGCCAAGAATCACCTTGTGTCCTAACAGAATCTTATTAAATATTCTGTTGGGTTATTAGTTTCCAACTGAGCTGTACTCTGCCTGCTCACCTTTCAGCTGGCGCCTTTGTCTTCCCTTAGTTTTGCAGCAACCTGAATATTTGCTTCCCATTAAATCAGAATAAAAAAGTTAACATAAGAGAACCTATGCTAACTTATTGTGTACAGCTGAAGTATGTATGACAGCCTGGATACATTCTTGCAAATGATTGAGATTCTGTTTGTCTTGCTGGTCTGTCCCTTTCCCACCCTTTTTTTGATATTGGATGGAACTTTAGCAATCTCCTGCTTTGCTGACAGTGCTAGGTTTTGTTGTGACTTGGTGAGGTTTTTTCTTCTAACCAGATCTTTTCTTGGTTGTTTTCCCTTTGAACATGAGCTTTGATGAAAGAAAGTTTCCCAACCATTTTGACTGGTAATCTGTATAAAGTCCTTAAATAAACTTGTACTCTCTTTCCTACTAACGTAATTTGGAGTTTTGGCTAAGTAAAGGTGAAAGAATCTTTCGTTCAATATTTACATTATTTCCACAATGAATCTTCATTGCTGTGTGTATATGTAGCCTACTAATGTTTATAATGTAACTTTACAAGCACTACCAAAAAAACAGGTAGTATTTAACACAGGAAATCTCAGGAGATTCTTCACTCTTGGCCACTCTTGGCCACTGATATTGTACCTGTTTCTAAGAGCCTTAATCTCTGTCTTCACCCTTTATCTATTTGCTCACCTAATAATTTAGCTCTTCTAATAATTTACTTTCTCTGTATCTTGAATGTAGTTGGCTGAGCTATCAGTTCACTGAACTGAGCTGACTGAACTGAGTTGACTGAACTGAGTCCTGTCAGTCTGACAAGGAAGGGGCAAGTCAACAGGCGCTGAACTAAATGGATTTGTGATTCCCTTTGAAGATCACCACAGGTGAATACTTCAAAAATTTAGTATTTAGGTGTGTCGTGGTTTAAGCCTCTCACGCATTTCTTTCACTCATTCCCGTCTCTTTCTTCCCCCCAGCTCCCGGGGGGATGGGGAGGAGAATCGAAAGAATGTAACTCCCACAGGTTGAGATAAGAGCAGTTCAGTAACTAAGGTATAACACAAACCACTACTGCTACCACCAATAGTAATAATGACAAAAAAAATACAAGGAAAGAGAATACAACTGCTCACCGCCCAATACCAAGCCTGACCAAGCAGTGAATCCCCACCCTTCCAGGTCCCTGCCCCTCTTTTTTACATCCTGGGCATGATGCGTTGTGGTATGGAATTCCTCTTTGATTAGTTTGGGTCAGGTGTCCTGTTTCTGCTTCCTCCCGGCTTCCCCTCCTCCCTGACAGAGCATGAGACTCAGAAAGACCTTGATCAGACCAAAACACTACTAAGCAGTAACTGAAAACATCGGTGTTATCAGTGTTGTTCCCAGGCCGAAAGTCAAAACCACAGCACTGCAGCAGCTACTAAGAAGGAGAAAAATGACTGCTACTGCAGAACCCAGGACAAGGTGCATTTCCCTCCTTAAAGATTCTGAAAACTGTGCAATGTGATTTATTTGTTCTTTTTTAGTTGGTTTGTGTGTTGTTTTTTGTTTGTTTGTTTTCTGAAGTACAGTGTTAATGCTTTAAAAATTTCCTGGACTTGTTAATGTGTAAGCTGCGGCAACCAGCTGCCACTGCTGCAAGGAACCAGAACAGCTAGTTTTGGCAATTTCCAAATGTGCATTATTGAGAGATTCCTAGTTAATGATAAAATATTTTTTTTCTGTTTCTTTCTTCACTGTAGAATAGGGTTGTGATTGGTTAAAAAAAAAAAAAAAAGAGAATCTGATTAAGAGCACTCAGTTCTAAAAGAATATTAGAGACACTAATCTGGCTGATGAAATTTAGAATAGCCTTCAGGCTTATTTATGTTGTATATCTCAAACAAATAGATATGTTGGAACGCTGGAGATGGGTAAAACTTCATTAACCCTTTCAGAGTTGCACTATCTGGAGACTATGAGGCATTGGGTCTCTGCCTTCCAGCCTTCATGAAACTTTCTCCTTCACCTATGCAATAAAGTCAGGAAAGTTCCAGAGCATCTTTTTTCTAGACATGTCAGTGTAGCAGATATTTGCAGTTGACAAGTGCTTTTGATTGTAAATATTGGAATCTTGTAGTCTCTATTTTTTTCTTCTTGTTTCTTAAATTGGGAGATAATTATAGCTATATGAGTTCACTACTTTAGTGTCCCTGGCTATACTTATATGATTAAATTAAACAGAATGTTCCTGGGTACTGGGGCACTGTCAGTATAGTCATTAGCATAGTTTACAAAGAACAATATCAAACAATTTGCAGGCATGATTCAGGGAGTAACATATTTCAAGGACAATTCCCAACAGGAAAATTGAATAAAGTCAACTGGTTTGGAAGGCTTCCAGAGTCAGATTTTATGCTAGATGTGCAGAAATATGATTGGTCTCTTTTCCTGCAAAGGAAAAGTTAGGCAGAATGTTCTTTATGCAGATGAGAAGATTTATTTTTTATGAAAATTTCAGTCTTTGGCTGGAACTTTGACTAGCTTCTTGCTTTTATTTCTTATTGGTTAAAATTCTGACATGTCAACAAATCTGTTTCATTTTTTTTAATTATGTATAAGTTACTTTAATTTTCTTGGCTATTATGTCTCCAGTTGTTAATATATTTTTTAAGAATCCCTATGATGTCCAGGATTAAGATGTCAAGCACATTCACAAATGTCTTTTTTTCTGGCTGACACTTCATTGTCCGCAAAATTGCTGTTTGCTGCTGTCTTCCAGAATGGGCGGCAAGTGTCAATTTAAAGAGTGGAATTTGAACTGGATGAGTGATAAAACAATTATATCATCAAAGATTCACAATATTTCCATCATAGTATTAAGTATTCAAAAATTATATAGAATTGATATTTGCCATGTGGTTTGCATGACAGTTTTCCATGTTTTTAAATACCAAGGCATACAGCGTAACATACTATAGTATTCATCTATTTACAGACTGTAATCTTTCTCTTGAAGTATTCTATTATTTACAGCACTTTTAAATTATCTGGAAGTCCTTGATAGTAATAACAAAACGCAGTAATCATGCTGATGAGAACTCTTTTCAATTCTTCAGGATACAGGGCAGGACCTTAAAAAGGCTAGGAGGATTGGCCAGGTTGATAAATGGTTAGAAGGGTAGTGCTATAGTCAGGGGATTGGGTACCTTGAACATGGGACTCAGTTTAGTAGGCCAGGTCTGCTGGGGGCTGGTGGAGCTGGTCTGACAAAGAAAGGGAAGAGTGGATTTGGTAAGAGGCTTGCCAGACTGGTCAAGGATGCTTTAAACTAGATGTGTTGGGGGAGGTGGGAATCATTCCATCCCAACCCACCCAATAACTGGCCAGCAGCTATAGCAAACGTTCAGAGATATGTAGAGATATTGCAGTTGCTCCAGCCAATGAGCCGGCTTCAACTGGAGCTCAGCTCAGACACCTCTATACAAATGCCCGTAGCATAGGGAACAAACAAGAGGAATTAGAGATGTGTGCACGTCTACGGGGGTATGATATCATAGGCATCACAGAAACATGGTGGGATGGCTCCTATAACTGGTGTATTGGAATGGAAGGTTACAGGCTCTTTAGGAAAGACGGGCCCAGTAGGTGGGGGGGGGGGGGGGGGGGGGGGGGAGTTGCTATTTACGTTAGGGATAGGCTGGAGAGTATGGAACTCTGTCTGGGGACAGGTGAGCAATCGACAGAGAGTTTGTGGGTGAGGGTTAAAGAGACAACAGCAAAGGGAGCCATTATTGTGGGGATCTGTTACAGACCGCTTGACCAAGAGGACTAGGTGGATGAAGTGCTCTATAGAGAGATTGGAACAGCCTCACACTTGCAGGCCCTTGTTCGCATGGGGGACTTCAACCACCCTGATATCTGTTGGAGGGATGGTACGGCCCGGCACAAGCAATCCAGGAAGTTCCTCGATTGTGTGCAAGACAGCTTCCTTTTGCAATTAATAGAGGAGCCAACAAGGAGAGGTGCCATGCTTGACCTCGTCCTCACCAACAGGGAAGGGCTGGTTGGAAATGTGACACTCCAGGGCAGCCTTGATTGCAGTGATCATGAGGCAGTCGAATTCAAGATCCTCAGGACAGTGAGAAGAGCGTGCAGCAAGCTGACTGCCCTGAACTTCAAGAGAGCAGACTTTTGCCTCTTCAGGAACCTGCTCAGTAAGATTTCATGGGATATAGCCGTAGAGGACAGGGGGGCCCAAGGCTCTTGGTTGATATTCAAGGATCACCAGCTGCAAGCTCAGGAGCGATACATCCCAACTAGAAGGAAGTGCAGCAGGAGGGCCAGGAGACCTCCTTGGATGGATAAGGAGCTGCTGAGGAAAATTCAAAGGAAAAAAGAGGCTTACAAAATCTGGAAGCAAGGACAGGAGGCCTGGGAAGAATACAGGGATGTTGTCCGGGAAGCTAGGGACCAGCTTAGGAAAGCTGAGGTCCACTCAGAATTGAACTTGGCTAGGGATGCTAAGGAAAACAGGAAGGGATTCTATAGGTACATTGCAAATATAAGGCAGACTAGGGACAAGGTGGGCCTTCTCCAGAAGCTATTGGGAGAACTGGCTACCCTGGATTTGGAGAAGGCTGAGGTTCTTAATGACTTCTTTGCCTCAGTCTTCACTGGAAAATGCTCTGACCACACCACCCAAGTCTTGGAAGGCAGATGCAGGGACAGTGAGAATGAAGACCCTGGGCCCACTGTAGGAGAGGGTCTGGTTCAAGACCATCTTAGGAACTTGAATGCATACAAGTCCATGGGACCTGATGAAATCCATCCGTGGATCCTGAAGGAACTGGCAAATGAAGTTGCTAAGCCACTGTCCATCATACTTGAAAAATCATGGCAGTCAGGTGAAGTTCCCAGCAACTGGAAAAAGGGCAATATAACCCCCATTTTCAAGAAGGGGAAAATGGATGACCCAGGAACTACAGAGCAGTCAGTCTCACCTCTGTGCCTGGCAAAATCTTGGAGCGGATTCTCCTGGAAGGCATGCTGAGGCACATGAAAAACAACAAGGTGGTTGGTGACAGCCAGCATGGCTTCACTAAGGGGAAATCCTGCCTGACCAATCTGGTGGCCTTCTATGATGGGGCTACGGAAGTGATGGACAGGGGTAGAGCAGTTGATGTCATCTAGGTGGACTTGTGCAAAGCGCTTGACACTGTCTCACATGACATCCTTATCTCTAAGTTGGAGAGAGTTCAATTTGATGGGTGGACCACTGGGTGGATAAAGAACTGGCTGGATGGCCGCACACAAAGAGATGTGGTCAATGGCTCAATGTCCAGCTGGAGACCAGTAATGAGTGGTGTCCCTCAGGGATCGGTTTTGGGACCAGTCTTGTTCAACATCTTTGTTGGTGACATGGACAGTGGGATTGAGTGTGCCCTCAGCAAGTTTGCCGATGATACCAAGCTGTGTAGTTTGGTTGATACACTGGAGGGAAGGAATGCCATCCAGAGGGACCTTGGCAAGCTGATGAGGGGGGCTGATGCCAACCTGATGAAGTTTAACCATGCCAAGTGCAAGGTCCTCCACCTGGGTTGGAACAATCCCAGGCACAGCTACGGGTTGGGCAGAGAGGAGATTCAGAGCAGCCTTGCGGAAAAGGACTTGGGGGTGTTGGTCGATGAAAAAACAAACATGAGCCAGCAGTGTGTGCTTGCAACCCAGAAAGCCAACCGTATCCTGGGCTGCATCAATAGGAGCGTGACCAGCAGGTCAAGGGAGGTGATCCTGCCGCTCTACTCCGCTCTTGTGAGACCTCACTTAGAGTACTGTGTGCAGTTCTGGTGTCCTCAACATAAAAAGGACATGGAACTTTTGGAAGAAGTCCAAAGGAGTGCCACGTGTATGCTCAGGGGGCTGGAGCACTTCCTGTATGAAGATAGGCTGAGAAAGTTGGGGCTGTTGAGCCTGGAGAAGAGAAGGCTGTGTGGAGATCTCATAGCAGCCTTCCAGCATCTGAAGGGGGCCTATAGGGATCCTGGGGAGGGACTCTTCATGAGGGCCTGTAGTGGTAGGACAAGGGGTAACAGGTTCAAACTTAAAGAGGGGAAGTTTAGAATGGATATCAGAAAGAAGTTCTTTACTGTGAGGGTAGTGATGCACGGGAATGGGCTGCCCAGGGAAGCTGTGAATGCTCCATCGCTGGTGGTGTTCAAGGCTGGATTGGACATAGCCTTGAGTGGCATGGTTTAGTGGGAGGTGTCCCTGCCCCTGCCAGGAGGGTTGGAACTAGATGATCTCCTTTCCAACCCTAACTATTCTATGATTCTATGATTCTATGTAATCCAAAGAAATGTCTCCAGTATACAATAAACTTTGCCTACCATCTGTAGAGGAAATGCTATAACAAGGAGTCTTTTGTTGAGTTGGAGTGTCTGATATAGCACTTATCATTATTTGTACAAATAATTTAAGATCCACATTAAATTCAAATTTCTTGTTCCCAAAGCACATCCAATTTACAGCTAAAATTACAGAAATGAAGAATTTTTACAGAAATCCATGTTTAAAGTAAGACTATCTGCATTCTGCAGTGTGGCTCCAATTTGAACAACTCAGCCTGAGTAGCTGATAAAATATGAGTTGTACTAGATTATAGGAACTAAGAACTCTTTTACTAATGAAGATGTTACATGAGGAAGATCTGTTCAGCTGTAGGTTGCAGATATTTCTTATTTTCATAGAGACAGCTGTTAAATATCAATTCTGAATCAACTTTTGATTAGTCTCCAGGGTCCATATTCTTCAGCATCTCTGTTGGGCTCTAGAATCTATTTTTGTTGCCATTGTTTTTATTTAATTGCAGAACCAGAAGAAACGAGAAAACTCTCTATCTGGCTTTAGGGGCATGTTGGTGCTTTGTTAGTTTTTTGTTATATAGGTAAAATGGCCCATTTATGAAATAAAGCCAGCCAACCCATCAACAGTCTCCCCTGTAAAATGAATGGAAGAAATGTGTCTTTCATCTTTCTTACTTTAGTTGAGTTTTGTTGCAAGAATGGAAAGTCAGAAATTTTGACGAAAATCTGGGCCTCTCTAAAGATTGGAAGTTAGTTAGTGACACTGAGACCAAAATAAAATACAAGAAAGGAGGACATAATGCATGATGTCAAGTATATCTATGTATATGCAAGCCACACCTTCCCTCCTGTGAAATGATCTCCTCATCAAATATTTCTTTTACAAGAATTAGGAAAATTAGCTGAAGAGTGACTTTTTAGAGTTGGAAGTAGGAAACTAGTGGAAATGCAGCAAAAAATGTCTGACTAGAATTCTGGTTGGGAAATTTTTATCCATGATGGTGGCTACCATACAAATAATTCTTTCCTGTCTCTGAGGTACATAAGTTAAAAAAAAAATTATATTTGCTTTGAATGTTATGATTAATAAATTATGAAACTTCCAGAGCACCTTCAATAAAACTGTTTTGTTGAATGAACAGAAATATTTAATAGGTGGGATTACAGATAAAAAGTCCCATATAAAATAGAAATATAAAATATGTTCTCCTAAAGCTGGAGCCAACACTTCCCTTCTCTTAAATTCTTTTTGAAATTTAAATGCTCCACAATTATTTGTCTTCGTTTTTTTTAACTGTTTGCATACTGTCTTAGTCCAGGTGCTGATGCAGGTGTGAGGAAGTGTAGTCTTCTACTATTTCCAGTCCAAATATAAACAAGAAGTAGGCAAAGATTTAATTAGATGCTGAGAATGCTACCTTTATTCTGGAAGTTCAAGAAGTACTGGTCAGAAAAGCACTTTTTAGTACTAGAATGATGCCTGTTCTCAGAATATTATAGTGAGTCTTTATTATCTTCACTGGCTGACTGGCTGCTTCTTCAAGTTCCAGAATGAAAATACAAAGCGAGGCATAACCCAGAGGTTTATAATGGAAAAATAGTTTCAAAACCTGCTGAGTTCCTGATCAGGTAAGAACAGTTTGTTAATAAACTAAAATCATGCTTCAATGGTATATTTAAAAAAAAAATAATTTTGATGAAAACATGTTTACAATAAATCAAGAAATTTTTCTATAATGCAGTACTGGTACAGGTTGCACCATGCAAACAAGTAGAGCTGGTTGCAATGTAGTTCTATTCCTTAAGTGTGCCTTTCTAAATTTTTTACATTTTAAAGCAATGCTAACTGTCATTATGGAGCTGCCTTTTGAACCAGGTCTTAGAGGTGGGAGAAAGGCCACTTTTGCCTTACAAAAAACATTGTGTTAATTAGGCCTCATAATTAGGTCTCATATTTCCGAAGTGCCATTAAGGGTACTTCCATACTGTATCAAGTTGTGTAGAGGTAATGAAATAATGTTTCTGAAATAATATAAACTCAACATTGTATTAGTGTTGACAACAGTGTCAGTATTAGCATATTATTTTCCATGCTCTTCTTTCTTGATATCATTAATTTAGATGGTATGATATATTTTGCCTATGTCATCCTTTTTTAGTGTATACATGTCAGAGAAGACATAAATGTCTCAGTGCAGTGATTTCAGTACTAAATGAACACCTTTTTTAAATTACGATTTTTCACTACGTGCAACTTGGAAGGTAGGAAAAGAATGAGAAAAGGGAGAAAACACATAAAACTAAAAGAGAAAAAGTAGTCTTGAAACAGAATTTAATATATTTGAAATATGTCAGATGGAGGAAACTGTGAATTAATATTGTAATAGTGGGCTTTTCTCAATGAGATTAAAGTCAGGAAGAGGGAGAAGATAAGGAAAAAAAGATTTACTGGGAATGAATTAACTCTTGAATAGTCAATGCAGATAAGCAGTGGTTGTAAATGCGTAGATCTATCAAGATTGTAAAATCTCTTGTGAGAAAATTGTATGAAAAACGTAGAGTGGTAACTAACAGAATTTTCAGGTACTGATTGCTACCAAGCTGTTTTGCAAGCATTATAAATTATACTGATGGAAAACTAATCTGTTGTTCACAATGGGGAAAAACATAATTTTCTTTTATTTATGGTGAATTGAAATTATATTTATAGACATATTATTGGAAGTTTCAGAAAGTCACCTGTTTGTTAAAATTTCCCAAAGATATTAATATTAAGCTTCTGTAGTCTAATGTTTAATTTGGCAAGGGGCACATTGATTGACAGAGTTAAAAAAAAATACCAGTAAGACCTCTTTGCTTAATATGTAACTTTCACACATTTGATGAATTTTATTTATGTTTTTAGATGGCATAGATACATTTTCATTACATTTCTTTAGCATAATTATGGAAGGACTGTCACAATAACCATTAAGTTTGATCTATTTGTGTGAGTTCCCAGTTCTCTCTGCCTCACAGAATTTTCATTCCAGCCACAAATGCTGGTGTTCCTTAGTTGTACATCTGGTACAGTGTTTCTGACAGCAGCTCCATGGGGGCTGGTTGTGCCATCTGTATGACACTTTCGATATCTAATGGTTTAAGAGCTAGAGACTCATAAATGCCTGAAAAACTACATTTTCCAGGATGTTTTTTTTTTTTTTTTTGGCCTCTGATCCACATTTTGCCAGCAAAATGCATATTACCCAATGCTACAGTTCTGTTTCTTACTTTCTAAGAATGAGAAAAGAGGAGAAGAGGAACCTCTGACTTCACCATCCAGGTTGTATTTATTATATCTTGCTGCAGGCAAAAGTAAAGGAGAGGAAGATCCAAAAAAGATTACCGAAAAGGTCCCCAGGAGATACTAATCTCATCAGCAGAAGATCTGATTCTAGTAGAAATGTAATGAGAAATCATCCTGTGAAAGGAATAGCGTACAAACAGATGTTTAGTACTTTCTATAAAACATGCAAGTGTTGCCTTAAGCTACAGTAAAGGGATGAATCAGTATTTCTCAAACAAAAAAAAAATTAGATTCCACATGAAAGTCACAATAAAATGTGCATTAGTATAAATTTGTTACTCCTACAATCAAGACCTCTATAAGACATTTCCACTTGCCTGAACTTCAGTGTGATTATGCAGTGGTGAAGATGTAGAACCACCTAAGCCAAACTGAGCCTGATGAAACTACACAGCGAAAATTTTATTCATAAATTTCACTCTTTTTTGTAGGACAGGGAGAAAATATCATTTATGAGGTACTAGTCTGATACAGGGGAAAATATCAGTTAGTTAGCAGAACACTTGAATTCTAGTCAAAAGAGAAAAGTAGTGCTGGTAGGAAGGAAGCTTTCAGACAGCCTCTCACATTTTTTTCTTGTTTTTTCTTCTCTTGAATTCCTGCTGTACATTAAAAAACAGTTTCTATTACTTACTTGCATTAGAGGTTATAGAAACCTTATTGCTCCAGAAAAAAGCATATATTCAAAGTACGCATTATTTATGACATTTTCTTAACATTCATGATGGAAGCCTTTTAAAGTTATTAATGCAGTTTACATAGAAGCAGTCCTGGTCTAATAATTTTTTTCTAATGATCCTCCCCATGGCTTATTTTCTCCTTCAGCTTTTTTAGCCAATAAAAAAAGGAACATTTCTTGTTAAAATATATAACTCAGAAGCATATGACTTTGTTCCATGAAGAGATTTACAATTTACAAATATTATAAATTTTAATTTTTACAAATAGTAATAGAACTGACTGACAAATGTATTTGTCTACAGATCATGCCAGGTAGTGAAAAAGTTTTCTATGTGATGATTTGTAAATCAATATTATCATTATTGCATAGGTATTCATAATGAAAGAAAAAGAGAAAGGAAATTGGAATTAAATTGAGAAATTCAAAGTCAAAGTTGTGAGTTCAGATTTTAAATATTGTAATTCAGTATGATAATGAAGACTTTTAGAGCTTATCCCAGATTTTGTATATACCAAATGAAACCATTTAGGGAATTATATGCTGCAACACTTGTGTAGATAAGTAAATTTTAGTATGACTACCAATGTTAGGTCTTCTTTAAAATTTGGTATTAGTGTAACAACTATATTTGGTATTAGTCTAGCTCATTTGTTTTGTTTTTCAATTGTTGTGTCAAACAAATTTACTTCTTGGTCTATCAGTTCTCTAGTGTAACAGTTAAACGGGTTTTCAAAATCAATCAGTAATTCAGAGTTTATTCTTCCCCCTTTAGCAGAGACCTTGTGAAGGTGAATACTTGAGACAGACATGCATACGTGATAACCTGTTTGATTAGTTTCTTCAGTAACAGTCATGTTGATGCTGTGATTCCACCTACGTTTTTATCATTCCTCCTTTTTTTTCTTTAAAATGAAGGAAAAGGTGTATTAAACTAGCGAGGGGGAAAATATTTTCTACTTGGAATGAGCTAATGTTCTTGTTCAAAGTTTATTGTTGCTCTCCTATGTCGTTTGCACTTGGACTGTGGTTCAAAGGAACTGGAGACAAAGAGGTGTAACTGTTACCAGAGAAATGAAATTGCTGTGTTGGCTGAGCAAAGACAGAACTGCTCATTCACCCTCTTGATATGAAGGACAGCCTAGAAGTCATGGTCTGGCTGTCTTTCTGCTGCATATATAAAGTGCCAGTATGTCATACTGCTTTTTGCAGATGCAGAAATTCTGGCTTTTGTAATGGCAGGAGTAGAAGGAAAATTATCACCTTGTGATTTGAGGAGGTTACTATTAGCATGAATGTACTTTAATTAGTCTAGAATAGGATAAAATATGAGGTTATCTGTGGAGAGTTATTTGGCTGAGAATGGCCACGTGAGCAATCCAGCCTTTGATTTAGCCTCACCTGAGTAGTGAGCAGAAGGCTTCATAGGCCGCTGAGGGGGTAAACAAAGGACACCTGTGTGCTGACACGGACAGGGAGTGTTTCCCGAGCTGCAACCAATCATTAAGCTGTTGCTAACACTCGACCAAGAGGCGTTAACTAATCAGATGTTATCGAATGTTCTAGTAGCTTGAAACTTTCTATAAAAAGCGACACTTGTGTTACAGTCGTCAATGCTTGATCACATTGGTCGTCGTTGCATTGTCCTTGATCTCCTGCAAGTGGCGCCCGAACAGGGACCTTTCGCCTCGCGATTGAGAGCTGCTGATCGTGGCGTGGATCAACTCGACGGGGAAGGGGTGGAAGGCCAACCGAAAGTACAAGCCAGCGAGCGAGAGGCCGCTGATGTAGGAAAAGGGACGTGTCCCCCTAAGAGACGTCTTCGGAAAAGATCCACTTGAAACAGACAAGTGGCGGTCGGGGAGGAATGGGAACCACACTGTCTAAGGAAGAGGCAGCTGTGTTGAATCTCCTCCAACATATTCTCTCTAAGAGAGGAATTAACTATGAGGAAGCCACCCTTAAAGGGTTGTTGCTATGGAGCAAAGAAAAAGGACTAATAGAAGGAATAGGAATTGCCTTTGAACTGTCCACATGGGAGGCCATAGGGGTGCAGTTATAGGACACTGTTAGTGATGGTGGGCAGGTGGGATCACCCCCCTCACCACCGCCTCTTCCACCAGCTGCCCCAGCCCCTGCAGTTGCAATAAAATCGCCACCCCGTTTTGGGAAACCCTTTGAACATCACTTGGCAATTCCGGGCCCCCATATCTCCTCTAAGACGACAACAACTCTGATGAGCAAACCTAACGTTACTCCGAAATTTGATAACACTGAAACTCCAGACAACATTTACGAGGAGCCTGCGCAAGTTCATCAGACTGCTGCTGCTGCTCCTCCTGAGATTTTGACTCCTGATAATTCTGATGCTGACCTGGATAGTCCTTTTGACCCGGTACCTGTTGATCTGGAAAATAAGCCTGATTTATATCCCCCAGATCCTCATGATAAATGGGCAGTCGTAAAGGGAAAAGTAAGGTGGGTGGGAGATGGAGATGTATTGTGTGCTTATAGTCTGTCTGTGATATTCATGCACCAAAAAGTTAACAAATATAAGTATGTTCATGTTTCTTGCAGACCTTTATAGATATTGCTGGCCACTTCTTCCGATGTAGGCTGGCCACCTGCGTCAGAACGAGTGTGCATTTTGGTCAGTTTAAAAGCCCAAGCCTCATACAATGTGAGGGAGGCAGAGCCTCTGCGGGGACGCCCGCTGAGATTGAGCCTGCCGCCTTACATTGCAATGATGCTGTTTGGAGCTGGTTTCTTGATTGTCTTCACAGGGTCATTGCGCCACATTTTGTCTACATTTTGTGTTTTAAATTTTGTATTTGTGTGAAGTCTGTTTATGGGATCCCATGTGTATGCATGTGTATGTATGTATGCGCATGTGTGCTGAGGGCAGACACAGTTCTGTGCATTTTGTTTTGTTATTGGATTCATGTAAAAGTTTTAAATGTGTAACAGATTAACATTTCAGACATTACTAATTTGGGGGATTAGTAGTATGGCCGGGAGCATTGGTCAAACAAGGTTTAACAATTGTAATAATGTTGGTTGTTATTGTTTTGGTTCTTTGTTGTTTTTGGAAGTGTATTATTGGCATGTTATCTCATGCTATTAATCAGGTCTGGATTGCTCAAAAACAAAAAGGGGGATTTGTGGAGAGTTATTTGGCTGAGAATGGCCATGTGAGCAACCCAGCCTTTGATTTAGCCTCACCTGGGTAGTGAGCAGAAGGCTTCATAGGCCGCTGAGGGGGTTAACAAAGGACACCTGCGTGCTGACATGGAGAAGAAGTGTTTCCTGAGCTGCAACCAATCATTAAGCTGTTGCTAACACTTGACCAAGAGGCATTAACCAATCAGTTATCACCGAATGTTCTAGTAGCTTGAAACTTTCTATAAAAGGCGACACTTGTGTTACAATAGATTGTCAGCACCTGATTACATTAATCTGTGTGTGTTGTCCATGATCTCCCGCAGTTATCCAACCACATGAATTTTTTTAATAAGCTTCTAATTCAGGATAACCTACAGCAATCAAGTGACAGAAATATACAACAAAGTCATAGAATAGATTGCTTTTGATCCCTGAGAACATCTCAGCATCTAAGAAGAGCTTTATATTCAAAAGAGCAACACTGATTTCAATGCAGAAGAATTACATAGAATTTATCAGTGCTAATTGTGCACTCTATGGCGTTCTCCAGTGTAACAAGTGGCCTACTACTGACTGAGTTGATTGTACACCAGAAGCAATATAGAAATAATAGTGCATGCCAGAACTGCGAGAGACACTTTTAAGTGTAATACCATTACATTGAAGCTAAACTGTCTCCAAGGCTTGATCTAGCACTGCTCATGTTCAGTGTATTTTTCTAGTGTTATCTACGTGTTGGATTTAGCTATGTTGTCTATGATGTGATTCTGTGTCATGGTGCCATAGACATACTCTATGGAATATTTAGATTATAAAACATGAGAAAAAAAAAAAAAAAAAAACCCAGAGTCTCCAGAAGATAGTTCCAGCCGTCTTGACTCACTCAGTACATGTGTCTTGACTTGCACTTGGAAAATGAGCTTAGAATATTTTCTATGACCTGTGTAAAACAGAGGCAAAGAAGTATGCATGTATCATGTTTCTATGCCATTAGCTTAGGGCAGGAAGCAGAAAAAAGTAGAAAATTGTAGCTGATGGTTTTATGGTTATATTTTAGATGTGGCTTCTGAAGTTTGGATAGGGAAGAAGAAACAAAAATCCATTGCTAAATAACAGACTCTGAAGCCTGTCTTCTGCAGTGGTTGTCTGACCCAGAAAGAAGAGTAATGGATCTCAGATATCTGTTATAACGAATGTAACTCCTGGTTGCTTAAGGGAAATGTGGGACATGACAGCATGACTATAAACCGAACTACAATCAACATTTTATTTCCTAGCTACTACAGACGTATCCCAATTCAGATTGGTCCTACTCTTTCAGCGATGCATCTTCTGTAACATTTTATCAATCTCCCATAAAAATAGAAAGACTTCTCTATAAAATTGTTTCCCTACTTCTTCATATCTCCACTGTTTTCTGGTATCTGCTGAATTAATTATTATGCTTCCAGGATAGTTTTTCCTTCATGCTACCTGAGACTGGCACTCCAGGTGATTCAAAAAGTCTTCAATCGGCATTTGATGTTCAGGTCCTGAAGATTATGATAAATCCTTCTGGAACTAGCATTTTAGTACTAACTTTCCGAAAAAACCTTAATCCTTGTCTTCAAAAACCACTAACTTGCAAATTATTCAAAATCGACTTACAAGTGTTGTAAATACTATGGGCATAAATGCCTAAGAAAGAAACAAAAAGGGACAGTCAATGTGGAAGAGTGAAAGAAGAGGTAAGGAAAAAATCAGCACATTAATTATTTTATTTCAGTATGCAGTTAGTCTCATCTTGATGGATCTGATTGTTGGTATTTTTGTTTGTTTGTTTTTATAGATAGGAGTCAGACTTGAAAACACACTGGGCTATTTAATCTATTGGGGTTTAGTGAGCTGTTTCAGCTGTTTATATACACCTCTAAAGTCAGCTCCTAAATCCAATGAAGGTAATCCCAAAATTCTCATTTGGGATACATGCATGAATAGGAGAAGATCACACAAAGTTTTCAGAATGAAGCTTTTATATGATGTACTTGCTGTCTATCTCGAGAAGTCAGACCTAGAGTGACAGAATGCTGTCAATCAGTGATTTGAGATGAAATCCATTAAAATGGAGAATGAAAAGCAGCTTTTGTGCAGGCGGTAGAATAGTCTGATCTGAAAGTCCAGCCTAGAACTGAATGTTAGTGTTTGCAAAGTTTATGTTTAGGGACAGTGCATTTCTTGATCTTTGCTTTTCCTGCAATGATTGCCAGTAATGATGAGACAATGGAAACACAGACTGTACAAATTGCTGGAGGTATACTAAAGACTAATTTTATTCTCCTCAAATTGTTCCTGAAGTTTTCTTCCTGTCTTGTCAATAACAAGGTCAAACCAACACTGAAACAAGGCTTCAATCAAGCACGACTTCTTATGTAAACCAGTGTCTGCATTTGAGTATATTGTCTATCTTACAATGCTCCCTGACACCAAGAAATTTAAAAAGAATCCGTTTTTTAGAATTAATTCTAATCAGCACTGCTCTATACACATGTAACAGCAATAGATAGTGATTCTGCTTACAGTTCTGTGAAAATAAATGGATCATTATTCATGTTACATTATTTTGAATATTGCCTTACATTTTCTTACGAGGAGAAAATGAGTAGTGACTTTGATTGTAATTCTCCAGCACGTTCTATGTCCATTACTGAAGTCCTTGACGTACGATTGCTTAACCTCACAAAAGCATAAAAAGGTAGTAGGAGACAATTTAACCCCAGGTATAGCTACTATGAGTGGCTCCTCCTAAAGGGTGGGAATAAGAGTAGCCAATATGTATCTCAGAAAAGAAAGAAAGAAATCAACTCAGAGGAATTTGTAATAGGGTTACAGTGGCGAAATGCCTTTCCCTTGCTGGTTACTGTATCTGCTCCATATGCGACTATGGGTATTTAACATCCCAGCCAGGCCAGGCCAGAGAGTATTTGCCTGAAAACAACTTCGTTACTCTGGAGAAAAACCCTCTGCCAGTATCCAGAAGTATAAACTTTAGAGAGTGCTTTCCATTGTTCTGATTAAAAAAAAAAAAAAAAAAAAAAAATGCATTAAGTAGTCTACACGTCAATGTATCCAGAATAATTTTCCATTAACTAGGAACAGATGTTGAAGCATTGCAATTTATTTTTTTTGTGAGGAAAAATCTGGTTCACATGAAAAGGTGAGGTCATGTTGTATTTAAGGCAATTATTATTAGAGTTGCCTATATCTGGCAGTTATTTAGATTTAGTTTCTCTTACTTGCAGTATTATACTTTGAAAAATAATAATTAAAAATCAATTCCTTTCTTCTGATTGTTGAAATCAAAAAATTTGGAGGAAAATGCAGTCAAAATATTACATATTTGGAAAAGTTCAATGAGTTTCTATGGGTAGGTGTCATGCCATAGGTACTCCTATTTCCTTCAGATTTTTACAGATAGGGTTTCAGGAATTAAAAGGAGGCTATTCTTATAAGTGGTCATCCTCTGATGCCATTTCCCATTTGGAATCAGCTTTTAGTTGCGCCTTTCCATATTCTTCTAAAATAATCAGAGGTAAGGATTTCAGGTGGGTGTAAATAACAAGAGAAGATGGGCTTACATACTTAAGTCCCCAGTAAAAGACCCTACCAAAAAAAAAAAAAAAAAAAAAAAAAAAAAAAAAAAAAAGGTATTGCTAAGAAAAATAAAAAAGGACATTGTTAGCTGTTCTTTCCACTTTCTCCCTCCTGAACTCTTTTCTTTTCTCATAAACTACTGACTAATGATGAGACATACTTGGTTGCAAAGTTGGAACAGTCTGAAAAAAGGTGGGCTCAAAACCAAGCTTTTTATGTGGCTGTTACTAAAGCTATAAGTATGAACACTAGTAAATATAATTCAATAAGGTATCAGATACTGTCACTGAATTAATCTTGCAGGGAAAGATTTAAAAAATCTTTAATGCTTGGTTGTGGTGTATGTGTAAGAGAATTCTATTTATGTGCTAGTACAAATGGCAGCTCACTCAAAGGATGATTTTTTTTGGGAGAGCAGAGCCGGAATTTTTCATAAATATGATGCTGAAAAACTTACAAGGTTACCCCAGTTATTTCTATCCCCAGTTTTGCCCCTTAAGGAACAGTTTGTTTTGTAATACAAGAAGGGAGATATCAAGATGACCTATCAATCAAATTGTCATCTTATGTGCCTGTCCAAATACTTGTAGTAACATGGTCCAAAGTGCTACTACAAATACAAGGTTAGCATGTCAGAAAAGATAGCATGAAGAATGAGACTTCCTCTGTGATTGAAAAGTCAGATAACTAATTAATTTGCTGTCTATTATCCATTACATTTTGGACACTTAGCCATATGTTTTCTGAAAAATATTGAATATGTAATTAGAATGGCAAATAGGTGGAAACTGTCTTTTATATTTTTAGTTCAATGTACAGAGAATTGTCCTGTGAAGTCCAGTCCCTACCAACACAGTGTGTTATATATTTAGCTTTAATTCCTAAGGCATTTCTTACTCAAGCTTTCCACAGGAATGTTGATTACCTGTAAGTGGTCACCAGAGCATAAAAAGAACTATTTCAACAATACTACAGTTGTATGTAATGCAAGTAATTCAGGTTAATGAGCCTCATTTTCTCATAACTTTGTATTGGATTGTGCTATGAAAGCTTTGTAAATAATAATAAAACTAGAAACATTTAAGATAATTTCTTTTCAGTGTCCAAAGTTTTCATACAGCATATTTCAGTTTCTGAAAAAGAGAATTCCTTAGACGTCATTTTAAACACTATTTCTTTTTTCATCTGTAACCCAAGAAATTAATCTTCTCTATTCTTTGGAAGCTCTTAAGATTAGCTGGAATGACAGATAGTGTACAATACTGAGATGTCTGTCAAACTTGTATTGAAACACAGGTTTTTACAACGGCATATGGAAGAAGAAGAAAATGACAGTTTACTGTTCCTATTCTTTGGTTCAGTTTGGAAGGTCTTTTTGCAAACAATTTCTGAAGAGAAATACATCTGAAGTACTAGTTACAACAAAGAACAAGAGGCAAACCAGTTTACTTAGGTTTTCCACATGAGATCCTTGTCATAATTAATTTCCCTGATAATATCATATCATAAATAACTATAGGCTACTGCATACAACAAAAAATGCACAAAATTATCGATACTGTCATGTCCCAGTTCCTCTTCTTGTCATAGCTTTATACCATAATTTTCATGCAATTTTGTAGAAAAAATAGAGCTGAGGTTTGTCAAACATACTCATGTATTTTCATCCTCCTTCATCCTAGGAAAGACCTGTCTGTCCAATGTTATTTTGTGTGGATGCAAGTTTGCAGCAAAAAGACAACATATTTTGGAGGACTGTCATGCAGCTGTGGTTCACCAGAGACAAGACTAGTTGTCTAGTGAAGAGGAACAGCAAGATGCAGTGTCTGTCCTATCATCTCTGTGTGACAGTTTCAATTTGTCAATGTAAAACAGAATAGTTTGGATTTTTGGTGTTCAGTTGGGTTTTTCACAAGGCTCTTATAAAGGCCTACACGTCTGGAACTAAAGGCATCACAAGCTTTGCACTGTTCTCCTATTTCAGCATCAGTTATGTCATTGGAAAGAGGCAAATAATGGAAATCAGTGATTTTGGTCTTGGGAACACTGGTGCATTTTATGTCCAGATTTCAGTTTAAGTACATATTATAGATGCTAACTTCAATGCATGTGATGCTTACATAAATGTATGCAGGCTTGCAGGATTGCGGTCTTTCTTAGAGATCAAAATTATACTGCTTATTTTTACTAAATCCAACGAAAAATGAAATATATAGAAAGCTGTTTAAAGGAACTCAAAATGGTCTTGTATTTTTTTCAGTGTTTACACAATTCCAGGAATTAATCTATTCGTAACAGAAGATGTTAATAGCAGCATAGTTACAATACATAAACCAACAGGAAATCAGGAAAAATGATGTAATATCAAAACAGGAAAACAGAGGAAAAAGAGTTAGAAAGATAAAACTTTTTTTTTCTTTTTTTCTTTTTTCTTTTTTTTTTTTTTTTTTTTTTTTGTGATAAGGGCAGATGTAAACAAAATATCAGATATTCACAACCATGTTTTTTGTACAGAACAGCACCCTTAAATGCAGACAGGGAATTTTTTGAGGTCCTTTATAAGGTCATGTTGGTCACCTAAACAACAGAAAGGGCAAGGCAGGAGGTAAATTAACTCTGCATAGCTCTCTCATATAGTGTCATGTACGAGAGCAGAATTCAGCATTAATCACAGCATGGTTCCCTCTTTTCCTGTGGTTAACCTGTTCTCTTATGCTGGAGAGGTGTAACGCAGGTGAAGGTCTGGAATTGTTTCGGCTGCTGACTCTATCACCAGTCATCTATGGTCCCTAATGAATTTGTTACCTGGAAAAGCCTTGTTTAACTTATACTTATGCTGTTTATGCTGAAGACTTCTTATAGCACTTCTAGTTACATGTTGTGCCTGTGGATTTGGGGATATAGATGGATACATTAAAGTTTGCAATTTGCAAATTTCTATACATGTATTTCTGTCTTTAATAAAATATCAACCAACAGCTACAAATGCGTCAAGAAATTTAAGAGATATGTATTCACTCATCCTTTGTACATATAGATAAGTCTCAGTAATGAAAAATATGATGCACCAGGGCTACCTATGTAAACTTGCAGTCAGAAATAGACTACTATGAAATAGTAGTGACATCAATGAAATGGTGTTTACTGAAAAATAGCTATTGATATTGATACACAGTGGATATGGGACTTAGCTAGTATTCTGCTGTGGAAGAGTTGACTTTATTTCTTAAACAAATAAATGAAATGAATGACTAAATCAGGATTAAAAAAATCACATTCATGTTATCATACCAGTTTCGCCAATGTAGAAATCATATCAACTTCAGAAATTACATTAAATAAGAATATTTCATGTTTGCTCAATCATCTTTAGAACAAAGCCATTCTGGATGGTATGACCTCCTAAGAGAGAATTACAGCTCTAGGTCTTCATTTTCAGAAATGAAACTTCACCTGGCAACAATGCCAAATAAAAGGCAAATTTTGATTGCGTACGACTATTTAAAACAAAGCTGAAGGTACAGCTTCTTCTGTAGATTTGCACACTGAAAACAAAAGCAGTACAGGAAAGAAGACATTTACCCTGGAGGCACAGTTACAGTGAGAGATTCTAGACTTAACGGGAAAAACACAGCCCTTCAGAACATCTATGTCCTGTTCAAAAAGAAAGTATTACATTAATGATTGGTTGTATACCCTATAAGGAAGTGTTTGGGAGTAAAGCAGCTACCCAAGCTATTAGTTAACAGATGTATGGAATTTTTTTTGTGATAGCTGCCTGCTTAAAACAGAAGGTGAAAACAGCTTCTGAGCTGCAGCTTCACAATGCATGAAACTGCTTTGCTGTTGGTTTTGCTTGTTTTCTCACTCCATTTTTTGCATCATTTAGGTCTATTGGTATTCACTTCCGGAACATGAAAGGAATGGATGCCAGTTCTGTCAAAGTTAGCATCTTGATTTGGAGCAATAGTGCCGTTTGAAGCAAATATCTTAATCATTTCCAGTTACTGAGAGTCAGCTCAATTCAAAGAACTTTGGTGTGCATGAAGGAGTTTTTTTTCTTAAAATTGAAAAAAGAAACTGAAAACTTCATTCCAGGTGTGCACCAGATGTGTTCCAACTTTTCACTGGAACCTGGGGTTTTGGCTGGTTTTTTGGATAGCATGGCTACACTTACACCGTGCGCTATACCAGGAAACCAGACAAAATGTGTCTTAAGAAAAAACCCTGATCTGCAAATTATGTACTTGTGGGGGCCAAGCACCTGTTGCTTCAACCTGCTCATCAGCTGTTATTTCTCTGCATTAAGGTAGACATAACATAGACATAGCCCAGGATTACTTAGGACAGTTCTAAGCAATTAAACAAATCAGGAAATGGACTGTAGATTGAGGTACAGTTAAAATTTCTGCCATCAGTATCATCCCAACTATTCTGGTACTTAAGACTACAGGTTCAGGATGGGCCCATATGCTCTTTTTAATTGCAAAATTAAATTGAAGATCACAGATCAGAAATATAAGAATGGAATCAAGTCTCACTGATTGTCTGGAAAATACATTTAAAATGTCTACATCATTATAGATGACATAAACTTTATTAGTATATGATAAATTCACTATCATATTTTAGGTAGTAATTAGAGGTTTAGTTTTAGAGTAGTGGCTCTTTTCACCTCCAAAAACTTCAGTTTGCTGAGAGTTTCTGCAAGCTTCTGATAGACAACGCATCCCTGAATTTGATACTTTTAGGTGTGAGAAGCTTTAGTAGTTTAAGCAGTTTAAATATTCAAGATCTAGCTCTTTTGTCATCCAGTGTCAAATGCACTTATGTTTTGTGAGGTGGATTAGTGACTCCTAAAAAGAGGACTGAGACCACCAAATTCATTTTATTTCAAATGGGAAGCAGGCAGCAGATGGTAACAATTTTGACAACTGCCAGTGAATATGAAAAGATTTTTGTGTGCCTGTTATTATTAAACTTCTGAGAAATCCAGTCTCAGAAGTGGCTTAATTTTAGCTTTGACAAAAAATAGTTCTTCACTAAGCTAGAGATATGTAATTTTGTTAGTTTAGATCATATAATTATTCAGGTTTTACTTTTAATGATGAATGGTCCTATTTTTTTTTTCTTTAGAAAAGAAATTGAAGAACAACTACGAAAGGAACAGTTTCATGAAAAAGAACAGGTTATTTTCCTAAATTCAAGAGCTAACATCTTTCTAATCCATGTGATGAAGTATGGTATAATGCCCTTTTATTTTCTATGCAATTATTTTTTTGTGTATCTTTGATACATGGTTTTAAGTTAGGGGCAGGAGCTGAAAGAACAGAGAGCTCTACCTTATGAACTTGTTATCAGCTGCAGAAATAGTAGTGGAGACTTTCTAAAACGAAAAATGTTGTAATTTGTTCCACAGTAACGGTGAGAAATGTAAGATATGATCATTACACAGCCTTCACAGATTGAATTAGTGACAGGTTAATGAAGAGAAAAAGAAATGCATTGCGGGAATCATGAACCCATGACAGCTATGTCATCCTTTTGGGGAAACTGACAAACGAAGTATCCTGTGAGACCAGAATAAGTGTGATTAGCTCAGCATTGCTTTTTTTCTCCCACTAGAGGTTTCAGTTTTAAAAATAATTAAAGAATAATGCCTGAATCCCATCTGAATAGCTTTAGAGGTTTAACTTGCTGAAGCTATTCACAGAGCTGCACTTGTGAGGAAGAGACCGAGCAGATCTGCACAACTGATTGTGAAGTATTATACTGATATTTCTCCCATATCAATACCAACTAAATCTATTCAGAGTACCTCCCAATAATTTTAGTAGGGACAAATTTTTAATCTGGACAGGTATTTCTCTGTGTGCATGAATGCACTTTTGTCAGTTAGACTTAAAGGCATGCTCAGGATCCTGACCGACAAAGATTTCTGCAGATGGTTAGCCATGAGAATAGCAAATATTCTATTCCTTTCTGTAGTGATTTTTTTTTTCATTAGCATAAATACAAAGCAAAGCATAATAAGACCATGTTGCATAATGTGTGTGTACGGAAATACTATTATAAGTAACTGGAAATTTGTGGAAGATGGTAAGAAAAGATCAGGGGACAAGTGTAGAAACAGCGTCAGATTCCTTTTTGTAATGTGAGCTTCAAGGCAGCTAATTTTCCCAGTGTGGCTTAGTACTTTGCTTTCTAGATCTAAGTAGTTCTTTAGGCACTAGTCTTCGAAGAAAGTCTAGTGCTTAAAAAAGTATCAGAATATTATTTATACTTTAGTTCAGATGCTGGCAACACAAAAAATTTGTACACATAAAGGCGAAAGAAAATGCCTATGTTAGAGACTTTGGAAGTAGATAAGTAAGATATAGCACCAAAATACTCTATGTATGCAAATTCTAACTGACTAATTCCGTAATATACTTGTTAATCTCAATTAATTAATTGATTATTTACATTAATATATTAATTAATTAACATGTTGCAAGCTTGTTTTAGTATTTGCTGTTAGTAACACATAGAGGCATTAACACAGCTGAGGAATGATACGCTCTCTCCATGAAATTTATTTTTGAATTCCGTCATGTGACCAATAAGGCTGAAAGCTGTGTCAAGTTTTTATGCTTTTAGTTGAAGTTATTACTTGTCTAATAGGAGGCAGGTAGAAAAGAGGTAAAATTTTACAGTGTTCCCTGCATATCTGCAGCAGAAAGCAGTGAAATCACATTAAATATCCAGAAGTCACACAAAGACAAAAGTATTAATTATAGATATTTTTGTATCTGTACCATCTACAAATAACGTTAGCCGATGTTATTAGATAAGTATTTTTTTTGCACACTTCATTATGCTGATAACAACAGTGATAGAAACTGACTGGTGTGTGACAGTGTGTCATGCTGACACTTCTCAGAAGAGTGGACAGGCATGATTTTTGAAGCATATATTGTTTTCATGGAAAAATAGTTTTGTCTGCTAGAAGTTTTAAATTTTCATTACAATCAGAGGTGGAAATATTTAAGAAGAACTAGGTATTATAGGCTGCATCATTTTAATGTGTATAAAAGTAGCCAGCATGTTTTATTTGATGAATTTTATTACCAATGGTGAAAACTTTAGGTGAATCTCAATTAAAATAAGACTACTAGAAGCCGAGCCCCCTAATTTCAGAAACCTTTCAGTGTTTAGATATGAAAGCCTGTGTAGTATTTTTAGAGACAAGTGGTGCTCAGCAGTGGTAATGTGTTAATATTGGCTTGAACTAAGTCTGACGATGATGATGATAATAAAAACTTTTTTTGTTATTACTGTGAAGTTTGTCTAGTTATTAGGTAATGTTCCACTTAGAAAACTTTTCGATAACTTATAAATTATGCTCAAACAGTATTCTGACAAAGAACAGACTGTTCAACCAACCTATCTAGATGATGTAGTATGAACTTTAGACCACCTTTAACATTCAAGATAGTCTATGCACTTAAATTATTTTATGATTGCATAAGTGCTTAAATTGCCTAAAATACTCGGAGTAGTATATGGTTTTAAGGCCATAATTGCCTAAGCCACCTCAGGTTTTTCAAATGGCATAAACTCTCAAATCATCTTAAATAATATTTGGGGCTGTGTAAGGGTCTTAAACTGCTCAAGGGAGGTATAAATGCTGAAATTACTAGTAGACTATTTTGAAAAGTGTTTGCTTTTGAATTTATGCAGCTTCTTAGAGACTGCTTGGTCATGAAGAGAATACTAAGGATCTAACCCTGATAGCACATTATATATAGTGCTGCTTTCAGATCATGGCTGGAAATTCTTTGGTCTTATTTTAATACGCTGCAGACACTTGATGAAGTGCATCCATAAAAAAACACCTTCCAGAAATGCACATTATACAGCCTGTGTTTGCCTGTTACTAAAATCACATTGGTCATTCTGCCTCAGCTTATGCACGGCCATATCAGTTTTTCCTGCTGTAAGACCCCTTTGCATTCCCATGTGCAGGAAAGGAAACCTTACATGTGCACCCACAGCCCATAGGTCAGTGCAGAGGTGAGCAGAGGTTTGTGGCAAATGAAGAATGACAGGTAAGGAAACTTGTGTTCCTTTTCCACAAGGTGTCAGGTATGCTGTCCACTTCTCTGCTAGTTGGTGTGAGTTATAAGTGATTCCATGGCTCTTCAAAATGCTGCTACAGTGGTGTTAGCTGCCAAACTCCCTTGACTTGGCAGAACACCATGACTACCCTTGTGTTTTGCTGTTGCAGAAGAGTTGTACAAAAAAGGAAATGAACACCTAGTGCCCTCTTTCTTCTCTCAGCATTTCTTATAACAAAACACAGTTTGTCAGAAACATTCTCCAAGTGTAGATGAGGTAGCTGTAATAAAAGAATGAATATGTATGTCTGTTGCAGGAGTACATAGTGAAAGATCTAATAAGCCCATAGGACATATTACCTTAGCCTATCTGCAGGGCTACTTCCACTCTGCAATTTTGGGCTTAATCAGACCTCTGAGCAAACAGACCTTTTATACTTACATGAGGACAATGAAAACATATGTAGAAATACCTTTAAACTCTGTAAATATCAACTCATAGTATAAATTCTGACATGTCTTTAAGTGAAAGCACTTAGACTAGGCCTAGAAAAGAATGCTGGAATCAGCCTGAGAGAATGATCCTAAGAATCATATGTAGCCTTTAAATCAATTGTTTCTGCAGGAAGCTAACAGTGTCAGAGTTTTTTCATGGCTGGCCTTGCCAGCACCCAACATCCACCTAAGTTTGTTCAAGTCTTAAAGGAAGCCTTTTTCTACTTTACACGGTCAATTTAAGAGGCTGCTATGGAAAAGTTTAATCACCCTGGCAGTCATATGCCAATCCTAGTGGTTGTCCCTCATACCTTCCAAACCAGGCAGGAGATAGGGTCTTTCATATAAGTACAAGTGTTTTGTAGAAGTGGGCACAACACTAGTTTTACTAGTGTTGTTTGAAGGAAATAGATTAAAAGACAACTTTACTTGGAAGTATAAGGCATGAACTCATATTCACTGAAAGAGTTTAGGTTATGATCTTTCCTTCATAAAGATCCTAAAAAAGAAAAGAAAATTTCAAACAGCTCCCTTCTCCCTTGTTCGATTTGGAGATATCACTCGCGTATTTCTGAAATCTAGGTTTGGACCGAAAAACAGTTACCTAAAAGTAAAACACTGTGGCTCAGATCTTAGTCTCTGTCCCAGGCACCATTTGTTTAACATTTCCTGCTTCCGGCTCTTAGGTGCATTTTAGCTCCAGTTTGCAAGAGGTTAGCTCCAGGCAGAAAATCGTTGTTTGCAGAAAAAGACAAATAAAACAGAACAAAAAATAAACTTGAAATACATCCTACAGGTGTCTTATGATGTCTGGATGTGTAACTTTGAAGCTGGTGGAGTTGGGATCCTGCTTCAGGGGAATCAGACCCATTAGGACTTAAACAGTTCCATGCTTTTTAACAGCAGTTGCTCTGGGTCACCTCTTACATTTGTCTTTGCTGAAGGATTCGAGACTTCATTATTTGTCCTTGGCTCTGTTACCAAATACAAATGATTCTGTGGTAAATAAGATGCCCTTGGTTAAAATTGTTATAGCACTTCACTAGGCATTAAAACTCCTTTCGTGCATGTATGTCACACGGATGACTTTGTCTCCATAATGATAAGCTTGATTCAGTAAAGTAACAATCCCAGCCACTGCAAACCAGCATGTATAATCTGGAAGTGACTTTTAACTTCCATAAGAGAATCCTGAAAATTTATTTGGATTACAAGCTCTTATCTGGAGCTGGATTCTGCTAGTGTGTATTGTCACTGACAGTGAAGTAGCATGAAAATGTCTTGGTTCACAAAGAGGGATTACTTTTGGGCTGTATTTATAATTTTTGATAAAGCATGCTGAGGGGTAGGAATATGAAGCTGTATAAAGATCAGTTAATTTCTGTTCTATAGATAACTGGGTTTATTGTAAATTGGTGCAGGCACAGGTCTGAGGAAATAGTGTCCCTTAATTGGTCCCCCTCAGAAGCAGCTCTAGAAGGCATTGCAACTCAGAAACAACCAGACTGTATCAAATGATCATTCACCCCTGTCAGATAATTATGAGCCAGTCCTGGTTGTTAGATGGGAATTTAAAGGCCGAGTAGTGAGGCTTATCACATGTAGTTGGAAAAACAATCATGCTCCATATTAAATCTTGTTATTGGTCTGCTGTGTATGAAGTTGGAATAGTGGGATATTATTCATGTGTTTACATTGGTTTTGGATTTTCCTTCCTCTTCATTCTAAACTTTTAAATTGGCATCTTGACAGCCCACCTTAGCTTTACACTCATTTAATAACAGACAATGTAATTCTATTAATACATTGTTGTGGATTAATCTCAAATCTGCATTGCAATATTTAATGCACTAGAAGCTTACAGATATATCAGTTAGAGAACAGTGGCGTTCAGATTTTCTTCACATAATATTTTAATTAGTTTGTACTACTAGAAAAAGATGGGACAAAGTATATATGAGAAAATTTTAACATTTGAGAAACATGGAAGCTGGATTTTATTTTAAATGGTGCCAGTACATTAGTTAAAATTTAGGGGAGCAAAAATATGTGATTCATATTTTTGGTGACTGGGTGTTATTCAATCCCCTTCAGCTAAGCCAGAGAGATCTGCTTGAATAACTGGTTTTCCAGTTGGCTGAAGAAATAAATAGTTTTAGGTTAAAAAATTTAACTTGTAGAGAAATTTTGGCTAAAGAAAATAGTCATTTTTGGCTGAGACAAACATTTCTTTTTGTCTCTGGCTATTTCTAAAAATAAGAAAATGAAGTGCCACTCTTAAAATGAATGACTGTTTTGAGTTCAGGAAGACCACCTTAACCTTCATCCAAGTGAATTTAATGAAAGCGCTGTGATCTTTTCAAGAGGTGCTCCACCTCCATGAGATTATAATCAGGCTTCTCCTTCCAAAATAATCTTGAAAGTGGTGCTATGAATGGTTTAAACAAATGAGTCACTTTTTTTCCTGGATTAAAATATCACTGACTTTAACACTTATTTATAACCCCCAAAATGTCAAGTCAGCTAAGAGCTTAAGAAAAAATATTCTTTTCCATATCTTAGTAACTTATAACCAAAACAAAGTCATTAGAAAAACTGATGTTCTTTTAGCTATTGAAGTTTCTGAAAATTAATTTCTGAAAATATAATTACCTAAAAATAAAATCCTGATCAATCTTAGCAAAAATGCTTTAAAGATACAGTTTTCAGTACAAAAGGTGGACAGCAGTTGCTAGGCACTGTAGGGGACTAGTTAGAAGCTAAATTAAGCACCTATGAGAGGAGACAGCATGCGAGCACCCTGGTTAACTCCAGCCTGGAGTACTGGGGGAAGCTCAGTGTGCAGCAAGGAAACTGTGCTAACACCAGTGTTATTTCAACACCTGTGAACAAGCCCTATTAAGAAGAAGATGCAGTAAGGCCTCATGCTCTTGCTGTTTCCCTGTCTGCAAACATGAGGAAAAAATGTTCCCCTCTGGTTAGCTCCTTTGATCACCTGACGTTCAGGGTGTTTGAGTGCTGCTCCAAATATCGCACTCATGAAGCTTAGAAAAATAATGAGGGAGTAGGAGCATAGCAGGAGGACAAACTGACTGTGGCAAAAATTTATCATGTGGATTAGTTACTTTGCTGACCCTTATTAAAAGGCTGAGAAAAAAATATGCAAAGTTTAACAGCTATGTAATTGAGATCTAGTACACATGATGTTATTTGCAGCAGCTGTAATACTTCTGAAAGTAGTTGGTGTGTTAAAATTTGAAAAAGTTTGTAAAAGTTTTCATAAAAGTTTTCATAATAATTATGAATAACATCCCAAGCAGCCATGAAAGTTAAGTGTACTTTTATGAAACTGGTCACACAATTTAGGGAATGCAATAAGTGCATCTCTGCCAACTGCAACAAAAAATTATATGAGAATAACCAAAGAACATCTCTGGACAGTTTAGTTCAGACTTCAGAAGAAGTCTCCTAACTGAGTTTCCTCCTGTAAACTCAAGGTTAGAATGGGGCTTTCTGTCAGCTGCAACAAAAGGGTCATTCAGAATTTCATACAAAGTTGCAGATTCCGTGGACAATAAGGATGGCCCCTCCTATTTCTTAAGTTTCTTTTTTTTTCTTTTGAGTAGCACATGAATATGAGTTGTAAAATTATATATATTATAGATTATATGCTATGGTTACAAAGTGTTTTTTCCATTCGTAACTGCAAGGGAGCAGCAAGCCAAACAAGAAGGATTAAAAATCTGTATAAGTAAACATATTAATCTTATTGTTTTTGTACATCTGTAAAGTCGATGCAGAGGAGGAGACTATCATTGGAATAGTTGTCTTGTTCTGGTGAATATGTCCCCAAGGAGTCACCTTCTCAATATGTAGCAGAGAGCTTCTCCCGAAGTAGTAAAAGCAACAAAAAGAAAGGAATGACAGGAAAAGCAGACATATTACACTGAATTTAAACTGCAGTGTCACTGAAATCAGAACTTTTAAGTGCACTGCAGAGCCTTATTGTTTATTTTTTATGTCCCCAAGATTCATAAGAGTCTCTTAGACGTAGTTTCCTTTTCCTGAAGTCCAGTACAATCTCCACAGGAGCTTGAAGTGTGTTAATTTTAGATCTGCATGTCTTGCTGTTTTATAAACTTGTCCTACATATGTTATAACATTCACATTCACAGTACGTTCCTAGTGTCATTTTCCCATTTTCTTTTGAGTTTTATGGTATATTGGGGTTTCATTTAATAACCAGTTATACTGAAGGGGATTGATGTGGTTTATGTTCTATGAGTTTCAGTGGATTATTAATGATGAAATCACGTGGGCGTGGATGGGTTCCTGCATCTATACATATATAGTTTTTCTTATTTGAGGGCTCTATACAGAGTGATGCAGTTGTAAAACCTGAGAAGAATTCATCACAGCTTCACTGACATTGTGAATTTGGCTCACAGTTCTTGTCTGCATTTTCTAACTCTGCTTGGACATGCAAATCTTAAAATATAATGTACTGATTTTCTGAACAAAGGCTGTTTTGCTTTTTTTAAGGAATATTTCTCCCTTTTTTATAGTGTACCAGTGTTCTACAGAAAATGCTGCTGCTACACTAGTGGGTATGCAAGCAGTCTTATGAGCATTTCCAGTGAAATTGGTGTCACTTTTGAGGATACAATAAATGTAGTGACACTAAATAAAGAGTTGCAGGATTTTCAGGACATAAATTTCCCGGATATGCTGCACAAATACTTACTTGTATCGATGAGATTAATGCAGTGAGACCTGTCCTTTATGTTGTGAAAGAAAATGAGAATACTGTGCAAATAATATGATTAATTGCCATTTAAATTCTTAATAGAATCATAGAATCATAGAATAGTTAGGGTTGGAAAGGACCTTAAGATCATCTAGTTCCAATCCCCCTGGCAGGGGCAGGGACACCTCACACTAAACCATGCCACTCAAGGCGACGTCCAACCCGACCTTGAACACTGCTAGCGATGGAGCATTCACAACTTCCCTGGGCAACCCCTTCCAGTGCATCACCACTCTCACAGGAAAGAATTTCTTCCTCATATCCAAACTAAACTCCCCCTCTTTAAGTTTGAACCCGTTACCCCTTGTCCTCTCACTACAGACCCTCATGAAGAGACCATTCCCAGCATCCCTATAGGCCCCCTTCAGATGTTGAAAGGCTGCTATGAGGTCTCCACGCAGCCTTCTCTTCTCCACGCTGAATAGCCCCAACTTTCTCAGCCTGTCTTCATACGGGAGGTGCTCCAGACCCCTGATCATCCTCGTGGCAGTCCTTTGGACTTGATCCAAAAGTTCCACGTCCTTTTTATGTTGAGGACACCAGAACTGCACACAATACTCCAAGTGAGGTCTCACAAGAGCGGAGTAGAGCAGCAGGATCACCTCCCTTGACCTGCTGGTCACGCTCCTATTGATGCAGCCCAGGATACGGTTGGCTTTCTGGGTTGCAAGCACACACTGCTGGCTCATGTTTGTTTTTTCATCGACCAACACCCCCAAGTCCTTTTCCGCAAGGCTGCTCTGAATCTCCTCTCTGCCCAACCTGTAGCTGTGCCTGGGATTGTTCCAACCCAGGTGGAGGACCTTGCACTTGGCATGGTTAAACTTCATCAGGTTGGCATCAGCCCACCTCACAAGCATGTCAAGGTCCCTCTGGATGTCATTCCTTCCCTCCAGCGTATCAACCAAACTACACAACTTGGTGTCATCAGCAAACCTGCTGAGGGTGCACTCAATCCCACTGTCCATGTCACTGACAAAGATGTTGAACAAGACTGGTCCCAAAACCGATCCCTGAGGGACACCACTCGTTACTGGTCTCCAGCTGGACATTGAGCCATTGACCACATCTCTTTGTGTGCTGCCATCCAGCCAGTTCTTTATCCACCCAGTGGTCCACCCATCAAATTGAACTCTCTCCAACTTAGAGACAAGGATGTCATGTGAGACAGTGTCAAGCGCTTTGCACAAGTCCACCTAGATGACATCAACTGCTCTACCCCTGTCCATCACTTCCGTAGCCCCATCATAGAAGGCCACCAGATTGGTCAGGCAGGATTTCCCCTTAGTGAAGCCATGCTGGCTGTCACCAACCACCTTGTTGTTTTTCATGTGCCTCAGCATGCCTTCCAGGAGAATCCGCTCCAAGATTTTGCCAGGCACAGAGGTGAGACTGACTGCTCTGTAGTTCCTGGGTCATCCATTTTCCCCTTCTTGAAAATGGGGGTTATATTGCCCTTTTTCCAGTTGCTGGGAACTTCACCTGACTGCCATGATTTTTCAAGTATGATGGACAGTGGCTTAGCAACTTCATTTGCCAGTTCCTTCAGGATCCACGGATGGATTTCATCAGGTCCCATGGACTTGTATACGTTCAGGTTCCTAAGATGGTCTTGCACCAGACCCTCTCCTACAGTGGGCCCAGGGTCTTCATTCTCACTGTCCTTGCATCTGCTTTTCAAGACTTGGGTGGTGTGGTCAGCACATTTTCCAGTGAAGACTGAGGCAAAGAAGTCATTAAGAACCTCAGCCTTCTCCAAATCCAGGGTAGCCAGTTCTCCCAACAGCTTCTGGAGAGGGCCCACCTTGTCCCTAGTCTGCCTTTTATTTGCAATGTACCTATAGAATCCCTTGTTGTTATCTTTAACATCCCTAGCCAAGTTCAATTCTAAGTGGACTTCAGCTTTCCTAAGCTGGTCCCTAGCTTCCCAGACAAGAAACATCCCTGTATTCTTCCCAGGCCGCTTGTCCTTGCTTCCAGATTTTGTAAGCCTCTTTTTTCCTTTGAATTTTCCTCAGCAGCTCCTTATCCATCCAAGGAGGTCTCCTGGCCCTCCTGCAGCACTTCCTTCTAGTAAGGATGTATCGCTCTTGGGCTTCCAGCAGGTGATCCTTGAATATCAACCAAGGGTCTTGGGCCCCCCTGCCCTCTACGGCTATATCCCATGAAATCTTACTGAGCAGGTTCCTAAAGAGATCAAAGTCTGCTCTCTTGAAGTCCAGGGCAGTGAGCTTGCTGCACGTTCTTCTCACTGTCCTCAGGATCTTGTATTCAACCATCTCACGATCGCTACAATCAAGGCTGCCCTGGAGTGTCACATTTCCAACCAGCCCTTCCCTGTTGGTGAAGACGTGGTCAAGCATGGCACCTGTCCTTGTTGGCTCCTCTATTTCTTTCAGGAGGATGTTGTCTTCCACACAACTGAGGAACTTCCTGGATTGCTTGTGCCGGGCAGTACCATCCCTCCAACAGATATCAGGGTGGTTGAAGTCTCCCATGAGGTCAAGGGCCTGCAAGTGTGAGGCTATAGAGCGTGTCATCCACTGAGTCATCTTGGTCAGGCAGTCTGTAACAGATCCCCACAATAATGTCTCCCATCGCTGTTCTCCCTTTAACCCTCACCCACAAACTCTCTGTCGACTGCTCACCTCTCCCCAGACAGAGTTCCATACTCTCCAGCATATCCCTAACATAAATAGCATCTCCCCCTCCCCACCTACCTGGCCTGTCTTTCCTAAAGAGCCTGTAACCTTCCATTCCAGCATACCAGTCATAGTTGCCATACCACCATGTTTCTGTGATGCCTATGATATCATACTCGTGTAGACTTGCACACATCTCTAATTCCTCTTGTTTGTTCCCCATGATAAAGTTTTACATAATTGGCAGTCTAAAACACCTATTTAAGGCCTTTCCTATTCTGAGGCCTCAGAGAGAATTGCTGATAGGATTTAGTAAACCTCTACATAAAGCTAAGCCCTTCTAATGTCCAGGAACAAATTTTCAAGGGAACTTCCTTGCTAGCAATGGGAAGGTGTGAGCAATGTAGTTGTGGCATCTTTCTCGAACAGGAACACCAACTAAACTGAGGAGGAATCAGCAAGGTGTCACTATGCACCTGAAAGCAGAGTATAGAGCCAAGTATCCTGGAGGAATAATTTCCTCAATACCAGTACCTGCAGAAACACAGCACAGCACTTCACTGTGATAAACTAGCAGTGCTGTGCTACAGTGACATATTCATTTTCTGTATATACTTTATATAACACGTCAAGAGACAAAGGATTGATATTGCCAAGAGCAGGCACATTCTTTTACTGTTCACTAGCCCTGAAGTGGAAATTTCTTGCTCCAGCCCTTTTTGTTGTCTGTTACCTTGACACAGCTTGACAGTCTGGGCTGTAGCTTTACCATTTGAAGACTAAGTTCAGCAGATGTATCCTCATGTGGCCAGTGAACGTAAATGAAAATTGCTACTAAGAAAGCAAACCTTGTAAAATTCACCCTTTTTCTGTTTCAATACAATGCTATAAGGTGACTTACCGCCACACACATTTAGTGAAACATTGCCGCAAGCTAAACCATTACAGCTTATATTATTGAAAAGCTCATTGAAGAAAGCTGTTAGACACAGTCTAAACTATTATAAAAAGCTGCTGAAATATTTTTTTCATTGCAGTGAGCTTACAGTACATTTTATTGCAGAGAATACAAACTCATAAGAGAACCTGTCATCAACACTTTCCTCTTACATTAACACTATTATCAAATTTTTTTAAATGAGTAAAGGAGAGTTGGATAAGATTTCAAGAAATTGGAGACAAAAACTGTGGTTGAATGCATATGATAATTAACATACTTGTAGCCTTATAAACAGGATTGTTTTTTAAGCTATATGAAATATTTAAAAGCTTATGTTACTTTTTCCCTACTGTAGAAAAAAAAAAAAAACAAAAATATTTTGCTCAAGAGAATTTGATAAAATAAAACCCGCTTTGCATAATAACATCACTAATATTAAAGAAGGAATTTCAGTTGTTACTTTAGTATGCCTAATGTGAACTATTTCACAGTTATCAATCATTTTGTTTCCATAAAAATCAAAGTATCTATCTGCTACAGTCCATTGTCTATCTGCATGACTTTTTATGAATCTCTGGTCATTTTATCTTTGGATAGACAGTCAGGTTTCTTAAATGGAGAAGGCAATTCTCTTTAACATTATTTGCTATTATGAGCTTTTCACGGACTTCTTCTTGAATAATCTCTTACTAATAAGAAAGAACAAAAAATATAAAAAAAGGATAAAAATCAAACCCTAAGAAGACAGCAGTGATACTGACTACTCCATGACTGAGAAGTTTTTTGTTTATACAATGGATCTGCAATAGAAAGAACATCCACAATAATATATTTTACCTGTTTCCTCCATCGTATTTGCTTTCATATTTACAATAATGATTCCATGGCTTACCAGCAAAAATACAATGTTTACCAGCAACTGCCACATCACAGCAACTGAGATTTTGTTTTCTTTTATGATTAAATAGGAGATATCTGTGGCATTTTTGTGGTAATAAGGGCATCACATGGTGCCTCTATTGTTAAGTGGAAAACCCCAAAATACTATCTTTAAATGTACTGCTGCAGAAAGTTTTCATTCAAAGCATGTAATATTGTTGAAATGAGCAGAAAGCCTGGGCACACCCGTCAACTCAAATATCTTTGCTTGTAGTAATGCTGTTCACACACAGTAAGTAGCTAGGCTTGGTGGATTTCTACAATTATTGTGGTTTTAGGTTCTATTGTTGTGAGTTGGCTTTACTTTCATCAAATTCTCTTCCCACTATGCTTCTGGTGAACACTAGCATATTATTCTTTGAAGTCTAATATTTCCTTAGTCAACCACTCTTTCAGCACCAGACCAGAAAGATTTTTTTCAATTTAATTTCTTTGCAGGGTAATTTCTAAGAAACTTCATGTGCATTCTCAGTGCTCAGCAGAGATCTGCAATGCTTTGTAGAGAATGGGAGGTTCCTTCCTTCAGTTTTAACCACTAATTACATTGTTTATGAGTATATCCATCATCCCAGATGTCTGAAGTATGGGACATACACAGAATATGAGTGCTTAAATGATCTGGTATAGACTATATACAAACAGTAATGCAAAACTGGATTAATGATATGTCTATGCTGACAATTACTCATACAAAAAATTTTGAGAGATAAATTCAATGTGCCTTGATTTTAAAATAGTTTTGGTTACACCAAATGGAAGAAGAATCTTTCAAAACAATGAAGCTTTCAATAATCCATTATCCCCAGACTAATTACCAACAAAAGGATTCCTGTGGATATTTGACATCTTATTTCCTGAAATATTAACTAAGAGTATTTAAACTTATGGCTCTGCATGGCCTTGACAGATATTAAAAGCATTATAGAAGGAAATACACAATTGAATTGGTAACTCTTAAGTACTAGTGGATTTTTTTAGCAATAGTGTGGGAAAAATACAAACAATTTTCCCTCCTATCGTGACAGTTGGTGCCAAAGACATTTCTGAAACTTTTTCTATTTTGCTGTTTATATGTCAATATTTTTCAAAATTATTGAAAATTTATAAATTATGAAAATCCCTCATAATTTTTTCAGTACGTTTAGATTTTACATACCTTTGTTGAGTTCCCAAATGCCCATTGAGTTAGCACATGAATGTTGTTAGCAAATGAAAAATAACAACATGCAACTTCAAAAATAAATGGTAAAAGCTTAAATCATTCAACTAAGTATCTTTTAACAGGGAGAATGACCGCTAAATAATACTGTAATTTTTTTTAAGCCTTTCTGATCTTCTTAGTCTCTCTGGAAGTATCCACAAATGGTCTTCAGAATTACATGATCAAGGAAGTGCAATAATGTTCAAATTCAGATTTTTGTTGTCCTCTTTTAAAGTTCTGCTTCACCTACAGTGAAAATGCAAAATTTTTGAATCAGCCTTCCAGTATCTGAAGGGGGCCTATAGGGATGCTGGGGAGGGACTCTTCATGAGGGACTGTAGTGAGAGGACAATGGGTAACAGGTTCAAACTTAAACAGGGGAAGTTTAGATTGGATATGAGGAAGAAATTCTTTACTGTGAGGGTGGTGAGGCCCTGGAATGGGTTGCCCAGGGAAGTTGTGAATGCTCCATTGCTGACGGTGTTCAAGGCTGGATTGGACATAGCCTTGGGTGGCATTGTTTAGTGTGAGGTGTCCCTGTCCCTGGCAGGGGGGTTGGAACTAGATGATCTTGAGGTCCTTTCCAACCCTAACTATTCTATATTTGAAGTATCCCAGTCTTTAACTAAATATTTACAAAGATGACTATAGTGATCCCTTCCACTTCCTGGGAAAAGGCAGCCAAATTATGCAAATTATGAAAGTTTGAGATTAGAAGCTAAATAAAAAAAAATATAATTTTTATATTCTTTTGGCTATGACTTGATCTCTTAGAAACATGGTTTGGGTTTTGTTTTTTTTTTTTTTTTTTTTTTTTTTGGTGGGTAAATCTCAGCCTCTCAGAAGGTGGTGGAGAGTAAGGGATGTGCTGGTGGGAATTTTAGTGAAACCTCTTTCTCCCAGAAGAAATATTAAACCAAGATTTTAAACCTTGAATAATTTATGCTTTTTCAGTATCTGTAATGCTTTAATCTCAAATTCTTTGGTTCTTGATCTCCTTATAATTATATTTATGTTTTCCCTAAAAATATGACTTCTTTGTACCACTATAAAGGATTTTTCATAAATAATAACTTAGAACTGTTAAGCCATAACCTACCACAATTACAGATAGTAAGATCTTTAGAGCTCAAAAATTGAGCTTTTTAATTACTTTGGTTTAGCAAAAAGCCAGCTTCTGGAAATGTTTGCTTTTAAAGAAGACAAGTTATTTTAGTTCAAGGAGCTGAGATTTAGTTTTCATTTGTGTGACTTGGAAACTTAATACATTTATAGAACACCATTTGAATTCTTCCAGTGTAATTTCATGCTGCTATCCTTCCTTTGGATGCAAAGCACTTAGAAATCTTAACAAAAAGGAAGGAATAAATCCATCATTGTCATATGCCCGATGACCTGGTAAACAATTGTACCTGTGCATCTATACATATATACATATACACATCTAAAGGAGTAACGAACTAGTGTAATTTTGAGTTTACAGCTGTGCATATGAATTTTGGTCTGGGATTGACTACAGTAGACTAAAAAACTACTTAGTTCAAAGTGTAGTTTGGATCAGTTCCTTCATTTTCATGGTGAGTGGGTAGTTTAATTCACACAAACCTCAAGTCTTAGCTGGAAATGCTGTTAAACATTCTGAACTGCCAGTTTAGATTTTACCAACAAGGAAAATACATATTTGGCTCACACTATAAGGGCTCCTTATTCCATTGCAATGGCAAAAAAAAGGTTATTCTAGGATATGTGGTTATCATAAAATAGTCTCAGTCCTGAATGTCATGGACTCAGAGTATTCCAATTCATGACAACCACTCTCTTATTCTAAATCTTTTATTCCCTAGCTAATGAAAACCATACTAAGTTGTATATAACTGACAAATTAACCTCTTGCTTAAACATTTTAAATGTTTTTCTCTTTGTTTTCTCTTCACCTCCATTTTCTAAGTTTTATTGATTTCAGTCTGCACAATGATGCAGTTCACAGGAAAAAAAAAAACATATCTATTTCAAAGCTTTGCCTAACATAGTGATACAACATTTCGCTTTGCTGTCACGAAATGAACTAAGAAAGAGCCATTATCGTATGCTGATGTTTTGTGAAATTTGAGACTCCTAGGTCATCCAGCTCTTCTATTTTGTTGGACAACTAATTGGTAAATCATAGAATCATAAAATAGTTAGGCTTGGAAAGGACCTTAAGATCATCTAGTCCCAACCCCCCTGCCATGGGCAGAGACACCTCCCACTAAACCATGCCACTCAAGGCTCTGTCCAACCCAACCTTGAACACCGCCAGCGATGGAGTATTCTCAACTTCCCTGGGCAATCCATTCCAGGGCCTCACCACCCTCACAGTAAAGAATTTCTTCCTCATATCCAATCTAAACTTCCCCTCTTTAAGTTTGAACCCATTACCCCTTGTCCTCTCACTACAGTCCCTCATGAAGAGTCCCTCCCCAGCATCCCTATAGGCCCCCTTCAGATATTGGAAGGCTGCTATGAGGTCTCCATGCTGCCTTCTCTTCTCCACGCTGAACAGCCCCAACTTTCTCAGCCTATCTTCATACAGGAAGTGCTCCAGTCCCCTGATCATCCTCGTGGTTCTCCTTTGGACTTGTCCCAACAGTTCCGTGTCTTTTTTATATTGAGGACTCCGGAACTGCACATAATACTCCAAGTGAGGTCTCACAAGAGCTGAGTAGAGGGTAAATCATTACTCTTGAGTTAATATCCACAAAGAGTAAATTCCACAAATCCTTAATTTTCTGTGTAACATCACCATAATTTCAATGAACTTGAGGACTTTGCTGGGAGGTTTTATTATTCAGTGTAGAAGATTGTGGCTCATTTTTATAGCAGATATGACATATTGAAACCTCTAAGCTAAGGCAGCAAATACACAAGATCTGTTTAATATCTGAAGCTCTTTGATTCTGGGGCCTGATTTCCTTAGGGGCTGCGAAAGATAGGAAATAGGAACAAATAAAGGCCATCATCTTCAGAGGAATCTTTCTGAGGATCCCCAGCAGAGGTCTTGGCTAAATGAAATTCCTAATTTTGAATCAAATAATAAGCTATATCAGCATTTTTTCTATTTTGCCTTTATCTCATTGGATCATAACTGTGCTTTTTGCATGCTCATTTCAAGCCTAAACCAGGTCACTAAAACTAGAAAAGAACTATGCCTGAACAAAGAGACCAAGATTAGGCTTTTTCATTGCAGTATTTATGTGAGGCTTTTATACAGGATATCTGAAAGTACACTGGCTTTGTCCTTAAGCAATTGAACTAACACAATCATTATTTTCCATTATAGGAGGTATGGTAAAGTACTAGTTCTGTGCCTATTTATAATATGCATGATTAAAACAGAGCTATTGTCTCAAAAGTAACTTGGCTAAAAGTGTTAATTTCTTTAATGAGCCATATTCATTAATGAATCATAAGAAAGTGATTTCTTAATAACTTTTTAGGAGTTTTCTTCATAAAATATGCTAATTAACAATGAAATACATAACTTTATGTTTGTTGACACTGAGAATTCTCTGTCAATTCTGAATATGACTCTCATACTGAAAAAAACCCCTTTCAGCATTCACTGACATGAATCTAGATCTTAAAGTTATGACTCAGCAGTACAGTGCAACTCAGAAATCACCTCTCATGCTTTAGTGCAGGGACAGTAGTAGAATAAAAACAGAAGCTGAAATGGGAACTATGAATTAGTGCTCAAATGATTCAGGCCAACAACAAGAATGAGGGTTTAGGTCCTACAGATGTTGAAGAAAGCAAAGTCTTGAGCTATCAAGAACTTCACACAGCAGAAAGGGATCTCCATGCCTTTGAATGGATCACACTGCTTGGGACCAGGGACAAGAACTAGTCACCTGGAAGTATGCCAGTAATCCCCTCTGAGTCAGTGAGCATTCCAGCCAGCTCCACTCCTGCTTCAGATGTACGTACTCCTGGTTCACCTCTGGTCATCCTGTGCAGATGTCTTGGTAACTGAGACCATCTCTAATGCCAGTAGATACCTGTGTTTAGACAGACTAGATCTTGTCTCTCTGGCCTTGGTTCCTTCCACATGAAGGAATAAAAAAGAAGGAAGCAAAGTACTTGTCCCTTTGTGAGAACCAATGAAGGTGTTGTCTTTGATCATGGTCACTGCCATCCTGTGTCTGACCCCCATGGATTCAGTATAATGGTAAGCTCTAATGAGTTCTAAGGATAAGGAGCTAATTATATCCAGTGATACAGTAAATCATCCAGTGGGGCAAATCACTCATGGAGAAGCTCAATATCAAATGGATAGACTGCTTCTTATAGCTGAACTTGTTCAGTTAAGTCTCTCATTTCTCTGAACTACAGAGCCTTACATATCTAGACATGCCCTTAAACTTTGCAGAGATAAGTAAATTTAATTGAGGATAACTGCAGCTGAAAGTTACATAGCAGCCCTGTTGGGAGTAGCATACATAGACTTCATCTCACCCTCCAATGAAGAGTTCACCAACACTCAAAAAGAAAAAAAATGTACAATTTTCCCTTATTTATCAAGAAAATGAATAGACCATAAACCAGAATATGTACTAAGAAGGATTAAGCTTTAAAAAGATTTTTTTATAAGGTTGACATTATTTAAGAAATGAGTTTGCTGAGTTAGAAAATTTTGTGGTTATTTCATAGAAGAATTACTATATTGGCTTTTGTGTTGTACTTGATGGAACCAAATTATGTTAATCTATTTTAACAGAAAGTTGCTTCAGATGTTTACAACTTTTTTTTCTTCTTTTTTTTTTTTTTTAAATGCCACCTTTTTTTTATGAGTTTCAAAGTTTATGTCCAGGGTATGAAATCTAATCAGCAGCTTAGACCATATATTTGGAGTTTAGAATATGACCAGTAGGTTATGAACAAACATTGTACAATGGCCCAAAACGCACAAGAAAGAAGACTTGAGAGGACAAAATCCTAGAAGCAGTTTATTAGAAAGTTTTATGTAGGTGAGTTATGGGAACTGATCATTCCCACAGATCCTTGTTAAACATCTGTTTACAGAAAAAAAAAAAAAAGGAAACCAAAAAACCCCAATCAAACAAAACAACCCCATCCCAAAAAAATCAACCCCCCACAAAAATCCCAACCCCCCTAAATTTTGTTTTAAACCCCCACCTAAATCTTGATTAAATAATTTAGATAAATTATTAATTTTCTTCAAAAGTGAATATATGCTATTTACCTCATACATTTTAAATAATGTTCTTTATTTTTTATTGTTCATATACTTGGCAGCCTGAAAAACACTAGTATTCTAAGTCAGTGTCCTACACATGGATTCCACATAAAGTTCTCCACAAAGGGAAAGAATATGTCATTTGTATAGCTTGAAATTTTTAACAAATGAGGCTATCCCTGTAAGACCACAGACTATTTACCATTGCCATCAGACACAGATTGATTTCTTTCTGTGCTAAAGTCTTGATGATACTTTCAACCCAGTTTATTGTAAGTAGAATGATACCTCAAATGTACATTCACCAAAGAGTCTTTGGAGGCTGAATTAAAGGGATGAAAGTCTAGGTAGAAATGGAGTAGTAGTGTTTAATAGTAAAGAAGCGAAACGATATCTTGATATATTCAGAACAAATAAAGCTAAACATTTCAGTGAACACTAAACCCAAGTGTAAACAAAGTTGTTTCACACTACACAACTATCTAAGGCATTTCTCTTCTGATCAATGAAAAAAAGATTAATAATTGTCAACAAGCATCAATTTTCCCTATCTAGTGTTTCAATTTCTGCTCTTTTTCTACATAGTGGTTGTGATTTTCCTAAGGTTTCTCTCAGTATGAGGAAGAGTCTGTCCAAATGAGCCCTAGCATCAGTTACAACGGTCCAATAGGGAATACTCCACAGAAAAACAGAAAGGCTTTCAGGCTGAAAAGCGGCAGAAATATTTAGGCTACCAGACTACTGACGCACTAAACTTTGATTTCAAAGAGTGGCATATCAGGCATTTCATCTGACAAGCTCATCACAGCAAATTAGACAGATAGGTCCACAGGTTTTCTTGATCTTTTTCTGAACTTCCTTCTTGTTTCTTAGGCTCTTGGACATTTCTATTAATGTTACAGAGACTGGTACATACTTTCATGCTAAGGAGGGGGTAGGAATAAGAAGCATTTTCCACTGATTGTGACTATGAGAAGTCCTCTCTCTTCCTTCATTTTCCCAGTTTATTAATTGCACATTTTCCAGCTTTTGTAATAAATGAGACAGTCTGCTGTTGAAATGCTCAGACATTGGGTATGGGTTAATTTACAAGCAGATGCTAGGTCTCCAAGACACGATATTCACCCAAAGGTTTTCTGTCATGTTGGGAGCCAAGAATGAGTATGGTAGCAATTGTGCTATCTTCATGGGGTTCAGGTGGTATAATCTGTTATATTGGGTTTACACGGCAAGGTTTTGGTAGTGGGGAGGTACAGGGGAGGCTTCTGTGAGAAGATGCCAGAAGCCAATGCCAGCTGACTCCAAGATGGATCTGCTGCTGATTAAGGCCAAGCCCAGCAGCAACGATAGTAGTGCTTCTGCGATGACATATTTGAGAAGGGTTAAAAATTGCTGCACAACAGCAACCAGGAGACGACTGAGAATTTGTGAATCAATGTCAGTAAGGTGCCAGAGCAGCGATTCCCTTGCAGCCCATGGTGGAGAACATGGTGACCACACTGGCACAGTCTGTTCCTGAAGGACTGCGCTCTGTGGAAGTGACCCACATTAGAGCAGTTTGTGAAGAACTGCAGCTGTGGGAGGGACCCACTGTGGGACAGGTGGTGAAGCACTGTATCCTGTGAGATGGACCCCATGCTGGAGCAGTCTGTTCTGGAAAAGCGTGAGGAGGAAGGATTGGCAGACACCGTGTGCTATCAACTGGCTGCAATCCCCATTTCCTGTCCCGCTGCACTGCTCAGAGGGAGAGGTCAGAAGAGATGGGAGTGAGTCTGAGCCCTGGAAGAGAGGAGGGATGGGAGGAGAAGGTGTTTTAAGATTTGTTTTTTATTTCTCATTTTCCTACTCTGACTTTTGATTGGCATTAAATTAAACTAATTTCCGCAGTTGAGTCTGTTTTGCCTGTGACAGTAATTGGTGAGTGATGTCCCTGTCCTTTTCTTGACTCATGAGCCTTTCATCACATTTTCTTTCTCCTATCCAGTTGAGGAGGGGCACTGGTCAAGTGGCTTGGTGGGTACCGGGTGGCTAGCCAAGGTAAACCTACTACACCTGTGGACAGCCATTTAATCCAAGTCCGTCTGTGATGGGATGAAAAAGAGATACAGTAACTGGGTCATCATGTGAAACATAGCTTTGAAACTTCCCGGGACAGTTCCTCATTACGGCATAATCTTAGGCTTTCACACTACATTTCAGGGCAGATGCTCGTTCGTATCCTGTCCCTCTGTAGTATAACAAAGCAGTTTTATTGCCAAGTGGGATCTTCGAAGTCTTCAAGCAAAAGGAAAGTAGGCTAGGTATTATTGCTCCCCTTAAAGGAGCATTTTGACTGAGGGTCTAAATAACCAACCATATTTAATCAATGAAGATTGGACTTTAAGAAGTGCTAAAGGAGGATTTGGAATATTGATATCTGCTATAGAGCATCTGAAGAAGGAAATAGGGATGTAAGGAATAAAATAAGTATGGTATTAACAACAAGAAAACTTTACTCTGAAAAAAAAACCAACTTAAGTTATAAATATGTAAGTATTCTGCAAAAGCAATACTGCAGAAAAGCCTTTCCTTCATTTCACTGCTATGTCCTGTGGCAAGCAAGAAAGAGAAAATGTTCTATAAATTGTCATTTTACCAACTTCCTTTGAACACCACTCCATAAAACTTAGCTTTGCTTCAATGTCATTTGCATTAAATTTTTATGAAGATAATTCACTTCATGTTGCATTCTGCTTTGTGGTAATAGTTTCCCCTGCACACACTTTTTTTTTTTACAGGCCTAATGAGTATTTGTTTACTAGCATAGTATTTTCTGAACTGCTGCCAAACTTCTTTTTGTTTCAGCCACAGGAAAGTCTTCCTAGGAGCTTGACATTGAATATCCAGAGATTATTAATTGTATTCAGACCAGCATTTAGTGCAAGGCTGCTATAAGATTACAACGTGGAATTTCTCATATTTAAATTATGTTGAAATATTCAGTTAGTGTACTGTAGGCAGGCATAAATTTCATTGTAGTTAAACGTTTGCTGACAAGCTGGCCTTTCAGTTTAGCTTTGTACATTGAGAGAAGAAATCTGATCTCATCTGGCTTTCTTCTGAGCAAATTCTCAAAATGCATTCCCTTAGATCCTCTGCCTAAGTAGCCTTTCTGTGTGAATAAGAAGAATCCTTTATATACTCCAAACTTATTGCCTGCAAATACCATAGTTGAAGAGAATGTATGTTATTGGTGTTCACCATTCATGGCAAAACTCTTGAAAGGGAAATGGAAGATGTGGTTCAAACTGGATATATATGTATTTCTAAATGAAGATTATGTGGTTGTATTATGCTACATTAAGTCTTAGGAGAATAATGCTACAATAAATCTTCTTTTTATTTCATCCTATATTAATAATTTTAATATATAAAATTTACATATTTTACCATCTACACAATTTAAGTCTGAGCGTTTTCCTGAGCAAGGTTTGCCACTTAATGTTGAAAGAAAGCTGCAGCAGTTTTCCCTTTTTCTTCAGGCAATATGCCCAACCAGGTTTTTGTTGTGTTGGGCTTTTTCTTTGGTGGTTTTTTATTTTTCCCCTCCCAGTGAGGATGATAATCAGGAAAGTAGTTATATTCTTGCTTTGAAATTTGAGTTAACAAATATTGATTAGACAGCAAGAGGTATTTCAGAGCTGATATTTTCTCTTTCTGATGTCTCTGAAAGCAACTGTCTCAGACACATTTATACAGTGAAATATCTAATCCTGTAGTTGGCATGATTTTAACTTTGTTCCTTGGAAGGCTTGTTTTAAATTATTCACATGGGCACACTTCTCAAGTGTGTCAAGGTCCTTCTGGACGGCATTTCTTCCCTCTAGCTTGTTGACCGCTTGGTGTTGTCTGCAAGCTTGCTGAGAGTACATCAATCACGCTGTCCACGTCACCAACAAATACGCTGAATGACACCGATCCCAGTACCGACCCCTGAGGAACACCACTCGTCACTGGTTTTCCTCCATTTGGACACTGAGCCATCAACCACAACTCTCTGAGGTGACTATCCAGCCAATTCCTTATAGACCAAGTCATCCATCCTTCAAATCCATGCCTCTTCAGTTAAAAGATAAGGATTTAATGCTGGACAGTGTAAAATGCTTTGCACAAGTCAAGGTAGATGAAATCAGTTGATTTTCCTTTTTATCTGCCAATACCATAACCCCATTATAGAAGGCTACCAAATCTGTCAGGCACAATTTGTCCTTAGTGAAGCCATGTTGACTATCAGCAGTCTTTATTTTCCATGTGCATTAGTGTAGTTTATTGGCAGATCTGCTCCATGACCATGTCAGGCACTGAGGTGAGACTGACTGGCCTGTAGTTCATGGGTCTCCATGAACAACCTTTTTAAAATTTGGGGTTATATTTCCACTTCTCTAGTTATCAGGAACTTCATCAGGCTGCCACAACTTCTCAAATATGATGGATATTTGGCAACTTCATTCACCATTTCCCTCAGGACCTGTGGATTTATCTCACTGGGTCTCATGGAACTTGTGCAACTTCAGTTTTCTTAGATGGTCTTGAACGTGATGTTCTCCTACAGCAGGCAGTTCTTCACTTTCCCAGTACTGGCCTTTGCATTCTGTGCCTTGGGTGGTGTGACACTGCCACCATGAGCATCCCTCAAGGAGCCAAGGTCCGCTCTCCTGAAGCCCAGGGTAGCAAGCTTGTTATGCACCCTCCTTGCTGCTCTAAGGATCTCAAACTCCACTATTTCATGGGCACTGAAAGCAACACTTCCCCTTCCCATCAGTCCCTCCCTGTTGGTGAGAACAAGGTCCAGGATAGCACCTCTCCTTGTTTGTTTCTCTATCGCCTGGGGAAGGAAGTTATCACCAGTTGTAAATGATGATGGTAACTTGTGCATGCATATATTCCAACAGACTGTATCCTTGAGAGAAGATGTTATGCTTATGAACATTAGTAGGTTTTGTTGGGACTCCTGATGTTCACTGAATCTAGCATATAGAAAGGATTTCTCATTTATTTTTTTTCTCTTTAAAATATAGCTAAATGTTACAGGTTTTTCATTTTATAGTATTCTCATGTGACATAGTTTTACTTTCGTTTTTGGGTCTCTGGAATAGTGCAAATGAATTTTAATTCTTACTTTTCCAGTTGCTGAAAATTCTTCAGACATAGAGACATAAGTTTTTGTTTATTTTTTTTGTTTGTTTGCTTCCAGTGAATAAGAATATTGAATTAGTTAGTCTCTAGACTGATCAAAATATCCTTTGTTCAGTACCTGCTCTACCTATTACCTCTAATCAGATTTAAATCAGATTTGAGGTTAAAGACTGAAACCGACATGATAACAGATTTCAATTTCAGTTCCTGCTAGCTCCAACATATGTCAATGACAGCAGAACATAATGGGTAATGATGTTCTTGCAAGTCACTCACCCTCCTTGAGAATTAATGTGCAAGTATGGTCACTGTTAAGAAGAGTCTTAGGCATGATATTTTCCATTCAATGGTGAGTTTATTTTATTCCTAAATTCTTGTTGTCAACAAATTGTCAACCTTTGCAACAAGACTGAGGCTTTACTTTATTACACAGTGTTTACATTAAATTGCCAATAATTTTTTACATTTTTAGATGCAAGTGTGAGGAAAGAGAGGATTTGAATGTTTTAAAGACCTTACCTATACTCAAAAATATTTTTTCTAGTCTTATTGACTTTAAGCAACTAGGAGAACAGCTGGGCACAACATTGCTGCTTCATACTTCTCACTCTGAGGATACTGGCCTTATATTTTTGAGGAAATTGCCTTAGCTAATATTTTATTGATTACTCAGGGTGATTGTTTAAATGCTGCATCAACATCCATTTGCAATATCTATTGTGATTAAGCTCTGAGCTTTCAACTGTTTCTTTGGGGTTGCTTCAATATGAAGTCATGTTCCAGTGATGTCAAAGTCCTGTCAGTGACTGCAAGTTAGTGAGGTTATGAATCCATGTGTTTTTGAGACTTTTCTCTCTGAGAAATGTGAATTTTAATAAAGCTCCAATATGGTTTCTTGTTTACTCAAAATAAGTTAAAAAGGAACAGAAAGGTGAGAAATTCACCACTACTGTGTTTTTGAAGATCGAGAATGTAGACCTAGACTAAGCAACATCTCTGGCTCCAGTAGAAGGATAAAAATAAACTTTATAATATCTGATTTTGCCATAATTCTTCAAATTTTTATTTTAGGAAAATACTTCGCGTGTAGGGAAGAGCTATTTTGCCCATTTTATAGGCAGACAGCTGAGACACAGAGAGCCATCTGTGAAAGAGCTAAAAGGGAGACACTTACCCCCCCTATCGAGGAATCAACAAAGATATTCCAACCCTTTGTCTAAGGTGAATGCTCATGTTTCAATGCCAGAAACAAAATTTCTGCTGCTGAAACATACCAGGTCACACCACTGCTGAGCAACAGATATTCCAGTTGACTCCAGACTCCAAGCCCTGTCAGAATCTCCAGCAAAATAGAGTAGCAAACCAGATGGATCACCTGTTTTACGCAAGAGTGAAATTAGATTTGTTTTAAGTTACAAGTTCAAATCTACTCTGATTTGAAACAAATTTGACTGTTTTTCTGCTATGTGGGAAAGCTAGGTTCATCTCTTGGTCCAAGTCTACAGGATATCTCTTCCAGCCGAGGCTGTACAGGGCAACCATCAGAGAATTCAACACAACAGACCAGGTTTGTAAATCATGTAAAGGAGGGGATGTATACAATGACAGCTCAAGCAGATGTGCTGCGGCGCTGCTCACTAAGCAGAGTCCTGATACCTGATTTAAACATCCTCCAGTAACAGAAAAGGAAGATAGGGCTGCAGAACTTTAGGATTTAGGAGGTTTTTGTCAATGGTCCCTTTCAGAAACTTAAGTGATATGAAAGTTCACATGCTGCAGGATTATATGCATCTGCAGATTTAGATGCCACTTAAGCAGTACTTAAAGAATCTCAATGGCGTCTCTGTGCTTGTGTTCACCACCTAGATAAGACTGTGAATTAAGCTGTAAGTCTTTTGTCAGAATAGGAAAGAACTCGGTGTTCTATGCTGTTCTCACTATCAGGTTTTCTGGCTTATCTCATTTTTATAGCTATTGCACCTTAGGAAATTGTAGGCATATTGATTACAGAAAGCAATAAGCCGTATTCTCATGTACATCTACACTTCCAAGAGGCATGATTGCCTTCATAACTCTTTTGCATCATAATTTTAAATATGGTTTCTTCTATCTTTTTATACTCTATTAATTCAAAGCTAAATGTAAATACTCTAACAGGTTTCAGAGCTATTAACCCAGACGGTTCTTGTTTTACTCATCTTAATATTTTAATAATTTTACCACTATTTATTGATGTAATGCCTGTCACAGTACCTAGATAAACATGATACTGAATCAAGGACTGAAGTTCTGAGCTGACAGTTAAAAATATTTTAAAATAACAAAACTTCTTGCTGTATTGAATATTTATTCTGTGTCACTTTATTTTCTATATGGTCTAATTCCTAAGGAAAAACCACTATCTGTTTTTAACCCTATGCCATTTTTCATAGGGCAGCCCTGGCAAGTGGCCCCTCTGGTGATAAGGTATATTGCACCTTTGATTGCTACCAGCTGTGCACAGTACTCTTTGTTGCAGTTTTTCTGTAAATGCTCTCTGTTTGATTTTGCAGAGTAAAGTGCGTAAAAATTTGTGCTTACTGGACTTTGCGTTCACAGAAGATAATTGTTATGAAAACCTGAAAAGAAAATCACATTTTCCTGCTGTACTCTAAAGAAAATAAATGTGGCACTATATCGCAGCTATTTGTATCTCTGATACCCACTGAGACCAAAGGGACTAATATCATGCTTTATGGTGTGACAAATGATGGTAAAGGTTGGGATTCCCCTGTGAAGGCAGAGATGGCTGCAGGAGCATTCAGAGAAGGCTCAATATAGAGCAGTTCTGCACCCCATACAGTACATGCGTGCATAGGAAAATGTTTAGGCGCCTGGTGCGTATGCCATTATTGCATTTGTTAATTAGATACTTTCTACCTTTGTTAGTTTGTCATGTCTGTGTTCATTTATACTTTGTTCTTGAAAGTCTTTATTCTAAAAAAGGTTTTGGCATCTAGCAATTCTGAGACGACTGAATTTTTGGCATGCTTCTCTCTCAAGCAGGAATTAAGGACATAGTACTTCAAGTCTGGAATGGTCACTTGAAGAATTTTAGGAAGCTTGAGAAAGTAAACAGAACCTTCAAAATATTACAGAAAAATGCACCTCTTGCTTGCATCAAAGACACCCTAACAGTATTTTTGGGAGAAAAAAATCTATTTTTGGATTGGTTAATTTATTTTTAAAGTAAATGATTTAGGATGCGCAAAAGGTGATCATCTCTTTGTTATTGCTACCAATAGATCTTATGACTGAATTCCTAGTACCCCATACAGCATTTGGACTTACTGTGACCCACATAGTACAAAAACAAGTATAAGAGCATATAAAAGTCAGTACTTGGAAGATACTGTAAACTATACAGGCTAGCTTCCTAAGAGTGGTGAAATAAAAATATGATGTTATTTTTGTAAAGAAAATCTCTGACTTAAAATTCTGCTCAACACAAAGAGCAAGCTGAAACCACAGAAATTAGGAAAGTATTTAACCAAATCCTTTCTTGCAAGACTATTGTGTATGGATTATTCTCTGCTTTATTCTTAGGACAAGATACTATTTCTTACTACTGACTGTTCTGGGAAAATTTGTTTTCTGCAGTATGCCTTCTGTAAGACACAAAAGTGGTACTGTAAGGGGAAAATAGAATATTAATTCCTCCAGATTTAATGAAAAAAATGACTCTTGGGAAAAGAGACCATGCTTTTGAGGAAAACGTGAAACATGGACAAGAAAACTTCATTCTTGCGTATCTTTCTCATTGTCAAATGAATTAGAACAATGTGCTTATTATACAAAATAGGCAATCACTTTTCCTACATGATAAAAATACTATTAAACAAAGCGTGCATTTGTGGGGTTTTGGGGAGATCCGTTGATTTTTGAAATAAGAAGTCTGGAAGTACAGATCAGGTAACCAATCACACTGCATCTACTTTAATATTAACAGCTAGATAATATATAAATATGTTTATTTTAGTAAATTTATTGACTTTATTTAACAAAACATGTGTCTTCCTTCTTTTATGTATTGCTTTTAGAGAGTTTACACTTTTAAAAATTTATTTATAACTATTTTTTCTTAAAATTTTAAGCAATCATATTTGTTCTGTGCATAATTTGTACCAAATTACAGCTCAAGTGAATAGTCTGACATATTTCCATAGGTTATTTTTAAAATTCTGTCAATAGTCATCAGGTTTGAAGAGTTTTTCTAATACAAGCAGTAGTGTTTATGAAGTTATCACTCACAATTTCTAACAATTATTGCTTTCATATATATTTTTGTCAGCTTACTGCTTGCCAGAATTCTGAAAAAAAATCCATATATTAGATCAGCTTCTAAATGTGGATTAAAAAAAAAAAAGTTTACTTCAGAAGTCTCAGTTTTTTCTTATTACTTTTTAGGCTTCTATTTGAAAACGTAGATATGAAAAAGATTTAATGTTATGCTTTGATTCTGGTATTGTTTACTAGTCTGCTTAGCTATTCCCCCCCCTCCCCCCCATCTTTATTGCACAAAAGATGACGTCACTGTAATTATAGATATTCATATCTTTGGTAACTATTTCCTTATTCTCCGTTTTAGAGGAACTTTTTTTTTTGGAACCTTACTTGATTGTCTGTGTTTCAGAAGAAATATGTTGCAATTCACAATAACAGTTCCTGACCACACAGAAACCTCTGTTATTTTTGATTCTATACTCAGTATGAATACTATAGTTCCTCAGGAATTAAAATGCTGAGGGTAACATTTATATATTCGTTTAACTATGAAACTGATTTTTCTTCTGATGACCTGAAAGATAGGTTTTAAAGACATATTTTGTTTTCATTTACAAAGCAAAATATGGAATGTAACTTTTTTAAGCAATAACTTTACTGGTATCAAAGTACTACATACACAAATAGATTATGGTGCTAAAAGAGTTACTGAAAAAATTAAATCAACAAAGAGTACGTTTATTCTGCCAGGGTGTTTACTGTGTCTTAGATCAGGAATTACTCCAGTGCTCAAAAGAGTGATATTAATCAACTAGGGAAAAAGTAAAAACTCTTTTCAAGAGAGTATGAAAACTGTTCAAAAGGAGGATACTCTAGCCATGAACAGAAAGTCCCTGGAATTCATGTTGCATTCACACTTCCAGTGTACACAGAAATGAGAAATGAAACTTAGGAAAAGTTGGTGTTCAAATCAAGAGCAGAAGAGTGCCATTCTGGCTTTGAATTTGGCAAGGCTCCTACTTATGCTAAGCAAGGTTGATCATACATACAGAACAGCAATGCATCTACTTATGCTAAGCAAGGTTGACCATACTTACAGAACAGCAATGCATCTGTATCAAGCATCGTGGGTTTCCTCAGTAGTGGGGTAAAAGAGGTTCTTATACTGGCCTTTCTTTCTGTGTCAAATAAATACTCACTTAATTACATTTTCATAAATGATTTTGCAAGGTCTCCTTGAAACAGAATAAGATTTTTTTATTTTAGGAAATAAAAGGGGAGAATTAGATTTCCCTCTCTGCACACATAAATATTACATGTTTGATGATATAAAGTATTTAAATAATTATGGGTGGAAATACCTTCTGGCAAAAGAGCACTGTGTATTCTGTGCGAGAGGTATAGCAATTACCCAACTATATAACACAAAGTAATTATCAACGATTTTTCCTGTGCTGTGTTTTGAAAGCAGTCCAGTTTCCTGAATGCTCTTTGGGAATGCCCTGCTGTTGATGGAAATGGAAATGTTGATGTAGAAATACTTAGCACATACAATGTAATACACTTGGTCATGAGCTAGACACCTAGTTACTCAACACTGAAATGATTCCAACACTGGGCATAGAAGTGAACAGTTTTAGTGAACCTTATATTTCTAGAGACTTGAAGTAGCAAGTCAGTAGTGGATCCAAAGATCAAAACTAACATGAATACTGTGCCTAAAATGGAGAACCAAAGGCAGGCAGGAGATAATGTCCACATCAAGAGGACAGCAGTCACAATGTGGATTAGCAGACAACTTCACAGTTTGCACCTTGGTTTGTATTAATAGATGTCTGCTCTTTAGTAGTCTTAGTTGTGCTGGGAAGAAAATTTCCATACATATCCTGGAGAATTTATATTATGTATATGTGTACAGATATTTTTGTAGCATTCACGAAGTGTGTAAGGTTATAAAAAGGTCTGTTGGAACTTCAGGAAATAGCCTCGAATTATAATTATGCCAAAAATGCCACTAACTTCCATACTATTTTCTAAAAAAAGGACTATATTACAATATTTTGTTGCAAACCAAAATATCTCAACGGAATGATTTGTTCTTCCTTTCCTTCCCTCCTCTTTCTCCTGTCTCCTTCCTATCTCATTATAGGATGCATAGAATGCTATTTTAATGCAAATTGTAGTGACTCCCTTGTAGTATTTCCACTCACAGAATTTCTGGTAAGTACTTTCTAAGGTCTGTCCTGCTCTTGCAAAAGTAGTAGATGAGTACGACTGTCTTGTTATAGTTGCTGATCCAGATCACATATTACAAGGTCTTTCATGTCTTTCAACTAAGCATTTAAACCTGGAAAGCTGATATTCCTTGCTAAGACAATGCTAAACCAGTCTTTGAAAACTTTCCAAACAGATAGTGAATTCTTTTCACACAGAAGGGATGTAGATTGTCAGAGAGCATACGGTTTCTTCCTCTAAATCTCATTCAGTATGAAAACAGCAGGAATTTTTATCTTTTGGCTGATAGATATGTTCATGTGTGCATACTGTAATAACCAAAAATGCTATTATTGTGATTTCTCTAGTTTGTTGTTACTTTTGTCATATGTGTGAATATCTACATTTACATGTGCAATACATTTTTATTTTTCATCTTCCCCATATAAATGAGGCCATTATGGTTGCTAAAAGTAATGGTTGTACTTAGAAAACCACTTGATATATGTGTTGATTATTAGCAGTTAAGCATTTGATTGTTACTCAGCAGCAGTAAGGGATTTGGTTGGTTTAATCCTTTATTGTGTGGTTACTGTAGAAAATTCAATAAAATGTTAAAACAAAAAAAGTAGTAATGCTAAAGAAAATCTGATGGATATTCAACGCTAACTGTAGGATGAGAAACAATACAGCAGTGCTGATTATCTGATTTATAATGAAAGAAGGTTAGTGAAGTTAATCTTAGGTCTATGAAACAGGAAATTAGCAAAATAACTCAATTGTTTTAACTGTTGATTATGCATTTCATTTTGACAAAAATGACTTGCACTAAGAGAATCATGTTTCTGCTCTGACATTTTACCTGGAAGTGCAGAGTAGCATACAGAACAATTGAGCAATTTTGCTCCTCTGCAGAGAAAAAAAGGATAATTCAGCACTGCAATAAACACAGCTGTTTTTCTCAACAACGGTCACATGAAATGTGACAGATTACCTTTAAAGGGTAAATCTGATTTGCACAGAAGTCGAAGTAGTTAACATATTTCTATTCTTTGCCAAAGATCTCTTTTTCTCAGATAATTATTTTTGTAAGGACTACTGTAAATTTACAGTATATAATTGTAAAAAGGTACTTGCCTTTTCTTGTGTAAGCACAAATTCAGCCTTTCCTTTGGTTACTTTTGAGACCCTGTTTGTAATAGTGCAAAGCAGCTCTATTGTATGAAGTGTGGAGGATTGAAGGAGGACAGTATACAAGCAAGTAGTTTATTTATGGTACTTGATGCTGCTGCTGCTGTTCTAAATGACATGTGATCCATATATGATCTTTCTCCTACTTGACCTGTATGCCATATGTGCATTAATACATTTAAAGAAGACAGTCATAAGCAGGAAAACCTTATTAAGCAGTGAAAGCATTTTCCTGATCAGGGAAATAATTTGCTACAAACTTTTCTCTGCGTAATATGTCTGGTCACCTGCTGATTGCATGTGGATGATGATAGGAGATATGCTAACCTCTGACAAGTTCTAACAAACGAATGCGCACGGGGTAGAACTGAATCTGCCATGATACTAGAAAACCACAGAAAAGTGGGATGGAATCTAATCTGACATCTTAACTGAACCATTATTCCTGTGTATGAGCCCTATTTACAGCCCGACTTCACACTGTAACCACCTTTGGTCATTTAGTGGTTTCTATTCAAAGATAGGAAGAAGGCCTAGCGTGCACAAAGCCCTTGTAGTCTTTGAAACTACTATGTTGGTATAAAACACACAGTTGTTAAGAAGTCTGCTGGCAAACGTATTTTTAATATTTCAAATATTCTAGGTTACATTCTGACAAAGGATGTCAGAAACCTGTCTATCCTCAGCTTCTTAATATATTACCCTCCTTTCCTCTGCATAGAGGAAGAGCTTGCAGTAAGTATCTATGTATATAACTTTCTTCTATACAAATACAATAGTTTCACATTTTTTGCCCTTTGCTTACTTGTGCGACATATTAATCACTTCATAATGTTCCAAAATCTAATTTGTTTTCATATATGGGGAAAAAAATCAGGACCAATTTTATCAACTTGCTTTGTCTTATTTCCTCTGGTAGGACCTCACACTTTGATGGCCTTTACAGCTGTAGGAAGGAATATTCTTTGAAAATCTCATACTGCAGGCAATTTTACATAAATTGAAGCTAAGTTGAGATATGAAGTCAATTGATCTCTGTCCTAACTCTACTGCAGTTTCATTTAACTGGGGAAAAATACAAATGTTATGGTAGCAGTATTTGTACATGCAGTTAAAAGTTGTGTTAGTACTTTTATTTTTTAAAGGTTTCTAACTTAGCTATTAAAGAAAAACTGCTTCAGGACAACATTTTTTTTCACAATTAAAATTAAATATAGTGGCATATTGAGCAGAAGGGTGAGAGAGAGCAAAGAGGGAGGAAGAACTGAGAGGAAATCAAGTTTTCTTCCAATCATGTTTTTGCTTTGTAATACCTGAAAAAGAGCTGTAATTTTTAAAACAATAAAAAGGTGTTTATTTATACAATAGTTTCCTTACAGCATTCTGGGAATCACCATATTTCACTCTAATACATAAGCACATGCAGTGGCTGATTTATGAAGGCTTTTAGTCTTAAAAAAAGATTGTGGTCTTGCCATTGTTTATGCAGTAATTCAATGGAAGGCTGCATTTATGGGAAGAGATTGGAAAAAAGGTGAAAGAATTAGGTGAAAAGTCCAAAGACGTTTTAGAAGGCATGAAGATGAGATAAACAAGAAAATTAAATTCAAACATTAATTGAGAAAGAATAATAAAACCTAAAATAACTTTAATATTTGTTGTAAAAAAGAGTGAAAACAATAGAGTGAGTGATAGCTAGAGAACTGAGTGGAAAAGCAGACAAATATCACATATGAATATCCAAATATCTAATTATGATAAAGTCATATATAAAGCAAATATTAAAAAGCTGCAAGAAGAAAGGTGCATGTGAAAGCCAGAAATAAAATAAAGACTATGTAGTGTTTTCATTTTAATACTCTTTCTAGAAAGCATCGCAGTTGCAGTAGTTATCGCTATAACAAATGCACTAATTATTCCAGAACTAACCAAAATCTATTCCTAGACTGCATCTAAGACATTAAAAAAAATGATTAGAAACTTTTAGGTTTTCCTGATGCCAAGCTCCTAATATTCAGGTTTTGAAGCTTGCCACATGCAGTGCAGTGCTGGCTACTCAAGGTAAGTAAGAGAAAATTGGCAGATGCTTGGAAGAGTTACAAGTCTAGCTCTCAGACTTCCCTTTAGAAAATACAGACTATTTGTTTCCCTATTTCTGTTACACAAATGCTGCAACCTTCACCTTCAAGTGATATTAATGCGCACTCCTGTGGAAAATGATAGGGGAACCATACACTACTGTCATGGTTTAAGCTGTAAATCACGCAGTTTTCTCACCCACTCACCCCTCTTTCCTCCCCCACCCTCTGAGGCGGGGGAAATGGGGAGAAGAATCGAAAGAATGCAACTCTCACGAGCTGAGACAAGAACAGTCCAGCCACCAAGGTACAACACAAACCACCACTGCCACCATCAACAACAATAATGACCAGGGAAATACAAGGGAAGAGGATACAACTGTTCACCACCCAACGACCGAGCCTTAAACTGAACTCTTCTGGGTCCCTGCCCCTAGTATTTCAATCCTGGGCATGATGTATTATGGTATCTAATACCTCTTTGGTCAGTTTGGGTCAGGTGTCCTGTTTGTGCTTCCTCCTGGCTTCCCCTCCTCCCTGGCAGAGCATGAGACTCAGAAAGTCCTTGGTCAAACCAAACATTCTAAGCCGTAGCTATAAACATTGGTGTTATCAGCGCTGTTCCTAGGCTGCAAGTCGAAAACACAGCACTGCACCAGCTACCAAGAAGGAGAAAAATGACTGCTACTGCTGAACCCAGGACAATTACATAAAAGCATACAGTCCCTTCCAGTTGAGTCACAGGACACTGCCGGATTACAGGATAACGGTGATGAGGCTCAATGGGCTGAAGTGTGTCTAATGGTATCAGCAGAAGATCAAATTCAAAAGTGAAAATAGAAATCAAAAAGGAGATCCTTAAAGAAAATACCAGACAGAACATAAAAAAAAATAGTTGTTTATTAAACTTATATTGTGAAAACAAATTATATGTCAAAGCCTGAGTAGTAAAATTTTAGAGTAAAATGATATTATTGTAGAAATTTGATTATTTTTTCTTCTTCTTCTTTTTTTTTTTTTTACAAAATGCAGTACAGTACATGAGAAAGATCATTGATTTATCCACCATAATACACTAGATACCTTTCTGGAGGTAGAAAATCTTGTAACATTCAATATTTTTCTCCTGGTAAAGTGAGTAACAAGCTTGTAAATACTAGCATAAAGTATGAATAAACATAATTAATTTTACTTTACATTCTTGAGTTATTTATATTCAGTCAGATAATTTTCTCCACTGCCAACTTCAAGATCTCAATTAATCAATTACAGTATCATCTCTATGATCATAATATTCATTCTGGTTCAACATAGTGGTCATATACAGTACTAAATACTGTGCAAAGTGGTGGTTCAGTAGTGGAATTCGCAGAGCCAATGTATTTATGTTCTGAATTGCCCACTCTTATGATTAAATAATGCCATTTTCAGACAATCATGCAATGATTTATTAAAATACCACTGACCAATAGCTTTTTCCCCTGAGTTAAACATTATCCTGTAAAAATGGCATCACAAACGCATATATTCAGGTGCACCAGGGCAGACAGAGTATAGACCTTGCGATGGCACTGATCGCCTTTCAAAAGGATTTGTTACTTCACCATTATTACACCCAATCTCTCTTTTGCAAATCCTTATGCACCAAAACAATTTTGGGAGCAAAATGAAAATAAGTAGAAGCAACAGATGAAATTCGTCACGTATCTAAAGGTTTGGATGAGTGTACATTAATGGAAAGTTATTTTTTGCTCCTTCTGTATCTCTCATTTTGGATTTAAATTACCATTTACTTTGTTTTAATTAAATAATAAATAATGTAATCATAATTGAAGAAAGGATTCTGATTTCTGCAGTAGGCATTTCATCTGAAATTTTAAGATGCTGAAGACATTAAAAGGTAAAAGAAAAAAAGCTTTAGCTGCTTATCAAGAATGTCTGAAGAGCCTGATGCCATGAACAAGAAATATTGTACATTCCTATGCTACCAAAATTAAGAAATAAATTTCTAGGCATGTTAAATTGAGCAAAAAATGAAATTTAAAAGAACATATGACGTAAAGTGTTATATTAATTTGCATAGAGAGGTAACAGTATTCAGCATTAGGTTTCATTTTGATCATCTAATAAAGCCATGTGTATAGCTGTTAAACCAGCTAACCAAAAGTTTTGACATGACTGAGCAAAGTTGATATTTGTGTGGAAGACTTGTTTGTATGCAAAACAGATGATAAAAACTTGTTTCATCATCTTTTTTGAGAAAATTGGTTCTTCTGTTTGAGAAACTTAAAAACATGCTTTGGATATTCCATATTAATAAGTAAATAGAAAGGGGTTCATTTTATCATGTCTCTTTAAATCAGCACCATTGTTCTTGCTTTGTCTTTTCACTGAAAACCTAGTGTTAGTAATGCAGGCAGCCTGCTGTGGCCAGAACAGTAGTTTCATAAAACAGGGTAGTAGTAATGACGTCTGTGAATCCCACGAAAATAGCTCAAAACTTCTGTCTTTTGTTTAATGAAATAAGGACTTTCTTTTTTGCTTGGAAATCTTTTTATTTCACTAATTGAGCTGTATTTTATGGTGATGTAATACATGGATAAAATATCTGTGTTGTATAATTTTTATTTTCAATCTCTGTGTTCTGGATCTGTTTATTTACTGAGAACAATTATCCTTTTAGGAAGTATTATATATTCTCACCAGCTGAAATGGCTCTTGGAAGTTAAAATAATTAAGTATTCTATCATATTGACAACAAGCTTTACCTGATGAAAATCTGCGCATTAACTAGAAGGTAGAGCTTGTTTTACAGGAAAGTTTATTATGCCTCACTGCATACCACAGATGGTTTTATGAGGAGCTAATCATTCCATTTTTCTTAACTCAAATAACTAGAAGACCCGGTCAGTAGGTCTGCCCACTGTGCAGTATTTTTTTGTTGACAGCAATCTGAAATGCAACAAGAAATGGGATTTGGAGCTGATCTTCACCCCACAAATAAAGTTAGAGCATCCAGATTTTGAAAATGACAGCAGTAATGTTCCCTTAGTAAATATGGAGCTTAGCCCTGTTATACTTATTAAAAAGACTATTCATACAAATTAAATCCATTCCACATCCTGGCCTCTGATGACAGCTCCATTTTTTTTCTTGTCTGGTTTGAATTACATCAAGTCTGTACCTAGAAAGAATTTATCCTTTTCAAGAGACTTCTCCAACCCTATAATAAATTCACATAGCTTGTCCCATCAATGTGGTGAATTTGCATTATTATTTCATTATGAGAAGGAAAGAAAGAGGATTAGATCTCGTGAAGCATTGGCAGCGCCTAATTCAACCTGAACACATGATTAAAGTTGGCATTTATGACTTTAACTGTCAAAGAAAACTAATCGTAAGCTGAGAGCTGTGGATAATTATGGCCTTTGCTATTAAACCACTTTTTTTCCATTTATCACATAAGAAACTACAGGCAATACTACTGTTTGCATTTAGCTCTCTGTTACTTCGAGACTGTTTATGCAAATGAAAATTGTTCTAGATTCTAAATTGATGGGTCTATGTAAACTCTATTTCAATCATGCTGTAAAAACCATAAAAAAAGGTGTCACACTGCAATATCCATGACACTGCATTTTGTATTGTCTCACTCATAAGTACCCTTTCTTTAGTATCTGCCTGGTTAAATTGTTTCACATGAATGCTACTGAATAAGTAAGATACTTAAACTACCTTATCAGAGTATGTATTTTCCTTTGTCTTTTATTATCATTCATATGTTGTTTGCATGGATTTTTTCACCTCAGAGAGTTTTTTACATCATAGTTTAATAAACTGCTTATCATTTATAAAGAAATGAATCTCTGAGACTGAAATAAAAGTTGTGATAAAAACAGGTTTAATGCGTTTTGTTGCAAAACTACTGAAGGAGTAGTTTAGCATTTTTGTCTTCATGCTACATTTTTTCCATTTTTTTTTCCCTTCCTTTCTTCCTTCCTTCCTTCCCCATTGGAATGGATACCAGACAGCAAAGATTAGACATGTGGAGAGCAGGAAATTCTGGATGTTGCAAGCAATGCAAGCTACAGTTTTTGAGCTTTGATTGAGTTAGTGTTAACTGAAAACCAGACTACATCACTGGGGGCATACGACCATTTGAAAGACATGGGAATAAAAAAAGGGAAAAGAGAAAGAAATATAAAATCTATGAAAAAGTGTATAAGGGATAACCTTACAATATATCACAGTAAAGGAGTTATGATCAGCTAACAGCCATCTACAAGACAGAAAGAAATGTTTTTTCACAGTTACATGCAAGTATTTATTGCCTCATATTACTGTTGTGAGCAAATATAATTGGTTTACAAAAGTTAGCTTCTTTAATACAACAGTTCTGGGTGTACTGGGCCCGGAAATCCTACATCTCCAGCAGCTGGAGCTGAAAGAGCAGTAGTCACATTTTTCTATATTCGTCCCACTAAACACCTGCAGGATGCAGTGAGATAGGAGACTTGAAAATGAATTTTTGGTGTGAAACTTTAATGTAATATTCCCAGTTCCCAGGCCTATTCAGGAACCTGCTCAGTAAGATTCCATGGGATATAGCCGTAGAGGGCAGGGGGGCCCAAGACTCTTGGTTGATATTCAAGGATCACCGGCTGGAAGCCCAAGAGCGATACATCCCTACTAGAAGGAAGTGCTGCAGGAGGGCCAGGAGACCTCCTTGGATGGATAAGGAGCTGCTGAGGAAAATTCAAAGGAAAAAAGAGGCTTACAAAATCTGGAAGCAAGGACAAGCGGCCTGGGAAGAATACAGGGATGTTGTCTGGGAAGCTTAAGAAAGCTGAAGTCCACTTAGAATTGAACTTGGCTAGGGATGTTAAAGATAACAACAAGGGATTCTATAGGTAAATTGCAAATAAAAGGCAGACTAAGGACAAGGTGGGCCCTCTCCAGAAGCTATTGGGAGAACTGGCTACCCTGGATTTGGAGAAGGCTGAGGTTCTTAATAACTTCTTTGCCTCAGTCTTCACTGGAAAATGCTCTCCCTACACCACCCAAGTCTTGGAAGGCAGATGCAAGGACAGTGAGAATGAAGACCCTGGGCCCACTGTAGGAGAGGGTCTGGTTCAAGACCATCTTAGGAACCTGAATGTATACAAGTCCATGGAACCTAATGAAATCCATCCGTGGATCCTGAAGGAACTGGCAAATGAAGTTGCTAAGCCACTGTCCATCATACTTGAAAAATCATGGCAGTCAGGTGAAGTTCCCAGCAACCGGAAAAAGGGCAATATAACCCCCATTTTCAAGAACGGGGAAATGGATGAGCGGGGGAACTGCAGAGCAGTCAGTCTCACCTCTGTGCCTGGCAAAATCTTGGAGCAGATTCTCCTGGAAGGCATGCTGAGGCACATGAAAAACAACAAGGTGGTTGGTGACAGCCAGCATTGCTTCACAAAGGGGAAATCCTGCTTGACCAATCTGGTGGCCTTCTATGATGGGGCTATGGAAGTGATGGACGTGGGTAGAGCAGTTGATGTCATCTAGCTGGACTTGTGCAAAGCACTTGACACTGTCTCACATGACATCCTTGTCTCTAAGTTGGAGAGAGTTCAATTTGATGGGTGGACCACTGGGTGGATAAAGAACTGGCTGGATGACTGCACGCAAAGAGATGTGGTCAATGGCTCAATATCCAGGTGGAGACCAGTAACGAGTGGTGTTCCTCAGGGATCGGTGTTGGGACCAGTCTTGTTCAACATCTTTGTCGGTGACATGGACAGTGGGATTGAGTGCGCCCTCAGCAAGTTTGCCGATGACACCAAGCTGTGTGGTTCGATTGATATGTTGGAGGGAAGAAATGCCATCCAGAGGGACCTTGGCAAGCTGATGAGGTGGGCTGATGCCAACCTGATGAAGTTTAACCGTGAAAAGTGCAAGGTCCTCCACCAGGGTTGGAGCAATCCCAGGCACAGCTAGAGGCTGGGCAGAGAAGAGATTCAGAGCAGCCATGCGGAGAGGGACTTGGGGGTGTTGGTCAATCTAAAAACGAACATGAGCCAGCAGTGTGCGCTTGCAGCCCAGAAAGCCAACCGTATCCTGGGCTGCATCAAGAGGAGCGTGACCGGCAGGTCGAGGGAGGTGATCCTGCCGCTCTACTCCTCTCCTGTGAGACCTCACTTGGAGTATTGTGTGCAGTTCTGGTGTCCTCAACATAAAAAGGGCATGGAACTGTTGGAACAAGTCCAGAGGAGGGCCACAAGGGTGATGAGGGGACTGGAGCACCTCCCGTATGATGATAGGCTGAGAAAGTTGGGGCTGTTCAGCGTGGAGAGGAGAAGGCTGTGTGGAGACCTCATAGCAACCCTCCAATATCTGAAGGGGGCTTATAGGGATGCTGGGGAGGGACTCTTCATGAGGCACTGTAGTGAGAGGACAAGGGGTAACAGGTTCAAACTTAAAGAGGGGAAGTTTAGATTGGATACGAGGAAGAAACTCTTTCCTGTGAGAGTGGTGAGGCACTGGAATGGGTTGCCCAGAGAAGTGAATACTCCATCGCTGGCGGTGTTCAAGGCTGGATTGGACAGAGCCTTGGGTGGCATGGTTTAGTGTGAGGTGTCCCAGCCCATGGCAAGGGGGTTGGAAGTAGATGATCTTAAGGTCCTTTCCAAGCCTACCTATTTTATGATTCTATGATTCTAAGGAGGGAAATAGTGGGAAGGGACTAAGTGTCGTGATTTAAACCGTAAATCATGCAATCTGCTTGCTCACTCCCCCCTCTTTCTTCCCCCCCACTGCGAGGTTGGGGGGGGGGAAAGGGGAGAAGAATCGCAAGAATGTAACTCCCATGAGCTGAGACAAGAACAGTCCAGTAAGTAAGGTATAAAATCATTCTTTGTTGTGATGACTGTCAGAGGACCAGTCGCTAATGACTTCTAGAATTCCTGGAGAACTGGGATTTCCTATTCGAGCTCGTTGTGTACTTAGTGCAGCCCACTTACTCCATGTAGCATTCGTTGCATGACGTGTTGAGGAGACCCTGCCTTTGAACACCCAGCCCAGTACAGGCAACCAGGGTGCTTGGAAGAGCTGTGCTTCAGTGCCTATCACTTCCGAAGCAGGTTGAACCCCTTCATAGGCAGCCAGTATCTCTTTTTCAGTTGGGGAATAGCTGACTTCAGGTCCTCTGTATTCCTGACTCCAAAAGCTGGGGGGTCGACCTCAAGTCTCCCCTGGAGCTTTCTTCCTGAGGCTCCAGGTAGGACCATTCTCCCTAGCTGCGGTGTACAGTACATTTTTAACATCAGGCCTGGTCCATACTGGTCCGAGGGCTACATGAACTATCTCTCATTTAATTTGCTTAAAGGCTTGTTGTTGCTCAGGGCCCCATATAAAATCATTCTTCTTCCTGGTCACATAATAGAGAGGGCTTACAATCAAACTGTAATTCAGGATGTGCGTCCTCCAGAACCCCACAACACCCAAAAAAGCTTGTGTTTCTTTCTTATTAGTTGGTGGAGACATTGCTGTTATCTTGTTGATCACATCTGTGGGGATCTGGTGACATCCATCTTGCCATTTTATTCCCAAAAATTGAATCTCCTGCGAAAATCCCTTGACCTCACTCTGTTTAATGGCAAAATCGTCTTTTAGCTGGATTTGGATTATTTTCCTTCCTTTCTCAAAGTCTTCTTCCATTGCATCACCGCACACAATAATGTCATCGATGTATTGCAGGTGTTCTGGAGCTTGCCCTTGTTCCAGTGCAGTCTGGATCAGTCCATGGCAGATGGTAGGGCTGTGTTTCCACCCCTGGGGCAGTCGGTTCCAAGTGTACTGGACACCCCTCCAAGTAAAAGCGAGCTGTAGCCTGCACTCTGCTGCCAGAGGAATTGAGAAAAATGCATTGGCAATATCAGTCGTGGCATACCACTTGGCTGCCTTGGGCTCGAGTTCATACTGAAGCTCTAGTATGTCTGGTATGGCAGCAGCCAAAGGTGGTGTGACTTCATTCAGGCCACTATAGCCTACTGTTAATCTCCACTCTCTGTTAGACTTTTGCACTGGCCACATGGGGCTATTAAAGGGTGACTAGGACCTACTGATCACTCCTTGGCTCTCCAATCTACGGATCAGCTTATGGATGTCAATCAGGGAGTCTCGGTTGGTGTGATATTGCCACTGGTGCACTGTTGCGGTCACGATTGGCACTTGTTGTTCTTCGACCTTCAGCAACCCCACAACAGAAGGTTCCTCTGATAGATCAGGCAAGGTGGACAGCTGCTCAATTTCCTCTGTCTCCAAAGCAGCAATACCAAAACCTCATCGGTACCCTTTTGGGTCTTTGAAGTACCCTCTCCTGAGGTAATCTGTGCCAAGGATGCATGGAGCCTCTGGACCAGCCACAATGGTGTGCTTTTGCCATTTCCTCCCAGTCAGGCTGTTTTCAGGCTCCAGTCCCGTCAACTCTTGGGATCCTTCTGTCACTCTAGAAATAGAAATGGGTTCCACCCCTTGAAAGCTTGATGGCATCAGGGTACACTGTGCACCTGTATCTACTAGAGATTTGTACTTCTGTGGAACTGATGTGCCAAGCCAGTTGATCCACACAGTCCAGTAAATCCAATTGTCACCTACTTCTACCTGGCTGGAGGCAGGGCCCCTCTAATAGTCATCACATTGGTGACTCATGTCTTGTTGACAGGAATTATTCCCTATCACAGGAGCTGAAGTAAAATCAGCTCTTCCACTCCATCTGGGAGCCTGCTCACCAGAGACTGAAGCTGCAGCCTTCATGGGGTGATCAGCCTTGACCTTTGTTCTCCTCTTCAATTCACGCACCTGTTCCTCCAAAACTGAAGTAGGCTTTCTATCCCACTTCGTCATATCTTCTCCATGATCCCACAGGTAAAACCATAGGGTGACCCGTGGTGTATACCTTCTATATCTTCTGTCTCGAACAGTAGGATGTCTTTTGCTAATAGCTGAGACGTGTGTTGGTACATGTGAGGAGCTGGATAGATCATCTCTCAATTGTTTGAGATCCTGGGACAGTTTTTCCACAGCTGAGATGATGGAAGGGGTGAGATTGTCTTCAAACTCTCAGAGTTTATGCATCATTTCATCCACTGTTGGTGGTATTATGTCATTCCAGGTTCCTGTTGCCAATGAGTGGGCATATGATGGGAGTGCATTCTGTGTAAATTTCCACCACATGGGTCATGTGCATTCAACTTCATCTGGATTTATGGGTACATCCCCGTTATTCATCTTGATATTATAGATTATCTCTACAATGGCTGATTCCCTCAGAGACTGGATGTTTTTTTCTAGAGTAGTCCAGTTGACCGAACGACTCATAACATTGTCCTTGTGTGGAAACCTTTCTTTCATAGCTGCCAAGAGCTGCCTCCAAAGGCTGAAGGACCGTTTCTCTCTTGCAATTGCTTTGTCAATTCCCCCTTCCCTTGCAAGTGATCCCAATTTTTTGGCTTCACTGCCATCTAGTACATGACCGTTGGCCCCATTGTCCCAGAGTCGGAGCAATCAGGTGATGATGTGCTCCCCTGGCTGACGGGTAAAGTCTTTTTGCAAATTCCGTAGCTCAGTTGAGGTCTGAGATTGGGAAGTCACCTCTTCTTCTTCTTCTTCTTCTTGGTCATGTGATGATGACTCCTGATCAGATGCTGTCCCAGGTGGCGAATATGTTGTTTCTTCATCTTGCTTTATCTTTCTTGCCTCTTTTTTGCTTTTCCTCTTGCATACAGGAGCAACCGGTATTGGTATGAGTTAGTCCTCCAGTTTAGCTGCGGTGATTATTACTGTGGTTTGGGTAGCTGCTGTACTTATCACTGGGGTTTGAGTAGTGGCTGTACTTGTCGCTGGTGGTGGGGTAGCTGCTGTACTTGGAGCTGGAGTAGCTGCGTTGCCAATTACTGTTGAAGTTTGAGTAGTGGCTGCACTTGTCCCAGGGGATGGTGTAGCTGCTGTGCTTGGAGCTGGAGTAGCTGTGCTGTCCATTACTCTGCCCTCAGATCCAGGGACATTCTTTTGCTTTTGAAGGTGCTGGATGGTGCTGAACAGGGCGCAGTAAGCATAGGCCAAGCCCCAGCACGTTGTCATGATTTGTCCATCTCTGGTGTGACCAGAATGACAACACACCTCCTTTAAGTGTTTTACTAATTTTTCTGGATTCTGCATTTGCTCAGTGGTGAAGTTCCAAAGCACTGGAGGGGTCCACTGGCCTAGATACTTGCCCATACTATCCTACACACCCTACCACTCAGGACTAAACAGCCTCGGGGAAAATCTCTTGGACCTCCTATGTCATCGTTCAACCCTAGACAAGGCCCAAACCTGACTCTGCATAACTCTCAGGACCAGACGAAATGGTCATGGGTAAAACACACTCGGTATGCAAGCCAACATGGCGATCCCCATCATAACCAGCAGGCAGGTCTCAAGGGTATCTAAAGGCCATTCAAAACCTTCAAATTTCTCAAACAATGCTGTAAACAGTTTGGTGGGGGGGCTGGGAGCATAAAAGAATGTCTCCTTCACAAGTTGACCACCCAAGGAGTTGAAAAGAGAAGTGTAATTGCTAAACATTTCTAATAATATACCTCCCAAAGTATAGAGTTGGCGACCACATTGGGAACAAAAGGCGGGTCAGTTTCATGATCATAGAATGATAGAATAGCTAGGGTTCGAAAGGACCTTAAGATCATCTTGTTCCAACCTCCCTGCCAGGGACAGGAACACCTCACACTAAACCATGTCAACCAAGGCTATGTCCAACCTGGGCTTGAACACCACCAGGAATGGAGTATTCACAACTTCCCTGGGCAACCCATTCCAGTGCCTCACCACTCTCATAGGAAAGAATTTCTTCCTCATATCCAATCTAAACTTCCCCTGTTTAAATTTGAACCCATTACCTCTTGTGCTATCACTACAGTTCCTCATGAAGAGTCCCTCCCCAGCATCCCTAAAGGCCCCCTTCAGATGCTGGAAGGCTGCTATGAGGTTCCACACAGCCTTCTCTTCTCCACGCTGAACAGACCCAACTTTCTCAGCCTGTCTTCATACAGGAGGTGCTCCAGCCCCCCTGAGCATCCTCGTGGCCCTCCTCTGGATTTGCTCCAAAAGTTCCATGTCCTTTTTATGTTGAGGACACCAGAACTGTACACAAAACTCCAAGTGAGGTCTCACAAGAGCAGAGTAGAGCGGCAGGATCACCTCCCTCGACCTGCCGGTCATGCTCCTCTTGATGCAGCCCAGGATACGGTTGGCTTTCTGGGCTGCAAGCGCACACTGCTGGCTCATGTTTGTTTTTTCATCAACCAACACCCCCAAGTCCTTCTTCACAAGGCTGCTCTGAATCTCTTCTCTGCCCAACCTGTAGCTGTGCCTGGGATTGTTCCAACCCAGGTGTAGGACCTTGCACTTGGCATGGTTAAACTTCATCAGGTTGGCATCAGCCCACCTCACAAGCGTGTCAAGGTCCCTCTGGATGGCATTCTTTCCCTCCAACGTATCAACTGAACCACACAGCTTGGTGTCATCGGCAAACTTGCTGAGGGTGCACTCAATCCCACTTTCCATGTCACCGACAAAGATGTTGAACAAGACCAGTCCCAACACCGATCCCTGAGGAACACCACTCGTTACTGGTCTCCACCTGGATATTGAGCCATTGAGCATATCTCTTTGCGTGCAGTCATCCAGCCAGTTCTTTATCCACCCAGTGGTCCACCCATCAAATTGAACTCTCTCCAACTTAGAGACAAGGATGTCATGTGAGACAGTGTCAAGCGCTTTGCACAAGTCCAGCTAGATGACATCAACTGCTCTACCCACGTCCATCACTTCCATAGCCCCATCATAGAAGGCCACCAGATTGGTCAGGCAGGATTTCCCCTTTGTGAAGCAATGCTGGCTGTCACCAACCACCTTGTTGTTTTTCATGTGCCTCAGCATGCCTTCCAGGAGAATCTGCTCCAAGATTTTGCCAGGCACAGAGGTGAGACTGACTGCTCTGCAGTTCCCCCGCTCATCCATTTCCCCGTTCTTGAAAATGGGGGTTATATTGCCCTTTTTCCAGTCATTGGGAACTTCACCTGACTGCCATGATTTTTCAAGTATGATGGACAGTGGCTTAGCAACTTCATTTGCCAGTTCCTTCAGGATCCACGGATGGATTTCATTAGGTTCCATGGACTTGTATACATTCAGGTTCCTAAGATGGTCTTGAACCAGACCCTCTCCTACAGTGGGCCCAGGGTCTTCATTCTCACTGTCCCTGCGTCTGCCGTCCAAGACTTGGGTGGTGTAGGGAGAGCATTTTCCTGTGAAGACTGAGGCAAAGAAGTTATTAAGAACCTCAGCCTTCTCCAAATCCAGGGTAGCCAGTTCTCCCAACAGCTTCTGGAGAGGGCCCACATTGTCCCTAGTCTGCCTTTTATTTGCAATTTACTTATAGAATCCCTTGTTGTTATCTTTAACATCCCTAGCCAAGTTCAATTCTAAGTGGGCCTCAGCTTTCTTAACGTGGTCCCTAATTCCCCGAACAACATCCCTGTATTATTCCCAGGCTTCCTGTCCTTGCTTTCAGATTTTGTAAGCCTCTTTTTTCCTTTGAATTTTCCTCAGCAGCTCCTTATCCATCCAAGGAGGTCTCCTGGCCCTCCTGCAGCACTTCCTTCTAGTAAGGATGTATCGCTCTTGGGCTCCCAGCCGGTGATCCTTGAATATCAACCAAGAGTCTTGGGCCCCCCTGCCCTCTACGGCTATATCCCATGGAACCTTACTGAGCAGATTCCTGAAGAGGCCAAAGTCTGCTCTCTTGAAGCCCAGGGCAGTGAGCTTGCTGCACGCTGTTCTCACTGTCCTGAGCATCTCAAATTCGATGACTGAGTCTATTGTATTAAAAATCAGTGCAATAAAGTATAATGTAACAAGAACGTTAACCGAAAACCCATGTCTAAAAAATGTTAAGGTAAGAAATACCAGCTGTAAGTAAAGTATCATACGCTGAACCTGTGAGAACCAGAGCAACAACTTTGAGAGCCAATAAATCAGCATTGTGATGAGTGGCTATTGATTCTGTCGTTATCTCATCCCTCCGTGCCCCATGTTGGGCACCAAAAAGAACTGTCATGGTTTAAGCCGTAAATCACGTAATCTGCTCGCTTACTCCCCCCTCTTTCTTCCCCCCCACTCCGAGGTGGGGGGGGGGGGGGGGGAAGGGGAGAAGAATCGCAAGAATGTAACTCCCACGGGCTGAGACAAGAACAGTCCAGTAACTAAGGTATAACACAAATCACTACTGCTACCACCAATAGTCATAATGACCAGGGAAATACAAGGGAAGAGGATACAATTGCTCACCACCCAACAGCCGAGCCGTGAACAAACTCTTCCGGGTTCCTGCCCCCAGTTTTTACATCCTGGGTATGATGTACTATGGTATCTAATACCTCTTTGGTCAGTTTGGGTCAGGTATCCTGTTTCTGCTTCCTCCTGGCTTCCCCTCCTCCCTGGCAGAGCATGAAACTCAGAAAGTCCTTGGTCAGACCAAAACATTCTGAGCCGTAACTATAAACATTGGTGTTATAGGCGCTGTTCCTAGGCCGCAAGTCGAAAACACAGCACTGCACCAGCTGCAATGAAGGAGAAAAATGACTGCTGCTGCTGCTGAACCCCTGACACTTAGAAAGACTGATAATGCAGCAGAAGGAACTATTTGGGTTGCAGTAATCAGGAAATCTTTTTGAGCTTTATTAGTGCCGTGGTTTAAGCTGTAAATCATGAAGCCTGTTCTCTCTCTCACTCCCCTCTCTTTCTTCCCCCTGCTCCCAGGTGGATGGGGAGGAGAATCAAAAGAATGCAACTCCCACAGGTTGAGATAAGAACAGTTTAGTAACTAAAGTATAACACAAGACCACTACTGCTACCACCAATAATAAGATTGACAAGCAAATACAAGGAAAGAATACAATAGCTCACCACTATACCCAGCCTGACCAAGCAGTACACCCCCCCCCCCCCCCCCCCCCCCTTCCGGGTCTCTGCTCTCTGTCTTTTATATCCTGGGCATGACGTGCTATGGCATGGAATAACCTCTTTGGTCAGTTTGGGTCAGGTGTTCTGTCTCTGTTTCCTCCTGGTTCCACCTCCTCCCTGGCAGAGCCTGAGAGTCATAAAGTCCTTGGTCAAATCAAAACATTACCAAGAAGTAACTGAAAACACTGGTGTTATCAGCACTGTTCCCAGGCTGAAAGTCAAAAAACACAGCACGGCACCAGCTTCTAAGAAGGAGAAAAATGACTGCTGCTGCTGAACCCATGACAATTAGCCAATTAAATGAAAAGTAGTTGATGGCAAAAGGGAAAACAGAACAGAAGTGTAAATATAAAAATACTGTTAGGATGTAAGGTATGGTATGCTTCTGAAGTAGAACAGAACAGACTAGTTCAGTTGGTATGAATCTACTGAGATCATCTAGTCCAACTGTCTGACCAATTTAGAGCTGGCACATTAAAATATGTTGTTAAGGTATTGTCCAAATGCCTCTTAAGCACTGACAGGCTAGGAACATTGATCACTTCCCTAGAAAACCTGTTCCAGTGTTTGACCACCCTCTCTGTAAAGAAATGTTTCCTAATGTCCAGTACTATGCATTGTGACTCACTTCCTAACCTAACTGATTTTATTAATCTAATGACCATTATTTTAAGTTTTTCATGTAATTTTCTTTAAGGATCTGAGTCTTAGATAATGTTTTTCTCTGTGTGAAGACCAACTTTCTCATGGTCCATTTTTCTGATGGAATAGTTTTTGACCGTGGTCAAACCGGAAAAAGATACAAAATAAACCACAACCAAATGAAACAAACCACAATAAAATCCATGGGAATACAAATAAATATGTACCTTAGCTACCAAAAAAAATATTAAATGATTCAGCATTTACCCTAGAGAAACTTATGCTGTAGTTTTAACAACAAACAAAATACGTATCTATACTTCAGCATGGTAACTAAATCTAGAGAATGCCCATTTCAGTAAGTTTGGAGAATGTCGTTCCAGATGTTTTGAATTAGAAAGATTTGCTGAATGATTTGAGCTGTTTTATATTCAATCCAAACTTTGTTTATTCTGAGTTTCACTTACAAATTCTGATTTGTATGTATCTCTCTGCTGTCTGCGTCTCATTGCGGGCACAGTTAATTTAGGCCATAACACCAATAATCTGTGTTTGCTGGATGTTATCTGTTTCTTGTGAAATGGTGTGTGCTATTTCTAATGAAGGAAGCTGATGACTGAATCCATTTAGATGCCAAACTAGTTATAAGCATTCCCAGATCTGGTTTTAGGTATTTAAATGGACATGATGCCCAGACCAGTTAAATTAATCCAGTTTAATTGAGGTACAAATTTGCATTGGCAGGACGCAAATGGTGACAGAATAGCTTACACTGTAGAAGAAACTGATTTCTTGAGGAGTGTACAATATAAGAAGATTTTAACTGTTATTACTGTTTAATAGGTTGATGTTGCTAAGAGCCTGGGATGGATAACATTGGTAACTCCACAAATTTAAGGAATTCTAAAGAAACAATAATATGATTGAAAGTATTACACTTCTGAAAATAATAAAGATGGAGTCATAAAGCAGTAACATGTTTGTAAAACCAATTAAAAACACACAGACCCATTAAGGTAGCTAGATGCTATGCTGACAACTACAGCCCTTCTGGTTTCAGAGGCACTTGGGTACTTAACATTTGTGAATATAATTTCTAATGTTTAAAATGTATTTAAATATATATATATTTTAAATAGAAATGAGTCTTCAGGATCATTTACTGGAGAAAAAGGTGCAGAAAAGACTATTGACAGCAACAAAATTAGTTGAGAGTATAGCTAAGATAGTAATGGCTCTGTCTGCAAAGAGGGACCAGCAGCAAAACTTAACAACAAAAGCAATAGATCTCAACATAATAAATTCTTAAGACAATGTTTGACATAAGGAGACAGAAAAATGAGGAAAGAAACAAAGTTCAAAATGAAGCATTTATTTTTTATAAGCTGTATCACTTATGAAGTAAGGATATGTTGGACAATTGGCATCTCACCAGAAATAATAGGAGAAACAAAATAAAAAAGACCTCTAAGAAGCAACATCTCTAGTAGAATTCTAGAAAATACAACAGAATCTTAGCAAATCACAGAAAAGAAAAAGGTGAATAGTTTTGTTCAAAACAAGAGTCTGCAAATTTGAAAGTGGTAAAAGGAAACATCACAATGCGGTGAGGCTGTGGTTAGATTTCAGAGACTTGTAAGCTCTCTAAGTTTAGTGAGATAATTACATTTACACTAGTATCAAGCGTAGTGAGGATTATTGTAGCAAGATTATTATTATGTTTAATCAAGAAGAAGGAAATTCATGTTTCAGGGCTTCATTTTTACTTCTCAGAAAATAGCATAAGATCTAATGGGTGAAAACCTTTCAACATCTGTCTGCTAAGTGATTCATATACTTTTATTCACTGTGTGTTATCTCACTTCAGATTTAGTGAAATAACACCTACAATTCAAGGCCTTTTTTAATCTCCAGAAGGGCTACTCCTGAGTTTCCTGGAGTCTGGATCTGGGACATTCATATAAGCGGAGAAAAGAAATATAGGCATATAAATTATTTCCTTAAAAGATTTTCTAGAATAAATACTCTTATTTTTTTTTTTTTTTTAAATTTACTACATTTAAAAATCCATGCCATGGAACCTCTTGTGATTTTTTTTTTTTTAATGAGTTTTCATTTCTATTTCTGCCTGGGAAAACTTTTCTTTAAGTGCTTTGCCAGAAAACAGAATTTCTCCAGGAAATCAGACACTCTGATGATTTCATTCTGGGGTAGCAGATTGTTGTAAAGCTACTTCAGCTTGTCTAAAAGATTTCATTTTTCCTGGCAAATACACTTCAATGTGTAATAGAGCCAATTTGGTAATTGAAGCTCTGTTAAATGAACTTTCTTGCCCTCTATGTATGTATCAAGAATCACACATGCATCTTTCTCTGATGAGAAAGAACCAGTCAGACAAATAATAAACCATCTTTTCCAGACACATTCCTAAACCACTAAACACATGTTTTCTCAACACCACTAGAAACCATTAAGGGTGTGTCAGGAAAATAAAATGAAATGCGGGTCTCAATTTGTTTGGAAGATAAATACATTAAAAATTATGATCACAAGTGAGTATCAACAGAAGAAAAAATTCTTATACCTTAAAAGCTCATAAACTTCTAATAGTAAATTACAGAGGTATTTTCACATTAAAAATATATCTTACAGAACTTTTAAAACGACAGAATATCAAGACTTTTGATCTTGAGGTATTTGCACTCCTAGTATGAAAATGCCCAAGCATACTCATTGAATGTTTCATTCCAAGAAATACAGTCAACTCAGTGAAAAGCAATGAATACCATACTTACTAAGAGTTTTGTCTGATTTAAAAGTTATGGTCTGAGTGTTGTCTTACTGACTGAAGCACCCACAAGAGTAGTATGAACTCATTCCCTAGAAAAAATGTTGTGGATGTCCAAACAGCCATACTGACAGCAGACTTTTGGACCCCTTTTGTGATTGCTGTGCTCCATAGGTATTTTTGGCAGATGCCATGGGCTGTGTGCTTCCTATTAGTCCGGTAGTTCTTGCCTTCATGGGATTTATGTGTTAGTGTAGCTTTTATGCTGTCTGCAAAAGGCATTTCATTTTTTCAGCTTACAAACCTTCTGTTAAGAGATCCAATGAGAACCAAAACCAAGTTTCAGGGGAATGTTAGTTTCTTGCTGTTAATTACTGCTTTGCTTTAAAGACAAGATGATTAGACTTTCAGCAGAGCACAAAAATCCTGTCTTGGACGGCCAAGAACTCATTAAAAGAAAAATAAAAATGTGGCAGGGTCTCATTTTCTGCTTCAAAATAGAGTTAACAGTGCAGAACTGAGGATAAGTATCTACCAATTCCTTGCATAGCTAGCCACTATAAATCATCTCACTGTTTAGTGGATCTTAACATTGTTTGTCACTTTATACAACACTAATGAATATAATATATAAAAGTTTGTACAAAACCTGCGGTGTTGCATGTGGTACACCAGAATTAAACAAAATATGAGAATACAATGAACTACTTGAAAATGATCTTTTATTATTTTACTTTATTAGTCTCTGTTCCTACTTTCCTCTTTCTTCACATAGCAGTGGAGAAATCTTGTATGGCAAAAATCAAATAATAAAAATCAAGATATTAATTTATTTAAATTCCGTGAAAGGTAGGTTACACTGACTTTACTTAGTTACTGTAGCATATCAAAGGGTGTGTAGACAGCATCTGAAAAATATATACCAACATCTGAAATTCACCCTGAAAAGCAATGGCCAGACTTTATGAATAGTAGAGGGTCTTTGGGTTGCAGCTATCATAACTGAAAACAGCCATGGGTAGGCCCTGCTTTCTGTGCCAGCCTGAGTTTCTGAACCACAAACAGAAAAGAGTATCATAGAAATGTGTTTTAATGATTGTGCCTTGAAGTGGCACAAATCATAGTTTCTAAGTTTAGAACAAAAATAAATCCTTTCTCTCTGACAGGGTTTACACACGACAGTCTTTCTTTGTTCTTTTCTGTCTCTTTTAGTTGAAGGGACCTGGGAATCTTTACTGAAGCTGGGAATATCTGTAAGGATAGTATCATGAGTATTATATGCTGTGTAATATCTTTTCTACATGATAAAGGCTAATAATTTCTAGGGTTACCTATTCTGAGGCCATTTTTCATGCTGTATTCTAATGTCTAGCTGTAGACACCTGTTTGCGATTCTGAAATCCAGATGGACAGTGACTCTCCGAAGTTCTTTGCTCAGCTCTTTGAGATATTCATTTAAAGTTTCTAGCTATGAAAGGAACTTCCTTACTTCACTAACTACTGGATAGTCGGGTAAGGACACCCATTGTGCTTACAAAAATAAGCTGTTCTCAGACTTTCCCTCAAGCCAAGTGAGTCGAATTACCAATGCTTTTCTTCTAAGAGCTCTGCAAGCTTCTCAGTTGTTCTTGGGAGATCAAACTTGTCATTCCCATAGAATTTTAAAGAGAATGTGAGAAACCAGCATCAGGCTATTTGTAAAAAGTCAGGAAGTTTTAATTAGCAGAGTGCTGAGATGGCAGGATGCTGACTCTTGAAAACACCAAGAGGATACTGAGGATTTGTATAAGCAAAAATTAATTTTTTTTCTTTGGTTTCCAAGTATGATGCTTTAGAACACTTTTACAAGATTATGATGGTCTTATCTAACATTCCAGAAACTTTCTGGTCAATTTTCAAGGAGGTACGTTCAGTGCTTGTTTTTTCACTTTCAGTATTTGTAAATTCTTTCTCCAGTCAAACTCATTGCCATATTAGAAAAAAGAAAAACAAACAAAAATTCCATCAAAGCCAAAACCAACAAACCCTAAATATTTTGAAGACACTGAAATTATTTTACCGTATCATTTGTGGATGACTAAAGGCTTTCAAAGTTACAGAACAAAATTCATAAAGATGAGTATAAATAAATAAATTTAGAATGAGCATATGGTTACTGAAAATTGCAATCTATCTGCAGGTATCAAAATATTCTGGTCCTCCTATCACCTTCAGGATGAAATTATAAACATACTTTAAGTCACAAATGAAAGCAATACACAAACAAGAACTTTTTGAACTTGTACCTGACCAACGTTCTCTCCTCCTTACTCCACTAGAGTCTATGTTGCAAGCTCAGAAGCCTCAGGGACTTAGTTCTGAGTTATGAAATGAAATTGATTATATGACAGACTAGGCACTGCAAAGTTGGCAGTGACAGATTCCACTGCAGCACAGTTAAAAATCTTGAAACTTGGTCGCTGCCTTTGTTGTGTGTTTCCCTGTTAGCCTGCAGCAGTCTCATTCTGACACTGCACACCGCAACAGTCTTTGGCATTACCCGATCTGAGACACTTCTAAAGCAGTCCAATAGAAGATGAAAGCCTGTTGTTTGCAGAAATTGCAAGTATTCAAGCAGCTGAGGAATCCACTATGCTTACCTCTTTTCTGTTTAATGTGATTATAGGTGATTTTGGTTCATATGGAAACCCAGTGCCATTGACGTACATTTAACTCATCATGTGCGCAATTCAGAAAGAAAATTTTGCTTCCCTTTTTGAAATTATGAAGTCCCCAAAAAATCAATATGTATGACTTACTTTATACAAAATCGTTTAAGAAAACAGAACTTTTCCTGCAGCAGAAATCAAGTGATTGAGGTTTTGGTTTTTAATAACAGCCTCCATTGTTCTTTTTTTTCCAGGCCTTTATTATGTTGTACACAAAATTTGTATGCACTTAGTATATATAACACAAAATCAATAAACACTTAGATCTTTCAAGAGACAGATTCTAATAACCATAGCTTTTCTGCTACAGCCTACAGTTCTGCTACAGCCTATGGTAGCTGGTTATGCTCATGGAAATAAGGCACTAAAGGCCTCAGCTCACAAAGATAATTCTGTGCCCAGCTGTCATTGATTTCAGTGGGAATTGGAGTTGTAAGTAAGTATTAAGAACTGAATTCTTTGCCTGAACTGGAACTGTTGTTTCTCTTGTTTTCTCCTAATAGCAAAAGGCATGCTTAGTGACTGCTGTTCTGAAAATTGAGCATGAGCAAATGGCTTGAACTTTCTGCTGTAACCACACGAAATTAAAGTATGGTGGAAACTATCTGAAAATGTTAGTGCTAGTGGGTGTTATTCATGATGCGGCTGCTTCTATAAGAGAGCAAACTCCCAACAAAATATGAGGAATTAAGATGAAAATGAGAACTAATATAACAAAGTACTGCTGCTTTCTTTGTGCACGTTTCCAGATCTATTGGATTTTCTCTCATGGTTCTGCAAAAATTGCTTTAAACTATAAAAAGGACTTCAGCAGAGCCATAGCTTTTAGGTTCTTGATTTTTCATAATTCACTCAAATGCCGGCTCAATGGCATTAAGTGGAAAAATAGAAAAAAAAATGCCTTCACTTTTCCACAGAAACAATTTTGAAAATCCATTTACATGGAAAATAAAGAGGCATTAAACCCAGTGCAAATCTGCAGCTGAATATAAAAGTCTGAAAGCATAATATTTTACTTTTTCAGATAATGCAATACAAACTGTTATTTACTTCCAGAAAGAGCTGAAGAGTTCTGAGAGCCATGGAAGGAGTGTGGGGGAGATGTTTTTCTAATTTGTAATGTAGTAAAATAACTGGTTAAATTTATTTTTTTTTTTTTTTGTGTAAACCTTAAATAAAGGCCTTCATGAGAAAATTTTAAACTGCAGAGTAGTAGTGTTTATTAAATAGCCTTTCATTTTTATTATTTCATGCTAATGATTCTCAAATAGTTCAGTCCTTGAAATGATGTAAGATTTTCACTCCTACAAACCGTATAGCATGTACCAAGCTGCAGCGTTCTAGTGAGAGTTCTGTCTAATGTTTTGCTGAATAATATTATCAACAACACAGTTAAAGCAGGAAAATAGAATGTCTGCATTAAAAGAAAAATGGGTAACCCCTGTCAGCTGAGTAAAAGAGAGTAAAAAGGGCATTTAATAATACTGCAAGTATTTAATAAAACTGTGCATAGTGTCTAACCAGGAGATCTCAAATGCTGTCAGCTGAAAGTATGAACTTGTTTGATTGGCACTAGTGAAAGTATGTTTTAGTGGTTAGGTATGTCTTCCAACTACTCAAGTACAACAGATCATACAAAAATTAAAAAGCCTGTAGATTTTCTTGAAGGTAAAAAAGGTTAGAGTGGACATTAATTTATATATATATCTAGGAAAACATGCACCACTGAAAAAGTATAGACATTGTATCTCACTGAAAAATTATAGACATTGTATCTACTCAGGTGACTTAAGCCAATGCTGAAGGATATGACAGATAAAAGAGCTCTGCCTTCTTTGAGTTCCTGTATCTTGGCTTTTCCTAGGGAAAGCGATCTTGTTCTGCCAGATTCTAAACTCAGATTTCTGTGTTAGACAAGTTTTAGCAATAAGTCACATGATATGTAAGGAAGACTGCTTTCAAAGATACACCAAAAGTCGGTGTTAGCATCCTGGTGGAATTCCCCATAGTTTCAGCTTGAATGTTCAAAAAAGTTATTTTGTCTGTGTAAAAATTTGATGTGTATTCGAGATGAATTGAATCCCTGAGTTAGAAGAAAATTGCCAAAATCTGAGAGAAGGGAAAAAAAAAAACAACTCCCACAGAAAAAAAGAGGCATTTCTACACATGTTCTTGCCAAAAGTTAGTGATATCCATTAATATTCGTATCAACAAAATATGGAGTTGTGTCCTAATGGTAGATAAAATGTATTTATAACACTAAAGAATAAGATATTCTGTGTGCCTTGCTGGGATATTGCTTCAACCAGCTGAGAAATGGCCTTATCCCAGCGTGGCACAAACTTAATAATATTTGTTGTTGTGATTATAGAGTAGTATCATGCTAACAGTAGAAAACTTAAAATGGAAAACTTAAAAATGAGAAGTGTGTTCTCTGCCAATAAAAAGAGATAAAATAATAAAACGGAATAAGTTGATGAAAAATAACTTGGTTTGATGACTGTGTTAATGTTTCTTTCTTCATGGAAAACAGTGGGCCCAGTATGGATTCAGAATTTCCTTTCTGTTATTCTTTTATACCAAGTAATTTGTAGAGACAATGTTTATTACAGTTCAACCTCTTAGTCCTTTACAATCTTTGCAACTATGATGAATTTTGTGATTTTTAAAAAATATTACCACTTCATTTTTTAACTCTACATTCATTTACACTGTGAAAATGCAGGAAACCTAGCTCTCATGTGCAAAGGGAACCCTCCAGATTCTAATGTGTATCTCACACTAGCTGGTAAACTCTTAGAATGCAGCAGGTTTACATGTTTTCTTTCATATTCAGGCTGTTTTTCTATCATGCAGTCCTACTGGAGTTACATTCTATCTCTGCCTTCATATTTGTTCTCCATTAGGAGGTTAGTTCATGTCCTTTCTAGAAATGCCAATGAAATACACATGGTGATCATTATTTAGCCAACATTGCTCAGGGCAGGCATTGAGTACATCACTACTTAGACTTAGCAGAAATCTGGAAATTAAGATGCTCTCAGGCAGCACATAGAAAAGTTCATCAGGACTTCCATCTGCCTCCATTCAGATTCATAAAATAACTACATGCAGGTGTCAACTTGAATCAGGAAGCAAAAACTTCCTCTTGTGGTTCATTGCAGCAGGAATCAGCTCTCAATAAGTAATGATTTTCAAGTGGGGTTGCTTAAAGTTAGCAACCTAAGCTACTAGTTAAATGACATGATGAAATTTTTTAACACAGGCTATTTGTGAGTAGCTCTTTTAATAATTTGCAAACAAATTATTTTAAAATATTTTAAGAGTTTGGATGTAATGGTCTGCATAAGACATAATCTTTAGAAAGATTCTTCGGTTCAGTTGAAAGATCTGTCACCTTTCACAGATGGATGCTGCTAAGCCTTCCTAAATTACTTCTGCCAAGTATTTGATCTCTGATACTAAAAACATGGCTCAGTCAAGTTTCGCTAACTTTTCCTGTTTTCAATTTATTTTCCTTCTCTCTCACTACAGTGAAAGCTACCACCACTACAAGTTTTTATTGGGGTATGAAGATCTTCTTACACTGGTACCCTGGAATACTAACAGAGAGGCTTGAGGGGCACAGGTCCTGTGTGACTTTGAAACAAAGTACATGATGGGCTGGGTTAGTGTGGGTGTCCTGGCATATAAAACCACAGAAAATTGACATGACAGCAGTTTCTGCTCAATCATCTACAGTGCAGGTGGCAGCTGCTCTAACAATATCCACTTCTCGCTCTGCTTAGCTTTTCCCAGCAGCAGCAGTGGCAGAAGTACCCCGACTCAAGCTTTCAAAAGCATGAACCTCTGGAGGAATCTGGCACAAAATCCTATTGCACCAATTCAGCTAAAGGCAAAGCAATTGCTGCCTGCAGTGGTGCATTTTTACCTTGATGAGCTACTTAGAGAAATCAGAAACTGTCCACCTGAAAACCTTTAATAAATATTTTCCACTGGTCTGATCTTGTCATTTTAGCCTGTTGGATTGCTGTCTTGCACATCAACAAGCATATAGATGTTTAGCATGAATGGATATGTTTAGCATGGCAGGAAATATTATAACAGACAAGAGATTCAGAATGCTACTGCAAAACACAGAGCATCTGGCCAATACGAAAGTGAGCTTGCCAAGAATGAATTACAAATATGCATTTAGTTCTGAAATTACTATGTTGCTGGCTTACAGATCAGAAAGTGACCAAGGTACATTCCACTGTATTCTAGCATTTAGAAACTTTCTATCCCATCTTTTGTGCCATTTGATGCTCAATTTATTATGTTCTAACCTGTTATGGGCTGGCTTAAACAAGTGTCCTTCATTGTTATATCAGATTAAATAATAATGTTGCTTATTTGTTTAATTTTCATTAAAATAGAAGTCACACTGAAAGAGAAGACTTATTGTACCTGTATCTTGAAATTTTCAGCTTTGTTTTGAATAGCCAAATGGTATTTATTAAACAAAAGGAGATCTTCATTTTGCTTCAGTTTTAACTAAGTTGTTCTCAGAACAACACCTTCCACAACTGGGACTGCAGCTTTGGACCATCCTAGGGTTATTGTAGAAGCAGCAATAGCAACAAAGGAAGGGGCAATTTTTTTTGAGAAGTACTTGGTCAACAACAATATATGAACTACAAAAATAACTGCTGTGGTAGTAACGAGATATTGTGCTTGCTGCTGTTTGAGTTTGAGTTGGATGAGTTCCGTTATGATATGGAATCCATAATTTTCTGCAGTATGCTCGGTGATATGAACTTTAGTTTTTCTTGCTTTGTACTGCCTAATATATTATCAGAATTTATAAATGTAAGCTAAAGATATTCTACAACAGAGAAGCCAAATTAATCTGTAATACAAATAATATAAATTATATATCTGCCATCAAGTAATGGACAAAGGCCATAAATAGACAAACAAAGTGTTTAAAAGCAGGGCTCATGATCCTGCTTTTTGGTCTATGGTAGCCTGTTTGGTTGTAATGCTTATTGAGTACCTCAGCTTTTCTACGTGATGAGAAGAAACAGTGCATCAAAGGAAGGTTGAGGCCATGGTAAATTAGAGAACAAATTTTCCAAGTATATTAGTCAGCAAAAGGGGCAACTAAACTCTATTTTCTCTTGAAACAATATGGAAGGATTTTAAATAATACAATTTTGCATTCAGTGTGATCAAGTTATTTCAGATGCACAAAAAAACACTCCAAAACCAACCCTGAAAGATTGCAAAACTCAGTTTTTTATTTATCACCTCACCAAAGGAGGAAGAGGAAAACAATACAGAGGAAAAATAAGACAGCAGTATTACTTGCCTGCTAGTACGGACGTGCACAACGTAAAAGTTTGATTGCTGCTTCTTTATCAATGGGATTAATTATTTTTTCTTTCTGTTCTTATGAGCCACTAAGCATAAATTAGATTTTAGAGGGGATTTGGAGAAGGCAAAAAAAGTGACATAACAAACAAGTTTAGTCACAATACAAAAGACATAGGAAAATCATGAAAGAAACTGAAACTAGTGTCTGTGTGGGAAATGCGCGAAGTATTAATTTCATAGAAGTATCGCCCTTTGTGGAGCATAAGGTCTGAAGGACACCATGAAAAGAGGTGGAGTATTGAAAAATTTTTTATGATATAGTGGCTTGAAGGCCAGGATGAACATTCAGATTTTGATCTAGATCCCAAGATTTTTTGGCTTCTTTTATTGATGTTTCCGAGTGCTCAGCAATAGAATGGGACAATACCTTTCTGTGATATTTTTTCCTTTCTTTTGATACATACCTCTTCACTATAAAAATAATTGGTTGGTACTCCTTTGAAAAAAAATGAAAAATAGCTAAAGAATAATTTTGCAAATCCAAATGGATTTCTCATGCAAATGTATTATCAGGTTTGTTTAGCTCACAAACTCCCAGATTCCAAGGGATTTATTCTCTCTAAACTACATTAAGTACTGTGACTAAATGAAAATATCACATAGTAAATCAGTATATCTTTTACTCAAACACATAATCTTATTTAGAGTTGATAATTCCTAGGTGTGACAGTATAAGTCAGCAATTTTATCGGAATAATTGGAAAGTTATGTTGAGAAAATGATGTCAATAAAGTCTTTGGAATCCATATAGCCAAACCTGTATGCTTCATGTGTATAGCCATTTTTTTTACATCAATGTATTTTATAAAAATAGTCTACTTATCTGTGAAGCAATGGCAGTTTCAATTTACAACATTTCAAGAAAACTTAAAATTATGCTTTCATGTGGATAATAGTGACTGCATTCATAAGTGCATGGTACATGTCCTGGTCCTTTGAGTTTCTGCCTCTACCATAAACTCTCTGAGGAACATTACAGAAAACAGTGTGGAACCATCATATCTATATTTCTTACAATGGCATCTGTAGGAGAGAAAGAAATACTTAAAATAGCAACAGGCACCTCTCTTCCCTATCAAAGAAAAGGCTATGGTTGGAAGTAGGTGAGATTTATTGTGTCTGGTTTTCTCCTTGAAGATGTTTTTTTCAGTCTCTCTTCAGATACAAGTAGGAATCACTCAGCTGGAGTTAGCCTTCAGTTTCACAGAGAAACCAATACTTTTTTTGTTTTCACATGACTCCAGGATTTAAGATGCTGGAATTGATGCTTCAGTTAAATTATTACTACACTTCTGGTTGATTTTTGTTTGGTTGGTTTTTTTCGAGCTTTTTTTTGTTTGTTTGTTTGGTTTTGTTCGTGGTTTTTGTTTTTTTGTTTTTTTTTTTCCCAAAGTTCAGGAACTCAATGAAGTCTGAAATTTTCATCTAATGAACAAAAAAATGCTTTCTTGCTCTGCTCCATACAGCACTATTTGTTCGGTGTTTCTGTTTGAGGAATGTATTTTAAAATAGAATATTTCTTGAATAACAGCTGCTGAATAATTTTACTTGTTCAGCTGTATCAGGAATACTGGCCACTGAGAGATCCACTGTAAATTATGATTTAATCCAAAATTCCACAGGAGAAGTTCTCAGGACAAATCCACACAGCAGCGCCTCCAAGGCACAGTTATTAAGTCGTGCCTGTCCAAAGAGAAGTGAACTCTGACATGGACAGAATGGAAGCTTTCACAGCTAGACTTCCTACAGCGAGACTGTCAACTTAAAAGCTCTTTGTTAGGGCTGCGCTATTGCAAACATTAGTTTGCAGCCATCTGCCCCAGTCTCCTCTTTATCATAGATGTGAGGCTGTAGCTAGAGGTTGCTGGGAGCAGATGAGGCAGAAAGCCAGCTACTAAGAGATAAATATTCTTGGAGAAAGGGTCTGAGAAACATCCCTACAGAACTTGCAAAAGCAAAGGAATCAGACTTTAGACATACGTGAAACAAAAAGTAAGTCACAATTTGGTTATTTTTTCACTTCCAGAATCATCTTTTATCATTAAAATACCCTTAATAACATGTAACATAGACACACTCGTACATTTATATACACATACACATATAGGAAATTTTCATGCTCACAAATTTCACAATAGGCCAAGGTACAATTACTTAATTTTGTTTGCATGTAACATGTTAAGATAGAAAAAATATACTAATAACTTTCTTTAGCTTTTGTCAATTTTAATGTTTAATAAAATTTGAGATATTTTGTTATTAATTCATTTAATGCTAGATTCTGTCCCATACTTCATGCAAGCACAGAGGAAAAGAGGAAGACATATACTTGCTTATGTTCATGCTCTGTTCTCCATCAGAAAGAAGCTGATATATCATCACCTTGTGTATGGAAAGGAAGCAGCCCAACACTTTCTTTCCTTCCTTACCACATGCTTTTTGGTGTAACTCTAGGTGTGCATCAGGGAGTGCACACAGTAACAGAAACAGAATTGCTTCTAGAGGCAGTGGAAGGAACCTGTTCCAATGACATTATAATAACGCAATGTGAATTCTATGTTTTTTTCCTCCTCCCCCAATTATTCCAGCTGTCTGTGTATGATCTATCCCAAGAATTGCAGGTAGTAGTACTCTAGTGAATGCCTTCTGGAGACAAATTTGTTTCAGGGCAAAACAGTCACTATCACCTCCTCTATGCTATTTAAAAGATGCATCTGGAGCAGGACAATAGAGAAACAATTTTTGAGGAAAAAAGGAATACATTAGAAATGCTTGTTGAAGTTGTCTGATTGGGAAAGGACTGCAGCTGAACAAACTAAATGTTTGCTGGACTGATCTTTTGCTCTTTCCCTTTTTTTATTTTTTGCTTTTGTGAAATTTCTACAAACAGCGGTCTCATTCTTTTGAACTCAAATGTTTGCTTTCTGTAGAAACCTCAAACCATTATGCAGTTTTGTAAAGCCATTTTGGATAAGCAGTCTAAATCTGTCTAAATCTCATTTCCCCCATAATGATGTATAATACATGGTTATGACATGGTGTCCACTTTCTCTCAGTTCCATTTCACTAAACAAAGACTTTATTGTGCCTTTTTATTTTTTTTTAGTATGGCAGGGATTTAAACAGACTTTTTTGCATAAAGAAAATTGGACAACGAATGTTTTAAGCTAACTTTTTCACAGAAAGGTTTTAAGCAGAAATAATTCAAACCTATTCAAATCAACAGTGGCAAGAAAATCAATGTTTTTTTTGTGATCATTAACATTACTTTTCACCCTCAGCTTGGCCATGTGTCAACACAACAACACTGCAGCTACTTTTCAAAGATTTTTGTCCTATTGTGATCTCGAGTACTTACAAGTGCATATCTTGTTCTTCCCACTGATCCTTTGTGGAGTTCTTATGAGTATGTATACTGTGCGGCATTCAGGCTTTTGTTGGCACCATAGCAACAGTAGTGAGAGACCTAGGCAAACACAGAAAATATTTTGAACTTTAAATATGGCAGCTGGGATCCTCGGTTTTCTTGCGAAGTATGAGAACAGGACAAAACCTAGGGGTAGGTTTTCCACTGAGCATACTGGAAATGTGACAGCGTTCACCCTAATGAAACACTGAAGTGCTTTAATTTCTGTGAAGTAGATAACACATATGTTTTAGTGCATTCTACTTATTGTTAGTGCTCCTATTTCTTACAACCCTGAAAAAGCTACTCATTGTCTCCTGTGTTCTCAGTGCTTCAAACTAAGGAAACGAAGCTGCAATAGCTCAAGCCCTTAGTTCTTAGTACAAAGCTGATTCCAGCAAGGTTGAATACCATGACTGCAACAATTTATTTTTTACTGCTGCAGATGACTCTCAAGTTGATAAGCAGCAGGCTACCTTTTTTCATGTTCCAATCTGACCAAGATTAAGAGAAAACTCTAAAATTAAGCTCCTATGATCCATGCTGCTATGCTTTACCAAGATGTTAGTGGTCAAGACCAAAATGTTTTTCACAGCAAAACAGACTTAAGACACCTTTCTTTAGGATTAAGCAACTTGTGAAAGAGATGATCTTAGTTTACCCTTTGTAGCTCTGGTTGGGAACACCTTCTCTCAGAATGAAGGAAGTCCTTATAGTTAGTGGCAGACATTTGTTTTTATTATTTCTTTTCACTATTTTCCATATATCTTAGTCTTCAGGGAGAGATTTTCTGGCTTGTGTTAGTGTGCCACAGAAGCATGACATATGGAAGTTCTATCCCCTAATAATGGATTTCACAATCATGGTAGATAGGTAGAGATTGAAGAAAAGGCTTGAATTTTGATGCAGGAAGGACAAAATGATCTCTAATATAATCTCAGTGATTCCTTGGTAATATAAAGATATAAACGGATGGATTCCTCTCCTATTTTCTTGTATTAAGAGTAGTGTGCAATGGATAAAGACATTCTCCTTTTTCTCTGTTGCTTTTACTTCCTTAAGACTTTCTTTCCTTCTGCTTTCCAGACTCCTGTTAAATGATTTCAAAGGCTATTGGTTTCTGTATCTTCCTTAATCTTCATGCCCAACTCTAACACCTGACCCTCTAGCAAACTTATTCACTGCTCAGCTACACTGCCATCCTCTGGTTTCTAATCTGTCTTCTGCCTTCCTGCACAATCTGTCTCTTATAAGTCTCTGCCAGTCATCACAGTTTACCTGTATTTCCCACCTTTTCTCCCTGATTTCTCCCTGGTGCTGTAACTAGAAGTTTCATTTACTTTATAAAATCCTGAATGCATCAAGCTATTCTGAAGACACCTATTTGGTTGGTCCACTGAACCAAAAAGTATTTTGGGAGGTATTTGGAATTACACAAAGTGTGGAAGCTGTGAAATTCCTCTGGAATTTAGGCTTGAGATAGATCCTCAACAGCTCAAGCATTTCAGTGCTACACAGATCTATACTGAAGGTCTGTAACTTCAGGTGTTCCAAACACAGACATTTTCTATTCAGTTTTGTATTCAAACACTTAATGTGTCAGCTATGTGTCTAAGAATATTTCAGTTTAGCAGGAGCTCTTAAATGGTCTATATTCTGCAGAGAGATTACATCCAGATGTGAATTGGCACATCTGGATGTATGCTATCATGCTGTGCCCATGTGCATGTCCTAGCTTGTTTGCTTGTTTCAGTCAGCATTAGCATGGGATTTCTGCTCTGTATTCCACTGGGACCTGCAGAAGTGTCTTATACTTCCTTATCTAGCCAGGTCTCTAGGTATGCTAGCAGCTTACAGACTTAAACCCAGTTGTCTGGTATTTAACTTTTCTGGTGACTCGTGAAAGGAGTCCTAGGACTCCAAAGAATGATTTTTCAGGAATAGACCTCAAAGACTACAAAGTTAAGAGCTTGTAGAAGGTTCTGAAAAGGCCACACTGGGTAAGAAGTTTGGCTGGAGCACTAAAAATTATTTAAGGAAAAAGAAAAACAGAAGAAGAATGTTTGGTAAATGAGAGAATTTGCCTACAGAGAAAGTGGTTTGGACTAGCCTGAATAAAATGTGGGATTCTTGTTTGTAAGTAGGCAAGTCCTATTGTATACAGTTAGAGTTTCTGAGTACTTCTTGAATGAAATTTGCATTAGGACCACAGGAGGAAAATATTCTAAAGAGAAGGGACAATATAATATTTTCATAGGAAGAACACAAGGTAAGACAGCTGAACTATCCACTGTTCAAAAAGCAAATCACAATCTTCTCTAATTAGACAACTTTTGCTTTCTTCCTTCTTAACTTCACATCTACAGCTTGCTGAGATACGAGTAGTGAAACCATTTAATGATCTGTGTGATTTAATGCTCCAAATCTTTCTGCTGGCTCGTTCGTAAACCCCTACTGTAAGTGCAAATCTGTGTGTATGAGGATTCATTTGTCACACTTGGCTAATATTTTTATTTAGGACTGCATGGGAAAGGAATCCCATCACTCTACTCTGAATTCTTAACTATGTTTCATTTTTTTATTTATAGACTTCACTGTAACTCAGTCTTGCTTTAGTACTGTATGAAAACCTAGGAACAGTTTTTCAAATAAAATAACACTGTAAAAATATCCTTGGTTTTATATATGTTTTAGATTTTTACTATTTCTTCATTGCTTGGTTGAAACATTTTTTACTCTTTTTTCTTTTTTTAAACAAAATATATATTGTCTAGACTTGAAGCCAAATTGTCCATAGTAAAAAGTATGTAAAAAGGGTAAGCAGAATCTCACTAGCTTTGGAAAAGTTGCATTGATGGTACAATAGCATTAACAATTCAATTATCAGATTCCTATGTGGAAGTATATTATTTTTTGTTTCAAAGGTTTCAAAGGCTGAAAATTGTATTTTTTTTTTTTTTGTCTTTGAATCCCGTGACATCTCACTCATGTCTTTGTACCTTGGCCTACCTGCAAAGAGGGCACAGCTTTTGTGCAATCTCAAGTTCAAATGGTCTTGGTGAGTCAATGACATCAGGTGCCACAGTTTTCAGTAATTTCAGGTTCACAGTAAAAATTAAAGCTGCTTATACAGTCTATTACCTTGATGTCCTGGTAATGAGCACATTCAAGTTTCTGATCTTGATCTTCAGGGGTCTCATTACACTTGAAAGCAGGTTGTCTCAGGGATTTAATCTCTTGACTGTCAAGATTCATTGAGGAGGCAAAGCTTCCCCACTGACGACAAGAGAAATGAAATGGCACAAATGTTCTTTTGAGGAGAGACATTCTCAGACTGTTTCATGAAGCTCCTCTCTCTACAGATATGAAAGATGTTCTGAAAGAAATGTAAACATTACCTCTACATAGCAGTCTATCTACACTAATTGCTACTTCTAGGAGCAGTAGCTAGGTGATGATAGATGCAAAAGCAGAATGAAGAGGAAAAAAACTGCAAGCAGGAAACACTTTGCTACAAAAACCTGTCCAAGAAAAATGAGTGAAGATAAGAACTATATCTGGTTTTAGCTTACAGTTGGCTTTCTATATTTTCTGTAGGGCTTTCAGATATGACAGTGATTAATAATATGAATTAGACTACACCCTCTTTCAAAAAATTACATGAAGATACAGGAGATACAGGTTACGTACTGGACAAACGGCTGTAAAATCTCAGGACAAACTGTAGGCAGCTATAAAAATGAACAAAAGAAAACATTTTTTAATCCAGTTAGGTTTCGAAAATCACTTCTGCCTTATAAGTAATTATTAATTACACCTCCAGGACCTTATCAACAAATATAAATCATATACACAAACCATTTTTTTTCTCATGGACCCTATAAAATTTGTGCTTTTGGCTTTTTTCTTTACCCTTTGAACTGTATATAACATTGTTACTGGCTCATCCAGTTACCTTGAGATGTTATTTGCACTCATCAGATTTCAATGCAATTATCATTTTAGACCAGATAGAGAAATAAATCATTCCTATTTTGCGTGAGGTGTTGACATTTATTGATTTAATGTTCTTGTGAAGCCTTTCAGGGAAGCAGTTTTAAAATGCAAAATCAAATGACTGGAAATTAAGAGATAACATTGTAGCAAATTCAGATATGTTATCATTATGAAGTTTGCAGGGAAACAATGCAATAAGACAGACTTTCTGAAAATTTGCAGCGTCTTTGCTGCTAAAATCCCCCCTTTTTTTTGCTTTATAGTGTGATTTGCCTTTTTTTTTTTTTTTTTTGAAAAAAATAGTAATTCCACTCTTGCTTACAGTTTCCTTCTTGATGAACACAGTCAAAATTATAAAACATCTATTGGTAAACATAACAAACTCAGTGTAGGTATGGATTGTTTGTTTCCACTTCACCATGCAAACTTTGTCTGAGTTAGTAGCAACAAGAGGTTAAAAACTGCAAATAACCTAGTATGGGAAGGAAAGAAAAGATGAATCTTAAACATAAAGCGTTGTCTTTGGTTCAGAACGTTTTTGTCTTACTTCTGGCAAAGACAATGTCCTTAAGCAAATCAATTGTTCTATACTCACTTTTTTCCACATGTAGACTGGGGCTTTTCTTACAAAACAAAACACTCAATTAGTGTTGTGAAAAGTAAGCTGTAATTGATGCAAATCATTATTCTAATGGAAACTCCTCTTACAGGTGTAGACATACACACATAAACATATGCAGAAGATTTTTTAAAAAGGTTCTAAATATCTTTTCCACTTTCCACAAGCATATGAGTTCTTCAGCTATTAGATTTGCACAGATTCAAATAAGTCCCCCAGAAGAAGGATACTGTAAGCTGTATTAAAAGCTGTAGCTATAAGTGATTAGGCTAGATGAACTTTCCTGAAGGTTTTGAATCACTAAAAATTGCTAACAGCCTTTTTTAACTATTGTAATATTCCAGAAGCATAATGACAGATTCCTACATGTAATTTAGCAATTTGTTACTCCTTGTAGCTTTCATAGTCCTTATTTATGTGCTATCAAGTTTCTATCAACAGCTCTTTTCTGCCAAAGATTTTTTTTGTTTTGTTTTGTTTCTCTTTCCCTTTATATAAACCTTGCAAGTTTTACCTTTAGGGAAAAGAAGTGATCCAGGTGTGTGGCCTCTTGTCTAATCATAAATTACCTGTGCTGGGTCTACATTTCAAAAGGGATATGCTTCCAGGATTTTTCTGTCTGTTTGTTTGTTTATTTGTTTTTGTTAAAGTAACCTTCAAATTCTATTAAGCTGTCTCAGACAGGGAGAGCTGTCTAAAATCTTGTAATAAAATGAACCTGCTCCTTTCTAAGATTCTTGCTGGTCATACTGCATGAGCAGTGTTCAGAAAATGGAGCTTGGACTGCTACTCTGTGGAAACTTTCTGCATAAACTGCATGTTTTAATTCAGAACTAGTCTGTTTTGCCGTCCATGGCAGGCTCAGATCGTGTAGTATTTGAGTTTAGAAACTAGTATACTAGTTTGCTTAACACGCTTGGCATTTCAGAGAAGCAGGGTGAAATCCACAAAAGAAAGTAAATGATGGGGAAATATGAACAGTTGTGCAGAAAGGCAAAGTGAATTCTTGGGGGTGAACCTCAACCTGCAGGCTGATATCTGAGTTCAGAAAAAAAAAGTCACTGCTGGAATTAGGCTTTTCTGTCCTAGGCCTCAGCCTCTGCACAGAGGGTTGTAACAACCCCAGGGTTGCCCATAAGAAGCTTTAACAGTACTGATTATCCATTGTGTAGAATTCTTTATTCACCACAAAGGACTTGCTATCTTTTCTGATGTTAGAGTTGGACACGAGGCCTGAAAAGCTCCCTTGTGATCAAATAACTTCCTCTGAGGCTTACAGTCCTCTGTAACTCTGGTGCCATCTTTCAAACATTGAAGACAAGATTTAAAAAGAAGGGTACTTGAAGCTGCAGATAACAGGGCAGTGATTAGCAAGAAGTGTTGTATTAGATTCTGGACTTAAGATATATGACTGGAGCACCTCCTGTATAAAGATAGGCTGAGAAAGCTGGGTCTGTTAAACCTGGAGAAGAGAAGGTTGCATGGAGACCTCATAACAGTCTTGCAGTATCTGAAGGGAGCTTACAAGGGTGCTGGGGAAGGACTCTTCATTAGGGACTGTAGTGATAGGACAAGGGGTAATGGGTTCAAACATTAACAGGGAAAGTTTACATTGGATATAAGGAAGAAGTTCTTTATTGTAAGGGTGGTGAGGCACTGGAATGGGTTGCCCAGGGAATTTGTGAATGCTCCATCACTGGCAGTGTTCAAGGCCAGATTGGACAGAGCCTTGGGTGACATGGTTTAGTGGGAAGTGTCCCTGCCCGTGGCAGGGGGGTTGGAACTAGATGATCTTAAGGGCCTTTCCAACCTTAACTATTCTATGATTCTATTCTATGATTCTATGTTCAATGTGCCATTTGAATTAACTATCTAGGGGAAAACCTTTTAAAACCAATTTTAAAAGAGCACCTGGGCTCATATGTTTTTGTGTCTTGGCTCACATGTAAATATTCACTTATTTTGAGACCAGAACCTTGATTGTTTCCTTTAGCTTCACTTTTTGTTGCTCAGAAGGGTTGGGATTCTGTGAATATTGAAACCAGTGACTGGCTATGGTGCTTATCTTACAATTAAACCTAGGCTGAAATTTGATAGCATATCTGCATTTTCAAAGTGACAACTCCCCCTTTACCTGCACTTAACTAGGAGCTAAAACAGCCTGAGGGTGTTTCTGTCTTCCCTACCTGTGCAAGTTTACCATGTAAAGGAGTGGAGGAGTTCCTTGTATCCTTTTCTTCTTTCTCTGAACATTAACCTGGGTTTTAATTTTAATGAGGAGTTGGTGATTCAATCACCTCAGCCTTTTATTTACATAGAAATACATCAAACAGAAGAAAGGGTGAACACTATTATTTCTTTTCATACTAGAAACAGGGAGAATATATCTGTAACTAGAAAACTGAAACCAAAGTGTGTACCAAAAATATTCAAAGGCATTAAAAATTGAACAGCCTTCTTCCCACTTAGTACTATGCATATACAGAATAGGAAGCAAACGGAACAATGGTTAGGCTTGTTTTATTTTGGGAGCAACAAAACGCATTGAGAGGCAAAAGCAAGCAAATCAAAGTCAGAGACAAGATACCCGGAAAGGGAAAAAAACAAAGCCTTGCTAAATACATGTTCAATAGTCAACAATTATATTTATTTATTTATTGAGATGAGTACCATCAGGGTGGAGGTATATTTTTTATTTACAGAATGTTTTCTGTTGGACCTGCTGTCCTTGATAGCAGCTGTTGTTCCAGACTGAAGAAATTGATAAATAAAAAAACCCAATTTATTAGAAAGGATTGGAGTAAGCAGCCAAGGAGTGCATTTCAATAACTTATTAAAGGCTTAGAAACTGTATTCCTGTGTCTGATGTGCTCTGCTACTTATTTTTCATTCACTTTTTTACTCTCCTTTCTGCCAATGGAAAGTTGTATTTTTCTATAATTACCACAAGAAAATCTTTCTTTGGCAACACACGTAGTGATTAGTCGCATTTCCTTCATTGCAATAGTGGGTGGCTTTTGGGTATCCTTTCTATATATAGCCTTCAATTTTCTGTATTACAGGCAGTACTAAATAGTTTGCTGTAGTAACAAAGATTAGCTACGTATGTTACCAAGCTGGAGTTCTCAGGCTGCCTGGGATCTTTCTGAGGCTTATGCACCTCTTTCTTAGGGGTCTGCATAGCTATCATTAACAGTGAAAGAAATGCCATCTACCTATGAGAAAAAATTGTGCTTAAAGTGTGCAACTTAGAAAGAAAGTCTTGCTTGACTCTCCTAAATTTGATAGCTTAAGCACTGGATGAGTCATTCTGCTCGTTACAACTGGGACCATCAATAAAAATGGTAATGCAGAAAATGCAGTCCTTTAGGCAAGAACAGAGAGGGTGAAGCAAACTGCCAGGCTGCTGGGGTTTAGGGCAGATCTGGCTATTGAATCTCTGGTATGACTCTAAGCCACACTGTTCTATTTAAAACAGGAAAGAAATATTCAAGACTGCTGAGCTTAGGCTTTGAAAAACATAAGTACCAATTATACATAAAGCCATTTCTCTGTGTATGATAAGAAACCACAGAATTCAGTATGTGGGTATGACCTGTGGTTTTAAGCATTGTATTTGCTGTGAATACCTATTAGAAATCCCTTGCCTAAACCCTGAGGGTGCTGTGCTTTCTCCACAGCACCACAATATGCCAGGAAACTTACTTTGTTAAGGCTTGTCGATGTAAAATGGTATCCCCACACATTTCTCTCTACCAGGTCTCAAAAAGCTTTGCGCATATCTTAGAAAACTGAGCTACGGCGCAGGCTATTGCAAGAAGAGCTGGACACCCTAGTGGCCACAAAAGAATGTGATGCTTATTAGATTACTCATTTTTCTTACATTATAAGTCAGATTAAAAAAGAAGGCTACTTGAAACTGTAGATAACACAGCGAGATTAGCAAGATGACTGAACTACAAGACCTTTTAGTAAGACTGTACTTACCCATGAGAATTTTTCCCAGCTGCCTTTGTGTCTTAGTTGGCTTTGGATACCTAATGAACCCTGCTGAATCCTTGCAGATATATCTTCGTTGTACCTATTGCTAAAGATGACTGCCACAGCCACCTCAGCAGTTATGGCTGACCTGGTCATCCTGTAGATCTCTGCAGAGTTCTTTCCATGTTCTCACTTTCAGATTCCCTGTATTAATTTTATGTGTTTAGATGATGGGACATGCTCTAGTAAAGTGGTTGTTACATTCTTTCTACTCACCCTGTCCTGAAATTTATTCAAGCAACATTTCCATGGCATTTCTGTACTCTAAGGCAGGAGCAGGAGAAAAGAGTCAGAAGACACAGAGGTGATAATCAATATTGTCAGAGATATAAAATGCAGATTTCTCTCAGTGGTGAATATGGGTATTACTTTTTCTGACAATGTGTAAGAACTGACCATGATATTACAGGTAGTGAATTTAAATACACAGCACCTGAACTATGTTCTCTATCTCTGTACACACATATATGCATTATAGAATTGTCTGGGAGATTCTGCCACCATGCTTTTTCCCATATAAGTCAGTAGAAACCAGAAACAACTTCAAAGGTTAATATTCCTTTAAGGAAGAACGAAATTTATAAGATTTGGCCTCATTTAAATGCTACTTAAATACGAAGAGCAATATCCTATAGCAACGAGACTCTGTGCCAACTGAGGATTGGGTCCAAAGACTACAGTCATCTAATTTGCAGTACTCGAGGCTACATCTTAATAAGACCATCTGGAAACTGAAGCTGTTTCAGAATAGGGATATCCACTTTTCCAGTGCAGTTTTATGCTAATTGTAATCAGTTAGTGTGTGTTCTGTTCTAGCAGCCTGTTAGTTTCTAGTTGGAGATTGTTTTTAATCTATAAAACTCTAGGACTGATGTGGGTGAAGGGATAGAAATAGTTAACGAAATGGATTCAGGTGTTATCGCCCTGGTCCGGCTTAAGCCCTGGGAAAAGTGAAGAAAACACCAGGTGCTATTGCCCTGGTCAGGCCTAAGCCTTGGGAACTGTAAAGACAGCAATGAAGGGTAAAGATAGGTTAGCAAAACAAATAGACAGTTTGCAAGATAAAGCAGGATGTGCATCTCAAAGATGGACCAAACAATGTGAATATTTGTAACCCTTAGTAGTTTTGCTAAATCGGGATGGTAAGTGACTGAGAGTGGAAAGTTACTGCTTAGCACTTAGTAGACTATAAAAGGGATGAGAGATGTGAAATAAATGATTTCGTTTGTAACCAGAAACAAGGCTCCTGCCTTACCCTCCACAGACTAGGTTGTCTGCTGCTGGTGTAATATATCTAGAATTAACCTGAAGGTTTTGTCCCTAAGTGATTTGCGACTTGGTTACCTCAGAGAATTATACAAAACCTATCTTAATTTTACCAGCATATGAGAAAGAAATAAAATGAAAGATTTAGCATGAGCAAATGTTATTATAGCTTTCATCATGAGGTCAGATAACTGTCAATTTTGGTTTATGTGGATTTTACTTTTGATAGTGTGTCAGATAATCCTCATAAAAGTACTAGGGAAGTAGATAGTGTCTTCACAGGAACTGAAACATGTATGCAAATTATTTTCAGGTAAATGTATTCTTTCTAAAACAGGACAATTAAAAATAATGCAGGTACAATTTCTAGACATTTAATTCAGGATTCTTGAGTCACTTGAAGATGGATTTTCATTGAAAGCTCAATCACTGCATGGATGTCTCCCTTTATTACTAGTGGGAAACTGCAAAACCGAATCACTCACCCCGTAGATTAACTGGAGGACTAAAAGCATATTCCTAGCTGAAGAAAGAATGAAATGAAATAAAGAGCAATTTCTCAGAAGCCAAGGGAGTAATATCAGTTCAGAAAACATATAAGGGATGTTACAACAGTGTCTGGTGTAAAGCTGTAAATGCTATGCAGGTTTATTTGCATACATAAAGTATATCTGTGAAGGGTCGACAGATGACTTTGTTGACCTGGCCTATATAAGTACTCTTTCTGTTTATACCAGGGATAAAGAGAAACCTAAATCTGTATTTGTCATTGCACTGAGTATAGATGACAAAGGTGAAAAAGTATGTGCATATATAAACATTAGCAAACAACAAGCTGATGTAAATTTCCATTTAATTTCCTATTTTTGTTCATAAATTGAATTACCTTAATCCCTAAATTCAGGGCCAAATTGTCCCTTAAGATTTGGGAAATAAGACGGGAAATTAATCTTTCTTTTCAAATGGCTTAGAGTTTCTCAATTAGGCATATTATAATAATGAAAAGAGAATGTACTTGTCTGATGTATATGGTAGTTTGCCCTTCTGAAATACAATTCAGGTAGTCAATATCTGAGCTGTGTCAGAGCAGTGGAGCTGTAATTAACAGTGTTATACATTCTACAGGGAGGGGATTCAGATTACGCTGTGCAGAGCTCTTGTGGCTGTCCCAGCTGCCATAATGGTGAATCTACACTCACTGTTTTAAAAGGGTCTGATTTAGGTTGTGTTGAAGGCAGGGAATTCAACACCTTCTCCTCTCTTTAGTAGGGAGTTCTAGTGAATACGAAGAACCATGATACTATGGCACATAAAATGACATCAAGAAAGGTCCTGTCTTCTCTTCCATCCAGGAATTATAGTGTTTGCATTAGATCTTGTGAGTCTGCATAATAATATTTTTCAACACAGGTTTTGAATTGGGTGTTTATTCTAGTGAAGGATACACTGCATGAGAACAGTAATAGCACCCATTCATGATGCAGTGATGCTCTGTATCAAGGCCACTTCATTTTAAAGGTATGTACATAATAGAATCATAGAATGGTTAGGTTTATACATGCTTGCTCAGTGAACCAATTTCTTTTTTTGTAGAGACTGAGTGGATGGAGAATTGCACAAAGCTTTATTTTCTGTCCTTAGAATAAAATTCACAATGTCGGAGTAAAGCTCAGCATTACACAAGTGACAAATTTGTGTGTAGCTGAGGTTCTGAGAAGATAAAATTTTGACCCTAATGTGACAGCCTAGACTGTGAAAAGCTTTTTATAAGACTGCTGTCACTAGCAGCTGGGGGACTTTCAGCTCCTTTGTGCTGTATGTGGAGCATGCAGTAATCAATTGTTTAACGTAAGTACTGACCTTTTTGGCCTGTCTTCTGGATCTATTGTGAAGAGTTGGACTGCAAGGTTACAGGCTCTTTAGGAAAGACAGGCCCAGTAGGCGGGGAGGGAGAGTTGCTATTTATGTTAGGGATAGGCTGGAGAGTATGGAACTCTGTCTGGGGAGAGGTGAGCAGTCAATAGAGAGTTTGTGCATGAGGGTTAAAGAGACAACAGTAAAGGGAGCCATTATTGTGGGGAACTGCTACAGACCGCCTGACCAAGACGACTCGGTGGATGAAGCGCTCTATAGACAGATTGGAACAGCCTCACACTTGCAGGCCCTAGTCCTCATGGGAGACTTCAACCACCCTGATATCTGTTGGAGGGATGGTATGACCCGGCACAAGCAATCCAGGAGATTCCTCAATTGTGTGGAAGACAACTTCCTTCTGCAAGTAGCAGAGGAGCCAACAAGGACAGGTGCCACCCTTAACCTCGTCCTCACCAACAGGAAAGGGCTGGTTGAAGATGTGACACTCCAGGGCAGCCTTGATTGCAGCAATCATGAGATGGTCGAATTCAAGATCCTCAGGACAGTGAGAAGAGAGTGCAGCAAGCTCACTGCCCTGGATTTCAAGAGAGCAGACTTTGGCCTCATCAGGAATCTGCTCAGTAAGGTTCCATGGGATATAGCCGTAGAGGGCAGGGGGGCCCAAGACTCTTGGTTGATATTCAAGGATCACCTGCTGCAAGCTCAGGAGTGGCACATCCCTACTAGAAGGAAGTGCTGCAGGAGAGCCAGGAGACCTCCTTGGATGGATAAGGAGCTGCTGAGGAAAATTCAAAGGAAAAAAGAGGCTTACAAAATCTGGAAGCAAGGACAGGAGGCCTGGGAAGAATACAGGGATGTTGTCTGGGAAGCTAGGGACCAGCTTAGGAAAGCGAAGGCCCACTTAGAATTGAACTTGGCTAGGGATGTTAAGGATAACAGGAAGGGATCCTATAGGTACATTGCAAATAAAAGACAGGCTAGAGACAACATGGGCCCTATCCAGAAGCTGTTGGGAAAACTGGCTACCCTGGATTTGGAGAAGGCTGAGGTTCTTAATGACTTCTTTGCCTCAGTCTTCACTGGAAAATGCTCTGACCATACCACCCAAGCCTTGGAAGGCAGACGCAGGGACAGTGAGAATGAAGACCCTGGGTCCACTGTAGGAGAGGGTCTGGTTCATGACCATCTTAAGAACCTGAATGCATACAAGTCCATGGGACCTGATGAAATCCATCCGTGGATCCTGAAGGAACTGGCAAATGAAGTTGCTAAGCCACTGTCCATCATACTTGAAAAATCATGGCAGTCAGGTGAAGTTCCTGACGACTGGAAAAAGGCCAATATAACCCCATTTTCAAGAAGGGGAAAATGGATGAGCCGGGGAACTACAGACCAGTCAGCCTCACCTCTGTGCCTGGCAAAATCTTGGAGCGGATTCTCCTGGAAGGCATGCTGAGGCACAAGAAAAACAACAAGGTGGTTGGTGACAGCCAGCATGGCTTCACTAAGGGGAAATCCTGCCTGACCAATCTGGTGGCCTTCTATGATGGGGCTACGGAAGTGATGGACAGGGGTAGAGCAGTTGATGTCATGTACCTGGACTCGTGCAAAGCATTTGACACTGACTCACATGACATCCTTGTCTCTAAGTTGGAGAGAGTTCAATTTGATGGGTGGACCACTGGGTGGATAAAGAATTGGCTGGATGGCCACCCGCAAAGAGTGGTGCTCAACGGCTGAATGCCCAGCTGGTGACACTGGAGACCAGCAAAGAGTGGTGTTCCTCAGGGATTGGTGTTGGGACCGGTCTTGTTCAACTTCTTTGTTGGTGACATGGACAGTGGGATTGAGTGCACCCTCAGCAAGTTTGCCGATGACACCAAGCTGTGTAGTTTGGTTGATACATTGGAGGGAAGGAATGTCATCCAGAGGTATCTTGACACACTTGTGAGGTGGGTTGATGCCAACCTGATGAAGTTTAACCATGCCAAGTGCAAGGTTCTACACCTGGGTCGAAGCAATCCCAGTCACAGCTACAGGTTGGGCAGAGAAGTGCCTCAGAGCAGCCCTGTGGAGAAGGACTTGAGGGTGTTGGTCGATGAGAAAACAAACATGAGCCAGCAGTGTGCGCTTGCAGCCTTGAAAGCCAACCATATCCTGGGCTGCATCAAGAAGAGTGAGACCAGCAGGTCGAAGGAGGTGATCCTGCCCCTCTACTCTGCTCTTGTCAGACCTCACTTGGAGTATTGTGTGCAGTTCTGGTGTCCTCAACACAAAAAGGACATGGAACTGTTGGAGCAAATCCAGAGGAGGGCCACGAGGATGATCAGGGGACTGGAGCACCTCCCTTATGAAGCTAGGCTGAGAAAGTTGGGGCTGTTCAGCGTGGAGAAGAGAAGGCAGCGTGAAGATCTCATAGCAGCCTTCCAATATCAGAAGGGGGCCTATAAGGATATTGGGGAGGGACTCTTCATGAGGAACTGTAGTGAGAGGACAAGGGGTAACGGATTCAAACTTAGGGGAAGTTTAGATTGGATATGAGGAAGAAATTCTTTCCTGTGAGATTGGTGATGCACTGGAATGGGTTGCCCAGGGAAGTTGTGAATGCTCCATTGCTGGTGGTGTTCAAGGCTGGGTTGGACAGAGCCTTGGGTGGCATGGTTTAGTGGGAGGTGTCCCTGCCCGTGGCAGGGGGATTGGAACTAGATGATCTTCAGGTCCTTTCCAGCCCTAACTATTCTCTGATTCTATCACTTGCTACAGACCAAGTTTTCTGATGACCCACAGAGGATATGAGTTGTTATGAGTTCTGCTAGAGAGTCCCAGTTATTCACTTTGGTCAACAATGGCTAGTGATTTTCTTTCTAGAGTCCCGAGATTAAGCTTTCGTATAATTTCCTGAGGTGGTATCTATTTCACCACTTTGCCCACCTATCTTTCACTTCTGTTGGTTGCTCATAAAGACTCAATCTGTTCCCCTAAGTTTCTGATCCATTTCTGTTCAGTCTTCAATTAGGGGTAAAGTAGTAAGAAAGTAATCTCTGAACAAGGCTAAAATACTGAAATAATAATAAAATAAAAAAAAAAAAAAAAAAGCAAAACCAAACCAAACCAACCAAACAGAAAAACCCAATCAAACAAAAAACCAACCAACCAAAGAAACCCCACCACTTTTGTGTGTGGGTGTATAATTTTTGCGCTAGCGCAGCACTCTGGGAGAGATGACATACTTAAAGAAGTAGTCCTCCAGGAGAGAAACAGGGTGGGCGGTGCTGATTTCCTCTCTCCAGTGACTAGCGATAGGACAGAAGGAAACAGAATGAAGCTGCATCAGTGGAGGCTCAGGTTGGACTTTAGGAAAAGATTCTTTACTAAAAAGTGTGGTTGGACACTGGAACAGGCTCTAGGGAAGTGTTCATACCACCAAACCTGCCAGAACTCAAGGAGCATCTGGATGATGCTCTTAGTCATATATTTTAATTTTAGGTAGTCCTGTGAGGAGCAGGGAGTTGGATTTAATGGTCTTTATGGATCCCTTCCAACATGAGGTATTCTGTGATTCTACAGTTCTATGATTTTAAGTGGTAAAAAACCTCTGCGACTGAATAGTAACGCCTTTCCTTCCTCACCTTATTTTTATTTCTCCCTAACGCACAAAGAAAAAAGAAAGAATGCAAGAAGGTAGTCATCATAGTTTTAATTGTAATATATATCAAATTATAGCATATATCTAACACATCTAATATGTATGTATTGATTAGTGTATATAATAGAAATATCTAATATCTGATACTTAGTTCATATATAATTACTGTATATTTACTGTTATGCCAATGTATTAATCTACTAATATATCTGTAGTGTAGAAACTTATGTACTTCTACTCTATCCAAGCTATTGCAGCAGAGAGATAGCAAACAAATTAGGAGTACTGAAAATGAACTGTAAAAAACAGTGCTGAAAAAAGGGTCATGTAGATTGTAATATCAGCTGAATTACCAGACACGTGCAAACTCACTCTGGTGACTACTTTGATCAGGAAGATAGATTCTTTAGTCCTGTTTTCATCTTTGTTACTCCTTTGCATAATAACAGATTGTGCAGGTAACTGTATTAAGTGTTCAGCAAAGATTATTAAAAAAACAGTTCCACTTCTGCAGTGACAGACCAGATGTCTGCTTTTAAGACACAGAGTAAAAAACCTATTCTTTGTGTAGCTGAGCTCTATTTTAGCATTGTGTTGACACCGCAATGAGGGCATTTTCTTTCCTTTCTTCTGAATGGAATTCTTGATGATCGGCCTGGTTATGCTTTCAATAGAAAAATACAGTGATAACCAAAGTGGTAAATAGATGATATAAAATGCAAAAAGATCACTTAGTTACTAAAACCATGTGGGTTAACTTTTAATTCCCTCCTAGCCCTGCTTCTTAAGGTTGAAAATTGTGCTGGTACTATGACAGATTAATCGGTATAACAAAAACCACTATTGCTACAACTGAAGCACCTCCCGCATGAAGACAGGCTGAGAAAGTTGGGGCTGTTCAGGCTGGAGAAGAGAAGGCTGCGTGGAGACCTCATAGCAGCCTTTCAGCATCTGAAGGGGGCCTATAGGGATGCTGGGGAGGGATTCTTCATGAGAGACTGCAGTGATAAGACAAGCGATAATGGGTTCAAACTTAAAGAGGGAAAGTTTAGATTGGATATGAGGAAGAAATTCTTTACTGTAAGGGTGGTGAGGCACTGGAATGGGTTGCCCAGGGAAGCTGTGAATGCTCTATCGCTGGCGGTGTTTGGGGCTGGGTTGGACTGAGCCTTGGGTGGCATGGTTTAGTGGGAGGTGTCCCTGCCCATAGTGGGGGGGTTGGAACTAGATGATCTTAAGATCCTTTCTAACCCTAACTATTCTATGATTCTATGATTCATTTCAGTGCATTCAAATTGAATCTGCTTAATCAATGTTTTTGTATGATAAAAGAACTTCAGGCATTTTGTCTACACTTGTCTCTTACCCGTATAAGTGTGTATTGAGGAGTGTATTGAGGAGACTTTTAGAAGTTATTAGCATGCAGCATCAAATGAGATGTCAAAATCAGCTGAATTAAACAACAATCAATGTAAAAGAATTGATGGTGGTTTTCAAATAAATGTACAATACACAGAAAAAGAGTAATTTTTAATATCAGAAAAGTGAAGAGGACATGGAAGCATGCTGAGATGAGCTCAGAAGGGAGATTTCGGAACCCAGTAGCAAAGTGCTAATGTTACTGCTTGCTTAACAAGTGAGAGCCATAGAGAGAAATGAACCAAATTGCATAGAACATAAAAAAACCCTGCAAACCAGAAGCATCTGAGAGGCACTATGACGAATTATTAGGCCTGAATTTCTACATGAAAAATTAAACAAAACCTCAATTACCTCAGTTTATGATTTCCAATCAGAAACTTTTAGAATTTTTTAAGCAACAAATCTTTTTATGTACTTGACTTGATAGTAACAATAGATGCAAAGCAATGATTTAAATGCAGGTATGCCATGCTAAGACAACATTTCTTCATGACTTGCTGTTGTTTCTTTGCATATTGTTCAAAAATTGTGTGTGAGGACATTGGTATTCTTACTATTTAAACATGATTAAACAAGGGAAGTTTAGATTTGATATAAGGATGAAGTTCTTTATTGTAAGGGTGGTGAGGCACTGGAATGGGTTGCCCAGGGAATTTGTGAATGTTCCATCACTGGCAGTGTTCAAGGCCAGATTGGACAGAGCATTGGATGACATGGTTTAGTGGGATGTGTCCCTGCCCGTGGCAGGGGGGTTGGAACTAGATGATCTTAAGGTCCTTTCCAACCCTAACTATTCTATGATTCTACGATTCTATGATGGCTTGTGTATTTGAATACTGCAAAGTGCCAGCTTTTTACTGCCAGTGCTCTTCATGCGCTCTTTGCTTCCTTCTTCTCCGCTTCCGGCTTTTTCATTTTGAATCTATATAGCAAGATTTCTTGACAAAATTTTTCTGTTGTGAAGATTACAACCTGGAGATTATTACTCCCATTTAAAAACCACCACTTTGTATAGCTTTTCTTTCACAGCGTTCAGTCATTTTATGCTGTGTTACACTTTTCTGCTCTTGCACCCTTATTTTCACAAAGGGGAAAATCAAAAAGATAAGTAGGATACTGGAACATAAAAACACATGAGACATGAAAATAAAAACAAGCTCTTTAATAGCTATAGGTAAAAAGAGCATTTTAGGCCTAACACAGAATAATAATGTCTCTTCAAGACAAGGGGTTTATATCTAAATCAAAGAAAATGGAAGAAAACCTACTGATTGATAACAGTAAGCATCATGAAAAGAGACGTTTTGATAAGTGACTTTATCATCCATTTTTTGAAGAGGATAGATAATGGCTTTGTTTGTGATATCAGAAAAAATTTGGAAGATAGGACAGAAATAGGGACGAAAGACTAATAACTCAATGAAATCTCATGCCTTGGGATATCCATTATGTCAGTTATTTATATGCAGTGTAAATATGTGGATTTAGTTTTATTTCAAATTATATTTGTTTTATGGCAAACCCCCCCCCCCAAGAACTTATTACCCTATTGTCTTCATTCTGTCAGGATAACAAGACAAAGTACAGAAGATCAGTAAAACTTCTGCATTCCTGAACAAAGCCCCTTCTCAGTTCTTCTTTTCCACACTCAGATGAAGGAAAAGATGTGGAAGAGTATAACACATTTCAAGCTTTTTTTCTGAAGCGTTCTCAAAGTGCCTAGAAGCTTATTGAGACTTTATAGAAGTTCCCATAGTCTTGGGCCTTCTCTAATCTTAGGGGATCAAGGCTGCCCTGAACTTACAGACAATGCACTAAGCTCTATTCTTCTCCCACTGCTAAACCACTTGCTTTTGGGGACTAGTGTAAAAACCTCCTTGCCCCTTTTCAACCAGAGCCAGCCCACGCCATGTCAGCATGAAGCATAGGCAGAGCAATCTCATACTTGTCTGCAGTGCGCCAAGCTGCTGATGGGATTGGAGAAAAGGTAAAAGAACAGAGGCCAGAGAAGTAACAGGGGTGACACACATAACTTATGTTGCCAGCACAAGACTTCTTTCAGTCAGGTGTTTTGAATTCCTGGTGCTAGATATGGATCTAAGAGTGCATCTTAGTGGCTGTAGCCTTGTAAATGACCTAAGATGTATTTTTAAAACATTCTTAGTTTATAAACAAAATTGTTCTTCTTTAGTAATATAGTGCATTGACTAGTTATTATGTCTGGAACATAACACATTGGTACTGTTGTAGGTATTGCTGACTTCAGCCTCTTTTTTTACATTATTTAGCCAAGAACATTTGTGTTTACAAAAGCTGCATTGAATCTCATGACATGAGTGTACATGACTGGTGTGTTGAGATGGTCATTTAAGATGCTTTTCCCCTAACTAGAAAACTTCATAGATAAGAAAACACCTACGCTATCTGCAATGCAATCCTGCCAGTTTACAAATTAAATGCATGTACCTTGCCATAATTTCTTTCATGAATTTATATTTCCTTTAAAATGGGCTAGGGAAAAAATGAGAATGAGGTAGGATAGCTTCATATTTGAGAGAGGAAGTGACAATGAGAAAGTAATTTCAATATTATGCCATGCCTGCTAGGCTGGATTTAAAAAAAATAATCACAACTGCAGGTTTTCTTCCCCTTTTTTATCCACTTCTGGAAGTGTCCTGTGCAGTATCCTTCCCAGTAATATGCATTTTTATTTGGTTAATTTACTTCTTTTCTACTGGACAATGCTCTATAGTTAACAACAAGGGATTTGGTGAAGAAAAAAAGACATATAGACATTAAGAACTTCCATATAGGAAACAACAGGATTAGCCTGATTTTTCAAAAAGGATACATTGCAAAAGTCTGAAGCCTAGCTGAGGAGTGTCTATTTGTGATCTTTTATATCCTGTTTACCAGATGTTGTCTGCTTTTCAGTAATATATGGTTCCTATAGCAACTGTAGCAAAATATGATACACATAACATAATAATGAAAAAAAAAAAGAAGGAAAAATCCAGTATATTTTAGGAAAAAAAGCATGATATGCCCAAAGCACCTTTCATATCTCTAGCACTTACAAGTACGTGTGACAGCATGTTTATGAAATATTTCAATGAATGCACAGTTCAGCTGATTAAATTTTGACAAAATATAAAAGACAGCAAAATTGTTGAATGGTCCAATATGCTCACATTCATGAAAATTTGCACTGAGTTCAGCTGAAATCAAAATCTACTCCAAATAAGCTTTTGCTCTCCACTTATTCAGAAAAATCTAAGATAAGCAGGCTGTGTAAGGAGCATTCATATAAAAAGAGCAGAACATTTTAAGCAGCACTCAAAGTAGATTTTTTATTGGGTTTGTAGCTGTGTGGCAGCAATATAATTACAGCCCGAATAACTTTATCTGCAAAAGAGCACAGAACACTTGAGTGTCTGGTATAATTAAGACAGTATGTGGCTTCAAACAAGGATGCGTTCACTACCTGCCAGTGAAATAATAATGTAATGTGCACTGAAATAGTCACTGAGACAGTGTCCAAAGGTTCCTGCAATGTGGAAAACCCCCATGATTTATAATATAAGAGGGACTTTAATCTTGTGGCCGTTATTTGAATACTAGACTGCAGAGACTGAGTGTAAGGTAATTCACCAAAACTTGCAATGAAAAGTTTTAGCTGAGGTCAAAACCTTGGAAGGCAATTATGATAAATAAGATTTTAGCAAATATGAGTACAAGTGATGTAGCTGAGCTTTAGAAGCCACATTATGGTGGATTTTAAAAGATCTTCAGTACCAGCCTAGCCAAATCCAACATTTGTAAGAAGGATGGTTAAAGCAATTAGGTCAGATGAATATTGTGTGATAAGGTGACAGATTAATTGGTTGTTAGAAAGTCAAAAAAGGATTCCCAGACATTAGCCTAGTGCTTAGCAGTTCATGCAAGATGGTTTGTAGGCTGATATTATGGGGAACGAAGAGTACTGTGTGTCATAGCTTTGTTCTCCAAGGAAAAGACACTGTAATCCTATCTGACTTTTAAGTATATATGTGTGCCATGGAGGGGAACTGTCCCATTCTCGGTACATATCTGCAAAAGATCCACATTGTTGTCCCAGTAATCTCACAGAAGAAGGAAGAATGCTTATTTGATTTAGCTGGGGTAAGATATGTTTCCTACACCTGGAGCAGGATAGCAAATTAGATCTGCTCTGACAAGGTGAAGCAGACTCCTTTTGGCTTTGTAGTGAACAATAAGATTTCAAAAATTGACATATATTATAAAAGAGGATTTTGGTTCAGGTAAATATTCACAGTACACAGATGAACCAAAAACCAGCTTTGCATGCACAATTGTGCGGTTTTGTGCAAATATTAATAACATCATGCTTGAATATCCAATCTTATCCAAACGTTGGTCCTGAGCATGTGCAAAAGACAGTGTGTACATGATCCCAGGAAAGAATTTTAAGACACAGAAAATTTGGCCCTTACTGTATTTGCATTCAGTGCCTATTATTCAATCCCCAGAGCAGAATTTTGTAAGTATTTATTAAAGAAAGAAATGTTCTTCATCTGAAGCTTAGTGCTAGCATTACACACTGAATGAGCATCTGATGCTGATCTAGATTTCACCTCTTCCCCCTACTTAAATGTTTTGTTAGGGAAATGTTTCCTCTCAAACCTTTTTAAAAAGGAAATCTTAACACCTTGTGAGAGAAGAGATTCATAATCACCTTATGTACAGGTGTAAATTTTATACCTACTTTATGTGTGCATGCTATATAAAATCCACAGACAGGATGTGGAATTTGCCAATGCGTATTGTTCAATTTGTGATTTTATCAGTGCAAAAATTAGGAACAAGGAACAAACAGTATTACACACTGCCCATCTCCCCTTTGTATCTACCTGAGGAAAGCTGGTATTGTCAAGTATCAGTTCCGTGCCTGCTTTTCTTACACCTGTAGCCACATCATGGACAATAGGTGAGGCTTGTGTTTTACTCTTCTCAGCCTACTAAAATACTAGAGGTTTTTACTGATCTAATAGGATAGAAGTCAGTAATAGTCCTTGGCAATCAGTCCAGGAACTGATTTCCGGTTGTGAGAATCTTTTGGAGAACATTTCCTATCTAATGCTACTAGGATAGTATAACTATATATATATAATAGAGCAGATATGGGTAGTCTAGGTTTAGATGACCCACCAAACTTTCTCTTAGAAAGTTCCAAATGAAACGGAGCAACCTATTATTAACTTGATATTGATTAACTTTTCTTGGCCTTCACAGTTTACTGTCCTTGTGAATATGTCTTCTGAACCAGGTACTTTCGAAAATTACCATGCAAGGATGAAAGACCAAACAGTTTGTAACACTTTTAAGAATGTCTAGATGTTGCTTGAGTAAACACTTCAATTGTTTTAAAGTAAGCATTTGTAATGAGAACAAAAAAAGTTAGCCTTGAGCTAACAGGTGATTGTTATACATTCACTGCCAGTTTTAATGACTGTTGAAAGTTGCATCAAAACAGAATGTTGATAAAAAAATTGCTACTTTCTAGGCTGACTTTGCCTGCTAGGTTTGACTATACTACTGTTACAAATTGCAAACTGAAACAGCTTTTTTTCTTTTACTTACTCTCTATGACTGGCTTTGTGCTATGATGCTGGAAAGAGGACATTACCTGAGAAGAACAGGGCATTTTTTAAGAGGTCAGCCTCTTTTGGATGTGCAGATGATGCTGGCAAAACACTGTTATCACTGTAACACATCTGAAACATGAGTTAGAACATGCCTTCACTTTGGAAACCAGGCAGGCAGGGAATCAGAGGAGTGGAAAAGCATCTCAGAAACATCACCTCTTCACTACTCTGGGATTTGCATTGAAAGGAGCCTGATCCTCTGTCTACTGTAAGAAAAATCATCTGCAATCTATCAAATTCCATCTGCAGAACTCAATAATGTGATTCCCTTGGGCACTCAAGCTTGCGTCAGAATGGAGGCTCTGCTCTTTTCTCCCTGATGCACCCACTAAAAGTGCAAATCATCTAGACAGCAGCATTGTCTAACTGTGTCAGGATCCTTGAGAAGGAAGGCAGGGAACAGGGAAATCTGCTGAGGGTTAGGGGAAATCAATCAGTATCTTAGCTGTGTACTGGCAAAAAGCAAAAAAAAAATTAGGTTTCTCATCAATTTTACTAGCACTGCCATTGTTGCAAGACAGGCATATCATCCTTTTAATATGCTTTTAGAAGGATGCTATTTTTATATACAGGTATAGCAATTTAGGGTAGGGTGAATAAGCAGTCCTGATGATGTTCGTATCAGAATATTTTGAGAGATGATGCTATTCTAGACACCCCATGACTTTCCCTGTGGGTCTGACAGTCTGTTTAACTGTCAGAAGGAGAAGTTTCTCTTGTTTGACTGGAGGTGCTGCTGAGTTAGTTTTGTACTCAGGTACCTGGACATTTTTTTCCCCTTTTCAAGAAAAGTTAGTGCCCAAGGCTTCTGAGGTACTTCTAATCTGCACCAATAACAGAAACTATTTTTAAAGACTTGACCCCATTGGCTTGTGAGAAAATCCTGGCTCAATGTCTTTGTTGTATACAATAACTTTGCTTAGTATATGAATACTTCTGAAACAGGTACACTTCAAATAATTTAAATATTCCAATAACTGCTTTTCACATGTACAATATTGACATCAGAAAGATCATGTAATTGTTTAAAAATCCACTGTATACATTAAAAAATTAAAACGTCATACTTTTTCTTACTTCTGACTTAGAATTCTTACTTAAGAAGAAGTAAGAATTCTAAGATTTTTTGAGAATTTTCAGATTGCTTTTAGAACTATAGGGGTTGTAAACTTTGGATTCTCTCTCCTTAGCTAGTAGAAGTGGTTGAGGAATTATTTAATGTCCTCAGTGTACTCGGTGGTGTACAAAACTGTATAAAATATTTCCCTGATGAAGGAAGATCATTGAAGTTTTTGAGTGTGGTGGATACTGTCTGGTGCGAATTTTGGTCCTAAAACCAGCTTGCCTGTACTGAGAAGGGCTGGATGTGTGTAATGAGTCAATATATGGAAGGCTTTTGCTCTTTGCCACATGCTGCATTGCAGCTTCAGTTTTCCTGCACTATCCCAGAAATCATAGCTACCTAAAATTTGTTCTAAATTGTACTGTATGAAACTGAACTGTCTCACAGGTGAATAAGCTTGCACAACTCTTTCTCTGAGCCATGATGATCAGTCACAGCTGTAGATCTGGGCCACTGAACACTGACAGGCAATTAGATAGCCACAGTAAATCACCTGGAGGTCATGATGTATCATTACAACAATTGCTATTCATTTATTCTAATGAGATAGTGATTATTTGTATTCAAAGAATGACATAGTGTAAAAGCCTGAAAAACAGAAGTATTCATCAGGCATAATCAAAGGGTTTGTCATATGGAAAATCTTACAAATTTAATAAAGTCCTCTTGGCTTTTTCCAGTGCTTCACTGGTATTGCAGTTTCTGCTTTGTTGCGGAGTAGAGCAGAGATTTTTATGTGACTGGTAGACCATAAATGACTTGAACTTCCTCTGTCTCCCTGGCTTTAATGTTGCACCATTTAGCTGTGACAAAACAGTTGTTTGTGGTCACATCAGACAGGGTGAACTGCACACACAGGTCACTCACCACTGAGGACTGAGATATGTATTAGCCCATCATTAAGAAACCTTCACATTAATGCTCACACAGTTCTCAGCACCTCACTATCTGCGGATTTGCTTTCTGTACCATTGTTTTTCAGCAGCCTTCAGACTTCAGACATCTCTAGCTTATGGCCAAAGAGTGAAATATAATTTTCTTCTTTTTTCTTTTATTTTTTTTTTGGTAGAGAAAGGGTGTCATAATTTTCTTTATCACATCATTATAGAGAAATCAGAGATGTAGTCCAAAACTGGCTCAAGAATTGAAATTCAGATGCACTGGTGAGATTTATTTAAAGCGTAGGCATTGAACTAGATGTGCTCAATGGACAAATGCTTACTCTCACTTAATCTGAGTGACATGCTGTCCTGGGTTCAGCAGTAGCAGTCATTTTTCTCCTTCTTAGTAGCTGCGGCAGTGCTGTGGTTTTGACCTTTGGCCTGGGAAACACCAACGTTGTTAGTTGCTGCTCAGTAATGTTTAATCTGACCAAAGACTTTCTGAGTCTCATGTTCTGCCAGGGAGGAGGGGAAGCTGGGAAGAAGCAGAGACAGGACACCTGATCCAAACTACCCAAAGAGGTATTCCATGCCACAGCACTTCATGCCCACTATATAAACTGGGGGCAGTTACCCGGAAGAGTTAGATCACTGCTCAGTCGGGCTGGGTATCGGTTGGTGGGTGGTGAGCAGTTGTATTCTTTTCCCTTATTATTTCCCATATCATTATTACTATCGGCGGCAGCAGTAGTGGTTTTGTGTTATACCTTAGTTACTGGCCTGTTCTTATCTCAACCCATGGGAGTTACATTCTTTCAATTCTCCTCCCCATCCCTCCAGGAGCGGCAGTGGGGAGGAAGGGGGAGGAGTGAGATAGTGGCTGTGTGGTTCTGAGTTACGACTGGGCTTAAACCACAACACATGCCAGCCATATAGTATAGTTACACAAATTATGCACTTTGATAAAATGGCTTGTCTGTAGAGTGAATCTGATACTCTACATAAAGTTGTGCACATGCTGTTTTCTTGAAAATATGTTTTTTCTTGTAAACTTTTGACATCTTTCATCATGTCTGTGATTTAATCGTCTAGATCTCCTAAGTAACATCAGACTGACATCATTTGAGGACTTAGAAAAGAACAACTGAGATCTTGTCAAGTTGTTCTTGATCAAGCAATGATTTTCTCCAAGTTATGAGAAGTCACAGCCTCCTGAATCCTTTTCACTCCTTCTTAGCTCTGGTAATTTCATTCTTCCTATCTTTATATTTTATCCCCTTTCATTCTGAGTTATGATAAGATGAATGTATAATGGAGGAACATGTAATGGACGGATAGGCAGCAGACACAACTTTGCTTTTCAAACCTGTAGTAAAATACTTTCTGCATGCAAGATCTATGTGGGATTTCAGAAGACTGACACAATCTGAGCAAGGAAATGAATGTCAAAGGTTTTGAGAAAAGAACAGAGACTGGGGAGGAACTAAGAGCTTGTATAAGAGGCGCTAGGAGATGAGTGCAAAAAGTACAAGCAAGAATCTGATGTACAGAAGAAAAAGACATGAAAGAATAACAAGAAAATGGGAATAAATTAAGAACAAAAAGATATTGAAAAAATACGCTTTTGTATTATGTTGAAGATTTCATTAGGCCTCCAGATATTGTGTTCATGCTTCAAGAGAAAAAAAAAAAAAAAACAAAAAATTGCACTTCTGTGAAACTAGCTAGTGTTCATTCATACCTTTCTTCCCCAATATTTTGTGGTATTTCTGTGGTTTCACTGGATCTCCACTTCTGTTAGTGAAAGGATGGCTAGCTGTCATGGGTTCAGCAGCAGCAGTCATTTTTCTCCTTCTTGGTAGCTGGTGCAGTGCTGTGTTTTCAACTTTCGGCCTGGGAACTGCACTGATAACACCGATGGTTATAGTTACGGCTTAGAATGTTTTGGTCTGACCAAGGACTTTCTGAGTCTCATGCTCTGCCAGGGAGGATGGGAAGCCAGGAGGAAGCACAAACAGGACACCTGACCCAAACTGACCAAAGAGGTATTCCATACCACAGTACGTCATGCCCAGGAAGGAAAAACTGGGGGCAGGAACCTGGAAGAGTTCTGTTCACGGCTTGGTCATCGGGTGGTGAGCAGTTGTATCCTCTTCCCTTGTATTTCCCTGGTCTTTATTATTACTGGTGTAGCAGTAGTAATTTGTGGTACCGGACTGTTCTTATCTCAACCTGTACAAGTTGCAGTCTTCTGATTCTCCTTGCCATCCCTCCGGGAGCTGGTGGGAAGAAAGAGGGGTGAAGGAATGTGCGGGCTGCATGATTTATGGCTTAAACCATGACATTGGCTAAAAATAAATATGGTTTGAAAATTTGTGACTGAAACAGAGGTTATTTAATGCAGATTTCCTAAGGGAAGTTTGGGGTTGCTACCCTTTAAAATGCACTTGACGTATCAGACAGCAGAGAAGCTTTAATTGTTCAGAAGTTGAGAAAAACAATGGTAGCCATTTTTTTATTCCTGCTTATTGACTTTAAGGGCTATTTTTTCTTCTTTTTCTAATAGACATAGTGTTCATGGTACTGGAAAACACAATAAGCAGCTCTTGTGGTTATTAAATGCCTTGGCATCCTCTCAATTTTTTTAATCATTCGCAACAGCTTTTTAAAGCCTGAATACTCTTCCATGGTGAACATTATCCCTTAATTAATTTTTCTTGAAGTGCTGAATTGAATTTGAAACACTGATATGCCTACTTTTAACACCATGTATTGTTATTTCAAAATGTGGTTTTGAGAATCTTCTGATCACGGAATATGGAATATTTTATAGGTTGTGAAGGTGGGGATTCCAGGAAATGTAGCCCTCTTAATAAAGTTAGGTAATGCAGACTTGCTTTCGAAGATCTTTGTTTTTAAGAGAACTCTATAGGCAATTTGCATGAACCCCTAAGAAAGCGACAAGGGGGTGACAGGCAAGGGAGTCACTGGCGCTGGGCAGATCTGTGGTTTTCTGTTGTCTCAGGCCATATTTCTGTGCATGGCTTGAGATGGGGCTTTTACATAACCCATCATTCAGAGCAGGGCTGTAGCAATGTTTTGACAAGATGCCCAGGGATATCCACAACTGCCTTAACTATTAAAAATGAACTGCATTTGGAAAATGAGTTCTTAGGGCAGTAAGTTAATTTTTATAAAGCATGTGTTTGAAACTGAAAAAAGAAGTTTTAATGCTGAGTTTGAGTGTTATTTCGAAAGTGAAGAAGTAAAAAAGCCACTCCCAACATCAGAGTACACAAGGTAGCCTTAAACTCAGTCTTCTAATCATTGCAATCTTCTATGCCCCTTGTGTAACAGATGTAATTATGTTAACAGCTTTTCTACTCTGGCACCATATATTTCCATTATGAAGCCAGACTCATTTAATTAGCATCATGTAGTAAATTAGCAGTTATAAGTACTGCTGGGTACAAGGCGATCTCCATTTTCTCACCATCTACTTAATCCTCAGTCAATGTTGAGATTACTGCTCACTCAATTTACATATTAAAAAATAATTGCTGACATCCTCTTAGATATTGTAATTCAGTTTATGGATTTGGAAAAAAATGTCCACTGTGAATATATAACAGTTAAGATTACTAGTTTCCCATTGTGGTGTCTAGGGGATGTAGATTGATCATCTGTAGTGAAATTGAGGGGTTTTGGCATGTTTTCAGGAGGGTGGCTTGTTTTTATTAGAAACATCAATAGATAATTTATAAAGTTTTAAAAAAAGCTTATAGAATCGCACATATAATCTGAATAAAATGGAAAAAACTAAGTATTTTTAAAGAGCAGTTTCAGATGTTCTGAGCACTTAACTGAGAAGATGCTTTTGGATGAAAGCATTTCTGATAGAAACAAAATGAATTTGCATTTTTTCTTATCTCCTCTGCTTACTGCTAAGTGCTGTTATGGTAGACAAATATCTTTCTGTTAATATTACCATTCTAGCTCAGCTCCAACACATTAGAAAGAAGAGCTTTTAGGAAAATATCTTGAATTTGATTTCAGTGCTTTTCTTTAAAGCATTTCAGTAATCTCCACAGTATGGATTGATGCTTAAATATTACAACAGGTGCCTGAGGTGGAAGGATTTCCTCAGTGACACTGTAGTCTCTGTGGAGATTATGCTGGCAATTGTTCTCATGTGCTACAGCCTATCAGAAACCCAGACTAGACTTCTTCTGAGGAATAAACTGCAAATATTTGTAATATCCTCCTTGCACTTGCTGGAAGATTTCCCATCTCACTGAAGCCAATGCAAGTTTTATCATTCACTATAGAAGGACTTGCTTATGGATCTGTGTAATTGAAAATGATTGCACTGAAGTAATCTGAACAAATTTTTTTAGCAATTGTAGTACTCAGTTGATTAGTAATCAAGAAATGAATGAATGAATGAATGAATGAATAAATAAGGGATGTATTCATTTCAGTTGCTTGAAGATCAAAAATATGCAGAAGAAAAAAAAAGGAGCAGTTTTCATCATGTTTGGAGTTCTCAGTTGAGCTCTCAGTTCTGCTTATATTTTTTGTGTAAAATTCTGGTACAATGGAGGTGAACTGCACTCAAAAAACTCACATTAATTGAGAAAGACAATGGAGTGTGAAAGAGATGTTGCTGCCTACAGTATTTGAGTAATTCAACTATGAGCCTATATGAAGTTATGTACAAAAAAAATCAATACTACATACCCATTCTTCTAACCTCTTAAAGAGTCACCCATGGTTCTGTAATACAGGTTAATGATAGCTACAAAATGTGGTTTTCAGAAAACTTAAACATTAAGCTTGTTGCCGTCACACTCATAGCTACACCGAAACAAGCAGAGCTACTTAAGAACATGTAACGGGACGGAGACTTACATTTGTATTAAGGCTTGCTCTTCAGCTAACTAGCAATATAATAAGATGCCAGTAAAGGTTTTGAAGCAGCTGGGATATTTTCAAATGTTATTTATTAAATGCGCTAATGTTTTACATATGCAACAGAAATATTAACTCGGGTGAGCTATAGAATCACAATACTGTTAATTAAAATTTAAATTAAATGTACAATATTTACTACTTGCAGCACATCATACAAATGTTTTGTTCCTCAGAATAATTTTGATTTTGAACTTTTTCAGGCAAAACTGGTTTCTTATATATAGGATGTCAGAATAGACTCTTTCAAGAAACACCAGACAAGCTGTTTGCAAGATACAGAGAGTGGAAGAATTCTAAAATTATTTGATATAGAAGTACCATATTTTAACATTGTTCTGGCAGACTTCTCTTTGAGGTTTGGAAAGGATTATGAAATAGTTTAAACCCTGAGGGTGGTTTGCATGTTGTCAGTTTCAGAAATTAGAATCTAGAGATCCCTCTGTGGGCTTGCAAAGTCCATTGCCAGAAAGACCAAGAGGGTGTTTCTCTTCTTACAGCTGCTAGAACCAGGAAGGCATGCCATTTTGTGGATTTCATGTGTTTCATATGGTTGTTTCTCTGCTGGAAAAAAAAAAAGTTGCTGAAGCGTGGCTGACCATCTCTTCTCTGATTTTGCTGTATTCTGGGGGGAGAATGTGCATTGCAATGATCAATAAGCTCCTTAGAGGGGATAGGTTTAATTATATGTTGCCAAGGGTTTAGAACCATTACTTGGGCATGATCTGTTAGTTTGAAGAAACAATTAGCTTAATGCAATTAGGTGGCTATAGATTCTGTTTAGCACCACAAAACAATTTTTTTTGGAGGACGTTATCTAGTAGGCTATAGAACAATAAAGCAGCATAATCCAAAGACCTACTCAAGGAAAGGACTACTCCACCAATTTACAGAAATCAATCTTTATGTTAACATATTACTGCTATAACCATTAGCTTGCAATTTTTAAAAATGTGGAGTCAAAGTATGATTTCCATTTTGCATAGCTGGAACATATCTTAAAGCAATCTTACTGACAGGTAAAAAAATAAATATTTTTCATAACATAGAATCATAGATTGGTTTGGGTTAGAAGCGACCTTAAAGATCATCTTGTTCCACCCCACCCCCCCACCCCCCTGTTACAGGCAGGGACACCTCGCCCTACAGCAGGTTGCTGAAAGTCCCTTCCAACCTGGTCTTAAACACTTTCAGGTGTAGGGCAGCCACAACTTCTCTAGGCTATCTGTTCCAATGTCTCATCAACCTCACAGTAAAAAACTTCTTCCTAATGTTTAAACTAAACCTCCCATCTTTCAGTTTAAAACCATTTCTCCTCATCCTGTCACTACATGCCCTTTTAAAAAGTCTTTCTTCAGATTTCTTGCAGACCCTCTTCTGGCACTGGCAGCTGCTCTAAGGTCTCCCCAGAGCCTTCTCTTCTCCAGCCTGAACGACCCCAGCTATTCCCAGGAGATGTGCTCCAGCCATCTAATCATATTCATGGTCTCCTCTGGACTTACTCAAGCAAGTCCACATCCCTCTTGTGCTGGGGGTTCCAGAGCTGAATGTAGGACTGCAGGTAACATAGCAAGGAGGATATTTTTTTGTTTGTTTGGTGGTGATGTTTTTCTTTACTTCTGTTGTTCTTCCCCTCCCCTCCTCAACTTCTAAACCTTGTCACTGTCCTTTGCTTACATAGTTGGGTTTTTTTTAGGTAGTTGAATTCGTGCAATACCACCAAAGTATGTTACATATATAACAGTTCTTTCTGAGTTTCAAAGCTGAGGTTAGGGTAAATTTACCTTCAATTTTGTATGTATAAAAAGTTGTGATTGCTGTACATTACATCAGTGAATACTTTCATAGTCTGGATTGATTCCTGTGGTACTTCTAGGACCGTAATATTAAGCAAAAGCTGTCATTTGCCTACAGTTAAAAGGAAATAACTGCAGATAGACAAAGAAAAAGGTTGATATCTGAATTAGTTTATAGAAACCACAGTCTCTTAACTCCAAATACAAATATAAGTTAAAATAAAAAACATTTTAAAGTTAATTTTAAATACCATATTCTTTCAGATTTAAGTGTTAATAGTTAGAAATAAAACTTCAATTAACATTTTAACACAGAAAATCTGGATCCAAGGTTTCTATAGAGATCTCTAGCGATTTACACACTTCTCATGAAACAGCTGTTAGAGGAATAATAATGAACTGAAAGCTAGCAATAACTGTTAGTTAATAACTTTTAATAGAGAAAAAAGAAACCAAACTAAACTTTCCACATTTGTTTACCTAAGTTGAATGTATCTTCTCATATGTTTTTTTAACTTCCAAATACTGAAAAATCTTAAATTCTAAGAGATGTAGAAAATTAGCTAATAGGAAGGAGGTTAGATATACAGAAAAATACAAGCTGGAGGTTAAATTATACTGTTGGAAAGAATAAAAAAATCCATGCTATCGAAAAACATAACTTTTCAGTTTATGTAGGGAAATAAAAGCCGATCGAAGAAATCACTCAAATACTGTTTTTTGGCAGCTTTGTTGAGTCTGGGAGCATCAATGTACTCAACTTCTGTTATTGAAGTGAACAGAGAACAGAGAAGACATACATAAATTGTGTGGTCATGTTGAGATTAAGAAATTTTTAAAGAATAAGGTGTTTGATGGAGAATTAGCCACCGGTAGATTTTTATATTTCAGCTATATTTCTGGCAAGGCAGCCTACCTGTGTGCTGACCTAGAAATGTATGATGGATGTTAGATGGATGTTTGATATTGTACCTAAAATATTTGCTCAACAGGATTTAGTAAAGTTTCTCCTACTTAGACTTTATTACCTTATAGGTAACCTAAATGTTACTAGTCTGATTTGTTATGATTTACAACTAAAAAATTAAGAAAAAGCTATTCTCTGATTTGAAAATATCTGAGGAAAATATTCAAGTTCTTTAAAATCCAAGAAACCAATGACAAGACAGTTTGACAAAATTATATTTTTAAATGGTGAAGCATAATTTCAAATCTGAAACACATTGGCAGTGCAATACATAATTAATCAACTTTCATATACCTTGTAAATTAAACCCAGTTGTCATGGGTTCAGCAGCAGCAGTCATTTTTCTCCTTCTTGGTAGCTGGTGCAGTGCTGTGGTTTTGATTTTGGGCCTGGGAACACTGCTGATAACACCAGTGTTTCAGTTACTGCTTAGTGATGTTTTGGTCTGGCCAAGGGCTTTCTGAGTTTCATCCTCTGCCAGGGAGGAGGGGAAGCCGGGAGGAAGCAGAGACAAGATACCTGACCCAAACTGAACAAAGAGGTTATTCCATACCACAGCACATCATGCCCAGGATGTAAAGCAGAGAGCAGAGGCCTGTAAGGGTGGGGGGTGCACTGCATGGTCGGGCTTGGGTTTTAGGTGGTGAGCAATTGTATTCTTTCCTTGTATTTGCCTTGTCATTATTATTATTGGTGGTAGCAGTAGTGGTCTTGTGTTATACTTTAGTTACTAAACTGTTCTTATCTCAGCCTGTGGGAGCTGCATCCTTTTGATTCTCCTCCCCATCCACTCGGGAGCGGGGGGAAGAAAGAGGGGGAAGTGAGTGAGAGAACAGGCTGCATGGCTGACTGGACTTAAACCACGACACCAGTTAATGCACATTCTGTTAGTTTATTGCTCCTAATCATAGAATCATAAAATCATAGAATAGTTAGGGTTGGAAAGGACCTGAAGATCATCTAGCTCCAACCCCCCTGCCAGGGGCAGGGACACCTCCCACTAAATCATGCCACCCAAGGCTCTGTCCAATCCAGCCTTGAACACCTCCAGCGATGGAGCATTCACTGCTTCCCTGGGCAACCCATTCCAGGGTCTCACCACCTTTAGAGTAAAGAACTTCGTCCTGATATCCATTCTAAACTTCCCCTGTTTAAGTTTGAACTTGTTACCCTTTGTCCTCTCACTACAGTTCCTCATGAAGAGTCCCTCCCCAGCACCCTATAGGTCCCCTTCAGATACTGGAAGGATGCTATGAGGTCTATCATAACTTTTACTTAATTACATGTACTAATTATGTGATTTCATGTACAGTACTAACTTTAATTAAATAATTAGGACATATAATTAAAATTTATATTTGAAGATGTTCATAAAATTCTGTTCCCAGCAGTTAAGCTCCTTAAAAAGATAATCCATGACAGATATAAATATTTTTTAAAAAGTAAATAATAATTTTAACCTATGCCACTAAACCTCATTTTTTTCATTTCCATGGAATTGCTTCCATGTATAATGGAAAATGATTATGGTAATTGTATACTGGATTGATATTTATTGGATTTTCCAATAACGCTTAACCAGTTTCTCTAATTTTTACATTTCATAACTGTAGTGACTTCGAGTTATTCCTGATTTATTTTTGTTACTGATTTATGAGAGAAAGCATGTCAGAGATATCTGCAATATTCATATATAATATTTTGTTCCTAAGCAGACACTTGTACAAAGTTTAAGGTTCATAATATAATACTTGCTTTATACTAATGAGATATTTATAGTAAAAAATTATCTTATAGACAAAAAAGGAAAGTGGCAAAACAACTCAGAATTCTGTTGGGGTTTCTTTTGGGTTTTTTGGGGTTTTTTTGTTCACAAAATAAGGCACTTCACTTAAGAACAGGATGTCATATAAAGTCACACTGGCTCATCCCATAAAATTTATTTGCCTTCTCATAGTTCCAAAAAGATATACAGACAATGAAAAAGAATTCACTTTAGAGAGTTGTCAAAAGTTTTTTTATTCAGCAAGGAAAGAAAATCTATGGTAACAGATGACCCTAAGCCTATTTATCAAAACTTTAAAGATATGTAAGAAAACGGAAGCACCGAAGAAAGATTAAACAAAGAACTACAAAAGCATTCAAAGCTCTGCTAACTATTGTCTCCACAAAACTTCATTAAAATAGCTCTCAGTTAGCAAGTACATAATTTCTCACATGCATTGAGAGTTTTAATAAATGGTCACAATGATAAAAACAATTATACTACAAACTTTGTAATGCTGGATAAGAGCATTAAAATTATGAAGGGTAATGAGTCTACAGTCATGAGAGATACTATTGCAAGAAAATGTAAACCATAATGAATTTTTCTTCCTTAATCTCTAGGTAATATTCTGTTCAACAAAGAAATGCAAATTACACACCCTTACAGTGAGGGGGTGTTCCTAGGGAATACCATCTTACCTGTTGAGGTCACTGTCTACTTTCTGCTGCTGAAAAAGTACTGTGTAGGTAAAATGGGGTATAATGCAGGCATTAGTTTTGACAGAAAAGCAAAAATAGCGAAGTAGCTGCATAGCTGAAATCAAGTCTACACATTCAACAAAACAATTGGCCAGGCATTTTGGTATGTCTGAAAAACTACCCTCCTTCCTAAAACTTACTTTCTGTGTTAAGACATCTGGAAGAATTATATAACGTGGATGCTACAGATGAATAATGGAGCTTTCTAAGGGTAGCTGTATCTGCGGGAAGGCAACAGTAAGTCTCCTAGAAAAAGTGTATTCCTTATGATATGATACACCACAAGACAACATGCTAACTAGCTCTGTTAAATGCTAGTGCTTTTTAAGAGCAGTGGCTAAAAAGGGAATTCAGCTTATTAAAGAAATGTCACCCTTTTAGTGGGAAAAAAAGGGGAGGGGGAAACAAGGATAAGTATGGTATTTTTTTATTTGTTTGTTTTGTTTAGTTTTTGATTTGCATGCTTGGATGTTGGTTCCTGATTGGTTTCTCAGGAAGCCTGCTTTCCCAAGGAGATGATGCTGGAGATCTGGGCAGCATGATCAGACAACTACTCAAAAACGTAGTTTTAATTCCAGGAGCTGCATAGCCTTTCTCCCTTTCTGCTTCTAGTTTACATGTATTTAAATTCTGTTAAATATGTGTAGAACAGGGTTTCACTGGAATGTTTATGGTCAGTCTTAATTACTTTACCTACAGCTATATGAGGAAAGGTTCTTCCACCTATGCTCCTGAGGGTTTTCTTTGCTTTACTGGATACCCGATGGCTTCCTTTCTCCTAAAACAAAATTTTGTGCCAGGAGATTAGCGTGCGTCTTCCACACCTTCAGATAAAGTTGTAGTGAAATATCAGTGGTGCATAAAATGCACTGCAGTATTTTCACATTGGTGTTAATTTAATGTTTTTGCTTTTGATCCCATATGGTAAATTTTATAACTCCTAATTACTGTGTTTTACCACATAAAGAAGAAGTTTCATTTTAAAAAGACTTTCTGAAACAGACTCTTTAACTGTATGGGATAATTATGCTGCTGTTGCTCAAGCAAGAATTCTGTATGAGTAAAAATTATTGGCTGCTGTTTACATATTGTAAAAATGCTATATTTATCCCTGACGCTTCACTACTTAACTATGTACATATGCACAAAATCTGGCTCCTAAGAGCTCATTTTTCCCAGCTGTACGTCTATGAGGCCATAATTTTGTTTGTGACATCAAAACTGGTTCTGTGGAAATGATCATGTCACAAAGCTTCAGGTGGGAAGCAAAATACATACTCAGTTAATACTGAAAATCATTGTTTTCCTTAATGATTTTCTTGATGCATGCTTACAAAACCTAACTGTGATGACAATCTCAAAGGATAATATTAAAATTATCTTTGTAATTTCACAAAACCATCTTAAAATCACAAGAAATTCAGTTAAGGCAAATGGAAAGTGGTACACAAAAGCACATTTTAGAATAGAGAAAAAATGACTAAGCACAGCATAACTTTGTAAAAAAAAGATCTAAGGAACCCTGAAGTCTATCACTGATTTTTAAAACAACACAAAAGTGTTTCTGGACTGTATTAACAACAAAGTCATATGGGGGATCTGGAGGTGATTATTCCATTTGTGTGACCTTTTGTGAGATTTTGGCTTTCTGTACTCTGGCTAGTTTGAGATACCTTTTATGATCAATTGGAGAGCATCAAGACAGAGGAAAGACAAAAAGATAAAAACCAGAGATTTTTGAAAATATAACTTACAAGGAAAGACTGAAAAAGTCTAAAGAAGGACATAGCTGTGTTCTAATATGTGCATCAACTTTGGAGAAGCATAAGTACAAACAGGCTTAATTTACACTGAAGGAGATTTACCTTAGGTACTCAGAAAAAAAAAAAAAAAACCACAAACCTGCAAAAAACAGTCATCACAGTAACTCTTTGGAACAGGCTGCCCTTGTAGATTAGATTATGGAATCTTCTTCTCCAGAGAAGATTAGGGAAACAACTGCTGGGGGTGGTCCTTGTGCACTTGATTCCAAGTCAGTTTCAGCCAACAGAGAAATTTTTTCTAGCTCTACATTTCTAAGGTACAATGATTTTTAATTATTATTTTGAAGTAGATATACTTTCCCAAGTTGTATGAAATACTTAAGGCATGCCTTTTTCAGCTTTTCTTATTTAAATAATCCTTAGAATTTGTCCTGACAGGCACAGGAACCAACTCTCCTCTCCCTCTCCCTCTCCCTCTCCCCCTCCCTCTCCCTCTCCCCCTCCCTCTCCCTCTCCCCCTCCCTCTCCCCCTCCCTCTCCCCCTCCCTCTCCCCCTCCCTCTCCCCCTCCCCCTCCCTCTCCCCCTCCCCCTCCCTCTTCCCCTCCCCCTCCCTCTCCCCCTCCCTCTCCCCCTCCCCCTCCCCCTCCCCCTCCCCCTCCCTCTCCCTCTCCCTCTCCCTCTCCCTCTCCCTCTCCCTCTCCCTCTCCCTCTCCCTCTCCCTCTCCCTCTCCCTCTCCCTCTCCCCTCTCCCTCTCCCTCTCCTTCTCTTCTCCTTCTCCTCTCCCTCTCCCTCTCCCTCTCCCTCTCCCTCTCCCCTCTCCCTCTCCCTCTCATTCCCTTCTTCTCTTCTCCTCTCTCTCCTCTCCTCTCCTCTTCTCTTCTCTTCTCTTCTCTTCTCTTCTCTTCTCTTCTCTTCTCTTCTCTTCTCTTCTCTTCTCTTCTCTTCTCTTCTCTTCTCTTCTCTTCTCTTCTCTTCTCTTCTCTTCTCTTCTCTTCTCTCCTCTCCTCTCCTCTCCTCTCCTCTCCTCTCCTCTCCTCTCCTCTCCTCTCCTCTCCTCTCCTCTCCTCTCCTCTCCTCTCCTCTCCTCTCCTCTTCTCTCCTCTTCTCTCCTCTTCTCTCCTCTTCTCTCCTCTTCTCTCCTCTTCTCTCCTCTTCTCTCCTCTTCTCTCCTCTTCTCTCCTCTTCTCTCCTCTTCTCTCCTCTTCTCTCCTCTTCTCTCCTCTTCTCTTCCTTTCTTCTCAAAAAATCATGGGCAAACTCCAGAAAGAAATTGAGAGAAAGAAATTAATAGCTTTGAGGTGTTGACCAAGTGTTGTGGTTTAAGCCTCTATAACTCACGCAGTTTTGCCCACTCAATCCCCCCTCTTTCTTCCCCCCGCTCCCGGAGGGATGGAAGGAGAATCGAAAGAATGTAACTCCACAGGTTGAGATAAGAACAGTTTAGTAATGAAGGTATAACACAAATCACTACTGCTACCACCAATAATAATGCAAGAGAAATACAAGGAAAGAGAATACAACTGCTCACCACCTATACCCCACCCGACCAAGCAGTGCACCCCCACCCTTCCAGGTTTTCTGCCCTCTGTTTTACATCCTGGGCATGATGTACTGTGGTATGGAATACCTCTTTGGTCAGTTTGGGGCAGGTATCCTGTTTCTGCTTCCCCTCCTCCCTGCTTCCCCTCCTCCCTGACAGAGCATGTGGCTCAGAAAGTCCTTGGTCAGACCAAAACATTCTAAGCTGTAACTATAACCATTGGGTGTTATCAGCGTTGTTCCCAGGCCGAAAATCAAAAACACAGCGCTGGACCAGATACTAAGAAGGAGAAAAATGACTGCTGCTGCTGAACCCATGACACCAAGGAAAGCGATACAAACTTATACATTTAATAGCAAACTAGACTTAAACAGTCTAATGGAAGCCCAAAACTCTACAAGATCCTGGATTTATCAGCCTTTCAGTTTGGAAAGAAAGGTGTTATAATGTGAAAATATAAAAAATGCACACAGTAGTAGAAAGTTCTTATTTGATTTACTTTGTAACTTACATGCAAATTCTTTAATGTGTCCTGGTTTCATTATGTAATTATATTTACTACTGACAGAATATGAATTGTTAGTTTTTTGTCTGAGGTTTAGGCCCTGAATGCTTTGGGAGGTAGCAAGGAATTTGGAGGTAGATATATTTTGTAAAACTTGTGCTAGTTTTCTCATGAACAAATTAGTTAATGATTTCATTTAGTTTCTCTTTTTGAAGTTTAAGTTAAATTTCTCCATCTCTAATACAATTATGAATTTTGATCACTTTTACACTGCAGTATCAGCCTTACAAAATTACAGATATAGACTTGAATACTAGAAACATTTGATTTTTAATCAGGACTTAGATTTCACTCATGATTCCTGTTAAGAGAAATTATTTTTCAGACTCTGTAACAGGGTCTTGATCATCAAGTGGATGTTTCTTGGCATTTGCCATTTTTGTTCTGTATATACACGAGAATAGATATTAGTCTCATTTCTGCAATTTTGTTTTGAAATTAACCCTGAAGGGCTCTACAGCTTTAGGGGGTGTACTAGCATTAGTTATTTATTAATACAGGATGAGTGCATCAAAGAATTAATCTTCCATATACACATAAATTATGGATGAATGAAACAATAAAAGACATGATAAAAGTTACTTCTTTTCCATATGGGAGAACTCAAGGGCCAAATATACTAAAGTTTTATGTCAATGCAAAATTGGCACCAGTGGCTGATTCTCTTTTAAAAATGAACAAATTTTTGCCAACTTATTTAAGAGGTTTAGCACCAGAAAAACAAGTATAAAACTGTTCAGGAAACATCTGTTCTGAGGGACGGCTGTAATCATTAAAAATGTATTCACCATCAGATAATTTGTAGAAGCAGAATTAGCAGTAGTTTACAAAGGACACGGTTTCATTTTAAGTGAGTAATAAAACTGGATTTTACAAATGCATCTAGAATTCTCTCATAATATGTAAAGCTTTCAAATATATGCTTCCATACTGTACCTATTAAGCTTAACTCTGACAGATATTGAAAGAAATTGCAGTGGTCTCTTAAGAAATGCAAAGGAACATGTTATGTACTTGGAATGAATTGTAGTTTCCATGTTAATGGTAATCATGAAGGCCATGAAAGCTGTGTTTGGCTAGAACAAGGCCTCTCTGAGTCTCGTTACATGTACATACTACTGTTTTGAATGCATAAGGAAAAGACAAAATGCAGCAATGCGGCTGGCTTAACTGTCATAACTGCAGTTATTAGAGAAGAGATTATGCCCCACTCTATAAACAGAGAAGGAAGAGGAATAAATATCCAGGAAAGGGCAAATTTACTTTCTTAGATACTCTGACCAGTGGAGACTAAAGACTGCAGATGCATTTACTGTCCAAAAATCAATCATCATACATTTTCAATAGCCTGCAGTTCCTGGAGGTTCTGCTGTAAAAGGCATGAATTAAATTATCCTGTCAGACATCAATCTCATAATCTCCAGATTGCCCTTATCTGTCCAAAAATATTTGGTTCAAGCATTACATGGCAAAAGCGTTACTGCAGTACTTGTTTCCTCAGACAGCTGTTCTGCCTCCTCTGGGCATTAGTGGACTTCCTGTAGCCTTTTTGACTGCTCATTACTGTCTTTCTTTAGCTACCTCTTAACACAGTTCCTGGACTACTACTCACACTCCAGTGTACTTAGTAACATTCTCCTGGGGTTGGACCCTGTCACCTAAAAATATTACTCCCTTTTCGCAGTTCTTTGGTGGTGATGGAGCTCTCCTCTGGTTGATTCTTATATGGTGTAATTGGCAAAACTCTAATCATCATGCTACCAACATAATACTACCTCAGGATCTTATTCATGTAGTGAATTCTGGCATACAAACCTGAATGTCTCAGATCAAGTGCATGGAAAAGGATTTACATTAAGCAGAGAGATGCTACCTTCTGTTTAACCACTACAGTGTTCAGGCAGACATAGGCATACACTGGCATCACCTTCATATCAGTTTGGATGAAGACAACAGATGACGAGAAATGACCTATTATGCCAATTTATTTCAACACCATCATCAGATGAGAACTGTGACACAGATGTCAAATTTAGCTTCATGCTTTCCAGAGATTTTTATATTTGAGAAAGTACGTAGAGAACATATTTTTGTAATCATGTTATCACATTCTCTTTAAATTATTCAATAAATACATATAAATTGCTAACTTTAAATCCAACAACTCTCTTGACAGTTTATTTTTATAGTCTTTTTGTATCTATAGAGTGGCAGAAAGCAAACAAACAGAAAAGGTCTTATTAAAGAGTTCTAATTTCAAATTTTAATATATACTTCCCCTGAGTTATGAAAAAACCCCAAAATGGATTCAAACTATCTGGCAATTGCTAAACTGGTGAAAAATTGCTTTGAAGGCTAGTGGTATACAGTACTGTATGAACAAGATTAGGCATAGCACAGACCCCACTGACAATCCAGTTGTCACCCTCCTGCTCCATCTGTATCTATTTATCACTTTCTTCTGGCCATCAGCAACACCACTAAGCCAATTTATTGTCTTCTTTAGAATGTTCCCATTAATAATGCAGTGATTCACTAAACTTCAGTAGAGTTCTATGGTTTCATGATTTATTTTTAACCTTTTATGCCAGTAGTATTGAAATTATTCTTCAGACTCAGTTATCAAATGTCCTTTTCTCCTGCGTTGGCTTTCATTGTAATTTCCTTGTGTGAAATAAGTGAAAGGTTTACCAATATCTGCAGCTTGTAATCTGCCCAAACATTGTACCACTTTTTCCTCCTAGATGACAAAAGTGCATTTCATTTCACACATGCAAGTTTGAAATAATTTCTAATTTCACTGCTTGGATCAGCTCTTGAACTGATATAAGTTGCTATAGTTCACAGAAGCTTTTCCTGTTCATGCTGAAAAATCTCCTGTTCCTTTTTTTTTTTCTGAAATATAGATGAGTTATATATTTCCAGTCTTTGCTTGTGTAAAGGTAATAAAAATAAGAAGTAGTTTCATTGATGTATCTCAACTTTGTTTGCGTCTGAATGAAAGACTATAAGAAATACAAATTTTAACTTTCTACAGGTAGCATTTTTGTGATAATTTTTCAAATCTTAGTATGTTGAAGTTGTTTCCTGTCTTCCTTCAGAATGCTGAAAAAAAGAAGAAAAAAATCTTTATTATAAACTTTAGTTATAAATTTTTTACGTTAATTTAATGAATTATCTTTGTTTGCATCATAAAATCATAGTATCATAGAATAGTTACGGTTGGAAAGGACCTTAAGATCATCCAGTTCCAACCCCCTCTGCCATGGGTAGGGACCCCACACGCTAAACCACGTCACCCAAGGCTCTGTCTAACCCGGCCCCAAACACCGCCAGAGGTGGAGCATTCACAGCTTCCCTGGGCAACGCATTCCAGTGCCTCACCACCCTTACAGTAAAGAATTTCTTCTTTATATTCAATCAAAACTTCCCCTGTTTAAGTTTGAACCCGTTACCCCTTGTCCTATAACTACAGTCCCTAATGAAGAGTTACTCACCAGCATCTTATAAGCCCAAAACCTTTTTCCATCATGGAAAATGTTTTAATTTTGTTAAATATGATGTATTTCAAATATAGAATAGGCTTTTATTGTGTCAGTATATCTAATGAAGATCACCTGACAATGTTTATAAATTCCTGCTTTTTCTAAGTTCCAAAGTCCTAATTCCCATGAGAGTATTACTGATGAAATGCATTGCTATATATTTTGTTCATTTTAGCTTGCACTTATGAAGAAGACCTGATTTTGAGGTCATGTACTCATATGTATTCTAGGGTTTTATCTTGTCACAATTTCTCTAATGAGCTTTCATTGTAATGAGTTTCAACTGGAGTGTGTCAAGTGATGTTCAATAACAAGATGTAAAAATTCTTCACATCATAATTATATTGCGTTATGTATTATCAAGCTGCCTTAAACATTGTTATTAGTCTGAAATAATGAATCCATTCTTTCACTGCTAAAGATCTGGCGATTTTGCTTTGTAAATGGTATTATGGGACAGTTTGTCCATATACATCTGTGTTTGCCTTCCTAAGTGAGCTGGGTTTAGTTATCCCAGCTTTTTCACTCCTGGGGAGATAAGGACTGGCTGTTAACTTTCTGCCTGCAAGGCAATGACAACAGTCTTGCTTCCATTTTTCAAGATATAGGAAGTATCTGCTGAAGATAAAGAAGTGCAATAACCTGTAGCAAATAATTTTCACCCTCTGAGGGGAAAGCATTGGAAAGGCAATAGTTACCGCCGATCCTGAAGCTTATTTTGAATATATACTAGTATATATCCTGTGCTTGATTAATTGAGCAATATCTCTGCCTTTCTCTAAGGGTATCCCATTATATCTTTTTTTTTTTTTTGCTTTGATTTGGATAAAAAGTGTTATCAGGCAGTGCAATTTTGATGCTTCATAACTTATTTAAGAGTGAAAAATATAACAAAAAATGCAAAAGTATAGGACTGCCTGTTTTGGCTATTAAGTCTAATAAAACTCTTCATCATAGAGTGGATGGTGACATTGAACTGATTTTTCTGTGAATTTTCTTTTCAATTATAACAACTCTCCATCCAGACTAAACAAATAATCATAGAATAAATCAGTCTGGAAGGGACCTTTGGGGGACATCAAATTCCTAGTCCTGCTTCAAGCAGAAGTAACTTCAAAAATTGATCAGGTTTCTTATCACATAGTCCAGCTATTTTTAAAGATCTCTGAAGACAGACATTGTACAACCTTTTTGTGAGATATGTGTTTGGCCGCTCTCACTATTAAATGTTGTTTTCATTTCATCTAGCTGGAATTTCACATTGTGACTTCTTACTGTTGCCTTTCCTACTATCTCTGTGCATATTTGAGAAGCATTGAACTTGTCTTCTCTAACACCCCTTCAGTAGGTGGAGGATTACCCTTCAACTGCTTTTCCAAGATGAACAGACAGAAGTGTTTCTTCTGTATCTTGTCAAGTGTACTGTGTTTCAGATCTCCAAGCATCCTAGCATGCAGCTACTGAACTATCTTGTTGCAGTGGGAAACACAAAGGAATGCGCCAAATATGGCCACTTCTGCACTGGTTAATGGGGAGTAATAGCTTTGCTTAAGTTGCTCTCTGTTTTTTTTACTAACGCAGCCCAGGATGTGGTCAGTCTTCCTTACTGTAAGGTAGCACTGCAAACTCACCCTGAGCTACTAGTCCACCAAGATCACTAGGTCCTTTCTTTTAAAGTATCGCCCTAGTCATTTGGTCCCCACCTGCATGGAACTGATCTATCCCAGACGCAGGACATCTACCTGGCTTTGTTTCATGAGGTTTCTGGTCAACCCATTCCTCCAGTTTACTGAAATCCTCTGAACAGGCAGCTTTTTGTTACAGGGCTTTGGCCTTTCCTTCTACTTGCTGTTGTCCAAGAACTGGTGAGAACACATTCTCTCCTGTCATCTAGGTTGCTGGTGAAGGTGCACAACAGCTGTAGGAGTATGAAAAATGCCATGAATGCTTCTCAGTAGATTGAAGGCTCTAGTCTCAGTTTGGGTTAATTATGCATCATTTAGAGTTAACTACTTGGGAGTAAATTTTATAATTCTTCATTTTGTCAAATGTATAGCTCCATTGAAACTTTGATCATGATGAAAATTGTCTGTGGATGTCTAAAATATTTTATATTTTGCTAAAGGTGTGTGTTACCTTTGTGTGAGACAATATACATCTTTTACATACACTGAGTACATACAAATGTGAATGAGTAGGTATGTGCAAATTGTAGAGGTGTAAATTTTAGGTATGTGTAAATTCTAGGCTATACAATTTGTGAGATCAGATCAAGTGATGGGTTCGCAGCATCCTGTTTTCCCGGATTACAGGGGAATAGATGGAGGCTTTTGGAAAGCGTTAAGTCTTAGATTGGCTTTACTTTGTCTCAAAAATACTTTCCCTGAAGTACCCCTATTCACTCTAATGCTAAGAGATATTCCAGAAGTTTTGATTTGTGACAGCTGACCCTCAGGCTGATATGACTGGGCTGGACTACACAGTTTTGAAGAAAGTAAATATTGATAAAAAGAGTTTCATTACTCACATATTTGGCACTTCTGTGTTTCATAAGAACGTTACTGGCTGCACAAAATATTGAGCTCTTTTAACATATTATAGTCATATGGTTGCTGTTTGAAAGTCATGTACACTCTATGATTCACAGCCAGGAAAGTTCTGTACTACTGCTGTCAAAATGAAAATATTGTCACATGAGGGAAAACACTTGAGGATTTCAAATTTTCAACCAAGAAAGAAAGACTTGTTGACTGTGGCATTTCCCAAAAATATTAGACACTGTAGGAATAGCAGTGCTAGAAGGAGTGTCACTGATGAGAACAGTGGTTGATTAGGTCACAGTGTCCTTCGTAACACTAGACACAGAAACTGGGCACAATGTTATTACTTATTATTACAGGTGAGCAGATATGTCTGAGCCAATGGAAGAGAAAGACTTCACTGAGGATATGCTTTGTGATTTCTTCCACTTTGTATTATTTGGGGAATTATTGCTTTAAAACTCCTTTCTCTTTGTAACCAAAGAGAGAGAAATATACCTGAGAAAGATTGTCTGGGTACTGAAGTCCTGCATAAGCTCAACAGCTCCTCAAAAATTTAGAGAATGGTATCAGGTCTAGTTGGGATGAAATTAATTTTCTTCATCCTGGCCCATATGACGCTATGTTTTTGACTTGTGACTAAACCAGTATTATTAACATACCAAAATTCTGGCTGTTGTTGAACAGTGCTTGCACAGCGTCAAGGCTTTCTCTTTTTCCCATGCTGCACTTCCTCAGGGACTGGATGGGAATGGGCAAAAAGGTGGGGGTATAAACAACCTTCACAACTGCCCCAGACAGACAAAATGGATATTCCCAGCCACGTAACACTGTGTTCAGAAATGAAAACTAAGGGGAAGTTGTGCAGTGATGTGCTCTCCCTGCCTCCCTTCCATTGGGAAGGATGGCAACATGGTAGCCACAGGCTGTCTGGAATGGTGATAGGCTGCCTTCTATATTCAACCGGGAAATGATGCTGTCCTGGGTTCAGCAGTAGCAGCCATTTTTCTCCTCCTTGGTGGCTGGTGCAGGGCTATATGTTTTTGACTTTTAGCCTGGGAACAGTGCTGATAACACTGATGTTTTTAGCTGCTGCTCAGTAATGATTAGTCTGACCAAGGACTTTCTGAGTCTCATGTCTTGGCAGGGAGGAGGGGAATCCAGGAGGAAGCAGAGACAGGACACCTGACCCAAAATACCCGAAGAGGTATTCCATACCACAGCATATCATGCCCACTATATAAACTGTGAGCAGTTACCTGGAAGGGTTAGATCACTGCTCAGGTCAGAAAGGGTATCGGTTGGTGGGTGGTGAGCAGTTGTGTTCTCTTCCCTTGTTATTTCCCTTATCATTATTATTATTATTGGTAGCAGTAGTGGTTTTGTGTTATACCTTAGTTACTGTCTGGTTCTTATCTCAACCCATGGGAGTTACATTCTTTTGATTCTCCTCCCCATCCCCCTGGGGCATGGGGGGAGGAAAGAGAGGGGGAGTGGCTGCATGGTTCAGCTGGGCTCAAACCATGACAGGTACTATGAGTATGCTTTACCAAATAGCATCCCTCCTCTTTTTTTTCTTTATGAGGTGCTAGGACATGCTTTTCTGTAACTGCAGAGGTTAGTTTTGTTCTGTTCACATCCTAATACTGATGAAATTCTTTAGAGAATTTTATGAAGTACTATTAACAGAAGATCATTAAGTTACACTCTAACTTCTTTCCAAATGGGTAGAAGAGCTGGCTTGATTTTCGATCAAGTGAATGAGAAGTAGTGGATGCAGAGTAGTGTTCTTTCCCCTTTCTAGAGTGTTAAATCAAACTGTTGCAAGAGTGAATTTCAGTGAGTAACAACAGTTATATTTTGCTATCTGTATTCCTCCTGCTCACCCTACCTCTCTTCCCCCTTCCTGTATGGCTGTAAGTACCATTAGTTAAGCCATTCACATCATACTTTCCCATTCAATGGCTGAGAAAGATCCAGCCATGTACTCTTCATGGCAATGAAGTGAGATCTGCAAGGTTTTCACATGCTTTTATTTGAGGGAGACCCAGTAACTGTGCACATGAAAGGGTGCTATTCCAGCTAGCAGGGAACATCATTCATGGCTTGTCCCAAAAATGGTACCTCACCATTCCAAGATCTCTCCCTTCTGTCTCATAGTTTTTCTAATGGATGTCTCAAGAAGCTGTTTCATCCCTTGATGTAACATTGCTAGATGTTTTAAGGATGAGAAAGAAGGTTTTCTTATATCTCCTCCTCCTCCTTGCTAGACTCTCTAAAGAAGCTGTCTTCAATATTCCTGAAACCAAATTTTTAAGCAAGTAATAAGATGACAGTGAAATTACAGTATATAAATACCAACATTTTATAAGCAAAATGATTGAATTAAAAGACGTTAACATACTTTTCATAAGGTCTGGAAAAAACATTGAGTGTAGTATAATTTCATAGCTTAAATTGATATTTGGGCCTCTATTCAAAGCAATAAGCCCATCTAATTTTGTGACATTGGGCAAGTTGTTTATTGTCATTAAGTATTGGTTTATTTATTTGTATAAACTGAGATAAACATGCCATGTAATCTGTAAATTGACATGTACTGCTTTACAATTGCTACCAACTAGTTGTAACAGTCATCAGACAACCAGAATAGAAAACTCAGGAAAATGTAGCCTCACAACTTTAGCAAAGTCTACATTTAATCTTTGTAGATAATGTTTCCCAAAGCCAAAGGGAACTGCAGAAATTAAACATCACATGTTCCTAGAAAAATGCCTCCAATTTCTGCTGACATAGAAAGTTGAAACCAATCTTGGGGCTTGAAGCTGGAATCTCCACATGCAACTCTCTGATAGAAATGATATCTAGACCTGGGAATTAATGAAATATTCAAAATATGCATTGCAGAAGAATATAGAAGCAGAAAAAACTGGTTTTCAAGGTTAGGCTACTCCTGCTGCTGCAGCATGCAGGGTGCAGTGGTAATGCCTTGCAAGTACTTTTTAAAATCAGTCTATGACAGCCATCTATACCTCTTCAAATTCTGTTGAAAAATGTCTCTATTTCATCAGCTAAATTTTGCTAGGTTGTTAAAAGTCATGTCTAGGTTGCACTTGCTGGATTTATATCCTACAAGAATTTTGTTTCACAGAAGCCCAATCCATTTGCTGTAACAATACTGTAACACTTAAATTTCTACTTCAGACCCTGTCCAGAATTGACTTGATTTTGGTGCCAGTGCGGAGCTTTGAGTCTAGCCTTCAGTACCATAGGAATTCAGAAAACAGAAGTAGATCTTAGTAGATCTTATATGCAGGCTACAAGTAAATGACCTCATATTCCATCTACTGCACCGAGCCCACAAAACCAATTGTGGCTCTAGTATGACAATATTTTTTCATGGAATCATAGAATAGTTTGAGTTCAAGGAATCTAAAAAATTGCCCAATTCCAACCTCCCTGTCACAGGCAGGGGCACCTCCCACAGAGCAGGTCGCTCAAAACCCTGTCCAGCCTGGCCTTGAACACTGCCAGAGATGGGGAAGCCACACCTTCTCTGGGCAACCTGTGTCAGTGCCTTACCACCTTCACAGTAAAGAATTTCTTTCCCTCATCCTACCACCACATGCCCTTATAAACAGTCCTTCTCCATATTTCTTGCGGGCCTCTTTTAGATACTGGAAGCTCCTGTAAATTCTCCCCAGAGCCTTCTCTTCTTCAGGCTGAACAACCCCACCTCCCTCAGCCTGTTTTCATAATGAGGTGCTCTAGCCCTCAGAGCATCTTTGTGGCCTCTTGTGGACTCACTCCAACAGCTCCACACTCTTCTTGTGTTGGGGGCCCACGAGCTGAATGCAGGACTCCAAGTGGGGTCTTATGAGAGTGGAGTAGAGGGGAAGAATCACCTCCCTTGACCTGCTGGCCACACTGTTTTTGATGTAGCCCAAGACATGGTTGGCTTTCTGGGCTGCAAGCGTACTCTGCTCCCTCACATTGACCTTCCTGTCAATCAACATCTGCAAGTCCTTCTCCGCAGGGCTGCGCTGAATCACTTCTCAGTACAACCTGTAGCTGTGCCTGGGTTTGCTCTGACTCAGGTGCAGGACCTTGCACTTGGCTTTGTTGAACTTCATGGGGTTTGCACGGGCACACATCACAAACTTGTCAAGGTCCCTCTGGATGGCATCCCACCACACATTTGTGTGTGGTTTGTGCAGTACACATCTCAGTGCCATTGGCAGTTTTGCTGAGGGTGCACTCAATCCCACTGACCATGTCACCAACGAAGTTGTCAAACAGTGCTGGTTCCAGCATTGATCCCTGAGGAACACCACTCATCACCAGCCTCCACTTGGACATCAAGCTGTTAATCACAACCCTGTGCAGGGCAAATGCTTTACACGAGTCCAGGTAGATGACATCATTCTGGTCTTCTCCTAAACACTAATATCATAACCTCATCAGGCTACCAAATCTGCCAGGTTCAACTTGACCTTGGTGAAGCAATGTTGGTTTTCACCAATCATCTGCATAATTTCCACATGCTCTATCATAGTTTATAGGAGGACCTGCTCCAGTGATCTTGCCTTGCACTGAGGTGAGATTGGCAGGGGGTTGTCGCGGTTTAAGCCTCTATAACTCACGCAGTTTTGCTCACTCAATCCCCCCTCTTTCTTCCCCTGCTCCCAGGGGGATGGGAAGGAGAATCAAAAGAATGCAACTCCCACCGGTTGAGATAAGCACAGTTTAGTAACTAAAGTATAACACAAGACCACTACTGTTACCACCAATAATAATAATGACAAGAGAAATACAAGGAAAGAATACAATCGCCCACCACCTATACCCAGCCTGACCAAACAGTGCACCCCCACCATTCCGGGTCTTTGTTCTCTGTTTTTACATCCTGGGCATGACGTGTTGTGGCATGGAATACCTCTTTGGTCAGTTTGGGTCAAGTGTCCTGTCTCTGCTTCCTCCCAGCTTCCCCTCCTCCCTGGCATAGCATGAGGCTCAGAAAGTCCTTGGTCAGACCAAAACATCACTAAGCAGTAACTGAAACACTGGTGTTATCAACGCTGTTCCCAGGCCCAAAGTCAAAAACACAGCACTGCACCAGCTACCAAGGAGGAGAAAAATGACTGCTACTGCTGAACCCAGGACAGGGGTCTAGGTCCATAATAGTAGGGAATCTAGGTATATAATAAGCAGTAAAGAATGCCAAGGCACAAACTCTTTGTTTGTTTGTTTGCTTTGTTTCAAGTAGTACAGAGGGATAGTTATTGCTGCGTTGGGAAGAAAGAAATTGTGGAAGAAATGGTTTCATAGAGTTGTAAGCCATCTGTCAGGAGAGGAATATTAGGGTGGAGGGTGCAGCCACTGAGTAGATTTCTCAAGTCTGGATAACAGGAAGGAAGAAACCTGGGGATACCTCTGTGTGAAAGTAACAAATGGGAGGAGCGGAACAGGGAGACATGATAATTGTGAGGACATAAGAGCTGACCATGTTCAAACTGGCTTGGACTACTCAGTCTATTGTGCCATGTTTCCTTCTCTGAAGAGGAAGACACCTCAGGTTAACATCTTCAAGATTCTAGAACATATTCTTTCATTATTATAACTCGCTGGTCTTATACGTAAAATGACAAAAAGATGATAAAATGAGAAATGTGAAAGGTACAGTAGTGCATCCAGAAGCTACATGTAAAACGATATTCAGCATTTTCCCTGAGAGCTTCTTCTCCAGATGTCCAATTTAAAAGGCACAATGGAGCTCATAACTTCACAAGGTTTTTATTTTAGAATTTATCTTCTTCCCTGTATAAACAGTGTTTATGAAACTAGTTGTTGGTATAAATATCACATAAAGTATATAAACATTATTCAAGATATCCTAAGCAAAATACAACCTGAGGAGAGTTAAAAAAATATCTAGAAGAATTAAAATAATCAAAAGATTAGGAACCAGAATGGGAATCATAAAAAGCAGTAGCAGAAAGTAATGTTACAGTAACACAAAGAATCCAAACTGCGAGAGTATAAATCAAACCTGTATAATAACCGTAAAGCTGTAGTGGAGAAGTATACATGGTTAATTAACTAATGACACTCACATTTGCTGACAAAGAAACAAGTCTTTAATCAGGTTACATTTCATTAAAGATCTGAGAAGGTAAAGGTGGTTTCTAGTACTAAAAGTAACCCTTTTTTAATTACTATTAATTAGGTAGAGATGGAGATGTCAATATCCTTAACTGTAGTCTGACTCTTGCAGCTCATCTCAGGATAAAAATTACAACAAAGTGTAAAACTTCTATTTATTGCACTCCATCTTTTGCTATTCTACTCGCAGTTTTGTGAGATATAAATCCTTAATGATGCCTATGATGATGGAGCTGGGCCCATGGTGCCTTAGACTATGTCCAAGTCTTGCCATTGACCTAAATCCTATAGAAGATGGATAGATGCTCAGCATTTCTTTTCCCTTATGGAAAAGAAACCTGCTGTGTTACCTATAAAACTATAAATTTAGAAATGAAACTAAATGGCAGAAATATACTTTAATTCAAACGTAGGAAGCTTACACACATAAAAATGATAACTCAAACACTATTGTTCTAACATCACATGAATTAGTGCAATGGCTTTCTGAAGTATAAACCTTGTGTGATTTCTGCTACTGAAATGTAACAACAATGTATTTACAATTCATCTAACGGTAAGTATGGGACTAACTTTTAAATTTATGTATTTTTACACACAATGGAGAAGTATTCTCTGGGAAATTCTAAAACATTTATTAAACATCTCTTTTGACATTTTTATGCAACTGGCTCTTGAGTTTTACAGCCTTAGTTTTCATTTTTATCACTGGCTTGTCACTGGAAAACATAATTTGCATTAAATTTTTCCTCGAGTATTATAGAAAAAAAAAGTTTTCTTCTCAGTTGAACTCTTTAAAATAAGATATATTTGTTAGTTGTAGTTAGAGTCCATCACCGGATAATGTGTTTTTAAAATATTACAATTATCAATAAGCACTTCATTTTACTTAGTCCTGAAAATATTTTGTATATTATTATGAAGAAATCAGTCACTTTCAAAGGAAGTTAAATTGTATGTGTATAATTTATGTAAAACATAAGAGAGAGTTTATGATAGTTATGAAGAGATCCTCATCTGGGATGTACCTAAATTAGTCTTATGTTTTCCATTTTCCATGAAATCTGTAATTTGCATAGATGATCTTTTGTAGATGTCTATAGATTTCTCAAACGTGGAGACTGTCAGATTCATCAGAAAGCCTCCAAGGCTGTTCTATGTTTTCACTGTACTATGAAGAATTATGAAGTGTCTCCTGTTCCAAGAAAGGCACTGTGTGTGTCTTTGTCTCCTCACAGCTTGACAATATTTACTGTGCCGCGTAATTCAGATAATTTCTCCATATTCTTCAATTCTAATGTCATTAAAATCCCAATTTCCCATCAAAATCTTTTGGAAGTTTTCTGCAATATGGAGAACATACTTCTGGGAGAGCTTCTTCTGTTGTGACACCAAGCCCCTGCCTAGAATGCACTGAGGCAGGTGAGATAAAATATTTGAACCAGAGCAGAGAAGAACTAGCTTAGAGTACTAAAATAGGCAGAATAGATGAAGCTGTCTATGTATAGTGTCTGTTTAGCATACTGAAAATAGGAAGGAAAGTGGGAGAGGCAGAAGTAAATTGAGGTAAGAAGCAGCTCTTGTTGGAATGTAGATAAACTGATAATATATAAACCCATTCTTTTAGCACTGCAAACTTCAGCACACATAATAAAACCACTACAAAACACAAGGACACTGGAAATGTAGCAAGGGCAGCAATCAGAGGGCTGGAGCACTTCTATGAAGATGGGCTGAGAGATTTCAGCTTGTTCATTCTGGAGGAAAGAAGGCTCAGGGAAAACCTTGTAACAGTCTTCCACTGCCTAAAGAGGGCCTACAAGAAATCTGAAGAAAGACTTTTAAAAAGGGCATGTAGTGATAGGATGAGGGGGAAAGATTTTAAACGGAAAGAAGGATGATTTTGTTTAGACATTAGGAAGAAATTCTCTACTATGAGGTTAGTGAGGCACTGGCACAGGTTGCTCATAAGAGCTGTGCCTGCCCCATTCCTGGAAGTGTTCAAGGCCAAGTTAGATGGAGCTTTGAGTAACCTGATTTAGTAGGAGATGTCCTTGCCCACAGCAGGGGGGTGGAGCTAGATGATCTTTAAGGTCCATTCCAACCCAAACCTTTCAATGATTCTACTAAAATCTCCTGTTTCGGAGACTTGAATTGATTTTATTTCCAGGAAATGTAATGATTTAAAATCTTTGTTGAAAAGCAGGGCAATACACGTGAAATGTGTAGAATGTTTGTCATGTCTTGTCCCAACATTACTATTAGTTTTGCCAACAACAAAGAAACTAAATTAGCTGTCCCATAATTTCACTACTGTGGTCGCAGTCTTGAGCCATGTAGGTATGCACAACATTTTTATTACTGCCAGAATACATCAAAGTTATCTGCTTGGAAATCAGTCCATGTCTGTGCTTGTCATTATTTTAAAATTTGTTCTAAGTGTATACAAAAGACACTGCAAGAAATTAGAGCCCAACACTACCTATTTTTTTGGTCATCCACATGCAAACACAGTTGAAACACCTCACCGTGCATAGGTAGCAATACCTGATTTCAATGTAATTTAAACAAAGAAAAAGGCCACTGGAGATCAAAGGAACAGTGGTTCCAGGACAAAATATTAAACTAAGCTGCACATGATCATATACTGATGGTTTTTCTGAGTCTAAAGTTTCCAGTGGACTTCATGAACTAACAGATGGCAATAACACTATCTGGACTGATCCATCAAGAATAAATCCAATCTAAAAGAGTCTCCAATCTCAAGATTTGCAGTATTTTATTTAATACAAATCACACTCAGCTATTTGTGATGGCCAGAGGGTAGAAAGGAAAAATATTACAGAAATGTGGAGGCTGTTATTTGACATTTGCCTCTTGCACAAGGTAACTCCTAAACTTTGGTGCAACCCACACAGAAATAATTTTGACTGCTTTCTCTTTGACAGCTTTCTTAATTATCACAACTATTCCTGCAATCCATTTGGAGCCAAAGCATGCTCAAATCCATTCTATCTGCCATAATGTTTCTACTGTAGGAGTTAGGCAACCACAGCTCAAGTATAGATGCTTGTTCACTAACAGTATGTTTAGAATCTGGGAAACTGATAGAGAAGGCATCATTATATGGATCTAATGGAATAAAAATGACACTACAGGATTTATTATCCTAAAATCTGTTATTTCTTCTAAGGAACACTTTGAACACATATATGGAAGTATCTTACTGAAGTGATACAGTGTTAAAAGATATACTTAATCATTTAGCTCTTCAAAAATCTACTTACCCATGCCAAAGCTGTTAAGAATACAAAAAAAGAAATTTTAAATTATGAAGTACTAATAGTGATCTTAATTAGTCATCTCATTATGCACAATCAGTCTTGTACTCTACAAATTTCTTAAAAGAATACTGAGTGTAAAAATCTCTTTTCATGCAGAAGAAATTGTAAGACTGAAAGGCTCAAAGCTAAAGGAGCTCCATATTAAAATTTTTACCTTCAAAACTTTGAATAAAGGAAAAGACCTCAGTATTACATTTTCAGGACAAAACAATTAATAAGTCCAACATTCAACAGCTTTTTAGCTGTACTTTCTAAGCTTTAAAAATGCAATAAAAATGATTGTCATGGTTTAAGCCCCTCGCACAGTTTGCTCACTCACTCATCCCTCTTTCTTCCCCCCAGCTCCCGGGGGGATGGGGAGGAGAATCGAGAGACTGCAACTCCCACCGGTTGAGATAAGAACAGTTCAGTAACTAAGGTATAACAGAAGACCACTACTGCTACCACCAATAACAATAATAAGAAGGAAAGAGAATACAACTGCTACCACCAATACCAAGCCCAACCAAGCAGCGAACCCCCACCCTTCTGGGTCTCTGCCCTCCATTTTTACATCCTGGGCATGATGTGTTGTGGCATGGAATACCTCTTTGTTCAGTTTGGGTCAGGTGTCCTGTCTCTGCTTCCTCCTGGCTTCCCCTCCTCCCTGGCATAGCATGAGACTCAGAAAGTCCTTGGTCATCCTAAACATTCTAAGCAGTGACTGAAAACATCAGTGTTATCATCGCTGTTCTCAGGCCCAAAGTCAAAACCACAGCACTGCTCCAGCTACCAAGAAGGAGAAAAATGGCTGCTACTGCTGAACCTAGGACAATGATTTGCTACCATTATTAGAGGAATTATGGTCTTACATGGCATTCATATGTAGAATTCTCAACTTTTCATACTGGAAGTATAGACATGGATTGGTTTCTCTGGATTTGGAGCTATATCCAAGTAGAGATTTGTAGTTGAGATTTGTCTAATTTGATTGTTTTCTAATTTTTGCAGAAGTGATTACTCTTTCTAGAATTTTAGCTGTCAGGCATTTCAGACACATTTGATCATACAAAAGGAATGTTCACAGACTCATGAAGAAACATAGATGTTACCCTTTGAATTCAAACATTTCTAAGTAAATGCTGTAAACATAATTGTATTCTAACCTCAGCTGGGTTAACTTTATCTTTGACTGAAAATATAAAATGTTTATGCAAAAAATGAACTTAAAATGCAAAAAAAGCTCTGCTATATGGGTTTTGTTTTTTGTATTTTGTTTTGTTTTGTTTTGTTTTACCTGGTTTATGTCAATGCAAATTACTTATGGTGATGTACATTTGTAGTGAATCTGAAGTTAATGTATCTGGGTTGGGGTAATCCCAAGCACAAATACAGACTTTGCAGAGAATAGGTTGAGAGCAGCCCTGAGGAGAAGGCTTTTGGGGTCTTTACTGATGAGAAGCCCAACATGAACTGACTTCAGTGTATGCTTGCAGCCCAGAAACCCAACTGTATCCTGGGCTGCATCAAAAGGAGCATGACCAGAAGGTCAAGGGATGGGATCCTCCCTCTCTACTCCTCTTTCGTAAGACCCCACTTGGAGTCATGTGTCCAGCTCTGGGAGACAACACAAGAGGGAAACGGAGCTGCTGGAATGAGTCTGGAGGAATCCACAATGATGTTTAAAGGGCTTGAGCACTTCTCCTAGGAAGACAGGCTGAGAGAGTTGGTGTTGTTCAGCCTAAAGAGGAGAAGGCTCTGGGGAGACCTTAGAGCAGCTATCAGTGCCTCAAGGGGGCCAACAAGAAATATGGAGAAGGACTTTTTACAAAGGCATGTAGTGATGGGACAAGGTGGAATGGCTTTAAGCTGAAGTGGGAAATTCAGATTAGATACTAGGAAGAAATTCTTTAGTATGAAGTTGATGAGACACTGGAAGAACAGGTTTCCCAGAGAAGCTGTGGCTGCCCTATCCCTGGCAGAGTTCAAGGCCAGGTTGGATGGGGTTTGGAGCAACTTGGTCTAGTGGGAGGTGTCCCTGTCCATGGCAGGGGGGTTGGAACTAGGTAATCTTGAAAGCTCCCTTCCAACCCTAACCTTTCTATGATACTATGACTGGAAGTTCCTACTGGAGTATTCTTTCAGAATGCAACAATTTTTTAGTAGCAACAGGTTTTATAGAAATCAGTTACCTTTACCTTTTAATAAAAAGTAGAAGTCTTGAATACGCTTACTTTTTTAGAACAGAAAATTCCTATTTTAAATCCCTATTCTTTTAATTCATCTTACTCAACATCATATCAATATATACGTGGTGAATACATTTAATAAAATATCAATAAATCTCTTTCTAAAAAAAAATATATATATTTTAAAGAGGACAAGTTAAGTGACCTAAAGCTATTTTTTGGGTTTTAACACTCTGTAATAAATTCTGAGTGCTCAATTTTTTGCTCTTTTCAAACCAGATGATTCTCTGACATCTTAAAAAAGTCTTCAAATTTGAAACCTTGGCTCCAGCACTACTTTGGGATGTATTAGTCACTTTTCTTGAGGGGGTAGGTAGTGCCTAGATGTGTTGAAGAAATAATAAAATGAAAAAATGAATTACATTTCATAGTGTATTCTTAACACTTAAAGAACAAGCTAAAACATCAGTTGAAATCTCTGCTACGATTCACACAATCTGCAGTTTTCATTCATTGTTCTTCACTGTACAGATTCAATATAATGTCATTCAGAACCTGCACTTCATCTAGTCTCTCTGTAGAGTTGTTCATGACTTGTCATGGAATATACATCTTGGTCAGGTGCTGAAAGATTTTTATTAAAAAGTGACATGATTTTCTTGTAAAACACAGCTAAAAAGGGAAAGCTGCTTCAATATGTTTACAATGTTTTAATTTTTCTAAGTGAATATACTGGACTTAGTCATACCAGCTTTTAAAGTAACCAAGTGCTGGCAGAAGAACGATAAGTGATCAACATAGCATTCAAATGGCTTTGCTACTCTATACTAATTTGTATGTTAATTGTGTAAATTGATCACCTAAGTTTTCTAGTGAAGGAAAGAAATCCTGGATTGTAGATATTCAGCACAGACTGCTAAATTTAACACTGAATAATAGAGTAGAAACAGAAAAGCCTTAGCCTGAACTGCTTGAAATCACAGCAGAAGAAAAAAAAAGAAAGTAGATTTATTTGAGTAAAGGTATTGATTTTTTTTTCATGGCAAAACATGCAGAATGTGAAAGGCTAATAAATATCTTGGTTTCTCTATCTCCTTTTGTCCAACTGATACAGCAAATACATGATGCTTTTGTTTTCATACACATTACTACTGGTATGTGAAAATAACCCTGAGACAAAAGAGGAAGTGGAAAACTGTAGTCAGGGAGGAAATCTATTCGTCCATATTGTATATTCAGAATAACTGCAAGAAATAAAAAACCATGTAAATTGCAGCAAACTAATTCTCTTTTGTCACTGTATTAGGCACCATGAGCCAACATTCATTCTCTTGTTATAAATTCCGAAGAGAAAAATATTTAGAAAGAATAAAAAAGTTGAAAATATGCTTTACACAATAGCCCTTATTGTTTTTTAAAAATACAGTTTGAAGGTCTGTTTTCCTCTCTTTCATAACACTTCGTTTGTCAGCCAAGGTTTCTTTACATTGTGTAAAGATCTGTCAACCAATAAATAAACTTGCAAATTACACAGTAACTGAGGCTAACATTAATAAAATATCAGCACTGCCAAGAACAATAACAACAAAAAAAACCCCAACAAAAGATCAATGGGAGTACATTTGCAGCATTTAAATAAAAAATACGTCTAATTTATTTCAAAATTAGTGAATGCATTTCCTTAAACAATATTGAGAAAAGAAAAAAAAAGTGATTGGAGAATTTCTGAAAAGTGTCTAAAACATAGCTCCAGTTTGCTCAGTGTGTTTTATGGTACTCTTCCAGTATTTCCATTGGCTTGTCGCAGTCAGCATATATCGATTTATGAGCCTAGCTCACTGGAAGCTTGAGCCTGCTTTGTTTTAGTCAGAGAGAGTTACCACTAACATCAGCCTCAAGGAACAAAAAATTGAGCCCTTTAGGTTCTCTGCCTTATTTATACAAATATGCGTTATACATGCAGGCATTGTAGTGCAGTAGCATAATACATTGGCTTTTGGGGCAAAAACATTTACATTTTAACTACATGCTGCTTTCATTAGTCATTGAAAAAATATCATCAAAACACTTTTGTTACTGTAGCTTTGCAAATCTTTCCTCCAGAGCCCCTTTTTTTTCTTTCAATACCTAACTTTTGGTTCTTCAGTACCTAGCAATTTATGCCCAGCTTCTTCTATTTCACTCTTCCTTCACATATGCAGCTCACAGTCCCTCTAGTATATCCTTCCAAACAAATTTGACACAGAACAGGCCTTGACATGTATTTCGTTCTTTTTTTTCTTTTTTTCCCAAAGGTTTCCTGATTTTGTGAGAAAGCATTTAGAGAAGTAAATCATAGATTTTACTTTTTTTGAATGGAAGTTGCAGGTTCCAGTGGAGTGTAGGAAGTGAGCAGTTCACACTGAATGCGCCACATCACTTGATTCAGAACCTTAATATCCATGTAATGATCAGTAATGCTCATTTTCTCAATAGGGAGAACTTATAAGAAAAAACACTTTCAGGTGACACAGAGTAACTATTTTATGATGATGAAAAAGGTCTAAAATTAAACTTGCACAACTTTATTACGCAGAATTGGACCTACTTAAATCAGCTCTGAATTTGGCTTGCATAGCACAGAGGTGTTTTCAGCTATTCTTGCAAGAATTTAACTGCTATGAGAAATCTATTTAACAGGATTTTGTTCTGCCTCTGGAGTGGTGGTATTTATCCTTCCTAAAGAAAAAAACACTTTTGTGAAAGAAACCTCACAGAGGAAGCAGACCAATTCTCAACCCTCTTTTAAGTGTGTTGTGATCCTGGAAATTTATTTTGAATGTTTTTATTCCTTTCTTTTCCCACTGCACTTCTTTGCAGCCCAGTGATCAGGAGTATCATCTTAATTTATATGTGCTCTCTAAAATACACAATCTGTGTATATTATGCCCATGGTTTGCACAGTTTTCTAAACTGCATATTCTTTTTGCATTTGGTTTTGGTTTTTCTTTTTTTTTTTTTTATTTGTTTTGGTTCTTTTGGCTTTGTTTTTTTTTTGTTTTTTTTTTTTTTTTTTGCTATGAATGGCTAATATGCAATGCTTCTACACAGTAGCTCTGCTAATTTTTAACCGTGACACTAGAGATGCATAGTGATTTTCAGCTGGATCTCCTGTGTGGAATGTTTTCTGTTGTATGTGAACCAGTCAGTTGTGTTCCAATGGTTGCCTGACACTTACTGTGGAAATTTCTTTGCCTGAAATGTCTGAATCTGGGGAGTTAGGGATTTATCTGTTGCTTAAACTTTGTTGCAATCCAGAGATCAGAGCCTCATCTACTTGAATTGCATGTCACTGGCTGTGTAAATTCTCTATTTCATAGATAAAAAAAAAAAAAAAAAAAAAAAAGAAGGCAATTTGAAGAACCATATGACCAGGTACCTTTTTTATTTTTTGTTTGTTTGTTTTGTTTTGTTTGCTACAGTAATTTCTGTTACTATAATTATGAGGAAAAATAAGAATTTAAATATATCTCCTTCAAGCTCAATATTTAATCTCATGTACCTGTGGATTTAGACATCAAAGTCAACCATATAGTTACCTTAGAAGCTTCTGCTTAGATCAGGAGCTGAATCGGGATTAAGGATTTTGGATGAGTGAAGGGTGTTTAGAATTTAAACTGAACACAACAATGGATACCTATGCTTGAAAGCCCCTTTAATCAGAGGTTAAATGAGTGGATCTGCATTAGACATGTGTCATGGGTTCAGCAGCAGCAGTCATTTTTCTCCTCCTTGGTAGCTGGTGTAGCGCTGTGTTTTTGATTTTGGGCCTGGGAACAGCGCTGATAACACCAGTGTTTCGGTTACTGCTTAGTGATGTTTTGGTCTGGCCAAGGACTTTCTGAGCCTCGTGCTCTGCCAGGGAGGAGGGGGAGCCGGGAGGAAGCAGAGACAGGACACCTGACCCAAACTGACCAAAAAGGTTATTCCATATCACAGCACGTCATGGCCAGGATGGAAAGCAGAAAGTAGAGACCCAGAAGGGTGGGGGTGCACTGCGTGGTTGGGCTTGGTGTTAGGTGGTGAGAATTGTATTCTTTCCTTGTATTTCTCTTGTCATTGTTATTATTGGTGGTAGCAGTAGTGATTTGTGTTATACTTTAGTTACTAAAGTGTTCTTATCTCAACCTGTGGGAGTTGCATTCTTTTTGATTCTCCTTCCCATCCCTCCGGGAGCGGAGGGAAGAAAAAGGGGGAAGTGAGGGAGAGAACGGGCTGCGTGGTTACAGAGGCTTAAACCATGTCAACATGTCACATCTAAGACTGTCTTGCCTACGGACAAAACACCTATATCCTCTTATCCACTGATGTGGGTAAGCATGCTTTCTTTTAGTCTGTGTTCCCACTTTCTTTTTATTTTTTTTTACCCTGGGAAGAGGTCTTTACTAAGTAGAAGGATGCTTATATATGGGCTTTGCACTATATAAAGATTAGACTGAGACAGAACATGTATCTGGACAAGAGAGGTGGGAAGAATTCCTATTCCATAAAATAAAGACATAACAGTGTCTTACCAGTCGCAAACCCTATTATTGCCTAGAATTGAAGTAAAATATAAGGAAGCTGACCGGATATTCACTGCAAAGAAACACATACTAATTTTTCCAAGCCAACGACACTGAATGTGTAACAGAAGGTTTAAAGGGCTTACTCAATAAAGTTTTGTTAGCTTTTGGTTTTGTTATTTTTTTGTACATATTTTGTAAAATTTATCTCATTCTGAATAAACACATTGAAGTATGCTTGTTTCCAATTAAAAGAAAAGCTTTAATTTTCCAGAAAACAAACAAAAAAATACATACCCTTTATTTTTGCAATATCATAAAAAAAAAAAAAAAAAAAAAAGACCGAGTAGGTGTCATTCAGGAATTAACCAGAGTAACTTAAGCTATTTTACTAATGCAATCTTCCTACAGACATATGACATTAGCCAAGTCCTCGTATAAGAGATTATTCTAAAAGCCAATAGGGAGTAATATAAAATCTTAATATTTTTTAATTTGACAACGTGACAGTTTATAAAAGCCCAGTGACTTAATGCCTATTGTTTTATGAGACTGACATCCCCGATATACACTAGAACTATAGTATCTCTTTTGCTTTCATTTTCCCCCTTTTGGCTCCTCTCTACCTATATTTGATTAGGTACAGAAAAATAAAAGCATGTTACCTTGATTTTCACAACAAAAATACAGAATTAAAGAAATGTTTCATTTTATCTCAGTTTTCTTTCTAGAGGCTCTGGGCAGCTGCTAATAATTATGTCTGCAATATTAAAACAAGACCCCAGGTTAGTCTGTGCTAGTTCGTTTACAAGAATCTTCTGTATTTGATTAGACTCATACACTTAATAAGGATGTCAGGTAGAAGCAATTGGGTCATTTGTTTCTGTAATGCTACTAACTGTCTGTTCTTTATAGAATCATTTATATTTTCTGGGAGAAAGCAGAAATGAAACTATACATCGTATAATAGACCTAACACACATACACTGCTAACCATCACCTCCTTCCATTAATGGAGAATTTTCAGGTGGTTTTTGATTTGTGTATGTTGTATATCTCTAGAGTAGAACAATTAGTTTACAATGGCAGTAAGAATAGATTGAATTGACAAGCAAAATCATGAAATTGCAAAAAAAATAATAAATAAATACAAGTTTTTTCTCTCTTCATTTCCAATTTCTAAGCCTTTGACTTACTCAACTGTAATCAAGTTGTTTTCAGTTACTAAAGAGGCAAGAAGTAAATTAAATCTGCTTGGCTCATGCAATGTCCAGCACTAGATGATGCTGAAATGGCACACTGTGTTTGGAGTTTGGAACTGATGGGTAAATCAGCTGCCCATGTGAAACTGAAGTTGCAAAGATCAGAAAAGTTGAGTTCTATATTTTAGTGCCATCTTTAATAGAGACATATAGTTGTGCAAGGGTGCAGTGACAAAGAAACAACTTCATAGTTTAGTTCTTGAGGCAGATGAACAGATCTTTGAGGTATGATGTTTCCACAGAAACATTTTGTTCTTTCTTGCCATTTCTATCATGGCATATTTTCATCTACAGCATAACTCTGCATTAGCATTGTACAAATGTTTCTTCCTGAAAGTGCTTTAAGCAACAGATAGCACTGGCAATGACACCTAACATTAAATTGGTAATGGGTTCTCTTATAAGACCCTTGACCTCAGCTTTAACCATTTTGGACAGAATTTTCACACTGGTTGCACACCTTTGTTTTAAGAGCATTAGAGAACAACCAAAGTCCATGTGGTTATGCCATTTCAGATGTCAGTTAACTAAAAAAAAGAGGCATTGGCTAATATTAAAACTACCAAGTACAGAGATGTTCTTTGATATTGTAAGGAACATTCTCTTTATTTGATAAATTATAACTATTTGAAATTTCAGCTCATACATCAGAACAATTTGTCAGAGACTGACTGCTATATTCTTTTACAATGCTGATTGTCATGAGCATGTTGAATTTCCACAGAGCTATCATGGCCTGTGTGAGCCAAACATGTACTGTTCAGGAGACAAACAAGGACTTTTCTATAATTTTCTCTTTAGGCTTCCAGGAGATGCTGTGCTATACAAAACTGAGAGTGGGGAAACTCAAATTGGAATTTGATTGGGGTTGCTCCATCTGGTGACTCCTGAGCAGAGGGCTGGCTGCCTTACTGATCAGTGAAGTGCTTGCTGGGTGGAGCATGGGATGACCAAATTTGCGTCATCGAAAGGAGTCATGATAAAAAACTATAAGAAAAGCTGCAAGATAAAAGGGATTAGGGTAACAATCAGATTGGCACAAGTGACAGAGGGAAATTGCAGTAAGAGAAACTATAAGCAAAAAGACAGAAATGCACCTCCTATTCAGATACATTTATATTCAGGATATAGATTTAAAATAATAGTTTCAGTTTCTATTGTTCTCAAACAGTGTAATCTACCAACAGTAGGTATCTTGTTCTTCTGTATCTCAGAAAATACAAAGGACAATAGATCAGGAGTGGCCCATCACCCTGTTGTCTCTGGCCAAGAACTGGACAGTAAAATAGCTATTTGGTGGCTCAAGGTCCACTACAGAGTGGATCTGAGATACAGGGCAATTTTGTGGTACGGATCTTGGAAGCCCCTTTTTTTTCATTTATTCATTTTTTTTTTTATTTTTTCCCCACAGCACCTGCTACTTCTTCATAGTTATAGCTTCGGATTTTTCTGAAGATAAGGATTTCTCATGTGATAAAGCCCTGCCATAAGAGTGTCACTTGGATGCACTGTTAAATAGCATTTAGCCGGCCAACACAGCAGATGCCATTAGACTTACTGGTGACTGGAACAAGCATGTAGTGGCAGTCCTTGGGGTTCAACAAATTTGTGTTTTGTAATGATTACATTTTCTAAAAACCAAATAGGAGTAGCAAAAGAAATACAAGAAAATAAAATTATAGGTAAAATTGAAATGGTCAAAAGAGAAACAACTCCAGAATATCATGTGGCAGACTTTTATTACAGCATCCATAGTTTGTTTACCATTTCTTAACTTCCTTTAAGTTAGTAGACAAACAAAGCCAATGGAATTTTCTGATGGCTGTTCTGCATTTTTACCACATTATAAAGTTTGGATTTAAACACTGGGGCTTTTATAACTAATTTGGATTAAATTGGAAAAACCTTAGTAGAATTAATCATGTTTTCTTGAGCTACTGAAGCCCAGAAAAATACAGTACTGAGTCCTTGTTTAAGAGATGGGGAGATAAAAAACATAGGAAAAAAATCCTCCTACACACACACCCAGGAAGGAAAGGAAAAAGAAGAAAGAGGAATGAGATAGAAAGAAAGGAGGTACACTCGTGTGTTTATTTGAAGTAAACTAGCATATTTCCTACTTTCATCAAAGTAAGATAGATATGTGGAGGCACAGTTCTAACTATTTCTAAAAAAAAAAAGTCTGTCAAAAACTGAATATCTCTTTGTCAATCTCATACTTCTTAAGTTTACAATGAAACAGTCAAAGGACCATATACAACTAAAAATGGGAATATTTTCATATTCTACCTCTCTGCGTGTATATGAGAAAAAGAATGTTAAATACATCTACTTGTGTATGCATAAATGTATACATGCTTTTAATATTATGTCTTACAATCATACCTATGCAAATTATAAATTCCAACATAAGATTTTGAAAATCTGACATTTCATCCTAGCATAGGGGTTAAAGACCAATCTCTCTTTCCATCATTTCTATCTTTGTTTCACAGCATTTTACGAACAACAAAAGAGGAATAGTAGTTTAAGTGACAGAGATGTGTTTGTAATCACAAGATAATATATCTAATATCCTTATAAAATAGAAGATTCAGACTGTAGAATTTTATCAACAAATTCATTCACTGAAACAGAAACGTGTTTGAGTGGTAGATGATAATTCAAGCAGTCCATGTACATGATGGATGATAACATACTCATAAATGTGGTCAAAATTTGGGAGAAAAGGTTTTCTGGTTCCCTGCAAATGAATAATTTGTTATAAACTCATGGATAAGGACCTGCTGAGGAAAACTTGAAGGAAAAAAGAGCCTCATAAAATGTGGAAGCAAGGACAGGAGGCCTGGGAAGAATACAGGGACGTTGTCCGGGAAGCTAGGGACCAGCTTAGGAAAGCTAAGTCCACTTAGAATTCAACTTGGCTAGGGATGTTAAAGATAACAGGAAGGGATTCTCTAGGTACACTGCAAATAAAAGACAGACTAGGGACAACACGGGCTCCCTCTGGAAGCTATTGGAAGAACTCGCTACCCTGGATTTGGAGAAGGCTGAGGTTCTTAATAACTTCTTTGCCTCAGTCTTCACCGGAAAATGCTCTGACCATACCACCCAAGTCTTGGAAGGCAGACGCAGGGACTGTGAGAATGAAACCCGTGGGCCCACTGTAGGAGAGGGTCTGGTTCAAGACCATTTTAGGAACCTGAATGCATACAAATCCATGGGACCTGATGAAACCCATCCGCAGGTCCTGAAGGAGCAGGCAAATGAAGTTGCTAAGCCACTGTCCATCATATTTGAAAAATCAACTATGATGATTTGGCAGTCAGGTGAAGTTCCCGATGACTGGAGAAAGGGAAATATAACCCCCATTTTAAAGAAGGGGAAAATGGATGAGCCGGGGAACTACAGAGCAGTCAGCCCCACCTCTAGTAAAGTTTTTTCTGGCAAAATCTTGGAGCGGATTCTCCTGGAAGGCATGCTGAGGCACATGAAAAACAACAAGGCGGTTGGTGACAGCTAGCATGGCTTCAGGAAGGGGAAATCCTGTCTGACCAATCTGGTGGCCTTCTATGATGGGGCTATGGAAGTGAAGGACAGGGGTAAAGCAGTTGATGTCATCTAGCTGGACTTGTGCAAAGTGTTTGACACTGTCTCACATGACATCCTTGTCTCTAAGTTGCAGAGACATCAATTTAATAGGTGGACCACTTGGTGGATAAAGAACTCTGGATGGCCGCACGCAAAGAGTTGTGGTCAATGGTTGAATGTTAGAGACCAGCAACGAGTGGTGTTCCTCAGGGATCGGTGTTGGGACCAGTCTTGTTCAATATCTTTGTCGGTGACATGGACAGTGGGATTGAGTGCACCCTCAGCAAGTTTGCCGATGACACCAAGCTGTGTGGTTAGATTGATACGTTGGAGGGAAGGAATGCCATCCAGAGGGATCTTGACACGCTTGTGAGGTGGGCAGATGCCAACCTGATGAAGTTTAACCATGCCAAGTGCAAGGTCCTCCACCTGGGTCAGAACATTCCCAGTCACAGCTACAGGTTGGGCAGAGAAGAGATTCAGAGCAGCCCAGCGGAGAAGGACTTGAGGGTATTGGTTGATGAAAAAATGTACATGAGCCAGCAGTGTGCACTTGCAGCCCAGAAAGCCAACTGTATCTTGGGCTGCATCAAGAGGAGCGTGACCAGCAAGTCAAAGGAGGTGATCTTGCCCCTCTACTCTGCTCTTGTGAGACCTCACTTGGAGTGCTGTGTGCAGTTCTGGTGTCCTCAAGATAAAAAGGACATGGAACTGTTGGAACAAGCAGAGAGGAGGTATACGAGGATGATCAGGGGACTGCAGCACCTCCCGTATGGAACTAGGCTGAGAAAGTTGGGGCTGTTCAGCGTGGAGAAGAGAAGGCTGTGTGGAGACCTCATAGTAGCTTTCCAGTGTCTCAAGGGGGCCTATAGGGATGCTGGGGAGGGACTCTTCATGAGGGACTGTAGTGAGAGGACAAGGGGAAACGGGTTCAAACTTAAACAGGGGAAGTTTAGATTGGATATGAGGAAGAAATTCTTTACTGTGAGGGTGGTGAGGCAGTGGAATGGGTTGCCCAGGGAAGTTGTGAATGCTCCATCACTGGCGGTGTTTGGTGCTGGGTTGGACATAGCCTTGGGTGGCATGGTTTAGTGGGAGGTGTCCCTGCCCATGGCAGGGGGGTTGGAACTAGATGATCTTCAGGTCCTTTCCAACCCTAACTATTCTATTATTCTATGAATAGGAAAAAGAATCAATCAAGCCTTATTGTCAGCGGAGGAAGTGCAGATTTTATTTTGTCTGGAAAGTCAGCTGTTCTAACGTTCTGTAACATGTTTCATTTTCTTGCCTGCTTGTATAATCTGATGGTATTAATATTAGAAGGTATTGAAGGTGTTATCTTTTTTTTCCATTCTTTGGTTAAAGAACTAGAGTTACTTATTTTTCATATCTAAAGCTTCTATGGATCTTAAATGGTTCACTCTTTTTGAGAGTGAATGGGCAGAATATTTATGAGAACTGAACTCTTTGAGTACTTCACTTAAGGTTCTTTTGGTGTGGCCTGGGCTCCCTCAGTCAGCTTTGGGAAGGAAATTTTCATAAGTGGAAATGTTTTATAGAAGTCAGAGTTTGATTGTGCTGATAGGTTGTACAAATTGAGGCTTTTCTTTTGAAAGAATGCCTTGTTACTATTGCTGACCCATTAAGGGGACCTTCTCTTTGCAGTAAAATCAAGTCAAGTACCTACTAGATATCAGTTGACTTTGTGATATATGAGAAATTAACTGGTTTTTTGGCATTCGAATGCTTGTTCTCCAAGTATTGAGAATTAAGCTCCACTGGTGTAGACTTAATATATCCTTTTTCTGGATGATGATCTCAGTTTATACAAGCAATTTGGGAGATCTTAGAAATGGTTCCAGTGCTGCATCAATGCACCAGGATGAGCACTAATGTAGAAGACCCTTCAGTGATCCAATGAATTCTATGCAGAGAGATAGGTGTTTCTTGTAGGCAGTTCAGATTCAAACTGGTGGTGGAGTATCACAGTCTGAGCTCAGGCATCTTAGTCATGTCTGTGAAACTTCTGTGAATGTTTCTTGATCTTTGTGTAATTTTTCATATGACAGTTCCCTTGACTGGGGAGAAATATTGGAAGCTAATGAACAGAAAACAACAGACACCCATGGTCTTTCTACTTAGCAGACACATAGCGCATATAAACCTCTTTCAGACATAGCTGCCTGTTTTATTTTTGAAAAATTAGGTTGAAGTCAGTCATTTTTTTAGAAAATGTAGCCAGGCAAAATAAGGTGTTTTCCTGCTTCTACCTTTTATACAATATTCTGTTGCTTATAGACTTCTCAAATGGGATGGGGGAGACTGAAGTTCACATCTCCTGTCAGCATGCATGGTTTCAGAATTATGGTTGCCAAATATTATGAGAAAATAATGTTGTAACCATCTGATTGTGGGTCTCAGAAATACAGTAAATTAGTGAGCAACAGAACAGAAATCTTCAAAACCGCAGTTGAAGTTAATATTTTAAGTTGTATGCATATAAAATTGATGTTTTTTACTTGAAGTTAACATATTGTAATTTTTTCAGAGCAGGGGCTATAAGTTTTAATTTTGTGCATATTCAGGAACCTATTAAATATTAAATAAAGCAGAATATAATCTCTGAGCACATGAAATATTTTACATTGACCATTGTGAGAAAATATAGACTTTCCTGAAATGCTGACAATTTACAGAAATTTCAAGGTGAAAAAATCCTTCAAAAGACTTATTTTTAAATAAACAAAAAAATATTAACACTTTTTAAATGTGATGACAAATATGTGAGATGTTGCGGATTATTGGAAAGGCACCAGAATGCTAATATAATACTTTGGCAAATTAAACTACAGTGAAAATAAGGAACAATAAAGAGATTGAATCTCTGCTGAGGTTCACAATATTGTCTTGGCTAAGGAATAGTTTATATATTTGAATCTAAATATTACTGTACACTTTTTTGTTCCATTAAAAATGTATAATTACATGATAACAATAAAAAAGAGATTGTGTGTTGCAAATGGAACACAAGAGTCATCTTGCTGGCATAATGAAAATAAAATTGTACTACTCTGTTCTTGAAGGAGCTTTCACTGCAAGGCAGCAAAATTCAGGCAGCAGAATTAATAGCATAGAGAGCAGGAAAGATGATCTTCAGGGAAAAGAAACCTCAAACCCCTCACAAACCCAGTAGAGGTACCTCAGCAGCTATTATCTTAAGTTCAAGGCTGTGTCTTTACTTTTAGAGTGCTTGAATCACACAGGTGATACCTTACTCTTTCACTGGGAAACACTGAGAACAATTGTACAAGGGAAGAAACAGCAGTGAAGAGAAAAAGAAATATTTTTTATTGCTCGAATAGTGGTCTCTTTGTTCTTCTGAAAATCCCAGCTGAAAGACCTTAAAACTGATTAAGAAATCATCTGTGGGGTCTGTTTATAAAAGATGAAGGATATTCTTTGCTTTAATTTGAAATAAATATAATATAATCTAGGAAGGAGTATTGGGAAATGCCAACTGGTTTGTATTTCCTGCATGGTTTGTATAGGAAAACTGCGAGTCTATTCTTGCTTCAAGTTTTGTTATTTACACCACAGCATTTCACAAAAGCACAAATCAGGCTAAGAACATCGTGGTCCAGTATAAAAACAAAAAAGGAAATAATCTGCATTTCAAACAAATTAGAATCTTTTTTGAAATAGGTAATTCATATACTCATTTTTATGACCAAAAGAAAAATAAAACACAATTGACCAAAAACCAGAATGTAGAGATTTGGATACAAGTGACAAAAAGTCATAACAAACATTACGTAGTTATGTACATTGTGCAGGAATAATGTTAGACTAAGTAGTATAATAGCTCTATTTATAAGCTGCTAGCTGTTGATTTCCACCTTTTCTGTGGTTTTTGACAGTTGTATTGTATAGGCTTGGAGAAAAGCGGTAAAAGCTGAGGGTCTTTTGCTTTAGAAATTCCACTGTGTCAAAAAAAGATTCCATAAACTTCCTTTGTGCCAGTTTGCACAGAAGAGTCCACATTTTCTGTTTATTTACTTATCCATTATTTTCTTTCCTTTTTTTTTTTTTTTTTCCCCAAGAAGGAGACAGGTAAGTCCTAGAATAATAGGCTGATGATGCTGGTACTTTTGTGCAACTCAGAGAATGAATTAGTTCTTATTCTGGTTGACTGAAAGTAAGGATATAGATTAATGTAATTTATTTCACCTGTGTATAAATGCTGCCTACAGAAGTCTTGTGCTTTGTTTTGCTTCATTTAATTTCTTGTCTGAATTCTCAGGCTTGCCATTGACATTTTAATAGAAACTGACACATTTCCTAAAATTTCCCTAATCTGAGGTTATCGCATTTCTCATCTGTAGCTGTTTCAACCAGCTTTACAGCAGATACCTTCGTTTGTTTATATAGTCTGTAAATGGAATAAAGAAAGTCTGAATTTGTTGCTAAGTAGTCTGTTTTAGACTAAAATCCTTACAGTAGGTTGGCACGTAATGATTTACCAACAGGTGACTAGAATTGGTGATATGTTATTTATGGAAGTTCTTGGCAGTGTTTAATCAATTCTGTGACTAAATCCCTATGTTGAATCCATAAAGGATATAATTTGTTACACCTCTCACTAAACCATGCCACCCAAGGCTATGTCCAATCCAGCCTTGAACATCGCCAGCGATGGAGCATTCACAGCTTCCCTGGGTAACCCATTCCAGGGCCTCACCACCCTTACAGTCAAGAATTTCTTCCTCATATCCAATCTAAACTTCCCCTGTTTAAGTTTGAACCCATTACCCCTTGTCCTATCACTACATTCCTCATGAAGAGTCCCTCCTCAGCATCCCTATAGGCTCCCTTCAGATATTAAAAGACTGCTATGAACTATTCTATGATTCTATGATTCTACATATGTAATTCCTAAATCTAAAGGAGTAAAATGTAGTTTTTATTTTATATTTTTTGGTTTAAAATACAGACCTCAGTCTGATCATGACAGTGCTCACCTTGGAAACAGAAACTTGTCTGATATTCACTTTATAGTTAACATCAGAGTCTCAGGACAAACTTGCTCTATTCAAAAAAGATGGAACACCAGCCAGAAGTCTGACATATCTTCTGGGACGTATATCAGACTTGCAATTTGGCTAGTCTGTCTTTTGCTAACACTAGCGCTGACAGGAATCTTTTTTGCAGACCTTCACTGATTATTGAAGTTTTGTCTGTCTTTCTTCTAAGAAAAAGGATGTAGGCATGTGGATGTAAAGGTATGTGCAGCACACATTTGTTTTTTTTTTTTTTTTTTTTTTTAAAGTGGTATGGTAACATTTCAATTAACATCAATAATGAAAATCCAAAATAATCCTATTGGAAACTGAGAAGTACATTAATGTAATTATGCTTTGGGAAACTGGTATACGTAATAATTATGACTTGTGGCAGAAGATTTTTCAGGTTCAATCCCTTTGTTTTTTTTTCTTGATACAACTATCTCTCTCTACATCTTGTCCAGCGCTCCCCAGACAAACCTATTGAACCTAGGGTCACTTATTACTGCTATGAAACAAACTAAATAATAAACCTTTCATTTTGATATCTGTAGAGATTAAAAATGTAATGCTCTTCTTCAAGGATGGAATGCCAACCGTGCTGCACTGCAAATACTACAACTTTCTTTGGGGCATGCATGGTATTTCCATGGGTTGTCATTTTTCCTCAGTGCAAGCACAAAGCATTCAGTAGCTATGTTAGTTCCCCCCATTTGCAAACCTGTTCTTTTCAATAAGTGAAGCTCATCTGTGGAGGTGAGCAGTGGCAGGCTTTTTTTAACCGGACGACTGTTCGATGTTATGAGTATATTTGGAGCTGTATTCCTTTCATTCAGGTGTCCATCCACCTGCATTATTTTATATTTTGGCATTTTTTGTAACCTTCACATTTTAAATATCCTAATCATACTTTTTTTCACACCAATGGAAGTGGTTTTGTTCATTAAATGTGGAAGTATGGTTTGGATTAGGGTGCTAAAATGCTACTCAAAACTGTTCTGTTTTCTCATTAAAATGTTTTTCCCATCTTATTGGCCTCAGGAGATAAAACATGTTTTCTCCATGCAGGTCCTAGGGAACAATAAGCAGTATGCTACACGTCAGTTACATCGTATTAGTTTAGCAACACCTGGAGTAACTTAGTTGCAAATGTCCAAATTATTCTACTTACCCACAGATCTCTAATTATGAATAGGAAGCCAAGGATTTAATGAAGAATAATATAATTATTTGATAGCAATTTTATGACAATTTAGTTGGCCAGGTTCTCACTTCCATTTGGATCCATTTGCACAGCTGGGGGCAGCTAAGAAATTCCTCAGGCACATAGTAGCTCCTGGCTGCCATAAATGCAATACTGACATGTACTTCAGTTGTCCGAAGCAGCCATCCGCACTGTGGGGTTATGGAAATTCAGCAAAGCCACAGAAAATGCTTTATGTCTATGTATTATACTGGGTGGCCAGCCCTGAAGATCAAAGCTAGTTGGTCATGACTTCTCTGTTATGTAGACTGGCCTAAGCTACCTTTATATAACCTTGTTTATGAACCAGAGGTGATCCAGCCACATCAGCAAGACCCTGGTTTTACTCCTCTGAGATCCAGGTCTGAGTTTGGCTCCAACCTTCAGATTTCGGCAAGGTGGGAAAGTGAGTACAGAAAGAAGTGCTTTGTATCACCTGTGTGATTCATGTTTGAAATTGTGTAATAGATGCTTCAGTTTCAGAGAATCGAATGTGAAAAAGAATCTGAAAAAAACGTAGGACAATTTCCACTCATCCAAAAAAAAATCCAGCTTAAATATCCTCTGCTTCAGGATGCACTGAAGGCTAATTGTGCTGCTGAAATCAGTGAATCAGGGCCTTGAAATATGCATCAAATACATTGCTGAAGGAACTCTACATTCTGAGAAAAACAGGGATTGCAATATAGAGATTGCCTTCGCTTTTTGTTGCCGTTTCAGTTTTGTTTAGAGGATTAACAATGACATTATTGTTTTCATAATTTTGTGGTTTGGATTCATTCCCATTTCCTGGGTTCAGCAGTAGCAGTCATTTTTGATCCTTCTTAGTAGCTGATGCAGTGCTGTGGTTTTGACTTTCAGCCTGGGAATAGCGCTGATAACACTGATGTTTTTAGCTGCTGCTCAGTAATGATTAGTCTGACCAAGGACTTTCTGAGTCTCATGCTCTGGCAGGTAGAAGGGGAAGCCAGGAGGAAGCAGAGACAGGACACCTGACCCAAACTGCCCAAAGAGGTATTCCATACCACAGCATGTCATGCCTACTATGTAAATTTGAGGCAGTTACCTGGAAGGGTTATATCACTGCTCGGGTTGGACAGGGTATCGGTTGGTGGGTGGTGAGCAGTTGTGTTCTCTTCCCTTGTTATTTCCCTTATCATTATTATTATTATTGGTAGCAGTAGTGGTTTTGTGTTATACCTTAGTTACTGGCTTGTTCTTATCTCAAACCGTGGGAGTTGCATTCTTTCGATTCTCCTCCCCATCTCTCTGGGAGTGGGGCAGAGGAATGGGGTCGGAGTGGACGAGCAGCTGAGAGGCTGAGTTGCCAACTGGGCTTAAACCATGACATCATCTCTCACTACTCACTTCTATAAAAGAAGGATTCCAGCTTCCTTATCATGCTGGGCCTTATAATGCATGTAAACCGTGCAAGGCTCAAGCAGAGATCTTCCTGTCAATGTTTCTTCTTGCTTAGTTTTCTGGGAAGAATTTTGCCCCCAAAGATAAATGTTTTCACTTTCGAAAGGCAGTAACCGGGCTGCAGTAGAAAATGGTGTTCAACCCATCCCATCTGTGGGTAAACAAGTTAGATTTCTTTTCAAAAGTAAACAACAGATGCTTTTCAGGCATTATTTCTTTGGAGTCAGTTTAAAATGTGGGAATTTCTACAGCATATAAATGTCTTGCAGTTCAAAGTATAAAATGTGTCAGCCTTGAATAATGGTCTTATAATTTGAAAGGTGATTAAAACAATGCATTGACTCTTTAACATGAAAGATGATATCCTAAGGACTGACTGACTGTCCTATGGGAGTCTCAAGCTGCAGTTTACTCATCATCTTTCTAGAAAATGTCATAAATTAGGTAAGTAAAAATTATAAGTAGAATAATATGCAGATGTTGAGTAAGCCATTAACCCAGTATAACTATGAAGTGTATAAGGTATTCTGTTTGCAGTCTCAAGTTCAGTATAACTTCTAGGTGACTTTTGAGAACAGAATTAAGAAGCAGCCACCACCATAATGAAAATCTCTCAGATGTTAATGTTCGTTTTGCATCACCGATTTCTAATCAGGGATACCTTTTCCTTTTGTAATGAAAGAAGTGCACATAATGCAAGCATAGCTGATTCATCAAGGTGTGAATTCTAGTGTGATCTCTACCTAGACACTACTTCTGAACTGTGATGATGCCAGGTATCTAACATCTGAGGGAGTAATGGTCTGCAAACTGGACAACTGAAAATTCAATTAGTGAAGGAAATTCCCCCCCGCCCCTGGACTTTTGGAGGTGAAGTGAGTCATAGCCTTCTTTTTTGCAAACTCAAGTAGTGCTCTGAGCTGCTACAAAGAGAAGCCAATCGGTTATAATTATTTATGATTCTATGATTGTAGATGGCAAAAATGTAGATACAGGCAAACTCATTGCGGATTTCTTGACAAATAAACTAAAGTCAGAAGTTTCATGTGCTTGAAAGTATTTCTTCTATCTAATTCTAACTGATCTTTTAAGTATGTAGATCTGTAGCTTTGCAGTCACTAATCTTCAGGAAAATAAATTCACCTAAAAGAAAATGGATTCATTGAAATTAATGACTTAATAATACCTTGTTTTTTGACTGTTCCTCCTAGCAAGTATAGTATGAAGCAAAAGAGGATTTGCCTTCTGAATTTCTGTCTCATTCGATTTCATGTCTTAATTTGTCGCTGTCTTCTAAATTTGGTAATACATTGTTTATCTCTAAAATGGAGACCTTATTTAATTTTAATCCTTAGTCAAATAGTTAATTCAAAATAGTTCCAAGGAAGAAAACTTTCAGCTTTCTTGGAATTAATGTAGCTTAATGAACATCAAGAATGGACTCTTTTTGAGACCTAGAAATCCTCCTATCCACATATAGTTCACAGGTAGTATAAGTGAAATGAGATTAGTCTGTACTGCACGTAATTCATGATAGTTACAGCTGAGAATAATAGTACAAACTCAGGATGGATGTAACACTTATCTGATTAGGGTGAGTAGGAAGGAGAAGGAAACTGGGAGAGAGCTGTAAAGCCAGACGTTTCTTACTTAGCTAACTGATACAGGCCATATTGCTGCTCTAGGCAGTGTTAATGGGGATAATGTTCCCCTAACCTTCACTGCAAATATGAGACTAGCCAAAAAACAGGAAGTATTTTCTTACTGAAATAGGACTAGACGTGTATAGGCTGTAGAGATTTCATCTTGGTCTGCTTCAACTCAGAGCTGCTGTAGGCAATTCGAAAAGGAACAATCAAGGCTCTGTAATTAAGGGTGAAAACAATCAAATCAGAAAATAAAGATATGTATTTTGGACTGAATCCCATAAGATACAGTCTTCTGCTTTCTCACATTGAAACCCAGAATACGTTTTGCATTGTTGTTCACTATATCTTTAATTAGATACTTGATTTTGAACAGAATGCCAACAGAACAAGTCAAATTAACTATGCAAGACATGTTTTAGTTTTTGCCCTCAGGTTGCAGAGCTATGTAAACAGTCTTGGTTTAGCTCAGAACTAAAAAAGACTGCTTTCAGCTACTAAATAATACAGTTTTAGTGAGAAGAAAACTTTGTAATTAAAATTCAATTGGATTTTGATTAAAAGTTACTTTTGATCACAAATTGAGCATGGTTTAAATCATAAAAATGCTTAATTGTGAATTCATACATTTTTTTTTCCAAAAAATCTTTTAGATCAACATAAATATTTTTTTACATTTCATTAAAAGAAAATTTTATTTTATTTGTGTTTAGTAGAGGAAATTCTAAAACCAATTTCAGATACTGTTGCCACATAAAGGTTAGAAAGGGGAATGCTAGTTAATTGAAGATAACTCATGAAGTATCTGGAGTTAGTAGAAAATGCATGTCATACTCAAGTTTTATATCACACTTTGAAAACAAACATAGCATCAAATTATTGGGCTCATCAAAGAATTCAGTTTAAAATAGTTCAAATTGTATCTGGTTTTATGTAGAAAAAGCAAGCACACAAACAGGTTTCTTTCAAAATAAAGTCAAACTACAATACAAAGAAACAACTCCCCCCAACCAACCAACTAAAAGAATTATGCTAATTATTGAAATAAAATATATTTTAGAGACAAATTTTGGTCATTAAATGCTGTGATCTAAAATTCTAATTTGTAGATTCTGGCCTTGAAAGAAGTCATTCTTTACAAGCATGCACCAAAGGAGGCATGAAATTGGAAGAACAGTAAGGAGATGCTCAAGCTGAATCAGTACCTCACAGAGAGGGTTTATCACTTGTGTAATCAAGAATTAGTGGATGTGCCAGTGCATTTAATACCTGAGGATGGAAACAGCAGCATCTGCACTTTTCCTTGCTTTCAGAGATATCCAACAAATGAAAAACAAACATAAATATTCCGTAGAAGGATTGGGCAGTATTACTGAAATAAGAATAAGGTAGGAAATAGAGTTCCATAAAATAAAATGTGGATTGAATATTGAAATTTCAATGCTGGGATTTTCTTGGTTTTGGAAATTACACTTTTTACTTAATATGTCCAATTGACATAAAAGCTGAAGTCTACAGGAAATTACAAAAAATAATTCACATAATACTTGTAAAAAGAGATAGTTTTCAAAGAGGAATGAGTTTTCCATCACTCATTAAAAAAAAAAAAAAAAAAAAAAAAAAGAGCTTGTAAGCTGTATTATTTGGGTCTTTGAGAACACAAGATTTTGAAGATCTTTATTTTGCTAGGGGGTAGGTTTCTTATTATCTATTAGCGACTATTACATAACTGTTTGCAGTAGTTACTGTACATTATGTACCATATTTTCACTTCAGACCAAATTTTGTTCTACTGATACTTCCCATATCTAGAAACTTCTTAGCTCTAAAAAGACTTCCTTGCTTTTCCCCTGCCTTTTCTTTACTTTTCTCACCCCTGCCTCCCTTGCCACCCTTTAATCACTGGAAAGGAAGGAAAGGGATCCTAAGATTAATATGAATAGCTTCTGTTATCTTCTCAACACCAGGACTGTTTTCTGATTGTGAAATTTGCTGCTTACACACCAGCCAAAAAAAAAAGAGTTTTGCTGCTTAGCAACTCTGTCTGCTAAGGCTACTGTGCAAAGGACAATGTGTAAAGGGTTTTATCCCTGCTTGAAAAACATGCATCTTGGAAGGAAACTGAAGATCCAGCTATAGCAGAATAAGCTTCTAGAACTTGGCTAGAAGTTTATGTAATAAGCTGTCCAAAGATGTGAGATAAGTTTGCCACAGATACTGTATTTAATGGTTTCACTTACATTAAAAATCTTGAAATTACTTAAAGAGTGCATATGAATTACTCCCGTTATTTAAGTGTTTTTACAAGAGGTGATGCAATCAAAATAATGTGCCCAGGGGATTTTTTAAAGATGTTATGTTCCCAAATGATGAGGACTAGGATTTACAGATTATAATATTTCAATTTGTAGCCTATTTATACGATATACATGTGCATTGCCCACATGTGCTGCAGATGGTAGGCTCCATGATGATATTCTATAATCATTATGATATTTAAGCAACAGACTTTTCAGGAAAGAAGAAACAAGCATGCAGAACAAAACTCAAAGAAGTTGTGGTAGATCTGGAAGCAGGTGAGATAAGTCATAACGGATTTCTGTTTTATTAAAAAAAAATATATAAATATAAAAACCTAGCAATCTGGGGAGTATTTTCCCTTTTCCAGGCAAAGTTTTGTATAATTTCATTATGAAAACCTTATGTATTTTTGATCAAGAAGTGACTCAAAGAATAACGTAACGACAAAGGCAAGAAATATTAGTCAATTTAAATTATCACTAATACAACAAATCTGTTTTTTTCTGGATGAAAGGTGAAGATAAATACGTTATTTTATCTGGAAAATCACACTTTTCTAAATTCAAAGTTTCAGGATAAATATGGTACTAGAAGCCAACTTTTAATGCAACAGATATGGAATTCTTTGTGCCTTAACTGAATGGCGCTGTGTCCATGATGTGATCAATGAGCACAGTTTACTCCTGGCAAAATATTGTGATTAATTGGGCCTGGTCAGGTTCAAGATTTCAAAAAACTGAAATAAATTTGAACACTAATTAATTATAGCTATGGTGTGTATTTTGATTCAGGACCATCAGTCTGCACCAAAGTAAGTAACGCTTACATATTCCAAAACAATACCTCCTGAAAGGATGACTAGTACACTGCTCTTACATTAAATCTGTTCAGTGAAGAAATAATTATACAATTTCTCTAATTGTCTGAACTAACTTCTTTTGTGAAAAGCTACTTAGATTTCCAGCTCAGAAGGAATAATTTGGTAGATATACAACTGAAATTATTTGGCAAAATAATTTCTGAACCAAATCTCAAGCAACTGACTGAAATAAAAAATATTTCTTTTTAAGTGTTCCAGATGTGAAGACATCCAAAAGCTGACAAAAGATTTAAAACATATTGCTTCGAGTTCATGAAACATTGCAACAACTAGAAATTCTTATGAGATGCAAGTTGAGACAAACCAAATATTCTTTAACTTTTTCCCCCAGAAATAGTATTTTCTATCAATACCTGCACATAGGTATCAGTCCATGACAAAGATTCTGAGCATCTGTCAGGTTTCTGTGTTTTTATTAAAAGTGAAAAACATCAACTCCAGTCAGTCACTGCTGCTATCTATGTTTGAAGTGGCTGTAGGTTGCCAAGAAAAATGAACTTCTCTTTAACATTTCATTATTTCATTACATCCTCATGTCAGACTACAAAATGACATGTCAGACTAGCAATTTGCCATAAATAATGTAAAGTGACACAGAACAGTAAGAGACCAATAGATACAAATGATGGGTTATGAATCACAGAAAACAAACCCAACATGTACCTTTTGCCCATTTCTTATATTTAATCTTAGCACTGCCCAAGAGAAGTACAAGCCTAAGCTGTTTCCTTGCAAGTTTCGTCGCATTCTTGCTCTGTTGTATTGTTAATACTTCATACACAATATATTAAGTAACTATAATTAAATTGAACCCACATGCTTCAAAATCTCGACCATAGTTTAATCTACCACAATATGCCATATATAGAAAACCAGAACATAGGCTTTTTAAAAAAATAACTTGGAGATTATCTTACTCCTTTAAAATAAAAAAAAAAAAAAAAAATAAAATTAAAAAGTATGGGAATGTCTATTTTTTTTCCTGGTTTCCAAGCCTCTACAGCAGAATATTTTCAGACTTCCAAGAAATAAATTGCAGTGGAATTTGATTTGATTCTGACTAAGTTGTGCTCTTACGGCAAACATTCCTGAAACAGGGTTCTATTGGCTGTGCAGTGCAGCCCCAAATATTACACACGATTCTGATATCCGAGTAACTATGTGCTGGTGCATGATTTCCTGTTTTGATCAAATCTATTTTTAAATGGTATAGTGTCTGCATAGTCTGATTCCTTAGAATTTAGAAACCATAACTTCTTTTTACCCAAGACACTTCTTGTTGTAGTAAGCAACAATCTCCCACAAAATGAGTTTTCTCTGATATAACAATAATGGATACTTATGTTCTGAAATTTAGAAAAAAGAAACAATGTCATGGTACAATGTTCTAGAGAAATGTCTAACAGGGGATATTGCTAAGAAATTACCAGATTCATCCAAAGTTTAGGATATTTTGATTATAAGATGCTTCAATTACCTTGAGTGCGTTGGAAAATCAAACAGCATATGAATCCTCAACCAAAACCCAAAGATGTTTGGGGTATCATTTTTATATATTTTAGACTGAAGCTAAGAAATGTTGAAGTTGAGTTGTGGGTGTAAAGAACCTCGACGTGAAGGATTTCTGATCTAGACTAGCTGCTGGGAAAGCTTTGAGGTAGCAGAGGAATGTTGCTGGGAAAGTTTTGAGACGTAGGGGAGTATTGCAGGGAAAGTTACACAAGATAAGAAGGAAGCGAGGAACCAGTATCCAATAAGGGGACAACAGCGAGAAGCAGGCATCCAATCAAGGCAACCAGTGAGCAAGATATCAACCAATGAAGAAACAAGAGTACCCACGGGGACAGTGATAGCTAACCAATTGTGTTAGCCGCTCATACACGCGGGTACATCGTACAGCCTATATCAACCCTGGACCTTTGGGAAATAAATGATTTTGTTTCCTAACCAGAAATGGGGTCCGTGGCCTATTCTCCACATTGAGTTGTGCAACCTTTTATGTTATATTACAGGATAATTTCAGCTTCATTCCTGCTTTCATATTTCCCTTTTTATAAGACCCATGATTATTATGCCACAGTAGAGCAGAAGACATCAAATACAAGAAATTAGTTTACACTTATTTGAATTGCAGTTTTAAAAAGCTTATTTTAAGACCATGACAATACATGAGAGGATCAGTTTCACTGAAAAGCATATTTTAAAGAGTGTCTAATAATAGTAATGTAATCAGATATGTAATTGTTATATCTGAACAAAGCTAAATCCTAAAAATTAACTTTGTTTATATATCTAGTAGTATTAAAAATTGGCCATGTACATGTAAAAGAAAATATAGACAAATAGAACTTTCAGAAACAAAGAACTAAGTGTTCTAAGTCACTTTATGCAGGTATTAGTGCTACAAAAAGTAATCATTTTTAATGAAAATTTAAGTAATATTTTGTTTGACCTACATAGGATTGCTGAGAGATAACATAGTATAAGTCATAGAAATGATTTGCAAAATAGATTTGGTGATCCATATCAAATGTACAGGCTAGGAAATATGGAGGAATAAGAACCTCACTGTCCTGGGTTCAGCAGTAGCAGTCATTTTTCTCCTTCTTAGTAGCTGGTGCAGTGTTGTGGTTTTGACTTTCAGCCTGGGAACAGAGCTGATAACACCGATGTTTTTAGCTGCTGCTTAGTAATGCTTACTCTGACCAAGGATTTTCTGAGACTCATGCTCTGCCAGAGAGGAGGGGAAGCCAGGAGGAAGCAGAGACAGGACACCTAACCCAAACTACCCAAAGAGGTATTCCATCCTACAGCACGTCATGCCCACTGTATAAACTGGGGGCAGTTACCCGGAAGGGTTAGATCACTGCTCAGTCGGGTTGGGTATCAGTTGGTGGGTGGTGAGTGGTTGTATTCTCTTCCCTTGTTATTTCCCTTATTGTTATTGCTATTGGTGGTAGTAGTAGTGGTTTTGTGTTATACCATAGTTACTGGCCTGTTCTTATCTCAACCCATGGGAGTTGCATTCTTTCGATTCTCCTCCCCATCCCTCCAAGAGCTGGGGGATGAAGCAGATGGGAGAGAGCTAATGACTGCGTGGCTGATTTATGACTGGGCTTAACCACAACACTCACTTATGTGTGTTATCTTGAACACTGGTGCTAGTGCTAAAACTATGAGTTGACATATGGAAAAGACATAAACATGTGAGAGGTGATGCAGGAATTCCTTTCTCTTCATTGAATATATTAGGGTACATATACAATAATATATACATATACACGACAACATTTCACAATGAAGAAAAAAGCAAACACTTGTTCAGGATGCCGAAGAGTCAATCATTGATTATGGCAGTAAAAAAGTATTCAGCTTTTGATATTGTTTCTTACAATATCCTTCTGGACAAAATATTCAGCATACAACTAAACATGTACACAAAGAAGTTGGGTGAACAACTGGTTGAAAAATCAGGCCCAAAGAGTTGTAGTTAATGCAGTAACTTCGTACTGGTGGCTGGTTATCAGGGTTCCCAGGCTCCATTTCAGGGCCAGTTCTTTTAAATGTTTTTATCAATGACCTGGATGAAGCAGCTGAGTGGACATTAAGTAAGTTTGCTGGCAGTACTAAAATGTGGAAACCCACTGATTCACTTGAGGGTAAAGAGGCCTTACAGAAAAATTGTGGTGGATTGCAGTACTGGGAATCACCCACTGTAAGAAATTTAACAAGGACAAATGCTTATTCTGTATTTGGGATGGTGTAATCCAGGATGTACATATAGATACAGGGATGAGAGGCTGGATTCCAGCCCTGCAAAAAGGATCTGGGAGCTTTTGTTGATTATAAGCTATGTATAAGGTAACAATGTGCCTGGTGGCTAAAAAGGCCAACTATACCCTAGCATGCATTATGCTCAGTGTAGCTGACAGGTCAAAAGAAGTGATTGTCCCACTATACTCAACATTGCTGTAGCCGCACCTCAAGTAGTGCATGCAGTTAAGGGCTTTTCAAGAAGAGGGTGTTTAAACATGAGCAGAAGCTCATCAGGGAAGAACTCATGACCCCAGGCCATGTTGGTGCCTAAGAAGCATATGGACAATGCTCTTAGATGTATGGTATATTGACCTGTGTGGAGTCAGAGGCTGAACTCAGGAATCCTCGTGGGTACCTTCCAACTCAGGATATTCTGTGATTTTATTTATTTTATGATTCACTAGTTTTTATAGTTGTCTTGTAGCAGTACTTAAAACCAACACAGTAATGGTGAAAACAATGGAAAATAATCAGAGTTTCTTATGCTTACAGAGACTTATTTACAAAACGTGCAGTCTGAAAGTTCATTACTATGTTTCTGAAAATACATTATTTCTTTCACAATTGTCTGAAAGATGAAAGCTGAGACTCTGGGTTGTTTGAATTTAACATATGCGTGTAGAGGTCATAACATGGTTTACTACTTCTTTGTGTTTAAGTCTGATAAATAAACAAGGACACTTCTGCTTCTTAGAAAAAAGTAGTGATTCTCGTTAAGAAAGTTCTTGTTAGCTTCCTTTTTATCTTTTTTATATGACTTAGAAAATCACTTGAAACGTGGTGTCGGGTTCAGCAGCAGCAGTCATTTTTCTCCTTCTTGGTAGCTGGTGCAGCGCTGTGTTTTTGATTTTGGGCCTGGGAACAGTGCTGATAACACCAGTGTTTTCAGTTACTTGGTAATGTTTTGGTCTGACCAAGGACTTTCTGAGTCTCATGCTATGCCAGGGAGGAGGGGAAGCCGGGAGGAAGCAGAGACAGGACACCTGACCCAAACTGAACAAAGAGGTTATTCCATACCACAGCACGTCATGCCCAAGATGGAAAAATGGAGAGCAGAGACCTGGAAGTGTAGGGGGTGCACTGCTTGGTCAGGCTGGGTATAGTTGGCGAGCGATTGTATTCTTTCCTTGTATTTGCCTTGTCATTATTATTATTGGTGGTAGCAGTAGTGGTCTTGTGTTATACTTTAGTTACTAAACTGTTCTTATCTCAACCTGTGGGAGTTGCATTCTTTTGATTCTCCTCCCCATCTCTTTGGGAGCAGGAGGAAGAAAGAGAGGGGAGTGAGTGAGAGAACGGGCTGTGTGATTTACAGCTTAAACCATGACAGCTTTTTTTGGCACACAACCGGGGGCACGAAGGGTTGAGATAATGACAGGATTAATAGCCACTCATCACAATGCTAATTTATAGGCTCTCAAAGTTGTTGCTTTTGATTCTCTTAAGTTCATGGTTTCAGCCTGTTGTACCTTACTTACAGCCTGTATTAGTTCTCTTAGCATTTTTCGGATATGGGTTTTGGGTTAAGGTTCCTGTTTCATTGTACTTTCTTGGAACGGCTTGTAATATGGACAGGCTCTGGAAGCAGGGGGGGCTGATGTGTACCTGGCAGTTCGGCTGCTCTTCACCGTCCTAGCCCTCATCCTCACCTCCGTCTTTGCGAGGCTGTGGGGAGCCGAGGGGGCCCGCCCCGGGAGCTACTGGCAGCCGAAACGGCCCAGGGGAGTTGCCCCGCGGACCAGGATCTGAGCCCCACAGCTGCCGAACAGTGGGTGGAGATGACAGTGGAGAAACCGAGCCCCGTGGCCGATCCCCGTCCCGCGGCGGCCGAGAGCATTCCCTGGCAGCTGCCCGCAGAGCGCCGCGAGCCCGAGCCTCAGCCGGATGCAGGAGACTACGCAGCACTTTCCAGCAAGGCAGATGAGGAAGATCGGGACTCAGACAAAGACAGCTGGTGGTGAGAGAGCCGGCAAGCACAGCAGCTACACCAGCCCCAGTGACAAGTACAGCAGCCTCATTTGAGAGCTCTGAAGGGTTTGAATGGCCTTTGGGTACCCTTGAAACCTGCCTGCTGATTGTGATGGGGATCAGCATGTTGGCATGCATACAGAGTGTGTTTTACCCACAACCATTTTGTCTGGTCCCGAGAGTTAAGCAGAGTGGGTTGTGGGCCTTGTCTGGGGTTGGACTACAATGTAGGATGACCAAGATATTTTCCCTGAGGCTGGACAGTCATGAGTGGCAGGGCGTGTGGGACAGTATGGGTGAGTATTTAGTCTCCTGGGCCCCTCCAGTGTTTTGGAAGCGTTGGAGATGGAAGGCAGCTGTATGGAGTCCCCAGTGACAAGCTGCAGAAAACTGCTGAGGGGAGGGTGAATTATTTTGAGCCTGATGGGCTCATGACACCTCACGCCATCAGGGCAGGGATGCAGCATACAGATGGACTCATGATCGAGAGGTGGACTTAGCAATGGACACTGTTGCCCAGGTTATTCACAAGGGTGAACACTGCACACAGCCTCTCCTGCTCTGAAAGACTGTTACAAGAGATGGAGCTTGACATCTCAGACTGAATGGACTCAGCAGCTTTGTAGGGATTGGTCCATGCACTAAGGGATGACCTCTCTCCCTCTCAGTGTGTGTGTGTATGCATGTATACATATACATGTGATGGTATATTGAAAATGTGGGATCTGAGCATAATGTGAATGGTATGGAATAAGGGGTGGATACTGTCCTGGGTTCAGCAGCAGCTGTCATTTTTCTCCTTCTTGGTAGCTGGTGCAGTGCTGTGTCTTTGATTTTGGGCCTGGGAACAGTGCTGATAACACCAGTGTTTTCAGTTACTGCTTGGTAATGTTTTGGTCTGGCCAAGGACTTTCTGAGTTTCATGCTGTGCCAGGGAGGAGGGGAAGCCGGGAGGAAGCAGAGACAGGACACCTGACCCAAACTGAACAAAGAGGTATTCCATGCCACAGCACATCATGCCCAAGATGGAAAAATGGAGAGCAGAGACCTGGAAGTGTGGGGGGTGCACTGCTTGGTCAGGCTGGGTATAGTTGATGAGCGATTGTATTCTTTCCTTGTATTTGCTTTGTCATTATTATTATTGGTGGTAGCAGTAGTGGTCTTGTGTTATACTTTAGTTACTAAACTGTTCTTATCTCAACCTGTGGGAGTTGCATTCTTTTGATTCTCCCCATCTCTTTGGGAGCAGGAGGAAGAAAGAGAGAGGAGTGAGTGAGAGAACGGGCTGCGTGATTAAGAGCTTAAACCACAACAGTGGGGTTCCAGTGTTCTGTGCTTGACTCTATTTTTCTTCTCAAAGCAGAAGCAAATTGTCAGAAGGAGGGAGATGCTATCTTACGCAAAGAATAGGTATCATCAGTTACCTCCCTGCAACTATTTTGCAGCTGGTAAGGCTGAGGTTCCACTTTTCTGAGATTTATCCTGTCTCACAGGCATCTTTCTGAAGATAGAGTGCTTCCTAACCTTCCTGGTTCTGCTGCCTGCATTCAAAATCTCTCTGTGTCCTCTTGGCACAAACGATTTAACCTGTAGCTACATCCAGGACTCAAGCACCACATCTACCTTGGTGCTTTACCTACTAACATCAAGATCACTTTTAAGAGATAAACATGAATGGTTGTAAAGTTTTCAGAGTATTTATTAATATTCTCACCAAAATGTAAGATATATAATTTGCACTAGCTACATGCCCTGATTGCCTTGAAAAGAAGACCAAAATTGGGCAATTTTCATTATTATAGGCATTTAGTGGTGGACTTGGCAGTTTTAGGTTTATGGACGGACTCAATGATCTTAAAAGTATTATCCAACCTTAATGATCCTATGAAAAAGTGAGCAATCCCCATGAAATGTGCATTGGGAAGGGCAGATCCAAATTTCTTTGCTTGATACATCCAGGAGCTAGCCATGCTGTGAAGCAAAATGGACCTCTGAAAAATCACTGTAAATGAAAATCTTTTTTTGATCTGCAAAAAAATTTGCTATTTTCTATTCATTCTTATATGCCTGAATATTCAAAAATTTTAAGTGCACACAGAAAGAACCAATAAACTATGGTTTACTTTATAACTAAACCATTACAGCAAACCCCAAAATTTCCACTTCTATTTTTTTTCTTCTCAATACACAGAAGTCAATGATTGCTTCTTTTGTAGATGTGTTTTACTTCAGTAGAATATGTCAGCTGTGAATTTTCTGGTAAAATATAGAGAAACTCTTCTTACAGTCACTTACAGGAAGGATGAAGGATTTGTACTGCATCTGGTCTGAAACAATGAACATGAAGGTATGAATTAAAGCTATGCAGCCCCTACCCATTTGATGTCTATTTGAAATATAAGGTTGGTAAATTATAATAATTTTAGATAAATATCAGCTAAATAATCTATCTGACTCCAAGAAACTGCTCAAACGTAGTTGTAGTTGAAGCAGGTCGTTGCATCAGCAGTGTATTCAAATAGTTTATTTTTTGTTGCTCAAAGACTCTGTCATACCCCAGGGATGTGCTGGAATGGTTTCACTGTAATCAGAGGCTCTATGCACATGAAGGATTTGTTAAACTCATCTTGATCAGTTCATTAAAAGCTTGAATGTCATTTGAAAGCCTTTTATATACTGATTGGATTTCACTCAAGAATTCTAATTCACAATTATAAGCATAAAGCCAAAGTTATAATGGGGATGGAGAACAAATAATATCCATTTTGCCGCAGTTTATCTTCTTTGAACAGTACTGTCTCTCCTGTTATTTTTTCCTCAGGTATATGTTTTATATGTATTTGTGTGAAAGTAATAACCACAGAGGATATTCTGCCTCAGAATTTAGAAGGCAGTCAATAAAAAATTCTAAAGCTATGCCTTCTTTCCTCATTTAAACATTTGACTTTTAATTCCTTGTTTTATGATACTTTTATTCATTTGCATATGTAACACTAGAATTATTATATGTGATTCTATATATGATGCCTAGTAGTCAATCATCCTAAATATAAAAGATATAAACATGCCAGGCCTGGAGGTGCTAGTGAGTTTTAAGTAGGAGTAGAATCATGGAATAGTTAGGGCTGGACAGCACCTTAGGATCATCTAATTCCAACCCCCCAGCCATGGGCAGGGTTGTCTCACACTAGACCATGTTGCCCAAGGCTCTGTCCAACCTCACCTGCATACTGCTGGCATTTGTGTTTCTTTGTAAATACTATAAAAATGTCCTAATAAAACCCATCACTGTGATCATAGAATCATAGAATAGTTTGGGTTGGAAAGGACCTTAAGATCATCTAGTTCCAAACCCCCTGCCCCCTGGGCAGAGATGGCTCTCATTAGACCATATCACCCAAAACTCAATCCAACCTGGCTTTGAACACTGCCAGGGATGAAGCACTCACAACTTCCTTGGGCAACCCATTCCAGTGCTTCACCACCCTCACAGTAAAGAACTTCTTCCTTATATCTAACCTAAACTTTCCCTGATAAGGTTAAACCCATTATCCCGGTCTTATCACTACAGTCCCTAATGAAGGGTCCCTCCCCGGTATCCTTGTAGGCCCCCTTACACTCAGCTGTATCTGAATAACTTAGGACACAAAATTTTACAAAGAAGAAATTTGGCTCTGTGCCTAGCTAAATTCAAAAAAAGGATTTAGCCAAAATGTTTGACTATATAGGGTTTTCTTATGGTTCCTCTCAATAGTTCGGATTCTCATGTCTACCTCAAAGGTAAATTAATAGATGTGAACAGGTTTTACTTAATTGATTGATAGATTCTTCCCACTAGATGACAGAGTATGGTTTCTGACCTTCTTTTGAGTTTCCATAGGTTCTGAACACTATGGTATGCAAGGGAACAGACATAGGCCAAACTTTTCAAACAACTACATTAGCACATCAGATGTGTTTCTGGCATATTTGAATACCTGGTGAAAATATTTAACTGAATTATTTTGCTACAGTTGAACCTGAAAGATTAAATTGTAAATTTCCCCTTCCAGTTCCCCTTCCTTTTCCCCCTGTTTTCTCCTCTCCTTCTCACTTCCTCTCTCTTTTCCTCACTCCACCTCATCCTCCCCTCTCTTTCATTTTGAGGTCTCTTGCAAAATGAAATCTCTTGTGATGGCTTCAAGGAATATCTAATTCTCCACAGCAATATACACCTCAATTCATGATCTTCTTTAGTATCCCATGTTTTTCTGATCTAATCACAAAAGGATTTTCAAATGAATCAGTTTAGGGAGATTTCTTGAATAGGTAGTTAACCAAGAGAAAACTGCAAACTGGTTTTGTAAGATGGTGCCTAAAGTCATAAAATCTTACATTAATTCCTACAAATGATTGGACAAAAAATACTATACAAGTATAAGCAACAGAAGTTGTAAAAAATATGTTTTGGTAAAATATATTTTACAGGAAAAGCTGTAAATCTAACTAGCACAAAAAAGCAGGATTGCAGGATATTTTGTGGTGGGCAGTGAGCAGGGAAAGTATCAGAATGAATACAAACAGGCACCAAGCATTTACCACACTTGTGCATTTTTATCTGAGATTCAGTCATTGCTTCAGAAGGAGAGACTACTCAGGAGGAATTCTTCAAGTACTGTTTTATTGCTGTAATTTAAATAGCACGTGCTGGTGGTTATTAAGATTGAGAATGATGATGGCATGGGTGAGGTGATGTGAGCAAATGAGCTCCAGCTATATCATGTTTTAATATTGCTTCATATTAGGATTAACCAGAAAATGACTATTCTGTATGATTATTCTCACTCTATTCTAATTTTGTTCCTGCTCTTTCTAAGAATTACCAGTCATTTCCCATTGATGTATGGGAGCATCTTTCTCTAGTCCACTGTTTTGTAGTGGTTGTTAACAGGACTCATACCAGCCCAAGAATATTACTCACTTTCTCATGTAGGCCATTTATGAATTCTTTCTTTTGCAAACAAAAAACGCTTTCTCGTTTTATCTTGTCACCTGCGAAAGCACTGCTGGAGATAAATTTTTTCAGGACCTCCTTTACATACAATCAGTTCCTTTTGTTTCAAAGAAAATGTGCTATATATATGTTTATATTTTCTTGCAAAGGAATGAAAGAAATAAATAACTTTCAAGGAAATAAGTTTAGCAGCAGAATTGCAGTTGAGAAAAGGGCTATTTATAAACCTGTATTTCTGTACATACTTGTGTGTGTTGCAGGAGAGGAAAAGAGTTTCTTAGCAAAACCTATGATATTAACTAAAATACTTTGTGAATGTACAGATACCTAGGAAAATACTCTTAGGAATCCCTTAGCTATGTATACTGGATATTTCAAGATAATATGATATCCGTGCACATTTCATTTGACATTTTATGAAATTAACATTCTGTCATTTAAAACATAGAATTTGCTTGTGAAATTCCAAGTATGAATTCTTCCTAGCTCCTCTGATAGCAGTTTACTTTCTCAATTAGGGGATGAAATAAGCTTTATATGCCCTGCTTTTTCAGGAGCAGTTTTTCTTTTCATAAAAATTGCAGAAGGAACATCACCATGATCAGGGATTGTTTCTCACTTCAACTGATACAGCAAAAATGACTGCAATTTGAACCTAATTAGGATATTTTCTTTATTTACCTAGGAACTGTATGAGACTGAATTCAATGGTGCAGAAACTATTTTTTAAAATGGTTTGACAGATTCATATTCAATTAATTAATCTTAAAAAAAAGCCCACAAACAACAAACCAAGACATCTGAGGAATTTGACATACAGGCTAAAAATCAGTTTTATAACTGATTGATTGATTGATTGATTGATTAATTGATTTTTTTCCACAAAGAAGCAAGAGTATGGCATCATTTAATTTTTAATTTTTTTTTTAACAGATAGGGTTGTATAGTGTAATTCTCAGCATTTTTTTCAATGTAAAGTATAGCAAAAAGAAAATTACATAAGTAGTTTGTTAAACTAAAAGAAAGACTTATAAGATTCAGCTTCAGAGCGTGGAATAATTTGAGAAAAGAATATGACATTTATATATTTTTAGAAGTTTTTTGATTTTATTATTCCAGAATGAGTTGGCTTTGGGAATTTAGGGCTTTGTGACACTTCAGAGGAATGAATATCATGCTGGTTTTTATGATAAAGGCTTCAATTTTTCAATTGTTTTGACTTCTAAAAATTTAAACACTCAGTGTGAGATTGGTAATAGTTATTATTCATATAGAAAGTATGACTCAAATTTATAGAATTAGTTCACTTATTTTATGTGGACTCCAGCCTTGAACGTCTAGAGTGATTTTATTCTAGTTAAATATGCTTTTGGAATAAAAACTACCAGCCTTCCTAATGCATAAATATACTTGAAATCACCTCCGCTTGTTTAAGCGGAGGCAGTGACATACATACACGCACAAGCATACATGCACCATGCTGTCACAGACTTGCCAGGTATAGTACATTTGAACCAAATATTTTCAGCAGTAACACTATTCCTGGAACTACTGTCTCCTGGGAATGTGGTTAGAGCTAGTGCCATAAATAATGTTAGAAATATACTGTAACCAATAAAGAGAACAAAGTTCTGATCATGAGCAGAAGCTGCATAGCTTATACTAGCCAACTGCATGGCCTAAATCATGTTAGTGTCAGCTCAGCTTAGATGAGAATCAGATTTTCCCCCTCCAGCCTGTCATCCACTGCCAGCCACGTGCCAGTGCTCCTGACTAGAGGATGCATTCTTACTGTTCAAGTAATAGTGCCTAAAAATGTCATTTTGGGGGACACTTGTCAGCAGCAAAAATAGGGTTTAGTTGTTTCCGCAAAGAGCTGTAATGTTTGTAACATAACAGTCCTTAACTGAGAGGGAGTACACCAAAGCTGAATCCAAAATATTCTGGGTTTTGTAGAGTCTTCCAGTAGTTTTTATTTCTTTTAAAATATATAATCTGAAATGTTATATAAAACTGATCTGAAGACCTTTAGAAAACAAATTCCCTAAATGTGTGGTTAGTAATCTAAGGGAGCTTGTTGATACAGCTCCTTTAACTCATACTTTTTACATTATATCCTTCTTTTTTTTCTTTTTATTTGTTATCCTTTTCCCACCTCCCACTGCCTATAAAGAAGGCATACCTGGAAAGAAACATTCATCTGACCAGTTCACAAAAAAGTCCCCAGTGGAGTTCAATTTGAGGTTCGGCTAGAGGCCTAGAGATGTAAGCAGCCTTGTGCTTTTAAAATGTTGATTGGATTGACAAACAAGGGTTCAGCTCCCTGTTCCATTGCATAAATCCTGTGACATCATGGGCAAATTGCTTACAATCCTGATATGTCTCAGTTGCTTTTGTGAAAGATGTAGTTTGTAGTAGTTTCTAGCCATACAGAGCTTCTGTGATGGTGAATACATCAATAAGAGTAGCTAATACAAACACTCTAGTAACAGAGATCAGAGAGTGCCGTGGTTATTTTCTTCTCAATTGTAAGCCCATTTTAAGCCAATAACTCCCTTGTCTTGTTGCAAATGTACTCCTTTTCCACAGGTGTCATCACAAGTTATCTCAATCTACTCTATGTGTCAGAAGAGTCACTAGCAGTCTTCCAAACTAGTTTGTTATTTAAACACTTCCCCAAGCTGATTTCACCCAAAGACTACTTCTTATTAGCAAACGCACAAAAGAAAACTAAAAAACCGAGTAAAATAAAAAGTAAAACCCCTAAGATTACAAACAATTAAAATACTGTAAGAAGCTTTATTTGACATCAGGAGATAGTGCTCATTTTTATTTATCTCTGCTGAGAAATTGGTCCACTAGGGAACTGTAGAAATTTTAAGTCCTTCAGAGTAATAAACCAGTTGTTTACATAAAAAAGTCTTTCTCCTTTTGCCTTTCAGAATTGTCTTGTTCCAGGAAAAAATGTTTCATAGTCTTTCTCCCTTTTTCCTCAAAACCAGAAAGAACCCACTTCTATGGTTTCACATAGACTTTTTTACTGCTTCCATCCACAGTCATGCACTGTGCTCTTCAAAAGTTACACTTCAAAACTACAATTTTTAATCGGGATCTCTGTTCACCTTCAGACTCTATATTACAATTAAATACTTGTTCTTTTCAGACATTCCTTAGCTTTCTTCTCACTGGTTCTTCAGTGATAGGCTCTTTTGAGGGCTTTAATTTAAAAACACCAATAAACACTTTTATTCATACTTCCTTGTATTCTAAAGAATATCAGTAACTTATGCAATCGTTATTTTGCCCCCTGTTTTGTTTTTGCAGTTAGTTTGGTTTTAGGCCAGAATTTAGAAGACCTTGGCCTTTGGATGGGTTACAATGGAGTAAAACAGGTCTAGTAGATATTTAGATAACCATTACTTTGCATCCTTTCCCCTCTTTTGTCCTATACTCAAATTCTTCCATTAAGTCACCTCTAGACAGAAGAGTTTTGGAGAAGACACCCGTATTACCCTCTTTCTCTTGTGAAGCCCTTATTTTTTAAAGAACACCTTCAGGCAAGTGTAAATGGTACCTGAGATGATGGTTATGGAATGCAATGAGTCTTAATTTCATTAATTTTAATTATGTATGCATAATATTCTGCCATTGGAAAAATATAATGTCATCAGACAAGTGACTAAAATTCGTTTTGAACAGGTAAAAATTTAAGTGTCTGTTTTTTTCCTGAATGTCATTAGAGAATTCACTCTTAATTATGTGTTTTGTGAGCAGAATGGGGCAGAATTCCATCCGTGTGATGTTGTGCCTACCAACTGGTAACAAGATGTTACTACAGACCTTCATAATTATCAAGGTTGCTTTTTGGTAGTATACTTGCTTACTACGCACAAATGAAACCAAAAATATAACCAAACTCACATGGTCTGCAAACATACCCGGGGTGCTAAAAATATCTAGTCACTGGCTAGGTGAATTGAGCTGTATTGAGTACCCTGTATTGGAAGGTGCCTGGTTTATGTGTTGTATCTAGTTCTGTTCTCGTTAAAGTGGACTGAACATGGAATAAATCTGCTGATCTCAGAGAAACTGATTTGTGATCTTTCCTCATATATGACTATTATCAGGAGAAAGATCCACATCTCTTATTCATCTACATTATTTATTGTAAATTAAGGCCTAACTATTTTTTAAAAAGCAATTATATCCTTTCTAGTGCAAATGTGAAATAAACCCTGCAAAACTTGAAGAACATTTTTTCACAGTCACACTCATAATTAACAATGATGGAAAGGCTTTACTTAATATTATCTCACATAAGTGAAAGACTTAAGGCAAAAGTAATTAAGAGATGAAAGAAAAAGAAAGAGCTATTGGTGGCCAACATGAGATTGAGTAGATCTAATTATAGGAGATTCTAGATAGATCTAATTATAGTAGATCTTATAGGAGAAAAAGGATATAGAAAAGTTGTGAAGGCACTTAAGTTTAAATTATTTAGGATGACTGAATTGATAAAATATTTCAAAATTAATCACTAATGAACAGTCACAGACAAATTTTGAGAAATGAGAGGGAGAGAGAAGTAAAAACACATTACTAGAGGACAAGTTTGTGAATAAAGTGTGAGTAAAGATAAATCACCATTCAGTATTGATGTACTACATTTGAACTGGGTTTAAATGACTTTATTTCAAGCACAACTTGCAGCTAGTGTGCAGGTAGACTCCTTACAAAAAAGTTTTCCATCATGCCTAAAAGGGGAAAAGGTCTATAAAATTCTACAGAATTAATTTCAAATAGGATCATGGCCTCTCCTAATGCAGAGAAAGTGCAGCTGTTAGAACTGATCTGAAAAAAATGTAGGTGAAGGTGACCACCATTTTGTGTACACATGCATGCTTGACTTTCATGGAAGTTTAACAATGGCATGGGAATAGCTGTAGTCCTGAACAGTACCTCAGCACTTACTGACATTATTAAGGTGTGTAAGGGCACAACAGCTGTGGGTTTGAAATAAGAATGAAGATAGCTAAATAATTGAGCTTCTGTGACTGTTAGAAATTAATTGAATCTAGAAAGAATGAGACATTCTCTGCTGGAAGAAACCACACAAATGCAACAGAAATGGACAAGATTGTTTTAAGGACAAGGTAAAATATAGGCAGCTGAAGACCTTGATATGAACAGTGGGTGTATATGCCACTGGAGTGTTACATGATTTTCATTGCAACGCTCTAAAGGCAACTGCAGGAAAAAAGTGCTCATCTCAATACTGATACTAGTCTTATATCACATGTCACAGGTGAAACAATGAAATAAAATTCACCATATGAATATCAGTCTGTGATGGAGGAGGGATTCCCTCCTGGCAGGGAAGACCAGTTGAAAGAATTAAGTAATTCTAAAGTGTCATTTATGGTGACTAGCATTTGAAGATATGTAAACCACATAAAAAAATCACAGAATCATAGAATGGTTTGGGCTAGAAGGGATCTTGAAGATCATCTAGTTCCAATCCCACTGCCATGGGCCAGAAACACCTTCCACTGCACCAGGTTCCTCAAAGCCCTGACCAACCTGGCCTTGAACACTGCCAGGAACGGGGCAGCCACAGCTTCTCTGGGTAACCCATTCCAGTGCTTCATCACCCTCACAGTGAAGAACTTCTTAATATGTCATCTAAATCTCTCCTCTGTCAGCTTAAAATAATTTGCCCTTGTCCTGTTGCTACAAGCCCTTGTAAAAAGTCTCTCTCCAGATATCTTGTAGGCCTTGTTAAGGTACTGGGAGCTGCTCTAAAGTCTCCTCTGAGGCTTTTGTTCTCCAAGCTGAACAAGCCCAACTCTCTTAGTCTGTCTTCATAGCAGAGGTGCTCCAGCCCTCTGAGCATCGTTATGGGCTTCTCTGGATCCTCTCCTACAGCTCCACATCCTTTTTATGTTGGGGCCCCAGAGCTGGCTACAGTGTTCCAGATGGGGTTTCATGAGAGCAGGGTAAAGAGTGAGAGTCCTGTCCCTCACCCTGTTGGTCATGCTCCATTTGATACAGCTGAGGATATGGTTGGCTTTCTGGGATGCATGAGTACACTGCCAGGTCATATTGTGCTCAGCATTCTAAGATAGCATTCTTCCAATGAGGTAATCTGGAACGTAATTCCACTTAGAAAAATAGTGATTAAAGTATGGCTCTTCACTAATTAAAATGCCCAGTCTATGTAGTTCCAAATTAATTCTTCCTTCTTTCAGCAAACTTTTATTTTTTTCATATATTAATCCTAAAGCTGAGTCTTTATACATAGAAACAAAACAAAACCAAACCAAACCCTAAGCAGTTTCTTTTTCTTGGACTACAAACTTTTTAAGACTTCTGTCTTTTTCTTATCTTAACCTTCCAGATAAGCAGAAGAAGAGGAATAAGATCCTGCATGAACCTTGTGCAGCTACAAATGTTATTAGCTAACAAGACATTATAAAATTTCCAGAGGAACAAGAATTCCAGCAAATTATATACTTGCTGTCAAAAGGAGGAATTAATTTTTACCTCTAGCAAGAACATAGTAACCTGTCTGTAGTATCTTCCATTATGTTGCTTTCTATCATTCCTGTCAACATTTTGATCTCTTGGATGTATGTAATGGGAGTGGAAGGAACTGACCACACATTTCAAACGCTTGCAAGTTGTGGTCAAACCCAGTTTTTCTTGTCATCTATCACTGCCTTAAAATTATTGAATGTTTTTTGCAAGAGTAAAATGTTCCCTTTAGTAAACTACAAATATTTGACTGTCTTTGGAAAATACAATAATCTTAATCTCCTAAAGGACACAGAGGATCCTATGTAAGATGTAGTGCTACCTCTGAAACAGCTGGTAGTTGATGTGGTGAGTATCATGCAAAAATAACAGTTTGAAAGCTGGAAGCATGTAGGCTGTCGCACTAATATAATTCACTTTCAGTGTTGCCGATAATCTCCGTGAAATGACTTCACAGATGGCTGCAGAAGCAGCTCATCAGTAGACTTCGAAAACTGTTGTGAATACAAATGTAAATTGTAGGTACATCCAAGTATGTTTAGCTGACCAGAAGAAGGAATAATAGTTAGAACAAATATAAAATATTTTACTTTGTTGCTTGATTGTTTTAGAGTGTTTACAAGAAAATATATATTGAAATCTAAATATTGTGAGAAAGGTTTTGCTGTTGAAAAACATTTTGGCCGCAGTAAAAAATAGGTCAGTATTACCAAAATGTGCCAGACTTGGCTTTTTTCTTTGAATGAAGTATTCTTATCATTCATGACAAAAGTATTTTTGAGAGAAAGTATGTTAGTTTATTTGATAAACCAAGTTTAAAAGACAGAAATCATGATCTTATATTTGGATTGCATAAAAGGGTAGCATCTCAGTAACCTTAATAGCACGATTTTTCAGATGCAATTCAATTTTGTAAAAGATTTTGACTCCTGGTCAGGAATTAACCTTTTTGCAACTGGATGTTCTCCCATAAGAAGGATAATTGTTGCAGTAAGAAAGTCCTGCTCTAGCAACAACCTCCCAACATGCTGGAGAAAACAAAAAATACAAAAAGGAGTGAAAAACCTACATTTAAATATCAGAAGTAAAATAGATGTAGGCATGCCCATATTAATTAATCTTTTGACTGCTATCATGGTTTTGTTATTTTTTAAAAGAAGCACATTTAAAATTAGAATTACAATTGATTTTAGTTTTTAGTTGAAATAACAGTTGTTTCCTTTCCCCCCCTTTATGTGTAATAAGGAAAGATGGCAAAAAGTCTTTAAGAAAATGATCCAGAGTTTTGGATAGTAGTATGGAATCTACTTGTGTTCTTCGCTGTGAAGGAATCTTGGAGTATTCTTTGCAAATCAGTTATTTAATCTGTACGCCATTTCCTAACATATAAAATAAGGATAAAGCGCTTTCTAGTTTGTAGCAAAGTTGTGCTGACAATTTTATTAAAGGTTATGACTGCAAGAAGAGTTGTGGTCAATGGCTCAATGTCCAGCTGGAGACCAGTAACTACTGGGGTCCCTCAGAGATCAGTATTGGGACCAGTCTTCTTCAACATCTTTGTGGGTGACATGGACAGTGGGATTGAGTGCGCCTTCGGCAAGTTTGCTGATGACACCAAGCTGTGTGGTTTGTTTGATACGTTGGAGTGATGGAATGCCATCCAGAGGGACCTTGACACGCTTGTGAGGTGGGCTGATGCCAACCTGATGAAGTTTAACCATGCCAAGTGCAAGGTCCTACACCTGGGTGGGAGCAATCCCAGGCACAGCTACAGGTTGGGCAGAGAAGAGATTCAGAGCAGCCCTGCGGAGAAGGACTTGAGGGTATTGGTTGATGAAAAAATGTACATGAGCCGGCAGTGTGCACTTGCAGCCCAGAAAGCCAACTGTATCTTGGGCTGCATCAAAAGGAGCGTGACCAGCAAGTCGAAGGAGGTGATCCTGCCCCTCTACTCTGCTCTTGTGAGACCTCACTTGGAGTGCTGTGTGCAGTTCTGGCGTCCTCAAGATAAAAAGGACATGGAACTGTTGGAAGAAGTCAAGAGGAGGTATACGAGGATGATCAGGGGACTGGAGCACCTCCCGTATGAAGATAGGCTGAGAAAGTTGGGGCTGTTCAGCATGGAGAAGAGAAGGCTGCATGGAGACCTCATAGCAGTCTTGCAGTATCTGAAGGGGGCTTACAAGGATGCTGGGGAGGGACTCTTCATTAAGGACTGTAGTGATAGGACAAGGGGTAATGGGTTCAAACTTAAACAGGGGAAGTTTAGACTGGATATGAGGAAGAAATTCTTTACTGTGAGGGTGGTGAGGCACTGGAATGGGTTACGCAGGGAAGTTGTGAATGCTCCATCACTGGCGGTGTTCAAGGCTGGATTGGACATAGCCTTGGGTGGCATGGTTTAGTGGGAGGTGTCCCTGCCCCTGGCAGGGGGGTTGGAACTAGATGATCTTAAGGTCCTTTCTAACCCTAACTATTCTATGATTCTATGATATACAAGGTGCCATACTAAAGAATGCACATGATACAAATTAAACCAAACTGCAGGATGTAACCTAGAGCTTTTTTAACACACCAGGTATAGTTTTGAGACTCAAATTTCCAGTGCCTGTTGTCTTTGTTGAAGCACAGCTTGCTTTGTTATTAATAGCAGAGGTAATGTATGTCACAAACAGCCGTCTCTTGTATCTACAGGGTCTGCATGATTTTGATTCTATTAGGCTGAAGATAATATATGTGTATGATTTTCTTATCAGTAAAGGCTGTAGAGTTATTACCTTTAAATTATGAATAATACAAGCAAAATTGAAAAGATTTAATGCTAGGTTCTGTATTTGTTTTTTTAATCAATTTGAAATTTGCACGAACATTGCATGTGATCCCAATCCTGAGATTACCATCTTGATAGATCCCAGGTGAGAAAGACTTTCATAAGGTTTTTACTATTCAGATATTATAGTGCCTTTTGCCTTAATTATTTTTGTTATCAGAATTAAGTAAATCTAAGTGGTGATTATAAATACAGATGCTAAATAGACAAAATATAATTAATATGATTAAAATCTAGCTTCTGTGACTTTCATTTGTCAGCCCAGAAACTGTGATTAATGGAGTTTGCAAAGAGTGAAAATGTTGAAGTCACTTCAGAGTCTACAAAGCAGTTAATTTGCCTTTTATTAATTCTACATGCCCTGTAAAAGACTGTCGTTCTGAACAAAGGCTGTACTAAGTATGGTTGTATAGTCTGAATCCACTGGCTATAGACTTCTCTAGCAGTACTTTGTTTTCACAAATACTTTTGGTCAAATACTCGCAGTCTTTTACTTCCAGAAATTATTGGGCTTTTTTGAGATATCTTCTTAATAGATATGATAAAATATTGCATTAAGGAGGATAATTTTGGCCCAGCTAGCACAACTATGCATGATTTGACATCTCTTGCTGTCACTTTTCTATCATCTTTTATCATCTTTTCCATTGTCTTCCAGATCTTCTGTATCTTTATATGCTTGTCAACATCGAGTTTGTTTAAGCATAAGGATGGAATGGGTCCTGGTCCCTGGACACGTAGTGCCCACCCCTTTACTCTGCTGAGAACTCTGTATGGCACTGTTTGTGGTAGCTTGCACATCTCTACTGCAGTTTGAAAGGGAAGGAACTCAATAATGTTTTGGATCCTTTGCACCCCTGCTTCCTATAATTTTCTATTTTCATTTTTTCTCGAAGAAGTAGGGTGACAGGCAGAGTGTACTTGCAATCTGTCCTTTGGAAATTATTTTAATAGATAATATAGATATCAGATCACAAAGAGTGCAACACAGTATTTCAAAGGTCAGAATCTGATACGTTACTGTTATTCTCAAGATTCAGTTAAAAAAAAATCCACCATTCAAGCTTTACTCCTCTAACACATGCTGAGTTCATAAGATGTACAACTCAGGCATACTTACATTGTTTCAGTGCAACCAATACAATACAATGTATTAAGTTTTTAATACTGTACTGTTAATGTTCACATCTGTATGTATTATTAAACCCATGAATAATATACCAGATAGCACTATGAGCCCAAATAATTGATTTTAATAACATTTATACTCTTTTTACCAGTTTATGCTGAGAAAAAATCTTCCTATCAAACTGCAGTTTTGTAGCTATTGTCTTCTCTGCTTTCTGATAACGCCATGAATTGCAGTTGTGTATATTATTTAAGATCAGCAGCATAATTCTCTAATGATGTTTTGCCCAGGCAATATGTAACTCATAACTACATGAAATTACTGGTTGTGTGTAATGCAGTTTCTATGAAACCTGAGTATATCCAAATCAAATTTGCTGACATTTTTAAATTTTGCATTTCTATCAAGTTATCCTGCCATAATTAATTCATTAAATAATTAGTAACTGTACTTAATAATATTAAACTTTGAATTTCTGTGTTACTCTTCTTGGGTAAAATTATTCCAAACACCTTCTTTTATGAAATAAAAAATTTCTTTTATTTTTGCTTAAATACATTGAATTAACATGGAGCACAAAAGTCCAGAGAAGTTGCTTTTTATTATTTGAAAAACAGGGGAAAAGATATGAGAAGTGTAACTTGACATCTTTTCCAGCTAATCCATTGAAATTGGTAGCAAAAAAGTAAAGCACAATCAATCGGAGTTCTAAATCCCACCCTTAGTGCTATAGGAGAGAGCGTGATTAAGTAATGATTCCTAATAGAAAACACCATTACTATTGCTAAGAAAGATAAACATCAAGATAGGATTGGATTTTGGTCCCTGTGTTAATTCCAGGTTTTTCCACCAATCTTTCAGGGCACTTCCAATCAAGGCAAAGCTTGTCCTTCATAGCCAGCAAGGAAGAATAAGAGTTGGAATTTGGTAGAAAGGATGGCTCTTTCAAAAGAAGATATCCTATGCATTCTGACTTTGAAACTTTTATTCAACGTGTGCTCTGCACACACATGAGATGCATACAGATGTGGGGATATGGAAATATTACCCAAATAGACAAATGCCACTGCTTTAAGAATGTCACATTCAGAGAGGTATGAGCATCCAGAATATCTAGGCAAGAGTAAAATAGCAGGCCTAAAACTGCAGTTTTCTCATGCCAAGAGCAAGCTGAGGGTTGCAGCTTGTGGGAAACAAGGACTGGAAAGCTGTGATTATAACGGAACTACAGAAGGTAACTTGATAGCTTCAGTTGGAGTGTACTTTCCTTCCACTGTAGGCTTCAAAATGCAATGAATTCTTGTCTCTTTTGTCATACTGTGGAAAAAATTGACTCCAAGTAGAAAAAAAAAATTAGTTCTCATCTTTTGAAAAGTTAATAATAGCTTAGATTTATTTTGGGGTGTAGGTGCCCTTGGAGGAGTCCTGCTTCAAAAGTCTATGCCTTTTCCTGGCCAGAAGAGTTTTGAACATTTAGAGGGGAAGCATGCAATGAGTCAGCACCTTCCCAGGAACGTGGGGCGCTGGCAGGTGCCTGCCAAGGCGATGTGCCGAAACAATGTGGATCATAAGCAGCCTGTGCTGGTGACATTTCCACACAGCAAGTTAGATACTTTCTTTTTTTCAGAACCCATCCCCTCATACCACAAAGGAAAAATAAAAGAAACCAGATCCCTGAAGACTAGCAAGCTCCTCAGCCCATGCACGCTGCTTCTCACACCCTGATATGCAGTGAGGGGCTGCATCAAGGGCAGAATGCAGCCCTTCACTGTCAGCTTGGAACAAAGATTCCCATCTGCTCCTGGTACAAGCTGTTTCCATTTAAAGAGAGGGATTTTGAGCTTTAATCCTTTGTTTTACCATGTTGAAATGTATAAAAGTCACAAAACCATGCAGAATGATCAAATACAATCTGGAATGAATTGAGTGTGGAAGATTTCTTTTCTTTTTTTTTAAGGAAGGAAACCAATTCTCTTAAACTGTCAGGATTCTCCCCTCCCCCTAAGTAAATAATGCTAAGCTATAATAAAAACTGTGTATTTTAAAACATAGAAGTCTTACAGATGTGTATAATAAATTATTCCTGACTGCACACTATCCGTACATTATTTAAAACATATGCCTGTGCTGAGTCTTATATTTTCTTTGGAGTGGACACAACTCTTACAGACAGCTGTGGTTGCAAAGTGCATGCTTGATATGATACATAATTTTAGTGTTTTTTCATATAGCATACAAAGTATTTTAAAATAAAGATATGCATTATAGCTTTTTTGCTCTGGTTATAAGACATTTGCAGGGCACTTTTTTAGAAAAACAGCAACAATCCCCTTCTCTCCAACTCCCTCTCCCCTTTGTTTTCTTGTAACCTTGATGGGGAGATGTTAACTGCTTAGGAAACTATAATTTCAACTGTCTCAAGTTTTCCTCTGTAGAGAAAGGTATTTGTCAGGTCAGGATGTCTTAAAAGCTGTGGGATTAACTTTCGTAACATTTGGTTTGGCAAACTAAGATCAGCAATTATTTGTGATGCAAAAATAAATATAAGAATTAGTCAGAAAGTAATCATGTAATATAATTAATGATATCAGGAAGAACTGGGGCCAAAGGGAATTGAAGGTACCCGGCACTTTCAGTGATTGCTCTGTTTCACAGGCCAAACCAAATGTCTAGCACAAAAATTACTGATGTATTTAATTTTCATGGCTTTCTGCTGTACTCCATCTCAACTATGACAACCTATGCACTCTTTACTTTTTTGTGGGTTTTGAGGTTTTCCGTTCTATATTTTGCGAATCTTATATTCTACTCACTTTCTGATAAATTTGTTTTGTGTTCCTGGGTGATCTATTAGGCCAATAGTGTTCTAGTTTGCCAGACACAGAATAGCTATCAATTGAAGATTTTGCTTTCATAAAAATGAAAGCAATATCAACACAAAAAATTGTTTGTAAAAAGTGAAAGCACAGACTATGTATACATATATTAAATATAAATTAATATAAATGGGTGTTGTGGTTTAAGCCTCTCTAACTCACGCAGCCTGTTCTCTCACTCACTTCCCCCTCTTTCTTGCCCCTGCTCCCGGTGGGATGGGAAGGAGAATTGAAAAGAATACAACTCCCACAGGTTGAAATAAGAACAGTTTAGTAACTAAAGTATAACACAAGACCACTACTGCTACCACCAATAATAATAATGACAAGGCAAATACAAGGAAAGAATACAATTGCTCACCATCTAATACCAAGCCCGACCACGCAGTGCACCCCTCCCCCCTTCCAGGGCTCTGCTCTCTCTTTTTCATCCTGGGCATGACATGCTGTGGTATGGAATAACCTCTTTGGCTAATTTGGGTCAGGTGTCCTGTCTCTGCTTCCTCCCGGCTTCCCCTCCTCCCTGGCACAGCATGAAACTCAGAAAGTCCTTGGCCAGACCAAAACATCACTAAGCAGTAACCGAAACACTGGTGTTATCAGCGCTGTTCCCAGGCCCAAAATCAAAAACACAGCACTGCACCAGCTACCAAGAAGGAGAAAAATGACAGCTGCTGCTGAACCCAGGACAGTATCCACCCCTTATTCCATACCATTCACGTCATGCTCAGATCCCACATTTTCAATATACCATCACATGTATATGTATACATCCACACACACACAGAAAGGGAGAGAGATCATCCCTTAGTGCATGGACCTATCCCTATAAAGCTGCTGAGTCCATCTAGTCCATGATGTCTGGCTCCATCTTCTGTAACAGTCTTTCAGAGCAGGAGAGGCTGTGTGCAGTGTTCACACTCATGAATAACCTGGGCAATAGTGTCCATTGCTAAATCCACCCCTTGATCATGAGTCCATCTGTATGCTGCATCTCTGCCCTGATGGCGTGAGGTGTCATGGGCTCACCAGGCTCAACATAATTCATCCACCCCTCCAGCAGTTTCTGCAGCTTGTTACTGGGGACTCCATACAGCTGCCTTCCATCTCCAATGCTTCCAAAGCACTGGAGGGGCCCAGGAGACTAGATACTCACCCATACTATCCAACACACCCTGCCACTCATGACTGTCCAGGCTTGGGGAAAATCTCTTGGTCATCCTACATCATAGTCTAACCCCAGACAAGGCCCACAACCCACTCTGCTTAACTCTCGGGACCAGACAAAATGGTTGTGGGTAAAACACACTCTGTATGCATGTCAACATGCTGATTCCCATCACAATCAGCAGGCAGGTTTCAAGGGTACCCAAAGGCCATTCAAACCCTTCAGAACTCTCAAATGAGGCTGCTGTACTTGTCACTGGGGCTGGTGTAGCTGCTGTGCTTGCCGGCTCTCTCACCACCAGCTGCTCTTTTTCTGAGTCCCGATCTTCCTCATCTGCCTTTCTGGGAAGTGCTGCGTGCTCTCCTGCATCCTCCTGGGGCTCGGGATCGCGGGGCTCTGTGGGTGGCTGGTGGGGAATGCCCACAGTCACTGCGGGCCTGGGCTTGGCTGCAGGCTCGGCTCCTCTGTCGTCGTCTCCTGCCGCTGCTCGGCAGCTGCCGGGCTGGGCTCGGTGGGGGGGCTCAGGTCCTCTGCCACCTCCCTCGTGGCCTCCTGGTCCCGGGGGTCACGCTCCCGGGCTGGTTTGGCTGCCGGTGGCACCCGGAGCCGCCCCTCCTCGGCTCCCACAGCCACACGAAGACGGACGCGAGGACGAGGGCCAGGACGTTCCCCCGCCCCCTGCTTCTGGAGCCCGCCCGTATTACAAGCCATTCCAAGAAAGTACAATGAAACAGGAACCTTAACCCAAAACCCATATCTGAAAAATGCTAAAATAACAAATACAGGCTGTAAGTAAGGTACAGCAGGCTGAAACCGTGAACTCAAGAGAATCCAGAGCAACAACTTTGAGAGCCAATAAATCAGCATTGTGATGAGTGGCTGTTAATCCTGTCGTTATCTCAACCCTTCGTGCCCCACGTTGGGCGCCAAAAAGAGCTGTCATGGTTTAAGCCTCTCTAACTCACGCAGCCCGTTCTCTCACTCACTCACTCTCCCCTCTTTCTTCCCCCCGCTCCCGGAGGAATGGGAAGGAGAATCGAAAAGAATGCAACTCCCACAGGTTGAGATAAGAACAGTTTAGTAACCAAAGTATAACACAAGACTACTACTGGTACCACTAATAATAATAATGACAAGGCAAATACAAGGTGGTGTGGTTCAAGCCTCTCTAACTCACGCAGCTCGTTCTGTCACTCATTTCCCCCAGTTTCTTCCCCCCACTCCCGGAGGAATGGGAAGGAGAATCGAAAAGAATGCAACTCCCACAGGTTGAGATAAGAACACTTTAGTAACTAAAGTATAACACAAATCACTACTGCTACCACCAATAGCAATAATGACAAGGCAAATACAAGGAAAGAGTACAATTTCTCACCACCTAAAACCAAGCCCGACCACGCAGTGCACCCCCACCATTCCGGGTCTCTGCTCTCCGTTTTTCCATCCTGGGCATGACGTGCTGTGGTATGGAATAAGCTCTTTGGTCAGTTTGGGTCAGGTGTCCTGTCTCTGCTTCCTCCCGGCTTCCCCTCCTCCCTGGCATAGCATGAAACTCAGAAAGTCCTTGGTCAGACCAAAACATTACCAAGTAACTGAAAACACTGGTGTTATCAGCACTGTTCCCAGGCCCAAAATCAAAAACACAACGCTGCACCAGCTACCAAGAAGGAGAAAAATGACTGCTGCTGCTGAACCCATGACACAAAGAAAGAACACAATTCTCACCACCTAATACCAAGCCCGACCATGCAGTGCACCCCTCCCCTCTTCCAGGGCTCTGCTCCTCTCTTTTTCATCCTGGGCATGACGTGCTGTGGCATGGAATAAGCTCTTTGGCTAATTTGGGTCAGGTGTCCTGTCTCTGCTTCCTCCCAGTTTCCCCTCCTCCCTGGCAGAGCATGAAACTCAAAAAGTCCTTGGCCAGACCAAAACATCACTAAGCAGTAACCGAAACACTGGTGTTATCAGCGCTGTTCCTAGGCCCAAAATCAAAAACACAGCACTGCACCAGCTACCAAGAAGGAGAAAAATGACTTCTGCTGCTGAACCCATGACAATGGGTATAAAATATCCCATATTACCCTTTTAGACTATAGACTTTTGGAACGTTTAAAGAAAATGGAAGGTAAGCTATGTTGTGCCAGTTTTATATAAACTTTCCACATAAATTTGCACTTCAAAGTGAATAGACCAATACTTTCCCGTATCTACATTTCCTACTAGCTGTAAAATGCAGACATGGAGACATCTTGGCATGGACTTGCAGTAGATAATAGGTCATTGTAAGTGAGGATATGGCATAATATAATTTATGCATGCCAAGCTCTACATACTGTAATATCTGGGGCAGTCCAGAGAGCTCTGAATGCCATAAAGATCAGAATACAACAGCATTTTAATAATCTGATAATTCTCCACTTGCTGTCTTTCCTGTTTTATCCTTGGCAGAGACACCATAAGTAATATTTTTTTATGGTTTTGACAACTTTTATACTTAAAGAGCTCTGACATTCACCTCTATCCACCCCAGCCTCTCTGTCTCATTTACTACTTTGCTTTGCTTTGCTTTGCTTTGGGGAGTTTGTGAACTATTGTTTGTGGCTTTTGTAGATAATTTATTATAGAATAGTAGCTAATCAAATGTTGAATATAAAAACTTTCTGTTTGGTAGGAATCTCGGCTGATCTCCTTGTTTTCAGGAATAAAATCTTCTCAACCTTCTCCTCAGATCACTGATTGAAGACTCATTCCTTTGATCATATTAGTGTGGGTTCTCTGACACATGTTAAGAACTTCAGTGTCCACCATCACCTTCTAACACATTAACAGTAATACATTACGAGAACTTGTCAGATGTCCGAAAAATATTTCTGAACAAAACTGGACTTAAAAATAACTCAAATCTAGATGTAGTTAAGGTTATGTCTGAGCTCCCGCACTATCAATAAGCTCACTTATTAAAAACTCACTTCATTTTTACAATTTCACTTCTATGTAAAAAGTTCATTTTACTCTGACAGTAGTTTTGCTGCTTAGAAATTGTAGTTTCCACACAAAGCTTGTGATTGGTCATCTTCTGGGAAATAAAAATACATAAACAAAACAAGTTAAACTTAATTCCTAGAATACTGTTTGCTGCCCAATTTAATTATATTTTCCCATCAGCACTCTCTCTTTGTCCAGAAACATAATCTAATAAAACTGGCTTCATTATTTGGAGCTACCACTGTCTTCAGGGATATGTTTGGATGGATAAAAGTCATTAAAAGTCTATCTAAGTACTTTGGATTCTTTGACACCAATACATTTAGATCAGCCAAGTTAAAGAGAACCATGTCGAAATGGCTGTCTGCCTGCATTTTCAGAGCTGTATTCGCTCATAGGATTATCACTTGTGAAAGCCTCTTTTAGTAACTAAAAGACCATTCTATTGCTCACTTCTGTGCAACAATACCCATTCTAAGGTGGGTTCTGGCTCATACAGTCTATAAGAAGATCCATAAGAGTCTCACCACATTGTGAGACAACAACAGGAAAGTTACATTTACTTGCATGCTTTATTTAGGTTTTAGTGTGCTTTATCTTCAGAAACAATGTCTGAAGTGATGATTTAACTCTGTTTCTATGTTCTGTTAGCTTCTCTTTTTTTTTTTTTTTTTTTTGAGTGTTATCTTGTGTGGTCTCTTAACTTATTTTACTTTGATAGCAAAAGCTATATTTCACTATTTTTCAGAAAGTTTATTTTACAAAGTGTTTTCATGAGAAAATTGAGATGCAAAGTTCAAATGGAAAATTATTGTGTCATGACATAAATCTCTATAGCAATACTGTTTCCAAAAGCTATTTGTCCGGAACAATGAACTGTAAGTCCATCTTGGCTATTGGAATGCATGCACATAAAAATAAAAAGTCAGAATTTTTCAACTACTTAAGCTTTAAAAATTATAGTTTAGCTTGGAATCTGTGCAACAGATCCTTTACAGGCAAGGATATTTCACTGAATTGCTTAACATTACTAAACTTTCTCCAAAAAATTGACCCCCTTAGAAAGTGTGCTTTAGAATGACTTATATATTATTCCCTAGGTGAATGTGCTTTTTAGCAAATAATTAAAAGAGTTAGCAGTGATAATATTTATGGAAGAAGATTAATTTTCACAAAATGCTATACTCCAGGTTAATTTAGCATTGTCTTTTTCTCATTGCACAAAAACAAGTCCTGTAAAAATTAATCTTGTTAAGCTTTTTTGAACATTTTTTTTTTAGTAGTGATTTCACATATAAAAATCTTATTTTCTCATTGTACCTCTAACCGTGTGAATATAATATGAATATCAAAAAAGTACCCTAAGGAGTTTCTAGGACTTTGGGGAAAGGAAAGGAAAGGAGAAAAACAAGAATGTCTTGGGGCAAGAAAGAGAGCAAGGCAAACAAAATGTCTCATATGAAAAAGGTTATAGATTTTTACTAAGAGGTAAACTTTTACATTTATCATAGTAAGATGAACAGAAATCAGATTAGCATAAAGGTTTATTAAAGACAGTCAATGCACAACATACATAAACTATCTTATTATTCCTATCCCCAAATAGGGTAAGATGCAGTCAAAACTTGCCTGCTAAATCCATGACTTTCTGTCATAGTAGCGGCTAGAAACCTTGAGAAAAACTTGTTCTGCTTTGAGATTGTGCTATCCCATAAACAGCACATTATTTATTCTAGAGTCCTGAGACCTGAAATGATTAATGTGAAACTTTACCCACAAAGAAAGTAGCCCAAACTCTTACTTTTGTGTTTTATTGTTTTATGTGGTGGGTCACCATTAGGGTTTGAAAATTTTGTCTCATTTCTGAATTCACTAAGCATTACTAACATAAGTACAGAGGCGCAAGAACTTCACTTTTTTTTTTTTTTTTTTTATTCACTTATTCAAATGTTAATAACACAAAAGCTGTATAAGCATGGAGTTTTTAATGAGTTTATCTATGTTCATCATTTTGTATGCTCCCAAGTACTCTGTTGTTGCTGATCTGCTTCATCATGGGGGTTGAATCCACTACACATCTACCTGTGACAAGCTAGCACAGCTCAGTTTGGAGTGTAAGATCGGAGGTCAGTGGCTGGAGCAAGGTGCAAAAGCCCAGTCACTGGGGCTGGCCAAAAATCCAGCCTCAGTAAGAAAACCCAACAAGTAACTTTATGGTAAAAAGAATAATAGCAACAAGTCTCTTCATTTTCACTATCATTTTGAAAACAGTAAGAGCTAAGACACCCTCGGTTGCATATGGGAAATGCAGTAAACCAGGATATCTTTCAGTGAAACAAGAATTATCTATGTAGCTGCTGAGAGATTGGAACTAACATTTTCAGTCAGAAACTGATAACAGAAGCCAGTTTTAGCTGCTTGTGTCTTTTTCAGATCTTACAGTAATGCAGTTTTCTATAGATTAACCACAGAAAGAAAAGCAGACAATGAGAGAGTCACAAAATTTGTAAAGGCTAATACTTCTCTCTTTTAGGACTTGGAAGGGTAACTGTCCATGCTTTTCTTTGTTTTGCAGCTTGTAGTATCACATGTAACCAAATACCAAAACTCCTCACACTAAAACATCTGACTGTTGTAGGAAACTCACTGCTCCTGGGTCTGCGTAAGATGAATAACAGCCTGATCAACCATGGTGCAAATGATTGTAAACACCCAGATACAGAGGTTAACCACTTAAACTGTGGGTTTGTTTTTTTTTCCCCCCTTTTCCCTTCTTATTCCATTCTGTATATATCTACCACACTTTTACCACATTGCACATCTCTTATTTTTTTTTTAGAGCACTGTCATTCAAACATTGTATATTTTTGCAGTTATTTCTTAAAATCACCACAGGAAAAAAAAAAAGAAAAAAGAAAAAAAAAAAAAAAAGAAAAAGGAAAAAAAAAGGACATTATTTCCTATGCAATTTAGGTATTCAAGAAACATTATTGATAAGGATTGTTCTCATGTTCAGCCTTTTGAAGTGTTAGGATGCAGGACAACAATCCAAGTTTATTGATCTTTAGATTCTGTCTCACTAAAGTCTTTATTTCATGAATTAATTTTTTTTTCCTGAACATTTGTTCATAAAACACACCAGTAAAAGTAATACTTCTGTGTCCAGTTTACTTTTTTTCCACTATGTTTTTACTCTCAACAGATGGTGTAGATTATTCACACATAAGAACTCTGTTAAAAATTATGATAATGGTATAGGTTAAATGCTTAAAAAAACAAGACGTTCTGAGCTAGTCTTGGAAATCTGCATATAACTCATTCTATTATATGTCTTGTATAGCAGATCCAGAAGGCTTTCTACTCTAGCCAAAGCCTTTGTCTCTGGTATCTGATCATAACAGATAGCACAGCACATACGTATCTGTGCTCAACACTGATATTCAGGAGGTGAGACAAGTATATTTTTAATTTTGATTTTCAGAATAGAAATGGATGCAAAAGATAAAGCTCAGTTTACACCTAAAGTAGAGTTTTGTATCTGGTTTAATATACTTTGATAAACTTAATTTAAAAAGTCAGTTTTAAAGTTCCTCTATTTTTTTCTTAAAAGAAAATAGAAATAAAAACATTAGGTATACCCATAAATGAGTAAAATATTAATTGCTTTTCTTTAAAATAGTCTCATACATCTCCCAAAAATATTTTTTTTACTACAAAAAAGATATCTCCTGTAGGAAACCAGGATAAAAAATTTTCTTTCCCAATTAAATTCATTTTTCTGTAGTTAAAAATACCTATGTGTTTTTACTATCAATCAGATGTGGAGCTCTTATTTAAGAGTGTTTTAAAAAGAGATATTATTTTATATTTCAGCACTCTCAAACTTTCTCACTTCTATCCATCTTCAAAGGAGGTTTGTAATCCAATAGTTTGCAATAATTTCTTTGGAGATATTTCAGCCATTCATGTACTTGGAGACTTAAATCCAAAGGCCATATGTCTGCCGTGCATATTCACTCACTCTACACCTTAAGTACTCTTGTAAAGCTCTCATTGCAAAAGGCAAAGGAATGTTATGTGCAGGGGTTAGTAACAGCTCACTAATTTTAAAAGAAGAGAGGGAAAAAAGAAAAGCTTTCACACTGTGGAAAACATTTTTGAGGTTGCATGGCTCAGGGGATTGAAATAGGATACAGAATGCGATTCTGGAGTTGATTGGCAACTAGGGTCATGTCTTGGGTCCAGATAAACCATGCTTATACAATACTCCTGAGCAGTCCAGGTGATTTTCTATTATCTTTTCAGTTTGAGAATGTAGACTGAAGACTAAGCATTGCTTTAGTATCTGATTTTAAAAAAATATCTCTGAGGGAATATGGATCCCTACCATACAGCTAGTACTACTTCCAACAAGATGTCCTCAGCTGACATCTCTATTACACTGAATTCTTTGTATTTATCTAGAATTTCAGTGCCAATAGTTGGGGAACAAGATACTGTCTTGGGTTTTATGTTTACCAACAAGAACAATATAAATTCAACAGCTGAGAAGGATGAAACTCCATGTATTTTAACAGATGCAGTAAATAGGAGTGTAGAAATTATTGTTGAACCTGCTGAGCCACATTATACCCTAAGTCTTTTTAATGAGCAATTTATATTAGATAGTATTATATAGACACTTTTTTTTTAATATTTTTTAGATGGTTTTTCAGATTGGATGTACTGTTAGAAAATTTTGCGGATTCAAATTTTCATGTGCTGAAAATAAGAGAAATGCAATAAAAATATTTTTAATGGGTTTTAGATTTTATTTGGAAACTTCATTTTCATCCTCTAAAGATACCTCTTTTTTATTTTTTTTTTTTTTGTCCTCTGATCTTTAGAGTTTCTTTTAGTGAATGCATTCGCTTCTGGCTGCAATTCCTGTTTCTTTTTCTAAATCAGTTTTTTTCAGGGAGGATGGCCAGCTAGCCTGACTTGCAAACTTCTTTCCAATGGATGTGAAAAGGTAGCTCAACAACATGGATATTCAAGGATTAATTTCTCTGGTATAATGACAGGGAAGGCAGAAAAGTTAGGTATGCTTATAGATGAATAGGAGTGATTTGAATTACCTAAGAAATCACAGTTCACTGTGAATCAGCTAGATTGTTCAAATCTTCTGTAAATGTAATGAAACGGATGGTTACAAAATCTGAACAACCTGATGCAGAATTTGTCTGATTTGCTGTGAATCACAGTAAAATAGACTTTACATACTCTTGTCTAACACACAGGAATAACATGCATGAGATTATTTTGTTTGTAGCAGATAACACAAATAGGCTAAAACTTTTTGATATTTAATGAGATAAAGGATTCTTCATAATCAACAGGACTTTGGAAATTATGAAAAACATATTCCATACAGCCTACATTTTCTTGCCTCTCCATTGCATCTTTTGGGAATACTTGAATTTACAAAAGTGTGCAGGAGAGTCTTGTTCTTAGTTGAATCTACTGGAATTAAAATGTCACATAAGTGTCTGTGGTATGTTTCTGGATGTGGTGTCTGTGTTCACCTACAGGTCAGCCCGTATGAGTTTAATTGCAAAATAAAGGTAAAACCTCACATTATGTATTTGCTCATTAGTGATGTAAGTCACAAGGTTGAAAACAGCTACCTGGCTGAATCTAAAATTTTATTATATGTGTCTTATTGCTGAAAAGATATCTTCTCTAAGTAGAACAAAGAAAAAATATTGCTCTTAAAACAAGAAATTGAAAAACACCTGGAGGAAAGATGTCAATTTGATAAAATATATACTTAAAAACACTATTAAGATTTTCAGAAGGTTTTTCCATGCAGGTGTGAGAATATGACTGTGTAAAAAGATTATCTGTGGTCCTAGAACTGGTATATGAGAAGCGAGACATTGGGGATCTCCTGGAAAGAGTTTGCACATTTTATGGAACTGCTGAAAAAAAGTTGTGTAACTGCCTTGTTATTTTTTGGCGCACATGTTTTTAGCTGTTGCCCATAGGGATACAATTATTAATTGCATGTGATGCTTTGGGGAATTTGTGTTTCACAAAATAGACATTCTGTGTGCTTTTAAGTGAAGAAAGGGAAGAGGTTTTTCCCTTCCCTCCTTCCAGCCCAAGTTAGCTTTACCCTTCCTCAGATTTGTGCAATATTCAGGTATAATAGAGAAGTATTTCATTGCAGGAAAAAAGTCTAATAAATCACAGAGTGGACTATGTTTTATAGGAAACATGTTCTATACTTTGGCCATTTATACAACAGCACGTAATTCATTCAGTGAGTTGTTCCATTATGAGAAGAACTGTTAGATTGTCATCTCTCCACTGTGTGTACTAAGTCTTTGAAAGTGTGAATCCAAATTCTGATTCTGCATTTTATGATCTCTTTTATGACTCACTTTCTTTCTCATTTTTTCTTTTACCAAGAGCCTTTTTAAAACACACAACTAGGAACTGAATTTGATATCTGACACAGTAGCTCTGTTTTGTTCAATTGAAATGAATGAATGATTTGCTGAGTTACTTGCATAAAGGTAGGCAGACATGCTGTTGAGTTCAGTGCTTGCAGAAGTTTTTCCTGATCATCCAGCTGGGCTGGATATAGGTCAGAGTCCGAAGGAAGTGTATTTCATCTTATCCTTTGAGAATGTCTTAACAAAAAGTAAGGAATTTCCTGCAAGACCTAGATATTCCAACACATTTTCTGAAAAAATATGAATCTGTTTCTAGTTCAGGTTCACAAAAGGGCAAGCTTTTCAAAGCTCATTTTCTCTTATATTGGATATGAATGTGTTCACTGCCATATGAAGAAGAGTTGAATTAGGAGTGCATGTTGAAAATAAGAATATATGAAATGATTTTAATCAGTGAAATTTCTTATGCCCAATTTTGCCTATGTATGTACTTTTTTAGATTAGCAGTGTTGTATTTCTTCTTACTTCTTTGTGGTCACAAACGAATCTAGTTAAATACACCATTTTCTGACACTTTGAAAATGTCATTGATATGAACACAATATCTAGCCAATTTATTCAATTACTTTTTTTTACCAACAAAACTTTCTTACTTCACACGAATGTTTCCAACAACCCCCCAGTTCATCAGTCTTGTATCATCATTGCGGACAAAAGTGTTTTCTTTAAAATAATAATAATAAAAATATTCTTACACAAACAATTCCATTCAGAATGTAAGACCATACTTTTTATATCTCTATTCCATTATTGCTCTCTCAGTCTCACATTTACTACATCTGTGTACTTTGATTTGTTGGCGCACAGTGTAAAATGTCATTTCAGATTACCTTTGCTTTATTCTTCAGGGGGATCATTCAATAAGACAGGCTTGCAGTGACCAAGTTGACCTTTTGAATTTTCAAAAATCATGCTTTTTGTTTGGGTTTTTTTTGTTTGTTTGTTTGGGTTTTTTTTTTTTTTTTTGTTCATTCATTTGGGTTTGTTTTTTGTTCGTTTTTGGTTTTTGGTTTGGTTTGGTTTTTTTTCCCTGCAGACAGCCACCTTTCCAAGAAAAGCTAAAAAATCAGCACTCAGAAGTTAGAATTGTAAAGCTTTTCTTAATTAAAAAGTGGAAGATAAAAATACTATTTTTTTATCTAAATTAAAATGGCAATAACTGTCAGAACAAAAGTCTCAAAACAAAGCCCCAAAACCCCCACATCTGAAGTCTCAGCTTTATTGTCCAAAGTGCTTTTCATACTGGAAGGGCACACATGAAATGAGGCTGCAACATATGTTTTGGGTAGGCAAAGTAAACTTGAAGCTAGAGACACTTAGACAGATTCAGTACTTTATTATTCAGAATAAGGATGTTTTCCTTATTCAAATGTGTAAGAAGAACAACACAGCCTTTACCTTTCAGGTTTGTTTGTGGTTTGTTTTTTTTATGTGGTTTGTTTTCTGTTATTGGGGGAAAAGACTATTGTGATTGTCTCTGAGCCAATCAGCGAAAGCTAGATAGCTTCCAGTAGGGAGAGGAAAGAGGCATGCACTTACTTGGGTCCAGGAAGCTCTGGAGGTCTGGTTTGCAATGTTGCTTTTTAATTGCTTTTAATATTTCATATAGTATCATCTAGATGTTTACTGAGTTAGGACAAACTGTTATACACTATGTTCATATAGTTTTCAGAAGAGTGCTCTTAGTAGAAGAGCCCATGAATTGTACAATGATGGTATGATACTTACTGAAAGTAGGTGGAATATTCCAGTTAATGCACTATAGGCTTGAAGTTTTGACAGGTGTGTCCAGCTTAACTTCTTTAAATGGTTTTCTAACCTTTCAGAAATGCAATATTAGAGGAGCCCTATTAAATCCTGTAAATTTTGGGATTGATTATTCTAGCTGAAATTATTCCAAGAGACACATCTTTTCTGCTCCACTTCCTCAGATCTGATTTTGCACTGAAAGGTTTTGTAACATCCTTGAACTACTCATTTATCCTTCTAAAAAAAATTGCAACGTGCTCAGTTGGCCCTAGTAATTTGCATCAAACCTCGTCAGTGCAAGGTGCTCTTGAAACAAGCAAGTCTGGGAGCCTGTGTTTAGCTGCCTATCAAGGAAGTATTGAAGTCATAGCAAAGACAAACCATCATGATCTCCAAAGTGTTCAAGCCTGAGTGTCCAAAGGCTTAACACAGGGGACAGCATAAGCAGGGCACTATCTGGGATGGCAGAGAGAGTCTTTTTTTGTCAAAGGGTTTGGGTTCAGTGTGTCTGTAGGATTCTAATATTTAAGCTTTACCTGAGCTGAGCTAGGAGTCAGCAGGCTATTCAATTTTGGAAGACTTTTATGTCTTGCAGTACAAGTGTTTGAAGCAAGAATCAGGCACTCATACTGAATTTCAGGACATATGAACTCACAAGGAATGAAAGTGAGGAAAATAAAACCTAAATCCCACACAAAATTTAATGGCCAGGCTGAGCACAGCACTATAAACCTTTTCGCTTCTGCATGTAGTGACATTGTTTAGTGGTGGGCTTGGCAGTGCTGGGGGAACAGTTCGACTTGATGATCTTATAGAATCATAGAATCAGAGAATAGTTAGGGTTGGAAAGGACCTGAAGATCATATAGTTCCAACCCCCCTGCCAGGGGCGGGGATACCTCCCACTAAACCATGCCACCCAAGGCTATGTCCAATCCAGCCTTGAACACTGCCAATGATGGAACATTCACAACTTCCCTGGGCAACCCATTCCAGTGCCTCACCACCCTTACGGTAAAGAGTTTCTTCCTCATATGCAATCTTAAAGGTCTTTTCCAACCCATTTAATTCTGTGATTCTATGACTCTATGATTTTATGTATAGATGGTCTAATATTCCCAGATTCCATTTTCATTTTGTTGTTAGAAGATCCACCCAATCTGCAATAAGTAAAAGTCTACGCTGAACATGTATCTGCCTTTGCAAACCATAGCTTATATTTGTAGGACATAATAGACCAAGCTGAATTGACATGCACTGCTAGACAACTTCCTTTCCCAAACTGGTCACCTTTCTATTTCTCTTTGTAGAAATCTCTTGTTTTTACACATCCCAGGATTGCTTCTGGAGAGATTGCCGCAGTGAAGATGAGAGTGACCAGGCTCCCAGTGAGAGCCACATAACCACCATTCAGGACCACTGCTCTGGAATTTGTGGTGCCGTTGCATGTAATAGCAAAGATAGATTATCACAAACTAAGAGTCTCCCTTCCCAGGCTGATGAAAGTATAGCATTTCACACTTTCCAAAATGTAGCAAACCAAATCCTAAGCAATTTGTGTATTTATTCTGCTACAAAAAAAGCACTCATCTGGAATTTTTAGTTAAAGTAACATCACAGAATTGCAGAATAGTATCAGTTGGAAAGAACCTCTGGAGTTGGAATGATAGGCTGCTGGAGAAATATCCAACTGTGCAAAGCAAATAACCTAATTTTCAGTGAACTAATCCTTTGTACTGCCCATTCAATGGCTGACAGTCCAAGCTGTCCTTACTCACTTGCCATGCCCACATTTACTTCAGGAAAAGAGCAGGCCAGATGGTCTGCAAAACAGTCTTATTCTAGGCAAGACAGGGTAAGTTCTGGAATTAAGGGGTCTGTTGTTCTATGAAACAGAACAGAAAGCTGAGTGACTAATCTGATTGCAGCTGCTGAGGTATCATGCTGGGAAAGTGGCATTTTCTAAGGAAACAAGGAACCAAACCATTTGACCTTTTAAAGGTCACTTTTAATGTCAGTAAGAAATCATTTGGAAGCCAGGACAGCCATGAAGGACTGTTGTTATATCTCCCTGCAAGAGCACTTTGAACTAAGCAGCTAGCCATGTTTTTTCACTAATGCAGGTTCATGGGAAATATGCAAGTCTTTGTCATATGTATGGACAATGATGGAGAAATCAAAAATAAAGAGGAAAATCATTGCATATCCCAAATGTCTGGCGCTTTTTAAATATTAAATAACTGATTAAAATATTTTTTAAGAAATTTTTAAAAAATACAAGAAATTCAGAAAATTTCTACTCAGTACAAAATATTCTTGATTGTGAAGTTCATAATTGAAACTGTATGAGTGCACGCTGATAAAGCCTTGTGTATTTCTCCCTCCTGCTTCCTCTGCTATTTGGAAACCCAAGGGGAGAACATGTGGAGGCAGAGACATCTGCTCCTCTAAACACATCAAGTTTAATTGCGTATTTTAGCAAATTATGACACACCACACTTCATTTTTAAGAGAAAACTCCATGGTTCACTGTGCTTTGGCAGGAACTGAGCAAACTGCAAAGCACATTTGGCCTTCTCTTTAAAGATTTTTCAAAATTGACCCTTCCCTTTTGTCTGATGGTCAGTTACTCATTGGCTGGCTGTGAACTTCTCATGAAAAAATCACTTTATTTTATTAGTTATTTTCTTTACACACATCCCCAATAAGGTGTATTATAGTTTTCCATCAAATTTGATGACAAAGACTAAGCTCCAGTTTGACAACATTTCTTTCCAATAAATTCAAAGGATGTGTTGAGGAGTAGATGAAGACAGTTGGCCCTGATGGTAAATATAAGAATATATGAACTCATCTGTTTTGCTTTCCTTCTTTGATTTAAAGCTCCTTGAGACTTAGCTTGTATCTTTCTACAAGAGAATAGAAAATACAGAAGGAACAGAAGACAGAGCTCTAACACTGAATGACATAATGGAGACATTTTTTGTTGCTTTTTTTTTTCCTAATTAATAGGCTGTTTATGTTCATTCCCTTTTTCTAGAATCAGACATATTGAAGCTACTGATTTTGATAGTTTATTAACATGTCTAAGAGATTTAGAAAAAGAATTCTCCATGCTTAACTGTACTTTAATTGGAAGACACTGACCATTGACATGCTGTATAATGTAATTGCTTCTCATTTTTGTTTAGGCCACATCTTCCAGCTTCATTATATAGTGTTGTTTTCATTTTTTTTTTTAATGCCCTGCCATTCAGCAGTTTAGAGCCATTATCACCTTTGGAGAATCAAATTTTTATATTTCGCTGGTAAAATATATTTTCAAACAAATGTTCAACTACTACTCAGATAAGAATGTATACTGGGATATGCTATCTCATCTTTTATTACACTGAGAGCTTGTGTTTGTACATCGTAAAGGCAGAAGACACATGATTTATGTATAAGTCAAAATATAAAGTTTATGCTTTTTTTCGTATATCCTCCCTTTGAAGCGCAGATACAGGCAGCTTGAGCAATTTAGGTCACATTAAGTTTCTTAATTATCAGGGAAACAGAAAGCATAGAATCTAAAATTAGATTTTAATCTGTAACTGCACAGGTGACTGCTTTAAAATGACATTGCATCTTTAAGAAACATTCAGTCACTGCATGTTGCAGTAAACTCACTAAAACTTAATATCTTCTGAGAGACTTTCCAAAGGGGGCATTTAACCAAAGTCACGTAATGACACTTAACTGGATATTTTTTTTTTGCTGGTCTCAGGCAATTGAGGTCATTATTAGTGTGGAGCACAAATGGAGCTGAATTTGAAGAGGTGCTCATTGAATCTCCTCATAATGCCAATAGAACATAGTGCAATTGTTGTAACTCCTGTGGCTGATAATCTTCTGGATCTGATTAATTGTAAAAACTGATAAAAAAATGTCTATTTTAAGGGTAGTGTGGCCTTGATTTGCTGCTTGCAGTTGACTGGAAAAAATAATTTCCCAAACCTCAGAAAAACCTGAACTGAATGAGTATCAGCCCTGAAATAAACAGCAAAATGTTGATGTGCAAAAGGTAAGCTATGGAATCCATAGAGGTTGAAACACTGAAGTCTCTCTAAATGCCTCACTTTGCAATTCAGTCAGGAAAAATGAAGGTCACTGTTGTTTTAAGAGCATTTTTTAAAAAAGCTATTGCCAGCACAATTTGCAACTAGTTGTAATCAGATCTCATCTGTCTAAATCCTTCTCACTCTCACCTGTTTTCCATCATATTTATCCACAGCTAAGCTTTCATAACAGTCACTTTGCTGCAGGTGGTATGGTGGGACATTAGGTACCATCACACCAGTGCTGATTCTTTGACAAGTGACAGGTGGCTAGCTTCTGTCCCTGAAGGGTGGAGTAATTTATCTCACCAATGAGTTCAGCCTCAGGCAGCCTAGAAACTAAGGGCCTTGAATATTAACTCAAGTTGTGGCTGGGGATGCATAACAAGACTATCTCTGGGACCAGCAGACTGACCAGGGGGATATTAAGCCTGCAGAACAATATGCCTCAATATACACTTAGCTGCTACCTACAGATATAATTAGAATAAAGCACACTGATGTTTTCAGCATATAAATTGCATAGCATGGCTCATTTGTCATATCCTGAGTAATTGTAATTGTAGATACAGAATTTCCTAGCAGAAAATACACAAACTTGAATTAAGATGTAGCATGTGTATCAGAAATATAAAAGTAATAATAATATAAAACTTGTTAATAATATTAAAATAATCAAGGGAAAATACAAATATTGACATCTCATAGAAGAGCTTACACATTAAGGATTTACAGAAAACTTTTACCCAGACTTGTGGTGATGATTTACAATCCACATGTAGTTATGATTTTTACTGTTAATAAATCCAAATGAGATTAAAATGGCTTAAAAAGTCATATTTATTTATATTACACTTGAATAATTTTATTAGAAGCATTTTATAGAAGGTTGTCTGGATGCTACCATATTTTTTGCCTGAGTTCAGGAAGGGAGGAAAAGATATGTTAAATATTACTCATTAACATTACAGCTTTTTTTTGGGATAATTAAAATAACTGTGTTTGCAGCCTGTTGCAAAGCATACTCTGAATCTGCACTTTCTATGAATGTATTGTTTTCAGTTACTGATTCTTTTGATGATAAAATGCCAACAGAGGGTTGGATTTCTGTTCCTGAGTCTCAGCATCTGTTTATCCCACAGAGGAGTATGTGGTGTTTCTTCAGTGCTATGACATTGCCGGGTTATGCAAAGTACTGTGATAATCATCACAGAATCATAAAATCATAGAATAGTTAGGGTTGGAAAGGACCTGAAGATCATCAAGTTCCAACCCCCCTGCCATGGGCAGGGACACCTCCCACTAAACCATGCCACCCAAGGCTATGTCCAACCCAGCCCCAAACACCGCCAGCAATGGAGCAACCCATTCCAGTGCCTCACCACCCTCACAGGAAAGAATTTCTTCCTCATATCCAATCTAAACTTCCCCTGTTTAAGTTTGAACCCGTTACCCCTTGTCCTTTCACTATAGTCACTAATGAAGATTCGCTCCCCAGTATCCCTATTGCCCCCCTTCAGATACTGGAAGGCTGCTATGAGGTCTCCATGCTGCCTTCTCTTCTCCAGGCTGAACAGACCCAACTTTCTCAGCCTAGCTTCATATGGGAGGTGCTGCAGTTCCCTGATCATCCTCATGGTCCTCCTCTGGACTTGTTCCAACAGTTCCATGTCCTTTTTCTGTTGAGGACACCAGAACTGCACACAATCATAATTTAATGAAAGGAAATTCAACAGTAAAAGTAGATAAATATTATCATGGCCTTACTACAGAATGATTTCTTAAAGAAAAGAAACATTTCAATTAACTGTAACTTTATGTATGTTATTTTTTTCATGTTATTTCTTTGCTTGGAACATCTAGGAGGAAGATAAGGAAGTGCTTTATTTGCTAAAGATTCAGCAACTAGCACATTAATTAGTAAATTCATAGAAAAATCATGCCATACGCAAAGGAAAATCTACAGTACGTATATCAGGAGTAAATCATACTATTTATATGTCACAGAAGTATTGAGTCTCTAGTGGGAGGAAACAAAACTTGTTAGAGGTCTATTTAAATTTTGGAAACATTTAGCTTAATGATGAAAACTCACTTTCTGAGTTTATACTGTATTCTTGTAAGTGATTGTGGTACATATAGTAGAAATATTACCACAATTCACTGAGGCATGTACAGAGATGGAATAAGGTGCAGATTATAAACAGCCACAGCTTTTAACTGCAAAGCTCTGATGGATACTTTTAAATAAAGACTAGTTGTGCTATAGCTCAGGCTGAGTCTTACAGATAGCTTACTGGATGAAGCTGATAGAGTGAGATACACTGAGGGCAAAACAGTGGTTCTTTCTGACCTTAAAATACATGGAAAAGAGAAAACCATATACTGCCCGATGCGTACATCACAAAGCATACCAAAATGCTAGGGTCAATGATCCAACAACACTTTCAGACAAGAAACGAGAAAAATAAAGCACTTTATGTTTGGTTTAGTTGAAGATTATCTTTTAGCACTCAGAGCATTAGAAAGAAATCCTCTCCTGGTGAGAGGGCCTGTGAACACCCAGTGAAACAAGTAGGACATGGAACCTTCTAATACAGGAGATGTGCCCATGTGCCTTTGTGTCAGCTACTATTATTTACAACCCTGCGAATGGATGAAATTATTAAACTCTTTGCAAACAATTGTTAAAATTGGCATAATTTCTGAAAGAAAAAAATTGCAGCTCTGTTTACACATATAGGTAAGTAGAATATTGTCTCTTACAGACTTCTGGATTCCTTAAACTGTTACCTTATATGAAGCACTGAAACTAGTATCTGCTCAAGATTTTAAGGGAATAACATATTATTTTAATATAATTTTAATACTAAGAGCTAAATCTTACCTAGCATAAATGCAAACTAAAATTAATAAAAACCAGTATCAATAATTTGTCCTTCTAAATAATGACTGAAAATTCCTCTAGTTTTCCCATTCTTCACCATAAAAAACAAACAAATAAAAAAATCATTTTGGATTATTTTGTTTGTGTGGCGTATTTCACGTGGTAAACAAGAATAATCAATTCACAATATGGTAGAAAAATGTAATGTGTATATCTAGCCATGGAGTAATAAATCTAAAGTTTAATACGTAGAATAAAAACTTTCCTAGCACATGCAAGCAAGATGAATACCAATCTTGGCTGCCAAGAAAGGAAAAAAGAAATAAAATTTGTTATATGATCTGTAGCTATATGAATGCATATGTGCACAAGTATTTTCCAAAGAGAAAGTTTCCTCAGCTTTGCTTCCATTTATAATTTTAAGAAGTCATTATGTAGTGAGCAGTATGCGTGCTAATAAATACCAAATAATTCAGCCCAAAGTTGGTGTTTAGTAGTTTCACTCAATTTTCAGTCTGGATTTCATTAATTCATTTAACTCATCCTTTCCTCTGACCAAGGGAGGGTACTGTCTTTTCCCTGTGGCTATTGCCTCATTCTGAAGAACACCTGAGCTGTTAGGGGATCTCTTTTTTTGGGGCAAATAATTGAGTCTCGGACCAGGACTGAAAGCTAAGCATGGTGTTTGAGTAAGTTCTAAACATTTTTTTCTATTCAGACTGTACCATTTTTACACTTACAATGCCTGACTGTTGTCCTTTCTTTATTCCTCTTTAAAGCTTTTTGAATGCAGATTTAAAATGAATCTTCCTTTTTTTCTAGGTAAGCAATTTCAGCTATTGTTCTTATAACTTGCTAACGGGTAATTAAGTTGATCGTCAGTCAGTTGTTGATACAATATATCACAAAATGATAGAATATCTCAAATTGGAAGGGACTCATAAGGGTCACTGAGTTCCTCCTCCTCACAGGACTACCTAAAACTAAACCATACGGCTAAGAGCATCATCCAGACATTGCTTGAACTCTTGCAGGCTTGGTGCCATAAGCATTTCCCTGGGGAGCCTGTTCCAGTGACTGACCACCCTTGTAGTGAAGAACCTTTTCTTGATGTCTAGTCTCAACTTCCCCTGACTCAGCTTCATTACATTTCCTTGTATCCTGTCTCTGGTCACCAGAGAATGGAGACCAGCACCTTCCCCTCCACTGCCCTGAGTGAGGAAGTATAGACTGCCATGAGGTCACCATCAGCCTTCTCTTCTACAGGCTGAATAAAGAAGTGACATGAGCCATTTCTCCTAAGCCTTGCACTTGAGGCCGTTCACCATTTTGGTCTACCTCCTCTGGACACACACTGTGTGAAGTCCTTCTTATACTGTTAAAATATTTACAGGTTGTAATATTGAGCAGGCTCAAAAGAAGAATCTACTTCAGTTAAAAAAAATCCAAGAAGGAATTCTATGCTAAAACACTCTAAGAGGTGACATTTTTCTCAGCTGACAAATTAATAGATGGACTAGCTAATTACCATTCGAGGAGCATTCAGTTCACAAATGTATAATCCTACTGGAGGCACTAAACACCATACTTCATAGCAATTTATTTCACCAAGATGTGAGAAGCAGGAGGAAGAATAAGGTCTGACCTTCTCTGAGTGGAAGAAAATAAGGAAGAGATCATGCTCTGTATTACATATTTCTTCTGACAGACTTAAGTATGACAATGTTCTCAGACAGAAACTCCTGGTTTTTTCTGAACAGGATTGAACTCTTCTATGTCTAATGAGAAAAGTTAGTAAAGATGGATTGATGTGGCATAGAATATTACTTCACAAATATGCCTTTCAATTTTTTTTCTTGTTTGATCTGAATTCTTTTTTCAAATTACAGCATCAGAGAATAGTTAGGGTTGGAAAGGACCTGAAGATCATCTAGTTCCAGCCCAATTGCCATGGGCAGGGTAACCTCCCACTAAACCATGCCACCCAAGGCTATGTCCAACCTGGCCTTGAACACCGCCAGCAATGGAGCATTCATAACTTCCCTGGGCAACCCATTCCGCTGCCTCACCACTCTCAAAGGAAAGAGTTTCTTCCTCATATCCAATCTAAACTTCCCCTGATTAAGTTTAAACCCGTTACCCCTTGTCCTATCACTACAGTCACTAATGAATAGTCCATCCCCAGTATCCTTATATGCCCACTTCAGATATTGGAAGGCTGCTATGAGGTCTCCACACTGCCTTCTCTTCTCCACGCTGAACAGACCCAACTTTCTCAGCCTGTCTTCATAAGGAAGGTGCTCCAGTCCCCTGATTATCCTCGTATACCTCCTCTCTACTTGTTCCAACAGTTCCATGTCCTTTTTATCTTGAGGACACCAGAACTGCACACAGTACTCCAAGTGAGGTCTCACGAGAGCAGAGTAGAGGGGCAGGATCACCTCCCTTGACCTGCTGGTCACACTCCTCTTAATGCAGCCCAAGATACAGTTGGCTTTCTGGGCTGCAAGCACACACTGCTGGCTCATGTTCATTTTTTCACCGACCAACATCCCCGAGTCCTTCTCTGCACGACTGCTCTGTATCTCTTCTCTGCCCAACCTGTAGCTGTGCCTGGGATTGCTTCGACCCAGGTGTAGGACCTTGCACTTGGCATGGTTTAACTTCATCAGGTTGGCATCAGCCCACCTCACAAGTGTGTCAAGGTCCCTCTGGATGGCATTCCTTCCCTCCAACGAATCAACCAAACCACACAGCTTGGTGTCATCGGCAAACTTGCTGAGGGCGCACTCAATCCCACTGTCCATATTGCTGACAACGATGTTGAACAAGATTGGTTCCAACACTGATCTCTGAGGGACTCCACTCGTTACTGGTCTCCACCTGGACATTGAGTCATTGGACACAATTCTTTGCGTGCGGCCATCCAGCCAGTTCCTTATCCACTCAGTGGTCCCTCCATCAAATTGATGTCTCTCCAATTTATAAACAAGGATGGGATGAGGGATAATGTTGAATGCTTTGCACAAGTCCAGGTACATGATGTCAAGTGCTCTACCACTGTCTATCTGTTCCATAGCCCCATCATAGAAGGCCACCAGATTGGTCAGGCAGGATTTCCCCTTAGTGAAGCCATGCTGGCTGTCACCAAGCACCTGGTTGTTTTTCATGTGCCTCAGCATGCCTTCCAGGAGAATCTGCTCCAAGATTTTGCCACGCACAGAGGAGAGGCTGACTGATCTGTAGTTCCCCCGCTCATCCATTTTCCCCTTCCTGAAAATGGGGGTTATATTTCCCTCTTTCCAGTCATTGGGAATTCCACCTGACTGCCATGATTTTTCAAATATGATGGACAGTGGCTTAGCAACTTCATTCGCCCGTGCTTCAGGACCAGCAGATGGATTTCATTAGGTCTCATGGACTTGTGCATGTTCAGATTCTTAAGACGGTCTCGAACCTGATCCTCTTGTACAGTGGGCCTAAGGTCTTCATTCTCACAGTCCCTGCGTCTGCCTTCCAAGACTTGGGTGGTGTGGGGAGAGCATTTGCCAGTGAGACTGAGGCAAAGAAGTCATTAAGAACCTCAGCCTTCTCCAAATCCAGGGTAGTTTTGATCTTAAAAAAAAAAAGTCATGGTGAAAATGCTGTGGGTGCACAGCATCAAAGATCAAGCCACTTCAGCTGGAAAATCTGAATATGCAGAACTGGAGGTTGAACTCTTAATTCAATGTGGATTATTTCAGATCTTCAGATGAAACCAAACGTATTATCCTGAGATTCGTTCACCATAGGAATCTCATTTTCACTGCTTATATCCTGCAGAGACTTTTCTTTTCCCTGCAATACAAGTACTGATTGGAGACACTTTAAAAACCTTTATGAGAGTCACCATTTTAATCTGCTTAATTGCAAAGACAGATATTAGGTCTTCTACATGTTTTTAGGCTCAGGATCCATACTTTATAATGGATCATTCATGGAGGTAAACTAAGCCATGAACAGTATTAAGATTGCCTTACCTTGTACCATAATCTATGAACTTATTTCCCTTATTAATGAAATAGAAAAGATATTTTCACATGTGTATGCTCCAGCAATGCAAGAGGAGTACCCGTTGTCCAGAGGTGCTTTGATGCAGAAGATGGAGCAGTTACCAATTACGTTAAAGTACAGCTTTAGTTCATTTGGGTTAAGATAGGTCCAATAATTTCAGTTCAACTGTATCATTTTATAGCAGTTAAAATTCTCATCTATTGTGATTTTTGTGTGAAGAATCAAATACATGTGGGTCAAAAAATTACAGTGTCAAAACTCTCATGACAGCATTGACATGATTACACTACACTTCTGGTTTACGGTGTTTTAGATTACTGGCCATACTGAGAAATGCTTTCATAGAGATTGTACAGTACATGTATTAACATCAGAATTAGTCTTTGCATGGAAATATTAACATTCTGATTTCCTAACTGCTGTATATTTTAAATTCATAACAATTTTACATATTAATATTTTTATTTTAATGGCATTTCAAAGAAAAAGGAAAAAAAAACAATTATTAAAAGGAGGAAAATAAAAAGGAATTATATACATGATTCATTTCAAAATCAGGAATAAATAAAGCTCCCTGAAAATGCAACAAAAATACAAATGTCAATACCAGCCTACGTGACCTAGTCATCTTCTCTGCCCTTTATTTATTCAACACTCAGATGGTGAATTTTATCATTTTAATTCTGCAGTTCTTCCTGCAATTGACATTGTAAGGAATTTCCATTGTAATATTGCTAACACAAGCCAAGTAACTCCATCAGAGGTTAGCACCTGACAAGATGTCCTTGGAACCCAGCAGAAGCTGGCTCTTCTGTCAGCATGTACCTCATTGTTGGCACAGGCTGAATCATAAAAGGCTTCTTCATTTATAGGCTGCCTCTGTTATCTGAGCTTCCTAGTCATCTAATGAAAGCAAAAGAAAGGTAACTATAAAGTCTGCAATCATATTTCAGAATAAAAGTGATAGAAAGTCAGGGTCGGGTAGTGGTTTGTTTTGGCATGGCTGGTTTAGTTTTGTTCGGTTTGATTTTATTTGAGTTTCCTAGATAAATTGTATTAAATTAAGCCTCTGTTCCATGCAGTGCAGTATCTTTTCTCTAATAATCATCAGCTGATTATGAAAAAGAATCCACCATAACAACTGAGAATGTTAACCAGAATGTATTTTCTCATTTGAGGGCATTCTAAGTCTTGTTTTGATAGATGTTACATTTAGCCCACTTGTAAGTGCAGAACTTAGAAGGGTGAATTACATAACCGGTGACAATTCTTATCCACTCATGATGATGGAAACTTGGATGGAGGCTGTTGCAGCTATCATATTCTTGGTCTTCAGATGTATAAAGATGTACAGATTTACACAATGAACTTCACTGAATTAAAACCTATTTCTATGTAGTCAAAAGGTTTTGTTTTCAGAATAGTTTCAATGTTTTGTTCTACATTTCGTTGTACTTACCCTTTAAGATAACAGAGATGCCTTGTGTTCTGTTTTGTTCCTGAAAGCTTAAATAAATATCAAGTATCCAATATGTGTTAAAACAACCTGTGTATCAGTTTCAACCATACTCAGCTGCTCTGTAAGGCATTAATTTTTTTGTTGGCTTTTTTTTAGCTTGTATAATAATGTTACATTTGTAGTATTGAGAGGAGGAGGATGTAGAAAAGACAATGCATGAAGAAATGTTGTAGACTTTTCTTTCCAGCTTAGAAAATTCCCTCAACATAAACAGAAATTCACCTCTGTTCTTTGCCTCCTGCTTGGTATCAATGCCATTTATGTTAGTTACAGTCATGGTACTAGATCACAGTAGGTAGTGACTATCATCTAAATATTGTGGACAGGTGGCCTTTAAAAAGACACGCAGCAGGGAATTTATGTGCTCTTTCTGAGGAAATCTGGAAATCTTCACAGTTGAGAGCAAACAGTACAACATTTGTGAAAATCAACATTTCCAATCTAGGAAGTGTCAAGAGCTAGCTGGCCTTGGAGGTAGGAATTGGACAAAATCTGATGAAAGCTAGCAAAACAACTCAAAATATTACCACGTTGCCACCTACAAATGTTAGCATAATAATTGTGTTTCACTGTGTCTGGAGGTGATGTTGCTTACCACAGGAACAAAGTGTTGTGGAGAGTGTGGTCTTCCCCACATTTGCCCTTCTTTCTTCACTGCAGAGAAATGAGTTATTTCCAAAGAGGTCTGGCATAATTCAAAACAGTTTGTTTCTATCCTTGGGGAAGTTCGTTTGTCTTGTAGTAATGAGAAAGTCTTTGAGGTAGCTGAGTGTCTGATAGGAGTTATGTCCCCAGGGACCTTCTGGAAGGACCCAGCAAAGAACACTCCCAGAGTCCTTGTGAGTGCGGCTAATGGGGATCCTGTGGATTACTCTCTTAATGCTCTTTACAATTTATCACTGGGGTGAATAGCAGCTTCTGTAGTTAGCCTCTGGCAGTGTATAAACTATATATTTGGGAAGCTGAGAAAAGTCTGAGCTCACATGGAGGAGACGTATGAAGCCCCCTTTTCTGACAGGCATTTGTGGGCCTCTATATTTTAGGTCATTCTCTGAAAACTTGGTGTGACTCTTAGGAAAAGATTGCTCTGGTGTGTTGAAGACTATTTGAAAATAAATAAGTATGTCTTTTGTTTGCTTTATTATTTCCTCATGAAAATTTATTTAGAGAGGAGAAACTGCAGGCTTGACTATCGGCAATTTAATGGCCTGAACCAGGAGCTCAGCCCCTCAAAATGCAGCTGGTTATTTAAGTGCTTTGAGTATCAGTGAAGCTATCTAGAATCAGACTAAATTTGTGTGTTTTCCTCCTAATTGCTTGTTACTTTGTTGCAAATGGATGTTTCAAAATGCCAACTCACATTCACATTATGCATTTCTCTATATCAACACCCCATGTGAACCAGAGATTGTTTCAAATTGCCTATCTTTCAGTTTCCATCTACATAATTAGTGAGGTTGCATGCTATTTCATAAATTACAACAGTTTCTAACCTGCTGATTCATTTGCAAGGGTGAAAGGTGAATGTTCAATGATTTCCACCACAGTTAACATAAACATTGACCTGATTGACTGCAGTGCTCCCTCTGCACCATAACACAGCCATGGATTTATCTTTCCTGCCTCAGCTTGCTCCAGGGGCCTGATTAAAAAGCCCAGACCAATGTCTGCTTTTGCCTGCTTACTTTTTCACTTTGGAGCACTTTACCAGGACTATACTCATGCCTCCCTGCTGCTTACATGCTTTGTGGCATTTATTGTCTGAGTTTTCCTCTCAGTGTGGCACCAAGGTCTAAATGCATAATATTCCTTCTGCATGCAAGCATAATCCGTGCCTTCCTCATCACTCTACTATACTAGGTATGATTCTATAATGTTGTGCATATAATAGGAAAAAAAAAACCCAATCACAGAAGTCCCTGGGATTTTCAAATTGACTCGGAAGACTAATAAAATTAACCATATGTTTCTTCTATCTGCTGTTAACCAGGCTTCACTTCTTAAACCCATGCAAGAAGCTGAAGGTTTAGTGTGGTGATGTCATCTAGACAAATAGTTTACTAGACTTACTGCTATTAATCATAGGTTGTTATTGGTCTGTTTAAAACCGCATGGGGCATAGCACTAGTACAGAAATGTATATTAGGAACAATGACTTTTTGGAAATAAAGACTTTCTGAACTTGCACATGATGAGGGTAAAAAAAAGACAGGAAAGATTAAATTACTCAGTATGGTAGGTCCTTTCAGGGCTTAATGTTAATCTCATTATCCATGCAAAAATTCTAAGAATAGGTGAAAGCTTATCACTGCCTAAGAAACTAAGGCATTTATTTAAAAATGGATGCAAGACAATATTTATTTTCAAGCTTTACACTTTTTTTTGCAGTCTGTGCAATTTGATGTGTTTTAATATTACTACAAAAACTCCATTATCTATCAATGCCTGTCTTTAGTTTTGAAGTGTTTGGTATGGCATTAATCACAGAATAGAAACTTCTGGGTCTGACACAAATTCCTTTGCTGGAGCAAAGACAGATTTGTAAAGACAGATATCAGAGAAATATACAATAATTTAAATATTTTGGTTTAGTAGTAGAAAGTATCTCTTTCTAAGGCCTGAAAGCAATATTAAATAACATAACTTCCTCTCATGAATATAAAAAGACTATAAATGCATTTAGCAGTTATATGAGTTAAAAAGAAAAAAGTCAAGTTATCTATAAACAGAAAGAGGCTAAAACGACTGTAGCGCAGCTAACTGTCATCCTTCAAGGGCTATACAGTAATTTGCTAAACAGCAGCCAATTAGGGTTTTGTTTCTTCATGTACAACTGTGATATCATTAATTCATTTTAAATCTTCAAACCTTCACAGAAAAAGTTCACCATTCGTATATGACAAGGATAGCAAACTGGAAGGTGACCTGTGCATTTGAAGGTAGTTTCAAAGACAGTCAACATTAGCTTTTTGGGTCCATAATATCACAGTTTTAACATTCTAAAAATGGTAGCAAGGCCAGGTCATCCTAATGATTTTGAAAGTCAAGGTATTTTAGATTTGAAAATCCCTTTAAATCTAAAATGTGCTGTTACTTTTTTCCCTGATCAGCTCACATAATAGCTAAATGAGAAATAGTGCTAGCCAAAGTGGTTTTCATTACTCTTGACATAAATTAACAAACATCCACATTAAGATACCTCTTTACATTGGACACCCAGTTCAAACCGACAATCTTGAAAAATACGATCCCTTATTTATTGTGAATTCTTTTATGTTAGAAAATCTAACGTACTTTTTCCCTTGACTCTATGATATGAGAAAAAAAAAAGAAATCCTGCTCATGAGGTTTTTGCTAGCCATAGCCTTCATAGCTGAAGAGGTGGCATGTGATAGGTGTCACGTGATAGAGGTGACAGAGCTCTCACTTAGTAGGCAAAGGTATGTAATAAGCTTCTATGATCAGAAATAAAATTAAATAAATAAAAATAAAATTAAAAAGAAAAATTGATCTGTTGGAACAGACAACAGATGAACACTGACAGAGTTTTAAATCATGAGACTTATTCCTTAATTATATGCTGTAATTCAAGCACTTATTTAATGATAGAAACTTTGGATGCTGAGGGTGATCCAATGAGTTTATAACAGTTACATGAGCATAATGACTCAGACTGGTCTTTATTAAACATATCCAACTAAAGCAAATGTGTTGTAGTAAAGTATTTTTGTTAACAAAGGATGATTTCCCTGACAGCAAAAAATTGACTTCAGTTTTGTTCTTGCTATGCTGGGATAGGTTCTTAGATGGCATAGATTAGAAGAACTTCCCTGTGCACAGTACTCTCAGTTATATACATCAGCTGAAGAAAATTGTTTTCTGTCTATAGAGATAAAAGGCAGAAACTCTTTTTTTGCCTTATATAGCAAACCAGGTGTAAAAAGAGTCATTGCAATAGCAAGAGGATAATGGCTGTGGAAGCAGAAACAGCTGTTAAAATTTTTTTTGGCAGAAAACAGTGTATTTGATAAAACTGTAATATCTGTGAGGCATTTCAGCTTTCCAGGATATGCTTTGAGTAGTCACAACATAATTGAAAATTAGGAAAATTTCTGCATTTGAAATAAACTTTTACTGAAAAATGTAAACATTTTGAAGTAATGTTTTTTCTTTACTGGCTTTTGCAATATTTTCTTTAATATATACTAATATCTCATGTCCAAAAAAACTTTATTTTTTTTTCTTCTCTTCTTCCTTCCTACCCACTGAATAAAAAATAATATATTTTAAAGGAAAGATTACATCATACCATTTTCCAGCCATATTATGGGGGCTTCTAGAGGGGACTTAAGATCATACCAGAATTTCGTCAGTCAGTTTCAAAATTTTGCTTCTAAAAAATGGTAGCATTATCTCACCTTGTCTGCACAACCCATCAAAGAGGCTGCACTGACAGCCTAAGATGAAAAATGTAAATTGCAGATTATTGCTAATTGAGGTGCTCTAAAACTTGGTGTACTCACAGCATGGTGGAGGGAAAAGCACTGTGACTGAGAGGGAAGAATGTAGGCCATGCTGAAGTAGCAAGAAAATGGTTCACATTCCTGACATATGCCATACGAGCCTTGGAGACTAGTATATCACTAGCACTGTTGTGACAGCGTAGCAGAAGGAAAAGACCATGAACTGCCCAATAATTTAAATACCACGCTAATAAGATCTGAGCTGTGAAGCTCCCTCTTAAACAGCAAAACACAGTATATGTTACTTAACAGATAGGAACAGAAGTAGCTTTACAGTTCTAACACTATTGAGTTCAGCAGAAAAGATAGAATTACTGAAGTCTAGAATGGAGCAGTGCTCTTAAAGTTAAGTGATCAAATCATCAAGTCTTCATCTCTAAAGTACTCAGTTTCATAATACCTGTTATGTCTAATCAGCCAGACAGAATCACACCATGGGATAGCTTCATCTGATTACAATGACTCTGCTAGATGTGGCTCCTTCAATATTTCAAAATAAGAGGTGTCAAGTGAATCAGAACCACTTGTTTTGATCTCCCAGGTTAACACACTCATGTTTTTCCTATTAACTAAATAAAATATAGAGATGCCAACAGCTTTTATACATTACATTCTATATGAACTGGAATAGGTTTTTGAGTATCCACATAACTACAGTCAGTTGTTTACGTAAAATCTACATTTCTGTGGTGAAGAACACTAAATAAAAAAAAAAAGAGAGAGAGAGGGAAAGGAAGAAAATACAAACAAATATATTAAGCTTAATATAGTGTGTATTCCTTCATTGACTTCTCAGTATTGTTAATGGAAGTAATATACCGAATATATTCAGATCTGGGTACATATATTGCTCTCAGGTCTTGATCAATTCCTATATAGAATCATAGAATCATAAAATAGTTAGGGTTGGAAAGGCCCTGAAGATCATCTAGTTCCAACCCCCCTGCCAGGGACAGGGACACCTCACACGAAACCATGCCACCCAAGGCTATGTCCAACCCAGCCTAGAGCACCGCCAGCTATGGAGCATTCACAACTTCCCTGGGCAACACATTCCACTGCCTCACCACCCTCAAGAATTTCTTCCTCATATCCAGTCTAAACTTCCCCTGCTTAAGTTTAAACCCGTTACCCCTTGTCCTCTCACTACAGTCCCTAATGGAGAGTCCCTCCCCAGCATCCCTACAGGCACCCTTCAGATATTGGAAGGCTGCTATGAGGTCTCCACACAGCCTTCTCTTCTCCATGCTGAACAGCCCCAACTTTCTCAGCCTATCTTCATACGGGAGGTGCTCCAGTCCCCTGATTATCCTCGTATACCTCCTCTCTACTTGTTCCAACAGTTCCATGTCCTTTTTATCTTGAGGACACCAGAACTGCACACAGTACTCCAAGTGAGGTCTCACGAGAGCAGAGTAGAGGGGCAGGATCACCTCCCTCAACCTGCTGCTCACGCTCCTTTTGATGCAGCCCAGGATATGGTTGGCTTTCTGGGCTGCAAGAACACACTGCTGGCTCATGTTCATTTTCTCATCAACCAAAACCCCCAAGTCCTTCTCCACAGGGCTGCTCTGAATCTCGTCTCTGCCCAACCTGTAGCTCTGCCTGGGATTGCTTCGACCCAGGTGTAGGACCTTGCACTTAGCATGGTTAAACTTCATCAGGTTGGCATCTGCCCACCTCACAAGCATGTCAAGGTCCCACTGGATGGCATTCCATCACTCCAACGAATCAATCAAACCACACAGCTTGGTGTCATCGGCAAACTTGCTGAGGGCGCACTCAATCCCACTGTCCATGTCACTGACAAAGATGTTGAACAAGACTGGTCCCAACACCGATCCCTGAGGGACACCACTCATTACTGGTCTCCAACTGGACACTGAGCCATTGAGCACAACTCTTTGTGTGCAGCCATCCAGACAGTTCTTTATCCACCCAGTGGTCCACCTATCAAATTGATGTCTCTCCAACTTAGAGACAAGGATGTCACGTGAGACAGTGTCAAACACTTTGCACAAGTCCAGGTAGATGACATCAGCTGCTCTACCCCTGTCCATCACTTCCGTAGCCCCATCATAGAAGGCCACCAGATTGGTCAGGCAGGATTTCCCCTTAGTGAAGCCATGCTGGCTGTCACCAAGCACCTGGTTGTTTTTCATGTGCCTCTGCATGCCTTCCAGGAGAATCCGCTCCAAGATTTTGCCAGGCACAGAGGTGAGGCTGACTGTTCTGTAGTTCTCCCGCTCCTCCGTTTTCCCCTTCTTGAAAATGGGGGTTATATTTCCCTTTTTCCAGTCATCAGGAACTTCCCCTGACTGCCATGATTTTTCAAATATGATGGACAGTGGCTTAGCAACTTCATTTGCCAGCGCTTCAGGACCAGCAGATGGATTTCATTAGTTCCCATGGACTTGTATACATTCAGGTTCTTAAGATGGTCTCGAACCAGACCCTCTCCTACAGTGGGCCCAGGGTCTTTATTCTCACTGTTCCTGCGTCTGCCTTCCAAGACTTGGGTGGTATGGTCAGAGCATTTTCCGGTGAAGACTGAGGCAAAGAAGGTGTTAAGAGCTTCAGCCTTCTCCAAATCCAGGGTAGGCAGTTCTCCCGATAGCTTCTGGATAGGGCCCACTGTGGAGAGTTATTTGGCTGAGAATGGTCACGGGAGCAATCCAGACAGTTACTTGACATTAGTGAAGTAGCGAACCAAAGGCTTTGAGGCCTTGCCTGAAAGTTACTAGAGGGCACCTCCGAGCAGAAATTTGAGGAGGCTGGCACGGAGGGCTGCCGGGCGGGGTGTGCAGGGAGAAATTTGATAGCCACGACCTTGGAACATACGCTGTTACAGTTAGCCAATCATTAGGCTGTTGCTAACACTTAGCTAAGAGACGTTAACCAATCAGTTATCACCGAATGTTCTAGCAGCTTGAAACTTTCTATAAAAGGCGACATTTGTGTTACAATAAATTGTCAGCACCTGATTACGTTAATCTGTGTGTGTTGTCCGTGATCTCCCGCAGCCCACGTTGTCCCTAGTCTGCTTTTTATTTGCAGTGTACCTATAGAATCCCTTCCTGTTATCCTTAACATCCCTAGACAAGTTGAATTCTAAGTGGGCCTTAGATTTCCTAACCTGATCCCTAGCTTCCCGGACAACATCCCTGTATTCTTCCCAGGCCTCCTGTCCTTGCTTCCAGATTTTGTAAGCCTCTTTTTTCCTTCGAATTTTCCTCAGCAGCTCCTTATCCATCCAAGGAGGTCTCCTGGCCCTCCTACAGCATTTTCTTCCAGTAAGGATGTATCGCTCTTGGGCTTGCAGCAGGTGATCCTTGAATATCAACCAAGAGTCCTGGGCCCCCCTGCCCTCTACGGCTATATCCCATGGAATCTTACTGAGCAGGTTCCTGAAGAGATCAAAGTCTACTCTCTTGAAGTCCAGGGCAGTCAGCTTGCTGCATGTTCTTCTCACTGTCCTGAGGATCTCAAATTCGACCATCCCATGATCGCTGCAATCAAGGCTGCCCTGGAGCGTCACATTTCCAACCAGCCCTTCCCTGTTGGTGAGGACGAGGTCAAGCATGGCACCTCTCCTTGTTGGCTCCTCTATTAATTGCAGAAGGAAGCTGTCTTCCACACAATTGTGGAACTTCCTGGATTGCTTGTGCTGGGCCGTACCATCCCTCCAACAGATATCAGGGTGGTTGAAGTCCCCCATGAGAACCATGAGTATTTTCATTTAGAATGCAATATTTAAGAATAAGAGTCTACAGCACAACATTTCCTTATCTTTGGGTGGTTTTATGTGTGTTTTTTGACACTATGACCTCCTTTACAAGTTTACTGTTCCCTTAGCACAGATGGAAGAATGGTTTTGTTTTATAGCAAGCAAGCTGTACTGATTTACTGTCATTTTGTACTAGCAGCAACTTATAAACACCTGGTCCTACTAAAAAGTACAAATACTATGTAAAATGTACGCCTCAAAGAAGAAAAACATTAGTAAATAGTTTATGTTTGAAGACTGAAAACTAATCAGATTTAGAGGGGTATGAAGTAGCTAATTTTTATACTTGTGAATATGCTACTTTATGTTTAAGATCAGAATAAATTATCTGAAAAATTACTGAACAAACCCTGTCTGTTAGTAGTGGAAGTTATATTATCTACGACCTCTAATATCTGTATAGAAACAATATATTGGAAAATTAGCTCTGCTTTCCTACTGCCCAACACTGGAAGTTGAAGCAGGTGGGGCAAATTTATGTTGAGAAGGGAGCTCTAAGGAAGTTACGGTTTGCTCGATGCTGATTCTGCAGTAGGGGAAATCCCAGTACACATTGCAAGACTAGTAACTTTACAGTGAAGTCACCTCTGCATGCTTGACAACTAGGTCAAACAGCTTAAGACATGCTGATTCTAGTAGAGTAACACACTTCCATTTCTTAATCGGCCACACAGCCTGTTAAGATTTGATCTACAGTTTTGCTAAGCAATTAAGAAAACTGTATTAATAGTACCAATTAACTGATATGATCCCCATGATATTTCATATTAGATCACCAGCCAATGCAGTACTCTCTTAGCTGATCAGAAAAGCCTAGTCTATTGCCTGGAGTCTCCTCAAAAGCTTATCCTGTGCATGTGTACATCTGCAGTCAGATTCCCACCAAACATCTCTCATTTTAGTTAGTTTTCTTTTTTTTAATCTACTAAACCCCTTTTGTGTGTCACAGCCAAGCCTGGTTCACTTAGCCATCATTCAGGACTGACGCAATAATTTTCATTTGATCATGGCATAACAAAAACACCCAACCTTATGAATAGTTACAGTATCGATGCACTTCCATAATCAAGTTTTTAATGATTTTATCTCTTTTAATTCATTAGGAGCAGTTGCCTATGCATAAGAAAAATTGTTTCTCAGTCTTAGAATACAGCCATCATCTCAGGAAAGGCAGCATAAAAGTTTACAACCTCAAGAAAACATCATGGAGATTTAAAGCTGGTCATTATAACCTCAGCAGTGACACCATATCAGAGGCAACAAGCAAACTGTAATTAAAAAAAAAAAAAAAAAAAAAGATTAAAAGATAGTTAGATTAGAAGATAGTTTTCCCCCAGGGAATGTTTGCAGGACTAACAAGCTGTAAACGTCCCTAAGGGATTGAAAGGGAGCAGCATGGGACCTAGCAACATTCAAACTGGCTGAACAACAGGGTATAATACTAAGTTCTCTTGCTATTAACATTCATGATGAGCTCTGAAAAGCCAGAAGAAGGGACCTAGCAACAGTAAGCTTAAAAGCAAGAAACGTAGCTCTCTGAATCAGTAAAAACGACAGAAAAAGTTCTGCTTTTGAGTATATTTGAACATTGGTATATGTGATTTCATAGGTGGGATTACTGCAAACAAGAAAAAATATATCTGTTGACAAACTGAAAGGAGTAATTTGATTTTAATTTAGGAGTCAGCAGCAATGCAATCACTAATACACAAAGAAATGACATGTAATTTGACGATAATTCCTCTAGAACATGTTTCTTCAAATTTCAGCTAGAAATAAGAGAGAATAAAAATATTTTTTGCATTTTATGTATCACGATGATATCGAACACTGATTATGACCTGAGAACAAGAAGACATAAAGTTTTAGGGTGCTTAAGCAGATTTTGTCGATGTAAAATTGCAAACAGGCTAAGAACTTAAGGGACAAAGGAAACAGAGCAGAATTGGTCTAAGTGCAACAAGAACTACGTTGTGTTTTGTAAGAACATGATTTGGAAATTATTACAGTGTTGCTGACATTTTCATTATAAATGCCTATTTCCAGTGCTTCATAATTCAGCAATAGGAATTCGCTCTAGGCTAAACTACTAGAGGAGGTCTCAGCCTCAGAGAAATATTTTGGTGTGCGGGGATGTATGTGTGCAAAATGCAAAAAAAGGAAAGTTCCAAGAATTCAAATAAATCTGGGAAGTTTTTTATAAGGTACATTTTTTTCTTACGTAACTAAATGATCACCCCAGTTATCTAAAAAAGTAGATTGAATAATTTTGTATACTCATTATGATACATATATTTTATTTATGTTATAATGACTCAAGAATTCAGACAAGAGGGTTGATTTGACAGAGTTGATTTTTGGTGGTGCTTCATGTACAGTATATCTGCATCTGTAGCTTTGTGCTATTTTGATGACTGGGTTCCTAAAGCATTTTGCATTGTATTGCAAATGCCCTAAAAACTTCATACATGTGTATTACCTTACATTATATATAAACTTGCTTATCTTTTTGTCTGTCTCAGATCATAAAAGGAATAGAGTGTGAGACCCAGAGGTCCATAAACTGCAAACACAATTTGTCTTATTGTTTGCTGTCCCTAGGACTTCCACTAGCACAAGTAAGTTATAAACTTTTCTCAGTATTCTACCTTCAAACCCAAACCACTCTTTGATTCTGTGATTCCATCATTTTGGATTGTCAGCATCAGCCTGACTTACCTGCAAATGCACAGTAAGTCCTGCCTAGCAACATGCATCGGACTTACCATGTGTTTTTAGGCTCAAACACACCTGCCCCAGAACTGTGCAAAGCCATATTCTCTGCACTCTTGGTGCTGGACAACGCAGTTCAGTTAATAATTTGATTAAGCTATCAGTTGTCCAGAAAAATGACTCTGTGGGAAAACAAGAAACTGTCCAGGAAAACATTGTAATTGTAGCTAAAATTATGCTATTGACTGAGGTTCCTATAGAGTTGGGAATATGTGTATTTATTTCCTAATCTCTTACATCAATTTTGATTGCTACACTTGATTAGAAAGATTCAATTTGAAGAATTTTGAAAAAAGGCACATCAGTTGCAGAACAGAAATGGTCTCCTGGACCTGGTCCTCTGACAACAGACACACAGGTAAGACAGACTTTTGCAGAACCAAAAGTAAGACTAGATGGCCAGCAAAAAATTTTATTTATAAACTGATACATTTCAACCATAATTCTTATGGACGGGCTATGGATATCACCATCTATTTCTGCAAAGAGTGCTCAGAAATGCTTTTTCTCTGCTTTGAACTGAGCTGGGTAAGGAGGGAGGAGATCTGGTCCACTGAGCTCTGAAAATCTGCACTCTCTCTCACCAGCACTTAGCATTTGTCTCTTATTGCAGTGGGAGTCAGAGTTTCAGGTTTGCCAGGTTACATCAATTATTTTTTCTTTCTGTCCCTTGGCTTTCTGATCAAAGTGCTCCTACCAGCTGCAGTTCTGACAGAAGCTTAAACAGCAGGCTGACCTGGGAAGTGAGAAAGGCACTCTGTCAGGTGGGTAAAGCCTAAGTCATCCCAGTATTATTAACAAATGTAATAGTGCTAGCTGATATGGCTCCCAGCTGCATTTTGGGCAAGAGAGAACTGCATTGCTTGGGCTGACTAGATCAACAGCACATAGAAGAGAGATTTTGGGCGAGAGAGAGGGAAAGAAAGAAAAAGAGAAAAAGGGAAAGAAGGGGGTAAGAGAAGGGAGAAAGGGTAGGGGCAGCGGGGAAGAAAGCAGGAAGAAGAGAAAAAATGGTAAAGAAATGATCACCAAAAGGAAAGGCAAAGAGAAAATGAAAGAACTCCATAAGGAGGATAAGGTGGAAAAATGGAAGGAACAAAGAATACTTAAAGGATAATATTTTTTACCACATTGTAGCTTTGTGATTTTTTTTGGAGGGTGGGGAAGAGGGGCTGGGGGATGTTCTCTCCCTTCTTGCTGTTCTCTTTAATCTCATTCTTTCTGTTTTGTGTTTGGGATTTCTTTTTTTTTTTTTTTCCACTTAAAAATTAATTCCTTTTTCATATATGCACAACCCCTGAATCACAAAATGAGAGCTCTTCCTCCAGGTGACATCAGAAGTAGTTAGCTTAATCTATCCTTAGATGTAGCCAGCTTTTCCTGCAGAAAAGCTGTGCTGTCTTACTTTGGTGAAGATCAGAATATAACTAGCTTTACTATTTGAATTATCTCTCAGAATATGTGCTGCAGAATACTATAATCTGGATATGTGAGGAAAGCAGAATATATTAGCAGTGCACTTTCACTGTGCTGTACTGCTCAGGTGGATACTGCAAAGCAGCTACAATGAAAACCTGTGGGTTAGCTTAATGCAATATCCCATAGTAGGTGCACCTGTCATGTAAGACAATGTTTTACCAGTATTACATCATATTACCAGCAATTAATATTTTTGCAACAACAGAATTTCCACCCAAAGGTGATTTCCACAACTGACTGTGATGACTTTGCTAAAATGTTTTAAATTCTGGTGGAATTCTGCAGGCCGCGAAGATTGCAGCATTTTGGACTCTGAGGTTTAGGTACAGGGAATGAAACCACTGCATGAAAGTCACACTAAACATTTCTAATCAGCCACAGTTTGTAATTAGGCAAACAACTAATCACATAGGTATCTCTGTGTTGTTTCTCTCTGTTGGCCTGTAAGCCTCAGTGGAAGCTTGTTGTATTTATTGGGTAGTAAATCAACATTAACGTGCTTCAAGCAACAACATGGTTTTTAATTCTGTATTTCAATTTCAAAGCAACTGCTTTTTCAGGTGATACAATTCCTTGCTACTCTCCTATGGCAGTGGTGCTGGCTTGCAATCTGAATGTTAGAAGAAAATGCTCTCTGACCCTATGACGGGTAGGAAATTCTCTCATTCTTTTTTTACATTTTTTCTCTTGTTTCTTTTTTCTTACTTCTTCCCACTAGTTAGAAATAACAATGAGAGGATTCTGTGCTTCAAAAGTGAATGGTATGTGTTTTGTCAATAGCTGAAGTACATAAACTTCCTATAGTGAATCAATGACAACTGAGCACTGATAATAGCTGACTTAACCTAGATTAAAATTCTTTAAAATGTTGTAGAGCTGCCATTAAAGGATGCTGGTAATTTTGAGGGGGTTTCACAAAAGAGCTGTGTGCATGATTAAAGAATTGGAACATGTCTGCTATAATGAAAGACTCCAATAGGTTCATTTATTTAGTTTATCAAAGATGACATCGAAGGATAAATTGATCATATTCCCTGAACAGGTACTCATGAGAAGAAGTCCTTTTGGAACTGCTATTTGGTTTTAGATTGTTTTTTTTTTTTTTTCCCAAGTTTAGCAACCCACAATAACCAGTGAATGGAAGCTGACAAATTCAGCCTAATAATGAAACAGGTTTTGAACTCCCATATTTTGGTATAAAGAATGCATGAACACCTAGATAAATACCTCAATTTCTACAGTAAAAGAATTCAGGCTAAAATAAGGCGGAACTAGCTAATGACTAGTGTAGTTAACTCTGGAAAAAATAGTGGATTCTGCATCTTGCAAAGATGCCATGTGTTTTTAGAATATAAACATTTTAAACCAAAATATTTCATGGACAGCCTTATGGCTTGACATGTACGGAAATTCAGATTAATTAACCACAGCACTCCTCTGTGGCCTTACCGTAAATCTGTGAATTTAACTGTGTGATATTGTTTCCCTTTTTCTTATTCCATCATCTTTGCTAAAAGCACTCTTCTTTTTGTTTTCTTGCTTTAGGTTAGCGCCTGATCATGACAACTATAAGCATGTGGACATTCATTTTAACTGAGTTCAGCTTGTCCATGCAGGACTCAGTGTATCATCTCTACAAAGGAAAAATGTTTTCCAAAATTTGTACAGCAATCTAGTACGTTGGAGCACATGTCTTCAGCGGACCACTTGGATGCTGCACAATATGAATCAAAGAAGAATAATAAAAAGTCCAAAATATTTATACTAAGTGGTTTAGAACTACATTTTGCCTTTAGAACTATCTTTAGCATCTGTCTGAAATTAAAAATGCAGCAACAGATTTCTGCCATAATAAAAAGAAACAGACATAAAAAAAAATCTGTTGCATAGGTATTCAAATATTTTTTTTGTTAAAATATCAGAGCTATCATAAAGAGATATTTTAAATGACCATTTTAAATTAATAAACAACAATGGGGAAATGGAAATGAGGAAATGGAAAAAGGCTGCAGTAGTGATATTTTTATATATTTATGCTTAGTAAAAAATGCCTAACTCAGCATCCTAGGAAACTAAGAAGAAAAAAAGAAAGGTACATGGGGAAAATTTTCAACACTGAACAAAGTAGGCTTGTCTCATAATTAAGATACCTTTATAAATTATTAGAAAACAGATGTTTTGCCTGTATATTAATTTTCCTATACTGTGGTCACAGGAAAAATAATCCTTACTGGTCCCCTTCAAAGCTGGAGGTGGAGTGGGTAAGAAAATATTAAACCAATTGGACAAAAAGTTTTTGTTTGTTATGCAAGAGTCAAAAGTGATGCAGGGAGATGGCCCAGCTGAAAAAATAGAAATGGATAAAGAGCGAACAAGCCTAAAATAAAGCAAAATAAACAGTAAAGACAGAAAAGATTCAAAATAAGAAAAAACTAACAATACACAAATGATTCATGAATGTTGCTGAGAACTGTTTTGATCATCAGAGAAAGTACAGGTTCCATAAGGCATGCCTTTTTTTCTGAAAGATGAGTTTTGTACGAATATATGCCTTAAAGATATCCATGATATCAAAGATATCCAAGATATCAAAGTGTTACTTACACCTTTTTTTTTCTCAGAAATGTATTTCTAATAAGTATTAAACACAGTCTTTGTGTCACTTTCACAAAGCTTGTACTTACAGCTGTCTTATCAGAGATGAAGAACCTGTTAGAAGTTTAAAGATTTATTATCTTCCAGTACCTGTCCTAGTGTGCACAAAGTCTAGCAAATTAAAAAAAAAAAAAAAAAATAATTTTTTCGGGTGAGAAGGGAGTCTTCTGTCTCATATGCAAAAGATAAAGAGTGTTTACAAAAGCATAAGGAAACCTCATCCAACTTAGTTTTCTCTGATCACCACTTGCTTCAAGAATGTCTTACCAGAGAAGTGCCAGCTGAGTCTGTGTCAACAAATTGGCTGGGAAGAAAATTAAGGGACTTTCTGCTCCAAGTGTAGGCAACAATGAAAAAATGGAGGTCCCTGGAACAAAAGGAATAAGACTGTTTGCTGACACAGGTTTCTGTTGCTTGCTCTAGTTTCTTCTAGACTGAACAGGTGCCAGTGCAGACTTGATTTGGTTTGACTGAAAACGTTACTCCTAACCATGATACAAGTTGGAGTAGTCCAGAGAGCCATCTGGGCCTTCACTGCGTCTGGAATTTGCTATTAAAATACATATTTTGTATAGCAGGGACAAATACAGGAAATATTTGTTCTATTAACATTAGACATCTTGTTTTCTGCTGTATGAGAATTTTCTCATTAAATGTAATAAATAATTTAATTATAATTAATTAATCAATTAAATGTCTACACACTCAAATTAGTCTCACACTTCAACATTATGCAAGGAAAAAAACTATTCTTTTTTATAATGATGATGCATTTTAAAGAAAATTACTGGGACTTCCTGCTCAGTAATAATTATTTTTTCTCAACAGCAACTACATGAATAATTGAGGAAAAGAAGGAAAAAAAAAAAAAAAGAGAGACTTTTACTAGCCCTTTACAAACTTTTTGGTAAATAAATTATCTCTTCTATTTGTGAGAAAGCTATATAATAACAAGAAAACCAAACAATTTTGTTATTATCCAAAGACTTCTCAGTTTATTATTGTACTGAAAATTCTAAGGAATACAGCTGAACAGAAACAATGCTTTTTAATTTTTCTACTTACCTTGCTTCAAGCTTTTTATTCCTGTGATGTTAGCTTAAAACATAGAGATAGCTTGGAATAAGAAAATGTATTACTGGATTACTGGATAGGATTTTATTTTCCATGCTTCTTTTTTAAATATTGCACCCTAAAGGTCAAGTATATTATATCCCCTTGTGTAATAAGCTAATTTGTACATATTTTCACATATGGACAAATTGTATATCTCTAATACGTTGATGTAAATATGCTGCATATAAACCTAAGTTCATTCATTCTAGTAGAGTACTATTTTTAATAAATACTTTATATTTAAAATCTTAGTAACAAAGTGAGGAGCCACATAGCAGTAATGTAAAACACTATTTTGGAACATGGAGTCATCATATCTGAAGTATTTTATCTATATTTGAACTAAAGAGGTGGCCTGAAAAATCAAATTCTGTGGGACAGACAGATTAAGGATTATTCACTGCTTCTCGTAACAGTCAAGTACAAGCCACCTACACTACAGCTACTCAATAAGATGCAAAGCCTGCATCAGTATGTCTTATCACCTATCAAAACTAAAAAGTGCAGTGTTAGTACCTCATCTCCTACCTATTTAGTAGACCATTCCAATGTCCCAGATACACTCTATGCTTCCCTTTAAACGCTGAGGGGTTTAAAGACTTTTCTGAAGTGTTTGGGGAACATGTGGAATAAACCCTGTGTTCAAACTAATATCAGCATTTGCAAGACCTTACTGCCAGCTAGATTTTGTATGAGAAAATGTGGAGTTTGCACATGCAGAATTTCGGTCACATTAATTTTGGGAAATGTAGGTTCTTAATGTACAAGTTTATATACTTAGAGCTGCTTAATATAAATCTTATAAGAAGGGGTTGTACTGTCTTGCACTTGGTACTGGAACAAAGAGTGAAATAACTTAATATCCATAAACAAAAATGTTTTCATGATAAGAATACCTAAGCCAAACTTTTCACTGACATCTGCTGAACAGATGATATTATAAATGGTATGCTTGTGCTTTCCATTAGTAGGAGTCTTATGTTTTCTATAGCGTGAGCTGCAAAACAGGTTTCATGATTTCCAAAATGTGAGAAAGAGTAGGAATATGCAAGGGGATAGAAAAATGTGTTTATTCGTGTTTGGAGTTTGGAAGCCCCTGTGTTTGTTAATATACAGCTTATAAGTTATGTTGTTCCAGCATTAGTATTAGATGCCTTTAGGACGGTTTGAAAATTACCTGTTGTGGTGGTTTAAGCCTCTCAGCCATGCTGTTTTGCTCACTCACTCCCCCCTCTTTCTTCCCCCCACTCCCGGAGGGATGAGAAGAAGAATTGAAAGAATGCAACTCCCACAGGTTGAGATAAGAACAGTTTAGTAACTAAGGTATAACATAAATCACTACTGCTACCACCAATAATAATGCAAGAGAAATACAAGGAAAGAGAATACAACTGCTCACCACCTGATACCAAGCCTGACCAGTTGCAAACCCTCCAGCAGCAACCCCCCCCCACCCTTCCAGGTTTCTGCTCTCTGTTTTACATCCTGGGCATGGCATGCTGTGGCATGGAATACCTCTTTGGGCAGTTTGGGTCAGGTGTCCTGTCTCTGCTTCCTCCCAGCTTCCCCTCCTCCCTGGCAGAGCATGAGGCTCAGAAAGTCCTTGACCAGCCTAAACATTCTAAGCCATAACTAAAAACATTGGTGTTATCAGCACTGTTCCCAGGCCCAAAGTCAAAACCACAGCACTGCACCAGCTGCTACGAAGGAGAAAAATGACTGTTGCTGCTGAACCCATGACACCTGTGTTCGTTAAAAGAAAATGCAAAGCTAGACTTTGTTGCTGTAAAGGAATGTGTTCTGGAGAAAAGATACCTAGATAAATAAAAATAACTTATTTACATTGGTGTTTTGATTCTTCACCTGATTATGAAGAGAAAAGTTACTGATTTCAAAATGAAATACTTTATCTCTGTAGCTATGGCAAAAAAAGTCATTCCCTTGTGGGTGTAAAAATGTTGAGCAATGATAAGGTCGTACAAACATGTAATGAATACAAATCAAAGGTAATAGTTAGCTAAATAATATGTGCTACATAGGTGTATGAAACACCAATTTAAAAACTCAGCAACCAAAGGGAATATCAATGAGAAGTGACCTAGAGCAAGAAAGAATCATTTAGATGAATTGGGCTATATTAAAGTTCTTTTTTTCTTCTTCCTTCAACAGTAGAAGAGATATACCTTTCAAATTAAGAGAATAATATTTTTATCTTCAGAAAAATAAAAAATTAGTATCTACTCCTTGAGGAGGAAACTTTACATTAAAAACTATTGGTTTCTTTCTCCTTCCACACAAAGTCATTCAAATTTAGCTAAAGGAGGAAATCAGAAAAGTTCTACGCTGGTAAAAAGTAAAGGTGAAATATACCTAGATGTTTCCATCTCTTCACCACTAGTGACAAAGTAGTTTTGTTTGAGTTTGCCCACTCTTGGTAAATGGCATGTTGAGTAATTATATACATTAAAGGTCACTTAGAAATGTAACCTGTTTGCTTATTTTAAACTCCTCAGCTATGTTCTAATTGCATTTATTTAATACCAAAGAGACAACAAACTGCCTGCATCCAAACGTTATCATGAGCCTGCTCAGCAAAGTGAATGGCATATTTCAGATTTTGTCCAGCAACTTCAGGATTTGTCCTATAGATATTGATTTGCTATAGGTGTAAACCAAAGAAAAGTTCACCATGATGGAGATCATTGTAGGTCAACTTATTCTAGCTCAAACAAAGAAATAAAGAAAAATCTAGACTACAACCTGATCAAAATATGACGATTCTTTGTCTTATTAGTGAGTTTTTTTGACTTACGATGTCTTTAAAACACTCCCTCATAAAAATAGTTCTAACATCATTGCTTGTACACTAGAATGGATTGCGCAAGGAAGTTGTGAATGCTCCACCCCTGACAGTGTTCCAGGCCAGGTTGGACAGAGCCTTGGGTGACACGGTTTAGTGTGAGGTGTCCCTGCCCATGGCAGGTGGGTTGGAACTAGATGATCTTAAGGTCCTTTCCAACCCAAGATATTCTATGATTCTATGATTATGGAGAAAAAATTTTATTATCAGCTGGGTTTTCACTAAAGTTTTGAAAAAAAAAATCCTGCCATACATATACTTTCCCCATAAAATGCACTCAAGCAAGTAAACAAAAAAAAAGATACTTAAAGAGCAGAAGATTATTCATATTTTGTAACAACATAAATCAGGAGAGCAAAATAAAAGTGAAAATGAAGGTTATAACCATGACTTACTGCTTACTGTCAGATTAGACACATCATCAAGAATAAGAAATTGTTCAATTTTCTTCCCAGACTTACTTTGTTTATTTCATAGCTAACGTTAAAGTCTTCTAGGTATGGTTCAGTTTCATATTCCTACGATAAAAACCTTATGAAAGCTCTCTACTTGTTTGTCTTCTTGACCTTATTTTTGTGTTATTTTTGTAATATTTTGCTTTCCAGTCCTGTATGTCACTTCTCTGTCTTTTCTACATTCCCAGGTGGTCTCAGTCCAAGCTAGCAGCAGCCAGTCATTACTAGCTTGCAAAGTGATTCTTCAGACTTGGTGATAAGGACATCAGCAGCATTTGCTTCCTCTAATTTAAATTCCTCTGCTGTAACCATCAAGACAAATGTGCATTATCATTTCTGTATGAATCCTGAACAGATGCAGTGATATAATGCAACCCTGCGGAACTCCTTCCCAGATGTTAAACATCTCTGCTGTTCCTTTTGTTGTTGCAACTGCTGCTTCCTGCTCACATTAAAGTAAGGGCAGTGAATGACCAAATTTAAAATATGTTAACTGACTACAGAGTTATGTAAGATACTTTATATAATACACTGTTGTTTCTTTATTGCAACCATTTGCCTCTTCTTATTACCAATTAAATTTAACACCTGAGTTTTATTATTTTTATGAAAATGTATCGTTTAAATATTTCACTGAATTAATGAGTTAAGGACGTAAATTGAACAGGACCTCACAGTTTGACCTAATACTTATCTCTACCTCTTCTTATTAACCAAATTTTTAGTTATCTTTCCAAAGATTTTAGTGGCACAAAGTGTTTCTGCTGTCAGAAATGGATTTTTGGAGGTGAAAATATAACAGGGAAAAGGCAAAAACTGTGTAATTTGAGGATATGGTCACAGCAGCTGCGCCAGGATCTGTGTCTACTTTTAGTATCCTCACTACAGATTTTTCTTTCTTTTCCACTGTTGGCCAGCTTAAATCAGAAAATATGTTTGTCAGAATATTTCAGTGTATTTGCTTCATTCAGGCCACCTTAGAGGAAAAAGCTGAAATATGGAAATTCATTACCAGAAGTTTCTGCTGTGTTTTGGTCCCAATCTTTGCATCTATATACAACCAGCTTTAAATTTTTTACCAAGTTCCTTCAAAATACCTCTATCGAGGTCCTCCTGCAGCAGGTGGCTGAGCTGCAGGACGCTGTTACTAGGCTGAAAGATGTCAGGGAAGGTGAGGGGAAACAGCACTGCTTGCTCCAGGACCAGACTGTGCAGGGGCCTCAAGCGTGTGCTGTCGCTCATGCAGTGAAGGAGGTCTCTAACCCAGGAAGCTGGGAAAGGGTAACAGAAAAAAACAACAAAAAAAGGAGGAAAAGGACAATTAAAAGCAAGGGGCTTCCTCCTAAATCTGTTGTCCCCACCCAGAACCGCTTTGCTGTCCTGCAGGGGGCTGATGAGGAACCACACTCCCACCAGGAACAACCGGCTGACGCACTGGTAAAGAAGATCTCTATTGGTGCTGCAAGGAAAAAGCGGCAGGCCGTAGTAGTAGGGGACTCTACTCTGAAAGGAGCAGAGGCACCCATCTGTCCGCCAGACCCAGTCTCAAGGGAGGTGTGTTGCTTACCAGGGGCTCGGATCAGGGATGTTGCAGAGAAGCTGCCTGCTGTAGTCAGTCCCACTGACTATTACGCACTTCTAGTGATCCATGTGGGTGCTACTGATAGAGACAGCAGTAGCCTGGAGAACATAAAGAAGGACTACAGAGCTCCGGGAGAGGTAGTTAGGGGCTCTGGAGCGCAGATTGTCTTTTTTGTCAATTCTCCAGGATACAGGGGGGGACCTTAAAAAGCCTAGGAGGATTGGCCAGATTAATAAATGGTTAGAAGGGTGGTGCTATAGTCAGGGGTTTGGGTACCTTGAACATGGGACTCAATTAAGTAGGCCAGGTCTGCTGGGGGCTGGTGGAGCTGGTCTGACAAAGAAAGGGAAGAGTAGATTTGGGAGGAGGCTTGCCAGACTGGTCAAATGCTTTAAACTACATATGTTGGGAGAGGGGGGCATCATTCCATCCCAACACACCCAGTCACTTGCCAGCACCTATAGTAAACATTCAGAACTATGTAGAGATATTCCAGCGGCTTCAGCCAATGAGCCGGCTTCAACTGGAGCTTGGCTCAGATGCCTGTATAAAAATACCCGTAGCATGGGGAACAAACAAGAGGAATTAGAGATGTGTGCATGTCTAGGTGGATATGATATAATAGACATCACAGAAACATGGTGGGATGGCTCCTATGACTGGTGTGCTGGAATGGAAGGTTACAGGCTCTTTAGGAAAGACAGGCCAGGTAGGTGGGGAGGGGGAGTTGCTATTTATGTTAGGAATAGGCTGGAGGGTATGAAACTCTGTCTGGGGACAGGTGAGCAGTCAATAGAGGGTTTCTGGGTCAGGGTTAAAGGGAGACCAGCGATGGGAGCCATTATTGTGGGGATCTGTTACAGACCGCCTGACCAAGAGGGCTCAGTGGATGAAGTGCTCTATAGAGAGATAGGAACAGCCTTGCGCTCGCAGGCCCTTGTTCTCATGGGGGATTTCAACCACCCTGATATCTGTTGGAGGGATGGTACGGCCCAGCACAAGCAATCCAGGAAGTTTCCTCAATTGTGTGGAAGACAACTTCCTTCTGCAAGTAATAGAGGAGCTGACAAGGAGAGGTGCCATGCTTGCCCTTGTCCTCACCAACAGGGAAGGGCTGGTTGGAAATGCTCCAGGACAGCCTTGATTGCAGTGATCATGAGATGGTCGAATTCAAGATCCTCAGGACAATGAGAAGAACGTGCAGCAAGCTGACTGCCCTGGACTTCAAGAGAGCAGACTTTGATCTCTTCAGGAACCTGCTCAGTAAGGTTCCATGGGATATAGCCGTAGAAGGCAGGGGGGCCCAAGACTCTTGGTTGATATTCAAGGATCACCTGCTGCAAGCTCAGGAGCGATACATCCCTACTAGAAGGAAGTGCTGTAGGAGCGCCCGGAGACCTCCTTGGATGGATATGGAGCTGCTGAGGAAAATTCGAAGGAAAAAAGAGGCTTATGAAAGGTGGTAGCAAGGATAGGAAGCCTGGGAAGAATACAGGGATGTTGTCCAAGAAGCTAGGGATCAGGTTAGGAAATCTAAGGCCCACTTAGAATTCAACTTGTCTAGGGATGTTAAGGATAACAGGAAGGGATTCTATAGGTAAAATGTAAATATAAGGCAGATTAAGGACAACGTGGGCCCTCTCCAGAAGCCATCGGGAGAACTGCCTTCCCTGGATTTGGAGAAGGCTGAAGTTCTTAACGACTTCTTTGCCTCAGTCTTCACCGGAAAATGCTCTGACCATACCACCCAAGTCTTGGAAGGCAGACACAGGGACTGTGAGAATGAAGACCCCGGGCCCGCTGTAGGAGAGGGTCTGGTTCAAGACCATCTTAGGAACCTGAATGTATACAAGTCCATGGGAACTAATGAAATCCATCTGCTGGTCCTGAAGGAGCTGGCAAATGAAGTTGCTAAGCTACTGTCCATCATAGTTGAAAAATCATGGCAGTCAGGGGAAGTTCCCAATGACTGGAGAAAAGGGAATATGATCCCCATTTTTAAGAAGGGGAAAATGGTTGAGCCAGGGAACTACAGGGCAGTCAACCTCTCCTCTGTGCGTGGCAAAATCTTGGAGCGGATTCTCCTGGAAGGCATGCTGAGGCATATGAAAAACAACAAAGTGGTTGGTGACAGCCAGCATGGCTTCACGAAGGGGAAATCCTGCCTGACCAATCTGGTGGCCTTCTATGATGGGGCTACGGAAGTGATGGACAGGGGTAGAGCAGTTGATGTCATCTACCTGGAGCTGTGCAAAGTGTTTGACACTGTCTCATGTGACATCCTTGTCTCTAAGCTGGAGAAACATCAATTTGATAGGTGGACCACTGGGTGGATAAAGAACTGTCTGGATGGCTGCACACAAAGAGTTGTGGTCAATGGCTCACTGTCCAGCTGGAGACCAGTAATGAGTGGTGTCCCTCAGGGATTGGTGTTGGGACTGGTCTTGTTCAACATCTTTGTCAGTGACATGGACAGTTGGATTGAGTGCGCCCTTAGCAAGTTTGCTGATGACACCAAGCTGTGTGGTTTGATTGATACTTTGGAGGGAAGGAATGCCATCCAGAGGGACCTTGGCACACTTTGAGGTGGACTGATTCCAACCTGATGAAGTTTAACCATGCTAAGTGCAAGGTTCTACACCTGGGTCAGAGCAATCCCAGGCAGAGCTACAGGTTGGGCAGAGAAGAGATGCAGAGCAGCCGTGCAGAGAAGGACTTGGGGGTTTTGGTTGATGAGAAAATGAATATGAGACAGCAGTGTGCGCTTGCAGCCCAGAAAGCCAACCATATCCTGGGCTGCATCAAAAGGAGCAAGACCAGCAGATTGAGGGAGGTGATCCTGTCCCTCTACTGTGCTCTTGTGAGACCTCACTTGGAGTATTGTGTGCAGTTCTGGTGTCCTCAACATAAGGACATGGAACTGTTGGAAGAAGTCCAGAGGAGGTCTACGAGGATGATCAGGAGCACCTCCTGTATGAAGACAGGCTGAGAAAGTTGGGTCTGTTCAGCGTGGAGAAGAGAAGGCAGCGTGGAGACCTCATAGCAGCCTTCCAATATCTGAAGAGGGCCTATAGGGATGCTGGGGAGGGACTCTTCATGAGGGACTGTAGTGAGAGGACAAGGGGTAACGGGTTCAAACATTCACAGGGGAAGTTTAGACTGGATATGAGGAAGAAATTCTTTAGTGTAAGGGTGGTGATGCACTGGAATGGGTTTCCCAGGGAAGTTGTGAATGCTCCATTGCTGGCGGTGTGTCAAGGCCAGGTTGGACAGATGCTTGTGTTGCGTGGTTTCGTGTGAGGTGTCCCTGTCCCTGGCAGGGGGGTTGGAACTAGATGATCCTAAGGTCCTTTCCAACCCTAACTATTCTATGATTCTATGATTCTATATCTCCAATCTTAATTAAAAATATCAAGTTAAATGAATTCATCATATATTTTGGGAAGTGATTTAGGTATATAATGGCCTTCAACCATTAGCTATCACATTTAATTTTGAAAGTTTTCTAAAGTATATTTCTCTATCTTCTTCTCTGGCAATAAAATCATGTTGTTTTTTTCCGTTCTAAGCAAGGTCTTGAAAAGTGCCTGTCGTGGTTTAAGCTTCTCTAACCACGCAGCTCGTTCTCTCCCTCACTTTCCCCTTTTTTTCTTACCCCCGCTCCCGGAGGGATGGGAAGGAGAATCGAAAAGAATGCAACTCCCACAGGTTGAGATAAGAACACTTTAGTAACTAAAGTATAACACAAATCACTACTGCTACCACCAATAATAGTAATGGCAAGAGAAATACAAGGAAAGAATACAATTCTCACCACCTAATACCAAGCCCGACCACGCAGTGCACCCCCCATCTTCTGGGTCTCTCCTCTCCGTCCTCCATCCTGGACATAACGTGCTGTGGTATGGAATAAGCTCTTTGGTCAGTTTGGGTCAGGTGTCCTGTCTCTGCTTCCTCCCAGCTTCCCCTCCTCCCTGGCAGAGCATGAAACTCAGAAAGTCCTTGGCCAGACCAAAACATCACTAAGCAGTAACCGAAACACTGGTGTTATCAGCGCTGTTCCCAGGCCCAAAATTAAAAACACAGCGCTGCACCAGCTACCAAGGAGGAGAAAAATGACGGCTGCTGCTGAACCCATGACAGTGCCTAAGTACAAAATATATTTTTTTCATTTGTAAGTACTTTTAAGGTGAATATTGATGAAGTTTCTCTTTAACAACTTATATGGATCAAGGTTTCAGAAATAAATTCTTATTCTAACAAGAGATTACCATAAACCTGAGGAGAGAACTCTGGACAGCACAAAATATACACATGGATGTCTCACCATTGTAATATTAGGAGGCAAGAAAGTTTCTCCTTTTTTCAAAATAATTGTTTTGTTGCACTGCTTTGTTTTTTTACCAGATAATCATACAAGGCATTATACAGCATTTACCTGTGCTTCAACACTTTTAGGTTAAATAAGCTATGCTGCTGTACAATTCACTTTTACTCTTCACAATCCCACATAAGTCGCAAAAACCATTTTTTGGAGTATGCTATTGAAGGAATCTTACTTGTTTTATTACATAATGTATTTATTTGGGAAATGAGTATGACTGGTAATTTTTGCAGTCTGTCTGACTGACTTGGCTTTCTATGTGTATACCATCATTGTAGCTTGCGGTTCACCAAAAGGAACTTTCAACAGGGTTTCTTCCCCTTTGTGCCCCACCATTACATCATGAAAATGAGACATATTTGCACAGCTGTGAGTTACTGCTATTTTGGTGCAATATTTTATTTAAATTATCAGGATTAATACCAGCAACAAAGTTTTGTACTTTGCAGTTTATTTTTCACTCTCTCCCTTTGGTGTCATAGCTGCTAGAAAATGCTTCAAAAAATGTGCCTGTAAGAATTAGTGATATATCTGATATTGGATAAAAAAGCAAAGATGTTTTTCTGTTATGAGATTTTTTTTTCTCCATAATCATAGAATCATAAAATATTTAGGGTTGGAAAGGACCTTAAGATCATCTAGTTCCAACCCACCTGCCATGGGCAGGGACACCTCACACTAAACCGTGTCACCCAAGGCTCTGTCCAACCTGGCCTTGAACACTGCCAGGGATGGAGCATTCACAACTTCCTTGCACAACCCATTCTAGTGCCTCACCACCCTTACAGTAAAGAACTTCTTCTTTAGCTAAACCACAGAAATCTCTTCAATCACAGAGTTATGTTTTCAAATATTTATTTAAAAATTGACTATATTGTCTGGAGGTATCTCAAATGTCTTTAGCAGAAGAAAGGACTTAGAACAAATCTTTGGCATATGCTAAGTCTTAGAATTTGCTAGTCACTCTATTTATATATAAAACATAGTGCCAATTTATACCCAATTGACTCATTTTTTCTGAAGACTACCCTGCACTTTCTGGATCATAATATTTTTTGGCACCTACACAGTCAAAAAATGATAGAACTGCTCCCGTGACAATCAGGCAAACATGCAGAAAGATCTGTATTGATACGAGGGGTTGCCCTGACTCGGGTGCAAGACCTTGCACTTGGCCTTGTGGGACCTCAGGAGCTTTGCATGGGCTCACTTCTCGAGCTTGTCCAAGTCCTTCTGGATGGCATCTCCTCCCATAGGCATGTCATCTGCACACCACTGCACCATTCACCGTGGAGTCATCTACAGATTTGCTGACCACCATGTGGATAAGACCATCCAGCCAATTTTTCATCCACAGAACAGTCCACATATCAAATCCATGTCTCTTTAATTTAGAGTAAAGGATGTTGTGGGGACTGTGTCAAAGGGTTTACAGAAATCCAGATAAACAATATCTATTGTCTTTCCTTTCTCTGCTGATGTAGTAACTCTATAATAGAAGGACACTAGGTTGGCCGGGTAGGACTTGTCCTCGATGAAACTGTGCCAGATGTCTTGAATCACCTACCTGTCCTCCATGTACCTTAGCATAGCTTCTAGAAGGATCTGTTCCATGATCTTCCCAGGCACAGAAGTGAGCTGACACGTCGGTAGTTCCCAGGGTCCTCCTTTCTACCCTTTTTTAAAAATGAGTATGATATTGATCTTTTTCCAGCCACCAGGGACTTCACCTGAGTGCCATGACTTCTCAAATATCATGAAGAGTGGCTTGACAAATATATCAGCCAGTTCCTCCAGGACTCTGGGGTGGATCTCGTCAGGTCCATAGGTTTGCGTATGTTCAGGTTCCTCAAATGGTCATCACTTAAAATGGGAGGGACTTTGCTCTCCCAGTTCCCATCTTGCAGTTCATGCACTCAGAGGTATGGGGAGAGAGCCTGCCAGGGAAGACTGAGGTAAAAATATTGTTGAGTATCTCAGCCTTCTCCTTGTCTGTGGTTATCAGTTTACCAGTCTTCCTTATAAAGGAGGAGCACACTTTCTTTGACCTTCCTTTTCTGTAGAAGTTCTTGTTATTCTTTGCATCCCTTGTCAACTTCAGCTCCAGCTGCACCTTGGTCTTCCTAATCCCATCTTTGCACAACCTGGCATTGCCCCAGTATTCTTCCCAGGATACCTGCCCCTGCTTCCACTGCCTCTGCATTTCCATCTTGCCTTTCAGTTTGACCAGCAGGTCATGACTCAGCCATGCTAGCTTCTTGCCTTCGTTACCCAATTTCTTACACGTGGGGATCGTGAGCTCTTGTGCTCTGTGAAAAGCATCCTTAAAGATCTCCCAGCTTTTTTCTCCTCCCTAGTCCATGAGGGCAGTTTCCCAGGGGGTTCTATTGATTAACTACTTGAAGAGCTGGAAGTTGGCTTTCCTAAAACTCAGGGTCCTGGCTGTACTCTTTCCTGTCCCACCTCCCTCTAGACTGTGAACTCCACAAGTGCATGCTCACTGCAGCCGATGCTGCCTCCAATCTTGACATCACCGATTAGCTCACTTGCGCTGGGTCCAGCATTGTATCCCACCTGGTAAATTTTCTATTACCTGGGTTAAGAAGTTATCCTCAATGCACTACAGGAATCTCTTGGATTGTCCATAGCTTGCCACACTACTTTTCCAGCAGATATCAAGGTGGTTGAAAATCCCAAGCAGAAGAGCCTGTGAGCACAATGCCTCCTGTAGCTGGAGTGAGAATACTCCATCAATAGTCTTGCCCTGACTTGGCAACCTGTATTAGATGCCAACCCCAAGGTTTCCTTTGTTTCCTCAGTTCCTGATTCTTGCCCACAAGCTTTAAACCTTCTTGTGGCTATTCTTCAGAAAAAACTCTTCTCACTCTATCCATCTCTTGATGTAGAAGGCAATCCCTCCTCCTTTTCTTCCTTGTCTATCCCTTCTGAACAGCCCGTAGCCATTGGCAGCCACACTCCAGTCATGAGATCTGTCCCACCAAGTTTCATAATCCTTCACCAGATCATAGCTTTCTAGCTTTATGGTGGCTGCAAACTACTTCTGTTTGTTGCCCATGCTACATGCATTGGTGTAGAGCTGGGCTGTCGGTCTTATTACCTTCTTACAGGAGTGCCTCTTAATTCCTTTGAAGTGTTTCACTGGTGTTCCCCTGTTAGCTCCTGCCACCTCAGGTGCCCCTTTCTCATCTGCAGGAGATGTCAAGTTTGCTCCAGTGTGACCATGTCTCAGAGGTACCAGCTGAAGGTCCTCACCAGCACCCCACTCCTCTAACCTTTCAACTTGTCCTGCAGCTTGTCATGGGCGAGCTTGATATTGATCCTTTCCCTCATTATGTCTAGTTTAAAGCTCTGTCAATGGGCCCTACCAGCTTATGAGCAAAGACCCTCTTTCTTCTTTGAGAAAGGTGAACCCCATCCGACACCAGCGAACCTGGTGTCATGTAGGCCATCTCATTGTCAAATACCCCAAAACTGTGGTAGCAACAGCAGCCATGGAGCCATGTATTAATGGACTAGGTCTATATATTTCTTCTAATGTCAGTGCCTGCAGCTGGAAGGAGAGAAAATAACCTGTATCCCAGATCCCCTTACCAGTCGTTCCAAGGCCCTGAAGTCTCTTTTAATCTCCCTTGGATTACAAGGTCACAGCTTTATCACCACTCGCATGGAAGACCAGTAATGGGTAATAGTCCAAGGGCTGTACCAGGTTAGGAACTTTTCTAACTTTCTCTCCTTCAGGAGACATTGCTAAGATCTCCTTAAGGAAATTGATGTCCCTGGGGCCTAAGGATGTCCTAGTCCCCAGGGAGGCAGCAGACTTGCCTGTGAGGCTGGTCTGTCTGGTGTATTGGAGCCTCTGTTCCTCTCAGAATGAAGTCACCTACAACTATAACCCGTCTTTACTTCCTCATGATGGTGGTCATTATACAGGGGATATACCTTCCTGACCCCATCACCACCTGCTTTGTAGATGGACCCTCATCCTTCTCATCCATTGACTGACATAAGTAGCTGCTGATTTTCTGAGAGAAAAAGTAAGGGATCTGACCACCATAACGGACATTTTTCCTTACATAAAAAATAAAATTAAGAGAAGAGGCTGATATTTTTATATCAGATATGTTGGAACTAAAATTCTTTTTTATACCTGTGGGTTAAGAAATTAGAGGAGAGGAAATGTCATCAGCTGCTACTAACCACTTTTGTTGGAAAAGCTTTGGATGAAGTGAAAATGGAAAACCTCAGTGTCTGGAAAGTAGAAATGATGAAATACAGAAAAAACCAGTGTCTATTTTATATGCCAGAAGATAAATTAAAGAATTTAGACACTGATGCTTGTTCAATATGCAGTACAAAAGTTATCTTACAAGTACTTCTATTCAACTTGCATAATCGGCTTCTTTCTAAAACATTTATATACACACTGCACAACAACAGCTGTAATTTTGACCTTCATTTGTATGCACTCCTTAGGCTGAAATTTTGTGAGTGGGAGAGTCTGTATTTAACTGCATATTTACTATTATTTTTGTAGATTTTTATCTCAAGCATATAACCTCAAGTATATGTATATGTTCACACAAACATATGTTTGTAATTATACTGGAAAATGTTGGTATTTTTCTCTGTTCTGTTCTCATGCTCGCTTAACTTCATAAACCAGGTCACATTTATATATGCATCAAGAAGTAGTCAATTTTGACAAGTAAGCTGGAAAGATACTCTGCAGATGCCAGCTCTGATATGACTGACTTTTTTTGTTTTGTTTTGTTTTGTTTGTTTTGGTTGTTGTTTGTTTGTCTTCACATCAGTGTGCTACTTCCTTTTGGAATCTGTAATATTCCAGCTGCAAACAAGTTTGCGATCAGAATACCAGAAACCCTAGGAACACATATGTACTGCTGGACATTTGTTGCCTTTTCTAGCTAGTCTCTGTCTTTACTCATATGTTCTGTGGGAAAAACAGTCCATGAGTATTGAAAAGATCATCAGTGCATGTCTGGGTCTTTCTGAAGATCTCAGTGTCTATTGCAAGACCAGAACAATGGGAAGGTCAAGGACCATCTCTAAGTCACTGTCAGACTGCTGCATGGTAACTGCATTTCGTGATACACTGTGGGACTCCAAGGGACTGGAACTGCACTATCAGAGGAACATATGTTTCCAGTTTTATGCAGAGCTATTGCCAAACTAAATAAGTGAAATATGGGATTAAAATCAAATCTATTAATAGAAAGTAATTAATTACCAGTTTGACTGAAATGTATGAATCATTCCTTAAAAGCTTTGCCACCTAATGGTTTTAAAAGGAAATGTTCGAATAGCTTTACAGTCTCAAAGTAATAGGATACTATTAATCTCTAAACAAACTGCTGCATTCATATTCCAGTTGAATGGTTGATACCAGAGTATCAAATCATTCCCACCCTGAAGATAGTGTTGAGACTACATCTGCAATACTGCAGCCTTCATTAGGCTGTCTTTCTAAGTGATTGATGGCAAGGGTAGGCAAAATTTTTTCCCTCTGCAGAACTTTGCAGGAAATATTCCCATATGATTCATACCAGTGACTTAAAGATAAAAAGCTGATAATTGTGACCAGAAGCTAACTTGATTCACACAGCTGTGTAAATATGAACTAATTAACCTGCAATGCAAAGCTTGAGACTTATAAGACTTCAAAATATCTGCTCCCTTGAGATATAAGGAGTTGAATATTGACTGTGCACTCTGGGACAGAGAGCATACTGCCAACAAATCACTGAGGTATGAGAGTATTTTTCAAGAATAACAGCATTTCTTCTGAAAATGACAGGAGAGCTTTAATCCTGGATCAAATTAACATCCTGTCAAGGTCAATAATCTCTCTAAGAGGCTAAATAATTCTGTAATTGGCTGAGTATCTAGTCTGCATGACAAAATCATTAGTTACTGATTGTCAATGTATTGACACCATATGAGAATATTTCCACTTACTTCAGGACACCTTAAGCCTTGTGGTTGCATGTTCATATTTCTTAATATTTTGTCTCATAACTCCAGTTTATTCTTAATTTTTAGTGTTTAATTCAGGATATTGATGCCTAGTCTGGCTCTATAATAACGACAGTCAGAGTTCCATAATTTCACTTGTGCCCATTACATACTTCTCAAATAAGTAGATGTTTTACAACAGATTGTATTAATATATTTTTAAAAGTTTCAAACTGGAAAATCTACCAATGAGTGCTCTAGGTATTTTTTTTTTTTGGTGGAAGATTGTTCTGAATAATGAAAATTAATCCAGATTTAACCAAAAGGAAACCTCTATCCAAATTTACAACATGGAGGAAGGTAGTAATCAGTTTGCATTAGGATAGACAAAATATTTGTTTTAGTGCAGTATCTCCCCACTCTCTCTCAAACTCTTAATCAGGGTATTAGGAAAACACTTTGCAACCGACGTCAAATTATATGACTTTTGAAATTAATATAAATATGGAAGTTTAAATCACTTGAGCACCTATCTTTCTGGATCATATAAACATTATTAAACATTTAGCTATTTATTTACAAAAGGATTAAATCCACAAAGCTTGACTGAAACATTTTAATTTTCCATAGCATGCCTTAGATCAAGTCCTTCCTCTTTAGAATAAAATCTGCAAATTAAAAAAGCATATAATGTAATCATATGAATTTAGTATATTTTCTTTTTAAATTAAAAAAAATATTGTGAATGAATAAAACCCCAGAACTAATTTCTTCAACAGAAAACAAGCTGTTTAAAAATGGACCACCAATAGCTTCCAAAACCAGGTAATATAACAAGTAATGCTTGAAGCCCTGTGAAATAATATGTATTTTATTTCACACTGGTAATCGCTATATTCTGCCAGGGAATTTGACATAGGATCAGTGACTTTCTTGTCCTCTATTGAGTTTCTAATACCATGAGAAAGATACTAATATGATAAAAGTCGTATAGTATTAGCAACTTTCTATCATGTTGGTGAAGTGAATTTTTATTGTATTAACAAAACTGGAATTTCAATTCCTGCAGCAACTAGAAAAAATGACAGAAAAAAATAAAAAAAAAGCTCTTACAAAAATCAATGAAGAACTCTATGTGGATAGACAATTCAGTATGACTCCACTCTCTGTGCCTCCATCTACAGTTCTCATCTTCTGTATATTGAACTTTATTTTGAAATGGAGAATAACTCATGAAGTAGGTATGTTTAGTGACAGTTGTCATATCACACAATATTCTATTTTTGTTACAAAATCTTGTTTTCATTTACCTAGATAAAGTTAATATTAACTGAGTGCATGTGTGTACATGGGTCTTTGTATGTGCAAACATATGGGTAATACATGCTTACTAGTATACATTCGTCCAAACTATTCTTCCTGTTTTGGCTAAGAATCTATTTCTATCAGCTACCAGATGGAATCCTTCTGTTGTTCAGAAAGTTCCAAATTCCTGCTCATATTTGCTCAAAATAGCTTGGAAGTGTAAGGAAAGAACACCTCCTGGGCTGTCAGAAATGAGTTTCCAGTTAGAATAATAACATTGCAAAATTTCAGAATAAGGAGTAAAATTGTCAGTGTTTTCTCATACATTCTCATATTACAACATTATTCTAAAAAATCTGGAGTTTGCAGTGTTGAAAAAGAAATATGCTCCAGCTTATTGGACAGCATTTTTGAATTGGATTTTATGAATGGAAGGGAAAAAAACACGACAATAATAACCTCAGACATCTTTATACTCTCATTTCTATTTGGCTTTCCTTGGTCAGTGCCCAGGTTGTTTGCTGAGATGCTCTTTGCTCCATTGCAAGCATCAGCAAGAGTCCCACTCTCAGAAGCCCTTCAATTGCCAGTTTCTCATTCTTTCTCATGTTGAAGCTTTACACCAAGTAATCTTTTTCCAGGTTATTTTCACTTTCTGTCTCTCATCCATTTTCACGCTTGCATATTCCTCACTCCTCCAGTTGCCAGAACTCCTTTATTAACTTCTTGCTTTGTATGCCCCTTCTTGAGATTTCTGTCCTTGAAACACTTTGTCAGGCTCTCAGAAACCCTGCTAGCCTAAAAGCCTTGTATAGATTGCTTTGCGTTGTCCAGCAATACCATTATGCTCCATCCCTTCAGCTTGTTGCACATTAGATGATAGATTTTCAAGAGAAGGAGCTGTGAAAAGTTTCTTTAAGACTTGTCCCTTTACACTTAAAAATTAAACACAACATAGTTCCCTCAGAAGTCAGAAACAAATCTCTGTAATGCCTTTTCTGTTGAAGTCTACAATACCATTTTCAGACAACATGCATAAATCTCATCTCATATGTAACACACATTATTTGGCAAGTCATATTTACTACTATGAAATGCAAGTATGCCAGTGTTATTGTTTGATGTCATAAATATTTATCTTCAATCTGAAACTGCTGATCTCCACAGACATAACTAAGTAGTGGGTTTTTTTCTCTAACCCAGGAAGAAAGTGTATGTTTTATCATCATTATGTATATCTACATCTTTCTCAGAAGTCTCTTTTAGAAGTAATATCAAGCAAAGTAATAGTTGTGCTGCTATCAGAGGTATTCAGTAGTACAGAGTAGAAATAAATTGACACTCAGAATACCTTTACAACCCCGTACCTCCTAAACCTTCAGCTTATGATTTAATATTTTGAAAACTACTATTAAACCAATGCGAGATTTTCCATCTGCATTGCATTTCAGCAATGCTATGATGGTAAAATATGATTGTGAAGCTGAATTTGGAAACTTCTAATGAACATGTATTGATGTAATGGCTGGCAACCATAGTTCTATAGAGTACAGAATAATAGGTCCTGTGTCAAAAAACAAGTAAGCATAAGGCATGGACACTTCAGTATATAACAACACTATAGCTATGATTAAGAACCAAAAATTAGTTTTAATGGGTTTAGAATGCTTCATGTTCATAGTTTCTGATCCTGGAAGCTTGAGAATGGGTACCAGTTACAGCTTCAGTGTGCTGCCTACTTGCTGATAGCAAAATGTTTCTTTATTCTTTTAATGACACTGTCAACTGCAAATGAAACATGTGGGATTGCAGTATGAGATGGGGGAGCAAAAGAATGCAATTCTTAATCTGTATAAGGTGCAGTGCATTTTGTCAGTATATCTCAGTAATGATGGTGCCATGAATTTGTAAGCAAGTCCATGAATTAAACTCTATAAAAAATTAAAAGATAAGGATATTCCTGCAGCAACTTACTTCTTGATCCACAAAAAATCTGTTTCTACTTCAAAAAAACCTGCAAAATGCAGAAGAAAGTTGTCAGAACAGAATGTGGTAAACAAATTACATAATTATCCTCTGAAATTGTGAGAGCAGTTTTTCCAGCAAAACATCATTTGATCTGATTGTGAATTCTCTTGTAATTTGTGATTTCTTTTGTAATGCTACATGCCTTATATCCTACAGTTTTTGTAAAAATAGGTAATACACACTGTCATAAGTGCTTAGGGAAGACAGCGCTATAAAAGAAAGCTGTAGTTTGTGTACCAGCCTGGAGAAAGAAGTATAGCTATCTTATGGAAATAGATCCAGGAATAACAGAACAGCCCATTTCTCCTATCAGGTGATGCACTTTCCAAACATGACCTTTTCAGGCACAAATAAAATCATTAGTCCTTTGTCATTGGTAATATCTGCTGGCCATAACATATAAATGTGCTGATAATGCCAGAGAATTCCTGCATTGTTTGTGTAATCTTTCAATGGCTCCCTCAAGCTGAGTCATGAATACAGATACTTTCTAACTCGGCTTACAAATCCTAACTTTTCCTTTTAACCAAGTTTGAGAGTAAGATAGGCCGTGCGTGTATGAGATCTTATGTTTTTAAACTCATAACATACATATATTTTCTAGAGCAGGTAGCTTGTCACTAGTTCCATACCTTAATTTGGGGGGAGGGAAAAAACCTTACATAACATTGATAGAATATATCATAACAAAAATCCTTTGACTTGCTTAATGCTCATGTACATTCCCTGATGCATTTTTTCGTGATATAAAGTGAAGAGTCTGACTTGGTCCAGCAATGGGTTATCAGGTTTAATTTGTTTCCATACATTAATCTCTCTGGCAACATACCACTTATTTACAGTTGTCACCTGAATTAAAAATGTAACAAGTCATTTTTTTGGTTGTGGGAATGGCAGTATTAGTGTGGAGAAGAGTTTTATCATGAGCAGTACTAAAGGTCATTTGCCTTGGAAGTTTTCATGAGTGAGATGATAAATGAGAGGCAAAATAGCATCCTAAAGTGCTACAGAGCAGCACTTGTCCTAGCCAGCACAAAAGACACCGAACAGAGGTATGAGTCCTCTGCTGCCTCTCATCTCCGTTGCCTCCCACCAAAGCTGGCTGCCACAGGCAATGAATAAGCTCACAATTCAGGGAAAGAGAAAATAGTACATTACCACTCAGCGGCTCCAAAAAAATGATACCCTGGTTTACTGTTACGGGATCTTCCCTCCACCACATACATGCCCTTTTAGTAGCATGTGGATTTCCAAAGGCACAGAAATATTTCTAAGTTTAACTCCTTACCCTAACAAATGTATATCAGAACCCAAACTGGAAAATCTGTGTCTTTCTGAGCTCTGAAGGGGTAAATACCATGCTCTTTTAAATTACAGTCCTGGAAAAAAAGAAGGGAAAAAAAGAAAAAAGAAATTTTGAAAGACAAATCCAGATAAAATATAGAATTAGAAGAGTATTTATTACATTATTATAGATTCTATGGTTTACTGTAGTTTTAGAAATATAAGATGGGCTTGTAATATCTGCAATCACTACTGGTATATGTTTCATTCACCTTAAAACTTTCATTTTTATTATATAAATCAGCCCTTGGGGATATACATGCAAATATGTTTGCAAGAAATGTGGTACTTGAAGGTCATTGACAGGTCTACAGTCTGTGTTGACTGTGTGCCAGTTAGGGTTATAAAGCACCCACAACTCATGCTCATAGATTACTCAGGAAAACTATTATATGAGTTCCTGTACCGATAGCAAAGCACGAAGAACAACTATCATAACAGAGTTGCTGTAACAACTGGGGAATTTTTATCCACTTTCTGTTGCCTTCATAGAATTAGCACTATTCCAAGCAATATAAAGTGCAGACAGTGACTAAAAGCAGTAAGCACTATTAATTTCAAACCGTAATTTATCCTGCGATTCATTGCTCCCACTAAGATGCAATTTACTATTTAATTTAGAGTATTAGATACCATTTTATTACTAAGCTCTCTACCCTCTATTCTTCAAGTTATTTTGACCTGAAGGAGTTTAAACCTATGCTGTACACAGACTTTTAAATATAGGTGGATGTCTTGTTTTGCAGTGCGTTGGGATGTTCCTGCATCAGCTTCTGTCTTTTTCTCCACTGATTTTGCCCTGTTAGTATATCAGTGCTGTAAGCAGGGAATGCCTTTATATATACAGGGAGCTAACTCTTACACTAAAAGTGCAATTTTCACTAGCCATATTCATGGTGTAAGTGTATAGAATTTCTAAAGAACAGTTGCAATTAAATAACCTGAAGTTAATATTAAATTTAGAGGCAAATGTAATAATTAACTTATTATTAAGTTATTATTATTATTTTATTAAGAAAAACAATCTTGTTTGTTAGAGATGTTGCTTTTCAAGAGCATTGAGGATGAACTTTTAGCTTGTTATCTTGATTTTCCTCAGGAATTTAACCATGCTATTACTGTTAGATAGTTTTATTCAGGATGGATATCTGAAAAAAAAGGTTTTAGTTTAGAATGGATACCTACAAACTACCATCTGCAAACAACAAAGAAAATAAACATTATTCTCTTTAGATTTTATTATATTTAAGCAATCTGATTTTGTCGTCCTAGAGGAAAGCCTATCCAAGTATCAGTAGTCTTCACCCATCATGCTGTAAGTAGTAAATATTTCAACTAGGAAGTCAAATTTAATTGGATTTTGGTTTTCATTTATGCAAAAACAGTTAAATCACCTTGTAGCCAAATCAATAACTGTCAGTTGTTGATGTCACTTTCCTTGGAAAAGTCTTCAACTAAAATTGCATATGTAATAGGCATGTTGAGCAAACAGTGTTAACCACTTCACACATTCATTATTTTAATACATTGCCCTTTCTGCTTTATTAGACAAAATGAAGAGAACTACAAAGTTTTTCATATATTAACTGTAGATTACACTTAGCTAGTAAAATTTTATTGTCACAGAACTGTTTTCCCTTCACATGCATTTGGGAGATTGAAATGTAAATTATTGTAAGCCACCTCTGTCTTGTTACAGATGTCTGAACAAATGAAATTTACATGATTAAAAAAATTAAAGTATTCTCTGGGGATACCGAAAGCTATCACTTTCCCAACTATAATAATAGAATTTCAGAAGTAGAAAAAGATAGAAAAAGAAAGCCCTTAATCTTTGTAGGCTGTGCAATTCTACTTCTATTTAATTTCTCAGAAATTAATATTCTGATTTGTTTCCATTCTGGTTATAGATGCTAACCAATATCTTCTTTAATGTTAGTAGTTAAGGAGATGATACTGCTGATCTGTATAATAGGAAATTGCATCTCCTAAAAGAAAGCACCACATGGTCTGAGTTTGGTTTAGGTTTCCATCTGTAAAGCTAAGAGTCTGCTACAGTGACCTAATGATCCAAACAAACTGGCAGCATAGAGCAGGTCTAAATCTGGGATTTGTACATGCATTTCATTCAAAGGAAATGTTACAGAACATGCAGAAGTAGTACAGTGGAAAGTTATCTTCTAGCACTAAGCTATTGGAATAACTCGCAGTTTCAGAGGGAGATACAGGAAATCCTAGAGGCTGAGCTTCTCAAGTCTTTCAGGTAAATATTGCTCAGTAAATAAGAAATAATTTACTTAGATAGTTCTCCCAGCTCAAAAGTTTGGTGCCTCAAAAATGTGCTTGCTCTGTCAGATTTTTGCATTAACTCTGCAGAGAGCTAATTGTCAATTCTGCTGCGTTAGCCTTTTGTTTGGTCTTGTAATGAAGATACTAACAATATGTTTGACATGTACAACATAACACACAATTTTTTTATACCAATGGAAGTCTTTGAGAAAATACTATAGGATCATTTCTAGCCTCCTTGTTACTACTACAGAATAAGGAAAAGGACTACATGACTTTCATGATTTCCCTTGCATGTCTTCAGTGCTCAAAGTAACTACAAAATTTCTTTATTACAACATTTTTGATTTGAACATGGTATGCAAACATTCAAGTCAAGTCCTTGAACTTTATATTTGTTGGCCAACTATATTCACTGCCTGACATTCTTTCTGTGTCCTGTTTGGCTGAAGGAGCCAGAAGCCAGTTCATCCACTCAGGCTGAATAAAATATTGAAAAAGATTGTATTTCTAATGAAAAGTAAAAATGAAAATTTCCTTCCTGATATATTCACAAATGAATTTCTCCTATGAATGTACAGCTTTGCCAGTTGCAAGTATATTAATGAGGATTAAGTACCTGAAGGCAGAGTAGGTACAGTATTTTCAAGGCTGAATGTTAACTAGACTGCATTGCAAATACACATTAAAAGCATAGTAAAATCAATCGATTTAGGATTAAACAGTTCAGAGAGTTTTTTGAAGTAGATTTCATCATGTACTGAAATTCAATTATGGTTTTCCAGTTTTCACAGCAATACTATGAATTTTCCAGTATATTGAGGGGTTTATTATGAGTCCCTATAAAACTTTCAGTAATCTGTTTTGTCTATATGCTCTGCACCAAAGGAAAAATAGAAACAACTCACTGCTTTCTTTTTGAAGGGTATCATAATTATAAATGCATCATGACTCTCTGAATCTTGTCAAAAACTTTTTGAAAAGTTAAAGATTGCATCATTCTGTAATATGAAACACATGACTATCCTGCACGTTACATTTTGTCACAGATAAGAATCACATTATAAAATACTATTAGCTTCCAGCAAAGACTTCCTTGTTTTAGAGAATCACTGCTCTATCTCTTGCATTGCGAAAGTAGGGATAAAAAAGTATATTGAATACTGTGCTCATGCACTTAGCTCCACATTTAGATGTAATGTACAGGTTCACACCACAAACCTGACTGAATTAATACTACAAACTTGGAGTCAACGACAGCACTTTAGTATTTGGTCCTATTTTCACAGTCCACACATTCCTTCACTTTCCCCACTTCCTGTCCTGAGCTAGGGTTCTTGACAAAGAATGTGTTTTAACTCGCATTCTGAAACAACCGACTTTTTATTTAATTTATGCTTTAGGACTAAACACAAAATTTGCTTTTTAAAAATAGAACAGTAGAATGTTTCTTATGTGGGAAAATGCATGTCTATAAGAAGAATACAGTAATAAGAGTTTTATTAAAGGAAGTTCAAACACTTATTCTGTGTTAGGTGGCATTAAATCTTAGTGAAAAAGTTATAAAATACTTTGTAAAAACGTACGTAATTTTTAGAGAAAGCTTTTATATATGTAATAAAAAGTTATTAGGGTTTATAAAAAATATGATACGTGTAAAAAATCCCCAAACCTACAAAGGTTTAACAAAATGTGTTTGTAAGAAGAAGTTTTCTGTCCAAAATGCTATATTTATTATAAAATAAACTCAGAGTAATCTTTTTTGACTCAGCTGGTATGAACCAGATTATACATGGTCTACATGATCATCTATTTATTTTAAGTATAATGATTTTATTAGCTTTCTATGACAAAATTCATTTGGAACTTAAAAAGTATTTCCTTCTTCTTTTCTCCCTTCTTTTTTCTTTTCTTTAGTTCAGCATTTAATGTTCTATTGAAATTAGCTCCCTGAACTGTACTGCTTTACCCTGTATATTTTCACAGCTGAGGACAGATGCTTTCATCACTTGCTTTCCTCAACTGCTAATGAAAGAAGTTGTGGTTTTGCCTCTATGACCATCTAAAATTGCCTTGTTTAGCCAGGTAGCCAGGTCCATGTTGACAGCATTCAGAGCAAGAAAAGCTTTACACCTTCAGAGAAATTTGAAGATCCTTCTTGACCATGGTGAAATCTGGACACAAGATCTATCTTTACACAAGTATTATAGATATTGGTTTTTTTTAATTAAAATATTAATAGCTGGCAATTGCTGAAAACAAGTAAAAAATTACTAACATTGCTTAATGTCTTCATTTCATGTGCCTGGAAAAGATAGTATTTAACAGAGAAGTGTGGAAAATACCATGCATGCAAATATGGCTCATACTTCACCTTCATCTCTCCATTATCAGAACCTGTACCTGTGCTTTCATTGAAACACAGGTAACGAGAGAAGAAAAACTAAGCCTTATAGCAGGTTTTATGGTATCACTGTGTACAAGGTAAAAGAGTTTTTACTGAGGTGATGTGTTTCATTCTCACACCTTTACCTCAAAACTTTGTCAAAAAATTAACATCACTTGAGAATTAAAAAAAAAATAATATCAAGATAACATTTACTGCCTTATTGGCATTAGGTTGTTTCTAGTAGACTGAAAAAGCAGATTGAGAACATAAGCTAAAGTTTAGTAGTCTTTCCAAAGTAAGGAAGTGAGATTGTCACATATCGGCATCATGCAAAGCCCAGTCCCAGAGTTGGACTTTTCTGGGATGAGTCATTAGCAAAAAGTGTAAAAAGGTGTCCTTCTCTACAAAGACCCTAAAGTCTTTGTGTGGTCAGTGATCAATGTTTGGCATCGAGACTGTAGGAGACTCCCTCAACATCCTCTGTTTTTGTCATTACCACTTTTTCTTAATGTAACTCAATACTTGGTCAAAGTTGTGAGTGGCCTTTCCTAGTCAGAAGAAAAAGGTCAGTAGAACACAGACTTTGCTGTTGACCCACTGACAAAGTCTATATCTGACTTTGTAAGGCAGTTTAAGTTGGTAAGATTAAATTTCCACCATATCATACATCGGAAAATCACCTGCACTTTGCAAAGTGAACCTAACATAGACATTAAATGCTTCACATATTTGCCACACAACTCATTCACTTTGTATCACTTTAGTTGATACAAATATGAAGCCAAAACAACCCAAGTCATCAGAATTTATGCCTTCATATTGGGCAGCTCTCACTTAAAGGTCTGTGGGGTGGATGAATACTTATTCTGTGAGAGTTAGAAGGTTACTAAAACCTTGAACCTAGTAGTCATAGGAACATTTTCAAATATTATTTGATTTCAAAAATGAATAACATTACATGGAAGTATAACAAAAGAACTTCTTCTCCCCCAGAAAATCCTGTAACCACAATCACAGAAATCAATTGTATAGTATGAATAAAGCATAAATTTGTCATCTTTGGCACACATAAAAGAAGTGTTCAACAATTCATTTCAGAAAAGATTTAACTGAAAAGGTACTCTAAACCCTGGCTTACAGCAACTAGAGGCCAACTTGAAGAGGTACAAGAAGAAAATATGCCATTGCTTCTTTTAGGACAGTTTGAACTTTTCACTTCAGAGTGTTCCTTAAGATATGGTTAATGAACTGTCTTTCTTTTAGAGGCTGATGAATGTGGGCATTAAAGGAATAGTATCTCATTATTTGCATGAATATATTTCCGAAAGTAGGAATTTGACTCTTGTAGTGCTCCATTACCATTTAGGTTTCTCAACATTCTAAGTGAATTAGGTTCATCGTTGTTGCACAGTTGAAAGTTAGTTAATTAGATCTATTACATAATCATCCCTCTGTTATTGTTATAGCGATTTCAGTGCTTGTTTTTAAAGTATTTATTCTATTTGATTTTCACTACATCCTCCTCAAGACAGGTTCTGTTTAGTTCTTTTTAGCAAAGTCTTGTGGCCAACAGATTCAGTCTTGTGAACCTTGTTGGAGAAATGATGCTGGTGATCACCACAACTTTACAGAAACCTCAGGATCAAGCCCATGTAAAAAAATAGATATCACATCTCCAATAGCACTTTTTTTCCTCATTCTAAAAATATAAGAAAATGTTGTTCAGAATCAAAATGTATGCATGAATAATGTATGATTTCTTCCCTTGATTCTTTTTTTGTTTGTTTGTTCTAAGGTAATGGTTTCTTGATTTCTATCAGTGTTACTTAAGTATAAGATTTATAGGCATGATCTAAAAGGTCATTATTGCTTTGTAATATGCTGCTTGTCTAAAAGGTTTTAACCATCTGTCCATGAAACACAACATTCTTTAAAGGAGATTTTATAAAAATAATGCATTAAAAGTTCTGTACATGCATAATTGGACTGGCTTTGGCACTGACTTTCTAGCTACCTGTTGATGTCTTTATGTAATCTAGCAGTAAACCTCATACAGTTTGGTAGAGAAGCGTTACAGCTCACAACTTAGGACTTCAATATTCAGAACTAGCTGTATATAATTTTTTTTTACTTCTAAAATCAAGTTATAATACCAGTACAGTATTTCTGCAGTATGTGGTATTTTTTGTGCCAAAAGTTCTCCATAAGTTATTTAACCATGTTTTTCAAGACATACTATTTAGTTCCTGAAAGGATAACACAGGAACAATTTTACAATTTATTTTCATCCCCTTGGACCTCTTATTTATACCTAGTCTGTTTTAGGATTTCTCATCTTAATGTTCAGTGTCATGAGTGAGATGTTAATAATGGTAGCAGACCTCAGCTACACATTTCATCAGTGTTTAACAGCTGTTGCAGAATTTACAGTACATGATATACAACTACTGAAGTACTGAAGTAGTGAACAACACTCTTTGGTGTTTCCTGCTGCAGGCAAGCATCAACACCCAGAAAAGTGATTAAAGTACTTATCTAATCTAAAAGGTCTTCAATCACATGCAGAACAATATGCCGCTTAGGACACAAACACGGGGCAGAAGTTATAGCTGGGGCTGGAAAGGCATCTGTAATTGACTTTTATAACTTCATTGGAAGATAAAATTCTGGACAAGAAGATAATCTTTATCTCCTCTCTTTTTACCAACATTTTAACCTTACCTCTGGAGTTAATGCTTCCCTGTGTCAGCAGCGCCCCTTAGGAAGTTTGCTTTGCAGTCACAGTAAAACCAAACAAAATGCCTTGTCACTCTCAATTCTAGATTATCTACCACTTTATCTAGTAGTATCACCCCTTATAGATTACCAGGTCACTATGAGATAATTCAATTCAAAGGAGGCACAAAAGATGACCTGGCCACTCTATGTGCCACAGAATATCAGGCCATTAGTGGTGATGAGGGGTCCAACTAAGGACAATAAACAACCCTGCAAATCTTCCCTGCCACCTCCCCTTGTGAAGTGGCCCACTGTTGCTGTAAGACAGACTCCTTTGAGTAGGCAGTACAGTTGATGCAGGATATGTTTTTTTACCTGTGCAGGCCCTCTTATGTGCATACGTGTGTGTGTGTGTGTATGGCTTATGGGTGTGTATGCGTGTTGTCTATGCGATGCAGGATCCAGACTTACTCATTCTTACTGAGAATGTGACTAAGTTTGCTTCTTTGTCATTGGTTCATTCGTGGACTCCAGCTGAACTGTGCTGGAAACAGCACTTGTGATGTGAGGCATTTGAAAGAGGAACATATATTTTTTTAGGAAATGTTTCATAGTTTCTGTCATGTTGCCTCACGGAGGCGTGGCGACCTGGTTCAGGAACGGCACGGCGACCAACCCCAGGCCGCTCGGGCCATCAGCTCGCAGACACCAGTATGGTGGACAGCAAAATGGCGTTTATTACAGACAAACACAACATTATATATCCAAGGTTTACAATGCCACTTCCGTCTGCTTACATCATAAACCAAACACTGTTGGCTATTAGGAGAGGGGCCCTGTCTTTCCGTACAGCACGACATCTTCCGGCCGCCGGACCTTAGCTTGTGCCACAACACTGTCAGTGTTTGATACAGCTGTGATATACATAGAGATACATGAGATAAAAATGAAGATGTATGAAACATATCAAAACTATGGAAGGAAACTTTAAGTGAACCTGTTTGGTTTGGGGTGGATTAAAATCATAAGCTGAAAGAAATATTTTTCCTTTTCTTTTCAGTAATTGTAAGGTTCATCTGAGCTCATTTTATTGAAATCTCATCAGAAAACAAATTGCATAAAAACTTTAATTTGGTTTTGCAGGTTCACTATTTTCTCAGGTCTTGGACAATCATCAATGTGTTTTGAAGCCCACATAGCCTAAAGTAACAGACTAGTTTACCTTTTCTACTCTAATGTTTCACTAACGCTATACTCAAAACCTGGGACCTGTTTCATGGCTCCCATGAATGATCTGATGTCTTGGATACATGGTGACTATTAGATCCTGCTATTGCAGGGATCACCAGGGCAGGCACCAGGTTGAGGTAATCTGCAGTGCCAGGCAAGGTGGTTAAGCTGGGAGCAGGACTAAAAGCACAAACTCCCCAGAGTGACATCCTACCCTCACATATTGACTACCTTAACTATACTGGGGGGCAGCAATCAAATAAATTCAAGGTTTTTTTCTTTAGCTGTATCCTGTAGGTAGCAGAGGAAGGATTAGCATAGAATGAATATTGCTGATCAGCAAGATAAATTCACTCATTTTAATGAGCTGCTTTACAGAAGCAAACTAAGATATGAGATAAATCCTGTTTGTTCATTATGTTAATTTAAAAAGAGCACCTCTGGTCGTGTGAAAACAAAACCGGTTAAAGAAAATGTAGTAAGTCATCTTGGAGTTGTGAAGTACAAATTGTACACAGCATACAATGGACATCAAGTGAAAACTGGACCATCTTTTCGGCAAAAAGTGAATTGGGCTTGTCTGTGACTTTTTTTGACTTTTATGTATTAAACACATATGGGATATGGAAATTCAAGAAGTGGGAATTCATTGAACAAGCACAAAAAACCTCTGTTTAATTAAAATAAGCAAAGTAGAAAGCCTTACTCCATAAAAAAATTTTTTTAATTGGTTTATTCTCTTTGTGCGTATATATTCTAGCTCAAGTATTATGAACATTCTTACACCTTGGATGGTGTCATGGTTTAAACCCAGATGGCAACTCAGCACCACACAGCCGCTGGCTGAACCCGCACTTATTCCACTTATTCACCACCCCAGGTAGGAAGGGGAGGAGAATCGAAAGAATGTAAACCTGACAGATTGAAAAAAAAGCAGTTTAATAACTTAAATAAAATATAGTGATAATAGAGAAAATACCAACAAGACCAATAATGATAATAATATGAAACAACTGTAATTAAGGAAGTTCATTCTCAGAACCCCACAACACCCAAGAAAGCTTGTGTTTCTTTCTTATTAGTTGGTGGAGATATTGTTGTTATCTTGTTAATCACATCTGTAGGGATCTGGCAATATCCATCTGGCCATTTTATTCCCAGAAAATGTATCTCCTGTGCAGGTCCCTTGATCTTACTCCGTTTTACGGCAAAACTGGCCTTCAGCAGCATTGGGATTATTTTCCTCCCTTTCTCAAAGACTTCTTCTGCTGTATTGCCCCACATGATAATGTCATCAATGTATTGCAGGTGTTCTGGAGCTTGCCCCTGTTCCAGTGCAGTCTGAATCAGTCCATGGCAGATGGTAGGGCTGTGTTTCCACCCCTGGGGTAGTCAATTCCAAGTGTACTGGACCCCCCTCCAAGTAAAAGCAAACTGTGGCCTTCACTCTGCTCCCAAAGGGATGGAGAAAAATGCATTGGCAATATCAATTGTGGCATACTACTTGACTGTCTTTGACTTGAGTTCATACTGAAGTTCTAGCATGCCCGGTATGGCAGCACTCAAGGGTGGTGTGACTTCATTCAGGCCATGATAGTCTACCACTAGTCTGCACTCTCTGTTAGACTTTTGCACTGGCCATATGAGACTATTGAAGGGTGAGGGGGTCCTACTGATCACTCCTTGGCTCTCCAGTCTACAGATCAGCTTATGGATGGCAATCAGGGAGTCTCGGTTAGTGCAATTTCGCTGCCAGTGCACTGTTTCCGTCGCAGTTTGCACTTGCTGTTCCTTGACCTTTAGCAACCCCAGAATAGAAGGATCCTCTGAGAGATGAGTCAAGGCAGACAGCTGCTTATTATGAAGACTGAAAAGGCCCTAATACTTGTTGCCAGGGTTTGAGTAGCCATAGTTCTTGCTACTGGTAATTGAGTGTGTCATAGGGGTTGAAGTAACTAAACTCATTGTCACTGGAGTTTGAGTCCCTCTTTTAATCCTTCAAGTCCTCAGTGCTTCTCATGCAGGTTGGAATAGCCACATGTTTAACCCTAAGCAAGATATCAACCATATTCAACAACATACTGATTCTTATTGTTAGGGCCAGGCTGATTTCAGCATCGCAAGAATATTCTAAATTTTCAAAATTCTCAAAGGTTGCTGTAAATAGCCAAGTGGAGGATATGTGAGGGAATATCTCTGCCACTGGTTGGCTCTCCAAAGAGAAAAAGAAGAGGTATGATTATTAATAGTTCTTCTTAGATGGCTTCCAAAGTATACAGGTGATAGCAATGCTGGAAACACATACCAGTTTTGTGACTGGCAAGTCTATCGTATCACAAGCCACTATTATAAAGTACAACAAAATAAGAACCTTAGCCAAGCCCCCAGGGGTGATAAACACCAAAACAGGGAATGCATACTGAAAGCAAGATACGACATAACGCCACTCTGACATGAAGCACAGCTCTTTCAGAAAATGAGTCAACATTGTGACCCATGACTATTAAAGAAAACGAATGTTTATAGTAACTTGTTTTGACATATTCTGGTCAGATCTATTTTTATGTCAAGCCTTCATACCCTTGTTCAGGCACCAAAAAGAATCTTGATCAGGGTAAGGACTACATAGCAACAACTAAAACATCAGTGTATTACCAGCAATGTTCTCAGACTAAAGCCAAAACATAGCAATGCACCAGCTACTAGGAAATAAAATAACTGTAGCAGCCGAAATCACGATAGATAGGAATGAAGAGAACATTAACTTAAATCATCTGAGTATGACAAGATTTCAGGAAACCATTTTTTCTTCTCTTTGAGTTTTGTCCATTTTATGACATTCTTGGGAATTTCTGGAAACTTATTTTCTTTTATTTAACTTCTACATTACTTCTGAAGATGAAAGTTTATTTGTGAAAGAAAATGAAAGAAGACTAATGGACTTCTGATGAGAAATTTCAAATATGTTTCAGAGAAGCAGTGGATACTGAACGTCTTTTATTTTTGAAGTTTAATAAAACTAGTTGTCTACAATTGGAACTGCTTCACAATACCCCTGAGTTTTACATTTTACACTGATACATAGTTCTGAAATAGCCTATTTTTATTAGTGCATCTGCACTAAAATATATACATACATGCGTGTGGTTTCTGTATTAATGTTTTAAGACAAAAAACCACTTTTTTATTTATTTTATGGCCTATGATAAAAACAGAGAAAGACATGTTTCATCATGTGGCAGATCAATCTTAATCAAGCTGGGAATATAGATCCATGTTCTGAACAACCAAATTATGCTTGCAATTGTAGCTATGTCAATATTATCTGTATTGTAGTGACTTTGGTTACCTTTCCAGTGTTGGAGTAATTCCATTTACATCTTGGTTAAATTTTAGGATACAGCTTCACATAAAGAAATAACATTACTTCCTGTATGCCTATCTGGCTGTGGACCTGAGTAAAGTGAATTTGTCAGCTTTGCCAGAAATATTTGCTTCTGGTGACTATACAGTTCAATCAATCTTCCTGTAGCGCCTTGCAGGGATACAGTAAGTTGTCATTTACCTTTCTGAAATTCTTAAGACTGTCAATTAGATCAATGAAGTTCCCAAAGCAACAATTTCAATGCAACAGTTTACAGAGTACATAATTTCAGTGTGTTATTTCTTCTATTTAGGGTTGTCAGAATATATGGATAGATAAAAATCATAAAATTTCACAGTCTTTGATATTTAACCAGAATTTGACAAAATCCAGCGGTAGCAGACACCTATTCTTGCAATGAAACTGTAATTATCAGTACTAAGCTATATTTAAGTTGAAAACAGAGGTATCAATTTAATAACACTAATTGGTAGCACTATATGTCCATAGCATGTACCTCCAGTACATCCCAGTAATGGGAGCAGTTCTCTGACACAGCCCAGTATCCTATTTTTCTATTTGCTATTCCCTAACTTTGAGGTTTTATAGGCAGCTTTATCTTAAAAAAAAAAAAAGTGCAGCTTCATATATCCTTTATATGAAACCTTCTACATATTTCTACACTTTCTTAAAATAATTTAAAAAAAAAAGTGATAAGGATTTTCTCATGGGAAAAGGAAGATATGTCTCCAGTTTCCTTTTTTTAGACAACAAGTAAACAAGAAGTAGCTATTCGAAGAATAATCATTCTAAGTAAAATTTAATGACTTTGATGACTCCTGGTAAAACTGTTTCCACATTTTTGTCACTCCAGTGATGCTGTTTTGACTTCTGGACATTGGCCAGTTACAAAAATATGTAGCTGACATTACCTAAGAACTGATGCCAGGTCAAAACATTCAAGAACCTTTCTGACATCATATAAAAAAAAGGAAGCTCAATATGTTTAGGTTTGCTGGAAATTGAAGGTTGATTAGATATATACATAAAACCCAGAAACAGACTGAGGACATTTTTTTTTCCTGATTCTTTGACCTTAATGATATAAACACAATTTGAAAAGGCCAGCAAGTTGTTAAAAAACAAAGAATCCTCCAAGTACCACTGAAGATAAAAGAGCATCATACACTTTGTCACCTTTTCTTGTGTAAGAAAGATGTCAGAAATGTCTTAGAGGCCAATGAGACAGCTATTTTTGTTTGTGTTGTGGTTTAAGCCCAGCTAGTAACTCAGTACCATGCAGCCGCTTGGTCACTTCACCACCTTCCTACCCCCACTCCTGGAGGGATGGGGAGGAAAATCGAAAGAATGTAACTCCCACGGTTGAGATAAGAACAGGCAAGTAACTAAAGTACAACACAAAACCACTACTGCTACCACCAATAATAATAATGAAAAGGGAAATAACAAGGGAAGAGAACATAACCACTCGCCACCTGCCGAGTGATACCCAGCCCGTCCGAGCAGTGATCTAACCTTTCCGGGTAACTGCCCCCAGTTTATATAGTGGGCATGATGTGCTGTGGTATGGAATACCTCTTTGGGTAGTTTGGGTCAGGTGTCCTATCTCTGCTTCCTCCTGGCTTCCCCTCCTCCCTGACAGAGCATGAGACTCAGAAAGTCCTTGGTCAGCCTAAGCATTACTGAGCAGCAATTAAAAGCATCGATGTTATCAGCGTTGTTCCCAGTCCAAAAGTCAAAAACACAGCACTGCACCAGCAACCAAGAAGGAGAAAAAAATGACTGCTACTGCTGAACCCAGGACAGTTTGTTTCTTTGTTTCAATTTTAGTTTATTTTCCCTCAAAAAAAAAAAAAAAAAAAAAAAAAAAAATATATATATATATATACACATTTAAAAAACAGCACCTCCCATGAAATTTTAGCTTCAGGTCCAGAAAGCAGTCCAGAAATTTCTTCCAGAAATTCTGCATTTTAAAATACCACATACCTTTCTTCTTCCAAATGTGTGCATTTATGATTAATTCCAAATTGGAAAAGGTTATTAAGGAAAAATAAAGACAACATATTTTTTATAATGTTTACCCAAAAAATTCAACAGTAGTGAGTGCAGGCATTAATGTATAAAGCCATATAATTACTTCTGGATCAACCTTTGATTTCCTTGACATGGAGACAAAGGGATTTGTTGACAGAGAGATGTTCTATTTGGAAGTCAAAAAAGGTTTTAATGTTTTTCATTTCTCAAATATCTGAAATAATGGCAATCTGTTATTTTGGGAGAAAGACATGTCTGTTTTTAGACAGTAAGCAATAAAACATTTTTTCCAACTACCAATGAAGTTCTCAGTAATGACCATTATTTTGGTACTTTATTTTTTTCTTTAGGGTTTTTTCTTGGTAGCATAATGAAACTTGAGCAGAAGATATTTTCTATAGAAAAAAAAAAGCAAAACTAGGTGCTCATGAATAATGAAGAACTAGCATTTTTTTTAATAAAACATTTGATAAAATCAAACTCTGTAAAACTTTTATATTCTAGGACAAAAATATGGCCGATTTTGATAAAAAAAAATTATTTCTAGGAATACTATAAAAAAAGCGTTTTAAACAGCATGTTATTTGTGACAGATAATAATCATTGTTATTTTTCTGTGTTATGCTCCTGAAGATCTTTGAAAAAGATCTTGTACACTGAGTTTGGTATAAATAATTAGTTCCTTAGGGAGTTAAAGCGATAAAGATTTTCAAATAATTTGGACAAAGTGAAAAGAAAACCATTTCAACATTGATATATATAATTTGAACATTTCAAAGTAAAAATTTTCCATTTTGGAATGTTGAGATATTTGCTTTTGAATTTTTGAAACAAAGCTTTTAGGTTTACACCTCTTCCTTACATTTTATTACAGATAAAAACCAACATAAGTAAAAAAAAGTACTGCTAAAAATTTAGAATGCATTTATGCACATTTATGTGCATTCCAAAGTTTTTTTCTTTTAAAAGAAACTGTCATGGGTTCAGCAGCAGCAATTTTTCTCCTTCTTGGTAGCTGGTGCAGCGCTGTGTTTTTGATTTTGGGCCTGGGAACAGCGCTGATAACACCAGTGTTTCGGTTACTGCTTAGTGATGTTTTGGTCTGGCCAAGGACTTTCTGAGTTTCATGCTCTGCCAGGGAGGAGGGGAAGCCGGGAGGAAGCAGAGACAGGACACCTGACCCAAACTGACCAAAGAGCTTATTCCATACCACAGCACGTCATGCCCAGGATGGAAAGCAGAGAGCAGAGACCCGGAAGGGTGGGGGGGGCACTGCGTGGTCGGGCTTGGTATTAGGTGGTGAGAATTGTATTCTTTCCTTGTATTTGCCTTGTCATTATTATTATTGGTGGTAGCAGTAGTGATTTGTGCTATACTTTAGTTACTAAACTGTTCTTATCTCAACCTGTGGGAGTTGCGTTCTTTTTGATTCTCCTTCCCATCCACCCGGGAGCGGGGTGAAGAAAGAGGGGGAAGTGAGTGAGAGAGAGAGAGCCTGCGTGAGTTAGGCTTAAACCATGACAGAAACATATTAAGATGATTGGAAACAATATATATTTCCTTTTAATTTAAGCCCAGAAATGAAAAAAACCCAAACAAACAAAAAAAAGAAACCAAACCCACCAGTTTTCATTTGTGCTGCGTCCATTTCTCCCCTACTCTTTATATTTGAATCAGAAAACTTGTCTGCTTTGGAGTCCTAATCATGGACAAAATTTTCATGTGTTTCACTGGAGAAACAAAAAAATAGAAGCAATCCAACTGACCACACTGAAGGCAAAATTGAAGGGAGCAATTATAATAAAGAAATGAATACATGCTAGCAAAAGGAGAAAAATAATTTTGATGAAACAATGTGCTGTGAATAGAGAACAGAGACAAAGCCCCAAGGCTTTGGTGGTCCTACAAGTTATTAGTTGCACAGCAATAAAAAGCAAAAGAGCAGCCTGAACTCACAGAAAGACTATTTGGGAAAGGAGCATACAGCAAGGGCTGAACAAAAGCAACAACCCAGAAAAAACGCTGCTGCTTGACATTTCTTTGGATCTAATTTGGGAAAATATTGAGTGACCACATGAAAAAAATTCTCTTGTGTGTGGAGTTTGCACTCTGCTCCTCAGTAGTGATACAGCATTCAGCTGAGAGCCAGTGACTCTGCCACAGTTATTTGGTTGGTTTTAGTCACAGTCATAGACATGCATGGATAGATAGAAGATGGGGGGTTTTTGTATATTTATTTGTTCTGGGTTCTTTTGGGGTTTTGTGAGAGCAGGATTTGTTTTGGTTTTGTTTTGGTTGAAGTTTTCAAAGAAACATAAGGAAGGAGGAATCCAATCTCTCTGAGTGTCCCCATACATTCATTAGAAGTCTGCAAAAAAGTCACATATGAAGATTTTGTCAGGTGATTAAATTGAAGTTTAAAAAGGTTTGATACTGACAGATCTAGGTGCACAGGTTGAGTCTGGGTACATCTTTTTACTATTCATTATATATTCAGATTGTTTAGGATTTCACCTTTTGGGGATTTTTTTTGTAAAACAAGTGATCAGAGGGCTGAAGCACCCCCATATGAAGATAGGCTGAGAAAGTTGCGACTGTTCAGCCTGGAGTAGAGAAGCTGCGTGGAGACCTCATAGCAGCCTTCCAGTATCTGAAGGGAGCCTATACAAATGCTGGAGAGGGACTGTTCATCAGAGACTGTAGCAATAAGACAAGTGGTAACAGGCTTAAGCTAAAACAGGGGTGCCAGAAGGAGTGGCAGCAGATTCAAACTGGGTATCATCAGCCATTTTCGGTCAATTGCTGACATGAGCAGCTAGAGAGAGGACATCTTCAGTGCCTGATCAGGGGAAGGCTTGGAGTCCAGGAGCTTCAACTCAGAGCAGCAACAGGTACCGAAGGAGCCTCAAGTCCTTGACAGGACTTGCCCAGGAGCCAGAAACTCAGCTGATGCAAGCAGCTGACTCAGAGGGGGTGGCACCAGGAGGAGGGGCACCCAGCCCTGACAGGGTAAAAACCTGTCTGAGAGAGCGTGAGTGACCAGGGTGAATTTGAGGCAGTTTGCACTGGCAGGCAAGCAGGATAGTGAGTGCTCACTGCATGACCAGGGCTCGGTACGTAGCTCTGCTCTGCCTGCCCCAGTGGTGGCCAAAGTAGGCATCCAGACAGAGCCAATGAGAGGGGAGGATGCAGCACAGAGCTCGGGGTGTAGAGAGTATCTGTACTGGTCTCATGAGGGGAGGGTGCACAATGGGCAGGGCTGCACTTGGTGCTCCCTGGTGCAGGTCCTCCTGCAGCAGGTGGCTGAGCTGCGGGATGCTGTTACTAGGCTGAAAGATGTCAGGGAAGCTGAGGGGAGGCAGCACTGCTTGCTCCAGGACCAGACTGTGCAGGGGCCTCAAGCGTGTGCTGTCGCTCATGCAGTGAAGGAGGTCTCTAACCCAGGAAGCTGGGAAAGGGTAACAGAAAAAAACAACAAAAAAAGGAGGAAAAGGACAATTAAAAGCAAGGGGCTTCCTCCTAAATCTGTTGTCCCCACCCAGAACCGCTTTGCTGTCCTGCAGGGGGCTGATGAGGAACCACACTCCCACCAGGAACAACCGGCTGACGCGCTGGTAAAGAAGATCTCTATTGGTGCTGCAAGGAAAAAGCGGCAGGCCGTAGTAGTAGGGGACTCTACTCTAAAAGGAACAGAGGCACCCATCTGTCCGCCAGACCCAGTCTCAAGGGAGGTGTGTTGCTTACCAGGGGCTCGGATCAGGGATGTTGCAGAGAAGCTGCCTGCTGTAGTCAGTCCCACTGACTATTACGCACTTCTAGTGATCCATGTGGGTGCTACTGATAGAGACAGCAGTAGCCTGGAGAACATAAAGAAGGACTACAGAGCTCCGGGAGAGGTAGTTAGGGGCTCTGGAGCGCAGATTGTCTTTTTTGTCAATTCTCCAGGATACAGGGGGGGACCTTAAAAAGCCTAGGAGGATTGGCCAGATTAATAAATGGTTAGAAGGGTGGTGCTATAGTCAGGGGTTTGGGTACCTTGAACATGGGACTCAATTAAGTAGGCCAGGTCTGCTGGGGGCTGGTGGAGCTGGTCTGACAAAGAAAGGGAAGAGTGGATTTGGGAGGAGGCTTGCCAGACTGGTCAAATGCTTTAAACTACATATGTTGGGAGAGGGGGGCATCATTCCATCCCAACACACCCAGTCACTTGCCAGCACCTATAGTAAACATTCAGAACTATGTAGAGATATTCCAGCGGCTTCAGCCAATGAGCCGGCTTCAACTGGAGCTTGGCTCAGATGCCTGTATAAAAATACCCGTAGCATGGGGAACAAACAAGAGGAATTAGAGATGTGTGCATGTCTAGGTGGATATGATATAATAGACATCACAGAAACATGGTGGGATGGCTCCTATGACTGGTGTGCTGGAATGGAAGGTTACAGGCTCTTTAGGAAAGACAGGCCAGGTAGGTGGGGAGGGGGAGTTGCTATTTATGTTAGGAATAGGCTGGAGGGTATGAAACTCTGTCTGGGGACAGGTGAGCAGTCAATAGAGGGTTTCTGGGTCAGGGTTAAAGGGAGACCAGCGATGGGAGCCATTATTGTGGGGATCTGTTACAGACCGCCTGACCAAGAGGGCTCAGTGGATGAAGTGCTCTATAGAGAGATAGGAACAGCCTTGCGCTCGCAGGCCCTTGTTCTCATGGGGGATTTCAACCACCCTGATATCTGTTGGAGGGATGGTACGGCCCAGCACAAGCAATCCAGGAAGTTTCCTCAATTGTGTGGAAGACAACTTCCTTCTGCAAGTAATAGAGGAGCTGACAAGGAGAGGTGCCATGCTTGCCCTTGTCCTCACCAACAGGGAAGGGCTGGTTGGAAATGCTCCAGGACAGCCTTGATTGCAGTGATCATGAGATGGTCGAATTCAAGATCCTCAGGACAGTGAGAAGAACGTGCAGCAAGCTGACTGCCCTGAACTTCAAGAGAGCAGACTTTGATCTCTTCAGGAACCTGCTCAGTAAGGTTTCATGGGATATAGCCGTAGAAGGCAGGGGGGCCCAAGACTCTTGGTTGATATTCAAGGATCACCTGCTGCAAGCTCAGGAGAAATGCATTCCAACTAGAAGGAAGTGCAGCAGGAGGGCCAGGAGACCTCCTTGGATGGATATGGAGCTGCTGAGGAAAATTCGAAGGAAAAAAGAGGCTTATAAAAGGTGGTAGAAAGGACAAGCGGCCTGGGAAGAATACAGGGATGTTGTCCAGGAAGCTAGGGATCAGGTTAGGAAAACTAAGACCCACTTAGAATTCAACTTGTCTAGGGATGTTAAGGAAAACAGGAAGGGATTTTATAGGTATATTACAAATAAAAGGCAGACTAGGGACAAGGTGGGCTCCCTCTGGGAGCTATTGGAAGAGCTGGCTACCTTGGATTTGGAGGAGGCTGATATATTAAGAGAATGGTTTTTTGCCTCAGTCTTCACCGGAAAATGCTCTGACCGTACCATCCAAGTCTTGGAAGGCAGACTCAAGGACTGTGAGAATGAAGACCCTGGGCCCACTGTAGGAGAGGGTCTGGTTCAAGACCATCTTAGGAACCTGAACATATACAAGTCCATGGGACCTAATGAAATCCATCTGAGGGTCCTGAAGGAGCTGGCAAATGAAGTTGCTAAGCCACTGTCCATCATAGTTGAAAAATCATGGCAGACAAGTGAAGTTCCTGACAATTAGAAAAAGGGAAATTTAACCCCCATTTTCAAGAAGGGGAAAATGGATGAGCCGGGGAACTACAAAGCAGTCAGCCTCACCTCTGTGCCTGGCAAAATCTTGGAGCAGATTCTCCTGGAAGGCATGCTGAGGCACATGAAAAACAACAAGGTGGTTGGTGACAGCCAGCATGGCTTCACGAAGGGGAAATCCTGCCTGACCAATCTGGTGGCCTTCTATGATGGGGCTACGGAAGTGATGGACAGGGGTAGAGCAGTTGGTGTCATTCACCTGGAGTTGTGCAAAGTGTTTGACACTGTCTCATGTGACATCCTTGTCTCTAAGTTGGAGAAACATCAATTTGATAGGTGGACCACTGGGTGGATAAAGAGCTGTCTGGATGGCTGCACACAAAGAGTTGTGGTCAATGGCTCACTGTCCAGCTGGAGACCAGTAATGAGTGGTGTCCCTCAGGGACTGGTGTTGAGACCAATCTTGTTCAACATCTTTGTCAGTGACCTGGACTGTGGGATTGAGTGCACCTTTAACAAGTTTGCCGATGACACTAAGCTGTGTGGTTTGATTGACACGTTGGAGGGAAGGAGTGCCATCCAGAGGGACCTTGACACGCTTTGAGGTGGACTGATTCCAACCTGATGAAGTTTAACCATGACAACTACGAGGTCCTACACCTAGGTCAGAGCTACAGGTTGGGCAGAGAAGAGATACAGAGCAGCCCTGCGGAGAAGGACTTGGGGTTGTTGGTGGATGAGAAAATGAACATGAGCCAGCAGTGTGTGCTTGCAGCTCAGAAAGCCAACCGTATCCTGGGCTGCATCAAAAGGAGCGTGACCAGCAGGTCGAGGGAGGTGATCCTGCACCTCTACTCTGCTCTTGTGAGACCTCACTTGGAGTATTGTGTGCAGTTCTGGTGTCCTCAACATAAAAAGGACATGGAACTCTTGGAACAAGTCCAGAGGAGGTATGCGAGGATGATCAGGGGACTGGAGCACCTCCTCTATGAAGCTAGGCTGAGAAAGTTGGGTCTGTTCAGCGTGGAGAAGAGAAGGCTGCGTGGAGATCTCATAGCAGCCTTCCAGTATCTGAAGGGGGCCTATAGGGATTCTGGGGAGGGACTCTTCATGAGGGGTTCTGGTGATAGGACGGACTCTTCATGAGGGGTTCTGGTGATAGGACTAGGGGTAACGGGTTCAAACTTTAACAGGGGAAGTTTAGATTGGATATGAGGAAGAAATTCTTTCCTGTAAGGGTGGTGATGCACTGGAATGGGTTTCCCAGGGAAGCTGTGAATGCTCCATTGCTGGCAGTGTTTGGGCCACGTTGGACATAGCATTGGGTGGCATTGTTTAGTGTGAGGTGTCCCTGCTCATGGCAGTGTGGTTGGAACTAGATGATCTTAATGTCCTTCCCAACCCTAACTATTCTATGATTTTATGATTCCAAGTTCAGTTTATATGTTAGGAAGAAGTTCTTTGCTGTCAGGGTGGTGAAGTGCTGGAATGAGTTGCCCAAAGAACTGGTAAATGCTCTACAGTTGGCAGTGTTCAAGGCCAGGTTGGACAGAGCCTTGCGTGACACGGTCTAGGGTGAGATGTCCCTGTCCATGGCAGGGGGTTGGAAGCTGATGATTTTAGGTCCCTTTGCCCCGTAACTATTCTATAATATATACAAACTAATAGTCCATACCTCACAGTAAGATTCTTCTCTTTCTGCAAAATGTATTTGATGGCCCTGGGGTGCAATCAAATTTAAGGAAACTTACAAAACTCCAGAATACACCTTCAGCTGCAGTTATTTCAGTGGATTTATTCTGGCTTTTTTAGCAGTTTGCCAAGAGCAGTATGCCGAGAGCCCAAGGTCTTGGTCAACCTACTGAAAATGGTAGAAATATTTTCTCATTACTGTGGGTATCCTAGATGCAGGGTTGAAGCTTTTCTCCTGCTACATTCTTTAGAAGCTGTGCTTTTGGAGATTCCAGTGAAGCCCAGCTGCTGCCCATTGTGGTTTTGCATTTTCTTTCTGATGCCAGCACAGCAGAGGCAAAGTATCTTTCTGCATCACTTTAGTTTGTTTTAGTAGACAGAGACAAGATTTTATTTTTAAAAGGCAAATCAGGCAGAGCATATCATGGATCCCAGCAAAAAATTCCCTCTGGATTCTTGGATTAGGCTCTGTGTTAATATTTGTACCGACAATGGTAATTGGTATTTCAACTGTGTTTTACAAAAAGCCAACACAACTATTTTGATCTACATCTGTATATGTGCTATCTGACTACAGGCGAATGAAATTAGAGGGCCTTGGTCTCTGTTGCCATCATCCGCACATTGCAATCACTAGTGGAGAGTCTATTTTATAAAGAGAATGATAACAAGCAAATATTCTTTCAGCAATGGAAACACAAAAAAGTATAAAAACTCTCACTATTTAGAATGCTCTTACAAGCATTACGTCTGCTGCTACGTTTATCCTAGCACTCCCAATTTCATTACTTCAATGTGCTTTGTAAGTCGGGATAGTTATTTGTAGAGTTTACTGAAATGCAAATGTATGTGAGGTTTTCAGGTAAGCTCTTCCTTATACTGAAGTAATATCCATTATCTATTTTTCTGAAGAGAAGTTAAAAGGGAGAAAAAAGGAATAAAAATAGTAAAAAGGAGAGAACTGCTTAAGAGGAAAAGATGAGAAATGAAAGCAGTATTAAAAAGTGGGTAGCAGAAAACATCAAATGCACATGAAAAATCCTAGTTTAAAAATTATCATTCATGTCACTAAACAGTATCATTGATGTGAAAACTGGTGAAGATTTCACTGTTTTTTCAACATCCTCAATATTCTCTTGACTACCCAAAAAGGCTGTGTTTGTCTGCCTTTTGCAGGTCATAATGATAACAGTTCTCTCCCCTCCTTTCCTCTCCCCTCCCCTCCCCTCCCCTCCCCTCTCCTCCCTTCCCCTCCCCTCCCCTCCCCTCCCCTCCCCTCCCCTCCCCTCCCCTCCCCTCCCCTCCCCTCCCCTCCCCTCCCCTCCCCTCCCCTCTCCTCTCCTCTCCCCTCCCCTCCCCTCCCCTCCCCTCCCCTCCCCTCCCCTCTCCTCTCCTCTCCTCTCCCCTCCCCTCTCCCCTCCCCTCCCCTCCCCTCCCCTCCCCTCCCCTCCCCTCCCCTCCCGTCCCCTCCCCTCCCCTCCCCTCCCCTCCCCTCCCCTCCCCTCCTCTCCTCTCCTCTCCTCTCCTCTCCTCTCCTCTCCTCTCCTCTCCTCTCCTCTCCTCTCCTCTCCTCTCCTCTCCTCTCCTCTCCTCTCCTCTCCTCTCCTCTCCTCTCCTCCCTTCTGCTCTCTTCCCCTCCCTTCTGCTCTTCTAACAGCTTTAATTTTAAGCAAAACATTTTTAGGTTTGTTGAAAGAATACATACATCCTTTTACACACATAACAGTATTTATTTTCCTTATTTTTCTCCAGCTTAAGTTGGAGCAAGCCCAGAGGAAGAAGGCCATGAAGATGGTCAGAGGGTTGGAACACCTCTCCTAGGAAGACAAACTGAGAGAGTTGGGTTTCTTCAGCCTGGAGAACAGAATGCTCCAGGAATACCTTAGAGCAGTTTCCATTGTCTAATGAAATCTCGAGAGGGACTTTTTACAAGGGCATTTAGCAATAGGACAAGGGGAATGGCTTTAAACTGGAAGAGGGGAGATTTAGATTAGCTATTAGGAAGTTCTTCACTGTGAGGTTGGTGAGACACTCCAATGAGTCATCCAAAGAAGTTGTTGTTGCCTCATCCCTGGAAGGATGGATGGGGCTTTGACCAACCTCATCTAGTAGAAGGTGTCACTGCCTGTGGCAAGGGGTTGGAACTGGATGAGCTTTAAGGTCTCCTCTGTCTCCTCCAACCGAAACCGTTCTATGACTCTGTGATTATAAGAAATATTTTCAGTAAATTTATTATTTGGTGGCATGAAACATTATTATTTTAGTGCCTGCTCTACAGGCATTGAGAGATATGAATTCTCATATTGCGCCATTTTAGATCCAGATTCTGCGTTGTAAGGGAAAAATCTGTGGAATAAGCGTTTAGATAGCCAGTGTACAGAAAGAATATTTTCAAAAAAACTATTTAAACCTCTGTTCCTGATGCTTAAAATGTCTGTTAATAATATTTTTAATCAATATTAAAAAACTTCTGCTTAAGCTGTTTAGTTAGACAAGCTCCTAGGCTTCACACATATGGCAGGCAATATGTTTCCCAAACTTGTTTCAGACATGAAAGAAATTGGCCTGTCTGTGAGTAATACCTATTTTTGATGAAGCTTGATGAGAAGTGGCAGTCTGTGTACACCCACATACACAGAAACAAAAGCTGTTAAAGCTGCACAGACATCCAGACCTCTTACTAGTCTTTCATTTTTTGATTTACTATGGTGCCTATGAGAACCTGCAAAATACCAAAACCTAAGTCAATCTGATCACAGCATGAAGCATTTTGCTTTGCTGACATTGCAAGATAATACTGTAATATAGTGAAATGACCAGCCTTGTACTAGAACAGCTTAGGAGATACCTGAGCAACTACAACAAAAAATGGAAATGACTCAGCATCATATTAATGGAAATACTTTGGATTCACTGTGTCTCCTGGACATTGATGGTTTATTTACATATGGTCATTATGACCTTACTCTCATATTAGTGATTTCCTGCAAAATTCAAATGGATCTTAAATATACTGCAGAGGCATTTATCAATTTAAAAATAATTTTCTTAAGATAATGCTTGATTAGGCATTCAAACAATATTTTGTCAATCTTCTGCAAATATATGCCTTACATTTTAAGTGATACACCTGAAGACAAAAGTAAAAATCCAGTAAATATGAAATTTTTCTCATTTGTTTAATTATCTGTTAAGAAAATAATGTACATACCTGCTTGATTTGCTGACTAACTACTATTCAAAATTGTAATGAAAATATAACATACACCAGAATAATAAAAAAAAGAAAAGCAAAATAATGTAAATGAACTTCCATTTCCTTTTATTTTTAAAACACATACACAAACCCAAAGCATTCTGAAACACACCTACCAACATCAACAATGTTACTTTGATGAAGAAACATAAAAAAAACCCTAAATTATTTGCGTAATTCAAATTTTCTTGAGAAATTTGATTATGTTCTCTTGCCTGATTGCTTACACAAACCAAAAAAGAGAAAAATGAATGATATAGGGCATTCTCCTTTAAAACCATTATTGAAGATCGCAAGATAGCTGAATGAACTGCAATCAAGCTGAAATTGATAGTCTTCAAACAATTTACTCCCTTTCTCTGATAGAATCATCATGCAAGAGACATTAATTGCTGAGAACCCTGGAGTACAGTCTATTGAAAGAGCCACAAAAGGGTGGCTATTTCTGACAATTAGCTTGATGTACTTACAAATTAAAGGTCTGTTAAACTGGTGTGTGACTAGTGTTAAGCCGAAAATATTCATTGTACTTCTGTTCTTTGTCTTTCTTTAACATGGCTTAAACTTTCTTTAACATGGCTTAAACTTTCGCCTTTTGAGAACTAAATGAAGAGTAAAAATTTACAAATATATAAAAAATAAGATATATGGTGGAGGAGTGCAAATTCTAAGGTATTTGAGGTGTCACTTGCGAATCATTTGGCTTAGAAGTAGATTGGATAACTGCCTGAGCAGTACCAACAACCTATACTTAACTGTTCTATTGCAACTGGCTTTGGTAATGGTGAATACACAGAGAATTGTTTCATAAGAAGGTACAATTTGAAAGATGAGAAAACTATAAAGCACGCTGAAGGCTCTATTACTACAGGTTTTGAATAAGGCACTGATATGTGCTGGTGACACCTAGCACGGGCAAACAGTGGTCCTTGAGATAAAATACAAAGCTGTGTTGAGTAATAACAGCACTAGCCAGTTCCACTGTTTTTAATTATATTGATCCCATTACTATTATACAGTATACATTAAATTGACATTACTGGTTTCACAGTTCAACTATAAAGAAGATACCTGTTATCATTCTTTCAAGATTTAATTCTGAATTAAAGGTCCTCTGTAGTGTGTCCTTTAAAACTTCTTAAAATTGTTTAAATTTCATTTAGAGAAATAATTCACATAATTCAATTTTTATGTTTCAATTTAACATACCTATGTATACAAATCATGAAATAGTCAAGATAAGAGCCTTTCACCACTCCTTCCAATATAAAGTGTGCGTGTTTTTACCAGTACAGAAGATCCCAAGTAAAAATTCATTGCAAAAAATATTCTCAGAAAACTGAGAACCCAGAACAACTATATCCTTCAGATTACATTATGTGCAGTTCTGGTGGCCTCAGCCTAAAAATGACATGGAGCTGCCTGAGCAAGTCCAGAGGGGAGCCATAAGGATGATAAGGCAGCTGGAACAACTGCCGTATGAAGACAGGCTGAGAAAGTTGGGGCTGTTCAGCCTGAAGAAGAGAAGGCTGCGTGGAGACCTCATAGCAGCCTTCCAATATCTGATAGGGGCCTACAAGGATACTGGAGAGAGACACTTCTTTAGGGACTGTAGTGATAGGACAAGGGGTATTGGGTTTAAACTTCAACAGGTTAAGTTCAGGTTAGATGTAAGGAAGCAGTTCTTTTCCGTGAGGTTGCTGAGGCACTGGAATGGGCTGCCCAAAGAACTGGTAAATGCTCTACTATTGGCAGTGTTCAAGGCCAGGTTGGACAGAGCCTTGGGTGACATGGTCTAGGGTGAGGTGTCCCTGTCCATGGCAGGGGGTGGAACTAGATGATCTTAAGGTCCTTCCAAGCCTAAATATTCTATGATTCCATAATTCTATGTTACACATTGATCACTTGTAGATAACTGCGTATCTGTTCCACTTTCACTGAAAGCATTGACTTGTTAAGATAATGGTGTGATGATATGAATTTGAATGACAATAAAGCAGAAGTGAATGGGCAGCCAATCACAGCTGCTGTCATTGTGTATATGTAGCCAATTACAGATGTAATTAGAAAAACAGAAAACAAGGAATGCTTTTAAAAAGACTAAATTGCAGTGTGTTCTTTTTTTCTTCTTTTCTTTCTTCCATTTTTTTCTTTTACTTCACTGCAGCTGATAAGGTAAATTCAACTCTTTACTCTTCCTTTTCTTCATGCTGTTTTCATAAAAACTCTTTCAAACGTAGTTTGAGGCACCGTATGGCAATTATAGCTCTTATTCATTCTAATTATTATCACCTGGACAAGAAGTTCCTGTGGGCACTCTGGAGAAATGTTTTCATGGAACAATTAAAGTAGCTTTGCAGATCAGCTAATAGAAAAAAAGTCTGTGAGTAATTCTCACAGAGGAAAACAGAGAAACATTTGTGGTACAAACTGGCAAATGAAGTTAGATGTAGGTGTTAATGGAAAGTGATGACAGGTGATATTCTACGTGCTACAAGAACATAATAAGTATATGAAAAAAACCCTGAAGTACAAGTGCACAAAGTTGTAATTTGGTGCACTTGACAAGATGGTAGAGGAAATAAAAGAAATTATCCAGTCCAGCCACAAGAATAGGAAAAGTACATGATTTTGACAACTGTTAATGAAAGAGGCGTATCATTAAAAAGAAAGAATCTGATGTGGGTTCTTCAGGGCTGGTTGGTGAGCTTAAATAAGTTTTGCTTAGTGTAAAGTGCAGAAGAAATTGCAATCAGTTTTTTAATGTATAATTTTAGAATCTGCATCATTCATTATCATACATAAAATGTCACAAACTAAATTGGGGACATTTAAAACTGATTTTATGCATTACAATTTATGTATTTGGTATCATATGACTCACACAGTTATTTCAGAACATATGTTCCTTTATTACAAATCCGCACTCTCCCATCTCAAAGGCTCAAATGCAAATCATCTCTATACCACCAGGATCATTTAATATACAAAATAAGCATAGTTTAAATATTTGTGCAATTTAAATTTACATATTTGAAAGATTATGCAGATATTAATTTATATTTAGTTGGCTTTTTTTGGGGTTCTGTAAGTTTTTCTTCATCTGGCTGTCATATGTCAGGGACTTACATTCTCTGAAGTCAATGGACCTGATCCTAAGCTAATGGTTTAATTCTCATTTAACCAGTGGGATCTGGTTAAAGTCAAATGGGAGCATAATGCAAATTTTTGACAGCAGAATGTAGGCTTCAATTATCTTCATGTTATGTTTTAGCTCATGTAGCTCTCCCTCTCCCCCCACTCCCTGTAGTGGGTTTTAGTGTGCTTAGAAGCATTGTGTGACCTTCTAATTCAGGAGCAGTTCCATTTCTGAAATAAAGTTTTTAGTAACTGTCCAGATTGTACCCTGAGAAAGAGACATTAACTGCAGACTGATGTAGTTCTTGACCTCAGGCAGGAGTGCTAAGAGAAGCAGTAAACTGGATTAAAAGAAAACCCAACAAACTGGAGCAGCAAAAGTTGGATGGAGGTCCTTGAAATTACTGAGCAGCTGGCCACCTCCAGCCATTTGTGGCCTTTTGTTCACATCCAGCCATCCACTCACTGTAGTCTCTATGCTGGCAAGGATAAGCAGGAAGGAAGCAGGCCAGGAAAGTAGCTTCTGGGTTCTGGGAAAGCAGAGATTTGATTTCCCACTGGTAATTGCCAGGAGATAATACCCATTTTGCAGAAGGCAGTTCCTGTGCGAAGACTCATGTATATGACTGGACAACTAAAAGATATTTGAGTAGTGTAAGCTCTAGTTTGCACTTTGATTAATGTCGGGAGAGAAGGTGCTTCCTCCTTCAAAGAAGCATCTGGGAATTTTCTTCTTTTCTGTGGAAGAGTAGAGCCCTGGGTCAGAGTTATTCTAATTTTTCTTTCACATTCTTCCTGTATAGTTGAAAGCTTGCTGGAGGCACACCTGTTGTTAGCTGATGTGGACATTTCAGCTTTCGGTGGCTTCTGACAGGATGCGTAAATCTTGTCCTGTGTAGTGAAGCTGAATGTAAGTGCTCCCCCCAAAGGATCAGTGGGCATGCTTTTCTCTCTGTTTTTTCTTACACAGTTTGAAACAAGTATCACATATGATGCAGGCATTTTCCAGCTTTTGGAGGGATTCATTTATATTGAATATTAACAAGGGATGCTGGTAGTGAAGTTAGTTGGCCACTCAGTGGCTGGATGTTGTGCTGAGTATGGCCCCAAACTGGTAAGGGGGACACTCCATAAATTTTTAGTCTCTGCCAGACATCTGTGAATGTGCTGAAGAAGTCCTCAGGGTACGAATGTTGGCATTAGTCCACTTGAAATGACTTTTTAAATGAAAGCAGCACATGTGAAAAAGACAGTTATTCTTCCTTTGTTGTAATTGGTACCGGGCTCAGGGCTGGAATGCTTGCAGTGCACAAAGTGATTGAAAAGCTGTTTGTCTTCAAGGGAAGATAACTACAGTCCACAATGTAACATTATTAAATAGTTATGAAACACATTTTAGTCTTAACCATAAGAATAATCTATTCAGTTTGCAATAGGACTTCCTGCAAAGCTGCTTACTTGCATGCCTTCAGTTTGTCTGCTGTGCCCCCCACATAGCCTTATATGTACCATAAGTGTATAGTACTTTCTTTGCTTGCCTTCATTTTAGGATCATTGAAAATCCAGTTAAAACAAGCTGACGATTAGGGTCCCTTCATTTAGTGCAAGCTTTAAAAAAATAATTACCTGAAGGAAAGGAACAAGTGGTTTGAGCAAAAACAAAGACTATGAAGTATGTTTGCATCACTTAAAAAGTGTACTGCTGAGTTCTAAAAGAAGGAAGTATGAGTCATACACATATTGCATGTTGTTTACATACATTTTATTGGAATGTTTTGAGTTAAGTTACACAAAGTTAGATGAAATGAATCAATTGTGGAAAAAACTTGTCCAACAAAAGCACTCTTTGACCAGTAAAAGTTGTTGTAGTAGTTTATGAGTTCCAGGTAAGGAAGGAATGCTTGTGCAACTGAATCCACTGGAGAAACATGGATGGAAAGAAGTTTTCCAAAACAAATCCCATTTGATAAAGTTATAAGACTCAAGAGGCAGGCCTTTGAGTCCTGGAGGAAAAATGCTCAAATGTAGACAACAAAGCACGAATGAGTGTAGAAGACAGAGGAGCCAAACCAAGAGAGGTTTCACATTCTGGTGGAAAGAGAAAGACATAAGAAATCATAGAGAATATCTGAATTGCTCTAGTTCCTGCATGAGTTGAAAGATCCAATTTTAAGGCCCTTCATCAACTCAAATGCTTGATTTTCCCCCATTCTTCCAGCAAATTTTTTACTATCTGACCTGTGTAGACCCTTACTATTATGGAAATTCTGTCAGCAAAATTTTTGTCAAAACCAGTATAGACGTTCATGGAAAAGTCATCTGTCTCTTTTTTATACTTCTAAATTCTGCAATACTGAAGATTGTTTCCTGAATCATGCATATATCTGTGTAGTGTTAATGTTAAAACTTTGATAGGCATTCTTGGGTTCAGATTCTTCTGATTCTCTTACAGTTTTTTAAAGGAGAGAAAAGTGAAAGGTTATGTTTATTTGTTTGAAGGAAGCATAAAAGTAAAAAAAAAATGCTCAGAAATTCACATTACTGTATGCTTATATATTCAAATGTTCATATGCTTTCTCCATGGAAATGATGGTCTCACAATAAGATAGGATCTCATTTAAAGGGCCCTGAATTCAGGATATAAATCAAGGGGAAAGATCTTGATAAGAAGAAAGCAGTTTACCTTTGTCAGCAAGGAGAGTAAATCCTGCACGAAAAGCCAATAGTGAAAAAACAGTTTATTTTGGTATGATTAAGCAGGTATATCCATGGCTGTAGCACTGGAAGGAAATAGGGAAGAAGATGGAAAGCTCCATATAAATGCTTCTTTCCTGTAATTTTCCACATCGCTTCTAGAACTTTGAAACTCTAAATGTAGGTTCTGTGTCATCAAAAATTAGAGATCTTTAAGTCTTTTGGGTAGCTGAATTATACTTTCATTGTTAATGAATATAAACCCCCAAAATTTCATCATCTGCAAATCCGTGTAAAGAAGTTTAAGTATAGGTCAATATGTATGTGAGAAATGTAGGAATCTAGGCCAGACTTTCACCACCTGCTTACTAATACTTTGAAAAAGATTCAGTTTCACAACCTGATCTTGTCTTCCAAGAAGAGTGGAAATGTTACTGAAGACAAGATAGCAGACACATTTTCAAGGACTCTTTTTCAAGAGCATTAATTGATGTTTTTCTGATTCTGAAATGTAATACATTCTGCTACATAGCCTATATTCTTTATAGTGATGGAGGCAGCTATGCATCTTAGAAAAAAAGCTCAAGAAATTAGTCTTTAGGCAACAAGAAACATAAATACAGGAGCAAAAATGCAGATTAAGCACAATATTTATTTAGTAAGAAATTCACTTGAAATTTTGTTAAAAGAACTTAGTTTCCATTAAGCAGGTTATGTATGTGTCTTGTTGAAAAAAAAACCCAAAGCATAGCTTACTCTGAGATGAGAATAATAATTCTATGAGCCTTTTGTTTTCAGTTTTATTAGTTATGTTGTCCCCTCTAATGTGTTATAAGATGAAATTAGCACTGGAGAAACTGAGAACAGCTGAATGCAAAGCAGATAAATGGGCTATCTAAACCTTTGAGGAAAGAAACATGGTTTATAACATTATACACATCGTTATATAAGTTTGACTGATAAAGTAGAGATCAGGAGTTGATAACTTTCTGGTTTTGCACAGTACTCTCTGCTCCAGAACTGGCCACTGTGCTGAGCTCAGTTCCTTCCCCTCTGACTATTCTGGCTCCCTGTAGCTTCTGTAACACTTGTGTGAAGAAGATGAGCATCTCATTGCTGTGTAAATCTCTTAGTAGGGCGCTGGTGGTTGCTGTCTGTTAAATACTGTGTGATGTACTACACTGATTTATAAAAGGACCAAAGAAGATATACTTGTCAGAGATACCAAGCCTTAAGAGAATTCTACAGACAGCTTGCTACTATGGCAATATAATGAAGTTACCAATCTCAGGAAAAAAAATAATAAAGAGATTGCAAAGTCAGCAGGGAAGTAGACATAGTTTTGCAGGCCTATGTGGAACCAATTACTTGAAATTGATTCCTGGCAAACGCTGCGTCATATAGAATTCATAAATATGTTTCCATAGATTATTTGCAATTTAGACCTTTGTTTATATGCATTCACTCTTTGGTTTTTTTTTTGTGCTATTCATAAAGCATTAGAGATCTTCTGATTTATATGTGTCAAGGAATCTGAGAAATTAATTGAAAGTGCAGATGAATCTAGGTTTTGTTATTATATTTAAGGTTGCTATGCCAACTAGAGACTACTTTACATAAAAAAACTCTATAGCTAGTCCACGTCTGAATGAAATATTGCCTCATACCTAAACAATAAAATGGATTTGGATCAGCTTCAATATCTAGAATTTTTGCACTGTACATAAATTCGAATGAAATGGAGTTTCCAGCAAGCTTAGAGGAAAAAGGAAAATATGCACAATGCAAGTTTGATATCTTGAATATCGCTTTATAAATTTAATTTCGTTGTTCCTACTTTTCTTAGATATTCTTAGGTACTATTCCTCATCTTTTTCAGGCTTACCTCTTCATTACTGACTTAATGTATTCAACTTCAAAGAACTTTTTTAAATCTAAATCAATGTTTGCATACAATTTCTGCAGTTGCTTTTTTTCATGTGGAAAATAATATTTCAGAATTTGGTGTAAATTCGGTAATTTGGGGAATGTGGTCAACGGTTGCTGCTCACAGAAATGTCACATAAATGAGAATGAGAAAGTTCTGTCCAACCAGGCCCAAAGTGTACTTTACTCTGGACATCCTTCTGTAATGTTTTTTTTACATTTCATACTTTTGAGTCAGCTGTTGTATTTAAGAACTGATGTCTTTCAAAAGGTTTCTGAAAGGCTGTGACACTCATATTTTGGAAGGATGTAGAAAACACTATTTTTTCAGATTTATTGTGCTTCTATTAGAATTCATGACACTTCTATGTGGTAATATGGATATCATCTTTCATCCCCTATTAGATTTCAGTTTGGCAGTGTATATTATACTTTGTTAAACTCGAGAAGTGCTACTTTATATTTTCTGTATGTTCTGATTTACAGGTGGATCCATTTCAGAGGTTGGTAAGAATGAACTATAAAGTATAATATATCATTACAAAAATAATCCAGGGTCTCATGATTCTTTAATAAGCACTGTATAAGGGTAATAATATGATTAATAAAATTAATAATGCAAAAGTCAGCCAACACAGAGTCACTACACCTCATATATTAAAGTTTCAATTACTTTTATTGAAGAATGCAGGAATGGAAAATAGAAGCTCATTGAAAAAGATGTCTTATATCTTTATCTGAATATGGGGAATAATTTGCATAATGGGAAAATATAGTTAAACATCAAGTTCATCACCTCATAAGCCAAAATTTCCCCAAACTTTTTTCTAAGAAATGTTGCAAGCACTTATTTGTTCACAGTGAGAATGATGGAGTGAATGTGAGCTTAAGTCTACCTCCTTTAACTTTAGACATATAATTGAGGTGTATATATTAGCAGAGCAATCACCATAGCTCTTTGCAAATATTATTTGAAAAGATTAGACTCTCCTACAAAGCAAGAAGAAATTTGTGTAGCTGGTATCCCACAAGAGAAAATGGAGTGACAATTTCCTTAATGCAAATATATCAGCCATGTGCCTAACCACAGAGAGGAGGAAGTCTGTATGTTCAAATGTGGAAAAATCTGTAAATCACTCCCAAATCTAATATTTTATTTTCCCATGTCAGCAGATTGTCAGCTTCAGTAGCTAGAGGTGAAAATAAGTAATTTAAAATGTTAAGCACAGGAGTCTAATGATGTCAGAAAAGTTTAGGTCCTTGACAAATGCCATACTGACCACATGCCACAGAGGAGTGGAATAGGAGCTTTAACTTCCACAGAAAAAAAAAAAAAAAAAAAAAGATGTACTCAGAAATATTCAAATTAAAAAAGAAATGAAGGTACGGTGGTTGTTTCTAAAATGCAGAGAATACAAATTAAAAGCAATATCATAATGAAAAAATACAATAAATAATACATATTTATCATATTTATTTTTGCAGCATCATATTTAGTTACATGTGCCAGCTCTTTTTCAGGAATATTTCAGCCCTAATCTAAAAAAGTGTCTTTTTATTATCTTGAAATAACACATTGTTTTACTCATTTAATCATCTTTGGTATTATAAGGATTTATATTACATGAAGTGAAACTTCAAGACCTCACACTGTATCAAATCACCAAATGTTCTGAGATTTGAAAAATCATGTTCTATCCATGCTGTTCACACATCTTGATAACCTTATGTAAGAAGCAGTGATAAAGCAATTTTGATTTGCAGAAAAGGAACTTTTAATTCTATAAAAATCTCTATAAATGAAATGTGATAGCCATTAATTGGATATTTGAAGGTTTGGGAACACCAGCATATTGGGATAAAACATGAGTAATTAATTTATTTTGCTGTAGGTGAGAGGTGAACATTTTCAAATGTAAGCTGAAATGTTTGTCTCTTTTCCTGATTTTAGAAAAGATAAAAAATATCCTGCAGATATAAGAATCAAATATATTTTTATCTGTTAAACTAAGTTTACTTACGAGTAAATAAATTAAAAGACGCACAGGAAGTGACTATACAGAGATGAGCTGGACTAACGGGCAGTTGGTATTGGCTAAAATTTATGTTAAGTTTGAGAAATCTATTTCTAGAACACTTATAGCATAATAGTTGAAAGAATTCAAATATATATTTATGCAAAACCCCCTGCTCTGTGTTTGGACTGAATGAGCATAATGCCTTAAATATAGACCCGAAGGAAAAATCTGCCATGGTCTGAACCACAAGTTTTTTTGCCTCATTTGAGGAATAAGTGACACATACATTATGAGAGGTTATTCTGAACTATTATACATATTCTTTATGTGGTCATTTACTCTGTTTTAAAATGATTCTAGCTTGCCCATATCTTATTCAGTCTAAAATTGTCATCTTCTCCTTCTCAGCTGTCTTTGTAAACTAACAACAGGTAGGAGTGCATTATAGAAACTGTTTAATGCTTTGAAAGCATATACAAGTGAACTAATACACCTTTTTCTTTTTTTTTTTTTTTTTTTGTATGTGGAGTAAATTATGATTTTCTTTTTTTTGATGTGAAAACATTCCTGCTTAAACCTAATTACCATAGAGCCCTAGAAAGCTAGGCAAATCAAAAATACATTGGAAAACAGTCAGCTGGGATTTTTTTTACTTAATAACCATAATATAACACCATTGACAGGAAAGTTTTTTCAAAACAGAATTTTTGGTAGAACCCAAATGATAGAAAGCTATCCTAAAATATCCAGTAGCACAACAGATGTGAAAGAAATGCAAGAGTAGGGACTTGGTTATATGCAGCTCATTTCCCTTGCCAGTAGCTGTAAAGTCATCTTTTTCTTTCTGTCAGAATGGCATTTTAGTAAGACAATACTTGTTTAATAATCTATTAAAAGAAATGGCTCCAAAGAGGGGAAAAAAAAGGAAAAGTATTAAAAAGGTGAAATCCTGTAGAGTTTGTGGGAGCAAGGTATCTACTAGAGATTATATATTCGCAAAAATCAATTCTCTGAACTTAAGCCAAGAAGCAAATATGTTATTCCTAGAGTATAAGCAATCCTGTGACATAATCTGTGAAAGCTGCTCATGTATTTCTGATCTGTTCATGCAAAGACTTCTGAATCATCTGTGAGTTCTATAGGGCTTTCTGTTTTCTACCCAGGTCTAGATAAAAATATGCAATACTTTATACATTCCCATGGAACAACCATGAAATCTAACAAAATCTCTTTTCAATGCATTAAGGCTCTCTGGGTGAGGTTCTCAGTCAGAACACACACATGTGGTGTCTGGGCTGATAAATACAGCAAACCACAGTCATTTTATTGAGTGCCATTCCTGGTTTGAAATTTTGCTTCAAGTAGCTTTAACAACATGTGGAAAATGGAAGCAAGCGGAAGAGGATCCTGAGAGGAATTTGGGTTTCTAAACAGGGTGCAAACAGACGTATGTGTGTAGAGCTCTGATGGAACAGCACACATGCATTTCTGACTGCAGAGATGCTCTGTCAATAGGAGATAGCTGACACATGTGCCAGGAGTTAGCATGCAAGGATCTGAAAGCTTATAATACGGGACCAATAGAACTATATGCTATTGTGCTGTGCAAATGTCTTCTAATGTGCAGCTTTTTACACTTCCTCATTTCCACATGCTTCAAATGGTGCTACCACTTACCCAGACCTGAATGAAAAAATAAGTACTTCTGCCCCACAATAAATAGGAATTGATAGCCCTAAAATTATAAGTTTTCCATGAAATTTATGAGTTATACGCATATAGATACACATGAATATGTATATAGATCTATATTAATATATTTATATTAATCATTCAGATTCTGCTACAGAAATAGTTTCCTTCTATTGCTCTTGCCTGAAGGAGATCAGGGCTGCTCAAAAAAGCAGTGCTTCATGCCTAACTAACACTGTGTGCTTAGGCTTAAGCATAAAAAGTAGGCTTGTAGTATTTTTGTGTTTAGTGGTATAAAGATAAAAAATACATTTATTCTTTTGTTAGATGATGCTAAACCCCATTCTTTGAGGACATATAGGAGGACAGAAATACCTTGGACAAAACTTGGCCAGTTAACTGAATGTTAAATCCTTGTCTCATTGGCATGGGAAATAAGGAGCTCTACAAGAGCAATCCTCATCCACAGTGAGCAGTTGCAGAGGAAGAGCTCTCTGTCAGCTCAGGGATTAATAACAGCAATGCAGTTTATAGGCATGCTGAGCAGATTCCCACAGTCTTCTGGGAGAGGAACTAAGAAATCCCAGGTGGATACACATTAAGTAAAAATCTTTTTTTATTTTTTGTCTTAAATTGTTCTTTATTGTCTAGGATGCTACAGTGCTTAGCTGTGGTGGGGAGAAGCAAGAACTTTTCAGGGGCATTCATTGTGGCTGTGGGAAGAGCAGTTTTTCTTTGAACTAGTGTTAGGGGTTAAATTTATCTGGCTGCCAGGTAACCCACACACTGCTCTCTCACTCCTCCTCTTCAGCGAGACAGCACAGAAAATTTAGTGAAAAACTTGCGGATCAGATAAAGACAGGGAGATGCTGTGGTTTTGATAGGTCCCCCGTGGGGCCCCTGTGGGGTCACAGTTTCTTCCAGAAAATGTGTTCCTGCATGGGCTCCTGTCCATGGTCCGCAGATCCGGCCAGGATCCTGCTCTTCCATGGGCTCTTCAGTGGCTCAAATTTCCTTTAAGGCATATCAGCCTACTCTGGCATGGGTTCCTACATGGGCTGTGGTGTGGATATACAGTGGGTTCACCTCAGCTGGACACCAACTGCCCAGCAAGCTTTCCTTGCTTGGACAGGGAAGGGAGAAAATAAGATGAAAAATAATAATCATGGGTCAAGAGAAAGGCAGTTTAATAAAACAAACCCAGAGGTTGTGCATGGAAGCAAAGGAAAACAAAATATTATATTCTCTACTTCCCATCAGTTATCAGCAGCTGATGTCCTGCCACTTCCTGGGAAGCAGAGCTTCAGTACTCATAGTGGTTGCTCTGGAAGACAAACATCATAAGTAATAAATGCTCCCCTCCTTCTCCCCTTCTCATAGCTTTTATTGCAAACAGACATAGTGATAAGGAATACCCCTTTGGGAGCTTGGGTCAGCTGTCCTGGCTAACTCCCCTCCTAAGACCTTGCCCATCCCAAGCCTACTGGTCTGTGAGGAGGGAATACTGGAGAGACAGCCTTGATGCTGTGTGAGCACTACTCAGCAGTAGGCAAAACACTGTTGCATTATCAGCACCTTGCTAGCTACCAAAACACAGCGCGGCACTATGAGGACTGCCATAGTGACAATTAACTCTACCTCAGCCAGACCCAATCCAGGATATCTGTTCTAACATGATCCTCCATGGGGTGCAGGGGAGAAACCTGCTTCATCAAGGTCCTTGTGAAATCTCGGCTCCAGCACCTGAAGCTCCTCTTTCCTTTCATCTTCTCTGACCTCGATATCTGGAGAGCTGTTTCTTGCACATCTTTCTCAGTTCTCTCTTACAGCTGCTATGCAGCATATTTTACCCTGTTTTAAATATGTTACCACAGAACCACATCCAGCATCGTTGGTAGGCTCAGCTTTGGGTGGTGTTGGGACTACGTTGGAGCTGGCTTGAACTGGCTCTGTCCAAAACAGGGGCAGCTCTTAGTGCCTTCTCACATGAACTGCCCCCTTCAGCCTTCTATGCTACCAAAATACTGCCACAACACTACCACAACCTGGTAGCATTATTTTCGTACAAAAAACCTCTGCAGGATTGGCTTGTTTGCAAAATTATTAAAAAAAAATATTTCAGTGTTGTATTCTAGTCTTTATAGTTATGCAGGATATGGTAAATTTGTCTCTGTAGGAATTCTGCCATTGAATACAGTGAGTGCAAGAACTAGTCCAGTACTTCTTTTGAGCATACAGTTTTGGGTTTTTTTGAAATTAATTCCTATAAAAGATTATGTTCCTACTTTTGAAAGTGTACTTTTAAGGTAACCACTTTTCTTTGCTATCGCTGCTTTACAATTAATATTAAAAATAATAAAGATGATCACATTATGCATATTGATTATTTACTGGTGCAGTTAGTAATAATATTTCATATGGTAAGTATAAAATGAGCTGTATTATTTTAACATCCCTCAATTACCATCCACATAACGTCTACCTAAACTTAAATATTCTCAGCTGAAATCTCAACAGAAAGGTTAGTTTGATATTGTTTTATGATTGTCTATCATGTATAAAATGTTTAATTATAAAAAGAAGAAATAAAATATTACATAGAACATAATAAGATTGAAAATTTAACGATTTGGAATTACTGTGTATGCTTCAAAAGATAATAGTCTTTAAACCATTCTGCCTAATCTTTTTTGCCAAACCATTAAAGATGGAAATCATTGGTTTACATATTCAAGTGATTATGAAAGAGATCAAAACTCAGGCCTGTTCCCTAATGGAAAACACTAAGTTAAATTCCTTTTGGCTGGCATCCCATCTTGATCTCAGTGGAAGGCCCTGAAAACAAAAGCAATTTTAAAGAACAAGAACAACTTAAAGAGTGACAATCCACAGCTTTTTAGTTTAAGAAATATCAAATTTTCATTGTATTCATTCTTGTTTATATTAAAATTGAACTATAATGCAAAAAAATACACATCAATAGAAGCTGACTTTTTTTTTTTGTACAAAGTAGCTAGTGAGTCATTTTATTGAAACCCTTTTTATATAATGTAGAGACTGCCAGATCAAGAGGACACTGTGGATGAAGCACTCTATAGACAGATAGGAACAGCCTCAAGCTAGCAGGCCCTCGTTCTCATGCAGGACTTCAACCACCCTGATATCTGTTGGAGGGATGGTATGGCCAGGCACAAGCAATCCAGGAGGTTCCTCAATTGTGTGGAAGACAACTTCCTTCTGCAAGTAATAGAGGAGCCAACAAGGAGAGGTGCCATACTTGACCTCGTCCTCACCAACAGGGAAGGGCTGGTTGGAAACGTGACGCTCCAGGGCAGCCTTGATTGCAGTGATCATGAGATGGTCGAATTCAAGATCCTCAGGACAGTGAGAAGAACGTGCAGCAAGCTGACTGCCCTGGACTTCAAGAGAGCAGACTTTGATCTCTTCAGGAACCTGCTCAGTAAGGTTCCATGGGATATAGCCGTAGAAGGCAGGGGGGCCCAAGACTCTTGGTTGATATTCAAGGATCACCTGCTGCAAGCTCAGGAGAAATGCATTCCAACTAGAAGGAAGTGCAGCAGGAGGGCCAGGAGACCTCCTTGGATGGATAAGAGCTGCTGAGGAAAATTCGAAGGAAAAAAGAGGCTTATAAAAGGTGGTAGAAAGGACAAGCGGCCTGGGAAGAATACAGGGATGTTGTCCAGGAAGCTAGGGATCAGGTTAGGAAAACTAAGGCCCACTTAGAATTCAACTTAGCTAGGGATGCTAAAGATAACAGAAAGGGATTCTATAGGTACATTGCAGATAAAAGACAGGCTAGGGACAACGTGGGCCCCCTCTGGAAGCCATTGGGAGAACTGGCTACCCTGGATTTGGAGAAGGCTGAGGTTCTTAATGACTTCTTTGCCTCAGTCTTCACCGGCAAATGCTCTGACCATACCACCCAAGTCTTGGAAGGCAGACTCAAGGACTGTGAGAATGAAGACCCTGGGCTCACTGTAGGAGAGGATCTGGTTCGAGACCATCTTAGGAGCCTGAACGTGTACAAGTCCAAGGGACCTGATGAAATCCATCCGCGTGTCCTAAAGGAGCTGGCAAATGAAGCTGCTAAGTGTTTTTTAAATATATGGAGGAGGTTTATTGGAAAAAATGGCATGAGACTTGTTACCAAGGCCTGCAGTGAGAGGGCAAGGGGAAATTTTAAACCACATTAGGCTAGGTTTAGATTGGACGTAAGGAACATATGTTTTACAATGCAGGTGGTGAGACACTGGAACAGGTTGCCCAGAGAAGCTGTAGATGCCCCATCACTTGCAGTTTTCAAGGTCAAATTCAATGGGCTTTGGGCAACCTGTTCTAGCGAAAGATGTTAAGGTGGTTTGTCTAGATGGTTTTGAATGATTCCTTCCAACCCAAACCATTCTATAATGCTATGATTTTATGCACCCATTACTAATTACTTGCTGTGCATATGGTCACCTGTTGTAGCACATTCAGTTATGATAGAGAGGGAAAGCACAATGAATACAATAATGCTGCATAGTATTTGTCACTACCCTACCCACCCCACTGGATATAATTTCAGTAAGGAAAAGAAAAGAATAAGGGCAGAATTGTGAAAAAATACTTTGCAATGCTTCTTGAAATCTCAAATGGCTAAAAGGGAGTATTTTCATCTACGGGATGTTCTTGTTAAATTTAACAAAGTTGTGCTGATGAAAATAACAACTGAATTTGAACCAATGTTGTAAGTTCAGTTTGAAATACAAGGCTCAAAGAATACGTTGTTTTATTCTGTACTGTCTGCGTGTACTTGCTCAGGAAACAAATTGTTTCTAAGTTTGTTAGGTAGACTGAGGCATTTTTACCTATGTCCCGCAGTGAATTCCAATGAGGCATTCTGCACACATAGGGGCTGATTTTAATTTGTGCATCATCCCTGTTAATAACAGCATCTAATTAAGACATCCATTAAAAGTCCATATTGTTAATTTAATGGAAAAATTCCAGTAGAACTCCATCAGGCTCTCCCTGTTAGTTTAACATTGCATAACTTTAACAAATGTCTTAATTAGATGTTGTTACTGAGAAGAATACTATACAATTAAAATTGGCCATTATTTGAAATGAAGAGTAGTGTTCCAGAGTTCTAGTGCTTCAGATGTCATGAATTATAGATGTCTGGCATTTTTATAAGGTTTCTGTGATTGGTTGTCATTTAGCTTGGCTGGCAAACAAGATTAATTTCTGGGTGAAGAGAAACACATGAATTTATCATGCATAAGTGTATGTTTACCTGAAGAAATCAGTTTTCAGTTTTCTGTGAAAAAAAATAAGATTTGTTTATTAATAAAATTGCTTTTAACTGATGTTACATTTAAACAGATTTTAAATAACTGTACAGCTCTGAGCTATCGAAATACATTTATGTATTAAGATATTGTTTATGTGGATGTTGAGATTAGTCATTTATAACACCTAAAAGTGGTTCAATATGGACAGATCTGCTGGTAGAAGTGGAACAGCAAAAATTTTGGGTTTTTTCCATTTTAATTTTGTTTTTCCTTACTCAATTACTGAAAGAAATAGAATGTTGCAATTTAGTGTACACCAAGATGTTACAAGGAAGTAGGAATATAGGCTGACATAAGAATAATTATTTTTTTAAAAAAAGAAAAATACTGCAAAAAAGTTTTAGCATCATAAAAGAATTAAGAAGAAACACAAGGAAGAGAAAAGGGGAAGTGGAAGGAAAAGGGGAAGGAGAAAAGGAAAGGAAAGGGAAGAAGAGGAACGAATAAGATATATTTTTATTTTATTATATATTTTTAATATACTTGATGCAAAGTAAGGAATAAAGAAAAGCATACATGCTTTTTCTGTTTTGCTTTTTAAAATTTTCTGTCTGGACATAGGGGGTATTACTTTTAAGTTGATATCACAGTGACAGTAGAATTAACAAAATAGATTCATGTCTGCAAACCACAAAATAAAGCTTTAGGAGAACTACATTATGCTACATATTTTGTTCTCATTTTACTGAATCCATTACTGAAATACTCAATGAATCAGTCATGTCATATATTCACTGAGGGTACTTACCCTACTTTAGCTATTTTGTCTTCTCTCTTCTCCTTTGTTATAATTATTGAGGGTTTTTTCTTCTTTCATACATTTTTAGAAGCACCTCGCCTATGACTGCTTCAAGAGTCATTTTGTTGGTAAGGTAAATAAAAGTCAAGATCACAAAAGAAAATAAGAAAAAGATTTCAAAGCCCATCACACACGAGAGAGTAAAACTTATGATAATGGATGCTTAAGACGAATACAAAATGACCATTGCAGACCATGTTCTGCAAGTTTTAGGCTTAGTAGTTCCCTCACTGCCAGGAATTGGTTTTGGTCCACCATCAGTCATTCCCAGCTCCTGAAAAGTATCTCACCTTCAGAGATCATGCATTAAACTTTTGAGCAGTGGATCATGTCCATCTTTCTTGGAAAAAGAAAAATGCTACCTTTTCTAAACCTGTTCAGTCTGGCTCAGGTAGCTAAAAAACTAGCTGTGCTTCCATTGATAGCTTGGTACATGGTCATGTTGAAGCTTCAGTGCTCTCTCATCTGTAGACAATCTTGACTTCCTCTTAAAATTGCTGTGTTGTTTTCTTTTGTTTTTAGTTCATATTAGGTAAACACCATGATCTGCTGCAAAAGGAGGAAGTAGAAGATTGTTTTAATGCCTGCTGGAAATCACTGGACATTAAAATTCCACTTTGACTTCAATAGTATGCCAACTTGAGAAGTTAAGTAGCATTTAATAATCTCTTCAGGCATACAAAGAAAAACTTCTAAATTATTTGCAGGCAGTGTCATTCTGGTTAAATAACTGATGCTGTTCTGACATTCCTTTTTTCAGTGCCAAAAAGTTAAAGGTATATCAGTTCCCTTGCACTAATCAAAAAGAAATATGAGAAGCAACTCAAGCTGATCTCCAAAAAAATCAGTCACAGGAAGAAGATCGTTCTCAGGATGATGTTATTCAAATGATCACTTTTATTGAGAAGAGGGAAAAAAAAAAAATTTTGATGCTTTCAGATTTCTCTTCCAACTAGTCTCAAAAGTACCACAGCTAGCCAGAGAAAAGTTAACAAGCATTCCCTTAAGAACTGATATAATAAAATTTTGTCTCATCCTGTACATCTGAAGAACAGAGAAATGTTTTAGAGGGCCCTGACAGTTTTTATGAACTGGAGCAGAATTAGCTCTCTGGTTAACATCTGACCTAATATGTTACCTTTGTACCATTGCTCTGAACTTTGTAATGTATTCCTTTGTTAGTGCACAGGATATGAAGAGTATGTATGCTTTAAAGATACTAAAGTTCCAATGGTTTTCATTTGTGGCATCCAGTGGTTCTTAGGGTGGTTCGTTTGTTTTTTTATCTGAGCTCAGTCAGACTATGGTCCTTAGCTTTAGATTCATGAGGATTCCATCCATAATGCTTTCTGCATATGTCAGCTGTACTATATGTATATTCTAAGAGTTCTGAATTTAAGAAAGCTTGTGAGGAATATTCATTCTATATTCAACATATTTTCCTTAGTGACCAAAAGCTTTGGAAATTGTTTTGCTATTATAATAGTACCAGCAATTTTGATTAATTACTGAATATATCTTTGTTCTAACTTTTATAATTTCTCTAGTTTAAAAATTTTAAAATTAATTTTTCTTTATAATTGTATTATGCTTGTGGAATAGGCCTTGAGGTTAATATGGTTTATTATCATTCCTTTATTTAATTTCAGCTGTTTAATTCTCAATGGGGTTTCCTTCAAATCAAGGATGACTAGCACATATTCTTGAAAGTGTCAAGAGCAGGCAGGATGGAAGTTTGTCGTCTTTGTAACATCTAGTGGGGAAAGAATTGAGAACCACTCAGTAAAAATAAGATTCACTATGTAAAGACAACAGCTAGGTAGAGAAGAGAAATTGGAATGTAACTTTAAAATGTCAGGAAACATCATAGAAACAAAAAGTGTATAAAGCAATTCCGTTTCAAAGCAATACCTAACTGGTGGTGCTGACTGCTCCACACCAAGGAGGTCAGAGAGAGCAAAGTGGTTGTGAGTCACACTAAAAAAAAGGCTAACAGGAAAATTTTGTGTTCCCAAAATACATATAGGTATCAGCTTAATTATACATTTCAAGCTTTTCTAAGAGCAAGGTAAGTAGTCAAAAGTTCCTCCAATATTTGTTTGTTGTTTTTTTTTTTTTTTATCTGCCATAGACCTGTGTATTCACAGCTGAGGTTTTATGAATTAAAGGAATGTTAAATAAACTTTCCATGTAAATGTTCTAAGCAAAAAGTCTTCATTTATTTATGAACAGAAACTCTACAGCTTATGTTCAGTGCTTCCTTTGGATATAATAAGTCCCACAACATACTTCACCTTCTTCCTTGCAGTACTAGTTGCTTTTATTAGTAATACTGGCATTTGAATATATAACTTATTTTAAGAATGTCTAATCATAAGCTGAAATACTTTCAACCAGGAGGGAAGACAAATGCAGGGTAGTGACATGGGAAAGACTTAATGTTTTATTTTGAACTGTTACTGGTTTCAACACAGGAAAGGGAGAGGAAGTTCTTTACCTCACATTCTTGTGCCATGTTTGTAATTGGTTCTGACAGCATCAAATAACAATATTGACCCATTTTCTGGGAATAGGTCCTCACTGATATATCCCTGACCTCCTCAAACTTTGTTTATAGGGTGCAAAGTGATATATTTCTTTCCATTGAAGGGATCTTTATGTTTCTGCAGAAGCCTATCCACCTCCCACCCATTTGTCCATTAACCTAAGCCACCACTACAGTCATGGATATCACAGGTGTCTGGGGAATAGTCTTTTCCAGCCTTTTATCTCTAAGGTCATAGCAGCCCACTGTCTCTTATTTCTTACTGAGAAAACTTTATATTCTACTGCTGTCAGCTAAGCTGTACCTTCTTGGGCAATCAGTCAACCAAACAAATAACGAAATGCACCAGCTGCTATGACTCAGTAGAAAAAAAATTGTTCCTGAACACAACCAGGTGACTGGTCAGCACACCACCAGGAGGTCCAGCTTCTTACAAATCAGGCTTTTATATTGCTAAGGGATGCTTAAAAAAAGGAGAGGGGGAAGTGGTTGTCTGGCCCACTTAATCTCTCTTTCCTGACTCCGCCTGACGGGCAGTGAACACAGATAATACTACAGCCGCTTATTCATGTCCACCTCCTCTTTCCTGATAACCTCCAGCTGTGACACTTGTTAGCATGCACTCAACATTAAATTTAGATTCTCCTGTTTAACAAGAAATATTATTTCCTTTTAAAATTAAATATCTGCCTGAAAAAAATAGTATTGTCAGTGACCTTTAAACTTACAAATTTCATAACCCAGAGCCTTTGCAGTTTGCAGAGCATCTTGCACCTATTTCCACTGTGCAAAGCAGTCCAAAACTCTGTGAGAGTCTTCATAAACAGGCTCATGAAAGTATTTCTTTATTGCTGAAACTGTAGACCTTTTATTAAAAAGGACATTCAGACATAGGTCTTACTGATATTTTTTCTACTGTGAAGAGCTGTTCACATAAATGCTATGAAATTGCATTGGTTCACAACGGTTTGGCTCATGTTCTGTCACTGTCTTTCAGCTAATGTCTGTACATATGAAGAATGTGCACATGTGAAGATAGGAAAATAATAATATAAAACATAGTTTATATTAGAATTAATCTCCCTGAAATGGTATTTTCCACAGTTAACAACGAGTTTGCTGCTATGATAGCTGATCAGATCATATGCTCTAATTTCTGAGGATTACTTCTTAAATGGATTTCTGAGAGCTAGTAGTATATCTCCTTCATTGTTATTTATCTCTCTTTTTCCCACAGCAGAATAAATGTGATTCTCTGTGAAAGCCCCAATTTGACACAGCATGGCTTAAAGGCGTTCGCTCAGTATGCACAAAGCACCTGCTCTGTTAGTGCAAAACCAGAGCATTTCTGCCAGTGCTTGGGGGTAAAGAATGAAAAACTTAAAGAACTCATTAGGATTAACATCACAACTGCAATCTTTGTGTTACACATGAGCAGTGTGATTCACTGAGTAAGTAACGTTAAAGGAAATTATGCAAACAACTCTTAATTTTCAAGCTGTCTGCATTCACAGCCTCAGCTATATGTTAAAAAATTTGTTTGCCTGGTGCTCTACAGCCACGATCACACAAAGAGGCTGTCTCCAGGACAATTTTCATCCTGAAAATTATTCCATATTTTTTAAAAAATTATCAGCTCATTTTTCCATCAAATACTTTCATTTTTTAAGATAATTTGAACTGGCTGAATAACAGCTGGTAATCTCCAATTAATTGCATATCCATGTTTTTTTTGTTTCTTTTGAATAAATAATTTTTTCCACAGTTTCATATTGTTAGAATGAATTGTTAGTATTAAAGAACTTGGGGAATTCTATTGAAAAAAGTACTAGACTGCAAACGGAAAAACACTGTCTGGCTTCAGGATGCGAATACTTTGCTTCTATGCATTAGTATATCTTTTCAATAATTAAGACCTGCCTGAATCCACTGGTATTTTGGAGCAGACACAACATCTTAAATAAATGGAACGTCTTTCTCAAATAAGCAGATGGGGAATTCACTGATATGATGGATTTTTTTTTTCTTGTGATTTGTGGTGAATTGACACTTCTGCGCTTTAAGGGACAAAACTAAAGGGAGAATTTGTGTTCATCTGCACAGTGCTAGATGTTTCACTCTGCTTATCAGAGGAAACAGAAAAGTGTCTTTAAGCTACTCTAGCTTCCCTCAAGTTAGAACAGCTAAAGATGTTGGATATAGGAATTTTAAATTTGATTACTGTCACCTTAATTGATGATCTTTTCTAAAGGCAAAACCTTTTCAAAGGCAGGAAGAAGACAGTGGTACATATGCACTTTTGATGCTGACCTGGGTCTACATCGTTTTGGTGTTGGGCTTTTTTTTTATTATTTTTATCTACATATCTATGTATCATCTATCTATCTATCTATCTATCATCTATCTATCTATCTATCTATCTATCTATCTATCTATCTATCTATCTATCTATCTATCTATCTATCTATCTATCTCTAATCTACCTTAGTTATTTTAGCTTATGCTGTAGTTTCACTAAAACAGATATCCTGAAAACAATGTTTTATGAGGAAAACCTTAAAGTTCAGCTCTTTCTCTTGCCTATTGCCTCTTTCATTAACATGTCAAGATTTGAAACTGGAAAAATACAGAATTTTATTATTCTCTATCTATTTGCCCTACTTTTTAGTGCAAATACATTTATTTTTCACTATTTTTATGTTAAAGTCTACTTACTTTCTCACTGATTTCGTCTTCCATTTTTAGCATGTGTGGATCTAACTTGTCTGGAAAGCACAGCACTACATTTGTCCGTCTCAAATGCAAAACCTGGTAAGTGCACTGTGCTGAAACAAAATGTTCCCTCTAATAATGGATTCATCCCACACAAAGGCAAAATGATAAAAGCAACAAGATCTGAACAAGTGGTCATTATTACTCTCAGAAATGCAACAGCCCTGAGATGAATAAGGAATAAAGAGAAAATTCCCAACAGATGGTCTGATTTCTGTGTTGTATCAAATGTCTTTTTGCAGCTTTGATGAATCAATCATTTTAAACTAGGATCAATTTGCACAGTCAGAAGTTCAGCCCAATAATAACTTAATGTCGGTAGGCATGGAATTCTGAAGCAAGTGTCTTAGAGACTATGACATAATATTAATCTCACAGTACAGCTCTGTACTTCCACGTTGAAGTATATTTTTCTGTTAATAGAGATATTTTAGACTGATTACATTCAGAAAGCTCAAAGAATTGGATTCCAATAAAATATTTATAAAATTTCTTCAATTTTTGTTACACTTTAACTTTCAGGGTCAGGATCTACACCATTCATATGTGTAGATACTCCAATTATTACTGCCTAACAAAGTAGACATTGTGAAGGTAAAGTTGCATCACAATTTTGAGTATCTTAAGGATTAGCCAAAAAAAGACTCTTCTAATTATAGCTAATTATGCGAGAATGTATTTTCTTTGGAATAATTTCATTTTGCTCTTATAATAAACTCTTTTTTAAGTTGCAACAATAAAACCAGCAAAACCTAAAAAAAAATCCCAGGTATTTCCGAAGCCTTACAATTGCTATCTTGAAAAGAAAAAGCATAAAGGTAACATTGTGATGACAAATTGAGCTTTTTTTTAAGTTAATATTCCACAAAAAGTAAACATATTGTTATGAATAAGGGACAGAAGCTGGACTGAAATATGAGAAGTAATCACATATATTTTAAATGTTATACGAAGAAATGAAAGAACCTATAATGCAACTAATGGAAGTATAAATAGAAAACTACTTCAATGGTTGGTTTTGCTTCTAAGACTGTCTCTGAACTATCCTATCTAACTGACTGCTACTCCAGTGTGGAGACATTTCTCACTGAAAAGGGTTATGTGAGCAATCCAGCCTTTGGCTCAGCCCCACCCCTATAGTGAGCAGAGGGGGCTGGAGGCTGCTGGAGGGGTTGTTACAGGACACCTTTACAGAAGCCCGCCAAAAGTTGCCAGAAGGGGACACCCACTTGCTGCCACTTCAGGAGCTGCTACCAATCACAAGCCATTGTTATAATTCAACTGGGAAGCAGAACCAATCAACTGTTGTGGAATGTTCGGGTGTTCTGTAACTTTTCTATAAAAAGAGGTGCTTGCACACAATAAAGAGGTCAGCCTTGATCATATTGGTCTGTTGTGCTGTCTGTGTGTGGTTTTGTAATCCCCCGCACTCCAGCTATGAATTTCAGTCCTGATGAGCTACACAATGGACTCTCTATACTGATCACTATCTGATGAGGTTAGTCAAACCCAGAATATTTCACACACATACAGGGCTTTGCTCTGATTTACCTTTTGGTTTTCAACTTCTTCCAATTTAATACAGATAGGTTTTAAATAGATAGCCTAAAAATCCCTGATCTTCCATCCTGAATTTGAGCTCTGACTGCATTTCTCTGTCTCTCTCAGGATAAACTCCATTATATCTACAACATCCTGTGTGAGCACACACATAAATATATGCAGAAGTGCACAAGTGTAGGCTGAATTCTGCCTGAAATTTTCCTTGTGTTGAAACAATTTCTCCCAGTTTGTGAGGCTGGGCTTAGAGTTTCACTCCATGTGTTAAGGCCCCATACATGCTGCTGCGTTCATCTGTCTTCACATATAGTGCTATAACCTTGGGAAATTACTTGTACGCATATACTGGCATTTGCAGTAATTTTCAAAACTGGCAGCAGCTATATCATTGTGTATATACATACACAGTGGATGATTTTTTTTTCACAGCTTGCTCATTTCACAAAAAATGAATCAATCACACTTGTCCTTGAGCAATCTGATTTTTCAGTTTATATAACTTGCATGACTCTGTATCAAAACCAAACAGAATCTTTCATCTAGACTTGATTCAGAAACTGATGTTTTAACCCTGAAATTTTTACTTAAACAGTGAAAAAAAAAACTAAACATTTTTTATGACTTTGTTTTGTTCTTGCTGGATCTAGAAGTATTAGTACTAAATTACAGTGTGCACACACATACGCACATATATGTATGTACATCTATACACATACAAGGATGATTTGCAAATGTCAAATGCGAAATGAAAGGAAATTGATTGGGAAATCATAGATGAATCTGATTTCATACTATTCTCTGCATTTTGCAGTCTGTTTTTATTATGTTATATGTGTTGATTCAGGAAACAATAAATTAATTTTCCATGTACTAAGTAAGTGCTTTGAAATTAAGAAGGCTCCTGAAGTAAAGAAGAAAACTAAATTTCTACCTCTTGATGCAAAAGGTCCATGAAGGCATGTACTACCCTTTCAATGTGTGTCCACTTACTCAGCCAGCTGGCTATTTGAAGGAGTGCTTTTCACTTCTGACCTACAGTACGTCTCTTATTGGAGCAAGGCAGGCAACTTTTTTTTACAGATTTAATATTTTATCCACATGGATACGTCTGTGCTTCACAATGTAAATTTGTGTGTGTGTGGGGTGGACAATCTTATATTTGAAATAAGAAAATGGTATATTTGTGATTAAGACTTCAACAAGCTGGTGTCTCTTATCAGGCTTATTTCTTATCTCCCTGTTTGATCATAATGTTTGGAAATTATCCAAAAGTTGTCTGTTTGTGAAATCAAGACTTAACTTTTACAAGAAAAATTTCAAAAAAATATGTTTTATATAAGTAGCGCAGCTAAACTCTGAATAGTTTGCTCTTCAGACCTGAGCATATTTACTATTAAGCGGTTTCTAAACTAGGGATTTGCATAATAAAAAGCATTTTGGCCCAGCAGTAAATCTGTAACAGAATTTGATCAGCATCTTTCTGCTGTAAATCTCATGCACGTGAAACTAATGTATGCAATAATACACATAGGAATCAAGCTCCATACAAACTAGTGGACACAATATCGCCATAAGTGACTAAGTTTTCAATATTAAAAAAAAGGAAGTCTTACATGTGCCTCAAAGAAATCTCAACATCATTACTAATATAATAGTTCTTGAAACAAATAATGTTGGAAACAGCAGGAAAATACAGGATCATTTGTCAAATATGGGAAAGATCACATTGTCATACATAGTCATTGTTCTTTTATTCATAGAACTGTAGGAGCTTGAAATTTATATACAGAGATATGAAAGCAAGCACCTTAATAGCAATCTTCAATGATATCTAGGATTGTCACTGAAAAGATTACTCAGTATAAAATAAGTAATTCTACTCACAACAGGACTCTGCATAAAAATTCTAACAATTCATCGATCTCAGTGGGTCAGTTTGACGTCTGCAATATATAAGCTTTGGATGGCAGCCTGTATGAATGTCATTTTGGTACCATGACATAGTCATGGTCTTAGAATTTGAATAAATTTCTAGTCTTTCTAACAATAACATAAAGTCTTTGTTCTTTCGCAGTAGGTTCTTAACCAACAGTTACTCTTTCCAGTTGCCAAGGGTACACATATCAAATATTCTGTTTATAACTTTTGTTGTGATTAAAAGTTGATTATTCTATGTGACAATATTGCAAGAAATCTCATTACTACTGGTTTGATCATCCTCTGACACATAGATTTTGCGTTATAAAGAGCAATTATTATAATTAAGCCTACTCTTTGTTTTTTTCTCCTTTTAATAATATTGCAGGGTTCACAAATAAAACTGCCTGAAAGTATTCTATCAAGCATATTAAATTATTTATATAGTGATATTTATTTGAGAAATGATATAATAATTTCTGAATAAAAACTATATTAATGTCAACGCCTTCTTAAAGTAACTCTGTTAAAGAAAGTGTTGACTCAATACCTGATAAGTGTAAGTCACCCCAGAAAATGAGAATGGCATGAAACCAGCATGCAACTAGATGTTATAAATCACCAATTTCTTTTTGATTTAGAATTCAGATACAAAACTTGATCTTTACATGTATCTATGGAAATCTACCAACAATGTTTGTATTTTTAAATTGAAAGGAACCATATAGTTATAAGTGCTAGTCTGTCTAATGTACCATCTGCAAGATTTTATTAAAATATACTTTTAGTTGGCAATTACTCAGAGTAAAATCCAGGTGCAGAACACTGAACTAATTGAGCAAGCCTCCATGTAATTTTAAAAATTAACTTGGATTCCCTTTTCCTACAGTTTAGAAATTAAAAAAAATCCCACCAAACCGAACAAAACAGCATCTAATCAGATAGTGTAAACAAACAAGGGGAATTATTTGTATAATCTTTTTCAAGGCAGATGCTTAAAAGTGCAACATACTTTTAGAAAATTAATGGAATAGAATAGGAATAAAATACACATCTGTTCATTTTATGTCATAATTTTCAGAGTATAATGCATATTTTAATTTAATTAATTTTCTCTTCAAATTTAAAGAATCCCCCTTTTTTGGGTTTTGTTTGGTTTTGGTTTGGTTTTGTTTTTTTTTAACATTTTGAATATTCTTGGAAATTTTGCTCACACTGAGAACTGGATCATTAACAAAAGATCTTTGTTGATCCTAAATACTTCTATTTACTTTTAAAGTAGTGTGAATACACAGACAGAGAAATATATGTGAATCAAAACCAATAAAAAATTAACTTCCATGGCAAAAAAGGATCCGTTCATTCTCAGGGCACCTCTGCATATTTTATGCTTATCTGCTTTACTCATGGTTTTCCACAGAGAGAGCTCTATTAATTCACCAAATTAAAAAAAGAAAAAACACTGTCTGCCATGATGATGGAAACAATTTTAGTAAGACTGAGAAATAAATGGAAGGCATCAGTGAGGTAATTAAAACATCATTCTTTTTAATTAGTTTTGGATTTGATCAACCTGTCAGATGTGGAAGTAGACTACTAAAGAAGGGTTAAAATATCCTGGAAAGATTAAGTAATTATAGCTATTGATTACTTTTAGACACCGTTAAGCTGACAGGATAAGAAAAGCCCAGTTGCCTTCCTGTTTGGTCTTTTTATTTCTCACAAGATTGATGAGTTAATAAACACTGAGCAAGCATTCACATGAATTTGTAATATTTGTCACCTTCTGAATTACTTGGATGAGAGGAACATCCTTTATGTGAATTCAAAGGAGGGGAGCCAGTAGACCTGATCTGCAACCTGTACTCTTTCCTATGACTAAAACAGCATCGATGTTTAAAGGGGCAGCACCATTAGGTGAAAACTCAGTGAAAGGGAGCTATGTTCCTTCAGTGGAGCCTCCTGCCATGCTCTGAAGTTCTTACTTTTTGTAAAAATGCAACTTCTTCATACGTTATTGTTTAGTATGCTATTTTCTACTTACAATCTATTATCTTAAATAAACCTACTCAAAATATATTTTCTAATATAACTTACTGGGTTTCTTCTATATTTTACTTAATTTATTTAGGCATAAAACTAATAAAGAAACCAAAAATGAAGGCATGTAATTGGAAATATTAAATACAATGTATTGCTTTAGGAACCAAATAATTGGGAAGCTGAAAGTTTGTCATAACTGACAAAGTATCTTGGCATATCAAATCTTTTCTACCGACAAAATCTTACAGGCAAACTACACCCTAAAGTGGAGAAAAAGATAAGTATGCAAGATAATTTAAGATGGATTTCAGTTACAAGAATGTGCAGTAAACACACATTGCTAGGAGCGTTTTGTGGCCCCAAGTTTGATTGCATTGCAATTCCTCTCAATTCTTTCAATTTTCTTCTTTCTCTGTCATTGATGAATTGCAATGCTTTGATCTTCTACCAAATTTAATTCTGTGGACCGCTGAAGAAATATACTCTGTGTTCCTTCCTTCCTACATTCCCTCTAATCTATGCAGGCACATCAAAGTTTTCCTTCACTTCCGTTCAGGAAACAGGTCAGTGGCAACACAAAACAAAATAAAAAAAAAAAAAAAAAAAAAAAAAATTGAGTTTGGACTCCCTGCGTTTTGTTTTGTTTTTTCTTTTTGTCATTGGTAGCGATTAATCCTTCCAATTTTCTCTACCAGAAGCACTGACTGAAAGCTTGTCTTTTCTCAGAATGGCTATTGTTCACAATATGAGGACAGATTTGTCTTTTGTTAAAATGCCATTTTAAAAATGCCCATTACCTTTTAAATGTCACAATGTCAACGAAATGAAGTTGCATTCAAAGAAAAATGTTGGCCCCTTATTTTTGTCAGGAAGCTGAGAGCACTTACAGAGAACACAGCTGGAGACCTCAGTCCAATTGAGAAAAATGGAAAAAATAAGACTTTCTTAAGTTGCCATTTTTTGTAACTATAGTCCATAACCTTAATCCTATTGACCTTTATGGACTAGAAAGACATTTTTAAGGGTGATGTTTATTTGCTGAATTGGATTTGACTGTAATTGAGGGACATATTTTCAGAAAATAATGTTGGTGCAAAATTAAATTAAAGTTAATTAAAATTTTAAAGAACTTCTTCGTTACCTGTTAAAAAAGTTAAATATACTTCCAAATTGAAAATATTTTGTATAAAGTTTCAAAAGCTCAATGCAATTCATTTAATTATTTTCAAAGCACAAACACAGTCAAAACAAACAAACAAAAAAGTTATTTGCTATTTTTAAAATTATATTTTATATTGAAATTAAGTGGGACAAAGAAAAAGGAAAAGGAAAAGAAGAGGAAGAAAAAGGAAAAGGAAAAGAAGAGGAAGAAAAAGGAAAAGGAATGGAAAAAGGAAGAATAAAAAGGAAAAGGAAAAGGAAAAGGAAAAGGAAAAGGAAAAGGAAAAGGAAAAGGAAAAGGAAAAGGAAAAGGAAAAGAAGGAGAAGGAAAAGGAAAAGGAAAAGGAAAAGGAAAGGAAAAAGGAAGAATGAAAAGGAAAAGAAAAAAGAAAATGAAAAAGAAAATGAAAAAGGAAATGAAAAAGGAAACGAAAAAGGAAACAAAAAAGAAATGAAAAAAGAAACAAAAAAGGAAATGAAAAAGGAAAAGAAAAAAAGAGAAAAAGAAAAAGAAAAAGAAAAAGAAAAAGAGAAAGAGAAAGAGAAAGAGAAAGAAAGAGAAAAAGAAAAAGAAAAAGAAAAAGAAAAAGAAAAAGAAAAAGAAAAAGAAAAAGAAAAAGAAAAAGAAAAAGAAAAAGAAAAAGAAAAAGAAAAAGAAAAAGAAAAAGAAAAAGAAAAAGAAAAAGAAAAAAGAAACAGAAAAAAGAAGAAAAAAAAGAAAAGAAAAAGAGATAAAGATGAAAAAGGAAAAGAAAAAGAGATAAAGAAAAAAAAGGAAACACTGTCAATGAAAGAAATGATCTGTAGGAAACACACAGGAGTACAATAGAATTTTTTAAAACAAATGTAATTTTTCTGGAAATTCAAGACAGTCATTTACCTTTTTATAGAACAAAGCAATTTACTGTCCATTGCTAACTGAGAAAACATGGAGTACATTTGAGGCTCCCCTTCAATTTAGGATAATATGAAAGTGCTTGTATCATCCTGCTGTACACATATTAGGGGCCAGATATATGTTAATATATATATTAACCATGTGAAACTCAATGTCAAGGCTACTATATTTTTTATTTAATTTTATCTCCATAAAAAATTAGTCAAGTAATATGGTTTTCTGTATTTCAATTTTGTATATAGAGAGATATTTCATAACGTTTAGGGCATACAAAGTTTTATTTTGTAAAAGATGAAAATAAGAATCTGCACAGATCATATTTCTTGTCACAATTTTATGCTGTTTTAAATGATCTGGAAATTTGTAGATATGTATGATTAAATAATCTGTCAGATCATAGCACATTTTCTTCTGTTACAGAATACTAATATGTAATTCTCACAAGTAACTCTATATTAGCCAGAGATTAAAAAAAAACCCCAAACAAACAAAAAAAGAACCCAAACCCAAACCTTAATCATGCTTTCCTCTATTTAAATTATCAGAATACTAAGCTTGCAAAATACTAAATTGTTAGCCAAACATTACCTTTTCTACATATTAGATCTTAAGTCTGGTGTTCAGTTAAACCCTGAAAAACCTAGACAGCAAATCCTGTGAAATGGTACTTAAATACTGGTCTCTGATATAGGATCAACCCTTAAAATGAGTTTCCTACCTAGAAGAGCAGTATAACTTAGACTGCATCAACTCCATACCTTTATTTATTTATTTTTTTTATTTCATTTGTGGAGTATGCTCCAGTTTCTTTGTTATTGACAAATTTTACCTAGATTATCACTCCCTCAAAGAAGTACCTAGAAATTTTTCACTGAAGTGGCAGACAGGACTTGAACTGATATTCACCCCTGGCCACTTGTAGGTTATTTGTATTGTTCTTTGATTACCATCCCTGATCTTTAGTCTGAAGGTTGGCACTAAATTTTATGTTCTTTGTATTATGCCATAAAAACTTGTTGTAAAATGGCAGAACATAAAGAATATTCTTTATAGAAAAAGAAACCATACACAAGGAAACATCAAGTCTGATAAATCCTCTGTACCACCAACAGTGTTCAAGGACTAAAGGGTCCATAGACATCCTTGTCGTAGTTTAAGCCTCTCTAACTCACGCAGCTCATTCTGTCACTCACTTCTCCCTATTTCTTCCCCCCGCTCCCGGGGGGATGGGAAGGAGAATCAAAAAGAATGCAACTCCCACAGGTTGAGATAAGAACAGTTTAGTAACTAAAGTATAACATAAACCACTACTGCTACCACCAATAATAATAATGACAAGGCAAATACAAGGAAAGAATACAATTCTCACCACCTAATACCAAGCCCGACCATGCAGTGCACCCCCCCCAACCCTTCCGGGTCTCTGCTCTTTGCCTTCCATCCTGGGCATGACGTGCTGTGATATGGAATGACCTCTTTGGTCAGTTTGGGTCAAGTGTCCTGTCTCTGCTTCTTCCTGGCTTCCCCTCCTCCCTGGCAGAGCATGAAACTCAGAAAGTCCTTGGTCAGACCAAAACATCACTAAGCAGTAACCGAAACACTGGTGTCATCAGCGCTGTTCCCAGGCCCAAAATTAAAAACACAGCACTGCACCAGCTACCAAGAAGGAGAAAAATGACTGCTGCTGCTCAACCCATGACAATCCTCATGTTTTCACATTGAGAGATGCCAGCAAAACAAGAAGAGCTTAAAACAGTACGTTTATACTATACTGCTATAGTAATCTCTGGACTATTTTCACCAGTAGAAACTATGCCTACTCTGAGCTTCTATTAACACCTCTGCAGTGTGATATAGTTATGGTTTGGGTATATTTGTGTGACATCCATCAGTATACTTATTAGGCAACACATCTCCCTTATATTCTAGTAAAAAAAAAAAAAAAAAAATAGCCTTTTACCAAGAAAACATAAATAAAACAAAAGTGGGGAAAAAAATCAGTTCATGCTTCATGGTTTCAGTTCTGCAGAGACACAAAACTGAATTTGCTTTGCTCTCCATTTATGCCTCTGACTAGTCCTATGAAATATCTAGGGATATGTTGACTTAGTTGATTTTCTGGACACAGGGTTGTGAAAGAGGGATACAGCTGTCAACAGAAATCTGAAAAAGCTATCATTCATCAATGTGTATTAGCAAATTTCCAGGTGGGAAGCCAAATCTTTCAAAATGTTTCTCTACAGTGGTATATGAAAAATGCACAGCTATTAAATTTCAGGCCTTTTCGCTCTGAGTATGCTGTGTATGGTGCATGCCTAGGTGTTTCAAAAAGGATTCGCCTGACCCTGTTTCAAAAAACAATATTCCAGCTCTAGTAACAAGGTTGCTACTTGTGGTTTAAGCTCAGCTGGTAACTCAGGGCCAGGCAGCCACTCGCCCACTCCCACTCACCCCTCCCCCCCCTCCCCCCCACCCCCCGCACCCCCGGCTTCCTACCTCCCACTCCCTGCGGGATGGGGAAGAGAATCGAAAGAATGTAACTCACATGGGTTGAGATAAGAACAGGCCAGTAACTGAGGGATAGCACAAACCACTGCTGCTACCACCAACAATAATGAAAAGGGAAGAAACAAGGGAAGAGAAAACAACTGCCCCCACCCACTGACCAAAACCCACCCTTACCGAGCAGTGATCTAACCCTTTCAGATAACTGCCCCCAGTTTATATACTGGGCAGGACGTGCTGTGGTATGGAGTACCTCTTTGGCTAGTTTGGGTCAGGTATCCTGTCTCTGCTTACTCCCAGCTTCCACTCCTCCCTGGCACAGCATGAAACTCAGAAAGTCCTCGGTCAGACCAAAACATCACTAAGCAGTAACCGAAACACTGGTGTTATCAGCACAGCTCCCAGGCCAAAAGTCAAAACCACAGCACTGCATCAGCTACTAAGAAGGAGAAAAATGACTGTTACTGCTTAACCCAGGACAGTATCCACCCCTTATTCCATACCATTCATGTCATGCTCAGATTCTAGAATTTCAATATACCATCACTCTTGTCTCGCGTATATATGACATATATATATATATATATATATACACACACACACACACACACACACACAGATCATTCCTTAGTGCATGGACCAATCTCTATAAAGCTGCTGAGTCTATCTAGTCCATGATGTTGGGCTCCATCTCCTGTAACAGTCTCTTAGAGCAGGAAAGGCTGTGTGCAGTGTTGGATTGTTACCTGCTGATGATACCGCAGAAGTTGTCTGGCTTTATCAAAGTTTATTCTTTGTTGGGATGATGGTCAGAGGGAAGTCAGGGCCAGTGGCTGGTGACCTGAGGGCGTCTAGATGGTGGGCTATAAAAGTGCGACATAGCAGGCAACAGCATGCAACTGACTTAATTGGTTGTTTTCCCCTAAAATCAAATCCCCTTGAGGTACACATCTTGAGGTACACAACCCCATCTTCCCACATTACCCACCAAGCATATCCGGGTCCCTGAGCAAAAGCAATCCCATGAGTGGGTTTACCTTTAGCTGAAGCAAGAATAACCCAGACTGTCTTCCCCAGCAAATTCTTTATGTGCATCACAGGAACTTTGTCCCCTTCTACAGTATGTAAAAGTTCTGACTGGACTGGGCCAGCCCTGTTGGCAGATCCCCTACTGTAGACCAGCCAGGTGGCTTTTGGTAAATGTGTATCCCAGTGTTTGAAGGTCCCACCACCCATTGCTCTCAGTGTGGCTTTTACCAGCCCATGGTTCTGTTTGATTTTCCCAGAGGCTGGTGCATGATAGGGGATGTGATATACCCACTCAATGCCATGCTCCTTGGCCCAAATATCTATAAGGCGGTTTCGGAAATGAGTCCCATTGTCTGAGTCAATTCTCTCTGGGGTGCCATGTCGCCGCAAAATCTATTTCTCAAGGCCCAGGATAGTGGTCAAGGCAGTGGTGTGGGGAAGAGCACATTTTTTCAGCCATCCAGTGGTTGCCTCCACCATAGTAAGCACATGCCTTGGCAGGTTGGTGGGAGTGTGATATAATCAGTCTGCCAGGCCTCCCCATATTTGTACTTCAGCCACTGTCCTCCATACTGAAGAGGCTTTAATCTTCTAGCTTACTTAATTGCAGCACGTTTCACACTCGTGAATAACCTGGGCAATAGTGTCCATTGTTAAGTCCATCCCTTAATCACGAGCCCATCTGTATGTTGCATCTCTGCCCTGATGGCCTGAAGTGTCATGGGCCCACCAGGCCAAAACCAATTCACCCTTACGTTGCCAATCTAAATCCATCTGAGCCACTTCAATTTTAGCAGCTTTATCCACTTGTTGGTTGTTCTGGTGTTCCTCAGTAGCCCGACTCCTGGGTACATGAGCATCTACATGGTGTACCTTCACCACCAGGTACTGCATCTGGGCAGCAATATCTTGCCACAGTGCAGCAGCCCAGATGGGTTTACCTCTGCATTGCCGGATGCTCTGCTTCCACTGCTGCTACCACCCTCACAGGGCATTTGCCACCATCCATGAGTCAGTATAGAGATAAAGTAGTGGTCACTTTTCTCATTCAGCAATGTCCAAGGCCAGCTGGATGGCTTTCACCTTGACAAACTGACTCGATTCACCCTCTCCTTCAGCAGTTTTTGCAACTTGTCATCAGGGGCTCCATACAGCTGCCTCACATTTCTAATGCTTTCCCACAATATGGCAGGACCCACCAGTCAACAAGGCATATTGCTTTTCACTTTCAGACAGTTCATTATATGGTGGGGCCTCTTCAGCATGCATAACCTCCTCCTCTGGTAACATTCCAAAATCTTTGCCCTCAAGCCAGTCCATGATGACTTCTAGAATTCCTGGATGACTGAGATTTCCTGGTCAAGCTTGTTGTGTAATTAGTGCAGTCCACTTACTCCATGTAACATCAGTTGCATGATGTGTAGAGGAGACCCTGCCTTTGATGTGCAGAGGAGACCCTGCCTTTGAACATCCAGCCCAACACAGGCAATGAGGGTGCCAGGAGGAGCTGTGCTTCAGTGCCAATCACTTCCGAAGCAGCTCGAACCCCTTCATAGGGTGTCAGCATCTCTTTTTCAGTTGAGGTATAGCTGGCCTCAGATCCTCTGTATCCCCAACTCCAAAAGCCAAGGGGTCGACCTCGAGTCTCCCCTGGAGCTTTCTGCCAGAGGCTCCAGGTAGGGTCGTTCTCTCCGACAGCAGTGTACAGTACATTTTTAACATCTGGCCCGGTCCGGACTGGTCCAAGGGCTACTGCATGAACTGCCTCTCGTTTAATTTGCTCAAAGGCTTGTTGTTGCTCAGGGCCCTATTTAAAATCAGTTTTCTTCCAGGTCACATGACAGAGAGAGCTTACAATCAAACTGTAATTCGGGATGTGCATTCTCCAGAACCCCACAACACCCAAGAAAACTTGCGTTTCTTTCTTATTAGTTGATGGAGACATTGCTGTTATCTTGTTGATCACATCTGTGGGGATCTCGCAACGTCCATCTTGCCATTTTATTCCCCAAAATTGAATCTCCTGTGTAGGTCCCTTGACCTTACTCCGTTTTATGGCAAAACTGGCCTTCAGCAGCATTTGGATTATTTTTCTCCCTGTCTCAAAGACTTCTTCCACTGCGTCACCCCACATGATCATGTCATCAATGTACTGCAGGTGTTCTGGAGCTTGCCCCTGTTCCAGTGCAGTCTGGATCAGTCCATGGCAGATGGTAGGGCTGTGTTCCTACCCCTGGGGCTGTCGGTTCAAGTGTACTGGACGCCCCTCCACGTAAAAGCAAGTTGTGGCCTGCACTCTGCTGCTAGAGGAATTGAGAAAAATGCATTGGCAATATCAATCGTGGCATACCACTTGGCTGCCTTTGACTCGAATTCATACTGAAGTTCTAGCATGCCCGGTATGGCAGCACTCAAGGGTGGTGTGACTTCATTCAGGCCACGATAGTCTACTGTTAGTCTCCACCCTCTGTTAGACTTCTGCACTGACCATATGAGACTATTAAAGGGTGAGGGGGTCCTATTGATCACTCTTCGAGTCTCCAGTCTATGGATCAGCTTATGGATGGCAATCAAGGAGTCTTGGTCGATGCGATATTGCCGCCGTTGCGCTGTTGCAATTGGTACTTGTTGTTCTTCGACCTTCAGCAATACCACAACAGAAGGATCCTCTGAGAGACCAGGCAAGGAGGACAGCTGCTCAATGTTCTCTGTCTCCAAAGCAGCCATATCAAATGACCATCGATGCCGTTTTGTGTCTTTGGAGTACCCTCTCCTGAGGTAGTCTATGCCAAGGATGCATAGAGCCTCTGGACCAGTCACAATGGGGTGCTTTTGCCATTTCCTCCCAGTCAGGCTGATTGCAGCCTCCAGTACAGTCAACTCTTGAGATCCGCCTGTCACTCCAGAAATAGAAATGAGTTCCACACCTCGACAGCTTGATGGCATCAGGATACACTATGCACCGGTATCTACTACAGCCCTATACTTCTGTGGAACTGATGTGCCAAGCCATCTTATCCACACAGCCCAGTAAATCTGATTGTCCCCTACGTCCACCTGGCTGGAGGCAGGGTCCCTCTAATAGTCATCACAACATTAGTCATTTATGTCTTGTTGACAGGGATTAGTCTTTATCACAGGAACTGGAGTAAAATCAGCTCTTCCACTCCATCTGGGAGCCTGCTCACCAGGGACTGAAGCTGCAGCTTTCATGGGATGATCAGCCTTGACCTTTGTTTTCTTCAATTCACACACCCCTTTCTCCAGAGCTAAGGTAGGTTTTCCATCCCACTTCGTCATGTCTTCTCCATGATCCTGCAGGTAAAACCATAGGGTGGCCCATGGTTTACACTTTCTATATCACTTTCTTGTGCAGTAGCATGCCTTTTGTTAATAGCTGAGACGTGTTGGTACACGTGGTGAGCTGGATAAATTGGATAGATCATCTCTCAATTGTTTGAACTCCTGGGACAGTTTTTTCCACAGCTGAAATGATGGCAGAGGTGAGATTGTCTTCGAACTCTCAGAGTTTATGAATCTTTTCATCCACTGTTAGTGGTACTATATCATTCCCGGTTATTGCTGTCAATGAAAGGGCGTATGATGACGGTGCATTCCACGTAAATTTCCACCTTATGTGTCGTCTACATTTGATTTCATCTGGATCTATGGGTCCTTTTCCGGCATTTGGCCTGATGTGATAGATCATCTCTACAATGGCTGATTCCCTCAGAGACTGGATGCTTTTCTCTAGGGTAGTCCACTAGGCCAAAAGACTCATAACATCATCCTGGTATGGAAACCTTTCTTTCACAGCTGCCAAGAGCCACTTCCAAAGACTGAGGGACTGTTTCTCTTTTGTAATTGCTTTGTCAATTCCCCCTTCCCTAGCAAGTGATCCCAGCTGCTTGATTTCTCTACCTTCTAGTTCATGACTGTTGGCCCCATTGTCCCAGCATCAGAGCAACAAGGTGATGATGTGCTCCCCTGGTTGATGGGTAGAATCATATTCCGTAGCTCGGTTGAGGTCTGGGGTTAAGAAATCTCATCTTCTTCTTCTTCTTCCTCTGATACACGTGGTAATAATTCCTGGTCAGATGCTTTCCTGGGTGGTGAGTACATTATTTCTTCATCTTGCTTCATGTTTCTTGCCTCTTTTTTGTTTTTACCTTTGCGTACAAGGGCAACCGATATTGGCACAAATTGATCCTCTTGTTTAGGTGCAGTTTTTATCCCTTTCGTTGGAGTGGCTGCAGTATCTGTTGTTGGGGTTTGGGTAGCTGCTGTAGTTATCACTGGGGCTGGTGTAGCTGTTCTGCTTGGACCTGGAGTGGCTTCAGTGTCTGTTGTTGGGGTTTAGGTAGCTGCTGTACATGTCGCTAGGCCTGGTGTACCTTCCGCACTTGGAACTGGAGTAGTTGTGCTGTCTATTGCTTTCCCTCAGATACACGGACATTTTTTTCCTTTTGAAGGTGCTGGATAGTGTTGAACAGGGCTCTGTAAGCATAGGTCAAGCCCCAGCACGTTGCCATGATTTGTCCCTCTCTGGTATGACCAGAATGACAACACACCTCATTTAAGTGTTTTACAAATTTTTCTGGATTTTGCATTTGTTTGGTGGTGAAGTTCCAAAGCACTGGAGGGGCCCCTGGCCTAGGTACTTGCCCATACTATCCCACTGTCGTGGTTTAAGCTGTTAATCACGCAGCCCATTCTCTCACTCACTCCCCTCTCTTTCTTCCCCCCCGCTCCCGGGTGGATGGGGAGGAGAATCAAAAGAATGCAACTCCCACAGGTTGAGATAAGAACAGTTTAGTAACTAAAGTATAACACAAACCACTACTGCTACCACCAACAATGATAATGAGAAGAGAATTACAAGGGAAAAGAATACAACTGCTCACCACCTGATACCAAGCCCAACCATGCAGTGCCCCCCTCTCTTCCGGATCTCTGCTCTTCGTTTTACCACCTTGGGCATGACATGCTGTGTCATGGAATAACTTCTTTGGGCAGTTTGGGTCAGGTGCCCTGTCTCTGCTTCCTCCCGGCTGCCCCTCCTCCCTGGCACAGCATGAAACTCAGAAAGTCCTTGGTCAAACCAAAACATTATCAAGCAGTAACTGAAAACACTGGTGTTATCAGTGCTGTTCCCAGGCCCAAAATCAAAAACACAGCACTGCACCAGCTATCAAGGACAAAAATGACTGCTGCTGCTGAACCCATGACAGTATCTACCCCTTATTCCATACCATTTACATCATGCTCAGATCCCACATTTTCAATATACCATCACATGTATATGTATACATCAACACACGCACAGAGGGATAGAGAGGTCATCCTTTAGTGCATGGACCTATCCCTATAAAGCTGCTGAGTCCATTCGGTCAGTGATGTTGGGCTCCATCTCTTGTAACAGTCTTTCAGAGCAGGGGAGGCTGTGTTCACACTCATGAATAACCTGGGCAATAGTGTCCATTGCTAAGTCCACCCCTTGATCATGAGTCCATCTGTATGCTGCATCTCTGCCCTGATGGCGTGAGGTGTCATGGGCCCACCAGGCTCAAAATAATTCACCATCCCCTTCAGCAGTTTCTGCAGCTTGTTGCTGGGGACTCCATACAGCTGCCTTCCATCTCCAATGCTTCCAAAGCACTGGAGGGGCCCAGGGGACTAGATACTCACCCATACTGTCCCACACACCCTGCCACTCATGACTGTCCAGCTGCAGGGAAAATCTCTTGGTCATCCTACATTGTAGTCTAACCCCAGACAAGGCCCACACCCCACTCTGCTTAACTCTGGGGACCAGACAAAATGGTTGTGGGTAAAACACACTCTGTATGCATGCCACCATGCTGATCCCCATCACAATCAGCAGACAGGTCTCAAGGGTACCCAAAGGCCATTCAAACCCTTCAGAACTCTCAAATGAGGCTGCTGTACTTGTCACTGGGGCTGGTGTAGCTGCTGTGCTTGCTGGCTCTCTCACCAGCAGCTGCTCTTTGTCTGAGTCCTGATCTTCCTCCTCTGCCTTGCTGGGAAGTGCTGCATAGTCTCCTGCATCCTCCCGGGGCTCGGGCTCACAGGGCTCTGCAGGCAGTTGCTAGGGAATGCTCTCGGCTGCCACGGGGCTGGGCTCAGCTACGGGGCTCAGTTTCTCCACCGTCGTCTCCTCCCATTGCTCGGCAACTGCCCATACTATCAGAATGTTGGCCCAATTGTCCTGGCATTGGAGCAACCAGGAGATGATGTGCTCCCCTGGTTGACAGGTAAAATCTTTTCACAAATTCCGTAGCTCGGTTGAGGTCCGAGGTTGAGAAGTCAACTCTTCTTCTGATTCATGTGATGATGACTTCCGATCAGATCCAGTCCCAGGTGGTGACTGCATTGTCTTTGCTTCTTCATCTTGTTCCTCCATCTTTCTTGTCTCTTATTTGCTTTTCCCCTTGCGTACAGGGGCAACTGATATTGGTACCAATTGTTCCTCTGGTTTAGCTGCAGTGATTATCACTGTGGTCAGAGTGGCTGCAGTGTCTGTTGTCGGGGTTTAGGTAGCTGCTGTATATGTTGCTAGGCCTGGTGTACCTTCTGCGCTTGGAACTGGAGTAGTTGTGCTGTCTATTGCTTTCCCTCAGATGCACAGACATTTTTTTCCTTTTGAAGGTGCTGGATAGTGTTGAACAGGGCTCTGTAAGCATAGGCCAAGCCCCAGCACGTTGCCAAGATTTGTCCCAATCTGGTATGACCAGAATGACAACACACCTCATTTAAGTGTTTTACAAATTTTTCTGGATTTTGCATTTGTTTGGTGGTGAAGTTCCAAAGCACTGGAGGGGCCCCTGGCCTAGGTACTTGCCCATACTATCCCACACAACCTGACACTCATGACTGACCAGCTTCAGGGAAACACTCTTGGTCCTCCTACAACATCTTATAACCCTAGACAAGACCCTAACCCAACTCTGCTTAACTTTTCAGATCAGACGAAATGGTCATGGGTAAAACACACTCTGCATGCGTTCCAGCATGGTGATCCTCATCACAATCAGCAGGCAGGTCTCAAGGGTACTTAAAGGCTATTCAGAACCTTCAGAACTCTCAAATGATGCTGTAAACTGTCTGGTAGGGGGTGCTGGGAGCGTACAGGAATGTCTCCTTCGCAGGTTGACCACCCGAGGAGGGGAAAAAAGATGTGTAATTGCTAAACACTTCTATCATTTAACTCCCAAAGTATAGAGGTGGTGACCACACTGGGAATGCAAGCTAGATCAGTTTCATGATCAATGATTCTATTATATCACAAGTCATTACCATAAAGTACAATGAAACAAGAACCTTAGCTCAAGGCCCCCATCTGATAAGCGCTAACACAGCAGATACCGGCTGTAAGTAAGGTACGACTTGCTGAAATTGGGAGATCAGGAGCAACAACTTGCAGAACCAATAAATCAGCATTGTAATGAGTGACTATTAATCTGAAACAATGAATGCTTATCACAAATACAATTAGACACACTCCAGTCAGACCTGTCGTTATTTCAAACCTTCATGCCCCACGATGGGCTGCAAAAGAACTGCCATGGTTTAAGCCCAGTTGGTAACTCAGGACCACGCAGCTGTTCGCTCAGTTTCCCCAGTTCCTCCCCCCTCTCCCAGAGGGATGGGGAGGAGAATTGAAAGAGTGCAACTCCCACGGGTTGAGATAAGAACAGGCCAGTATCTAACGGATAACACAAACCACTACTGCTACCACCAACAATAATAATGATAAGGGAATTAACAAGGGAAGAGAATACAGCCGCTCACCACCTGCTGACCAATACCCACCCCGACCGAGCAGTGATCTAACCCTTCCAGATAACTGCCCCCAGTTTACATAGTGGGCAGGACGTGCTATGGTATGGAATACCTCTTTGGCTAGTTTGGGTCAGGTGCCCTATCTCTGTTTCCTCCTGGCTTCCCCTCCTCCCTGGCAGAGCAGGAGAAATGTCCTTGGTCTGAGTAAATATTACTGAGCAGCAACTAAAAACATCAGTGTTATCAGTGCTATTCCCAGGCCAAAAGTCAAAACCACAGCACTGCAACAGCTACTAAGAAGGAGAGAAATGACTGTTACTGCTTAACCCCGGACACTACTGTTGAGGTGAGCATTGAACTCAAGCTGTTCTACGTTATCCTGGTGTGGTTGAAGAGAGGACTTACAAGACTTACCTACCTAGGGAGCAGACTGGATGGTACTTTTTTCCAAAAGCATCCAATTTTCCAAAGGCAAGAAGTTAGACTCCAAGAGAACATTTTTTTTTTTTTTAACAGTAAGAGCAACTAATCAATATAATAACATCTGGAGATCTGGGACATTTTAGATGCCTCTAAATCAAGATTGTCTATCATTATAAATTTCATTCAGTCGCAAGACAAAGACTAATGTAGAGTTACCTGTTAAACTGTATGATCACTATTGTAGAGCTATAACTGTCATTATTGATGGCACCAATAGGGAATGATTTGTGGATTTGTCATTGTGTTGTAAGCCAGTAAGGGAAAGGAAAAATGCTACTTGAGGTAGAGAGTATTCTACATAATTTTCAAGAATATATGAAGTAAATAAAGTAACAGTCTGTCTTTTTCTATCAATTTCATATCCAGAGCTTTTGTTTCCTATAAATGTGGATAAAGAGTATTAGTAATACTAAATTATTTGCTGGATGCTTTAAAATACTTAGCTTAAAAACATCATCTTAGCTACAGCTGCAACCAATATGCATGAGCTCTTACTATTTCTGTGAGCTGTTTTTCTGGTAACAAGTTAATGCTGCTCAGTTTCTGTGGAAAAAACTCCTAAATGTGGCAGAAAAAGCATAAAGATAATGATACCAACTTTTATCCACCTCTGGTGGAAACCTGTCTGTTACCTGGGTAATATATTTAGTTTTTTTAAGCTTTCACTGGTAAACATAAAGAAAAATAGAGTTTATTTAAGATCCAATTAAAGCAGCAACAACAAAAAATCAATATTCATACTGAAAAGGGGGAAAGGAAGAGCTGTATTTAAAATATTCGTATATATTCCTTTTTCCCCAACATTAATCATTATTTGAAATTCTTTAAGCCAGGAAGAATTATCTGACTCAGAGTCACAATGATGAATTTGCCTATATTTATTCAGGGAACAATTTAGTGATGCAGCAATACCAGATGAAGTCATGCAGGAAAAGAGCAATGAAAGTTCATCTCACAAGAACAAGTTATTGCAGCAATCAGTTCACAAGCCTTCTAATGATTTTCAATCATACAGAGTTTTCAGAAGTAGTTGTTAGTAAAGGATTAGGCCCTACACTAAGAATATAACATAACATAACACAACAGAACATAACATCATGATAATGTAATTCCATTTTCCTTTAATCACTTAGTTTATTTTAAAGTTAAGCCTGGTTAATGGTTAGGGGTGGGAATGGCAGAGAGAAGTGGATGGGACTGGGGTAGGACTGCTCGCAGGGCTGGTCCTTATTTTAACCTGTTCTGTGGGCATGTGTCACTGGAGTATTAGAAACTGTAACTAAACCACTTCGACTGGGTACCAGTTTATAGGGCTGCCCTTCTGCTTATTGTACAATCATGTAAGTACTTTTTTCCCTAAAAGGGTGATCAGACATTGGAACAGGCTGCCCAGAGAAGTGGTGGAATCACCTGGAGGTATTAAAAAAACATGTGGATGAAGCCCTTCGTGACATGGTTTACTTGCAGACTTGGCAGTGCTAGGGGAATTGCTGTACTTGATGATCTTAAAGGTCTTTTCCTACCTCATTGATTCGATGATTCCATGATTCTATGTTGCCATAGCTGCCACATAAACACAACAGCAGTGTTTGTCTTTCCCTCCCAAATGCTGTCCAAGAGAATGATTCGCCATCAGCTGGAACATGTGGTCCCCGAGGTACTTCTGGACTTGTGCCCTGGGTTTTCCTGGCATATGAACTTCTTGATCTCTTTAGAGATATCGCAGCAGCTTATATACAAAACATTCCACAGTTTCAGAAAAGTGCTCTAATCTAGCTTTCCTGCATTTCAGATCAAACACATTCAGCTTTGAAGCATGGGTATAATTCATTTACTTGCTGACAGATAATGAAAATGATGCAGATATTATTACTGGAACACTTGCTCAAGAACCAGTACTTTTTTTTTTTTTTTTTAGTGTATTTACTTGCTTGAAAGCATGCATGATTTTCCACTTAGATTATCAGTTCTTAAGGACCATGTTGAATCAAAGAAGATAGTTTGTTTTTATTAAGCTACAAGTAAACATAGACACATTTAGAAATTATCTTTTAGAAAGGATTAAAAATATGTGCACCATTTTATGAATCCAAACCAAATTCTAATTCAATCTTGGAAGCAGAAAGCCAGTAATAAAAGATGGAATAAATCAGAAATATCAGCCTCTCCAAATGCTGACTTGGCCACTGTTCCTATCATAATCAAGGATCTTAAATTAAGAATGTGGCTGTTTCTCCAAAATAATTGTTTTAAACTTCTATGAGATTATTATTATTATTAGCGGTATTGGGATTAGAATTAATACTAATGTTAGTGTGCTAATATTAATTTTAGCTGAATAAGTACTCCATACTATGCTACTTATTTAAATGGTTCTAGGACCATTCATTGGTCAGCTGGCAGGCCTGAACAGCATAGAATAGTTCTGGTGTCCTCAACATAAAAAGGACATGAAACTGTTGGAACAAGTCCAGAGGAGAGCCATGAGGATGATCAGGGATCTGGAGCACCTCTCATATGAAGATAGGATGAGAAAGTTGGGGCTGTTCAGCGTGGAGAAGAGAAGACAACGTGGAGACCTCATAGCAGCCTTCCAATATCTGAAGGGGGCCTATAGGGATGCTGGGGATGGACTCTTCATGAGGGACTGTAATGAGAGGACAAGGGGTAACGGGTTCAAACTTAAACAGGGGAAGTTTAGATTGGATACGAGGAAGAAATTCTTTACTGTGGGGGTGATGGGGCACTGGAGTGGGTTGCCCAGGGAGATTGTGGATTCTTCATTGCTGGCGGTGTTTGGGGATGGGTTGGACAGAGCCTTGGGTGACATGGTTTAGCGGGAGGTGTCCCTGCCCCTGGCAGGGGGGTTGGAACTAGATGATCTTAAGTTCCTTTCCAACCCTAACTATTCTATGATTCTAGATTTCTATGCCCCCATTACTATATTTACTTAACCTCTGAGACAAGGGTAGCAGCACACAAACTGCCTTCTGGGAATGGTGCCTTGCTATTCACAAATAATGTCTTTACATTTATTAGGGAAGTGTAGTTTGGTACCAAACCCTGCAAAGAATATTTGTAGTGATCAAACACCATATGCAAACATGATTGACAGAGCAGTTCCAGCACCAATGGACATCTTCTGCTATTGCTTCATTTCCAGGGGCCAAAGTAGACTTAGGGTATTTCAAAACTGAAACTGAAGGACCCTTTGGACTACTGGTAATTCAGATGCTAGCATGGCAAACAGAGTGGGACGTAAAAATTTTCCCTCAGCAATGAACAAAGAGCAGTCCTGCTACCTCAGACTCCTCTGAAGCATCAGCACATGAGGTTCTGTAAGATCACCTGATGGTGTCATGATGGTGTCACTGCCTAGGGGTGACCAGACTGATTAGTGAACTTTTTGGTTAACGCAACCTCAATTTTTTAGACCAGAACTGGAGATGAGGAACTGGTAGCAATTGATGAAGAGTCACTTTCTTGGGGGAAGTTCCATGTTTCTTTGAAATTCCTCTTCAAGAATGCAATCGTACAGCTAGAAATACAGAATGTGCTCTCAGGGATGATTTTCTATCAGTCCTGCTGTATCACACCTCTGGATATTCAGGTTTTGTTGTGGGTGGAGGAAAACTAATCACCATTTTTCACTATTTTGCTACTGGAAGGCCCTCAACAATGTGGATTCAATGGATCACTCAAAGTGTTCTTTGACAGGATATATTCCTATTGATGTCTCATGTTCTTTTCTCTTTTTTTTAGTTTCTTTTTTCATTGAAAGAATATGGAGAAATTTGTGAGTCTGATCTTACACAATAATATTACCAAAAAAAAAAAAAAAAAAAGAAAAGAAAAAAAGGCAAAAAAGAAACCCCTCTAACTGTTGAAGAAATATACTTAATTCTAAAGAAATCACATCTTCTTCTCCTGCAAACCAATGGTAAATGAATGAGTTCAAAGTTTCACAGAACTAGGTCTTTCTTTTTCATCACCTAAGAAGATAGTGTAATAAAAACAGATAACTGTTGGGTTAAATCAAAAAATATTAAACCTTGAAATAAATCTTACGTTAGACAAACATTTGAAAGTAAGATATTAAAATGAAGAGCATTAAAGATTAACAGATTTTCAGACCAGAAGACACTCACTCAAGAGTTTTGAATTTTCTTACAGACAATGAGGATAGGAGCTAGTTAAGCAAAAATTACTTTAAAGGTAGTGAAGTAGACAGCTATAATGATTAAAATAACCACCAAATTTGTCATGGATCATGACTTTAAAAGGGATAGTAGCTCATAAATGCTTGTTCTCTCTTAAATAGGGTACTAAAATGCTTTTGTAGGGCAAATGCCCAGTGCATAGGTCTGCCAATTTTTGTACAAGTTAGCTGAATGTTTGTACCAGATATTAGCCTTGTCACCTCCATGGAATTTCCTGGGATGAGATCAATCCATCAAAATCAGCAGTATTTAGAGCCTTATGTCTTATTACTTATTGCAACCTGCTGTAATGCAGTATAACATTCTTACTTCTAAAGAAACAAACAGATACATCTTTTTTTGTACTGACTACCTATGCACTATTTATACATGTACTGTTATTCCTGTTTCTGAGTGCATTGAATCCACATCACAGCTCTTGACAAAGTCTGTGAAAATTTCTTGAACCATCTTCAGAAATTGAAATGCAAATATTCATTGTGGCTCCAATGAGTTTTCAAAGTTAAACACTGTGGATTTCAGAACTGGGATCTAGAAGACTACAGCCAATGGCTGTAACAGTTACTTTTAATTGGAAAAAAATATTTGATACATGACTTTATTCTTTCCCTGATTGCTATCAATCCTGTACTCTCAATGAGGTGAAGATTCCATTAGGAACGCAGTGTGCAGTTATTTTGAGAGTGACCTCCACTATTTTTGAAGTACAGGCTCATTTCAGAAAATAGGTAACGTTCCTTGTGTCACCAGTTAAGGAAACAGAACTTTAGTTTTGTCTGATCTTTGTGAGCACTCAGTGCTTCCACCTAAAGTATTAGCAAATGCAGTGACTAGAATAAGTGCCAAAATCTTTCTCTCCTGAAGTGGCTTTCTTATATTTAGCACTCTGTCAGACATTAACAGGAGCATGAACATATGACCTCGTAATACATATACACAAAGCAGGTACTTCTGAGTATGAAATAGAGGATATAAGGGAACTGAGTTGCTAATTATGATCCTACCATTAGCTCAATTCCTCATGTCATATATCTGCTTTGTTTAAGTGCAGAAAATTGGGTGGGTTTAGGTTGTACTCTTGTTACTGAGCACAATGTTACTCTTATAGTGTATGAGGCATCAGGCTTGACTTCAAGAAAAGAAACTATACTACTGTGCTTCAGAGCTAGATGTTCCCCATAGCTCAGGCCTCACATTCAGCCTTCCTTGTCCTGCATGACTCTACACCACCACTGCAGGGGATATGGAGCAACGCAACAACGATCAATGTGATCAAACGCTGAACAATTTATTGTGCGCAAGTGTCCTTTTTATAGAAAAGTTTCAGAACACTAGAACATTCTACAACATCTGATTGGCTAGTACCTCCAGGGCAGATACTAGCAACAGTTCAGCGATTGGTGGCGACTCCTGAAGTTTTTCTTCATGTCAGCAAGTGGGCATCCCCTTCCAGCAACTTCTGCCAACTTCTGGAAAGGCGTCCTCTAGTAACCCCTCCAGCAGCTTCTGGTACCTACTGCTCACTTCTCGAGTGAAGCTAAGTCAAAGGCTGGATTGCTCACATATCCGTTAACTGAAAGGAATGCTTCCACAATACCCTCTTCTTGTTTTTGAGCAATCCAGATTTGACCCAGCACTCTGTTTACAAATTTCTTCAGTATAGTAATTACAATGGTGCATGCAAGCAAAAATAGTAACACAATACCTAAAACTTTCAAAGCAATAATTACCCAACTTTGAATCCAAGCCCCTATTCCCCATCCTGAAAAAATGTTGCGGAGCCAGTCATCTAATGGATTTATATCTTGCTGGATTTTTTGAGAGTGTTCCTTCAGATAGGTCAATTTTTTGTGAATGCTCTTACTGTGATCAGACAGGTTCACACAACACATACCTTCAAAGTCCTCACAACCATGACCCTGTGCCAACAGCAAAAAGTCAATGGCTGCGCGGTTTTGCAGCAGGGAGTGTAGCAAGCTATTTTGATCCATTAATAATTCTTCGAGAACAGCCGTAGTTGCATTAGCCTGCTTTTCCGCCCAACAGGCTAGCTGGGCTACTGTTCTTAGGGCATTTCCTGCAGCCGCTCCAGGGACAAATACTGACAGGGCTACCCAAGCAGCTCTGCTCAGTAATTGAACATTGTCATTACAATCAGGAGTGAATCCTATTGATCGCTTAGATCTAGAGTGGAGAATATGGCTAAGATTACGCAATTCTGTAAACTTTGGTGCAAAAATAGTCAGTGAGCCCAAATAGCATGGCCCTCCAACAATGTCTTTTGGTATTCCTTGCCATGCTCTATCCCCACAGATTAAAAAGACATCTGGTGGTAGGGCCTTAGCAGATTTGTTATTCCAAAGGAGGAGCACTGACCCAGGTTGGTGAGTAACTCCGTATGCCTTAAAGGTTGTCACATTTCCATCCGTATCGTTTATCCCACAGTATTCCCCAGCATACCAATAGGCGCTATCTTTGGGCGAAACATCGGGTGAGTTTATCGGACATGGCCAGCCTGCATATTTAGATCCAAACATTATGCAGGTCTGTGTCCAGTTTTGTGATCTATTCCCAATTGCTTGCGACGCCATTAAATTTAATTCTTGTGGATCCCAAGGGAGTGTCCTATTCAACCCAGATAGCAATTTTGCTGAGCAATCCGCAACATTTGTTGACTTACTGCAGTTGTTGGTCGAAAAAGCCTTAAAGCTGTTCTCATTATACCCAGGTATTCCTATTAAACATGTTTGAAATGGATCTATAGCCGATGCCATAGCAAGACAGAATTCTGACACCCCACTCTCATTGGCCCATGTCACCCACAAATTTTTTCTAGGATTAATTTTGTGTAGCAGAGATACAGAACTATATACAAACAGCAAAATTAACAGCTTAACCACTAACAGGTTCTTAATCATCACTGACATCTTCCGGTGCAGACAAGATGTTTTCTGCTGAGTCTCGCCAGGGCTGTATCCAACAAGCCGGTATCCACCGAATGCCTTGACCTGTAAGCAAACACATATAACCTCTTCCTGTTAGCTTAACTTCTGCGGGTCCTTTCCATTGACCCGTGGCCAAGTCTTTATATTGTCCCAAAATCTTTTGGTAAGGTTTTTCTGATAATCCTGATTGCATTGCCGAGCTATGAATGACCATAGGTGGGTCAGCTCTGTCTTCTGTTAATCGTAAATAATTAGCCACATATATTGCCTTTGCCAATCGTTCTACAGGAGGGAGTGCTTCTTCCCCCTTTTGTTTTAAAAGGAGGCTCCTTACGATTTGGTGAGCACATTCAACAATAGCTTGGCCGGTTGGGGAGTGAGCAATACCTGTAATATGTTTGATTCCCCAAATACTGTAAAAATGAGCCATAGATTGGGAGACATAAGCAGGACCATTATCAGTTTTGATAGATTTTGGAGCTCCCAAAACGGCAAAGCACATGTACAAATGACGATGAACATGCTTTGCTGTTTCCCCTGTTTGAGCAGTTGCCCATAACGCCATGGAGAAGGTGTCAATACAGACATGAATAAATTTTTGCCGGCCAAATTCAGAAAAATGTGTGACATCCATTTGCCATAATTGAAGTGGTTGCAAGCCTCTAGGATTAATGCCTAGTCCGAGGCCAAAACCAATTTTTTTGGCAAGAGGGACAGGGTTATACTATTCTTTGAGCATCCGTAACAGGAGAATAGCAAATTGTCTGGCAAGCATTTTCGCTGATTGGTGGAGAAGTGAGTGAGATTCTCGGGCTTGGGCAAAGCTATTAACAGGTGGCCCAGCCCAGGCAGGAGAAACTAAGAGGCCTGCTTGGTTGTTTCCAATTAAGAGACCATGCATGAATTGATGACTGCGAATATGTGTGATAAAATAGGGATGAGTACGAGTTTGCAAGATTCGTAGCACTTTTACTAGAAGACTATATAACCAGTTGTTAATTTCCTTTAAGATAGAACCTTCGATTCTATGAATAGTACCTACCACATATAAGGAATCAGAAACAACATTGAGAGGTGAATTATCCCAGTTTTTGAAGGCCCAAATAGCAGCTTGGAGTTCTAAAGTCTGCAAGGAATCTATCAGAGTTCCAGGAATGAAAAGTTTTTGCCATTGCTGCTCATGATGCCAGACACAGGCTGCCAAGCGCGATCGCTTCCCTGCATCTGTAAAAACTGTAATACCCATAACTGGCGTTTCAGATCGTTTCTGGAATGTTTCAAAATGCTGATTGCGCAACAAGGGCAATAGCCTATAGGGAGGGTAGACGTTACTGATTTCTCCATTGTACTGGGTCAATGCGCTTTGAAATGGAAGAGAAACCCGCATTAACCATTCTAAATATTCCTGAACCAATGGTAAGATAATTTTGTAGGGTTCTCTGCCTGTAATATTGATGATTCTATGTCTGCCTTTCATGATTAGCTGTGATAATATCTTGGGTTTTGTGACAATCATTTTCTGTGGCGTTATCGGAGAAAAAATCCACTCCAATATTCTAAGATTGGCAGATGCAGTATTGTCCCACTGTGTGATTATGGCAAAGGGATACAGACGCTGGCTGTCAGAATTTATGATCATTAATGTAACTTGAAGTGTTAATATAATTCACTGAGCATGGTTCTTATAGATTTTTTCCATAATAACACTTAGCGCCTTCTCCTGCACAGGACCCAATGTGTGAGCCTCATTAGCTTTAGTGGAAGTACCCAGTAACTGGACTAATGGCTTCAGATCATCATTAGTAATGCCGGAGATATATCTAACCCATTGAATATCTCCGACCAATTTTTGGACATCGTTTAATGTTTTTATCTCAGCCACAATTTTCAGTTTTTGGGGTTGCATAGCACTGTTGGAAATAACCCATCCCAAGTATTTCCATGGTGAAGACTTTTACACCTTTTCTGGGGCAATTTGTAAACCCCGAGATTCCAAATCCAACTTTAAATACATAAAAATTTCATCTTTGTCCAGCTGTTCACCGCAAATTAATATATCATCCATATAATGGTAAACAATAAGTTGGGGAAACCTCTGTCTAAAGGGAATCAATGCCCAGGCCACAAAGTGTTGGCAGATAGTAGGAGAATTTTTCATACCCTGGGGTAACACTATCCAGTGATATCTCTTAGCTGGTTCTGCATTATTTATGGATGGCACAGAAAAAGCAAATTTTTTTGCGTCCTGTGGGTGCAAGGGAATGGAAAAGAAACAGTCTTTTAAGTCAATAATAAAAATTTCCTAATGTTTGGGTAACATTGTGGGTGATGGTAGTCCAGGCTGTAAGGACCCCATGTCTTCCATGACATTATTGATTGCTCGCAAATCATGTAGTAGCCTCCATTTTCCACTCTTTTTAGGGATAGTGAAAATTGGAGTATTCCACGGGCTAGTAGACGGAACAAGGTGATTTGCATTTAATTGCTCTTGTACCAATTCCTGGATTTTTCGCAGCTGATCTTCCTTGAGCGGCCATTGATCCACCCAAACAGGATCTGAAGTTTTCCAAGTTAGTTTGAGTATTGGCTGCTCTGCAATGGCCACCGCAGAAAAGGCTGTGTTACTAACTGAGTGTGCATTTGGTTGAGAATATCTCGCCCTACTAATGTGACAGGAACATTCATTACATATGGTTTTGTAGTTATCTTGGCACTGTCCGGAAAGAGGAAACTTATCAGATCGCGGCTGATTAAGGTGGACTGGGTTCCCCCAATCCCAGAAATTCCTGTTTGAGCAGGCATGACAGGCCATTGCGAAGGCCAGTGCTCTTTCGAAATAATTGTGACGTCAGCGCCAGTATCAATCAACATTTTTATAGACTTCTGCTCTCCGAATTTAGTTTTTATGGTAACAATACATTCAGGTTTAGCCTTAGCGATATTGAGTGAAAGGAATACTTGCGGTACTCCTGTGGAACCGAATCCACCCTCACCTCTATCCGAGTCTCCCCTTTGTGGATCACAGGGCTGAAATGGAATAAGTTCAGCAATTCGACTACCTTGAGGGATAAGAACAGGCGGAGTTATTGCATAAACCATGATCTTAATTATCCTGCAATAATCTGCATCTATAACCCCTGGTAAAACAAAAATTCCCTGTCGGGATGTTGAAGATCTCCCGAGTAACAAGGCACTAAGCCTATATCCCGAAGGGCCTTTCATGTTACTGTCTATAATATAGACAGAACAATTTTGTAAGGTGGTTTCTATTGCTGTTTCCAAGTCCACTCTGGCACTTCCTGCAGTGGAGGAGCGGACGATATCAAGGCATCCCCCCTATTTTGATTCACCCATGCCCCTTTATTTTTGTCATAGCGTGTGGGGCAGTCGCGCTCGGTTTTTGGCTTCCCGCCCGTCTACAATCCTGGGTGTAGTGGGAACTCATCTTACACACTTTACACCATTTGATATTATTTCTCCTGGGAAGGCGGCATTGAGTTTGAATATGCCCTTCTTTACTACAATTATAGTATTTCTTTTTGGATTTGGCAAGGAAAGGAGAAATTGCCTCTTTTACAGCTGCCGCTACAAAAGTGGCACCTTCCTTCTGAGTTTCTCTTTGTGCCACGCGATTAGCCAGCTCAATCGTATCGGCTACTTCCGATCCATAGGGTAAGGCAGCTAAACTCTGTTTTGTTTTACCACTGGCATTTTCAAAAGCAAGCATTTTAAACGATCTCTCCTTTGTAGGAATGTCTAGATCAGGATGTTTGTCGATCGCAGAATACAATCTGTCTACAAACTGTGAAAATGTTTCCGTGGGACCCTGCTTAATGCTGGTAAAACCAAATTGAGTGGAGCCATCCAGAACAGAAAATAAAGCTTGTAACACTAAATTGCGAGAAAATTGCAAAACTTCATTAGTGAAGTTCACTTGGCGATCAACATGCGCCCATGGCCCTGATCCTCTTAACATCTGTGATTGGACTCCAAAAAGGGGGTCCCCTTGTTGTCTAGGTTTCACTTGTTCAATATCACACAGTCTCTGCCAATTACGTTCAAAGATTAATTTTTGCGATGGTGTCAGCAAAATACTGGCTACCTGGTTAGTATCACGGGGGACCGGGAGATCCGATTGTAGGATATATGTTATGATTTGTCGAGACAATTGAGGGTGTAGCCCGTATTGGGTTACGGCTGCTCGAGCCTTTTCCAATAGTTTCCAATCGATCGCCTCCCACTGGTTGGTGCCCTGTGGTGTAACTGATACTGGAAAGGCTTGAGGAACAAAACTCCCTTCTAGAATAGCATCTCTAATAACCCCTTTCCACCTTTTTGATGCACCACTAGAATCTTGAATAAAGGAATGAAACAAGTTTGGTGGGGGAGTCAGCGCTGAAGCTGCAGGAGCAGGAGAGGCACCAGCTCCCTTGGGCACGAACGACCCCATTCCTTCCTTTTGAGTCACCGCCATAAGTTTCTCTATAACCTCCTGCAATAATTCTTTTGTTGAGTCATTTAGTTCATTCGGTTGTTCTGCTTCTTCTGGGGTAGAAACATTAGTGTCAATGGGGGAACGGTTTGGGGTGGAGGTAAGGGAATATTCTGACACACCAGGCCTATAATCTGTGAATGCCTTCACCTCTCAGTGAGGTTCAATATCGTCAGGATCAGTAACAATATCAGATTTTGATCTCTCCCTACTGGGCATAGATTGAAAACCCATCTTAACAGTCTTTACAATTTTCGGGTGAGTTCTCCCCCTGGTATAATGATCAAAGGGATCCTGATCGGGGTTCTTCAAACCCTTCGTCAGGGGCTTTGTGCGTAATTGGGAGGCAGGTGAGGCTGGAGGCTCAGGCGGAGGCACGGATGGCATTACCGGAGACAAGGCTTTAGCCGCCGAAGCAGCTGCAGCTCTCTCTGATTTCATATCCCGCAAAGTCTCTTGGATAAGCTTCCATAGCGTGGAATATTTTGGGGGCTGACACGCTGCTTTCCCCCCATCAGTTATAGTGTCCCAGAGCTGGACTCCTATCGCCTCCCATGTGGATATTTCAAATGCCATTCCAACCCCGCCAAACAGTCCCTTTTCTTTACTCCACTGGAGTAGCCCTTTAAGTACATCTTCTTCATATTTAATCCCTCTCCTTGAGAGGATGTGTTGGAGGAGATTAAGGACAGCTGCCTCTTCCTTTGTTTAAGCCACCCCCATTCCTCCCCGACTGCCACTTGTCTTTATCGGTGTGGACCCTTTTTCGCAGAGACACTTTTCTTCTGCGGGACGCGTGTCCTTCTTCTATATCGGCAAGATATATCTATATCTTCTATGCCGGCTCCTTTTCGGTCGGCTTCCCACCCGTCAGGTCTGCGCTGATCCTCACCACCGAAGCAGCTCTCAGGAGGCAGATCTGAGGGTCCCTGTTCGGGCGCCACTTGCAGGGGATATGGAACAACGCAACAACAATCAATGTGATCAAACGCTGAACAATTTATTGTGCGCAAGTGTCCTTTTTATAGAAAAGTTTCAGAACACTAGAACATTCTACAACATCTGATTGGCTAGTACCTCCAGGGCAGATACTAGCAACAGTTCAGCGATTGGTGGCGACTCCTGAAGTTTTTCTTCATGTCAGCAAGTGGGCATCCCCTTCCAGCAACTTCTGCCAACTTCTGGAAAGGTGTCCTCTAGTAACCCCTCCAGCAGCTTCTGGTACCTACTGCTCACTTCTCGAGTGAAGCTAAGTCAAAGGCTGGATTGCTCACATGTCCGTTAACTGAAAGGAATGCTTTCACACACCACCCCTTCCCGTTTCAGGGATGCATAGTTTACATATAATCTACCTGACAAAAGACAAGAGATGAGCCAGTTCCTGTTCTAGGCTGTGCTCCGGATGCTGCTGTTGAAGCTAATATTTCTATTTCTGGAAAGTTATATTTTCCATTTGAGATAACTAGAGGAGAATACATTCTGGAACACAATCTCTTCAAGTAAAATCAAACCAGCAACTATTGTGCTCATGGTCACAGCGCTGCTAATACATAGAAGCTGAGGGTGTCCTAGGGTAGCAGAGGAAGGAATCTTACAGAAAGCGTCCAGGCTTGTGAGCATCTCTTACAGTCTGCACTACAACAGATCAGTTGGTGAGATGGAAGGTTAACAAGATTTTTCAATAATTACTAAGAGTCATCGCAGTAGTAGGCAAAAAGTAGTTCCCATAACTTGATAGTTTTGGTCAAAACTCACAGCCCAGGTTGAAAAAAAGACAGAGACATAACATTTTTGGCAATGACTGCCAGAATCCTTTCTAAGAGAGATGATGTTCTCCAAGTTTTTATAATACATTTACTGGCAAAATTAAACGTGGTATTCCCTAAAGGCATATAATCAAAACATTACAGCATAAACATGAACATTCAATGAATGTAGAATCTGGTTTGAAATCCAAAGATTTTGACTAAAAGAAATAATAATGAGAAACTTTAAAACTTACAGAATTTAAACATCGGTCAGTATACCTTCTGTTGTCCTTATTATCTTGTAAATACAGAGGAAAAGCTGTCTCAGTCTGAAATGAATGACATATTTTCAGCTAGATAAGACAAGTAATCAAACCACTGCACATAAAGTATATGTAAAACTTTTTATGATGTTTTAAAAGTACACAAATGTGTAGCAAAATTTAAGTATATAATATTTAAAAAAAGTATTTCACTGCGGAGAAGCATAAGGTTAAACATTCGCAGAATTCTCTAATGAGTACATTGAAATGTCACAAAGAACAAAGACTAATAGAAATTTTGGAAGGTGTGACTGCTCAGTAGCAGTAGAGGCGCTAGAAAGCATGTATTAAATTTATACATTTATATATTTAGATGTCCATAGTTAAATTTAACCTGTGCAACAGGGATATTTGAAATTAAAGCAAAAAATTGTCATGGTTTAAACCCAGTCATCAGCAAAGTCCCACACTCACCCCACCTTCTCCTCTCCCTGGGAGGGATGGGAAACAGAAGTGAAAGAATGTAAAACCCACCTGTTCAGATAAGATCAGCTTAATAACTAAAATAAAGTGCATTATAACACTACTACAACTACACATAACAATAATGGAAATAACAAGGAAGGAAAAATAAAATCAAAAGAGAAAAGCAAAAAAGAAAAAAAAAACCCAATCAATAAGCCCAATTGATCACGACTCACTGACTGATACCCAGTCTGATCCGAGCAATGATTGATCTCTTCTGGATAACTCCGCCACTTTATATACTGGGCATGACGTGCTGTGGTATGGAACACCCCTTTGGCTAGTTCAGATCAGGTGTCCTGTCCCTGCTTCCTCCTGGCTTCTTGCACCCTTCCTCACTGGCAGAGCATGAGACTGAAAAGACATTGATCAGGGCAAGTGCTGCTGAGCAACAGCTAAGCTGTCAGTGTGTTATGGGCATTGTTCTCCTACAAAAGTTGAAACACAGCACTTTTCCAGCTACTAGAAAATTACCCCAGGTGAAACCGGACAAAACTGTAATTTAACCCTCTACCCACTTAATTGCTGAATGTGAAGGGCCTGAACCTTTGATGAAAACTGGTCAAGACCCCTGACATGAGGATGTCCTCCCACATTTTTAAGTTATATTATAGATTTATTCTTCCTTGTTCAATACAATGCCTGTGTAATTGCAAGCGCAGAGCAGGTTATTCTAGCAGACTTACAAGTTTGATGCCGTATATGTTTAACAGAGGCATACAGAATTGGTATATTTCTGATTCCATAAGTCTAATTCATGTCACTTCAAATGTGATCAGATGTCTTACACAGAACACTTTTGTACTCTAACAGGAAATTTTAATAACATAGACCGTGTATGAACTGTTAAAGTTTGTGTATTAACATTTATTTTAATTATAAATCAAATTCACAGAATCATAGGATGGTTTGGGTTGGAAAGGACCTTAAAGATCATCTAGTTCCAATCCCCCTGCCATAGGCAAGGGCCCCTTCGACTAGTCCCGGTTCCTCAAAGTCCTTTCCAACCTGGTTTTGAACACTGCCAGGGATGGAGCAACCAGAACTTCTTTGGGCAGTGGCTCACCATCTCACAGTAAATAATTTCTTCCTAATATCTAATGAATATCTAATAAATATCTATTCTCTTTCAGTTTAAAGCCATTACCTAGCGATAGTGACACATAGTGATAGTGTCCTATCACTACACTCACTTCTACAGGGTCCTTCCCCATCTTTCCTGTAGGCCTCCTTTAAGTGCTGGAATGCTGCTCTAAGGCCTCCCCAGAGGCTTCTCTTCTCTAGGCTAAACAATATCAACTTTCTCAGCCTGCTCTACTATGGGAGGTGTTCCAGTGTCCTTGATCATCTTCATGGCCCTCCCCTTGACCCGCTTGAGCTGGTCCTTGTGTTTCTTATACTGGGAGCCCAAAAGCTGAATATAGTACTCAAGGTGGGGGGCTCACCAGAGCAGAGTACAAGCGGAGACTCACCTTCCATGACTAGCTGGCCACTCCTGATGCAGCCCAAGATACGGCTGGCTTTCTGGGCTGGCTCGTATTCAGTTTTTCATCCATTAATGCCCTGAAGTCCTTCTCCTCCAGGCCATTTTCAATCACCAAGACTGTATCCATGTTTGGGATTACCCAGACCCAGATACAGAACCTTGCACTTGGCCTTGTTGAACTTCATGAGGTCTGCAGTGTGGCACACTTCTCCAGCCTGCAAGATCCCTCTGCATAGCATCCCTTCTCTCTGGAGTATCAATAACAACATTCAGCTTGGTGTCATTAGCAAACTTGTCGAGGGTGTTCTCAATATCACTGCCCATGTCCCTAGCAAAAATGTTAAATAAAACTGGTCCCAGTACAAACCCTTTTGGGACACCGCTTGTTGTTGGCCTCCAAGATTGAGCCATTGACAGCAAACCATCTAGCCAACTCCTTGTCTGCGAAGTGATCCGCCTGTCAAATCCACGCCTCTGCATTTTAGAGACATGGGACATGGGACAGTGTGCCATTTTTGGCTGGAATAGTTAATTTTCTTCATAGTAGCTGATACAGCTCTATGTCTTGGATCTGTGATTGAAACAGTGTTGATAGCTCAGGAATGCTTTTGCTATTGCTGAGCAGTGATTGCACAGAGTCAAGGCCTTCTCTGCTTCTCACACCCTGCCACCAGTGAGAAGGCTGGGGGTGCACAAGGAGTTGGGGGGGACACAGCTGGGACAGCTGACCCCAACTAACCCAAGAGATATTCCATATCAAATGATATCATGCTCAGCATATATAGAGCTGGGGGAAGGAAAATGAAAGGGGGGATGTTTAGAGTAATGGTGGTTTTCTTCCCAAGGAACCCATACATGTGATGAAGTCCTGCTTTCCTGTAATTGGTTGAATACCTGCTGGCTAATGGGAAGGAGCAAATTAATCCCTTGTTTTGTTTTGCTTTGCTTGTGTGAGTGTTTTTTGCTTTACCTATTAAAATGTCTTTATCTCAGCCCATGAGTTTTCTCACTGTTACCATCTGAGTCTCTCCCACACCTCACTGCAGGTGAGCGAGTGGGTGTGTGGGGCTGAGCTTCCGCTGAGCGTTAAACCATGAAAGACAATATTAAATGCTTTGCACAAGTCCAGATTTTTTATATCAATTGTTCTTCTCTTATCTTCTAATACTGTAACCATGTCATAGAAAGCCACCAAGTTTGTCAAGAATGATTTGTCCTTAGTGAGGTTGCGCTGGCTGTCACCTTTTTTGCACAGGTGATTTTCACAATTTATTATTTGAATCATAAATAACATGTTTATGACATAGTCTTGTACAACTTTTTACTCTTAAATTACAAATCATTGTCTTATGTTTAATTCTGAAACTACTGAAAGCAATAATAATTGTGAGAGGACTCGTAATAGAAATTGCACTGTACAAAAATGCTGCCCACAAAAGAACAAGTTCTTCTTTTCCCCTATGTTGTTTCTAATTTTTTTCTTCCAAATTATTTGCCATTTTATTATGGTACTTGTAAGATTTCAGAGTTATTTTCTTTGCCATGATGCATTGTTCTTGAAGATACATTCAGTGACTTCTTAGTTTTCCACAGCCTTCTTTAAAAAAGTTAGAATTCAAAAATTAAATGAAGATTAAATGCGTCACGGTTTTAAGCCCAGCCGTAACTCAGAAAACCACATAGTCTCTCTCTCATTCCCCTGCTTTTCCTTCCCCACTCCCAGAGGGATAGGGAGGAGAACGAAAAGAATGCAACTCCCATGGGCTGAGGTAAGAACAGGCCAGTAACTAAGGGATAACACAAACCACTAGCGCTACCACCAATAATAATAATGATAAGGGAAATAATAAGGGAAAAGAATACAACCGCTCACCACTGTCATGGGTTCAGCAGCAGCAGTCATTTTTCTCCTTCTTGGTAGCTGGTGCAGCGCTGTGTTTTTGATTTTGGGCCTGGGAACAGCACTGATAACACCAGTGTTTCGGTTACTGCTTAGTGATATTTTGGTCTGGCCAAGGACTTTCTGAGTTTCATGCTCTGCCAGGGAGGAGGAGAGCTGGGAGGAAGCAGAGACAGGACACCTGACCCAAACTGACCAAAGAGGTTATTCCATACCACAGCACGTCATGCCCAGGATTGGAAGAGCTGGGAGCAGAGACCCAGAAGGGTGGGGGTGCACTGCGTGGTCGGGCTTGGTTTTAGGTGGTGAGAAATTGTATTCTTTCCTTGTATTTCTCTTGTCATTATTATTATTGGTGGTAGCAGTAGTGATTTGTGTTATACCTTAGTTACTAAAGTGTTCTTATCTCAACCTGTGGGAGTTGCATTCTTTTCGATTCTCCTTCCCATCCCTCTGGGAGCGGGGGTAAGAAAGAGGGGGGAGTGAGAGAGCGAAACTGTGTGGCTGACTGGACTTAAACATGACAACCACCTGCTGACCGATACCCACCCCGACCGAGCAGTGATCTAGCCCTTCTGGGTAGCTGCACCCAGTTTATATAGCGGGCGTGACGTGCTGTGGTATGGAATACCTCTTTGGTTAGTTTGGGTCAGGTGGCCTGTCTCTGCTTCTCCTGGCTTCCCCTCCTCCCTGGCAGAGCATGAGACTCAGAAAGTCCTTGGTCAGAGTAAACATTACTGAGAAGCAACTGAAAACATTGGTGTTACCACCAGTGCTGTTCTCAGGCGGCAAGTCAAAACCACAGCACTGCAGCAGCTACTAAGAAAGAGAAAAATGACTGCTACTGCTGAACCCAGGAGAAAATATCAACCAAACCAACAATCCTGAAGCTCAGTGACCCAATTACAAAATATACAGCTACTAATCTCCAGAATGGATACGTACACTTGAACTGAATCCCCTTGACAGGTGACAGTTGTATTTTGCCTCTTAATGTACCATCTGTCATTAACTCCTCTCTAACCCCAAACTGCTGTTTCTCGTGGTTACTTTGCTTGGCAATGATCTACTCTAAGAGCAAGGTAGGTAATCATCGGAGAAGATGTTCATCCTATGTGTTCGAGGAGCTAAAGGGAAATTACTATTAAAGAGATTCTAAGTATTGCAGCCAATTATCTACATGGGTAATTCCTATAGAAAGGAAGTTCTCACTTTTCAGGAGAAACCACAACAGAATGACAACAGGAAAACTGGACTCTTAACAAAGTGAAAAAAGAAAGAGTTGAGCGATAAACACATCTTGCTTATTACTTTTTTTTTTCTATGTTTTTCCTCTTCTCCTTCTTGCTCTCCTTTTCTTCTTCCCTTCTCCTCTTCCTCCTACTTTTCTTTCTTCTCCTGGCCTCTAAAATTATAGTAGACACTTAAGTACATTGGACCCTTTTCAATAGGATGAAGATAAAATGTAAATATTATTTATTTGTAGCATGAAAACTAGAGAACAATGACGTATGCCTTTAAAGCTATATGAAGTAATGAAACTATACTGCACCACTAATATTATTTTTAAAATTAGAAAGGCCTTTTTGTCTCTTATTCAGGTGATCTTTTTTTCCTTTGGCCAGGTGGTATCCTGAGTTTGAGTTTTGTGTGTATTTTATATCAGGTTACTGTTTCTGAGGCCATAACTCAGACAACTCAGCCATTAGAAAGATTTGCCATCATGCATGACTTTCAGAGGAATCTCTTCATATTTGCCCATTTTTCAGCTTCTGTGCTTTTATATCTAATCTCTCCCTTCAGGTCTTCAGGAAGTCCAGATGGATTTTTCACCTACACCATTTTATTCCCTGTCTACTTCCTTACCATTAACTGAAATGCAGTTTTTTCCATTTTGTCAGCATTTGTGGGGTTGGGGTTTGTTTTGGTTTGGTTTGGTTTTTCTTTTGGTGGTGGTTGTTATTATTTAATATGTTTTAGTTTGCTTTGATTTGGTTTGGTATAACAAAGGTATTTTCTCTTCAACTTGACATTCAGTTATGAGCCTTTGAACCAGCAAGGGATGAAATTCACTCCTTTCTTGTCATTATTCTGCTTTTCCTGGTTTAAGTGACTTTTGACTGAAACTTAAATTCTCTACCAGTCTCTACACTAAAATACGTACCCTCTCTCCCCCCCCTCAAAAAAAAAAGTAATAAAACTTTGGAAGAAACAAATCAAAACCACCCCACCCTGTCATGAAACAAACACATAAATTGCATGAGTGGTTAATTATAGGCCTATGGTTTAGCTCAGTCACAATGGCTACTAACCACCACTGATGAGAAAACAGACATGTGGCCATGGGATAGCTGATATCCAAACATATACACAGTAGAGTATAGAAAAACTACCATCACCATGAATGGTATCACTATTAACAGAGCTCCGGAAAAGTTGTTCTGCAAGTAGTTGGACTATCAATAGAATTTTATTGGGTCTGGTCTTTTTCCTGCTGTTTTAAATGATGAAGTAGTCTAGTTAGGTACTAATTCCAATTCTCATTATTATACAATGTGATAAAATTTTTCCTCCCCTAAATGTGGTGTCTAGATGCTGGAAGATATTTTACCCATCAAGGAAAAGGCTAAATGAGTGACAAAAATTGCATACTTCGCTTAGTGAATGACTAAGAGATGGAAGGTAAATGAAAACGGTCCTTGATGGAACTTATTTAGCAGATTTATCCTTCAACTAAAACTAATGCTGAAAAAAGTAATTCTTTTAAGTACGGACACCTTTGTCTGTTAGAAAGCAAGTCATTATTCCGTATTACTCTTATTACATCTATCCATCCTGCTTTAATGCAAAAGTCACACAGGCAAGACTGTCAAGTGCAGTTCAGATTTTTTTATTGGTTTTGATAGCCTCTAAAAGTCAGTTCTAATTTTAGAATTCAAAGTTAACAGTGACCTTTCATTGCAAGCATTTTTGAATGCAATGAGCACATATATTAATATTAATCCCAGGTTAGCTCTTATGTGAATTCCTCCTACTGACATTTGCAGCAACCCAACAACTATGACCTTATTTTAAGGTTTAAAAAAACCCTCTTCAGTTTCCTTATTAATGATTAGAACTAAAACAAAATGAAAATAAGAACTTTTTTTCATATATATTTTATTTTGTAAAGATTCAGTGAGGTACAAAATGAAAAAAGTACTTTCTATAACACAAATGCTGTGATGTTCTTTTGTAAGCGTCATCCTCAGCTACAGGGTCAAATAATGCAAAAAATTGATTCATCAATATATTCATGAATAACATTGACAAGATCATCTGACTTACTTCTTGAGGTCATGTTATTTACAGTTTATAAATCGCTTGGTTAATCACTTGGAATTAGTTAACATGTGCACAATTCTCAAGTCTTTCATTTCTACAATTTTCTTGCTACAATTATGACTTTCATGAGAATGCATATGTTCTTTGTTTATTCTTATTTACTATTTTTCCGATGCAAATGGCTATGTTTCATCTGTAATGAAGTAGAAATTTTAATTCATAGTCTTTCTGCTGAGAATGCAAACTAGATAAAACATATGGGAAATTAAATAACCAGCTGCTTTCCTGAGTTTTCTGTCAAGAACTTGGCTAAAGGAGACTCGGCTGAGCATAACAGCAAGCTTAACATGACTTTGGGTTATGTTTTTCTTTGTGCCTGATACTCCCTTCACGTTTCTTAAGTATCTCTATCATGAAGGACACTACTGTGACTGTAGCAACATCAGGAAAATCAGTGACATCATGATGCTCTTGAAAAAAACTTTAAATAAAATGGTTGTTTAATCTCTTTTAGCATGGAACCATTTAAAATGTAAGCAGAAGGTGGAAGTCCTCACACTTGGAAATGAGCAAAGACACGCTTGATGCTTGGTTTGGACTTGTTTTCAAAGCATTTTTATAGGCTTTCTGTAATCTGACTGTTTTGTAAGATGTGATTTAACAAAATAAGATTCATCTCCATGTATCTCAGGAATGAGCATAGATCATATGTTGAACTTCGAAGGCTGTATGATTGTAGCCAATACTGAATTACTAACATAACAAAAGAAAAAAAAACCGTGAGGATAAGTTTGTTATTATATGTGATTGTACAATACCTAAGTCAGATTATTAATAACACCATTTTTTTCACAAATCTAGGAATAAAAAACACTATCTAGAAGGAAGAATCTCCTCTGTAGCCATTTAGGTACCATGTCATCATGATTGTTATTTACCCTCCCTGATGATGAATCTCTAAATTCTGCTAAAAAAAATATTCATTTTGTGGATACAGGCAGGCAGGGGCGTTGTGTCTCATAAGGGATTAAGCATTTATAATGACTAAGCAAGCATAAAAGGGAGTCATCAACTGACTCCTGCAGTAGATGAGGACATCAATGACTTTTTGTTGAGACAGAGAGAGATATAAGATATTCTTTCTACTTTGGCTTCACAGGAAACACATGAAGGAATATTCAGATATAAGGAGAAGAGGAAAGGGTTAAATTTTAATTAACTCCAAAATTAGGTCTGGATTTAAATTTAGTGTCATACAATAAAGCCTCCAGTGTGAAATAAAGATTGGAGCTTTGAACTGTTTCAATCAGGTTGTTTATAGAAGCTTATGGAGAAAAAGAAATCTTGCGTCTCTCAATAATGTTTACAAGAATATTTAGGAAATTTTCCTTTCATTTCTATTCAGTCACTCCTTTAAACTTTTCAGACATATTGCCTACTTTTTATGTAGTCCATAAATATTTTTGTTTGCTATTAGACTAGTTTTGAGAATGGTTTTAGTGTGAGGAAATCTGAAAGCATTTAATCCTTTTTGGGATGGCTATTCCACAAACAAAAGCTTCTGGATGCCTTTGCCGGGACCACCAATCCATCATATATTCTCCCAGGTATTTAAGTAGTGAGAAGGATTATACCTTGCTGCCTGAGCTGTTTTGCACCTTGCTGTGTGGGCTTTTCTGTGATTTGGAAACAGAAGCACCTGTGAGGAAGATGTATCCTCTAGTCTCCATTAGACACAAATCTCTCCGTCGTGTGGCAAAATAGTGGGCAACATGCCTGAAGCTTGAGTGTCCCAAGGGACATGTAACAACTCAAAATAATAGCTTTATTAAATAAATTAGGGGAATACTATGTGCTTTATATAACCAAATAGATTAAACAATAGATTATCAAATAATGTATCAAATAACTAAAACAGTACTTAAATTATTTCAAATATAACCATACAAAGTATAGAGCTCATACTTAATGCGTTATTGCAAATCAGTCCAGAGAAAGTTTACCAAGAGAAAAAAAATAGAAACATTGTTCCTTATAAATACTCTGTCTTTGCATTTAAGAAACAATCAACATAATTTATAGAAAAATTTTCTAAGAGTTCTTTTTTTCTGTCATTTCTCTTTAGCTACAAATTATCATTTACTATACATTATTTACATGTATACACATACCATTTACTTGGTAGCAACAAACAGAGATGTGATAAATTGAACTAATTCTGTGGGGGTTTGTTTAACTTCTCAACCCCAGTAGACAGCATCATTTTAATATGATAGATAAAGTAAGCAAATAAATACTTCTTTTGTCCCAAATGTGGAATGAATTATTTCTTTTTCTCACAGAATTACGGGCTTTCTTTATACAAATTATAGTGGAACAGAAGAATATATAATTTACAATCTAGTGGCAATAGAAAAGGTAAGAGTCTGGAAAGAAGCTCCAGTCCTAGCTCCTGCCCCCTAATTTCCAACCCCCTGCTAATTTTCAAAGATCCTGTTTGAAGCACGAATACAGTACAGAAAGCTTATTTTTAGGTAACTAAAGAAAAAACAAAACAAACAAACAAAAAACAACATAGAAAAACCCCACCAAAACAAAACAGAACGAAACAAAACAAAACAAGACAAACCCTCTACCCCCGCAAAAAATCAATAAAAATCAAAAAATAAGCAAAGAACAAAAAAATACAGAGAGGAATACATTTAGACATTTTACTTTGTCACACTTCTTCATGCAATACTATTGATGAAAGACATACTTGGTATTAAAAGTGGAAAGAAGATATTTTATCTTGAAGTTATTTAAAAAAACCCTATTAAAACTAGCATATTCTTCCTGTAAGACTCAAGTATAACACACAAACTTTAGTACCAGTCACTGTAAGATGAAATTCTGAGCAAAAAAGAATGTCAGACCAATAGCTGCATTACTGCATAATATGAGAAGCAAGCAGTGAGTTATGTGACATCCCATAGTGATGTTCATAATTTTTACCAGCGTGTTACATTTGTCAGTACATATGTACTGCAGCATGGTGTGCAGGCATGGCTGCTTCAACCGGGTTTGAAAGTGAGCATTGAATTTTACAATTAATGACCAGTTTCAATAAATTCAGCAGAAGAACATGCATATCTGAAATGAAGAATATCTTTTTGAGCTTTTCTGTGCAAGAGAGACTGCCTAGGTCATTGCAGGATCCAGCCCACAAAGCAAGTTTAATGTAGATTTATTACAGTAAGCCCTGACGGTTATTGTGGTAAAGCCTCATGCACTGTTTCATTGGTGAAATAAAGTGGGTGCTATGTAAGCAGTGGTGTTGTAGTGATCATTTTAGTAATGTTCAACTTTTGTTGATTGAGACACACCTGTTTGAATATGCTGGTTTGTGTAGGACAGCTTGGTAGCATGCATTTTCTGTATGCTGTTCCTCAGCTTTAAATCCAGTGCAACAGGGAAGAGAAATAGAGGATGCTTTCTAACTAGTTAAAAGTGAATTCCTTATTTGTCATTTTTCTTAGATTGTAACGACAATTGTAATCACAACAACCTGCCAATCATGAGATTCTAAGTGACAGATTTCTGAAGTTCAGTTTGTTTGTTTCTTTTTTTCTTTTTTTTATTTTTTATAACTAATAATTATTTTTCACTAGGCTGGGTTCAGTGTACTTGTCACTTTGGTTTCTGCTGCCAGAGCTTCAGTGAGTAAAGTACCTCTCAGAAGAGTTAAAACTGCTCTGGCTCATGCAGGGAATATCACAGCCTCTGGCTACAGTAGTTCAAATTATCCACATTAAAAAAGAAAAAAAATTAGTAACTTCTTTGTTTGCCTATTTCTTCCAAAACCTATGAATCATTTTGTGCTCTAGTAAAATTCATGCACTTTCAGTAATAAAGAGAGCTTTTTTAAAAAAACCTATGAAATATGGGAAGGGCATGCAGCTAAAAGCATGACAAAAGTTTTGCTGTCCAATTAAAATTTCTAAGACTCACTGGCAATTCAAGGAAAATACACATTCTCTAAAAAAAGGTCAGCTAATCTAAAATAAATTGTTCCAAACTCCTTTATGTCCGCCATCTGCCTCCTTTTATAAAGTCTTGTATGACTGCAACTCCTGTATGCATTGTTTAAAGTTATCTCAAAAAAAATAATAGGTAAGAATCAACTACTTGCAGTAATGGGTTGCTGATTTTGGAAAATATTTTGAACTATTTTCATTTGGATAGTAAGCTGGTATTGATCTAGACTGATCTTGACTGCACAGGTACTGCCAACAACAACAAAAAAATAGTTACTCTTTAGATATTTTAAAATAAGGTCTGTATTTATGCATATTCATACTTCATTGGACTAAAATACCTTCTGATAAGAAGAAATTGTCATCCATGTAAAAACTAAATGCATTTGAGGAAACACATCTTAGAACTCTAACAATAATTAAATAGTTCCACAGTGTTTTCCAGTTGGGTGGTTTTAAATCCCAAAGGAAATATTTAATAGGTCAAAGTAAGTCGATAATTGGCTTCTGACCTCCACTTGCATTCCATGCCACCTCACATCAGGTTATCTTCAGAAAGCCTTTCACAATTAGAGAACCCCCCAAAACCACAAACCAAAAACTCCACTAGAAATCACTCATAGTCTATTGAACAACTTGTGGGTGGCAAAACCGACTTCTATCAGAGTGTCTAAGAGTCTGGTAAAACATTGAGAAGTTTTGAATGAGTAATATGTGAACAAAAACAATTTTAGTGTCCAGAAAGCTTGCTGTCTAGAACTCTAAGAGTAATAAATGAAACATTCAATGAATACAAGATAGCAGAGTCCATTGACTTCAGTGTTTATTTTGACTTGTTGACACTTGACAGAACTCTTTAACAATATCATACATTCTTTGACAAGAATTGTAAACAATTAAAAAGCATTCTTTTTCAGCAGGGTTATGGTAAGTTTGAGCCAGCTGCCAATCAATGTGACTTCATGATTCAGATTTGCTGTCAGTATGAATTACAGCTTTCTCTTTTATATAAAACATTAAAACACTTAACAAGATACAGATGAATGAGCATGAAGAAGGTAATGTGATAAGTTTTCAAAAACAAATAGGTCATAAAAAAACCCACATTTCCAGAAGAAAAGCAGTATGAGAAAGACAACCAATATTTACCAGATGCTATTTCCCATTCTGCAAACTTTGTTAGAGACCCTGGGGTTGATTTAAACATAAATATTTTAAACACTTTATTTAAAATGTAGTAAATTTAGAACAGCTTTTTAAATATCATTTTTTTCTTAGAAAGTAAATCTGGGCTTTCAGATTATTTTTCTTTGCCTTTCTTCTAGTAAGATCTGAAACATAACTGGATGGGTGGAAAGGCCAGCGGCTAATGTGCTGATTAAAAGCAAACGTTAATGAATTAACAGGAATTTAAAACTGAACCAAGAAACTGCAAAGAGAAATAGTGAATTCATTAGGTTTAGCAAAAGCGATATCAAACAGAAGTTAACTGTTCTAATAAAAGATTTGATGTCATTATTATAATTTGTCATTCATGAAGTATTCTTTGTCTGAAAAATTATGCAAATGGTAATACATTTAGTTTAACAGTATTAGTGGTCAAACTGTACTGTTATGGTTCACATTATATTCCACACAACACGGACAAACCATTCCTTACACAACCTGTGATTCAGTCAGATTTGCTTTAATACCACTGTCATTTGTTGCTGTCTTTGACAACTTGACATCCATGTATGCAATTCAATAAAGCTTTTAAGCACATTTACGGTATAGTATGTTACTGAAGAGGTACTTATATTGTTCTGGTTTTAAGATGATGGCAGGAGGATTGCAACTAGATGATCTTTAAGGTCCCTTCCAACCCAAACCATCCATGATTCTATGTTTTATAATCAAAATGAATGTATTGTTAATACACAAACTTTAACAGTTCATACATGTTCCATGTTATTATAATTCCCTTGATGTGTTCCTCGGAAGGTTTTAATGCAAAACAATAAATCTGTTTTTTTTTCAGGAGTATTTTTTACTCATTTCAACAAAAAGTGAATTTCACACTGAACCCTTTGTGCTAATTGCTTTTAGTCATAAGGATTTGGGCATTAATCTGTGGTCTGGCACTTCTTTTAACCCATCAGAATCCATTTCTAATCAATGCTATCATAAGTTTACCAGATCCAGATCCTTTGCTTAGAGAAATTCACATAATCAATTTCTCTGGAAAAAATATGAAGGAAGGAAGAACAGTTCTTTGCCAATCTCCTTCAGTGATGGTTTTACTTCGTATTTGAAGATCCAGAGAAATAAAAAATACCAATACTGTCATTACAGCATATTTTCATAAGAGATTTCCTCTTCTGTGGGTTAAAAGAGTCTGTACTGAATTAGTATCACATTTAAACCACATTTTTTTTTACAACTGGGAAAAAAAAAAAAAAAAAAGACCTTAGGAGAAATTCATAGACCAAAAGGAAAAAAAGCTGTAATTAACTAAATCAATCACTGTGATTAACTAAATCAATCACAATGGTTTTGTACTCAAAGTGTTGCAGCTGTAAATAATAAAGATATAACTATATTTTTTTCTAAATTTCAGAATTTTTAATGTATAGCCAACGTGTATGAAACAAATAGATCAGCTCTATGTGTAATGTGGGAACCTAAACCAAGATCAGTTAAAAAAATTACCCCAGTAAACGATGAGTAGTCTGCTTGTGACACCCTCTTGTACTTTAGCCAGACAAGATATACTTTAAGAACAGAAATTTCCTAAAAAGTATATCTGTGCTTGAGTTTGCAGCAGGTGTCTGCCCTTTCCAGTTGATATTTGCAGCTCTCATTATGCAGTCTTCTTATTTACAATTGGTTGTTGAAGGACATAAGATTGATTTTGGCCTTGGGGAAATATAGACCTCAAAAAAAATCTACAAGAAAGCACTGGCTTCTGCTTTTAATAATAATAATAATAAAAACGACAACACCACCACCACAAAGAATACCTGTGTCAGTACCCTGTTGTAACTGAAAGTTGCGAGGAAGAGAAATATATTTTTTTGTGTGCATCTAACACATAAGCTCACTCAAGTGACTCATTAATCTTATTTTTAACTTTTCCTCTTTCTTTTTTCCTTTTTATTTTCTTCCTCTTTTTTTTTTTTTTTTTTTTTTTTTTTTTTTTTTTAACTCTGTCAGAATTAATATTCCAGGTATTAATTCTGGGAACTGTATAGTTGCATAAACACAGTGCTTTTATTTTATATTTGTATTTAGCAATTAGTTGTTTATTAAAACATAGCGCAATTTCTTAATTATTACTCTATTACATCTTCTTTTTGCATATATGTAGACTGGTGCATCCAGGTAGTATATACAGAATAAATTAAAATACATATTTTTGATTTGGTGGTACAGTCTCATCACATCATAGTAATAACAGATGTCTTCAACTCAAATCCAGGACTGAAGAAAACGGATAAATTGTCTTGTGGGTGAGAGGAGAAGGGAGGTGTGTTGGCGGGAAGGTAATAAGCAAGTGTCACTGACCAATAAAGTCTGTCACCTTTTCTGTCATGTTCTCCTCCTGCATTCGGGAGTCTTGTAAGTTGACCAGCAAAACAAATTCCTTTTCAAAACAGGGAAGAAAAGTAATTGTATTTATTTTTTTTAATACATCTGAAAGCAGAGAAAAGACAAATTTGGCCAATTAATATTAGAATGTAATACAGTAGGATACAATAAAATAGAATACAATACATAACACAAAATCACAGACTCAAAGACCCTTAAGGTCATCGAGTTCCACTGTATACCTAGCACTGCCACTTCAATCACTAAGCCATGTCACTAAAAGCCCTATCTACATGCCTTTTGAATACCTCCAGAGATTGTGACAGACACTCCCCTTGCAACCTGCTCCTGTGCTTGACAACCCTTTCATTAAAGTTTCTCTAATACCCAGTCTAAACCTCCCCTGGTACAGCTTGAGTCCATTTCCTCTCATCTTGTCACTTGCTACCTGGGAGAAGAGATCAACACCCAACTCACTTCATCCTCCTTCCAGGTAGTTGTAGAGAGTAATAAGGTCTCCCTTGAGCCTCCTTTTCTCCAGGATAAATAACACAATTCTCTCAGTCACTCCTCAAATTGTGCTCCAGGCCCTTCACCAGCTCCGTTGCCCTTCTCTGGACCCACTCCAACCCCTCAATATCTTTCTTGTAGTGAGGGGCCCAGAACTGAACATAGGATTCAAGGTGCAGCCTCACCAGTGCCCAGTACAGGGGCATGATCATTGCCCTGGTCCTGCTGGCCACACTGTTGCTGATACAGGCCAGGAGGCTGTTTGCCTTCTTGGTGCCTGAGTCCAAGCTGGCTCATATTCAGCAGGCAGTTCACAAACACCAATAGTCAGAAAGAGAAATTGAACAGAACACAAGAAATTTATTGCCTAGGTTTATCTGCTGTCTGTCACTATACAGAGTAGAGAACAATAGAATTTAAGGTCATTTACATGCTTCATATCACTCACAGATTCTCAAAGCCTTCTAAGAAAACCAACTCTGGCGGTATCAGCAGAAGCTCACATCACCATCAGCGTCAGCTCACATCACCATCAGCATCATTTTTCTCATAACTAGTCCCCTATCCCTTTCCGTCACATTTCCTTATGCAGATGAGTGAATGAACTACCACTTGCCTACTCCTGTCAGAGAAGAGCTAGACAGTTGATCTGCTGCGCTCACTTCAACTTATAAACTGAAACCTGAAGGGCTGAAGAGGCAGGTTGCACAGACGAATGGCTTTGTGTGTGAGAAAAGATACTCAAATTAGAAAAATCTATTATAAGCGAAAGGAATAACCATGGGATTTCAATGCCATAATAAAATTACAAAAGATAGAGTGATGTCTAATCAATCCTCTCTTTTACATTCACCTTCAATATCAGAACAAAAGGGCACTCAAGATAGTAGCAATTAAATTCAGGGCAAATGAAAAATATGCTATTTGAATGATACATAGTCATTGCATGGAATTAATGGCTAGAAAAGATCAAAATTAAAAATTTGGATAGGATGTTAAAAAGTTTGGTGCTTTCAAAGCAACTCCAAATGATTTTCCTGCCATGAAATCAATCAAAACCAATAAGGAAAGAGTAGGTTAACGCTTGACAGCTATGTGAACACCAGTTATGACATGGGTTAAGGAATAATTTTCACCCCTTGTCATAATTGTATTATTTTCTAGTGCATTATGGGAAATTTACTTTGGGTGTCTTTTACATTCTTCTGATGGAATGACTTTCAGCCAGTTTAACAAATCGTCGGTTCCTGTACAGTTTTCTCAAGCTCAGAAATCAGAGAAATATCCATTATTTATTTCCTTATAGGCTTGTCAATATCCCAGACTTTTAAAACAGACAATCTTTTTCTAGCAGAAGTGCTGGAGAACCTCAAAAATAACAATAATTGTTGAATCACAACTCTAGAGACATTCAGTCCTTCCCAAAATGGATAGATTTATGTTTGCTTGAGCGAATGGCAAAAAAGCAGAAGCGCATTCATACTAACCTCACAACATTAAAGTTAAACATTAGCAAAACACCAAACCAGCTTCTTTCAATTGAAAATTTGCAGTCAAGGAGAAAGATATCATGACCAAAAAAAAAAAAAAAAAAAAGAAAAATTTGTTACACTTAAAAATTAATACAGAGGATTATTTTATTACTGAGGGGAAAATTTGAAATATCTATACTCACCGCTACTGCTATGAGCAAGTCAAACTTGCCACATTTCAGTGAGGTCAGATAGAGCAGGGTTTTTTTCAAATTGTTGTTTAAATGAGAAATGCTATAATTAGGTATTAAAATTTTAAAATGTGTGTTGCATTAAAGGGGGGAAAACAAACCCCTTGCTTTATTAGAGGGGCCAGGAACAGCTGCATTTGCTATTTGGAACCTTACTGATTCGGATTCACCAATAGTACACCACACTGCCCAGTCCAATCAGCTGCAACTATCAGTCCAGCCGCGTTCACTATTTTGAACCTTACTGATCCGGATTCACCGATAGTGTACCACACTGCCCAGCCCAATCAGCTGCAACTATGAGTCCGGCTGCGTTCACTATTTCAAACCTTACTGATCCGGATTCACTGATAGTGCGCCACACTGCCCAATCCAATCATGCTCCTGAACCCTCACAGCCCCACTGAGAGATGGGGTGGCGTTCAGTGAGAAAATTATGATCGGTTATCGAAACAGTGAAGTTTACTGATTGTGATTGGCTACCGAAACAATGCAGTTTATTGATGCAACAGGCGCAGGTTCTTATGGGTTGCCAGTGATAAATATTGTCTGCAAAAGCACGTGCGAATAATAGTTACGTGGATACAAGCGCTCGATAAAGTTAACACAGCCTGGCTCTAAAATATACAGGTAACAGTAAAAAGTAACTCTATCTAGAGATTCTAAGTTTTCCCAGGAAAGCACTGGATGCAATGCAAGTCTTACCCACAGGCATCCCTATGGGGGGGGAAGAAGGGTCCAGCCGTTTGACTGATCCCAGGGATCTGTTGATGTTATCTTCCATGATGGTTCTTCCCCAGTATCCTTTTTTTCTTGGGTCATTTTATATTATTTTCACCTTCAAGGTGGAGCTTGAGTGACTCTAGTCATACATACCTTTATTACCATTGGTGCAAATCTCTCTCGCTTCACTTTTAAAGGTATATGACACCAAAAATTCAGAGCACATGCTCAGAGGGGGGGTCGTCTCATTTTGGAGGGTGTTCGCATTGAAGATGGGAGTGTATTTTAGCATGTAAATGCATTATAATGACATTATTATGAAGCAAAGTTCACACAGAGGATGGCTTTCTGTCAAAAGATGACAGGCTGCTGGCTTAGGGTAACAAGTATGCAGCTTATCAGTTTCTTGTACTACCTGGTTCCTGTTTCTTGTCGATGTCAGGACAAATTATGGCTGTGAGGTCTTCACCACCCTCCATTGTCCATCTGCGTATGCCTGGGAACTGCTGTGGAGTACAGATTCCAGGGGTGGCTGCATCCTGCTTTGAGAGGCCCTGAATGTCAGTTTTTCCCTTATGTGAGGACAATGCTGCATTTCAAATATAAGTTAAATTCCTAATTATTCCACAATGTGTTTTGAAGGGAGATGGGTGTAATGTGAATCAGTTTTGTCATTCTGGGATATTTGAACCCTTTAACATTCAGCTAAGTGAGTACTAAGGGAACTTCTTTTCTCTCTTGACTCATTGGAAAGCGTTTACTTTAAGAAGATTAGCCCAATTAAGAAGTAAATAACAGAATTTACAGGATGTTATTTATCCCTTTTTATTTATTCATTCTTCTTTTTTCTTTTTGGTTTTAGACGGTAGGACTAATAAAGAAATGAAAAATTTTAATTAATATAATTGGGGTTGGTTTTAATTTTTGTCTGATTGAATAGTTTGTGAAGGCTGTGAAATCTGAAGTCAAGACTTGGATATTAGTATTTTTCATAACCTTGCACAAAAAAAAGCAGTGTAAAGTGGAATTTAAGATACAGTATTTAGCTACATCTAAGAAATTAAATACTTCTATAAATAGAAAAGTAGTAATTTTTTACTATGGACAAAATAAAATTGCAAATATTCCTAAATAATTAATTATTTTTAGATAAATTCTCTGAACATGGAAATTTGCAGTTAAAGAAAATTGATGAAAGAACAGAATTTTGCCTTTGCATTCCTGTTGATGTGATTAATTTAGAGAGGTATATGGTAGATACAAGGTAACAGGTTTTTCTCTGCATCTGACTAAACAGATGACAATATTGCTTAATGATATTTCCTGCCAGTGTTTAAGACCTCTTCACAAAGAGCAGCACCGTGCTACAGCATCCAAGCTCCTTAAGCATAAAAAAACCCTGTTTTTTAATATTCCATATACGAAAGTACTCAGAAAAGGAAAATTACTGCTTTGTAAACACTCTTTAATTTTTCAACTAGCATTTTAAAATTACTAACACTTTTCTAAGGAAAACTCTGAAGCAGTGTAAGAACAATTCTTTATGTCTGATATCTAAAGCTTGAGCTGATATGGTTTGGATAGTTTAATTATTCAGTTTCTGTCACTGAATGTGAAGTTCTAATTCATTAACTCATGCAGTTTGTGGCATTCACCATAGTTATCATGATCCAGTAGGTGACTGAAATTAAACTATAAAAATTTCTCTGAATTTAAGTTACTCAATGCAGCTTATGAGACCTTTGATGCCTGACCTGGTTTCAGCTGGGATAGAGTTAATTTTCTTCCTAGTAGCTGGTTTTGTGTTGAGCTGTGTTTTGGCTTTAGTCTGAGAACAATGCTGATAACGCACCGATGTTCTAGTTGTTGCTCAGTAACACCCTGATCAAAAACTTTGCAGTCGCATGCTCTGCCAGTGAGGAGGGGCAGAAGTCTAGACGAATCAGAGACAGAACACCTTACCCAAAGTAGCCAAAGAGGCTGCGTATCACAGCATGTGATGCCCAGTGTATAAACTTGGGGGAGTCACTAGGAAGGGACCAATTTCTGCTCAGGTTGGGCTGTGTATCGCTCAGTGGGTGATGAGCAATTGTATTGTGCAGCGCTTGTGTGTATAGTTGGGTTGTTCGGTTTTTTTTCCTTTTCTCTTTTAACTTTATTTTTCTCTGTGGTAACAGCAAATATTTTCAGCAGAAAACTAATAGTTTACAGTGTTTGGAAAAAACTAGCACAAAATCCCACCAAACACCACCACAAAAAAATTCCAAGAGCAGAGGTGTAACTAACAAAATTTGGCCAGTGATCAAGGAGTCAGTGAACAAGATATTCAGTGTTACCAGGTCTGGTGGAAAATAATCATAGAATCATAGAATAGCTAGGGTTGGAAAGGACCTTAAGATCATCTAATTCCAACCCCCCTGCCAGGGGCAGGGACACCTCCCACTAAACCATGTCACCCAAGGCTATGTCCAATCCAGCCTTGAACACCGCCAGCGATAAGACAGAAGAAGCTTCTCAACTCTTTTGTCTCATAAATTGTTCAAGTTTCTTTCCTCTCATATTGGTCCTTCTACATGAATCCTTTTAGCTGTTTCCTTTTAGTCTGCTCCAGTGTCCGAAAGATGCATATGATAGGCATGTTTACTAAATTAAATATGTAATACTTTAAAAATTTTTGCGGTGTTGAGTCTTTGTTAACAATTGGGATGTGGAGCAGTTTCAATTACATTCTTGTAATCTAGTTTCCTAGTTAGTAAACCAAGCATCTGAGATATTCTTGATTTTACACTTTTCTTCAGGGCAGCTGTAGACGTTCCCACTGGCAGCGCTAATTCTAGAAAGAGAAGTTAGTTTAGTTATAACTAAACTATAACTTAGTTATATTTAACTATAATTTTAGTTATAATTAAACTATAGTTAGAAGTTAGTAGTTATAACTAAAAATATAACTACTGGATTAATATAATTTTTCAGCTTCTACCAATGTGTTCATCTTTATTTTAACATTCATACTTATTACAAGTCGCAGATTATTGATTTCAAGGCACTGTCTTGATTTATACTTCCTTGGAGTGAATCTAACTAACATGTTTATTTTATCATTAATCTTGTTGGTCATTACATCTTCTACTGTTCATTACAGCAAGAGATAAATTGCAGAAATGCATAATATTGTTAGTTCAGCTTGGCTGCATCCTTTAGTGACACTAATTCTACCAAGCAGTTGGACAAAATCAATGTCTGATGTGCAATTTGTATTAAATTATGCTTGTTATGAGATTGAACCAGCACTACACAGAGTTGTCTCAAGTTAATTGAACAACTCCTACAAAATAAATTAATATGATACATCAAACTTAAGCTGAACTCTAGACCAGAACAGAACACAAGGACTGAATGAAAGCCTAGTTGCATCAGGCCACACAGGTCCAGATAATCATGATCCATTCCTTGTCTCAGATTTCTATTTTGAAGAAAATACCAAAATGCAAGTTAAAATGGGATTCATCAGCCAGAAAGCCTAAGAATTTTCAAAGTAAAATTGCCTGACATGTTTTCATTTTTTCAAATTAATTCCCAAAATTATATTTAAATTCCAGTTTAGCAGAGAAATCCAGCCTGCATATAACTCAACTGGGGATTCAATTCATTGTGTGCAGCTTAAATTCACTCTCTTTTATCCAAATATGTTTAAGAGAGATTTAACCATGTCTCCTCTTCTATTTCTAATTGGTCTGCTAGATCCGGTGCACATCTATTTTGACTTCCAAATTTAAGCAGGTCAATTAAAATAGCACTTTATGAGTAGTTTAGGTAGGGCAAGAAAAGAATAGCAGTCCTTGATTTTACCTTGATCCTTCACAAAAGTGGAGTGGGGGACTTGAGTAGCAGCAGAGAAGAGCTTTTATTCTAAGTAAGGGTAAGGGGAGGTAAAAGGCGCAGCTGTTGAATCAGCTGTTAACCTCCCCTTTTTACTGTGACTCATCATGGGTCAGTTTTTGTTGTTCAGACTGGAGATGCATAGAGGGCAGGAGATGTTCTTTCAGCTGATAGATATCTTTTCTAGGAATCATCAATAATCTCTTGCAGGTTTCTTATTGCTGGTGTCTCTGTCTCAATTTATAGGGAAGCTATACTCCAATTTATTTACCCTGGGCTCACCTTTAAATCCACAGGGAGAAATCATGAACTTCTGGGGTACATTTCCTTTGACCTGTGTTAGACAATTACATTAGGATGAGATAAATTGCATACTAAAAATGCCTGTTTCTGTTCCTGGACTATTTTGGGAGCAACAGCTGAATACTTCAGAGTGTGAACTTCAGAAGTGCTAACGTGTGCTTACCTCTTCAGATACATTTCACTCGAGATGCTTGTCATCTGTTCTCAGACCTTATAAATTTGAACTGCTGAATCTTTGATTGAAGTACGAAGATCCCTGCTTTGGGACCCACCAGAGGCAGGATTTCCTTCCTCCAGCCTATTTCACATGCATTCCACATGTGACAAAGTCCAGGATGTGCAGAGGCAACCAAACTAGATCATTAGTAGTTTGTGGGTTTGTTTGTTTGTTTTCCATCTTAATCAGGCATAAAATATTAAATGTCTCAACATTTCTCAAAATTCCTGGCAAATGAATAAAAGTCTAAAACAGGAAGTACTTTCAATGCCTTGAATCTTTCATGTCATTTTAAAGCGTATGCAAATAAGGAACTAATCCTTATTTTGGGTCTATAACCAGTTAATAAGGTCATTCATTTGCAGTCATTAGGTACAGTATACAGTTGTCTGACATTTTCATTTGTAAGTCAATCACGTGACTAGATTTTTTAAGTCTCGTTATTCATTGTCCATTTATTTTAGTAATGGACTGTCTGCAAGCAATTGTGAAATAGCCACACTGTGGTGAGTGCCATATCATCTTTATTATTGCTTTTAGTAATGAAATCATAGGTGGACCCCTAAGATATTCTCAAACAAAATATTAGAAGTTATCTTGCAATATTTGGCCCAGTAAAACATATTACATGCAAACTGTGAATCGAACTTTATGATACTCTGTGTTCATTACTTTTACTGGTATATGGCTTCCCTCAACTTTTAGGAGGCCTTTCACCTTATTTTTTTTCTTCAGTTCACATTTTTCATTCTTTGAAACCTTTAATGTAAACCTAATTCTTAATATTAAGCTATGAATAAATTTAACCTTTACACATAGGATACACTTCTCCTTAGATTTGCAAGTGAAAAATCTAAGCCATACTGCGCCAGCAATCTTTAGATATAATTGAATCTTGAATAAATATAAATATATTGAACCCTGGAAGGCACTTGAAAGACCTATTTAAAAATAGATATATGGTTCACTATGAATAAATTTCATAATAGTTTCATCAAGCGAAAAGACAATGAAGAAAGCATCAAAGAGAACATCAGTGGACTAAACACATTTCATATCCAATGGAGTTGAACAGTCAATTGCCTAACCTGAAGCTTGAAAACTAGTAATTTTACACCATGAAATCTTCATTTTGTGCACAAGAGATTTTTTTTAATTATTATTTTCCTTATATATATCTGCTAAAGTGGTAGTGCTTGACTAGTATTACTGGAAACTTTTAAGGTGCCCTGGAAATATGCATGTGCATGTTTGCAATTCAGTATAATGCCTAATTTCAGTTTACTAAACTGGGTAACTCCAGACTCGAGTTATAACATAACAATTATGTTGTATTGAAGACCTTCTGGCTACAATGGAATTATGACAATTCAAAACCAGGGAAACTCTGGTCTAATACCTTCAGAATACAGGCAACTGTGTTTCAACCTTATGAGTACAGAGGTTTAAAGTATAAGTGGTTAGTGTAGGCAAAGCCATTGCTGTTTGCTGCTATGGCTTGGGAGGGGAAGTATCTAAGAGCTGCACAGATTTGCATGATTAAGCCATTTTTTTATATATATGAGATAATAAAACAAGAGAGTAAAATGTTTCAATTAAAGATCCCAGCAAATAAATAAATGCATAAAAAAAAATTAAAACAAACTAACAAAATACCCCACAAACTTTTTACAAGGAAATGTTAAAAAAAGGTTTTAAGTGAATACATTCATTTCCTAGGCATTTCCAAAACCTACCATTTTTCACAGGCTTCATATACTTAATTACCAAAAGGACCAATAACAGCAAGAGACAAAGTATTTATTAATGTGATACCCATACTTTTGATTACTACAGTATTGTTTAAAGTGCATACTGGTAGGCTAGTAAACTTTCAATTTTACAATATTTTGGTGTTGATGAGACTGCCTCTTTGTCAAATCCCCTGCTTAACCTGCAAACGCCTTACAGTGCCAGGTTCTTCTTCTTGGCACTGACATACTGTTTCTGCTGCTGGTTTTATGGTTGGTGTCAGAGCTCTTCCTTTGGAGCTTAGAAGTAGAGTATTTACATAAAAATTATTTTTTTTTTTTCTAGGATGAATATCTCTACTGCATTTAATCTATTACATAAAATCTAAGCAAGCAACATGAAAGCAGAGGAACAGTTGGTTAATAGATAACAGACCTCAAGATTTTGAGATCCTGGGTCATGTCTTCATTAGCTTTAAATGAAATTTAGTTCAGTGGTATTGGAGAAGTCCCTAGTGAGTGCCTGTTTGAATCACAAAAGCACAATCTATTTATAGTTTATTGATGTTGCTTTTGAAATACTTAATAACAGGGCTACAAATTTACAGTGAGAACATTGTTAAGTCTACAGTTTGTTGGTGATCTAACAGGCATCATGGCTTTTTCTAAGCCTCATTTATAATGCATAAATAAATAAATAAAAACCACTAAGTTAAACCTTAGCTTCAGAATCATGAAGGATATTCTATACATGGTGTGAATGTTCTCATTAAACATTAAATTTTTAATGTTTAATGTTCTAAAAGAAATGTAATTCTGCAGTAAATGTATAAAAGTGAGGAAATTTCTTACAGGTTATTTTCCACTGTGTTTGAGATCTGTTAGAAGTTTCTGTCTTTTCCTATGTACTTGTGTGTCAGATTGATGTACTCGATTGATGCATTCCAGCCAGAAGTAACATATCTGTAGATATCATGACACTTAATGCTGTCTACAGTACTTTAAAAGTATCAAAATCTAGGGTTTTTTTTTTCTTCTCTGTACTATTTTGCTTTTTTTCTGGCTTGTGTGATTTTTATTGTGTTGTAAAATCCTTGCACTGTGACTTTGTTTCTGGAATAAGATATTTGATATACATTGAAGTGCTATTTTACAGTTTGTGTTCTGCGATTCATGAAAGTTCTTGCGTTGAAACTGATATGATTTCTATAAGGTTAACATAGCAGTAGATTGTTGAATAAAGAAGTAGGATTTAATCTGCCTAAAAGCTAATTAGATGAAAAATAAACAGGTTTAATAGTGCTTGTGGAGCTAATTTTTATGTCAATCAATGCATTGTTCAAAGTATACACCAGTGATATGCAGTAAAAAGAATATTATTTCTCGTTGATTCATTTTTCTAAGTGAAATACAAGGGAACGCATTCTCAGCTAATATTGATTCTAATTATATATTGGATGAGGTTTTTTTCATAATCATTTGCTTACACACGTTAGACTTGTTTAGTAGGTTTCAACCATTCCTTAAATTTAATTGTCTGAAAAATATCACATATATTTTTTCTAATTTATGTATTCATAAGAAAAGCAACATATAAAAGAAACATTATCCTAATTTGCTTGTGCTAATTAGGAAAATATTAATTATATTTTTAAACAAGTAATTTAGTAATTTGTTGACGATACAACAGTATCTCCAATTACTTGCATTAAATCATTTTCAAATGAATTAATGACAAGATTTAATAACATTTCTTCTAGATCTGTTGAAAAAGTTTATAATAATAAATACCTTGTGTATTGTTGTTTGACCTCTGCTTCATCAACATATGCTCAGTTACTTTTCATTTCCTCCCTCAGACACAGGACTAATGATTAATATCTCTTGTTTTGTTACCTTGATTGTTAATGAAAAACATTGGGTGTTCCCTTCACTAAACAAAGCACAAACTCATAAAAAAAACAGAAACAAAAAACAACCACAAGTGAACTCCTTATGAACACTTCTAATTGCTTAGGCACGGTGTTTGAAATTCTCAAGTAATCTGCATTAAAATAATGAATAACATAAGCTGTAATTTTTCATAGCAATTAACTTGTGTCAGCACCATTATTTTTCATTAATTCTAAATAAAAAATAATGTCAGGTCACCTGCAGGAGCAGATGTGTGAAATTTTCTCTGAGTTTCTGCTTTAGCTTTTTTTCTTCTTCCCTCCAACAAATTATACAGAGAATGGGATCCAGCCATGCAAGAATGCAGATGGTAGAGACTGTCCAGGAGACACTGAGAAAATTTAATATGGTTGTTGTTGTGAAGTACAACATTTTAATCAAAAATAATTATCAAGGGCCAAAAAAACCCCACCCTCCCCCCCCCAAAAAAAAAAAACACAAAAACAAAACAAAAAAAAAACCAAAGAGCAAAAAAGATTGAAACATTGTATAGTTTACAGCTGTACTAATTTAAGAAAAACAATCTGACAGTAGACTTCATTGACTTTTGTTTTGGGTTGTGGTTCTCTTATTCTTTTAGATGGAAAAGTCTAATTGCATAGATTGAAATTCATGCCTCAATTTAACTTTATTAAAGACTATTTTAGGAAATATTTCTTACCTCCTCAAATGCTGTGGGGTTTTGTTTGGGGTTATTTGGAATAGTTTTTTTTCTCATTTGTTTGTGGGTTTTTTTGTTTGTTTGTTTTTTTAAGGGGTTCAGTGGGCATGACGAAGGAAAAATAAAATTTTGCCCTTTACATGTTTTCCCTGTTGTTTCCATATCTCCCACACATCTCTTACATTCACAGAATACACAACTTAAAAAGTCAGGGGCTCTGTTGAATTATGAATGATGCTTTACAAAAGAACATACAAACTTCAGTCCTGTGTATACCTTCACTTAAACTCCCTTGTCTACAATATTACTAAACTACTGTATGAATGTGTCCTAAACTACCATACTAATAACATTTGGCCTTTAAATAAGATAGTGTACTGGGTTAAGCAGTAACAGTCATTTTTCTCCTTCTTAGTAGCTGCTGCAGTGCTGTGGTTTTGACTTGCAGCCTGGGAACAGCGCTGATAACACTGATGTTTTTAGTTGCTGCTCAGTAATATTTACTCAGACCAAGGACATTTCTGAGTCTCCTGCTCTGCCAGGGAGGAGGGGAAGCCAGGAGGAAACAGAGACAGGACAACTGAGCTAGCCAAAGAGATATTCCATATCACAGCACGTCATGCCCACGATGTAAACTGGGGGCAGTTATCTGGAAGGGTTAGATCACTGCTCGGTCGGGGTGGGTGGTGAGCGGCTGTATTCTCTTCCCTTGTTAATTCCCTTATCATTATTATTATTGGTGGTAGCAGTAGTGGTTTGTGTTATCTGTTAGATACTGGCCTGTTCTTATCTCAACCCGTGGGAGTTGCACTCTTTCAATTCTCCCCCCCATCACTCTGGGAGAGGGGGGAGGAACTGGGGAAACTGAGCGAGTGGCTGCGTGGTCCTGAGTTACCAACTGGGCTTAAACCATGACAGTTCTTTTGCAGCCCAACATGCGGCATGAAGGTTTGAAATAACGACAGGTCTGACTGGAGTGTGTCTAATTGTATTTGTGATAAGCATTCATTGTTTCAGATTAATAGTCACTCATTACAATGCTGATTTATTGGTTCTGCAAGTTGTTGCTCCTGATCTCCCAATTTCAGCAAGTCGTACCTTACTTACAGCCGGTATCTGCTGTGTTAGCGCTTATCAGATGGGGGCCTTGAGCTAAGGTTCTTGTTTCATTGTACTTTATGGTAATGACTTGTGATATAATAGAATCATTGATCATAAAACTGATGAGTGTCAGGTCATGTGGTATGTCAGGTAGTATGGTGGTATGTCAGGTAGTATGGTAGTATGTCAGGTAGTATGGACAAGTATCTAGGCCAGTGGGCCCCTCCAGTGCTTTGGAACTTCACCACCAAACAAATGCAAAATCCAGAAAAATATGTAAAACACTTAAATGAGGTGTGTTGTCATTCTGGTCATACCAGAGAGGAATGAATCTTGGCAACGTGCTGGGGCTTGGCCTATGCTTACAGAGCCCTGCTCAACACTATCCAGCACCTTCAAAAGGAAAAAAATGTCCATGTATCTGAGGGAAAGCAATAGACAGCACAACTACTCCAGTTCCAAGCGCAGAAGGTACACCAGGCCTAGCGACATGTACAGCAGCTACCTAAACCCCGACAACAGACACTGCAGCCACTCTGACCACAGTGATAATCACTGCAGCTAAACCAGTGGAACAATTGGTACCAATATCAGTTGCCCTTGTACACAAGGGGAAAAGCAAATAAGAGACAAGAAAGACGGAGGAACAAGATGAAGAAGCAATGACAATGCACTCACCACCTGGGACTGGATCTGATCGGAAGTCATCATCACATGATTCAGAAGAAGAAGAAGAGTTGACTTCTCAACCTCAGGCCTCAACTGAGCTACAGAAAATGTGAAAAGTTTTTACCCATCAACCAGGGGAGCACGTCACCACCTAGTTGCTCCGATGCTGGGACCATCGGGCCAATGGTCACGAACTAGAACGTAGAGAAGTCAAGCAGCTGGGATCACTTGCTAGGGAAGGGGGAATTGACAAAGCAACTGCAAAAGAGAAACAGTCCCTCAGTCTTTGGAAGCGGCTCTTGGCAGCTGTGAAAGAAATGTTTCCACACCAGGATGATGTTATGAGTCATTCGATCAAGTGGACTACTCTAGAGAAAGGCATCCAGTCTCTAAGGGAATCAGCCATTGTAGAGATGATCTATCAAAACCAGCCAAATGGTGGGGATGCACCCATAGATCCAGATGAAGTCGAATGTAGACAACACATATGGTGGAAATTTACGCAGAATGCACCCTCATCATATGCCCATTCATTGGCAACAGTAACCTGGAATGACATAGTACCACTAACAGTGGATGAAAAGATTCATAAACTGTGAGTGTGAAGACAATCACACCCCTACCATCATTTCACCTGTGAAAAAACTGTCTCAGGAATTCAAAAAATTGAGAGAAGGTCTATCTGATCTATCCAACTCACCACGTGTACCAACACATGTCTCAGCTATTAACAAAAGGCGTCCTACTGCTCGAAAAAGAAGATATGGAAGAGAAACACCACAGCCCACCCTATGGATTTACCTGCGGGATCATGGAGAAGACATGAAGATATGGGATGAAAAACCTACCTGAGCTGTGGAAGAATGGGTGTGTGAATTGGCGAACAAAGGTCAAGGCTGATCATCCCATAAAAGCTGGTGGAGGTAAGGGACAATTAGATTTACTGGTATGTGTGGATAAGATGGCTTGGCACAGCAGTCCCACAGAAGTATAGGGCTGTAGTAGACACTGGTGCATAGTGTATCCTGATGCCATCAAGCTGCCAAGGCGTGGAACCCATTTCTATTTCTGGAGTGACAGGCGGATCTCAAGAGTTGACTGTACTGGAGGCTGCAATCAGCCTGGCTAGGAGGAAATGGCAAAAGCACCCCATTGTGACTGGTCCAGAGGCTCTATGCATCCTTGGCATAGACTACCTCAGGAGAGGGTACTTCAAAGACACAAAACGGCATCGATGGTCATTTGATGTGGCTGCTTTGGAGACAGAGAACATTGAGCAGCTGTCCTCCTTGCCTGGTCTCTCAGAGGATCCTTCTGTTGTGGTATTGCTGAAGGTCGAAGAACAACAAGTGCCAATTGCAATTGCAACAGCGCAATGGCGGCAATATCGCATCGACCAAGACTCCTTGATTGCCATCCATAAGCTGATCCATAGACTGGAGACTCGAAGAGTGATCAGTAGGACCCCCTCACCCTTTAATAGTCTCATATGGTCAGTGCAAAAGTCTAACAGAGGGTGGAGACTAACGGTAGACTATCGTGGCCTGAATGAAGTCACACCACCCTTGAGTGCTGCCATACCGGGCATGCTAGAACTTCAGTATGAATTCGAGTCAAAGGCAGCCAAGTGGTATGCCACGATTGATATTGCCAATGCATTTTTCTCAATTCCTCTAGCAGCAGAGTGCAGGCCACAACTTGCTTTTACGTGGAGGGGCATCCAGTACACTTGAACCGACAGCCCCAGGGGTAGGAACACAGCCCTACCATCTGCCATGGACTGATCCAGACTGCACTGGAACAGGGGCAAGCTCCAGAACACCTGCAGTACATTGATGACATGATCATGTGGGGTGACGCAGTGGAAGAAGTCTTTGAGACAGGGAGAAAAATAATCCAAATGCTGCTGAAGGCCAGTTTTGCCATAAAACGGAGTAAGGTCAAGGGACCTACACAGGAGATTCAATTTTGGGGAATAAAATGGCAAGATGGACGTTGCGAGATCCTCACAGATGTGATCAACAAGATAACAGCAATGTCTCCATCAACTAATAAGAAAGAAACGCAAGTTTTCTTGGGTGTTGTGGGGTTCTGGAGAATGCACATCCCGAATTACAGTTTGATTGTAAGCTCTCTCTGTCATGTGACCTGGAAGAAAACTGATTTTAAATAGGGCCCTGAGCAACAACAAGCCTTTGAGCAAATTAAACGAGAGGCAGTTCATGCAGTAGCCCTTGGACCAGTCCGGACCGGGCCAGATGTTAAAAATGTACTGTACACTGCTGTCGGAGAGAACGACCCTACCTGGAGCCTCTGGCAGAAAGCTCCAGGGGAGACTCGAGGTCGACCCCTCAGCTTTTGGAGTTGGGGATACAGAGGATCTGAGGCCAGCTATACCCCAACTGAAAAAGAGATGCTGACACCCTATGAAGGGGTTCGAGCTGCTTCGGAAGTGATTGGCACTGAAGCACAGCTCCTCCTGGCACCCTCATTGCCTGTGTTGGGCTGGATGTTCAAAGGCAGGGTCTCCTCTGCACATCAAAGGCAGGGTCTCCTCTACACATCATGCAACTGATGTTACATGGAGTAAGTGGGCTGCACTAATTACACAACAAGCTTGACTAGGGAATCCCAGTCATCCAGGAATTCTAGAAGCTATCATGGACTAGCTAGAGGGCAAATATTTTGGAATGTCACCAGCGGAGGAGGTACAAATATGGGAGGCCTTGCAGACTGACTATATCACACTCTCTCTCCTGCTCTGAAAGACTGTTACAAGAGATGGAGCCTGACGTGATGGACCAGATGGACTCAGCAGCTTTATAGGGATTGGTCCATGCACTGAGGAATGATCTCTCTCTCTCTCTCTCTCTCTCTCTGTGGATGTATATATATGCATATATATGAGATAAGAGTGATGGTATATTGGAAATGTGGGATCTGAGCATGACGTGAATGGTATGGAATAAGGGATGGGTACAGTCCTGGGTTCAGCAGCAAGCAGTCTTTTTTCTCTTTCTTAGTAGCTGCTGCAGCGCTGTGGTTTTGACTCGCAGCCTGAGAACAGCGCTGGTAACACCAATGTTTTTAGTTGCTACATAGTAATGTTTACTCTGACCAAGGACTTTCTGAGTCTCATACACTGCCAGGGAGGAGGGGAAGCCGGGAGAAGCAGAGACAGGACACCAGACCCAAACTTACCAAGGAGGTATTCCATACCACAGCACATCATGCCCAGGATATAATCTGTGGGCAGTTACCCAGAAGGGCTAGATCACTGCTCAGTTGGGGTGGGTATTGGTCGACGGGTGGTGAGCGGTTTTATTCTCTTCCCTTGTTATTTCCTTTATCATTATTATTATTGGTGGTAGCAGTAGTGGTTTGTGTTATATCTTAGTTACTGGCCTGCTATTATCTCATCCCGTGAGAGTTGCATTCTTTTGATTCTCCTCCCCATCCCTCTGGGAGCGTGGGGGAAGTAAGGGAGGAAGTGAGCGAATGGCATCATGGTACTGAGTTTACCAGCTGGGCATAAACCACGACAAATGGAATGATAGAACGTTTTAGGTTGGAACAGAGTTGCATAGTTCATATGGTCCAATTATCTGGAAAAAAAAAAAAAAAACAAAAAAAACAAAAAAACAACAAAACACCAAAAACCTAACTTCAGAGTCAGAGCATGTTTTTCAGGGCTTTATCCAGTTCATTTTTGGATTTACCCAAGGATTAAAATTGCATATCTCTGGGAAATCTGTGTCATTGCTTAGCTACTCCATTGTACATTACATAGAATATGTCATATAACCAATAAATTAATGTAGATAGTATATAGAATAATTTTGCTAGTAATAAACCAGCTACATTAAAAAAAGTTTCACAATCTCCTGTAAAGAAAATACCCTTGTAAGAATAACATTAATATATTGTAGATGCTGATGCATTTATTTACAATTTGTAAAGTTTTTATAAAAAGGATATAATTTTTATAGGAATATGTCAAACACTTCATACACAGTCTTATCTAGAGTATAGAACCTGAGGTTAAGTCACCAATTAGTGTATTTTAAAAATGCTACAATTATTAAATTGGAACCTTTCAAGGCTGTTAAATCAGTTCAGATATCATAGAATCATTGAATCATATAGTAAGGTTGTAAAGGACCTTAATTAAGATCATCTAGTTCCAACCTCCCTGCCAGGGACAGGGACACCTCACACAAAACAATTACACCCAAGGCTCTGTCCAGCCTGGCCTTGAACACCGCCAGCTATGGAGCATTCACAACTTCTTTGGGCAACCCATTCCACTGCCTCACCACCCTTACACTAAAGAATTTCTTCCTCATATCCAATCTAAACTTCCCCTCTTTAAGTTTGAACCCATTACTCCTTGTCCTATCACTACAGTCCCTAATGAAGAGTCCCTCCCCAGCATCCCTATAGGCCCCCTTCAGATATTAGAAGGATGCTATGAGGTCTCCACGCTGCCTTCTCTTCTCCACGCTGAACAGCCCCAACTTTCTCAGCCTATCTTCATACAGGAGGTATTCCAGTCCCCTGATCATCCTCTTGGCCCTCCTCTGGACTTGTTGCAACAGTTCCATGCCCTTTTTATGTTGAGGACACCAGAATTGTACACAGTACTCCAAGTGAGGTCTCATGAGAGCAGAGTAGTGGGGCAGGGTCACCTCCTTCAACCTACTGATCACACTCCTATGCATTACTGGATGTATGTGTGTTCCTGCATATACATATGCAAAGTGTGTATAATGAATCTACACTCATTCATCTAAGGACAGAAAAATTAGAGAATAAACTAGGAGAAGGTCTTTGTATCCTGGTACTCTGAGAGCATTCAGTAATTTACACCTAAACTAAAACATGAAAGACACAGTTCCATGGTATTGCCTTTCAGTCATATTCCCACCACAGCTTTTGGGAATCTGGCACAATGACAGTGAGGCAGAAAGTCTTAAAACTTTTCAAAAGACTTTCAGCATTACAGCCTTAAAATTTATCCTGAAAGTAAATTTAAAAGCAATTAATACAAACTAAACATAATACATGGATGGTTGGTTTTGTATGTCCTCATTTCAGCTGAGATAGAGTTAATTTTGTTTCTAGTAGCTGGTACAACACTGTGTTGTGGCTTCAGCCTGAGAACAATGCTGATTACACACTTATGTTTTATTTATTCCTTAATAGCACTTACCCTGATGAAAGACTTTTCAGTCTCTTATACTCTTCCAGTAAGAAGGGGCACAAGAAGCCAGGTGGGAGCAGAGGCAGAACACCTGACTCAAGCTAGCCAAAGAGGTATCCACTACCACAGAATACCACGCTTAACATAGGAACTGGAGTGGAGCGAGTGGCTGTGTGGTACTTAGTTGCCAGCTGGTGTTAAACCACATGGATATTGTAAAGAATATTTCCTATACACTATCTTTTATAATACTACCCATTAGTCACTGGGTAGGTTACTTTTCTTAGTTAAAAAAATTTATAAATTTATTTCACATATGATCCTTCTTTTACACAACATTACATTTATATTTGGCTTCTGTTCTTTTGGCTTTGCTCCAAGGATTTTGAATAAAAAAGGGTAAAATTATTATTAACTGGAATGCACAAACAATTCCTGAATATTTGTTTGACATGTCAGGGGATTTTCAATAAAACTGTGTGACATATTCAACATAAATTAGCAGTTCTCACAATTTGTCCTTCTTAAGGTCACTGTCCCTTTTTTTTGTAGGAGTGTGAATCTTATGAAACTTTTCATAAAAGGGATAATTCTTCTTAAGTGGGAAGTATTTCAAATGCCGCTAGAGTGAAAAAATGTTGCTTATTAAAAACCTGGGTAAGAGGAATTAATTAAGAAATAATCCAACAGCTGAGATAAAAAAAGATTATACGGATAACAAGTGACATTAATATGTCATTATTTGTCTTTCCCATGTGGTATAATTAGTGTTTTTACTTTCATAGCTTCAGTTCCCAACTGGTTAACATTTACTTCCTTGGTAATAGCCATCTTGAGTATTCCCCCTGGATTCAGAGATGTGCCTTATTTCCCTTGATTAACTCCAATTAACATAGAAACCTAGAATCATAGAATAGATAGGGTTGGAAAGGACCTGAAGATCATCTAGTTCCAACACCCCTGTCACGAGCAGGGACACCTCCCACTAAACAATGATACTCAAGCCTCTGTCCAGCCCAGCCCCAAACACCGCCAGCTATGGGGCATTCACAGCTTCCCTGGGAAACCCATTCCACTGCCTCACCACCCTTACACTAAAGAATTTCTTCCTCATATCCAATCTAAACTTCCCCTCTTTAAGTTTGAACCCATTACTCCTTGTCTTATCACTACAGTGCCTCATGAAGAGTCCCTCCCCAGCATCCCTATAGGCCCCCTTCAGATATTGGAAGGATGCTATGAGGTCTCCACACAGCCTTCTCTTCTCCACGCTGAACAGCCCCAACTTTCTCAGCCTGTCTTCATACTGGAGGCATTCCAGTCCCCTGATCATCCTCATGGCCCTCCTTTGGACTTGTTGCAACAGTTCCATGTCCTTTTTATGTTGAGGACACCAGAACTGCACACAATACTCCAAGTGAGGTCTCACAGGGGCAGAGTAAATAAGGTATCTTTTGTTAAGAAATACATTTTCTTTCATTCCCAAGTTGGTATCAACTTAAGACCATAAGGGTTTTGCTGCAGAAATTCAAGATTTAGCTCTCCAAATTAAGGGTGAGGTGGAGAACACTGATGAGAAAGTTCTGAGCAAGCAGAAATTGGTGGCCATCGATGGCCACCAGTAACTCTACAGCAGCTTCTCAGGCATTTGCTGCTATGACTATTTCCCATCTTGCTGAGAAGATAAGTAGTAACAACTGACCTCTTAGTAGCCGTGGACTCCTCCCAGTTTGCGAACTGCTGTGTTAAAAATTATTGCACTGGAATTAATATGGTCTTAGTCCATGCTTTCTATTCACTATGAAAAAAAAATTGTTTCATTCTTCCTAATCATTCTGCTCAGTAAAAATTATTTAGTGCTCTTCTTAGCCTTTGACTTACAAACCTTTGAATCCCATTCTAAGACATAAGTGAACACTTATTTCCATACGCCAAGACAGAATAGAGAGGGAAAACAAAATTTCTACTGAACAGAAGTATACGTATAATGTACATTATTATTGAACAAAGCAAGGAACAGAAAATTTTACTTTCTAAAAATGAGTTGTCTGGCTTGCAACAAAATGACTAACTTAGAAATTCAGAGTAACTGAAAACAAATATGGTTGCAAATATTATTAGCTTAAATATTTGGTTTTTATGACAGATCACTCGCAGAGAGGAACTGGAGCCAGATAGCTTGCTGCTTGTTTTAATGTGATGCATGATTTCTTAAAAAGAACAGCTCTTCATTGTCAGTGTTTTGGGTCAATATGGATCATATAATGTTCTCCAGGTTTCATGGTTTAAGTCCAGCCAGTAACTCAGCATCACACAGACAATTGCTCATGCCCCCTTTTCTTCTCCCCCACCCCCTACCCCGGCTCCCAGCAGTATGGGAAGGAGAACTGAAAGAAGGTAAAACCCATGGGTTAAGACAGGAACAGTTCAATAACTAAAGTATAATATAAAACCACTACTGCCACTACCAATAATATTAATGATAAGGGAAATAACAAGGGGAAAGAGTATAAAACTAAAAAGGGAAGGATAAAAACCCCAAAAATAAACCTAAGTGCTGCACTACACAATTGCTCATGACCCATTGATCAATACCTAGCTTGACCTGAGAAACGATAGGTCCCTCTCGGGTAACTCTCCTCAGTTTCTGTACTGGGCATGATGTGCTGCGGTATGGAATACCCCTTTGACTACTTTGGGTCAGGTGCCCTGTCTCTGCTTCCTCCAGACTTCTTGTGTCCTCCTCACTGGCAGAGCATGAGAGACTGAAAAGTCTTTGATCCGGGTAAGCGCTACTGAGCAACAACTGAAACGCTGTGTTATCAGCATCGTTCTCGACTAAAGCTGAGACACAGCACTGCACCAGATACTAGGAAGGAGAAAAATAACTGGTAGGGCTGAATGCAGGGCACCAGGTCCGTAGGAGTTTTGCATTCACACTGAGAATATTGAATAGTGTTTTAAGATTTCATCTTTTATAAAACAACAAAATAAAGAGAAACCACAGATTCAGTGGATCTTTTTGATCATATATGCCACATTTTCCAATATTTCCTCCTTTGTCTATAATTTTCATTACTACTTTTTGTTTTAGCTAATTTTTTTATAAATAAACTAACTACTTTTGTTTGTATACTTTTTTCTTACTACTAGTCCAGAGAAAATAAATATTTTTTGTAGTACAAGTATGAAGAGTGGTTATATTCAAAGTTATTCAATAGCAGGATGATGATATCATTCTCCCTTTAATGAAATTTTTTTACTGCATGCGTTTCCAGTATTCTGCTAGAGAATATATTTTTCCTCAAAACAAACAACATTTCTGTAAAATCACATATGCTTTAAATAAATTTGCTACAAGAAAACCATGATGGCATAGGGCATCTATCTCTATAGTTGCTCAAGCCTCTAATGCAGCAGAGAGCAGACAAAAATCTTGCATAAATAATACTATAAGGGATTTAGATGAATCATCACTTAAACCACAAAGGAACACATTAAAATTATGACATTGTCATATGCTAAAGAAATTGCAAAAAGAAAATCTCCCTACAGATCCTGCCACGAAGCCAGATAATTTTAAATTTAATTATACAATATTTAAATATTTAATTTGATTTAGTGTTCCAAGTTTTGGTAGTCTAAACCTAGGCACTAATTTGTAAATATTGTATCTTATGCCTGCTGAGAACCTGGATTCCCAATAAATACATATCCTTATTAAGTCCAATACTTCCACATTCACAGTCAAGTTTTAATTTTCCTAGCTTATTAGGCAGGAGATGGTTCTAGGATCATGTACATAGCCCAGCAGCTTTGATCAAGACATTTAAAGAGGCTTCATAATCCTCTATCCCAATTCACTTGTCTGAATTAATTTAATCTGAAGCTCATTTTCAATATATTACAATAAAAAAAAGAGCAAAATGCAAAATGAGACAAATTCACATGCTGTGGTGAGACACCCTCTAGTTTTACAGTATGAATCTAGCGATCCTTGTTTTCCATTGAAACTTTTGCCAAAATCCTTTTAATATAAAGTAGAACGATAATATTGCTTACTGCGAACAGAAAATACTTTATTTATAAAGGGGAATATAAGTTATAACCACATAAATTAACTGTGGTTGTGAAGCACGGAAACATTACACACTGCACCTTGAGGTACGATAATTGCTCTTGTGTGAATAAGATTGGTCCTATTAAGATGGTGTTAAGGATGTAATCTGTTTCAGTGTTTACGGTGCTGCAGAATGTTTGAAACCAGATAGAAAAGTCACAGTTACTGATTTTTTAAATAGTTTTTCTTTCTTTACTTGTATAAATGGCACTCATTACTGTTGTCCATTATAAACCCTTGAGAAACCATTATATTACATTGTCTGTCGCACAAATAAGAGATTCTCAAACCCAATATGCCCATCAAGCCCACGTTATCTGAGCTGCAATATTCTAGTGTCCCAGCTTTTTACAAAAGTTATCTAATAAAAGAGGACTCCTTCCTACAAACTACTTGTTTTTAACATGGTAAAAGGACTTATAAATTTCCATGGGATTGACAGACCCACCTATCAGGAGAACTAATGCAAAGCTAAACAGGTCAAAAGTAAATCCTAAATGCAAGCACTTATCTATTTATCGAAATTTTGGAGCTAAGAAGCTAGTGTAACATCTTTAGCTAAATAAAAAGACCTAGCATAGAGAAAGAGACAATGGAAATAGGAGATGCCTTTAATTTTCAAGAATAAAAAAAAATTAAAAGATGGCGATATGCCCTTTTCAAGTTGGTTGCCAAGTTAGAACTTGCAAAAAATACTATGATAAAGGAATGTAAGTTTACTGCAGCTGTCCGTGTTATCAAAAACATCTAACATCAAAAGAGTCAGTAAATGAACCTCAATACCCAAGAAAATTCTAGAATTATCTCATGGGAGGACCAGAAGTTAAAAAAAAAAATAATAAAATAAAAATAAAAAAAACACAGATATCTCATACTTAACAAAAAACAACAACAACAAAAAAAGCTAATTCAACCTCAAATAAAACCCCCAAAATATCAAAGAAAGTGTTTTCAAAGACCCTACAATATTCCATTGGGCTCTGCGAAATAAGTCAATCTAGAAAAAATTTCAGTTAGATTAAAACTCAGAGTACAACTGGGGAATTAAATATTTGATTCATATCTGGCAATAATGTGAAAGGGAGAAGTAGTTTCCACAGGTTATAAAAGTAAAGATGATTGCAAAATTATCTAAAATCAAGGAAATTTCTATCTCTTGACTAGTGTTTTAATGAAAATGCTGATACCCTGGCTGTCAGAAGGCATACAGAAGGTTGAGAAGACATTTGTGGATTTGAAAGTGCTACCAAGAAGAAAAATTAAATGTAAGTCCAATGGACCTATAGTGAGATATAGGCAATTGTTTATAGGCAATTGTTTATAGGCAACTACAGCTTATTCAGTAGATTTTTTGGCAGTTTAACTTCCTCAAAAACACAATATTAAAATTTCAGTCAGTAAGCACATGAAAAGTGAAGAGAAATGCAACAAGTCTTTTAAGAAAAAGCAGTAAATGCAATGAAATCCTTATGATCTCACTAGGCAAGCTTAGTTATTGTACTGAAAAATATCAAGAATACCTTAACTCTTTGAAGATAATTCAGTGTTGTTTCAATGATGCCCCAAGCAATTCCTACAGTCTCAACAATCCCAGCTCAAAACAATCCTACTGCAGAGTTAGTACTAACAATAGTTAAAACCCAAGAAAATTAGTATCTGTGGGAGGAAAACATACCAAAAAATAAAGAAGATATTCAAAACTGTCATTTCCAGTGCTTCTCTGTATCTTATAGAATCATAGAATCATAGAATAGATAGGGTTGGAAAGGACCTGAAGATCATCTAGTTCCAATCCCCCTGCCAGGGGCAGGGACACCTCACACTAAACAATGGCACTCAAGGCTCTGTCCAACCCAGCCCCAAACACCGCCAGAGATGAAGCATTCACAACTTCCCTGGGCAACCCATTCCACTGCCTCACCACCCTTACAGGAAAGAATTTCTTCCTCATATCCAATCTAAACTTCCCCTCTTTAAGTTTGAACCCATTACCCCTTGTCTTATCACTACAGTCCCTCATGAAGAGTCCCCCCCCAGCATCCCTATAGGCCCCCTTCAGATATTGGAAGGATGCTATAAGGTCTCCACGCAGCCTTCTCTTCTCCACGCTGAACAGCCCCAACTTTCTCAGCCAATCTTCACACAGGAGGTGCTCCAGTCCCCTGATCATCCTCGTGGCCCTCCTCTTGACTTCTTCCAACAGTTCCATGTCCTTTTTATGTTGAGGACACCAGAACTGCACACAATACTCCAAGTGAGGTCTCACAAGAGCAAAGTAGAGGGGATACGGTTGGCCTTCTGGGCTGCAAGCGCACATTGCCAGCTCATGCTCATTTTTTCATTGACCAACACACCCACGTCCTTCTCCGCTGGGCTGCTCTGAATCTCTTCTCTGCCCAGCCTGTAGCTGTGCCTGGGATTGCTCCGACCCAGGTGGAGGACCTTGCACTTGGCATGGTTAAACTTCATCAGGTTGGCATCAGCCAACCTCACAAGTATGTCAAGGTCCCTCTGGATGGCATTCCTTCCCTCCAATGTATCAGCCGAACCACACAGCTTGGTGTCATTGGCAAACTTGTTAAGGGTGCACTCAATCCCACTGTCCATGTCACCGACAAAGATGTTGAACAAGACCGATCCCAACACCCATCCCTGAGGAACACCACTCGTCACTGGTCTCCAGCTGGACATTGAGCCATCGAGCACGACTCTTTGCGTGTGGCCGTCCAGACAGTTATTTATCCACCCAGTGGTCCACCTATCAAATTGATGCCTCTCCAACTTAGAGACAAGGATGGCATGCGGGACAGTGTCAAACGCTTTGCACAAGTCCAGGTAGATGACATCAACTGCTCTACCACTGTCCGTTAGTTCTGTAGCCCCATCATAGAAGGCCACCAGATTGGTCAGGCAGGATTTCCCCTTTGTGAAGCCATGCTGGCTGTCACCAAGCACCTGGTTGTTTTTCATGTGCCTCAGCATGCCCTCAGCATGCCTTCCAGGAGAATCCACTCCAAGATTTTGCCAGACACAGAGGTGAGGCTGACTGATCTGTAGTTCCCTGGCTCATCTATTTTCCCCTTCTTGAAAATGGGGGTTATATTTTTTTTTTCCAGTCATTGGGAACTTCACCCGACTGCCATGATTTTTCAACTATGGTGGACAGTGTCTTAGCAACTTCATTTGCCAGCTCCTTCAGGACCCGCGGATGGATTTCATTAGTTCCCATGGACTTGTATGCGTTCAGGTTCTTAAGATGGTCTTGAACCAGATCCTCTCCTACAGTGGGCCTAGTGTCTTCATTCTCACAGTCGCTGCGTCTGCCTTCCAAAACTTGGGTGGTGTGGTCAGAGCATTTACCAGTGAAGACTGAGGCAAAGAAGTCATTAAGAACCTCAGCCTTCTCCAAATCCAGGGTAGCCAGTTCTCCTGATAGCTTCTGGAGGGGGCCCATGTTGTCACTAGCCTGTCTTTTATTTGCAATGTACCTATAGAATCGCTTTCTGTTATCCTTAACATGCCTAGCCAAGTTTAATTGTAAGTGGGCCTTAGCTTTCCTAAGCTGGTCCCTAGCTTCCCGAGCAACATGCCTTCAAGGACTACTGTTCTTTACTGACTTTCCTATATCTTTACTTGATATTCCTCTGTCTATCCACTTATATTTAATTTTTAAGCAATTAATTGAGATCTAGGTTTTTTTTCATATATCCCTCTAGTTATTCACAGTATTTTTTCTTAGTTTCTTCTTAAACGTCAAATAAACTGAATAGAAGCATATCTGCTTTCTGAGAGTATGGTTAATAGTTATTCAGCATAAAACCCTCTTAGAAGATACAGAAAGGGTACTGAATTATACCAAGATACACAAAACCCGTGGAACAAGAGATAAAAGAACCAGTTGCAAGGAACACAGCTCTTAGGTCACTGACTTATGGGCCACTAAAAACCCTGTAAGCATGGTCATAAAGAGGAGCTTCTGACAGATCCTTGTATCTAGAAAGACAGGGAAAATGAAAATATCACGTGCTCCATGGGAAAGAGCACACTTAACATGGACATTTGAGGAGGTTTGTAGCAGCGCACAAGCCTTCTTATTGTATCTTTTAAGGGAACTGCAGAGCAGTGCAAAACCATAGGATATGTAAGGCTGGGCCAAACTTGGGGAATAGGAGGAATTGAGGTTAATCAAGAAGGAAAACGGGAAGAAGGGGGTTTTAAAATGTGAATGAACTTATTGCTGGGCAGTCTGGGCAGTCTGCTTCTCTGTTCAAGAACTTTGCTCAGTCACTGCAGTCTACATTATCTTCTTATTAAACTCCACTACTCTGTGGTTTTCATGTGAGCCTGCTCTCTCTTCTGCATTGGTGTAGGTATGATTTCTGAGTGAACTTCAAGCTGGATCAGCCAACAAGGAGGAGGGGAGTTGCATCTAGAAACAGTCAGGGACTGAGTAAGTGACCAGGCAGGGGGTAGTCCTGCATGGTCATTAGACAGAATTAAAGTCACTGAGGAAACTGTGAACATCTGTGGGCATATGAATACAGAGGGCGAAGTTTTGTATGTTTTTTTTTAGTAGGAAAAGTCAGCACTTGCCAGCTGGCAAAAGGAACAAGAATGGACCAAACTGCCTGGGTTTACCCAAGTACTGGTGAAAACACTGCTCTCTGCAGGTTGTGTCGGTGATCATGTGCACAGTGGCACCTTTGGGACAACTGCTTAGCCTCACACACCAGAGCAGGTGGAAGCACACTGAAAGGAGAAATACCCTTCTTTCTAACATCCTTTGGAGTTGGCTGCCCTTACTTATTCACTTTTCTGCTTCTCTAATTGAAGATGTAACACTGAACACCTAATTACATGATTTTACATACATCTATATAAAAATATCTTTTTTTATTATTTTTATTGTAAAGAAACTGATGTGTAAATCTCAAAAGATCTTCCTAACATTTATGTAGACGTCTGTAACGTTGCATGAAGAAACAGCAATAAAATATAATAAAGGAGTGCTTAGAGATTATTTCAAGATTCCACAGCTAAAATCTCCGTTAATGGAATTTCTATAAACATTAACAATACTTGTTTTTGAGGTCAGTTAAACACATTTAAATTCCTTCTAACACTCCTTCTTGAACTTTTTAAACACTCTGTGAAAACTGTTGAGTTCTGTTGACTTTGAGTTATTCCACTTTAATTGTTCCTGTTTGAGAATATCTCTAAATTTTGATGTAGTAACAAAACTTGCTTTCCACATCAATGTGTGAATACCTAACTCGTTTGGATTTTTTTCTAAAAAGAACATTTTTTTTTTTCAGAATACCATCTTCTATTGCATTCGGATTGTTGTTTTCTATATGCTTGTTGTGTTGCAGTTATGTAATTTTAAATACTTAGTTCTCACTGTGATATACTTCCTTTGATATCCTATACTTTGATATACTGATTGGTCAAATTATTGTCTTACATAGTTCTAAGTTTTAATTTTAATTGTTTTCAATTTAACAACTTATTTGTTGCTATCATTATACGTACTTGTTCACTTTGGCTAATTGTATTTGCTTGGGGGTGGGGTTACAGTAGGCCCGTGGATTCCGTGACTGAAGACATGAAGTTAGAACTCAGTCTTGAAGATGTTAAAGTGTATCCATGAGAAATGAGGCACCAGAAGCATCCAAGTAGGAAAGCAGAAGGCATCTGAGTGGGAAAGTAGAAGGCATCTGGAGGAGCTCGTCAAATAAAGGGAGTAACTAACTACAAAGGCAGAACTTGGCAAAACAATGGACTTTACTAATGCAGTAAAGGGTCACCCAATAATGTGCCGTTGCTAACTAATATTAACCAGTGGCTAAAAAGACATATGTGTGCTAGAAAAAGTATGTAAGTAGTGGTTTGCAGTAATAAAGCATCTATCTATCTTTTCTTCCTACTAAGTCACCGAAAATACATGTGTGTGATTTTTGGCCGTCTCGATAATGACATTTGTTCATGTGAATTGAGTGTTCCCAAGTATCCCTAAACCCAGAATTTTGACATTAGTGTTCAACTACATTTTAAATTGCTCAAATATCACATTTAATTGCTAAAATGAAAATGTGACAGAAAATCTTCAGATTACTTCCATCATCTTTCTCCAGAGCCATCATGCTGGACTGCACAAGTTTTGCTTGCACAAATTATATAATTACTTGCCATCTGTGATAATGAAGAAAGGATTAAAAATGTCTTGGAATCAAAACTGGGAAGAAAGACTTCTTTGAAATTATTCTAAAGACAATAAGTAAAATAAAATTAAGTTAGAAATACAGAATAAAAGAAATCTTTTGATGCATTCAATGCTTAGGTGAGTCTTTTGAACCTTTTCTCAGGTAGTTATCAGTTTTACCATCAAAGTAGCTATTTCATCCTCTGGTGAAACTGGTCTCTCCATGATCAGAAATGTCAAAATCTGAGCTGAACTCCTAACTGCATAGCTAAATGATATGCAATTTATTTAGCAGTTACAGGGTAATTAGTGTATCTTAATTTGAGCCACTGAGTTCCACATGTAAGATTTATAATTGCAAGATCAATTCTTAGCTAGCTGATTTCACTAGTAAGAGTTTTGCTTGTGGAATATTAAATTACTGTTTTTAAATGACCGTGATAAAGATGACTATGTTTGCCCACTTTAATTTAAAATAAGCACATCCACTTACATCCTGTAGAAGTATTTATAAGACACTAGAGGCAGAAAAATGCAGAAGAGCCTGTTTAAAACCAAGAAAACTAATTCAAAAGATTCATTTCAGTACGTGTGTGTGCATATATGCATGTGTGTCTGCATCTGTGTGTAGTTTTCATTAAATAAGCTTATTACTCCCCAAGAAAATTATTTTTTCCCAAACAATAGATCTCCATGTCACCATGTCAAAAAGACAACAATAACAAAATCACTTTTAACAAAGCCTGGAACACTTCAGGAAGCTCTATTTTGTGCTGAGAAGTTTTCTGCTTTTCTACAGACCTACAGGAATGTTGAAAGAATTACTCTTTACACACTTGGCAGCTTTCACAAGCTTCTGTATTGTAGAAACAGGACACATTTTAATGAACTGGTGTTCAAAGCAGATAATGGGCTTTGGAGACAACCCTAATCAATCTGTGCATTTTTACTGTACCCGTTGCCAATGGAGTCTTTGTAATAGCAGCCCTGTCCCTGTTTGAAAAAAAAGGCTAAAAAAACCCAAAAGAAATGTCATGTCTGAGTAGCCAGTGCAGGTTCATTATCTAGTATCACGTTTTTCCTTTCCAGGATAGGGAACCAATTTATTTTTACCAAAGTCAAACTCAGAAGTTTGATACCTACATGAACTAAGCAATTGATAGAAGCAATTAGAGGGAAAGTTGTACAAGTCACAACAATCTAAAAATCAGAGAACAGAGAAAGGAACTGGACAGAAGGAAAGAAGCCAAGAGAAGGCAAAAATGAGAAAAATAATGAGCCTATAAAAAACTCAAGCAAGCGAATTCAGTCCTAGAGAGAGAAACACTTCTATTCATACAAAAGTGTAGCCTCCATTATCAACTGCCTATAGTTAAACTTACAGAAACATATGGACTACACCTCAGAATGTCCTTCTGGAGCATCTGCTGCAGATGGCCTACTCTGTAGCCTCTCAATAGGTTTTTGCAGATGAGCCAAAACCAGGGCAGAGAATTCCAACATGCAAGTAGTTCCCCAATGCCACTGAAGCCACGCACATAGATGCATGGCTTCATGCATCCAGGTGGATGGGGCATACAGAACTAAGATCTTATTCTTCAAGTATTAGTTAAATATGTTTTTGTGTTAGCATTTTTTAACAACTACTGCTAATAGTACAGAGAAATGATTTTAGTATTAGTTTATCTCAGTTGGATTTTGATTGAAGACATTAATGTGATTTATGAGCCCACATTGAATTTTTCTTCTATTCAGGATAAGGGAAACAAATGTAATGTGACTTGGTGCTTTTATGAGGGGAAAAAAAATACCCGCAAATAAGTAATCTTTGAGTAAATAATAATAATAATAATAATAATAATAATAATAATAATAATAATAATAATACTAGCTGGAATAGAAAATTCTATAAAACTTGTTCAAAGCCATCTCTAATTTTTAATTCAGCATCAAACTTTATTTGGAGCAGAAATCTGCAAGATGGGCAAACATTACAATGCTGTCTCTTAGTTCACAGTTAGCTATTATTAAGTACTGGATAGATCTAGAAATGTGGTGCTTAGCGTCTGAATAAGGCCAGACATTTCTCTAGGAAGGCTTAAAAATAACCCCTTACTCTCACTTCATTAATTGTCAAAGTACATAGGAAACTACTAACTCTACAGCTTTTCAAAAAAGCAGGGAAAATTCCCAAAACTTGCAACAGAAAAGATGACAGAAAGCTAGGAAATCAAAAACCCAAAAAAAGTACGAGGAAGTCATAGGAAGAGAAAACCCAGTGATTTTTTTTGTTTAGATCAAAAATAAGTAAATAACAGTCACCACTGCTACTTTAATATTCTATGGTTAGGTTAGCATAACAGATACTTCCATTGCAGAAAACAACACTATGCCAGATTGACACCATTGTAGTTTCAGATTTTCTAGGTATTAAGTAATAGTAGCGTTTTGACACTATGAAAGAGGAGTTGCAAAAAGCCACAATGCAAAAGCATAAAAATGATAGGTAAATTGTGGTTCCTAAATCTGCAGATGCTCCCATACATAAATTACCTGCTTCTTGCCTGTCAGGAAGTTGTTAATTTTGAAATAACAGACTAATTATTTCACTGCTGTCCACTTTAACCAGAAATTACTCATTCTCCAGCAATTCCTGATATCTATCCATGTAACAGAAGTCCTATTCTCTGTTCCCTATCTGTATAACCTTCAAATTCTCCTCAGAAAACTATTCTGCTGCATTAGATAATCAATATGCAATTCAACAGAAATATAAAGCTAGGAGCAGCACAAGATTTAATTGAATTAAATCTCACAAGGGCAAAACCTCCATTTTCAAAACCCACTTTTGCAGCTGCTGCAGAAATTCCAGTCAGTTACAGTGGAGCGCTACAGACTGCTGGCCTCATTCCAGAGAATTCAGGTTAGCAGCAATGCTGCAGAAAATATGGGAACCTTGATTGCAGTAGGCATTGACTACAATACAAATAAGTCTTTTCTATGCTCATGACCAACACTCATGCAGAAGAAAAGCTTTAAGTGGTGTTTGCATCCTTGACACAATATGAAGTGAGATTAAGATAAACTTCTCTGTGAGTAAGTATAACAAGAGAATTAAAATTAAAAAGCTTTTTCTTTTGCAATTGGAGATGCAGCAAACTGCCTCCACATTAAAGACTATTATCATTCTAACCTAACAAGAAAGCAAAAGCATGAGTTCTACAGTTTTATTAGAGTAAGCCTAGTTAAAACCCCTTTTCTTCTGTCTTTCTCCAGTGTCTATAAAGCACCTGTCACATTGAAATATTACCCTATAATTTAAACAGATGTAAGCTAGGAAGCAGGTTAGGAAAGCTAAGGCCCACTTACAATTAAACTTGGCTAGGAATGTTAAGGATAACAGAAAGCGATTCTATAGGTACATTGCAAATAAAAGACAGGCTAGTGACAACATGGGCCCCCTCCGGAAGCTATCAGGAGAACTGGCTACCCTGGATTTGGAGAAGGCTGAGGTTCTTAATGACTTCTTTGCCTCAGTCTTCACTGGTAAATGCTCTGACCACACCACCCAAGTCTTGGAAGGCAGACGCAGCGACTGTGAGAATGAAGACACTAGGCCCACTGTAGGAGAGGATCTGGTTCAAGACCATCTTAAGAACCTGAATGCATACAAGTCCATGGGAACTAATGAAATCCATCCGCAGGTCCTGAAGGAGCTGGCAAATGAAGTTGCTAAGACACTGTCCACCATAGTTGAAAAATCATGGCAGACAGGTGAAGTTCCTGATGACTGGAAAAAAAGAAATATAACCCCCATTTTCAAGAAGGGGAAAATGGATGAGCCAGGGAACTACAGACCAGTCAGCCTCACCTCTGTGCGTGGCAAAATCTTGGAGCGGATTCTCCTGGAAGGTGTGCTGAGGCACATGAAAAACAACCAGGTGCTTGGTGACAGCCAGCATGGCTTCACAAAGGGGAAATCCTGCCTGACCAATCTGGTGGCCTTCTATGATGGGGCTACAGAACTAACGGACAGTGGTAGAGCAGTTGATGTCATCTACCTGGACTTGTGCAAAGCATTTGGCACTGTCTCATATGACATCCTTGTCTCTAAGTTGGAGAGGCATCAATTTGATAGATGGACCACTGGGTGGATAAAGAACTGTCTGGATGGCCACACGCAAAGAGTCGTGCTCGATGGCTCAGTGTCCAGCTGGAGACCAGTAATGAGTGGTGTCCCTCAGGGGTGGGTGTTGGGATCGGTCTTGTTCAACATCTTTGTCGGTGACATGGACAGTGGGATTGAGTGCACCTTTAACAAGTTTGCCAATGACACCAAGCTGTGTGGTTCGGCTGATACATTGGAGGGAAGGAATGCCATCCAGAGGGACTTTGACACGCTTGCGAGGTGGGCATATGCTAACCTGATGAAGTTAAACCATGCCAAGTGTAAGGTCCTCCACCTGGGTCAGAGCAATCCCAGGCACAGCTACAGGTTGGGCAGAGAAGAGATTCAGAGCAGCCCAGCAGAGAAGGACTTGGGGGTGTTGGTTGATGAAAAAATGAGCATGAGCCGGCAGTGTGCGCTTGCAGCCTTGAAAGCCAACCGTATCCTGGACTGCATCAAAAGGAGCGTGACCAGCAGGTTGAGGGAGGTGATCCTGCCCCTCTACTCTGCTCTTGTGAGACCTCACTTGGAGTATTGTGTGCAGTTCTGGTGTCCTCAACATAAAAAGGACATGGAACTGTTGGAAGAAGTCAAGAGGAGGGCCACGAGGATGATCAGGGGACTGGAGCACCTCCCTTATGAAGCTAGGCTGAGAAAGTTGGGGCTGTTCAGCGTGGAGAAGAGAAGGCTGCGTGGAGACCTCATAGCATCCTTCCAATATCTGAAGGGGGCCTATAGGGGTGCTGGGGAGGGACTCTTCATGAGGGACTGTAGTGATAAGACAAGGAGTAATGGGTTCAGACTTAAAGAGGGGAAGTTTAGATTGGATATGAGGAAGAAATTCTTTCCTGTAAGGGTGGTGAGGCAGTGGAATGGGTTGCCCAGGGAAGCTGTGAATGCTCCATCGCTGGCAGTGTTTGGGGCTGGGCTGGACAGAGGCTTGAGTATCATTGTTTAGTGGGAGGTGTCCCTGCTCGTGACAGGGGTGTTTGAACTAGATGATCTTCAGGTCCTTTCCAACCCTATCTATTCTATGATTCTATGAATTTAGGTAAACAAGTCTGTCCTAGTTACCAGATGCACTACTGCCCTCTGCATATTTGTGTAAAAGAGTAGTGTTTATTCAAAATGTATGGAAAAATCTTAACTCCGTTCAAATAAAAATAATTTCCATTAGATTGGAAAGGGATAAAGTTTCTAAACCAAAGGAAATTATTAATTGTCGTGGTTTAAGCCTCTATAACTCACGCAGTTTTGCTCACCCACTTCCCCCTCTATCTTGCCCCCCACTCCCGGAGGGATGGGAAGGAGAATCGAAAAGAATGCGACTCCCACAGGTTGAGATAAGAACAGTTTAGTAACTAAAGTATAACACAAGACCACTACTGCTACCACCAATAATAATAATAACAAGGCAAATACAAGGAAAGAATACAATTCTCACCACCTAAAACCAAGCCCGACCACGCAGTGCACCCCCCACCCTTCTGGGTCTCTCCTCTCCGTCCTCCATCTTGGGCATGACGTGCTGTGGTATGGAATAACCTCTTTGGTCAGTTTGGGTCAGGTGTCCTGTCTCTGCTTCCTCCTGGCTCCCCTCCTCCCTGGCAGAGCATGAAACTCAGGAAGTCCTTGGCCAGACCAAAACATCACTAAGCAGTAACCAAAACACTGGTGTTATCAGCGCTGTTCCTAGGCCCAAAATCAAAAACACAGTGCTGCACCAGCTACCAAGAAGCAGAAAAAATGACTGCTGCTGCTGAACCCATGACATTATCCACCCCTTATTCCATACCATTCACGTCATGCTCAGATCCCACATTTTCAATATACCATCACATGTATATATATACATACACACACAGAGAGAGGGAGAGAGATCATCCCTTAGTGCATAGACCAATCCCTACAAAGCTGCTGAGTCCATTCGGTCCGTGACGTCAAGCTCCATCTTCTGTAACAGCCTTTTAGAGCAGGAGAGGCTGTGTGCAGAGTTCACACTCGTCAGTAACCTGGGCCACAGTGTCCATTGCCAAGTCCACCCCTCGATCATAAATCCATCTGTATGCTGCATCTCTGCCCTGATGGCCTGAGGTGTCATGGGCCCACCAGGCTCAAAGTAATTCACTCTCCCCTCCAGCAGTTTCTGCAGCTTGTCAGTGGGGACTCCATACAGCTGCCTTCCATCTCCAATGCTTCCAAAGCACTGGAGGGGCCCAGTGGACTAGATGCTCGCCCATACTGTCCCACACACCCTGCCACTCATGGCTGTCCAGGCTTGGGGAAAATCTCTTAGTCATCCTAGATTGCAGATTAACCCCAGACAAGGCCCACACCCCACTCTGCTTAACTCTTGGGACCACACAAAATGGTTGTGGGTAAAACACACTGTGTATGCATGCCACCATGCTGATCCCCATCACAATCAGCAGGCAGGTCTCAAGGGTACCCAAAGGCCATTCAAACCCTTCAGAGCTCTCAAATGAGGCTGCTGTGCTTGTCACTGGGGCTGGTGTAGCTGCCGTGCTTGCCGGCTCTCTCACCACCAGCTGCTCTTTGTCTGAGTCCAGAGCTTCCTTCTCTGCCTTGCTGGGAAGTGCTGCGGGGTCTCCTGCGTTCTCCTGCGGCTCCGCGGGCAGCTGCCGGGGAATGCTCTCGGCCGCCACGAGGCTGGGCTCGGCCACGGGACTCTGTTCAGCCTCGGGGCCCGGCTTCTCTGCCGTCTCCTCCTGCCGCTCGGTAGCCTCCCCCTCCCGCGGCTCGGCAGCCGCCGGGCTGGGCTCAGTCGGGGGGCTCACCCCTTTTGCTACCTCCTTCCTCTGCTCGGCAGCCGTCGGGCTGGGCTCGGTGGGGGGGCTCGGCTCCTGCTCCCCGGGTCCGCTCCCCCGGGCCGTTTCGGCAGCCGGCGGCTCCCGAGGCAGCCCCCCCTCGGCTCTCCACAGCCTCGCCAGGACGGTGAAGAGCAGCCGAACTGCCAGGTACACATTCGCCCCCCACGGCTTCTGGAGCCCGCCCGTATCACAAGCCATTCCAATAAAGTACAATGCAACAAGAACCTTAAACCAAAACCCATATCTGAAACATGCTAAGATAACAAATACCGGCTGTAAGTAAGGTACAACAGGCTGAAACCATGAACGCAAGAGAACCAAAAGCAACAACTTTAAGAGCCAATAAATCAGCATTGTGACGAGTGGCTATTAATCCTGTCGTTATCTCAACCCTTCGTGCCCCACGTTGGGCGCCAAAAAGAACTGTCGTGGTTTAAGCCTCTATAACTCACGCAGTTTTGCTCACCCACTTCCCCCTCTATCTTGCCCCCCACTCCCGGAGGGATGGGAAGGAGAATCGAAAAGAATGCGACTCCCACAGGTTGAGATAAGAACAGTTTAGTAACTAAAGTATAACACAAATCACTACTGCTACCACCAATAATAATAATAACAAGGCAAATACAAGGAAAGAATACAATTCTCACCACCTAAAACCAAGCCCGACCACGCAGTGCACCCCCCACCCTTCTGGGTCTCTCCTCTCCGTCCTCCATCTTGGGCATGACGTGTTGTGGTATGGAATAACCTCTTTGGTCAGTTTGGGTCAGGTGTCCTGTCTCTGCTTCCTCCCGGCTCCCCTCCTCCCTGGCAGAGCATGAAACTCAGAAAGTCCTTGGCCAGACCAAAACATCACTAAGCAGTAACGGAAACACTGGTGTTATCAGCGCTGTTCCTAGGCCCAAAATCAAAAACACAGTGCTGCACCAGCTACCAAGAAGCAGAAAAAATGACTGCTGCTGCTGAACCCATTACATTAATATATAAATAAAGAAAGAAAAATGTAAAGAAATAAAGAATTGTAGCATAATGGTACATACCAGACATGATGGCTTTGTCTCCTTTTTCTGTTTAAAAGGACTGTGGTAACACAACAGAAACCTTGCATGCTTGTGGCTGGGCAGAAGTATGCCACAGCACATACACCCAAGGAAAGCCACCACCTCCTTCACAATCAAGACACAGATGCAAGAGGCATAATTGCAACCACAGGGAACAGGAAGATGAGCTGTGACTCAAAGCCCTTCACAGCTGCCAGGCCCTGTTCCCATGGGCTTCCCATGCCTGGGGCTTGTTGGCAGTCAGTCAGAGAGGAACAGACTCAACTATCAAAGTACCAATTTGAACAACTGAGGGACCAGGTGACCAGCATATACAGGATACAGCCATAACCTAAGCTTACCTAAATCATGTCTAGAGCTATCTCTTTCCTGAATCAATGAACTTCAGAGGGGCATATCACAACCCTCCTGTCCATTCGCACTTTTTGGCTGGTATGTACCATCATTCATCGACCAACATCCTGTTCTAGCCTTGGTTCATCTTCATCTCCTGATGGAGTGCTTGGAGCCTAGGGATGGGGCTGTACTAGCTGATCCCAGCTTGCTCTGCTTCCCAGTCCCCATGAGCGATATGCCTTGAGGAGTATTACTCACAGTAATTCCATTATTCGGTGATTAGGTAACAAAAAGTAAAGGGTGTAATATTACCCTGATTGTGAAAAGCTAGCACTTCGCTGTGCACAGAAGAAGAAATTATCATAGAAAATAATGATTAAAAAAATGGCTTTCATGTGGATGGAACATGGGTATTTCACAGTCCCCCTGAGGTCATAACAAGATCTTAAGAGAATTTCTCCCTCTTCATTTTGTGCCAGAAACAAATTTAAACAGCTGTGAAAATGTATATTTCTTCATCAGCCACCATCTAAAGTAGGCACCAAAATGAGTACAGCCCAGAAACCTCTTTCCTTGTAAACTTAAAATTCTATAGCTGAGCATGGCATTCAGATTTCTATTTTTGCAACATATAACAGTGTTGTGCTACAGCTTCTGATAAATTTGTTCTAAGACATGAAGTATAATTGCTCTTTAATAGGTGTCTAAAAACATAGCTATAGAAATTGGTTTGTTTCATTGTTTTGTTTTCCTTCATGAAGCTTTTTTATGAGGAAAGTATAATGAGAAAGAAAAAGCATCTTTCCATTTTTCACTACTATCTAGTGTTCTGTGACATCCTCAAAATTCTTTTACAGAAAAGACAACTACAGACACAAGGGCTATTTATCTATTTTTCTAATATCTCAGTCAAAATCCAAAGATGACAATACAGACTTCTGCGACCTGTGGGTTTTAAATTTGTCCCAAGATGAACTTTAGGCAGGCCACCTACAGTAGTGTGTTTCTGAAATGCAACATAACTATTAGAGTTCTGATGGCACAGATGTTGTTATACATTACATTTGCTCAAAGCTGCATCAAATGTGAAATTGGTAGCAACTGGAAAACAAACATACATAATGAAATTTAAGACACATACAGCATTTCAGATTCTATGTGTAATATTGTATTCATGAAATTGAAGCTGACATGGCTAGCTTCCTGAAATTGATTTGAGTAAAGGCTATTCTATCTGTAAGAGTTATTTTTACAATTAAAGATGATAATATTAAGTGATGAATATATAATGCTGCAATAACAGAGTTGTCATATTTCCTTTAACTTGTATAATAAAAGAAGCCAATCAAACCATTAACAGTGCAGTCAAATAATTCCTATTATTTTTATTTTCTTTTGTTAATTATTTGCCCTTAGGCTCTGTATTTATTGAGTTTTATACTCATAGAATCATAAAATAACTAGGGTTGGAAAGGACCTTAAGATCATCAAGTTCTAAGCCCCCTGCCATGGGCAGGGATACCTCACACTAAACCATGCCACTCAAGGTTCTGTCCAACCCAACCCTGAGCACTGCCAAGGATGGAGCACTCCCAGCTTCTTTGGGCAACCCATTCCACCGCCTCAGCATTCTGAGTGCCAGAAACTTCACTTACAGTACTTGACCCTTGTGACTAGGTATTTGTTTTACTCAGTGCATTACTTGGTATTACAAATACCATGGTGATGATAACTAGCCATCTTTATAATGACAAGTTAAAAGCTACAGTATATTTCACATAGAGTCATACTGAAAATTAGAATATGAAATATACTGGCCAAGGTTTAATTGGAATTGACACTTAATCATGTGTAGAGCAGAGAAGACAAGATATTTAATATTTCATGTCTCAGTATTCAGATACTTCATATTCACCAAGCGTGTTACACCTAATGAAAAAAGTTCCAATATTTTCAACCCAAAACTAAAGTCAGTTCCAGACATAAAAATTACTTTTCCAAAGTTTAATCTGTGGTTTCTCAAAAACATCAAATGGGTTTTTGAAAAAACAGAACTGATTTTCTATCTAACGTGCTACCAATCAATATGGACTACAATATTTTTTGTGCCCCCATGTCCAGATATCATTTTTATCAGATATCTCATTGACAAGCAAAAGTGACAGCCAGTGCTTAGCCAGACAGAACACTAATTGCATCTGTGGAGGAACTAATGAAGGAATCATTAGAAGACTCAGCTGGATGGCTACACCAAAGAGTAGTGCTTAATGGCTCAATGTCCAGCTGGAGACCAGTGATGAGTGGTGTGCCTCAGGGATCGGTGTCGGGACCGGTCTTGTTCAACATCTTTGTCGGTGACATGGACAGTGGGATTGAGTGCACCCTTAGCAAGTTTCCCAATGACACCAAACTGTGTGGTTCGGCTGATACATTGGAGGGAAGGAATGCCATCCAGAGGGACCTTGACATGCTTGCAAGGTTGGCTGATGCTAACCTGATGAAGTTTAACCATGCCAAGTGCAAGGTCCTCCACCTGGGTCAGAGCAATCCCAGGCACAGCTACAGGTTGGGCAGAGAAGAGATTCAGAGCAGCCCAGCAGAGAAGGACTTGGGGGTGTTGGTTGATGAAAAAATGAGCATGAGCCGGCAGTGTGCGCTTGCAGCCTTGAAAGCCACCCATATCCTGGGCTGCATCAAAAGGAGCGTGAGCAGCAGGTTGAGGGAGGTGATCCTGCCCCTCTACTCTGCTCTTGTGAGACCTCCCTTGGAGTATTGTGTGCAGTTCTGGTGTCCTCAACATAAAAAGGAGCAAGTCAAGAGGAGGGCCATGAGGATGATCAGGGGACTGGAATACCTCCCGTATGAAGATAGGCTGAGAAAGTTGGGGCTGTTCAGCATGGAGAATAGAAGGCTGCGTGGAGACCTCACAGCAGCCTTCCAATATCTGAAGGGGGCCTATAGGGATGCTGGGGAGGGACTCTTCATGAGGGACTGTAGTGATAAGACAAGGAGTAATGGGTTCAAACTTAAAGAGGGGAAGTTTAGATTGGATATGAGGAAGAAATTCTTTCCTGTAAGGGTGGTGAGGCAGTGGAATGGGTTGCCCAAAGAAGTTGTGAATGCTCCATCGCTGGCGGTGTTTGGGGCTGGGCTGGACAGAGCCTTGAGTGTCATTGTTTAGTGTGAGGTGTCCCTGCCTCTGGCAGGGGAGTTGGAACTAGATGATCTTCAGGTCCTTTCCAACCCTAACTATTCTATGATTCTGTGATAATATGCAACAAAAAATTGAAAGTAGTGCACGGTACTATATGTGCACAACTGGTGACGTATTTGCTTGTGGTTAATGAATTTTTTTTGGGGGGGGTATTTTTTATAAACTTAGAAGATTTTGATTAGCAGAAAAACCATCACTTATATGACAAGGGAATAACTGGCTTTCCAACACAGCTTCTCTAGTCATGCTACAACTATTTGTATACCATAAGAACACCAACAATATTACATATCTTTGTAAAAATCTTCTCCAAAACTTTCCAGTCTGCAGTGTGAAGCATTAAACTAAACACTGCACAATTTACAGATTAGGCTGACTAGCCAGTTTCAATAAGCTGGTCATGAGGTGTTATTAGTAGCCAACAACTGAACAATTTCTACTTAAAACAATGAATTAGTACTTCATGTCAGAGTTCTTAAATCCTCATGTGATATTAGAAGAAAAAAAAAAAAAAGAAATCAAGGAAGTTAAATCCATTATTTAAAAAGAAAAGAGAGAGTGTCATGGGTTCAGCAGCAGCAGTCATTTTTCTCCTTCGCAGTAGCTGGTGCAGTGCTGTGTTTCCAATTTTTGGTCTGGGAACAGCGCTGATAACACCAATGTTTATAGTTATGGCTTAGAATGTTTTGGCCTGACCAAGGACTTTCTGAGTCTCATGCTCTGCCAGGGAGGAGGGGAAGCCGGGAGGAGGCAGAGACAGGACACCTGACCCAAACTGACCAAAGAGCTATTCCATGCCACAGCACGTCATGCCCAGGATGTAAAACTGGGGGCAGGAACCCGGAAGAGTTCAGTTCACAGCTCGGTCATCGAGTGGTGAGCAATTGTATCCTCTTTCCTTGTATTTCCCTGGTCATTGTTGTTGGTGGTGGTGGCAGTGGTGGTTTGTGTTTACCTTAGTTACTGGACATGCTAGAACTTCAGTATGAACTGGAGTCAAAGGCAGCCAAGTGGTATGCCACGATTGATATTGCCAATGCATTTTTCTCAATTCCTTTGGCAGCAGAGTGCAGGCCACAGTTTGCTTTTACTTGGAGGGGCGTCCAGTACACTTGGAACTGACTGCCCCAGGGGTGGTAACACAGCCCGACCATCTGCCATGGACTGATCCAGACTGCACTGGAACAGGGGCAAGCTCCAGAACACCTGCAGTACATTGATGACATGATCATGTGGGGTGACACAGTGGAAGAAGTCTTTGAGAAAGGGAGGAAAATAATCCAAATGCTGCTGGAAGCTGGTTTTGCCATAAACAGGAGTAAGGTCAAGGGACCTGCACAGGAGATTCAATTTTTGGGAATAAAATGGCAAGATGAATGTCGCGAGATCCCCACAGATGTGATCAACAAGATAACAGCAATGTCTCCACCAACTAATAAGAAAGAAACACAAGCTTTTTTGGGTGTTGTGGGGTTCTGGAGGATGCACATCCCGAATTACAGTTTGACTGTAAGCCCTCTCTATCATGTGACCCGAAAGAAGAATGATTTTATATGGGGACCTGAGCAATAACAAGCTTTTGAGCAAATTAAATGAGAGACAGTTCATGCAGTAGCCCTTGGACCAGTCCGGACCGGGCCAGATGTTAAAAATGTACTGTACACCGCAGCCGGGGAGAATGGTCCTACCTGGAGCCTCTGGCAGAAAGCTCCAGGGGAGACTCGAGGTCGACCCCTCAGCTTTTGGAGTTGGGGATACAGAGGATCTGAGGCCAGCTATACCCCAACTGAAAAAGATATACTGGCAGCCTATGAAGGGGTTTGAGCTGCTTCAGAAGTGATTGGCACTGAAGCACAGCTCCTCCTGGCACCCCAGTTGCCAGTGCTGGGCTGGATGTTCAAAGGCAGGGTCTCCTCTACACATCATGCAACTGATGCTACATGGAGTAAGTGGGCTGCACTAATTACACAACGAGCTCAAATAGGAAATCCCAGTAGTCCAGGAATTCTAGAATTCATCATGGACTGGCCAGAGGGCAAAGATTTTGGAATGTCACCAGAGGAGGAGGAGGTGATGCGTGCTGAAGAGGCCCCACCATATAATGAACTGTCTGAAAGTGAAAAGCAATATGCCTTGTTTACTGATGGGTCCTGTCTTATTGTGGAAAAGCATCGTAGATGGAAGGCAGCCGTACGGAGTCCTCGACAACAAGTTGCAGAAACTGCAGAAGGAGAGGGTGAATCGAGTCAGTTTGTCAAGGTGAAAGCCATCCAGCTGGCCTTGGACATTGCTGAATGAGAAAAGTGACCACTACTTTATCTCTATACTGACTCACGGATGGTGGCAAATGCCCTGTGAGGGTGGTTGCAACAATGGAAGCGGAGCAACTGGCAACACAGAGGTAAACCCATCTGGGCTGCTGCACTGTGGCAAGATATCGCTGCCTGGGTGCAAAACCTGGTGGTCAAGGTACGCCATGTAGATGCTCATGCACCCAAGAGTCGGGCCACTGAGGAACACCAGAACAACCAACAAGTGGATAAAGCTGCTAAAATTGAAGTGGCTCAGATGGACTTAGATTGGCAACATAAGGGTAAATTATTTTTGGCCCAGTGGGCCCATGAAGCTTCAAGCCATCAGGGCAGAGATGCAACATACAGATGGGCTCGTGATCGAGGGGTGGACTTAACAATGGATGCTATTGCCCAGGTTGTTCATGACTGCGAAACATGCTCTGCAATTAAGCAAGCTAAACGGTTAAAGCCCCTTTGGTATGGAGGACGATGGCTGAAATACAAATATGGGGAGGCCTGGCAGATTGATTATATCACACTCCCACCAACCTGCCAAGGCAAGCGCCATGTGTTCACCATAGTGGAAGCAACTACCAGATGGCTGGAAACATACACTGTGCCCCACACCACTGCCTGGAACGCTATCCTGGGCCTTGAAAAACAGATTTTGTGGCAACACGGCACCCCAGAGAGAATTGAGTCAGACAATGGGACTCATTTCCGGAACAGCCTGATAGATGCTTGGGCCAAAGAGCATGGCATTGAATGGGTATATCACATCCCCTACCATGCACCAGCCTCTGGGAGAATCGAACGGTACAATGGGCTATTAAAAACTACATTGAGAACAATGGGTGGTGGGAGTTTCAAACATTGGGATACACATTTACCAAAGGCCACTTGGCTGGTCAACACCAGAGGATCTGCCAACAGGGCTGGCCCAGCCCAGTCAGAACTTCTACATACTATGGAGGGGGACAAAGTTCCTGTGGTGCATATAAAGAATTTGCTGGTGAAGGCAGTCTGGGTTATTCCTGCTTCAGATAAAGGCAAACCCACTCGTGGGATTGCTTTTGCTCAGGGACCCAGATATACTTGGTGAGTAATGCAAGAAGATGGGGAAGTCCGATGTGTACCTCAAGGGGATTTGATTTTAGGGGAAAACAGCCAATGAACTCAATTGTATGCAGTTGTCTGCTATGTAATACTTTCATAGCCCGCCAACTAGATGTCTTCAAGTCATCAGCGACTGGCCCTCTGATCATCATCCCAACAGAGAATGAACTTTAATGAAACCGGGTGAGTTCTGCAGTAAAGGAATGATCAGCATCAGCAGGCAATGATCAACACTGCACAAGGCCTCCCCTGCTCTGAAGGACTGCTACAGGAGATGGAGCTTGACGTCATGGATCAAATGGACTCAGCAGCTTTGTCGGGATTGGTCTATGCACTGAGGGATGATCTCTTCCTCCCGTGTGTGTGTGTAGATGTATATATATATGTGATGGTATATTAAAAATATGGGATCTGAGCATGATGTGAATGGTATGGAATAAGAGGTGGATACTGCCATGGATTCAGCAGCAGCAGTCATTTTTCTCCTTCGTAGTAGCTGGTGCAGTGCTGTGTTTTCAATTTTTGGTCTGGGAACAGCGCTGATAACACCAATGTTTATAGTTATGGCTTAGAATGTTTTGGCCTGACCAAGGACTTTCTGAGTCTCATGCTCTGCCAGGGAGGAGGGGAAGCCGGGAGGAGGCAGAGACAGGACACCTGTCCCAAACTGACCAAAGAGCTATTCCATGCCACAGCACGTCATGCCCAGGATGTAAAACTGGGGGCAGGAACCCGGAAGAGTTCAGTTCACAGCTCGGTCATCGAGTGGTGAGCAATTGTATCCTCTTTTCCTTGTATTTCCCTGGTCATTGTTGTTGGTGGTGGTGGCAGTGGTGGTTTGTGTTATACCTTAGTTACTGGACTGTTCTTATCTCAACCAGTGGGTGTTGCATTCTTTTGATTCTTCTCCCAATTCCCTCCCACCTCGGAGTGGGGGGGAAGAAGGAGGGGGAAGTGAGTGGTCGGGCTTTGTATTAGAAGGGGTGAGCTATTGTATTCTTTCCTTGTATTTGCCTTGTCATTATTATTATTGGTGGTAGCAGTAGTGGTCTTGTGTTATACTTTAGTTACTAAACTGTTCTTATCTCAACCTGTGGGAGTTGCATTCTAGCGACTGCGTGACTTACGGCTTAAACCACGACAGAGAGCTATCATGCTAAAGATTTTCATAAATTTAGAGGAATTTCAGGTGAAAAATTTGGCAGAGTTATTCAAGCAAGATGTGAGTAAGAGGCAATCAATACAGTTTCTTACACTGCATGGAAGACTGATAGAATATCAATTCCAATGACAACAGCTCTGCAGTAGTATAAAAGCAGTGTCAATATGCTAAGGAATTATAAATCCATTTGGTTACAATGAGATCATTCAGTATGTAAACACTGTTTGAGAAAAGTGACAGATGTTATCCCTCCATGTCACTACTGCTGAAGGAGAACAAGGAAGTAATTCTGGTACGTACAATTATGCCTGTGTTATCTTCCATTCAGAGGTAATCTTATGCATACCCCAAATACATTTGTGCAATGCTACACATATACAGCTCCCACTGAAGTCAATGGATAAAATTCAAAGCTGACATAGCCTTTTTGTTTGAGTGAAATCATTCCACTGAATGAATGGGTAATCAACAGGTATATTTGGGAACAAAATGGAGTTCTATCAACATACTGACATATTATTTTCCTTGATGCCTGGGTTCACTTCAGTTACAGAGGTATCAAAAGGCCATCATCCAAATACATCTAAAGCATGATTGCGATAAGATAAAAAAAAATAATAAACCCTGTGATTTTACAAAGTTCCACAAGTATTTATAAACATCTAGTGTGATTGTGCTACTGTAAAGCAAGCAATTAATGCCATTTCAGATGGTATCCTATCTGGATGTCAGGATATACAAGAAGCATAGTCGCATCCATGCAGATGTCTGATATTTGAAAGTATGTCTGCATATGTTGTAGCAACTGAAGATCACAGAAAGAATTTTAAGGGAACTGTTCAAATGTGCAGATGTGTGCATTTTCACAAATTATGTGTTCTGGAGCTAGTAGAGATGGGCAGGCCTGTTGACACTCAGCCATGGTCTGAAAGGAAGAATTGGCACCAGCTGGTATTGTAGAAATATCCCTAATGTCTGTCTTGGGTTCAGCAGTAGCAGTCATTTTTCTCCTTCTTAGTAGCTCGTGTGGCACTGTTTTTTTAATTTTGGGCCTGGGAACTGCACTGACAACACCAGTGTTTTCAGTTACTGCTTGGTAATGTTTTGGTCTGACCAAGGACTTTCTGAGTCTCATGCTCTGCCAGGGAGGAGGGGAAGCCAGGAGGAAGCAGAGACAGGACACCTGACACAAACTAACCAAGGAGGTATTCCATACCACAGCACATCATGCCCAGGATGTAAAAACGGAGGGCAGAGACCCAGAAGTGTGGGGGTGCACTGAGTGGTCGGGCTTGGTATAGGGTGGTGAGCGATTGTATTTTTTTCCCTTGTATTTCTCTTGTCATTATTATTATTGGTAGTAGCAGTAGTGGTCTTGTGTTATACTTTAGTTACTAAACTGTTCTTATCTCAACCTGTGGAAGTTGCATTCTTTTGATTCTCCTCCCCATCCACCCTGACACTATTAAAAAAATGACTCAACCTTAAGAATATAGGACCCAGAAACATCTGGACAAATCTCAGTTTAAAAAGAAGGTAAACTTTGAAATGTGACCTTTTTTATCATTTTTTTTTACCAGAAAAAAATGTTTCTGAATGGGAACTTGAAAAATCCAATCTTTATGTCAGTTCTCAGTGCAGAGCCTCTTGATCATGGTTCTCTTCAACCCCAGAATGCAGATGTGCATCCAAACACTGAAATTAATATTTGCATATATGATATGTATCTTGTGATTTGTCAGAGTTCTCATTACTCCCAGTCTTACTTCAAATTTACCCAATCTATTTAGACAATGGCTTCCAGGTAGTGATAAGGAAGAAGATCTAGTAACAGCTGACAAACTGTTCAGAAAATTTTAACCATAACTGAAATTTTATGTTTCTTGCTTTTTCAGAAATTCCTCTGTCTATTAATAAAAGACAGCAATGTTCCTCACTTTCAACCTTTGTTTTTCTATTTCTAGTATAATGCATTAGACTCTTCCATAAATTTGTGTTTACTGTCCCTTTACTAAAAAAATTAAAAAAGAAAGCCAGTATGAAATTTTTGGGTACAGCAAAACAAAATGTTGTCTTACCTGAGATCTATGAAACCTCTACAATTTCCTTGTCCTTCACTGAGTTTCTTTCTAATTGATTTTTAAAGACCTTAACACTTCAGATGCTTGCTAATTCTAGATGTTTTGTATTACTTTCTCTTCCCCACAACTCTTTCTGTGTAAATAGTCCTGCTAAAGGTTTAACTCAGAAATAGAACAGGACAAGTGGACAAACACAACTTGAGTGCCATACTGAAAGAGCTGAAAATCCTGAGCAGGTGGCTATAATAGCAGATGTCTATTAGAGACAGAAAATCCCCTTTGTTATAGAGAATTTGACTGAAATCTTAGTAAAAAAACTAAAAGTTGGGTGGATTTTGTTCATTTTGTAGATCAGCAACTTGGAAGACAGGCTGTTCAGTGTTTTGGTTTTTTTTTAACTACACATAAAATAATGAAGTCAGTGAGCACAAAGTTGGAAGAGAGCAGCTTTCAGAATGACTCAGAAAGGCAGCAGCTTGGGCTGATAAGAGGCTTTAGTGAAACTAATGCAAAACAATGAGATTGTTGACAGATAATTCAGAAAAATGTAAATTGAGACCTGCATTGTGGCTGGGTGAAATAGTTGAATAAAACCTGAAAAGTCTGGGACAGTGATGTGTTTTTTTTTTTTTTTTTCTTTTTAATAGTAAAAGGTATGATTTGAAAAATGTAGTAGGAGTATTGACTATAATTTTAAGGAACAAGTTAGCTTCACAACTTGTATAGGATGGAATTATGAAAATGTTCCCTTAAAATTTGTTCTCCTGCTGGAGGATATCCCATTATTTCATACTTCTCCTTCAGCTACACAATATCACATGGGAAAATAATTCATCAATCACATCTCAATCATTATATTGAACGCTCTCTATTCTTGTAGATTATAATTCAGGTCAAAAGGAGAGATAACAAGATACAGAAAACTTGCAAACCCTAATGGCTACATTTCCTTCTGCCAAAACAAGACATATGCTCACATTTCTGACAGCAATGGCAGAGTAACTAATAGCTTGAAAATTTGGTTGTAAAATCCCGAGAAAAGCTTAACAAATTTGGTGAATGCTGCTAATCAGTTTTTTCTTTGAAGAGAAATGCTGTTGATTTTGCATGTTTCTCTAGGAAGACCTACCAAGCAAACTGAACCATTGAGAAACAAATTACAGCTCTATAAGCTTCTCTGTGGCCAATAGCAGAAACTATTTCAGCATAGCTATTTCTAAGTATAAAAAGTTTCAGGAATTCTTTCTGGAGAATCAAAGCATGCTACACACAGTAACCTTACTGGAAAAATATAATATAAAAATGTTTTATTTGTCATAGAAGAGTTTGGATTATTTAATTCCAACCTACTGCCAGTGGTTCCACTACACCAGGTTGCTCAAATTCCACTACTTGCAATACACCAGGTTGCTCAAAGCCCCATCCAATGATCTCCTTATTGTGCTTGTCACCAATCACTGTCTTATTGTCCATGTACCTTAACACAGTTTCTAGGAAGATCTGCTTCATGATCTTGCTGGGCCCCGAGGTGAGACTGACTGGCCTGTAGTTCCCTGTATTTTTCCCTTTTCCCTTTTTAAAAAATGAGGGTTATATTTTTCCATTTTCCAGTCACAAGGAACTTCACCAGACTGTCATGACTTTTCAAAAATGATGGATAATGGCTTGGCAAATTAATCCACCAGTTCCCTCAGGACCTGTGGATGCATTTCACCAGATCCCATTGGTCTTGTGCGCTTTCATGCTCCTTAGATGTTCTCAAACTTGATCTATAGCAAGCAGTTCTTCATTCTCCCAGTCTCCATCTTTATCTTCTGTGACTTGGGCAGCATGGCTGGAGCTCTTGCTGGTGAAAAGTGAGGATAAATTGTCATTGAGTACCTCAGTCTTCTTTTTATCTCAGGTGACAGGGTCTCTCAATTCCTTCTACAGAAAGTCCACATTTTCTCTAGTTTTGCTTTTATCACTGACATAAGTATAGAAGCTTTTATTGTTGCCCCAGTGTCACTACTTAGATTTAACTCTATCAGGGCTCTAGATTTCCTAACCCGATCCCAAGCTGCTCAGGCAATTTCTCTGTAGTAATTCCAGGCTACCTGTTCTTGCTTCCCCCCCTATGTAGGCTTCCTTGTTGTATTGGAGTTTGTCCAGGAACTACTTGGTCATTCATGCAGGCCTCCTAATTTTTTTCTCTACTTCCCAACTTTTCTCCCTTCAATGTTTTATCCCATGGTACTCTACCAAGCAAATCCCTCAAGAGGCCAAAGTCCGCTCTTCTCAAGTCCAAGGTAGTGATCTCAATGTGCAACCTCCTTGTCACCCGAAGGATCTTGAATTTCACCATTTCATTGGCACTGCAGCTGAGGCTGCCCTTGACCTTCACATTCTCCATCATCCTCTCCTTGACAGTGCTTCTATCACTTGTAGAAAGAAGCTATTGTCAACACATTTCAGGAACATCCTGTATTGCTTGTGCCCTGTTATGTTGCCCCTCCAGTAGATATTGGGATGTTTGAAGTCTCCCATGAGGACCACGGCTTGTGAATATGAGGCTGCTTCTGTCTGTCTACAGATGCCTTCATAAGTTCTGTCTTTCTGGTCAGACGGCCTGTAGCAGATGTTTACTATAATGTCACCTGACATTGCCCTCTTTTTAATCCTGACCCATAAGCTCTTGGTCAGCTCCTCATCCATGCCACTTAGAGCTCCATGCAGTCCACCTGGTCACTGAAATAGAGGGTGACACCCCTTCATTGTCTTCCCAGCCTGTACTTCCTGTAAAACCTGTATCTTTCCATTCCAGCACTTCATCTCTCATAGTCATCCCTCCACATCTCCTTGTTACCAACAAGGTCATAGCCCTGCAGGTATGCACAGGCCTCTAACTCTTCTTGCTCATTTCCCATGCCATATGTGTTTGCATAGAGGTATTTAAGTTGGGTCCCTAAGCCAACTTGCTGGCTGGAGTGTCAGCAATTCATTTGCGCTGTTCTTCATGTGCTCTCCTGCTGGCCTGTGATCCCTTTCCAGGCTCTGAACACATCTTGCTGGCACCATAATCAGACTGGTAAGAGTGGGATGGGTTGAGGTTCCCTTCTCCTGGCAACTTTAGTTTAAAGACCTCTCCACCAGCTTGACAAGTCTGTGACAGAAGATGGTCTTCCCTTTCTCTGACAGGTAGACCTCATCAGCTTCCAGCAGACCAAGTTTCTCTGAGACCTTATGGTCTAGGTAGCAAAAACCCTGCCTCTGGCACCAATTGTGTAACCATTCACCAGATTTGACTGACCCTTTCAAACTCCTTCTCTTTGACATGGAGCACTGATGAAATAACTGTTTTTTAAATCCAGACTCCCTTACTACTGCTCTCAGGGCTCTGTATTCATAGTATTATAGTATTACTCTTTTTGTGCCAGAAAAGGATGCATATGCATGCAAACCTGTAAATTTTTGTGGGTTCACATGTGAAGGCACACAAAATTCAATATAAGATTTACGGGAATGGATGAAAATACATCTCTGAAAAAGATAATAACGATCTCATATCAAACACTGATGAGGCACAGATTAATTCCTAAGGCTTAAGTAAGTGGGTAGAATCCTAAAAGTCTTTTTCAAAAGAGTCTTTTCAAATCTTTCCAGGAACATTTCAAATTCTTGAATCTTGGTAATTTGTTTTTCTCTTTGAAAATAATGAGGAGGGGAAAAAAGGAATGTTCATGTAAATAGGGGGAAAATGTAATTGCTTAGAGCTATTGTTCAATCTTGCTTCACACAGACCTATTAATACGTTGTAGTTCTGATCTGATGAATTCCTACCACTGTTGTGAAATCATTATTTAAATATGCACAAAAGCATACCATCTTTAGGGCAATTTTGCTAGGTAGATAGATTGTATCAGATTTTGAAAGCAAGGCTATTGCATAATTTTTCTCTTTCAACCAAAGAGAACATCTGAATCTAGTTCATTGGAGATAAACACCTTTAAGAGCAATAAATTGTCAGAGATACTAATCCCACTCACTAGTTCTTACATTTTAAGATGTTTTGGTATAACAGTAGGTTATCTTTCCCCATGAAGAGCTATGATTACATAATATATGCATCAATTAATCATTAGAACATCATCAGTAATGGGTTCATTGTGCAGGACAGGAAACTGCACTCCTTCCTATTGTTGCCTTTCATCGTGCAATTTCAGAAATATTTAATTTGTGTTTCCATATTATTTATTGTCTATTCAGACAATAAATTCAGGTTGAGGTTTCTTCATATATAAGTTTTGGTATTTAGCAAATATAAATATTTCAGAAGTTTTCTCACTTTAAAATCCTTTAACAAAATAATTCAGGCAAGCAAAAGTTATAATGACCTGGCAGAGAATAATTCTTTCTTAAAACCTTCCAAGGAATTTCCATTTAAGTCACAGACCACAAATTATATTTATTTATTCTAACCACTGCCACATGCCCAAGCTCTCTTCAGTTAATAGCACCGTCAAATATTGAAATTATAAGACAAATATAAAATTGTTATTTTCCTGCCAAAGGTGTTTCTGCTATTGCATTGTGGCCTGAAAATTCTAAAGATGCTGAGAAAATAAAATTCTTCTCTTGCCATATTGTCCATGAACACTCAGGGTTTCATGGTGAACATATGCCTACCATCAAGTTCTGCCTTTACACTCAACAATGTATTTAAAATTAAATAATAGAAAGAGCTATAGGTCCCATGTAGAAAATGAGATTTCAATATTTATTAATATAATTGTAGAATTATTTTAATTAGATATATATTGAAATTCTATAAAAAATATTTCAATCACTTTAATCTAAGTAGACAGTAAGAATTTATTGACGGCCATACTATTTCCATGTATGTTTAACTAATTCAGGGATTTATTCTGAAGTTGCTTGTATTTATTTCAGGAAATCTGTTCCTTGTTTATTGTCTTACAGCCATTTCAATATTTTTAGATACTCCTTAGTATATATTATGGAATTAGTTTCAAACTTCTCTACAATATATATTATTAAGTTGAAGAATTATGATGAAAGACAACTCAAAGAAAAGTTCTGAAATGATGTAACTCCTTTTACAGGCCATGTTATCTGATCAGCAAGATGAACATGACATTATTTTGCTTTCTAGACATTATTTTGCTCTAGAATGAATCAGTGCTCATGTTAATATTTGGATGTGAAGGCAATTTACAGTAGACACTGGTCATCTATTTTTTAATCTCATCCTTATTTGCTTCATTTGAAAGAAAATTAAAATTGCCTGGAGCTTACCAAATACCTTTTCTTGCACTCATTGCATGAGACATCCTCACCTCTTAATGTCAATTTGGAAAAAATGTTGGATCTGTAGTGTGATGAAGAAACCAAAGGAAAGTCCTTTCTCAGCTCCAGCTTTTTTATCACCTTTCTTTTAGACCAAATGAGCAAGGTTGTTCTATGAGTATTTAATACTTGTTTATATTTAAGGCTGCTAACATTCCTCCTGCATTTTCTTTGGTGATTAAAACCACTCTCTCCTTGTGTATAACTTGAAAACATGATATTCCTTATTGTTTCACATTAAGATGAAACAGTAATTGCAACCTCAGCTTTAACATCTCCTCTCTTGAAACTAGCACTCCTGAAAAGATACTCAAAAAAAGTTTTTGAAGACTAAATTGTATCATCTCTCTATTTCTAACCCAGAATCTGACTTGAAATTTTTCTAAAGAAAATATGTAATTCCTTAATTCCTTGACTTCTGCTGCTCAGGGCCCCACAGACCCATAGATCTCCTGCACACTTCGACAGTGCAGAACTTCATTGGGTTTGTTGTTTTTTTTTTTATGTAAGCCATTAATATTTTGTTTAATATCAAAATAAAAGAAAAAGAAAATAAAAGAAAGAAAAATAAGAAAAATGGGAGGAGGAAGAGGAGGGGAGGGGGAAGGGAGAAGGAGAGAAGAGGAAGGGGAGAGGAGGGGAGGGGTGGAGGGAGGGAGAGGAGAGGATAGACTTTCTTTTATTACACTGCAGCCAATTAATTTTCTTAGAAAGCTTTCAGTAGTAGTCTGATAGTTTGAGTTTTGGAGTTTAACCACCTTCCACTGGAAAACTGAAACCAATTTTCTTTACATCTAAAGATGGGTTACACTGTTTAGTGGGGAATGAAATTTTGATACTTAAAGTACATATTTTGTCAAGAAGGACTTTAAGGCTCCTTTAAACTTAATTGAATTACTTATGCTAAAAGAGATTTAAAATTGGTTTATTGATTTCAACAAGTTTAAAAATCATATTGCTTTTAATGCTGTAAACTCATAGAATCATAGAATAGTTAGGATTGGAAAGGACCTTAAGATCATCTAGTTCCAAGCCCCTGTCATGGGCAGGGAGACCTCCCACTGTAGACTATTCTGGAAATTGAGGCACTTCAAAATTTTAAATCTCCTATCTGGATCTGTAATCTAAAACCAAGATACCATAAACACAACTTATTCCCCGGAAAGTATTATAAACCCAGTCAGAAAACCTTCCTCTAAATTAACACTGGATATAGAGCACCAGATACATTGCAGTGAATTGGAATGAGAAAAACATTTTCTTCATGAGGAAAGACTGGGTATTTTTCTCTTTCTTCTGCTGGTAATACCTCTGGAAAAAAAAAAAATAAAAGGAGATTGTACTTCAGTGTCATAGTTTGTTTTATTCTGCCTATTTTATCTTGTGAAAACTCAAATTGCTCTGATGCTTCCTTACCAGTTGTAACTTTGCATTCACCCCATCTTTTCTTATGTCAAGTTTAATAACTTCATGTTGCAGTAGGCACAGCCCCTCTGCATGCTGATTCCCTACAATGGTGCAGAGACCTTCAGCAGAATAGACTTCTAGAGTACCGCGTGAAAGCCTGAAGAAACTGTGTAGTCCAGTTCTGAGGGAGAGCTTACTCCTTACAATCTTCCATCTGCTCCCAGATTTAACAGTTTGGCAGGCAACATTTTGATCAGGATGACCAGATAGTTTTGACACCTTCTGTGACAGGAAAATTGTCCTGGACTGGATTTTGGTAGCTGCCTCTGTTAACAGATTGGGTCAAGAAGATCCAGACTGAAGCTAACAGAAGTTTCAAATCAATGGCAGAAGGAAATTAACAGTAGATAAAGGTATATCACTGGTGCTTAATATATCTGAATCCTTAAATTCATCATATTTAAAAGCAGAAAGAGAAATCAAGTGAAAGAGGAGGGCATGTGAAATACATAAATCAAGAATATTGTTGCTACTGAAGGCAGTAGATTAACTTCAAGTTTCAAATGACTGTCAAATCGGTAAGTATATTGCAAATGAAAGGAAGATTGTGCAAGACAAGAGGACATGTAATGAAAGATTTTACAGGCTCATCAGAAATATAAATTGGAGAAGACTTAAGCCCATTAAGGAAGGAAAAGACCTTTTTAAAAAAGAATTTAATCACTCTTTAGAGAGAGTGGATTATTTGTTTCAGTTTGAGCCAAAGAAACAGAAAGGGATAGCAATTATAAAGGCAAAAGTTTCATACCTTGGAGCATGAAAGACAGCGGCAACAGGTAACATGGTTTGAAGTTATTGCTTTTATTACTAAAATTCTGTTTAATTAGGAAAGATCTTGTAGGTGTGGTGCTTCTATAGTAATTTCCTGTTAGAACTACAGTGAAACAGTTCTGTATTTTGTCTGCTTTTGTTCATCCTGCTGGGGGAATGGCTGAAGGGATTATTTCCAAGGACATACCTAGCAGCTACATAGTCTGGACTCTCTCTTATACACTTACTTTGGTTCCAGTATCAGGGAAGCTGCAGTGACTGTAGATAAACATCCAGTATTTGAAAATATGCTGCTGTAACTATACTTCTGTTGGTACCCCAGGTAGTTACACTAAAAATTCGTTTATGTATGCTGCATCACACTTTGTCTGGCATTATAGTTCCAACTATGGAAAAAGTCTATTACCAGCCTAGTAAATTTGACTTTGGCAGATTTGAGGTCAGACTCCAAAGAACCTTTGTATATTATGTACCTTGTAAATGAAAAAGATATCTTTAAAGTAAAATAGTTTTCTGAGTGTCCATGGTTATAGTCAGCATTGATGTGTGCTACACATGAATGTCTAGCGTAAGTAGATTACATTCATGTATATGCTTTCATAAATTTTATAAACTTATCATCCTTATAGTTGTGATAACAAGCCAAATTTGTAAGCTACTACTGCATTGCAAAAAGGGTTTAGTAGTAGCTCATGATTCATCTTTTTTAGAATTCAGACTGGAGTAGAAGTCAGTGAACACCTGAAATGAAACTCAAAGGCTGGCCCGGTATATAGGAAATGATCTTTTTAAAAGATACATTGTGATTATAAGAATTTTCTTTAAAACTAAGATTTTGGCTAAAGCAAAAAGTACTAACATATGCAGAATTGCTACTTCCAGTTGAAATAAATGTTAGCATGACAGAAAAAAATCTAAGAAAATTGCACATTAGGAATTTAAATCTGAAGGTTAGATTGAAGTCAGATGACAGGCTGAATTCGGTGGACTTTATCTTTTAGGCTGAATTTTTTTTTTTTTAATTTAATTGTTAAAAAACTCTTTTCTTCTCTTTAAGAAGATTTAGTACTGAAAGTAAGCCAGTGTGTTCTAGCTGAGAACGTAGCACAGAAATTACAAAAATGAACAAATAAAGTGACAAAAACATAAGCAATTGCTTGAGGAGCCTGACTGAACCACCGTGGAAAGGGCATGATTCAAAAACTGCTATGAAAAAATTTGTTAATGTAGAGCCATATTTTTTTTAATAATGTGCATAAAAAATAAGGTTTTGGGGGAGAATGAAAAATTCTCAGAGCTGATGAATAGGCAATAGCTTCCTGCCAGAAATGTCCTAACACATTGTTTTAATCAGAGGCTGATTCCTGATCTATATGGTCAGAAGTCCAGAATTCAGGCATAGTAAACTACTAAAACCTTATTTGTTCACTGTTGTGTCTTTTTGTTACAAAAGATTGTTGCATCAAAGAATTATTAAAGTTTTGCTAGTTTCAACTGAATCCACAATAGGAGCACTGTGTAATATACACCAGTGTAAGTGTACAAGGAAAGTGCTTTTAGTATGGATATTGCCTTAACTGGGCTGTATCATGTCCTGAAGTGTGCAAGTTAAAAATAGTGTATGGTGTTTCTATAACACAGCAGGCATCAGGCAGTGGGTGAACAAAGATTTGTATTTACCTTGAGATTCTGCTAGCATCCTGAAGCACTCAAACTATACTTTGTGGCTAATCATAACTCTATCAGAGGTTACAGAAATGCACATTTCGTGCAGAGCTTTATCATTCACAGATGCTTTTTTTTTTTTTTTTTATGTTCCATTAAACACTATGGACTGTCGAATACACATCATGTAGATTTAAAGTAATGTCTCAAAACTCTACCCATGAAATAATACAGTTTTTGCCAAGGTATGCATCATTTCTCTGTGTAGTTCATCTTGCAGTTACTAACTAGACTGTAAAACAACCCTTTCATTAGTGATGGCCAGGAGACAGGCTTACCTCATTAATTCAGATTTCTTAACCTATTTGTCATAACACTTCAACAGTCAAATTGGACCCCAGACATCATGCTGTTCCTCACAGTCAGATTCCCAAGGTACAGGTATTCTATGTTTTTATACTTCACACTTGGCATAGAAAAGCAATGTCATCACTTTGGTATGTTACAATCTGTTGTGGAATACAATGTGATAATGAGGAACAGTAAATAAGAAAATTATTAACTCTTTGTTAATCATTTTATAGAGTCAGGATGACCCAGTTTATGATTTCTCCCCAGAGACAGTGAGATTTCATTAATGTACACAGCCAATCCTGCCCTGGGAATCTGAAACTAAAACAATAACAAGAAACCTTAACTTGAATTAACCCCAGAGAAAAACTGCATGATCTGGGACAGCATATCACTTGCTCTGTTATGTCTTTGCAATGCCATGTCTAAATCTTTTAGAAGAAGAAACTGTAGAGAAGCTCTAACCTTTAAGAGGGTGTTGTTTTGCTACTTAAAACATATCTGGGCATCACATTTAACAGACTATACAATCATACTTATCTATGTTCTCCCTGTGCAGAACTGTCCTCACACTTTTCACACAGTAGAGGGCAGTAGGCATTGTTCCTACCATCCTTCTATATATTTTTTCATTTATTCATAGTTACTACTGTGGAATAATTAGGAAATATGGGATAATTAGGAATTAAATTTATATCTGAAATGTAGCATTGTCCACACATAAGGGAAAAATGGACTTTCAGGGCCTCTCAGGGCGAGATGCAGCCTCACCTGGTACGTCAGGAATATGCACTCCACAGTGGTTCCTGTGACAACACAGACGGAGGGTAGAGTGAGGTGGAGATCTCATGGTTACGCTTTGTCCTAACTTCAGCAAAAAGATGGGAACTAGGTGGTACCAGAAACTGATAAGCTGCATACTTGCTACCCTGAGCCAGCAGCCTGTCATCTTTTGACAGAATGCCATCCTCTGTGTGAACTTTGCTTCATTATGTCATTATAATGCATTTACATACTAAAATACACTCCCGTCTCCAATGTGACCCCCCTCCAAAATGAGACTACCCCCTTCTGAGCATGTGCTCTGAATTTTTGGTGTCATATACCTTTAAAACTAAGTGAGAGAGATTTGCACCAATGGTAATAAAGGTATGTATGACTAGAGTCACTCAAGCTCCACCTTGAAGGTAAAAATAATATAAAATGACCCAAGAAAAAAGGGGATATTGGGGAAGATACCATTGTGGACAAGTCAAGGAAGATAACATCAACAGACTCCTGGGACCGGTCGACGGGCTGGACCTCTCTTCCCCCCCATAGGGACGCCTGGGGGTAAGACTTGTGCTGTATCCAGCGCTTTCCTAGGAAAACTTAGAACCTCTATAGGGTTACTTTTACTCTTACCTTTATACTTTAGAGCCATGCTGTGTTAACTTTATCGAGCGCTTGTATCCATGTAACTATTATTCGCACGTGCTTTTGCAGACAGTATTTATCACCAGCAATCCATAAGAACCTGTACCTGTTGCATCAATGAACTGCATTGTTTTGGTAGCCAACTGCAATAAACTTCACTGTTTCGATAACCGATCATAATTTTCTCACTGAACGCCACCCCATCTCTCAGTGTGGCCGTGAGGGTTCATGAGCACGATTGGACTGGGCAGTATGGTGCACTATCAGTGAATCCGGATCAGTGAAGTTCGAAACAGCGAACGCAGCCAGACTGATAGCTGCCGCTGATTGTATTGGGCAGTGTGGCGCACTATCAGTGAATCTGGACCAGTAGTGAACGCGGCCAGACTGGTAGTTACATATTGGAGCCGTTCCTGGCCCCTCTAATAAAGCAAGGGGTTTGTTTCCCCCCCCCTTCAAAGCAACACATACCTACAAGTATATTGATGGCTAATGATTTTCCTGTTACATAATTTATTATTTATTTACAAATAAGGATCATTTTGTGGCAGGATTCACATCAGGATAGTGTTTTCTGGAATTGCTTGGGTATCTTCTTTTTCCTCACTGCAAAACATATTTCCTGTAGTAGCAAGCTGTTACACTTTTGATAACAAAATATCTTAAGGGTGAAGGTGATTGATCATACTGTGAAGTCAGAGACCACGCTGGCTTTAAAGAACTTAGCTTGGAATTTCCAATTTCAGGAGGTGAAACTGTCTGCCTGAAGGTGACAAGTGTTATTTTGCAAGGGTTAAATTGCATCAGGTGAAACTGCATTCATTTTTAATGCCTTCTCCTCAACAAATTGAACCTAGCTTTGCAAGCACATATTATTCGGAGGTTGCCATTTTCTGAATTATTACATATGTGATTATCTCAATCTTTTTCTTAGTTATAGGGGCTTAATTACCTAAATTGATTACCATGTGAAAATAACAGCATTAATTATGAGTCACACACATAGTAAAGGATTGCATAGTGTTGTAAAATGTTGTAGTTAATTGCATGTGAATTTGCATAGATATTTACTCTGTTGTTGAATAAAACAAGTTTGTCCCATGTTTTTTGATAGCGTGAGCTGAAACAACTGGCTACAGCCTTTGAGAGATTGTATTAGTGCATCCAAAAAAAAAAAAAAAGGGGAAACTTTCATATATATACCTTCAGCTGACCAAAAAACACGGCTCACTAACATCTGAAGAGAGTATGCATCAGAAATCAAATACTTCTTGTCATGTTTAGACATGTGGGTCAAACCAGCGTGTTAGTAAGATATGTAACCATGGCAGAAAGATAAGTTAGTGAGGATTTTATGGGCTGACTACTGTCTGAGATCCCACACTAGCATTCAAAACACAAGATTAGGAATGTTGCCTAGACCTTTTGTGGGCCTACAGTCCATGAATTGGTCTGATTTTTTAATCAGAACCTGCCACTTTTGAACCTACCAGTCTTGTCTGCCTGCAGCAACAACTTCCAAAAGTTCATATAGGAATATTCTTAGTTGATTTTTCAAGTTCTCTAAATCTCCATCTTGATAGACCAGGGGCAGATTTTTTTCTGCTGTAAACCTTATGCACTTTTCCCACCTACTTTCTACACAACATAGGATTAAGTTTGATAGAGCACCTGACCGCTTTTCATACACAACTTTTTTTCTTTACCAATCTTCTGATGATACTTCCTTCTTCAGTTGTTTCCTCTTCTTCAGGTATCATCTGATTCAGCAGATGTTGCCTTTGTGCTACAATTCTGCAAGTAAAAGTAGTTATTTACCCATCTGAAAAACTTCTGTGTTGCACTTTATTTGGGATGGAAGGAAAGTGCATTTTCAGTTTATGTTTTATGTTTTATCAGAATAACCTGGTAAATCTCCTGCATATTTGATAGCTTTATCATTTTGATTTATATCAATGAACCCCCATTTTTGCTTTTATGTCTGTTTTGGCTCATGACAATCAGTGTGAAAATACACCCTCAAGTATGTTTCCTCACCTAAATCATTCCAAGTGCTATATAATTCTAGAGATTAGGGGCAATGTAAGCGACATTATTATTTACACTAAATATATTCTGTGCTATGTGTAAAGGGTCCCTTCATACCTGCAATATAGTGGTAGATATTGGCCAGATGAAAAATAAAACCCCTGAATTTTAGGAGAGTAAACTTTCAGTAACGAATTAGTGGATAAGTCCCCCTGGGTAAATACCCTCAGGGATAAAAGAGCTAGGCACATCTGCAGCTCTTTAAGGACATTTTTATTTGAGCACAAGTGTTCAAGAGCTGTTGATTCCCACATGTAAGAAATCAGAAAAGTTAGGCAGAAGACTAGCATGGCTGAGTGAAGAGTTCTTAAAGTATAAGAAGGAAAAGCAGAGGCAGTGGAACCAGGGATATGTATCCAGGTAAGAATATAGGGATGCTGCCCAAATGCGTAGTGATGGGTTCAGGAAAGCTAGGACACTGCTGAAGCTGAATTTGGCAAGGGATGCAAAGAATAATATGAAAAGCTTCTATAGGTACATGGTACAGAAAATAAACATTAAAGAAAATGTACCCCTGATAAATAAGCAAGGAGAATTAGGGAAAACTGACATAGAGAAGGCTGAGGTACTTAATTTTTTTTTTTTTTTTTCCAGTTTTAGAAATCAATCTTCCCACATCTCTCAAGTTCCTGAGCATCAAAGCAGGCACCAGGGGAATGAAGTCCTTCCCAGAGTAAGGGAAGATCATCTTTGAGATCACCGGAGTCACCTGAACATACACAAGTCCATGAAACCCAGCACGATGCACCTCAGTATACTGAGAGAATTAGCTAATATAGTTGCCAAACCACTCTCCATCATATCTGAAGAGTCATGGAAGTAAAATAAAGGAATATAACTAAGAATTGGTCAGCCTCACCTCAGTGTCCAATAAGATAAGGAACAGATCCTCTCTGAAGTTAAATTGGAGCATATGGAAGGCAGGGAGATGATGAGTGACAGTCAACCTGTTACTGTCTTTGCCATAATCCCACACAATATCCTTGTCAATAAATTGGAGAAACATGGCTTTGATGGATGGACTATTTAGAAGCATAAGGAGTTAGTTTATTGTCCAAACAGAAAACTGTAGTGAGTGGTGTCTCTCAAGAGTTCCTACTGGGACCAATAGTATTTAGTGTCTTCATTAATGACACAGATATTGAAAATGAGTACATCCTCAGCAAGTTTATGAATGATGCCAAGGTAAGTGTTGCAGTTGATATGCTTACTAGAAGGAATGACACCCAGACAGACCTTGAAAGGCCTGAGGAACGGACCCATGTGAACCTCAGGAATTTCAACAACGCCAAGTGCAAGGTCCTGCATCTGGGTCAGGAAAATCCCCTGTATCAATACAGACTGGAAATAAACAGACTGAGAGCAGTTTTGCAGGCAAGGACTAGAGGATACTGGCAAATAGAAGAAATAGAGAAGAGATTCAGAGCAACCAGGCGGAGAAGGACTTGGGGGTTTTGGTTGATGAGAAAATAAACATGAGCCAGCAGTGTGCACCTCCAGCCCAGAAAGCCAACTGTATCCTGGGCTGCATCAAAAGGAGCATGACCAGCAGGTCAAGGGAGGTGATATTGCCCCTCTACTCTGCTCTTGTGAGACCTCACTTGGAGTATTGTGTGCAGTTCTGGTGTCCTCAACATAAAAAGGACATGGAACTGTTGGAACAAGTCCAGAGGAGGGCCACGAGGATGATCAGGGGACTGGAGCACCTCCCATATGAAGCTAGGCTGAGAAAGTTGGGGCTGTTCAGTCTGGAGAAGAGAAGGCTGCATGGAGACCTCATAACAGCCTTCCAATATCTGAAGGGAGCATATAGGGATGCTGGGGAGGGACTATTCATGAGGGACTGTAGTGATAAGCAAAGGGGTAATGGGTTCAAACAGGGGAAGTTTAGACTGGATATGAGGAAGAAATTCTTTACTGTGAGGGGTGGTGATGCACTGGAATGAGTTGCCCAGGGAAGTTGTGAATGCTCCATCGCTGGCAATGCTCAAGGCCAGGCTGGACATAGCCTTGGGTGACATGGTTTAGTGTGAGGTGTCCCTGCCCCTGGCAGGTGATTTGGAACTAGATGATCTTCAGGTCCTTTACAACCCTAACTATTCTATGCTTCTATGATTCTAAATGAAAAGTTGGACATGAAAGATGGGCTGCATCAAAAGAATCCTGGCCAGCAGGTCCAGGGATGTGCTTCTCCCATCCTACTTCACTATTCTGAGACTCAACCTGGAGTACTGCATCCAGTTCTGTGGTCTCCAGTACAAGAAATACACGAGTTACACCAAGTCCAAAGAAGATCCATTAAAATGATCCAAGTGCAGGAATACCATTTCCTGTGGAGACAGGATAAAAGAGTTGGGATTGTTCAGCCTAGAGAACAGAAGGCTCCAGGTAGAGCTTTTTGTGGCCTTTCAGTTTATGAAGGAGACTTGTGAGAAAGAATAGAGAGACTTTTCAACAAGGTCTTTAGTGACAAGAAGAGTGGCAGTGGTTTTAAACTGCATTATGGTAGGTTTTGACTGGACAGGACTATTTTATCGTGAGGGTGGTGAGGCACTGAAACAGGTTGCCAGAGAAGCTGTGGATGCCTCATCCCTGGAAGTGTTCAAAACCAGGCTGTTTTTTAAGCAATTGTATCTAGCGAAAGATGTCCCTACCCATGTCAGGGGGGTTGGCTAGATGACCTTTACAAGTCTTTTGCAGCCCAAACTATTCTCTCATTCAATGAATCTAGGATCACAAATGCCTCATCTTCCCACATTCCAACAAATTTGAAATAATGTATATTCTTTTTCCATCTTAACTTGTGCATCATATACATTTATAAAATATTCATATAAGTAGGAACATAGCTATGCAACCTATCTGGCATTTTGGTTCAAATAGGGAAATTGTGTTCCTTTTTGACAAAATTTGTCATCCATGCACAAATCTCTAAGAAGACAATAAGGTTTAAATTCCACTCCTAAATAAAGCCCAGAACATTTTCTAGTTACTTATTATTATTTGGTTTTAAAAGCTTAACTCACATTTTTTTAAAAGGGTGTTTTTAATCCATCACAACTTTCTGTTCAGTAAAATAATCAGCAAGAAAATAATGCTACCATGGAAGGCTACATTCAGATAATGTTACTTCCTATTTGTATGATAATTGGTATACAATTAACCTCCAGGCTTACCGCTTTTTACTCAGATCTCAGAAATCTTCTCAGTTGCCATCGTAACCTCACACTTTTTTTCATGAATTTTATATATTCATGTGTCTACTGTGAGGAATATTTTCCCTGTTTTCATCTGCTTTATTTATATTTTTGACCAACTCATTAAACACTTGGAGGATGTAATAATAGAGATAGCATTGTGATGATACAAATAACCAGTCAGGAAATTATAATTATTACATTAAAAAAAAAAAAAATCACACGAAAGACAAAAGTTCTCAGGCAGAAGGATATATAAAATTGAAATTACGACTACAAACACTAAAGCTATTTCTCAGTTCTTCATTCCAGCCCTGTAAATTTTGACAATATATTTTTCTTTTGCAAAAGTCTTTATCTGACATCAACGATAAATTGTGTTAGAATTACTGTGGCAGATGATTACCTAGGCCATACAATACTAGAAACTGTGGAAGCATTTACAGTATAAGAAGATATTCAGAGGAATGAACTATTCTGGCTTCTACAAGAAAACCTGGCCTTCTATGATGGGGCTACGGAACTGATGGACAGGGGTAGAGCAGTTGATGTCATCTACCTGGACTTGTGCAAAGCGTTTGACGCTGTCTCACATGACATCCTTGTCTCTAAGTTGCAGAGACATCAATTTGATGGCTGGACCACTCAGTGGATAAAGAACTGTCTGGATGGCCACATGCAAACGGTTGTGCTCAATGGCTCAATGTCCAGCTGGAGACCAGTGACGAGTGGTGTCCCTCAGGGATGGGTGTTGGGACCGGTCTTGTTCAACATCTTTGTCAGTGACATGGACAGTGCGATTGAGTGCGCGCTCAGCAAGTTTGCCGATGACACCAAGCTGTGTGGTTCGGTTGATACGCTGGAGGGAAAGAATGCCATCCAGAGGGACCTTGACACGCTTGTGAGGTGGGCTGATGTTAACCTGATGGAGTTTAACCATGACAAGTGCAAGGTCCTCCACCTGGGTCAGAGCAATCCCAGGCATAGCTACAGGTTGGGCAGAGAAGATATACATAGCAGTCCTGCAGAGAAGGACTTGGGGGTTTTGGTTGATGAGAAAATGAACATGAGCTGGCAGTGTGCACTAGCAGCTCAGAAAGCCAACCGTATCCTGGGCCGCATCAAAAGGAGCATGACCAGCAGGTCGAGGGAGGTGATCCTGCCCCTCTAATCTACTCTCATGAGACCTCACTTGGAGTATTGTGTGCAGTTCTGGTGTCCTCAACATAAAAAGGACATGGAACTGTTGGAACAAGTCCAGAGGAGGGCCACGAGGATGATCAGGGGACTGGAGTACCTCCCATATGAAGCTAGGCTGAGAAAGTTGGGGCTGTTCAGCCTGGAGAAGAGAAGGCTGCGTGGAGACCTCACAGCAGCCTTCCAGTATCTGAAGGGGGCTTACAGGGATGCTGGGGAGGGACTTTTCATGAGGAGCTGTAGTGAGAGGACAAGGGGTAACGGGTTCAAACTTAAAGAGGGGAAGTTTAGATTGGGTATGAGGAAGAAATTCTTTCCTGTAAGGGTGGTGAGGCACTGGAATGGGTTGCCCAGGGAAGTTGTGAATTCTCTATCACTGACGGTGTTCAAGGCTTGATTGGACTTGGCCTTTGGTGGCATGGTTTAGTGGGAGGTGCCCCTGCCCGTGGCAGGTGGGTTGGAACTAGATGATCTTAAGGTCCTTTCCAGCCCTAACTATTCTATGATTCTATGCTTCTATGTATTTTGCTCAAAACCATGATTTTACACTCTGTTCTTTTGATATCAGATACTGGTCAGTTCTTTCAATTTTTTTAACCCTTCTAATCCTGAAGATGAATTTTTGGTCATGTTAAATTGAAGGACAGCTCTTTCAAGGTTTTTAAACAGTATAAATTATCACTTTTTTCCTGTCTGACTCAAGATAAACTTTGCTTGAAATCTTACGGTGTTATGTTTCTTTTCCAAACAAGTTTATTTCATTCATCAATGTGTAAGAAAAATAAACAAATTCTTCTTCAAGCAATTCTAGGAAAAAACTCCTCTTGTTCAAAAGTCTGGGGTTTGTACATGTTTGTTATGCTTTTCTGAGAAATATTAGAATTCTGGGATGCATGAATAATATACTATTAACATTTTCCTCGTGTCATGACTTTGTATCAAATAAGATGTGCATTAGCTGTTATCTGAGTGTAGAGTGCATGAGGTTTCTCATTGTTCTTCAAGTAGTACAGCTCACTTGACTTCAGTAAAGCACTATGATACATAACAGTGGATCATGAATTAATAAATTATAAAAATAACCAATCCTCTAGGCTTTTAGTACAATATGAGCAGCCTAAAGTGAGTGTCTTTTTAACCTTTTACTCTTATGTCATTTTTACTGGATTGGAGCCAATAGATACTACAGATTATTTCATACAGCAAGCATACAGCCCCCTATCTGCTTCAATTTATTTTTGTATTACCAAAATTACCACCATTTGAATCGTACTAAAGGTAGGTATTTGATGTGACTTCAAAATGTTAAAGGACACAAGTTGAAACCTTTGTAACTGCTGCTTCTGCATCTATATCCATGCTGTCGATGTTTTTTTTATGGTGCTACAGAAAATTATGAAGAAGATGCTGTCAAGTCCTTGTTGATGCTGTGAAACCTTATTTTTTGGATGTGCTTTTTGGTGGTGTTGTTTAAGCAATTTTTTTTTTTTTTTTATTTTGCAGCTGGGCCAGATACAAATGAAGTTTTTATTAGCCTGATAACCATGGTGTCTTGGGCCATTGGGACACTCAGTATTTACAATTTCGTAGGCTGAATAATGATCATAATGTAAACATGATCAATCACTGAACTGACTAGTGCAAGTGTCAGAACAGAACAGAATTTAATGGAAAGAAATGTCTCAGTTTCAGTAAACACTACCTTAAACTCACAGCCTGTTAATTTAGACTGTGAGAACATAAATGGCTATAGAATTCTAGCAAAACATTAAAATATAAAGATCAATAGAATGAAATTAAACGTTAGTAATGTTAGTAAGCATGCAAACAAAAATAATGTTGAGCTTAAATGAGATGGTTTTTTACTTTTTATAGCTTATGTATAGAAACACTATCAAACATTAACAATGCAATTATGTTTGCTTGTGTGTACAGAGACCTGTAATTTTTCTTCAGACATGCCAGTAAGTAATTTCAGGTACTGTAAGGAATTTCCCAAAACTTGGATATATAAAGACACAAGTAATTTTTCAGAATGTTTCTAATCTTTTAGAGAAGCAGAAAATTGATTAATTCCTTTGTCCTAAAACATCAGGAATTGTTATTAATACTGTTTAATTTCAATATTTTTATGTAAGACATAGAAAATAATTCACTCAATAATTAATTCCTGAATAGAAAATACTATTCTTGAAAGGGAGACACAACCTAAAGAATCCTAAAGTCTGAAGGAGACTGAGGCCATCTTAGCCCTTGCTTCATCATATGTTGCATGGAGACTCTTAACCACAGCCGGTCGTGCTACAAGGCAGAAATCAGCTCTTTGTGGTAAATAACACTTAATTTTATTTAACACTGATTGTACTTTTCAGAAATTTAGGGACTTAAGGATTCAAGAAAGCCCTCCCATTCCCTCCCCCTCCCCCTCCCCTCTCCTTCCCTTCCTTCAGTATATTTTAACAAAGCATTAGCCTTCAGACATTTAGTTCTACATGTGGCAATAGTGATCCATATAAAATACAAACGTTTGGATTTAGTAATTCTTATTGCTATGGGTAGGTACCTAAGTTCACAGACAAAACCAGAAAATCCTAAGCAGAAAACTGTTTAAAAATAACACTGTAATACTCTGTGGAAGTGATCTATTCCTCATACAATCATCAGGTTGTATTTGCAATAAAAATAAGAATACTTACGTTGCGAGCACAGTGGAAAAATGCCTATTGAGTAAATTCCTTTTAGAAAATAGATTAACCACTATATAACTTTTGATTGTGTGCTTAATTAATTGAGTAATTAAAGACAATAGTGACTTCCACGATCACACACTTTTTAAATCAAAGTTATCCTTTGGGATTAAGCCTAGTCTCCATCATTCTTAATATCTTTCCAATTTCTCTGATGCTAAACCGATGCTCAAACCTTATTTCCTCTGAGGTGTTGGTGGCTCAGTGCAGCAATTTTCACTTACACTTTATCAAATATCCCCAACAGGCAGACATTAGTTCTCTCATGAGCTTGAAGGAGGTATGTTTGCAAGAGTTTGATTATCCATCAAATGTTTCCCCAAAGCTGTAGAAATAGCCTACATTTTACAACTCATTCCTGAGAAAAATTGCTGCCCGCTAAAATCTGGAAAAGAGATGTACAGTTTAATATTTCTTGAGAGATGTGTGTTTCTTTCAAGTTTACTTTCTTTAATTTCTTACTATTTTGAGAACAGAAATATTGTGAGTTTCAGAAGAAGAAATATAAACTTTTTATGTTTAGGAAATTTTACATTATGTACAGTCTTTATGTTTGTTCCATTTGAATGCTGAATGAAAAATGGGCCACTGAGACAAAGATGTGACATCTCTTTTAGATGTAGATAACTATTATCTTGTACAATATAGGAAAGACTGAGCCTATTTACATTTTAGCTACGTCTATTCAAAAATCTTTAGCAAAAACCCTCTCAGCTTTTATAGCGGTTAAGAATTCCAGGCAGAGGCTTGAATACAACTGTGCATCATATACACACGTGTCTTTCCATATTTGTGGTTGCAATTTCACTTGCTGTCTGTTAAGGCATAAAATGAGGAAACATGTAAGGAAGGCTCTGTCCCAGAAAATTATTTGGTCTGAGAGCTGAAGACTACTTACTGCATAAGGCAAATGTCATTGGAGTATGATACTGGGAATGCCTGGAACATTAACTGTTTTTTCAGCAGAAGCTATGGAGAAGATAGTTTGATTAATTTAAAGCTAAAATAGCCTTATTACGACCCCTTTATAGAGGTTATGGCACCCTTGGAAAGCTCAAAGGTTTTTTTTAATTATATCTGGTTCTTGGACATTAGGAATACTATGGTTTTCCTTTATGGTTCACATCTTATTTTGTTGAAGTACATGTTCTTTCCTACCAAATGATCTCCAAGAAATCTCATAAAATAGTCAGATTGTCTCTTTTTCAGGTAGTTTCTGCACTGTTCTGCATGAGGCATTTTGTCTCAAGCCCATCTGAAAGCAGAGGCTAAATGAAAATGTAACAGCCGGCTTGATAACTGCAGTTTCTTGCAATGAGTACACAATGTTTTCTTTATGATTTTCATTGTTATCTGTTGGCTTAATGTAGAACATAAGATGTTTTCCAGAGGAAAGGAAAACTGAATAGTGCAAGAGATGACTATTTAAATAACCATTATTCTTCCTACAAAGAATTTCATTCAAAGTTATTTTATGTTTAAAGGATTGGAGAGAATTTGCTGACTCCATGCATCAGGAAGCAGGACTCAATATGTTTTCATGACACCAAAACATAAGTTTCTTTACTTTTGGGCAGGAAGGTGAAGCTGAGACTGGGGAAGAGAAATTAATTGCTCATAGCATTTTGCCAAAATTCTAGGTTTTGTCAAGGTTGCTTCAAATTTATCATTTTCTTTTGTGAAACATATAGCATTTTTCAAAAATTACCTGAACTAATTTACAGACTGGGAGATTTTTCCTTTCCTCTCCCTCTTTTTTACTATGTGAGATCAAAATAAATACATAAAATTAATCTGTGTGTGGTTGCATATTGTTCCATTCTTGTCTGTATGGGCATTTGATATATACCTTCAAGGTACAGAATATGTAAGTCTGGGGGAGAGGACAAACTTTTAATTTCATTTTATTTTTGTTCCATAGCTTTTACCTCTCTGTGTATATAGGCTAAACTTCCTTTGCCACAGTCACACTTTTGTTTTCATGTGGTGCTTGATTTTGCTGTATCTGCATTTATTTGATAACTTGTGGCTTAAACATGTTTTCCTATCTGGTGGAAGTTTTGCTGATTTCTGCCATATGTTCAGTTATATCAGATTATTTCTTTTTTGCCAACACATTGTTTTTAGCTCCTCAGTTTCCATTCTGGAGTTGATAGATTTTTTTTTTTTTTCTGTTTCTACCTTTCAGTAATGATTTTATTTTTTTCTTCTTTTTTTAACCCTTGCCTTTCTGTAGTGCCAACTGTGAACGCAACTTAGCATACATGTTACTTCATTACAGGCAATATGCTTGACTTAAATGTAATATGACCAAATGAACAGTCCATGTCACTTGAAATTACTGTGAGAACACATACATGTCTGACATGAATGGCTTGATGTATCTATGATTAGTCCTTGTTAATACTAGAACTAGGTTTTCCAGGGTTTTGTGAGTTATCACGAGTCAGCTCAATGTTTTTTTTTTGCTCAAATTTCTTTGCATTTTATTAATTAAAATCAATGTCATGTTAAAAAATGGCATATTAAATAACAATATAAAATTCATCCGTTTTATCTGTAAAGGCTAGCATTTTTATATGGTGTTCACATGTACTAGTATGCATGATATTCTATTTAATTTATCTATACCCTTTCAGAAAAATAAATCTGTTGGATTTATTTTGTGCAAAGTATCACTATTGTAATAGTATCATGTCATGGTTTAAGCCCAGCTGGTGACTCAGTACCATGCAGCTGTTCACTCACTTCTCTCCCTTCCTCCCCCCATGCTCCCGGAGGGATGGGGCGGAGAATCGAAAGAATGTAACTCTCAGGGGTTGAGATAAGAACAGTCCAATAACTAAGGTATAACACAAACCACTGCTGCTACCACCAATAATAATAAGGATAAAGGAAATAATGAGGGAAGAGAATACAGCTGCTCACCACTCGCCAACCGAAAACCACCCCAATCCAAGCAGTGATCCAGCCCCTCTGGGTAACTGCCGCCAGTTTATGTAGTGGGCATGACGTGTTGTGATATGGAATACCTCTTTGGTTAGTTTGGTGTTTGGTTTGACAGGTGTCCTGTCTCTGCTCCCTCCCAGCTTCCTCTCCTCCCTGGCAGAACATGAGACTGAGAAAGTCCTTGGTCAGAGTACCTATTACTGAGCAGCAGCTAAAAACATTGGTGCTATCAGCGCTGTTCCCAGGCTGAAAGTCTAAACCACAGCACTGCAGCAGCTACTAAGAAGGAGAAAAATTACTGTTACTGCTGAATCCAGGACAATCACCACCTTAATTATGATAAACTTGTGAACTTTTTTATTAAGGCTGCCATGGCTTTACAACACCTACACCACAGCTGAAGAACACTGCAGAAATTACCTGTGCTGGCTTTAGTTTACTGGCTGCCAATAATATTAACAGCGAAGCAGCTTGGTCTTGAGCAAGGCTGCTTGACATGATGGTCAGTGCTAGAATGATTAATTCTACAAGAAAAATCTATGTTACTAGGGGCATGCTGCTTTCATAGGCTATACCTGACTTGACAGGCTATTCTCTGTACATTCATTGTTCCACATTCTTTCTGTGATGGTTTGTTTAGCTCTTCCTCCCCCTTTCCATATTGCTGCTGTCAATATTTTAAAGTCAGTCTAGGCTTTTGCTCTATAAAGCATGCTTTACCCTAACCTGCAAAAATTCAAACCCACCATTTGTCTTTTAAAAAAACTACTTACTCTACATTTTGTGAGCAATCTTTTCAGACAAATGTGATAATTTGTAGTAAAAAACAGCAATAGGTAGTTTAGAACTCATTATTCTTATTGAAATATCTACAAGAAAATTCAGTTTAAATGAAGTTAAAGCTACTTAAATATTTTTCTCTACAAAAATGCATTAAATATATAAAGTAATGAAAACTAATTATGCAGTATAAATAATTTGAAAAACTTTAATTCTCCCAGTATTCCTTCAAGATCAAGTCCATAATGATTCTTACTGGAATGAGTTGTATTTGCAGTGCTAATAACTTAGTTTGCTGTAACTACAGAATTTACATGATTTCCTCAGCCTGCTGAAATATAAATATCATTCTGTTAAACCCCATGACTAAAATTTGTTTTTGTCCTAAATCGATACAGCAATAGGGACCTCTACAGAAAGGAATAACTTCTGATACAAACTGCTTCACCTGAAGGCTTGTTTAGAAAACCTCATTTTTTTACAGAACTGCTCTCTCAGATGATAACATCAATGGCTTTTTCTTCTTTTTTATTTTTTATTTTTGTTTATTTGTGTGTGAGCTTGGTTTAATGGAATTTTCCTGGGTTCAGCTGTTATTATGTAATAGTTATTTTTCTCTTTTCTAGCAGCTGATGCAGTGCTGTATTTTGGCTTTAGTCTGAGAACAATGCTGATAACACACTGATGGTTTAGTTTTTACTAAGTAATGCTTATTCTGACCAAGGACTATTCAGTCTCATGCTCTGCCAGGGAGAAGGGGCACAAGAAGCCGGGAGGAAGCACAGACAGTGCACCCTACCCAAACTAGCCGAAGGAGTATTCCATACCACAGCACATCATGCCCAGTATATAAACTGGGGGTAGTTACAAAAAGGCACAGGTCGCTGCTCGGATTGAGCTGAGTATCAGTCAGTGGATGATCAGCAATTTTACTGTGCATCACTTGTTCTTATTGGGGTTTCTTTCCTTCTCTTTTTAATTTTATATTCTCTCCCTTTGTTATTTCCCTTATCATTATTATTATTGGTGGTAGCAGTAGTAGTTTTGTGTTATACCTTAGTTACTGGATTGTTCTTATCTCAACCCATGGGGCTTACATCCTTTCAGTGATTCTTCTCCCTATCCCACCAGGGAGGCGAAAAAAAGAGGGAGTGAGGGAGCAGCTTTGTGGTTCTGAGTTAGCAGCTGGGCTTAAACCATAACAGGAATTCACACCAAAGCACTTACATTTTCCTATGAATTGTGTTATCAAAGAGGTAACATGGATTTGCATGTTTTAACCTCAATTTTTCGGACATGATTCTAGTTGCGATGAACAGGACTATATAAATATCTGTCCCTAAATTTAAAAAGAACCTAAGCTAAAATGTTATTGTGTCTGATTTTAACTATTTTTTGTTCATGTTTATTCTCTATACTTTTTGGACATAGCTGAGAAATGGACAAGGTATCAGAAGAAAAGATGTGCTGTATTTTTTTCAAAATAGAATTTACAGTGCAGGGAAAAGGAAATCCTGAAGGCACAAAGTCTTGATTGCAGGGATGAATGCACAAGATCAAAAAAAAAACCCCAAAACCGAATCCCCCAAAAAACCCTAATTTTTGTGCACAGAAACTGCAGTAAACTTTGATAATCATTTCTTTCTGAAGCTTTAGGTCTTTTTTGCTATGACATTAATTCCTCCCTGATGAATAGGATTGTGTCCTAGTTGTGTTGTGTGAACCAGTGTAGATTGCCTGAGTGAAAATAAGACTGTATCACTTTAGTTAGTCCTTTTTTTCAAATGGTGAGTGTGATGACCAGCACACTATGACATCTGAGAGAGCTGTCTGCCATCCATAGAAGAAATATAGAAATAATTTTGAATTACCTAAGGTAATCAAAGAATAGAATAACTAGAGGTGAAGGTTTTTTGTTTGGATAACAGTATTTGTGAAGCTTTATATGCACAAGTTTAAAAAGCAGTTGACGTCTTTCTTGCATGGTACATTTCAGGTAATCAAATAGAATAACTGGAGGTTTTTGGATAACAGTATTTGTGAATGTTTGTATTCACTTTTTTTGAAAGCAATTGGCATCTTTTCTCTCTTGCATGGTACATTTCAGACCTTCAGTAGGAAGTTGCGCTGCTCCATTCCTCATTCACTGTGCAGCACCTTACCTGTGTAAACAATGAAAAAATGTGGTGCCAGCAAACCTGGGTATAAATACTCTAAAATACTCATTGCACTTATACTGTAAAAAGCTCACAACAGCTTTTTTAGTCTCTCTTTTTGGCTTTTTTTGCAGTCTTGAAGATTGAAGAACTCAGTAGTTCTTGGGTAATGGGAATATTTCAATATACTGAACTTCTGCCCTCAGCAAGTGCGAGATGAGAGTGTATCACCTCTGTGACACGCTCAGATAATGAGTATGGAGAAATGCAAAATGGATGGTGTTGGCTGTCTATGCTACGGTATGATCAGAGGAGCTTAATAAGGGCAGAATTGATAGAATACCAATTTACTATTGGTTTGAAGGCATATCTGTTTCAAGCAGTCTTATTTCCTGTACGAGCAACAATCTACTGTTCCTCAGACTTACTAGGGAAAAGATACATATAATTACAATTTTCAGAAGATTCTGGGAATGTGAAGAAGCATTTCATACCGTGCAAAGAATACTTGTTTATAATGAGACCTTTAGAAATACTCTATTACTTCAAATATTTTTTTTATTTTGGAAGTGTTTTGTTGATTGGAAGTTATTCCATGTGTTAATTTTAACTGTAAATCTTAAAGTTCATACAAGGTATGAACCTGTAGATATTTTTTGATATTAAAAAAATTATGAACTATCTGGTGTTAATTTTCCGACAATGTTCTGAATTTCCAATTTTCTCACACAAGTACATATATACACATTCTTAAAAATAAATTCTCTTTCAGACTATTACTACAATGTTATTTCTATTTTTTGGTTCCTTTTTAATAGATTTCCTGTTTATTAAAAAAAAAAATACACCCTTGGGTTTTTTTTTTTTCGTTGTTTACTTTTTAAAAAACCAGACTGTCATACTTTTCACAACTTCTAGAAAGGGATCATAAAATGGATCAAGCGTCTAGTAGTTGTGACACTTATAAGAGGTAGCTAATTGTATTTTTATGGCAACCACTTCAAAATAAACTTTCTCATTTTGTAAAGTGAGAGGTATTATATCTTTTTTAATTTAAAATATAAGTGAAAAGTAGCAATGGATTTTCTGTTATCATCCTGTTAGTTCTGTTGTTGCTGCTGTTGTTTGAGAACCAGGTCAATCACTAGCCTGTCTGTAAAATTATGTGAACCTGAAGCTTTAATGTGGAGCAAAAATTGGAATTTAAAAATAATTTCTTCTATATTACACAGTTAGTTCCACAAACATGAGGTTATTTCTACCAGTGTCATGGTTTAAGACTAATTCACGCAGTCTCTCTCTCTCACTCACTTCCCCTCTTTCTTTCCCCCTCTCCCAGGGGGGTGGGAAGGAGAATCGAAAAAAATGCAACTCCCACAGGTTGAGATAAGAACAGTTTAGTAACTAAAGTATAATATAAGACCACAATGACAAGAGAAATACAAGGAAAGAATACAATTCTCACCACCTAATACCAAGCCTGACCACGCAGTGCACCCACACACTTCCGGGTCTCTGCCCTCCGTTTTTACATCCTGGGCATGACGTGCTGTGGTATGGAATAACCTCTTTGGTCAGTTTGGGTCAGGTGCCCTGTCTCTGCTTCCTCCCAGCTTCTCCTCCTCCCTGGTAGAGCATGAGACTCAAAAAGTCCTTGGTCAGATCAAAACATCACTAAGCAGTAACCAAAACACTGGTGTTATCAGCACTGTTCCCAGGCCCAAAGTCAAAAATACAGCACTGCACCAGCTAGCAAGAAGGACAAAAATGTCTGCTACTGCTGAAACCATGACAGTATCCACCCCTTATTCCATACCATTCACGTCATGCTCAGATCCCACATTTTCAATATGCCATCAGATGTATATATATACACATCCACACACACATACAGAGGGAGAGAGATCATCCCTTAGTGCATAAACCAATCCCTACAAAGCTGCTGAGTCCATTCGGTCCATGACGTCAAGCTCCATCTTTCGTAACAGCCTTTCAGAGCAGGGGAGGCTGTGTGCAGTGTTCACACTCATCAATAACCTGGGCAATAGTGTCCACTGCTAAGTCCACCCCTTGATCATGAGTCCATCTGTATGTTGCATCTCTGCCCTGATGGCCTGAGGTGTCATGGGCCCACCAGGCTCAAAATAGTTCACCATCCCCTTCAGCAGTTTCTGCAGCTTGTTGCTGGGGACTCCATACAGCTGCCTTCCATCTCCAATGCTTCCAAAGCACTGGAGGGGCCCAGTGGACTAGATGCTCGCCCATACTGTCCCACACACCCTGCCACTCGTGACTGTCCAGCTGCAGGGAAAAATCTCTGGTCATCCTACATCGTAGTCTAACCCCAGACAAGGCCCACACCCCACTCTACTTAACTTTGGGGACCAGACAAAATGGTTGTAGGAAAACCACATTGTGTATGCATGCCAACATGCTGATCCTCGTCACAATCAGCAGGCGGGTCTCAAGGGTACCCAAAGGCCATTCAAACCCTTCAGAGCTCTCAAATGATGCTGCTGTGCTTGTCCCTGGGGCTGGTGTAGCTGCTGTGCTTGCTGGCTCTCTCACCACCAGCTGCTGTTTGTCTGAGTCCCAATCTTCCTCCTCTGCCTTGCTGGGAAGTGCTGCATAGTCTCCTGCATCCTCCCGGGGCTCGGGCTCACGGGGCTCTGTGGGCGGCGGCTGGGGAATGCTCTCGGCTGCCGCTGGGCTGGGCTCGGCTGCCGGGCTCGACTTCTCCACCGTCATCTCCTCCCGCTGCTCGGCAGCTGCGCGGCTCGGCGCCTGGTCCCTGGGTCCGCGCTCCTGGGCCGTTTCAGCCGTTGGCGGCTCCCGAGGCCGCCCCCCCTCGGCTCCCCACAGCCTCACAAAGGTGGATTCGAAGATGAGGGCCAGGACGGTGAAGAGCAGCCAAACTGCCAGGTACACATCCGCCCCCCCCCGCTTCTGGAGGCTGCCTGTATTTCAAGCCATTCCAATAAAGTACAATGAAACAAGAACCTTAACCCAAAACCCATAGCCGAAAAATGCTAAGATAACAAATACTGGCTGTAAGTAAGGTACAACAGGCTGAAACCATGAACTCAAGAGAATCAAAAGCAACAACTTTGAGAGCCAATAAATCAACATTGTGACGAGTGCCTATTAATCCTGTCGTTATCTCAACCCTTCGTGCCTCACGTTGGGCGCCAAAAAGAACTGTCGTGGTTAAAGACTAACTCACACAGTCTCTCACTCACTTCCCCCTCTTTCTTCCCCCTGCTCCCGGGGGGATGGGAAGGAGAATCGAAAAGAATGCAACTCCCACAGGTTGAGATAAGAACAGTTTAGTAACTAAAGTATAACACAAATCACTACTGCTACCACCAATAATAATAATGACAAGAGAAATACAAGGAAAGAATACAATTCTCACCACCTAATACCAAGCCCGACCATGCAGTGCACCCCCACACCCCTTCTGGGTCTCTGCTCTTTGCTTTCCATCCTGGGCATGACGTGCTGTGGTATTGTCATGGGTTCAGCAGCAGCAGTCATTTTTCTCCTTCTCGGTAGCTGCTGTAGTGCTGTGGTTTTGATTTTGGGCCTGGGAACAGCGCTGATAACACCAGTGTTTCGGTTACTGCTTAGTGATGTTTTGGTCTGGCCAAGGACTTCCTGAGTTTCATGCTCTGCCAGGGAGGAGGGGAGCCAGGAGGAAGCAGAGACAGGGCACCTGACCCAAACTGACCAAAGAGGTTATTCCATACCACAGCACGTCATGCCCAGGATGCAAAAAGCAGAGAGGAGAGACCCGGAAGGGTGGGGGTGCACTGCGTGGTCGGGCTTGGTTTTAGGTGGTGAGAATTGGATTCTTTCCTTGTATTTGCCTTGTCATTATTATTATTGGTGGTAGCAGTAGTGATTTGTATTATACTTTAGTTACTAAACTGTTCTTATCTCAACCTGTGGGAGTTGCATTCTTTTTCGATTCTCCTTCCCATCCCTCCGGGAGTGGGGGGCAAGAAAGAGGGGGGAGTGATTGAGAGAGACTCTGCGTGAGTTAGGCTTAAACCACGACAGGTATGGAATAACCTCTTTGGTCAGCTTGGGTCAAGTGTCCTGTCTCTGCTTCCTCCCAGCTTCCCCTCCTCCCTGGCAGAGCATGAGACTCAGAAAGTCCTTGGTCAGACCAAAACATCACTGAGCAGTAACCGAAACACTGGTGTTATCAGCAGTGTTCCCAGGCCCAAAGTCAAAAACACAGCGCTGCACCAGCTACCAAGAAGGAGAAAAATGACTGCTACTGCTGAACCCATGACAACCAGTTTGTTCACTTCTCAAGAAACAGAAATTTTACATTGCAGTTATCGATGCTCTGTGCTTCAATACTGATTCATAAGGTGAGTGACTCTTCTGGCTGCTGAAATAGAAGCATTTGAAAATTGACACTTTCATGTTGAAGCTCTTATAAAAGCAACTCATGGTGACTAACACCAGTGTTGCAGATTCATTGTGAGAGGCACAGGTAATACTGTATTAGGATACTTACTGTGCATAATTGTGTTTGCTAGTGCAGTGGAGAAACTGGGAAAAAGCATATCATACTATTGAGTCTTTTAAAAAACTAATCTTTGGCTCTAACTGTCATTTTAGTTACAACTTTGGAGTGAAAAGAGACATGACAAAATTGATAGTCATTATTTTTCGTCATAGCGTAGACTGGGTCACATTTGCCTGCCTAACTTGGATAGCTTTATGTTTCAATAACTTTTTGAGATGACAGTGGTTTGAATAGGATGCTGCAAAAGGGTGGCCTAAGCATTTCCCCTGGAACATGCTTGCATTTTAAAAATTCAGGGTGTATAATACTAAGGAAGCAAACATTGGGTGGCACAAGGGGCAGGTCTGAATTAACCTTTTTGCTTTCTGCTACTGTCCATTCTCAGACTTATATGAAGGTAACTCATACTTGCTTGAATAGTTCTTATATGAATAGTTAAAGTTTAAGGAGACCTCCAGGAAGCAAAATAAAGATAAGACAGAACAAAAACCTATGGAGGCTCAAAACAAATGGTAATTATACTGTTAACATGAAAGTTATCTGATTTCTCTTGAGTTTCATGCATCAGCAAATCCTTTCTATCTTTTCCTGTATACATATATAAAGATATATATATACTCACATATCTATGACACTTTTTATTTAGTTCAAAATCCTCATAAAAATTATAATTTTATTAATTAGTGTATCTTTATAACAGTAAAAATCTGCCACGTTTTCAGCCTAACTATCCTTTGTAAGTTACATATACACTAATTCTAGTTCTATATATCTACTTTCATACCGTAATCTACTGAACTTCTATGCTGTTTCTTTTATTAGCAGTCCCTATAAATGAATGGAATTTCAAGCTAGTAGGTTTAAGTATTTTGTCTTGTTTGGCCCTATAGTAAGATGAGCACTTAGGAGGCTAGGGAGAGTCTGGAGTTTTTTTAGGCTCAGGGACCTGAACCAGATCACTACTAGGCAGTGGGCACCAACACTTTAAATACTTTAGAATTTCATAAGGTATGATTACATCTATAAAAGCACTTTACAAGAAGATAAGAAAGATCCATTCCTCTCTCCCTTTGCTTTTCTCCGTTACAAAGAATCATATCAATGGGACTGCATTTCCCTGAGAGCAGACAAATCTTTTTTCAAATAATGAAATGACCAGCTGGCTCCCAGTTTCAGGAGTTATCACCTGAAATTTAGGAGAAAGGCAGAACAATACATATTTTTACAAGAAGTCTTGCTTTCTGGAGACCCAAACTGATGTCATTTTTATTTTGGGAAGAAGTAACCCTATTAAATTCTTTGTTTTCATGGAAGATTCTTAGAGCATGAGGTATTGAAGCACCCAGATGTGTTTTCCTTTTCTTTCAGATTATAACTTATTTTATTTTACTTATCATGCTTTAGCTTTGCTTGTTTTTCCACTTAAATAGTTAAATCTTCTAAGATAATGTTTCTATTTCAGTTGCTTCATTTAGAACCATTCAGCCATAATGGTTTGCAGTTATAATTCATATGTCACTGACAGAACAAAACTTGGATAGCAATTTTTACCCCATACTCGGCACAGCTGTGATGGTGGTGCATTCTGTAATGGTGCAAGGACAGTGGCAACTCCTAAAATCTTATACTGAAACATTTCTTCTGCAAGACTCATTAATCCAAACCCTTGGATTGCAAAAAGCTAATTTTGGGAGACAGAGCAGTATTCATGCTGAGCAAGAGTCATCAGGGTATTTTTAAAGTAGTTTATTAAGCTGGTCTAAGCTAAGAAGAATTTAACTCGCTGAGGATTTCCATTTCATCTTTAGATACTGAAAGAATTGTTAATCATTGTTTCTGGGTTCAAATAAAAAAGGTTTTTTTTCTTAGTCCTTCATTAATCCTACCTAATTACAATGGAGTGCCATACCAGAAATCAGATGTGGTCAAGTTTTTAACTTTTACTTAAAATATAACTACAACCAGTCATAAGAGCGTAAGATATAAAGATGAACACTGTAGTACTAAAAATATTTATTACAATCAATCAAATTTACAATTCTAAGGGCTTGTAAAATGAAATAAAATGCAGAGGAAAATTTGGTTTCCTTTAATAAGTGCATCATTAGTGTTTTCCCCTAGGCTTTCAAAAGCAAATAGAATTCAAATGAGGTATAAATATTTAAAGGTAAAATTCAAATAGTAATAGATTTTCAAAAATTAGAACTATGGATCTATTTTCAGAATAAGCTCAGAATTTATAAAATTAATTCCACTGTCTTATTTTAATTCATGTAACTCTAATATTGATTTTAAAATTAGCCCCTCAGTTATAGACTGGTTAGAACTTTACTTCATGTGGCTCGTCAGGGTGCTGGGACATCTAATCTAGGTCATGCTTTGCCTAGAATGGCTGGACCAGATTGTCCTTGAGGTCTCTTCCAACCTGGTGCTCTATGACTCTGCAACATCTTGTCTTCAATGGATCTCATTTCCTCTGCCAAGATAACTGCATGATTCTTAGAAGGTATAGGTCCTTCATGTCACAAATAATCTTTTTTTTTTTTCATGTCAGAAGTGTCTTAAAGTATTTTGAATTCATCGTTAATGAGCACTACAGTCTTTAGTTTTTTTGAAAAAAAAAAAGGCAGTTTAATTTTATGCTTTTGAAATAGACTAAATATTAAATCTTTCCTCCCAGTACTAAAGATGAACTTTGTTTTTTGCAGCATCTTTCCAAAAAATTTTTCAGATGCTTTATATAAAGATAAGGTAGACTTCCAGATAATTCTGGGTCTTAAACTAGGCTTCTGAAGAGCTGCTGTACATAAGTTTCATTTGCACAGTTTTTATTAATATGCATTTGGTATTCTTATGGGCTTAAATATAGGCTTAAATTCTTCACTTCCATTACAAAGCAGGTACTGGGATCTTGACATTTTTCATGCATTCTCTAGCAATGGACCTTTTCTGTCTGGAAATCAGTGTGACTTGCAGTGAAGCTGTCAGTTGGAACAGAAGAAAAGATATTGCAGCATCCAAAGCTGACTTCCTATCTCATAAGTAAGAGAAGAAGTATCTTCATTGTCAACATTAAAAAAAAAAAAAAGAACAGAAAGAAAAAGAAAATAGAAAAATGAGAGTTCTTTCATTGGTTGAAGAATTATCTGACTGAGACTTACACTGCTTAATGGAAGACAAAGCTTCAGCCCACGCCTGCCCAGCTTACTTTAGGTCTATATTATCTTATTCTTAGAACACATAGGTGTATCCCAGACAGATTTTTAGTTTCTCTGTGTTTCTCTCCTATAGTTCTTGTCCTGTACACGATTATGAAGTAACAGTTTTTCTATGTCAGGATCTTCAACTTGATTTTGTTGACTTAAAAAAAATATTTCAGATGTAAAAAGACAAATCAACTTGGTTTTATTCCATAGAGTAATGATATATTTTAAATTATTTGCATACTATGGCATAACCTGAACTAGTTATTCTACTTATTGTTTTACTTTTCCATTAAAAATTTCCTATTGTGAAGAAAGAGGTAAGGAAAGAAACTGCACTAAATTATACCATGAAATTTAGTAGAAATCAGAGATTTATTAACTAGAAGTCTCTGAAACAAAATTTTGAGATTTTAATGTTTGATACATTATTCTCCAGACTGCACTACTAAACTAAATTAATTCACTTCAGAATGCTGATATAAGGTATTCCATTAGTGAAAATATTTAAAGTAATAACATGCTTCTTTCCTTTAAGCCAGAAAATGTATATTCAGGTTATAAAATAGATTTTCCACAGTCTTGCAGTGAAATGTAGTCAGTTGATGACGTGAGGTTAATTTATAATAGCAACCCTATAAAATTTCCACATCTTTCATCATCATCATCAACTTTGACTTTATGAAAAATAGCCTGTTTTCAAAAAAAATTGCATCTTGGTTTACTCAAGCACAAGCAGGGCTAATAAATAGAAGTATACAGTATCTCCATCTAACAGTAGAACACTCTACACTTTGTCTCAGTTTGGGTTTCAGTTTGTGAACACTTGCCCAACTTTGCCCTTTTGAGCACTTGGGTTGAACCCTAACACTTGGTATGAAGGGAAAGAACGGCTCTCATCTCGTACAAGATAGCTTGGATCTACTTAAGTAGGAGGTCTTGTGTAATATTAAAGTCATATAACCATTTCTGCAGCTCAAAACTTAGCGAAAATCCTATTAACGCTGTGATCAAAAATAGAATTGTAATAATTTAGTAACAAATATGCAATTGCTTTCTGTATTAAATATGGTAGTATGTAGTTATACCATATAATTAGAGGCTATAAGACAATCTGCTATATGAAAGCTTTGTAGTGTCTATTATTTTATGATTTTACTATCAATTATTTATGGACTTGATTTAGTTTAGTTCTGGTCCACCTCGCCTCTTGTGTTAATAGTTCACTCACTCATTATATGACTCATTCATTCTAAGAACAACAGTGCTAAAACAAAATCTCTGTGATGGTCAAGTCATGAGTCCAAAGGAAAAAAAATACCACTTATCCAGTTAGCTGATAAAAGCTCGAGATAGTACCTGCTTCTACATATTTTTAATGGAAGAATATGCTTTAGAGTGTAGATATCTACTGTTCAAATGCTTACTCTAACTAGGCATATTATTCCTACAGCATCACCTGCACAATCGTTTATGGCTGTGCTATCATCTGCAGTACTTAGTTAAATTGTATCAGTACCCTGTAGTACTTTGTCCTATTGTACTGTTTTCTGATTATTAAATTGTGTCTAATAAAGTTTGAATATATCTCAATCAACTCAATAAGAATTCTTTAAAAAGAGGAAAATGTGGATTTAAATAAATACACACTAAATTGTGTGTTATTATGTGGGAAGAAAGTAAGATTGAAGATCTGAAAAATAATTAATTAAAAAACTCTCCACATTAATAAGACTAACTTGTGTAATTCAACTGCACATAATTCAAAGGTAAAATTAATTCACTGTTTCTTACTTAAGAACAAAATGTCAACTTTCTATTGATTAGTCTATTTTATCAGTTCATGTAAGACGTATTTAAGCCCCCTAATTGGAAATAATGATATTGAAATGGTGGGTTTTAACCTCTCCACCTTGAAATTAAATTTCAAGAACCCCATGGAGATAGAAGAAAATCCACTTTCCAATAAAACAATTTCACAGTTCTTTTTAGAGTTTTGTGTTAGTTTACAAATATTGAATCTGAGTTGCTTTCTAATTAGAGCAAATAAACAATTTGGCACAGTTTTGTTCTTAGCAGTTGCCAACCTGTTAAGCTCAACATATGCTGAATATTTTATTTAAAAGTAATTTATTGGAAAATTTACTGATGATGGCAGAGAGTATTTTACTTAAGTTCATTTTCTTAAATGTCAGCAGTTCTAATGATTAAATATTATTATGAACTTAAATGCCAAGAACATGTATGTGTGTATACAAGCTCTACAAACTCCTTAATGATTTATAACATATAAAGGGTTGTAAATTCATAAAATTAGTTCCAAATACCTCTGTCCATTTGCTGTGAGTATCTAAGTAACTCATACTGGAAATGTTAACTAGAATAAGAACTTAACTTTTTTCTTTTTTTTTTTTTTTTTGAATCTTGGAAGGAGAAGATAATCTTCCTCATCCCTGCTTTAAGACAGTACATGTCATGTTCAAATAGAAACTGTTAACGTTTTTGTTATTTGGTGGATATGTCTGCTCAAGAAATAAAACAGAACCCCAAAACAATAAAACAAAACCACTACTGAAAATTAAACCAAAGGCTCTAAAATGAAGCAAGGGTTTGCCAAGAACTCTTCTTTCTGCCTGGTGCTAAAGAAGAGAGTCAGAAGAGAGAAAGACAAAACTTTTTACCTTACTGGGAATTAGCTTCAGAGGCAAGACACTAATGCTTGGTCAGTGATCATGGACTGTGTTTCCACCCCTCTAATTAAGGACATACAGATACAAAAAAAAAAAGCAAAAAAAAAAAAAGCTCTAAGCTGTTATTCTACATTATTATTTTATAACCAATTAAGAAATTTAAAAAAAAGTGAGTTTGCTTCCCTTCCCTCAGCATCTGAAGCTGCATTTGTAGGCTAATTATTTGTAAACAGTGTTCCTTATTTCATGCCATAACTTTGAGACTTCTCTTTGCTCAATTTGCAATATATGTATATACCATATACTGCATAATGTATCTTGAGTCAAGTGTAAGTGATCATACAGCCACACAGTACTCACGATATACAGACTGATTTTATGAGGTATGCAGGTGAATACTCGTAACTGATGCTTTTCCAAAACTAAGCAGAAACAAGGCCCAAGCTTTCCCATGAACTGATTTGCCTGACATTTCCATGGAGACGTCTTTCATTACAGGGATTTGATGTATCGGAGAGTTGGAAATTTACATATTACTGAGAAAATCTTGCTTAGATCCACTCAGTCTAATATATAATGTCTCATCACCTTTGACCCATATTCAAAAAACCTTCCACAGATTTCATGTCAAAATGCCACAACACCAAAGGGCCACGAATTTGTTAAAGAAAGATGTAAAAGTGGTTTATAATCTAGAAAAATCTTCCTGTGTCAAAGCTTAGAACTATTGGTAGAGCAGATGTTGTAATTTTGTGTTATTAGTCTATGTTTTCTGGGTAGATAAATAAAAGGCTATAGCATTGTTAGGCAGACTCCGGTATATTTCATTGATAGTAGGTTTCTAACTATACAGATTAGTCACCATCATGAAAAAATGCTCAGTCATTTGCCAAGAATTGCTACAAACCCAAGAACTTTGTTTTCTTTATATTTAATTTGGTATTCCAAAATCGCTGTGTAATAAAATTTAGTAAATAATAAACAACTCAGTGAAAACTCTACCATGACTGTACAAGAAGTTCGAGTAATCATGGATGCAAATTGCTAGGTAGCTATACACATAGTCTATCACATGTGCAAGAAACTGATTCATGCGTGCAGCAGGGTCATACCTTTTGAAAATGTGTGTTTAGTTTCAACATGGTAAAATATCTTATAAAACCTAGACAGTTGATTTTAGCTTTCTTTGGTGCCACACTACACAACACAGGAGATGCAGGTAGTAATGCAAGCAGGCAAGTCACCTTTGAGTGTCTCATTCTTTAAATAGCAAAAGAAATAAATTATTAGAATGTGAAGATCATTATCAATGAAAGCATAACTTCATTTTTTTAATAGTTTTAGAGACCACAAATTAAGCCCCAAAGGAGGCCAGTGACTATTCAAAGGAAGTTCATCTAAATCGTTAACTCTCTTATTTCTTCAATTAATTTCAAGTAACATTTTGAACACAAAAGCTCTTAAAACCCGTAAAAGCAGATGCTTTCTGATAAAAAAATCATCCCCAAAATCCTTATTTCTGTGTAGGACACAGGCAAAGAAAAGACCTATTGATATTACTGAGAAGAAACAGGCTGATCTGTCCCACTGAACATTGCTGTTAGCTGGAATTGGAGAAAGGGACCACACTGCAGATGAAACAATGTCTGCTAAATGAAGGAACAGTTTTCCTCAAATACAGCCCTATCAACTTAAGAAAATAGTCCTTCCTTCTACGATAAATTCAATATTTTTGATAATACACTTCAAAACCTACAAGCATGAAAAGGGAATGACAATAAAGGGAATGTCTCTGTCAGCATTTAAATTACAGGGTACACAAATACATGAAATGAAGTGAATTGTAAGAAATCAGCTTTCTAGATACTGTCAGAATTACATGTTCTCCTAGCTGTGGTCATGTTTATGAAACAAAACAGGTTAAGAAAGACATGCTGCAGGCTTACACTGTTTTCATGACTAGAAAACCACAGCAAAAGGAGAATTCTGTGCAGCAGATTGTCTTAAATCTCGCAGAAACAATGTAACTTTCATGGTTTAGTTAGTTTATAAAGCTTTGACGGAAATGCAAGGTACCCCATACATGCAAATGTCTCATGCTGTACTGTGGATTAGTCCAGCAGTTGCATCTTTCCTGTATTCAACAAAACAAAAATAATAGTAAAAGACTGGGTAGGTATCCAAATACTGTCTGTGAGAATTCTCACATGATCGGTATAACTGCTGGGCATTCGTTCTGAATTACTTTCTCTTCTCTTTATCACATTTTTAATTAGTTTCAAAATGAATCCCATCAACTTATTATTACATTCAGTGACATTCTGTCCTTGGCTTTGAAGGTGGATCTGAGGATTATTTCCTAAATATGATGCCCTTCCTCAGCCTTTACTGGGTAATCTACTGCATATTTGTATTTGCTCTATTTTACAATATCCTATGATATACAGTGTTACTCCTCACACACAGCCAAGCACTTTGCATGGTTAATTAAAGGTTTTATTGTACAGTAGAAATATCCACAAAGAGTAAACAATGGCACACTAAGAATAAACACATACAGATTTTTTACTGCCACTTGTTTCTAACTGCTGAAAAATATACATAACAATTATTCTACTCTGCTCTAACAGTGACAGCAAAATGACCTTGGTCAGCAGTAGTGCATGAATATGGGATTAATTTTACAAATTATGTTTGTGGCTTAGAACATCTATATAAACAACTTTTTGTTCATCTCTGGTACGGTATCCAGACTTTGAAAAGTGTTTTAACAGTAATGAGCCTTATCCTGAGGGTGAAAACAGATATAATAAATCTACCATTTCCATTAGCACTTTCTAGTGTTGTATTTCAATATCTTTGTTACTTATCATTGCCACTGCAAAGGACTTGGTTACAACACATTTGCTGCTTATAAAGTATTTTCTGATAAAGAGAAATTAAATTAATTTTTCATTAATGAATGCATATTTTCATAGTGCAGTTAATAAAATCAACAAAAAGGGCTTCAATTCAAAGGCACTGAATAGCTATATTTTCCTTGGACTTCTCCTGGAGCTGTCAATTATTAGCATTTTTTACAATACTGATGACAGAGATGAAGTATAGACAGTAAGATAAACATTGATTTTCTAAAAGTAAGATTTACTGGAAGTAAAAATTTCAGGTTTTTGCACCATGTTAGCCTTAGGTCCTTTTACAGTGGCATAAAAAAATACCCCAAACATTTCTACAGGCTGTAAGTCCATTTACTACAGGTCAATGTATAATTTTCTTTTCCGTATGGAAGGTTTCTTCCACCTGGAATTTTGACCCAGTATCTATTTCCTACTGGGAGGTTCTGATCCATCATGATTCCAGTAAGAAAAGCACTTAGATGAGGTAAGGCATGATGTAAAATACTGTTAATTACAGCTAACATTTTAAGAAGAGAATAGCATACATAAACTCACATCTCTGAATGCTGGAAGGTCTGGGTGGTGTGGCATTGGATAGGACTCCAATGCACACACAGCATACTATGCAGTCCCCTTTTATAGCAGGGTTTTATCCTCTTTCAGTCAGTTGAGCTATTACAGCATTTTCTTCTGAGGAAACAACTCTGTGCAATTTCTACCATCAAGACAAAGACGTTGTTCACATGGGAATTTCTTAGAGAACTTGTAGACAAAGGCAAAGCTATCACTGCTTCCTAGTGGGAGCTGCCTGTGCCTCCTTTGTTGCAATATGCTGTCTGAGTTTATTCTGCTACCAAGGGATCTGTGCAGCACAACAAAGGCCAGAAGGCCATCATGTACACAGAGCTGAGTGCAGAACAGGCATGGCTTTACCCAGGTTAACTGTTATGTGGATCATGAACTCCTTCATGGTCAGTAGTCGTTCTGTCAGGATCACTGCAATGTCTTAGAATAACCATGACTAACTTTGGAACCAGAATTTGATACAGCCCGCCAAGAACGACTAATATTTTTATATTTAAAGCATGAAAATTGTAAAGCTCCTAATAAACGTAATATAGCACAAGATTAACAACAACTGAAAGTGATAGTGATCGACATGGAAGAACAGAAATACATTAAAAATCAATTCTTTCTTTTTTTTTATTTTTTCTAAACATACCAGTGATGGCTAATTTAAGTCCATAAATGTGATATGCAAAAATTTTTGGCCCATATTGATGGTTATCAATAAAAGTACATTGACTTTCAGAGGCAGAAGCTATGAACATTTGCTGAGGGAATTGGGGGGTGGTAGTAGTGTTTTGTTTTGGTTGGTTTTGGTTTGGTTTGGATCCTTTTCTTTATCAAAAAACTTGATAGTGAAACATGCACAATATGCATGTCTGTGATATAAATGTTTTTTTCTTGTCAGTCCCAAATAATTCCACTTGAAACCTGTCTGTTTTAAAAGAATATGAGCTTCCCTAATGTGAATGACAGAAGCACACTAAGTGAGACAGCTTCTAAATGACTACTGGATGACATCTGATGCCTGGAGTTTCTTTCTACCCCTTAAAAATGTCTGTTTCATGTACAAAGTCTGAAGAATAATACCTTAAAAGTGTCCTTACTTTCTGTCGTGGTTTAAGCCTCTCAGCCATGCAGCCCGTTCTCCCACTCACTTCCCCCTCTTTCTTCCCCCTGCTCCCGGAGGGATGGGAAGGAGAATCAAAAAGAATGCAACTCCCACAGGTTGAGATAAGAACAGTTTAATAACTAAAGTATAACACAAGACCACTACTGCTACCACCAATAATAATAATGACAAGAGAAATACAAGGAAAGAATACAATTCTCACCACCTAATACCAAGCCCGACCATGCAGTGCACCCACACACCCTTCCGAGTCTCTGCTCTCTGCCCTTCCATCCTGGGCATGACGTGCTGTGGTATGGAATAACCTCTTTGGTCAGTTTGGGTCAGGTGTCCTGTCTCTGCTTCCTCCCGGCTTCCCCTCCTCCCTGGCAGAGCATGAAACTCAGAAAGTCCTCGGTCAGACCAAAACATTACTAAGCAGTAACCGAAACACTGGTGTTATCAGCGCTGTTCCCAGGCCCAAAATTAAAAACACAGCGCTGCACCAGCTACCAAGAAGGAGAAAATAAATGCTGCTGGTGAACCCATGACACTTTCTGAGTTCATTTTGCATCTCTTATGTGGTTAAGAAAACTGGGCAAACTTAACTTGTTTTTTGCATTTTTTTAACCACAAGAACAATTTAAGGAAGATCCAGATGAACTGCAAATTTCTTGATGTTCCTGGTGGATAAAGAATATAGTTTTACTGAGTGTAATCTTCTCTATGTTAAGTAAGTAAACAGACAAGTATGTGATCATAAAGGCTAAATCTGCATTGCCTTATTGAGATCACCACTGCAATTCTATTTCCAATACCATAGCTGTGACTTAGCATTTTGGTAAACACTGGCTTTTGTGAAACTTTTTCTATCACACTTGCCATACAATTGTTCAACAACTAGGGAAAAATATTCAAGCAAAATAGTTCTTTGAATGATTTTGCAGGCCTCAGTTTGCTGAGAAAATGAAACTTGATAATAGAAGTTGGCTGGTTTTAAAGTTTTGATGTTGTCTGATTTTTTTTTTCCTCTTTCTGTCTGTTTAGTACTAAGTGACTAAATTTATTACTTAAATTACCTGAAGGAAGCAAACATAGCTTTTGATGAATATGTGCACGCTTGCCAAAATTTCATTGTTTTAGCTGCAACTAATATTTTGCATTACAGTTAGCTATTTCTTATAAAATATGTCAGAGGCTTTCTGCAGATCCTTAGAAAATTCAAGAAAAACCAAGAGAAGTTTGCATATTTTTTTAAAATGCTATACATAGTATTTAAAAATACTATTTTTTTTTTTTTTAAGTACTATACAAAGTATTTTCTGTTAAATAGTATACATACAGTGGGGCTGGGGGATGGTAGTTGGGTATGGTCATGTGAGTTATGGCATTCAGGACCAAAACCAGCACCATAGAACATTTCTTAAGAGACTTTTACTACCAGTTATCTGAAAGAACAATTACACCTAACTCAACAACACAGCCTTCTGATCCACTTTAAAAGAGAGCATCCTTCTCCTGCTTCCCTGAACACAGCAACGATTTATATTGTCAGGTGTTTTCTGCACCTCCTAAAAACTTTCAGTCTAAAAGAAAAAAAATTAAAGCTATCCTTCACTTTCTTCTGGTCTAGGAGACTTTTTGAATCTGCCAAGTAGTAGTCTAAGCTCTGCCTTGGTCAGCAACACCTGTGCCTGGTTGTCTTCCAGAGCAAGGGCCTGCCATACTCCTGCACCTTACGGGACCGATTATAAGCCCTGTGATGCAAGACATTATATTCAGTTTTATCCTCAGTTTGTCTCCACAAGCTCTGAGTAGTAGAAAGTCTACGGCATGTTGTTCAGTGATGTTAATTCATTTATACATTATTATAATCTAGTATGTAGTGCAATTTTCTCAAACTTCTTTCCTCTTTTCTTATTTCTTTTTTTTCCCTAGATTTTGATGAGTAACTAAACAGCACAGTGTATATATTCTGTGAACTCACTATGACTGTCTGGCAAGGTATGCAATATAGGCTCTCTGTCTACCTTCTTATATCGCTACAAAAACCATTGGTCTCAGTGCTGTGAAATACTTGAGAGGCAGCTGTTCTGTTATCCATCATTTCACTTTTCACCACCTTTCCAGGTTTGATCAGTTGATCCCATTCTCTATTACCCCAAAATATATATGGGATGGGTCTACAGAATTGAAGGGAGAAAATCCTTCAGAACAAGCCTCAAGAAAAAAACCCGAACCCAAAACAGCCTAAGAAAGCATGTATGTGAACAAAAATATTTTTCTTCTCATCTCATTTGTACTGTTCTGCTGGGAAATTTCTGATTTAATGCCCTTAGTGATCAGCTAACCTCCTAAGAAGGGTTATAAATTTATTTTTCAGTAAAAAAATTAGATTCCCCTGTGTGTTTAACACTGAGGCAGCTTTGTCAGAAATATATTTCCTTGTAATATCTTTGGACAAAAGTTTTCAGACTATTGATGTTTCAACATGATGTGACAGGAAAAGGCATGAGAAAGAGTTTTCATGTGCCCTATATTTTGTTTATAAGTATCCCTTTGGTCTTCACATGTATTGTGTATCAAATGAGTATCAGTAAAAAAGTTTCTTTAACATTACAATCTATTTAATTGTTAAAATCAAATTCAACAGTGGAGAAAATAATATATTCTGGGGGAAAAAAATACAGCATAGATACAAATTTGTATAATTTGTGACAGATTTAGATGATATTTCTGAATAATTACAAAGATAATCAGAAGAAAGTGAGTAGAAGAAACAGTTTTCTGCCATTTTTTTCAATTTTCTGGAATTTTCCTTCTTCACAATGTTTCAGAGCATAATTCTCATTGTGATTTGTTTGCTTTCCATCGCTAGTTTGGAGGAACCATTAATTGCTTAGCTTTAGAAACATGACCTGTTCTTAGATTAGTGATACAGGAGTGAGTTTAGTAGATATTAAAGTTACAGCTATTCACTGTTGGAGATGATCCATGTAGAGGATTTATCTTTCTTCATGTGGTGGGAAATACAGATTCATTGTGGGCTTCTTTTAGTGTGAGTCCTGCTGTCTGATAGGGGTATCGCTCATTTCTGTCTGCCTTTGAAGTCTCCTAAAAATATCCTCCTTGCTTGGAAAAGTCAGTACCTCTTTCAATGTAGCTTTTAGATAAACAGAATCATAGAATAGTTAGGGTTGGAAAGGACCTTAAGATCATCTAGTTCCAACCCCCTTGCCAGGGGCAGGGACACCTCCCACTAAACCACGCCACCCAAGGCTCTGTAAAACCCAGCCTTGGAACACCGCCAGCGATGGAGCATTCACAACTTCCCTGGGTAAATAGATAGACAGACAGACAGACAGACAGATAGATAGATAGATAGATAGATAGATAGATAGATAGATAGATAGATGATAGATAGATGGATGGATGGATAGATAGATAGATAGATAGATAGATAGATGATAGATAGATAGATAGATACGTAGATAGATAGATAGTGGCAATTCTACCTCAGCAAAACAATTAAGCAAAACAAGATATTCAATGTAGATATTTCCTAAAACTTTCTATAGGATATTGCTAAGAAACAATGGACGAAAAGAAAGAGTATGATCAAAATGTAAAACTTGCTACCATAAAATGTAGCAAACTTATTCTGCAATAAACCATTTATGAGTATGAAGTAGACCTAGTCATGCAGGTCTGGAATAGAAACTACAAATGTTTCACAGCTACAGGATAGGGCCTCAACATGCGTGTAATGTATGCATGCACACGCTCATCCCTTATTATTCCACATATTTAAGAATCTGTCAAAATAATCTATCCTCCCATCACAACGGCTAAATTACTTTTCATAAGCTTTTAAAAATTAAAAAATTAAGATTAATGCAGGCTGTACTTTCGTACTTGCATGATTATTTGATCAATCTCCCTCTGAGAATGAATAGTAGAGAATATTTAAAAAATTATTTTGCAGTAAATGAAATGCCAGAAATGATATATTTCATAAGTTCTACCCCCAAAAATCATAACGCTGATTTATTGCTGAGATCTACTATTTAAAGCATGAATGAGAATTCTTAAACTCTCATTACAGAATGGATTTTTTTTTATTCTTAACAGATTCTGACTGGAGACTCCTACTCTATCATGAAACATGAATCTTATTTCATCATGTCTTTGTCAACTACGTATCTATTGGGATTCAAAAGTGGGTCTGCTGTAGGCTGAAACCTGAATTTTTGACGGCTGTTGCCATCAGATCCATACTTGATGTGGTTACTTTGCTTTCAATGACCCACCATTATTATTAAGCCTTTTCTTATGTCAGTAGAGACCAGTCTGCTTCCCTGAGTGAGCATGATCTCTTTCTCCTCCTAATTCTTTTGCTTCAATAAAAAAATATATTTTTTAAAAATGGGAGAACACTCTTTTTTCCCCGCCTCATTTTTCAACTGCAGAGTCATGGCATTTCAATTTTTTAAGTAAACAAAAAGTCCTATTTTTCATACTGACAGCAAAGACCAGTGATGTATGAACCTGCAAGTCAAATAATGACTTAGCCATGATAATACTTGAAGGAGCTTCCATGTATTTTTAAAGAAAGTCAAAATAATATGTTTTGGCAATGCATCAAAATCCTTGCTTTTCAAACTGTAATATGTTAAGTTTCAATTTCACTGGTGCGGATCCATCCATACAGATTAGAATCATTTTGTAAAATCAATGACAAGTTTCAAAGCATGTGGAAAAGTTTTAAAATTTTTACAACACCATCCTCTTTATTATAATTTGGATAACGGTTTCCATTCTGAGGTATTCCTTTTTGCTGCACCTTACTTTTGGTGTTATAACTTTACAGTGAGGATGAATTTGTTTATCAAGCCTAAGTTGTGAGTCAAGTTATTAAGAAATATTCTTATGTTTTGCTGACAGTCTTGATACATACCGCTGAAAATTTAATGACATCTGTCTCAAAATTCAAGTAAAAAAATTATTAAACCATAATAGGAGTCTGAGGATATAGATAATGCTCTTCCTTTTTAAGAGCTTTTTAAGTTATTTAACAATTTTATCTCTCTTAGTGCTTACCACAACGACAAGAAGTAGCAAAAATAAAACACTAAATTAAAATAAATAACATTAAAATTAAGCTGAAAAGCGCTGGTAGAAAATCCTTGTGGTAAATGAATGTTCAGGTGGACTATCTGTATCAGTGTTTCCCTCACCACTGTTTTCACAGATCAGTATGAGGTTGGATGGAGGTTCCACTTTCAGCTCTGTCTTTGGTGGCTTGACTGGGAGTTCAACAATTTTGCCAGATTTACACCTGGGCATGAGTATCAGAGTATTTCAATTCTTACCTGCAAAGCAAGAGCTCGTTTGTGTGGGATGAGAGAGTGTAATTCTACCGAAGGTTTATATTAAAGTGCTTTTTTTATCATACAATGCAATTCAGTCTATCTGTCTCATTTCTAGAAATAAAGCTGGTTTCTAGAATAGGTAGATCACATACAGATTTTACAGCATGCTTTGTGTTGAATGCTTCTGGTAAATGCTGTGGATGGGTAGACTTTTATTTCTTTTCAGACTACTTTTCAAAGACAAAATGAGCACCTGCTGTGGTTTAAGCTGTAAATCACGCAGCTTGTTCTCTCACTCACTCCCCTCTCTTTCTTCCCCCCCTCCCGGGTGGATGGGGAGGCGAATCAAAAGAATACAACTCCCACAGGTTGAAATAAGAACAGAGTAATAACTAAAGTATAACACAAACCCCCTACTGCTACCACCAATAATAATAATGACAAGGTAAATACAATGAAAGAATACAATTCTCACCACCTAATACCAAGCCCGACCACGCAGTGCACCCCTCACCCTTCTGGGTCTCTGCTCTCTGCTTTTTACATCCTGGGCATGACGTGCTGTGGTATGGAATAACCTCTTTGGTCAGTTTGGGTCAGGTGTCCTGTCTCTGCTTCCTCCTGGCTTCCCCTCCTCCCTGGTAGAGCATGAGACTCAGAAAGTCCTTCGCCAGGCCAAAACATTCTAAGCCATAACTATAAACATCGGTGTTATCAGCACTATTCCCAGACCGAAAGTTGAAAACACAGCACTGCACCAGCTACTACAAAGGAGAAAATGACTGCTACTGCTGAACCCATGACAGCACCTCAGACAATGTAATTGCTGCTTGATGAATTGACCTATTGGGAAGCAAAGCAACTGGTTAAACAGCTCCCTTTTAACAAAGGGTGCTATCTGATGGACAGGGAAATTCAAGATGACTGACCAGCTGTTCAGTCTTGCACTCATATGAGCATATATACACCTTCATGTAATAAGAAAGCAAGCTAAGAAAGTTCAGTTCCATAATGCTGGAGATAATTTTGAGACAAATATCTTGACAGATATCTTGCAGTCAATTTGCTCTATAGTCATAAGTCAGACTCATTATTAAGGAAAACTTGAGAGACATAAATTTAATAAAGTTTAAATTTCCTCAATATATTAGTGTTTTCTGAAAATAAAAATGAATGCCTCAGCTGGACTGGACATCAGCTTTGACTGAATCTGAGGCCTGAAACTGAAACATGGAAGTAGGCTGAAAACAACTATAACCTTCACTCTATGTATACCCAACTGGCAAAAAATCAAATTCTGGTTAAGCCTGTCTTATCAGACTAGTTGTTAAAGTCATTAGACTTTATTATTAGGTATTAGTTGTTAAAGTCACTTAGAATATGGGGAGTAAGGAAGCCAATGAGGCTCATACACAAAGCGTAGCTAGGTCTCTGGTATCCTGATTCTTGCTTGCTTTTGCTCATGGAGTATTTTGTATGCTTATTTGACAAGATCTGTGGATGGCTATAACACTATCAAATGTGGCTTGGCTTTCAGGGGTGCAGGCAATATTAGAAATTTAAGAAGGAGTAATATGGATTATTTAGAAATTAGTAAATGTCAGGGAAGAGAGAGGTAGGATGAGTAACACACTGACTTTCAAAATGCCCAAACAAAAAGAAAAATAGTTCATGAATGATTGCTGCGAACTATAGCACATGGGGAAACTGATTTCTGAGGCAAATGGTCCTATATGGATCTATGTCAATGCAGCTGCTATCAGATATTCTTTCTTTATGAAAAGTGTGTCACCTGAGAAAGAAAAGATCGTGTCATAGCAATTTAGAAGTTGCCTTGGTAAAGGAATATTCCACTTGTCTACATTGACACAAGTGAGTGGCACATCTGTACCGCAGCTTGGACTATGTACCCTGCAGGCATGGTAATCAGCACTGATACCCTGAGAGCAGTCAAAAGCCAAGAATCCTCAGTTGATCACATATCCAAAAAAACATTCACACTTACTCTGTTTTTCATAAATGTGTGGGCATCAGCCATGATTTTATTAATAGCTGTGCAGGTGACAGTTAAAGGAAGCTACATTAAACAATATGTGGTGTATTGAATGGAAATGAGAATCTTTCCTTCCTGAAGTATCAACTTCAGTGATACTGTTGTGTTTTGAAACACAAGTGACTGACAACTTACACCTCTTTCTGAGACCCTTTTCCACTCCTTTTTCTCCTTCTTTTTTTTTTTTTTTTAATGAGAAAATGGAGATCGTTTTCCACAACTAAGCTGTCCTTGAAGTGACCCTTAGTGTAAAGTTTGTTGGAAAGTCCTTGTGCTCAGATTCTGTGGGCAACTTCAAACACAAACAGAAGACTTACCTCAGGGAATCTGCCATTCTTTGTTCTTTCTTCTTAATAGGCTGAAGAGCTGACGTCATCACTCATTAGGTCTGGGGGAAGGAGAGAAAAAATAAATAGTTTCCCTACCCTGTCTTTAATGCACTCTATCTAGTTAGAGACACTTTAAATGAATGACAGTCCCTAGTCCACAAGGGAAGTAAATAACCATCCATCAAATGCAAAGTCAGGTTAAATTTTTAACAGTTACCAGAAGAATCTACTACCGCTATTTATATCTTTCCCTCTTTTATTTCAATGAAGGTGTCACTTGGGAAAGAAAGCAACTTAAATACTTTCAATTCTGACGTTAATGGAGGATGCTGCTTACCAGAGATTGCACTCCAAAAAGGCAAGAAAAAAAAATGAGATCAGAGCATGCTTTTATATAAAAGCAACAAACTATGTGATAAAAACCTCTCATCATTTAGGTGTGATATAAATTACAATTGCAGCAAAGAAGAATCAGAGTAAATTTTTAGGCTGCTCTCTGCCATAGGTTGCAGAAAAAGATACTGGTTTTTAAAAGCTAAATTTCTGATCATGGTGTTCTGATGCAGGTGGTATAAGAGGTGGCCAAAAAAAAAAAAAAAATTTACATGTGAAAGAAAGGCAGGAAGGGAAGGAGAAAAACATATCACTGAGCTGAAAACCTATTAGGCAATCAGATGGTGACATCCTGAATTTACAGCATCACTTTTTGTGAGAAGAATTTACAGCATCATTTTTTGTGAGAAGAATTTACACATGGCTGGACAAGGCTGGTTTCAGTGTAGCCTCAGGTCAGAGAAACATCAGACATGATGGACTTCAGCAGGAACATCTTATCCCTGTGGAAATTAGTTCATGAATGGAATGTCAGAGTATTTTGTTTGTTCTTTTCTTGCTTGAGTTGCCAGCAAATGAGTCTAGATAAAAACAGCTAGGGAGGAATATTAAGCTCTTTGAAAGATACTTTAGATGCTTATTCAAATTCATCGAAATAAGTGCTGAAAGAAAGATTTTAATTTCAAAATGCAGTTGCACTTCAAAACTAAAAATTTAGTTTGGTTAGATAGTGGATCTGAGATAAGCTGTTTTATAGCATTGCAATACACACTGAAAATCTCCATCAAAAAGTAATAAGATGGTTAAGGATAACATAATAAAATCTATGAAAAAAACAGGCAAAAACAAAGGACAGTAAAACTTAACATGTGAGAGTCTACCTAAGGATACATGCTAAATTTATATGTGTGGTGATGATGGGATTTATACCTGTAAATTCTCCACATTGTACAATATTATCAAGAGAAGATATAAGTAAAACAATCTGTAACTTTTGGAACATTATAAGAGCCCTTAAATGTGAAAAATAATTTAAAATCAAAAATCCTCTTTATTATGGAATATACACATGGGAGACTACCAGAAAAAATAATTTGGAAAAACAAGAGTCTATATTAACATATGTCCTGATACTCGTAGTTTGTTTCTTTTTCAGCTAAAACTGGCCTGAATTACTTTGGTTATTAATTACATTGTAAAATAAGTATAATGTTAAAATAGTCCATCTGTCTCTTTACAATATCCATTATTCTGATCCTTTTGAAACAATACACAATTGAGAGTCCAGAGATAGACAGAAAATATTCAGATAATACTCAGATTCAAAAGAGATGCAAAACTGTCTCAGATTCAAGAAGAGATACTTTTTTTCCCTTATCAGTAACAGAAGAATATTGTTTCAATATTCCTTAAAAAATTGAGGTTACTGTTAGTTAATGCAAGAGGCAATGGTATAAAACTTAAAGTATTTAAGCATTATTTAGAATCTTATAACTATACTCAGCAACTCTGATATGAGGAAATTACTGTGATATCAGCAGTTTGTGACCTTCAGTGGTTTTATAGAGAGAGATTCTTGAATTTCTGCCAAAGAACTGGGCTTTCACTCTAGCCTCAGAATAGTACTATTTCAAGGTCTATTAGCCCTGCTTTGCGACACAAGGAAGCATTTCTGCAATGTGCTGATGACATTACCAGAATTTCTCTTTAATATAAATGTAAGGGAATGATAGAATTTTGTTCGAGTACTGAAACCTGGGTTAGGTTGAACTGAAAAAGCATTTCTTCTTTTTTCTTTCATAATTTCCCCCTCCCAAATACTCTTCACCTGAAAATTTTAGCTGTTAATAAGTTTTCATATTACTTTAATTTCTAAGCAGTATTTTGAGTAGTGTTTAGCTGGCAAAGGGAAAAAAAAAAAAACCAAAACAAACCAAAAACAAAACACGAAGCCCAACACACCAAAATAAGAGGTTAGGTGCTTCTAGGTTGCTCAAAGCCCCATATAACCCAATCTTGAACATTTCCAAGGATGGGCCATCCGCAACTTATCTGGGAAACTGGTTCCGCTCTCTCTCCACTATTATAAAATGTTCTTACTTATGTCCAATCTAAATCTACCTTAATTCACTTTAAAACCCTCGCCCCTTGTCACTACTGACCTTGGAAAGTCTCTCCGTCCTGTCTTAGAAGGCCCCTTAAAATGTGCAATTTATATATATATATATATATATATAAAAACTCCATATATGTAGTTTATACCTATATGTATAAAAAATGAACATAATATTTTGTATTACTATACTTATTCTTCAAAATTTTTTAAAAATATTTCACTTCTTTCCAACACTCATTCTGATTTTCCACTGAAAGTGTTCAACCAAGTTCCTGAACTTTCAAGCTTTTTTTTACTCTTTGCTGAAACAGTTTTGCTCACTCCCACAGTGATGTTGTTTGATTTTCATGTAGTGAATTGCTTGTGTCTGCTCTTTCTGTTTCTTCAAACTCTTTTCAGACTCAGAGGAATGTTTTCCTGAGACTCCTTTAATTATACCAGGTGAAGAAGGTTTCAGTTCTCCCTTCCTTTAACTACCTAGAAGTTCATTCACTGCTTAGTTCCAGCCTCAGCCTAGGTGAAGTCTCAAGGGGAACAGAAAACTTCAGATTGTGTCAAAAAAGGCAATATGATCATTTAAGAATATAGGATGCTTTTCTATCTTCATTACATGATAAGAATGTTCTTTTCAACTGGGTTGTCAGTGTCTCAGCTGACACCATGTCTAGGATTTGCCACCAGTTTATTTTTTAATTATTGCAATATCGTATTTGGCAACCAGACCTGAAGATGCATCTTTTAAGTTGTAGTTAAAAAAAAAATACTTCAATATTTTTTTTTCTTTGTTCTAAAGTTTGATAGCAAGATACATGCGTGGAGAGATCTTGGCAATTAAAAGCCTAGTGTCACAGTCTCCTCTTTGATAACGTCCTTTCCTACAAATTCATGTGACTTGCCCACCTGTCTTGCTGTGCAAGAGTTATACTTTATGAGCTCAGAAAGAATAGCAGTTTTTCAGGCTGAAATTCATTGTTACCCAAGGCTGCATATCACATTCTGTGTCATTAAACCTGTACATTAAGGCATTTTAGAAAGGCATTATTTTTTCCTTTCATACTTAAAAGTACTCATAGAAAATAAGCCATTGTAAGCTATTGTTAGGAAAGGTAGAAGGTATGGAAAGGTGGTATCTCTTTGTTAAGTACATTTGTTGTGAGAACATTCTGACATTTATGGCTAAGACCAGCATAAATATTTGCCATAACATTAGAAAAGTATGTTAATTTCTAAAACAAAATGTATTTTGAGCTCTGTTTCTAGTAGGGTAAATTCAGCCTAATTCTCTTGTAGCAAGATTGTGTTTACTAGAAAAAGACAATAAAAAAGATAAAAAGTGACCAAATCAAATTAAGAGAACCACAAAGGAACAATAAAATAAATAATGTAAAATGCCAGAAGAGAAAAACAAGAAAAATAGGTCTGTACTCTTCATATTAGTTGACCTTTCTAAAATGATAAAACATAATATGCTTTAATGCATAAAAAGATATCAAGGTGCTTTTCAAAAGAGTCACTATGAACACATTTCAAGGTTAAGTGGAAGAGGGAAATAACCAGCAAGATTGCAGCAAGAAGTCTGTTTTATGTATTTAATTGCGCAACTTCAGCACGGGATCTAGGAGCTCCTGAAATCCCAAAAACATTTGGACAGCAAACTGGAAAGGTTAGTTGGTGATATTGCATAACAAATGTATTAAAACCACACAGACAAAACTATGTGTATTTTCAAAACATTAGCACAATAATACAAAGAATCTAGAATAATTCTGCAATTCAATATTGTTCCACTCATTCCATTACAATAGGAAATTATTCTTTTTCTCTGTGTTTAAGTTTTCATCAATACAACAGCCACCTGAAGATATATTTGGTGCTAAATAGAGGATTGACAGGTGAGGCTGTGTTGTTAGATATGCCATCCACATGGGAGCAAAAAACAGTACAAAGTCACTGAAACAGCAAAATTCCCTCCTGCAGTAATGAATCACTGCAGGTTTAGAGCCTGAATGTGACCTTACATATGAGTGACATCCCAGCTGAGGGTAGGAGCTTCATCTGTTCATTGAAGTCAGGATTAGATTCACCCAAACTGATTCCAGCTACTCTGACACCAAAATCTGGCTGCAATCACATGGCAGCATCCTTTCTCAGAAGACCATCTAGTTGCACCAAGGTTGAGAATATTCTGTAAAGTTTGATCCAAATTTGCCTGGGATCTTTTTTTATTTGTTTGTTTGTTTGTGTGTTTGTGGGTTTTTTTGTTTTGGTTTTTTGGGTTTTTTTGGGTTTATTTAATGACCTCAAAACTCACATCAGCTTTTCTGGAGGGTTCTTTCTATTTGGGAACTTGTCAAAGACAGCAGAGACTAACTTCCAGTAAACAGAAGTCCAATTATGGTTTTGCATCCAAATTCTGGAAATCTTTTAGTGGCATTCAGTGTAAGTGTCAAGGTGCTGACAGCGACGGGGGTATCCAGGGGGTGCCCTGTGGTAGACACGGCCAATTCCAGACAGTTTCAGTGGAACTGCCACAGAACCCAGATGAGCTCATCAGCCAAGGCAGTGGTGCCTCTGTAAAAGTGGATTTAAGAGAGAGCAAAATGGTAATGAAATGAGGAGTGATGAAAAAGTGTGTGAAACAACCCTATGGGCTTGAAAGTGAGAAGCTAAGAAGTGGAGGAGGTGCCCCAGGTACCAGAGCAGAGATTTCCCTGCAGCCCACAGGAGAGAAATTGGTGGAGGAGCTATTTCTCTACAGCCATGGAAGGCAACAGTGGAGCTGATACACACATTGCAGCCCATGTAGGACTCCATGCCAGAGCAGGTGAATATTCGCTGACGGAACTGCAGCTCACGGACAGCCTATGATGATGCAGCTTTATCCTGAAGGACTGTAGCCTGTGGGAAGGATTTATGGTAGAACAAATAAAAAGGGGGAAGGAGCAACAGAGAGGACCTGCTATAGGTTGACTGCAACTCTCATTCCCCATTCTCCTGCACTGCTTTTATGGGGGTCAGGAGGTAGAGGAGTCATAGAATTATAGAATAGTTAGGGTTGGAAAGGACCTTAAGATCATCTAGTTCCAACACCCCTGTCACGAGCAGGGACACCTCACACTAAACCAGGCCACCCCAAGGCTCTGTCCAACCTGGCCTTGAACACCACCAGTGATGGAGTATTCTCAACTTCCCTGGGCAACCCATTCCACTGCCTCACCACCCTTACACTAAAGAATTTCCTCCGCAAATCCAATCTAAACTTCTCCTGTTTAAGTTTGAACCTGCTACCCCTTGTCCTATCACTACAGTCTCTCGTGAAGAGTCCCTCCCCAGCACCCCTATAGGCCCCCTTCAGATACTGGAAGGCTGCTAGGAGGTCTCCACGCAGCCTTCTCTTCTCCAGGCTGAACAGCCCCAACTTTCTCAGCCTATCTTCATACAGGAGGTGCTCCAGTCCCCTGATCATCCTCATGGCCCTCCTCTTGACTTCTTCCAACAGTTCCATGTCTTTTTTATGTTGAGGACACCAGAACTGCACACAATACTCCACATGAGGTCTCACAAGAGCAGAGTAGAGAGGCAGGATCACCTCCCTCGACCTGCTGCTCACGCTCTTTTTGATGCAGCCCAGGATACGGTTGGCTTTCTGGGCTGCGAGCACACACTGCCAGCTCATGTTCATTTTCTCATTGTCCAGCACCCCCGAGTCCTTCTCCACAGGGCTGCTCTGATGAAAGAGTGAAGTTGGGCCTGGGAAGAAGTGGGGTGCAGTGGTGGGAATTTTAGTTTTGCCTTTATTTCTCACAATTCTACTCTATTTTAATTGGCAATAAATTGTGGTTTTTTCTAAGTTTAATCTGAATTGGTCATGATGGTAATTGATGAACGATCTCCTTATTTCAGCCTATGAGCTCTTGATCTTATTTTCCTCCCACTGTCCTGTTCAGGAAGGGAAGTAAGATACAATCATTTAAACTGAATCTCAGTTTTGGAAGAAATTCATGTCAGTATTTGTTTTACCTGAACTGGAATACCATTGAAGAACAACAAGGATCTTTATTCTTTGGTGTTTAAATGTAAAGTTGGCTTAAAAATAGGAACTGATTTTTTATCATTTTTTTTTACGCCATAATCTGGAAGGTGAGAAAAGGTCCGAAGTCGATGTTTATTATCATTACATATCTGTCAAACTTTTCCAGGATCACTATTCAAAACATATAACACATACAAGTTCACTTGTTTGGTTTTGTCTGCAAATTTAGCCCTGCTGAATGGAGCAAAACATCTTATTCCACATCTACACATTATTATGTCTCATTTTCTTCCTCATTTCTCCTCTTCCTTCTTGTATACTAACTGAAAATCATTTTAAACACTAAAAAGAACTTAGAGAGTATGCTGCTTCGACAGTGCTCAGACAATCTCCCAGTGTGAGGGAAAAAAATGCTGGAATTGAGTGTCTTGAACATGAACTCCAATTCCTTCCTGAGGAAAAGACTGAGTTTGGTCTCTGGATAGAGTAACAAAATTGAGTGCTTTTGGCAGTTCCTACCTATGATTCCTGCTTTGTTGTCAGGGACTGGACACCCTTCCCTGACTAGTATGGCTGAATCTAGTAAGCAATTTTGGATTGAATTAGTTTATGTAACAAAGCAGACTTTACAGTAGGCAAATTGAATTTCTCTGGTTCAGTGACTGCTATGGCACTGCTTCTCTCAAGAAGATTTTCACATTACTTAGGGCTGGTAGGTTTCCTTGTAAATAGCCACAGGCAGCACACACTGCAACATAACTGATTCCTTTTCTGCTGGCATTAAAAAAATAAAATTTAATTCAGTGTACCTTTAACTAGTCACTTCACATGTGAGTATACACACCAATGCACACACAAGGAAAACAAAATGCAAACATCTGCATAAAACATCCGCATATAGTTCTACTGAGACTATATTTTATATAGCTTGAAGATTCACATAATGGCCTTCTTTGAGAGACTTACCATCAGTATCTAGAATTACAAAATGCAATGTGTTTTTAATGGAGTGAAAAGGCAGGGATGTTTACTTACCTTAAATATAATTATGAATGGGGAACAGAACTGTGTGTTTTGATTTAATTAGGTTAGAGTCTAGTCCCAGGCATATCATGGAAGGAAACACAAGAAGCTCCATACTTACCACTAACATGTAATCTTGCATCACTAGTAGCACACATTTTCCCTACAGCTGGCACCAAACATTGCCTCCAAATATTTTCTTTATTTTATTAGTCTATGTCATGGGTTCAGCAGTAGCAGTCTGTAGAGAGCTATTTGGCTGAGAACGGCCACGTGAGCAATCCAGACAGTTACTTGACATTAGTGAAGTAGTGAACCAAAGGCTTTGAGGCCTTGCCTGAAGGTTACTAGAGGGCACATACATGCAGAAGTTGGAGGAGGCTGGCAGAGAGGGCTGCCGGGCGGGGTGTGCAGGGAGAAATCTGATAGCCACGACCTTGGAACTTATGCTGCTATGGTTAACCAATCATTAAGCTGTTGCTAGCACTTAGCTAAGAGACGTTGTCGTGGTTTAAGCCTAACTCACGCAGACTCTCTCTCAATCACTCCCCCCTCTTTCTTGCCCCCCACTCCCGGAGGGATGGGAAGGAGAATAGAAAAGAATGCAGCTCCCACCAGTTGAGATAAGAACAGTTTAGTAACTAAAGTATAACACAAATCACTACTGCTACCAGCAATAATAATAATGACAAGGCAAATACAAGGAAAGAATACAATTTCTCACCACCTAAAACCAAGCCCGACCACGCAGTGCACCCCCCACCCTTCCGGGTCTCTCCTCTCCATCCTCCATCCTGGGCATGACGTGCTGTGGTATGGAATAACCTCTTTGGTCAGTTTGGGTCAGGTGTCCTGTCTCTGCTTCCTCCCGGCTCCCCTCCTACCTGGCAGAGCATGAAACTCAGAAAGTCCTTGGCCAGACCAAAACATCACTAAGCAATAACCGAAACACTGGTGTTATCAGCGCTGTTCCCAGGCCCAAAATCAAAAACATAGCGCTGCACCAGCTACCAAGAAGCAGAAAAATGACTGCTGCTGCTGAACCCATGACAGACGTTAACCAATCAGTTTTCACCGAATGTTCTAGTAGCTTGAAACTTTCTATAAAAGGCAACACTTGTGTTGCAATAAATTGTCAGCACCTGATTACATTAACCTGTGTGTGTTGTCCGTGATCTCCCACAATAGCCATTTTTCTCCTTCTTGGTAGCTGGTGCAGCACTCTGTTTTTGACTTTCAGCTTGGGAAGAGTGCTGATAGCGCTAGTGTTTCGGTTACTGCTTAGTGTTGTTTTGCTCTGACCAAGGACTTTTTGAGTCTCATGCTCTGCCAGGGAGGAGGGAAAGCTGGGAGGAAGCAGAGACGGGACACCTGACCCAAACTGACCAAAGAGGTTATTCCATACCACAGCACGTCATGCCCAGGATGGAAAGCAGAGAGCAGAGACCCGGAAGGGTTTTGGGGGTGCACTGCTTGGTCGGACTGGGTATAGTGGCGAGCGTTTGTATTCTTTTGTTGTATTTGCCGTGACATTATTATTATTGGTGGTAGCAGTAGTGGTCTTGTGTTTACTTTAGTTACTAAACTGTTCTTATCTCAACCTGTGGGAGTTGCATTCTTTTGATTCTCCTCCCCATCCACGCGGGGGGGGGGGGTAAGAAAGAGAGGGGAGTGAGAGAATGGGCTGCGTGGTTTACAGCTTAAACCACGACAGTCTGATATAGCATATGTATACCATAAAACTAGCATCTGTAGCATATATAAAATGCATTTATTTAGGCAGTTCTTTAGAGAATCACCAACAAATACAGGAAATAAATTCGCACTTTCCAAGATATTCAATTCACCTGGCATATTTTGCCAATCATCTTTATTCTTCCCCAAGACAGAGATATTGCAACATTCCTGTCATTTTCATGGATAGTTTTCACTCCCGTAAGTGGACGGGATTTTTGTGGATGGTTTTACTTCCTTTTTGCTGCGGATCTTAGTGAATCATCGTCACAGGATAGAGAGATACAGAATATGCAGGTGAAGAAGTATTTAAATTATTTCAAATATTCAAGAATAAGTATTGTTTCAGGGTGAGTCAGAAACATAATATCTTCACTGAACTTCAGAGCTGGTCCCAAATCACCGTAAGCAATATGGATCTCTGATGAAGAAATAGTTCACTGTAGTTTTGAAAGACACTCGAAGGACTGAGAAGAGCTCCACACAATATGGGAAAACACAAGTCTAACAGAAAGATGCAGTTTTGTTGCTTCTCACATTAATCCATTATTTAGAGCTCCCCTGTTTCAAGTCCTCATTGCAGCAGCAATTCCTCTTGGATGAGGTAGTGCATATTGAGCTCTCTGGAGAGCTAGTTCTTATGGGGGCCAGCAGTAAGCTACTGTTTCATTATTGTCTGGGGTTAAGAGGCTGGTTTATGAGGTGGTGAAATAACCAGCAAAATCTTAAATACTTTAAAAACAAAATGAGATCAGTTTTTCTGGAAGTAAAGAAATCACAGGAATATTATCCTGGTGCACATTTCAGCTCCTGTCTTTCAGAAATCAACAGTCATGTGAGTCATTTGAAGCATGAAAATGCAACACAGACTCATGCACATACATTTTCAAAGTCTTTTAACATTTTTTTATAGTAAAAAGAATTTTTATATCAGAAAAAAGGATTAGTTTGAGAACTCAAATTTTAAGCAAAGGGAGATTTTGATATCTTATTTTAGTATCTTTTCCATAAAAATTGATGTTAAATTTTTATGGTTAAAAATTCAATAAGGCAATTGAAAATTTTCATTGACTCAAACCTATTTTTTATTAGTTGAAAAATTAGCACAATTTTTAATTTCTCAGAGGCTTCTGCTTTTGCCTTTATCAGGCATGGTGTAACATCTAAATAGGTTTTGAAACTGTGTTTTGCCTTTCCTGTTGAGCTCCAACATGTGGCATTGGGCCCTGGAAGAACAAATAGGAATATTCAGAAAAGATATCTGTGTGAGATGGAATCTGCAGTTCTGTGATCTATGAAGGCTATTTGATAAACTGTGCAAAATATGTAGGTGATATAGAAAGCATATATTAGAAAAGTAGACTTAGGTCCACTCTAATTGGCCAAAATTGACAACTTCACCAAAGTTGTTATTGCACAGCTTCACATGACCTAAGTCACTTTCTTATATTTTTTTATTCAGGTTTATCATGTACATATTTATACAAACAAATCCTAAGCAGTTGTGAACTTATATTACCTCCTTGGAATTATTTACAGGAGCGTTGAAAGTATGTGTTTAGGCATGAAGGTCTCATTACCTACTTTTGACTTCCCCTGGGATGGCTTTTCTATTACCACTCTATCCAAAGATGAATTTGAAATTATTTGATTATTTTTTATTTCTGTAAGACAAAGAGAAGTTAAAAGAGATCTTCAACTCTTTATGTTCTGCCACTTGGGTAAGTAACACTTTGTGGAACATTCTTTCTAAATATTTTTCATATCTTTGTTTCTACTTTTGCAATCTAGATATTCACAGAAGGAAATTCCTAAAAAATTTTCCAGAGCTATCTTACCTGGGCAACCTCACAGCCGATAAAATTATTTCTTTACTTGTGGTTTGAGAACTCTGGGCAAAAACATTTACGATTTTTGATTGCCCATTTGACTCCCCCTTTCTTTCTTGATAGAAATTTTTCTTCACTGAAATAGTTTTCAGATGACTGTTTCTTCAACTCATCTCTTTTGTTTGTGGTCTCGCTTGTTTGTCTCGCAGTCTGCTGAACATGCCATCTGCACCTATGTTCCAGGACTCTTCTTCCATGGTTTAGTCCATGCTCCTTCACCTCGACTGGCCATATGTGTAATTTCTTTGCCTTAACAGACCTTTGCATCAGCAAATGTCTCATCTTTTGACAATGCAATTTCCCACTCACTATAACACTCTACCATTCTCAACATTTGCTACAAGTTTTTTCTGTTATGATTACTGCTTTTAGAAGTACAAGAGAAAGGTTTTGGAGAGCCTGCAAGATAGTTTGTCACAGGGTAAGCAGTCTACCAGTGGCCACGATTACTTGTTCAAAATGAAATAATGGTTGCAATTGTTCTTTAAATTTTATGATTCTATTTCTTGCCAGACTATGCAATTCAGCAGCATAAGTAGAAGAATTATGCAAAAGACAATGTTTTTATGCTTGGAAAATCAATAAACACCTAATTAAGAAAAGAAGAAAACAGAGCTGCTGTCTTTCATGGTGTTTTTGAACCAGCTGTTCATAATCTGGCAGAGTAAATAATTGGAAGATTTTTAAAGTAATTATTCTTTGTTTAGTGTACTTATTCAAACTGAAAGTCTGAGCTTTTTAAAGATCATCCAATGATAATGCTAACTTATACAACTTCTGATCTGACTGAGCACCTTGTTGGGAAAATATATTATGTTTTTTTTGCACTGTAGTGTAACAAAAACAGTTCTACAGTGCTCATTTTACCTATATAGTTCTACCACAATTGTAAATTAATAGTAAGAACCAGCATCTGGTAAGTGGTAAATTAATGATGAGGTGTGCAGTATTCTTTTGGCTGGGTGAATATACAGCAATTATTAGGATACAAACTAGCTCTTATTCAGAAATGAATTTACAGCATAGCCTTCTTTTCATTCTGCTTTAAGGGGTATAATTGTTTTAGATTGCTTTATCCTAATGCTATGCATTAGAGACATACAGAGGGTATAGACAAGCATATTGATGGAATCCCTGGAACAATATGAATTCTTCTGTTGTGAAAATGCTACCATTAGTCTTGATTACATTTTCTAAGGGTAGAATTCTAGTCACAGGTTGCTTTGGGCATTTTTGTTTGTTGATTTAAATTCCCCACTTATTTTTTTCTAAAAGTCTCTCCTCATTTATTATATTTTTAAAGCAGATTACAGTTTTGTTATATGTTGTCTGTTTTACTTGCCATTGCAATAATCACTTTTATGTTTTATTCATGCCAGGTTAACATTCTGCTACTGATGAACATTTTCATCATATTTACTGGAGCTCATGTTGTACATATGAGAATACTTCCTTTATTTATCTCTTAAATTTTCTTTTTCCCTTGTTAGTGGTTTTGCTATCTCAGTTTCAACGTTCTGTCTGGTTGCAATTACAAGTTTTCCCAGCTGGGAACTTGTTTCATTTTTTCTTAGTCTCTGTGACATGCTTATCGATTTGGAAATGTAGTTCAAAATGTTTTGTCTCTATATTTTGCATTTTCTTTCCACACAGTATTAATGATGTCTTCATGAATATTTTTCTGTTCAGAGTTTTAAAGAAAAACAGCAGTTGCAAAACTTGGTGCTATTCTGTAGCCTGTTACATCACAGAAAAGAGACTTCTCAATGGATTTTGGAGAGAAATGTCTGTAATTTACAGAAGACCAATAGATAAATAAAGCTACTCTAGTTCTCACTGTATGGTAGAGAAAAAAAGCTGCTTCAAGTGCTGGTGATAAATATACCTCTAAACTAATGCTTAGGTTTTGACATTTGGCCGAGTCATACTTTTTAATGGTACATAGTTGAAAGTTGATGTGGTAGGGTGAACTTCTTATGGCATAATCTTGAGTGTATACCAGCTACTTTGACTGAATCTAATAATCATTACATTTGGTGAGCCTTACACAATTACGGGCTTTATGATCAGAGTTTCAAACTGATCAGTATGCACATGATCTGTTCTAAAAAAACCCATCTAGATCTAATTAGAATGATAGAAAGAAGCCTAAGAAAGAACATGCAGGGTTTTGGGTTTTTTTTGTTGTTTTATTTGTTGGGTTTTTTTTCCAAGGAATGCAAGTTGGCAAGTGATCTTTGAAAGACTACTATCTCCAGCTCATTATTTCAAGTCTTCAATCTAACTATCTGATTAAATATAACTATGGTTAATTAAATAGGACCCTTCTTTTTATTTTTGTTGATAGGTCAGATGAAGTGACTCGTACAGATGGATATAATGTGAACAGTTGTGGGTAACTTATTTAAGATTCTATTCCCATGTGTGTTCAAATATCTGGTCTTGCAAGGCCTGTTCTAAAAAACAGAGAGAATTATAAAAAAAAAAAAAAAAAAAAAATCACAAAATTTGGAGAAGGTATGTAAATCAATTATAGTAAATATATTTATTAGTAATGCTTTATAATAAAAGTGGTCACAGAGCAGGAGAGAAAGAAGTATAAATGTACACAATGTGAGCTAACTGGAGTGTGACCTATACGTTGATTGATATTTTTATCCAGCTTTGGTCCATGTTCTGCTAGATAGTGGAATTTCAATCATACTGTTTAATGTTTCATAATCTGCATTAAACTTCAGCAGAACCAAATACATCATTTCAGTAAAAAATAATTGCACTAGAAATGCTTATAATTGTCAAAATAGTTCTGCCTTTTTTTCCATCTATTCATTTTCCTTGTGATTTCTGGAAGCTTTGAAATACGCCAGTTCAATACTATTGTTGCCCTCCTTTTTAAGAATTACATTCCAAACCCACAGTTATAAGGCAAATGTATCTAAATTAAATTTCAGATATTCATTTTCAGTGAAGTAACTGATCAATAAAAAACAATAAAATAGAGTTTTCTAGTAATTTCAACACTGCAGTAAAAGTAATATTTCAAGGTGTTGATTGCCTTAAATACAGGAAATGAACTTTTATTCAGCTTCCTTTGATTCCCATGGGAGTCATCTTTTTATAAACAATGTAAGATTATCTGTTTTGAAATTGTCACCAGGTGATGAACTGAGTACTGATAACTGATAAACTGAGCTGATGAGCTGATGCTAATGAACTGATGACCAGCTGATGAACTGAGTATTGATTGAGTGGTGTGGTCAACATGCTGGAGAAAAGGGATGCTATACAGGGGGACCTTGACAGGCTCAAGAGATGGGACAGTACAAACCTCATGAAGTTCAACAAAGCAAAGTGAAATGTCCTGCTCCATTTTAGAATTAGCTGGACTTTTTTTCCTTTATTGTTCTAATCTAAGGTCAAGTCCTAATCTTAGTCTTCCAATAGTTAAAAACTTCTATCTAATTCCAATTCTGAATTTATTCATCTCATTTTTATAGGCATGTTCTCTTGTGCCAACATTTTCTTCTGGCTTAATTAAGCTTTTTCCTTTCCCAATGTTTGCCCACTGGTTTATTTATAGCATATAATCATATGCCCACTCTGTCTTTATTTTCTCTTATTTTGTAGCTAAGCTCTTGGGAAATAATGAAAAGCAATGTTAGATATGATATAACTTAGCTTCAGAACTTAAGCATTAATCATTTAGGAATCTAAGCAATGTACTTACTAGTTTGTTTTTTATTCAAAAGATCAATAGGTTAGCTAGTTAAGATGAACCTAGACGAATGATAGTGGAGAGTGAGCTAGTTGGATGGATTGTTATGTCAGTGACTAAGAAAATCACAAACGTATTACATAGTACTGGTGTGAAATGTATCGCTGTAACAGAGAAACAGTTGCCCTTTATTCTTACTTAAAATAAAATATTTTGGAAAACTGTGCCATCTAAGGTATAGTTTTGAGGCACAAATTTTACATGCCAAATTATGCCATTCATTATATGAACATGACTAGAGCTGAAGCCTGGATGAATCCAAGGGAAGAATTAAGCACTACTGCATCAATAAGAATCATACAATCATAGAATAGTTAGGGTTGGAAAGGACCTGAAGATCATCTAGTTCCAAACCATCTGCTATGGGCAGGGACAGCTCACACTAAACCATGCCACCCAAGGCTATGTCCCACCTGGCCTTGAACACCGCCAGTGATTGAGCATTCACAGCTTCCCCGGGGCAGCCCATTCCAGTGCATCACCACCCTCACAGGGAAGAACTTCCTCCTTTTATCCAGTCTAAACTCCCCTGTTTAAGTTTGAACCTGCTACGCCTTGTGCTATCCCTACAGTCCCTCATGGAGAGTCTCTCCCCAGCATCCCTATAGGCCCCCTTCAGATATTGGAAGGCTGCTGCAAGTGAAGTCTCCATGCAACATGCAACCTTCTCTTTTCCTGACTGAACAGACCCAACTTTCTCAGCCTAGCTTCATACGGGAGGTGCTCCAGTCCCCTGATCATCCTCTTGGCCCTCCTTTGGACTTGTTCCAACAGTTCCATGTCCTTTTTATGTTGAGGACACCAGAACTGCACACAATACTCCAAGTGAGGTCTCACAAGAGCAGAGTAGAGGGGCAGGATCACCTCCCTCAACCTGCTGCTCACGCTCCTTTTGATGTGGCCCAGGATATGGTTGGCTTTCTGGGCTGCAAGCACACACTGCCGGCTCATGTTTATTTTCTCATCAACCAACACCCCCAAGTCCTTCTCTGCAAGGCTGCTCTGAAACTCTTCTCTGCCCAACCTGTAGCTGTGCCGTGGATTGCTCTGACCCAGGAGTAGGACTTCTACCACACTTCGTATGATTAAACTTCATAAGGTTGACATCAGCCCACCTCACAAGAATGTCAAGGTCCCTCTGGATGGCATTCCTCCCCTCCAGCGTATCAACTGAGCCACACAGCTTGGTGTCATCGGCAAAGTTGCTGAGGGTGTACTCAATCCTCCTGTCCATGTCACTGACAAAGTTATTGAACAAGACAAATCATAAATGAAAAGCAAAGACTGTGAATACATAGTTTTTATTATACACAGATAATTTCAAACCTACATTTTTTTTTCTATTATAGTTGAATTTTGGAGTTTGGTTTAGATAGACAATGTTTTAGTCATTGTTAAGGTAAGACGGCTGAATTTTTGTTGAATTTCCAGTCTTCACCAGATGTCACAGGGAAAAATCTATTCAATACATGTAGCTTGAACCTAACCAGGATCAGAGTGGTTTACCGATCTATTATTGACATGTAATTAAGCATCAATTACTGAACTATATATTCAAGATTTATATCAGTAACACAGCAGATATACTACAATATTAGGCTTAAAAATATTAACACCCATCTAGCAATCTCCACAATTTTTTATAATTAATCTCAATATGGTCTAATTATGCACTTTGTGTTTACATACACAGAGTTTCTTGAGCACAGGGACTTTCTCTACCCAAATGCATACCTCGCCACCACCATTAATCCACCTATTCCCGGCAGCATCACACAAAGTGTGGCTACAAGTATTTTCACTCCAACATCTACGTCAGCTGTAAGAAATTTTCCTGCTTTTTTATACTTCTTTGCAAGCAAAATCCCTCTTTATAAATCCTCACTTAAATGTTTATTCTGGCTGATGGCCATCTTGGTCTCCAATATGATCATTTGTAGGCAAATCTGTCTGACTCTTTTGAGCTGCTAAGGAAAATTTGAAGGAAAAAAGAGGCTTATAAAAGGCGGAAGCAAGGACAGGCGGCCTGGGAAGAATACAGGGATGTTGTCCGGGAAGCTAGGGATCAGGTTAAGAAAGCAAAGGCCCACTTAGTATTAAACTTGGCTAGGGATGCTAAGGATAACAGGAAGGGATTCTCTAGGTACATTGCAAATAAAAGGCAGACTAGGGACAACGTGAGCCCTCTCCAGAAGCTATCAGGAGAACTGCCTACCCTGGATTTGGAGAAGGCTGAGGTTCTTAATGACTTCTTTGCCTCAGTCTTTACCAGAAAATGCTCTGACCATACCACCCAAGTCTTGGAAGGCAGACGCAGGGACAGTGAGAATGAAGATCCTGGGCCCACTGTAAGAGAGGATCTGGTTCAAGACCATCTTAGGAACCTGAACGTATACAAGTCCATGGGGCCTAATGAAATCCATCCGCGGGTCCTGAAGGAGCTGGCAAATGAAGTTGCTGAGCCACTGTCCGTCATATTTGAAAAATCATGGCAGACAGGTGAAGTTCCCAATGACTGGAAAAAAAGAAATATAACCCCCATTTTCAAGAAGGGGAAAATGGATGAGCTGGGGAACTACAGAGCAGTCAGTCTCACCTCTGTGCCTGGCAAAATCTTGGAGCGGGTTCTCCTGGAAGGCATGCTGAGGCACATGAAAAACAACAAGGTGCTTGGTGACAGCCAGCATGGCTACTCTAAGGGGAAATCCTGCCTGACCAATCTGGTGGCCTTCAATGATGGGGGCTACGGAAGTGATAGACAGAGGTAGAGCCGTTGATGTCATCTACCCAGACTTGTGCAAAGCATTTGGCACTGTCCCACACGATATCCTTGTCTCTAAGTTGGAGAGACATCAATTTGATAGGTGGATCACTGGGTGGATAAAGAGCTGTCTGGGTGGCCACATGCAAAGAGTTGTGGTCAATGCCTTGGTGTCCAGCTGGAGATCAGTAATGAGTGGTGTCCTTCAGGGATCGGTGTTGGGACCAGTCTTGTTCAACATCTTTGTCGGTGACATGGACAGTGCAATTAAAATTGTGCCCTCAGCAAGTTTGCCAATGACACCAAGCTGTGTGGTTCAGTTGATACTTTGGAGGGAAGGAATGCTATCCAGAGGGACCTTGACACGCTTGTGAGGTTGGCTGATGCCAACTTTATGAAGTTTAACCATGCTGAGTGCAAGGTCCTGACCTGGGTCAGAGCAATCCCAGGCACAGATACAGGTTGGGCAGAGAAGATATACATAGCAGTCCTGCAGAGAAGGACTTGGGGGTTTTGGTTGATGAGAAAATGAACATGAGCTGGCAGTGTGTGCTCGCAGCCCAGAAAGCCAACCATCTCCTGGGCTGCATCAAAAGGAGCGTGACCAGCAGGTCGAGGGAGGTGATCCTGCCCCTCTAATCTACTCTCATGAGACCTCACTTGGAGTATTGTGTGCAGTTCTGGTGTCCTCAACATAAAAAGGACATGGAACTGTTGCAACAAGTCCAAAGGAGGGCCATAAGGACGATGAGGGGTCTGGAGCACCTCCCATATGAAGATTGGTTGAGAAAGTTGGGGCTGTTCAGCCTGGAGAAGAGAAGGCAGCGTGGAGACCTCATAGCAGCCTTCCAATATCTGAAGGGGGCCTATAGGGATTCTGGGGAGGGAGTCTTCATGAGGAGCTGTAGTGAGAGGACAAGGGGTAACGGGTTCAAACTTAAACAGGGGAAGTTTAGACTGGATATGAGGAGGAAGTTCTTCACTGTGAGGGTGGTGAGGCAGTGGAATGGGTTACCCAGGGAAGTTGTGAATGCTCCATCGCTGGCGGCGTTCAAGGCTGGATTGTACAGAGCCTTGGGGTGACATGGTTTAGTGTGAGGTGTCCCTGCTCGTGACAGGGGTGTTGGAGCTAGATGATCTTAAGGTCCTTTCCAGCCCTAAGTATTCTATGATTCTATGATTTGATCCATGCTTGATTTGTGCACTGTCATGGGTTCAGCAGCAGCTGTCATTTTCTCCTTCGTAGTAGCTGGTGCAGTGTTGTATTTTTGACTTTCAGCCTGGGAACAGTGCTGATAACACTGACGTTTGTAGTTACAGCTTAGAATGTTTTGGTCTGACAAAGGACTTCCTGAGTCTCATGCTCTGCCAGGGAGGAGGGGAAGCCGGGAGGAGGCAGAGACAGGACACCTGTCCCAAACTGACCAAAGAGGTATTCCATACCACAGCACGTCATGCCCAGGATGTAAAACTGGGGTAAGGAACCTGGAAGAGTTTAGTTCACGGCTCGGTCGCTGGGTGGTGGGCAGTTGTATCCTCTTCCCTTGTATTTCCCTGGTCATTATTATTATTGGTGGTAGCAGTAGTGATGTGTGTTGTACCTTAGTTACTGGTCTCTTCTTATCTCAACCCATGCGAGTTACATTCTTTCAATTCTTTTCCCCATTTCCCCCCCCTCAGAGTGTGGGGGAAGAAAGAGGGTGGAGTGAGTGAACGGGCTGCGTGATTTACATCTTAAACCACGACATGCGCTTAAATCCTACTGCCAGAAGCGCAATACATCACCATACTGAAAGCAACCTACTCAAGTTTTAAGGTATGAAACAGCATTTAAAAAAAAATAAAAATTGGTATTTATTTTTTGATTTAGAAAGACGTCTATATTTTGAACTTGTTAATGTGAGAATAAACTAAACATTAACCAATACTCTTCTGCTATGTCCTTAACCTGCATCAGGCTCTAAAGCTGATTTTAGACATAACTTTACAAGCAGGTAAATTTGGCACAATCTTACCTAACTCCTAAGTATTAATATTTTTTAAAGAGAGAGAAGATGCATCTTTGGAGAAATGGCCTTTTGTGAACATCAAATAGTGACAAAACAGCAAGATGACTTTATGTCTGGTCCTTTTTAGCAGAATGATTGAATAAAATTATATGGGGGATGAAATTCGATATACATGATTATAGCAATAATAGATATTTCACTCTTTAATGTTGATATTTTAATTATAAGTAAATAAAAAAAAAATCCAGCAGTTATTTATAATGTGCAGATCTTTTGAAGAAACAAATGGTAGAACTTATTTTGTTTGCATCTTCTGTTTATAAAATATGACCTTAAACCTGACATTTGAATCAATAAAAGACATGGAAAACATAATATTTATGTACTTAGAACAATAACTTTTTTTCTTGATAATATAAATAACTATTTTTTTCTTGAAGACATAGCATTGCAATATGGATTTTTTTTTTTTCTAAAATTTTGGAGAAAATTTGCTTAAATTGCTGCGTATAAAAAGGACATATTTGAAAGTATTTTCTTTTCAGAAAAGGGGACACAGGCAAAAAAGACTACTTTATCTGGAAGAGTTGATTCATCACTGAAAACTATTTTTCAACAAAACTGACCAAAATTAGACTAATTTGTGTTTGCAAGAAAATATGGACTATATATACTCTTAATGGGAGTTTCATTATTATATTTAGATGGATTAAAATATACCTGAAAAATTTTTAAAAATACAATAATTGGTGAATCTTGAGGTCTTTTTTCTTCTTTGCTGTAGTGATGATCTTCATAAAGCAGCATTTTTATATTTATATGTGAAACTTTATTGTTTTGTCCATAAAACTCCTTTTTAATGCATGTTGATATTTTTCCTCAAATTGTATTAGTAGAAAATAAATAATAAATTAAAATTAGTTATTTTTTCAGATGTGCAACACAGGTGGTGCAACAAGGATATCTTGTCAAGTTCACAGATATATGATGTTCTTGGTGTTATTAAAGGATATGATTAAAATGTAAATTAATGTGAGATATGCTGGCCAATCAGGTCTAATAAGGGTCTGCACAGTTTACATAGCAAAATGAAGTATGTTTTCATTAGAACATAACCAAATAATTTCAATTAGTTTTAAAGTAAATTAATATTTCTTAGCTCTTTACAAATGTTTATTGATATTAGAAATCTTTATGGATATTACCATGTACATATCTATGCAAATATATTTCTCAAATATACACACATATGCTCAAGTAGACACAATTATGCACATTATGTGAAGTGAAAATATTTTTGTTTCTCTTCATTAATACAATCCTGAATGACTGACAGTTCACAAAGAAATACACTTTAAAAATAAACATAGTGACTTTGAATTAATACCTCTTTCCTGCCAGGAGTACAACAGCACAGAAGCAGGAGTTTTGATTTTTCCTCATGCTTTGTGCAAACATTTTCTTTGGGTTCCACTCCTGTGAGCTTGCAGTTGATGAAATTGGATTTGAGGTATATGTTTGAATGAGGTTCAAAATCTCAAATGCAATTCCCACTATATAAAGCATGCTGAAGACCAATATGCAAAGTTGTAATAGTGTTAGGCTTCAATTTAATTCATTTAGATTATTTATTAAATCCTTTACAATCATTTGGCAATCCTCATTCATTTATTTTCTCCAGTTTGTAAAGGCAGGTTGTTGGCTATGTTAGTCTGTCAGACTTGTTGACAATGGAAATTTCTTAGATGATGCTGTTAGTAAAAATTACATAGTGGGGAAAGGGCACTGCTTCTTTTCTCTGTCAAGTACTAAAAGTGGGAAGGTTGTTAGAAGGTGTGTTCAATTAATTCTGATTTATCAAGAGATAGAGACAGCTCACTTCCTGACACCTAGCTCCTTCCAATCCAGTTTATGAACTTATCCAGACAAATAATCCAGATGCTTCTAAGAAAACAAAAAGCATTTATGCAGAAAAGCTAAACAGTGAAGGAAAATACAGCCTCTGATTCTGAACATTATGAAAACAGTGCCCACATCTTACCTTAAAATATTGGTTCTGCTGGATCATATTTGTCATTCAGAAATATGACAGTCCTCTTCTATAATATCCCATCTCAAATGAGAGAAGTATAAATTAAGGTTGAGACATTTTAATAGCTTTCTGGGATAAAATAAATTCAGAAATATAGAAAGTGGTTATTTGCCATTTCAGGAATAACCAACACTGTAACAAGTAGTTAAAAAAAAAAAAAAGGCAAATATCAAAGTTCACAGTTATAATGGAAATATTTGGGGTTGATTCTTGAATCAGAGAATTTGCCTTCTGAAGTTTTCATCTCTAACTCACTCATAGAAACCTGTCCCCAGTGGATATTTTCAACAGTGAAGCATAGTGGATTCCTCTTTTACTGCCTTTCGTACATGTCTCTGGGCTGTTTTTCGCAAGTTCTATTCTTCAAGGTAATGAGGAGTTCAGGATCCAAGCAGACATGTACAAGAACATTCTCTGGCTGTCTGCCAAACTATACCTTCAAAATTTAGGTTCTCTTACTATCTCTCTGAAGTAGCCTCAAGATAATCTGAGTGCGTCACTTGCACTCTTTAAGAAATCACACCTACAATCTCATATGATAGGTGTCTCAATTTTTGTCCTTTTTTATGTATCTCTGTTTAATATAAATCACAAGTAACCATTTCTTCAGAAGTGCTAACACAACCCATTAAAATTTTGAATTAAAATGAAGATCAAGGATGACAGCTAATTGAGGTATGTTTTGACTTGATTCTTAATTTTTCTCAAATCTACTAGTCTACAGTTGTAAGTTGTTAGAATTTTAAGGAATTTTGTCACCTCAGCTGCCCTGGCTAAGAGCTTAGTATTTTTCCATTCTCTACCAGAAGTCCTGCACTAGGGGTGCTAGCATTCACAGCAAGTGATGAATCACCCTGGACTCCTGATGATGACATGGAACTAGAGCGCAGCTTTATAGCAGCAAGATGTCAGGCAGTCAGGGAGGCAGCTGCTGCCTTAGGCCAAAAGCTGCAAAGAGTGTCATCCTCCCCTCTGTCCAGAAAATCTTTTGATTGTTGAGCTTGCTCAGGAAGATGTGTTTAATCAGTTTCCCCTTCAGTGCTGTCATAGAGTGTTAAGCTTTAAGCAAATTAAGCAACATTTCTCCATAAATAAATGTTACTTTTACATGAAAGTGTCCTTTCCTTCTTAGAAACTGATTTAATTAAAGCCTTTGTATTTTTTTAATTTTCTTCACTTATTTTTGAGCTAAACTCATAAAAATAGTGGTCATTCATTCCACTTTCATAGAGTCATAGAATGGTTGGGTTTGGAAGGGACCTTAAACGTCATCTAGTACCAATCTATCTGCCACAGGCAGGGACATTTTCTGCTAGGCTAGATTTCTCAAAGCCCCTGGGCTTAAACACTTCCAGGGGTGGGGGATCCACAGCTTCCCTCTGTTCAAGGCTAACTACAAACTGAAAATCTTCCATGGACTATAATGAAAGCATATTTTTCTTTACAACAAAGTAGACAGTTATTTTCTAACATATGAGCTATGTCTGTTAAAAGTTTTTCCATGTCTAAATGACCAGCATTTGTGCTTCTTTAGAAATATGCTGCTTTGTTCTGTTATGAAATTAAGAATGTTTCTAATATTCTTCAGAAATAGAGCAATGGAAAATAGGAATTTGTGGCATTTGGCAGTGAATCATAAAGCCAGTATGTTCTTGTTGCTGGGAATACAAAACAAACTCCATCATTCATTTAGGGCACAGCAAGGAGCACAATTAGAAAATGAAGGAGAAAAGGACCAGCAATAACAATATCAGTCTGGCTATTTCTTTTAGCAACCATAGCATTAATTTATAAAGATGAACTGTATGTTAACGTAAGAAATTCCATACTGGAGCAAATAGATATTCTGTCTAGCCCAATAATGTTCTCTTAATGACAGCAGATGCCAGATGCTTCAGAAAAAAGCACAAAGCTCCTACGAGGCAACTAATTCTGAAAAATGATTGTGTGGTATGCAGCCTGAAAATGTATATTGCTTTCTGGTTACTCCTTCTTTAATTTTGTTGCTGTGCCGAGAGAGCAACCATCATGCAATTTCTTACAAAATATTCACATTCTGCTCCAGTTATGTCTTAATGTTTTCTTTAATACATACTATCAAGCAGTTTAAATTCAAAATCCATATTTTGATCTGTGTGCATGAGGCATAGCATAACATAGGAATGTCTGCCAGATGCTCAAAGACAATGTGATATTGAAACACTGGTAATTAATATGATCTGAAAAGGTGAAATCTTTGCAATTTTCGTTCCTCAGAATTTCTAACTCTATTCAAGAGAAAAAAATTATGCAGCAGTTGCACAAAGTGAAAAGGTCTGCTTTAATGGCAGATAGAATTTTAAATTTTGTAAATAAAGAAGCCATGCAAACGGGTTTGAGGCCAAAAATATGAAGATCTTTAGGTCCGTGTCCATATGGGTAAATACAAGATAAAGTATCCTTGTTTCTTAAACATGACTTATTAAAAGTCAGTAAACGGAGTATTAACACACTTACAAAATTTTTGTAGAACCACTTCTTTTTCTTTTTATTTTTTAATAAATGAGTGGCTCACTGTTTTTTTCACACAGCTCAAATTTCTGCTTTTGAATCCCTCATCTACTTGCTTTCCAGGAGAAAGAACTTTGTTCCATTCACACACAAGGAAGGTTTTTAAAATTGCCTGCAGGTTTTTATGGGTATCAGTCCTATTGAGAGTTCAAAATAATGTACTTTTCTGTTTCTCATACCACATTCATAAAACAGCTTTTTGGGAATTCCTTTAAACTTGGAGCAGTTAGAAAGCAGAACAGACTGGTGTTAACTGAAAGATATACATTAATATAAATCAGCTGAACAGGAAATTACAATTATTTTCTAACTTAGTAGCTTACGTACATATCCACTTCCTAGATTGCATGAATTCATATTTGCACAAATGCGTTTTTGGTACTGAGCTTTTGTTTTTTAAATGCAAACCATTGCAAAAGCCAACCAAGACAAGACTGACTAGCAAAAATGAACTCACAACCCTGCCTCTTTCTGAACTGCAAAATATAACTTCCTATAGGATAAAGGAGTGTTTTTCCACTGGTTTACCAGTATTGGACTGCATAGCCAGTCTTTCTGTCAGTCTGTCTGAAAGCAGGTCTCACTATAAGAATTCCAAAATATTTGAATTTTCTTTGAAAGATGCTTGCTTTCGAAGCATTGGTAGGAGTCTTGTCTTCCACCCTGCTCACAAAGACGCAGTAGCGAAAAAGTGGTTATTTGGCGCATCAACCACTACACTTTTGAGTATGGAAATGTTCTTTTTATATGGGATTATGATAATGAAAATTCTTTAGCCATGTTTAGTACCTATTGATAAAGGAGTACAGTATACATGATTCATTTTTTTTTACTTTATAAAACTCTTTTCCTAAACTGAATTGTGTTGCAATTATTTGTGTGTGCGCATGTGTGTGTGTGTGTGTGTGTGTGTTTCTCAGAAGAAATACATGATACACAGAGGTTAGTTGAAGTAAGAGTTGCCAGTTGAGTGCTTCTACTAATGAGGGAATGATTTTTTTTCCTCCATGTCCACTGTGAGTGGGATTACAATAATGTCCTCAAACTGCAGCAAAGGAGATTTAAGACAGACGCCAAGATAAACTTTCCAAAAGCAGGATAGGTAAACACAAGACTACGTTGCCTGTACAGTGGACTGTACCACTGGAAGATTTTAAGATAGACACCTCACAGGAATGTTTTAGTCTGTTTCTAGAGCAAGGCCACTAGTCAGTTCTATTACCCTCTGATATTGCTCCCAAAATATTTTTCCAGTGATCTGTTTTTAAAAATATCTCAAACAGTGACTCTAAACTCTAAAATAAAGGTGGTGTAATAAAGAACATAAATTGATGTATTTTCAAAAAGAAATACGCAAAATTTAAAAGGAAAATAGACATCATTCAACTTTCTTACTAGTAATTTTTTAAATAAGCACGGCATATGACCTTGAATAATATTACCAATTGCAGCAATTTTTATAACTAGAATAAAAATTTATATATAGTTCCTTTGCCAGGCTCTTATGAACTGTGAGGTTATTAGAGTAACGGTTATTCAGTTATAATTTTCACTAATACGTATTGCAGAAGTGTGTTGAAATAGAGAAAATATATACAAATATTATATGGAACTGAAAAGCACCCAGGGGGTTGGAAAGTTTAGGATAACTAAAGTTTTTTCTAAAGAAAAAAAAGAGGATGCTAATCAGGGATGTGACTGTTTCATTTTTTAAGGAAACATGGGTGCAAATGAGTTAAAAAAAAATTAAAACAAAAAGTCAGGCTCACAAAGACAGAGGCTTTTAGACATGATATAATTGATGCAAAACATAGAAAAATAAAACATAAATGTTGATATTAAGTAGGTGAGCAAAAGCTGTTATATAAAGCAGTAAGTTAACACTCTTCCTAGGTTTTCAAATATCTTGGTTTTATGGAAAAAAGCTATATCTTGAGATGTAGAGTTTATCCTTTAGAACCCTTCACAATATAGAACTGAAATTTTTATGTGTTTGATGAGATTTCACAGTATATTTTTCATTTCCCATGGCAAAAAAAATAACACATTAATTTTCTAAGTTACCAGATGTAGTAAAGCAAAATGACATAGGAAAATGTTCTTCAAGTCATGTCCACTTTTACATTTAGAGCATTTGAAACATAAGGAATTTTAAAATATATTGAGTAAAGAAGGAAACAGCATACATGGGCAAAATTAAGAAACTTCAGGAATACTCTACAGTTATACATAATTTTTAAACTGACAATTGTCGTCAGATGCCCCAGTTATGTATGATATTTTTGTCTGATTGAAAATAATTTTTTTAAATAAAATAGAATAATAAATGCAGAGGAAAAAAAATAAGAAAAAACAATATAATTAAGCATACTTTAAATTTAAATTAAAAAAATAATACTTTACTTGTTACAAATTATTCTGCTAACAAGTATGCCATAGAGACACTGTATCTCCACTGAATCACGTACTAATGTCAGAAGTAAAGCAAAATATCAAACACTGAATTTTTAACTTTGTAGTCCCTAAAGCTTTGAAGAACAACAAACAGCAGCAGCACTGAACCCACTGCTGTGTTTGCTGTAGCTGGTATTTAGGGGGAAGAGCAGGTCTGTATGTTTTTTTTGTCATGGTTTAAGCTCAATCAGCCATGCAGCCTTTCTCTCACTCCTCCCCTTTCCACCCCCCACTCCTGGAGGGATGGGGAGGAGAATCGAAAGAATGTAACCCCCACAGGTTGAGAAAAGAACAGGCCAGTAACTAAGGTATAGCAAAAAACCACTACTGCTACCACCAATAATAATAATGATAAGGAAAATAACAAAGGAAGAGAATACAACCGCTCACCGCCCGCCAACTGATACCTAGCCTGACTAAGCAGTGACCTAGCCTTTCTGGGTAGCTGCCACCAGTTTATATAGTGGGCATGATGTGCTGTGGTATGGAATACCTCTTTGGTTAGTTTGGGTCAGGTGTCCTGTCTCTGCTTCCTCCTGGCTTCCCCTCCTCCCTGGAGAGCATGAGACTCAGAAAGTCCTTGGTCAGAGTAAGCATTACTGAGCAGTAACTAAAAACATCGGTGTTATCGGCACTGTTCCCAGGCCAAAAGTCAAAACCACAGCACTGCACCAGCTACTAAGAAGGAAAAAAATGACTGCTACTGCTGAACCCAGGATATTTTTAATTATTTATTTAATCTTTTGTCCTGATATTACTATTCTTTCTCACCTGATAAATTAAACAAACAAACCAACCACATCTACAGTAAAGAAACATAAATGTTACCTGTGGTGAACAAATAAAACTGTAACTATATACATATATTCAAAATATATGTGTACCAGTATCAATCTCAGTCTCCCTAAAGAATTTGTGACAACACATAATGAAACATATTTTACCAGTGGAAATTGAAGAACTGAAGAAGCTGCAAACCTTATCAAGTTTAACCATGACAACTGCAAGGTCCTACACATGGGTCAGAGCAATCCCAGGCACAGCTACAGTTTGGGCAGAGAAGAGATTCAGAGCAGCCCTGCGGAGAAGGACTTGGGGGTGTTGGTTTATGAAAAAATGAACATGAGCCGGCAGTGTATGCTCGCAGCCCAGAAAGCCAACTGTATCCTGAGCTGCATCAAAAGGAGCGTGAGCAGCAGGTCGAGGGAGGTGATCCTGCCCTTCTACTCTGCTCTTGTGAGACCTCCCTTGGAGTATTGTGTGCAGTTCTGGTATCCTCAAGATAAAAAGGACATGGAACTGTTGGAACAAATCCAGAGGATGCCACAAGGATGATCAGGGGACTGGAGCACCTCCCGTATGAAGACAGGCTGAGAAAGTTGGGGCTGTTCAGCGTGGAGAAGAGAAGGTTGCATGGAGACCTCATAACAGCCTTCCAGTATCTGAAGGGGGCCTATAGGGATGCTGGGGAGGGACTCTTCATTAGGGACTGTAGTGATAGGACAAGGGGTAATGGGTTCAAACTTAAACAGGGGAAGTTTAGACTGGATATAAGGAAGAAGTTCTTCACTGTGAGGGTGGTGAGGCCCTGGAATGGGTTGCCCAGGGAAGTTGTGAATGCTCCATCACTGATGGTGTTCAGACAAGTTGAACAGAGCTTTGGGTGACATGGTTTAGTAGGAGGTGTCCCTACCTATAGTAGGGGTGTTGGAAGTAGATGATCTTAAGGTCCTTTCCAACACTAACTATTTTATGATTGTATGAGTCTATGATTCTATGATTTCCAGATCTTTTGGCAAGCATGTTAGGCACAGAGCTATTTCATTCTCCCCCTCCCCCTGCCCTTAATCCAAGAAATGCCACCAGATTTTAAGAACTGTTAGGGATTTTGCTTAAAGTTCCTTGTTTTAAGAGGAAGTAAGCTTTATTTTCTTGTCCAACTAACCAAGGCAAATGAAACTCTTTTTATATAAGCCAGATCAATTTGTTAATCTAGGCAGTATCAAGGGAATTTTCCAGAAGAAAAAAAACCCCAACTCTTCCCCTCCTGTCTGATAAAGAAGCAGATATGTTCTCAGCCGTAACCAGGGAGAAATGACAGAAAATAAACAAACACAAAAAAATCCCAACGTGAAAAGGAAAGAACTGGTTTCTACAATGATTCTGCTGGCTTAATCATAGAAACCAGCAGAAGGGGAAAAGCTCACTGACCTCCACTATTCCAATTATTATAGCCACTACTGAAAAGAAAATGCTGCTTCTAATAACTTTCATTTTATGCTTATTTGCATGTATGTTTTGAGAGCACAAAAATTTGTTCAATGTAATGCCCCCAGCTGTGATTGTGAAAGCTAATATCATTGTTCTTTTAAAGCTTCTCATGCACTAAAGCAAATGATATTTTAGAATGATTAGTATTTAAATGAGTTTTAGACAAAGAGAATTTGACAGCTGACAAGAATCCTTTAAGATAAATACATTTTCCATCCTCTGTTACAGTGGAAATTGCCTCACCACACTGACTGACCAATTTCTCTCTTTGAAGTATTTGCATGAAAGTTATTTTTCTTCAATTTCTGAGATCTTTTTAGTGCATCCCTGTCAAATTTTCTTTTGTCAATAACAGATTTATAAAGGTGACCATATGAAATCCATAACTTACAATTGCATTTCACAATGATGTATCACTCTGTTTAAGGTTCACTGAGCAGAAATGTTAAATGTGTTGATTAAAACCCACTAAAAGTCTTGGCTTTTTTGTTTTGCTTCCTGATTATCTGCTTATGTGCATACCAGTGATACAATTTTTAAAATGTGATATAAAGTGTCTTCCAAAGTATTTGACATTAAATTGTTTTACTGTTTTGTTGGGGTTTTTTCTTCAGCATAACTAGAAAGTGCTTTTAAAAAAGCAGCTGTTTTAATCGGTTATAAGAAGACCTGTGTCATATGGGAATGTACAATATTCAAACCCAATTTATCACAATATCTTTTTTTTTCTGCAAATACACTGTCATCTCCATACAGATCCAAAATCTTGATTGCAATTAGCATACAATAATAGCATGATGGATGAGACTCGTTGCTGTATAATAGCTAGTGAAGAAAAACAAAGCAAGAAACAGAAAACATTTTGTGGGTGAAGTGATCATGCTTTATCATAATGTGCTTTAAATAGAACTTCACAATCTAGCCGCATGCAGTATACTTAATTTCTTAGATATATTTCAATAACATGAACTATTAACCCTGACATATTTCATCAGCCCTTTGAGCATTAGGTTTTTCAATTCTGGAAAGAATGAAAACAAGTGCTTTATTTTATGAGTAGTCTCATGATTTTTAGTGGAGTTGATCAAGGTTTACTCACATGAATGAATGTATTTCAGTGTTTTGCTACGAGTAACCATCATGACTAGTATATGAGAATGGGTTTGTAGAAAACTTATGAAGCATGTACAACTACTTTTTCAAATCAAATATGCATTGCTATGTCACATAAAAAGAAGTTACAGTTTATATACTGTTTAAATACACAGATTAAGCCAACATTTATTCAGCTTCTGAGTTAAATTGTAGAATAGAAGTAGGGAAGACATTTCAAGCTTTAAGCAATCCTTAAGCATCTTTAATTCTGACTAGATTTTTTTGTCAGAGTTCCTGCATCTTCTGTTCAGAACTGTCACAAATGATTTAATAAAAAAAAATTGAAAACATGTATTTTATGCATAGCAAATATATTGCTGGTTATTTAGCTTCCTTAATCTATAGCTAATTACATTTGATATTTTAAATATTGAGGGAATGACTACACTGCACGACTACTGAAAAAAAAAAAAAAAACCCACACTCAAAAGGGAAGCACACATACAGAAATTGACTCTTTAGAAAGACACTTTTTATAACTTGACATCACTTTTAGCAAATCTTGGTTATGGTGTATTAAAAAAAAGGAATGTACAAGAGAGTAAATGTGTTCTAGGAGAATATTATCTAAAGAGCTTTTTAACTGAGTCATTAGAAGGAAAAGACAGTGATAAGCCATTAGTTGAAGAGGGTGACAGTCCAGCTCCCCCTCAAAATCACTGGTAAAACCATTTTCTGATTTCAGTGGACTCAATTTTGATCTACCCTCTAGGCTAAAACTGTCTGCCTTTTTATTCAGGACCAGTTCCATAGCACAGAAAGACTTTCAATAGACTGAAGGACAGTACAAATCAATTAATCAGAAGATGATGGAACACCAGCTGTTGTGATTTAGTTCTGGTAGGCAGTTAGGCCCCACACAGCCAATTGCTCACTCTCCCACAGTGGGATAGGAGAGGTCAGAAGGGTAAAAGTGAGAAAACTCATGGGTTGAGATGAAGACAGTTTAATAAATAAACCAAAAGCTGTGCTCACAAGCAAAGCAAAATAAGGAACTCATTCACTCTTTTCCATCATCAGGCAGGTATTCAGCCATATCCAGGAAAGCAGGGGTCCATCACAGGTAATAGATACTTGTGAAGACAAACACCATAAGTTTGAACTTCCCCCTTCCTCATTATTTCCCCCAGTTTTTATCACTCAACATGATGACATTTGGTATTGGATATCCCTTTTGTTAGTCTGGATCATCCATTGCAGTTGTGTCCATTTTCATTTTCTTGTGTACCCCCAGCCTACTCACTGGTGTGTCAACCTGAGAAGCAGAAATGGCCTTACTGCTGTGGAAACACTGTTCTTCAATACCTAAACTGTCAGTGTGTTATCAACACTGTTCTCATCACAAATCCAAAAGATACCATAAAAGCTACTACAGAAACATTTAACTCTACCCCAGTAGACTAAATGGGGCAAGGAGCAATGGCATTTATTAATAAGTAGGTTACAGCTTTCATAGCTCCAACAGCAGGCATGGCTTTACTTAACTTACTAGTTACCCTAAGACATCTATAGGCTTTTATTTCTCACTGTGTAGGTTGCAGTTTATTGCTCCCAGTTGTTAATATTATGCCACTATTTGAATGAATTTTGATGTGACGTTAAACATTCCAAGATGTTGAAATTAATATTTGTTCCACACTAGAATGAAAAGAGGGAAAAAAAAGTATTTCAAAATCAACACTGGAAAAGATAAACTTGCCCCCAAATGTCTGTTTCAGCCTACGAGAACAGATATGTTTTCATCCTGACACTGATTCAGGAAAGACAAATTTCAGCCATCTCATCTGCTTGTTTTTCTCCAATATCACACCAAACCCAGGAAAACAGACTCCTGAATCCACAACCCAGACTAGGAAATTTTGCTTGCTTTTGGGTGGGATGACTTTAGGAGAATAATATTGATGACAAAAAAGCTTTTCCACAACAAATAATGTATTTTTTAAAAAAAATCGTTATTTTATTAAAATTGTATTTATTTCGTGTACACTAAAAATTCTCTTAGAAATGTGATTTCTGTAAGCTTCCTCCGTTTATTTGTTTGTTTATGTTTTACTTTTCTTTATATAACCAGTAACTCTTGATGTGAACTTTGTGGGTTTTGCCTTGTGATAGAGTGATAAAGGATTTTAGTAAATGTTGAAACTGTGTAATTTAACATTTTGTAATAGGTTTTATTTCTGATCTATACTGACCTCCAGACACTAAGGTAGCCAGTGCTATTTATCCCCAGACAGCTGTCCCTGATTTTTTCATGCCCTAGACATCTCCAGAATCCTGACTTGAGGATAGAACCCTCTGCTTTGCATCCAATAACTGCAAGTCAGTCAAAAAGGTCAATTTACTTTGAATTGTACTACATTTGTCTCAGGTGACTGTTGTGTTACCATCGGTTACAGGTTTGGTTTTTTTTTTGTTTGTTTCTTTTAGGGTTGTTTTTTTCAGGGTTGTTTTTTTCATTCATGATTCTGGTTTTTAAATAGATTCAACACAATTCTTTGCTTACATATAGTAAAGGACACAAATTTTCTTTCAGCTGATCTTCTTTCCTTTCTTGTCATCTGAATTCTTCTGAATTTAATTGCTTTGAACATCACTATTTCCATTTTGCATGGGGTTTTTTACTTTCTTTTCACTCTATGGAATGATTTTGAATCTACAACATCCTTCTAGACTGTATATCCTGGCTGGTTTGATGTCTTAATGCTAGTATGCTGCCCTGGCTATGGTATGATAAGAGTATGTATCATTTCAGGAAAGTTAAAATCAAATATTTTAAAGGCCCTCAATTTAAATATCTTCTGTCTATAGCAGATTCAAAACCTTCTGCATTTCTTTTATAAGATATTTTACAATAAAAAAATCCCACAAAGTCAGAGGCCCCAGAGCTGAATGCAGTATTCCAGGTAGGGTCTCATGAGAGTGGAGAACCATCTCCCTTGACCTGCTGGTTACCCTTCTTTTGATGCAGCCCAGCATGTGTTTGGTTTTCTGGGCTGTGAGCACACATTGCGAGGTCATGTTAAGCTAAATGTCTACCAACATCTCCAAGTCCTCCTCGCAGCTGCTCCCAATCCAGTCCCCACCCAACCTATGATTGTCCTTCAGATAACCCAGCTGCAGGGCCTTGCACTTGGCCTTGTTGATCTTCACAAGGTTTGCATGGGCCCACCTCTCAGTCAAGATCCCTCTGGATGGCATCCCTTCTCTCCAGTGCGTTAACTGCACCACACAGCTCTCTGGTGTCAGCAAACCTTCTGAAGATGCACTCAATCCCACTGTTTATGTCACTGAAAAAGACAGAGTCCAGAGAAGGACCACAGAAATTATCAGAGTGACGAAGCCCCTCCATTATGAGGAAAGGCTGAGAGATTTGGGGCTGTTCATCCTGGAGAAGAGAAGACTCTGGAGAGAACTTATTGCAGCCTTTCAGTACTTAAAAGGGGCCTATGGAAAGATGTTGAGATACATTTTAGCAGGATCTGTTGTGACAGGAAAAGGGGTGATGGTTTTAAAGTAAAAGAAGACTCAGGCTGGATGTGAGGAAAGAATACTTTACATTGAGGGTGGTAAAAAATTAACACAGGTTGCCCAGAAAAGTGATGGATGTGCCATCCCTGGAGACATGCAGACCAGACTGGATGTGGTTGTGGGCATCATGATCTAGTTGAAGATGTCCCTCCTCATGGCAAAGGGATTGGACTAGATGACTTTTGAAGGTCCCTTCCAGCTCAAACTATTCTATGTTTTTATGATTTTATGATTCTCTGTTGAACAGCACCAGTCCCAGTACCAGTGTTTGTGAAACACCATTTGTCACTGTCTCTACCTGGGCGTCAGGCCGCTGATCAAAACTCTTTAGTGTGACCATCCAGCCAATTCCCTATCCGCTGAGTGGTTCATCTGTCACATCCACGCTGCTCCAATTCAGAGACAAGGATGTCATACGGGCCAGTGCCAAATGCTTTGCACAAATCCATGTAGATGATGTCAGTCACTCTTCCCTCTTCCACCTGTGCTGGACCCCATTGTAGAAGGCCACCACAACTTGCTTTTGGTGAAATCTTATTGGCTGCCATCAATCACTGGCTTATTGTTTATATGCCTTAGCATAATTCCCAGGAGCATCTGCTCCCTGATCTTTTTGGGTATCAAGGTGAGATTGACCAGATGGTAGTTCCCCAAGTCTTGCACCAAGGTCAGACTGACTGGTCTGTAGTTCCCTGGGTCTTCTTTTTTCCTATGTTAAACACAGAGGTTTTTATTTCTCCTTTTCTGATCGGTAGGTACTTCACTGGATTGCCACAACTTCTAAAACGTGGTAATGGCTTGGCTACCTGACTTGCCAGTTCCCACAGGACCCACAGGTGCATCTCATCAGGTCCCATGGACTTTTGCACCTTCAAGTTCTGTGGATTATCTCAGATCTGAAGTTCTCCTATGCTGGCTGGTTCTTCATTTTCCTAGTCCTAGCCTTTGTCTTCTGTGGCTTGGGTGGTGTGGCTGTAGGATTTGCCAGTGAAGACCAAGGCAAAAGATTGCACATTAACTGTATTATTTTTGTGCTTCAATTCCTACATATGTTCTTCATTTAAATGAGTGTTTAGTTCATTTAGTTTTTTTAAGTCTCAGTTGTGGAATGCTAGAAAATTCAAAAATCTATGCTGTCCCTTTTTTAATTGAGACATAATACTGCATTTGCAAAGTAATTATACATAGTCATTAACAAGTTAAAATTATATAGTGTGTTTTTTTATCAGATTTTTTTAATCCACACTTCGAAAAATTTAAGAAATATATCTACTGGAGGTCAAGGTCCACGCTCCAATAAGATTCATGTATGTATTAAGTCTATGTTTGTTGACTAAAGCAATTTTACAAAATAGTAATGTTGTGTTAAAGGGAGGAAAATAAACCCCTTACTTTATAAAAGGGAGCCAGGAACAGCCCTAATACACAACTATCAGTCCGAGCGCGTCTGGTATCGGATTCACTGACAATAACTGTCAGTCCGAGCATGTCTGGTATCAGATTCACTGATAATTCACCACAGGGACAGTTCCTCTATGCAACTATCAGTCCGAGCGCGTCTGGTATCGGATTCACTGATAGTGTACCACATTGCCCAATACAATCAGCGGCAGCTATCAGTCCAGCCGTGTTCACTATTTCGAACTTCACTGATCCGGATTCACTGATAATGCACCACACTGCCAGTCGAATCGTGCTCATGAACTCTCATGGCCACACTAAGAGATGGGGTTGCGTTCAGTGAGAAAATTACGATCGGTTACCGAAACAGTGCAGTTTATTGTGATTGGCTACCGAAACAGGGCAGTCTATTGATGCAACAGGTACAGGTTCTTATGGATTGCTGGTGATAAATACTGTCTGCAAAAGCACGTGCGAATAATAGTTACATGGATACAAGCGCTTGATAAAGTTAACACAGCCTGGCTCTAAAGTATAAAGGTAACAGTAAAAGTAACTCTATAGAGATTCTAAGTTTTCCCAGGGAAGCACTGGATACCGTGCAAGTCTTACCCAAAGGCATCCCTTTGGGGGGGGAAGAAAGGTCCCGCCCATCGACCGGTCCCAGGAGTCTGTTGATGTTATTTTTCTTGACTCATCCATGATGGTATCTTCCCCAATATCCCCCTTCCTCTTGGGTCATTTTATATTATTTTTACCTTCAAGGTGGAGCTTGAGTGACTCTAGTCATACATACCTTTATTACCATTGGTGCAAATTTCTCTTGCCTCGATTTAAAGGTATATGACACCAAAAATCCAGAGCGCAGGCTCAGAAACGGGTGGTTTTATTTCGGGGGGGGGTCGCACTGGAGATGGGTGTGTATCTTAGCATGTAAATTCATTATAATGACATTATAATGAAGCAAAGTTCACACTGAGGATGGTATTTTGTCAAATGATGACAGGCTGATGGCTCAGGGTAGCAAGTATGCAGCTAATCAGTTTGTTGCACCATCTAGACCCGTCTTTTTGCTGAAGTTAGGACAAAGCGTAACTGCGAGATCTCCACCTTGCTCCACCCTCCATCTGTTATGGGAATCACTGTGAAGTGCACATTCCTGACATAACAGGTATAGCTGCATCTCTCCCCGAGAGGCCCTGAAAGTCCGTTTCTCTCATGTGTGGACAATGCTGCATTTTGAATACAGATTTAATCCCCAATTATCCTACATTTCCTAATAATTCCACAAGTAGTTTCAATTGCAGAGGAAAAAATCCTACCAAACCACTTCTGATAATCTCTTTTTCTAATCTTGTCCCTAACTAATTAAAGGATGCAACTTTTTTCACGATAGAACAAATTCATAAATGTAGCTTTTACCAAAAATTTCTAAACTGCAAAGTATTTTGAGAAATATTCATTGCTGTGAATAGAACAGAGCTGAGCATATTAACCATTTCACATAATTTTTCCAATTGTATCTATCTAATAGGATAAATTTCAGAGCTCAAATGAATCAGTATCCAAAGCAAATAGTTTAAGTCTGGTCTTTATAAAAAGTAGACTATTTCTTTTTCTCTTAGGAATTTGCTTGCTATGAAGTTTAGGTGTGGTAATTTTGTTATTCTGGTTCTTGATATGGCTGTGGTTGGTTACAGTAAAATAAAGCAATTCTGGCAGGACAATAGGATAGAAAAGTATTAAGTCTGTGAAGTTGTATAGGGAATTAACAGCTATGAAAAACATTCTCAACACAGATCTCTTGAAATGACAAAATCAGTGGTAATAAACTGTGTTGCTAGGAGACCAGAGCCAAAGAAAATACCTCTCCATTTGAAATAAGAATGCTGATTAAAAAGCATTATCAACAGATAATGAATAAAGGTGTCAGAGGTATCTGTTGTGCCAAAGATCAGACAGAACATTTAATTTGTATGCCAGAGCAATATAACCAAATCTTTAACAGCAGGCAATTTGCCATAAGAATTTCAGGATGACGATGGAAGCTAATAAAACTTTAGACCCTGCTTAGTCCGGGAGTTGTAGCAGATGATGTTGCAATTGCAGGAATTCTTTATTTGTATATTGATGTTATATTTCTAAATTACAGTTAAAATATTGTGAAGGTATCAGTATGAGGCCTGCTAGTTATGTTGTTCAAAGAGCATGACTGGTTCTGAAGAACAGAGGTGACCCAAGACTCTAAAAATATTACTATGATGGTTAAAAATGGATACAACCAATTTTATTTTTTTAAATGTTGATATATTCAGGAAACTATATATATAACTATATCCTTGAAATTTTTCTTATTGGATTCCTTTTTCAGCATTTTTTTCTTTAGAATGTTTTCAGAATTAGGAAAGATGAAATTAAATTTCTTTGGGAGGAGATTTTCTGTCTAAATGTATGCATATATCACCTTTTCTTTCCCCCTACTGTGGAGAAAAGTAATTTGTAAAGGAATATAAAGGTGTTAAATTTAATTTAAAATTTTCCTAAAAAAAACTGTTAAATTTCCTTACAGAAATCCTTCATATATAACATACTACTTTAAAAGTTGTTCAAAGCTTTAATTGTGTTTGCAAATCTACATATTCATAGAATCATAAAATCATAGAATAGTTAGGGTTGGAAAAGACCTTAAGATCATCTAGTTCTAACCCCACTGCCATGGGCAGGGACACCTTACGTAAAACCAAGTCATCCAAGGTTCTGTCCAACTGTTATGGATGGAGCATTCACAACTTCTTTGGGCAACCCATTCCAGTGCATCACCACCCTCACAGGGAAGAACTTCTTATACCTAATCGAGACTTCTCCTGTTTAAGTTTGAACCTGTTACCCGTTGTCCTATCACTACAGTCCCTAATGAAGAAGCACTCCCCAGCATCCCTATATGCCCCCTTCAGATACTGAAAGGCTGCTATGAGGTCTCCACACAGCCTTCTCTTCTCCACGCTGAACAGCCCTAACTTTCTCAGCCTATCTTCATATGGGAGGTGCTCCAGACCCCTCATCGTCCTCATGGCCTTCCTCTGAATTTGTTCCAACAGTTCCATGTTCTTTTTATGTTGAGGACACCAGAACTGCACACAATACTCCACATGAGGTCTCAGAAGAGCAGAGTAGAGGGGCAGGATCACCTCCCTCGACCTGTTGGTCACGCTCCTTTTGATGCAGCCCAGGATATGGGTGGCTTTCTGGGCTGCGAGCACACACTGTCAGCTCATGTTCATTTTCTCATCAACCAAAACCCCCAAGTCCTTCTCTGCAGGACTGCTATGTGTATCTTCCCTGCCCAAACTGTAGCTGTGCCTGGGATTGCTCTGACCCAGGTGGAGGACCTTGCACTCAGCATGGTTAAACTTCATCAGGTTGGCCACAGTCCACCTCACAAGCATGTCAAGGTCCCTCTGGGTGGCATCCCTTCCTTCCAGACTATCAGCTGAAAGACACAGCTTGGTGTCATTGGCAAAGTTGCTGAGGGTGCACTCAATCGCACTGTCCATGTCACCGACAAAGATGTTGAACAAGACTGATCCCAACTCCAATCCATGAGGGACCCCAGTAGTTACTGGTCTCCAGCTGGACATTGAGCCATTGAGCACAACTCTTTGCGTGTGGCCACCCAGACAGTTCTTTATTCACCTAGTGGCCCACCTATCAAATTGATGTCTCTCCAACTTAGAGACAAGGATGTCATGTGAGACAGTGTCGAATGCTTTGCACAAGTCCGGGTAGATGACATCAACTGCTCTACCTCTGTCTATCACTTCCGTAGCCCCTTCATAGAAGGCCACCAGATTGGTCAGGCAGGATTACCCTTTAGTGAAGCCATGGTGGCTGTCACCAACCATCTTCTTGTTTTTCATGTGCCTTAGCATGCCTTCCAGGAGAATCTGCTCCAAGGTTTTGCCAGGCACAGATGTCAGACTGACTGGTCTGTATTTCCTGGATCATCCATTTTCTCCTCCTTGAAAATGGGGGTTATATTTCCCTTTTCCCAGTCATCAGTAACTTCCCCTGACTGCCATGATTTTTTCAAATATGATGGACAAATAATATTAATTGAAGATATTCTTTATCTCTTTCTTACTACACTTTAGAAAGAAATTTAGTTTTACCATATTTAGTAGAGTAAAAATTGGGAGGTCATTGATGTTATTTTGAAATTTAAAGTATGTCTTCATGCTTCAGGGCATATGCATGGGGACAGCTGAGCACGTTCAGAATCATCAGAAACCAGCTGGTTGGTTATAAGGCCAAATTGAGATGGGGTAAAATGCAAAGAAATTTTGTCAGTGTGGCCACAAATACGGTTTGAGTTTGAACCCTGTAAGACCCTAAAGTCTCTTCAGAACATAACAGAAAAAAAAAAAAAAAAAAAAAAAGAGGCATGAGACCCTTGGCAGGGAAGAAGCAGAGGGTGCTTATATGAAGGAAACACATCTGGGCCCAAGTACATTTCCAGTTTGCCAAATACTGCTGCTTATACTGGCGTTGTAGAAAAGAGAAGGGAAAGGTGATAGGCTTCCTAAGCCTAAGTGATAGGCTTAGAAAGAACCTTGGGAGTCAGAAAATATCTTTCCTTGGTTCTATCAATAAATACCAAAATATTTCAGACTAGACACTTGACAGATAGCAATGTATGTCTCTACTTCGGGTCACTGAACAATCTAAGCATGTTACATTGCTAAAATATGACTGAATCATGCTCTGACCATGCCACCCAAGTCTTGGAAGGCAGACGCAGGGACATTGAGAATGAAGATCCTGGGCCCACTGTAAGAGAGGATCTGGTTCAAGACCATCTTAGGAACCTAAAGGCATACAAGTCAATGGGACCTGATGAAATTCATCTGCAAGTCCTGAAAGAGCTGGCAAATGAAGTTGCTAAGCCACTGTCCATCATATTTGGAAAAGTCATGGCAGTCAGGTGAAGTTCCTGATGACTAGAAAAAGGGAAATATAACCCCATTTTCAAGAAGGAGAAAATGGATGAGCCGGGGAACTACAGAGCAGTCAGTCTCACCTCTGTGTCTGGCAAAATCTTGGAGCAGATTCTCCTGGAAGGCATGCTGAGGCACATGAAAAACAACCAGGTGCTTGGTGACAGACAGCATGGCTTCACAAAGGGGAAATCCTGCCTGACCAATCTGGTGGCCTTCTATGATGGGGGCTACGGAAGTGATAGACAGAGGTAGAGCAGTTGATGTCATCTACCCAGACTTGTGCAAAGCATTCGACACTGTCTCACATGACATCCTTGTCTCTAAGTTGGAGAGACATCAATTTGATAGGTGGGCCACTAGGTGGATAAAGAACTGTCTGGGTGGCCACACGCAAAGAGTTGTGCTTAATGGCTCAATGTCCAGGTGGAGACCAGTAATGAGTGGTGTCCCCCAGGGATCGGTGTTGGGACCAGTCTTGTTCAACATCTTTGTCGGTGACATGGACAGTGGGATTGAGTGCACCCTCAGCAACTTTGCCAATGACACCAAGCTGTGTGGTTCGGTTGATATGTTGGAGGGAAGGAATGCTATCCAGAGGGACCTTGACACGCTTGTGAGGTTGGCTGATGCCAACCTGGTAAAGTGTAACCATGCTGAGTGAAAGGTCCTACACCTGGGTCAGAACATTCCCAGTCACAGCTACAGGTAGGGAATAGACTCAGAGCAGCCCTGTGGAGAAGGACTTTGGGGTGTTGGTTTATGAAAAAATGAACATGAGCTGGCAGTGTACGCTTGCAGCCCAGAAAGCCAACCGTATCCTGGGCTGCATCAAAAGGAGCATGACCAGCAGGTCAAGGGAGGTGATATTGCCCCTCTACTCTGCTCTTGTAAGACCTCACTTGGAGTATTGTGTGCAGTTCTGGTGTCCTCAAGATAAAAAGGACATGGAACCGTTGGAACAAAACCAGAAGATGCCACAAGGATGATCAGGAGACTGGAGCACCTCCCGTATGTAGATAGGCTGAGAAAGTTGGGGCTGTTCAGTCTGGAGAAGAGAAGGTTGCATGGAGACCTCATAGCAGCCTTCCAATATCTGAAGGGGGCCTATACGGATACTTCGGAGGGACTCTTCATTAGGGATTGTAGTGAGCGGAAAGCTGGTAGCAGGTTGAAACTTAAACAGGGGAAGTTTAGACTGGATATGAGGAAGAAATTCTTTCCTGTAAGGGTGGTGAGGCACTGGAATGGGTTACGCAGGGAAGTTGTGAATGCTCCATCGCTTGCAGTGTTCAAGGCCAGGTTGGGCAGAGCCTTGGGTGGCGTGGTTTAGCGGGAGGTGTCCCTGCCCCTGGCAGGGGTGTTGGAACTAGATGATCTTCAGGTCCTTTCCAACCCTAACTATTCTATGATTCTACGATTTATGAATAAAATGCAACTAAAGAAAGAGTGTTACTGTCAGTCATGGTTTGTTCTCTGTTTCATCCCTCATGTCTTTGTAATAACTGTATTTGTACATTAATCTTTTCATTTGCACTTTATCTGTTTATATAACATAAGGATTTACATTGGGGAACTAGACACTAAACAGACATCTTTGCAACAGGAGAAAAGATATAGGGTCTGTGTTTGTCCTCAGCTCTTGAGAAGTTGTAATTGATTTCAAGCTGATTTTCAAAAAAGTTTTCTTGTAAGGATGGGCTTAATCCTTAGGATAAGGGTATTATTTATGCCTAAGGAGTGCAGTTGTCATCTCAGGTTTATCCTGGATTCCTTTATAAAATAGTGATTGGTAAGTACCTCAAAGTGAGAGCACAAGACTTTGAGTTAATTATATGTTTTGAATTTACATGACAAGTTTTTGGTAAAGTGGAATCTGCAGGGGTTGTTTCTGTGAGAAAACACCAGGATCTGCTTTCATGTCAGACAGAGCCAGTTTCAACTGGCTCCAAAATGGACCTGCAGCTGCTTAAAGCTGAACCAGTCAGCAGCACTGGTGGCATCTCTGATAAAATATTTAAGAAAGGATAAAAAAGTATTGTGCAGCAGATATGAGAGAGAAGGGTGAAGACAATGTGAAAGAATCACCTCTGCGGACATCAAGGTTGGTGAAGTAGGAGAGGGAAGCACGTACTCCAGACTTCAGAGCAGATATTCCCCTGCAGCCTATGGAGAAGACCATTGTGACATAGGCTGTGTCCCTGCAGTCCATGGAGGACCATGTTGGAGGAAATAGCCACAGTGCAGTCCATGAAGAGCCCCACCAGAGTAGGCTTCTGGGAGGAACTGCAGCCCGTGGGAGACCAATGCTGGAACAGTCCAATTTTGAAGAAATAGACCCCATGGGAAGGACCCCTATGGACCAATTCTTGAAGGACTATATCTAGTGAGAGGTAGCCCATGCGGAAGGAGGGGGAGGGGATGAGAAAGAAGTGGCAGAGAGGAGCTGTTATGGTCTGAACACAGCTCCTGTTCTCCATCACTCTGAACTTCTCAGGGTGGGAAGGAGTTAGAAGAGTAAGGAGTGAAGTTGAGTCTGTGAAGAAGAGTAGGGTGGTTTTAGTCAGTTTGTTGTTTCTCACTATCCTAGTCTTTTACAAATTGCAAATAAATCAGATCTCCCTCTGAGTCTGAATTGCACATTATGATAATTGGTGAGTGAATTCCCTGTCCTTATCTTGACTTGCAAGTTTTATTTTTTTTTTTTACTCCAGTCTTGCTAAAAAGGGGGATTGAGAGATGGTGTGGTTCAGGCCTGGCAGCCAGCCAAGACCAACCCACCAAATTGTACTGCTGCAAGTCACTAAAGAGCGTAAAAGATAGGGTTGATGTTCTTTAGGATACTTGGGCATGGGAGCCGTTCTATGCATGTATTTCCAGAGACAGGTTCAAATGAAAAATGTTTTAAGAGCAACCATTTTATAAAACAGACGCAAAAATGTTCCTGTGCAGTACTTATAATACAAAGTATATTTACTTAGTCTCAGTTGCAGCATTTGGAGTCCAAATAAACAAGGTTACTGCTTTTATTATAAATACGCAATCGTACAGGCAGCCATGAATAAACATTATTCCAATGTCATGTAAAATGGTGATCTAGGACAAGAATGTTTAGGAATAACCTGATTCTTAAAAAGAGTAAAACCAAAATGATAAATTGTGAGCAAGAATAGCATCCCTTAGCATAGACAGAATCATAAAATACTAGAATTCTAAAGTGGTTAGTGTTGGGAGGGATCTTAAAGAACACCTAGTTCCGACCCTATACCATGGGCAGGGACACTTTCCACTAGACCAGGTTGCTCCAAGCCCCATCCAGCCCGGCCTTGAACACTGCCAGAGGTGGGGCAGCCACAGCTTCTCCGGCCAACCTGTTCCAGGGCCCTCACCACCCTCACAGAGAAGAATTCTTCTTAATATCTCATCTTAATTTGCATTCTCTCAGTTTAAAGCTATTACCCCTTGTCCTGTCACTACATGCTCTTTTAAAAAGCCCCTCTCCAGATTTCCCGTAGGCCACCTTCAGGCACTAGAAGCTGCTTAAAGTCTCCCTGGAGCCTTTTCTTCTCCAGGCTGAATAAGGCCAACTCTCTCAGCCTGTCTTCATAGGAGAGGTTCTCCAGCACTCCGATCATCTCTGTGGTCCTCCTCTGGACTCACTTGAGCAGGTTCACATCCCTCTTCTGTTAGGGGCCCTAGAGATGAAAGCAGAACTGCAACAAGTGCAGTCTTCTGAGAGCAGATGAATAAAAAAAACGCTGCTGTCTTGCATGCATCCTACCTATGTGTTGTGAGATTGTGCCTATATGAGCTAAAATATTGCTAGAAGAAATATCAGAAATATTAAGAGACAGCAAAAAATATCAGAAGAGCAGCTCATTGAGATGACTAGGTAGTAAAAATATTAGACTAGGTATGGGTTTTTGTTTGATTTGGTTGTTTTTGGTTTGGTTTGGTTTTTTGGTTGGGTTTTATTATTTGTTTGTTTTCTTTGTTTTTTTTTTTTTTGTTGTTTTTTTTTTATTTATTTTATTTTTGGCAAGCTGTTACTCAAGAATGATAGTCAGAGAGAAAATTATAAAATATTATCTGAAGTGAGCTAACAACATGCTGTTTCCATTCCTCAGTTTGACAGCACTTACCACAAATCATTTTGTTCATCTCTGTAAGCAAACAAACTAAAACCAGAGAACCAAGCAGAAGTGCATAAGATTATCAGTGTAAAGAAACCTTCTGTATGCTTTCTTCAGCATTACTTTTAAGTGTTTATAAGACAGGGAATGACTGTTTTTCCTGGTTCTTTCATTTTTCTTCTATCCCTCTGACAATCCCATTGAATATGGAAATGCTACTGTACTTTAAAACTCTCTCTAAAACTGCTCTTACTCTGAGAGTTAGTTAGAGAGGTTTCACAGAAAGACATGTAGAATAATTTGGAAATGAAATAATTATAGTATTGTTGGGTGTCTGGGTTTTATTTTAGATTCCTTTATGTTGGAAGGAATACAGTAAACAACTAGTGCTGTAAGGATTCCTTTCAATGATGGTGTGTCTTTTATTTGCTAAAAAAGCAAAAAACTCCAAATAACGATACAAAAAGAAGTCAGATATCCAAACTGACATTAAAGAAGTCGGTAAGAAAATAAAGCCTCTGATTTCTTCAGGCTGGTTATCCAGCACTTAAATGCACATTTACAACACCACCATCCCTTTCTGGCATTATTCACTTGACTGTTGAATGGTGATAATTCAAATCACAGAAAAAAAAAAAAAAAATAGAAAAAGCCAGAAATAGACAAAGAATGTCTTTATTCTAACTAACAGAGGGAGCAAGTAAATAACCTTTCACTGGTGTCTCCTAAATACGAGAAAACCTTTCAAGTAATCTGATTAAGATGATACAAATTTGTTAAGAAAATAAGCACATGAAAAAATATCAACTACACTAACAGTGTTCTAGATAGTACCCTTAATGAATATTCATAGGAACTCTCATCCCACTCCAAGTTATATATCATAACTGGTGACAATATTCTAGATCGGAAGTATACTAATCTTTATAGATTAGTATATAATATAATAGGTGATAAAGTATGCTAAATAGTTCCAACATTACTCTCATATTAGTGTATACAGTTTTTTTATTGTTTTGAAAAAATAACACTGTCTGTGATCAAAATGAGTTTTCTGGAAAAGCTTTAGGTTGAAGCTTAGTGAAGAATCCAGTGCTTTCCTTCAACAATAAAAAATGCTGTGTGCTCTATAACAATTACTTCAAAATGACATGCACATTAGTAGACATTTAGCTGAAGTATTCACCAGCTGATAAAGTGAGAAAATAAACGTGCTTCACTGTATTATGGATTTGAATTTAATAATCACTGAAATCTTAAACAACTCTTATGTGTCATATTTTAAGATCTTTTATTGTTTCTGTTTACAATGATTTTTTAAAAGAGAATATATTCAATGCTTTGAGTAAAAATTCAAATTAGTGGTTGTGCACACCAATACATCAGTTATTTTTTATTTGAAGAATTACAAAGCTAGCCAATTTGTTGCCAGCACCATGTTTCCACTTTTTTCACCTTTTACCATGTCATATCCTGTGTTTTGCTTGCACAATGTAAGTCTCTGTGAAATTCTGACTCTTCTTGCAACTGCTCACTGAGAGGTGAAAAATGAATAGGAGAGACTTCTTCTAAACTTAATATGGGGAAAAAGTCAGTTAGAAAAACAGGATATGCTACCTATGTTACCTTAGCCTGTTACTGTCTTTCAAATAAAACCGAAAAAAAAACAAAACAAAAAAACCCCTGAGTTTTCTTGTATTAAACTCACATATACTGGAATAATACTGGCAGAATAAGAAAAGTTTTTAATCATCTATTTGAAGTGTAGGTGAATGAGAAAAGTTGAAACAGAGACATACCAGTGAAACGTTAAATTGCTTCAAGGCAGCCTAATAAAAAGAAATGAGGAGAAATATTGAGTAATAGAAGTTATGTTCTGTGTCCCTCTAAGGATCAACGTATCCAGACTGAATAGAGAAGAAAGTTAAACAAACTAACAAACCATCCCTAAAACAGCAGTAAGCACTGTCTTTAGCAGTATGAAAGTCACTCCTGACATTCAATAGCAGCGACAGACACACCATCATTAGGAGAAATAAGAAATAGCATTTTTCAGACTATTGGTAAATATCTTTTAATGTTGGATATAGACAAAGTTGAACCAAACATGAAAAACAAGAAGGAAAATATTTGAGATTAGTGGAGAAAACTATTTGACCTAGGTCTGAATTAATAATGGAGCCTTTGGCTTCTAATGGTTCTCCTAATCAAAAATCAAGAAGAGCTCAAGGAATAAATTCATCAGAAACCAAAACTTATTTGAATTTTAACTTTTTCCTCAATATCAGAAATAAAAAAAAAAATCTTTAATTCTTTAGTAAATTTGGAATAAGTAATGCAGAAATCATTCCAGAAAGAGAAAAGAAGATTTATAGGTGAATTTAGTTTTCTAAGATGGGTTATGCAAAAGCTCTGCTTTTGTTCAATTTCTGAGTTCTTCAGAAGGCAAACACACTAATTATGTAAAACTTGAAAACCAAACCTATTTCTCAGGATGATATGTGCTAGGAGAATGGAAGTAATGGTACCAGGGATCACAACAATCTGACAGAAATCATGAGCTTCAGTGGTTAAATGCAATTTTTATTAATTTTGACTGTGGGTTTTTTTGAGAAAGCCTGTATTGCTTTTTTGGTTTTAGTTTTAGTGTTATCGCCATTTTCATCCTGTCCCCATCTGCGACCTCCTCCCCTTTCCTTTCTTATAGATATATCAAATTAGAATTCCTTCATTTTACTACTTTTAAATGCTGGGCTTTGGAGCTTGTGTTTTGTATTTGTCACACTGTCAGAATTATGGTTGTTCTGTCCTTACCTGCTTGTGACATTTCTTCCTGCTTTGTGCTTCCATTCTTTGCTTTTTCTTTCTATTTCCAGCTCTATTGTCTTATATGAATAAAGGAGAGGAAAAAAAAGCTCCCTTTAATCAAGATTTACACCAAACTCATGTAGCATACTGAACCAAAGCAATGGAGTATTGAATAAGTAATGAAAAATCACTAACTTGTTTCATGAGCATCACAATTTTGGTGTGAAATATTAGAGGTAATGACCTCAGAAATACAATTGCTTCCATGTGTTTTTTCATACAGGGGAGTGTTTGAAAGTATGTCTTCAGAGACAAAGAGAACCTTAGCTTCAAAGTTGGTCTCCTGTCTTTTACTCTAGGCTGTGATCTCATGGACTTTGTTTTCCAGCCTTTTCATGACTTCTGTGTTCTCCTGTAAATATTTCACTAACCTAGATGAAACGTGGTTTTCTAGCTTTTTTTGAGTAACAAAAGTAGAAGCAAACAATGGATCCAGGTACAAATCCTTTCCAGGGGTGATATAACAGAAGCTGTAGAAGAGAAAAACAGCCAATATTCTGTGTAATGCTCAGCTGTCAATAAAAGATTTTCTGAAAATAAGGGAAATATTAAGCCCTAAGAGTCTGGTTTTCTTGAGACTAATTCTCCATTGAATTATAAAATAGGTCTTTCCTAAATCTGATAGTAATTAAAGCTTTTTGTTATACATTATATGGTCTCTTCAGTGAATTTATTTTTAATAATAGCAACAGCTTTTTTAAAAGCCTTGAAGAGATATCTCCAGTTAAAATGTTTTGTTGCCTTTCTGATTTAGGTTTGCATTACACAATATGTGAAAGATGTTAGACCAAGTGACCAGGAAAAAATACATATGCCTTTAAAGATAAAATATTAGCCTTTTTTTTAGTCTATTTATAATATAAATTTACTGCAGTGTGTTTACAACAACCTCCCACCTTATACCCTAACCCACCCCTTTTCTCAAAGGTGTTTGCGTTGAGGGATCAGCAACTTTCTGGGAGATACATGCTGTTTAGCATAGTGGCATGAGGTTAAAAAATGCTAGCACAGCATGACATTCCCATTTTTCTAAATTCAGGTTAAAATATGTTAATAATTTCAAATGTCATTCTACTAATAGTGTATCTGAGGAAATATATTCTGAATTTATATGAGATAATTAGAAAATGTTTCTATGGAAAAAAAATCAGGTTTGTTGGGTTTTGGGATGGTTTGTTAGGGTTTTTTTTTTCTAGGTTGAGGTCAAACTACCCAGAATTTTATGTCTAATTCTACTTTTTAATTAAACATTAATAAAAAGAAGAGGGACCCATCAGTAATTTTGTATGAACACTTTTACTGACAGATTAGCAGAAAAAAATCCACCAGAGATACAGGAAGGAGTAAGTTGTGTTTAGTTTATAAACATAAAGCAGAAAGCAAATATAGTGCTTTATTTTGCTACTGTCCAGAACTTCATAATAGGATTTTTGCAACACTTATTTGGATACAAATTTCAGGAAAACTAAGCGGAGTAAGCCTGTTACATCTCCAGATCATTAGGTGAGACAGAATAACCAGGCAGTGCAAAATTCTGAAGGTACTGTACTGCTCTTCTAGTGCTGGGAATTGTTACATCCCTATTACCCTGAATTTTAGGGGAAAACTTCTGTATGTTTTTGTTTGTTGGCTGATGGATTGGTTGGGGTTGTTTTAATATGGCTTCTCTGCACAGACTTTTTCCACCTGATTATGTTGTGTTCTGTGTCCTTTTATTTGTCTTTAATGTGTGACTTAAGCCGATGACATTATACATTGTTATTGAGAACCTTTAAAGTTCCCAAAGCCCCATGGTAAATCTGACCATGCTTTTGCAATCAATTCAGATCATTGCTCCACAAAGGACAGAAGATCAGAGCTAAAAATCTTGTAAAATGTGGACTAATGTGATTGTAAGTTTTTATGTGGGAAGATATTTAAATTTAAGAAAAGATAGATGGGCATACGTGCAGGCAAAGATTTCACATATATATCAGATCTATAGCAAACACTGAGGCTCAAGGTTAACCCAAGTAATTGAATGAATCAGGAAATTTTCACCTGCATATTTTTTAAGAGTAATAGTTTTGGTGATGTCTGACACAAAGAGACTAGTCTTTCAGATCAAAGACATAAGGAAAGAGCTCACACAACTGCATAGACTGATGGTTGGCATCATTATTTGAGATAAGAAAAAACTAGTTACTGCAGTGTCTCAGGCAGAATCTTGAATGTAGCTCTCCTAGTGTGGCCCAGACAAGAGTTCTGGCCAAAAAGGAGGCGCATCCATTTTACTACTTTCCTTATTCCCCCACACTGAACTTGCTCAAAAAACAAAAGATGGTTCTTGGTTTTGTTATTCTACCCTGTTTAAAATAAAATGAAATAAAGTGCAAAGCCTCAGCACTTATCACAAAAAAGTTAAGTTTTCTGACCAGTCCTAATAGGCAAATAGTTTCATTGAAATGCATCCACAGTGTGCTTTGCTTTTGTTTTGTTATTCTAGTTTGTAATGTGTTTGATAAGAACAGTTTCCTATGCTGTTCACCTCTTTCAATGCAGTACTTGATTCAGTGATTCTTATCAGGTACTATAGGCACATCAACCAACAGGGGTCACATTTACATGCTCTACTGGAAAAGAACTTTTAGTTGTTAAGTGCTTTAATAGTTCAGAACCTGCTGTGAAACATATGTGAAAAGACATTAGCCACCTACGTGTGTCAGGAATGTAAGGAAGACTGAAACACTGGTGTACAAACAGGCAAAATAATTGAAACTGAATGAGGAACTTCTCAAGGCAGAAAATGACCTTTCATTGCAGTGTCACTGAATTTCGACTCTTCATGAGGTGGCTCAAAAAATGAATCAGTAGGAGCACAAGGAGCAACCCAATCCTACTGGGCAGTATTTTTAACTGAGTGTGATTAGGTCTAGGCATGGGTTATTACATAGCTTCAGTGTAAAATTTTCAAAGCATCTTTCTCTAAGCTAACTTGAATTTGTTGTTTTTTCAACAAAGCAGTGGTGGAAAATTCTATTGTAGCACAGCCAAAAGAAATCCTGCAGCTCTCTTTTAAAACAAATTGGTGAACTCAAGCTCATTCAGAGAGGCAAACACATATGTAGCCTTGGCGCTTGCACCACAGGAATATATCTTGACCTTCTATTGACAGCAAAACTTAACTTGGCTGAAGTGCATATTGTGTTGCTAAAATAATGTTAACAAAAATAAAGTTATTGGAGTGTACTGTGCCACTGTTAGCCTGTATAATTTTTCTTAAAGTTTGGTTAACAATTCTTATGCTGTAATCTACTCATGACCACATTTCGTCTTAAGAAGCATTGCTCATTTAAATCTATGTCACACTAAAAATGTCGGCATAAACACATTTTATGGACCCTACTACTGATTCATTTAAAATGTAAGGTGAAGTGTACATTAAAGTAAGCATAATCTTGGAGCTGTCAATTTGCTTAGTTTTACTATATATTTTTATGCATTTTAGATGAGAAAGGTATAATTAATCATGCATTACATATGTTCTAGGCAATTATTAGCTCAGCTAAACTTTGAGCAAAGAATTTGGAATTTTCAGTAGCAATACGTCAATAAGCTCAATTTTCATTGAAGTTCCAGCAGTTACGTTATTTTTTGTCTTCAAAGTCATCTTAGTAAAATTTCATTTGATAGTTAATATAGAGTTTTTAATTTCTTACAGCATGAAATAAATGTTGTAAACATCATAGGTTCAATATCAGGCTTAACATGAGAAAGAGCACTTAGGCAAATGGCAATTCTTCCTTCTGTCACAGAAGATCTGCTGAAGCAGACCAAATCTAATTCTTAGAGCGTGCAATGCTGTCAGGCTCTCAACAAAGCATCCAAGGAAAGAATGTGATGTTGCTCTTAGGGAATAAGGAGAAGGTGAAAAGCATTTCCAGAAATTGGTACAAGTCATGTATTTTTGAAAGTCACAGAATTTACCTCATCATCTGAGGCACAACATCTGTTGACTTCCATTACTGTGCTGACCTTCTTCTTCTTATACCATGTGTGGGGAGAAAGAAAAGAGCAGAAATAATGAAAACTGAAGGAGGCAACTTCTTTTCTGACTCTGTCTCATTTCTATTCCCACGCTAAAGAAAGGATAGAGTCTTAGAATCGTAGAATCATAGAATAGCTTGGGTTAGAAGGGACCTTCAGAAGTCATCTAGTCCAGGCCCCTTGCAATGAGGAGGGACATCTTCAACTAGTTCAGGTTGCCCAGAACCACATCTAGCCTGGCCTTGAATGTCTCAAGTGATGGTTCATCCACCACCTCTCTGGTTAACCTCTGCCAGTATTTTACCTCCCTCATTGTAAAGAATTTCTTTTTCACATCTAGCCTGAATCTCCCTTCTTTTATTTTAAAACCATCACCTCTTGTCCTGTCACAACAGTCCCTTCTAAAAAATCTCCTTTTCTTTCCACAGGCCTCTTTTAAGAGCTTAAAAGCTGCAGTAAGGCCTCTCTGTAGTCTTCTCTCTTCCAGGCTGAAAAGAATAGGTAACACAAAGATTGTTTAGGAAACACAAAGATTGCTGGAAACACAAAAATAGCAGAGGATATTATCCATCACAGAGAAGCATGTCATAATTGCATTTAAGATGGTATTGTTATTTCACTTGTGGAATTTTGTTTGGAGGCCTTAATTTGATTTTGTAGTCAATATAAAAATATATGTGAAGAAGTCTGGTAAAGAAAAATTTTACTAAGGCTTTCTGCTGCTTCACCCACTCTGCTCAGCCAACAGACATTATTTTGGAGGTGAATTTGAATTTGTGAAGCTTTTCTTTTTGTACTTTGTTGGTCTTTAAAGACATGACAGATTAAAGATCTTGAATAGGTTATCGTGCCAGAGTTGTGAATTACTCTTCTGTCTGGTCCCAGTTAGTAAGGAGAAGGGATTGTGTTGCTGTTGTTTTGCACAATCATGGAAATTGGTATATGGAAAGGTTTTATTCAGGATTGCTATACTGCAGTAGAAGTGGAAGAGGACTTACATCCCATTCTAGAGTAAAAGATTTGTGAAGATATCAAATAAAAGCAGATGAACTGTCCGCACATAATCCAAGATGACAGGCCTGAAACTATCCCCTGAAATAAACTAAGGATCAATAATATTAGAGAAGAAAATGAGGCTGGGGAGATTAGAATCTAAATGAAACCTGGAATAAATTCTAAACACAGCTGGGAGTAAAAAGAATGACATTCTTCCCTAGCCAGATTCTCTCTTCAGTGATAGCAGAGCAGGCATTGAAGATGTACAAAAGAATTATCAGGTAAGCATCTACAGCTTCTCATCTGGATAAAACAAGGGAAGAGAGTGTTCTTTTGGATTTGATATTGGGGTAAAAAGAGGAAATTATTTTCTCCTCTTTTATAGCACCTGCATATTAAAAAAAATTTTGTAACTGGATGTGGTAATTTTAATTTGCTTTTACCTTAACCTGACTTCTTACAAGCACACAAATATATAATTAAAAAGTAATTGGTTAACATTAAAGCACTATATCTTGTTCAGATATTCTACGACTGGAAGCCAGAATGCAGGAGCATGATGAGAGAATGCAGGATCATTAGAGCTCCAAAATATTGTCTCGGGACAGCGTTAGGGCAGCAGAATACACCTGCAGCTGCTCTGAATTATTTGGCAGACTGTTATACAGTCTTTGTTTTGGAATACCTTGTGATGACTGCTGATCCCCAGTATGACACTCTTTCTCTGACTGACAGTTAACAATGAGGAGCATTTCTGACGCCTGAGTTTTCCTGGGGAGCTTGTGAAACACAGTTTTAGTAAGAGTGCTGGCAAAGTTCTGATTTCCTCATACATGAGAACTTTCTGCAGAGGAAACAGGAATAAACAATAAAGCACATCTGTGAACAGCAATTTAGATTTTGACAGAGAATTATACTTCCTTTATTAAGGATTAAATAACTTATGAATGTTTCACACTAAGAGATAATAAAATATACAGTATAATAAAGTAAAATAGTAATAATAATAAGATAAACTACTACCCACCAAATTAGTGTTCAGAAATGTATATTTTACGCAGCCACATGCTATCATCACCCATTTTGCTTTCAGGATGGTGGCTTTTAATACTTTCATTTATAATAATCTCGAAGCAGAAAGATTGTTTCTGAATTTTTTATTGAAGTATGGAGAAAAATACAAAAAGAACACAAAACAATGGAAATTCTCTGTATATTGGGTTTACATGGGAAGGCTTTGGTAGTGGGAGGACTGCAGAGGTGAATTCTGTGAGAAGCTGCCAGTGCCAGCCAGCTCAAAGAGGGACCCACCACTGGCCAATGTCAAGCCCATGGGCAAAGGTGATTGATAGCACCGCTGGGAGAACATATCTGAGAGAGGACAAAAAAAAAAAACAAAACAAAACAAAACAAAACAAAAAAACAACAAACCAAAACAGTTCCTGGACAGGAGCAATTGCAGCCAGAGAGGAATAAGAATATGAGAAACAGCCCTGCAGACACCAGGGTCAGGAGGGGAAAACAATCCCCTGCAGCCCATGGGGCAGACCATGGTGAGTGAGGCTGTGCCCCTGCAGCCCATGGACGTCCATAGTGGAGTATGTTCTACCTGCAGCTTGAGGAGGATCCCACACCAGAACAAGGTATGCCCAAAGGAGAAGGATGTGATGAGAAGCCAGGCTTCTGGCAGGACCTGTGGCCCCATGGAGAGAGACCCTATGCTGGAGCAGGTTTGCTGCAGGACCTGCGACCCAATCGGAGACCCACAGTGAAGTTCCTGAAGGACTGCACTCTGTGGAAGGTACCCATAATGGAGCAGTTACTGAAAAACTGCAGCCCATGTGAAGGACTCACATTGGAGAAGCTGGTGAAGAACAGACTCTTGTGGGAAGGACCCCATGTTGGAGAAGGGAAAGAGGGTGAGGAGTCCTCCCCTGAAGAGGAAGGTGCAGCAGAAAAAAGGTATGAATTGACCACAGCCTATTAGTGACTTATAACTTTATTAAACTTATTATCTCACTCTTTCCTTTCAAATTCTAAACTACTTTATTCTTTGTAGATGCTTTTATTAGCCACAGGAAAAGTAAAGATGGTAATTATTTTTTTTATTGGTCATTGAGCAGATACATTTGCATTGAAAGAAAACTATATAGGTCAGAATCTAACAGAGGTAGAACAAAGTGGGAAACATTATAATCTGTCATTGACAGCACAGAGAATTGTAATATACTCTGACTTTAAATTTTGTGATTCAGAACTCACCACATTGTTCTTAATCAAAATGCCAGTGTTCATAACTGTATTTTCAGTTTTAGCATCTCATTTATACATTCAGTGTAAATTCAGGTAAAATTCCATCAGGTCTCTATGTTTTATTTTTTGCATATTAAGCAAATGCAGTGTAACCATTTGGTATATTTACAAGAATGATTATTAATATTTCTCACAAAATATCAAATAAGCAAAGCTAATAATTTGAAAAGATGAGTAAAATATGAGTAAAGATGAGTGAAAATCAAATATAGAGAAAAGACAACAAAATGCAATCCAAAGCAGTCTTAGAGCCCCAGGTATTCTCGTTTTGGTTGACAAATATTTGCATTTATGAACTTGTGTAAAAAAGATGGATAGCTAGAAGGCCATATTAGGGTTATGGATATGTTCAAGACAAAAACTTAAAAGCATGTATTTAGTATCATTAAAAAGGTTTTCAGAGATGCACCTTATTGCTACATTTGATTGAAATGTTATAAAAATTTACTTTTATTGTGTCAGAAATACTTAGAATTGCTCAGTTGAAAGGGACCTACAATACCCATCTAGTCTGAGTGTTTGACTTCTTCAGACCTGAACAAAAGTTAAAGCACTTTAGGAAGGGCACTGTCCAAATGCCTCTCAAACACTGACAGTCTCAGGGCATCAACCACCTCTCTAAAAATTCTGTTACAGTGTTTGTCCACCCTTTTAGTAAAGAAATGTTTCTTAATATCAAGTCTTAACCTCCCTGATGGATGCAGCTTTGAGCCATACCCATATGCCCTGTCACAGGATCCCAGGGGTCAGAGCGCAGCCCCTACCTCTCCGTTTCCCCTCCTCAGGAAGCTGCAGAGAGCAATGAGGTTGCCCCTCAGCCTCCTTTGTCTCCAAATGTCGTGGTTTAAGCCTCTCTAACTCACGCAGTCTCTCTCTCACTCACTTCCCCCTCTTTCTTTCCCCCGCTCCCGGAGGGATGGGAAGGAGAATCGAAAAGAATGCAACTCCCACAGGTTGGGATAAGAACAGTTTAGTAATTAAAGTATAACACAAGACCACTGCTGCAACCACCAATAATAATAATGACAAGAGAAATACAAGGAAAGAGAATGAAACTGCTCACCACCTGATACCCAGCCCTACCCAGCAGTGCCCCCCCCCCCCCCCCCCTTCTGGGTCTCTGCTCTCCGTTTTTTACATCCTGGGCATGACGTGCTGTGGTATGGAATAACCTCTGGTGAGTTTGGGTCAGGTGTCCTGTCTCTGCTTCCTCCTGGCTTCCCCTCCTCCCTGGCACAGCATGAGACTCAGAAAGTCCTTGGTCAGACCAAAACATCACTAAGCAGTAACTGAAACACTGGTGTTATCAGCACTGTTCCCAGGCCCAAAGTCAAAAACACATTGCTGCACCAGCTACCAAGAAGGAGAAAAATGTCTGCTGCTGCTGAACCCATGACACCAAACCAGACAAAACCAGAGTCCTCAGCCGCTCCTCACAAGACATGTCTTCCATCCCCTCCGCCAGCTTTGTGCCCTCCTCTGGACACGTTCAAGGACTCCACATCCTTCTAGACCCCCAGTGCTTCCTGGAGGAGCATAAATGCTTCCATTAGCATTGCCATACTCAGGTGGTGCCATGCAAAACCTTGGCTTACCCTCAGCTCCCCCGATGGGATTTGCTTTCTCCATCAATTCTAGTTTAAAGACCTGTTATTTAGTCTTGCCAACTTACAAGTAAAAGCATACTTTCCCCTTCAGGCAGATGCCACCAGACCCCCTTGTACTTTGTGCCTGGAAACACAATTATAAAAATAAAATTCTTTCAGAGGTGCCAGTCCTGGAGCCAGGTTTTTTTGCACACTTGTTTTTTCCAGTGTTTCTTCCCATTAGTGGGAGAATTGAGGCAAACACTAGAAGTGCTCCTGTATCCATCAGCATTCTTCTCAGGGCCCAGAAATCTCTTTTGAATGACCTTAGTCTTCTTCTTGCAGCAAGAAGTTACACCCATGTGAAAGAGCCAGAGTGGGTAATAATCCAAAAGCTGTACTAAGCCTGGCAGTTGTCTGGTGACATCATCTACTTGGGCCCCAGGGAAGTACCAAAATTTACTTTAAAGAGGGTCCAGCCTGCAGACAGGTTCCTGCATTCTGCTCAGCAGGGAAACACCTATGACCGTAACTCACTGTTGTTTCTTATTAGTACTGGTTTTAGTACTGCTTTTGACACAACGGACTGGTTGATCTGACTTTAGTGAGAATGCTTGCATAAAATCCCTCATAATGTCCTCCATCTACTATACCCAAAGCCTCATACCTACTCTGCCAAAGAAAAAGAGAGGGTGAGGGGTTGTTCCTCTTATAGCTCTGGGCAACAACTTGCTTGTGTTCTTGTAATACTTGCAATACTGCCTTCATCCTCTCACAAAACAGGTACTGAGCCCACTTCAGTAATAGCCATGCAGAGTTGGCTGTTGTGTACCAGCCATGGCAGAGCACAGCACCACTGGTTTATCTTCTTCTCATCTTCTGAGATACTCCTCACTCTGCCCACCTTCTCCCAAAGTTCCCACCAGAGCCTTTCATGTACTTGGGCACACATCCCACATGCCTGCTTGCTATCATTCTCCATCTCTGGGACAGGCCAAGGCAGGCACACCCTGCAGCCTGAAACCTAAATGGTTGTATGCTCTGACAAGAGATTTGTCTGTGTGTCTGCATGGGTTCTACGGGGTGGCAGAAGCAATAGAGAAGCAGGGGACATAACTTTTTGCTGGTAATCATCATGCAGCCACACACCTACCTGTTGGGATATATACATATATGCATCCATTACAATTAGCTGGGCTTATTTTCTTTTCTCTCCTGGGCCCCCTGCTGGCTTGTACAATCAGTGGTTCTGGGCTCAGCGGCTCAGGGACTACTCTCTGTTCAGCTGCAGTCTCTCCACGTCCTTGTTTGCCCCTTATGTGTCCCTCACTGCTGCTTCCTGCCACTATAACCACTGCTGCTCCTTGCACTGCTCCAATGCCCATTGTGGTTTGTTGAAACATCACGTGAAAAGAACATTAGCTACACGTTTTAGTAGATTGAAGTCATAAAATGGTACTAAAATGGCCAATGTTAAGATTCTTTCATGGCTGGACATGCCTGTGATAGAACGTATTATATAAAACTTCAAATGTATTTATATTTATTAGCAAAGGGTGTAATTTCATTAAAAATATAGGCATTACTTACTGCTAAGTGGGTAAGAACTTGAAATGAGATTCTTTTTCCAGAAAATATGATAAATTCCTCTCACAAAATTTGTTTCTCAGCTCTTCTTTCCTGTAGATTTAAAAAAAGAAAAAGGTATAAAAGCAAAACTAAGTGAAATTTTGGCTGCCACACAGTGAGAGAAGACGAGACCACCACAATCAGAGCAGCAACATAAACCGTAAGTGATTTCCTTGAATCTGCCTTCTCTCAAATTTTGAAGAGGTGATTTATGGTTAGACTATCAGAAATTTCTCTGTAGGGAAAAAAATCAGACAGCAAGAGACATGATCTCCTATCTATACTACTTATTTGTGCACCTTAAATGAAGAAGAAATTTCCTGTTATATAAAAGAAGAAAACAACCACCCCTAAAAAAAAAAAAAAAGCCCAAAAAACTGCCCAAAAAACCACAGAAAATGAACCAGAAAACAAAACATAGATAAATATCTGCAAGCCAGGCAAGTCCTTATCCTTAACTCACACAGGCTTTGGAGGGTTAAGGCCTGCTTACCCTCTTTTGTTATTTTACACTCTTTTGTTTGAAGTGACTGAATTGCATTTACACCCTGGACTCAAGTGTTGAAGAGGCATTTCTGACTCTTGCCTGAGATAAAAGGAGTTAATGTTGCAACTCAGTAATTACACTATTCTCTTTTTCTTTCAGCCACTCCTCTGAAACACAGCCCGTAGAAGTCTGTAAGGATAGGTATTACAATGGCAATTTAGCACATGTCTTTATTATCACTGGTGAGCAGCCAGAATTGTTACTGCCCAGGAAGTAAAGGAGGCAGTTCAAAACAGAATGCTGAATGGTAATGTTATGCAACAATTAACAGAAGGTAGAACTGAAATAGAATTGAATGACACATATTTTTTAAATAATGTGGTCCAGCAAGAAAAAGAAAACTACTGTATGATATGTCATTAGATTCTACCTCTCAGAACACGAGTTGACACATCTCCCTGGCACCTCCTTTTGTACTCTTTTTTGATAAGTCATATGGGCAAAGAGATTGACTAGATATTTAAACTTGAGCTGGAAAAAGAATGCAAGCACAGAAATGGAATATTGACCTGTGTCTACCTGCCAGTAGACTAACATGTTCTAATTACTTCCTTTTTTTTTTTTTCTTTGTTTTGTTTTGTTCAAAAAAGAGACTGTGGGCAAGTTTCCAAGGCCCATAGGCACTGCAGCCTGTGGCAAGATTTTTACCACTGAGGACCATGCTCTTTTTGCCCATCAATCTCTAAGACTCTTTCTGCTGCTTTCTTCTCAGATTGATCAAAATTACTTTAGACAGAAGAACAGACTGCTGTGCACATAGTTTACAAATATATCTGTAAGATAATCTCCAAGGCCATGTTAGATTGAATAAGTATTTTTTTGTGCCAATATTTTCACTATTACAGACTACTCTAATTTCATCTTTCAGGAAGATTGAAATGGAACACCTGATAAACATCACTATACAAAACCAGTATGTTTCACTATATCCAGCATGAAACCAATGTATAATCACAAATTCAGTTTTCCTTTCTGAAGGGATAAACTCTACACTATTTAAGCTGTGTCTTACACACTGTTTGAGTCACCTAATTTGCTAGGATTTACAAGTGTTAGCTGTTAAAAAAAAAATAGAAAAAAAGATGTCAACATAACTAGTAAATTACAGTCATTAATATGGGAAGTTGTGATCTTACATTTGCCTTTATTATATCCCTCAATCTTCAGACTTTCTTTTAAAAATATAGAGATCAGAAAGGCTGCACAGTTTGTGTACTGAAGGCTTACAAATTATACGTGGTGGCTTCCTAACTAAACTCTCATATTCTGACTGTTCAGAGTTCAAAGGGTGACAATTTAGTCACAGTGAATGAAAAACAATTAATTACCTTGGTCATCCTTTTTTTTCTGTCAATAGCAATGGTGATGGTCTAACCCACAATTTCTCTGAAGGAATAAAGGAATAGTAGCTAGCATTTCTTTTGCTTACTGAGAAGACTAACTAAAATGTCATTAACCCATCTGTTTACATGGGATGAACAAGACACTTTATTATGCTGATAGTGAAATGAACTTTATAACAGGATCAAGTTTCTTCCAAGCAGACTATCATTTTTTTATCAGAATTTTGTTGCAGCATGACTTTCATCCTGATTAGAATTATATAAATCATATTCAACAAATAATGAATTTGGAAATTGTGAAATAATAAACAACTAGCTTAATTTTACACAGACCTATTTGCTCAAGAAATAAAAAAAATAAAAAAAAAAAAGTTGAAGAAATACAAGTCTCTGGGTCTGTCTCAAAAGCTGTAGTGGGAAGAGCTAAACTTTAAAACTTATCCCAAGAGTAACAAAATGGTTTTGTTGGGGATTTTTTTTGTTGTTGGTTTTCTTTTTTTTCTGTATTTTAGTGACTTCTTATCATTCATTGTTGAATACATGTACTTCTGTCTGAATATAATTATTTGTCCACCTGGGTCGGAGCAACCCCAGGCACAGCTACAGGTTGGGCAGAGAAGAGATTCAGAGCAGTCCTGTGAAGAAGGACTTGGGGGTTTTGGTTGATGAGAAAATGAACATGAGCCGGCAGTGTACGCTTGCAGCCCAGAAAGCCAACCGTATCTTGGGCTGCATCAAAAGGAGCATGACCAGCAGGTTGAAGGAGGTGATCCTGCCCCTCTACTCTGCTCTTGTGAGACCTCACTTGGAGTATTGTGTGCAGTTCTGGTGTCCTCAACATAAAAAGGACATGGAACTGTTGGAACAAATCCAGAGGATGCCACAAGGATGATCAGGGGACTGGAGCACCTCCCATATGAAGATAGGCTGAGAAAGTTGGGGCTGTTCAGCGTGGAGAAGAGAAGGTTGCGTGGAGACCTCATAGCAGCCTTCCAGTATCTGAAGGGGGCCTATAGGGATGCTGGGGAGTGCTTCTTCATTAGGGACTGTAGTGAGAGGACAAGGGGAAACCGCTTCAAACTTAAACAGGGGAAGTTTAGACTGGATATGAAGAAGAAATTCTTTACTGTGAGGGTGGTAAGGCAGTGGAATGGGTTACCCAGGGAAGTTGTGAATGCTCCATCGCTGGCGGTGTTCAAGGCTGGATTGGACATAGCCTTGGGTGGCCTGGTTTAGTGGGAGGTGCCCCTGCCCCTGGCAGCGGGGTTGGAACTAGATGATCTTAAGGTCCTTTCCAACCCTAACTATTCTATGATTTTATGAGTCTATGACATCAAAATTATACGTTTGAATGGAATATGCAAACCAGTTTCAAAAACTTAGAAGTTCACAATTGCTCTTCAGTTTATGTAGTCAAATTAGAACAGTCTAAACATATTCCAGTTTTTCTGATTTTTTTTCTCAACATTGATCCTAATGTAATTGCCTGTGAAAGCATACTAATGCTAACTTAACCTACTGAGATATTTTGTATCTATATTTCCATGGGTTACTAGAAATTCATAAAGAAACATGTATTGTGAAGATTATTGATTTTTCATGCTTTGTTTCTTTAGCAAATATAGTTCTAGGGGAAATATAACTTGAAATATGGAGAGAAACTTTTTAGAATGGCATGTAGCAATAGGACAAGGGCAATGACTTTAAGCTGAAAAAAGGTAGAATTAGATTAGGTATTAGGAAGAAATTCTTCACTATGAGGGTGGTGAGGCCCTGGCACAGGCTGCTCAGAGAAGCTGTGGCTGCCCCATCCCTGGCAGTGTTTAAGGCCAGATTGGAAGGGGTTTGGAGCAGCTTGGTCTAATGGAAGGCGTCCCTGCCTGTGGCAGGAATCTGGAGCTTGAAGGCCTCTTCCAACCCAAACCCTTCTATGATTCTAAAATTTTAATAAGTTTGTTTGCAAACTTATTAAAGTTTGACTTGTGTTTTTGTTTGACTTGTTGAAAATACTTGACTTGATTTTACATATGGTAGAATTTCACTCAGCTATTTCAAGGAAATGTTACTGTTTAAAGTCCTATTGGTGTTATCACAAAAATAAGAAACAGGTCACAGAAATCAGGGAAGAAAGGAATCTTCTTTGAATATATTGATGATCTACCAGATTCTGCTTTCTCTTTTTTTTTTTTCTTCATCAAAGTCTCATAGATAAATTACTTTAAAGTATACTAGCTGAAAAAAAAATCAATTTGGTTTTAAAAATTATAAGTAAATAATAAATAATCATTGTTTATCATTGTCTCTGGTTCAAATATCAAACTTGCTGATTTTGTCAGTGCAACAAGGGAAGGTTCTTGAGAAAAAGAGAAAAAACAGAGAAAACATGCAGAATGAAAAGAAATTAAAACTGAAAAATACATACAGTTTTATAGATCCTACTTTTCATCCATCTGTATACCACAAGTTTACATAAGAACAGGAGTCATATTATTTTAAAACAAAGGAAATGGAAATGTGCATGCAATATATGTGACAGAGGGTTCCTTTTGTGAAATAAGCCACTGTTCCTGTTCAACTGACAAATGCATCTTATATGATATTTGTGAGGAATGGGCCACGTATGAAAAGCTTTGGAAAAATACATATACAGAAAAAATAAAAGAGTTGACTTGCATGTGCTAAATCAATCTACATAAAGTGCTGTTGGAGTGTCTCTTGCATACATTATTTTCTGTCAGCTGAAATCCTTCCAAATATTTTGTTTCATGACATTCTACAAAGTTTTCTCTTGCAGCTAGTGAAGACCTGATGAAATTTTAATGCATCATGGAAGATATAATCCATCTGGGAAACCTGGCCTAAAGAGAAAGTTGAGCATACAAAGCATTTGCACAATAAATCTTATGACTCAGGCTTGTGGACTTCTATTGAAAAATATTCTGTATCCTCATGTTTAGAGAGCTGGTTTTTATCGGCAAAATAATTCTATTTTTTCAATGGGAAGCAGATATTTTTCACACAAACAAGAGCTACTCTGCTGAAAACCAGTTTTCTGTCAAAACAATTTTAACTGAAAACTTGGAGCCATCTGTTTTACATCGTCACAGAGAGCAGAATTTGGAGGTAGTTTGGTACAGTGTGCAGGCAAATCTGAGTGAATTTGCCTCTACCAGCTTGTACAGACCATCCAACAAATCTGAAGAGTATGATGCCCTGTAGAACTCAGTCAAACTATTCCAAATAATTCCATACCTTGAATAAATGGACTCCATTATACCCACAGAAAATTATATTTTTTTTTAGTTTCTATCAGTGTTAGAAAAACAAATCAGGGGTCTGTTATTCATCTAGCTACTTGACAGTATTAATGGAAGAGGGGAAATGGGGGTTATGCTATGTACAGTGGGCACATCTGTTCTGATAACTGAATTATGGCCTATGCAGTAAACAAGGTGATCTGAACAAGACATACCATCTGTGTTTCTTACAGATAGCTTCCTTATTATTTTAATGCCCTGTAATGTACATCCCGTTTGTATTCTGCATATGTCTAATAAGTAGGGTTTTTTCTTTTTACAGAATATCTCTTTTGCATATATTATCAACATGGCAATGTTCAGTGAAAATTATATCAGTTATATATATTTGCATAATTCAAGAAAAAATGTATATAAGCCATTTGAAGGATCAAAAGGAAAAAAAATCATTAAAGAATACTTGTTAATTAAACAGAATAAACATTTTTTCTGCATCAAACATTAAATATTTTATTTTTAAGCATAGAATTATAAGCCCGAAAGGACTTTTGATTCTTTCTGATAGCAAGATAAGTTTACTTGAATAAATATTTTTAAATACTTGAATAATTTCCAGTGAGACCAGTTCCACAGACTCCCTTCTAGTTTTTTGTTGTGTATTTGTCAGAAATATTTATCTAACATCAAATAAATTGGCTTTTATGTGGACAAATGTCTATCCTGACCAGATAGTTACTCTATGAAGTCAAAACCTTCCTGAAATCATAAAGAAGGGAATGCCCATGCAGATGATTAACCTGATTTAAAACTATGAGAAATGACCAGACCTTGCAAAAAAGGGGAAAAAAAAAAAAAAAAAAAACAAACCCAACAACAAAACAAAGTAGCTGTGCAAATTCTGGATAATGGGGAGCTGCTAAAGACAAATATACCATAAATTCCAAAAGTTGGGTATCATAGCAACGAAACTGGGACAGTGGGGTAAGAGTGGTCAAGCGGAAGAATCTGGGAGAGGAAAGAAAATAAAAAAGATATGTAAAGCCACACAAATCTTATAATCAAGGCTCCCTACTGAGCAGTCATGCACCTTACAAAGGTTTAGAACAGTGGAAACCCTTTTTCTATTGTTCTAGTATATGACTTTCCTCTGGGGAACCAGAAGCATTAGTATCTTCCCTAGCATTGGTGAAAGAAGCATTTTTAATGACATTATCGTAATTAATGTAACATTAATGTAACATAACATAATGTAACATAACATAAATGGAGCTAAAACTCCATTTCTTCTTTGTCTCCTATTACATTCACTATAATTTAATGTACCTTTCTGGACAAAAAAATAAATTAAAAATTGCATTCTTTGTGTAAAAGCATCTATAAAGTAGAAATCTTCTGCATTAGAGGAGATACTGCAACCCTTTAAAGTCTTTCTCTGATGACTTTTTTTAAGCTAGTTCAAAGTTTCCTCACAGTTTTATTTGTAACCCTCTTACTATTCATGTCTAATTTGTCTGGACATTTTTCAGTGTCACTAAACTCTGGTATTCAAACAAAGTACTGTAACTCCAGGCCTGATAATACTGAATAAGGAAAAAAAAAAAAACCACCATGAAAAAAATGCATATGCTTTCTCCCTTTTAAAGGAGACAATGTTTTGTAAATGTTAAGTATTTGGTAGCCATTGTTGTCAGGGGAGCTAATAAGACTAGCCAGCAGGCAGAACTCAGCCTTTCTGACCTATTTCCTGCTGGACTCTTGCCGTCATATGCTTTTATCTCTGTTGTTGGGTGTGCTCTGTTGTCGGGGTTTAAGCCCATCTGTAATTCAGCCACGCAGCCCTCGCTCACTCCCTCCCTTCCTACCCCACACTCCCAGAGGGATGAGGAGGAGAATTGAAAGAATGTAACTCACATGGGTTGAGATAAGAACAGGCCAGTAACTAAGGGATAACACAAACCACTACTGCTACCACCAATAAAATAATGATAAGGGAAATAACAAGGGAAGAGAATACAACTGCTCACCACCTGCCGACTGATACCCAGCCCAACCGAGCAGTGGTCTAACCCTTCCAGGGAACTCCCCCCAGTTTATATAGTGGGCATGAAGTGCTGTGGTATGGAACACCTCTTTGCTTGGTTTGGGTCAGGTGTCCTGTTTCTGCTTCCTCCCGGCTTCCCCTCCTCCCTGGCAGAGCATGAAACTCAGAAAGTCCTTGGTCAGAGTAAACATTACTGAGTAACAACTAAAAACATTGCTGTTATCAGCACTGTTCTCAGGCCAAAAAGTCAAAACCACAGCACTGTACCAGATACTACGAAGGAGAAAAATTACTGCTACTTGCTGAACCCAGGACCGTATCCTTCCCTTATTCCATACCATTCACGTCATGCTCAGATCCCACATTTCCAATATACCATCACTCTTATCTCATATATATATATACATATATACATCCGCACATACACAAAGAGAGAGAGAGATCATCCCTTAGTGCGTGGACTAATCCCTATAAAGCTGCTGAGTCCATCTGGTCCATGACATCAGGCTCCATCTCCTGTAACAGTCTTTCAGAGCAGGAGAGAGAGTGTGATACACTCAGTCTGCCAGGCCTCCCCATATTTGTACTTCAGCCATCGTCCTCCATACCAAAGAGGCTTTAACTGTTCAGCTTGCTTAGTTGCAGCGTGTTTCACACTCGTGAATAATCTGGACAATAGAGTCCAATGTGAAGTCCACCCCTCCCTCTATCATGAGTCCATCTGTATGCTGCATCTCTGCCCTGATGATCTGAGGTGTCATAAGCCCACCAGTCTCAAAATAATTCACCCTCCCCTTCAGTAGTTTCTGCAGCTTGTCATCGGGGACTCCCTAGCTCTGTCTTCCATCTCTGATGCTTTCAAAACACTGGAGGGGCCCAGTGGACTAGGTACTTGCCCATATTGTCCCACACACCCTGCCACTCATGACTGTCCAGCCTCAGGGAAAATATCTTGGTCCTCCTATATCGTCGTCTAATCCTAGACAAGACACAAACACAACTCTGCTTAATTTTTGAGATCAGACGAAATGGTCATGGGTAAAACACACTCTGTATGCATGCCAACATAGTGATCCCCATCACAATCAGCAGACAGGTCTCAAGGGTACCCAAAGGCTGTTCAAAACCTTCAGAACTCTCAAATGATGCTACTGTACTTATTGCTGGGGTGGTGTAGCTGCTGTGCTTGGAGCTGGAGTATCTGCACTGTCTGCTGCTGTCGGAGTTTGAGTAGCTGCTGTACTTGTCACTAGGGCTGGTGTAGCTGCTGTACTTGTCACGAGGGTGGGGGGGAATATCTCCCTCATAGGCTGACCACCCAAGGAGGGGAAAAATGATGTGTAATTGCTCAGCACTTCTATCATATAACTCCCAAATTATAGAGGTGGTGACTACACTGGGAACGCAAGCCAGATCAGTTTCATTATTAATGATTCTATTGTATTACAAGTCATTACCCTAAAGTACAGTGAAACAAGAACATTAGCCCATGGTCCCAATCCAATCAGCACTAACACGACAGATACTGGCTGTAAGTAAGGTACAACATGCTGAAACTGTGAGATCAAGAGCAACAACTTTGAGAGCCAATAAATCAGCATTGTGACAAGTGACTATTAATCTGAAATAATAAATGCTTATCACAGATATGATTAGACATACTCCAGTCAGATCTGTCATTATCTCAACCATTCGTGCCCGCTGGGCGCCAAAAAGTAACTGTCATGGTTTAAGCCCCCCTGTAACTCAGAACCACCCAGCCGGTATCTCACTCCCCCCCCCCTTCCTCCCTGCTCCCAGAGGGATGGGGAGGAGAATTGAAAGAATGTAACTCCCATGGGCTGAGATAAGGACAGTCCAATAACTGAGGTATAGCACAAAACCACTGCTGCTACCACCAATAATAATAATGATAAGGGAAATAACAAAGGGAAGAGAATACAACTGCTCACCACCCACCGACTGATACCCAACCTGACCCCAGCAGTGATCTAACACTTCCAGTTAACTGCCGCCAGTTTATATGGTGGGCATAATGTGCTGTGGTATGAAATACCTCTTTGGTTAGTTTGGATCAGGTATCCTGTTTCTGTTTCCTCCTAGCTTCCCCTTCCTCCCTTGCAGAACGTAAGACTCAGAAAGTCCTTGGTCAGTGTAAACATCACTTAGCAACAATTAAAAATCTCCGTGTTATCAGCGTTGTTCCCAGGCCAAAAGTTAAAACCACAGCACTGCACCAGCTACTAAGAAGGAGAAAAATAACTGTGACTGCTGAACCCAGGACACCTGTCAATAATGCCATTCTGAGAGATGCATGTTAATGAAAAATGCTTGTTCTGCAACACCACCACTGTTTTCTACTATGACTCCTACTCCCAGCTCTTAAACGAACTACTTTAGTGCTTTTGCTACCTAGCTGTTTTACTTTTTTTTGGTGAATTTGATTACTCTCCTGGGGTGTGTTTTGCACTTGTCTTAAAGTCTCTTCTTTTCTTTTGATCTCTGTTCTCTTCTTGAGCTGAAATCAAAGCACGTATTGATGAAACCCTGTGAAAAGTCCTTCATTTGTGCACAACTTTTGAAAATTACTCATAGACTGTATTTTTAATGAATTCCATAATTTCACCTAGAACTTTCCCTTGTCTGTATAGCGAAAATGAAAAATGTGTTGGATGTCATGCTAATTCAAGATATATCAGACCTGCATGTTCCTGTTCAGACATAAAAGAAATTATGGTGTTTATTGGAGCACTTCATGGTACATTGAAAGAGACATTTCTTTTCCTGAAAATATGCACAACCACTGTAAAAAAATGTTTTATATCTTCTGAGCATTTTGAAACCATAATGATCTGTGAGGAGGGACTCTTCTGATGTTGCAACAGTCACAGTTGCCAGCAGCAGAAGGCATATGAGATTACTATCACTTTTTCTATAATTTCCATCCTTTCCTCAATAAATTAATTAGCTAGTTTTGAGTATTTGTGTTTTTCTTACTGACATACTGAAAGAACTGTCACCTCAGTGGAAAACAGTCTCTCAGAGACTTCTGAAAGAATGTTCATTCTGCACAGCATGCTTTCCTTGAGTAAATTGGAGTAAAAAGCCCACAGTAGGCTTTCTTAAAATCCTATTACTAGTTTGAATTTAGTTAAAATCTGAAATATTTCCCATACTAGCAATAAGGATAGCACAAATACAGTGCAAGTTTCAAGACCTTTATTTAACAACTGATTGTTTGTGCTTATTTCATGCTGCTGAAAGCAGTGTTTGTTTTCACTTCATGATTTCCAGTTCATTGTGGTCAAAGAATGCTTGTGTTCCTAGGAATCTGTGATAGCATTGCCACAAAGCAATGGTGCTGTTGCAACTTGTGAGATATTCATAGAAGCAGAGAATAAGAGACTTAGTGAGATTTTTGTCTTATGGCTTGCAACATGGAAAACCATGCTTTATTTATCTTCTAAATTGTGACAAAATGTCTTACACAACTGAGCCTCATATACTGATGCCTTAACTACAGCTAGCTGTTGGTATGCCAAGACACAATTATGACATTCCAATGTCATTAGTTTAAAATGGTCAGAAGATACACACCTTGACTTTTCTCACTCAAAAGTGAGCTTCCACCAATGCATTTTAAGACATTACAAATGGGGGAAAATACAACATTGTAGCTCAATTCAGCTCAAAATTCTGTGTGTTAATAGATTTAAGAGCAGTCTGCAACAAGGGTCTTAACAGTTCTTCAACAAATATGGAATTTGAACTAAGGAACGTCAACAAACTGAAGGACTAAGTATGAATTTATCAGAAAACATTACTTTGCCTGAAAAAGACATTAATACACATACAAGCATAAACTGAGGGAGAGAAGATCTGCATAGTACCTGACCTTGTGCAATAAATAAGTAACGAGTTGTGGAAGAGGAGTGAATGTTTAGCTTTCAAGGTGTGTGTGGCAGCGTTTCTTGCTGAGAACGGTCACATGAGCAATCCAGCCCTTGGCTTAGCCCCACCCGTCTAGTGAGCTGAGGCTGTCAGAGGCTGCTGGAGGGGTTACTATAGGACACCTTTCAGGAAGCCCGCCAGAAGTTGCAGAAGGGGACGCCCACTTGCTGACATGAAGAGAAGCTCCAGGCGCTGCCACCAATCACAAGCCGTTGCTAGGATCTGACTGGGAGGCAGAGCCAATCAACTGTTGCGGAATGTTCTGGTGTTCTGTAACTTTTCTATAAAAGAGGTGCTTGCACACAATAAATTGTTCAGCGTTTGATCACATTGATCGGTGTCACGTTGCTCCTGATCTCCCGCAAATGGCGCCCGAACAGGGACCCTCAGATCTGCCTCCTGAGAGCTGCTTCGGTGGTGAAGATCAGCGCAGACCTGACGGGTGGAAGGCCGGCCGAAATATAGCCAGCGAGCGAGGGGCCGCTGAGGTAGAAAAAGGGACACGTCCCCCGAAGAGACGTCTTCGGAAAAGATCCACTTGAAACAGGCAAGTGGCGGTCGGGGAGGAATGGGGGCTACACTAACAAAGGAAGAGGTAGCTGTCCTGCATATCCTCCAACACATCCTCTCAAGGAGAGGGATTAAATATGAAGAAGATGTACTTAAAGGGCTACTCCAGTGGAATAAAGAAAAGGGGCTGTTTAGCGGGGTTGGAACGACATTTGAAATATCTACATGGGAGGTGATAGGCGTGCAGTTTTGGGACACTATAACTGATGGGGGGAAGGCAGCGCGTGGGGCCCAAAAATATGGAAGCTTATCTGAGAGACTTTAGAGAGCTGCAGCTGCTTCGGCGGCTAAAGCCTTGTCTCCGGTAATGCCATTCGTGCCTCCGCCTGAGCCTCCAGCCCTACCTGCCTCCCAATTACCCGCAAAGCCCCCGATGAAGGGTTCGAAGAACCCCGATCGGAATCCCTTCGATCATTATACCGGGGGAGAACTCACCCGAAGATTGCAAAGACCGTTAAGATGGGTTTCCAATATATGCCCAGTAAGGAGAGATCAAAATCTGATGTTGTTACTGATCCTGACGATACTGAACCTCACACTAACACCCTAATTAACATGAAAGCCGAGTCGAAGGTTGCTGCAGCGGCTGTTCAAGCTATAGTCACCGCAGCACCTGTCCCTCCTCCTGCTCCAAAGATGAATAGGATTGAAACCTTTTTTGGCCTGGGCAATTTACGGCCCATAAAAGGGATGAAAGGTCAGCAATTAAGATCTGTTAGAGAGATGCTTGCGTCTCCTTCTGAGACAAGTACGCAAAAGAGCCTACTCTCAGATCACCTGAAACCTGTGGGGGGAAAAGTTTTAATTGCACTTGATGGCCCTGAAACTCCAGACAACATTTGTGAGAGGCCTGTGCACGTTCATCAAACTACTGTTGCTGCTTCTGAGTTTCTGACTCCTGATAATTCTGATGCTGACCTGGATAGTCCTTTTGACCCAGTACCTGTTGATCCGGAAAAGAAGCCTGATTTATATCCCCCAGATCCCCATGATAAATTGCCAGCTGTAAAGGGAAAAGTAAGATGGGTGGGGGATGCAGATGTATTGTGTGCATATAGTCTCTCTGTGATATTCATGCACTAAAAGTTGGCAAATATAAGTATGTTCATTTTTCTATCGACCCTTGCAGACCTTTATAGATATTGCTGGCCACTTCTTCCGATGTAGGCTGGCCACCTGCATTGGAATGAGTGTGCATTTTGGTCAGTTTAGAAGCCCAAGCCTCACACAATGTGAGGGAGGCAGAGCCTCTGCGGGGACGCCCGTTGAGATTGAGCCTGCCACCTTACATTGCAATGACGCTGTTTGGAGCTGGTTTCTTGATTGTCTTCACAGGGTCATTGCACCACATTTTGTCTACATTTTGTGTTTTAAATTTTGTATTTGTGTGAAGTCTGTTTATGGGATCCCATGTGTATGCATGTGTGCGTATGTGTGTTGAGGGCAGACACTGTTCTGTGTATTTTTTTTTTTTTGTTATTGGATTCATGTAAAAGTTTTAAATGAGTAACAGATTAACATTTCGGACAAGAAAGGGTTAATACAGAGCTGCTGTTGAGGAGGCAGGTATTTATGGCTACTGCCAAGCAGATGGGCATTTGTAACCGCCCAAAGCAGGGGGAGCAACATAAAAATTTATGTGCTAGAGTAAAAACACCTCTCGATCTACTGAAATATCAGAGCAGTTTGTAGAGACACCACAGATAAGGCTTAAAGAGGCCTGCAGCACACTGGGCACAGAGGAGGAGTCCTGCTTAGTGTGTTTTAAGTAACCTGGGGGTGAATCCAAGACTTGGAAGAACCAATTGGTTGAAATAAGAACTGCTAACTGAAAAAGTGAGAGGGGTAGTGCAGCCACAAGCTTTACCAGCTGCCACCCAAGCAGCATCAGGGTGGCAGAGAAAGAAAAAAGAAATGGGCAATGACACAGCAAACTCCTTGCAGTTTACTTCTGCAGCTGCTTCACATTCTTGTTTCATCAGAATGCCTTTGCTTTAAGGAAACACTTTAACTTGTCTTACTTCTCAAGAACTGATAACCCTGGGGTAGGGGTATATTCTACCCACAGGTCCATGGCAGCTGCCTGCAAAGCCTCTCAAGGCTCACCATGAGCTGCATAGATGAGTGGAAAAACCCAATGCCTCAGCTACAGGAGCTGACCGTGAATATCCTGAGCAGAAGGAGATAGAGGAAGAGAGAAACAAATGACTGCAAAACATCACTTGGGAGCAACTGAAAAGTAACAGCCTGAATATGTGTCCTTGTAAGGTAGCTCTTATTAGAAGCTGTGATTTTGTGTATAACACCACCTGTACTTACTAGCCAGTTGCTAATAAGAAGCTACACCTTGTATTGTATGGATTTGTCAATTGTAAAACACATGTTGGAGCATGCAAATTTGCAGCAGCTGCTAGAAAATGCTAAGGCAAAAGTGAGAAAGAGTTTAATACAATGATAGCGTTATAGAGCAGACAATGGAACAAATTAAGAGGGTGAGAGAACTCCATTGATAAGAAATTTCTTTGGCTGGTCACTCACTGCCACGAGCATCTTCAACATGCTGCTGCACCCTGTAGTATACATATTGCTAATGTACATACTGCTAATGTAAATCTGTATGTGCTTTGCCATAGTAGCAATTTGTTACTGGATGAAGCAGGTGAAGCTCTGCATTGACAACGAGGTGCCAGAACTGAGGTTGACCAAATGCCTCCTACCACAGTCAAGGGCAAGACTGGGTTGGCCTCTGTGTTTGCGACCAAGAAGAACTTTTAGCTCCGCTGTTGGTTGCAACCCAGCAGGCGTTGAATGGTGGGGACACATGCCATGCCAGACCTTGATGTGAGAGATGGCCTCCCCTCTTATCAGAGAGCTATATAAGAGAGAAAGGCAGGCCAAGAAGCCTGTAGTTGGCATATTTTGCAGGTGTGATCTAGTCTAAACCCACTATTATTCTGACCTGCTACATGGTGTGTAAGAATCATTGATATGCCACATGTTACAAAGGTTCAAGTGACTTCAGATAGAGTGAACATGGCAAATTGTAAAAAATATGCTACTAAAGCAAAAAGGGGGAATGATAGGGGAGACCCAAAGTACACAAATCAACAAAGCATTCTGGTCTTAATAACAAGAACAGCACACCTTCGGGAAGTTGAGGGGCTGAATTGGTTGAACAAAGTGTTTTCTGGCTTGAGCATTACAGGATGGCTTTACTTAATCATTTTGTCAGTCTTTTTAGGTATTCTAATCTGTGTGCCTTGTTTGCTACAATAGCTAATGGAGAATATAGAAACTTTGGCAAAGGTAGATCATAAATCTATAAAAACTGTCTTTTGATGTGGGTAAAGGGATAGAAATAGTTAATGAAATGGATTCAGGCGTTATCGCCCTGGTCTGGCTTCAGCCCTGGGAACAGCAAAGAAAACAACAGGTGTTAATGCCCTGGGCAGGCCTAAGCCTTGAGAACTGTAAAGACAACAATGAAGGGTGAAGATTGGTTAGCAAAACAAAGCAGAGAGTTTGCAAGATAAAGCAGGATGTGCATCTCAAAGACAGACCAAACAATGTGAATATTTGTAACCTTTACTTTTGCTAAATCAGGGTGATAAGGGACGCTACAGTGGAAGGCAGCTTTGTCCCCCAGGCGTATCCAGTCTCAGTCACCGCTCAAGCAGATGTTATGTAAACAATACGCTACAACAACACCAGGCACTAGCCTAGAGAGGCTGAAGAATGAGTATATCTACAAAAATCAGAATTTATGGCTGGGGAAAGCGTTGCCTCTACCTGTTTGTTCTCCTCCTGCTTATCATCCTAGTTGTGAATTTTTCTTTGACAATCTGGCTGTGTGTAATAGTTTTTTTTTTAATTCCTTCCTAACTGTAATTTGTACTTTAGTTGAAAGTATGTAAGAAATACCTGTATTTGAACATACTTTCTTTAATTTCTGCATTGATGATAATCTTTAAAATACTGAAGTTGTTGACAGCTTATAGTGAGGTAAATCCTAACCATTCTAAGAGAATATATTTTATTGTTCTCTCAAAGTATCTATTTAGTTTATGGTTTGCTGTAATTTCATCTCATACTGAATTCTTAGTGTTTTACAGATGCTGGCAAGTGTTCTAAATTAGCTGCTTGTGCCTGGCAAAACCACCAATGGTGGGAGAAACACGTGATGACTGGTACTGTTAACGATTCGTTGCAAACGTTAGAGTTGCGAGCAGTTATTTGGGCCTCTCAAAAATGGAATGATACTCCCCTCAATATTGTTTCCGATTCATTGTATGTTGTGGGAGTTGTGCACAGGATTGAAGGATCGTTTTTAAAAGAGGTTAAAAATAATTGGTTGTATCAGTTGTTACTACTGTTGTTACGTCTGTTACAGAATCGTGAGTTTCCTTATTTTATTACCCATCTGAGAAGCCATCAGTCAATCCTTTGCAGTGTTAGGGGTTCCACGAAGTATCAAAACAGATAACGGTCCTGCTTACACATCGTGACGATTTGTACAGCTCTGTACAACCTGAGGAATTAAACATACTACAGGCATTGCTCATTCCCCTACGGGACAAGCCATAGTGGAATGGGCACATCAAACCCTAAAGTCTCTTCTTTTAAAATAAAAAGGGGGAGAGGTGCTCCCACCCGCAGAGAGACTGGCCAAAGCATTGTATGTAATGAATTATTTGCGATTAGCAGGGAACAGCTACGAACCACCTAGTGTTATCCATGGGCTAGCTATGCAATCAGGAGTAGCAGATAATAAAACAGAAAAAATTTTAGTTCAGTATAAGGATTTAAATGCAGGACAATGGAAGGGTCCGGCAGAGGTTAAATTAACCGGCAGAGGATATACGTGCTTGCTTACAGATAACGGGATTCGTTGGGTGCCTGCCCGTTGGATCCGTCCATGGAAGACGCCACCTACTGTGGATGCTGTGATGGATCAGGGTGAATCTGATTAAGCTTGTTGAGTCAGAATAGCTTGAGACATGCCTTGCTGCAGAATCATGCAGCCATTGATTTGTTGCTATTGGCACAGGGTCATGGCTGTACAGATTTTGAAGGGATGTGCTGTATGAATTTATCAGACCACAGTGAAAGCATTCATAAACAATTACAATATTTAAGGGAACACACTCAAAAAATTCAACAGAGTGTTAGTCCTTTCGATACGTGGTTACAAAAGGTGTTTGGAAACTGGGGGTTGAACTCATGGCTTCAAAGATGGATTATCATAAGTTGCAAAATTGTAGTTGTTGTGATTATTGTGTTGATTATATGTGGGGTTATATTTAATTGTGTTAAAAAATCGTTAGTTAAAGTTATCCAACACGTCTGGATCGCTCAAAAACAGAAAGAGGGAATTGTGGCAGCGTTTCTTGCTGAGAACGGTCACGTGAGCAATCCAGCCCTTGGCTTAGCCCCACCCGTCTAGTGAGCTGAGGCTGTCAGAGGCTGCTGGAGGGGTTACTATAGGACACCTTTCAGGAAGCCCGCCAGAAGTTGCAGAAGGGGACGCCCACTTGCTGACATGAAGAGAAGCTCCAGGCGCTGCCACCAATCACAAGCCGTTGCTAGGATCTGACTGGGAGGCAGAGCCAATCAACTGTTGCGGAATGTTCTGGTGTTCTGTAACTTTTCTATAAAAGAGGTGCTTGCACACAATAAATTGTTCAGCGTTTGATCACATTGATCGGTGTCACGTTGTTCCTGATCTCCCGCAGGTGTGTCCTGTAGTGTCAGTGAAGACCACAAAATTAACACAGGTGCTATCTTTTGGTGTTATTAGTTTGGCATAATCTATTGTTGAATTTGAAAATATTAGAGGAATGTAAATCTTCACATTAATGAAATAAATATCTCCCTAAATTTTAGATGTAGGTGGCTTTTCTGGGTGTTTAACAGGCTCGTTATTCACAAATATACTAGGAGAAAGCCTCAATGAACTGTCTCTTTCTCCATCATATTTGCTAAGGAGGCTGCACACAGAACTGGGAAACTGATGAACCAGTGTCCACATGTCTGCTGTTGATGAGAACACTTGCAAAATTTATCTGTGATTGATTTTCCTCATTTTCAATTTCCATGGCCCATTCTAGCTCAGGCTGGTATTGTGACCTTTCCAGAACTCTCCGTTGGCCCATCATTAACACTGTCATGCTCCAGTTGCCTCTGTTCCCCAGACTTGTTTTCTCAGTGCTTCATCTCTTATCAATGAGTTCTAGGTTTTTCCATTTTATTTCCTTTTTTTTTTTTTTTTCCATTTGCATGACTGTCTGCAAACTGGGACATTGTGTGCAAAGATTCAGCATCTTACAAAAGAAAATGACAATTATGAGAGAGGAGTATTATCTGAAGATAGCTGCAGAAATGAAGTACATGCAGCGAACTCCCTCAAAAGGGAGATCAGAAGATGCCAAAGAGAATGCGAGACAAAAAATGTTGGTAAATCAGTCACCAGAAAGGACCTGCAAGATATTAAGTGCTCCAATGATGAAATGCTGTTCGAAAACTGGGGACTCTTCATCAGAGGCTGTAGTGATAGGACAAGAAGTAATGGGTTTAAACTTAAACAGGGGAAGTTCAGGTTAGATATAAGGAAGAAGTTCTTTACTGTGAGGGTGGTGAGACACTGGAACAGGATGCCCAAAGAAGTGGTAGCTGCTCCATCCCTGGCAGCGTTCAAGACCAGGATGGACAGAGCCTTGGGTGACATGGTTTAATGTGAGATGTTCCTGCCCATGGCAGGGGGGTTGGAACTAGATGATCTTAAGGTCCTTTCCAACCCTAACCATTCTATGATTCTGCGATTGAAAACACATTTAATCTTTAGGCTAGGCAGTTACTGAGAATATCTATATAAAATAAGCATTTTAAGTTGGCTAGGTTTTTGACATACCATTTAGGATATCCTGAAAATAAAAGAATAAAAAATGCTCTTTCTCTTCCCTTATATTCCCATTCTTCTAGAGTGTTTAGAATATCTGACAAAACAATAGACATAGAACTAAGACTGTCCCCCTTACTTATACAGAGAACTAGCTGGCATTTTTTGACATGTACATATGAGAGGAAACATGTAATGTAGCTGTAACAGGCCATCAACAAAACAATGACACCAAATACTCACAAAATCTTTAGCTTTGCTTCAGTTTTACAGTGCCCTTTAATCCCATTGTATCTGCCTTTAAATCAGACTTTCAGAAGACCCCATAAGATAGCCTCATCTTGAATCACTCTGAAAAACACTTTGGCTGTCCTATTCTTATAATAGAACCATGGAATGGTTTGGTTTGAAAAGTACCTTAAAGAACATTTAGTTTCAACCCCCCTGCCACGGCCAGGGAAACCTTCCACTAGACCAAGTTGCTCAAAGCCCCTTCCATCCTGGTTTTGATCATTTCTAGGGATAGGTCAGCCATAACTTCTCTGGAAAATCTATTCCACCCTCATAGTAAAGAATTTCTTCCTAATAGCTAATCTAAATCTACGCTCTTCCAGCTTAAAATCTTTTCCTCTCTCCTTACCACTACATGCCCTTGTAAAACGTCCCTCTCTAGATTTCCTGTGACCCCCCTTTTGGGACTGGATTACTGCTATAAAGTCTGCCTGAAGCCTTTTCATGTCCAGTCTAAACAATCCTCCTTATGACCCTCTTCTGGACTTGTTCCAACAGGTCCAAGTCCCTCCTGTGTTGGGGGCCCCAGAACTGGACGCACAACAGCAGGTGGGGTCTCACGAAAGCAGAGTAGAGAAGAGGGTGAGAATCACCTCCCTCGAGCTGCTGAACACGGTTTTTGGTGCAGCCCAGCATACAGATGGCTTACTGGTTCTTCAGTAAGTGCACAGTTCCAGTTTATGTTGAGCTTCTCGTCACTCAACACTGCCAAGTTTTCATACTGAAATGAAGGACAGAGAGATGCTATAAAATTGCAAATAAATTAAAATACCTTAACACTTCAAACTATTCCAAAATAAAGTAAAATAATTTTGCATCATCCCTGGGTTTCTCTTACGCATTAGCCACTTTCTTGGGCAAGTTAGTTATAAGGTACTTATAACTAAAGCAAAGTATGTACTCTAATTTTCAGCTGCATTGAATTAATTGATTTTACAGAACTTCACATAGTCTGACAAACTTAATTTCTTCCACACTGCTTTGCTTATACATAAATCATTTCGTTTTAGAGCCATTAACAAAGAGTCAAGAAATGCCCATTTTTATTAAGTAGATGAATTTAAATTCAGTTTCATGAAAAACAGTGGAGTAAGACTATCTTTGTTAATTGGGTTATGTCAATTCAATCTTCTATTTAAGCCATGGTACTTGTTGTTATAAATGTTTTAGAATGGTACAATTTTGCTAGTGCAAAGTACAGAAGTCAAGAGGATGACTTTAGCATTAAGACTGAAGAATGATTAGAACAACTCAAAAAATAGAACACAAATCTTCTAAGAAAAATGGTTCTTTAATATGTAGAAAAAGTAGTGTGTTCACTTTCAAAACTTGGATTAAAAGCTGTTGCGGATTAACCCCAGCTGGTAACTCAGAACCATGAATCTGTTCACTCACACCCCCCCACACCCCCACACCTTTCTCCCCCCACTCCCAAAGGGAAGGGAAGGAGAACCAAAAGAATGTAACTCCCAGAGGTTGAAACAAGAACAGTCCAGTAACTAAAGTATAACACAAACCACTACTGCTACCACCAGTAATAATAATGATAAGTGAAATAACGAGGGAAGAGAATACAACTACTCACCACCTGCCAACTTATACCCAGCCAGACCTGGGAAGCAATCTAGCCCTTACAGGTAAGGGTAGCTGCTCCCAGTTCATATATTGGGCATGACGTGCTGTTGTATGGAATACCCCTTCAGCTAGTTTGGGTCAGGTGTCCTGTCTCTTCTTCTTCCCTGCTTCTCCTCCTCCCTGGCAGAACATGAGACTCAGAAAGTCCTTGGTCAGTGTAAACATTACTTAGCAACAATTAAAAACCTCTGTGTTATCAGCGCTGTTCCCAGGCTGAAAGTCAAAACCACAGCACTGCACCCGCTACTAAGAAGGAGAAAAATGACTGCTACTGCTGAACCCAGGACAAAAGCTAATTAAGCCTGGTACAAGACTTGAAAAAATAGGTCTGATTGACTTCAGTAGGTTTCAGATCAGATTTCAGGATTTTAATAACGTTTGGTTTCAGTGGTCCTATATCATATTCTAAACATTTTCATGACAAAATCCCATCTGCAGATAGCATTAGTCTGGACAGCATCTTGAAACTGGATTAAAATAATAGCAAACAGTCCAGCATTACAGTGTACTGGGTCAATCCTTGAAGAACAACCTACTAAACAGTAACATGACTCCATACGCCTTCATTTTTATGGAACGTAAATTCACATGCACAATTTTTGAGGGAAAATAAAGATGTTGATAAGTAAGGCACAGGTTCACCTTGTGATAGTGTGATAGAAACGATAAATTCTAGAAAATGAGCACTTAATCAAATGTGTTTCTCTAAGTTCTATGACTGTTATTGCATAGAAGTGCGTTTCATATGCCATAGATCACAGGCAGTTCAGACACCTTGTCAGAGACAGAATGCATGGTTTAAATGTCTATTAATGGTTCTTCACCTGCCCATATGATGGTGCTTTTCATTTGTACAGGTGTGTTAAATACCAAGTTAGAGTGGAAAAAAAAAGAAACAAATAAACAAAAAATAAAACCAGCCCAGCGTTTTGAAAATAAGCACAATAAGTGCATTACTTTGCTTTTCAATTTGATTTTTTTAATTGAAATATATTGTCTCCAATTGTAGATAATAATTTTCCTTCCCTGAACCAGATGAAGCTTTAAACTTAGAGGTGGAAGAGTTAGGAAAGCAAGAATCCAGAGCAATACTTATAGCTAACGTGCTAAACAACTTCAAATTAATCTCTAACTGTGGCCTCCTTCCTCTCAGTGATGTGAAATTTCAGAGTTAACTTCTCAAGCATGACTTCTAAGATCTGGATTCACTTCATTTCAGCTGAGAGATTTTGAAGCTTTATCTGTGGCACTGTTGTAGCCTAAGACTGAAAACAACTAAGGAATATAGTGTATTTGCTAAAGATTAACCACTATAAAAAAGGGAACATTATTTGGGACCAAAAAAAAAAAAAAAAAAAGAGAAATGTAAGGTAGGTCTACATTTCTGTACTGTATATTGCTCATATTTTGTTTCAAATAAAGAACATCTTTCTAACTACTGGAATAAGGGATAATATCACAAAAGCCAAGTTCCTCTACTTCTAGCATCACTGGTTCTGATTATCTTTAATATTTTGTCAGTACAGAGCTTCATTATGATTCAAGTCAAGATGTGTTAAGGACGTCATGTTACAGTCACATACAACAATCTAAGTCACATATGAAATGACTTTTAAGTCAGATATGTTCCAGTGTTAGAGTTCTGCATATACACAATACAGAAATACTTCGGAGCTTCACTAGTTAGCGTAATGAGATAGTAGTTTTTTCAAGTAATTGTATTCTCTTTACTTTGTGTTTCTACATAGTTTACCTAACTAGTGCCCTGAAGTAGTCCTTTTAATGCACTCTCATTTCTGTTGACTTAGACCCATATACAAAAAGTGATAGCAGAATTTCCCGTAAACTGAGTCGAGATATTAAAAATGTACGCCCATATATCATTTTGCTGAAGCAAAGCCTGATCAGGTTTGAATCTTTGAAAAATGACTGTGCTAATTTAGTCATGATATTTAAAAACAATGTTCCTGAAAAGTTTTTTTTTTATTTATATTGAAAAAAATCAAATTAATGTCTATTCATTACCATAAGTTAATTTCCTACATAATATCAGTAATTTTTGTATTTTTCAAATTTCTTTCTCCTGTGCATGTAATAATCATACCTGGCTATTACATTCTATTGTAACAAGTGGCCTATGAAGCATTTAATTTTAAGGAATATAATTTTCTTAACACTGACAGAGTAAGTCATATTTTTATTATGTTTTTCAACTGTCATGATTTGTAAACCTGTCAGAGAACTTCAGTGAATACATTTTCAGTATTTGCAACTCAGTCCTGTGACTAATATGATGATTTCATTAATATACATAAAGGAAATCATAAAGAAAAAAAAATTATTTCATTATACTAAATAATCCCAGGGGACATAATGAGGTCATAACTGTCTGAATTCTTGTACTTTAACACTGGAAAGAATAGAAAAATACTGATCTGTATTAATTTTAATTTTAATCACCTTAAAAGCTGAACAAATTTTAACAGCATTCACATTTAGCGATCAATGCTGAAGATTTATGGATTTTTTTTTTTTTTTTGTCTAGACAAGATATGTAATCCTGAAGAGTGAAAATTGTCATGTAAAATGATGTGCCTTTTTCAATAAATGTGCTTGATTAAGCTGTTTAATTTTAAAACTAAAAATGTTTTGATTGGACTTTTGTTTTTGGGCTGTTCCCTTCCACCTTACATTTTGAATTGTTTATAGGAGAGGGAAAGTAAAACCCCTGCAATATTTATGTAATCAGAAAACTGTTTACTTATAGTAAAGCAGATCATACATAGACTCAAGCATTTCTTCTTCCTTATTTAGAGAGTCAAACTATTGTTGATGCTAATACGTTCAACCAGTTAAAACCAGACTCATCCCATTAAAGGTACTTTTATACATCAGTGTCCAAATAACTCTCCATTTTGCAATTCTTAGGAATTACCACCAATCTTTAGCATACACTTCTGCACGTTCACTTTCTTATTAAGGATTTTAGCTAAGCTTTCTTGTTTAACACTGTAATTAGTATTAGAATTACTTTATGCATTCTTAGGAATTGTGGGAGTGTTAAGTGTTGATATGAAGAATACTTGGAAGGTAACGCTTAATATTATTGATAACTTTTATGACATTCAGTACAGCTCAGGTAGGCATTCCTTCACACACTGTTGTGTGGTCAGGTGTGCTTTTGTGTTTCAGGCAACGTCATATTTTTACAATGCTCAATTTCAAGTGGAATTAGTCAAATTACTTCTGAAACTGATACAGCTTTTTCTCTCTTTAATATTCTAATATTGATGCTGCATACTCTCAGGCCTTCATTGGAATATATATATATATTTTATCTGTTATTTTTGCATGCTTTTCTTTGCCATTTCCTTGTTATTAAATTGCTGCTTCCCTCTTATCATCAGTTATAGTGTTCTGAGAGGGCTAAAATGAAATCATAAGCCTAGCACATCAAATTCTTCTTTGCTAGTCTTGCTCGAGACAAATTGATTAGCAATTTCTATCTTTGTTACAGTCAGAGGATTCTGAAATTCTATTGTAGAGTTAGCTTTCAAGAAATTAAATCTTTTAATCTAGATGTTACTTTTATGTTTATATCTCAAAGTTTTCTAACTTTAGTGATTTGAATTTAAGAGCCTAAATGCAGTTCAAACTTTTAAAACAAACTTTTGCGTCAATATGTCTGTCATCTTATTCTAATAAGGAAAATTGTAAATTCTTATAACAAGCATAGCAAAAAGCAGAACTTTTAAGCAGTTCCTTTTCACAGAAAAAGCAAAACATGAAAGAAGAAAATAAGAGATTTTATGATTATATAACACTTCATTATTTCAGAGCATCTATTAATTTACATACATTTTAATGTTTCTTAGGAAAAAAGACTGAGAAAATGTATTATTACATGACAAATTTTTAAAGGTGAAGAACCATATTACTTTAGGTAGACACAAAATGATGACAGGTACAGAAATACGCTTGTTGCATGTTACAGTCTGCTAAGTTCTTGGTTCACATTAGTGTATTCTAAAGAACCTCAGAAACAAATTGCATTCAAGGGCAGTAATTGGCCCATGTGGGAGTGAGAATGAAAACAAAGAGAATAAGACAGCCTACATGTAGGTTGTACATAGCCATCTAGGCATCTTGAAAAAGAGAGAAAAGCTAAGGCATAACTATTAAGTAAAATCACATTGTTTTTGCAACAGAATGAGGGATATAAAGACAGCTAGACTTAAAACTGAATCATTAATTTGGATCTTCTTCAAATACCAGGATAATAATTAACCACTGGTAGTAAAAAATCTGACCCCAGTGCAAAAATGCAGGATAAAAGGATAATGGGATTGTGAAGTTGCTTCACCTTTTTGCAGATTTTAAAGTTAGATGTAGTAGCAGATAAAATCATACTTGCAAAACTAACTTTTTTTAAGACACTTGGGACATAATATGACATTCCTATCTGTGAGATGAAGAGAAAAAAAAAAAAGAAGAAGGAATGTTCCTCTGGTTTTAATTAGTTTATCACTACACACATTAATGTATTTAAATCAACACGGCATAAAGGTATTCTCCAGAAGTCGCTAACTCATTGAAACTGTAGTGATCTTAGTGAGATCTGCATAAGAAAGGTCACTTTCTCCAACACTTGTGAACATGACTGGTTAGACAAAAGTGAAAGGGTGGAAAGAATAGGCAGTGCTTTCCCATCATATTTAGTTCCACTATAGTTGCTATCAGCTGCATCTTCTGAACTTTCCCCTGCCAAATGGAATCAGGCAGGCTTTTGAATTCTGAATAATTTCCAACTTGATGATGAGAGCAATGCCAGTACAAACTGCCAGCTATGCAAATGCAGAATTAGTTTGGACTGTTACTGCAGAAGCATGGAGACATTAGGCTTAGTGAAACAAACAAAATTCAATCACAAAAGACGCATTGCTCAGGAGATCACTGTGGAAGGAAAGCAAATAGATCAAGGAGGTACTAGAGAGCTACTCTTGAATTCACCAACGCTATCTATGTGTATGTCAGGTCAAGATTCACTGGAAATTTGTAGGGCAGGCAAAGCAACCCAAACCCATGAAATCAGAGGTCACTGACATCTTTTCTCTCCCATTCATGGAGGACCCCCAAGGGATCTGAGAGTCCACGGCAAATTCCGTCTGGAAGACAAAAGGCTGTGTGGAAAGGTAGATATATTTGGTGATAGAAAAATGTTCTCTGACATTCAGTATCACATAACCTACTCAGAGCAACCAGAGAACTGTTCTCTGATACAAACTTCTTAATGAAACAGAGCACATTCTTGTACTCAGAAGACTGGAGGTCTGTGAACTAGCCTGTGTTGTCTCTGTCTCCTTTTGAAAGGCGCTACCTTTCAAAAGTTCTACCTCTGCTGATTAAAAACAGTGGAATATATCCAGGGCAAATATAGGTAGTACTCATAGTACCAACTGCTGAACAAGAGTATTTGACCAGCATTATGCAAATTTCCTGCCACTTTTTTCCTCCACCCACTACTAAGCATATATTCAGCAAGGGGAGTATTGTCATCTCTAGCAGGTACATGTGTTCAGTTGTCTTTGGATATCAAATTACAAAACACAGTAGCATGTACAAAGCTGTCAGCAGACACTTATGCAAAGATCATACCCCCATGCCCTTCTTTGTTTGTTACATAAAACATTCTTTCCTTTTCCTGTTGCATACTTCTTAGGCCAAATAAGTTCAAAGGCTTGCTCAGAATTTAACAACCTTTTCAACAATAATAGGTGTTAAAACTCTGTAGAACTTTCTCACAGTCCATTTTAAATTCTATAACAATTCATAACTGCAAATGAGATTTAGAAGTATGAGTTTGGAGACACTGAATAAGTATCTTATACTTCAAATGCTGTCAAGCATACAGTGAAGAGGAAGTGTCAGACCCTTAAATGAAATTTGAAAATTACTGTCAAATGACTTCATATCAACTTTGAAACCAAGTTTACAGTATGACCTAACATTCTAAAAATCAGAATGTGCATTGCAAAAGAGAGGAAATATAATAAAACACAATAATCTTCATATACCTTTTCCTAATGAAAGAATAATTCTGCTTTATAAAGTCTGACAAAGAAGGAGAAAAAATACCCAATCAAGCAGATTCTTAAATATCCCCCAAAACTTTAGTTGCCTCTTACAAGAATTACTCTTCAAGAACAGTAAATTTTCAGAGTTCTTGTACTATTTTTGATGTCTTAAAAATTGTAAGGATATCTTAATCTTCGGAATTCTTTTTGTTTATAGATTAATGTACAATAAAATATCAGTTAAAATGAGCTGACTTCTCCCCAAGACACAGTTTATGTCTTCAAGAACTGTTCAGTAAAAGGATGTTTCCCAAATTCTCGGATAATATGTTACAACAGTTACATAAATTGCCTTTCAAATGAAATAAATCCCACCTTATCTATTCTATACCTATTATATTTTTCGAGGAAATAGGTCTGGAGCAAAACCCCCACACTACACTTAGACTGAAATCCTCCACTTCACTGAGTGACAAAATCTCATTACAATCTCCAAAGTGCTGATTTACCAACATGAATGTCATGGAGATTAAGCCTTTTCTGTATTGTGTGGGTGCTCCAAAATTATATGAAAAATATAGTACTGTCCCTGCTGAAAACTTCTTATGAGAGATGAGTTAAAAATAGTTGAAATTTAGAATGTCCGTGACTAGGCATATACCTTTTTATGAAATTAGCCTTGCATGAACATACATGAAATTCAAATTAGGACCTAAGAGAAAATAAATGTAACCAATAGATTTTCAATTAAAACTGCATAGTCAGAAACTTCAAATGTTAACTCGTTGTCAGGAAAAGGGGGAGTAAGAGTCAATATTTTTGTTATTTATTTTACATCTTCATCTTTTGCCTATACCTTCAATATTTAGCCTGTTTTTATAAACAGATTAAAAGAATCACTGGATTTCATTTTTCCCTTCATTACAGGGGGTACAGTCTAGCATAATAGAATCAAAGAATCATAGAATCATTGACTCATGGAACCATAAAACAGTTTGGGACTTAAAGATCATCTAGTCATGAACCCCATGCCATGGGCAAAGACACATTCAACTAGACCAGGTTACTCCAAGCACCATCCAACCTGGCCTTGAACACTGCCAGGGATGGAGCAGCCAGAGCTTGTGTGGGCAACTGGTGCAGGGCTTCACCACCCTCATAGTAAAGAACTTTCTAATATCTCATCTAAATCTACCCTCTTTCAGCTTAAAGTCATTGCCCCTTGTCTTATTGCTACATGCCCTTGTAAGAAGTCCCTCTTCGGATTTCCTGTAGACCCTTTTTAGGCACTGGGAGATGCTCTAAGGTCTCCCCAGAGACTTCTCTTGTCCAGCCTGAACAGCCCCAACTCTCAGCCTGTCTTCACAGGAGAGGTGCACCAGCCCTCATAGCATCTCTGAGGCCTCCTCTAGACTCACTACAACAGCTCCACATCCCTCTTGTGTTGTTGACCAGACCTGAACACAGGACTGCCAGAGGGAGCTTCTCATGATGGTGGAGTAGAGACGGTGAATCACCTCCCTCTGCCTGCGGGTACCACTCCTTTTGGTGTAGCCCAGTATGCAGTTGGCTTTCTGGTCTGCGAGCACACACTGAAGCTGGCTCGTGTTGAGTTTTTTATCAATGAACACCCCCAGGTTCTCCTCCTTGGGGCTGCCCTCAATCTAGTCACACCCCCCACCCCAAACCTGTATTTGTTCTTGGGAACGTCCCAGTGCAGATGCAGGACCTTGCACTTTGCTATGTTGAACTTCATGAGGTTTGCACTAGACCACCTCTCCAGCCTGTCTGGGTCCCTCTGGATCCCATCCTTTTCCTGCAGCATGTCGACCACACCACACAGCTTGGTGTCATCAGCAAACTTGCTGAGGGTACATCAATCCCACTGTCCATGTTGTGGACAAAGATGTTGAACAGCACCTGTTCCAATACCAACCCCTGAGGACACTACTCCTCACAGGTCCCACCATCAAGCTGTTGAGCACAACTCATTGAGTATGACCATACAGACAATTCCTTATTCACTGACTGGTCCATCCATCAAATCCATGCCTAAAATAATCCTGATCTTAACTCTTGGTATGTAGCACATTTGATACTCAACATCTCTGGGGACAACCTAAACTCAATTTCTCCACAGCATCTGATTTTATAGGCAAACTTAAGACCTATCAAATTTCAAGATTATGACTGTACAGGGGTAGAAACATGTACAAGTTTATACTTATGCCACTTTAGTGGGATGGTAAAAATTCTAACAGTATATTCCAGGTCTGGCATAGGATGCTGAACTCAACAGTATGACACATAGTGGATCCTGGACTGTGTGCTAATGCACTGTTTTTCTTGTTCTTATGTCTATCAGTTAGATTTCTTTGAATCTGCAGTATCTGTGAATGTTTCTGTGAGTTAGCAGCATGCATGGGCAATGAGTCTCCCCTGAAGTTCAACTCAATTAGCAGAAAAACTCCTCTGAGTAAAGCTGGTTTTATAGCCAAGGCCTTGATGATCCTTACTCAGCTATGATGCTTTGAAGACACTGTATCATAATATCTGAAATGTTCTTACTGGTCTGCATTTGTTTCTAGTAGTTTTCATGTGGACTCGGAGCAATATGAGCAAATTAATGGAGATTATATACCCTTCTGAATGTCTGTTGCCCACTGCAGTCTCTAGGGATGCAGTACTTATGTTGGGTGCACTTTTTTCCACAAACTGTTCTTTCAGCACAACCTTGAAGCCTAAAAAGATGAGCAGATTCTTCAATGTCACTTATGTATTCTGCATGTATAAAAGGAAGGCCAAATATTTAAATGTAGCATTTTTTTTTTAAGCAATTGATGAGACACTTAGCATGTGACTGAAATATTTTTTAGAATATGATTTAAACATTCTTTATGCAAGTAGTATTTTTTACGGTTTGTTAGGAGTAAGGCATACAACTTATTTTAATGAGAAAAAGGTGATGTTTTTGCATTTTTAATCAAAGATATATTAAGATATGTAATTTAAAAAATATTGTCAATGATTAAGGATTAAACAAGTAAATGTCTGCTGCTCTTTGTCTTCCTTCTCTATTTCATCTTCACTTATGAGCATTGACTACATCCAGAAACAGTGAATAAAAATGGAAATGCTAAACTCTTGGACTGTCTCCTGAAATGACCAATTTATGGGACAATCAGTTTCAGCTGTATTGGTGGATTTTTGATGTTGACGTGTCCTCTATAAATTGAGTAAAGTCCATCAGCTGTCTTCACATTGGTGCCAAGCAGCCAAGATGGTAACAAAAATGCTACTGAGACACTAATGAATTGCTGTCATTACATCATGTGTCATACTCAAAAGTATGTTTGGCTTATTCTAGTCTCTTGAGCGGCATAGCCCCTTGATGATTACAGCAAAATGTTTCTTTTAACTTATTTATGCCTTTATTAAATAATTCAAAGAAAATGACACTTTGTATTTCTTTGATGTAGCCAATAAATTTATGGTTTTTAGAAAAGGAGAAGCAACCTGCTCTTTTTCTGAAATAGACAGGAATTTGTGAAGTATTTTACATTTTTAGAGCCCTAGCAATGAATGACAATTTAAAAGAAATACATTATTCATAGTTGTAGCAGGCTCAAAAATGAAGGTTTATAACTAGAAAGTCCTGTTCCAGCAAGTAACTTATGTACAATTTAATTTGTAGTGCATAAATAGTTTCATTGAAGTCAGGCATATAAGCCCATTTTTAAGTGTCTTCCTGGATAGAAGCCAAAATTAAGAATAGAGTAAAATTAGAGAATGAACAAATAATTAATGCAAAGTATGAAAGAAAGCACTTTATAATCAGAGAACATAACCGATTAGTGGTATAAACGGATTCATGAGACATCATAAATTCTTAAGGAGAAAAGAATAAATACCGTGATAAAAACATGAAAAACTGGCGCTTTAAACTAAGCATTGGAAATGTTACTTGGGAAAAAAGACCTCTTCCCCTTTTTAATTAAATATATGTTCTCATACCTATTTACAAATAGCGGGTTGTAAAGTTAAATATTTTTATTACTGAAATGAATTTTAACACTCAGAACTGGCCGGGAATTACATGGTAATATGTGACAGAAATGTAAATTACAGGAAATTAACTGTCATTCTTGCAATTCTAAACAGATTACAGTTGATAGAGGTACCAAGAAAAGCCAAGATAGGCTACTTACTTTTAAAAGGATTTGGGCATTGGCCAACATTTAGACACACAGTTATTACCAGTTCTTGGTTTAAAACCAACTTTTATGCTTCATCATAGGGAAAGGCTTGAGGGAAATTTTTATTCTGTCTGTACAATTTAGCTGCTGTGATAATCTTGAGGGATCATGCAACAGATAATTCTGAGGAAAATCTTATTTCTGTGGACATGCATTGGTACTCCACACCCAACAAGTTATTCTCCATCTTTGTCTTCTGCATTGCAAGCTTGTTGAGGAAACTTCATTAGGTGAAAAATCACCAGGAATCTCTCTTAGAAGATCTTTTAAGGTCCTTCTTACAGATCTCTGTAGTTTGGTGGACACTGTGTAAGCAAGCTGTAGATTTCAGCAGTATCCAGACAGGCTGAGTGACACCAGATCCTATAATTAATGTATAGCATAGACTTAATAAGCTAAACTACTCATGGGAGTTGTGTCACAGAAACTTTTCCAAAACTGTACACACGCACATCATCACAGAAGAAGTTCTTGGTGATGTTTACAATCTAAAGTTACAAGAAATTCAAAATAAATACCCTACAGATGGTTGCCAAGGTATGTAGCAGAGTCCTGTGAATTTATTGGGATGATGCTTCAAGTCATCTATCAGGGAAAAGTACGCAAAGAAAAAGATACATAAATGTCTCACTGTGGGATGTCTCCCTTGTAACTTAAACAAGGGAAGTTTAGATTGGATATAAGGAAGAAGTTCTTTTCTGTAAGGATGGTGAGACAGTGGAATGGGTTGCCCAAGGAAGTTGTGAATGCTCTATCGCTGGCAGTGTTCCAGTCCATGTTGGACAGAGCTTTGGGTGGCATGGTTTAATGTGAGGTGTCCCTGTCCCTGGCAGGGGGCTTGGAACTAGATGATCTTTAGGTCCTTTCCAACCCTAACTATTCTATGATTCTCTGATTCTAATTATAACTGCATAGAGGAGATTTAATATGTCTTTTTACATTTTTCCAGGACGTGTAAAGGAAAGCTGTCCATTCAATTCTTTGCCTGTTCATTCTCTCTCTTCACATGTTGTCAGCTTGTAAGCCCTCATGGAGAACATCAGCACACAGCTCAGAAACTACAGTTGTGTCACCCTTTTGTGTCCTCTCCATTTTTTTTTTTTTTTTTTTGGTTTTGCAGACAAAGTTCTTCAGAACAGAATATGTCCCATAATTTTAACTAATAAAAACTTAAGAAAAACAGAGGATAAGGCACCCAGCAGTGAATCCCATCTGACTACTGGCTCCCACCTCTTACAGAGCATATCCTAGTGCTGGTAGACATCAACTCTCTTTTTTTCCAACAAGCTTTTCTCTTGCAGTCACTATACAGTACAAATTGAAGTATTGAAAAAGTAACATTTTGGTATTTACAGAATGAAGCTGAAGCTAAAAGGCAAATAAGGCAAGCTCAGAAAAACTCCATTCCTAATATTTTTATGAGCATCACAGCTGCTGTTATTTTGCATTCCTGCATTTCAATTTAAATATAAGTTTAATTAAATACAGTGCTGAAAGACTCTGCATATTAAAACCAAACACTTTCTTTCCAAAATTCTTTGTCTGCTGTGATAGCACTTTCTAGCTAGTTCAAAAAAGTTTGGGTTTTTTTTCTTCCATACAAATGTATTAAATTGTTAATTATATACAAATCACAGTTTTCATGTAAGCAACTTTCCTGTTAGATTGGTCAATGCAGTACTTGCAAACAAAAAATAGATATAGTTTAATAGACATAAGACCAAATTAAAAAAAAACAAGCTAAACCAAACCGACACAAAACCCAAGCAGATTTCCTCTGTAGAGGAAAAGGTTTGGCTGTATTTATTGAAACATACGCAGCTCTTCAAAGAAAGTTATGCCCATACCTCTCTTCCGGATAGTTATACAAATGAAGAGATGATATTCTTATTGTGGATGGTTTGTATCTTAATATACATGATTACAGCAGGAGTATGTGCAACCAGATCAAGATTACATCAGATTCCACCTGTAATTTCATTTTATCTGCTCGGCTTGAACCGGAAAAGAATACTCAGAAATATTTTTTCCTTGAATTTACCCCCATTTCAAACTGACCAAACTGAGATGCATTATAACAACAATATACTGAGAGTTTGTCTGCACTATGTACTTTAATGACACTTTAAAGCAAGGTTGCTATCAATGAATCTGTAATGGTGTGAAGCTTAGCATGCCTGAATATTGTTCACAATCCCATAGGCATATACACAGTTTGGAACGACCCTTGAGTTATGAGCATAGTATAATATTTTTAGAGCTAGCCAGATATGCTGGAAAAAGCTAGAGTCTCATTCCTGACAGCAACGTAAGCATGCTTTTAAGGAACAACCCCCGAGTCCTCAAAAAAACAATGTTCAGAAACCAGACAGTATGGACGGTCTATTCCTGTCCTTTGCTGTATCAGCAGTAATTTTTTTCACAGACTGATGAAAATATTCTCATCACTTTCAATAATGTATATCTTAGAAAATGGAGTAGTGTATTTTTAGTATTTAAAAGGCTGTCCCTATTTTGATGAGTTACTTTGTGTTGATCAAATACTCATCAATTTGACTTTTGACACTAAACTTTATTCTTTCATTCCAAAATAATGGTAATGAGCGTAGATTTCATAATATGACTTTCAACTCCATGTTAAAGTGGAAATGCTTAGAGGTCCATTTTTTTAATTCAGTGTTCTGAATTCACTCTTGTCTTGCTATTACAAATAAATATATTGATTGCATACATAATTATTCATTTGTTGTAGTTTATGAGAGGCATATGTGACAATGTGTATGTTTGAGAGAGGAAGGGGGTGGGGTTTCAGAACAAAAGCATGAAGAGGTAAATTGTCAATTAACAAATTAAAAATAAAATAAAATACAATAAAATACAATAAAAATAGTAAAAAATCTTTTAATAGTTGGAATCAAGACTATGAAATAAATTGCTTTTGAATACTTTTGTAACAGATGTCAGCCGTCTTAGTTATCACTGAACAAGCCACATTTGAACTAAGCAGCTCAGTATCACATTGAGGGATGTGGTTGCTGATTGAACACAGGTGTAATGGTTGATATACTGTCACACAGACCGATGTTAACCTAAGATATTTGTTGAAATACTTATTACTGATGGCATGAAATGTAATTGCTAATTTTCTGCCTGAATAGTTACATATTTTCTCCAAATCTTAAGAGTTATTCACACTTTTTCCACTGCCCATTTCTCAGAGTTTAAGGCAGATGTGTCACTGGTCCACAGACCAGTAATTGAACCTGTCACTTGCAATCTACTGACTCCATTCCTCAGAAATGTAGCCACTGCTTCATTCAACCTCCTGCTTATTTTTCTCTAGGTATCAAATGTCTGACTTAAACCTGTGCTAACAGATATTCACTGTTTACCTTGCAGATATCTGGTCACAGAACAAAGTGTTCAGGAGCAGCCTGGGCTGATTATTACTTTTCACTCATTGTAGAACTCTTGTTTTAACTCAGCTGTCCATTACTAGGCTAATTTTATTAAGTAAATCAATCAGGTAGCACGAGTTGTTAAAGTAAAACTAGCTAGAAGAAAATATACAAGGAAATGGGTACAAAAAATTCAAAGCCACTGAATTTTTTTGAATCTCCCAAGAAAAATCTGGATGACATCAGAAGTTTTTACCCAGTGGATTGCTACAGTTATACAGATTCTGTAACAGATTATTTGAAAGATAGTATGAAGCACAGATGCGTCTGCAGAAATTTATAATGGGAGTGCTGCAAAATAATCAACACCACACTACAAAATAATATTTAAATGAGTTCTTACTTACATAATGATAATTTAGTAAGTGTTTTCAGGCCCCAGTATGTAGACACCTGTACAGATGAGTACCTTTGTAAATGTACATGTGATAGTATTCTACAACCAAGGGAAGATAATTGAAAAAGCATAAGTCATTGCTAGCATATTATTCAAGTAGAATTCATGCTGTTTTCCCAAGTGAAAAATTTCTGAAATGTTTAACTGAAGTTTCTAATTAATTGTTTTTCTATATGACCATATTAAAAATGGACTCGGATAATACCAAGGCAGTGCAGTCTAAAATCCAGAACAATATTGCATGTAGTATATAAAAAATTCATTTTAAAATATCACATTTAGGAGCTGTTTCACTGCCTTTTCACAAATATGTATTCATGGTCTTGTCAATGCCAGACTAGCTCTTGACTGTGATGTTTATTTGGTAGTGAAGGCAGGATATGAAACAAGTCATCTTCTACTCAGAGCATCAAGAACAGCTGGTATTCATTATTTCACATCAGTATTTTGTCATTCAGGCAGATAAATACTGGAAGGTAACACTATACTAGCTTCCAGTTACACCTTCTTCAGTACTTTTTTTTCCAATATAGTGTACAACATGACTTATCCTGAACTCAAAATAACATTCCATTTGTTGTCACAGAGGTCAAGAAGGCCCAACTACAAGAAGGGATTAAGCTGACTGGTATTAGGAATGCCAGAGACAGAACAGACTCCTTGCAAAGGACTGAAGTTGCCCACGGTGATGGCTGTTTCTTATGCCATCCTTGGGCAGCTACACTCTTGTATTGTCTTGTAGCCATCCTGCAATATAATAGTGTCTTGTAGCCATCCAGAAATGGGAGTGCTCAGGAGCCCAAGCTCAGGGGTCACTTTCAGACTGCAGATCTGGGCTGGGGAACAGACCCACAGCTGGGTGTGGTGCCCTATGCAAGCACTTTCAGGACTGGTGCTGCTGAAATTGCATATAAGAAGTCTGCTTGTGAGGCATCTTGGCAGACTCCGTGTAAAACCATATGTTGCAGTAGAATTTGATCCAACATATTGTTCATTAGTTTTTACTTTTATATTTAATCACAAATGTGTGTTTAATTCACATCAAGGGGTTCTGTAAAAAATTCTCAACAAGCTTCACAGCACATTATTTTGTTCTGTGGCTCTCATGGCTAGATCAAACTGTTTGTGCCCTGCCTGAGTCTTCCGAGCTTTTTAGGATCCCAAGAACCTGCCTAAGTGTCAGTCTCAAAGCTTTAATGTGACCATCTAATTGTTTTATTTTAATATCATATTCACAATTCACTTCCTTTCAGTATCTGAAGGAAGCTGTAAATGCTCCATCGCTGTCGGTGTTCAAGGCTGGATTGGACATAGCCTTGGGTGGCATGGTTTAGTGTGAGGTGTCCCTGCCCATGGCAGGGGGGCTGGAACTAGATGATCTTCAGATCCTTTCCAACCCTAACTATTCCATGATTCTATGATTCACAACTTCCCTGGGCAACCATTCAAGTGCCTCACTACCCTCACAGTAAAGAATATCTTCCTCATATCCAATCTAAACTTCCCCTGTTTAAGTTTGAACCCAGTACCCATTGTCCTCTCACTACAGTCCTTAATGAAGAGTCCCTCCCCAGCATCCCTGTAGGCCTCCTTCAGATACTGGAATGCTGCTATGAGGTTCCACACAGCCTTCTCTTCTCCAGGCTGAACAGCCCCAACTTTCTCAGCCTATCTTCATATGAGAGGTGCTCCGGTCCCCTGATCATCCTCATGGCCCTCCTCTGGATTTGTTCCAAAAGTTCCATGTCCTTTTTATGTTGAGGACACCAGAACTGCACACAATACTCCAAGTGAGGTCTCAGAAGAGCAGAGTAGATGGGCAGGATCATCTCCTTCAACCTGCTGCTCACACTCCTCTTGATGCAGCCCAGGATATGGTTGACTTTCTGGGCTGCAAGTGCATACTGCTGGCTCATGTTCATTTTTCATCAACCAACACCCCCGAGTCCTTCTCTGCAGGGCTGCTCTGAATCTCTTCTCTGCCCAACCTCTAGCTGTGCCTGGGATTGCCCTTACCCAGGTGCAGGACCTTGCACTCAGCATGGTTAAACTTCATCAGGTTGGCATCAGCCAACCTCACAAGCGTGTCAAGGTCCCTCTGGATAGCATTCCTTCCCTCCAGCGTATCAACCGAACCACACAGCTTGGCGTCATTGGCAGACTTGCTGAGGGCACAATTTTAATTGCACTGTCTATGTCCCCGACAAAGATGTTGAACAAGACTGGTCCCAACACCGATCCCTGAGGGACACCACTCGTTACTGATCTCCAGCTGGACATTGAGCCATTGAGCACAACTGTTTGCATGTGGCCATCCAGCCAGTTCTTTACCCACAGAGTGTTCATTATCTGACCAACTTACCCATGGAAGCCCTTATTATTATTTTTTTTCATCCTTTGTCAAATTCAACTCCAGCTGTGCCCTACCTTTCCTGTTCCCATCCCTAGACATTTGGGCAGCATCCCTGCTTTCTTCCCAGGATATATGTCCCTGGGTCTTCTGCCTATGTACTTCTTTCTTATGTTTTAGTTTGACCAGAAGGTCCTTCCTGAGTCATGCTGGCCTCCTGCCTTCCTTATATAGGGTAATCGAGAGATCTTGTGTTCTAAAGTAATGTTCTTAGACAGCTGCCAACTCTGTTCAGCTTGTATATCTTCGAGATGAGCTTTCCACGGGTGTCTATCCACTAATTCCTTAAATAACTGAGTATCTGATCTAAAATTCAGTGTCCTGACTCTAGTCTTCACCAGGTCCATATTTCTGAGTAGCAGTGAATTCCACCAGGTCATGATCACCGAAGCTCAGGCTGTCACCAGTCTTGGTCTCTCTAGTTAGTTCCTCTGTGTTGGTAAGAAACTAGTCTAGTAACTCTTGTCTTATGGTCAAGCAATCCATCATGTGGATTAAGAAATTACCCTCAGCACAATACAAGGACCTCCTGGACTGCTTGAAGCTTGCTATGCCTCTTTTTCAGCAGATGTCAGGCTGATTGAACTCTTCCAGCAGGATCAGTCTGTAACCACAATGCTTCCTGCTCACAGCCTCCCTCTATCAGGCAGCCTCTTGTAAATGCCAGAAAAGTTTTCTTTATTGGCTTGGCCTCTAATTTTTGCTGATAAACTCTCCACCAATTCATAAGTTTTTCAAAGACAGCTCTGTGAAGTCAATACTTTTTTTTTTAAGCAGAGTTCAACCCCTATGCCCCTCTTTCCTTTGCCTGTTCCTGAAGGCAAATTTAGTACCGAGACTAGTATTAAATTTTTAACTTTATTAAGCTGAAATAATTTTCCTTAGAGACTTAGTAGGAAACCACTAGCCTGACTTAAAGTTTCAACATACTCTAAAAAAATTGCTATGTAAAAACTGTCCTTGCTAACAGTCTCAAACACTTTTGGTACTTGGTAATATTTAATGGTCTTAGAAAGAAAAAGAATGCAGTATTTGGTTTTGCATTCCTAATAATTAAAAAGCAATGTTTTTACTGGATGCCAACTTAACTTCTCATTCTTCCCCCATCATCAGCATGATAGTTACTGAGTGACATTTTTACAGGGTACACCAAACCAGAGAAGATCTTGCAGTTGACAGGCATCTAATCTAAAAACCTGAAAATTACTGTTCAGCTGTATTTACGCTAGGAAGTGGGGAGTTTATGCTGTTTTTAGCTGGGGTGATCTGAGAGATGACCAAGTCCACAGGATGCGATTCCACGCTGCGCAGGGAGATGTACAGTTCTCTGGTTCACTCTGGACTAATCTGTAACAGAAACTCATCCATAAAGTCAGAAAAGAAGCAGTGCTCCTCTCTCACACCCTTATCTACGGTACTGGAATTCTCTTCAGAGAACAACAGTCCTACAGCCTTCCTTCCTTCCTTCCTTCTTCCCTTCCTTCCTTCCTTCTTCCCTTCCTTCTTTCCTTCCCTCCTTCCTTCCTTCCCTCCTTCCTTTTATTTTTTCTCTTTCTTCTCTTTCTTTTCTTTCTTCTCTTTCTTTCTAGTTTCTCAGAATTATATCTCTACTTAGATCTGTGATAGTCTAGATGTGACTGAACTCTTTCATCTAGAGCTGACCCAAACCCAAAGCAAGGCATTGTACTTGACTCAGAGCACATCTGATAGGTAAGACAGATGCTTCAGAAAATAAAATGACTTTCACATTTGTACAAAACACAGACAGAAGAAGACTTTATTTTTCTTTTAAGTATAGAGAGTGTCACAGAACTGCAGAGTAGGAAGGTCCCACTGCAGTTTCTATTTTTGCCTAGGAGTTTCAAATTTATTTCTTCACAAAATTATTTAGCAACCAGACCATAACCTGTTGGACAAGAGTATGCTTCATCATGCTGGGAGATGATTTATAACTGTCAAGACGGAATTCAGCATTCATAAGGAATAGAGAAAGAGAGAGAGAGAAAGAATGTCATGAGGTAACATTGACTTCTACTTAATGGATACAGCTTTTTTTTTTTTTTTTCTGAGACATTTTAAATCTGTCAAACTGTGGGTTGAATTTAAACTGAGTTTGCCTTCTCACTGGAGAGAGCTTTCATAAGAAATTGCAAATGACATTATTAAAAGCTTCAATAAGCAGTTTGTCTTCCATTAGAATAGATTAAGGAATGGTTTCTTGATCCTGAATAGACTTAGGTATGAACTATTCACCCTACTCCCCTCCATATGTAAGTGCCTCCTCTCTGCATAGTTCCTCATGTAAATGCCTAAGTCTATTTGTGAACCCAGTCAAATAAAATCTGGTATATTATGTAACACTTCTTATATGTCAGACTAGGAAAAGGTGATAAAACGCATAACGTATTGTCCCAACTTACAAGCTTATGCTTATTTGTTCCCAACTGCTGGCTCATATCTCTGCCATGAGGCTTGTGATGCTTGCTGACAGGGAAGTTTTTTACCATCCCAAGACAAATTGTCCTCTTCAGAAGCATTAGTGATGAATTACGAGAAGAATTGGCAGAATTAAAAGTACTTGAAAAAGGTTAGCTCTTTGCATGCAAGTTAGTTGGGAGTTAGTAGGTATTTACATAGTAACATCAGTAACATCAGCAACAGTTTATTTACCTCTAAAGCTGCATGCACACAGAGAACAATCTTTTGCATAGATCTGAACTGTTTATGAATTTCTGAAAAGGAGTGGGGAGGAACAATAAAATTTTATCAGAACATTGGTTTTGCTAATTGCTCCCCTGTGCTTGCAAGTAGCAGAAGACTGATATTTTTGACAAAGAAGAATACCATGTTAATTCTTGGAGCTGCATTTAAATGGTGTGATAGTTTGACCTGTGGCCCATCATCTACAAGAAAGGGAGTGATAATAAGATTTATGCAATTATTTAGTTTCTTGATATGCTCTCTGGGACTGACGTATATCAAAGGTTACATAAAGAGGAAGAGTAGCAGAATTTATTTCTTTGTTAAGCAAAATTAGTTTGATCTGATTATAATTTCAGGGTCTTTCTGTTTACAACTTGCCTAAATATAGTTTGAGACTTAATTGGTAAGTAAAACAATTGCATAAATTAATTTCATTTAAATTTTAATTTAGCAAAAAGCTGTGTGAGTATATTCTATGCATAACAAGTAGTGTTACTTCCGAATAACAGGAAGACCAGCATTTTCTATTGTGGAACTGATTTTCATTTGCTTCAAATGTTGTTAAGCAAAAGGAGGATGCAGATTTTCAACACAATTTTTAGTGACTGAGAAAGGCTTGATATACTTTTTGCCCTATCCACAGTTTCACAGTTTAGCTGAACTTCCTTTCTCAACATAGTCTGCACCTCAGAGTAACAGTCAATTTTTATGTATCAAACTTAATTTTCTTCAGCACCTCAAACCTCTTTGGAAACCTTTTCTCATCTACTATTTTGACTGAGGATGTTTCATCCCAAAGCACCATTTAAGCAAGCATGCATAACTGCTGCTTCCTAAAAGAAGTGCTCCTGGAACGTGGTGCACTTTGTGTATTAATAACTGGACATTTCTTGCCATCTTGTTTCCCTGTTGTTAGCCCAGGCATGAAAAAAACAAACAAACAAACAAAACAAAAACAAAAACCAAAAAAAAAAAACTAAAGGTCTATTAGGTAGGTCTTTCTATAGATGGAATTTAGTAAGTGTAACTTTAAATGCAAAGGGTCCAAGAGACTGTACTTCTAATGGAGAAGTGCGATACATCAGTACAGGCTTGGATTATGACACAATGAAGACACTTTTAGATACTGCACTTCGACACAAATTTAACAGGACAGGAGTGTGGGGAAAAAAAAAGAACCAAAAGCTAAAACAGCCTGGAGAGAATGAAACAAGAATACATTAGTTAGGCATCTTCAAGAGGACTTGATGCAGAGGCTTAGGGCAGGTGCTTTCAGCCATTGAGCTGAAAGGAGGAGAGCCTGGAGTACAAAAAATGGAAACTGGTTGGCTTGAAAAATATAGGTAGGAAAGGGAGCATTCACCTGAAGCTGAAAGAAAAATAAAAGATAAGGTTAGAAATAAGATAAACAAACAAAAAAAAAAAAAAAAAAAAAATCCAAACAAAGCAAACCCACCCCACCCCCCGCAAAAATGGAACAAAAAAACCATCATTTTTTGCACTTTAATATGGATTCAAAAATGGGGAGGAAAATATGATAAAAGCACAAGTGTTCAGAGGCTAAATTTGAACCTCTGTGAAAAAAGAACTTTGGGGTTACTGTTCTGATTTCACAAGTCAACAAGTAATGCAACAGCGCTAAAGTATATTGCAGTTAAACATAGAGAAAACTGAAAGCAATGAGAAAGGAACAGTACAGTCATTTGACTGAACTCCATTCCAGACAAACTATTTCTAGCTGTCAAAAGACTGGAAATCGCTGCAGGGAAAAATTTCGTTACTTGTCCTCTCCCTAGGTCTTAAAAGCAAAGGAAACCACTGAAGCTAACAGCTAAGTATTAACTGGAGACTGAGTACTTTGGCTTCCTAAAGGTTACGTAACATTAGTTTTTATCTTTATGCCTTGGGTGAATGGAAATGAGAAAAAATAATTGCATATTGAACACAAGATATTAAACATGGTCCAGATTATAATAGACTGAAGAAACAAAGGAAAAAATACAAAGAAAGATTAAAAAGGTAGGATAGAAGAAAAAGGAGAGAGAGTGTTGTGTCCCTGCCCTTGCCAAGGAGCATGGAACTAGATGATCTTTAGGTGTTTTCCAACACTAACTATTTTTTGATTCTTTCATTTTTAAAGTGACTGTGTTACTGAGTACAAGACTTCTAGAAGACATAAACACATGACTTTTTTTTTTTTTAATATTACAACAGGAAGTTCTGAGCCAGGTAGTAGGAATAACTACTTTGTTTTCTGAATGTTTAAATGTCCTTATGGCCATTCCAATGGGATATTTCAATTTTTCCAACTGGGAGTTCCAACAAGGAACTATGAAAAATGCCCTAACTAAAAGCCTAGAAAAGTTTAATACTATCAAGAACGTATTAAACAGTTCTTACTTTGGAAGCTAGTTTACCTGAAGCATAATAGCAGTTCATCATATAATTATTTAACCTCCTTTTTTTTCTTCTAATTCAGAAACTTCTTAAGCAAAAGAAAAATATTGAGCTTGACTAATTTAATAGGGTGAATTTGAGGTAAAGGATCGTAAAACATTGGCAAGTAATCTAAAAATGTGGTACTTGTGTGTCTGTTTTTGTGTCAAAGACCTAAAGGTATTCTATTGTTCCAGTTGGTTTCAAAATTAAACTATCTGATCAACAGAATTATTTGAAGGAATGATTAATTCCAGTGAGAGTAGATACGACATGCTATTCTTTTTAGTACTGTCAATTTTTTTCCCCTATCACATAATCTCTTCATTGTCATGATGGTATGTGTGGATATGTATCGTCTTTCTCAGAGAAAATCTGCAGCTTTTAGAAAAAATGTCACAATGGCCTGACCGCTTCTATTACCAAAATAGTTTGCTTATTTTGGTGCAGAAGTCCAATTTTTAGACTTCTGCCTTCAGCAGAAGGAAAACAAATTCCCATAACAGAACTTTTTCTTCAAACGTATTGTCTCTCGATATCTATAAGATAACAAGTAAGAACTTGTTGTCTTATAAGAACTTATAAGAAAGTATAAGAACTCCAGTTACAGCAGGAGCACAGAAAAATATTTCATATCAGATGTACTTGAAGTTACGGCCTACCTTAAACAAGTGGGCATCACTAAAATTTCATTTGTATTAAACATGCTGATATTTGTACTCATAATCTAAAATAAGCACTGAGATCAAAAGAAAATTATGTAAGGGAAGAGTCTGTTCTTTTGCTAGCTGTTGTCAATTTTGATCTCATTCCACAGAGTTTACCAAATAACTCTGAAAGGTGCTATGTGAGCACAGAGAAATAAAAGAAGAGCAAGCTGAGCTGAAGGAAAAAGTGATAGAAGCTTTCTTGGATTTGTTAGCATAATTACAGGCTGTTTCTTATTTTTGCTAACCATACACTGAGCAGGGAATAAACAAATGAAGTCTCTGCATAGAAAAAGTAACTTCTTTAGGAAAAGTAATGAATAAGATAATTACTTCAGTTGTCCAGATTACTATAAAGGCAGTACAGAAATTGTTGTCAACTCCTCTAGCAAGTATTACACAGCCATATAATAACACTTCTGTACAAAATACAGCATGTACTTATCATTCATTTTCCTTCAAGAAGTCATAGGCAACTTTACATGCAAATTAAAATAAAAAAAAAGAAATCATCTGTCTGTCTGAGTATAGATTGAAAATATGTTCATCTTAACAGAAGACAATTACTAGCTAGTTGAATAGAAATGGAAATTGAATATAAACTGAAACAGAAGTGTTAGAGACATTCAAAGGACTATGAACTGATAAAGATGGTTTTATTCATTACGACATTCATTTTCTAAAACAACAACGTAAGAAGGAGAAGACACCAGATAATATCTTTCATATTAGTGAGGGCAAACTTACAATAGATTATGAAATACTGACTTTTCATTAGGTACTCAAGAAGCCTATAAGTGACTAATTAAAGCTGCGAAGTGAAAACAAAACAGTGAATATTTCACATTTACATACACAATGCTCATCATTATTTATCCAAAAAAGCTTTAGGGAAAGGGAAGGGTAACATTGGTGAATCACAATGTCATCATGTTGTTTTGAGAGGCTGATCTAGAGGAATTGTATGTATACTGGAGAACTCGTTTCCACAAAATGTAAGAAAACTATGAGCACCATTACTTTCAGAAAAAAACTTCTGAAATTATTTCTGCAGCTGAACTTTCTCTTGACAAACTAAAATAAAAAATCACTTCTAATATGCTTATGCTACTTCTTCTTGACCAAGGAAGTGTATAGATAACCTGTAATGCATTAACTCTATTTTTCAGACTATTTGGAACACTAAAAAAAAAAGAAAAAAAGATATATTCTAAGTAAAGGATCTAAATGCTCATTTGAAAAGAGAGAAACAGATGCTTACATAAAAATACTCCTTCTGGCTTTACAGATATTATTACTGCATAGAATCAGAAAATAATAAAAAATAAATTACTGTGAAAGATTAATTAAGGCCACTCTGAATTATTTTTTTGTTCGTTCCCAACTCTGATGCTCAATTTACTACTTGCCCTTTAAACCGTGGAAATGTGAAACTCTGAACTGCATCCATATTGAACAGTGGATTTGTGTGAAAAAAAAAAAAAAAAACCAAAAAAAACCACCAGCAACCAAAAAAAAAAACCCACTCTACAATGTTTCTTAATTTTGGTATCCAGATTAAATGGACTCATATTGTAATTAACAGAGTTGCAAGGGAGAATTTGATCATCAGCAGTCTAATAGGCTCATTCTGAAATACTTCTCTTTTTAATGTGCAGGTGATACCTCAACCACCGCTAAAAGGTTAGTGTTTACTGAAAGAATCTTGGTCCACATCCTTGAACATTTTCAAAACACTGACTAGGAGCTATCCCAGATACTGGCAGGGTAGGCTTAAAACAATGGACACAGAAAATAGCAGGCAATGTCTTGAAGAAGCTGAGGACTGCCTGCTAGACAGTCCCTGGAAGTGTTGGAAAACTTGTGTAGAGGAGACCCTCAGCAACATGGTTTAGTAGTGGACTTGACAGTGCTGGGGTAGAGGCTGGACTTGATCTTAAAGGTCTTTTCCAACATAGCAGATTCTATGGTTCTATGACTCGAAGTGATATGCAATGAATTTCTTTGCTACAAAATGAAACTCTGAGCATCTTGATTTTGTCACTCTATGTTTTCCAGCCATTTGTATCTGAACTAAATGGTAGTTCTTTGTGTGCTTCTAAACTACTTTGCTAGAGGTAGCATTCCATCCACCCCCTGACATATTGATACCTTTCCAAGGAACTATTGTTAGTCATTGGTATACCTCCTCACACAGGTAGCAGGCTGGGTTGGACAGAGCCTTGGGTGACATGGTTTAGTGGGAGGTGTCCCTGCACATGCCAGGGGGGTTGGAACTAGATGATCTTAAGGTCCTTTCCAACCCTAACTATTCTGTGATTCTATGACTCTACACTTTAAAACCTCCTGCACCACCATGTATATTCAGAGGGAGCCAGAGGGTCTGATTTTTTTATTCTAGGTGAAGCTTAAGAGAAGATGGAAACAAAACAAAAGCTCTGTTTCAGAGAGCTAATATTTTGTTTACATTTGGGCAAGTGAGAAAGGCAGCACATCACACAGAAGCTTCTTGTTTGAATTGTTTAGATTTAGCATATCTCTTGACAGAGCTCTTTAGTCTTTCAATCCCCATGTATATATAAGTTTCATTGCTGAGAGTGATTAAGAGAACTAAAAACAAAGGATGCAGAGTGGTTTCTGGAGCTATTTGTAAAAGAGGACATCATTAGAATCAGCATATATTTAGTATACATTCGGTACAGAAACATTTAGTATCTCCTTTCAAAATGCCACTGTACTTTATAAGCTATATAGCAAGTATATTTCTTTGTGTGAAGAAAGCCACAGGAGGTTAAACATGGTTTTATGAAGCTTTATTGGACAATATGTTTATTTCAAGTGCTGCCCCTAGAAAAATATTTCCTCTGAAATTATAATACTTAGAGAAAGTATTACGTACTTGTATCGTTGAAGAGCTCTTTAATTCACAGATTTTTTTATTTTTCTTTCTTGAAGAAAGCACAGAACTGCCAAAAAGCATGTCACTTTGGCATATTGGTTTTGCAGAAGCAAACAGCAGAAAAAATAAATTTTAAAATATGGTCCCAATCCACCTTGTTATGTGAGATAAATTAAAAGTTTCATCAAATTTTTATTACCATTATGACAACTGATTCAATATCTCCAGCCCACCTGGCAAGCTTATGAATTTTATCAGAGTATTTAAAGTAACCAAAGTCTATTGTTTTTGTAATAAACCACAGCAATCACAGTTTCATTCTTCTTCAGAGTAAACATTTCCTTCATAACCTGGATGAATTGTATTTGTACTGCATCGCTACAACTCTGTGTTTGATATTTGATTTTATACTGTTAAGTAACTTTCCCTTTCCCGGTGTCAGGTGGATGGTTGGGGTATTTTTTTGCTTGGTTGGGGTGGGTTTTATGTTTTGGGGGTTTTTTTAATATATTTTGTTTGTTCATTTGGTTTTGTTGTTCTGTTTTATTTTGTTGTTTTTTTTTTTTTTTTTTTTATGTTTTTTGTTGTTGTTGTCATTTAGTTCTTTTTGTATAGAGAAGAGTTCATGAAGTTCAGGAGTTTTAAGATCTGATTCCAGATATGACTCTTAGTAAAGCAGTCGGATATCTCAGTGGAATTTAAAGCATTTAATTGCGGTTTATATTTAACTGTGTTTTAATAAAATATTAAAAGCTTTATACTTCAGGTCTTTTGATGTTTTTCAAATGCAAAGGAGAAGTTTTCAAGCTGTCATGGGTTCAGCAGTAGCAGTCATTTTTCTCCTTCTTGGTAGCTGGTGCAGCACTGTGTTTTTGATTTTGGGCCTGGGAACAGCGCTGATAACACCAGTGTTTCAGTTACTGCTTAGTGATGTTTTGATCTGACCAAGGACTTTCTGAGTCTCATGCTGTGCCACAGAGGAGGGGAAGCCAGGAGGAAGCAGAGACAGGACACCTGACCCAAACTGACCAAAGAGGTTATTCCATACCACAGCACGTCATGCCAGGATGTGAAAAACGGAGGGCAGAGACCCGTAAGGGTGGGGGTGCACTACTGGGTCGGGCTTGGTACTGGGTGGTGAGCAGTTGTATTCTCTTTCCTTGTATTTGCCTTGTCATTATTATTATTGGTGGTAGCAGTAGTGGTCTTGTGTTATACTTTAGTTACTGGACTGTTCTTATCTCAACCTGTGGGAGTTGCATTCTTTTGATTCTCCTCCCCATCCACCCGGGAGCAGGGGAAAGAAAGAGAGGGGAGTGAGTGAGAGAACGGGCTGCGTGATTTACGGCTTAAACAACGACACAAGCCATGTGAGTTGAATATTTTCCAAGCACTTTTATTTCCCTACCAAACTGTATTATTGCCACTCTTTTATCTAAATATATCCATGTTGATTTCATTTATTTTCTTACCTCCTCAGTCAGGTAGTAGGAAACTGATCCCGTTAAGCAGTCTAAATGAAAAACAGATCAAAATTCTTTAGCTACTTATAACTCAAAGTGAAAACTTGACTTTCATTCAGAAATAAGTGGCTATTAGAAAAGACTGCTGATCAAGGTTAACTAATAGTAAATGTGTGTTTGAGATTTGGGGAATGATCAAACATTTGATTAATGTCAACTTTTACACTTTTAAAGTTTGGATTTGTTTGTACAACCCCAAGATTGATTCCCACAGGTAAGCTTCAAGTTTTTCTGTAGCCTTTAAACAATGATAAGCTCCTCAAAGCTTCACCATGGCGTGAATGAAGAGGACTCTCTTGAACAGTAGCTATTTCTGTTGTGGCAGACATTAATTCTCATTATCTGCATTTTGTGTTGTCATTTTGTGTTGTCATTGGTGAGCTTTGAAGACGTGATGTATATGTCATTTAGCTAGTAGAGGAGAAGGCTACTTTCCCAGTTCCACTGCCTGATATTTTGTGGGTATCTTGTGTATGCCCAGTCCATCTATATCGCTTTGAGTCAAATATGTGGCATTTGAACTGCAGTGAAAGTGTGACTATGCTTAGGGAGCAAAGAAAAATATAGGCATCTGCATAAGCTGAAGACAGCAGTTAGGTTTTCCCCTGAGGTTACAAGAAAGTTGCCCTTATCTTAACTGCACAGATACTCAAGGGCCTGGAATTGTTTCAAATTGAATTATTAGTCTAGTTTACTACATCTCTGGGGTAAATCCTAAACATATTTTTTAACTTTTGCTGACATCTGTGGCAATTTTGCACGCAAAATGAATTAGAACATACCTCTTAGACTTCCACTCCACAATAGGCATCAGGATCCAGCAGCTGAAATGCTGTTTCAAATTTTGATGGAAGTTAGTGCATGGAACGAATGGAAGGCATTGGCCTGCAGTTTTACAGGTTGATTTCTCGCTAATCTTTTTGTTGATCTACAGAGATTTTGGGTTTGTTTTTAATAGAGCAACGAAAGTGAGTGAACATTCTCAATAATGAAGAAAATCTCTGATTTTAATAGGCATATTAAGTAGTCATCGCCCATTTGCTATAAAAGCTTTTCATAATTTGACCTTTTATTAAAGGATGTGTTATCATTGCATTTTACAGATTAAACAAAGGAAAAATTTTAAATACAATGAAAATGTATGTTCATAAAAGAACACACAAAACCCTTGCTTTCTTCCTAGTCAATTGAGCAGCATGCTATTAGCAATTACAAAATATTCTAGCGCATATCAATTCATATCGTATGCATTGTTATTCATGTAAAACAAGCAACAATTTAAAAGGAACTTTACAGTTTTGAAAGATTTCTGTCTGCATCATTTAGTATATTGGTTCTCAATGGTAGTAATTAATGTAATGCCTAAAATCATGGCTACAGTTGCCATAAGAAGATCATATTCTGTATCTTTTTACTAACTTTACTATAGCATCATGACCCTATTGGCCTTTGTAATGCAATCATATTTCTCAAGTGGCTCATCACATAAGATGTTGTGTGTCATAGCAGACAATTTTAATGAGTTGTTTTTTTTATTGTGTTTACCTGCATGGTGGAGAAGCAGAAAGAAAAAGTAAGTCACTAAAGGAGCAAGTCACTAATTATCCACTAGAACAGAATGCAGCACAGTCCATCCTGTGGCAATTTGATCTTGGTTTTTTCATATGTGTATGTTGCTTTTATTAGTCCAATCATATTTATGATGACAGCCTTTTCACTTATCAATTGTTAGTTTAATCTTTGAGTTTATTAGTTCATTCATTAGTTTATTCTTCCATCATCTATTACAGCCATTAGGTTAGTATAACAAATAAATAAATATTGTAAAAGACCAAGATATATGAATGGCTATCTAAAACAAGTTTCTGTAAAATTTTAAGTGAAAGAAAGAAAAAAATGACTTTTTATACCTCCTGAGGATCTGTTTGATAAGATTTGCCTTTTTATGTAGTTGAGAAGACCTATTATAACTGACAACTCACAGACATTCAAAGCTCTGCAACAATATACACTGGGACATATTGTATGTATTCAAATATCTTTTAAAGGCCAAGATAATTCCCACAGATAAATTGCTTTAGTTGCATTTCACTTTTGCAAGTTACTGATTCAAATTTTGAAAACTTATTATCTATAAAAGCTAGGTGCAGTGTGTTGAATACAGGAAAATTATTTTTCCACCCTTATATCTGAAAAGGTATGATGTTCTTAAAATAAAACATAAATTTCCAGTTAACTAGTGTAAGACTTTAAATCATATTGTTATTATGGAAAAATAAGACATCTTGACTTACGGGCTTACACTGCAGGAATGAAATGTTCTTAAAACTTTTTAGTGCTTCTGAACTTTAGAAAAACCCTGAAATGCTTTATTATTCTTCTTAGAAATGCATTTATGTTTTAATAGATTTTTTAAGAAAAGTGTTAATTTTATATTTTGTTTGTAGTTAGTGTAATCAACATGTCCTTTTCTCTCATAGGCTTATGCTGTAATTCATGGGTAGGGTCACATCAAATTAAACTGTTAGTCCCCACTTAGGACCAAATGTAATAAGAATTCACTTATGGAAAATGAACCATTTACTATAATCAGACATAAAAAGACTAAAAAGTCTTTGAATTAAGCAGTGTGAAACCTTAATGAAGGGAAGAGGTTTGGTTAAGTCACAGTAAAGCTAATGTGGAAACTTTACAGTATTTCAATGCCCCTAAAACAGTGCTTCACATAAGGTAACGCATAGGAAAGAAAACAAGGTTGAAGAAGTTTTGATTGTTTCTTCTACTATGATACAGTAGTTAAAGTACCCTTTAAATCTCAAGACTTCCATTAAACAGTCTGTGTTACCTCTGAGCTTTCTCTTGTTCATTATACCCATACTGAAATGTACCCTGTGAGTTCAAATTAATTTTGGTTTCTCTAAGAAAAAGAAATAATTTTAGGGATTATTCAGAAATTGCATATGCATTTTTTTAAGGATGAATGACATATGATTAATTTATGATTAGAGTTCTCTAGGTATTTTAAAGGAAAGAAGTAGCCGATAAATCTGGCCTAAATACAAATTCTTGCACAGTAGGATTCATATTGATATTTACACATAAAAGGAGCATCCAGCTACATTTCCACCTGAAAGACACCATTATGGTCCACTTCTGATAAGGTAAAGACCGAGTGTCTTATTAAATATACAACTTTTGGAACATAAAATACAGAATATTAGGCAAATATTGGATTCAAAAATGTCCATAGTTATTAAGTTATATGTTTACCTGGACTATGACTGGTCTTTTGATATATTCTGTTGTTTACAGTTCACAATCACTGAAAGTCATATAGAATCACAGAATCATAGAATAGTTAGGATTGGAAAGGACCTTAGATCATCTAGTTCCAGCCTCCCTGCCATTGGCAGGGACACCTCACACTTAACCATGGCGCCCAAGGCTATGTCTAGCCTGGTCTTGAACACTGTCAGGGGTGGAGCATTCACAACATCTTTGGGCTGCCCATTCCAGTGCCTCACCACCCTTACAGTAAAGAACTTCTTCCTCATGTGCAGTCTAAAGTGCCCCTGCTTAAGTTTGAACTCATCACCACTTTTCCTATCACTACAGTCCCTAATGAAGAGTTCCTTCCCAACATACCTGTAGGCCCTCTTCAGATACTGAAATGCTCTTATGGGGTGTCCATGCAGCCTTCTCTTCTCTACGCTGAACGGCCCTAACTTCCTCAACCTATCTTCAAATGGGAGGTGCTCCAGTCCCCTGATCATCCTCTTGGCCCTCCTTTGGACTTGTTCCAACAGTTCCATATCCTTCTTATGTTGAGGACACCAGAACTGTAAGCAATACTTCAAGCAAGGTCTCACAGGAGCAGAGTAGAAGGGCAGGATCACCTCCCTCGACCTGCTGACCACACTCCTTTTGATGCAGCCCAGGATACGGTTGGCTTTCTTGGCTGAAAGAGCACACTGCCGGCTCATGTCCATTTTCTCATCAACCAAAACCCCCAAGTCCTTCTCTGCAGGGCTGCTCTGAATCTCTTCTCTGCCCAACCTCTAGCTGTGCCTGGGATTGCTCTGACTCAGGTGTAGGACCTTGCACTTGGCATGGTTAAACTTCATAAGGCTGGCATCAGCCCACCTCACAAGCATGTCAAGGTCCCTCTGGATAGCATTCCTTCCCTCCAGCTTATCAACCGAGCCACACAGTTTGATGTCATCAGCAAACTTGCTGAGGGCACACTCAATCCCACTGTCCATGTTGTCAAACAAATGTGTTGAACAGGACCGGTCCCAACACCGATCCCTGAGGGACACCACTCGTTACTGATCTCCAGATGGACATTGAACCATTGAGCACAACTCTTTGTGTGTGGCCATCCAGACAGTTCTTTATCCACCCAGTGGCCCACCTATCAAATTGATGTCTCTCCAACTTAGAGACAAGGATGTCATGTGAGACAGTGTCAAATGCTTTGCACAAGTCCAGCTAGATGACATCAACTGCTCTACCTCTGTCTATCACTTCCGTAGCCCCCATCATAGAAGGCCACCAGATTGGTCAGGCAGGATTTCCCCTTAGTGAAGCCATGCTGGCTGTCACCAAGCACCTGGTTGTTTTTCATGTGTCTTAACATGCTTTCCAGGAGAATCTGCTCCAAGATTTTGCCAGGCACAGAGGTGAGACTGACTGCTCTGTAGTTCCCTGGGTCATCCATTTTTCCCTTCTTGAAAATGGGGGTTATATTTCCCTTTTTCCAGTCATCAGGAACTTCACCTGACTGCCATGATTATTCAAATATGATGGACAGTGGCTTAGCAACTTCATTTGCCAGCTCCTTCAGGACCCGCGGATGGATTTCATTAGGTCCCATGGACTTGTATACGTTCAGTTTCTTAAGATGGTCTCGAACCAGATCCTCTCCTACATTGGGCCCAGGGTCTTCATTCTCACTGTCCCTGCATCTGCCTTCCAAGACTTGGGTGGTATGGTCAGAGCATTTTCCGGTAAAGACTGAGGCAAAGAAGTCATTAAGAACCTCAGCCTTCTCCAAATCCAGGGTAGCCAGTTCTCCCGATAACTTCCGGAGGGGGCCCACGTTGTCCCTAGCTTGTCTTTTATTTACAAGGTACCTAGAGAATCCCTTCCTGTTATCTTTGACATCCCTAGCCAAGTTTAATTGTAAGTGGGCCTTAGCTTTCCTAACCTGATCCCTGGCTTCCCGGACAATATTCCTGTATTGTTCCCAGGCCGCCTGTCCTTGCTTCCACCTTTTATAAGTCTCTTTTTTCCTTCAAATTTTCCTCAGCAGCTCCTTATCCATCCAAGGAGGTCTCCTAGCCCTCCTGCAGCTCTTCCTTCTAGTAGGGACGTATTGCTCCTGAGCTTGCAGCAGGTGATCCTTGAATATCAACCAAGAGTCTTGGGCCCCCCTGCCCTCTAGGGCTATATCCCATAGAATCTTACTGAGCAGGTTCCTGAAGAGGCCAAAGTCTGCTCTCTTGAAGTCCAGGGCAGTGAGCAGAAAGAAAACTCATCAATTGACATATAGACAGTTTAACAGGTAAACCAAAAACTGTGTGCGGAAGCAAAACAAAATTAGGAATTCATTCAGTCCTTCACACCATCAGGCAGGTGTTCAGCCATCTCCAACACATCAAGGCTTCATAAGTAAGTTACATAACACTGAACTTCCCCCTTTCTTCCTTTTTTTCATCCAGTCCAATACCATATAGTGTGGGGTATGGACATTTGGTAGGTGGTTGAGAGGGTTCCTGTTGTAAATTTGATCAGTTGGAGTCAGCTGTCCTGACTGTGTTCCCACCCAGCTTTGGCATCCCCAGCCTGCTCACTGGTGAGCAGTCACAGAAATAGAAAAGTACTTGACACTTTGTAAGCACTGCTTAGCAGTAAATAAAACATCCCATGCTGCCAACACTGATTTCATAATAAATCCAAATGATAGCATGAATAAAATTAACTCTATCTCAGCCAAAACTACATTGATTTAAGTGACTGTGTATCAGTATATTACGGTGTTGAAGACAATGATAACATAGCTGATAGGTCAAGGGTCAGGTCAGTACATTCAAGATTTCTAAATAATTTCTGAACATCAGGACATTCCACAGCATGCCAGGAATACAGTTGTTTTGAATATAAAATCATTTTGCTATTAATTTGTCCCAATGTCTGCGGGTAAGTTTTGGAGCAATTGTAAAATTGGGAGTTAGATGTTTATAAAGGTTTGAGATTCTTAATTCAAAATATCTTAATAGGAATGCAGAATCAAAATGGTAAACTTCAAAATTCTTAGAAATAATATGAAAATTGTGAATAATTTAGAAATTATTTCCAAAAAAAAAGAAAAGAGAAAAAAGATGGTATTATAGTACCCTTTAATTTGTGGGCGGAAAAAAAATAATAAAAATACATCTCATTGCATTGTCACATTTAATATTTTTTTTAAATTGTGGTGCCCAGCATTGTACGCGGTACTCCAGGTGAGGCCATGCGAGTGCTGAACACAGCTGCATAATGCCCTCTTCTGACTGCTGGCCATTCTGTGTGTGATGCACCCCAGGAGGCAGTTTGCCCTTTGACTACCAGGGCACACTGCTGACTGACACTGAGCTGCTATCAGCCAGCTCCCCAGATTTCTTCCTGCAGGGCTGTTCCACAGCCATTCTGCTCCCAATCTATACTTGTGTTTGGCATTATTCTGTCCAAAGTGCAGAGTCCAGCATTTATTCTTTTATATGTCATTCCACTGATGGTTGCCTGATGCTCCAATCTCTCTATACCCTGCCAGCCAGTTCTGGTCTCATTCAGTACAACCCTTTGAGTTTTATGAACTGATTTGCTGATGAAACCAAACTGTGTGGTTCAGTTGATACGCTGGAGGGAAGGAATGCCATCCAGAGGGACCTTGACATGCTTGTGAGGTGGGCTGATGCCAGCCTTATGAAGTTTAACCATGCCAAGTGCAAGGTCCTGCACCTGGGTCAGAGCAATCCCAGGCACAGCTAGAGGTTGGGCAGAGAAGAGATTCAGAGCAGCCCTGCAGAGAAGGACTTGGGGGTTTTGGTTGATGAGAAAATGGACATGAGCCGGCAGTGTGCTCTTTCAGCCAAGAAAGCCAACCGTATCCTGGGCTGCATCAAAAGGAGTGTGGCCAGCAGGTCGAGGGAGGTGATCCTGCCCCTCTACTCTGCTCTTGTGAGACCTCACTTGGAGCATTGTGTGTAGTTCTGGTGTCCTCAACATAAGAAGGATATGGAACTGTTGGAACAAGTCCAAAGGAGGGCCACGAGGCTGATCAGGGGACTGGAGCACCTCCCATTTGAAGACAGGATGAGAAAGTTGGGGCTGTTCAGCATGGAGAAGAGAAGGCTACATGGAACCTCATAGCAGCCTTCCCGTATCTGAAGGGTGCCTATAGAGATGCTGGGGAAGGACTCTTCATGAGGAACTGTAGTGAGGGGACAATCGGTATTGGGTTCAAACTTAGAGAGTGGAAGTTTAGATTGGATATGAGGAAGAAATTCTTTCCTGTAAGAGTGGTGAGGCAGTGGAATGGGTTACCCAGGGAAGTTGTGAATGCTCCATCGCTGGCGGTGTTCAAGGCTGGATTGGACATAGCCTTGGGTGGCATGGTTTAGTGTGAGCTGTCCCTGCCAATGGCAGCGGGGTTGGAACTAGATGATCTTGAGGTCCTTCCCAACCCTAACTATTCTATGATTCTATGATTCTATGTTCCCTGAGTCTCTTCCCCACCTTTCTGAGGGGAAGGGGAGTGAGGAGCTGTAGGGGGCATAGCTGCCTACAGTGGTTAAATCAAATCAATCAGGTAGGCTCCTTCCCTGAGTAGTCAATATGAGAGGATGTTAAAGTCACTTTCTTAGATATAAAAATAAACAAATAAAGAAGTAACTTTGATGACAAGGACCAGTATGGGAAATCACAATATGTGTAATATGTGAAACACTACAAATTTTCATAAGAAAAGCAATAAATTAAAATATTTTTATTTCCATAATGGGGAAGCTCAGAAGTAAATTAAGAGAACTATCGGGAGCTGTGTCTTTTATTTTTTACTATTGTGTCTAGGAAAATGCAATTTTATCTCATTACCTACCAGTAAAATCTTTGCCAAAAATTGTGCTAAAAAAAGGGTACAAGAGTTGCAAATGCAAGTAGGTTAATAGAATTTGGACATTTAATTAATTTTCGATACATTCATAGTTTTTATTGCAAAATATTCCAAACTACATAGTAGATTGTTAAGAAGATTTTGATGGGAGAAATTTAAAAAAAAAAATCTCTTTATGTACCCTGCAGGCGCATATGCAGTAAATAAGCTTTCAGGCCAAATATAAACATTGATAATGATATATGCCATGCTGAGCAACATGCTGTACTAAAATGTATTGGATAATTGCAATGATAACCATTGATACCAATTCTGTCTGAAATGACTTATTACATGTATATGTGGAAAGTAAGACAGCATTTAGCACATGTAGTTTCACTATTTTTCAAAGGAATATTATATCAAAATGGCTGTAGCTGAAGGTTTGGGTTTTTTAAAAATAAAACCAAACAAAAACCAGAACCAAAACCAAACAAAAAAACCCACAACCAATAAAAAACAAAACAATTCATGGATTGCAGCAGCGGGTTATGATTTCATGTATCAAAAAAATTAACTTCTACCTTTTTTTGCTTTTTTAAGGGTTTTCTGTGTCCTTCACTACATCTTCTTTCATACAATAGTGCCATTAATTGATTCTCTAATGTGGATGATGTGTCCAGAAAGAAAATGAAAAAGAAATTACTTCTTTTGTAAGCTATTACTTAGCTACCGTTATTGGTAATGCTGTTATTATAACTCACGTGATGTATTCCGCTTCATCACTTAGACCTTTCTCATGTTAGCTTAATAAATAGCTCAACTTGGACCAAATTAATAGCTGGTGTAATCAGTGAGACTAGATTTGATTTCAAAAGATATGTGCTGTTGTGATCTCTCTCGCCTTTTCTCTCCTTCTGTCTATATATTATATAAACACATGTTGACCTTTGTATATATACACATGCACTCTTTTAAAAAAGAATGTTGTATTTTAAGTTAGTGACAGCAAAACATTGCAATACTTTTGGTTGCCTTTTCGAATTGTTTCATATTTATTCAGTATAATGTGTATTATACTTGCAAATTTATTCATCCCAGAGCCACAAATACTTTGTTGCTGCGACCAGGGTCCACAGGCTCCCTTTGCCTGCCCGCAGCTGGGGACCGCAGGCTTCTTTCCTTTTGCCTGCGCGGTAGGCGAGGATGCAGGCTCTCTCTGCCTGCTGCAGGTTCTCTGCCTGCTGTATGGTGGGAGAATGAAGACAATCAATGTGATCGTTCAGCAGACTCAGTTTATTTCATCTGAGGGTTCCAGTTATATACTCTATGCAGGCACACTTGCTAACATATAATTGGCTACTTATGCTACTAATTGATACATGATTGGTTACATGATTGGTATGTGCTTGGTCACAGCTCAAAGGTTACATTCACATCCCACTCCCCTCTGCAGTTTTCCTCTTGGTTATGTTCCATGGGGTTTCCAGCTTGCAGCTGTGCTTCAAGGTTGCAGTTATCAGTTCCTCCCTACATATCCCGACTTCTCAGGCTCCTCTGCCAACTCCCTCAAACTCTTCTCATGCGCACGTTCTCTAGTAACCTTCAGCCGAGGCCTCAAAGCCTTTGGTACATTACTGTTAGGCTTTTTTCCATCGTTTGGCCTATGATCTTATTGTGTCCATTTTCTATCAACCATTCCCCAACACTTTGTTACAGGATGCGTTATGCTCCAATAGAAGATATGGTGAAAAATTAGAAAAATATTCTATCTGCTTTTGTACAGAGGTGTATATCAGCTGGAAAGACAGAAGGAGCAATTCTCTATCTGAGAAAAGTGTATGAGAGTAACAGAAGGATCAAACCCTGACTAATTTCTGGTGGATTATTCACCATTTTCCCACACAATTAGAAACTTATAACATGAGACAGCTCAGGGACAACTAAAAGCTGAATTATTTTCCCGAAAGGGACTTTATACAATTCATGGTACCCATCTCTCCTAGAGAGCTCACACCTTGTCACCTTTGCAAGGAGACTTAGGCACAGCAACGTAACAAAGAGCACAACAAATGTAAACGGCTAACCTGATGCAATTAGGTGGCACAGGACTTAAATACCTTGGCTTTTTATGTTCAACACTAAATTCAAAGTTGAACTAATTAACACCAGCTTAATGGGCACTTTTGAGCTTCCAATAGATTTTTTTTTTTTTTTTTTTTCCCCCACAGCATAAAACCTCCAAACTGTTTGGAACATTTTGTGGTGTTTTTCCTTAAGATTTTCCACAGTCTATTTCCAAAACAAGACTAAAAAGCCTTGTTAGGCATGCAAGAAGTAGACAATGAACTTACTAGAAACGTCTAACATGGTGATACTAATTTTAAAAGTTCCCTGAATATGTTGCTTAGGGATATTTAGATAATATTAAAGTATAAGCAAGATTAATTATAACAAGCTTACTTGTGTGGTTTATTAAGCACTAATCACAATAATCACCCTTAGTGCATCTTACACTGAACCTAACATAGTGGAACTGCACAGCCTGTTATAACACCGCTCTGGTTTTCAAAATGAACCTCCACTCACAGAACATCAAATTCTTAAAGTAATGAAATAAAGTTAGTTTCAAGTATCACAGTAAGTTGTGCTAAGAAATAGGGTAGACTGCCTATGAGTCTTCCCTGTGATTTTATTTGACTAGATAGGTCTTTGCTACATCTTTAGATTTTATTTGACTAGCTAGATCTTTCTCTTGAGAAACAGCTGGCTATATATTTCATCAGCAAGTCCCTGGCTGATACGAGTTCTCAACTTGCCAGTTTCTATCCACAAGTAGCCAAGTTTTTTTTTTTTTGTTGAAGGGTTTTCTGTGTGGTAGCAGGGAATAAGTATGCAGAACCCCTCACCTTGTTGAACTGTGTTGGAAAGATGCCAGGAGACAGCCTGTGTTTTTCACATGGTGTTCAAATAGCTACAGTATTATAGTGACAAAGGCAGAAGTTTTCTGCCTGCACAAAAGAGATGAGTCTGAAATGATGGAAGGAAAAGGCAGACAGACAAACCATTCAGAAACTCAGATGATAAGAGATGAGGAGATCTCATCTAGCATGTTACATGAATTGGGATATGCCGAGCTTCTCTGTTAATACAGTATAGCAAAAGGCATGCTGCTTTTTAACTGACAGGACTGTTTTCTTGCACAAATCCCCAGTGAATACATCCCACAGAAGTTCCTTTATTCTTTCTTGCAAAGATGGAAAGGGGTCACCCCAACCCTCTCATGTATAACGCTGACACAACAAACTCACTTCAGCTCCTTGTTTTATTCAGCTTATAGCAGTTCACCAGGAACTACCTATGGTAAAGAAAGTGTGTGAAAGCTGACAAAATGATGTAAGACAGATCACTGGATATATAGTGTTACAGATGGTTCAGATTCCATAATACAAATGGAAAAAGTCAGCATGGGATGAGTGACAAAATATGTTGGTTAACTGTTGTGGTAGGGAGTTACAGTAGGCCCGCGGATTCGGTGACTGAAGACATGAAGTTAGAACTCAGTCTCAAAAATGTTAAAGTGTATCCATGAGAAATGAGGCACCAAAGATGTCCAAGTGGGAAAGCAGAAGGCATCCAAGTGGGAAAGTAGAAGGCATCTGGAGGAGCAAGTCAGGTAAGGGGAGTAACTAACTACAAAGGCAGAACTTGGCAAAACAATGGACTTTACTAATGCAGCAAAAGGGTCATCCAATAATGTGCCGTTGCTAACTAATATCAACCAGGGGCTAAAAAGACACGTGTGTGCTAGAAAAGGTATATAAGTAGTGGTTTGTAGTAATAAAGCATCTATCTATCTATCTTTCTTCCTACTAAGTCACCAAAAATACGTGCGTGTGTGATTTTTGGTTGTCTCAACAACGACATCTGGTGATCCCGATGTGATCGCCCAAAATATGATCGGACTGGAACTTAAACTTAAGAGAGAAGAAAGAAAAAGAAAGAAAAGAACGGCAGAGGATAGCCATGGAGAAAGAGCCCAGCGTAGCATTGAGAGCAGTGGGGTTCTGCATGGCCGGCTTGATTTAAGACACCTGGATAGGTGAGCAGCTGGGGACATGGTAGCCTCTTTAAGTAAAGAGGGATCAGTTGAACTGACCATGTGGACAATGATGTTACAAAAGTGGGGGGTGAATGTAGGAGAACTACTTCTCTGAGTAATGACACAGCAAACTCCTTGACTGTTAACACCATGCAGTTTACTTCTGCAGCTGCTTCACATTCTTTTTCATTAGAATGCCTCTTTAAGGAATGACTTTAACCTGTCTTCTTCTCAAGAACTGATAACCTGGGGGAGGGGGTATATTTGTGTCCTCCTACTTACAGGTCTATGGCAGCTGCCTGCGAAGTTTGTCAAGCCTTGCCATGAGCTGGACAGACGAGTGGAAGAACCTAAGCCTCAGCTATAACAGCTGATCGTGAATACCCCAAGCAGAATGAGATAGAGGAAAAGAAAAAGGAATGATTGCAAAACATCACTTGGGGGCAACTGAAAAGTAACAGCTTGAGTATATGTGCTTGTAAAGTAGATATTATTAGAGGCTGTGACTTTGCATGTAAACCCATCTGTACTTACTAGCCAGATGCTAATAAGAAACTACATCTTGTATTGTATGGATTTGTCACGTGTGAAACAGATGTTAGAGCATGCAAATTTGCAGCAGCTGCTAGAAAATGCTAAGGCAAAAGCTAGAAAGATTCTAATACAATGGTAGTGTTATACAGCAGACAATGGAATATATTAAGAGGGTGAGAGAACTCCACTGGTAGAAAATCTCCTTAGCTGGTCCCTCAGTGTCACTAGCATCTTCAACATGCTGCTGCACCCTGTAGTATACATATTGCTAATGTAAATCTGCATGTGCTTCGCCATAGTACTGATTTGTTACTGAATGAAGCCGGTGAAGCTCTGCATTGACAATGAGGTGCCAGGACTGAGGTTGGCCAAATGCCTCCTATCACAGTCAAGGGCAAGACTGGGCTGGCCTCTGTGTTTGCCACCAAGAACCTTTAGCTCTGCTGTTGGCTGCAACCCAGCAGGAGTTGAGCGGTAGAGACACATGCTATGCCAGACCTTGACGTGAGGGATGGCCTCCCCTGTTATCAGAGAGCCATCCAGTGGAAGAGCCAAGAGTGTTTACAGATGGCTCAGGGAAAACCAGAAAAGCTGTTATTGTGTGAAAAGAAAATTTTCACTGGCAGCAGTGAATGGAATATCAAGAAGGATCACCCCAAGTAGTAGAGCTTAGAGCAGTAGCAACGGTATTTCAACATTTTCCTGGTCTGGTTAATATTGTTACTGACTCTACTTATGCTGCTGGGTTGGTTCAACAGTTAGACAAAGTAGTTTTGGGACAAGTGTCTGATGAGAAATTGTTTGGGATCCTAAAATTAATATGGTTAACAATACAAAAATAGAGACATCACTATTATATTATGCATGTTAAGAGTTACACCTCCCTCCCAGGTATTATAGTGGAGGGTAATGCAAAGGCAGACACACTAGTATCTCAGTTGCCCTTGGATCTGTTCCCAATATAAAACAACAAGCACAAGCATCTCATCAATTTTTCCACCAAGGCTCTCATGCTCTACAGCGACAGTTTAAAATTTCCAATAGTGAAGCTTATGCCATCGTTGCTGCTTGCCCTGACTGTCAAGGCCAACATGTTCCTACCTATTTTGACACTAATCTTTGGGGTTTACAAGCATTACAGGTCTGGCAAACAGATGTTACACATGTTGCTGAATTTGGCAGGCAGAAATATGTGCATGTTTCCATAGGTACATTTTCTTCTGCTACTGTGGCCACTGCTCATACTGGTGAATCTGCCCGGGATGTTATTAACCATTGGCAGTGCATTTTTGCAACTCTAGGGGTTCCAAAGTGATAAAAAAAAGCAGACAATGGCCCTGCTTATGTGTCGGTGAAGGTTGCATCTTTTTTGCAAACTTTGGGAGTTTCTCATGTTACTAGTATCCCCCATTCTCCAGCAGGTCAAAGCATTGTAGAACAAACCTGTGATACGCTCAAATATTTTCTTTAAAAACAAAGAGGAGAATGCCAGTATTTTCTCTCTTCAAATTTGTCTAGTTCTGATTCTCTTTCTGCGATACAGCACTTGCGACATCTGACGGACGATTCCTTGCCCAATCCACTGGTTCTATACAAAGACCTACATGATAAAGAGTGGAAAAGACCAGAGCCATTGCTGACACAGTGTCGAGGATACGGCTGTGTATAGCTAGCAACAGGACCATACTGGCTGCCAGCGAAATGTATAAAGCCCCAGAACTCAACTACAGAAAGAAACGACAATGACAGAAATCTTTGTAATATCTGTTCTGTGTGATCATGGGTAATGGACAAGTGTACTGGGCACATTTGTTAAATCCCCCATTGTTCCAACCTGTTACATGGTGTGTAGGATTCACTGGTGTGCCACATATTATAAAGGTTCAAATGACTTCAAATCAGACTAATCTTACTGAAATAATGCTGCCTGGAGTAGTGGCTGGCTATGCTAATTACACAGGTCAAGCAGTGACAGAGCGGACACAGGGAATTGTAAAAAATGTGCTAGTAAAACAAAAAGGGGGAATGATAGGGGAGACCCCAAATGCACGAATCAACAAAGCATTGTTTGTCTTTAATGTTTTATAATTATCCAGTTCTGATTTACACACGGGCATGAATGTCCCCCCAGTGATTAGACATTTTTCTGCACTAACCCACATTGGCCCAGATCTGATTCCAGGGAAAGAACCTGTTATGGTAATGGTAAAGTCTTTGGAAAATCATAACTGGAAGGTCCTTTTAGGTTAATAACTTGGGGAAGAGGGTATGCTTGTGTCTCCACAGATGGAGGTCCCCGTTGGGCTCCTGCTCAGTGTGTGCATCCTGTTTCGGACTCCAACTCCAAAAAACGTGAAACTGCATCTACCCTCACTGACACCATGGAACAGCTCTAACATCTGGGTGACCTTGGCCAGGACATTGAATCAGATGATCTTCTGTGCTTCAATACGTACAGCAGATCAGCCATTTCATACATGTCTAGCTGGCCTACCGACACAAGGGGTGGTAAACAATACAACCATTTCTGATTGGGTTCAAGCATTGCCCGATATCACAAAAGATCCAGAAGAGAGAGATATTGTGGGCATAGTGAATGCCCCTCGATCTTGGCGTTTTGGCTGGAAGGTATTGCCATGTATTACCACCATGACATGGCCAGGCCCAGGTGGGTCAGATTCTTGGTGACTGGCCCCGAAGCATCGCCATGATTTTACTGATGTGCGGCCAAATAGTCTTCAGTTTCGCAGTATGACAAAGAATATGAGTCCATGGTGGTCAGTTGTTTCTGAAACTAGCACTGATAATTGTCATGGGTTCAGCAGCAGCAGTCATTTTTCTCCTTCTGGATAACTGGTACAGTGCTTTGGTTTTGACTTTTTGGGCCTGGGAGCAGTGCTGATAACACCAGTGTTTTCAGTTACTGCTTTGTAATGTTTTGATCTGACCAAGGACTTCCTGAGTCTCATGCTCTGCCAGGGAGGAGGGGAAGCCGGGAGGAAGCAGAGACAGGACACATGACCCAAACTGACCAAAGAGGTATTCCATGCCACAGTATGTCATGCCCAGGATGTAAAAACAGAATGCAGAGACCCGGAAGGGGGCGGGTGCCCTGCTTGGTCGGGCTGGGTATAGGTGGTGAGCAATTGTATACTTTCCTTGTATTTGCCTTGTCATTATTGCTATTGGTGGTAGCAGTAGTGGTCTGTATTATACCTTAGTTACTAAACTGTTCTTATCTCAACCTGTGGGGGTTGCATTCTTTCGATTGTCCTCCCCATCCCCCTGGGACTGGGGGAAGAAACAGAGGGGAGTGAGTGAACGAACTTCTTGAGGGGCTTAAACCATGACAATAATTGACCAAAAGCATTGCCTCAAGGCATATTTTTGCTATGTGGTGACAAAGCTTTTCCAGGTATTCTCTGGAAACCAAGAGGAGGTCCGTGTACGTTGGGACAGCTATCATGGCTTACATCTAACATAAGTGTGATCTTAAATCACACACAGTTACACAGAGGTCCCCAAAAATGAGCAACACTTGACTCCAATTGTAATGATAATGTTGATCTCTGGAATAGAGGGGAAATTATTGTAACTAGCTTCTTTAAGTCGGGAGTTGCTGCTACTACAGCACTAGCGCAATTAAATAACCTTGCTTGCTGGTTAGGAAAACAAACTATTGAAACAGCAAAAATCTCAAGTGCCTTAGCAATGGATTTTAACTCTGTAAGACACGTTACTCTTCAAGATAGAACAGCCATTGATTTTTATTGTTAGTATATGTAGATGGTTGCCAAGAATTTGATGGAATGTGTTGTATGATCTTATCAGATCATTCTCAATCCATTCATGCTAGCATCCAGAAATTGATGGACCAAACTCAAAAGTTGCAGGAAGATGATGGATTTTTTGGACTGGGAAAATGGTTGAACTCTTGGAGACTGGAAGGTTGGATTGTAGCTGTGATAAAAGATGAGATTGTGATGTTATTTGTTTTTCTTTGTATTATGCTTGTGGTACCGTGCTTCTTATCCTATCTGCGAAGGGCCCTGCAGTGGATGATAAACACGGCTTTTTTTTTGTTGAAAGACAAAAAGGGGGAATTGTGGTGGGGGGCCACAGTAGGCCCATGGATTCCGTGACTGAAGACATGAAGTTAGAACTCAGTCTCAAAAATGTTAAAGTGTATCCATGAGAAATGAGGCACCAAAGATGTCCAAGTGGGAAAGCAGAAGGCATCCAAGTGGGAAAGTAGAAGGCATCTGGAGGAGCAAGTCAGGTAAGGGGAGTAACTAACTACAAAGGCAGAACTTGGCAAAACAATGGACTTTACTAATGCAGCAAAAGGGTCATCCAATAATGTGCCGTTGCTAACTAATATCAACCAGGGGCTAAAAAGACACGTGTGTGCTAGAAAAGGTATATAAGTAGTGGTTTGTAGTAATAAAGCATCTATCTATCTATCTATCTATCTATCTATCTATCTATCTATCTATCTATCTATTTTTTTTTCGTAAGTCACCGAAAATACATGTGTGTGTGATTTTCAGCCGTCTTGACAACGACAAACTGTGCTGCACACTGGTCTACATAGCAGCCTTGTGGTACAGTGTGAACAGAACTGAATTAACATAAAGATACTTCAAGAGGCTGCAGTGTGGTAACAGCACAGTAGAAATGTATGAACGTAGCCACTGGGTACAAGCATCTGGGATTATGTAAATAGTACTACAATGCCTACTATTTAGTGTTTTATCTCTACTTTAAAAATAGTTATGCTCTTTTGTCTCTAATATTTCTACTAGAAGAATGTTTCACAACAGTATTGTTTATAGAGATCAAAGTTTTCTTCCTGTTTAAGGTTCCATTTCATCTGTGGCTAGTTTGCTTTCATATGTCCTTGTACCACCTTTGTCCTTTAACTTAAATATGTTTGCATTTCTTTTTCAATGCTGAATTACTGTAACCCCTCTTTTCTGAATAGTGGTCACATGGAAATACTAAAATAACTGAAGCATAAAGAGAGTTTTCTGCTGGTAAACTCATTACCACAATAACATGCTGTCTTTCACAAATCTTTCACTCCCCTTTCTGGTTTTAAAAATAGAGTGTGGCAGATTAGGTTACGCTCTGGTTGCAGTAGAAAGTTAGGAAGAACCATTTTAATGTTCTTGTGTTTGATTCTCATATATATTTTATATTCCTGTTTACCCAACTTGAAATGCTGTCTGGGAACATGCACTGTGAGTTCACACAGCAATCCATACTTATAGTAGAAGAGCAGCAAAATTTCTGTGTGCTTTCTGAGAATGGAGTGCTGTCATCGTCAGTGATCAGGATAAGTAATACACATCAGCCAGAGCCTGTCCTGACACCTCCTGACAGCTCAGTATAAGTATGTGCTTCTTCCCTGCGTTTTAGGTCCTCTGACATGGGCTGTTGCTGCTCTCTTTTTTGGGTGTACTCTTCAGGTTCTGTTTGGTCAGGTTATTTGTGGCTTCTTCTCCTTCTTTTTTATTTTTTTTCCCCTTCACAGTTTTCTAAATAAAATAGGGAAATACAAAGGCTTTATCACATGAAATGTTGATTTTCTTTTTTTCAATATGCATTCCCAACATGCCACATTGTTACAACACCTGATTATATTCATTAAAAGAGAATGTTACAGTAGGCTAAAGAGAGAAAATTTGAAAAAGTGAATTATGTTGACAGATTTGCAAAGTGACTGGCATCAGCCTCAAGGCTTTCTTGCCTTGAGAGGCTTCTCAGTGAAAAGCTGACTTCATCACATCTTTTTATTTACTTATGAGGAGCTGCTAGCTCATTAAAGCACAGTTCTCATTCACTCATTTGTAGGATTTGTAGGTATGAGGGAAGGCAAATGAGTCCCCAGTGTGACCCCAGTAAGTTTGCTTGTGTTATGCCAGAGAGGTGTAAAGCTCAGAATGTACATTTTTATCCATTAAAGATGGACTAAAATGAAAACAGAAAACAATTGGAAATGAAGAAAATGAAAAATGAAACCTTTTTTGGAATCATTGTATGGATACATAAAATATAACAGTGCATTTAAAATTCTAATTTTGTCCACCTCTCTGAGTGGCAATTTTTAATTAATTTGAAGCCTGTGGTCAGGAAAATATTCAGAAGCAGTATGCATGACAAATACATTAAATTTTTTTTTTTTTTTCATATGAACTTCAACACACAGCTAGTAATTTTTGCTTGGTTACTTACCTAGCACCTGTACTGCTAAGTAACAGTTGGACTCAATGTTCTTAAATGTCTTTTCCAACCTAAACAATACTATGATTATAAATAAATGTATCAAAAGTAATTGGTATGCATCTTATAAAATTGTATCATCCCTGTAAATAGCAATGACACTTAAGAAAATAAAATCTACTGGATGGAAGGAGACAAAAAACCATTAGAAATGAAAAAAATCTGGTCTGATTTTGAGACATTAATTTAGAAAGCACAAGCCAGACCAGTTCGCTGAAATATTATCTGGCTTTTGTTATTTTTAAACATGAATAATTAGAACCCTGTGTTTTCCAGGCTAAATTTATTCATGAGTGAAGAAAAAGAAATTCCAGTTTCAACTGGTCATATGGAGACAAAATATGGTAATTTGCTCTCTCAGGCATTCAATCTTTATGCAGGGTGTCAGAGTCTAAACTGATAACAATTCTATTTTACCTTCCATATGATCCACTGATTTAATTACCCACCAGAATCCTTTACTGGAACCACATTGTAAGCTTGAGCAATGACAATTCTCACAGCTGAGACAAGACTCAGGACCTTTTGGCTACGTAAGCAGCAATAGTAGCAGCTGAAACATAGGGGAGCCACAAAGAACGGTGTTAAATTTGTCTCAGTTAGAAGTCGATGTGTAAGAAACTTAGATTTATTATTGAAAAAAGAAAAGAAAGGAGAAAAGGTCAATTTATTTCCATTCCCTGACAATATGTAAATTGATAAACTTTCCTAACAGGTTAAACTCTGGTATTCCACATGTACAGTACATATGCTATTGCGTATGCACAGTTCAACATCCAGGAAGAACAAACAGATAATTGTAATTGAGGGAGCCTGGGAGTGGTGTCGGAGAGAGGAGGGTGGCTGTTGGGGGGAGATCATGATGGGAAAGGAGGGGTGACCATGAAGGATTAGGAGTGGTCATGAGGAGGGATCATGAGAGGAGAGGGGCAGCGATAAGGGAAGATCATGGGAGGAGTGCAGGGGCGACCACCGAGAGTGAGGGGTGGCTATGAGGGGAGACCTTGAGGGGAGAATGAGGTGTAGCCATGAGGGGTAGGGGTGGCAGCTATACAGTTTGGCCCACTATGGGGTGGAAATGAGGGGTGGCTGTGAGTGGAGATCATGAGGGGTGGCTGTGAGTGGAGATCAGTTTTTCCTTAGTGACATAATTTAGTGGTGGACTTGGCAGTTCTGAGGTAACAGTTGGACTTGATGATCCTGAAGACCTTTTGCAATCTAGTTGATTCTATGACTGTCTATTCTATGACTACATTACATACCTGCATTTTGCATAATTCCTGCTTTAAATAAGAATTTTACATTTAGTATTGTAATGCATAACACAAAAAACCTGTACACTGCTACTAAATGAGCAGATTAACTAATAAGCAAATTCTAAGATTTCAATCTTTCCCACCTTTATCTGTTGTATTACACTTACTATCAATCAAACATGGAATAGATCATCTTTAAGAGCAAATACACATACTGCCATTTAGATGAGAAATCTGTTAATTTCTTTAGTCTCAGAGACAGCAGTACGTTGTGCTGTATTCTATCAATAACCCAAACACTGATCTGATGTTAAATCAGATTCCCTATCAGAAAGAAGTGTTCTTTCCAGACTTACTTGATTGTTTAGTAAACCAATACTATTGTTAAAGTTTTGGTTTTCCTCCAGACTACCTCTATATAGGGCATCATCTTACTATGTTTCCTCAATTTTCTACTTTTTTCTTAACATTACAGTTCAACTTTTAGCAAAAAGAAAGCTTTGGTTTTAATTTTTTATGTAGAAGGAAAACAAAAAGCAAAAACCTGGCATTATTTAATGTTATGTTTTCCAACAATAATTCTCATTCCCCAGTAAAACATGTAAGATAAATAGATTATTTAAAAAAAAAATCTTCCAATTTCTTTACCGAGTGTTTACATACTTTCATCTTTATTATATATGCCTACCATCTCCGCATGTAATCTTGTCTGTGCTAAGAATCTGCAATATTAATGAATGGATACTTTTATTTCTCCCTTCCTCTTTCAGACATTTCTCTCTTTTATTTAGGGAAATATCACAGAAAAAAAAAGTTATTAAAATGACCAGTAATCCCTGTATATCTTCTTTCATTCCAAACAATGAAAGGCTAAGGGCTCTGGTGATGAAATGTATCTTCAGATTGCTTATAGATTTGCTTCACCTTCTTTTTGGTGTCAGATCATTCATTCATTTTCAGATATCGCAGAACATTGTAATAATGAAACTGAAAGTACAGGTGAGCAACAGTGAAATAACTTGTTTGTTTCTTTTGGGAGCATAATACGCCCTTGTTTTGAATACCATTTAGTCTCAGCCAGGACTTCTAATCTATCTGATACATTCTTAATTAAGGTCTTTTGGAGACTTTGCAAGTTAGAGAATGTTACAGAATGCTGCAGAGCGTTCACATTCAGCATTTCTAAAAAAGGAAACTAAGATGACCCATGATTTCCAGACTATTTGTGACATCATTTTCTTCTTAAATGCTTTGTATTTACAAAATCCAACTTAGTTATTCACAACACTGATACAACAGTACCTGACAAAAAGGACCTAAAGAGAAATTGTGAAGTATAAATCAAAGTAAGCCATTCTAAAAATGTGAGTCAATAACAATGGCTGGGGTACAGGATATTTTTTCTACTTACTGTCACCTGATTTACTAGATAATAGTGCTTCTTTCTTCTTTTATTTAATGTTGTAATTCATTCTCACTTGGCATGGCTCATTTTATCTCAGAGTGGATGGAATGAATGGAATGAATGGAATAAGTAAAATTCTTCATAAAAGTCAGCCTCCTGCTTATAATCAGATAATTATGATGTATAAAAATTCAAGGTGGCATTTGGATGAAGTGTACAGTATCATTGTCGTGGTTTAAGCCTCTCTAACTCACGCAGCCCGTTCTCTCACTCACTTCCCCCTCTTTCGTCCCCCCGCTCCCGGTGGGACGGGAAAGAGAATTGAAAAGAATGCCATTCCCACAGGTTGAGATAAGAACAGTCCAGTAACTAAAGTATAACACAAATCACTACTGCTACCACCAATAATAATAATGACAAGAGAAATACAAGGAAAGAATACAATTCTCACCACCTAATACCAAGCCCGACCACGCAGTGCACCCCCACACCCTTCCGGGTCTCTGCTCTCTGCTTTCCATCCTGGCACGACGTGCTGTGGTATGGAATAACCTCTTTGGTCAGTTTGGGTCAGGTGTCCTGTCTCTGCTTCCTCCCGGCTTCCCCTCCTCCCTGGCAGAGCATGAGACTCAAAAAGTCCTTGGTCAGACCAAAACATCACTAAGCAGTAACCGAAACACTGGTGTTATCAGCACTGTTCCCAGGCCCAAAATCAAAAAACACAGTGCTGCACCAGCTACCAAGAAGGAGAAAAATGACTGCTGCTGCTGAACCCATGACAATCATCTAGAATTTTCATCCACTGAATCACTGAAGTGTCTATCATTTATTGAAACAGGTTGCCAATAACCTAAGAACAGCTAAGCATTATGATTGTAACTCTAGATTGAATAAGCTTATTTCTGGGTTGCTGGCAAAGTCACTGTTGCCTTTGAAAATGCTGACCTTGCTGCAGCAGAATTCTTATACAGGTGGTTTTGAGAAAGAATTACTGAAGCCATAAAGCTCTGAGAGCTGAAGCTACCACTGAATGTTACCTGCTTCTGACACTACAAAGGAGTCCATGTTCTGGCTGGCTTTCCTGACGAGACCGCAGGGAATTAAACTCTTGAGATCCACAGTTCTCTGTGGTATAGATTCAGGCTATGAGAGACTACCCTGTGTAATACTACTGCAGCAGTATGCTTGCAACTGAAAAGTTTCAGCTGATTTTTGTTTCTTTTATTTACATGATATGTTCCATGGTCAGGCATTTTCTCTGAATTTTTTCAGTGTGATCCTTTCTCTCCCTTCCTTGTGAGTTCTTTTTCTGAATTTATGTGAAGGAGTGGTCTGAGGTAGGTTGGGGATTTTAGATATTTTCAATAATCCCTGGCGAATTACCAGAATACAGTAGTATCTTGCATTTTTGGACTGTTCTTTATTTTACGTTTGATTTGTGTAATTGTTTTTATGTATTTTATGGAATACAGCCCAGTATGTACAATTTAAGATGAATTCAGAAACATTAAGAAAAAAAGGATTATCACAATTCTATAATTCTATGATTCTTTTTAATCCACACCAGAATTGCCAGATTAAATATCTTGCTACTTGAATACTCTACAGCAAAGGTGATGAACTTTCCTAATCATAGAAGCCCCTGAAAACACTTCTATGGAGGAATCAATGAGTGTTTCTGAGTGACAAATAGATGTTAAAGATGTGAATGATACTCTTCAGAAAGTCACTGTGGGAGAAGATTTTGGTTGCTCAAAAATATAATGATCTGATATTTAGCAGAAGTTGTAAGAATAATTTGTCATGTGTAAAACCAAAATATTTATTAATTCATAGTCTGTAATTACTTCAAATATCCCCTCTTTTTTGCAAAATACTGTATTATATTTTAGATTCCTTTGTTAATATTAACAATGCAGTCCTCAGTTCTGCCAAGATATATTTATTCGTTCCTGGATTGTCTGCTTGATAGCGTGGAGTTCCTTGCTTAGTAATTTAATAACAATTATAGTTTATCTAAACAAATAATTGAAGCAAGGGGGGATATTCACACCATATAACTTAAGGCTTTTAAATTATATATCCAATAACCCTTTGTTATCTTATATTCCCTAAGCTACTCCCACATTCAGTGAAGAGGTATAAACTGCTCCAGTGAAAAAATCAGAAACTTTGAATTTATGCTCCTCTTCTGAAGGAATTCCTCTTAGTACTTTAACTATAAAAGGAGACATAATTTCTAACTATACACCAAAACTAGACAGGCATTTAATGACATTACAAAAAACCATTATGGTTTCTTCCCCCAGCCCCTTAAAGTGAAATATATGATGAAATGCATTTTTCAAAACCAGAATTATTTTATAGTATCATTGTATATTTTGCTCAGAAATATATTTCTTTTTGTGGAAAAATATATATGGATAAAAACATAACTGGGCACTCTGTTTTATTTTAAGCTACTACTATTTTAAGCCTACTACTGAAATGATAACGTTAATTTACTGTACTCAGATTAAGTGAAGCGTTTAGCTATAATCCTAACCTCCAATATCTATTTGGAAAAATTAGTACTGGAGCTTTAAAGCTGTTTTATCTAGTATGTAACATGAGAAATTTAAGATTTTTTTTGTAATAGAATGTATTCTAATTCTTTTTTCCATAATGTGACAACATGCAAATATTTGTGAAAAAATATGGAAAATAATAGTTATAATTAAGCAGAAAATCTAAATGTGTTTTTAATAAGCTAACAAACTTTATTATCAGATTCATAGAAAGAAAAGGAAATTGGTATGAAGAATCCAAAGTGCTCATCAGCTTGTAACTGTGGATATTGGGAATTATTTCCACACTTAATTTGCTTATCTTAAGGTGTTTGGAAACTTAAGTAAGACTCTGGTAATGTGGAGGACACAGCATCTTTCTTTTTTACATAGCAATGTCATTTTTACTAGCCAGTGAAAATATAAATGTGATTTTCAATGCTATTGTATAGGATAAAATTTAGAAGCACTTTGGGACTTAAGCCCAGTTTAGAGCTTGGTTCCAGAAGTAGTTAGAACACATGGATGGATGAAGCACAGGCAGAGAGATAGACTTATGAACCTGACTGCTTACATATATATATACTTACATATATAGTATATTTATATATACTGACATCTCTACCATTTTCTAAGTTATAAGAACTGATGTAAGAACTATAAGGCAGGTCTTATAACTTACAAATTGGTAGAGATGTCATCTACATGCTCATTACTTTTTTAGGCCAGCTTTTGACATGAGTAGGTAAACTTTACAACCTTCAAAGTACAAAAAGTTTAAGTAAGGCATATGTCCTGGGTTCAGCAGTAGTGGTCATTTTTCTTCTTCTTAGTAGCTGGTGCAGTGCTGTGGTTTTGACTTTCAGCCTGGGAACAGCGCTGATAACACCGATGTTTCTAGTTGTTGCTAAGTAATGTTTAGTCTGACCATGGACTTTCTGAGTCTCATGCTCTGCCAGGGAAGAGGGGAAGCCAGGAGGAAGCAGAGACAGGGCACCTGACCCAAACTAGCCAAAGGCGTAAAGGCTTATTCCATACCGCAGTGCATCATGCCCAGTATATAAACTGGGAGTAGTTACACAGAAGGGTTAGATCACTGCTCGGGTTGGGCTGGGTATTGGTAGTTGGGTGGTGAGCAGTTGTACTCTTTTCCCTTGTTATTTCCCTTATCATTATTATCATTGGTGGTAACAGTAGTGGTTTTGTGTTATAACTTAGTTACTGGACTGTTCTTATCTCAGCCCGTGGGAGTTACATTATTTGATTCTCCTCCCCATTCCTCCAGGAGTGGGGGAGGAAGAAGGCAGGGAGTGAGCAAGCGGCTGTGTGTTTCTGAGGAACTGGCTGGGCTTAAACCGCAACAGCATGCAAAAAAAAAAACCAAAACAAAAAAAAAAACAAAACAAAACAAACAAAAACCCAACCACCAAAAAATAGGAAGGGGAAACAAGTTTCTGGGCTAGGCGTTAGCTTACCCACAACCCCCACTGAACTTCTGCTGGCCAGCCAGTTTTCACTTTATCACGGTTTAACCCCAGCTGGCAACTAAGTACCACACAGCTACTTGTTCACTTCCCCACACTCCCCAGTGGGATGGGGAGGAAAAATGGTAAACCTTGTGGTTTGAAATAAGAACACTTTAGTAATTGAAATAAAGTAAAATATAATAATGTTTTAATAATAATTATTATTAACAATAGTGATAAAGAAAAGAAAGAGAGGAATAAACCCCAACAAATGCTGATTATGTCTGATATAATTGCTCACCATCCACTGACTAATGCTCAGCCCATCCCCAAGCAGCCAACTCTCCGCAGCTTATATACTGAGTATTCATTCTAAGGTATGGAATACCTTTTGGCTAGTTTGGATCAGGTGCCCTGTCTCTGATCCCTCCCATCTTCTTCTACTCCTCCAGAAGGGAGGAACAAATTCCACTACTCCTAAGCATGTTTGATGTTGCTGGTTGTCATCTGTTGACACCTTGTTTTTCTGCCCTGGGTTTTCTAAATTGCCATGTGAATGTTCTTACTTTTGAATCATTGAGTTGCTGACTATCCCTGTTTCAATTATCTTACCTCTTCCTGCAGTTGTCTTTTATACCTTGCACAGATCTGTGAACATTCTCACAGCTCTTCCTTACAACTTATGAACATATTTAAATGTTGGAGCCAAGGTTATGCAGCAGGACTGTACCAGACCTAAACCATGGTTAAAACGCTATGGAGGAGGGAAAATCTGTGGAGGAGGCAAATGTCAGGCTACAACCCCCCACATATAGTGATCATTAGGCAACATCACCAGTGACCTGAGAAGCCATTTTTTTGTAGATGTACTTGACAGTCTGCTTCCAGGACTAACATCGCTTAAGCTTTTTGCCTTTTCTCCCCAGAGGACCTGCAAAATTTACAAGGATCTTAAGTTGAAAGAATTTAGTTCTGTATTTGTCCTATTTCAAAATTTCTACCAAAATGACCCTGCAAACTGAATCTTTAATTCTTCAGTGGTTAACAGCCACAATTTCATTACCTCCTAAATTTTTTCTATTCCTATTAGCTCAGCCTTGCCTCCATAATGATCTGTGAAAATGAATTTTGGTCCCTTTCTGATTACCCCCTGGTTATTAGTTAGAGCTATCATGTCCCAGAAGCCAGCACAAGAATATAACAGATGTAAGAATGAAAACCAGGACTTATATCATAGTAAGATTCTCCTGTGATGTACCGTGAGAGTATGCAGAAGAATCCAGAAACCACAGGTCAGAGGGAAATATTTCTTTCCTTCCCTTCTTCCACTCCCCCTCCCCAGGCCTCCACCCCCCTCACCCCCAGGTTGTGTACCTGCACTGGCAGAGAGGTATAAATTTATATATGTTTTATTTCCATTTCCTATTGAAAACAAACCCTACTCATAGTCTGATCCAGCTTTCTATGCTACAGCTGCTAAGCTATGTAGTGTGATGCCAGTCAGGCTGTGTACCATATCACCTCTCTCTCCAGATTTTTTCTTAACATTATCTCCTTCAGGAAAGTTGTTTGACTTGGGATTGCTATTGCGTTTGTGAATCAAATGCTTTAAAATACAGCAAAAACCTTTATGATATTGTCAACTTTGCATGAAAATATTCTTCTTGAGAAAGACTGTTTCTTATTTCCTGTTAAGGTGCATTGTCGTTATAAGCCTCTCAGTTCTAGGTTTTGGAATTTACTAATCTTGGATGGATTTAGCTTCATGATTACCCAAGAAAAATAATTTGAAGATGCCTTTAGGGAACTAATGAAGTGAATATTCCATCAGTATGATTGCTTTTAGTTGAAAAACGGAAAGTAGCTAAATACATGCTGTTTTATGAAACTGGATTCAATAACAATTTTCATCAGAAGTCAAAAAATTGTATTAGATTGTTTTATAGAACTATGTACAAAAATGTCACCTTTTTAAATAGTGCAAAATACTAACCTAATTCCATCCACTGAAAGCAGCATGTACGATTATTTTAAATGTTTTGGGGTTTTTATTTTTAATGCTCTCTCATGTATGTTTTAATGAATTACAATTTCTGGTGTTACAGGAAAAAAGTTATATTTTTTTCCAAAGTCCATTGAGATAAGATCAACATTAGTAAGTTGGAATCTACTTAAGCAGAACAAGAATAATTCCTGCTGAAGGATATATTTGAATTTACCTTTGTGAACCTTGACTGAAACCCACATATATATATTAAAAAAAAAAAAAGATAAAATTTTGCTGAATAGTTACCCATTCTTTACCATCTTCCTACTTGTGACAGCCAAATTCTCCATATTTACACCACAGAGACTTAATATATGCCATAGTTTATTACAATACTTACTTAACATTTCAGTTAAATCAAGTCCCTTAAGGAAGTCAAAAAGCCATTTGGAATGCAAAATCACATTATTAATAAGAGTTTTAATTTTACGTTAACAGGACAAATTTCCTGTGAATTCTGTTGCTCTGTGAAGAACCAAATTTCTTGACAGACAGTAACTTTCATGCAACTTTCTGGATTCCTTTCTGGAAAAAATGACTTGACAGCAGGACCTAACTAATGTTAACAGTTTAAAACCCCTTTTTGTTTTAGATATCATGGTATTAATCCATGGTACTGGCACTTTTTGACAAAAGGGTCAAGTTTGTTTTTCTCTACCAGCATGAGGGAGTATTTGTACAAGCTGCAGCTCAGAGGTTGCTAAATGTGCTTCTAAATTGTCATGCTCATTTCTGATAGAAGTCTGTCTGTCTGGAGTGGCTTTTTCACCATCCCATAATTTAACTATGCCTTTTCACAGGGTATGTTCTTACTACTACCTTAGTTGTACTCTTGTATGAATGTGTATGAAGTGCTCTATCACCTGTGTGCTGTTAATAATCAGCTTTGGGGTTTTATTCCTTCTTCTACATACGTGTTTGTTTTTGCTTCCTGTTTGCCTGAGAAAGGTAGAGATGTGTTTGAAAGCTAATCTTTCAGGTCCATTCCGGGTAAGACAGAGGGGTTGCTGAAGGACAAACTTCAGGAAGATTCAGTAGTTATGATTCCATTAGCTGCTTCAATTCCTGACTGTAATTGCTCAGTGACTCATATAATCAGATCTAATTCTAGGGTGTTAGTTTTTCCTAACTGTTTCTTTAAGTGTTATTTTCTCTTTCCAGCCTAAAACCATTCCCCCCTTCTCCTATTGCTACAGGCCCTTGTAAAAAGTCCCTTTCCAGATTTCTTGTAGGCCCCTTTTAGGCACTGGAAGCTCCTCTAAAGTCTCCCCAGAGCCTTCTGCTGTCCAGGCTGAACAAGCCCAGCTCTCTCAGCTTATCTTCATAGGAGAGGTGCTCTAGCCCTTGCAGCATCTCCGTGGCCTCCTCTGGACTCACTTCAACATGTAGGCATCCCTCTTGTATTGGGAGTGACAGAGTTGAGTGCAGTACTGCAGGTGGGGTCTCATGAGAGCAGAGCAGAAAGAAAGATTCACCTCCCTTGATCTGCTGGCCACACTTATTTTTTTGATGCAGCGCAGGACACAGGTGGTTTCTGGACTACAAGCATATACCGCCAGTTCATATTGAGCTTATTGTCAACCAGCATCCATCTCTGCAAGGCTGCTCTGAATCACTTCTCCACCCAGCCTGTAGCTGTGCCTGGGATTGCTTTGACCCAGGTGCAGGACCTTGCACTTGGCCTTGTTAAACTTCATGAGGTTTGTACTGACCCACTTCTCAACCAGTCAAGGTCCTGGTGGATCCCATCCCTTTCCTCCAGCATGTTGATTACACCACACAGCTTGTTGCATCAGCAAACTTGCTGAAGTTGTGCTTGATCCTGCTGTCCATGTCACTAAGTTGTTAAAGCTTTTTCTAGAAATGAAAGTAAATATACAGCTACTTCAGTATTCAAGACTCTAATGAGTCATAGCAGATAATTACCTAAGTGCACTTTTTTTATTAATTTTTAACTATATTAGAAAAGAAATGAATATTTATAAAACTATTTAGGAAGACTTTTTTCCTAAACTCTTCTCTGTTTCCCTCCATGGAATATCTTTCAGTTGTATAACCAGAGTTCATAAAGGAAATCACAGTAGTCCCAATCCACATCCTGTAGTAGCACAAACTGTATAAAAGAAAACCCTTTTAATTATTTACAAAACAGAACATGTCTCCCTTTCTGAGGGTTTCTCTTTTTAATGTGTAAAATTTAACTGTCTAAAAATCAGCTGAGATAAACTACTTCATCATCAAGAGATGAATTTGTTCCAATTGGAAATATTTCAAAATCTAGTTCAAGCATTGTTATAATTTTATAACAGTTTTGTACTGTTATTCTTAATAAGTTCCAGTACCCTAGCACTAAGACTTTTCATTTTCATTCTTTTGACACTAAGATGTTATTGGTATTTAATCATCATTCTCAGGAAATTATGTTGCTTTAACGTAAATTGCAGAAAATATAGCCAAGTACTTCATTGGTGGAAATGTTATATATAACTATAATAAGGTTTCTTCTGAATTCTTATACTAGTGTTGAAAAAAAATGATTTGTAGATTTTCTTCAATAGATTCTTCCCAAGTTTGGTCATGTAATCCAAAGTTTTACATTGTTCCATATAAGACTAATAACATGGTTGCCTAGACAACAGATTTTCTTTTTTAGTGCTGCCCTAGTATTTGTTCGCTAATATTAAAAGTAGAAATTTCAGTCTATGATAGTCTTTAGCAATGGTCCCCAAAAAGACAGTGTCATTCTGCCCGCTGAGAGCCTAAAAATTCTGTACTCAAGTAGTGTAGATGGTGTTACAGCTGTGATAGAAAAACAGTGAACTGAGTAGTTAGTAGGGAAAGTTCTGACCTTTGACCTCTGAAACACAAGTTTGAACTCAATTTTTTCTTGATTTTTAGTGGGCATTAGGTCAAAAGAAAAACTAATCAAGCTTCTGGGTACAACATAGCACATGGGAAAGCAATGAAGTTATTGTCAGCTATCTTCCCAGTGATGGAAGAAAAGAGAGAGAGAGGAAGGGAGCTAAAGGTTGAGGATTATTAGCTCCTTTCGGTGGAGAAGCCATCACTCCTCTGAATTAAAAAAATAATTTTTAGTCCCAACATTGCAGTATGTTTTCACCAACAATTTTATCAGGTTCAACCTCCAATGACAGAGCTCAGATGTGAAACATTTTTAACATTTTCAATTCCACCATTTTCCATATGGCTTTGTTTGCTTGTTTTTTTGTTTGCTTTTCCCCCAAAAAATATATACTATGTATGATAAACATATTCTACCAGTAGAATGCAGCTTAGAAATTTAAAACTTGAAAAAATTCTTCATGCTTTTCTGCCTCTTTATTTTCCAGTCCACTGTCTTTAAGCACCTCTTCCTGTTCCACCATGGTGAACGTGTCTTAAATGCAGTTTCTTATTGTACAATACTGGATTTGGGTGGCTGTGGTTTTGTTTGTTTTCTGTTTTGCTTTTATTTTTTTTATAAGCTAGGTTGGAGAAATTCTTGCTTAATTCAAAGCGTCATATAGCATTAAACACACACCCTTGATGGCTATCAACGCTATGTTTGCTGTTATTTTCATCACTGCTGGCACCTGTTCACTCTTCTTCATTTCTTCCTTCTTATGCGCATTGAAGAATAACATCAGAAACTAAAAGATGAAGAAAACATGAACTGGTCTACTCAGAAAAGTATTTATAGACAGTGACACCTAGATTGAAAAATTAATAAAAGAAAATATTTTTTTTTGGAAGATCAGTTGGCTTTTGTTAAGCAGAATGCCTCTTTAAGACAAACGCTATAACAGCTATCAAAAATATTTATGTTCTACATATCATGTTCAACTGAAGATTAGATCAGATGCATAGTTAAAGTGCTTTTATTATCACTAAAATACCATATATTAAGAATTTATATTATTTTTTTTTAATTGATGAAGCTCTTTTTTAAGTATAATTTTGCAGACAGAAAGATTCTTCAGGCCTACACCCAGACTATAAGGATGCTCTAGCCTATTCCCATTTGGCCTGTTTACACACATACTTACAATTTTCCAGTTTAACCCAGTCCCTACAGATTAGGATTGAAGGAGTGAAATACTTTTTTAGCTGGTAAGGATTCAAAGATATTGATATTTCATTTTGAAAATAATGGAAACCGGGAAAATAAAGGATGTAACTCCATTCTGAGAAAAACATAGCAACTGTTACTATAGTTCAAATTCTGTGTGTGAAAGCTGCACATCAGAACCTATGCAATATAGATGTCTCGGTTCATAGGATTTTCTAAACAGATATTTTTTATAACTTAGTAGTCCCCTGCCTTGCAAAAATGACCAAGGTTGCAGTTTCTGCTGTTCAAGAATGGTTAAGAAATCTGCTGAGATTAAGTTTAAAGATGTGTTAATTTAATAAATAAATAATTAAATTTTCTGTTCTGTGCAGCTAAATGAATGATACTTTCAGTTTCTTTTCTATGGTACTGACTTTCACACTACTGACATAAAGCAGCTGTACATCATATTCTTAACATGGATTTTTTTTTTCTTTCACTTTCCTAGGTTTTCTCTACATTGAACTATCCAATGAATACAATCTATAAGCCAGGACACAACCAAATCAGGGTTGTTTTTTTCACCTAGAAACATCTTTCTATGGCTGTCCCCAGTGAGTTGCATATATATAACTCATGTCAAGGTAATCATCAGCACGCAACTGTTTTTGCATCTGTAGGAGAAAAATAATATTCTTGATCTCTCATTCTCTCATCTTTTTCACTTCATTAAAATACTGCTTGAGGTGGTGTGTGTGTGTGTATCTACATATATAAGTACTGCTTGCAGTATTTTCTTATCTCTGCTAGACTGCAAGGCTTTCATAAGGCCGGCTACAGTCATGGAGGACTGGGTACAGCACTCAAATGGCTCTTCCCAGTTCTTTTTTTGCATGCAGTAGAGGCTGAGTTAATGTGTGGTCTTAAATCATGCTTATTTAGAAATACACTTCCCCTCTGCCATTTCTGGGAAAATAAAGCTTATTTGTAGAAATGTGGTTTGGAGTCACTTTTCTTTGGAAAAACAAAAGGGAACATGACATTCTGATAAAGCTGCCTTGAATTGCTCATGCCATTTTGAAAAGAGAATATTTTAAATTTGCCTTCTAAAATGCAATACTTAATTCAAAACAATTTGTATATTTGTGAATACACAACTTTGAATGTCCATCAAAATATGGGAAAAGAGACATGTCGCTCTTTTCTGACAGACTTTTACAATTCATATTATTGTGGTATTTCAAAAATTTTTGCAGAATTGGACACTGCTGGCACTGCAGTCATTTAATTCATCTTCAACTTTAACTTGCAATGTTTCTGCTTTCACGTGTTCAAAGACAACTTAAATGAAACTAAATTAAGTATAAACTGATTGGACTATCACTGTATTGAGGACTTAGCTTCAGGTTAGGAAAATGATTGTCTGTTGTTCCCAAAAGAATGCTACACATAGAGCTGAAGAGACATGGAATCTGGTGCTCAGTCATTGAAATGAAAAATTGCATGGTTGTTGGTACCACAAGCTGACACGCAGCATGATGTAGCTTTTAGAATAAGCTGAACTGTCCATCAGCTATGAGATCTTATGAAGCTGTAATGCAAGGGATTCCAAAATCAAAACCAAAGCAAAACTAACAAACTTTATTAAACAGATTTGGTTCACAAAATGATCTGACTGAAACGTGAGCAGAATGGTTACTTTGAGAGAGTGGTCATGCAATATTATTCTTCTTTTCTCAGTAGCTGCCCATAGCATGACAAAATATGGGCCTTAGAAGAATTTGTGGAGGCTTGCAATCACGTGATGAATAATTGATTAGTGACAAAGACTTTCAGTCGAATGACAGGTTAGCATTATACTTCATGAAAGAAGTGATGAAAGAAGTTGAATTTATGACTGCACTCAAGTGGAAAAAAATCCTTTTGAATTTTTTTCACCCATATGAATTCCTTATGAGTCAGCAGGTCAATCACAGAAAATGGTAAGTTGAGTTCAAGGGAAAATGTACCTGGCAATGCTGACAAATCAAAACTTTCAATTTGTTAACTAAAACAAAAAAAAAGAAAATAAAATTACTCCTTATTCTGGTAATTGCTACAGCAATTGAAACTTGTTATGAAACTTTACTTTGGATGCTAGAAAATTAAAATCATACCAAATTGCATCTTGCAAAGGACTACTCATAATGAAACCATAAAATAAGGATCTTGCTAATTTTGTCAGTTATTTTGAATACTGTGACACAAACAGCAGGTGTTTGAAAGCCTTAGCTTGTTATTCTATGATCAGCAGCAGAGAAACAACTCTCCACCAGTATCCTCACCTGTTTTAGAGGTGCTCCAAACTTTTAAAGTACCATCTGGTTGCAATCAAGTCTTTCAGTAAGTGTGAATGCATAGGCTCTAGCTCACAATACTTGTGCAGGCAGATGTCTAACATTCAGAATTATTAATAGAGTGTTGGACCTCAAATTATTCAGTTATGTCTGGGTGCTATAAATTATAAAATAGCACTCAGAAGTCAACAAAACCTGAAAGTTCTGTGGTTTTAGCTATTAAAACTCCAGAGGAATCCACGATAACTCAGATTCTGATTCCAAGTCGTATACAGAAATTTCTATCTTTATTTGCAGGCATTCTCCCTTTTAGCATATATTCAGTCTGTGATGCTACAGGAAGTATACTACCATGATATTCCCAAATGAAAAATGAATTAGTTCTTGAATGAAAAGACAGCAGAAGTTGATTGCATATGGTCGCACTGGCACAGGAAATATGAGAAATTTTGAATGTTCTTTAAAGAGATATACTTGGAAGAAGAATGTTGTTTCATTTTAAAACAAATAACGGCAGTTGGTCATTTTAGAAAAGAGCTGACAGCCTAACATGTGCTATTGACTTTTGGGAGCTACCACCAGGTGGAATTTAATAATTTGAATGCTGAATGTTATGTTTCATCCTATGTGATTGAAAGATTTCTTTATGTAATGATTTATGTTATAATTTCTTGCTGCAAGAGCATGACCTCCACCACACATGACTTGCAAAACTACAGTCTTTCTTTGACTCTTGACACCCACCACCTTTAGAAACTCATTAAAAATTTTCCTTTTTTAATTTAATTGAACTTAATTTTTTTAAAGGAGAAGCAGCTGCATCTGAGGCAGAGAATGAGGTGGGTAACATTATCTTAAGATTTTAATCTGCAGTTAAAATTTGTCACAGGTTCAAGTTCAGCTGAGGTTTATAACAGCTAAAAGTAATTAGGAAGTCTCATCATCTATATGAAGCTTTATTGACTTCTACATTACAAAAGTGATCCACACAATTTTTTTGTTAAGGTTGTTTTCTTAGGGACTAAATGAGCCATTCTTGCAGGTATGTATGTCAGAATTGAAAATTATGGGAAGACAACATGGGGAAAAATGTTTCATTTTTACTGAGCTGCTTATGTGGATGAAAGGAAATGGGGGTCTCCAGAGGACTTAAGGGCACCTTTTATGAGCACCATATTAATCAAAATGATATCAAGTTGTTTGTCTTCCACACAGACATAGACAAGACTTCATTTAATGGGGTTCGTTTGCTGTTTGTTTCACCTCAAACATAATTTTCAGGTTACAAAGACTATGATACATGTTTTGGGTTTTGTTTGTTTATTTCTTTGTTTTCTTGTAGGATCTTTGGCATAGATGGAATTGATGGAACACTTAATGGAGCTGGGTCCAAGCAAAATTTTGCATGTTGAAATTATGATTGAAAAAAAAACAGCCAACAAACCCAACAAAAAACAACCTGTGGGCTTTTATTTTTTCTTTTTTTTTTTTTTTTTCCTTTATTTGGGAGGAGATTTATATAATTTCTAAAAATTTTTTACTTCTGTGTTACAAGATGTGAAGACATTCCTTATCCTCAAAAACTGTACTAAAGCAATAATGACTTTAAACATCAGAAGAGACTTTTGCTAGCATAAAAAAAAAATCTTAAGTAAGAATCCCATTTCTGTGATTTCCTTGACTATATCTATCTTTTATTTCTTTTATTTTCTTGCTTCTTTCTGTATTATAAACATGTGGAAAAATTGCAGCCTTATCTATACAGCCTTGAACACAGTGTGAGGATAGGTAGACAAAGGTATAAAAACAACTACCAGAATGCAATGCAAATTATACTACAGTTTTTCTAATATGTCCTCTAATATTTTCAGTGACTAAGTGGCAAAGTGCAGACTAGACCAATGACAGTGAAATGAACTAAAAACTGGCTGAACTACCCTACTCAGATGGCCGTAATCAGCAACCCAATATCCACCTGGAGGGTATTTACTAGGGATGTGCCTTTGTGGTCAACTAATGATTTAGATGGTAGTAGAGACCCTCAGCAAGCTTGCAGATGAGAAAAAATTAGGAGGAATGTCTGATGCACCAGAAGGTCATGTTGCTGTCCAGAGGAACAGAAACAGGCTGAAGAAATGGGCCCAGAGGAACTTCATGAAGTTCAGCATCATGGAAAGGAGAATGACAATAACTGATAGCATTGAATGCTGCATAAAGAAAGGTAAGAGCGATGAACAGTGTGCAGCTGCCGGACTGGCATGTCTTCTGTGCTTGCAGATAGGGTCAGAAACTGAAAGTGAAGAGATTTTTAAGACCCTTGGTCCAGTTCTAAAGAAGATTGTGATGGAACAGCGAGTATAGAAGCCAGACAGGCTGTAAGTATGAAATGTTTATTTGCCAGACAGGGACAGAGGGCAGTTTTTGATCAGCTTGCTATTGTGTAATCCAGACTAAAGGCTATTTCACAAGTGTAAACTCAAAATGTTGAGATACGCTCTGAATGAGCCATAGTAATTCTCACTTGGGAAGTTCCACATAAAAGTTGAGTGTCATCCTCTTCTTCAACCTAGGAATTTCATTAAAGAACTGTTAGATCTAGTACTTTTTTGTCAAGTACCTTCACTCACTATGTCGTAGTCTTCTTTTTGCAGTTCTAATGGCTGATGTTGAAGGCCTATAGAGAAAAAAAAAGAAAGTTTTCCCACTGACTCTTATATCCTTCTTGTATTAATTTTAACTTCTGTAACTGCAGAGGAATGTTACTTATGCAGATATATTTATATATGATAAAATTACATATAGCATATCTAGAAGTAACTTGATACATTTGTCCTACCAAAGTATTTTGTCCAGTCATCTCACCTGTGCATCAGTGGTATACCTAAAATATTGACTGAAGACAGTCTAAAGTTCTTGCTAATATTTTCTTAAACCTTATAGTTATAACTAATACTCTCCAGTTTACCTTTATTATTACATAACTGGCTACTTCTGTTGTACTCAAGCTATGTTACAATAGATACTATCAGCTGGAAGAGGAGGAAGTCCTAGTTCTACTGGAGCACCTCCTGTATGAAGACAGGATGAGAAAGTTGGGGCTGCTCAGCCTGGAGAAGAGAAGGCTGTGTGGAGATCTCATAGCAGCCTTTCAATATCTCAAGGGGGCCTATAGGGATGCTGGGGAAGGAATCTTCATGAGGGACTGTGGTGATAGGACAAGGGGTAACAGGTACAAACTTAAACAGGGGAAGTTTAGATTGGATGCAAGGCAGAAATTCTTTACTGTGGGGGTGATGGGGAACTGGAATGGGTTGCCCAGGAAGTTGTGAATACTCCATCGCTGGCAGTGTTCAAGTCCAGGTTGGACAGAGCCTTGGGTGGCACGGTTAAGTGTGAGGTGTCCCTGCCCCTGGCAGGGGGATTGGAACTAGATGATCTTCAGGTCCTTTCCAACCCTAACTATTCTATGATTCTATGAAGTGCAAAGCCCTGCACATGGGGAGGAGCAACTCCAGCCACCAGTAGGTGCTGGGGGTGGTGCAGCTGTAAAGCAGCTTGTCAAAAAGGGACTTGGAGGTCCTGGTGGACAGCAAGTTGAACACAAGCCAGCAACAGACGTTATTACCTCTGAACATCACCTTTTTTGTTCTAAGGGTGATTGAACCCAGGCACAGGCTGCCCAGAGAAGTTGTGGAATCTTCATTGTCACAGACATTAAAAATGTGACTGGACATGGTCCTAGACAAACTGCTCTAAGCATGCCCCTTTTTAAGGCAGGAATTTGAACTATTTGTTCTCCAGAGTTGCCTGCAAGCCTCATCTGTTCTGTGACGCTGTGATAATCAGTAAGATTTTTTACCACCACGTGTGTTATGTATGGGTGAAAGAGTTTGGAATGTGTGACCCACAATCCCATATCTTCTGTGTTTCCTCTGACATATTCATTTAACTGAAATATCCAGTATCTATCCTTAGGTTAGTTGTTTAACATGTCTTACATCAAGAAAAGCTGTCTAGAGACATTTCTGTCAGGATTTAGTGACCTCTTCCTACCTGAGTCGTCATCTACCGAATAATAGGTACTCAGTTTGGAAGGAAAAAAAATAAACCCAGGAAAAACAACAACAAGAAAAAAAGTTGCTAGCAGAAGAAAATAAATAAAGAAGTAAGTTTAAAAAAAAAAAAAAAAAAAAAGCATGGAGGAAAGCAATTATCTGTAAGAAAATTTATTTCTCTCTGTACATAGAATAGGAACAGTTACAGTAACTCATTCTTTATTCATTATTATCAAGCTGTGCTCAGCATTTATACTTGCTTGTGTCCTTTAGTTAGTGTTACTGATCTTTTCAGAGCACTCATGTCTTCTCCTTTTTTTTTTCTCATCTTTTTTGATTTGCTGCAAGAACTCTTCTTGGCTATGTCTGTATGTCTATCTACTTAACTATCTACCTACTTATCTGTTCCTTGACAGCCTGAGAGAAGGTGAGAGAAAAATCCTTCTGTAACCTTGTGGAAACATACAGAATTCTGCCTTTTGTAGGCTGTTTTTTCTTAGCCAAGTTCTTTTTGAAATTTGTGATACGTGATTATATTCTGACGTGGTTGTAGTGGATGCTAGAAGTGCTTTGCAGAAGTGCTAAAATAAATGGGTAAGTCTATGTGCAAAGGCAAAAATAATGGGAGTGGGTAAGATGCTTATCTCACAGAAAGAGTGCTGAGCTTTCTAGGTAATCTCAAAGATGCTGCATGACTTATCCAGCTGATGGTAAATAATTATGGTTGACATAATATCACAGACAGGGACAATCACCTGTATTTAACCTAAGACAATTATATAATGACTAAATAAATCATGGCTTTGTTTAGAAAAAGCAGTTAGCCACACAATGAATGTCACAGCTAAGTATGACAAATTCAAGCACGAAGTTTGACTAACAGTAACCTTAACGTTCTGCCTTGGTTAAAACTTAACTATCACGTGCACGGCACATAAAGCTGTAAAGAACAAAAAATCATGGCGTCCTAAGTACTCCTGCAGAGCTTCTGGCATACATGGGCATCTCACAAACATGTGACAGCCCTCATGAGCTGCCCGGGAGCTCCTGCTTCCTGAACTTGGGGTGCTTTTCCTGACATGCCAAATGCTTCTTCTCTTTCTGGAGTGCTGGGTGAAAATTCGCTGGGGCTGTATAACTTGTGGGCTTCTAATTGCTGAGCACATGACAGACAGCTTTTGTTGATGCATGTTCAGCCCTCACATGCCACATAGCTACACATGCACTCATTTTTAGTCAGAATAAAAGGCAAGTGGGATTCTTTCACTTCCTCCACAACCAGACATTTATCCTTCTCCAGCCAGGAGTATCTGAGGCGGGGACAGGGAACCCAGAGTTAGCCTCCAGGATAAGTATTGGGTACTCTGAAATAAATTCTAATGGTAATCAAATGTAAAATATTCACCTGCACACTGCTCAACACTCACAAAGTGCTTATCTCTGTAATGTTGTTTCTTCCAATTCCTTTGAGTTCACTGATCCTTCTTCCTTCTCCAAAAAGCAGTAACAGTCTTCTAGCTAAGTGTATACTATTTGTCAAAAGCACTAGCAGACAGAATGCACATCCAAGAAATTAGCACAACAAAAGGAAAGCTAAGGTAGTCATTAAAGTGATTAGGAAAACAAAGTATTTGATGCCAAAACAAAACAAGAAAAAGAAAAAAACCTCTCTTAACTGATAGATATGATGTGCTAGCAACAAGTTAATTTGTGAATTCAAATTTAAATCTGTGAAGTCTGAGGGGCAAACTGTATTTTCACAAAGGGGGATAAATGTCTGTCTCCGCATCCCCTCTCTGCAATGATGAATACATGATTCCTATGGCATCATATAGAATATGACCATGAGCATTCAGTCTCCTTACAAAGATACAGAAATATGTAGAGTAAGGACTGGAACAATGAATCTTTAGCATCAGACTAAGTATGCATCATTCTTTATGACCTGGTAAATTAGATCACATGAAAAGTCTAATCTCTCCTGATGAGTCTTTTCTACAGAGATCAAACTGAGAATACAGTATAATCTTGTGCTTAAAAAAAACAAAGAGGTACAGGAGAGAGTTCTAAATCCTGTGTCTGTAGGATTTATAAGCAGAAATTTGACACATCATGTCTTTCGTCTTGGGAGTACCTTAAGGTGTACTAGGCTATTGAGTATTCAGAAGTGGAATTCCTTATTCCTCATGCTGAAACTAATCCATTTTGTAGAAAACATCTTAATAGTCACCCATACCAAAAACACAAAGAGAGGGAGAGAGAGTAAACATCAACCTGGTGATCAGACTAGGAGGTGGGACACCTATAGCAGACCTTGCTTGCACACGATATGGTATTATTTGAATATGAAGTTATTTGAATGAAGCACTTTAACTGAATATACAAATGTGTGTAGGATAATCACGAATTTTATATAGCAGTGTGTTTAATTGTGCCTTTGAAGTTTAACTCTCTAACAAGGTCTTTTCCTTTCTGCTTAGTAAGTGGAAAAGAATGGTATGGAGAACTTTTTGCCAAAAAAGAAAAAGAGGCAAGATGATATAATCCATATTGTCAAACAAGTAATTTGTATTGGACTAGGGATATGCAAAACATCCAAAACACTATGGGGTTTCTTGTTGGGATTTATTTTTGAGGGGGGCTTCATCTAGATGACCTTTACAATGTTGAAGATTCCAGAAACAAAAATGGAAACCAAATGAAGCAATTTCTATCACATTCCAGGGAAAATAAATAAATAATCAAACAATTAAACAGAAAATAAACGAATTGTCGTGGTTTAAGTCCAGTCAGCCATGTAGTTCCATAACTCACTCCCCTCTCTTTATTCCCCCAGCTCTGGACGTGGGGGGGGGGGAGGATGGGGAAGAGAATCGAAAGAATGCAACTCCCACAGGTTGACATAAGAACAGTTTAGTAACTAAGGTATAACACAAACCACTGCTGCTACCACCAATAATAATAATGACAAGAGAAATGCAAAGGAAGAGAATACAATCTCTCACCACCTATACCTAGCCCGACCAAACAGTGCACCCCAACCCTTCCGGGTCTCTGCCATCCGTTTTCACATCCTGGGCATGATGTGTTGTGGCATGGAATACCTCTTTGGTCAGTTTGGGTCAGGTGCCCTGTCTCTGCTTCCTCCCGGCTTCCCCTCCTCCATGGCAGAACATGAGATTCAGAAAGTCCTTGGTCAGACCAAAACATTACCAAGCAGTAACTGAAAACACTGGTGTTATCAGTGCTGTTCCCAGGCCGAAAGTCTAAAACACAGTGCTGCACCAGCTACCAAGAAGGAGAAAAATGACTGCTACTGCTGAACCCATGACACAAATAAATAAATAAAATAAATTATGTACATGTTTTATGTGTGGGAATGAACAGAGTAGGTAACTATTTGTTTTAATTCTTAGCTAGTAGATTTAGATATTAGCTAGATTTAATATCAAATTACTTCAGTTGTTGCTTGACTTTTTTTCCACGTTAAGTATTTTACAGGATTTCTTTACTGAATGAGACATAAGGAGAGACCAGTACTCTGGAATCTCCTTTGACTAATTATCTGGGATGCAAGAAATGATTTCTACACACCTTACACTAAATTAACCCTGTATCCAAAAATACTGCAGGGGGACCAACTCTCTGTGGCAGTTCATAGGCTCTTTGACCATAGTTCATCTCTACTTTTTCCTTCTGTATGATTTATCCCTCCAGAATTTTGCAGGGGAACTGCATTTTTTTTTATTCTTTTTTTTATGTATGACAATAGAAATGTGTCTGTGCACACATGCATATACACATACTCATAAAGTATGCATGAAAAAGATAATCCAATGGGAAAAGCATCTCAGCTCAAGGTTTGAGATGTCTCTGAAAAGCTATAGCTCTGGGACATGGTAACAGGCACAGTAATAAGAGATTTATGAATGAACAGTTTATCTCTAAATAATGATACAGGAAGAAATACAGTTTTATTATCTGTGTTGCAATGACAGAAGAGCCAACAACTGATGAAGACTGGGCTAAATTTGCTGTCCAGGCATGCAAAGACTTACAGGACTATGGCTGCCAGGCAGGCAATCAGGAAGACATGACAGTACTGGGGCAATCAAGAAATCTAGGCTTACAAACAACTGTAGATGTTGTTTCATAAAAAAAACAGTGTTTTTAAATATCTTTATAATTTTGATTTTTCAGCTGCAATTTATAAATTAGTTGGCAAAAGTTCTCAATCTTTTTTAAGTATCTGGTCTAGCATCCAGTTACTAGAGCATCCAGTTATTAGAGAAAGATCATTAGTCACTATACATGAATAGCATTCCAGGTTAAAAGATTTACTGACTCTGTAATTGGTATTAAGATGCTTGTCCATTCACATGACAGAACTGATTAATTTGAATCAAAGCTTTTGTCAAAAAAAAACCTGACTCCAAAAGACACTGCAGGTTTGGAAAAGAGAGAGGAAAATGTTGGCAGTCGGAAAGGACAATACGCGTACTGAGAAAAGAAAGGATGTGGGTTTAGCTTTATCTTCCAGAATGTAACTTTTTTTTTCCTGTAAAAACAAAGTAAGCAAATAGGTAAGGAAGACTAGAAGGGAGACCTGTGGACAACTCTGCCAGACAATAAGGCTGTCTGTAGTGATATCTTGGGTTACCTTTGCTTAAATAAAAAGACTCAGGGATGTCAATTCTCTCAAAGAGAAAATTCAAAAAAATCTGATCTTCATACAGGAAACCTTGTGTGCTACAGGTGAAGAGTATTATCGTATACTACTCCCTTAGATACTGTCTGCTTGTGTTACTTAGGTATATGCCAATATAGTGAGTTTCCGTTCTGTAGTTATGTTTTAAGAAAATCTTAATTTACTGTGGACAACATATTTCTGTAAAGGACATTAAATTAGTTGTCAGTACTGTTGATTACAGAAAAGTTGTGAACTAGATTGGGTTTTGGGTAGCTACAGCATTCAGTTGAAATGTTGGAATTAAAAAAGGAATACATTTGGCTTAGACTTACAAGATTCTATGTTGACATACAATTTGCAAACCTAATATCTACTGAAAAATATAGAAATAGTAAATCTTGTACAAGACAAATCAGTAGTCAAATTGGACTTAAAGACCTCTAACAGGAATGCACTTAATGGGATAAAAATGTCTCGAAATTTTTCTTATAACTTGGATGGCTTTACAATTTTTTTTATCAAGTATGTTAATTGCATGCACCCATTTAAAAGCATATATGACTATTTTACAGTTGCTTAATCTAATTTAGATGGGTTTAATAGTATTTTAGTTTAATTTCTGTATAAGCTTAACAGCACCGAGATGCATAGTTCTAGTAATAGGTAAAAGTACTGTGCCTTTTTTTGCTGTTGTTTTTTATTATTCCTGCAATTGAATGAAAGGGGGACAACCTCAGCTACTGTTAGTTAACATGAAGCTGCTAGAACTTTGTCTGCTGCACTGAGGCTCTCAGTTAACTTGTCTGGTAATCTTTGTGTATGTGAACCTTTCTAGTGTACACAATGCCACATAAAACCAGTGCAAACACATACAAATAAATACCTTTCCTAAAAGATAGCTGTATGACATAAGAGCAAATCAATATTCTATTTGTGGGTAAACAGCTAGCAAATACTAAAAAATCACTGCAGTTCCACAGTATTGCATTTTTTGCTGACCTTAAATTGCCCCTCACATTAAACAGCAGATTTTAGGTAAATAGAAATGAATGCTGTCAGATTTATCACTTAGAACTGCATTTCTCAAAATCTTACTGACAGATTGAGTAATATGAACTGAATTATCAGAAATGCTATTCTTTGAGACATATCATCTGTTGTGATAGCCTACCATCTTATCCGATGGAGTCCTACATCTGACTAGAATCTCCAAATAGTGCTCTGACAGCAATCTTTAAAAATAATACACATTAAGACTAAGTCCTAATCTCTTTGAAGTCAGTAAAATTATACAGAACTGTATATTGTAAATGTAGATTTCTGAGGAATAAACATATAAAAAATTAGAGCTTATCATAACAGAAAAGACAGTGAACAATGATTAACTTTTCCTAAATGAGAAAATGTTTAGAGAAAAAAAGCATTTGGTAATACAAAGGAGCACAATAAAACACAAATATTAAAACTGTAAGAAAAAAATGTCAAACATACAAGTTTGGTGATGTTACCTTCAAAATACAGAAAATCTAATCCCCTCTGTAATTGTCTTTCATTCTGTTTATATTATGACAGAAAGACAAAAAATCATAGAAGTGCCATGCTCACTGTTTCATAAAAAGTAAGACATTATGGCTTCAAAGAAATATTAATAATGTATTTTAATATTAATCATACATATATTTTAACTAAAAAAGATTATATTATTTATTATTCAGATCTTAGATGACTGATATAATATAGTAGAATATGTCTGAATGCTATGCATCATAAGAGAAGCATGATATTTCTCCTTTTGACAGTGACTGGGAAAGAGCTTTCCAGGCTTCTGAAACAAAAAAGCTGCTCAAAGATGATATAACAGAAAACCAGGAGCCACTCCTCACATGAAGTTAGATGACTATGGCTCAAAACATCTTACGTTAGAAAAATTACACTAATCAGTCATCTTGAAGCTCTTACATATATACAGGTAAATCAAATGTAACACTACTGTCATTTAAGGAGTCACATTAAAGCACTCTATTTGCGTGAAATTAGGAGAGTACTGGGTGAAATATCTGAAATATACTACAGTCTTTCCTTGCTCTTCTTCCTTGGACATTTATTTCTTAGCATCTTGCCTGAAAATATATATACACACACACCATTTATATATATAATATGTATACACACATATAAGTTTATATATCTGAAAGTCTTAGGACTAGATAATCTTTGTGTGACTTGTTTGGGCTATTCATACGTGCGCTTGAGTCAATCCCAATTGAACTAAAAATGCATCAGGCTGCAAAAATTAGATCTGGTATATCTAAACAGAACTGATGAAACAAAAATTGATAAAAAATTTTGAAAAATCATGTAACTACCTCCTGTATTGAAGGAAATTGAAAACTAGTATAAATTTTAAAAGTAACAAGGAATATAGAAATGTAGAAGAAACACTGATTTTTACTATACTGGATTCTTTTCCCGCACAGGGTTTTGGGGTTCGTTTTTTTGTTATTTTTACTTTTCTTTGCAGACCAGAATATGGAGGTCATTTCATTAAACTATTTCATTAGCCTATTATACTGAGTCTAATATAAAAATTGTATAATAAGGGAGATATGCATACTAATACTAAAAATTGAATTTTAAGGAGAGTGTTAAAAAACTTTTTCACCTAGATGAACAAAATCGCTTTCATACAGTCTCATTTAATATACTGCGTTGAAGCTATGATGAGTTCCATGTATAATGTAAAATCTATAGTATACGCAGCCTCACAGAATGTGTATTAGGAGGTAAACATTACCAGTGAAATGGAAAGGTATAGACTATGTGCACAAATGGAAATCTACCACAGCTCATCAGCATGAGGTCAAAGACAACTGGGCAGTCAGATTTTTTTCTGTGGTTTCAACTGCATATTTACTATTCAAGGACAAGCAGGTGCAAGTATGACTCACTTTCACAGGATTTTGATCTGGATTGAGTGATGGGTTGAGTGAAATGAAAAACTTATTAGTGCAAATCTCCAATTATCTTCTGATTATGTACTGCCTAAATTTAACCTTCTCTTATGAAGGCCCAAACTGTACACCTCAAATAATAATTACAGAAAAAAAAGACATGGAGCTCTAATTTCTCTGCTTATAGGAAATTGAAGATTGGAACTAAACTGAACTGAATTTTTGAATGTTGTTATTTAAAGCAAGATGGATATCATTCACAGCCACAAACCAGAAAATTTTGGCCAAAAGAAACATATTCCTGCTTCTTGCCTTAAAAACTTTATTTTAAACTTTTGCAAAACAGAGAATTATTCAGAGAAATTTAAAACACATGCAATGCACACTATACGATCAAAGTTCTATACATTCTTAAGAAGTTTGAACTAATTACTAAAAAGAAAAAGAGGGCATTTTTATTAAACAAGCAAATAAACTGAAAACCGGTTATGTAAGCAGCAGGATTTGCTGGCTTTCTCTTCTAGTAACTCAAGAAAACATTAGAGTTCTGTTTTTTAATAAATTTTGCTGGAAAATAAAACAAAGCAGATATAAAAAGTCTAGATGTGCAGAGCTCATAACTTTACTACTTTATGTGAACTTTTTTCCCTAGAGAGAGCAGAGCCTTATAAAATAAATAAATAAACAAAACTGATTTGAAAGGTATTCAACTTGTTTGTGCAGTCTGCTGTTGTTTCATAAATGTTGAAATGTAAACTCATGTGCCATAACAATTAATAATGGCCATTTTTTTAAGGCTACAGAAGAATTTACCTTGCAAAGCTGTGGATGATTTTTGTTTCGTTTATTGGATTATTAAACTAAACATGAGTTTAGCTGCTGTTTTGCAAATAAACTTAAGCCATAGTACTTAAAGTTTTAATACCTTGGAAACAATAGCATGCAGTTTTGTGACTGTATCACAGTGTACAGTGATTAATCTTCCAGATAGCAACTTTGATAATTTGGGATTTTCATTAAGTATACATTATGTTGTATTACTGAAACTTCAATTCAAAAGAACAACTATTTTTAGATTGGGTTCCTCAGAAAGAAAAGTAAATGTGATTATCGTAAATGCCATTGTTTTGTGAACAGTGCTGAATTTTTGAGTGTATTAATTTCTGATTTGACTTACTTAAACAAAAAACAGTCTCAAGCTGTCTTAAGTAGAGTAATTGGAGGGCTTAAGCATATTCTACTGCTGAAAGAAGTGTCATCTCAAAATCTGCTTAAATTAAAAATGGTACCTATATACATAGTAAACCCATTCTTTAGAATGCACTTATTTCACAGAAGATAAAATGTTATACAGATTTCTGTCTCTCTGCATTTAATAGACTCATAGAATGGTTCGGGTGGGAAAGGATCTGTCGTGGTTTAAGCTGTAAATCACGCAGCCCATTCTCTCACTCACTCCCCTCTCTTTCTTCCCCCTGCTCCCGGGTGGATGGGGAGGAGAATCAAAAGAATGCAACTCCCACCGGTTGAGATAAGAACAGTTTAGTAACTAAAGTATAACACAAGACCACTACTGCTACCACCAATAATAATAATGACAAGGCAAATACAAGGAAAGAGAATACAACTGCTCACCACCCGATACCCAGCCCGACCAAGCAGTGCACCCCCACCCTTCCAGATCTCTGCTCTCTGCTTTCACATACTTATGACATGCTGTGGCATGGAATACCTCTTTGGTCAGTTTGGGTCAGGTGCCCTGTCTCTGCTTCCTCCTGGCTTCCCCTCCTCCCTGGCAGAGCATGAGACTCAGAAAGTCCTTGGTCAGACCAAAACATCACTAAGCAGTAACCGAAACACTAGTGTTATCAACACTGTTCCCAGGCCCAAAATCAAAACCACAGCGCTGCACCAGCTACCAAGAAGGAGAAAAATCACTGCTACTGCTTAACCCATGACAAGACCTTAAAGATCACCTAATTCCAAGCCCCCTGCTATGGGCAGTGACACCTGCCGCTAGACAGGTTGCTCAAACCCCCATCTAATCTGGCCTTGAACATTGCCAGGGATGGGGCAGGCACAGATTCTTTGGACAGCTTGTGCCAGTGCCTAACCACCCTCACAGGGAAGAACTTCGTCCTAATATCTAACCTAAATCTACCCTCCATCACATTAAAGCCATTCTCCCTTGTCCTGTCACTACAGGTCATTGTAAAAAACCCATCGCCAGATTTCTTGAAGGCCCCATTTAGAGACTGGAAGCTGATCCAGGGTCTCCCTGGAGCCATCACTTCTCCAGGCTGAAAAAGCCCAACTCTATGTAAGTTTAGGTTGGACATTAGAAGGTCTCCAGTCATCAGAAGCATGATTCCTGGAATAGATTTTTAATAAAAGTAATGACTCCCGTGAGGTTTTGGAATTGATTTTAGGATGCTGCTACCTTGAAAAATAGAAGCAAAATCTGATGACCTGTGTTGGAGAATGGCTCGCAGAACTAGGTAATGGGTCACTGAAATCGCTTTGTGAGCAGTATAGTCTGTCACCCAGGTACCCAGCAGTGTCAACAAACCAACAATAGGCATTGAAACCGTAATTGCGCAGCTGGAGAGGACCTATCATCAGCAAGACCAGCCTGACTTTGGACAGTATGGAAAGTACCAAGAAACTTGAATTGAGAAAAAGAATTGCAAGATGTAACCGCAAGATAATTATATTTAGCAACGATTGTTAGCTAGTTTTAACCAATGAGAATGTAACACGAATAGCTTGTAACCAATCATATGATAACAAGTATGAAACAATCAACCATTTCATCTATATAAGTCAGCATATTCTCTGAATAAATTGAAGCTTGCTTTATCAACCGTATTGGTTCGGCTGCTTGCTTCCCCCACGGTTGCAGACCTGGAATAACCAGTCTCCACTAAGTACAAATAATCAGTGTGCAAAATGGTAGCACAGGAACACTGGATGCTAGGTGAATATTTAATCTCCATTTATATACCATTGATTAAAGTAATGCAAATTTCTGCAAGATTTGGTCCTCACCCTATAAGAAGTATGGAAATGAAATGTAAATGTTTTAGTTAACCAAGCTTTCATGTCAGAGAAGAAACACAAACTATGCATTAAAGCAGCCTTAGAACACAGATTTGTTGTTGGGATTTTTTGTTTGGTTGATTGATTTGATTTGGTTTGGTTTTTTTTCTATTACGGCCTTTCAAGCCATCTTGTCAATTTCTTCTTATGATTTATTCAGATAGAAATAAAACTATCAGGTAGATTTTAAGCAGTATGGCAAAATAAAAATGAATTAGAGAAACACAGCAATGAGGATGGGTACAACCACCTGCAGCTTAGATAAATTTGCACAGGTTGTTGTTGATTTATCAGTGTCAGAAACAGCTGGTATAGAGCTACAGACACACCTTGTAATGGATGTTATTTGCTTCATATTGCTTCTGAAGAGTATGTGACACCAAAGACAAAAAAAGTATGGCTTTACTGCCCACAAAACTTCTCTGTTGGTATGTGATTTAACTTTGCTTTTTGTCTGAGTAGATAGCGCAGTTGAAGTTTGCCCTCACTTGTGCATGGTGATCACAAATTGAACATGATATGATTCAGCATCTCAGATCTTAGAATATACAGGCAGAAAAGGAGGGAGACTTTAAGAGAGTTAACTCTTCCCTTTCCTCAACACAGAGTAGCCTCTTTCATTTGCTAACACAAAACTCTAACACTGAACCGGGCTGAACTCTCCAGAGCCACAACCTCCCACTACCTGTTCCTGCACCCCATACACATGTTATATACACTCCTTCTTCAGATGCAGTGTTCCTAAACCCCGTTTGCACCACAGGTGTTTTCCAAAATGCTGTCAACTCTATCCTCTGTCTCCTGGCTGGCAAGAAATGGCACATGAAAGCTGGATCTGACTGTGGAGTAACCAGTACATGTAGTATCACAAAACAGATGTTTAAATCAGGTACGTGTCTGTCAGTGCACATCATAACCTTTCCTTTCCAGCATCAACAGCTGCTAATTAACACAAAAAATGTGGGCATTTTAAAAGACATCCCTTCCACTGTCAAATACAGCTTTAACTTTTGATCCTACAAAAGTTACTGAAGAGCACGGACAGACAAAATGGTCATGTGAAATATATTCCTCAGGAAATCAAGATAAAAATAATATTACTGATTAATATCACATTTCCTATCTCAAAATTATCCTGTAATTTTCTTAGTAGGTCAATTTTCTTCTTTCTCAGATCTCTATAGGCACTGTATTTGAAGGACCTTTTGTTTACTTCAGCATTATGTTTAAGTCAGTTTTCTGTATTTCATTTTATTCCTGCAGTTATTGGTTTAACTTGCTTCTGCATATTTTTTGTAGATCCCATTCTTTAATGTGTCATGTGTATATATTTTTAACACTCTCCATGTCTTTCTTCAACTGCTCCTTGTATCACCTTACTTAATTATGTTGCCTTTTTCTGACCTCTTTGCTGTTTAAACAGGAATGGATTTCAATTTTAGTCTGTTCAAGTATTTCTTAAATATTTACCACTTCTCCTTAGTACATTTGCTATGCGTTATAGAATTCCTACCAAAATCACCAGAGGCATTTTTCATTCTTTCAACTCAGCTTTTCCAGGGTGAAAACTAATGAAATAAACCCTTAAAACACTTTTTTTTTCTTTTTAAAGTGCTTACTCTCTTGAGAATTTGAAATTCATCAATGCTGAATTCTTAAATTCTAGTATTCTTTGACCTGAATTTGCTATACATTATGGTGTTAATTTCTAGTGAAAATCTAATTAACAAAGGTCAGAGTCAAATCGTCTACATTTTATCATGAACGTGTCACAATGGATTCTAGATAATACAAATCCTACCCCCTTTCATGCTACACATTTTCCATAAAATACTCTTAGCAAACTTTCCTATATATCTAAAACAATTCATTAATTTTTATATTAGTGTAATTGCACTTTTCAGTGGCTTTAAACTGGGAAGAAACTGGTATGATCATAGGTGATCACAGAATCAATGCAAAAATATGAAATATAATTATGAAGTCTTGAAGCCAACTATGAGTTCTTTATAAAACTACATAATATGATACAATAAAGATTTATTTTCTACCTACCTATTTAGGTCTCTCTCATTCTCTGTCTACTGGAATACTTTCTGTTCACATAGCAGACAATGAGTTACAGTCACCTGTATGATTTTTCTCTATTGTGTGAATCTGTTTCTCTTCTTATCTCCATGGCTTTAATACAGATATTTTGTAAAGTCATAATTCCTCAAGAATAAGAGGAATTGTACATGATTCTGCATAAGAGACTAAATGCCAGATCTGGACTTCAGTGTGAAAGAAAAGCCCTTGAAACTAGTAGAGAAAATGTGTCAAAAGGATTAACACTTGATCGTGCAGTAATTCTACAAAGTGAAAATTCAAATTTAACAAGTTACAATGTCGTCTATTTTCATTCCATGAGAGACTAACTCTCCTGTATCCATAAAGTTCTACTCTATATACTTGGGGTTTGTGCAAAATTTTATTTATTGAAATTATACAACTGGTGAGTGTTGGTTCAAGGATCAAGAATGCAAAATCCAAGTCCTGTACTCATAGTGCAGCATCTGAGACTAGTTTCATTTGCTAAGAATGCACTGGTTTTGGATGTTTATGAAGTCTCAGGTTCATTTTGCAGGATGCTCAGAGTTAAATAACTCTATAGAGGAACAGTGTCTAAAGCCCCTAAGATTTTAGGGTGGCCTGATTTAGGTGCATTCCTGTGAAGCCACCATGGCTTCAGGGTAGCCAAGATAAAGGTGAACACAAGAAGAACATTATCTAAAATTAATTTCATAGTGCAAAGTAGCTGTGAAAGTTTTGTATTTTTTAAAGCTCTTCCTGCCAGGATAATAGATACAGTAATTTAGACATGTAAAAAAAAAAAAAAAAAAAAAAAAAATTAATGTCTAATTAATCTGGCTTGATAAGACTGAGCAGTGATCTTGCTTTCCGGGTAACTGCCCCCATTTTATATAGTGGGCATGACGTGCTGTGGTATGGAATACCACTTCAGCTAGTTTTGGTCAGGTTTCCTGCCTCTGCTTCCTTCTGGCTTCCCCTTCTCCCTGGCAGAGCATGAGACTCAGAAAGTCCTTGGTCAGAGTAAACATTACTTAGCAGCAACTAAAAACATTGGTGTTATCAGCGCTGTTCCCAGGCTGAAAGTTGAAAACACAGCACTGAACCAGCTACTAAGAAGGAGAAAAATGACTGCTACTGCTGAACCCAGGTCAACTACTAATAATAGTAATAATAATAATAACAATAGTTTTGATAATAGTAGAAGTAACAAAAAGAGAGAAATCAAACCCAAGAAAGACAAGGCAGTAAAACAGTTGCTCGCCACCAACTGGTACCCTGCCAGTCCTTGAGCAGCAGCCTCCTTACCAGCTTTCCCCCTAGTTTTATTGCTGAGCATGACTCCGTATGGTCTGGAATATCCTTTAGGTTAGTTGAGGTCATCTGCCCCCACTATGTCCCTCCCCAGCTTTTTGTACACCACCCAGCTGGCTCACTAATGGGGTGGGGTGAGGAGCAGAAAAGGCCTTGACTGTGTAAGCGCTGCTCAGCAGTAATGAAAACCTCCCTCTTTTATCAACACTATGTTCTCAGCACAAATTAAAATTTAGCCACATATCGGATACTATGAAAAAAACCCGCCAAACGGAGCACACACTGACAAGTTCACAACTAAACTGTGCCCCTAGCAACACATCTACAAGTCTTTTAAATACCTCCAGGATACTGTTACTTGATACTTGGAAGAAGTGACTGACACCCGCCTTACTATAACCTCCTTTCATGTAGTTGCAGAGAGCAAAGCTGAGCTTCTATCCCAAAGACATCTTGAGTGAATGCGAAAGGTAATGGGGGGAATATGAGTGGTGAAAACACACAAACCTTTGACACAAATAGATGAGTACAACTCATTGTCTTCCATGGGCTGAGAGCAACCAAGACAAGAATCAGGCAAGTGTATTCCTAAACCAGATCCAGATAACATAAAATGTTTCTTAGAATCACCGAATCACCGAATCATAAAATAGGTGGATTGGAAGTGACCTCTGCAGCCTTTCTGGGCAGCCTGTTCCAGTGTTTCACCATCCTCATTGTAAAAAAAGTCTTTTTTATATCTAGTCTGAATCTACCCATATGTTCTTAAAATGTGTATAATGGTTGATAGTTAACAAGTTATCCAAAACCTAAAATCTTCCTTGTCATTTTGTTTCTCAAAGTATTTACTATGTGTCAAAGTTCAGCTCCTCAAAATGGCAGTTCAAAATCTCATCAAGAATCAGCGCTTAAACTAGACTATTAGCAATTTTAGAAGGCTATGACCATGAAGAAACATTGCAATTTTCAGAGCTTTACCTACCAGTAAGAAAGGAAGATGGCAGTAAATTTTGGAGCCATCAATAGAATTGTGACTATCCTTGCCTTTTACTTCCACCATTCCATTATTCTATGCTTGACTGTCAGGAGTCCATAAATGGCACTTTCCCAAAAAAGATAAAGTTTTCATCTATTTTTATTAACTTTTAAAACATGATAGTTCAAAATTTATTAACAGGAAAGCCTCCAGGCAAGGTGAAAGAAATTGTGAATCATCTCCCAAGATAACTATGTTTTCCCAAATGGACCCCTACAAACCTTACTGCACTATAAAAAAAGACTTTCACAGTAGGAGGAAATGTTCTCTTTAAAGGTTTGATTACACTGTCCAGCACCCAATGTGTAAATGAAAGACCTTTTGCATGAATGGCTTTGAGTATTTATAATTTCCACTGATGCTGATCATTAATGAAATTCCCAAACCATATTACCACAACTCATTTTCTCTTCTGGGGAAGGCAGGTAGGCCTCCATATATAGTCAAAGCTCAGTAGGAAGTAACTGACCTCCTGCCTCTTATCTGAATTGCAGCATTTGTGGTTATCACCTAGGAAAGGACAAAAATTGCAGTCCATCCCATCATATTAAATAACAGAAAATAGTCTTGATTTGAATCACAGCGTCTTCAACTGCTACCAGTTTGCTTTTAGAAACAGCCTGAGACAGAATCCTTACAATTCTGATATATATATATGTAGCTGATAAAAAAGTAGACTTATTGCCTGCATTTTACTGCCACTTTAGCTTTACCAGCCACAAGACTATTTATCTCATCAGATACTAGTTTACTGGCAGTGACGTCTCTCTTTCTAGCACAGCACTATGTTAGCAAGAACATTAAGTGAAAGTGAAGCAGAGGCAGTTTTCATGCATAGCAGTGTACAGCAGAAAGGATACAGTGGCAACAAATACCAATAAAAAGTGGATTAATGCGCAAATGATGCCTGCTCTCAGCTTAGAAATATTCGTATCTGGCTTCTTACAGCAGCTGGTAAGAATTAGAAAGTGAGAGAAGTGAAGCAGGTGGAGGAGGAAAGATCCTCCTTATGGCCTCCCTTTAGTATGCTTTTGTTCATGCTGCTAAGTATTCTTGGAAAGCATTAGGTAGGCTAATTTAGGATGGGAAAAAGTGCAAGACATACTCGAGGACACATATAATATGATCCAGCTACTAACACGTAATCAATCCTCAGTAGTTGAAAAGAGTACGCTAGCAGAAAAAACCTATAGTGTGCACATTGCATTGCCCTGCGCTCACTTTCTTTGGTCTTACTGGGCTTCAGTTACTTCAAAAATAACAGTTCTTGAAATTCAGATGAGGAAATAGTTGTCTCTATCTGAGACTAATGCTTTAAATCTGTTCAAATGAACTCACTGCCAATCATCTGACAATACACAAGAATATATTTTTAAATTAATGTTTTATTTATATTTGAGGCACTGGAAGCAATTTGGGCAATATTACTATAAAACTGAACACACAAAGGACATCGTGGAATGCAAAACTTTTTTAGAAGGAAATTATTTGAAAGAAATAGCAAATGAAGCAAGTTTGAAAGGCAGATTAAAGTTATCTTTGGTGATTGGTAGAAAGTAAATTTAATCCGTGAGATATTTGCAGATGATCATAGAATCATAGAATCATAGAATAGTTAGGGTTGGAAAGGACCTTAAGATCATCTAGTTCCAACCCCGCTGCCAGGGGCAGGGACACCTCACACTAAACCATGCCACCCAAGGCTATGTCCAATCCAGCCTTGAACACCACCAGCGATGAAGCATTCACAACTTCCCTGGGTAACCCATTCCACTGCCTCACCACCCTTACAGGAAAGAATTTCTTCCTCATATCCAATCTAAACTTCCCCTCTTTAACTTTGAACCCATAACCCCTTGTCCTCTCACTACAGTCCTTAATAAAGAGTCCCTCCCCAGCATCCCTATAGGCCCCTTTCAGATATTGGAAGGCTGCTATGAAGTTCCATGCAGCCTTCTCCACGCTGAGCAGCCCCAACTTTCTCAGCCTATCTTCATACAGGAGGTGCTGCAGTCCCCTGATCATCCTCGTGGCCCTCCTCTGGATTTGTTCCAACAGTTCCATGTCCTTTTTATCTTGAGGACACCAGAACTGCACACAATACTCCAAGTGAGGTCTCAGAAGAGCAGAGTAGAAGGGCAGGATCACCTCCCTCGACCTGCTGGTCATGCTCCTTTTGATGCAGCCCAGGATACGGTTGGCTTTCTGGGCTGCAAGCGCACACTGCCGGCTCATGTTCATTTTCTCATCAACCAAAATCCCTAAGTCCTTCTCTGCAGGACTGCTCTGAATCTCTTCTCTGCCCAACCTGTAGCTGTGCCTGGGATTGCTCCGACCCAGGGGCAGGACCTTGCACTTGTCATGGTTAAACTTCATCAGGTTGGCATCAGCCCACCTCACAAGCGTGTCAAGGTCCCTCTGGATGGCATTCCTTCCCTCCAGCGTATCAACCAAACCACACAGCTTGGTGTCATCGGCAAACTTGCTGAGGGCGCACTCAATCCCACTGTCCATGTCCCCGACAAAGATGTTGAACAAGACTGGTCCCAACACCGATCCCTGAGGGACACCACTTGTTACTGATCTCCAGATGGACATTGAACCATTGAGCACAACTCTTTGTGTGTGGCCATCCAAGCAGTTCTTTATTCACCAAGTTGTCCACTGATCAAATTGATGTCTCTCCAACTTAAAGACAAGGATGTCGTGTGGGACAGTGTCAAATGCTTTGCACAAGTCCAAGTAGATGACATCAACTGCTCTACTCCTGACCATCAGTTCCGTAGCCCCATCAGAGAAGGCCACCAGATTTGTCAGGCAGGATTTCCCCTTAGAGAAGCCATGCTGGCTGTCACCAAGCACCTTGTTGTTTTTCATGTGCCTCAGCATGCCTTCCAGGAGAATCCGCTCCAAGATTTTGCCACACACAGCGGTTAGGCTGACTGGTCTGTAGTTCCCTGACTCATCCATTTTCCCCTTCTTGAAAATGGGGGTTATATTTCCCTTTTTCCAGTCGTCGGGAGCTTCACCTGACTGCCATGATTTTTCAAATGTGATGGACATTGGCTTAGCAACTTCATTTGCCAGCTCCTTCAGGACCTGCGGATGGATATCATCATGTTCCATGGACTTGTATACATTCAGGTTCCTAAGATGGTCTTGAACCAGATCCTCTCCTAGAGAGAGCCTAGGGTCTTCGTTCTCGCTGTCCCTGCGTCTGCCTTCCAAGACTTGGGTGGTGTGGTCAGAGCATTTTCCAGGGAAGACTGAGGCAACGAAGTCATTAAGAACCTCAGCCTTCTCCAAATCCAGGGTAGCCAGTTCTCCTGATAGCTTCTGGAGAGGGCCCACGTTGTCCCTATCCTGCCTTTTATTTGCAATGTACCTGGAGAATCCCTTCCTGTTATCCTCAACATCCCTAGCCAAGTTTAATTGTAAGTAGGCCTTAGCTGTCCTAACCTGATCCCTAGCTTCCTGGAGAACAGCACTGTATTCTTCCCAGGCCGCCTGTCCTTGTTTCCAAATGCCTTCTTGTGTACTAGATGAGGTTTCATCTCATAGCAATATATCTTTTATTCCCCTCTTTTATTTCTCTCTCTGTATTTAGTTGTTATTTTTATTATTACTATTATGTACTTCATTTAAATTATTAAACTGTTCTTATCTCAGTGGGTTTTACCTTTTTCTGATTCTCCTTCCCATTCCACCAGGGGATGGGGGAGTTAGCAAGTGGCTGCATGGTACTTAACTGACAGCTGGGATTAAAAAACCAAGCAGATATTTACATAGATTTCTATGGAAAGTATTCCGAAACTAAAATTAAATTTTTCTGTGGTCCAATCCCTACAGTTTTAAAAGAAAAACATATTGGAATGAAAGTATCCATCACATAGTTGAATCAAATTAACAAAATCATTTAATCATAGATTTGCCAACTAAGCAAACACTACAGCAATGCCATTACCCTTTCAAATACATTCATTTAAATATTTGGTTACTGTTTAGTATGGTTCATTATGTGCTTTAACAATATTATATAACGTGCATAATAATGTTAGAACACAGCCTTGGGGCACTGTATCTGTTTTTAAAATTTCAATGCCCCTCAAGCAAAGAGAAACATGGTATGATATAGTGCGTTTGTCTCTCACTTCAACTTGGAAGCTTAAGCATAATTAATGAGGGACTTAAAGGAATATATTGGGAATAAACAAATAGCCAGTTGTTAAATAACATAGTCTGTGTGATACACCTTAAATTAGGTTTTTCCTCCAGCGTTTCCACACAATAATTAAGTAATCTTTGTGGAATTATACTGGAAGACATTGCCAGGGATAATTTGTTCAATACAAAGTAATTTAAGACCAATGAACAAATATATTCCTCAGACTAAAAATATTTTTTTCTGCAAAGCCATTCATTAGCATATGTTACATATGGTATAGATTAAAAATGCAGTAGGTATAATTTCTTCTAGTTTTCTAATTATCTCTTTTTTTTTTTCTAGAAGAGCAGCTAGTTCTTTAAACATAAAGAAAGAAACAGAATTTCTTGTTTGAAGGTATATAGTCTAGCTAAATTTCTCTAATTGTTAGCCAAGTAACTTCTGAAGTAGCATAAAAGTCAAACTATGAGGTAACTACTGGTTTTTTTTAACTTCCTCTTGAGTTATATTCTTTCAGCATTATGGAAGTTGGGAGATTTTGTAAGTAACCAAAGGCGCTTGGTTTGTTATGGTCTAGACAAGTCACCTGTGCGGTTGGTGGCTGACAGGCTGCACTCGGTGATAGTGAAGAACTCCTTTTCAAACTAGTAACCTGTCACAGGTGGGGTCCCCAGGAATAAATACTGGGCCCAACACTGATTAACATCTTTGTAGGTGAGCTGGATGACAGGACATGGTGTATCCTGATGAAGTCTGTTAATGTTATCAAACTAAGTTGGGAAGTGGACACTTTGGAAGGGAGAGCCACCTTGCAGGATGACCTGCTTTGGATGGAAGAGTGACCTGACAAGAACCTTCCGAAGTTCAACAAGGTCAAGTGTAGGGCCTTGAAGGTGGGTAAACACAATCCAGAAGTGAAGCACAGGCTGTGACCTACTCACCTGGGATTCATCTCTGTGGAAAGGGAAATTGGAGTCCTGGTGGACAGCAAGCTCAATAGGAGTTAACGTGTGTAGCTGCAGCAAAGAAAGCCAACAGGATGCTGGAGTGCATCAATGAGGGCATCACCAGCAGACATATAGAAGTTATTAGTATTATAACTTTTTTACAAGGGCATGTAGTGATAGGGCAAGGGGGAATGGCTTTAAGCTGAAAGTTGATTTAGATTAGTTATTAGGGAAGAATTATTCACTAGGACCGCGGTGAGACAGTGGAACAGGTTGCCCAGAGAAGCTGTGGCTGCTCCAACTCTGGAAGTGTTCAAGGCCAGGTTAGACAGTGCTTTGAGTGTGTTCCAGTATTCAAAGGCTGCAAAGAAGATGGAGACTTCCTTTTTACAAGGAGTCACATGAAAAAGACGAGAGGTAATGAGCAAAAGATATTTCTGGGGAGATTCTGATGAGGAAAATTTTTCACAGTGAAAACAATCAGCCATTGGAATAATCTCTGCAGGGAAGTGGTAGATTCCCCAGTACTGGACATTTTTAAGATTTATCTGGAGAGGGTGCTGGGCCATTTTGTCTAGACTGTGCTTTTGCCAAGAAATACTGAATCAGATGATACTCGAGACCTCTTTTAACCTGGTATTCTATGATCCTATGGTTACAGGAACAGTCATAAAAAAAAAAAAAACAAACCAAACGAAAAACCAGAGATTCAAGAAGGTCAGAGATAGTAGCTTCTTACACAGCAATATGTTGCAGACTTCAGTGATCAGTAGTAATGACTCTTTATGATGGAAAAAAACCCCATAATTCTTAATATTAAATGGTATCTTCCAGTGTTTAGTGTTCCTGTTCTGGTATTTCTGAATAGCAATTATGTCATCCAAGTGGGAAAATCATAGGTTAGCTATCCATATGGATACAGATAGCCAATATTTAAAAGAAAATATTTCATGCTTTCGAAGAGGTAGAGAAAGGGCTTAGATGGAGAATAGCTTTTGTAGCTCTAAAATGTATATCAATTTTTTCCTCTGTGACAAAATAATGAAGCAAAAATTTTTGTATGGAACCCAATAATATGAATTAATATGAGCTGAAATTAGTGAGGAACTGAGCTAAATTGAACAAGTAATAATATAAAAAAAAAAAAAGCCAAATGTGTAGGACTTGAATAATCACTGCATTGTGCCATGATAGGGCAGAGGAAAGACTTCATGTTCACAGGTATCTTCATAATGGAAGGGGAAGAAAATAGTGCCTATTTCTTTAAAAGAATATAAACGTCTCAAAGCTACCAAAGGTAGTTTTTATGTTTCAACTTGTCTTGAAGTCTTGCATTCATGTCAGAATTATTCTTAATTATTTTTTCAACCCAATGCAAAATAATAAGATAGAATGCTGTTGTTTTAACGAATATTGCAGAATCTAGAAATCTGAAGTCTGAGAATAGAGTCAAACAAACTGGAATCAAAGGTTTTAGAAGTGAAGGGTAGCTAATAAAAAGCCATCACTAGTAAAGTCTTATGGTGATTAAATAGTATATCTTATGTTAGATTTATGGCATAAAGATTTCTCCAAATGTCAGCATTATATTTTCTAAAGCTAATTAATGTACATTTTACACCCAAATTTTCTTAAAACCGCCATTGAATCCATTGCTGACATAATGATTACTACTATCAGTAAACACTCTACACATAGGCCTCATGCAACAAATAAAGGGTCCCTTTGGGTACCCTTCAGTAATAGACATTGAAGTGAAGGAAATACAGGTTGAGCCTCAACAAGTGGATAATTTTGTCATTGTGTTATACAATCCTTAACTAGGATTCTGCCAATGAAGGTGCAGCTCTGAAAAATGAGAAACTAAGAATAAATTAATGTGTTTTTTATCCCAGTCCCCTACACCAGTCACAGACATTAACAAATATTAGAAGCTTTCAAGATGCAATTCAAAGCCATTCTAAGAAAGCACCTGTTTCATTAATCCCTCTCTGGCATCCCTGTAGGCACGCTTCAGATATTCGAAGGCTGCTATGATGTCTCCACGCAGCCTTCTCTTCTCAAGGTTGAAAAGCCCCAACTTTCTCAGCCTGTCTTCAAAAGGGAGGTGCTCCAACCCCCCAGGCATCCTTGTGGCCCTCCTCTGCACTTGCTTCAACAGCTCCATGTCCTTTTAATGCTGAGGACACCAGATGTGCTCACAGTGCTCCAAGTGGTGTCTCACATGAGCAAAAAGGCAGGATCACCTCCTTCGATCTGCTGTTCACGTTTCTTTTGATGCAGCCCAGGATGCGGCTGGTTTTCTGGACTGCGAGCACACACTGAAGCCAGGTCATGTTGAGTTTCTCATTGACCAACACCTCCAAGTCTTTCTCCACAGGGCTGCTCTGACTCTCTTCTCTGATTTACCTGTATCTGTGCCTGGACTCAACACTCAGTTCAAATAGATTAGATTAATTGAGATTAAGTTTGGTATTGTTTCTTTTTTATAAGTAACACCACGAGTTGAGGAAATGATATAAATCCCCAGATAAAAGTGAAACCCAATGCGTAATATAAACAAAGTAAACATGGCAACATAAATGTAAATGCAAACTCATTAATGAGATTGTTAACATGCTTGCTCACAGTGAAAACTTTCAGCTGTGCTTCTAAGCATAGGCAGAGATGTTGCGGTTCAAGCTAGTAGAAAGAGTGGCTTTTTTCAGGCCTGTGTTCTGAGACTGTTAAATGTAAATCAACGGTGTAGAAATGTACCAGTTATTTTAAGAGCTCTTCAATACATAAGGTGCAATTGAGTCTGAATATTCCAGATAGCGATTTATTAAAATGTCGGAAATACGAAAGCCCTGTTGGGTAGACAAGTTTAATACCACATTTCTGTCATACTACTTTTTACTGTTTATTGATCTACTAATGAAAGAGACTGGATAAGTCTTTCATAAAAGCTTGATCTCTACATCGCTTGCCATGTAAAATTGAAATAGTCTGACCTCAAAAAAAAAAAAAAAAATTATTTATATACTCTCAACAACATCCTAGATGAGAGAAATGAACATTTGAGAGAATATATTCTGAAAGATATCCATAATTTTCCTTCATGAAGATTTTCTTTAGACAGAATACTGGGAGATGCTTGGGAGAGATAGTTTGAATGTAAAGTTCTATTTTTCCTCCTTTGTATTTATATCTGCAATATGGGCTCTGGCAATCTTAGTAGCTCCCTCATAAAATGCAGGTCAGGTGGTTGAAAAAGGCTATTGAGATATGCTTACTAATGTGAACACCAATGTGTATTTCCTGAGAAAAGTAAGAATGTCTCAAAATAAACACATTCACCTAATGTCTTCATGGTTTTTGTAATGCAAGTAGTCTCCCACATGACCTTTTTACGGCAGATACCTGCCTCAGAAAGCCATGTAGTTGCTTTATGTTTAACAACCATAAAACACACTCAGTAAGTGAAGACACTACTATATATTAGGTTATATCTGGTATGTTGTCTAACTAATGATGAAATCAATTCGTCATCTTAAATTCACAGTGCTCTATGAGATGTATACAAAGTATGAAAACTCTTGATACTGAACCTCAAAGCTTTTTTGTCTGTATTCTTCTTATTCTTTTGGTCAACTGGGAATCATTACAGTTGCCCTTTAAAGAAGTATAGTTCGCCTAGAGCGAGAAGGTAGTGCAGATTTTCTTTGCAGCCCTCACTACACAATGTTAATTTCTGATTTCACTAGTTTTTTTTCTTGTTTTCTGTGCTACTATTTGTTTTATTTCTAAAAATTGACAGTATGAAATTATCTATAGATTTTTGATATCTAGTCAGATGTGGAGATATGTGTAGTCCCAAATTAATTTAGCATAATCCAGATAATAAGTATTTTTACCTTCTAGGTGACTTGCATAAATGCCAACATCATAAGACCACACAACCACAGCATCATAGTATACAATTTATTACACAGTTCTAGGGAAAAAAAAAAAAAACAACAAACAGAAATAAAACAAAAACCCAAAAAAAAACAAAATCCCAAACTTGTCTAGATTTTTTCTCTTAATTTTATTCTAATTAAAACAACAATGAAATGTACTATAAGCGTTAACTAAGACAGCAATGTCAAACTTGTAATGTAGAGACCTGAGTAGGATAAGATGGACCCTAACATATGTGGTATAAAAAAAAGAAGTTGTTAGAAACCTGGTCTGGTACTGCAGGTTTGATTGGGATTGGTTTTTTGTCATTTTTTTTGTTTGGTTGCTTTTTGTGTGTGTGTGTGTTTTTTTGTTGTTTAAATTATTTTGGCTTTTATTTGTTTGGTTTTGTTTTGTTTTGCTTTTAAACAAAGTAATTGTCTATGAGATGGTTTCTCTGGCTAAGCATTTGAAAGCGAAATTTCCAGGATTTAACTCTTGTCATGGGTTCAGCAGTAGCAGTCATTATTCTCCTTCTTGGTAGCTGGTGCAGCCCTGTGGTTTTGTCTTTCGGCCTGGGAACAGCGCTGATAACACCAATGTTTTCAGTTATTGCTTGGTAATGTTTTGGTCTGACCAAGGACTTTCTGAGTCTCATGCTGTGCCAGGGAGAAGGGGAAGCCAGGAGGAAGCAGAAACAGGACACCTGACCTAAACTGACCAAAGAGGTATTCCATGCCACAGCACATCATGTCCAGGATGTAAAACTGGGGGCAGGAACCCAGAAGAGTTCAGTTCACAGTTTGGTCGTCGGGTGGTGAGCAATTGTATCCTCTTCCCTTGTATTTCTCTGGTCATTATTATTATTGGTGGTAGCAGTAGTGATTTGTGTTACACCTTAGTTACTGGACTGTTCTTATCTCAACCTGTGGGAGTTACATCCTCTTGATTCTTCCCCCCATTTCCCCCCCTCTCCTCAGAGTGGGGGGGGAAGAAAGCGGGTGAGTGAGTGAATGGGCTGTGTGATTTACATCTTAAACTACGACACTCTCCACTGACATTCTCCAAAGTTCCCCATGTCTGGAGTCAAGTATATTGGAACTCGGCTCAGATGCCTGTATACAAACGCCCGTAGCATGGGGAAAAAACAAGAGGAATTAGAGATGTGTGCACGTCTACGGGGGTATGATATAATAGGGATCACAGAAACATAGTGGGATGGCTCCTATGACTGGTGTGTTGGAATGGAAGGTTACAGGCTCTTTAGGAAAGACAGGCCTGGCAGACAGGGAGGGGGAGTTGCTATTTATGTTAGGGATAGGCTGGAGCGTATGGAACTCTGTCTGGGGAGAGGTGAGCAGTCGACAGAGAGTTTGTGGGTCAGGGTTAAAGGGAGAACAGCGATGGGAGACATTGTTTTGGGGATCTGTTACAGACCGCCTGATCAAGAGGACTCGGTGGATGAAGCGCTCTATAGACAGATAGGAATAGCGTCACGCTCGCAGGCCCTTGTTCTCATGGGGGACTTCAACCACCCTGATATCTGTTGGAGGGATGGTACAGCCCAGCACAAGCAATCCAGGAAGTCCCTCAATTGTGTGGAAGACAGCTTCCTTCTGCAAGTAATAGAGGAGCCAAAAAGGAGAAGTGCCATGTTTGACCTCGTCCTTACCAATAGGGAAGGACTGGTTGGAAATGTGACGCTCCAGGGCAGCCTTGATTGCAGCAATCATGAGATGGTCGAATTCGAGATCCTCAGGACAGTGAGAAGAGCGTGCAGCAAGCTCACTGCCCTGGGCTTCAGGAGAGCAGACTTTGGCCTCTTCAGGAACCTGCTCAGTAAGGTTCCATGGCATATAGCCGTAGAGGGCAGGGGGGCCCAAGACTCTTGGTTGATATTCAAGATCACCTGCTGCAAGTTCAGGAGCGATGCACCCCAACTAGAAGGAAGTGTTGCAGAAGGGCCAGGAGACCTCCTTGGATGGATAAGGAGCTGCTGAGGAAATTTCAAAGGAAAAAAGAGACTTATAAAAGGTGGAAGCAAGGACAGGAGGCCTGGGAAGAATACAGGAATGTTGTCCGGGAAGCTAGGGATCAGGTTAGGAAAGCTAAGGCCCACTTAGAATTCAACTTGGCTAGGGATGTCAAAGATAACAGGAAGGGATTCTCTAGGTACATTGCAAATACAAGACAAGCTAGGGACAATATAGGCCCTCTCCGGAAGCTATCAGGAGAACTGGCTACCCTGGATTTGGAGAAGGCTGAGGTTCTTAATGACTTCGTTGCCTCAGTCTTCCCTGGAAAATGCTCTGACCATACCACCCAAGTCTTGGAAGGCAGACGCAGGGACAGCGAGAACGAAGACCCTGGGGTCTCTGCAGGAGAGGATCTGGTTCAAGACCATCTTAGGAACCTGAACGTATACAAGTCCATGGAACATGATGAAATCCATCCGCAGGTCCTGAAGGAGCTGGCAAATGAAGTTGCTAAGCCACTGTCCATCACATTTGAAAAATCATGGCAGTCAGGGGAAGTTCCCAACGACTGGAAAAAGGGAAATATAACCCCCATTTTCAAGAAGGGGAAAATGGATGAGTCAGGGAACTACAGACCAGTCAGCCTAACCGCTGTGTGTGGCAAAATCATGGAGCGGATTCTCCTGGAAGGCATGCTGAGGCACATGAAAAACAGCAAGGTGCTTGGTGACAGCCAGCATGGCTTCTCTAAGGGGAAATCCTGCCTGACAAATCTGGTGGCCTTCTCTGATGGGGCTACGGAACTGATGGTCAGGAGTAGAGCAGTTGATGTCATCTACTTGGACTTGTGCAAAGCATTTGACACTGTCCCACACGACATCCTTGTCTTTAAGTTGGAGAGACATCAATTTGATCAGTGGACAACTTGGTGAATAAAGAACTGCTTGGATGGCCACACACAAAGAGTTGTGCTCAATGGTTCAATGTCCATCTGGAGATCAGTAACAAGTGGTGTCCCTCAGGGATCGGTGTTGGGACCAGTTTTGTTCAACATCTTTGTCGGGGACATGGACAGTGGGATTGAGTGTGCCCTCAGCAAGTTTGCCAATGACACCAAGCTGTGTGGTTTGGTTGATACGCTGGAGGGAAGGAATGCCATCCAGAGGGACCTTGACACGCTTGTGAGGTGGGCTGATGCCAACCTGATGAAGTTTAACCATGACAAGTGCAAGGTCCTGCACCTGGGACAGAGCAATCCCAGGCACAGCTACAGGTTGGGCAGAGAAGAGATTCAGAGCAGTCCTGCAGAGAAGGACTTGGGGGTTTTGGTTGATGAGAAAATGAACATGAGCCAGCAGTGTGCGCTTGCAGCCCAGAAAGCCAACTGTATCCTGGGCTGCATCAAAAGGAGCATGACCAGCAGGTCGAAGGAAGTGATCCTGCCCCTCTACTCTGCTCTTGTGAGACCTCACTTGGAGTATTGTGTGCAGTTCTGGTGTCCTCAAGACAAAAAGGACATGGAACTATTGGAACAAATCCAGAGGAGGGTCACGAGGATGATGAGGGGACTGGAGCACCTCCCGTATGAAGATAGGCTGAGAATGTTGGGGCTGTTCAGCCTGGAGAAGGGAAGGCTGCATGGAACTTCATAGCAGCCTTCCAATATCTGAAAGGGGCCTATAGGGATGCTGGGGAGGGACTCTTCATGAGGGACTGTAGTGAGGGGAGAACGGGTAACGGATTCAAACTTAAAGAGGGGAAGTTTAGATTGGATATGAGGAAGAAATTCTTTCCTGTAAGGGTGGTGAGGCAGTGGAATGAGCTGCCCAGGGAAGTTGTGAATGCTCCATCGCTGGCGGTGTTCAAGGCTGGATTGGACATAGCCTTGGGTGGCATGGTTTAGTGTGAGCAGTCCCTGCCCCTGGCAGCGGGGTTGGAACTAGATGATCTTAAGGTCCTTTCCAACCCTAACTATTCTATGATTCTATGATTTTAGAAAAGGTGCATAATGAACCTAAAATCCCATCTCTATTCTGGTAACATTAGGGAAGCAGGAGAAGAGAAAGAAAAATAATTTCAGACTGAGAAAGTAGCCTCTCATACATCATCACTTCAATTAAGTAGATGTTTGAGGGATGCAAATTGCAGGCATTAGAAGTTATTTTTTTTTATATTTTAATATTTCCATATTGATTGACGTGAACCTTTTGCGAAAAATCACTGGCACTCAGAACATTCGACTTCAACCTATTTATCAGTTATCAGCCATTTTAAAGTATTTTAGAGTATCTTTGTGTTATGTTTCACTTAGTATGTCCCTTCTCCCCTCCCTTACAATTATATAAATTCAGAAAGAGAGGGTTTTTTTATTGTTCTGCTTTTGATCTTGCAAAGATTGTCCTTAATTTGAACTGAAATAATTTGGCTTTTATAATTTAAATATGTCAGCAAAATGAAACAAGCAACCAAGTGAAGAAAATCCATCCTATTAATCAGTCCCCTTTTACTAAAGGATTCACTATGGATTAACAGGCAAAGTATGAAAGACCTCACATAGTGATGAAACGCCTGCATGAGAAATCTGCTTGCAAATTTGTACCTGTACGCTCCTACATATAGAATTCCGGAGGTCTGTCATGGGTTCAGCAGCATCAGTCATTTTTCTCCTTCTTGGTAGCTGATGCAGCGCTGTGGTTTTGATTTTGGGCCTGGAAACAGTGCTGATAACACCAGTGTTTTCAGTTACTGCCTAGTAATGTTTTGGTCTGACCAAGGACTTTCTGAGTCTCATGCTGTGCCAGGGAGGAGGGGAAGCCAGGAGGAAACAGAGACAGGACACCTGACCCAAAGTGACCAAAGAGGTATTCCATGCCACAACACGTCATGCCTAGGATGTAAAAACGGATGGCAGAGACCCATAAGGGTGGGGGTGCACTGCTTGGTCGGGCTGGGTATCAGGTGGTGAGCAATTGTATTCTTTCCTTGTGTTTGCCTTCTCATTATTATTATTGGTGGTAGCAGCAGTGATTTGTGTTATACCTTAGTTACTAAACTGTACTTATCTTACCCTGTAAGAATTGCATTCTTTTGATCCTCCTTCCCATCCCTCTGGGAGCAGGGGGAAGAAAGAGGGAGGAGTGAGTGAGAGAGCAACTGCATGAGTTGTAGAGGCTTAAACCACAGCAAGGAAGAAATTGTAGTACAGAACTGCTTACTATCACAGCAAATCTCTGATAAAAAAAGGAAGACTTAAACCAGGTGGTGTTTTAATTATGAAATTCATTTGCATGAATATAGCTTCCTGCCTAGAACTTCTGAATGAAGTAATTTAAGTGAAAGAATGATATTTGATTGACCTTGCCTTCCCAATTAGAAACCAAAACCTGTACCCAGTCTTGCTGCAGTATATTTCACTATTTTTACTTGTTTAATTTTCTTTGTTGGGCTGTTGTTTTGAGATGGAAGTATTGAAAACCATTATCAATTTTTTTTTTAAAGTGATTTCTAAACTAAACTTCCCTATTTTTTTTGAGAATTATCTAGATTATACCCTACTTAACGAGCACAGTTAATTGTCAGTAAGGTTCACATTTACACTAATAAATACCATGCTACTCCTTCTTTTTTAACCAGCTTGAGTGGAAGCCAGTCCAGCTCCAGTGTAAGGGGGCTATTTTACATGGCATAGTGTTATGGACCTTTCTGCAAGGGGCTGCAAGAATGTAGATTTAGTTTGGACAGGTATTATTCAGATTTCAGGCAAACTATCAAAAGCCAGGTTTGGTGACCTACGTAGATGCACAGCATCAACTTATAGCTGTTATTCTTCCAGTTCTTTGTCCCTCTGTCATCCACACTGCAGTTAATTCCCTCTGGAACAACTGAACATCTCCTGCTTAGGTTGAAACCCGCACTTGAATGTCCAGGGATTTTATTCTAAGACCTGCAACAGGAAGTGGTTTATATAGGACAGAGATGAAGTTGTTTCTATGCAGGCCAGGGTAATTTATTTAGGCAGCTGAGAAATAGGTGTCTTATTATTTGAGCTTCAGGCTAGTTAAAAATCAAACACAAAACAAAAAGTCAAAAATTAGGGTAAATTAAATGCAAAAAATCAGTTGGTTAATACGAGCTACCTGTGAGTACTTCAGTACCTTCCCATAAGGCCTGTGAAATAAATAGTAATGCCATGTTCACAGGGGCAACATTGAACTAACACATTTATTGAACAAAATAATTATTTCAACCACACCCAGATGCTAAAATTGGAACAGGAAGTCATAACCTCACTGCTGTTTCTGTTCAAAAATTTGAGTTACAAAAGAAAATTCTGAAATGTAACTGCAACCGTGTATCGGAAAAAAGATATTAATTCATCATGCATATTAGCAGAGCAGAACACTGGCACACAGCAACATCTGAAAGCTGATGGACCCTCTGCAGGGAGCTGCTACAGTTGTGTGAAATTAATGCTACTGAAAGGCTGGAGCGCAGCTTCTTTACAAAACATGTTCAGCGCTTTCTAAAATCTGAAGTTAGGCCAGAACCATAAGGGACCTATTGGTTGTCAGACACAAAACATAAATCTCTTTAATGTGAACAGGAGTTACAGGCACCCTCATGACCACTCCGTCATTCAAGCACTCAGACATATTGAGAAACCAATTACAGAAGCTAGTCTTGCAAGCCCTCTTTCACACAGGCCTTACCCATTCACACAAGTGCACATGTAAATAAGGGCTTGTGACAGAGCCAAACCATTTGCTGTATCTGTGCAATTTTTTTCTTTTCCATTTTTCTAGCATTTATTTGAAAAGCAGAAAGCCATGTTCCCTCATGTACAGTGTTTTTCTGTAATGACCCTTTAAGCACATACATTATATTTAAAAGCTAACTGCAAATGATGTTTTTCATTCAGAATAATTGGTTGTTTAACTGGCTTTTAAGAAATGAGGAGCAATTGGCTGTCATATGCATCTGGCTGTCAGACATCTATTCTGTGCCTGAAGGGTGAAGTTTTGTTTGGTTTTGTTTGATTTTGCATTACACAGTAAGATTTTATATACTCAGAACATTAATTATAATTGATATTTATTAAAACCTCAGTTTTTATAAAAACACCATGTTGAAGGGATTAGTCACTTAATTATTGCTCATTCCATGCTCACTAATTTATTTTCTTAATTTTGTATTCAAAATTATCCGTGAATACAAAGTCACCCAATGTCTTGTTAATTTGAATGAGGGAAAAGTTCAGTTTAGTTTTTATATCTTTTCTTATCTGCTTACATAAATAAACTGCAGCTTGGTCCTTGAGATGCAGGCTCTTATGAGGTGAAATCTTTAAAATAGGCTTAAATATAGAATACATTTGCTAACTTAGTTGGTAGTAAACTTGATCTCTAAACTTGAGATCCACTTATGAGATCCAAACCTCTTCCTCCACATAGAATGGAGCAATTTCTAATCTTGCTCATCAACTTTTATTGATAAAATGAAAGATTATCTATCATATATGTTTCTCGTTATTGAAAGGTATAGAAATATTAATGAAATTTCAGTTATATTTGGGTTTAATTTCATAATATGTTCAAATGAATTTAATTATATTCACTTGACTATTCAGCCTGATCCAGTAACAAACACCTTTTAGTCTTGTGGTTCTTTCACCTTTCCCAGTTGTCATCATTGTTTTGTCTGCTGTTTGCTCTGGCACATATGCAGTATAAAATAATAAATACATAATTTTAAACAAAAAAACTTGGTGAAAGGGTGCCATAAGATCATTTTAGTCATGCTATTTCAAATTCCTAAGGAAGGTTTTATTCTGAATCTTCAAATTTTTCATTGATTTTGAAAACCAAAACTGAACTTTTCACCTATATCTTCTTCATTTAAAAAAAAAAAAAAAAAGCCAGCTATACCCTAAAATCATGTGAAATTAGGACATTGAAGGAAATGTGGAGAATGTTGATTTTACTCATGTAAGGTAACTATAGTGTGCATTTCAGCAATTAAATAGTAAAACCACGTTAGTTAAAAATATAGAATTCTTCTTTTGAGAGGGATATTTGAATTCCAAGGGGCAGAATCTTGTGGTGAAATAATCTTTTTTAAGCAGATACATTTTAATTCCAGTTAAATATTTTTCTTCTTATGAAAGTTAAATCTGTATTGCAGAAAGTTGAATGACAAGCCCAATTTGCCGCATTTTTTAAACCAGCATTATTGTTTTACTTTTTAGTTTGCATTCTGTTTTCAGGAAGAGGGTCTGCTTTTTGTCTTCTCTAAAAAAATGACAGTTCAGTGGTTAAAGTGTCAGCCTATCAAATAGAAAATGTATGTGCTATCCCTAAGGAAAAACCTACTAAGAAAGGTCAAAAACTGTCTGGAAAAATAAAAAAAGAACATGGCAGGAACAATCACAATATAAAATCCGGTATCTATATTTCTATAAAAAGACAGCATGTAGTGAAAGAATACCTATCTTACTTGTGAAGGATAACATATTAGCCTGTACCGAATATGCTGGTGATCAGAGGTTTTCAAAACTATTACAAAGTCTAGTAATTTCTGATATTCTTTCATATATAACTCCAAAGTTTACCAGAAGATTAATGCCAATTTCCACAGGGATGAGTTTGCTTTTGACACTCTGGTGTTTCCTTTGAATACAGAATTAGCTGCAGCCCTTATCCGGTGATTTTGTAGCCTAAGATTATTTTTTCAGTATTTCAAGAAGGATGTCTCTGGGGACATAAAATGTTTCCTGATGAGGCCCAGTACAAACTTAAGTAGAGCAGACTGTTTTTTGTCAGACTGATGAACTCCACAGTGACAGGGCTCTGTTACTTCTTAAGTAACCATTAATACATACGTCAAAAAATCTCAGCCTTTTTGGGGACCTGCATTTTTTTGTGAAGAAAAGTCTTATCTCAAAGCTTAGCATGTTTTCCTAAAACACTGCCATCTCAGCCAGTGTCTACAGCACTATAATTGCAGGAAAGAAAAACCCAGTTCTATAGATCATAGAATCATAGAATATTTAGGGTTGGAAAGGACATAAAGATCATCTAGTTCCAACCCCCCTGCCAGGGGCAGGGAAACCTCCTACTAAACCATGCTACCCAAGGCTCTGTCCAACCTGGCCTTGAACACCACCAGCGATGGAGCATTCACAGCTTCCCTGGGCAACCCATTCCAGTGCCTCACCACCCTTAAAGTAAAGATAAGTAGTATGAACCTGTTTCATTCTGGATCAATGAAATACTTGATTTCAACCTTCATCAATGAATACTTCAATTTATAATTCCTGAATTTAATATGTCCCAAATGACTTGGTTTTGAAAAGAAAGATGGAATAGCCCCAAAAAACTGACCTAAGTTATGAACCTAAGCTGGGGTCAATTGCACTCAATATAAGTTACTCTAGATTAATGTTTTCAGTGTGAATGCCTGTTATAAATCTAAAATTCACTTATTTTCTCTCAGGAAATGTTTGACCAGAAACATCGAAATATATAGTTGTCCCGGGTTCAGCAGTAGCAGTCATTTTTCTCCTTCTTGGTAGCTGATGTAGCGCTGTGGTTTTGATTTTGGGCCTCGGAACAGTGCTGATAACACCAACGTTTTTAGTTGTTGCTCAGTAATGTTTACTCTGGCCATGGACTTTCTGAGTCTCATGCTGTGCCAGGGAGGAGGGGAAGCCGGGAGGAAGCAGAGACAGGACACCTGACCCAAACTAACCAAAGAAGTATTCCATGCCACAGCACGTCATGCCCACTATATAAACTGGGGGCAGCTACCCAGAAGGATTAGATCACTTCTCGGATCAGGTTGAGTATCGGTCAGCGGGTGGTGAGCGGTTGTATTCTCTCGCCTTGTTATTTCCCTTATTGTTATTATTATTAGCGGTTGCAGTAGTAGTTTTGTATTATACTCTAGTTACTGAACTGTTCTTGTCTCAACCTGTGGGCGTTGCATTTTTTCGATTCTCCTCCCCATCCCTCTGGGAGCAGGGAGGAAGAAGGGGAGAATGAATGAGTGGCTGCATGGTTCTGAGTTACCATCTGGGCTTAAACCGCAACAGTTCTTTGTGGCACCCAACGTGGGGCATGAAGGGTTGAGATAGTGACAGATCTAACTAGAGTGTGCCTAATCCTATTTGTGTTAAGCATTTATTGTTTTGGATTAATAGTCACTTGTCACAATGCTGATTTATTGGCTCTCAAAGTTGTTGCTCTTGATCTCACAATTTCAGCATGTTGTACCTTACTTACAGCCACTGTTTGCTGGTTTAGTGTTTATCGAATGGGGGTCCTGGGCTAAGTTTCTTGTTTCACTGTGCTTTAAGGTAATGACTTGTAATACAACAGACTCATTGATCAGGAAACTGACCAGGCTTGTGTTCCCAGTGTGGTCATCACCTCTATACTTTGGGAGGTATATAAAGGAAATATTTAGCAATTACACGTCTTTTTTTCCCTCCTCGGGAGGTCAGCCTATGAAGGAGACATTCCCTCACCCCCTCTGCTCCCCCACCAGGCTGTTAACAGTGGGAGAAGATTCTGAAAGATTTAAAGATCCTGGATATCCTTTCAATGCCCTTGAAAGCACCCTGCTCCTTTTGCTGGGAACCAGCTTGTTCCTGCATATGCTTTCTATGCTATGCCTATGGCATGAACACCCTGTGGTCATCTGATCTTGTCCAACAGTGGAAGCTAAGCAGGGTTAGGCTCGAGTCTTGTCTAGGATTAGATGATGATATAGGAGGATCAACAAGAGATTCTCCACGAGGATGGACAGCCATGAGTGGAAGAGTGTGTGGGACAGTATGGGCAAGTATCTAGTCCAGTGAGTCCCTCCAGCACTTTGGAAGTGTCAGAGATGGAAGGCAGCTGTAGAGTCCCTGATGACAAGCTGCAGAAGCTGCTGAAGGAGAGGGTGAATTGAGTTAGTTTGCAGAAGTGAAAGCCATCCAGCTGGCCTTGGACATTGTTGAATGAGAAAAGTGGACAGTACTTTCTCTCTGTACTGACTCATGGATGGTGGCAAATAGCCTGTGGGGATGGTTGCAGCAACGGAAGCAGAGCAACTGGCAACACAGAGGTAAACCCATCTGGGCTGCTGCACTGTGGCAAGATATCACTTCCAAGGTGCAGAATCTGATGGTGAAGGTACACCACGTAGATGCTCATGTATCCAAGAGCTGGGCCACTGAAGAACACCAAAATAACCAACAAGTAGATAAAGCTGCTAAAATTGAAGTGGCTCAGATGGACTTAGATTGGCAACATAAGGGTGAATTATTTTTTGGCCCGGTGGGCACATGACACTTCAGGCCATCAGGGAAGAGATGTAACATGTAGATAGGCTCATGATTGAGGGGTGGACTTAACAATGGACACTATTGCTCAGGTTATTCAGGAATGTGAAACATGTGCTGCAAGTAACAAGCCAAATGGTTAAAGCCTCATTGGTATGGAGGATGACAGCTGAGGTACAAATATGGGGAGGCTTGACAGATTGAATTATATCACACTCCCACCAACCCTCCAAGGCAAGCTCCATGTGCTTACCATGGTGGAAGCAATCACCGGATGGCTAGAAACATACACTGTGCCCCACGCCACTGCCTGGAACACTGTCCTGGGACTTGAGAAACAGATTTTATGGTGAAATGGCACCCGAGAGAGAACTGAGTCAGACAATGGGAAACATTTGTGCCTGGGAAAATCTTGGAGCGGATTCTCCTGGAAGGCATGCTAAGGCACATGAAGGTGCTTGGTGCAGACAGCCAGCATGGCTTCTCTAAGGGGAAATCCTGCCTGACAAATCTGGTGGCCTTTTCTGATGGGGCTATGGAAGTGATGGGCAGGGGTAGAGCAGTTGATGTCATCTACCTGGACTTGTGCAAAGCATTGGCACTGTCCCACACGACATCCTAGTCTTTAAGTTGGAGAGACATCAATTTGATAGGTGGACCACTGGGTCGATAAAGAACTGGCTGGATGGCCACACACAAAGAGTTGTGCTCAATGGTTCAATGTCCATCTGGAGATCAGTAACGAGTGGTGTCCCTCAGGGATCGGTGTTGGGACCAGTCCTGTTCAACATCTTTGTCGGGGACATGGACAGTGGGATTGAGTGTGCCCTCAGCAAGTTTGCCAATGACACCAAGCTGTGTGGTTCAGTTGATATGCTGGAGGGAAGGAATGCCATCCAGAGGGACCTTGACATGCTTGTGGGGTGGGCTGATGCCAACCTGATGAAGTTTAACCATGCCAAGTGCAAGGTCCTGCACCTGGGTCAGAGCAATCCCAGGCACAGCTACAGGTTGGGCAGAGAAGAGATTCAGAGCAGCCCTGCAGAGAAGGACTTGGGGATTTTGGTTGATGAGAAAATGAACATGAGCCGGCAGTGTGCGCTCGCAACACAGAAAGCCAACCGTATCCTGGGCTGCATCAAGAGGAGCGTGACCAGCAGGTCGAGGGAGGTGATCCTGCCCCTCTACTCTGCTCTTGTGAGACCTCACTTGGAGTATTGTGTGCAGTTCTGGTGTCCTCAAGACAAAAAGGACATGGAACTGTTGGAACAAATCCAAAAGACGGCCAAGGGGATGGTCAGGGGACTGGAGCACCTCTCATATGAAGATAGGCTGAGGAAGTTGGGGCTGTTCAGCCTGGAGAAGAGAAGGCTGCATGGAACTTCATAGCAACCATCCTGTATCTGAAGGGGGCCTATAGGGATGCAGGGGAGGGACTCTTTATTAAGGACTGTAGTGAGAGGAGAAGGGGTAACGGGTTCAAACTTAAACAGGGTGAGTTTAGACTGGATATGAGGAAGAAATTCTTTCCTGTAAGGGTGGTGAGGCAGTGGAATGAGCTGCCCAGGGAAGCTGTGAATGCTCCATCACTGGCGGTGTTCAAGGCCAGGTTTGGCAGAGCCTTGGGTGGCATGGTTTAGTGGGAGGTGTCCCTGCCTCTGGCAGGGGGGTTGGAACTAGATGATCGTAAGGTCCTTTCCAACCCTAACTGTTTTATGATTCTATGATTTCTGGAACAGCCTTATAGACACTTGGGCCAAAAAGCATGTAATTGATCAGGTATATCACATTCCCTATCATGCATCAGCCTCTGTGAAAATCAAACGGAACAATGGGTTGTTGCAAACTACACTGAGCGCAATGGGTGGTGGAGCTTTCAAATATTGGGATACATATTTACCAAAGGCCACCTGGTTGGTGAACAGTAAGGGATATGCAGACCAGGCTAGTCCAGTCCAGTCAGAACTTCCACATACTGTAGAAGGGGATAAAGTTCCTGTGGTTTGCATAAAGAATTTGCTGCGGAAGACATTCTTGGATATTCTTGCTTCAGGTAAAGGCAAACCCACTCATGGAATTGCTTTTGCTCAGTGACCCGGGTATACTTTTGGGTAATTCAGGAAGATGGGGAATTCTGATGGGTACATCAAGGGGATTTGATTTTAGGGGAAAACAGCCAATGACCTCAACTGTATGCTCTTGCCTCGTATGTAGCACTTTTATAGCCCACCAACTAGATGTCTTCTGGTTACCAGAGGGTGGCCCTGACTTCCCTCCAATCATCATCCCGACAAAGAATGAACTTTGATAAAACCATACAAGTTCCACGGTGTCTTCAGCAGGCAACAATCCACCACTGCACATCATCTATCCCATTCTGCAAGACTGTTACAAGAGATGGAGCCCAACATCATGGACGGGATGAATTCAGCAGCTTTATAGGGATTGGTCCATGCACTAGGCAATGATATCTCTCTCTTTGTGTGTGTGTATGTATATATGAGACAAGAGTGATAGTATATTCAAAAATGTGGGATCTGGGCATGATGTGAATGGTATGGAATAAGGGGAGGATACTGTCCTAGGTTCAGCAGTAGCAGCCATTTTTCTCCTTCTTAGTAGCTGGTGCAGTGTTGTGGGTTTGACTTGCAGCCTGGGAACAGCACTGATAACACCGATGTTTTTAGTTGTTGCTCAGTAATGTTTACTCCGATCAAGGACTTTCTGAATCTCATGCTCTGCCAGGGAGGAAGGGAATCCAGGAGGAGGCAGAGACAGGATAACTGACCCAAACTAACCAACAAGGTATTCCATACCATAGCACGTCATGCCCACTATGGAAACTGGCTGCAGTTACCCAGAAAGGCTGGATCTCTGCTCAGATTTGGTTTGGTATGGGTTAGAGGTTGGTGAGTGGTTGTGTTCTCTTCCCATGTTATTCCCCTCATCATTATTATTATGAGCAGTAGCAGTAGTGGTTTTGTGTTATGCCTTAGTTACTGTACTGTTCTTATCACAACCTGTGGGAGTTGCATTCTTTCGATTTTCTTCCTCATCCCTCCAGGAGAACGGGGAAAAAGGTGTGGGGGAGTGAGTGAGCAGCTGCGTGGTTCTTGCTGCTGCTGAGCTTAAACAACGACAATAGCTCTGTGTATATTTTTGCCAGCAACTCACTTGCTAGAAGAAACATAGAAACTGAAGACAAAAAAACCCACCACAATTGCATTCTAAGCAGATTTTTTATTTACATGAATATTCATAATTGAAATGTAAGGTGCTTGGCCAACCTTAATTGACTTTTTTCCGGTAGTTCAATATTCTTTTTCTGGTACTGGTAGAAACCAGAAAACAAAAAAAGAATCATGCAAATATCAAAATTAAAAAAAAAGAAATGAACCAACAAAAGTAAATTTTGGAGTATGAAAATATTCAGAATGTAGGAAAACCAAGTTCTTATGCAGTAACAGAGAAAAGAGAGCAACATACTAAAAAAGGCTGCGATAAAAGAGTTACAATAACTTTTTCAGAAAACACCAAACCAAATTATATATTTTTCTTGTACAATTTGCTGGGTTTTTTTAGTGTGAGAACAGTTGCAAAATGAATATAAAGTACTACATGCAAAGAAGTTTCTACTCAGATACCAAAATATCAATTTTTAGCATTGTTCATGGTCTCCCAAAATAAAAAACTTATGATTGTATTTCATAAAAAAAAAAAAAACAAACATCATTTTGATAGAGAGATTATCTTGTCTTATGCTCAATATTAAGATGAAATAAGTAGGTTCGTATGTTGAAACCAATATTTTCAGAAGCAGAATTCAAAAAGGATGTCAGCTAACTGAATAGTCTTTTCTTTCAAATAAGTACTGGAACCCAATATTTCAAGTGTACTGTGATATTTGATTTTTTTCATCTGCAAAGGATGTTATTAATCCTACAAAACACTTACTAAACTGAATAATTTAGGAAATCAGAAGGAATAAATTCCTAATTAAAAATAGTTTACTAAAGATACCTTTTTGATACTTCTTTGAACAGCTTCTTGTAAATGCAAGCTATTAACAAACCACAGCAGTACCATTAAACACAATAATACAGTCTTTCAAAAAATGTTTCTATATTTCAGACAGTTTGTAGGATTTAATTCCTATTGGTCATAACATTCTAAAGTCAATGGCAAATTAAAACATCATGCAAATGGTTTAGAATAAATTTATTTTCTGTGAATTTTCCTCCTCTTGAGTGTAAGTTGTAAATTTTGCATCACTGCAGCAAGATTAGAAAACATCCCAGTGGAACTCATTGGTGATCCTTTTCTTGGAGAAATTTGCATTTTCTTTTTAATGTAGTACAGAAAGATACAAATAATACCTTAAAATATACAGTACAAGATCAGTATACTAAACCAACCCGTGATTCACTGTGCATTAAAATAAAACCTGTGAAAGAACACAAAATACTAATACCCACCAGAATATCTAAACATTTGTCCTTATTCTCAAATCAGTTTATAAAGTAGTTAGAAACACATTAAAAAGGCTTATTGAGTGACAAAGTGTACCAGCAAAACATTCCAAGAGGAATTTACTTAAAAAAATTGCCTTTATTTAAAATTTTGCATTGATGGACTATGTATCTATTTAAAAGACATTTTAATGAATTCTCCAGGTTATCAAAATGTTTATGAAGTGTACAATGACTTTGATTTTCCCTTACAAAGTTAATCTTTTATTCTTTAGAATATATTTATGCTTTAAAAATATACATTTAGATAATAAACACCAAATTAACGTAATTAAGAATGTACAAGACAGATGTAAAATAAAGCAGTCACAATTAATCTCAGACAAAAATGTGTTTATGACTACAAGGGTTAAAAAATATTGAGAAAAATCAGCTTTATTTATGATACATCTTTGTAGTTTAACATATAGAGAGTATTTTTACACAACAGATGACCAAAAGTTAAACGCATGCATCCATATTAATTATTATTTTTGTTGGTTTTGTTATTTTTTCTTTATTTCCATTGTTTAACTGCTCTTTTCTTGTGCATTTTCCTTTCTTCTGATTCTCCTCTCCCTCCCACCTGTGGTGGGAATGTGATGAGAGTGAGCAGCTGCTTGGTAGTTACATGCTGGCTGGAGTTAAACCACAACAGATATCTTCAAGAGTGATCTGCAGAGCAGAATCGAATGTAGACTGATAAAATTTACCAGTGATACCAAAGTGAGTGGGGAAGTGGACACTTTGGAAGGGAGAGCCACCCTGCAGGATGACCTGCTTTGGAGGGAAGAGTGAGCTGACAAGAACCTTCTGAAGTTCAACAAGGTCAAGTGTAGGACCTTGCAGCTGGGTAAACACAATCCAGAAGTGAAGCACAGGCTGCACCCTTCAAGGCTGGGATTCATCTCTGTAGAAAGGGACATGGGGGTCCTGGTGGACAGCAAGCTCAATAGGAGTTAACAGGTGCAGCTGCAGCAAAGAAAGCCAAGAGGATGCTGGGGAACATCAATGAGGGCATCACCAGCTGAGACAAATAAGTCATTATCTCACTTTTCTCATTGTTTGTCCAACCATACCTGGAATAGTGTGTTCAATTTTGTTCTTCCTATACAAAAAAGATGACGACAGGCTGAAGGGGGTCCAGAGAAGGGCCACAATGATGACCAAAGGACTGGGAAGCCTGCCATATGAGGAAAGGCTGAGAACAGGGTAGGTTCAGTCTTGAGAAAAGAAGGCTCAGAGGAGACCTGATCAGCATGGTCCAGTATTTAAAGGGTGGCTATAAAGAAGCTGGAGACCTCTGTTTTACAAGGAATCATGTGGAAAAGACAAGGGTAAATGAGTACAAGTTAATCCTAAGGAGATTTCAACTGAAAACAAAAGGAAAATTTTTCAGTGAGAACAATCAGCCTTTGGATTAATCTCCCACAGGTGATTCCCCAAGTGTTTATTATAATTACCAAATGATAGTTTCCAAGTGGTGGATTCCCTAACACTGGACACTTAGGATTCAGGTGGACACGATGTTGGGACATATTGTCTAGACTGTGCTTTTGCCAAGAAAATCTGGACAAGGTGATCTTTGAGGCCCCTTTCAACCTTCTGTGATTCTATGGTTTTATGGTAACTTTGTGAAAGTAGATTGTAATCCTCAGAAAAAAGGAAAAAAGGATAGATGCATCAATATCCTTGCATGAAGTGTTTCCTAAAGGCATGCTCAAAGCCAATGGATTTGCCACTAGGGCAGGAAGCTGGTACTTGACTTCAGAGTCCCTACAGGAGTTTATACTGAGCCCTACGTTGGCTAAACAAGCTACAGCTCAGCACAGTGCTGAAACACTGCACTGCTATTTGCATCTGCTTTACATTGACAGGCTCTGATCTGTCCTGAGTAAACTTCGTGGTTAGCTCCTCCCTGTGAGAAACTTGACTTAGTCAAGTCCCTGTGAAGATATAGAATTGGTATGCCTGGAAGCCATCTTTTCCAAAATGCCCCTTTACGAGACAAACTGACATACATTTGAAGGAAAAATAGAATAAATTCTGAATAACAGTGACCTTCAATAATGGATTTTCTGTAGTATTTCCCCTCCCAACATCAAGAAAACCAAGTTTAAATTAAGTTTTACTCACAATTAAAAGAATAGTCATTTTAAGTGAAGTTAATTTGATGTAGCTACATGTCTATAATTTATACATTTCTTGCTCTTATAATATCTTTGGGACCTTCAGATGTCAGTAGAGTCTGACATGAAAGTGAAATAGTTAACTGAAGGAGAAAGGAAAGTTGATTTTTTTTTTTGCTAAGTGTACATTATCTTACTATGTGGATAATCAAGATCATATGCTAAAGGTAATCAATATTAACTGCTAAGTGTCCCTTTTTCATCAGAACTTCTGTCACGTGGTTCTGTTAAATAAAAAAAAACTGTCCTATGGAGACTACTTTACTGGTTGGATTTGGGGTTTAATTAAAACATATTATTGCCATTCACTACAAAACTGCTCTTTGTGATAGCTTTCCCCTCACCCACCAACTTCATGGTTCTTATTATGCATAAAATTGTTTTATTATACCAAACATAATTTGATTTTCCATAGTGAGGCAATATCCCCGTAGGCTCAATCGTGGGATTAAGCTTGCTCTTAAATCGCTTTCTTTATCAGTTCTTCAGTAAAGCTAACAGCAAGAGGTAACATTTAAATAGCATTCTCTCCAACGGAATTATTTTAAATGTATGTAGTTTATTTTCTAGACGAAGATGTTTGCTTGACACTGATTCACAAGCCTTTCCAATTACCTTAATATTGTCCTAACTATCACGCCTCTCTTCATCGCCACTCAGCTGATTTTAAAACCATCTGATATGGCAGGTATACTAACTCATTTATATTTATTTATCTATGAAAGAAATAAGGTATGTGTTGTTAAATTTCATTAAAATCTCTGTGTATGACACTGTATTCTTTGTGTTCCTTACTTTTGGAGCTCCTTTAGACAAAATATACTTCAATTTGTTGTTTCTAAGCCTATGTTGTTTACTGCTGTTAGTTCTGTTATCCTTCAGACTTAAACTCTTGAAATGTGCGAAACATTTGAATCCGTTTTTGTTGAACATATGTGTGTCCTAATAACATGATTTAAGGTGTTATTATTTGCTTTCATCCCATTTGTAAATACTCCAACTCTAGTATCTCTTCCAGGTTCTATGATTTTTTTCGTGCAATGCTTGGACTTAAAGTAGAATTGAAGGATGGACAAAGCAGCACAATCGAAAACTCCAGTCCTAGTGATCTTTCATTTGTTCACAGACATTTTTAGTAGCTCGAGGATGAGTGGCCAGGTGATAAATCAGCAGAGTTCATGTAAAAACCATTAGTGAAATTAATATAGAACTTCTCCCAATAAAAATAGCCTGAGAATTTTCTACCATTTATCAGTCTTCAGCACACAGACAAGAATTAACTATATAGTGATATCCTCTGAACTTTTCTGGCCTTGTTTTAATGCCACAATGGTTCAGACCTAGCAGAACAACCTCCACTTGTCTATAAAGATTTTTCTTTTGAACTGGGAATCTTCTCTAGAATTGTTTCACCTCCTAGGAACCACTACAAACTGCAGCATGTACTTTCCTGACCAGGTCATGAAAAGGTGCTACGTACCTACTTCTTAGAAGACAAAAAAGCGAGAAAGAAGAGAAAGCTTCTGAAATACATTGGTTCAGGTGCTCCTTACTCCTCTTGGGGGAGGATGTCTCTCCTGCTGTATTTTCTTACTCCACAATGCATCAACAGGAAAACAGCTGGCAGTGCTTTGCCTTTGGTAAGGGGCTTAATGACCAGATCAAGATTAAAACTGCAAATATAGAAACATCTCAATAGGAGAAGTGCACTATAATTTGATTCATAGTTTACCTCAGGAGCAGGAGAGGATTACAAGTTGCTGTTTTCTCTGTGCTGAAGAACTGATGCTTAGTCCTTGGCACCATAAACTGGTGTGCATGTAGATTTATGCTAATTAAATATTCGGCTGCTTTTTCCACACCGTTTGCAGATATACTGATCTTACATGGTTAGCCAGTGATAAAATGAAACATGACCTTGAAAAAAAAGTCACATTGAATATATAACATGGGAAAATGCATGATCTGTGGGAAGACTGAGAATATACCTTGGACATTTGTCCGTATAGGTGCCTGAGCAAGTAGCTGAATAGCTCTATTAACTTGGAATCTCATATTACAGTAGGCTCAGTATAACCAGTTTCTCTATTTCCCAAATTACAGAATTCATACTCTCACAATGCCATGATTCTCTATAAAATTCCTGAAAATAAAAAAATTACATTTGGCTTCTAGATGAGAAAAATAAACACATTTGTATTAACAACTTAAGGTTTTTTCTGGATTTGGAATTTAAAAATTTATATCCAGAAACATTATTACTAAATTCTTTTCAGTGATTCATTTTTTTCACTCACCTCTGTAGGGCATGGATAAAACATTCAGTACATTATTCAAGAGTCAGATTTACTTTAGGGACAGATGTTGGTATTTATATTCTCTTAACTAAATCCTCCTTAACTGTGAAGTGCAGGACATAAGGGTCCTTATTCCCTGAGGTAGGTAAGTTTGGGAAAATCCTTTTGAGAATATGACCATCTGGCATATATTTTGATGACATTTCTGCAGTCTGGTAAGACCTTTGAAAAAGATTTTAGGTGCTTCAGTATGAAAAGAAAAAAAATTGTTGTCTCTGTTACCAGGATATTGAATTTTCCCTGTTCTGTAGCTCACATAAACAACAAATAGGTCCAGAGATTTTTCTTTCTGGAGTCAAATTAGAGTTGACTTCAGTAGAAAGAATCAGTCCTACTACAAAACAGAAACTGCTTCTGCTATAGCTGCCAGATTGTGGCAAATATATAAAGAAAAAATATCCTGAAGGTATTAAAAGAAAATACTAAGAGAAACAATTCCCTTAATAGTAAGAGTTAGAGTCAAAAGCCTATTTGGGGGAAAAATAGACAGGATCTAAATATTTCATATTTTTTCTGAATTGATTCTACTGGTGATGAGGGACAGGAATTTGTGCCTTCTGTAACACTTTTTGATTAACCCCTGCTAATGTGATTCAATGGAGCTCATGCAGGTCGGCTTACATGAGTTAATAGCCTTACGCTTTCCCAGTTACTTCCTCCCCTAGGAACCTGGCTATATCCAGAATATATAGACTACTCACTTCTACTTCAATAGTAGATTAACGCTTTATCTCTACACTGCTATTAGGCCGGAAAATAAGTAGAACATCACATCAATATCTTCTGTTGCACTGTACTGTCCAAATGGGTGTTCTATCCAAAATTCCTAATTAACCTTTACAGCTGCATTCTGCTGTCTTTTAAGTACTCACCACTAGTTTGCTCATTCTAGTTCCAAATTTTTTTTTTTATATGACTTAAGAGTTAAAGTTCTGAAGTCCCTCATATCCTCATTTCTTTTTTGAGAAGAAAAATTTTTCTACTTTTATACATGTTAACCTCATACAGGTTGTGGAGAAAGAATACACTGTATAAACTTATATAGGTTGTGGGTAAAGCAGAGTGTGAAGCTTTCCTCTAGGACAGGAACCATTGCTCAAATTCCATGTGTTGATAGAGTCTTTGTTCTTGAAAATGAGCAGAAATCCTAAAACCCTTTCCTTTCTCTCCCTTCCCTAGCCTTTCTCTTCCTCACCACCCAACCTCCCCATAACCTTTTTTAACTCTAGACCCATTTGTGATTTAAAGCCTCTTCTTGTTACCCCTCAGGAACCACACAACACTAGCACCTGCCTCAAATTCCGGTTAGATGATTTCTCTCAGAGGTACTTCTTCATGAAAACGGCTGTGCCTTGGAGCAGCACTGCCTGCTGCAAGCTCTCATATCTCTTTGGAATAGAGTATCTTACTGAAAAAGGTTAATGATTTATTTCGATCACAGACACCCAGCCTGGTTCATACTTTCCAGAGGCAATTATCATTTTGACTTGCTTGGCAACTCACTGATATTTGCACTAAACTCAGACTAAGGAGTGAGGAGGAGATAAAAAGGAGTCAGACAGAAGCCAGTTTTCTGTCTTTTGAAACCCTGGCTCTGAGTTAGATTTCCTGTAAAGATAAAAGAGGATATAAAGGTTTATGACAATAAGCAGGTGCTGGGGGTATGTAATACAAGTTGTGTCTTGTTTTTGAATGTCCCATATGCCGTAGTTGTTTTAACAAAGTATTCTTAATGCAAAATATACTAGGTACTCAGAGAATACAGTGTTGGGGAAACAGGAGTTATGGAGGAAGTCTCATCCTTTCTTGTAGGAGAGACTTAAGACAGCTGACATCAGGAAGGGTGATGCAAAGGTAACAACAGCGTGGGGAGAAAGACTAACTGTTTTCAGCAATGACCACATTTATGAAGGAGTAACCCTGTTCTTCCACTCTTTGCTCAAGTAGACGCTTCACAGATATTTTAAATAAGGAAAAAACCCAGCATATTCCAGATAATTACACAATTATTCAAGACAAGTGTTACCTTTCACCTGTTCTGTAGATCAGTAAGTACTTATTGCAAAGAGACAGTGACACTCTCTGGAGAACCATGCACCAAAGCAGTGGGCAGTTTCCAAACAATATATCAAAACATGGGAGTCCTGTAAAAGGCAGAGTAATTTTGAGCAGCCCAGAGACAGTCCTTTACATCACGGGGAATTTTAGTAGCAAAAATATAGGCTTTTGCATAGTTTGGATCTAAATGTTGGTTGATACCTATATAGATAACTAATTTAGGTGAAGTAAATGTATCTATTTCTTAACAAATCTTTCCCCAGAAATCTTTATTTCTTTTTTACACTGAGAGAGTTTTTACTGAGGATGTATTCATGGGTGTATTCAGGCATTTTAGGATGCAGACAGGCACTTTAAGAAGCTCGTCCTGTATTCAGGAATTCCTAGGTAACAAAATTCCATTGCAATTACATTTCTCAAACTTGTTTCATTTCTCCAACTGAATTTTGTTAGGCTTCATTTAAAATATACACCTTTTTTTTTTTTTTTTTTTTTTTCCTGTGGTTGCAGTAAAAATCACTGCACTGGAAACAATACTTTTCTGATAACGATTCCAGAAGATGAAAAATAAAGTATGCAACATTACCTACCCAGCTAAGCTTGTAAAGTTCTTATTTTGGAAAAAAAACCCTAGTATTATTTTCTTCAAAAATGGGCTCTTGTCATTTTTGCAGTCTTACAGAAAATGACTTTACCAGTTTGTGACTACTCCTGCCTAAAAAAGAAGGGTAGATATTTTTTATTTATGAATACTTCTGTAAATGATATCACTATAACACCCACAGAATTTGATAGTCACGTAAGGTTTTCGTATCACTGTTTTATTTCTTCAGTGGTTATTTATGTAGATAACTTCAGCTGTATGAAAACCAAATTGTTGTAATTCCAAGTTGTTTGAGAATTAACAGACAAAAACCTGACAGCTGGAAAAGATTGCAGGTAACGTTCTTGTTTATTTTAAAGATTAGATTTATTTGAAAATATAACTTCCCCTCGATAAATGATGTTTCACTTCTTTTCAATGTCTGTACGTAAATCTTAAATAATCAATCACTTTTAAGCAGTTTGCATTTAGGAACATTTGTTGTCAAGTTTCTTTTACATTAAATCTTCATATAGTGTTTTACAAGTATGACCTTCAGTATATTAAGATTCATTGCAATAATACAACTATTCTACAAAAGCATAATGGAGTTTGATATGATTATAATACATGTCAGGATTGTCTAGCTGTAATCTATTTGAATTTGTAGCAGTCATTACTTTACTGTGTAAACCGAAAGAATATTTTCATTGTTTCTTTGTCACAGCCCTGGCATGCACCTCTTTGCATGTTCCATCACCAAAATCGTACAGAACTTCATCAATAATCTGTGCTTGATATTGATTGTGCCATAGAAGCAGGAACATCATGGGAGAAGAGAAATCCTCCAAGTACATTTTACCTCATGTTACAGCTGCAGTGTGGAAAAAGTAGTCTTATTCTTACCTTGTTTTACTATTGTTACTGTAATTAAAATTTGTTTTGTGATTGTAGTTCTGGTATAGCTGCATATATGGGCCATGGGCACATCTGGTGCACTCGCCAAATGTCTAAGCTGTTCAGGTGCTCCCTTCACAGTGAGGCTCTGTAGATGGGAGGCAAGGTGCTGACTGGAGACAACAAAGTTTAGACAAGAGGGTTGCTTGAGCTGCAGAAGCCTTCACCACAAAGCATGGTCTGATTACTGCAGAAGCTGTCCAGGTGGAAATAGTTTCTCTTTTGCCCCCACTCTGTTTATGTGTGTGTGTATTTTGACTAGCATCCTAGCTGGTGAATTTGGGAAACCCAGCAACTGCCCTTGGGAATCCTGCTGCAGAAATGGCCACACTGCGTCTCAATGAATCCTTGTCAATAACCAGTAGAAAAAGCTCCTGTGAATGTGCGAATGGTTACATAGAGAGCTTTTGGTACATACTTCTGATGCTTAGGAGATATCTTATGCGTAATTTAGGGTGATCAACTCCATGCCAAGACCTGAACAAATTAGCTGCTCCTTTTATTTTTTTTTTTATAAGTCTCCTTATAAAGTATAATGAACACAAGAGCTGCTGGCTCACGTAGCTTAGCTTACAAAAATAAAAATATTTAGAAAAAAAATCTTTTTAGTTTTCTTTTTTGTATGGTTGAGCAATTTTGTCTCTAACTTATTTTACCAAGGCAGACAGAAGGAAGAAATCTAAATATTAGCTGAAGGAATCTATAGAATTACCCATTGATCATGATGGATGTAGTTTAACTGAATGAAATTATTTCTTATAATGTCCAGTATATACAGAGTACTTGTTGTTGTTATTATTATTGTTATTATATTATACATTAACTTCCAGTAGAGTTTAGAGAACTACATTTAGATTGCTTCCAGACTATCATTTCACCAGGGAAATGGAGAGTGCTCAGACTTCTATCAGTTTAGGATTCAGAGGATTGCCATGTATTACCAAGTTTAAACACTACTCTGTAAATAATTTTGCTTGACTTTGATATAATTATAAACAAGTCTGCAATATTTCTCTCATATTTTCAGATTCTTTAAGTAGAGTTTGTCACACTTTTTTAGAAGGAAACAGAGCATCTTACCAAGTTGCAGGTCTTTTGCATATTATTTCAGAATGAGAGGAGTCTTAGAACATATTCTAGACAGCAATTCTACTGATTAAGGTAAAGGAAACATAAGTACACTGAAAGCTGGAACTTTTCTTAAGAATGCATATCAAACTAACAAGCAAAAAGCATTCCAGTTTAAAATCAAAAAAACTGTGTGAGTACAGAGCACAGGTCCCTGCTTTGTTTCACTTAAGATCCAGTTGAAAAGCAACATTAAAATCTCAATAAAGTGGGTGTTCTTGGACTTGATTCTTTATTTCTGGGTGGAACTTATGAAATACATAGATCTTTACACTCTTCTGCACCTCTCCCAACATCTTCCTAATAAAACAAAAGCCCCTTGGGGTAGTAATTTTAATTCTTTGCCAATAATATTGTATTACACTAATACTTAATAGTGATATTTTAACTTCCTGCTAATTAGAACAGCTAAAAATTTACTGGATTATAGTAAGAGGAAATATTGAAAAAAATAATAGCCCAGAACAAACAATCTTTAATCCATTCCAAACAAAGAAAGGACAACTTTCTTTATTTCTCAGACTCCATGTATGTATAGTATACTTCAAAGGGTGGGTTTTTTTTGTATTAACAGTGCCATCTAACAAGTTACATTTCCTCTGCTTAGAATGAATACTCTCCTTCTATGCAGAGCTGAAGGCATTGTCTCCCACAAGTGCTAGTAAAAATGTTGGCAGAATTATGATGTACATTTTATACACATCAGTTCACAGAACTGGAAAGATACACCCCTGAGATCAGCTTGTATTTTTCTGCAATCCAATTGAAGTTTCAAGAATTTCTTGCTATCCCTCCATTTCTTCTCCACTTCTCCCTTTGGTAATGAATTTATGTACACGTATGTGTAGTTAGTCCCTATAATTGTGAATTAGTACCACTTCTCAATACAATTCATTGGTATTATTCCTGTGGTCTTTACTAATGACAGACAAATGCAATGTCCAAACTTTAAGAATACAGTTAGACACTGGAAGAATTAGTTATTTTTCCCAATCATTAAGATCAGTGAAGGAAACAAACCAGAAAACTGCAGACTGTAGACACCAGTGGTTGAAATATCATGTAGGAGAGTTCTATCTCCATACCAAAAATAACAAAAAAAGAACAAAACATTAAAAAGAACCTTTGATGCATTACTCAAAAAACTGTCACCAGAGTGAACATCTGTCACTAGGGACTCTACTGTTATGGTTAGGAATTGAAAGCACAATAGTATCATGTGGTTGGTCTTGCTTAAAAGAGAAATAATAGACACCAGATTACTTCATTTTGTTTATACCACTGAGTCTGCTTCTGGTGAGTAGACATCAGAGAAAACATTCTCTGTTTTTTTTCTTGTTCTTGTGAGAAAATAGGTATAAATTTTAATGAAAGATACAGAATTTGGTGCAGATTGAAATATAGATAAGAAGTTTTGTGTGTTTTTTTTTTTTTTTTTTTTTTTTTAAGAAGCTATAAAGTAGCTTCCAGGTTTCCAGAAGCAAGGGAATAGCTGAAGAGACAACAATAAGACAGTAGTATGACATGTTTGTAATAACTGCAAAAGGTCACATGGTGTCTGTTTATAGAGTTAGCCAAGATAACTTGTTAAGATTTTTGAGAAAGGTCTTCCAATACACCACAAGTCTTTAAAGGCTTTTCTCATTTTTAATTTCTAGAACCCCTCAAGGGTACGTTTGTTCATCAGAAGTAAAAGCTACAAAGACAGAATATGCCTTTAATCATGTTGAAAAAGAGTATTTTATTTAATCTATAACTCTCTTAATTTTTGAAAAGCACTATTTATATAGTAGGGAATGCTTAAGTAATTGCTGAAACTAGAAGGATTTAGTCTTAAATAGTTTATGGAATGTGAAATTGTATTGCAAATTTTGAATACTTTGTGGTCTGACAATCAACTATTGAACAATTAAGAGGAGACCCCATATTTTAGAAAATGTAGTAGTTATCTGTTTCCAACAAACAAAAATGTTGTTTAATGTTTTGTAAAAGAGTGATGAAGCTGCTTTCAGGAATTAAACATTGTCTTTACCAAAGAGATAAATTACAGCTAACTGCGTTAACATAATGAATTATGTATGCATTTATAAAATTCAGTGCAAGATGTAATATGGATGATGAAGTCAATGCACAGAAAAATATAGCTTTCCAATTAAAAATGTTTCCAAAGTTCTTAATTCTTTTAATCAAAACATATTTTATTTTATTTTTTTATTTTATTTTATTTTTATTTTTATTTTATTTTATTTTATTTTATTTTATTTTATTTTATTTTATTTTATTTTATTTTATTTTATTTTATTTTATTTATTTTATTTTGTTACTCGTTTACCTGGCATCCACAAATTGTTATGGCAGAACATGGTATGTCAATGGTTACAGAGTTAAGTGTACCCTCTTTCTTCTTCACATCACATACTATTGCTTGAGAATTATTGGAAGCTGAAGATCTGAAATATTTAATGAGAAACACACTAAAACCTTGTATGCTTTATAAGAAGCTTGGATTCTTTCACTGTAACTTAATGCTGGATTTTTACTTACTTTAGACCTCTGGAGATCTAGCTCCACAAACAGTTTAACATCTCTGTAGGGCTTAATGTAAAGATTGTAGACATCTACATCATTTAACTCCTCTGCAACAGGATCCTAAATCTTCTGTACAGCACATAAAAACACAACTAATGCAGGTCTATTGAAAGATGTCTGTCAGTTCCTACACTTTGAACTCCTGCTTCCTTCTGGGGGATGGTAGAGCATGGCTTGTCTCTTCTGCAGTTTTACCTGGGGAGAAAATAACCATGACTAAACTTACACAGAACAGAAATTTTCCTCTATGCACTTGTGATAGGCTTCACATACCCAGAAACTAGATTTCTCAAATTTAAGAACTCAGTCAGCTGGACCCTCAGTGCAGGTGCATGTGGTCTAGTGAAAGCAGCTGCTGGTCAATTTGTTTTACATTTATGGAATTATGACTTGCTTGCAGCAGCCCTGCTTTGAAAACAGCTCCTCAAACATAGCAGGAAAGTTTTGCCTTCTGTGCCAGTTGATGACATGATAGCAGGCATATAGGTGATAACACATTATATTTCCTGTAGATTTTGAGAATATAAGGACCTTATTCAAATTAATGAAATTATTTCTCTTACTTTCACTGGGAGCTGAACAACTTTCTAAAACATTTTAGCCTGTAAAGCCAGAGAATTTTGAAACACATATAGATATGCATGAATGCATTATAATTGTTTAACTAGAATAAAAGAATCAGTTTTAGGAGAAGTATTTAACAATTAAAATGTTATGCGAACAGTGAATTTCTTTGTTTAGAGAGGGTTTTAAGATCTGAAAGTGAACAGTAGTTAAAAATCAAAGTAAAGCTCTTGAGCCAGTCTATTCATAATTGTGGAATATTTTTTCCAAAGAAAATATTATTTATTTCAGGAAAGCAGTGTAATATATTTGGTTTTATATTACTATAAATAACATTTACTCTGTTTGTGAAACTCTTTTGTACTAATTACAGAAATAACCTCCACTACTAAACTTCACTAACTTAACTACAGCAACAGACTTCAGAAAAAGAATGTTTTCATTGACACACTGTTATAAACTTTTAATGGTCTCCTAAAACACATGTACTATTCTTAATTGTTTTAAATTAAGGTTTGGTATTGAAGGAATTCCTGGGAACAAGATAGAAACCACTGCTGTCTGCTGAAAATCTGAGATGTGGTACCTTTTCACTTCTCTCTTTTTTATTTGTATTGTTTTTTTGTTTGGTTTTGGTTTTTTTTTCTCTTTTTGTGTAGCTTTTGCCTCTATAATGACAGAAATCTGAAACATTACAATGTCTTAATGAGATATGCAGTAAAAATTACTTATTAAGGGTTACTTATTAATTTATTTATTAAGAGTAAATATGCCTACAAACTAAATCTCCCTGAGCTTGATTAAAAGAGATTCAGTTTACAGCAGGTGCTTAAAAAGTGACCAAAAGCCAAAAGCAGTGACTTGAGCTATTCAGGTTTCAAAGTGTTTAAAGTCATGAGAGAACACAATTTAAAATGGTACAAACTGAATAAAAAATTTTGATTTGTAGCACTGCACTTATCAAATGAATGTTTTATGTAACACTTTCTGTACTTTCAGAGCTACGTTACGTCGTCATAACCACGAACAAAAATTAGAATTTTATCAGGTTATTTATCAGGTTGGCTGTAATGGGTTCAGCAGCAGCAGTCATTTTTCTCCTTCTCGGTAGCTGGTGCAGCACTCTGTTTTTGACTTTTGGCCTGGGAACAGCGCTGATAACCAGTGTTTCGGTTACTGCTTGGTAATGTTTTGATCTGACCAAGGACTTCCTGAGTCTCATGCTCTGCTGACTGAGGAGAGGAAGCCAGGAGGAAGCAGAGACAGGACACCTGACCCAAACTGACCAAATAGGTTATTCCACACCACAGCACGTCATGCCCAGGATGTAAAATGGAGAGCAGAGACCCGGAAGGGTGGGGGGCACTGCTGGGTCGGGCTTGGTATTGGGTAGTGAGCAGTTGTATTCTCTTTCCTTGTAATTGCCTTGTCATTATTATTATGGGTAGTAAGAGTAGTGGTCTTGTATTATACTTTAGTTACTAAACTGTTCTTATCTCAACCTGTGGGAGTTGCATTCTTTTGATTCTCCTCCCCATCCACCCGGGAGCAGGGGGGAGAAAGAGAGGGCGGTGAGTGAGAGAATGGGCTGCGTGATTTACAGCTTAAACCACGACATTGGCGAAGTTTAATTATAAGAAGAGAAAATATATACAATGTATTGTGGTTTTTTGTATTTTGGTAGATTAGTCCATTTAAAAATTTCTGTTTCTGAACTTGGTTAAAAAAAAAAAAAAAAAAAGAAATAAAACCAAACAACTTTTGAGGGAGAAACCTTGTCTTCTAAGTTTAAACAGAAAGTAAAATTTTACAACTGAATCACAAAACCATAAAAATACGGGAGTTATAATGGCATTAGTGGCATAGCCCTAAGTATTTCAGTAGTAACAGGTTTAACTATAATATAAAGCATCCTCAGTGTAATAAAAACACTGATCATGCATAATAGAAAGATGCCAGAGACACTATGAGTGAAAAATATTTTCAAGCCTTTTCATTCAGATTAAGATCTTATTGTCAAACTTCCAGGAACCCAATCAGAGCTAACACCCAGAAATATGCTGGACAACAGGGATAGTGGTATTGATGCACCCTCAGCAAGTTTGCCAACATCAAACTGTAGGGTGCAGTTGATGCACTGGAGGGACTGGATCCCATCCAGAAGATCCTTGACAGGCAGCAGAGGTGGGCCCACACAAACCTCATGAAGTTCAACAAGGCCAAGTGCAGGGTCCTGCGCCTGGGTCAGGGCAATCCCATTCACAGATTCAGTCAGGGTGCAGAAAGGATTGAGAACAGCCCTGAGGAAAAGTATTTGGGGGTGTTGATTGATGAGAAGCTCAACATGAGCTGTCTGCAGTGCAAGCTTGCAGCCCAGAAAGCTTGCCCTGATGAAAGCCTGGCTGCAGCAAAAGGAATATGTACAGCAGGCTGAGTGATGTGATTCTTCTCCCCCTCTACTCTGCTCTACTACTCTACTTTCTCTCTGCTGGTACTGAGTTCAGTTCTGGGGGTCCTAACACAAGAAGGACATGGAACTGTCGGAGTCTAGAGGAGGTCACAAAGATGCTGAGGGGCTTGGAGCTTCTCTCCTAGGAAGACACACTGAGAGAGCTGGGCTTGATCAGCCTGGAGAAGAGAAGGCTCAAGGGAGACCTTATAACAGCCTTTTAATACCTGAAGGAGGCCTACAAGAAATCTGGAAAGGGACTTTTTACAAGGGCCTATAGTGATAGGACAAGGGGAAATGGCTCTAAACTGCCAGAGGGTAGATTTAGATTACATATTAGGAAGAAATTTTTTCCTGGGTGGTGAAACACTGACCCAGGTTGTCCAGAGGCGTTGTGGCTGCCTCATCCCTGTCAGTGTTCAAGGCCAGGCTAGAAAGGGCTTTTCACAACCTGATCTAGTGGAAGATAACCCAGTCCATATCAGGGGGCTTGGAATTAGGTGATATTTCAGGTCCCTTCCCACCCAAACCTTTCTATGATTCTACGATTCTATTTTTTATCTAACGATGCAGCATGCACAGCAAAAACAGGGAAAAAAAAAAAAAAAGAAATCTATGGTTTCCTTTTTTCCCACCTAATTTTATGTCAAAGTTTAATTTCTCATTTTATGTTACAGACAAATATTAAATCGAGTTTGGTGCATTTCTTGATGTGCATAGCTCCCAGAAAGAATACAGTGAGCATGTCCCCTCAAGACAGATCTGCTTCAGAAAATCAGGCATCTATAGAATAAGTTTATTTACTTTCAATATGTTTTCATTTCAATTTATTTTTCTACTCCTCTGGGCTTTCAGAAACACTGATATTTCCTAATGATCTGAGTAAAAGAAAACAAAACAAAACAAAACAAAACCCCTCCCATAATTTTCCAATTCTACCAAACCTTCTTCATTTGAGGATATTATACTCTCTTATAGTCTTATGGAAATATGTAAGACTGCCAAAATCAAAAATGTGTTCCACAGGGATTCTGTAATCTTCGTTAAAATGTAGAACCTTGACAACATCAAATAGGTTTTATGTGAGAAGAGGGTTATCTCATAATTTCCTGAGATACGTCCAAAAGTTATCTTTTCCCTAGCTGTCATGTAGCTGAACACACAGTTTTTCAGTAACGTGACAATGAAATTACTAGCAAGTGACTGCAGAAAATTCCCTGGTTCTGGCATGCAGAGACTGCATAGCATTTTTCTATCATGCAAGGACAGAATGTGAAACATAAGAACCGCCAGCATAAAATTTATGGCAGTAAGATAAAATGGGTAGAAGAGGACGGTTTCTGCATTAGAATTAAAGTGAACTTTCAGAATAATCCAGGCCAACTTCCCAGGTTCTGTATGAGAAATGTAGTTTTATTTCCACAGCAATGCTCTTTTTTTTCAAAACTTTTTATTATTTTGGGGTTTTAACCTTGAAAAAATATCTTGTATTGTGTCAAAACTTCTGCTGAAAGGACTGAAAAGGTTTCTGTGAGTCCCTGGGATTTAGTAATCAGAGAATTTAGGCATGTAATATCAGAGAAATCCTTCATAATGGAGAAGTCCAAAATGGAATAACAGGCAGCTTGTGGGTGAAACCATTTTACGTTTAAAGACACATATGAAAATCTTAAGAAAGATAAATTAGTTTAATATGAAAGTAGAAGAAATCACATCTATCTGGAGAGTTTTGCTCAGTGACCTTTGGATTCAAGGAGAGAAAAATTAAATTAATTTGAAGAATCTTTTCAGAAAATTAGAAGAAAATAAAAGAAATACATAGAAAATAATAACTCAATATCTAATGCTATTAAATATTATAACTACTTTTCAATAGCACATTAAGGTTAAAGCTTTAAGTAAGGTATACTTGTGTGTTAGCAATATGATAGTACTACACTTACTATAATGAAAGGAACCATTGAATACTGAATTGATGTTTCTTGTGCTTATTTTAACTGATTTCTACTTAACAATGTGTTGATCACACATATACATGCACACATGTGTCTCCATATGTACATGTGCATATACTCATATACGGATAATATAGGTTATGGATTGATATAGAATTGTTACTTTTCTATTTTGCCCATTTTGAAGAAAATTTTCTGAATAAAAAACCCACAAACTGGAGATTAGAGGAAGAAAGCCACAAAAAATGACAGGGAAAGATGGCATGTTTAAGAAATTTATTTTGATATAACAAAAAAAAATTAAAAAGAAAATAGGTTAATATGCTACATGGACTCTACAGGAGAAATAGTATATACGTCTGAAAAAACTAGCTGCATTATCAAGCTGTAGTTAGTACAGTTGTTTATACTACTTGTCTTTAGATAAACTGCCTTTAGACAAACTTCAGATAAACTGCACGTTTTCTGAATTTCAATTCAGAACAAGCATATGTGGGTCTTTTTGAGCAGAAGAGTAATTTTTGTCCATCCTCACTCTTTCTTGTCATGGTGCCATGGTTAAAGCTGAGGCGGTAACTCAAAACCACACAGCCCATTCTCCTACTTCTTCTCCCCTGCTTCTGGTGGGATGGGGGGGAGAATCAAAAAAATGCAAACCCTATGGGTTGAGGTAAGAGCAGTCCAGTATCTAAGGTATAATAAAAAACTACTACTGCTGCCACCAATAATAATAATGATACATGAAATAACAAGGGGAGAGATTAAAAAGCTAAAAGGGGAAAGGGAAAAAAAATTAACACAAGTGGTGCAGAATACAATTGCTCACCACCCACCAGTTGATACCCAGCCTGACCCGAGCAGCTGTCTGCCCCTTCCAGGTGTGTAACCCCAGTTTATGTACTGGGCATGACATGCTGTGGCATGGAATACCACTCTGGATAGTTTGGGTCAAGTGTCCTGTCTCTGCTTCCTCCTGGCTTCTTGTGTCCCTCTTCACTGGCAGAATATGAGATTGAACAGTCCTTGATTGGAGTAAACATTACCGAGCAGTAACTAAAACATCTGTTACGAGCATTTTTCTCAGACTAAAGCCAAAACACAGCGCTGTGCCAGCTATTAAGGAGAAAAATAAGTATTACTGCTGAACCCAGGGCACATGGTTAAATTCAGCAATGGAAAAGGCACATTCTTCATTGATTTTTTTTGAGGCCTGATTTTAATTAAGATTATATTTAGCCTCATAGATGTGCAAATCTTTGTTGTAATGTTTCTGAGGATGGGACACATCCTTAAAAAAGATTAGCAAATAGAGATTTACCAAATAAACAGAAACAGACACAACAAATGACAATAGCTGTAAATTGATCACCTTTAAGAGTAAAGTTGCTTGATAAATTTAAAGGGGTTGAAACCTTTTCTTTTGCTTTCTCCCCTAAGAATCTATGAAGATGTCTATGTAAGAGGTCAGGCAGGTGCAAGCAGGCAATTACAATGCTGCATTCATGTAGTTCAGTTTGTCCCTGTTGGTAGTCTTCACATTTATTATCAAACAATATCATTAACATTTTGATTATAAAAAGCAAAATCAAATATTAAAATATATCACTCTTCATAATTTAGTCAATGTGAAAATTTGGGGGCTTTTTTAATGCTTTGTAGAAAGGATCATAGAAAATTCTATGTCTATGACCTGGAGATCATTTCCCCTTCTAAAGAGATACATATAATATGCATCCCTTCTTCCTCTCCGCCATGGAGTTACTCTCCAACAGATCTTTCACTTAAGTCTGTCAGAAACACAACTATCAACACATTTGGATTGACATATCTACAACTGCTTTTTATGTTGACCACATCTTTACAAGCTTCAGATATGTCAACTTTACTATGCTCTATGTCATTCACATCTTTAGTCAGGTAATTACTTTAATCAAGCAATCTTCAACTTCTTCATTTTTTCCAGCCATCGTACAGTGACTCTTGAGTTTTGTTTCTTTGGTTGGTTTTTTGTTGTTTGGGGGTTTTTTTGTGTGTCTTTCTGCTTTATCTTTTGTTTGTTTGCTTCTGGGTTTTTTTTTTCTTGCTGAGGGGGGGTTGGGAGTTTTTAGTGTGTTTGTTTGGTTTTGGTTTTTGGGGTTTCTTTTGTTGTGTTTTTTTTATCTCTACCAAAATTTCATCTGTGTCAGACTTACCATTTCCCTGAAAACTGTAGCTTCCAGATCATTCAAGTTATGACAAATAAAGTAATTTTATCTTTCAACAAAATTCAGCTCTGTTTCAAATCTCTTTGTTGACATCAGTTAATTACATACTTTGTCCAAAATTTATCTAATCTTCAAACCAGTTTGCTGAGACTGGAGTTATGTACCATCAAACTCACTGCACTGAAACTGTTTTGATGTCACCTATTTTTTCTGTCTGTATCTCACTAATCTAATTGCTTCCAATGCTAGCCAAGATTTAATCCTCCTCAACAGCATATCCCAGCATAAGAAATAGTTATTTACATCTCAGTGATTTTTTACACAGACACTTAACTACTGTAGAAGTAAAGGTTTGCTGCAGTTTAGCACTGACTTCAGCTGAACTAGTGTCTTACTTATTTTTTTAATATTATTACATTTTAAATATTATTACATTTTATTTTGAATAGTAGTGCTTAGTGTATCTTAACATTTTTGAAAGTGGCAGTGTTGATAGCATTTAGGATTCACATCTGTGCTGATCATAATTCTCCTGTCTCAATGTTTTTGTTCATGCTTAAGTGTAAATGAGTAAGAACCACCTCATTTTTCTACTGTTTCTATTGCTGAGCTCTCTAAAATCACACTGAACCATATTAAGACAACAACAATATTTCCTACATTACACTTTCAGACTGAAAAAAACTATGGCAGCCATAATTTTAAAGAAACGTTAACTAGTGCGAAATACCAAATCTGAGTGTTTCTAGAAGCACCAACTTTCCAGTATTCCTTTGTGCAAATGCTATATATAAGTCTGATTGGCCATAGGTTTAGGTTTCAAAGCTGTATTACCTATTGTAATAGTTACAGAGTGTTGTCTTCTCCCTGTAATGTTTTTTTATAATGTAAATTCTACATTATAAGCAGCATGTCCATTTCACAATTTATTTACACTATTGCTTTCCAATTAGTCTTTTTACAGCTTTCATGATATGGGCTAGAATATTTAAATGGTCACAAGTCTCTGTAGCAGCTGACAACAGAAACAATATTTTACTACTTTTCAATGGCTGACATAAATGAAACAACATCTATGAGATTACAAAGGAATTAAAAATAGAGGTCGGACTAGAATGTTGTAAAAAGCTACTTAATATTCTAGAATGAGGCTGTTTGAAGTTCATTATGCATGCTACCCTAAATTTATGTCAGATGCCATCTAAATGACAATGAGTTTAGAAATGTCAGATTTATTTCATACTGACTTTTCATTCTAACCATAAGGACAAAATGCCTCTTTTGTGACCTTGGGCAAATAAGGATTGTGGTAGTCAATTCTTACATATTCATTACTTCAAACTACAAGCAGTTGTTAGTGCAGTCCAAGACCCATGCTTATTCTAACACAGCAATTATGCCAAAGAAGAACTATCAAAATCACAAAATAAACTGAAAACAGGATCTCAAATTGTTTTACTGGGAATGTTTGAGATAAAGAAATGCTGATTTACAGAACCAGTTTCCTCTAGGGTATATAGAATATCTTTCAAGAATAGTGCATGTGTCTGATGATTGTAACTGGTTTTAAAATTGTTTTAGCATTCAGAAAAGAATAAGAATCATGCTAGCTCCATATAAAATAAAATTGAATTAATATGATAAAATGATTCCATGCCAATGATTTGTATTATTCTGGTTCACTATTCATTCAAAATGCTGGTAAAACTTATAAACCCATAGGATTGAAACAGCTCAAGAAATTGAGATTAGTAAAAAGAAATAAAAGTGATAGCAAAGAAAGAAACTCATTCTTGCTTCTAGTTCAACAACAAATTGCACTGCTTTCAAATAAACCTAGGAGAACGAGGTGATTTCACCTTTAGGAGATAAGTGTGTATTTCAGATGCTTCTTGAAATCATATTCACTATGAAACCGCTTTTATTATTAGACAAGAGATAATTCATTTGTCTTTGAAAAACAAATGTATTTTTACAGAGAGGGGACTGGATAACATCAGCATTTTATCTTAAGGATTGGAACTACACTTGGCTGTTTGATTGTGGCAATCACAGAAAAACAACCTTAAAGAAGGGAAAAGGAGGGACACTGAAAACTAGATGGCTGCTTTGAAAGGTTGGCTAGATTCAGTCAGTCACATTTGCAGATGTTCTACTGGGACAAGAAAAACAAGTACAGATTACTCTGAAAATTTCATAGCTATGTACTGTTTTACTCTCATCAGCTGTTCGCTTTGCTCTGTAATTACAAGAGGATGGAAAATAAAAATTACTAACAACATTACAAATGCCTAATGAAACAAAATATCTATATATCTGCATATATACGCATTTTACCTAGCAAATTAGCTACATAGAATCATAGAATCATAGAATAGTTAGGGTTGGAAAGGACCCTAAGATCATCTAGTCCCAACCACACTGCCAGGGGCAGGGACACCTCACACTAAACCATGCCACCCAAGGCTATGTCCAATCCAGCCTTGAACACCTCCAGCGATAGAGCATTCACAGCTTTCCTGGGCAACTCATTCCACTGCCTCACCACTCTCACAGTAAAGAATTTCTTCCTCATATCCAATCTAAACTTCCCCTGTTTAAGTTTGTATCTGTTACCCCTTGTCCTATCACTACAGTCCTTAATAAAGAGTCCCTCCCCAGAATCCCTATAGGCCCCCTTCAGATATTGGAAGGCTGCTATGAGGTCTCCACACTGCCTTCTCTTCTCCAGGCTGAACAGCCTCAACTTTCTCAGCCTATCTTCATACGGGAGGTGCTGCAGTCGCCTGATCATCCTCGTGGCCCTCCTCTGGACTTGTTCCAACAGTTCCATGTCCTTTTTATGTTGAGGACACCAGAACTGCACACAATACTCCAAGTGAGCTCTCATGAGAGCAGAGCAGAGTGGCAGGATCACCTCCCTTGACCTGATGGTCACACTCCTTTTGATGCAGCCTTTAGTTATTTTTAGCAGACTTCAGACTGTAAATTAATAAAGCCCACCTTGGTTTTACTTTAGTTCTTATAATCCAGTATAAAAACAGTAGGGAGGGAAAAGATAAAAACAAAGTATGCCGTTGTGTAATGGGCATGACTTTCTACCAGCTGGAATTGCTCTGATACTTAACATTACATTTATTTTAGCTCATAAAATTATTTTTCACAGAAAAGCCTGGCAATCCTTATGAGATTTGCACTGAGCAGTGTCAGAAGTTGCATCAAATATACAGTTGCTCACATTTACAGACCAGAATTAAGAAAACATTAATAGTCTCACTGACAATTTCAATCCCATCTACCTTGCCTAGAATGACTGTATAGTAAATGTATCTGAGAGTAACATGTGGACAAACTTGTATTAACTTTCTCACTCTTTATTATAGCATTTTTTACAATATATCTAGAGTTTATTGGAAACAGAACATTCAAGGTTTCATTAGAATTCTCTGTTATATCTTACTAATAACTTAAGAACACGTTTTAACCTAATTATAACTCACTTTAACCTTAGTGGAAGATGATCTGTCAGCAGTTATAAACAGAATACATGCATATGTATACATGTGCATGTATATGCACTGCAGTATATACAGAATCCCACTGTCGCACATTGATATGCACGTGTAGGCCCTGATCTTAAAAGCAGACAGTGCTATGCAAGTAATTTGAAACTTCAGCTTTTCCTTTGTTAAGCAAGAAAACACTGTGCACAGCTTAGCATTTTTAAGAGAAGAAATAGATAATGTCACATTTACATATAGATTTACCATGTCAGCATGTTTACTTGCATTATTACAACTTCAGCAAAAGCAAGTTATGATGTTTTATGCCATCTGAGAATGTGGCTCAGTATTAGGCTGAGGTCTGTGATGTCAATATAAGGACACATAAACATGATTCCCGGTAACAAAATTAATTTCCAAAAGTATATTTGCTATACCTACTGAGGGCATTGAATCCATATTTGATTATTCTGCAAGGCAGAATGGACTTAGAAGTCTTTATTCAGATAACTGAATTCCCCTTCAGAACCTCTGAGTCAGTCACAACAGTCTTAATTTTACAACACCAACACAACTAATGTCAAATATAGCATAGCTGGTAACAAGATGTAGTAAGGGTTCTTATGGTCACGTTATTGTTGCATTAAAAGGGGGGGGGGGGCGGAAACAAACTCCCTGTTTTACTTTCTGATATGCAACTACTGGTCCGACCGCATTTGCTTATATCGAACCTCTACTGGTCCGGGTTTTAACCCGACCGCGTTCGCTTATATCGAACCTCTACTGGTCCGGATTTACCGATAGTGACAATTAGATATTGAAACAGTACGACTTATTGGCTAAATTTATTGATGCAACAGGTACATATTCTTATGGATTGCTGGTGATAAATACTGTCTGCAAAAGCACGTGCATATAATAGTTACATGAATACAAGTGCTTGATAAAGTTGACACAGCATAGCTCTAGAATATACAGGTGACAATAAGAGTAACTCTATAGAGATTCTAAGTTTTTCCTAGGAAAGCACTGAATGCAGTGCAAGTCTTACCCACAGGCGTCCCTATGGGGGGGGAAGAGAGGTCCAGCCCGTCGGCCGGTCCCAGGAGTCTGTTGATGTTATCTTCCTTGACTTGTCCACAATGGTATCTTCCCCAATATCCCCTTTTTTCTTGGGTCATTTTATATTATTTTTACCTTCAAGGTGGAGCTTGAGTGACTCTAGTCATACATACCTTTATTACCATTGGTGCAAATTTCTCTCACCTTGATTTAAAGGTATATGAGACCAAAAATTCAGAGCGCATGCTCAGAGAGGGGTGGTCTTATTTCGGGGGGGGGGGTCGCATTGGAGATGGGTGTGTATTTTAGCATGTAAATGCATTATAATGACATTATAATGAAGCAAAGTTCACACTGAGGATGGTATTTTGTCAAAAGATGACAGGCCGCTGGCTCAGGGTGGCAAGTATGCAGCTTATCAGTTTCTTGTACCACCTAGCTCCCGTTTTATCTGCTGAAGTTAGGACAGAGCATAACTGCGAGATCTCCACCTCGCTCTATCCTCCGCCTGTTACGGGAACCGCTGTGGAGTGCACATTCCCGGCATACCAGGTTTGGCTGCATCTCGCCCCGAGAGGCCCTGAAAGTCCGTATTTCTCTTATGTGTGGACAATGCTACATTTTGAATATAGATTTAATTCCCAATTAACCCAAATTTCCTAATAATTCCACAGTTACCCATGGGGAAGTAAATAATAATAACCTGCCAGATTTCTCAGTGCATCCGTGAAGCTTCATTCTGATGGTTGCACAGTAGAAGGATTATAGAGACAGGAGTTAATTTGTCTGAAGAGTAAGCAATTACAAATGCATTCATTTTAAGTGTATATTAAATAAAGCAAATATAATGATTGTGGTATGAACATTCATTAATTGTAGGGGAGGTTTAAATTTGTTATGAATATATTATAGATATGTGCATACAATTATCTGTAAAGATTTAATTACGTATTTAATAAACAGAAAGTTTGCACTACAATTATTTGTGTAACTTTAGGATAAAGTGAGATAAATAATCATTTTCTGTGTTCATGGCAATCATGTGTTCCTAATTAAACACTTTTTTTCACCTTGAAATTAGTAAGCAAAATAAAAAAACAATTTGACAGAAAAAGCGAACACAGCTATCTGGAGAATTTTCCCACTGAGGAAATACCAAATAATGCAATGAAGCACAATACAGCAAGAATGAACCTAATGTAAAAATATCTGAAAAACAGCTGGAAGCAGAGCAAGCAGTCAGTGGAAAAATGCACTAAGTTTAAAAGCCTTGCTGTAATATAAAGACTTCTATAATAAAAGTTCTATTTTAAACATCAAGCCAATAACTTTTCTCTAGGCTTCAGTTGTAATTTGTGCATTTGGAGCTTGCATTACTACTTGTTCTCATAGCTGCAGGAATGAGGTTTGAGGTCATGAGATATGGGCTGAAGAGATTAACAAGATCAAGACTCTGTTAGGAGTGAGTGGTTGCTGATAGGGCTGCTATCAGACAGAGGCCAGATGGCCTGCCTCAGTGGGGCAAAAGAGAGAGTTGTGCTAATGGTTCACGGTTCTGTCTTACCCTTGTGCAAGACCCACAGCTTTTGAGCAGACTGACAGAAACTCTCATTATTACTCATTTGCATATAATAAATACTCCAAAGTAAGAAAGTAGCTGCCCCCCTCCCCCCCCCCATCTATGACAGTAGCGACAGGCAGTTTCCCTTCAGTCTCACCTCCACTTCTCTCAGAAGTATAAACGTAGCATTTGGGCTCCTCCATGGCAGAGGATGAGAATATGACCCCACTTTGCAGAAAGTGTTCGGGCTTGCTCTTCTCCCCAAAGCAGGGATGCCTCTTTATAAAGATTTGTGCTTCTGACTATGCTAGATAGGACTCAGGTGGATTTAAGCTTAATGAAATACCAATTGGCTATTTTTCCATATTAGCTCAATTAATCAGCGACTGTCATTGGATTTTAGCACTAAAGCTGCACGTGGATTAATCAATAGCAATTCTGACTCTGTCAGACTTCTTGCCCTCCTCTGGCCACGTTCCAGCACCTCAACGTCTCTCTTAATGAGGGGCCCAGAACTGAACACAGGATTCGAGGTATGGCCTCACCAGTGCCCAGTGCAGGGGGATGGTCACTGCCCTGGTCCTGCTAGCCCCATTATTTCTGATACAAGCCAGGCTGCTGTTGGCCTTCTCAGCTGCCTGAGCACACTGTTGGCTCATAGTCAGGTGACTGTTGATCAGCACACCTAAGACTTTTCCTACAGGCGCCTTTCCAGCCACTTTTCTCCAAGCCATGATACTAACATTCTTCCTATGAGAAATTTGCAGTACAATTTCTGAATAGATTAGTCCAACTGTGACATTCCAAATATGGATTTATTGAAACACAAAATGTATTAATCAAAAATGTGTCAGATTTTGTCTATGACATTCAGAACAATCCAAGCATGACCTCACTCCTATGAGAGTAATTTTCTTTTCATCACACATGTCATTCACTGATTTTAGTCAAAAGTAGCCAATAGAGCTGAGAAAGAACTTTGGAACTCTTTTTTTTTCATCTTTGGTTTTGGACTAACATCATCGATTATACTTGCAAGAAAAAGTCCTCCTTTTCTGGCCAGCAATCCAAAAAATAACAAACATTCAGAGGAGGTCAACTCTAAAGATATGTACAAAGCAGGCAATTTAAAAATGGACTAGGCTGACATTTGTTTTGTCTCTTTGACATAAACTAATCTGTATTCATATTTTCATATATTTTATAGTTAGAAAGAATCTTTGTGGTTATCTCGCTTGACTTCTCATGTCATTCAGAACACAAGACATACTGATATTAATGTTTATTCCACATCTAATAGATGTGCTTGAATTAGTTTCAGGGAAAAAAACCCAAACAAAACCAAAAACACCTCCAAAAACAAAAGCCAAAACATAACAAAGACTAAGTTGAATATTGATTTATAAATTTCCAAGGTCTTGGTAAATTATCCCAGTATTTACATATTATCTAGTATGACGATCTGTATCATATTTCTGCTATGACTTCACATAGCTTGAGCATCCGCCCATGGCCACTTCTCTCTTAGACTGAAGAATACTCAATCAGATTTCTCTTCCTCAATAGGCACCTATAGACTGTTTGTGTCACTCCTAACCTTTTCCTTAATAAGCTAAATAGAGTAAGCTCTTTTCAAGTCTGTCATTGTGTATATGACGAAACAAGAAAAGAACCAGTTGCTGCTCATGAGTATAAGTTAGAAGGTGGGAACTGGGGTTGGGAGGGAAAAAATACAGGAAATGTACAAAACTGCACTGCCATCCATATAGGCACTTAACTATGAAAGAAATGATACTAGCAAACAGTTTTGGAAGACCGCTGCAGTATGCTTATTTCAGCTCTTGAATAATACCTTTTTCCTTGAACTTCTGATTTTTCAATATTATTTTCAGAATAAAATGTGGAATGCAGACACCATCACTAGGCTCAGTATTTTTGTCATATGTGTGTCAAAACCAGAGCTATATACATGACACAGAAGTAATAAAAATTCCACTCCAATTGGATTATTTTCAATTAGATAAGGTTAAATCAGTAATTCATTCACTGTCAAAGTTTTGGTCACAGTGATACACATATTCATTTTTATTTCAGTGAAATGCAATGATTCTTTTTTCAGAATCAGTGCTTCCCTGAATGATTCTCCATCTTCTTAGCATGTGCTACATTTTTCTGCTAGACTATTTTACTTGACGTCTGACATACTGTAATTCTGCTGCTTTACAAGTGACTCTGTGTACAACAGTGTTCTTCAAAATTTATGGTCTGTTATGTACAAAATTTACCAGGACAATGTTATTAATGCTCTCTTATTAGTGGCCGACCAAGAAGCAAATCCTACCAAGTCCTTCATGGTACACTGCTAACCAAATTTTCTTCCATACAATATACAACAAGAGGATTTTTTATTGCTCATCTCACTGCTTCAAAGTGGAATGATTCAAAAGAAGAGATTACGTGCATCATCCAAACTTGCAGATGTATTCGAAGGATATTTTAAGTTGAAGTTATAAGACCTAGTTTTCATAAGTCCCTGTTAATTGACATTAATTCTATTAACTCTCCTTAATTCTTTTTTAATCAAACCCTGCACCAGCTGCTCTATTATTTCTTCAGGATCGATATCAGGCTAACAGGACTATAATAATTTACCCTTTCTAAATATTGACATAGCATTAGCCTTCTGCTAGTATTCAAGCATTTCCAAAGTCTTCCAAAATCTACTTAAAACTGGTATAAATAAGAGTACCAATTTAAAAATATTTAATGTTAATAGGTATCACTTAAAATGTTTTACAGTTAATAGCAGAATTAGAGTGCTTATCTTCATTACCACATGAATATTTCATATAACTCTTCCTGAAATACAGACATACTAACTTTTGCTTTCTCTGCATTGTTGCTGTCAGTGCTAGGATGTTATTCCTTAACAGCACAGTATCATGCAGATGATTCTTTAGTTATGTCAACAAGAGATAAGTCAACAAAGACCAGAGACTTGCACTTAAACATGCCATGTTTATATGGCAAGAAGTGGTATGAATTTACTACATTGAGACTAGAAGACGCATAGTAATATTAGGCTATCACTTTTCTTTGGCTGAGCATTAGTAGTAAAAAATAGTGAGCAGAGAAATTGAAAACACAAACCTACCTTTTTGATAGTTAAGGCTGAGCTGTGGAAGGAAATTAAACCCTCTTTTTCTCAACTTGAAAGTAGGTATTGGTCAGCAATTGCCCTCCGCCACCGAAGGTAAGCAAACAAATGGTCTATTGTGCTTATGTATTCAGCCTGACTTGTGAATAAGCATATTGACACAAGTGGAATTTATTTCTCCTAGCATTGCAAGCAATTCAGGATGGCCTTCATTAGCTATCTGTTTCACTTATGAATTTCTACAGCTCAAATTTTCTCATCTCTATCAATTTTCCCTTTCCTTCCTATCATTTGTTATATTATAGGGTTTTGGTTTTGTTTTTAGGTAGATTTTTTCATTTCAGTTTATAAGATTTTTTTTCTGATATATTTTTTAGTACTTTTTCACTCATGAAATCTAGTACAATTGTCATTAATTTATTCAGATATTTATTGTCCTACCTGCCTCTGTGCAAAATAGTTTCTAAGACTAGACATCTGACTTCTTTTTTAAGTATCAGCCATTTTTACTAATAGTTTAGATTTCACATGTAGCGCATCTAATAAATTGATTTTTCTTTCTGTGTCAAATTCCCATATGTCAGAAACAATAGTGTATTAGCTAACTGAAGAATACTTTTAAAAACAGCAACACCAGAGTATAGGTACCTTATCCAATGCTTGTCATGTATGTTATAACATGAAGGAGTAATTATCCAATGTTGCTTACTTCAGACTTTTCAATTCCATAGAATTAGTTAGTACAACATTTGAGATAGAAGAGTATGCCTCCTCTTTTGTCCACTTAATCTGTATTGATTTAAACAGTGAAATAGCCTGGATCCCATAAGTTTAGTACTGCCAATTAAGGAAAATTTTTACTCTTAAGCTTGCAGTTCTAATTCTTCTTGTTTATCATCTTCAGTTTCATCACAGGCATAGACAATTCAAATTTTCTTTCCTTTAGGCTTATTGATGCCATGATTAATTGCATTCTTGACACCTCAATTTTATGCTGAGTGGACTCTCTTTTGTTCACCTTTAACTGTTATCTACTTGATTAATTCATTTAACTTCGCTTCTAGCTGGTTATCCTAATACTAAAATACATCTCAGTGAGGTTTTTCTCACAAGCAAATAGGGGTCAACACACCATAAGACCAAGACTTCCTACTTGATGGGATGGCACGAGTTTAATACGGCACACGTAAATTGAAAACTGATTATAACTAATTCTTTACAAGAAAAAAGTCTTGAAAATTTAAGGGAAAATAATAAATTCCTAATTCCTATGCATAGCTAATTACACATATAATATAATAATGTCTGGAGTTCACAGCTATTACTAAGTGAAGTTATACAGAAAGCACTATTAACTCTAAACCAATACAGAATTCTAAAGTTATATTTTCAATACAATTTCATTAGCCTTAATATTCTAATGAAAACAGATTAGCTCCAAGTTATAATTTATATGCATATATATATAATATATGTATGTATATATATACATATATAGTACATATGCATACATATATATAATGTATGTACAGTGCCTTGCATCAGGTGGCTCAGGTCTAGGCTGGAAGGTGTTATTATTCCAATTACAAAAATAATAAAGAACAATCCTTTCGTTTCCTCATAAAAAAGTAGTTAGCAGTCAGTGTCCAGTTTCTACAATAGAAATGTTTTAGTTGGACAGGTAAGGAAACTGTTTATTTCTGTTGATTGTCAAATATTTATCCTCATATTTAGGTATTTAATTTAAATATTCATGAATACAAATTCTAATGCTGAATTGTTCTGGTTTTATTTTATTTGGTTGGAGTTTTTTTGGATTTTTTTTTTTTTTGGTAAGTATCTGCTTAAAATATTCTTCCTTGATAAGTTTCTACAATCATATTTAACCTACGTGAATTTGAAAATAAATTCATTAAATATGTCATTAAATATGTTTGAATAAATATGCATGGGATGTGTTTCACAGTACCTACTCAAGTCAAGTTATAACTTTAAAAAAACTTACAGATAAACTCTTTTATTGTCTTGGTTGGTATTTTCTTCCTATTTGCTGGGCACTGACTAACACTTTCCTTTATTACAAAAAGTCAAAAGCCATTTTTGCTACTCTTCCTTTGATTCTTTTTCTGATTTTCCCCACAGATGAGTATATATATTCCAGCACAACTTGGGGCTGATTTGAGCTCCCAGCGCAGGGCAGATCTGCACACCTGTTTACACGTCTCTAAGCACCTTACAACATACAACATACAAAATGTTCAGCTTTGGCAAATTTCCAATAACAGCAGCTTTTTGTATTAACAGGCAAGATTAACTTCCCAAGTATGAGGAAGGATCATTAGCATTCATGGCTGTATATTGCCTTCTGATGTAATCCTTAGCCATAACACCCCTGACTGTGCACAATGGAATAATTTTGTCTCAATCTCACACTTCTTTTTTTAACTTTCAAAATAACAAAACTTTAAACAGAAAATACAGGTTAGGGATAAGTTAATATATTCCTGAAGCTTTGTAGCAGGTTAAAAATTACTTGTATATATTGACCTTAGTGTCTACTGTAAAGTAGTCTAATTATTGCATTCTTAGAGTAACTGTAATTAATATAATCTACAAAGCACTAAGATATTAATATTTCAGGTTGCAGATTGTCTGTAACGCTGCATAATCTGGTGTGCAGGCTGTGCTATAATTCACTGTTAATCTTTCAATAATGTATATTTAAAGTGTCAGTTCTTAATAAATTGCAGCTATAAAAAAAGTAGGTTTGAACCTAGCTCTTGTTGAAAATAGGCAATTAAAACCAGCAGTAGCTTAATGCAAAAATTTAAATGAAAAAAATGTAGATACCATCACTAATGGTAGTAATTATAAACAAGAGGAAGGCATTGTTAACTAGACCTAGCTTATCTGGCATTTAACAAAAATGTTGCATCTATTGCTTGATACAGATCTTCAAAACCTTTACCATTGCTAACGGAATTTAATGAAACAGTGAACATAATATTCCTGTTTCCTCTGAGTATTATCAAAAGTGAAGTGTAAAATTCTTATAAAATGTCACAACTGTGTTTAAAATACCTGTCTTGTACCATTGCAAAGCATGACATTTAGGCCACTTGGCCACTGTGCTCTTAATCTTAATAATTAATAAGCACCTGTCTTAGGCCAAGCACAGTTCAATAAATTAGAGAATATTTTATCAGGAGGTACGTTATTTGTGTTGAAAAGCATTTGAGCTGCAAATAAACTTCCTTCTTGAGTTACACCTATGAATAGTTAAAAAAAAACGTGCTTCCTGTAAATATATTGTTTAGAAGTATAATGGTATAATGCCACTTACTCTTTAAAAAAATGCACTTGCCATTGAAATTTTGAATAGAAATCCACATGGAATGCAGATTTGGAGGGCTGAGAGTAATATTACATTGCATTTTCTGAGGGATGTATTTTATAGGTAGACTTATAGACCAACATTTTTATATTGGTCTATCTAGACTTGTTGATACATATTGGAGATGAATAGATATGAAATTGAGGTGCTTTACTACCTAGCTTATTGACCAGTACTGTAATTAGTGATTGCTATAAATAAAAATTCTCTTAATGTTCAGTTGCAGTTTTATGGATGCTGTTTACTTAGGCATAAGGATCTCAACAGGTTTGATGTTTCACTTAGCTTACTTTAAAGAAACAAGATTAGTTTTTCAGATAATTATAAAAATGTGATTCATTATATTGTGGAAATAAAGAACAGAAATAGCAGATTCTTACCAGTCTTGCCATTTCTCCGTAAATATCATAAACTTTTCCTGACCTTTCTTATTACCATTTAATGGTATTTTTTAAAATTTGAAACTTAATATAAGACTTACAATATTTTGCATTTTGTTTCAGAATGAGTATAGTTTTTCACTCTGGAATTGGCTCATTAAAAGGAATTAGAGCTTCCAAAATGACAAAAGCTGAAATTTGTTATGACTCAGGCAGCCTATGCTAGCCAGTGTCTTTCTTCCCAGCCTCTACCAGTATATTTCAATTATAGTGTCCTCCAAAGAGGACATTTGTTGTCTTCTAAAGGACAATCACATTCAGAATTTTGTTCTCCTGTTTGTAAATTATTCTCTCTTAGAACATACGTTAATTTGTGAAGCTCTTAATTGCGTAAATGCATGTCTGCCACGCACATACAGTTCAAAGCTTTCTTTGCCCATCTTTGTTAAATGAAGTAAACGAAATGCTTACAGATATGTTTCTTTCCCAGTAAATGTGTGCATGTTATATCTATTCTGGTAGCATTTTAATGTTCTTTCTGCTACTGTTCACATAGATGTTCAGAAAAATGTGCTGTTTCAAGCACCTTAGATTTTATGCCCTGTTTTTCCATCAAGGGTATCAGCAACCTCTCCTTGCAGTGCAACATTTTCCAGGAGTTTTTCCCTATTATGTGTATCTGTTGGTCAACACCTTTACATATACTCACAGCCCTTATCTTCCCAAGATGATGAGACCCAGAAGCTGGTTAGTCAGTGGAAATAAAACTGTGGGATGTTAAAAACAGGTGACTAATCAGAAAAAATATATAAGACGTTGAAAAAAAGCAAAAAAAGTTTTTGACAAGTATAGCAGAGTTTAGCTTAGTTTAGTTTAGCTTAGCTTGGCTTAGTTTAGCTTTGCTTTTCTTATTTTCTCTTAACTTCTATTTTCTTCATTTTAAGAAAGTCAGATCCACTGCTAAAGCCTGGGGCCTGCGTCATCAGCAGTGTCTTAAGCACTGCAGGGAGAGTTTCCATAAGTTTTGGAAGCTGTGATAAATAGTCAAAGCTCAATAGGAAAGATCAGCACAAAGCAAAGGGAATAGAGGGAGCTTGGGAGGAGAGTAAGGAAATCTTCCACGTTTATCTGTGTTCAATACATGTACCTGTCTATCTTACACACAAGTGACTTAAGCTAATAGTGCCGTCATTTCTGTAGAGGTTCTTTATGGCCCTGATCCATAAAATTTCTTTGCATGAGTTTAGTTTTGCTACATGACTAGTCTTATTTCAAATTTTAAAGTAGAGCATATGTTAAGTGTTACAGTTGATGGTTGAGGTTAATTACAGGAAGTAGTTATTCAGTATATATATATATTCTGAGCAACTGACTTCCCCTATGGAAAGTAATAGCAGTACCAATGGATCTGTTTTCATATACACATATGTTTAAATTTTTTTATGCTAATACTTCTGCAATACAGATAACTTTGATCTAGTGTGACTCATTTATTTTAAATTATTTCCATTCTTTGCTTAAAAATAATAGTGGAGAAAGAAGAAGGCTGAAAAAAACTTACATGTGATTGTCACCATCTTCCCTCATTGTATTTTTAAAAATTATTATACTTATTTTTGCTTTCAGAACAGAAGTATTTTATGCTGTCATTAATATACAATATTTGGAAGGACAGTTGCTCAGGATAAACATAGGTGAGCAAGGAATTGAGCTAAGATAAATTAAGTTTGTGCGACAGAAAATGAGGTGAAAATATTGAATTAATCCACATGAATCCAAATTCTTGTTTCTTTGCTTGATGTATTGCAATCTGTTGAAGAGAATGCAAAATGTAAGCTGAAATTATAGCAGCTCATACCATATTATTATAGCAGCTCATAAAATAACGGATTTAATCCTGATTGTTTATACTTTTCATTTCAATTTTATATTGCTAAAAGTATCCATACTGTATCTTTTATACATAATTCTATCAAGCTATATCTAAAACCTACTTGAACAAATATAAATAATCAGAATTTTGCAAATGAACTGTTGAGCCTTTGTTAATAGAAGATGTGTGAAAATGATTAGCAAAGAAGTACATAAATTTGTGACTGGGAAACAACCAGTGACCCAGGAAACTTCACTTGTTTGAGAACATAAAGTAAAAAACCAAAAAACTTGTCTGTGCTTCCCTCTGCTACTCTTCAGAGGAAATTATTTAATTGCTAGCCTACTTCGCTTAGCATCACGGCCCTCTGACCTCTGCAGCACCATTCAGCATGAAATAGAAACATCTCCAAATATTCATATCAGCATTGTACAGAAACTCCCTTTCTATCATATTTAGAGGGTTTCCTATCTGTGAAGGTTTAAAACCAACTGAAAATATTTTCTGGTAGTGTCATGGGTTCAGCAGCAGCAGTCATTTTTCTCCTCCTTGGTAGCTGGTGTAGCGCTGTGTTTTTTGATTTTGGGCCTGGGAACAGCGCTGATAACACCAGTGTTTCGGTTACTGCTTAGTGATGTTTTGGTCTGGCCAAGGACTTTCTGAGTTTCATGCTCTGCCAGGGAGGAGGGGAGCCGGGAGGAAGCAGAGACAGGACACCTGACCCAAACTGACCAAAGAGGTTATTCCATACCACAGCACGTCATGCCTAAGATGGAGGATGGAGAGGAGAGACCCAGAAGGGTGGGGGGTGCACTGTGTGGTCAGGCTTGGTATTAGGTGGTGAGAATTGTATTCTTTCCTTGTAATTTCTCTTGTCATTATTATTATTGGTGGTAGCAGTAGTGATTTGTGTTATACTTTAGTTACTAAACTGTTCTTATCTCAACCTGTGGGAGTTGCATTCTTTTCGATTTTCCTTCCCATCCCTCCGGGAGTGGGGGGCAAGATAGAGGGGGGAGTGAGTGAGCAAAACTGCGTGAGTTATAGAGGCTTAAACCACGACAGGTAGGAATAAGAAACAAAAGGTATTTAAATAGGTATTTATAGGTATTTCAGGCAAATAGAAAATAATTGTTACACAGTAATTTGAAAGGGATGGTAGTAAAATGAATATCAGGGAAAAAGAAGCTGCAGAGCTGTTACTAAGAACATGAAGCAAACCACAAAAATCCATGGATTGCCAAATTTCTTGGCAAACTGGTGGTCAATTTCACTGCTGTAATTTGGTAAAACATTTAGTAAACATATAATTTACAAAAGATACTGTATTATAAAGTTAAAGCATAAGCATTTAAACTGGGGTGGAATAACTTTTTTTTTAACAATTCGTTTTCCACCAAGACAAAAAAAAAAAAAAAAAAAAAAAAAAAAAAAAAAATTCCTCTGTAATACTGCTGAAGCTTGCTATGTCTATAGACGCATGAATTGAATTGTAATGGGGCTGGTAATGAAAGATTATATGAAGCACTGAACTCCCTTGCATGCCCACTTCTACAGTGACAATTGACAATATATGAAAAAAAATATTTTAAACTCCTGTATTAACATCCTTAAACCAAGAAATCTCATTCAAACCTAAAAAAAACCAAGAAAGATATTACCCAGATGCATTGACCTTTTCAAGCATGAGTGTGCTCTAAAAATAAGGCAGTAATGTTAAATATATCTGTCATATTTGCCTGTCAAAATGGTTGATTGACGAGCTACAATATGCTTATACCAGTCTGCAACTGGTATCTAGAATTATTTTTTGAGGGAAGAAAATATATGCAAGTATGTCCAAACAGAAATCCAGTTGTAGCACAGAAACAAGACAAAAACTTAGAGCTGTGATGGACATTTCCTGACTTTTCTTAAATGAAATTAACAGTGTTGACATTTCAATTATCATCACTGGAAATATGCATGAAATCTTTTAGCTGAAACAAATAGAAAATTTCACACATTTCATAGCTGCTTTCCATAACTACTTGTCATGCCTCCTTACAAGTTTCAGCAGATGCCTCAGCAGTGATGCGCTGAGGTTTCTTTTACAGTCATAAATGTTAGACATATTTTTAAAATGGAAGGTCATAACCTGAATAAAAGGACTGAAGTTGCTTCCTTGGTTTCTTAGCAGACAGTGAATAGCCTCGAAAAGTCATAAACACATAATTTTACCATTGCACTCTGTGGAAGTGTCAGAGTCACATATTTTGAGAGTCTGCGAAATTAACTACTCTTTCTTGCTTTAAGCAATTGCATCATTCACAATTAATTTTTTTTACCCAATTAAAAATATCAGATTTCCAAAAGTTTGTTATTTACCTTTCTGCTGAAGCCACAGTTCTACAAAATTACATTAAAACATGAATTATTACGTTATTCTCTCAGGAACACTAGCATGTGTTTTTTTCCATTCAAAATACGCTTACTCAAATGCTACAAGCTTATGTTCAGTGATTTCCTTATGTTTAATTTCTATAAATTTCTCAGTAGGAGCAGTCATCAAACTGAGCTCGTGGACGTTGAGCTATACAAAGGTAAGCTACAGAGTTTAAGGCCACCCTGGTGCACCTGATGGATCCACCCTTCTTTTGTGGTTGCTTAGGGACACTTAGTGTCAAGCAGGGTTCAGGGTTCAGAAGCAAAATCATCTTGAATTTTTCAGATTTGTGGAAAGAAGACAGTTCCATGAGATGTTTTGCTGGTAGTCCATCAGTATTTCTCAAAAGAAAATATGCTCCAGCATAACTTTATAGAGTCTCTTCAACACTGCGTGTTCCATCCTGCTTGGCAGGTATAGGAGGAGGTGATCTTCTATCATATTCAATGTGGTTCGCAGGAGAAACCACAAAACCTCCAGAGGCTGAAATGAAACAATTTTGTTGTAAAAAGTAGAGGGAGAAAAGGAGAAAGGAATGAAAGAAGGAAAGAAAACAGAGAAATATGATCACTGCCCTGTAGATCAGTGACATCTTCTCAGTGAGCTGAAATCCTTTCCGTTGCAGTAACCGAAAGTAGTCATTGTAGTCCTTTCGACAGTGAGTCCACTGGGGTCCAGGATAGAGGAGCACATATCACACAGCTAAAAGAGGGCTGCCTTTTAATAGAATCAGGTTCTCTTGGAATCTTCCCGAGGCTGGAGAATCATTTGCATAATGGACATACATTGTGAGCTATTCTGACATGTTCTGATGGTGGCAGGGGTATCTCTTAAGCACCCAGGCCTATTAACTTTGTGCCCTGGTGTTTGTAGCACTGTCTCTGGGCAGTTTGTTGCTTGGGCAGTTGATCTCTGTGGCCTCAAGGCAAAAACATCCATCCCACACCTTTGGAGGACCTCGTCTGCTCTGCCTCCCTGACATTTGCCCAAGCAACAAGACACTGCTCACCACCAACAGGTACACAGCCTTCCTTATTTCCTCTCTTTTGAGTTGTTCTGAGACACAGAGAGGGTATCCTGACCATCCCACTACTCTAACACAGTGACAAAGCTTAAGACTTAGTCACTGACCTATTTGCTAAGGTTTACACTCCCTATATAAGAAAAAGACTGGTTCGTTGTTAGGTGCCTCCATTCAAAAACGGGAAGCCTTCTGCACGCTTGCACGTTGAGTGTATGTACTTTATTAGGCAAACTGATAGAAGAATGTAACCACAGTTACATGTAAAGTCTAAAAATGTGAAGTAATTTTGATTTTGCAGCTCATCCTTGTTCTCTTTGCACTGCAAAAGAAAAAAACCAAACCACTCTGCTTTCTCTTGTAAATAGCCTTCTGGTGGAGGCTGGCTGGGTATGGCTAGCAGATGGCTGGACAAAAGTATAAACGACAAAATATTTATATATGGAAACATGGTACCCGTAAATGTTAAGCATCAAGACTTTTTGTATTTGACATAACATAACATCTTGGGGAGAACCACAGTCAAAGTAGATGCAATCTAATTCTACAGATCCAGGTGCAGATTTGCCTATATATTCACTATTTAATACCTACTGTACCTGTGAAACCAGTATCGAGTAAAAATCACTTGGTACTGAGGGTGAAAATGAATAGGCAAATGCCACTTGAGACCTGGTATTTAAAATGTTAAAATACCAAAAGTTTGCAGTGACTTGTGTCTTCATAGCTTTTTGGTTCTCACCATAACACCCTTGTAAATGAGCAGACACCTACAATTTCTTATAAAGTTTTGCATCCTCTTTCATTATCAAACTTATTGTCTTTCACCTCTTTCATTTCCTTTCAGACAAAAATGTTGAAATTTCTGAATGGAAGAACTGCAAAAATTGTTACTGAAGATCAACAATTTATTATTTTGTCACCATTGTATGCCATTTGGAGGGAAATGTGCCTCTTTTTCTTATACTTGCAATCCATTTATTCATTCTGTGCTAAACATAAAAATTCACATGACATATTGATGACAAAGTGTTCTTTCTGTTGGAATAAAGCATAAATTTCATTTGATATGTAGTTGCTAAGGTAACAATATTGCTAGTGATTTTTGGTAGCACAATGCCGCAAAAAAGTATGCAAAAGACATAAACCACCTATGAGTCAATTACTATTCTGTTTTCAGTTTCTAAATGCATAAAGATACGTATATCCTGATCATTATCCTGTTTTTAGCAGCCAAAGATAGGAGAACATAGCATTAAGGTATCACAGTAGCTGATGCCACATTCCAAAAAATAAGGAATGAACAAAAAATACAACTAAGTGATGATGATATAAGTATTTTTCTCTCCATGCTTTTTTCCTCCTTCACCCTTCCTTATGAAGAACCAGTGCCTGAAAAGAGGATTTTAGTTTCTTTTGCAAGTCCCCTATGAATATTTAGTGATGTCACAGCTGATTGCTATGGAAATTATTTTTATTTCTAGAAAACTGAAACTAATAGAGAATTTATATTTGGAAATAAGTTATAGGAAATGATGAATGATTTAAATATTTCTCTTTTTTCTAACACAAATGGTAAAAAAAACCCCAAAACACAAAAGCCACAACACTACAAAAAGTAGGCTAAAACTTTCAAAACCAATAAGCTTTACTAGTAGCTCTTAATTTGGGAAGACTTAATTCCCTTACATCTGTTGATTTGGAAATATTGTCTGAGAAGACATGGAATGTAATACATTGCAATGGGATTCTAATTATTGTAAACTTATGTAAAGATACACTTCCATGAATCATTAGAAAGAACAAAAAATAAATCCTCCAAAAAGTTTTCCTTTTTGTGGGACATAGTGTTTGTCCAGGAGTAGAACATGTAAATTATTTTTACAAATTGTTGCTAGCATTGATGAAGTTGTGTCTTTCAATTACTTCATTAATATGGCATACTGTCTTACGTTACATCAGGATCCCCATCCACTCCAGTGATTGCTATATTTTATAGCATCAGTGTACTAGTTAGACTTTCTTTATGCTACACTATTAGCTCTTTAAAAGTTGAATGCATCTCTTAATGTCTGTATGTTGATAAAGGGTTTAATCAACAATATCAAGAATATTTTAAGGACATTCAAGGACTGGTCATTTATTAGCATCCATGTCAGAAATCCAACTAGAATAAAAAAAATGTAGAATAACAGTAATACTTAGAGGAAAACTCTGTCTACTTATCGTTGCTTATAGTGTGGGCAAAAGTTTAAATATATTACCTTCTCTGTCCACAATATAAACATGTGTTTAATGTGATTTATTTGTTGCAGTGTTTCCTTCCACAGGAGCTGCTGACGGACTTGTACAGATCTTGGCCGGTCACTTTTCCATATGAGTTCCTACTAGGTAGTGCAAGTCTTCACACCCCATGCCCCAGCTCTCTCAGATCCAGGCCTTACAACTGTCAGTGGTGTGTGACACTACTATTTCAACCAGCACTCATGGAACTGCACTGGCAAAGGAGCTCCAGGGCTAAAACTAGCTGTTGCAACTTGAGCTAACGCTGGATTAGTAGGAGGTTTCCATAACCTATGGATCATGTGCAGAGGAGAACCCAGGTCTGTTATCTGGTACACCTCCAAAAGACACTTTTTAGTGTAACAGAGCCAGGTAGTACTGACAGGAATAAACTTCACATGAGGGTCTGGATTTCTAACTAGATGAAACTGTCAGATACTGTTAGACTTGCTCCTCACTAAAACTGTGTGTTACTGGGCAAAACCAAATAGCACACACATTGGATTTAGGTAAATTATTAACTGAAAGTTGAAAATCCAATTATCTGGGCATAATAGGTATAATAGTTAAAGCATATATTTATAGTTTATCTTACCAAACAACCCTCTAGATATTCAGGAATTTGACAAGCATTAATTGCATGACTTTGTTACAATGGTTAGATATTATGATTCTTATTGCATGACTATATTATAATGTTTGGATTCTGTGTTTAATATTGCATGTCAATATGAAACAACACAAAACCCGAAAAAGTTAAGGAGTATGCCAGCAATATAGGATTTTCTATCAATGCATTTCTACAGTTGTAAAACAGGATTACATGGAAAAGAAGAAGTGTTAAAACTACTAAAGCACACAGAGAAGATACTGAAGATTTTCCCATGCATCTACCTGTTCATAAGGTAGCACTGAAACAGAAACATATTTTGTTTGGTAGGGAACCAAATATCTTGCTTCTTACTGAGTAAATCCCACTCTGCTAATAAAAATTATGACAAACATTGCAGTGTGAGTGCAATCACCAGGAGACTCGCATCATACGTAACACCTCTCAAGTGTTGTTGCAAGTTTGCAGGAATTGCAACCCAAATTCTCTTTAGGATCTACAGGGTGGATTGGAACATGACATTTCGTATAAAAAAGGTGGGGAGGCGGGGGTATGCTTTGATTTCTGTTTGTTTAGGGTTTGTTTTGATTTTTCATTTTTATTTCTTACTTGTCTATGTCCTCTGTTATGTTACTGGTTTAGAACAAAAATTTCCTTCAGAATTTATGGCTAATGTTAAACTGGCAAGCTTGCTTATGGAGAGAGAAGAAAATATGTTACTGTTAATTTCTTGAGTTCGGTGCTCTGCTACAGCTCAGTTTTGAATGACAAGTCAAGTTTATGAAGTGCATTACTTTCTTTCATGCATTCTGACCCTCTATCATGCTTTCTGACCCTCTATCAAAATTGTTCCTTTGCCTGCATCCTGACATTATATCTCCTTAATATATGAGGTATATTTCTGTGGCATTGTAGAAGGATAATTGAGGAAAACGTAAATTATATTCTTGCGTTATGACGGCAGTATTCTAAGTTATGACAAGTCTACCAGTTCAGAGGGATTTGTGTAGCTGGAAGAAAAATGAGTTCTATGGTCAGTAGTAAGCCTGTATTTATACTTAGAAAGCATATATCAGTGTTCTGTCAGTAATCATTTACCTATATTACTGGAGTCCTTTTCCTTTGGTTTAGTTATTACCCGTTCTTACAGACAGACTTTTGCAGTCACTAGCTGAGATCAAGAACGTGATGTCAGTCAGCTTCAGCTTAAGGAAATATGCAAGCATTTCAAGATAATGTCTTCCTACTGAAGACAGAGTAAAAATGCCTCTGTAGTATCTGTCCCCAGTTTCTTGCATTCATCACATCACTGTCTTATGCTTCTGGGCTTTTCATGTACATGGAGATGAACCTCTTACCTCAGATCCTAATGCATGCTTTCTTCAAGAGCTTACAGCAAGGAAGGTCTGAGATATGATAAAATATGCATAAAACTGATGCAATGTTTCCTACAACATACTTTTATTATGGATTTGAATAAAGTACCAAAAACGATCAAGTAAATTTATGGCATGTGAATTTGGAAATAATACTAAAATTTTCAATTCAAATAAAATTTTAACTGTTCCTGAATGTAATTGTTGACTATTCTAAAGTGTTGAAAAATGTAGGAAAAAAAGCTATTATGATGTTATGGAAATGCTATTTCTCCCCATTATTTATTGTCACCAAAAGTACTGAAAACTGTCTGCTTTTTCAAATAACACCTAAACAACACAATTGATAGAGTGTGTATTAATTACATTTAAAGTCCAACTATGATCAAGGACCACCTGATGGCTGTTCTTTCAGTGTCAAACATTAGCTGATATCCTTTGTCTATCTCTTTCTAGCACTTGCAAAAAATGCAATTTTCTGATTATCATCTTTAAAACTGGCAGCCTGAGCATTTGCTGCTTGTTGGTACACATGTATATTTAAAGAAATACTCCTTTTAAAATGTGCTCAATCACAGATACTATATACTTCATAATTTTCCTGTTATATTTTAGAGGTTTTTGAAATGTGGTTCAGCAAATTCTGTGGCTTCATCTTTTATTTTAGTTATTCTTAAACCAAAAACAGAGCTCCCTGGCAACAGGAGCTTCCTCAAACAGATTTAAGCCACCTTTTCTTTTTTTGCTCTGTCATCCTCTGCCTAGCTTATGTCCAGTTATTAGTGACTATGGTGGAATCATAGCATTTTGATCCTATGAGCTGGATGTAGCCTTCATTCTCTATGAATGATATTTAATATGAAATACATAAACTGTAGCATGGCATATACTTTTTTTAATTATTCAAAGACTGAAATACTTCTGTTAAAATAACAAGTTAGTTATAATTCTAATTTTAAGGCAAATATTTGTGGGTTTTGTTTTATTTTATATAAAAAGAAAATAAGAAAACCACCAAGCACATTAAAGAATGTTAAAAATCTTTGTATCAGAGTTATCCATAATCAGAACTTAACACGAATTTTCAATAAAATATATTGATAAAATTTTCAGAGATAGTGAAATACTAAAATAATATTGCATGACAAGAATATATCAGAACAAAAATAATTTTAAGCAAAACTATTTGCAAAGCCAAAGATCATTAAATTTAAAAATTATCAGTAATATTTTCTAATGTAACATTATTTTTTAAAATCTTGCAGTGCTAATATGACTGATTTTTGACCAGCTTTAAAACTCTTCCCTAATTTTCTCTCATTACATGTAATTTTGATAGAAATTAAAAATGTCTGTTTTCCTATTATATTACTTCATCAATTACAATGGACTAAAGTAAATTTTGACTTTGTTTTGGAGTTATAATATAAATAGGAGTAGTGAATTGTAGTACATACTAAAATTTAGCACTTTCTGTATTTCAGGTTTGGATTTTATAGACTTCTTGTCATTTTGGATTCATGTCTTAGGCTTCGGAAATCAAACTATTATCATGAAGATATACTTTTGCATCCCTAGATCAACAAAGTTGTCTCAAAGATACATTTCTATACTGTACATCATAAAAAGCAACATTATGAAGATACACTGACTACAATGCTCAGGAATGCCATTGAAAAAAAAATGAAAATGCTTTGAGGGCATCACTATATAGTCATAGAATCATAGAATTATTTATGTTGGAAAAGACCCTTAAGGTCATCTAGTCTAACCATAAACCTTGTGTGGGGAAGTCCACCACTAAACAATGTCCCAAAGTGAAACAACTGCTTGTCTTTTGAATGTTTTCAAGGATGGTAACACTACATTCCTGGAAAGCCTGTTCCAATGCTTGACAACCATTTTGGTGAAGAAATTTTTTCTAATATCCTATCTAAACCTCCTCTGACATAACTTGAAGCAGTTTCCTCTCAGCCTATCACTTGTTATTTAGGAAAAGTGACCAGCACCTACTTCGCTGCAACCTGTTTTCAGGTAGTTGTAGAGAACATTAAGATCTCCTCTGAAACTTCTTTTCTCCAGGCTAAACAACCCCAGTTCCCTCAGCTACTACTCATAAGACTTGTTCTCCAGACCCTTCACCAGACTTGTTGTCCTCCTTTGGACACACTCCAGTACCTCAATGTCTTTCTTGTATTGAGGGGCTCAAACCCTAACACAGTATTCAAAGTGCAGATGAGAACAGGGGGACAATCACTTCCTTAGTCCCCACTGTTTCTGAGCCAAAACCAGGATGCTGTTAGACTTCTTGGCTGCCTGGGCACAAGGTGGCTCACGTTCAGCTGACTGTTGACCAGCAGCCCCAGGTCCTTTTCCACCAGTCAGCTTTCCAGTCATTTTTTCACATGTCTGTAGCATTGTATGTGGTTGCTGTGACTCAGATTCATGACCCAGCACTTGCTTTCCTCATGTCCAATAAAGCATGGATATTTTCCTTGGCCCTCCTTTTGTTGCTAATATATTTTTAGAAGGAATTTTTATTGTCTTTTACAGCAATTACAAGATTAAGTTCTAGTTGGACTTTGTCCCTTTTAATTTTCTCCCTGCATAGCCTCATGACATCCTTGTAGTCCCTCTGCATGACCTACCCCTTCTTCCAAAGGTCATAAGCTCTCTTTTTCCCTCTGTGCTCCAGCCAAAGGTCATAAACTTTCTTTTTTATCTGAGTCCCAGCCAAAGGTCTCTGTTCTGCCAGGCCGGTTTTCTTCCCTGCTGGTTCACCTCTTGGCACACGAAGATGGTCTTTTACTGTGGCTTTAAGATTTTCTTCTTGGAGGATGTCCAGCCTTTCTGGGCTCCTTTGTCCTTCAGGGCTGCCTCCCAAGGGGCCCTGTCAACCAGTCTCCTAAACAGGCTGAAGTCTGCTGTGTGGAAGTCCAAGGTAGCAGTTCTGTTAACCCTCTCCCCCAGCCTTTCTTCTCCAAGAATTGAGAGCTCCTATAATTTCACTACTGCTGTGCCCAAGATAGCCTCCATGTTTCACACCACCCACAAGTCCTTCTCTGTTTATAAGCAACAAGTCCAATGGTGCACCTTCCCTCACCAACTGTGTTAGGAGGTTATCTTTCACACACTCCAGGAACCTCCTAGACTGTTTTCTTTCCACTGTATTCAATTTCTAGCAGACATTAAAGCTAGCAAGAACAAGGACTAGTGATCACGAGACTTCTCCCAGCTGCTATATAGCATATTTCATCTGTTTTTTCATCCAGGTTGGGTTGTCTATAATGGACTCCTACTATGATATCTGGCTTGTTGGCCTTTCCCCTAGCTCTTACCCATAAATATTAGACTCTTTCATCACCATCTTCATAGGTCTGATAGCCAGAACACTCTTTCAAGTCCAGCTCAAAGTTATTTCAATGAGCCCTGCTAAACCATGAGCAAAGATCCTTTCCCCTTTGAGACAAGTGTATGCTATCTGTTGCCAGAAGGCATGGTGTCTTATAGACTGACCCGTGACAAAAATACTACAAGATTTTGCTGGTGACACCAGTCACCTAGCCAGGTATTTTTCTGCTGGTTCTTTCTGCTTCTTCCAATATCATTCCCTGCAACTGAAAGAGTAGAACATTATTGTATTTCTGATCCCTTAACCAGTCATCATAAGGACCTGAAGTCTCTCTTGTTTGTCCTTGGACTTTTTATTGCAATTTCATTGCTGATTTCTTAAAAAGTCAATAATGGATAATAATCCAAAGGCTGTACTAGGGTATGAAGTTTTCTCATCATATCTTTAACCCAGATCCCAGGGAGGCAGCAGGCTTCCCTAAGAAGTGGGTCCATTTGTTATCTTCTAGTATTTCAGATGACCTTGTTGTAGTTTCCAGGCTTCCTCACTGAATTGAATGGGCTTTCTCCAATCCTTATAGTACTTTCTGCCACTTTCATATCTATGCCTCATATTCACTGCTTTAAATTTCCTCTGTGCTTTGAAATGATTTCTCTTGGATTCATTTACTGCATCTTCTTGTTTCTTCTATGATATTACCTCCTGATAAAAAAATGAAACTATAGTCTGCTGCTTTTCAACTGAAAACAACTTTCTCAACTGATTTTATAATGTTCCTTATACAAACTGAAACAAATGGAATAGTTCAGTAAAAACACAGAGCTCTAATTTCAGTACATTTTGGTTATTTTAAGAGCTTTCAAACACTCAGTTGCTGTATAGGTACCTCTGAATAGTGACCGAAAAAAATTAATATGTAAACCCAACCTCTCTTTGATGAAGCCTATTTCTGTTCACTGAGAAAGTCTAAAGTATATTCTTCTTCAGCGCCAGATTAATCCTGATAGTGCTGCTAAGAAATTGGACACTCCTTTCCGTGTATTTTCATTAATTTAATTTACCATTTTAAGAAAGAAACAACCTTTTATGATAACAGCAAGGTAAGATAAAGTAGTTGACTGCAGTGCATAGGTCCAGCTAGCTAAAACCACTTTGAACTAATGGAAACCTGAATGGAAAGCATGAAAATTTCAGCCAACAGAAAAAAAATGACAGGTTTTTGTGTGTGTGGTTTTTTTGTTGTTTGTTGTGTGTTTTGGTTTTGTTGTTTTTTTTTTTTTAAGGAGGAATGAAGACAAACTGTCTCGCTTATGAATTGTGGACACTACAACACTAAAAATAAAATGGAGACATTAAACAGTAACACTTAAAAAAATATTGCAGCATGCCTGCTTATTTCAAAGTACTCTGGATATATTATGGAAAATTGATATTATTTAAAAAGCGTCCTCTGGTATTATTAAAATGTCAGCACAAGGCTGTTTGATGTGCACACATTCAGGAAAGTTCTTTAGTTTTTTCAAGAGCAAATACCTGCAGGTGTCATGGTATGCAAACAACATTTTGATAGATTTAATGTAATAGATGAGCCAAATTCCTGAGAACAAATATATCACAAGGTTTCTTTGTAAACTATTTCAAAAGTACAATCTAAAAAACAGGCTTGCACAGCTAAGATAAAGGAATTATCAGGACACCCCAGCTTTGGGTTATTTTCCAGTCCTGGTAATAAAAAGAAAAATCTTGAGGAAAATAAATGATCTTTGTCTTTTTGCCAGTGCTTCTGTGTCATTTGGGATTTGGCATGCTAGAAAAATATTGCAGAATAGAATAGGTCAACTTCTATTCTACATAGAACATGAATGGATCATCCCAGGAATTTATTAGTTTCTTATATGTGATGTACCCCTTCTTGCTTGAAGTTCCTTCTCTGCTTTCTATTAATAGTCATTTAGATTCATCTCTGCAGGTGAAAAGCTACAAACATTGCGATAGTATCTCATAAAATGTGAGAATGTTCAGCAAAGAAGTAGAGTCTCATGATGTGATTCTGTCATAAAAATGAAACATAATCCAGTTTTACATGTTTCTTTTACAGAAAATCCACTCGCATGTGAGATGTGATCCAAATGAAGGTTGTTCCAGGCAGCCATGCTGCCCATTACAAAGACAGTGACATTCATTTCTGTCAGAGTAATGGGAAAATAATACCATGACCCTCTACTCAAACTGTTCATACATCTAGGAAGAAAAGAGCTGTGATATTACAGACATAGGGAGTGAAAACTGGGTAAGGATTATTTCATGCTAAACTATTACAACTAAAAAGAAATTTAGTAGTTAAAAAGCATATAAATGAAAGTATTTAAAATAACTATATATATATATGATGGGGCCAGATCTGCATTTTTTTTAGGAAATCGAACTGTTGAAGACAGATGCAGAAATAGAAAGGAGCATGAATTCTGTGACAATTTTTGTCTTATAGTCACACGAGATTGTGACTAATGTTACTGTGCTTCAAATATTTGCCTTCAGATGTCTGCTGCTTTTGGCAGCTGTCACAAGGGGAGTAAAAGAAACAAGCTTGCAGATGCATTCTGAGACTAATCCATAGCAATCATCTGACATTCAAGTAAGAATTATGCTTCTCAAAATGCTTCAAATTATAGGTACGCAGAGATGAAAACGTAACCATTGAAAATGTAAGCCTCAGCAGATGTCCTGCTATTGTTTGGAGTAGCCAGTGTGTTACGTAAAATGTGAATATATTATCCATTCTATGTGCATTTAAGAAATCCCACTTACACATCACACATCTTTATTTTCTGGTAGAAATATGGAGACATGAATGACAACATTATCAAAAAGTTTTAAATTGGCATCACACTGCTTTTTGCTTTTAATATAATCTTCTGATTCTCTTAGGCCCAGAGATACATTGTTTGCTTTACAGAGAGGACTGTTATTTATTTTGCCTCCTTTTTTTTTTTCAGTTAAGATAAATGAAACTGAAATAAAAAATGCTGTGGAGTGCAAGTTTTATATGAAGACTCTTACCCAGTTCATGTCATGTAAGGTATGACCATAATGCCTGTAGAATCTACTCACTCTAACATTAAGCAGTAGATTTCTCTGTAAAAGGTGCAATTGCAGCTACTGCATGTTGGAAGGACACAACTTGAAGTGTAAGTTAATGTTATTGCATATAATATAGATTTACATATAATATATAAATAGCAGATGACAAGAGAACAATACTGGGATGATCTGAGAGTTAGATCAGTAAATTAACTGGTTCATCAAAACAGTTGCACATAGAAAGAAATCTCCAGTATTTTGTATGATTTTGTGATTTAATGTTTTTATAATGATGCCTTGCTAGAATGAGCTAGTTTAAAACTGATTTATTAATTAAGAGCTAGAGATCCCACCCCTGAGTTTTGGCACATACTTTGTAATACTTTTGTCTGAGGACTCTGCCTTATGCTTGAATATTCTCTATTAATACAAACAGTAAATTATTTCAGAGCTAGAAGAAATAAAATGTTGATAACCAGGAAATTATGCTTGTAGTTACTTGCTTTTTCATATTTTGAATCTGTATGAATAAAACCAAATACTATAGATTTTTCTCTCACACACTGTTACAGACAGTTTTAATTCTTTTGTATCTTTTATTAAAAAAGCAGACAAGCTCTGTAAAGAGCGCTAAAACCAAACAAACTGACATGTTTTCTCTGATTCTGTGCAATGCTAATAGCCTTATATCAGACAATAACCATCAAAACAGATTTTGTAGGTGCTTAAAAAATAGGTATACTTTACAATGGTAACACATTTATTTGTCTAAAAGTTGGTGCAAACATTTAATTCAATTTTAGAAAGGATCCTGGGAAGTACTGACCTGTCAGCTTCACCTCTGTGCCTCAAAGATCATGGAACAGTTCATCCTAGAAGCTATACTAAGGCATGTGGAGGTGTTGGAACTAGGTGATCTTCAAGGTCCCTTCCAACCAAAACCATTCTATGATTCTATGACTCTATCTGGAATGATTACTTGTGTTCAGTTGTAAACTCATCTTGCTGAATCTGATCTGGGAAAATAGTTGCATTGCAATATGCAATAACATGCATTATTAATGCAATTTCTGACCCTAAATATTTTATGATTCTATGATTCTTGAAATATACTAAAATTTAACTGTTTAATTGAGGCCTTTTTTGTTAGATTAGTAGATAAACGGGAGTTAAAAAATGCAGCTCAATGACTTAGCAGTATTTTATTATTTCAGTATTTTATTGATGTTGCATTTGATTGAAATTTGACTTTATTAGTAATAGAAATGTTACTAAGCAAATTCAAATAGTCCACTAGACTTTGACAACTTACCAAATAGGCAACATTTACTAAACTTAAATGGTGAAGAAAAATTGACAACTTGGCAACTTCAAGCAAATACCTGATGCTTTGTTGCATCCTTACCCTTTAGACATCTGTCTGTATAGACACCTTATGAAAGATTGAAAGTAGAGTATCTTTTTCATATCTTATAAAGACTAGCTAGAAAAGTAAGAAATGACACAGCAATAAAATCGTTATTATTCTTCTGTTAGTGACTACTGATATTAGAAGAGATGAAAGTTAAAAAAACAAAACCATCTGTCCCTTAGGCAGGATTTTATGTTTACTTCTTTTCTAATCAGTTCATTTAACATTTTCATCATTATTTTTCAAATAAAATGTGAAGACTGTTGCAACATCTTTGAACCTTTTGTTAGTAGTGCTATAAAAGTTTTAATTTGCTAACTAATTTTATTTAGGGAAGGAGAAAAACTAACACCAAATTGACTCAACATTTTTTTTGTTTTATACTTCATCATGTTCTATTCAAACAACATTCTTTCAATCATCAGATTCATTTTGTGAGGGATGTCATTAAATGTTTTCCACTATATGCTACAGAGGTTAGACATATGAAGAGGATATATATCTGTATTGTCACAAAGAGAAATTCTTGCCATATTTGTAGTTCTTACTGCATGCTCGGCTGCTATCAATTCTATAAATAACTAATTTAAAACCTGTGCACAGCCTGAAATATATTATGTCCCTCTCTAAGAGCTGTGACTGTGAGCATTTCGTGTTGAGCTATTTCATCCCTTATGGAAAGACCTTCCTTTCATGGAACAAGACCACATTGCATTATTTCTTTTGATCTTCCCAAATTCCAGATTTGTTCTAATATTCAAGAAACAAAATACATTTTTAAAAATGCTTTTCTGAATTCATTAGCAGTCAATTTAAAAGTGCCTGACAGAAAAAATCTTTAATAATTAAAAAGATCAAACAGTTTTGATGCATCATTAAAAAGTTCTTACACTGAACTTCTTTTACAGAATTAAAAAAAAACCTTAATCCATCCTTAGCATATTTATTTTTAATTTTCTAAAGTTAATTAGTTTTGAAAGTTCTTAATTTAGTCTCTAAAGTTAAACAAAAGAATTATCATTTTAACTCAGTTTACTGTTCTAGAAGAATCAGAAAAGATAATCGCTAAACAAATCTATATAATCTCTTAATCTACTATCTTTGCACATTGCATTACCATTTACAAACTATGGTAACTGAATTACAATAGTTAGGCTAACATAATGGCAACTATGGGGAAAAGAAAAAAATTAATTTGCAGTATTTAAATGCAACATTTCCATACCAGTGTTCACACAGATGAAGTTGTAGTCTTTGTGAAATAAAGATAATTTGTCACAGATGTTAATAATTACTCTAGGTGATTATTAGTATTGCTGGAAGATGTCAAAAAATTAAACTTTCCTGAGGAATATACAAATATCAACAGTACTGAAATTGCTTAATTGCCAGTTTGGGTTAAACTGGGACAACCATATTCATATCATACATATATAAAGAAATGCCACTTTCACTACATAAGCAAACAAAATACACACATATTCATCAGTTTACTGCTACTTATAGGTAGGGTATTGAGAATTAAATGAAAACAATTCATTCACATCCTTTATGCAAGTGGAGTCCTTTTCCTTTACTCTTCTGTAACTGCTGCCCCCCCACCACCCCCTGAAGCTGCTGTTAGTAGTTTTATATGCATAAAACATTGGAGCATAATTCACCAAATATAAAGATTCTGATGGTGTGATGATTTGCAATCTGTGACACTTCTCTCAAGAGCAACATTAAATGTATAAGCCTCCCTGACTACATATATCCTAACCATAATCTGAAAGAAGCGGAATCTGATACTCACAACACCACAAAGAATCTTCTTTTTCTACTAAAGATGTAACTCTTTAATCGGGCCTGTGTGGTCTACTTTCCCTTCAAAAAGGAAGACAGCAGCAGCAATCTTTTTTTTTTTTTTTCATTATGCTAACTGCCAACAACATTTAATCTTCCTACCAAAGTTGATTCTCCACATGCGTTTAGCTATTCAGTCTGAAGTAGGGCAATAGATACAAAGCTTATTTGCATTTCTGTTTCTGAAGACAGACAAAGGCTGATTTCAGCCGCAGCATGACTTGGAGATAAATCTGTGGTATTTCTAAATGATCTTGTGTCTGGAAAACCCAAAGGCTATTCAAGGACTTAGCAATTGCTGGAATTTAGAAGATTTGGTACATAGCCTCAAGAAATATGGAGACATGGGCATACTGGAAAGAGTCCAATTAAGGGCTGTGAGCGTGGTTGACGCATGAAGCATCTCTTGTGCTTGGAAACTGTGAGATATCTGGGATTGTTCAGACAGGAGAAGAGAAAGCTCATCAGGGATCTTGCCAATATGTTTAAATAGGTGAAGGGAAGGTGCAAAGCGGAAGGAGCCAAGCTCTTTTTAGTGCTATTCAGTGACAGGATTAGATACCATGTGTGCAAACTGAAACATCGGAAGTTACCTCTGAATATCAGGGAAAACTTTCTCACTGTGAGGGTGACTGGGCGCGGTCAGAGATTGCTCCGGGAGGTGTTGAACTCTCTGTCTTGAAACGACCCCTGGATCACACAGCCCATCCTGGGCAACTGGCTGTAGGTGACAATTACAAAGGAAGTTCAACCAGATGGAATCCAGAAGGGCCTTCCAACCTTAACCATTCTGTTATTTAGCGATTCTGCAAAGCCTGCTCAATATGTATTTCTGTTTTGAAAGGGGACTATTGAAAAATTTGTAAGAAGAATGCTGTTGCAACCAATTTCGTATTTCTCTAACTGTGATTTCACGTGGACTATGTACTCCCACATCTTTTGTAAAGCAGTGATTTGACAGGACGCACACTTAAAAAATCTCTTCTGACGTTGCTTTCTTCTATCTGTGACTTACAGGTAGAAATAGTCATGAAGTTGGGATCCTGATCCTTTACCTATAAAGCAGAGCTAACTTTGCCAATTTTCTCCTGCTATATAGAAATATCACAGGGAATTCTACACCACTAAGAAATCATCTTATGCTAGAAGAAGTCTATGTATAAATGAAGCTACTTTTTTATTCTGCTAGTCTCCTTAGCAGTTTATTTTTGTCCCCTACCATTCTCATCAACAATTCATGGCACTAATTACTTAACGCTTTAATGCATCTATAATTGCATTTAGAGGATATTTACCAATTCTTCGGGACATTTACCAGTTCTCTGAGAGAGTAACTTAAACAGCAATGCAAAAAATATTCAGATTGATCATCCATTTGTGTTTAAAAATAGTGTTTGGCTTTCAAGTTTTGCAAGTTCAGAACCTAAAGAAAAAAAAGTAAAATTATATTAATAAAATCCATTATTGTCTGTAATCATCATTTGACAAACTGGCAGTAGAAAACTATACAGCAAATGATCAACTATAAACATGTGATATAAAGTTCTGTGGTCTTCAGTCCTGAGTTTGTGAGGTGTTGGTTAGTTAACTCCTTAACTACTGAAGTCTACTGAAATCAGGTGTATTCAGCTCTTGAAAAATGACGTCAATCATCATGCTATCTCAGGTATTACACAGCTCAGAAAAATAAGAGGAATAAAGTGTTCCTAACATAACTCCAGTCTGTGTGCTGAAAGGTGTCATGGGTTCAGCAGTAGCAGTCATTTTTCTCTGTCTTAGTAGCTGGCGCAGCATTGTGTTTTCAACTTTCGGCCTGGGAACAGCACTGATAACACCGATGTTTATAGTCATGGCTTTGAATATTTGGTTTGAACAAGGACTTTCTGAGTCTCAAGTTCTGCCAGGGAGGAGGGGAAGCCAGGAGGAAGCAGAAACAGGACACCTTACCCAAACTGACCAAAGAGGCATTCCATACCACAGTATGTCATGCCCAGGATGTAAAAACTGGGGGCAGGAACCCAGAAGAGGTTAGTTCACGGCTTGGTCATTTGGTGGTGAGCAGTTGTATTCTCTTTCCTTGTATTTGCCTTGTCATTATTATTACTGGTGGTAGCAGTAGTGGTTTTGTGTTATACTTTAGTTACTAAACTGTTCTTATCTCAACCTATGGGAGTTATATTGTTTTGATTCTTCTCCTCATTCACCACCACCCCACCCCCCACCCCCCCCCCCCCCCCAGCCTCCCCGGAGTTGGGGAGGAAGAAAGACTGGGGAGTGAGTGAGCAAACTGTTTTATTTATGGCTTAAACCACTACAAAAGCATTCTAGGAATTAATGTGGCCCATATCAATGTTTGCTTAAGTAAGTTTCTGCTATATTTTGATTGTCATTTTAAATACAAAACTAAAAGAAATTACAGATCAATCCCGCCTGCTGTGCCAGACTATTCACTTTGTAAGTCACTACAACATGGAAATGAAAGCAGCTCCTTCAACATACACAGCCGATCTCAAAAAAATATTTGCTGAGGACTCTTTAAGACATTCTGCTTGCTTTATTTAACCTACCCTCCAGAAATCTTAGGTCCATACAGTACCTTGCAAACCTAGAGCTTAGTACATAAGTAACATCTTTTATGTAACTATTGCTAATTTGATTACAAATATTAATAATTTGCTCTAATAATTTAATAAGTTACTCTACAGAAAAAAAATCACCTATCTTAAATACAGAGGAAGACTAAAGTTTGACTTTAAGTTAGCTATTGGACTTTTAGACTGATAGTCTGGCAATGCTGCATAGCAAGAAGCGAGGCAATATGTAAAATATAAGGTAATAGTTGTACATAAGCAAGTAGATGCTACTTTGTGTGCAGAGGAGTGAAATCTTTATGCTTAGTAAATTAAAGAGCAAAATGGGTAGATTATGCAGACAAATCTCAAGCAAGAGAGCTGTGGAAAAAAGGCAATTACTACATTTTGTAAAATCAAGTGAGTAAGCTGCTGAACTACCTTTAAAATTGTTTGAGTTATACCATCCAGCACTGCACCATGGTCATGCCTGAAACAGATAATGTTCAAGAGCTTTTTTATTGAAATGTTTTATTATACATTTATTTAAATCATTACTCAAAGATATGAAAAAAGAAAATGTAACTCTGATCTGATTGTCTACCATAGTGTCTTTTACAAAGAGTTTAGTCTTATAAAATTTTTGGAAGGATCATCAAATCTTTGTGCACTGCCAGAATGAATTCCCTTTTTTTTTTCTTTTTCTGCACAAAAAGTTTGTATGTGCCTTCAAAATTGTTTTTAAATGCCCCAGTTAAAAATATTCTCACGATATTTTAAGTACTAACAGATATGTTTCTGTATCTTTTGCCAGAGCAGAAAGATTACATTGTAAGTCTTCAAACTGGCAGAGCTGTTCAGTTTTGCTTTGTGATTTTCTTAGCCTTAAAGGCCACATACATTATCTGGCAAGAAAAAAAGAAGCATGTCTGCATTGATATATAATAGCTTCCCTCTATGATGAATTCTTTGGATGAAGACATCAATGGCTTTGGATACAGGAGAATCAATATAGGGCAAAAAGAAAAAAAAAAACTTGTTCCAAAAGCACAGTGAGACAACAGTGACAGTTTATGTTTGATAAAAGGACCAATAGCTTGTGAGTGAAACCCTGCCCTAAAGAAAAATGAACAGCACTAGAATAATAAGGTCCTGGTGAGGACACACATGGCAGGATCTCTGTTTTAGAACAAATAAAGTTTTCAGTTCAGACTGCTTGCTAAGTATTACAGAACTCTGATTTTAAAAAAATGTTTAGATACAGAACTTTTCTGATTCTATTTCATTGAGCAAATTAATAAGAGGGGAAAAAAAAACACAAACCCAACAAAAACCAGAATACAAAACAAAATAAAATATAACTCCCCTCCAAAATTAAAAAAAAAAAAAAAAAAAAAAAACAACCACACAAAAAAAAAAAACCCACCAAATTCCCCCAACCCCCCAGAAACAAAGATATTCTCCGTGTTGACAAAGTCTCACTTTATTCTCACCTCCAAAACCATTAGAGCAGAAAACTTTGATTTCTGGAAGTTACTCATTTTGTGTGTAAAACGAAGACACTTAATGCTCCATTTTTTTGGTATGTTAATCAGACTGTTAGTAGAGAATGTTATTAACAGGAAAGAGGAAGTTATTTGGCATACTTTGGATTAGGAGAAGGCTGAGGTTACTAACAACTTCTTTGCCTCAATCTTCACCAGAAAATGCTCTGACCACACCACCCAAGTGTTGGAAGGCAGACGCAGGGACAGTGAGAATGAACACCCTGGGCTCACTGTAAGAGAGGATCTGGTTCGAGACCATCTTAGGAATCTGAATGTATACAAATCCATGGGACCTGATGAAATCCATCCGTGGATCCTGAAGGAAGTGGCAAATGAAGTTGCTGAGCCACTGTCCGTCATAGTTGAAAAATCATGGCAGTCAGGTGAAGTTCCCAGCAACTGGAAAAAGGGCAATATAACCCCCATTTTCAAGAAGGGGAAAATGAATGACCCAGGGAACTACAGACCAGTCAGCCTCACCTCTGTGCGTGGCAAAATCGTGGAGTGGATTCTCCTGGAAGGCATGCTAAGGCACATGAAAAACAACAAGGTGCTTGGTGTAGACAGCCAGCATGGCTTCTCTAAGGGGAAATCCTGCCTGACAAATCTGGTGGCCTTCTCTGATGGGGCTACGGAACTGATGGTCAGGAGTAGAGCAGTTGATGTCATCTACCTGGACTTGTGCAAAGCGTTTGACACTGTCTCACATGACATTGTTTTCCCTAAGTTGGAGAGACATCAATTTGATAGGTGGACCACTGGGTGGATAAAGAACTGGCTGGATGGCTGCACGCAAAGAGTTGTCTCAATGGCTCAATGTCCAGCTGGAGACCAGTGACGAATGGTGACCCTCAGGGATCAGTGTTGGGACCAGTCCTGTTCAACATCTTTGTCAGTGACATGGACAGTGGGATTGAGTGCACCCTCAGCAACTTTGCTGATGACACCAAGCTGTGTGGTTTGGTTGATACGCTGGAGGGAAGGAATGCCATCCAGAGGGACCTTGACATGCTTGTGAGGTGGGCTGATGCCAACCTGATGAAGTTTAACCATGCCAAGTGCAAGGTCCTACACCTGGATCAGAGCAATCCCAGGCACAGCTGCAGGTTGGGCAGAGAAGAGATTCAGAGCAGCCCTGTGAAGAAGGACTTGGGGGTTTTGGTTGATGAGAAAATGAAAATGAGCTGGCAGTGTGCGCTCGCAACACAGAAAGCCAACCGTATCCTGGGCTGCATCAAAAGGAGTGTGGCCAGCAGGTCGAGGAAGGTGATCCTGTCCCTCTACTCTGCTCTTGTGAGACCTCATTTTGAGTATTGGTTACAGTTCTGCGGTCCTCAACATAAAAAGGACATGGAACTTTTGGAACAAATCCAGAGGAGGGCCACAAGGATGATCAGGGGACTGGAGCACCTCCCATATGAAGATAGGATGAAAAAGTTGGGGCTGTTCAGCCTGGAGAAGAGAAGGCAGCGTGGAGACCTCATAGCAGCCTTCCAATATCTGAAGGGTGCCTGCAAGGATGCTGAGGAGGGACTTTTCATTAGGGACTGTAGTGACAAGACAAGGGGTAATGGGTTCAAACTTAAAGAGGGGAAGTTTAGATTGGATATGAGGAAGAAATTCTTTCCTGTAAGGGTGGTGAAGCAGTGGAATGGGTTGCCCAAGGAAGTTGTGAATGCTCTATCACTGGTGGTGTTCAAGGCTGGATTGGACAGAGCTTTGGGTGGCATGGTTTAGTGGGAGGTGTCCCTGCCCCTGGCAGTGTGGCTGGGACTAGATGATCTTAAGGTCCTTTCCAATCCTAACTATTCTATGATTCTATAGACATTTATCGGAACAAAACACTTTTAAGTTATTGAAACACTTTCAGTGCCTTTATAGTTTTTACAGTCTCTTGCCAAAATGACTATTGCTATGTATTACAAATATTCTTGGAAGTGTGCACAGGATTCTCAAAGAAAACTATGGCTCAGTGCTATTGCCTGTTAAGGCGTATGCCGTTAAGACATCCTAGTGTATCTAAGATACCACTGTGAAACTGGCAGGTTTCACCCAGATCTTGTCCTAGCCCTGTCCTTTTGGAGGCTGAGAAGAGTACTCCAGTGAATTTCAAATTACTTGTGCTTAAACAGCTGAAGCTTGCTCAAAATGACAAGAGATACTGAAGGTAAGAAAAGGAAAGTGACTTTCATATTGCAAAGTAGGCTAGCAGAAGTCTTGAATCACTTTGAATATAGGTTCCTTGACCCTTCAGACAGTGATCTATATCCTCGCAATTACTTCCTATCTTTATATGAACCAGCAATATTCATTCAAATGCATTATGTATGAATTTATCTGCTACTTTGCAGCTGTTTCCCTCTCTCAGAGAGGAATACAAAAAAATCAAGAATCTATTGATAAAATTACATTACGTTCTTCTAGGGATCTTGCTCAGCATCCTCATCTGTTTAACCACTAGATTTTTAAATAAAACCCACAATTATCACATGCATATTAAGCATAATTGTAAGAAGAGCAGCACTAACTTAGTTAAGGAAGTAAGAATATGTTAGCTGCAGAAATGTGTTGTTATTAGAAAATGACTGTTGTGCCCAGCTGCTTTATTACCCATGGAACATAAACCAATAAAAAAGTGAGTGCTTTCTTTGCTACTGTCATGTTTCACTTTTTATTACTCTGTCACCCTGATTTTACACAGAAAGCATGCAAGCTGTTATAGAATAAACCATTTTACTAGAGTTGAAGGAATGCACACATCTATACTGTCTAATGTAGCTTAGTCAATACTTAGAACACTGCCTTCATCTCAGAGTGATTGTGGTTTGCAGAAAGTCTTTTAGAAGAATGCAATTAAACAACTAAAGATTATGCCAGCAATATACAGGACAGATATATCTATGGCATGACTTTCTGACTATATAATGAAATAAAGAGTGCAGTACAAGTTATTTACTCAGGTGAACCAGACATTGAGATGATTGTCCATCTCATAATAACCTAGACCACCAGCTGATTAAAAATTACAGTGTTCTTTAAACTTTTCAACACTTGAATAAATTGCAGAACAGTATAAAATGGGCAAAAAAGTGTCATGTTAGGGAAGATCAGTGACAGGGACAACAGAAAAAGAATGTTAGCTTTCTGAGGACAGACTCCCATTTTCTAGCATAAAACGTGCAAAGAACAGAAAGGTTTTGAGATACAAAAAATACTATAGTGTGTTATCCTCCAGGTACCAGAGTCAAGCTGCAGAGATTATGAGCAGAAAAGGTGCCCGCATGACCAGAGATGAACCTTCAGTTCAGAGATGGTTGCTGTTTAGCAGATGCAATAGAAAATTCACACAGCAGTCACTTGGGAGACATGCAGTTATCTGTAGTAGCTGTAAAACACACAGGTATATTGGATTTTCAAATGGGTAAATGCCTATTAAGATATAGATTAGCTTAAGTCTGATACATTAATGTAGTTATTTGGTTTAGAGGCTTGTCATGGTTTAAGCTGTAAATCATGCAGCCCGTTCTCTCACTCACTCCCCTCTCTTTCTTCCCCCCACTCCTGGGTGGATGGGGAGGAGAATCAAAAGAATGCAACTCCCACAGGTTGAGATAAGAACAGTTTAGTAACTAAAGTATAACACAAAACCACTACTGCTACCACCAGTAATAATAACGACAAGGCAAATACAAGGAAAGAGAATACAACTGCTCACCACCCAATACCAAGCCCGACCACGCAGTGCACCCCCACCCTTCCGGGTCTCTGCTCTCCGTTTTTCACATCCTGGGCATGACGTGCTGTGGCATGGAATACCTCTTTGGTCAGTTTGGGTCAGGTAACCTGTTTCTGCTTCCTCCCAGCTTCCTCTCCTCCCTGGCACAGCATGAGACTCAGAAAGTCCTTGGTCAAACCAAATATTCTAAGCCATGACTATAAACATCGGTGTTATCAGTGCTGTTCCCAGGCCGAAAGTTGAAACCACAATGCTGCGCCAGCTACTACGAAGGAGAAACATGACTGCTACTGCTGAAACCATGACAAGGCTGAATACCATGGTTTCAGTCTATACAGAGAGATTCTTATGCAAAAGACTTCTAAATAAAGGAAGGTTTATTATTTTTGTTAGTTAAGCACATCAATTTATTTGTGAATCTTTTAGATTTTATAAATACATGGCATATATTTGTGATATAAGTTTATGGTTAACTGACTTCAGAATCAATATCTAATTTTCAAAAGTATGTTAATTACAGACAAACTTAAAATCCACTCAGTGGCATGCTTTCGGAGATGATCTTTTAAAATTGAATTCTACACACTCTTGATTTTTTTCTTCTTTTTCTCAAATTTCCCTACTTCATTGCATGTCATCTGTTTTTCACTGTTGCTCCTTTATTTTTGCTGTCTGTTCATTCTCCTCTTATCTGCTTGTACTTCACTCACCTCTGTTCTTGGAGCTGTGGGACTTCAGAAAACTAGCTATTGAAACAATTATAGTAGCAGCAGTTGAAATCTTTCCAGTGTCTTTGCCTTTTCCTGACTCTTGGCTAGCCAGGTGAAACCACAAATTTCCATGATCTCCAAATTTCCACCTTTTTGTTCCACTATGTTCTACAAGGTTTTATTTCTTTCTGTCTATATATTGCTACCTCCTTCTACCATTCAGATCAAATAACAATTTTAAAGCCTTTTTGTGTAAAGCCTAAATTGATCTATGATTGGCCCTGAATTATCTAAACTTCTTCTCCAAAAAAAAGAGAGTAGAATGACAAGACAGGAAAATGAAGGTTAGTGTGTCTGGAATAGACTGTCACCTTTCTGTTAAAGATGCAAAAGGAGAGAACACATGGACTAGCAAACTCTGAGTGGAAAGAATTCTCCATGAGTTTGAGGGAAAGTAGTTTTATATAGGAATCTACCACACTGCTCCTTTTGCCACTGTTTACATGAGGTCATGTCTCACCAAAGTATCAACTTTAATGATTTTCACTATTCTGGAATAAGCATAGATTTGCCTTTTGCTGATATGACTGACTCATTCATATGATCTTTGGGGTATTAAGATCTGCTGATATTCTGAGATGTAGAATTAATCAAAAGTTTAGGTTTCGGTTCGTTTGAGGTTTTTTCTGAAATAATCAATTAAGTTGTCCCTGCCCATAGCAGGAGGATTGGAATGATACGATCTTTAAGGTCCCTTGCAATCCAAGCCATACAAGCTCAAGTAAAAATTTATATTTCTCATTTATCTTAAGTAATATTAATGTGAAAATATAATATTTTATTGCAAATAATATAAAATAAATTTTACAAGTAGTAAATTGCAACTTAATAAAACTATTAACACTAATTATCTTCCAAGTAAATATTTTCTCACATTAGAATAGTTCTACATTTGTTATATTGGTTAGGTTTACCATAAATTAAAACCATGTTATCTTTTCTCCATTTGTAACATTTTTTAAGAAATATGAAGAAGCTGAAATATATCAGTCACCTTGGAAAGACGAGATCATGAATGCTTATATTGCTGCATGTTTTGCCTTATGATATTCAGCTCCCTCTATCAACAACAGACAATACAGGAACAATCAGCCACAGACACTTTTATGTAGTAAGAATGTACTGCAGATTCTGGACTTTACAGTAATGAACCAGGAGCCAGGAGAGATGGTAGTGTGATGATACATGTTCTGATACATATTAAAGTCTGATGTATTTCTCCTTTTGAGCATGAGATGGTGCTGCACCTACTCTGGACAGGTTGAGTTTTGCCAGGCTATAACAAAGTAAGAGATTACAGTGCATAGGAGTCTAAACTGACCATATCAAGAATGAGCGCAGTCCTGCTAAGCAGTAGATAGAACATGAAATTCTGTTAAGCTAATCAAGCTATTGTTTACATTATGTAGCTTAGAAGTAAATTGCTTACAAGGCTAAGTTTTTCTCTAGAAGTTTTGATAGAGTAGTCTGGACCATCATAGCACTTTTTCTGACATTTTTAATGTAAATTTTTTCAACAAGTCTGAATTTTTCTGACTGTAATTCTTAAATTATTGTATGCAATTTTTAAAATCGTAACTGTGGCGGCCTCTTCAACATCTGCAAAGCAGTAGATGAACACTAAATTCTTCAAATAGCTGAGTACATACAATGAAGGTAATTTTATTCTGAAATTATGTATATTCTTTCTACCATTCTAATATAGCCACTGTGACATTATAATTGTCAGTGGCTTTAAAAATATCTATTTTCCTAATATTTCTTATTCCCAATAAGTCTGCAGCCTCACTTTCAACAAAGTTAGCACAGCTGTACTTAGACTCCTAGTCCTCTAAACTTTACCCCCTATATGATTTTTCTTTCCAAGAAGGGAGTTCTTAAAAAACTTCAGTAGCTTCCTTTTCACACACAGAGCAGAAGCAGTAACTTTTATTACTATCCTTACTCCCTCCCCATTCCCCCTCCCCCCAAAAAGAAAGTTATTTTCTGTGACATTACATGATCAGATGTTGTCTTCTTTCATTAAACATATTTCTTACATGGTAATTAAGTCTTTATTTTCATGAATAAAATTTTCCTACTAGACAACCTCTTCTCTTTCCAACCTGTTTTTTTGTTACTTTTAAGTAAGCAGATAATATGTGTATCTATATACTGCCATTCCTTGCTACCCTTTTCCTGCTTTCAGTATTTGTATCTTATTTATATTAAAGTTTAAGAAACTTAGAATTGAGGTATTTTTGTTTTATGAAAAGCTGTCTGGTCTTTGATCCTGACTGGAGTTTTTAACAATTAAAGTGCAGAAAATATTAAATAAAAATAAACTTACTTTCTTCTCGTTCAAAGAGATCACATATTTTTGGCAGCTGATCTCTACTTGCTGAAAGATATGGTCAGATGTTATACTCTGGCTAGTAGATTCCCTGATTTTAACAACAATCTTTTTGATCTTAATTATCTCACAGTAATAAACAAATACTTTTTCAGGACAATCCTCAGATGAATATAGATACATAAGCATTCATTTAATTTATCATCATATAATCATTCAGTTAATTAATTGATTACCATAAGCCAGATCTCAAGACTAGTAATAAAAATCTGAAATTTTGCATCCTTTCAATTATCATATTATAAAATCTTGATGTACAGTGATCTTGCAAGCTTTAGAAAGAAAGATAGAAATATAGAATAGTTTGGGTTGGAAAGGACCTTAAAGATCATCTAGCTCCAACCCCCTGCATAGCCAGAGACACCTCACACAAGACCAGGTTCCTCCAACCCCATCTAACCTGGCCTTGACCACTGCCAGGGACGGGGCATTCACAGCTCCCTTGGGCAGTCTGTTCCAGTGCCTTACCACCTTCACAGTAAAGAACTTTTTTCTTATATCTAACCTAAATCTCCCTTGTTTGAATTTGAATCCATTATCCCTTGTCTTATCGCTACAGTTCCTGAAGAAGAGTCCCTCACCAGCATCCTTGTAAGCCCCCTTCAGGTACTGGAAGGCTGCAGCTGCTGTGAGATCACCACACAGCCTTTTCTTCTCCAGAGTGAACAGCCTGTCTTTGTAAAATAAGACTGTAAAACTAGATTGTAGAAACAAGGGTGTATCTGCACGCAAAAATGGAAGAGATGGACAGCACAAGGTCGAGGAAATTGTCTTTAATCAGAAATCTCCCAAACACATCTAAGTCTTGACAAATGCTATTCCTGGGTTGAAGTGTCTTTTAAGGGTACAGAAGTTTCTTCTCATCATAACACAGCTATTTTTACAAACTGAAAATTCTAGACAGAATCTCTTAAAGGCTTAGTGTATGCACTGCAGTTTAAACCCAGATGACAACTAAGAACCACACAGCTGCTTGCTCACAACCTGTCCCCACAAGCAGGATGGTAAAGAGAATCAATAATAATCATCATTGTAGTAGTAGTAGTAACGAAAAGAGAGATAACAAAAAGAGAGGAATAAAAGTCAAGAAAACCCGAGTGATGCAGAATACAACCTCACCACCTACTGACTTATGGTTAGCATGACCTAAGCAGCAATTAGTCCCTTCCAGGTAGCTACCCCCAGTTTCTATACTGCACATGATGTGCTGTGGTATGGAATACCCCTTTGGCTAGTTTGGGTCAGGTGTCCTGTCTCTGCTGTGTCCCAGCTTCTTGTGCCCCTCCTCATGGGAAATGGAAAAGTCCTTGTTCAAGATAAGCGTTTCTTAGTAACATCTAAACCACTGGTGTATTATCAGCATTATTCTCAAACTAAATCCAAAACACAGCACTGTACACTGGAGGTTCTGTGAGATCTCATAACTGTAACAATATAATGTATCTATATGTCATTTTGTCATATTATTAATACTACAATTGCTTCTTGGTTTTGTAGTATATTATAAAGATAAGGTAGCTGTTGAATAAATCTGCTTTCATTAAAATGGATAGGAAATTGCACTAAGTGCACTAAATATTTTTTATTTGAAAAGCATCCCATGATAATAAGTAATTGAGTGATAAGACTAAGAATGCCTTCCTTAATTTGTCGGTGGGCAGGTTGAATAATTAGCCTATGAATGTCTAATAGGCCTGGTGATTCAAATGGCAAAATTTATGAATGAATGGGAAATCAATGATGCTTTATATTTTTTTTTTTACCAGTTTATTTTTGTTTGCCAGTTCACTGGTTTGGTTTATAGACAGTTGAGTTCACGAGCAATAAAGGCTAAAATTTCAGATTAAAATCTTAATTTAGAGTATAAATATGCTTAGCTCCATGGGAAAACCACACTCTGTCATGTTATTCTGGTTCAAAAACAGGAGAGTCCAACAACCTAAAGTATTATGCTGTTACCATCATTATGAAAACTACAAATATATTTTTTTCACATATTTAGTAAAAGGTACAGTCTGTCTTTTCTGTTTCTTTTTGTGTTATTTAAATATGGTTTTTCTATTTCCTTCATGGATATTTTGAGGGAGCAGAAGTAGCTCTGTATGCTAATAATTCTGCATCTGCCACTTCTAATGTTGTGAGAAAGTGCAAGCAAAACTACCTAGCTTTAATCTCAGATGCCATAATTTAGATTGACAGTGTAATAGTAGTGATTTGGTATGAGAGCGCGCCTGCATGCGGATGAATTTATATATCCATCCACTTAACTCTTTCATAGCAATAGAAGAATTACATTAGTTTTACATCTGCAAAAGTAATTTTCAGCATAATACCTCAAAAACAAAGGTGAAAGGTGAAGAGCTGTGTCTGGGGTGAGTGCTGCTCTTTTTTGAAGTTTAAATCAGCATTGCATAAATCTCCACAAATTCTTTTCACAGATACAAGTATTTCAGCGTAGATGAAATCCCATCTGGCATTGAGGTAAAGCTGTGAAGAAATACTTTTCTTAGGGTGATGCTACAGTGTGATTAACAGATGGGACTGGAAGGAGGAAAAGCAAATAAACATAAGAAAAAGGAAAAGAAGTGAACTGAAGCACAAATCTCTAGGAAATTAAATCATAATATCTACTGCAATGGGATAACTTAACAAACCTTTATGATGTTTATGAAAATTCTATGAAGCCTCCAAGACCTATCATGAAACAATTCAGGATCAGTGTTATGGTAGATATACTGATATTTGTAAAGATTTAGAGCAGCAGTTTTGTGTACATCAGAAGTGTGGTTAAGTCTTTTTAATTGTTTAAAGTTTTCCTAAACATGAGGACAACTTAAGCACAAAAATTTGTGTCTTTTATTCCCATGCTCCCCAGCCAAATTTCTGGATTTGATTTTGATTGGTTTTATTTTGAAGTAAGCTCTTTTTCCTAAAAAGAAAAGAGCCTTAATTTGAAGTGAAAATAAGAAATACAGTGTCTTTCTGGGTGAAACAACATAAGACACACAAACGAAAAAAGGGCACCTCTGTTTCTGCGCTAAATGCACTGCATCTGTATTAATTGTGAATTGTGAATTTTCACTATCCATTACACAGCAGAAAATTGGTAACTACAGCACTTTCTTCCACCAAACCGGTCAATATTATGGATAATTAGGGCCATGGAAGTTTTCTCTGTTAAAGTTCTTCCTCCCTTCTGTTTCGGTTTGGTTTAGGTTAAGGGGTTTTTGTTGTTTTGGTCAGGGGTGGGGTTTTCTGTTTGGGTTTTGTTTGTTTGTTGGTTTGGGGATTTTCCCACTAGTATGGTTTTAGGTAATCTAGGTTCTTCAGAGATGTCTATGCTTTGCAGTCTTTTCACTTACATAATTATATCTAAGCAAGTGCAGTCATGAGTTCTCTGAAATTGTAGGCCACTGCATAAACGCATCTTATAGGCACATTCTGACATGGACTTCACTTGTTCAATATATTTCCAGTTGGAGATTTTTTCTTTTTTGTATTGTAGAATGAAGTAAAGCAAGATAATGATTTTTCACTTTTCTATATTTAAAGAATTTTTATCTTTGAAAAGTTTGGATTTATTCTTTTACACTAGCTCTTCCTTCCTATGTGGATTAGTTTATATTATAATTGTAGATTTTAGGATGCAGTTTGCACACAATTCTTCCAAATTCGTGGTAAGAGAGCAGTAGACAATAGGAGAGGTTATTGCATGAATTTTGTAGTTTGATTTCCAGCATTGTGCAGAATAAGAGCCTTCACGACTATACCCTTGACAGTTTCCTACACAGTCTGTGCAAGGTAGCTCTGAACTTCAGTGGATTTATCAATAGACAGAGCATGACATATTGATAAAGCTGATAAGTTTGCATTCTATTTTATCAATATGTCACACTTACAGAGTAGCACAAGCCTAAACATTCTCAGGAGTTCCCAGAAAATGAATGGGTTGCTGTTGGGCTCCAGGATCTCTCCAGCTCCTATTGCTGAATGATTAAGATAATATTTGTTCACTTTTCATAGAATCATAGAATGCTTAGGGTTGGAAAGGACCTTAAGATCACCTAGTTTCAACTTCCCTGCCATGGGGAGGGATGCCTCATACTGGAACACATCACCCAAGGCTCTGTTGCAGAAAATTAGGATTTTCTTCTTACCTTAGGAGCAGATATGACAAAGAGATTAAAGGAGATAAGTTGCTGCTTCTCTATATTTTGCTGAAATACAAATACTAAGAGGTGAAAAGTAGCTCTAGCACTGAGTAAGGAGAAAACCAGAGTTTAGACAAATTTGCCAGGAAACAATCATACGTGACTGTAAATTATATATTAGGATTTCTACCAGTAAGTCAGATCCCATTACAATGGTGAAAAACATAGATAATGTAAATGTGAAGTGCCAAATGCGAAACTGAAAGGCAACTTCAATGTTTAAGCTAGTTTCAGAAACAAGAAATAGTTTGGTTCTGCAGGGCTCCAAACATCTCTCAAAGCTGTCATTAGGAATTTTTTCTGCATCATGTTTAGTTGCAAAACACACAGTACTTGGCTTGAATATGAACCCACTATACCCAGGGGTCCGTACAAACAAAACTTTGGTATAGAAAAAACTATATTTCTGATGAATGCAGTAAATATTTTCTACTATTTTCATTACAAAATATATCAAAACTCTGCTAGCAGAATTAAAATATAGATCATAATTTATGGATTCCTGACATATAGGAACAATAAAAAAGTGAAAGTTTTCTTCTAATTTTAGAAATATTGGGGTTTTGGGAGAGTTGCGGGGTTTTGTTTATTTATTTTATTTTTAAATCTAGTTGTAAAACTATATCATACATATTTATATATGTTATTTGAGAAAACGGTTTAGTGGTCTTTTCCGGAATAATGAACGCATAAAGGATCAGAAGATGTTTTTAATTTTTTTGTATAATCCTTTCAGTGTACTGAACATGAACTGAACAGTAGCTTTGAACATGAAAAGGTTTTGTTGTGTTACCCTTTAGTGCTGTTCTTAAAGATATCATCTGATAATACTTTCTACCAGTAAGTCTTTTAATGCAGTGAAATTGGTTAATAGACTCTTAATCCTCATGACAATATCCTTATAATTTCTACAACTATTTTATCAACAAACTTTCAATTTTTTTTGAGTGCTAGCTGGAAATTAACAGAATTTACTGATTATACTTATCTCCATCCAGACCTTCTTTAGCATCTACTTCAGAGCCATCAAGTACTTTGAAGATATCTGTGCCACTTAGTGTTAAAGAACTTCAGAGTTTGAGGCCCACAACATGTTCGTTGGATAATGAGAATAAAGATTGCTGATACTTTTGTGATTGAAGGACCAGTGAAAGCGGGAGAGCACTCCATCATATTTTAAATTGTCCGTAGTAACTTCCTTTTTGTTTTTAAGAAAATTTTCTCCACAAAGATGACATACTTCTTTCCTTTGGTTTCTGATTTATACTTCTTTGGTATATTTAGCTAAGATATTAGCAAGAAATGCTTTACTCTGGGGGTGATGAGACATTGAATCAGCTTGCCCAGACAAATTGTGTCTGTTCCATCCCTGGCAGTACTCAAGATAAGGCTGGATGGAGCTTTGAGAAATCTGGTCTAGTGGAAGGTGCCTCTGCCCATGGCAGGAGGGGGTTGAAACTAGACGGTTTTCAAGGTCTCTTCCAATCCAAACCATTCTATGACTCTGTGATTTTGTCTGGAATGTCTACTTGTATTCAGTTGTAAACTCATCTTGCTGAATCTGATATGGGAAAAAACTCAATCGCATTGCAATATGTATAATGTATAACACGCACTATTAATAATGATTTATTGATTGCTATAGATTTTAAATCTGTCTTTTTTACTGTTATCTAAGTAAAAGATCTTTACATTATTACAGGCTATAAATAGCTTGCCCAATACTGCAATTCTTTAATTTAAAGTCATAGCCAGTATCCAAGGATTCAAAGTTTATCTCCAGATAAGTTTAGGAAACATCCAGGGGTGCTTAACAGGCCCTCAGAGCTTTGATGCTGGAAATCTTCATTTTCTATCTCTTGTAACTTGGGATAATTTTGACAAATTTCAGATGTTGCAGCACAAATTAAAAGTCACGAAAATAAAAATATTTTGCAAGTGATTGATGATTAAGCATGAATAAGTGAATCTTCCACCTTTATAATCCTATTCTGAGCGCTAAGATTCTTAGTGCTAGACAGGCATTCTTAGTGCTAGAACCTCAGGGTTTATCGTCTCTCTAAGGACTGCCCATAAGATACTTCTCTAGTATTAATGGGACATTATTACAGTAGATAGATTTCACAACTGTTAGTGAATGAAGTTGTTTTGTCAAGACAGCAGCCCTGACATGTTATGCACTAAGGTTTGTACTGATATCTGAAAGGTAATTTTAACATATTTGTAGGTGTAAGTCACTATCATCATCTCATAAAATACACATCTTGATTGAAGTTTCTTAATTGTGGCATTGTAAAATGGCTCATTAAAAACAAAAAGATAGCTCTCATTCTTTCAGACATTTAGCAATGTTGGTCTCCTTTTGTAGCAGTTACTCTGACCTATTAAACTTCAGGTTCACTTATACCTATTTAATGTTAACACTGGAACAGTATTCAGTGGGATGTACTTATCCAAATAATTCCAAACTAATAATAATAGTTAAAAAGCAAACAAAAAAACTAAACCCAAAACAACAACAACAAATTAATAACTACATCTAATCTTTTTTTCCTGTCTTTCCATGCTTCTAACATGGCAAAATATGGATGTTTTTAAGTGTCTTAATACTGAACTCAGGAACTTGGGAGTACAGAAGATTTTACATTTTCTGTTAGATTTCCATTGCCCATCATGTCCAGGATTCTTTATAGCTGTCTTTACTACTTATATAAAGCCAAAAATCTTTATTTGTTCTCTTTTTCCTGCCTTTCAGAAAAGGTCTTATTCATCCTTTCTCCCCATTATTAAATTTGTAATCTTCATGTACTAAATAATAATATCTCTTTTACAATATTCTAAATGTTCACCAATATGTTAAATTCATTAAATACATTATTAGACATATATTGGAAATGATGGGGTGTTGTTATTGCAGAGGAATTCATTGCCACTATCATGATTGTACAACAATTTCTGAAAGTTTTCTTGCAAATATTCCTGTGATTATGAACTCTTATCTTCCATTACCTAATTATGAATAAATGAACTTGTGAATTTACTTTATCTCAGAATGGCTGAAAGAAAACCCTTCGATCATGTTCCATGCTCAATTTGAATAAATTTGAAAAATATCAATTTATACCGATTATTTTTTCTCATTGTTTTTCCATATACTAAATTCTAACCCCAAATTCTTATCTGCTATGGTAATACAGACCTTTAATGCTAAATTAGCTGTGAAAGATTATGTAGCCTGGTAGCTAACCTCTGCAGAGATGAAGCAGATGTATGCAAAAGCCTGAAAACATGGCTATACAGTTTCCAGAACTAGTATCCTCACAAAACATCTGGAGTCTCAGCTTGTCAGGCAAAATGCCTCAGCTTCATGTCTGTGGGACAGAGCTGTGTGGTGCACATTTCTAATGACCTACTGGATGTCTGGTGTTTAAGATGAGCTATCATTCCCCAGTAGTTCATGAGGAAAAGGAATAATTCCATGGCATTAGGTTTTATCATCCATTCAAATCTAATTAGATCGTAATTGAACTGGAGTTGCAGATGCTGGCAACTTCCTTACAGAGAATAATGACTGAGTTTTTCAGTTTTTCTGGGTTACTCCATATTGCCATTGTCCTGGTGAGTGGTTTTACTACTGTTAAGAAATTCTTACTTTTCTTCTTTAATAGAAACTGAAAATATTGTATGTTACAAGAAAACTTAGTAGAACCTCAAAAAATATCAGTACTTCCACAGTGAGAACAGAAGCTTAGTGATTTCTGAGTTAGTCTGGTATCTTCGGAAGCTAGAGAAACCAGATGACATGCTTAGTCAAAGATAAATGATAAATGAATGTTTGCAAATGAAGAAACAAAATTAAGATATCAATAATGTATGATATTCTCAAAATATGGCTACTGAAAAAATAGTTAAGATGTGTAAAATAATGCCTTTGTGTTTCAAGTACAAAAAATAGACTAACTTGAATTACTGAATTACTTCAGACAGGCTGAAAATTTAAATAGCTTTGTTGCACTGCAGTTTCATATGACAGCAAAGTCAGTTTGGTTATAAAAATCAAATTAATTTATTCACTCCTTGAATCTAGTTTTCTTTTTCTTAACTGAGCTTTCATTAAATGATTTCATTTTTAACAAGTTGAAATATGAATATTGTATATACATCTTTGAACTTTACTCAGTGTTTGGTGATTTTTAATAATAATCATAGAATCATAGAATAGTTAGAATAGTTGGAAATAGTTGGAAAGAACCTTAAGATCATCTAGATCCAACCCACCTGTCATGAGCAGAGACACCTCACACTAAACCATGCCACCCAAGGCTATGTCCAACCTGGCCTTGAACACTGCCGGCAATGGAGCATTCACAACTTCCCTGGGCAATCCATTCCACTGCCTCACCACCCTCACAGTAAAGAATTTCTTCCTCATATCCAATCTAAACTTCCCCTGTTTAAGTTTGAACCCATTACCCCTTGTCCTCTCACTACAGTCCTTAATGAATAGTCCCACCTCAGCATCCCTATAGGCCCCCTTCAGATACTGGAAAGCCGCTAGGAGGTCTCCACACAGCCTTCTCCAGGCTGAGCAGCCCCAACTTTCTCAGCCTATCTTCATACAGGAGGTGCTCCAGTCCCCTGATCTTCCTCATGGCTATCTTTTGGACTTGTTTCAACAGTTCCATTTCTTTTTTTATGTTGAGGACATCAGAACTGCACACAATAGTTTAAGTGAGGTCTCACAATAGGATGCACCATAAGTAATCATTGACATATTGCTCTCTGAAAAAGTTGCCTATTAAGTTGTGCTCTGTGATTTGTCAATGCAGTGTAAGTGAATATAATAGTCTATAGTTAATCTACTGAAAAGAAATGGAAAACAATTATTTTATTCTCAGCTTTTTTTTTTTCTTTTTCACAGACAACCAATAATCTGTAGAAAAGTGGTGGCCTTGTAACTACCAATCTAGTTTGGTATTCTCAGGAAACACCTGGATGTATATTCTTCACGAATAAGTAAAGATTTATTTATTGGAGGCTCCACCCAATTTGGTCAGAAGACCTAAATGATGGTGATGATTGTCTCTTTTGGATAAAGAGTGATATTGAATTTTTAATTATTATTTCACTTTAACCTCCTGGCTGTAGCCCCAAATAATAATACTTTATTTTGAAAAATAAATATATAGTTAAAGATATTACTATCCCTGGTATTTAAAGGTTTATGTCTCACATCAGCAATGCACTGGCTTGAGAAAACCAGTTCTTCCAAAGGCACTCATAATAAAAAAAAAAAAAAATCCAAAATAGATTTTTTTAAGTTATAATACACTTTTTGGTATAGTTTAAATGAAATATTTACAAACTGGCTCACTCTTTGGTCAGTAAAATGGGTCATTAATAATTTTGTTAGTGGTGTGTTAGCAGAGAAATACAGATAGAAATACCAGCCTAACAGAAACAATGATGACTGAAATTTGTACTTTTTTTCTGCCTTTGATCATTGCCTATCTGCTAAATGATTTGGTCTTAAAGCTGAGATACATTGCACTTCATTGATTAAATCTACATTTTGTGTGGGTATTGTGTACCATAACTTTCTAAGATTCATATGCCATTTTAAATTCAGACAGTCTGCAAATTGCCCCAGCTCTGACGAAAATGAACATAAAGGAAAAGAAATGTATCTAAATATTGAATTACTTTTCATGGTATTCAAAGTACAAAACAATATTGGCAATTACACAAATCTTTCAGATAAAAATATCTTGATTTTAGGGAAAGAATAGGCTGAAAAAATAATGAGGTTTTTATCATTCATTAGCAATAACTCTTTCGCAGGATCACTTATTTTAACAAGACCAGAAAGACAACACTGAACAAAAATATTGAACTAATATGCAAAGCATTTCAGAAACATTCCCAAATGTTTTACATCAGATTTTATGTGTGCGTTAGAGTTTAGAGACCTCTAAAAGCAGATTTATTCTTTTTTGACAGTTTTTTGGATGGAATTCTGCTTGTACAGAATAAGAATTACACCTGAAAGACCAGTTTAACCATGAAATTTTCACAATCATCACCTATAAAACAAAAACTTCATTTTGCCTATTAGTAGCAGATGATATTGCTATTGAAAGTTCTATTTGGCAGCAAACTGAGACATAAATCTTGTCCTTACAATCACTCGATTTCTTTCCCCAAATGACAAGCCTTTCAGCTTAACTTTCATCTCACACCACTAAGCAGATGATCTTGCTTGACTTTAGTGTTTCTTTCTCTTTTTTGTAGTGCTTTCCAATGATACTCAGCAAAATAAACATGGCATTTACCATTAGAGTAGGAGAGAGATTTTCAGTGACATTTCCTTTGATAAATGCAGCACTATGTGGGTTTTTTTCATTATCTGCAAATAGATTCTGAATTCCTCAAAATATTTAAAAACGTACAGACAGATCTACTTCCTTTGTAGAATCTAGTACTTACCATATTTGTTGCTTATATGCTGTTTTTAATGAGACTTCTATTTCATGAATTCTTTTGCTCCCCATTGATGGCACTTCAAGACACCTGCAAAAATATTGATTTCTTTGCACACATTTTACATTTTCCTCCAACAATGTAGCCTGCAGACAAATGTATCATTTTTAATGTCTGAGAGACAATAAAGGCTGGTGAAAAGCAAAAGAAGTAGATAACACCTTATTTTAAGTTGAAGTACCCTTACAATATTATTCCATATTGTACTGTTTCTAAATGTGAGATAGAAGGCTGAAAGGGCCAGCAGGTACCTCTCACTGTGGAATGACAATTTAGAAATATGAGCCATGGAACACTCTCAGTAAGTCCTGTAGCTAATGAATTGATAGATAAGGCATGGCTAAGAACTTATTACACATTGGCAAACCAACTACAGAATAAAGCAATTAATTCCTTAAAAAACTACCTATTTACATGTATGGAAAAGCAGTCAATAGAAGATTCAGTACAAAACAATAAAATGCCCTTGGAGTTCCTAGAAATATACAGAGTATAACAGAAAACATGCAACTAATTTCACATCAGAAAAAGATAACAGACCAATGAAATAAAGGTAAAGGCTCACCTTGCCAAGAAGAGTATACAAGCAATCAAAAAAAGCCCCCACTTCTGATTTGAAAGTACCTATAATTTTGGTTTAATTTTCTAGAGTTTAAAGCAAACATAAAAATGTGATGAAATGAAACTTCAGTTGATAATAACATTATTTTTGGTATGGTTTATTATGTACATAAAAGTTCTAGTTCTAAAAAAAAATCGATATAAGTACTGATATAAATATGTCAGGAATTTGTAAGAAAAGGCTGTGGGTGGGTTTGCATGCGTGCGTGTGTGTGTGTGTGTTTGTTTTAAAAAAAGTAAACATGAGACAGTAAATAAAAAGATGAGGTTCCATTGTTTCTAAAATAGTTTTAGTGTAAAATGAAAAAGTTATCATTTATTAAATTGAAAATTCATAGTTAGTTATTAAAGCACTAAATATTGATCAAATGGCCTTCGAGTTTGCCAGAAAATAATCATAACAAATCAAGGGGAAGATGAGTTAGTCTAGAAGTAAGACATATCTTTTTTCAGGTAAAACCAGACTGAACTGAAAACTTCTGATAATGGCATTGACATCTTGTTTCACTGTTTTCAGAATGAAAGATTTAAGTTACTAAGTTTGACTTTTTTTTTTTGTTTGTTTGTTTCCCTTAATTTTCAAATATATATAAAGGTAAAGAAAAGAAAAAAACTATAATGGAACTATTTTATTTTCTTGGGAGAAAAATAAAATACAATAAAACATAATACAATAAAATAAAAAAAAAAATAATTACAAAATGCCAAAAAACCCAAACCTTCTAACAATGCAAGAATTTGTCCAGAATTTTTCTTTTCATAACACAGAAAACTTTCTGGTTCAATCTTACCTGACATGAAGCCAGATGTAGAAGACTCAAACCCCTTACAAAATTTAAATTGTCTATGGAGATGTCAGTAATTTACTTAATACTACTGACAAGAGTGGAAAATACTCCTCACGAAATATAAATATTCATTCTATTGCATACCTGAATAAGCCTGAAATGAGAACTCTTGTGCAGAATGCTGTTGCCAAATAACAGAGTGTCGTGGTTTAAGTCCAGTCAGCCACACAGTTTTCGCTTTCTCACTCCCCCCTCTTTCTTCCCCCCCGCTCCCGGAGGGATGGGAAGGAGAATAGAAAAGAATGAGACTCCCACAGGTTGAGATAAGAACAGTTTAGTAACTAAAGTATAACACAAATCACTACTGCTACCACCAATAACAGTAATGACAAGGCAAATACAAGGGAAGGATACAATAGCTCACCCCTTCTAATACAAAGCCCGACTACTCACTTCCCCTCCTTCTTCCCCCCCACTCCAAGGGGGGGGGGGGGAAATTGGGAGAAGAATCAAAAGAATGCAACTCCCACTAGCCGAGACAAGAACAGTTCAGCAGCCAAGGTATAACACAAACCACCACTGCCACCACCACCCACAAAATGATCAGGGAAATACAAGGAAAGAGGATACAATTGCTCACCACTCGATGACCGAGCTGTGAACTGAACTTTTCCGGGTTCCTGCCCCCCCCAGTTTTACATCCTGGGCATGACGTGCTGTGGCATGGAATAGCTCCTTGGTCAGTTTGGGTTAGGTGTCCTGTCTCTGCCTCCTCCCGGCTCCCCCTCCTCCCTGGCAGAGCATGAAACTCAGAAAATCCTTGGCCAGACCAAAACATCACTAAGCAGTAACAGAAACACTGGTGTTATCAGCACTGTTCCCAGGCTGAAAATCAAAAACACAGTGCTACACCAGCTACCAAGAAGGAGGAAAAAAAAAAAAAAAAAAAAAAGACTGCTGCTGCTGAACCCATGACACAGAGGAACCAGAAAATTGTTTACAAAAAGCATGAATGTAGTTGGCCTTTGTGATAGTGTGAGGTTTTTTGTATGCTTTTATACTTTAATCCCCATATGGAAAATAATAATAAATCTGAAAATAATTGCGAAAAAGGTAATTTTTTCATTAAGAACTTGGAAAGGAGGTGGATAAACACTGACTGGAAAATATTGTTTAGCAAAATTACTCTCATCTTTAGTACAACAAAGACAACAAAATATATAAAAAAGGAGTTGAAATATTTGGTGCAAGAAAAAATGCTTGGGCCAGCTATTTCATTAAATTAATTTAGATTTCCATATATTCCAAGATACTGAGACATTAGAATAGCAGTTTTAAAACCAAAAACTTGCATCTATAATCAGTAATGATGATGAATAATATTCTGTGCATAGACTGATTCAATTTATGACTTAAATTTTTGGTTTTGTCTTTCCTGGACAGCTTAATATTGGTGAAACAATCTCTTCTATTGGTATTCCAAGTGGTAAGCCAATAGAATTGACTGCTGAAGAGACATTTGAAAAGTATATATGTGTTACAATTGTCTGCTTATTATGTCTACAAATACAGGTTTCATTTGAAAAGATGCACTGAATATGGTTTCTGTTTTATAAAAAAATCGTATCTCCTCACTAGGAAAAGAATCTTCCATTGGAAAACAATTTACAAAAAATCTTGGCTAATTCAGCATGGTGTCTTAAAATGTCTTCATTAATACTTTTTTTTTTTTTTTTTGGACAAAGGAAAAATCTCAGGCAAAACAAGAATTTACTGGAGTATCAGATAAGACTGGGATCTGTTCCTATAAGAGTAGACTTCATATTCAGCTTCTTTTCTAACTGCCTATACCAATTTATAATGACTACAGTGTAACTAAATTCAGTACAATAACTTGTGTTAATAACTGCCTACAAACAAGGCTACAAAAAGTTGAAGCCGATAACAATCACTCTCTAAACCACTAATTTTTTCTAGAACTTCTCCATATTTATACTTAATCTATCAACAGAATGAATGTAATACAAGCACAGCTATAGCTTAATGGAAATATTACAAATCCAGTCCTGTTAACGTATTTACTTTCACAGTGATATATTTTTGTGAAAATAATGAGACCACGTGGCAAGATTAAAAATGACTGATGTGGCACAGCAGAGTTTGCCTACCAGCTTAGTAAGCTATTTCATCCCACTTTGCTAAAAATAGAGTATTGGTCAGTGTAAGTGAATCTCCAGCTTCAGCTGGGTATCCATTATGCAAGGACAATTGCATGAACTGCCTATACAAAAACACCACTTTTATTTTTTCTGCCATCCATTTTGTTCCATGCCAAATAAGAAAATTCATCCTGAAACAGCAATTTTCTATTTCTCAAATCACATGTATAGCTGAAGAACACAGATTGCAGGTGTAATAGATTGCTCCCTAAAGGTAGGACAGTTCGGTAAAGTGTGCTTTCTCTTGCTGTTCAGTAAGCAGAGCCTGGTATTTCTGACTCAGCCCCTTCGCTCCTTGAATGCACAAACAAGAATTCATTATTTATAATATGCCACATCACGATGTAAACATGTCTTGTATGTGTTTCAGCTCATTGGGATTGGAAGAATGTCTTATTAGAATGGAAATTCAGATTTGTACTTTCTGATATAATAAATGTTGAGTGTGTTCTACTTACCATTGAATGCATAGAAAACAGCCCCTATCTTCATTTTTCATCAGTTCAGCTCATCCAGGTCAGGCAATAAGGCAATATCTCTTTCATAAGACATATAAAAGTGGCCCACTCCTCCCCCTCACCCCCTCAGAAAAAAGAAAACCAAACAAAAAACCCAAAAGGAATCCGACAAACCAACAAAATCTTACATAAGATACATAGTAAATAAATAAACAGATAGATAAATAAATGTCAATTTACCATGAGCTGTGCTTTCCCTTTCATCTGTTATTTTCCCTCCAGAAAATTATGTTCTTACCTGCTATTCATTTTCTAAAATCAACATGTATTAATTAACAGTAGAAATTAAGGTTCTCTAATAGTTTTAAAATGAAGAAACAGTGATGATCTTAAGGTCCTTTCCAACCCTAACTATTCTATGATTCTATGATTCTATTCTATATTCCACTCTGGGTATAGAAAAAAATTATACAATAGCTATGACAGCACAAAGCTTGGCAACTCAGTTTTGTGTGCTCTGACAGCATGGACACAAGCCATATCTCTAAAACTAGGCTAATACAAAATCTTTAATTTACAGATCTCTGAAAGATAAATACTTTAGAGGTTGATAGATGCTTTGAGAACATAGTATTCTCTGAAAACAGAAATACAGATTTATATTTGGTTATAGAATATGCTTAGTTGATTTTGTAAGACCTATTCAATGAGTGTTACCAATTTCCCTTGCCATCATCTGGATAGTGAATGTTAAATATCCTTATTGTTCTGCAAATCACCACTTCACAGAATTCAAAAACCACTCTAGTTCATATACAGCTTCCCCTTACCTTCACAGGAAATTATCTTTAAAGGTAGCGACAGACAAGGTTTAGGATTAGAGCTAAAAGTATGTTATGAGGAAATCTAAGAAATGACTTGGACTAAGCTTTTGAGTTTTCATCCAGTTGTAGGAAATGGGGTAGCTAGATATCTAGCAAGATCTCTCCAGAGATATTTTCCCTTCTGGCAGAGCAATTTTTTTTTTTTTTCCACATTGCTCAATGGTTCAGCTGGACAGTGATACAAATAAGTCCGATGCAAAACTGAACTAAATTCACACTTTCCTTCTTATTTTGTTACAGGGCTTTTTGAAGCCTTCATAACTCTCTACCTCTCCTTCTTTTATTTTAAATTGCTTATAAAAAAATGTAAGAACAAGTTTTTCATCATAATATTCTTAAGGTAGTGAATAAAAAAGCTGTCAACTTATCATCACTGTCTCATGGATTCAGAGCAAAAACCAAAGGATAGAGGGGGGATGACAACCCACCGACTATTTTAAAATATGTTACTAAGGCTGCTACTTTCCAGTATAATAGAATATAGACTCAACTTAAAAAAAATAGCAAACACAGATGTCCTCCAGCTGGTTGCAACATGCCCTCTGCTTTCAAACTTCTTAGAGAAGAAAGTTCTGAGAATGTGATAGAAGCATTATTCAGAAAAAAATTATCAGCCAGAGATGAAAATACCAGGTTAATGTTTACTGAGTAGTGAAATGAAGTTTCCAAGAGTTTCTTCTGATTTTTATAGAATACCATGCCATAAAGTAGCATGTGGTGATATTAAATTCTCTGCAACATGATGGTGTAGCACTAAACTGCAGCATTACCTGGAAAAATGCATTCATTTTAGCAGGCTTGACATGCTTATACCACTTCTAGACAAAAAATTCAATTCCTCTTCTTTATCTATTACAAAGCATGACTTCAGGTATAGCTTAGTGCTAAGACAGTAGAAATTGTAAGGCAAACAAGCATTAAAGATCATCACTCTCCATCATCCTTGTAAACCCCTTTCAGGCACTGGAAGGCTGCTATGAGGTCTCCATACAGCCTTCTCTTCACCATGCTGAACAGCCCCAACTGTCTCAGCCTGTCCTCATAACTTCTAGCAGTTCATCTTATCAGTAAATCCACTGCAAGAGTAAACTCTCTGAAGGAGTACTCCAAGTCCCAGATGATGCCCATTTATACATGCTCAAAACCACTTCAGTTTAACTAGCATGGATATTTCAATGTCAGGCTTTGGAGGTGAGGATTTTTGTACTTTGCACAAGGTACTCACTCCAACAGACATTTTACAGTAAAATTGCAGAACTAGTACCACATAAATTGTGTGAATTTATGAATTAACATGGTGTTTTTTTGAAACCAAACAAAACAAACCAGTCAACTTTGGTGATTCAAACAGACAGTTGAACATGGGTGCAACCCTATTCAGCTGTGAAAAATTAAGTATCCAAAAAAAAAAAAAAAACCAGGTCCTAAACATCACCTATGGAGTTTTTTGGAGAGACCAGAGAGTTTGAATGGAGAAAAACTCTGAAAGTTCAGTTGCAAAAATTAATATATTAAAGAAGAATGTGGTTACACTTTGACATGCAAATAATTTGCTTAGGGGCAATAGAATTGTGTGCTCTGTTTCTTGTTTTCTTTTAGGATTTTGTGTTAGAATATCTTCTCGCTTCTGGGAAAGAAAACAGCAACATTTTCCCCCTGTGGCCTGCACATTTTATTTACTACAGGTATTTTAGATCTAACAATACCCAGGAAAAAAAAGTTATTTATGACATAAGGTTTACTGCCAATTTTAAAATCTATTATTTCATAAGTAACAGAGCTAATGAGGTTGATGGGTGGCTTTTTTACATGTGTAGCTCATGTGGGAAAGTACAGCAGTCTTTCCTTCAGCAGATAATATCAGCAACAAAACCTCACAAGTAAGCTTAAGACATACTACAGGACGTAGGAGGTATTGCAAAATAAATAATCCTTACCAATTCTTTAAAGAATGTGCAGGCTGTACAGGCAAGTTATCCCACCTTGGAATTTCAGTGAGTTGATGCTAGTATTCTTCAAGGCAACATCCTCCTGAAATTGAATTATTACAGTAGGAAAAACAAGTATTTGAAATGATCAATTATCATTTTATCTCTTGACCTAGATTTACAAGAGGAATACAGAACAGAAGTTGCAAGGCAATACAGGAGATGGAGAGACGCAAGGCAAAAGTACACTAAATGATGGATTCTTTTTCATGTGAAATACTGATGTAAATGGTGCTGAGAACCAAGTTTTACTTGGAAAGGAATTTTGAATATTTAACAGTATTATCCAACAGCTGACTTTTAGACACTTTACATTTCTAGATGACTGTATCGTGCTTAAAATATTACTTCAATAATAATTCTTACACTTACAATGGAAGGGGATAATAGGTACAAAATTATGGAGACCAAAAGTCATATGAGATTAATGCTAGATGAGAATGTGGAAGAGAGTAAATAAAATACATAAAGCAGAAATTGAGAAAAAGGTGGAGCTCAGGAATAGGAACCTAGGAAGACAAAGAAAATCCTAAAAGCCTCTTAAAAAAAAAAAAAAAAAACAAAAAAAAAAAAAACCCAAACAAAAAGCCCAACAAACTAAACACAAAAGCTTTTGCAGTTTGGATCAATCTGTCAAGATTTGGTGGACCAGCCGTCTTCTTCCTAAATACATTAGAAAAAAAGGTTTCATTAAAATCCTAGTATCACTCTGAGAAATGAAACTTAGAATGATTTTTAACATAGCATAGCAGAGTATAGCATAGCATAGCATAGCATAGAATATTCCAGTTGTAAGGAATTTACCAAATCCAACTGCATGTCTCATTCAGGGCTGACCAAAGTTGCAGCACAATATGAAGGGCACGGAGGAAAGCCTCTTAAACACTGACAAGCTTGGGGCATCCATCACCTTTCTAAGAAGCCTGTTTCTGCATTTGACAACCCTTTCAGTAAAGAAATGCAAGTGTAGGACCTTGCACTTGGCCTTGTTGAACTTTATAAAGTTGGCATTGGCCCACCTCTCTAGCTTGTCAAGATCACTCTGGATCCCATCCTTTTCTTCCAGCATGTCAACTGCACCACACAGCTTGGTGTCATTGGCAGACTTGTTGAGGGTGCATCTCTCACTGTCTATGTTGCCAACAAAGATGTTGAACAGCGTCAGCCCCCATACCAACCATTGAGGAACACCATTTGTCACTGATCTCCATCTGGAGTATCTTAAAATATGCTCTGTAAGTTTATTTAGGCTTCTGTCTTAGTGAGAGTCATACTTATATTAAAAGGAATATACATTTTTCTGTCATCACCTCAAAGCTTGTTTTAGCCTTTTTAACAATAAGAAATCTAGAGAGTCCTTATGAAATGAAGATTTTTAAGGAAAATTTTTAATGAAAAAATTTAGATATCTTTATATAATTAACTACATATCTTCTAATTTTCACACAATCACTGTCCATTTTGGATACAGTGCCTATTTTATAAAGTTTTATAGATGAACATTTTTTGTGACTTTCTGCTTCAAGAAGATTGCAGGGAGTTACTGTTTCTGGATACCTAAGAAGTATCTTTTCTATCGATTCATCAGTCAAATACCATGTGTAATTTGACACAGATCTCTTTGAATCCTTCTCATTTGTCTCACATGCTGACTTATTTTTGGAGAAGGCTGATTTATAAATCAGCATTTAAGCTCCTTTCATACTGATGTATGATGATATATAATTTTGCTGGAACATGATTTTTCATAGGAATGAAGTTCACATCTTAAAGGATTCTATTTCTTCAATTTAAATTGATGTTGTTTTGTGGGCAGTGAAGTCCATTGTACATGACATTTTATTGTATAGACTGGCTATAATTAATCAAGATAAGACTATCTCTTTTAGAACAACTAAAATTTCTAAAAGAAAAGTGAGTCAAATGGTTTCATTGCTATCTGCACAGAATACCAAACAAGTTATTCTGTATTATTCCTGACATACTGAAGTGATGGTTAACATCCTGTATGCTTCTTTTTGACTAGAACTGATGTCATCTGTGAAATTAAAAGTTTGAAAAAATTTTAAAACAACTTCAAATGCAATATGTTATTTTTTCTATCCAACTGTATATATTTATATACTTCATGGTATTTCAACAGAAATTTCTATCACCAGCTGGTACATATCAGACCCTACTATCTTTCTATTCCCTTTTATCCTAACTCAGAGGGACAATATCTAATAGTGACTGATGGGTTAGAGTCACTTTAACTGCCTTTTCAGGTAAAAATATTAAATTCTGAGTAAGTGGTTTAGACAGCCTTGAACAGCTTCAGAATCATAGTTCTCACAGAGGATCTCACGCATGGGTGAAAAGTGAAGAATGACATGTTTGCTCAAGAATTTTCAGGGTTCTTTTTTTGTTTGTTTTGTTTCTTGCTTTGTTTTGGTTTTCTTGGGTTGTTGTTTTTTTTGGGGGGAGGAGTGGTTAGAGGAGTGGTACTTACTAGTTCAAACAAATCACTGATCTCTCTTTTTCAGGAATATTATTTACAAATGAAGGCAGGCTATCTGCAATCTATGTTTCATATGAAAAAATTACTAAACCAAACTTACATACTAGAATAATCAAACCAAAACTTTTCTTTTTTTATTCTTATTTGTTATTCAGAGAAGTCTGTTTATTAAGCTAAACAAAAGAAGTGAGCTTCAAATAGTTCCTCAGTTAAAACCACATATATTTTTATCTGGTCTTACTGAACAAAGTGGAATCCATTTGCAGATTTTTTTTATATAAAGGAGAAGGCAAAATAACATAGTAGATTAAGAGACACTTGTAAGATCTTCTCAAGTTATGACAGCTGTGTCAATGAATATTTTTATCTCTCATGAGCAATTCTATAAGCGGGAATAATGGAATTTTTTAGTTAATTGACAAAATAATACAGAGAATTCAATATATATTCTCCTTTTTTGGCATTTTCAACAGTTTTGTTTTGTTGCAGCTCAGCTGAACATTCTTATTTTCTGGACACCTTTTAAAATACCCAGAGGACCCAGGCATCCACACTCGTATAGCTAATTGGGTATCACTGAGAAATAATATTCCCACAAAAAAAAGAAACTCTTAATTTTAAATATCTTGCTGAGGCCACCACCCAAAAAGCAATAAACCCTCCACAGTCATTTATTTGTTGATATGTTTTGCTAATACTAGAATCAATGTTATATTATTATTAATTTTGAACTAGATAAATCTTTCTAAGAGAGGCTTATACTAAGAGATCTGAGATGGACAACTGAATGCAACTCATTATTCAGGAGTTCATCGAATGGTCTGTCAAAGGCTGTGTCTCTAATTTTTCGTTTTAAAAGACAACGATTACTTTAGAAAGAAATTAAGGGAAAGACAAAGATATTCTTAGTATGCTCAGATAGTCTCAGAGGTCAGTCAGGAAAATGAATATTTCTAAATAATTTTCAAATTTAAAAAAAATAAAAATTCTCTGATCGAACCAGTAAGCGTTATCTATTTCTCCTTGCTGTACCACAAGCATAGTTTCTCAGAAATATCAAAGGAAATGCACCTAGCTGAAAAAAAATTATCAATTTTTCCATCTTCTACAGAATCCGAAGTCTGTAAGTGCCCTGGGTTTGGCAAGTAGCAGTCATTTTTCTTCTTCTTAATCGCTGGTGTAGCGCTGTGGTTTTGACTTTTAGCCTGGGAACAATGCTGATAACACCGATGTTTTCAGCTGCTGCTCAGTAATGTTTAGTCTGGCCAAGGAGTTTCTGAGTCTCATGCTCTGCCAGGGGGGAGGAGAAGCCAGGAGGAAGCAGAGACAGGACACCTGACCCAAACTAGCCAAAGAGGTATAAGAAGCCCTTATATTTTGCAGAGTTCAACTATTTTCACTCTGATATTATTTGATTGTTATGGAATGACAGCTATGCTATGAATTCCTAATGATCTACCAAGCAATGCAAATGTAAATGAAGCAGAACAAAAAGCTAGAAAAAATTTTTTACGCCCACATAGGAATGGAACAATGTGAGAAATTAATGAAGGAAGTGAACCTGAAGTTACACTTCTCTTGGTAAGAAGATCATCTTTGTGGTGTATTGGTCTACAAGTATATTTTATAGAATTATGTCTCAGCTGTTGATTAATCTTATTTGACTAGAGTTCAGTCTTGGCTTCAGCTTCTTAAAAAGAAAATTGACATGCAAATATATTTTGGTTATTTGTTAATTTTTTATGTACTTAACATGGCTCAATAACCTAGGAATTCTGGTTCAACATCAATGCAGGGGAAATGAATGATATTTCTGGTATCCCTACTGATTGCCATGTGCTAGTTTGCCACCCTGGAAAAATAAACCTTCCTAGTTATTATAAAAGCTGGTGGATTTGACTATAAGATGAGGGATTCTATAGAGAAAATTAAGTATTTCAGGGAAAAAAAAGAATCAACCTTTTGGAAGCAGTTTCTTAGAACTGACCTCCTCAAGCTTCTTGACAAAGTTTCAATGGAGTCAATAAATGAATATACACTCTCTCAGGAATTTCATTTTTTGATGAATTTGGCTTTGTCTTATGGTTTTCTAGATATCTATTTGTTGGGTTTTTTTTTTTTTTTTTGTTGGTTTTTTGTTTTTTTTTTTTTTTGTCTTAATATTTCATTGCATCAAAACTTCAAATTGCTGCATTTATAACATGACCTTATTATATCCAAGGATTTTGTTTCTTCCTATTTTTTCTAGTTTTCAAGTACAATGTTTTTATGTGCATTCTACTTCTTTACACATGAATTCTGATAGCTGAAGACAATTGAAAATGTTAATAGTAATAAGAAAACTAGATGAATTAATGAACATGGTAGAATACTTGTTACCTGAAAAGTTAAATTGATCACAAAATTATTACTATTTTAAATCAGAAGGATTTTTTCTTGATGATGTTAACTCTCTCCACCTTCTTTTTCCTTTTATTCCCTTTCACCGCCATGTGTTCAGTTAGGATGAGAAGTGAAACATTCCAAATATTTGAATAGAGGAATATCTATATATTAATTAGATTCTGAGATGATACATTGGAAAATCTGGATCAAATTCTGTACCTAAAATTTTTACATTCAAGAGTAGCAAAAAAAAAAAGAAAAAAATGAAGAAAATTGTTTGATATGTCTCCAGCTATGTCCATGAATTTTGAATTTATCTTTTTAATGCCAACCTGAAATGAATATTTTAATTTCTTCAGGTTTGAGAATCTTTAACTTTCTCACTATAGGTTGATACACTAACCAACTTCCTGATCTTTTTTCAGAATGACAGTTTTTTTATTCCATATAATCAATAAATGAATATAAATTGATATCTTGACCTTATGCTTTGATAGATTAAAAAAAAAAAGACTCTAGCTCAACCACGAAGTTAGATGATCAATTTACTCTGTTGTGTTGCCTGCCAGAGTGAATGTGTTTTAGTGATTGATACCTGAAGGGCTTCCTGACTCTCTCAAGAACTTTTTCCTTCTTGAAGTTTGTTTTCTGTGTAATCCTGGCGATAATCAGCAAATCAGGAGAAACCTTGTGGGTCAGAATATCTCATGTTTATAAACACATGTATACAAACATGAGGTTTTAAATATTTATATATATACATACACATGTATATATATTTGTCTATAAACCTGAGATATTATTTGATTGTTATGGAATCACATTATTTGATTAAAGTAATATGAGACAAAGATAAGCTAGAAGTTACCTAGGAAGCGAACAGAATCAATAATGATTTTATAACATGGCTTACTCTAAAAACAAGAAAAAAACTTGACCAAAACACACTTTTTATGCTTTCAAAGAGTTTAGATCTTTTTTCTTAAAGATATATTCTTTAAAAATATACAACTCACTATTAATATAAGCTTGGTTAGAGAGCAAATATCTGCTCCTATGTATCAAGTAGAATTCGCCTCTGCTGGGGAGAATTAACAGTGCAAATAAAAAAAAGTGGGAAGTGAAGCAGATACAGAGAAGTAGAATGACTTATCTGAGGTAAGAAAAGAAATTGTACTCAGAAAGAGTAAAAGAAACTATATTGACTTCCACTCAAGTTCTGACAGGTAAACCACATGACTCTGTGAAGTTAAATTTGCTTCACTTTCTTTCTGACGTAATTTATTTCTTATATCATGCAAACTGTTTTATACATGATTTGCATCTTCACCTAGCATAAAGAAAGTTACCTGTCCAGGCAGTGCACTGTATTACCATGTCTACTGCAGAGTAATGAAAATAGTATGCCCCAAACTTTCTTCCTTTGCTTGCCCATGTTCTTATACAAGAAAAAAATACGGAAGAGGTAGAGACAAATACAATTAAAAAAAAAATTGTTTTTTTATTGCTCCCTCTGAAACGTATTATTTGACCATTAAATAAGAATACAGTATAGCCTCAATATATGTTGTGGTTTAAGTCCAGACGGTAACTCAGCCACCTACCTCTCGCTTACTCCCCCCCATTTCATCCTCCCCGCTCCCGGAGGGATGGGTAGGAGAATCGAAAGAATGTGGCTCCCATGGGTTGAGATAAGAACAGTCCAGTAACTAAGGTATAACACAAACCACTACTGCTACCACCAATAATAATAATGATAAGGGAAATAACAAGGGAAGAGAATACAACTGCTCTCCACCCTCTGACAGATATCCAGCCGAAACCCAGCATTGATCTAACCCTTCCAGGGAACTGCCCCCAGTTTATATAGTGGGCATGAAGTGTTATAGTATGGAATACCTCTTTGGTTAGTTTGGGTCAGGAATCTTGGTTAATTTGGGTCAGGAGTCCTGTCCCTGCTTCCTCCTGGCTTTCCCTCCTCCCTGGCAATGCATGAGACTCAGAAAGTCCTTGGCCAGACTAAACATTACTGAGCAGTAACTAAAACCATTGCTGTTATCAGCTTTGTTCCCAGGCTAAAAGTCAAAACCACAGCACTGCACCAGCTACTAAGAAGGAGAAAAATGACTGCTACTTGCCAAACCCAGGACAGTATCCACCCTTTATTCCATGCCATTCACATCATGCTCAGATCCCACATTTTCAATATACCATCACTCTTATCTCATATATATACATATATATACATCCACAGAGAGAGAAAGAGGGAGAGATCATTCCTTAGTTTATGGGCCAATCCCTATAAAGCTCCTTAGTCCATCCAGTCCATGACATCAGGCTCCATCTCTTGTAACAGCCTTTCAAGGCAGGAAAGAGATTGCAATATAGTCAGTCTGCCAGGCCTTCCTCTATTTGTACTTCAGTCACAGTCCTCCACACCAAAAAGGCTTTAACCATTTAGCTTGCTTAATTGCAGCACGTTTCACACTCATGAATAACCTGGGCAATATTATTCATTGCTAAGTCCACCACTCCATCATTAATCCATCTGTATCTTCCATCTCTGCCCTGATGGCCTGAAGTGTCATGGGCCCACCAGGCTCAAAATAATTCACCCTCCCTGTCAGCAGTTTCTGCAAATTGTTGTTGGGGACTTCATATAGCTGTCTTCCATCTCCAACACTTCCAAAGCACTGGAAGGGCCCAGTGGACTAGATACTCACCCATGCTGTCCCGCACACCCTGCCACTCATCACTGTCCAGCCTCAGGCAAAATCTCTTGGTCCTCCTGTATCATCATCTAATCCTAGACAAGACCCAAATATGACTCTGCTTAACTTTTGAGATCAGACGAATTGGTCATGGATAAAACACACTCTGTATGTGCACCAACATGGTGATCCTCATCACAATCAACAGGCAAGTCTCAAGGGTACCCAAAAGCCATTGAAAACCTCCAGAACTCTCAAATGCTGCTGCTGTACTTTTCACTGGGGCTAGTGTAGCTGCTGTGCTTGGAGTTGGAGTAGCTGTATTATCTGTTGTAGTCAGAGTTTAAGTAGCTGCTGTAATTGTCATTAGGGTCTGTGGGAATGTCTCCTTCATAGGCTGACCACCCAAGAAGGTGAAAAAAGATGTGTAATTGCTAAACACTTCCTTTATATATCTCCCAAAGTATAGAGGTGATGACCATACTGGGAACGCAAGTCAGATCCGTTTCATGATCAATGATTCTATTGCCTTACAAATCATTACCATAAGGTACAATGAAGCAAGAACATTAGCCCAAGGTCCCTAGCAGATAAACACTAAGACAGCAAATACTGTCTGTAAGATACGACATGATGAAACTGTGAGATCAAGAGTAACAACTTTGAGAGCCAATAAATCAGCATTGTGATGAGTGACTATTAATCCGAAACAATGAATGATTTCCACAAATATGATTAGGCACACTCTGGTTAGATCTGTCATTATCTTAACACTTTGTGCCCCACGTTGGGTACCAAAAAGTAACTGTCATGATTTAAGCCCAGCAGGTAACTCAGCCACCCAGCTCTCACTCACCCTTACCCCTTCCCTGCACCCTGCTCCTGGAAGGATGGGGAGGAGAATTGAAAGAATGCAACTCCCACGGGTTGAGATAAGAACAGGCCAGAAACTAAGGTATAACACAAAATCACTGCTGCTACCACCAATAATAATAATGATAAGGGAAATAACAAGGGAAGAGAATACAGCTGCTCACCACCCTCTGACTGATACCCAACCTGACCCCAGCAGTGATCTAACACTTCCAGGGAACTGCCCCAGTTTATATAGTGGGCTTGGCGTGCTATAGTATGGAGTACCTTTTTGGCTAGTTTGGGTCAGGTGTCCTGTCTCTGCTTCCTCCCTGGCAAAGCATGAGACTCAGAAAGTCCTTGGTCAGACTAAACATTACTGAGCAGCAGCTGAAAACATCGGTGTTATCAACATTGTTCCCAGGCTAAAAGTCAAAACCACAGCACTGCACCAGCTACTAAGAAGGAGAAAAATGACTGCTACTGCTGAAGCCAGGACAATATAGAAAAGTTAATAAAGAACACATTTGTATATAAGTAAAAAATTAGTATGTTTGAATTCTGCATAGCTAAAATAGTCAAGTTACTGGTAAAGAACAGACCACCCAGCTAGACAGATACACATCCAACTGACTCTCTAACAAAGCATTCACACACCTGCAGCATTTGTATCTTTTAACAAAATGCAGAAGAAAAATTCTGAGTATCTTTTAGATACTCAATTGTCAAGCTACACCTCTAAGAAATCAACTGTATTTAAATAATATATAAGTAACCCATAGGTAAGCAGTACAAGCTGTTAAGAAAGAAAGAAATTGCGGTTAAAATCAATACCAATCTTTCTTATCTATTTGTCTGCAGTCAGTGAATAGGTGCAAGTACATAACCCTTCTGTTGTAGGGGAAACTAAGAGATATATCTGGTTCCATTGAGACTAATTCACTGAAATTCAATTCTGGAATGAAAACAATGTTTTCATACGTTTTGGCAAGTTTGGAAGGCAAATAAGGCATGAGTCAGAGAGTTACATGGGTTTGTCTCCTAACAGAGATAGATGGGGTAAATATAATAGTTCTGTGTCATAGCTGGAGAGGAAATGAAAACTAAAAGCTACTTTCCTCCTTCTAGCCCCATAGAAGTTGTTTGCATATATTTCCTTCTTTGCCATTAAAAAAAAAAACCCACACGCAAAAAAAAAAAAAAAAAAAAACACACAAAAAACCCCACCAAAATTCTGCCCTTGTTTGGAACTGTTGATTAAAGAAGCACTGACATCTATTTTTGAGGTTTAGTTTGTTTGGGTTCTTTTTCCCCAGTATTTTTTCAGGGATGCTGCAGAGAACATTCTTCATTGCCAGTTAGAACTTCCTTATGGCCTTGCTCACTTGCTGGCTCATGTGAAGGTGCCAGCATTCCTTCTGTCTTCTTCACTGTCATTCTAAATCACAAACTGTCAAAATATCTCCAAGAAATTAAAAAAACAAAACAAAAAAATTGGGGTTAAAAAAAAAAAACCTGAAAAATTGTTCGAACTTCCTAGGAAGGCCCAAATGCTTAGGATTTTTCTTGGTAAATGAAAGACTTAAACTGAACCCAGAAAACTGATCTCAACATTGTGCTGTTAAACACAGAAAAAGTATAATGAGTATTTTTAGCTGTCTTTGTCTCTGCTTTGGAAGGAGAATTAGCTAAAAAAATCTGTTGCTTTTCCTCTAACCTTTCCCACCCCAAGGAAGGCTTAGGCATGTACAAACTAATTGTGCAGAAGTAAGAATGCATAGAAGTATCTTAATGGTAGAGATACATTGGTGTAAGACACATTCTTTAGTAGCATATTACATTGCCTGTTTAAGGCTGGCCCTTCTCGATATACAAATAATTCCCATGTTGCATAATTAGGAACCTAATTCTTCCTGTAAAGTTTTATAGAAAGCAAGAAACCTAACTTAGAGTTTAGGATTCCACTAGAATGGCAAATATCTAGAGAAAATGGCAGCAGTTATCTGGTTTTTACCCACTGTGTTAGTGACTGTCTTTTAATGGAAGGAAGTCTTTCGTAGAATGAAATGAGACAAGTTTCTTTCTACAGAAAGGGTGGTGCACGGTCTTTGGAGTTTCTAGGTAGAAACTTTTAATATTTAATTAAAGGAATTGACATGCTTCCACTGAGAATCAAAGATGCAAAAGCTTACTGGTTTGAAAACTATTCAGAGGGTACAAAATGACTTTGTCATAAATCCATTTGCAAAATGTTTTATCATTTCCTGTGAGAAGTGTGAAAATCTTCTAAACTCTAATCTATATTTACATTTTACATTCGTATCTCATAGATCATAGTGCTACTGGAGAAATGTGCGTATAAACAGTATTTGCCTGTTAGTTTGTGTAATTACTCAGAAAGCCTTACTTAGAAATTCAATCATAAATACTTCCAATCAGATAACAAAAGCCTCAAAACAAGAGAGAGAATAAAATTGTTTTTGAAATGAGGCTTTCTAATACGGATTTACTTCATGAGCATGCTTAATGGAACCTTTTGCATGCTTCAGTTGCAGATTAACCAAGAAAAGATATGGAAATATGATAATATAAACTTGCCTACTTTCTTCTCTGTTATGATTTCAATCTAAATTTTTTTTTGCTTCATTTAGGCTTTTTAAAAGTATTCTATATCAATTTTGTTTGCTTATACAAAAAAACATTTTCAGAGTGCCACATTAACCCCAGAAGTATATTTGCCTCTTATACTTTTCCAGGGATAAATGGCATACTGAAAAACTGTTTTCTGACAGAAATTACAGATTTGTTTTTCCTGTTTCTCCCTATGCACTTTGCACATAATAGATTATAATATTTTTATTCATAAAACCCTACATTTTATTGAATTGGAAAATTTTAAGGGGGACCAAATATTTCCTTGACTTGTGATGCTTCCAGGGTAATCCATTGTCCAAAAGTATCAAACTGTTATTTCCAAAAATGTTAGCATTTGAAACACTCAGTGATCATTTATGCAAAAAAGAGTTTATATTTCCTGTATGAAATACTTAAATAATTTGAAGTGTACATTCCTAGTTTGAGGGAGAAAAAAAACTACCTACAAAGTACAGAGTCAGAAGCATTTGTAGTAAGAAGCAGTCAGGAGGTGATCAAACTCATGAAATTTATATCTAAATGAGGTAAAATAGATCATTGCAGTTGAATGGATGTAGTCACAATTACCACTTGATGTGAACACTATGGGAGAAACAAATATCATATTCTTGATACGGTAAACAACAGAATAGCTGAATTTCTTTCATTTATTGAGACAGTTACTGTATTCGTATTTTGAAGGATAGAATTTTCTGTTTGCAGTGTTTAAAAATTCAGATAACCTAATAATATAAGAATTCTTACAATGAAATAGCTCATACATTACTTTATTTCCTCTGATCTGAGAAAATAGTACTCCAATTGAAGAAGGCTTTTCTCCTGCATTCGTTTTCTAATGCTGTCATGGTTGATCAGAGATTATAAAGAAAGTATTTACTGTATTATATGCTCTCCATTAAGATAGAATGTTCCTAGTTGGAAAATATTGAGCATTACTGAGTTCAACTTCAATTCATGACTGTACGTTTTAAAACCATCTTTGCTATATACTTGGGAAAGTGCATTCCTTGTTGCCTGCATTTTATGTTACGATTGCACACAAGCTTTGAATTTTATTCTGAGAACTGATTTTTTTTCTTTTTATACCTAAACCATTTATATCCCTGAGATAACACAGAAGTACTTCTACTGCTGCATTTTTTTTCAGCAAAGCAAAGCTAATAAATGTGAAATCCTTTCTCCACACTCAAGATATCAAGGTAAGGAGGATACATTTGAAAAATTGCTCTAATAAATCTGAAAATACCAAAATCAATAAGCTATAAAAGCTAAAAAGCTTCTTCAATTTTGTCCCCTTATTGATCAATATAGGTGGCCAGGGACAGAGAACAGTCCAAGGTTGTGAAAAAGCTATTATACATCTAGATGTGCGTGGTGAAGAATATAAGAAACCTCTATGCAAGTCTGAATGCACACCTGAGAAACAGAAGGGAGCCAGCAATGCCTTTTGAGATCTTGCTCATTTGATTGAGGACTTGAAAGTATGCTTGAGGAATTCTGCAGCCACAGCTGTGGTTCATGTCATCTTTTATGGATATAAGAAAAATCCTTTAAGACTGATTTCTAGCTGTTTTCCTTGTGTCATTTGGGACTGTAAAACTTCCTTCTTTATTTGCACTAAATTCAGAAATTAAGGGCGTAAACCTGCCTGAGCAGAGGGATTTTTGAAAGTTGAAATGTTACTTTATAAATGTATTTGTTTCCAAATGGCAAACACAATCATATGCAGTCATATGATTCTATGATTTGCAGGTTGCCTGTGTTTTGAAAACTGAAATTCAGAAAGATGGAAAATCAAAACAAAAGGAAAACAAAATAACAAAAGAAAAACAAAAAAAGCAAGATGCAAATTCTTCACCTTTTCTCACCAACCTGCACAAAAATATGAAGCCACTCCCAGCTGAAGGATACAGCTGCTCTATATCCGTATGACTTTTCCACAAGAGGGATTCAGTACTCCATGGCCTGGAATTTTTAAGAACAGATCAAAAAGATTTTTTTCAATGTACTTTCTTATTTTTTAATTAATGACTACATGTAAAAGAAATAATAAATAAGAATATTGCCAAATCGAACTTTTTAACTGAGAACAAGCATGGAGTTTTATCCAAAACTTCTGATAGTGAGATTCATATGGTGTGGTAGAGGTGACTATGCAGAAGATGTAAAGGGATCAACAATAAATCGTTGGTGTGCAGCCTGGTCTCTGAGCCTGTTACTGATCTAATTTCCTCTAGTATGAGAACTGCTTCATTGAGCTTCCCAAGAAATCTCAGATAATGTGAGAATCTTTCAGTAAAATCTTCTGCATTTCATCTTCCTCATTCCTCTGTGTCTCCAAATTGGAGAGAGGGTGAGGAAGCAGGGACACCACTTTGCATTTAAATATTTATTTCCATTAAATACAAGTATTATTCTATGAATTTTTAGAACAAACCTCTCAAAAATGTTGCATGATTTACAGCTTGAGACCTCTTAAGGGAATTTTGTATGACAGAAATCAAATGAATCATTATCATTCTTTCAAAGTGAACTCATCTTGATCAGAGCACACAAGTATTTTGAGCAATTGTTACTTGCAACTTGGATGTGAGGAGTTATCCTCATGTATGCTTTATGCTATTTATTACATTCTGAGAAAATACATTCTTGCCATTCTTTCTCATTCCTGTACAGCCAAAATTTCTGCTTGACTTTCAAATTAGAGAAAACCTCTGCTAATACATTGTGTTTGGAAGAAGCATAGACAGCCAGTGTAACTGAATTAGTACATGGAGGTAAATCAGATCTTCAGATTTTTCTGGAATTACGGCAAAACATACACAAACAAGCATTTGACAGTGATTGGGCTGAATGACAATGTTGACAAGAATTCCTTTGATTATCTGAGTTATGGATTTTGAAAGCTGGGATGCATGTCAGTGAAAGATAGCATATCACATTTTCCAGATACTACCTTCAAGATTCAAAGACACAGAATTTGATTAGAGCCTTCAGCAAAGGTCCTAACATCGTACTGGATTTTGTAACTCAATAGCTCAATAGATATAAGATACTGTATTAGTACAATTAAGAAATGGAGAATACTGCCAACCTTGACATTTAGGAAAACCACTAAATGATATTTTTTCATACCAAAGCCTAAAGTGTTTACACTTATTTTCTTTTTGTACCAGAATCAGAATTGTAATTTTAGAGCAGGTTATATAAACAGCTAGAAGGACTACATCTGTTCTAAAATATTTGTATGAAACATGAAACCTGACAAATTGTAGATTTCAGTTTGGAGCTGTGAACAAAATTTACAAGAGACAAAGGCTGCTTTTAATTTGTTGTTTACAGTAATGTTGCAAGATAGTGGCATAAATTTATGTTGGATATTTTTGCACTTTTTTAAAAAATTAACTTAATAACAGTTCTGAAATGTATTCCACAATAAACGAAATATCTCAGTGTTAACTGGAATTGTTAGAATGCATTTTTACTTATATCCTACCAAACACTATTATTTAAGCAGAAAAATGACTGCTGCTGCTGAACCCATGACACAAATATAAAACTTTATGTTGATTCAAGGTGCAATATAGAGTCAACATTCTCTATATGGTTCTGACTGCAGCCATGTCTCTGCAGAAAAGTAAGTGTGATTCTCCCACACAGCTACTAGACCTGCTGAACTGTTCCGTCTGCTTCTTGTAGCAGCTCTCTATTTTCCTAGTACTGACAATGGAAAATAGGAATGCAATTATGAAGCTAATTGCTGATCATCATTTCTGTAGGTGAATGGTATCAGATGGACTTTTAAAACCCTTCTACACTCTGGGCATAGAGTTTGCCCCTAACTTTTAAAAGAAAGATAAAAGAGAGGAAGAGAGCAAAATTTGTTTGCTATGAGAAACTAATTTAGTCTGGGATTACTTCAGGCTATGTTTCTATGGAATATTTCATGCATAAAGGTAAAACTGGAATTTCAAAACATATAGTTTAAGAGATCTTTTTCATAGTCTAATACATGTATATTCAACAAGTGAAAGCCATTTTATAAATTTATTCTTCATAACAGTAGGTGCTGCTGGAGCAACGTACCTGTCTGTTTACCTTTTTTACTTAATATGCAATGTTTAAATCACCATTTTATCATTGCTTATAAGATTTTATTTCCCAGAAAACAGAGCTGTATTGATTTATTTCAATGTAATATAAACGTCTTCCTAAATTTTTAATTTTGTAGCAATATATGTTTGAAAATATGACATTTTCTGAGCCCGTTAATATCTATAAAAACACTGATACTATGTGGTGCCTATTTTGTATTTTTACTTTTTTTTATGTTTTTTCAGTTTAATTGTTCTCAGCTGTATTTGCAGTCCCCCTTCCCCTACAGTCCTGAGAGTAAAAGTCAAATGAACATCAAGAAGGACCAAGAAATAGGCACAAATATGATGAATCTACATGATTAAAAAAATGAGTAAGCAATGTGATATTCACCTGGACCTTTTTTCTGAATCTCCAGGCACTTTACAGTGGATGTGGGAATATGTTCTGGCAAGAGTTATAAAATCACGGCTTCCAACTAAGCAATGATTCATTCCTAGACATGGATTCAAATGTATATGTACTCTGCCAGTAAATGACTTTAAGAAACCTAAAATAAGGGAGCTATGTAATATTAATGTTTATAATATACTGTGTAAAATATACTTTAAGGTGCTGGACTTCTCACTCATTGCTATTTTATTTTAAATGGATTAAAGTTTTATTTCTATTACAGAAAAACAATATGAAAATGATTGCGTTTAGTGGTGTAAGATATTGTCCCTTGTAGCAGATTAGGAAATACGGTGGGAAAATGGTGTTATTCATTTAAAACAATTTTAAAGGTTTACTGCAAATGAAAAAACACGTGTACTTGCACTTTTTACTGCTCTTTTATGCTTTATAGCTCACTTTCCGTTATTTGCAGGGAAGCCTACATAGAACAAAACACTTGTCTGGGATGACATCACAGTGGCCAGAAACCTGACCTGAATTTCCAGCATCCCTTAATTAGAGAATATAAATGCAGAATCAATAAAGGTTTCTAGGAACTACACTTTTAACTTCAGCCTGAATTTTTTCAAACTGCATCATCCTGTTACATCTGTATGATTTTTGTAGTAACAAATCCTAAGATGTATAATCACACACCCGCTAGAGAAACCGAAAGCAAACTGCTTTCTAAATGATCAGTCTCCTGGTATTCTAGAGATATAGAGAAATAATATATGTCCGGACTTGCATTTCTTCATTTTTTGCGACAATAGGCTTCCCAAAGGAAGACAGATTAAGTGGACGGAATTAGACATGTTGAAGCTTCTTTTCTGTAATGCAATCTGAATCAAGTAGCTTTTGGCCCAGTTGAGTTGGTAGCACTTACGCACAATACTTTGTGAATGAATATCATACTTCAGCGTATGTGAAAGTCTTGCGAAAACGAAGCTGCAGGTTACAGGCGTTTTTAAATAAGATTATTCAAAACTAGATAAATAATGCAATTTGGGATAAATTCCATGAAAGTGCTAAGATTGTCTTAACCTGGTGATACTCATCAATATGCAGCTTTTTAATTCCTGAGCAGCATAGAAAACATGCATGCATTATTATTTGATATCATTTTTTTCCTAAAAATGCATCAAACACCATCTTGACACAATAACATAAATAAAAGCACCTTTCTCTTTTGGAAACTTTTATGTTTTTCTTTCTCTTTGCTGGCTTCTGCCTAAAAATTAAAAAGAACTAAAAAGAATAATATATATGTCTGAGTATGTTGAAAGACTTTATGATCTTATTTGTTGTCTGAGAATCTTCGTTAAAATTATTAGGAATCCTTACTAAAGAAGTTAAGGGTAGAATTTGAAGAAATGAGTCTGCTGCTTATTTCAGAATACGCATGATTTTCCATTAATTTCTATGAAATTTCCATTCTAAGCTCAGCCTTCTCATCAAAAGCCCATATATTAAAGAGTGGTCTTGAAAAATTCACAATCAAGGAAATATTAGCAAACTTCATTAAGAAAGTGAATTCAACATGTTATGTGTTATATTATTTGCTGTAGTTTAATACTATATAATTCTTGCAATTCTAGAAATTTGTCTATCAAATTGAATTGATAGAGTCAGGATTAAAGTGAAGTCAGAAAAAATTCACAGCTTTCTCAATCATATATTCACTTGTATGCATTTTTACATATGACAAAGTTACAAGTGCCTGTACAAATTACTTTTCACTTGACTGGTGCACCTAAGATAATTAGTACACATTTGTTTTCTTTGAAAACAAACACATTCATGAGTAAATAAATGCCTCTACAAAATACACAGTCTTCAGGACACACCTAACCAAGTTGTTCTGGAATTAGCTATCAAACCAGTACTAGATTTTAACATTCATGCCAGATTCTAATCTCAGTATTAACATCATACTTGTCTAACTTCTTCCACAATTTCTGATTGATAAGTGGTTTAGTAAGATTCAGCAATATTATAATACTTTTATATATATATACATATATATGGAGAAACTGTTCATTACACAAGCAAATTGGCAAGGTAATTACTTTGACGGAAAGGACTATCAGTGAAGATAAAAATATCAGTAATTAGACCATGCTGTTGCTCTCTATAGATAAATTCATGCAATGCAAGATAGATAATCAAATAAACCAGCACTGAATTCTTATTTTTTTATTAATGACATTCTTTCTTCTAGGACTTATAACCAAAGACACATATATGCCACTCTGATGTATTAGAATTGAATCACTATGAAGCAAAGTTTCAGTCTGTAGTCTGAAGAAATTAGAATAAACCTCTTTCATATCTTTGGGTTTTTACCCCTCATTGCATTTACAGAGCTTGCTAACTGTATTGAATGCACGTGATTTAAGCTGGCATCTTCAATCAGAAAAAAAACCCTAAAAGACTGAGGGACTGACGTTTTCCATGATCTTTTCTTCCTTTAAAAAATTTGCATTTTAAATTCTCATGAGTATAATGCAGCAAACAATAGATTTTGTTTAGGTTGTCCATGAAAGTCAAAAAAAATATTTGATGACTAAGGTGAAAATATATTCACAGCTCTTAGTATCAATTGCAACACCAGTGAAAAAAAAAATTGTTCAGAAATGTTAATTTTACTGATTAAAAGAACTAAGATGCTAACAGTTAATTTGCTGCAAAGGGAAATTAAAATTAATTTCCTAACTGACACCTAATATCTGACAACATTTTATTTAAAAAAGAAATTTTGATTTACCATATTTGGTACTTTAGAATTCAATAGGAATGATCAGACACATAAATTAGGTTAAAAGCTGACAGTCACAAAGGTCAGCACTATAACAGCAACTTTTCCAATTAATAACTTTTTTTTTTTGTTAACAATTAGCAGCTAAACTAAATCACAGTGATGTATTCCATAGCTCACGGGAATGTGATTCCTCTTGGCCATTGGTTTGTCCTTCATTACACTGAACAGTTTTATAGAGCCACTGCAAACAGACCGTGGGAGTTAACAAAGTCAGATGAACAACTAAAGCTTCTCAAAACTTCTGAGTTCACTGTGTTAATCCCTAGCTAGAGTGTACGCATTAGATCACAACAGAGAGAAAGATCTGAAAGGAAAAAAGTAAAAAGATAATACTGGAAAATACAGCTTTTAATACTGAACAAATTGAAAGAGATCCAAGCAGGTATGCAATGGAGTAGACTTAAGATGGGATGATCACATGGAGTACTAAAATATATTGAAAATATATGGTACATTTTGAAAATCTTTCAGAAGCCAAGAATGGAGTAATGTGGGGTCATATGGATATGTAGCCCAAATTTCTGACCAACATCATCATCTGAAAGTCAGGGGATGGGCACAGACAGAATTAAACCAGACTTGTACAATTGCTTTAGTTAAATTTCTAGTAAAATTATGCTACCTATGGCAAGATGGCCAATTCTTCAGAAGCTTTGAAGAAGAGAAAAAGTGAGAAGTGAGGTAAATATATAGTCAGGTAGATTTGTGGCTAGGGTTGTTTTTGGTTTGGTTTTTTTTTTTTTATTACTTTGATCTTGCTGTGTTGTGGGTTTTTTAAACAAAGCTAAAAGTTGCAACAGGAAAATAATCCTTATATAGCCATGGATTAGTGGGATTTTTTACTAGATTAAAAAAAGAACCTCAGAAGTCTAATTATGCAAAAAGGTAGAGAACTTTTTTCAGTCAAGGACAGGTATCTACATTATTGTATGAAATTTTACTTAATTCATAAATTCCACAAATATTTTGGCCTATGAAGCAGATACATCTAGTTTTCAGCCACATGGAGGTCTAGTGGATTATTTTGAGATCAGTATGATTTCATCTCAGTTCTATAATGTGGGTAAGCATCTTGACATCTATTAGTGAATACTGAAAGAATAAATGAATGGATGAATGAATGTCTCCATGGACTTATTGCTGTTACTTAATGTCTAGGGGAAAACATACAGTTTTTATCATAAGAGTAAAAATACTTTGATGAATAATATTATGTAAAATATATATATGTTTTTGCATATGCATGTGTATATGAATATGTATGTATGGTGATGTATATGTGGATGTGTGTTCACTGAATTAGAAGTAGTGTATCTACTGAAACGATCATGCATAGTTACTAGAAATCCACATTTTCACCATACATGTAGAGTGCCAGAGCTTCAGGAGGTCTCTCCGGGCCTCACAAATGATAACCAAATGACAATGGAATGATGACCATTCATGGACACGTATGCTTATGGTCTAGGTTCTTTCAGACAACATGCAGTCTGATATAGCTAAATGTAAAGTTATATACCAAGAGATAACTTAAAGAAGGTTTTAAAGAGTATTAAAACCAGGCACAGGAATAGGAGGGCGAAGCAATGAATTAGAGGTGCAAGGCATAATTCCTTAACATTTCCCCCAATATGTCTACAAATTCCCTCTGTCAATGTGACAGTGAATGCCACCAGTTTTCTAGACAGGCCTCTCGTCTGTACTGCTTGTCCAGAACTGGCCAGCTGTAACACCAGAATAAGCCGCTGAGCCAGCAGCAGGACCTCCAGGTCCATTTAAATAACAGATGCCCTAGGAATATGGTCTGAAACTCATGGCATCCTCACAGTTCAGCTGCAGAACATGCTAGCTGGATCTGCTCCAGAAGAAGTTTGAAGGAGGTCTCAGAATTAAACTCGTGTGCAAGCTTCCACAGACCCAGTTTTGAGAACTGCTAGCATGTTGCTAGCGCATAACAGTGGTTTTGGAGACAGATTAGGCCTACAGGTTTATGTAAGTCATACAGTAAAGACTCAGAATAGTGTGACTGTAGAAAAAGCCCAAACAGTCCTTTTCCAGAGATTAAAAATGTTTTTTTTAGCCCGTTCATAGCTGGAAATAAAATTCAGATTACCTAGTAATCTATATAAGTTATATTTAGGAAAAGCTCTTACCTCCATCTATTTCAAAAATCATCATTTATTTCAAATATATTAGGTCAAAATTGCAAGAAAAATATGCAAAAGCAAAAGTTCAGGTTAGCTGTCTTTATTATATCCACAAAACGTAATGTAATTTGTTGTGTTTACAGAAACGTATAGAAGAATATTCAGTAGTTTGTGTTGCAGACATTCCCCATTTTTAGACGGGTTCTTCCTTTAAACAGCATAAATTTCTAAAAACAGAAATAATATCCTATTTAATTCTTGCTATCAAGCTTGTAAAGATACAACTTTATGAATTCACAGGAAAAAATGCATTTAAGTAAGAAATGAAAACGGAACATTTTTGCTATTTTCTTTCAATTTATAAATTACTAAATTCTGTTTAAATACTAAGGTTTTATGGGTTTAGGTTTCAATTGTTCTATCAGAAGGTGAAAAATAATACATCAAAATAGGAAAACAAAAAAAAATTCTAACCATTTGGATCTTACTTTTAAAACCAAAACAAAATACCCCAAACATGACTACACACCTCATCAAACTATATTTGAAGATAAAAGAATAAACTATGCTAGTTCTTTAACTGAAGTTCCTTAAGGATGAAGAGAGACACAGGAAACTTTTCAAAAGTTAAGGAGGAAGAATTTACACAATGACATTATATACATTACTTCACCTACTGCTTTTGCACGCTTCTTTGAGGTGACTTTCAAAAGACATTGCTATCTCTTGTAAAAATCTATTGTCTTAAGACAAGGCTTAGGTTCTATTTCGTCCATAGCGTAACTGAAATACAGGAAATAGAATACTTTTTCAAAGTAACCCCCATATTCTTCCAGAGGCTGATAATTAAATGCAAAGGAAAAATTAAAAACATTTTATTACTTTGTCCCTAGATCTTCCAAACATAGGGAAGAAGCCCTTCTTTATGATTTTTTACAGAATATTTTAGTTTTATTTTAAAGTAAATATCATGAGGCATAGGAGCATACTCACGACTTAATTATAATTTAGCCACTGCCACTACATATAAGAGCTCAAATATCTTTTATAATTATTTTTTTCCTCTGGGATTTTCTAATAGGTAATACATAATCAGCCTGGAGAAAAACAAAACAAAGCAAAATGAAAAAATGCCATCCTCTCCTCCGTCAAAAGACCTGAAAAACAACAAACCAGAGTAACACTTGGCTACATGTGCTTATTTCATTATAGGAGTACACAGTGACGGCGTGGTTCATGCACTTTACTACGTTGTATAGCAAGAGACATCTATATGACAATGGAAAGACTACAGTACAGTAATTATGAAATTGTTAATTCTACCTTTAGACACTGTGTTATGAAGCAGGCAATGTCTTTTGGTCATGTGAGAAAACAACCTGTATATATATACTTACTTCAAAAAAGTAAGAATAGTCTAAATGTCTTGATTGATTTCTTGGTCATGATACTTCTGTAAGTATGATGTAGTCTTTGTGGTTCATAATAGAAAATCACATCCTGTGTTCAATCTGGAAGACAGAAAATAACTTGCTATCTTGATGAACCATTCCTATGACAGTGAACAGTAATAATCCTTTCCATGACTCATGAATCCTCATTTTCCTCTAAAATAATACCTAAACCAAAAAATGTTAGGTAGGGTTATCTAGCATACAATGGATTACTGAGACTTTTCAAACCCTCTCAGTTTCAAATAATAAATATTTTGAATGCCGAGTGATATTTACTTTTACATGTATGCATGTTCATCTTCTATTTTCAGTGCCTCTGGACTAAAAAGACAGCAGAATGTTTTCTTTAATTAAGTTAAAAATCATATAGTATTTCTACAGACTGCATAGCCCACTTTTAAAAGGTACTCTAACTTGCTCTTGATTTTAAACCTCCTTTTATTCTTGCTGAATTTAGTAGTTTCACTTCTATGTTTCAAGCCTATGCATAAATGTTTTGCTGAACCAGGCACTTATCTTTCCTAATTATGGGCAAATTGTACAACAAAAACCTTCAGTCTAACCCAAAGAAAAGTCAGAGATAGGAGCCCTAAATTCTAAAACTTATAGGTGTCATGTAAGAACGTCTCAATAGTTATTCACAATTTCAGAACAATGCATTTTGAAACTTGTATGTTTATAAATACAAACTTCAATAAAAATCAATTGCAATAACATCCGTATTCTTCTTTTTCACATACCAGTGTCATTTTATTTATATGAGTAAAAACAATAATCTATTTAGACAATAATCAAAAGGAAGAAGTAAGAAAGTACAATTTAGAAGCAGGAAATATCCATGTCAATTGCAGGATGTTTCCTCCTTGGAAATCAACTCATTTTTGTACTGGGAACGAGGCAGAAATTATCTTACTTTGACAGAAAGTCAAATAACCCTTTAAATCCATAGGTATTGAACAATAAACCAGATCAGAATCACTGTTTGTACTGAGTCTTATGAAGCTGGAGCATTACAACATTATTACTAACACAAAAATAGGTTAGCACACTTCGAAGTTCATAGCAAAAATAAAATTGTGCACAGTGTTCAGAGTGTTTCAGTGACATGACACTATATCATCACATCATTAATATTAATACTGTGTTAGCATATGACAATGTGTATTAGACTTAAAAAAAGAACCAAGAAAGCATAACAAAGATAAGTTTAAGATTAGTTTTATTTATGTAGGTGAAAAGATTTCAGGAAAAACTGTGATAAAGAGTCTGCTGTGTGGAGCTGGGACTTAGCTAAACAGCTATGCAGCAAATGTGGAATTAAGAAGAAATCTGTGCAACATAAAAGAAAAGGCATTTCTTAAATAAAGATATTCAATATTACCTGTATTAACCAAATGAACATTTCACTTCAATTTCAATAGTGACATTTATGTTGAGCACGAATGCAAAGGCAATGCATAAAATAACAAACAAGAAGGATTCCCAAAAGATAAGCTGAACTGCAAGACACTAAAGCATTCAAACTCAAAGGGCTGTGTGTAACATCACATCATAATTCTTTAGGAATCAGCAGATGAATTCACAGGTTCTACAGAAAAATAATTGCAATATTTTTTGTAATTGTAATGCCTCCACCCCAGCTTATGTGGATATGGCCAGCAAATATAAAACAGGCTACACCATGTATTGATTCAAGAAGAGGAAAAAAAGATTCAGATACTGTAGGCTCTTTATTCTCCCTTAATAGATCTTGACAGACTATATTAACTAAAAGATAATGTTGGCAAAGTAACAAATGGATATAACATGAGCATTAATAAAATTAGTCTGGGTATTAGATGAAAGTGTGTAGTCAACAGAGCAGTGTACTTGAGGAACAGACTTCCCTCTGGAATGAGGAGGGTAAAACTAGTATCAATTTTAAGATAGAATTTATGAATCATAGAATCATAGAATAGTTAGGGTTAGAAAGGACCTTAAGATCATCTAGTCCCAGCCACACTGCCAGGGGCAGGGACACCTCACACTAAACCATGCCACCCAAGGCTATGTCCAATCCAGCCTTGAACACTGCCAGCAATGGAGCATTCACAGCTTCCCTGGGCAACCCATTCCACTGCCTCACCACCCTCACAGTAAAGAATTTCTTCCTCATATCCAATCTAAACTTCCCCTGTTTAAGTTTGAATCTGTTACCCCTTGTCCTATCACTACAGTCCTTAATAAAGAGTCCCTCCCCAGCATCCCTTTAGGCCCCCTTCAGATATTGGAAGGCTGCTATGAGGTCTCCATGCTGCCTTCTCTTCTCTAGGCTGAACAGCCCCAACTTTCTCAGCCTGTCTTCATACAGGAGGCGCGCCAGACCCCTGATCATCCTCGTGGCCCTCCTCTGGACTTGTTCCAATAGTTCCATGTCATTTTTTATGTTGAGGACACCAGAACTGCACGAATAATATTTCATAATGTGATTGTGTGTGATAAGAAAAGAACTTAAGGTCACTCCAGTGTAATGCACTTAATATTCAAATGTGATTGTGTGTGAGAAAAATTAATTTAAGGCCCTTCATCTTAATACATTATATTTCTTGTCACAATCCAGATTCTCACCAGAAACAGTGTGAAGTTATTCCTTAAGTTTATTGGGAAAGCACCTCACAAAGTGAAAACTGAAAAAGACGCTAAATTCATATATAATTGTATGTGAATGCTGTTGCTTACTGGATGCATCAAGGTCCCTAAAAAATGTGGTAAGGGTTTGACAGCTGTAGCAAATATACTGCTGTATTCCATGGTTCAATCTCAGTTTAATTTGGCATCTGTTTCATTAGAAAGTGTTTTGGGTTTTGTTTTCCAAATATCTACAGTTCTTTTCTGAATATGACAGAGCATGTTTAAAAGAATATTTAGCCTGAAAAAAAAGCACCCATGGCAAGAATTTAATGCTTATGTTAAAGGATGAGTTTTGCTGCTGAGCATGTTTGGCAAGAAGGACTGGAAAAAGTATCAGGGACTTTCATATTATGATAGTGGGCTTCACCAGATCATTAATACTGCACATTGTTTATTACCTAAGCGCAATATTCTGTGGGCTGAAAGAAAAAAATAAAATAAAAAAAAAAAGCAACAAACCCAACCCATAACAATGCAACACCCAAACAAAAAAATCCTGCAAGCAAACAAGCAAGAAAACCTCACTTGATATTGGCTAAGCCAGGCTAAAATATTTTTCTGTTTTTCTACTAGAAGTAATAGTAAGTACACTACACAGAACAGCTTGGATTCTTCTGATTCTTTCTCAAGCTCTTTACTCTCCACATCTTCTGATTTTTTTTCTTCAGCTGCCTTTTGTCATTCTTCCTTTCACAATCTCCAAACTATCTTCAAAGCTAATTAAAGAGAATGCTAAAAATAAATACTACTAAAATGTGCATGTGGACCTTCACACTTTGCTCTCCACACTCTCTATTCAGTCTCTACACATTTGTAGCAGCATGTCCCAGAGGTTAACAAATTCAGACTCCAGTTAACAAGAGAAAAAGAATACTAAAACAGTGATAACATTTTATCAATCATCACTGAAAATATTGCCAGACTATAAACTGCAGAATTTAGCAGATTTCCTTATTTCTGCAATTTCTTTTTTTTTTTCCTTTCAGCATCTGGTGTTCTTTTACTTAGTTTTGGAATCTTGCCTCAAGGCTCATACATGATAAACAGCATATTTCCAACTGTTAACTTTTTCACAAGAAAGATTTTTTTCCAAGGCAAGTGTTCACATAAATGAAGGCACCAAGTGGACGGCTGCACCTCAGCTCTTTCTCAGACCAAAGACTGTAAAACTTCTTTCCAGAGTTGCATATTGTTCAAGCTGGGCTACAGAGAAACCTGTAACGCTTTTCTGGAAACTGGGCGTAACACTATATATAGGTCAGTAATAAAAAAGATGAAGCAGCCTCAGCCTCTGTGAATGCAGAAATTACTGCGGTTCAGTGGGGTTTCAGCAGCATGGCTTTCCATAAGAAGTGAAGTGCTCACTCGCAAATGAACCTTTGGTTTTTTGCTCAGTAAAACGAGAATGCAAAATGATTATGACGGTATGACGGAAGTAGTCATAACATAGTCTTAACATTTCTACTCTCAAAGTGTTCATGACTTGCAGGCCAATCAGGAAATATGTATGTTAAAGTAAATCTTCGCTCTTTACCATTTAAACAACTATTAAGACATTTACACAGCTATTTGCTATCCATTCCATTCATGTATGACTACATTGCTTGTCATAAGCTCCAGCAAGTCTCATTAACATTTGAAGTCTCCCCTGAGTTCTCAAATTTTTATCTTTTTATTTCTTCAAGTCTTTATTCTCAGCATCACACCTAATTCTATCCTAAGCTTTCTAAATGAGTTTTTAAAATTAACTTTATCTATTTGGTTATTTTCTGGGCTGTTTTACCCAGGTGCTTTCACCTCCCCAGAGATCCAGAGGAGCTTCTAGTACTGGAACACATTTAGGGTTTTTGTCATGATTGTCTTGATAATTTTTCATGTTTAGCCCTTTATGTGCCAAGTTGTTTACTTTTTCCCAAACAATCATCCTTTTTGCTATGAAGCAAGGTAACCTGTCTTTTTGATAACAGCTGCAAGCAGCCAGTTTAGAAGAGATTATTTTCATTTACTTGTGCTGCAAACCTTACTTATTAAAGCACAAAACCATCTATAGGTGAATTACATAAGCATGATACAAAGCAAGTTAGAGGAGTGTCAGGAAAACTAATTCATACTTAAACAAACTATTTATTTTAATATACAATAATGCATACAAACATAATACACCTACAGGCAAATTTGCTTTTGGCATAAATTGGCAGCATTTTAATTCAGTTGTAGTACCTTGATAGAGGCTAAATTGAGCGGCACTTTTAAAAAAAAGCTAACATATAAAAAGGAAGTTGACTTTAATAAGAAATTAGTTACACCATTAAAAAGATCTTTTCTGAAGAAATTAGTAGGACACTGTTAGCTAAACCCCATTTTCTTTACTTAAAAAGGAACATTTGTAAAATGGAGAAGCCTATTCAGTGCAAATGATAACTTATTCCAAACCCATAAACCAAGAAAAAATATTTGCTTAAACAAGCATGATTTGATCACCCTTAATGCTTTCTTTGATAATCCAAAAAGTAATTCCTAGAACAGTTGAGGTAGATTATGCTCTTTTTTTATCAACCCCTTGAAGCCCAAAATCACAAAATATACTACCAACACCAAACATGCAAGTATACTCATTAAGATCATAATTGCAATTCAAAACTGAGGCTTTTGTAATTGTTTTATGATTGTGTCTCTGTGTATTTCTGATGAACTCAGAAGTCCACACCTAAGTTATCATCTAGTCATCCACAACAACTGTTAAAGAAGAGACTGTGGTGAGACAGACTTTCTGGAGAGTGAACTTTCAGTCGTTTATGGAATTGGTGGATAGGACACTTGGGAAACTGCCAAGGATTCAAGTATTAAGCTGCTGAACAGAGCTGTCAGCACTTTAAGCAAGTTATTCATAGAATGTAAGTGTTCTCAATTCCCACCTGTGGGAAATCAGGCAAGGAAAACAAGTAGGCCAGCACAGGTGATTAAGCAGCTCCTGGCCAAACTGAAGTATAAGGAAGAAATCATACACCACGAAACTAGGGATTTGTACACTGTGACGAATATAAGGATGCTGCTCGGATGTGTAGGAATGGAATCAGGAAAGCTAAAGCACTAAAGCTTTAGCTTTAAAAAGCTAAAGCTAAAGGAAAGGAATTTGGTAACGAATGTGAAGAAGAAGAAGAAAGGATTCTACAGTTACACTGATCAGTAAATGAAGCTTAAAGAAAATGTACCTTCACAATAAATAAGACAGGAGAACAAGTGACCATGAAAATGGAGAAGGAATCATACTCATGTCTGCATTAAAAAAAATGTGGCCAGAACAGTGAGGCAGATGATTCTCCCCCTCTACTCCATTCTTGTGAGACCCCACCTGGAGTACTGTGTTCAGTTTAGGAGTTTCTAGTGCAAACAAGACATGGACCTGTTGTAGCAGGTCCAGAGGGGAGTTACAAAGATGCTCAGAAGGCTGAAGCACCTCTCCTATAAGGACAGGCTGAGAGAGCTGGGCTTCTTGGAGAAGGCTCCAAGAAGACCTTAATACAGACATTCTAAATATAAAGGAGCCTCATTAGAAAGCCAGAGAAAGACTTTTTTCTAAGGCCTGCAGTAACAGGACAAGGGACAATGGTTTTAAATTAAAAGAGGGTGGATATAGATTCAATATAAGAAATAATATTTAAATTTTACAGTGATGGTGGTGAGACACTGAAATAGATTTCTTGGAGAAGCTGTGGGTAACCCATTACTGGCAGTGTTCAAGGTCAGGTTGAACAAGGTTTTAAGCAATCTTATCTAGTGAAATATGTCCCAGCCCATGGTAGCAAGGGGTGATATTTGAATATTCTTTCCAACTCAACCCTAAATTTGTTGAAAATTAAACAAAGAGCTTGAAAAGTCTAGAGGAAAAACATATGATCCTATGATAAGCTCTCTATTGTGCCCTGAACAGAACTGGGGGTTGGGATTTACAATGTCCCTTTTCCAGAGGCTGCAGCAAATAGTGAGTGGCTTTTCTCACATGACTTGATTAACTTAATAACATACATTCATCGAGTTAATATTGATATAACTGGTAATTTCTCTGTTCCTGGGTCAAATGTTTTATTGCTACTAAGTTAAAGATAATAAGCAATACACTGTATTTGATCAAATGATCTTATAATAGTGAATAGAGTGTATTATTTACTGCCTTTATTTCTGAAATATGTACAGTACAGTTCTTGCTCAATATAGAAAAAGAGCTTCAAAACAATTAAGTCTTACATGAAATCTCATGATTTAACTTTGCTTAAATCCCTTAGGCTTCTGGTGTAGATGTTTTCCAGTGCTCTGTCTCTACAGAGCTTGCAGTATGGGAAAGGACTGGGCACATCTTTTGACTGAAGGACTGACTGGGATCAGTGTAACTCCATATTGCTTGTAGGAAGGGTGACATATCCAAGAATCACAATATTTGAATTTTTAGCTGGTACTATAGTCCAGAAGAAAAGTTAAACTCTCTTTGTACAGCTTCTGGTTTTCATCATAAGGAAAATTTAAAGTGAATTTTCAAATTTTTTCTGAGAGAAAAATTAATAGAAAAAGGCAAGTATTGACTATGCAGAACATTATTCATCTTCAGATGTCTTCAGTTTGAACAACATCCAAACCCATTTAATTTTCTTTAGTGTACTTTTCCCACCACTACAAAAGTCCCTAAAGTTTTCTCTTTTTTACCCTGGTAAAGGAAGCAAAGAGTTTTGATCTATTATCTTTGGCATGGCCTCTGGTTTCAACTGGGAACACTGGATGATGAAAATAACTGTTCTGCGCCTGATTTTTTCTTTGAACTTTGAAGAAATTCATCCAAGCTGCTGCAAGGAAACATGGCAATGAGTCCTCTGAAGGCATTTTTTTTTTTTTGTATATCCATTTATGCCAAACCAAAGACACCAAAAGGAGCATGAAAAATTATTTTCATTTATTTTTGCCTTTATTCTTTCTCTTACTTATCCTTTATTTATTATAGTAGTCAATGATATATGTCCTGTCAGGCAGTGTAAGTTTCATGTTTCTCTCAGAGCTTTTATGACACTTTTAAAACCCAGACAAAAATGCCAAAGGCATAAGAGCCTTCTAATTCTGCAGTTATTTAGTTCCATTTGTGTATATAAGTTTGCAGTGGAAATCTTACTTAACGGGCTCCTCTGAAATAGAGATGGATGAAAATGTGTTAACTCTTTTCCTTGTGCCATAGAACTTGCCTAGCATTTCTACCTAAAGCATCAGTAAACCTGCAAAAATTAAGAACAAGGTCTTATAAGAAAATATTTTAGTAACCCAATCTATTCAAACAATCACTAAGATTCTTTTGACAGGAAGGCATTTTAAAAATAGGGGGGAAAGCAGTTTTCTGAATCTTTGCAGAGATGTGGCCTAGTTAATCAGCAGTGATTACCCTGGCTTGGCGTCTCAGTTATGTTTGTTAAATAAAGTGCTTTCTAATGAACACTAGCTCAATTCCCCACATTTGGAGGGCAGGCTGAGAAATTATAGATATCTAAACCAGGATTCTTACTCACTTGAATACTTGGGGATTCTTTCTCACTTGAAAAATCATAGTTAAATTAATTGAAAACAAAAAAAAAGTGGGTTTGTCTGCACAGTCTTTTATCTGCAGGGCCCCCTGGCTATCAGAGTAGGGAAATATCAATGGAATGAGCATCTTTTAGTGGGAGTAATCATCATCATCATGAAGAGCTCGTCAGAAAGGAAGACAAAATGCAATTAGTTTGTATTTACAATTGGGCCAGTAATTGCTATTCAGATGCCTCAGCTATATGGAAAATACAGGATTCTGAATTCTGACTTTTTATTTGAATATGGGTTTTTTTCCTCCTTTTCTTGCTCTCTTTTTCTTTTAAGCATTTATAAAATATGTCAGTCATGATGTGGCACAGCTGAATAATTGTCATAGAGTCAAATGCTTGCAGATGGTTAATGGAAACAGAGAATTAACTGAACAGCAGTAAAGAAACTCATGAAAAATTAAAGAACGCTATTGCAAATTTAAAGGGTCATTTGGTTTCATCAAAAATCAGATAATATGAATGTTATTCTCTGCATGAAAGAGACTATGTTAAATTGTTTTGAGAGCTGAAAAATGGGCAATCAATGATGTACTAATGAAATTTGTGAAAAATCATGCACTATTGAAATATGCAGTAATTGCCAGTTAAGGACTATAGAAGAGAACTTGATTTTGGTGACTAAATTTTGTTACTTATCATTTACTTAAATTATTGAAGTCTAGACTTAACACATGGTAGGGTCTTATAAAAAAAAAATAAGGATTAAACTAAGTAGTCTTTTTCCGACAAAAAACATGTTTAATCTTACAAAACTATTTTTTTGCTAACTTCTTAACAGATGCAAGTTACTTAACATTTCAGTAGATGCTATATCAGCAAAGTACAGAATCAATTACTGCATAGACCTGCAAGGTCTTAGGGCTATGTTATGAGACTAAGCTTTCATTTGTCTGACATTTTTGAAAGATATAATTGATAAATCCTTTATAAGGAGCAAAGTCATCTTTCTGATACAAAAGTATTTGTGATACCACTTAGTAAGTATCACTTGGAAATGGATTTAAGTTTTCAATACTTTTAAATGGATTTCAAAAATTCAAAATATTATATTGTTTGTATACTTTATTTTTCATCTTTCTTCCATCTTTTCCCAATAAAATTTGAAGCTAAATTCAATATATCTGTCTATCAAGAAAAATATTATTTTCCTTAATCTAAGAAGAATTATAATTTCAAATAAATCAGGTATGTGTTAATCATACACCATCAATTATATTTTGATAACTGAAAACATTTTGAGAGGCACACATGACTGTGAAAAAGAGGATCTTCATTATATAATAGATAAAAACCAGATTTAAACTATTCACTTGATATAACCAGAAATGGCAAATACCTCTGAAAACATTTAAGAAAGAAAAAAAAATAACTTAATACATACTATTAATTTGATTTTATTTCTTTTATATATATGGACAAATTTTAGTGCACCTTCTCTTGTGGTAATTTGTAAAATAAAGTTACAAACATATGCCTTTAAGAATGATAAAAGTATCTCGATGATTTCTCGTCTGCTATATTTCCTTAAAAGTCATTGAGGTGCTTATTAAATGAAAGCAGAGATGAGAATATTGATCATATTTTCTTATTCTAGTAGGTGCAAAGCATCTTCTCTTAAATCTTTTTGAAGAACTACATTAAGCTATCTAATAAAGTTTAAAGTGAATGATTCCTTCCCTTTCTTATAACACAAAGAGTTTGAAATAGAAAATAGCTAGGGAATGATGAATGTTTCATTGTAAATACATTGTAAATAAGCATCTTGGTTCTCTGGGTTTTACTTAAAGACTTAAGGCCTTTTCCCAAATGATATTGTCTCAAATATGGAAGCATCTATATATTTTTCACCAGAATTGTTCACATTATTCAATTTTTCAATGACAGATATGCAATACTTGCCATGAAAAATCAATCTCCCACAGCACATAAATGTGGCAGAATAATTCATATAATGCACATAAAAATAGCATGCCTTTTCTGACCTATTATTCTTTATGAATATGGTTTTAAATGCTATTCCTAGCTATATGACTATCTTTTTGAAAATGTAATTTGTGATATATTTTTGATCCTTTTAATGTAGCTGGTTGGGTTTGTTTTCTTTCTTATAAACCATGCGATTTTTTTTTCCTGTATGCAATTCTATGGTTACATTTATTAAAACCAATATTTATTCTATTAAAATGAAGATACCTGTTTCATTGAAGGGAAACAAAAATGGCTTTTGCCCAGCAGATTTTACTTCACAAGTTGTGGAACTTCATAAGGAACATATATTGAGTAGTTGCCTATGAATCTTGCACCTCTTTTGCCGCACCTGATGAATGACAGGAAAAGCCTTTCTGGCTTAAACACTGAACTATCAAATTGTATTTCAGTCCATTCAAGTTCTTTTATGTTTTTATTTGCTTTTCTGAGAGATGTCAGCATCCCAAGAGTCAAGAAATGCTCAGTTAGATAGGAGGATTACTTTAGGGAAGAGGCTCCCAGATTTATACCAACTACAAAGCAGTGCCATCATACACAGTGCCTGCAGGTTTAACCTTGTGTTCACTGTGCAAGCAACCGGAAAGAAGAAATATATTGATACTGTCCCTTTCTACCAAAGGTATCCTCTACCAGCCCAAACCCACTGTTTTCAAGCTCTGTGGGAAGCCACATGACTTGCTTTTGCTGGAGACAGTACCGGGCTGCATTAGCACAGCCAGCTTTGACCTGGGTTCAGCAAGAAGCTCTTAACCTTATGGCTGAGAAACAGATGGAGAAACCTGGATTCAGCAGGAAAACATAAGAATATGATAGCATTTTTTAAGCACTTCAGTTGGAAAGAAAAGCAAAGTTTTACTGTAACTAAAAGCAAATAGAAAGATGGAAACAGAAGGAAAAGGAAGTGCGCCTTCATTGCAAAATTTTTGAGAATTTGCCAAATAATGCATCAGGCAGCAGCTGTGGAACTGCTGCTGGTGAAAAAGCTTGTGAATCACCATTTCAATTACGCCATGTTAGTAAAAGTGTGCTAGTGGATTACCACTGTCATCTGCCACAAAGCAAAGGGCTGTGAAGGGTTGACCTTAGCTGGCTGCACATACCCAACAAGCCTCACTCTCACTCATCTTTCTTAGAAGGACAGGTAGAGAAAATACAATGAAAAACGTAGTGGGTTGACATTAGAACAGAGAAATTGTTCACCAGCTACTGTCATGGGCAAAACAGATTCAACATGGGAAAGATTAATTTAATTCATTGCAAAATAAAAATGAAGTAGGGTAGTGAGAAACAAGACCAAAACTGAAAACACCTTCCTACCACATTTTTTCCAGGCTCAACTCATGACTTTTCAACCTATTCCTCCCGAAGTGGATTCAGGGGGATGGGGAACAGAAGCTGTTGTCAGTTCATAACACCTCATCTCCTTCCTCCTCATGCCATTTCTCTGCTCCAGTGTGGAGTGCCTCCCATGGGAAACAGTCTTTCACAAACTGCTCCAACATGGGTCCTTCCCTCAGAGTGCAGTTTTTCAAGACCTACTCCAGCAACATTCCTTCGCAAGAGATACAGCCCATCAGGAGCAGAGTGTTCCAGCCTGGGTTCCCTATGAGCCACAGCTCCTGCCAGAAAACCTGTTCCTGCATGAGCTTCTTTCTATAGGCAGCAGCATGTCTGTTTTACAGCTGGCTAAAACTGGCTCTGCCTGACACAGGGGTGCTTCCTGGTGTCTCCTCAGAGAATCCTTCAGCCCCCTACCCGCTCTACAAAAACATTACCATGTAAACACAGTGCAGACTCTTTTCTACCAAAGTTGCTTATCTTTTGAGTAACAACATTTCAGACTAGAAGGTCTTAATTTATCATTGAAATAAGTGCTTAATATGTCCAGATTACTACTAGACAGGGAGAAACTGTTATTCAATAACCATCTGAGACTATATCACCACAATTGTTGTCAGATGAGCTTCATTAAGGTTTCCAGCATCTGTCATGTATGTTTAATATTGTGAACATTTCAATGTGTATTGAAGGCTATGGAAATGAACTTTCAGTAGTATATTTTATTTCTCAACATATGAAATTATCATTAAAATATGTATTAATAGCATAGTCTACAATCTTCACAAACTTTGTGTCCATCGTGAAAAGAATTCCATACAACAAAGTCAAAATAACATCACCACAGTACTAAGAAAGATGGACAATTTACGAACACTCCACTCCTTATCCCTTCACCACAGTTTCCCCGTAACAGGAAAAATGAAATTAATATTTTAAATGCTTAATGGCATTCAGTTGCAAGTCTACAATTTTTCATTTATTGAACTTGTTTGTCATCTTTTATCATTCGCATACTAACCAAGTATAATACTTTTCAATAATGAAGATAAAACAAAGGAAAAGATGCTTAAATTCTCTTGTAAAGTAGAAGAATGCCTTTATAACCAAATATTGTACTGATGCATGTGGGGAATGTTGCACAAGAAGCTGCATCAGCAGACCTGAATGAGAGCAGAAACATCCTGACCCTCATCAGCTGCAAACCATGGGAGTCAAGAGGAATCGAAGTTAGAACACCAAGATAATCTCCGAGAACTGCAGACATTGAAACAAAGAAGTTACAGAAGACAAAGATGAGATATTGCACCTGGGACTTTCCCAGGAGCTAATGAAAGTCTACAATGTGGACTGAAGGGACAAAAGAATGTCTGTTCAAGGAAAATGGAAAGTAATAATGTAGCAGAAAGTGGTAACAGAAAAATGTGCTTATACATCTGGGTACAAATAAGTTGTTCAAGCAAAGGCGTGTTTTCAATAATGGGATTGGTTGAAAAGGCGAGTGATCAGCAATGTCATTGGCTGGGAAAAGCATATGATGTTGTGAAAAGTACCAAAAAGAAACTAACCAAGACTAACAATTACTGCTAGGCAGTGATCTATAAAAAAGCCTGTAAGCTCACTCAATAAACAATATTGGTCGCACCTCAACTGGAGTCCATGTCTCCATAGCCATGCATATAGATACCATTGTCTGTATAAGACTTTAGTAGGCTCTATTTCTTTCTTAAAAGTTGTAGATAGCTTATAATTATCACTCGACTTGTGCACATTAGATTGTAGTAAAAAAAAAAAATAAAAAATTAATCACATTGTTACAAAGTGCACTAAAGCTTTGAGGTTTTGTTTTGTTTTGTTTTCCTTTTTTCCATAAAGGTTTACTGCATGGGGAGCTATCCCACAGTAACATCCCCAAATTCTTATGGGTTTAGGATCACATAATTGCATTCATTGCAACATAGACAGTATCTTCTGGTGCCAATGCACCTAAAGATCTCCATGTGCTCTACTAAGATTAACTAAAGAATATAAAATCCCTATGAGAATTTTAAAAGACCTCTAGTACTCTTTTTACCTTTACTGTAATACAATTGTGTCATGGTTTAATCCTCTATGATTCACACAGTCGCTCTCTCACTCACTCCCCTCTCTTTCTTCCCCCCGCTCCCAGGTGGATGGGGAGGAGAATCGAAAGAACGTAACCCCCACGGGTTGCGGGGGATTATAAAACACACACGGGCAGCACAACAGACCGATGTGATCAAGACTGAACCGTTTATTGAGTGCAAGCACCTCTTTTTATAGAAGTTACAGAACCCCGAACTTTCTACAACAGTTGATTGGTTCTGCCTCCCAGTTGAATCGTAACAACAGCTTGTGATTGGTAGCAGCTCCTGAAGTGGCAGCAAGTGGGCGTCCCCTTCTGGTAACTTTTGGCGGGCTTCTGTAAAGGTGTCCTTTAACAACCCCTCCAGCAGCCTCCATCCCCCTCTGCTCACTATGGGGGTGGGGCTGAGCCAAAGGCTGGATTGCTCACATAACCCTTTTCAGTGAGAAATGCCTCCACATTACCCTCTTCTTGTTTTTGAGCAATCCAGGTTTGACTCAGCACCCTGGTTACCAATTTCTTTATTATAGTAAACACAATGATGCATGCAAACAGAATTAATAACACAATACCTAAACCCTTCAAAACAATAATTATAGGGATACAGAACTATATCCAAACCGCAAAATTAACAGCTTAACCGCTAACAGGTTCCTGATCATTGCTGACATCCTGCGGTGCAGACGAGATGTCTTCTGCTGAGCCTTGCCAGGGCCGTATCCAGCGGGCTGGTACCCACCGAACACCTTGATCTGTAATCAAACACATATAGCCTCTTCCTGTTAACTTAACTTCTGCGGGTCCTTTCCATTGACCCATGACCAGGTCTTTATATTGTACCAAAATTTTTTGGTTAGGTTTTTCTGATAATCCTGATTGCATTGCCAAACTGTGAATGACCATAGGTGGGTCAGCTCTGTCTCCTGTTAATCGTAAATAATTAGCCACATATATTGCTTTTGCCAATAGTTCTGCCAGAGGGAGTGCTTCTCCCCCCTTTTTTTCAAAAGAAGGCTTTTTATAATTTGGTGAGCACGTTCAACAATAGCTTGGCCGGTTGGGGAGTGAGCAATACCTGTAATATGTTTGATTCCCCAAATGCCGAAAAAATGAGCTATAGATCAGGAGACATAAGCAGGATCATTATCAGTTTTGATGGATTTTGGGACTCCCAAAACGGCAAAGCACATGTACAAATGATGACGGACATGCTTTGCTGTTTCCCCTGTTTGAGCTGTCGCCCGCAATGCCATAGAGAAGGTGTCAATACAGGCGTGGATAAATTTCTGCCGGCCAAATTCAGAAAAGTGTGTGACATCCACTTGCCATAACTGAAATGGTTGTAAGCCTCTGGGATTAACGCCCAGTCTGAGGCCAAAACCGATTTTTTGACAGGAGGGACAGGATTTTACTATTCCTTGAGCATCTGTAACAGGAATAGCAAATTGTCTGGCGAGCATTTTTGCTGATTGATGGAGAAGTGAGTGAGATTCTCGGGCTTGGGCAAAGCTTTTAACAGGTGGCCCAGCCCAGGCAGGAGAAACTAAAAGATCTGCTTGGTTGTTTCCAATTGAGAGACCATGCATGAATTGATGACTGCGAATATGTGTGATAAAATAGGGGTAAGTACGAATTTGCAGAAGTCATAGCAGTTTTAATAATAGACTGTATAGCCAATTGTTCTTAATTTCCTTTAGGATGGAACCTTCGATTCTGTGAATGATACCTACTACATATAAGGAATCAGAAACAACATTGATGGGTGAATTATCCCAGTTTTCAAAGGTCCAAATAACTGCTTGGAGTTCTAAAGTCTGCAAGGAATCCATAGGAGTTCCAGGAATTAAATGTTTTTGCCATTGTTGCTCATGATGCCAGACACAGGCTGCCAAGCGCGAACGCCTTCCTGCATCTGTAAAAACTGTAATGCCTGTAACCGGTGTTTCAGATCGTTTTGGGAATGTTTCAAAATGCTGACTGTGCAACAAAGGCAAAAGCTTATAAGGAGGGTAAACGTTACTGATTTCTCCATCATACTGGGTCAATGCGCTTTGAAATGGAAGAGAAACCAGCATTAACTATTCTAGATATTCCTGAACCAATGGCAAAATAATTTTTGAGGGTTCCCTGCCGGTAATATCAATGATTCTATTCCTGCCTTTCATAATTAGCTGTGATAATATTTCAGGTTTTGTAAGAATTGTTTTTCGGGGTGTTATCGGAGAAAAAATCCACTCTAATATTCTAAGATTAGTAGATGCAGTATTGTCCCACTGTGTGATTATGGCAAAAGGATATAAATGCTGGTTGTCAGAATTTATGATCATTAATGTAACTGGAAGCGTTAATGCAATTCACTGAGCATGGTTGTTATAGATTTTTTCCATAATAACACTCAGCGCCTTTTCCTGCACAGGACCCAATGTGCGAGCCTCGTTAGCTTTAGCGGAAGTACCCAGTAACTGGACTAGTGGCCTCAAATCATCATTAGTAATGCCAGAGATATTTCTAACCCACTGAATGTCCCCAACCAATTTTTGGACATCGTTTAATGTTTTTATCTCAGTAGTGATTTTCAGTTTTTGTGGTTGAATGATACTGCTGGAAATAACCCACCCCAGGTATTTCCACGGTGAGGATTTTTGTACCTTTTCTGGGGCAATTTGCAAACCCCGAGATTCCAAATCCAGTTTTAAATACATTAAGATTTCATCTTTGTCCAGCTGTTCACCGCAAATTAATATATCATCCATATAATGGTAAATGATAAGCTGGGAAAATCTCCGTCTAAAGGGGATCAATGCCCAGGCCACAAAGTGTTGGCAGATAGTAGGTGAATTTTTCATTCCCTGGGGTAACACTATCCAGTGATATCTTTTTGCTGGTTCTGCCTTATTTATGGATGGCACAGAGAAGGCAAATTTTTCTGCGTCCTGTGGGTGCAAAGGAATGGAAAAGAAACAGTCCTTTAAATCAATAATTAAAATTTCCCAATTTTCGGGCAACATTATGGGTGATGGCAGTCCAGGCTGTGAGGACCCCATATTCTCCATGACATTATTGATTGCTCGCAAATCGTGTAGAAGCCTCCACTTTCCACTCTTTTTTGGGATAGTGAAAATTGGAGTATTCCACGGACTAGTAGATGGGACAATGTGATTTGCATTTAATTGCCCTTGTACCAGTTCCTGAATTTTTTGCAGCCGATCCTCTCTGAGCTGCCATTGATCCACCCAAACAGGATCTGAGGTTTTCCAAGTTAGTTTGAGTATTGGCTGCTCTGCAATGGCCGCGGCAGAAAAGGCTGTGTCACCAATTGAGTGTGCATCTGGCTAAGAATATCTCGTCCCACTAATGTAACAGGAACATTCATTACATATGGCTTTATGGTTATTTGGGCACAGTCTGGAAAAATGAAAGTTATCGGATCGCGACTGATTAAGGTGGACTGAGTTCCCCCAATCCCAGAAATTCCTGTTTGAGCAGGCATGACAGGCCATTGTGAAGGCCAGTGCTCTCTCGAAATAATTGTGACGTCAGCACCTGTGTCAATTAACATTTTTATAGGCTTCTGCTCTCCGAATTTAGTTTTCAAGGTGACAATACATTTGGGTTTAGCCTTAGCGATATCAAGTGAAAGGAATACTTGCGGTACTCCTGTGGAACCGAATCCACCCTCACCTCTATCCGAGTCTCCCCTTTGTGGAACACAGGGCTGAAATGGAATAAGTTCAGCAATTCGACTACCTTGAGGGATAAGAACAGGTGGAGTTATTGCATAAACCATGATCTTAATTATCCTGCAATAATCTGCGTCTATAACCCCTGGTAAAAGAAAAATTCCTTGTCGGGATGTTGAAGATCTCCTGAGTAACAAGGCACTAAGCCCATACCCCAAAGGGCCTTTCATGTTGCTTTCTATAATATAGACAGAACAACCTTGTAACGTGGTTTCTGTTGCTGTTTCCAGGTCCAGTCCGGCACTCCCTGCAGTGGAGGAGCGGACGATATCAAGGCATCCCCCCGATTCTGATTCACCCATGCCCCCTTTACTTTTGTCATAGCGCGTGGGGCAGGCGCGCTTGATTTGTAGTTTCCCGCCTGTCTACAATCCTGGGTGTAGTGGGAACTCATTTGACATACTTTACACCATTTGATATTATCTCTCTTTGGAAGGCGGCATTGACTTCGGATATGCCCTTCTTTACCACAATTGTAACACCTCTTTTTGGATTTTACAAAGAGAGGAGAAACTGCCTCTTTTACAGCTGCCGCTACAAAAGTGGCACCTTCTCTTTGAATTTCCCTTTGTGCCGCGCGATTAGCCAGGTCAATCATATCAGCTACCTCTGCTCCATAAGGTAAGGTAGCTAAACTCTGCTTGGTTTTACCACTAGCATTTTCAAAAGCAAGTATCTTAAACAATCTGTCTTTTGTAGGAATATCCATTTCAGGATGTTTATCAATCGCAGAATACAGTCTGTCCACAAACTGTGAAAATGTTTCTGTGGGACCCTGTTTGATATTGGTAAAACCAAGTTGAGCGGAGTCATCTGGAACAGAAAACAAAGCTTGTAACGCTAGATCGCAAGACAATCGCAAGACTTCATTAGTGAAGTTCACCTGGCTATCAACATATGCCCACGGCCCTGAACCCCTTAACATCTGCGATTGGATTCCAAAGAGAGGGTCCCCCTGTTGTCTAGGTTTTGCTTGTTCAATATCACATAATTTTTGCCAATTACGTTCAAAAATTAATTTTTGCGACAGCGTCAGCAAGATGCTGGCTACCTGGTTAATATCATGGGGGACCAGAAGGTCCAATTGTAGGATATATGTTATGATATGTCGAGATAATTGAGAATGCAACCCGTACTGGGTCACGGCTGCTCGAGCCTTTTCTAATAGTTTCCAGTCTATTGCTTCCCACTGGTTGGTACCCTGTGGTGTGACTGAGACTGGAAAAGCCTGTGGAACAAAATTCCCTTCCAGGATAGCATCTCTAATGACCCCTCTCCACCTTTTCGATACATCACCAGGATCTTGAGCAGAGGAGTGAAACAGGTTAGGTGGAGGCGGGGCCAGCGCCGAAGTTGCAGGAAGGGGAGGGGCACCGGCTCCCCCGGGCGCAAAAGATCGCATTCCTTCTCCCTGAGTCACCGCCACGAGGTTCTATAAAACCTCCTGCAACAATTCTTTAGTCGGGTCGTTTAATTCTTTTGGCTGCTCTGTTTCTTCCGGGGTAGAAATGTTAGAGTTAGTGGGGGAATGGTTTGGGGTGGAGGTAAGGGAATATTCGGTCGCTCCACGTCTGTAGCCCATGGATGCCTTCCCCCCGCAGCGAGGTTTGGGATCCTCAGGATTAGTTACAGCATCAGATTTCAATCTCTCCCCGCTGGGCACAGACGAAAAGCCCATCCTCACTGTCTTTGCAACTCTCGGGTGAGTCCTCCCCCCGCCACAGTGGTCGAAAGGATTCCTTTCGGGGCTCTTTGAATCCTTTTTCAGGGGCTTTGCAGGGAATTGGGAGGCGGGTAGGGCTAGGGGTTCAGGCAGAGGCACGGACGGCATTACCGGAGACAAGGCTTTAGCCGCCGAAGCAGCCGCAGCCCTCTCTGATTGCATGTCCCACAAAGTCTCTCGGATAAGCTTCCATAGCGTGCAATTTTTTTGAGCCTCACGCGCTGCCTCCCCATCATCAGTTATAGTGTCCCAAAGCAGGACGCCTATCACCTCCCACGTGGACATTTCAAGTGCCATCCCAACCCCGCTAAGTAGCCCTTCCTCCTTACTCCATTGGAGTAGCTCTTTAAGAACATCTTCTTCATATTCAATCCCTCTCTCAGAGAGGACAAATTGGAGGAGATGGAGGACAGTTGCCTCTTCCTTTGTTTGAGTCGGCCCCATTCATCCCTGACCGCCACTTGCCTTTTTTTGGAGTGGTCTCTTTTCTCGCAGATACACCTTTGTTCCGCGGGACGCACACGTCCTCCTTCTACATCAGCAGGGCTACTGCTGGCTCCTTTTCAGTCGGCTTCCCACCAGTCAGGTCTGCGCTGATCTTCACCACCGAAACAGCTCTCAGGAGGCAGGTCTGAGGGTCCCTGTTCGGGCGCCAATTGTGGAGGATTATAAAACACACACGGGCAGCACAACAGACCGATGTGATCAAGACTGAACCGTTTATTGAGTGCAAGCACCTCTTTTTATAGAAGTTACAGAACCCCGAACTTTCTACAACAGTTGATTGGTTCTGCCTCCCAGTTGAATCGTAACAACAGCTTGTGATTGGTAGCAGCTCCTGAAGTGGCAGCAAGTGGGCGTCCCCTTCTGGTAACTTTTGGCGGGCTTCTGTAAAGGTGTCCTGTAACAACCCCTCCAGCAGCCTCCATCCCCCTCTGCTCACTATGGGGGTGGGGCTGAGCCAAAGGCTGGATTGCTCACATAACCCTTTTCAGTGAGAAATGCCTCCACAACGGGTTGAGATGAGAACAGTCCAGTAACTAAGGTATAACACAAATCACTGCTGCTACCACCAATAATAATAATGACCAGGGAAATACAAGGCAAGAGGATACAATTACTCACCACCCGACGACCGAGCTGTGAACTGAACTCTTCCGGGTTCCTGCCCTAGTTTTACATCCTAGGCATGATGTGCTGTGGCATGGAATACCTCTTTGGTCAGTTTGGGTTAGGTATCCTGCCTCTGCTTCCTCCCGGCTTCCCCTCCTCCCTGGCAGAGCATGAAACTCAGAAAGTCCTTGGTCAGGCCAAAACATTCTAAGTCATAACTATAAACATCAGTGTTATCAGCGCTGTTCCCAGACAGAAAGTCGAAAACACAGCACTGCACCAGCTACTACGAAGCAGAAAAATGACTGCTGCTGCTGAACCCATGACAGTATCCACCCCTTATTCCATACCATTCGCATCATGCTCAGATCACATATTTTCAACATACCATCACATATATATTTATACACCTACGCACACACACAGAGGGAGAGAGATCATCCCTCAGTGCATAGACCAATCCCTACAAAGCTGCTGAGTCCATTCGGTCCGTGACATCAAGCTCCATCTCCTGTAACAGTCCTTCAGAGCAGGGGAGGCCGTGTGGGGTGTTGGATCGTTGCCTGCTGATGCTGATCGTTCCTTTACTGCAGAAGTCATTCGGTTTCATTAAAGTTCATTCTCTGTTGGGGCGATGATCAGAGGGCCAGTCGCTGATGACTTGAAGACATCTAGTTGGCGGGCTATAAAAGTATTACATAGCAGGCAACAGCATACAATTGAGTTCATTGGCTGTTTTCCCCTAAAATCAAATCTCCTGGAGGTATACATCGGACTTCCCCATCTTCTTGCATTACCCACCAAGTATATCTGGGTCCCTGAGCAAAAGCAATCCCACGAGTGGGTTTGCCTTTACCTGAAGCAGGAATAACCCAAACTATCTTCCCCAGCAAATTTCATATATGCACCACAGGATCTTTGTCCCCCTCCACAGTATGTAGAAGTTCTGACTGGACTGGACCAGCCCTGTTGGCAGATCCTCTGGTGCTGACCAGCCAAGTGGCCTTTGGTAAATGTGTATCCCAATATTTGAAAGTCCCACCACCCATTGCTCTCAGTGTAGTTTTTAACAGCCCATTGTACCGTTCGATTTTCCCAGAGGCTGGTGCATGGTAGGGGATGTGATATACCCATTCAATGTCATGCTCTTTGGCCGAAGCATCTATCAGGCTGTTCCGGAAATGAGTCCCATTATCTGACTCAATTCTCTCTGAAGTGCCGTGTCGCCACAAAATCTGTTTTTCAAGGCCCAAGACAGTGTTCAGGGCAGCGGCGTGGGGCACAGTGTATGTTTCCAGCCATCTGGTGGTTGCTTCCACTATGGTAAACACATGGCGTTTGCCTTGGTGGGTTGGTGGGAGTGTGATATAATCAATCTGCCAGACCTCACCATATTTGTACCACAGCCATCGTCCTCCATACCAATGAGGCTTTAATTGCTTGGCTTGCCTAATTGCAGCACATGTTTCACACTCATGAATAACCTGGACAATAGTGTCCATTGCTAAGTCCACCCCTTGATCATGAGTACACCTGTATGCTGCATCTCTGCCCTGATGGCCTCAAGTGTCATGGGCCCACCAGGCTCAAAATAATTCACCATCCCCTCCAGCAGTTTCTGCAGCTTGTTGCTGGGGACTCCATACAGCTGCCTTCCATCTCCAATGCTTCCAAAGCACTGGAGGGACCCAGGGGACTAGATACTTGCCCATACTGTCCCACACACCCTGCCACTCACGGCTGTCCAGCTTTGGGGAAAATCTCTTGGTCATCCTGGATTGTAGTCTAACTGCAGACAAGGCCCACAACCCACTCTGCTTAACTCTGGGGACCAGACAAAATGGTTGTGGGTAAAACACACTCTGTATGCATGCCAACATGCTGATCCCTATCACAATCAGCAGGCAGGTCTCAAGGTTACCCAAAGGTCATTCAAAATCTTCATAACTCTCAAATGAGGCTGCTGTACTTGTCACTGGGGCTGGTGTAGCTGCTGCGCATGCCAGGTCTCTCACCACCAGCTTCTCTTTGTCTGAGTCCCGATCTTCCTCCTCTGCCTTGCTGGGAAGTGCTGCGTGGTCTCCTGCATCCTCCTGGGGCTCAGGCTTGTGGGGCTCTGTGAGCGGCTTCTGGGGAATGCTCTTGGCCATCGTGGGGCTGAGCTTGGCCGCAGGCCTCTGCTTTTCCACTGCTCCCTCCCGCTGCTCAGCAGCCACCCGGCTGGGCTCAGCGGGGGGGCTCACCCCTTCTGCCACCTCCTTCGTGGCCTCTTGATCCCCAGGGCTGCTCTCCCGGGCCATTTTGGCTGGCAGCAGCTAGTGGGACAACCCCCCCTCTGCTCCCCACAGCCTCACAAAGACGGAGGTGAGGACGAGGGCCAGGACAGCGAAAAGCAGCCAGACTGCCAGGTACACATCCGCCCCCCCCCCTCACTTCTGGAGCCCGCCCGTGCTACAAGCCATTCCAATAAATTACAAAGAAACAGGAACCTTAACCCAAAACCCATATCCGAAAAATGCTAAGATAACAAATACCGGCTGTAAGTAAGGTACAACAGGCTGAAACCATGAACTCAAGAGAATCAAGAGCAACAACTTTGAGAGCCAATAAATCAGCATTGTGACGAGTGGCTATTAATCCTGCCATTATCTCAACCCTTCGAGCCCCACGCTGGGCGCCAAAAGAACTGTCGTGGTTTAAGCTCTATAACTCACGCAGTCGCTCTCTCATTCACTCCCCTCTCTTTCCCCCGCTCCAGGGTGGATGGGGAGGAGAATCAAAAGAATGTAATTCCCACGGGTTGAGATAAAAGCGGTCCAGTAACTAAGGTATAACACAAATCACTGCTGCTACCACCAGTAATAATAATGACCAGGGAAATACAAGGCAAGAGGATACAGTTGCTCACCACCCGACGACCGAGCTGTGAACTGAACTCTTCCGGGTTCCTGCCGCTAGTTTTTACATCCTAGACATGACGTGCTGTGGCATGGAATACCTCTTTGGTCAGTTTGGGTTAGGTATCCTGCCTCTGCTTCCTCCCGGCTTCCCCTCCTCCCTGGCAGAGCATGAGACTCAGAAAGTCCTTGGTCAGGCCAAAACATTCTAAGCCGTAACTATAAACATCAGTGTTATCAGCACTGTTCCCAGACAGAAAGTCGAAAACACAGCACTGCACAAGCTACTACGAAGGAGAAAAATGACTGCTGCTGCTGAACCCATGACAAACTGACTTAGTCAGGAAAACAGAAGTTTGCAGGAATAAGTCATCACAAAAAAGCAATAGACATGGAAAGAAATGATAGTACTATATCAATTTGAAAATTCTCTGGCAAATTTAGATAAACATACTGCAATTAATCAGAGTTGAAAATGGATTACAATTAAGGTTAATATGTTGAAACATCTGAAAAATATCTGAGGTATTAGCAATCATAAGAATTGCTATATAAGAGTTTTCTCTACTGTCACAAGAAACTACATACTCGAATACCCTAATTTTTAAGGCAAACTTACACTGATTCTACTCTTGCCAGGAGGTCGCTGAAAATCCACTGGATATGTTTTAGAAAACAGCTTCATCCTGTTTCCAATGTCTGCTTCTAAGTAGGATGTCATCAGCAGAGTTCAGGCATTACTTTGTTTAAACATAGCCGTCCTAAGTAACAGCCATTGCTAATCTCTCTAAGCCATCCACCTTTCAAAACCTACTATGTTGGTGAGTTATTGAATTGCTTTCGTGAATTGCTTCCTGTTACTTCTAGTCAATTAACACTTTGCAATTGCTGAGATTCTCTCTGAGGGGAATCTGGATTGGTTTTCAAATTAGCCCTCTAGCTTTACAGGGGCTGTGCAAATGCGTAATACTGCCTCTTAGTTGTCAAATCCCTTGCTATTTGCTGCATACAGCTATGTCATTCTCTGGGACATCTTTTGACAGAATCACCATTCCAATCTTTTTGATGATAACAATTTTATGATTGACTAGAACTGTAGTACCCTGAGGCATTTCTAGTGTGGCCTGAAAATTAAGTAAATCTATCACTACATTTTGTGTCATTAAAACATAATTTCCTGTCATCCTCTGCCCAAGTCAGCAAGGTATTTTTAAAACACTTTTAATGCCCTCCATCCTCCCATTGATATTCCAGGATTTTTGTTTTACAGACGCTTGGTTAATCTTTCCAGAAAAAAACTGTTAGCACTTTCATCCAAGTTCTCAAATGACAAACTGAGTAATTTGCTCAGTATAGAATTAAATATAATGGCAAGACAGTAGAACAAATGCTCAGAATTTTTCCGTCTCCAATTCTACTCCAAAAACAGACATATGAGACAATTTTATAGCAACCATGGAATGAGCCCTTTCAATTGCAAAATACCTGCTTTACCTTGGTTATTTATGTGTATATGTAAGGATGAGCACCTGAAAGCATTCACTTTCTCTGTTAAGCTTGGATTTATTTAATTTTTTTTTATTAAGTTTTCTGATATTTTCAAATATTAAAAAAATATTGGGCTTTTTTTGTTTGTTTGTTTTGTTTTTTTTTGGGGGGGTTGTTTTGGTTTGTTCGTTTTGTGATTTTTTTTTTTTTTTTTTTGGTTTGGTTTTGGGGTTTTTTTAGGTTGGTTTTTTTTTTAGTTTTTTTTGTTTGTTTGGTTTTTTTTTAAGATTAATCCTTTTCTCAATGTCCTCAACTTCCTGGAGCTTTATTGTTCCTCCTTTCATTTTAGAATGTCACCCTGTACCTCCTTCATGCTGCTGTCTTCTTCTTTCAGTTACTTACTTCACTTAATAGATCTGAGTTACTTTTTCTGTAAAACAGATTTTGTTAGCATCTTGTACCAGGAGGCTAGCTTCTAAACTCTGACCATTTTCCAGAAGAATGTCTTTCCTACTTTGTGTCTATGATATGATTCTGACATAAAGACTGTAGCCATACAGTCATATTAACTTGATAGTACCTTTTTTACTGTTTTATCTCAACCACTACTAAGTTGCATTCCCTGAAGCCCTCAAAAAAATAAAAAATTTCTGACATTTTGTTCTGATACTGAGGTCTGATATATCCTCCCAAGACATGTATCTTAGTCTAAATTTGCCATTGATTTATAGTGGTGTCGTGGTTAAAACCCAGCCAGCAACCCAGAACCATGCAGCCGCTCTCTCACCTCCCCGCCTTCCCCCCTCCCCTCCCAGAGGGATGGGGAGGAGAATCAAAAGAATGTAACTCCCACGGGTTGAGATAAGAACAGTCCAGTAACTAAGGTATAACAGAAAACCACTACTGCTACCACCAAGAATAATAATGATAAGGGAAACAACAAGGGAAGAAAATACAGCTGCTCATCACCAGCCGACCGATACCTAGCCCAACCTGAGCAGTGATCTAGTCCTCCTGGTTAACTGCCCCCGGTTTATATACTGGGCCTGATATGCTGTGGTGTGGAATACCTCTTTGGTCAGTTTGGGTCAGGTGTCCTGTCTCTGCTTCCTCCCGGCTTCTCCTCCCCTCTGGCAGAGCATGAGACTCAGAAAATCCTTGGTCAGACTAAACATTACTGAGCAGCAACTGAAAACATCGGTGTTATTAGCATTGTTCTCAGGCTAAAAGTCAAAACCACAGCACTGCAGCAGCTACTAAGAAGGAGAAAAATGACTGCTATTGCTGAATCCAGGACAAGTGGTTAACAGTTTCATTCAATTCTTATAGTCTCCAGAATGTGGATCTAAATTTCCTCCTCCTTACTTGCCCTTTGTACAGTCAGGTTGATTTAGTTTCCACATTACTTAGTTCTGTGGAGTGGATGTTCCATCCCTGGAAGTGTTCAAGGCCACGTCAGATGGGGCTATGATTATTCTGCCACTTCTCAAGTATGACACATAATACCATGGCAACTACACCCACTAGTTTCCTCAGGATGTGCAACTCCCTCTCATCACATCCCATGGACTAATACACCTTCAGGTTCCTTAGATGGTCTCAAATCTGATATTCTGCTGCAATAGGTGCATTCTCTCAGTGCCTGCCTTTGACTTCTGGAACTGGAGCAGTGTGGCTGGAGTTTCTGTCAGTGAAAATCTGTGCCAAAATTCATGGAATACCTTGGCCTTCTCCATGTCCTGGGTAACCAGGCCTTCAGTTTCATTCAAGATGGTGCCCACATCTTTGTTTGTCTTCCTTTTATTCCTAGTGTAACTATAAAAGTTTTCTGTGTTGTCATTAATGTCCTTGGCCAGATTGAGTACTGTCAGGTCTTCAGATTTTCTAACTTGATTCCTGGCTGCTCTAACCATTTCTCTCTATTCCACTCAGGCTAGCCATTCTTGCTTTCATCCTCTATAGGCCAATTTATGCTGGAATTTGTCCAGGAGCTCCTTGTTCACCCAGGCAGGCCTTCTGGCAGTCTTTCTGTGCTTCCTCTTTGCCAGGATGCATCAGTCCTGAGTTTGGAGGAGGTGATCCTTGAATATTAACCAGAATCTACTATTCTGTGGCCACTGCAGCCAAAGCTGCCCCTGAGCTTCACATTCTCCAGCAGCCCCAACCTGTTGCTGAAGACAAGGTCTAACATAGCCCCTCTTCTCATTGGATCTTCTCATGTGGAGAAGGAAATTATATGTTTTGGCATTGTATAAAATAATATGAATTGTTATTTCCTATTCTCCTACACTATATCTGTGTAGCTCTGTAGAGGCATGTATCAATATACATCATTGAATGATGTTAAAATTCTCTTTCTAAACAATATTTCATTTTTGTAAATAGGCTGATTATTATGAGGCACTTAATTGTTAAATATATTTACCAATATATATAATTTCATAAGCAGCATAGTTTAGCCATACATATATTAGTTAATAAACTGTATCAGACATGGCATAATGCTCCCTAGACAGTATCTGCCTAGAACAATCAAAACAGTGAACACAAAATGTTACTGAGTTACAGTTCAATGTAAAAGGAAAGATGTACTTTATCTAAGTCAGGACAGGTAACTGACAGGGAAGCTTTATTAGTACTAGACATGCTATACCTGTCCTCTCCATAATTGAATGAATGAACGAATGAATGAATGAATGAATGAAGAATGAATGAATGAATGGATGAAAAATAAATAACAAAGATTTACATTTGCTTCACTGCCTACCACTTTCTCACTTTCAGAAAGAAGTTTTACCCAGAATCTACTAAAAAAAAATGGAAATTCAGAAAGGGATATGTCTAAAATAACATTCACTGCATGCACTTGAACTTTGTTCCTATTCTTAAATATTCCCAAAGATGGTAAATTCAAAATTCCATCATGTGGATTAGAAAAGGGGGAATGGTGTACTTAGCTAAATGAGTGTTGCCACAAACATTTTACACTATTCATTAGTAATTTGATATAATTGGAAATAGAACAAACCACTTAATTCCTGACATGAAATATATGATGATAACAATTAGCCCTTAACTTGAGACATCAACAAGCAGTCAGAATTGACTGTTCCTCTGCAAGAACAGTACTGCTCCCACAGATCACCTTACTTGCATTGATAAAAATATCTTTGGAGACTCATGTATACCAGGTGAAGGAGAAGAAAACCTATTAAATGCTGTATAATGTGTGCAATATTGCTTGTAATGCACCCTAGTTTTAATCTAATTTCAGTTCATAGAAACATTCTGTAATTTCTGCCTCTTAAAATAACTTTTTCAGACTTTTTCTCATAAAATATATGATTTTAAAAAATCATATATTAAACATTGTTAACATATTAATTAATTAATATTAAGAGTCTATGACATAGTTGCCACAGGCTTTTAATATTTTAAGAAATAGAGTTGCAAGAAACCAGCCCATTTTAAAAGAAAGTTCCCAATATTATGCCTTACTAATATGCACATGTAATTAATTTTATTTTGCATCTCTGTAATCTATAAAAGACTCAACATATTGGCATTTAATATTTGTGAAACCGTAATAAATAATACTTAGAAGACAACACCCCCTTTTTTATTTTGTTTAATAATATTATGATTGGTTTCAGTTTAATACTACTTTATGATGCTCAGCTAAAACTTATAAACTCTGTCTGCACCAGCCAACACTCTGCAAAGTTCTTCAAAATAAAATCTTAAAATAAGTTCTAGGCTTTCAAGTCGGGGGGGAGGGGGACAGCAGCATATTAAGGACCTTAAGATCATCTAGTTCCAATACCCCTGCCAGGGGCAGGGACACCTCTCACTAAACCATGCCACCCAAGGCTATGTGCAATCCAGCCTTGAACACCGCCGGCAATGGAGCATTCACAACTTCTCGGGTAACCCATTCCAGTGCCTCACCACCCTTACAGTTCTATGATTTCACTTGCTGTCTCTGCAGCATAAGAACTCTTTGGGTCATTATTTTGTTTCTGAAATAAATTCACTTTCTGATGGCTAACTGTATGTCATTTACTCATCTTTATATATATGCAATGTTGGACTACTTTTACATTGTACATATATGCATTTCTCCAGACTATTATCACTCAAGAATTTTGAGAATAGTTGTTCAAAGCACATCTAAATTACCTACCACATGACTTATACAGTGTCACAGTCAGATATTTGTGGAAATTGAAAATTTTGAATGTGTAATCTTTAAATTTCATAGGAGTATTAAGGTTAAAAGTACAGAGTGGCAAATCACATTGTACAGCTGACTTTCTCTGAATAGGAAAAGGAGTTTCACAGGCTTATTCAGTCATGCAGCTTTGTTTCATCTAATTTACACTTTTGTGCTTTCTTTGACTAGTCTTGCTCATATAATCACTCTAACAACGTGTAGATAAATTTTTGAACCAGGTTTTCTATCACAGATGCCATGATACTTCAGATTTAGATTTCTTCACACACAAACTGCTATAATAAATTTGCAAAATGAGGTTTGAAAATGCTCTAAGGTTACCTTGATAATATTTATCCTGAATGAAGTGAATAATAGAAATAAACTTGCCTATTTGTAGGGAAGCACAAGTGTATTGACAATTAAGTATTTGGAAGTGAGTTCAATAATGGAATTGTAGTCACATATTCCAGATTCCCTAATGCAGAGCTATTAATTGCATTTCTAGAGACATTATCTGTCAAAGCCCATAGGAAAAGTAGATTCTGTAAAAGTATAGTTTTCTGCCTAAGACACTTCACAAAAATTATCATTCCTAATATTTGAATTTATCTGTTTACTCACTAACATTCAACTTTGTTAAGCCTGAGGATTGTTATAACAGCTTGTTATCTTAATTATCCATCATTTAATGAGATGTTGCAGCAGAGAACTTTCTTTTCTTGAATATAACATAGCCACACAATCACAAAATGTTTGAGGTTGGAAGGGACCTCTGGAGGTCATCTGGTTATAGCCCCTTGCTCAAGCAGGGCCAGCTAGAGCCAGTTGTCAAGGACCATATCCAGGAGGCTTTTGAATACTTACAAGGTTGCATAGTCCACAATCCCACTGGGCCACCAGTGCCACTGCTCTGACAGTCTCACAGTGAAAAAATGTTTCCTGAATATTCAGGAACCTCCTGTGTTTCAGTGTGTGCTCAATGCATGTATTTCTGTCACTGAGCACCACTGGAAAGAGCCTGGTTCTTTCCACTTTGTACCCTCCCTTCACGTATTTATATACACTAGTAGGATCCCACAGAGTATCCTCTCCTCCAGGCTGAGCAGTCTCCAGGCTGAACCCCCTAAAGTGGATTCGGGGGGATGGGGAACAGGAGTTGTTGTCAGTTCATAAAAACTTGTCTCCTTCCTCCTCATGCCATTTCCCTGCTCCAGTGTGGAGTCCCTGCAGTGGGCGACAGTCCTTCACAAACTGCTCCAGCGTGGGTCTTTCCCACAGAGTGCAGTTTTTCAAGATCTACTCCAGCAGCATTCCTTTGCAAGAGGTATGTCCCATCAGGAGCAGAGTGCTCCAACCTGGGTTCCCCATGGGCCACAGTTCCTGTCAGAAAACCTGTTCCTGCATGAGCTGCTTTCCACAGGCAGCAGCTCCTGCCAAGGGCCTGCTCTGGAATGGGCTCTTGATGTGCTACGTTTCTCTTCAGGGAATCTCCACCTGCTGTGGCATGGGGACCTCTGTAGGTTGTCTGGGGAATCATAGAATAGTTAGGGCTGGAAAGGACCTTAAGATCATCTAGTTCCAGCCCCCCTGCCAGGGACAGGGACACCTCCCACTAAACCATGCCACCCAAGGCTATGTCCAACCTAGCCTTGAACACCACCAGCAACGGAGCATTCACAACTTCCCTGGACAACCCATTCCAGTGCCTCACCACCCTTTCAGTAAAGAACTTCCTCCTTACATCCAATCTAAACTTCCCCTGTTTAAGTTTGAACCTGTTACCCCTTGTTCTATCACTATAGTCCCTAAACAAGACAACCTGCTTTACCATGATCTTCTCCTTGGGTTGTTGGGGAATCTGTTCTAGCACTTAGAGCACTTCCTTCCCCTCCTTTTTCACTGACCTTGATCTCTGCAGTAGTCTTGATCTCACATTTTTCTCACTTTTCTTTCTTCCAGCTGTTGCACATAAGTGCATTTTTTACTGTTTCTTAAATATGCTATCTTAGAGGTGTCACCAGCATCTCCTTGCTCATCACGAGCTCAGCTTTGAAGCTGGCTGAAGCTGGTCCTGTCTGACATGGGGGCAGCTTCTGGTGTCTTCTAACAGAAGCCATCCTTGAGCACACAACCCCCTCACTGCCAAATATTTCAATTGACATCCCCAAAAGTTAACTATTTAGGAATTATGTCATCAAATAGCAATTACTTTCCAGCTAGCAATTAAAATTACATTTCAGTTTGAAATATAAAGTCCTGTTTAAATTTGAAACTGTTCACATTTTGGTATCTGATTCTAATTTCAACTTGATATAAATTTTTGCATATTTTCACTCAGCTAACTAAAAATTTTTGTGCAGGAATAGGTTTATATTATTGTGTTTTATTTCCCAGATGTTTATTTGTGCTATATTTTACTTCTAAAATAAGATGTATATTTTATTAAACAAAACAAACAAACAAAAAATCAGTAATATAATTCAGCATACCTTTTCTGCCCAAAGATCTTAAAAACTACTTGTTATTAACTGTCAAATGGAAAATGTGATGAAAAGGAATACTGGAAAGTTTAATGTCATTAACTAATTGCTATTCTTTTACTAGAAAATTTAGTCTCTTTTGATGACCGATATTCCAATGTCATAGTCAAAACCAAGGTGCTTCAAAATGGTAACAATTTTTAGAGACTTCAAGTTACTTCTACATATGGAAAGATTGAAAAGATGGTGAATGCTTAACTTAAATACATGAGAAAGTAAAGCAGATATGAGAATGCTATACAATTTAATACATGGTGTAAGCAGAACAAGCACAGCATCCTCATTTACCCTTTCACGAGGCAAAACCAGAGATTTTCAAATGGCAATTATTTAAAATTCCTAACCAAGTACTTTCCAAAATAAGATAGTTCTGTTGTCTCAGTAATACAGCATTCAGAATGCAGTACAACTTTACATTATCTTTTCATGGAAACTATTTGCCAGCACTTTGCAACATTAATAACAGAACTGGAGATAAGGAGTAACAGAGGGAGAAAATAAAGTAATAGGTGAGGAAGAACAGAGAGCTCTCCAGCTGGGATTTGTAATGAACTGATGAAGCAAACTGGCTGAGTTACACAAGAAAACAGGTTCAGATCTCAGGAATTATAGTACTTTCACTTAAAAAAAAAATCCCATACTATACAAGATGAACTTTAAGATAACTTTTTGGCCTAAACAAGGAAAAGCACCGAAACAGAAAAGGACAGGATACTGGAAATACAGTGAGCTGAAAGAGGTCTTCAAACAAACAAAATTTCACCCCAATATACATGAAAAATCCACGGATGGATGGCTCTGCTACAAAGGTTTGGAAGGAATACGACGTTCACGAGGAGGAATACCTAGATCACTTAAAAAGTTAAGGGACTCGGATGTCTTTAAGTGACTACTTGCTCTTTTGACACTATAGATTTCTTTACAGATTCATGTAGCAGATACCAATTCCAGTAGCCTGCTGCAATGGGTTGGCATTGTCCAGCCACCAGTGCCCATCAAGGTATTTTATCACACTCCTCTTCCTCAGCTGGACAGGGAAAAGGAAATACAACAAAAGAGTCATGGACAGGGAGATTACTCAGCAATTATAATTACAGGCAGTCAAGACAGGGTGATGTCTTACTTGATGGCTTACTAATTACTGTCACAGAAAAAACTGACTAAACTCAGGGAGCTTAACATAAATTATAACCACTAAAATATCAATATTTGAGTATTGATTTAGGTACTTGGAAACTAAACCAAAAAGGGGGAAATATTTGCCCATCTATAGAAATCAGCTCCCTGCCTTTCCTAGGTTCAGCTCCACTCCTTCACTCCAGACTCCATTCGTCTCCTGAGTGAAATGGCCATCTGCTTCACCGAGTCCATTCATTAAGGCACCGGGTGGCCTCCTAGTCACAACTTAGTGGTTTCCTTCCACAGCTCCCTTTCACTCTTTCCTTTGGCACAGGTCTTTCATGACCTGTTGTTTCTGTCAGGAATCTCTGCTTCACCATGGAGCACACATTCCTTCTCATTCTTCTCTGACCTTGGTATCACACAGCAGTTTCTCACACTTTTTCCCCCAGTCCTCACTAATAGACATAATTTTTTGCTCTTTCTTAGATAATTTTTCACTAAGGTGTCCTGCAGTGTGTTCACTGGAGCTGGCTGCAGATAGATGCGTTTGGCATGAGGGAAGTCAAAGTTTGTAGAAAATTGGCTTAGGCAAGCCCATCTCTGTTTCATCATCAAGTCCAACAGCATTAAGGTATTTGGCTGCCTACTTAATGCTACCTTTCAAAAGAAGGAATAACCAGCAGGCGTGGTTCAGTCAGGCAGACTGGAAGGAGAAAGTCCTCTGGCGTAAAATATTTCTAGGTGTGTTCCCTGAGCTGAAGAGTCACTTGCCTTTGTTCTGGTTAGTGGTCACTGTTTGTCATGAGTAACAGACACTAGTAAGGCTTAAAAAAAATGAAATTATGTAGAGATTCTAGTTCATCTGTAGTTTTTAAATCTTTGTGAACAAAAAAGAATACTTTTTTAAGCAATGTTGCAATGGTCTGTGTGAAATTTAGTGCTAATATTTGTTTTCTAAGGAAAAAAAGTCATAGCAATAGTTACTATGCATAGTTTATTGATATTTTTAGGCCAGCAAAAACTGAGATGTGAAGACTTCTAAAATTATTTCCATTTAGTAAGAAATTAGTCATGCAGGATACTGATATGTTCATATCATTATTAATTTATAAAACATACAGGTATAAGTTCTCCTGGGACGAAGCAGAAACGAAGCTGTATGTGGGCCATGTTTTTTTCTGGGAAAGCCTCAGAGCAAGTTCCTTTACCCTCTCACAAGAAACAGTTTTCTTGTCGTGGTCCTCTCCTGGGAACTGTGCAGGATCACAGGCAAACTGCGGATTTTCTGTTGACTATTCAATGCCGCATTTTTATCTCAGCTCTCAAGTTTGACCCATTTGTTCCCACAGTCCCCGTGGGGCTGTGTGGTTTTGCCATGTACTCAAAAGTAGTCTCCACATCATTTCTGCCCCCTGCTTTTCATAAAGATGGGCAACCATTCAATTTAGTACAATCTACCTTTGCTTTCCAGGCTCCTAATGATAGATGTTGCCACCACAGTTTTTATGTCCTTCTTGGTCTTAAATTCAGATAAATTCAAAGTAAATTTCTTGTTTTCAATCAGTGGTTCATTCTTTCTCTCTGAAATTGTAGTCAGGATTGTCCTGAAACAGTTTAGTGCTTCACCTTGACTCACAGTTTAGTGGGACTTGGTGGTAGTCAGCAATTAAATGATAACAGAATCTGCCCATTTTGCCAATGTATCACCTAGGTATTGCTAATCTGTAATTGCATTTTTCTCTTCCTTCTACTCCACCTTTTATTCACCTCTTCTTTTGCATTACAAGCATTTTGGTTTAGATCACCTCTTTCACGCCCTTAGTACAGCTTAGTATAGTTCCTTTATAGGGTTAGCTCATCCAACAGCATATCAAACAATGATTTTTTTTTTGTACTTAGTTTCACCATCTGGTGACATAAGCATTTTTTAACTGGCTAACTAACAACAGAAGCACTTCTTAATGGCAGTACATCTGTGTACACAGAAGAGGTTTTACCAGTTTAGGTATATCAAAAAAGAGAAAAGAGTTTAGTGGGATTTTATCCCCAACTCTGTGATAGAGTCCAAGGCTCAGACTCTAGTATTAATGCCTTTCTATATTACTGGTCTTCCTGCAGCCCTTTTTTTCTGCATTTACTAACATCCATCATCTTAAATTGATGCTAAACCCAAACAATATTTCACTTCCTCGGCTTTCTTTCTATATGTTTATATAGACAACATTTATAATGAAACAATTAAAAAACCTCTAGTATCCACAAATTATAATCTCCACATCTTTCAGTGGAATGTGTCTTTTTTTAACTTAGCATTCTATAGCCTTTACACTTGTTCTTTTCTCTCCACTTGTTTTCTTCAGTTAGATATTCCATGTGTGATATTCCTTTGTGTAGTGTCATTCAGACTTAACCTTATGACATATCCTGTTCCATGAATTTTAATTTATTTTGTTTTTAATCAGAATATAGAATAAGCATTCTGGCAGTGTTACACAGTTGGCAATCATATTTTACAACCATCACAAAATCCTTAAGAGCTCCTTAAGTGTTTATATTCTAAGCTTCTCCAATGCATTCTTCACTTCAAAATTCAAGTCTGATATGCTATTCTCATGTCATACATTGTCATATTAAAAATCAGGAAGAATACGAGAAGAAATAGGAATATATTTGCCTTATTGGTGAACTATGCAAGTATGCACACATTCATCATATATTCAGGATATCATATGCAGCTGTCGCTATTTAAGAAGAATTATTTTTTAGCTTTCGCTATTTTTAGTTGTCATGGGTTCAGCAGCAGCAGTCATTTTTGTCCTTCTTGGTAGCTGGTGCAGCACTGTGTTTTTGATTTTGGGCCTGGGAGCAGCGCTGATAACACCAGTGTTTCAGTTACTGTTTAGTGATGTTTTGGTCTGATTAAGGACTTTCTGAGTTTCTTACTCTGCCAGGGAGGAGGGGAAGCCGGGAGGAAGCAGAGACAAGACACCTCACCCAAACTGACCAAAGAAATTATTCCATACCACAGCACGTCATGCTCAGGATGTAAAATGGAGAGCAGAGACCCGGAAGTGTGGGGGGTGCATTGCTTGGTCGGGCTGGGTGAGCAATTGTATTCTTTCCTTGTATTTGCCTTCTCATTATTATTATTGGTGGTAGCAGTGATTTGTGTTATACCTTAGTTACTGGACTGTTCTTATCTCAACCGGTGGGAGTTGCATTCTTTTCGATTCTCCTCCCCATCCACCTGGGAGCAGGGGGAAGAAAGAGAGGGGAGTGAGCGAGAGAAAGACTGTGTGAGTTAGAGAGGCTTGAACCACAACATTAGTTCAGTCATTTTGAGCTATAGGAGTGTTGTCCTGAGTTCAGCAGTAGCATTCATTTTTCTCCTTAGTAGCTGGTGCAGTGCTGTGGTTTTGACTTTCAGTCTGGGAATAACACTGATAACACCAACATTTTTAGTTGCTGCCCAGTAACTTTTACTCCGACCAAGGACTTTTTGAGTCTCATACTCTGCTGGGAAGGAGGGGAAGCTGGGAGGAAGCAGAGACAGGTCACCTGACCCAGACTAGCCAAAAAGGTATTCCGTACCACGGCAAGTCATGCCTAGTATATAAACTGGGGGGAGGTACCTAGAGGGGCTAGGTGGCTGCTGGCGGCTGGCTGGGTGTCAGTCAGAGGGTGGTGAGTGGTGGTATTCTCTTCCCTTGTTATTTCCCTTATCATTATTTTTATTGATGGTAGCAGCAGTGGTTTTGTGTTATGTCTTAGTTACTGGACTGTTCTTATCTGAACCCATGGGAGTTACATTCTTTCGATTCTCCTCCCCGTCCCTCCAGGAGTGGGGGAAGGAAGAAGAGGGGGGGGGGGGGAGTGAGCGAGTGGCTCTGTGGTTCTAAGTTACCAACTGGGTTTAAACCAAGGCAATTTTTTGTGGCACCCAGTGTGGGGAATGAAGGGTTGAGATAATGACAGATCTGACTGGAGTGTGTCTAATTGTATTTGTGATGAGCATTTATTGTTTCAGATTAATAGTCACTTGTCACAATGTTGATTTACTGGCTCTCAAAGTTGTTGCTCTTGATCTCACAGTTTCAGCATGTTGTACCTTCCTTACAGCTAGTATTTGCTGTTTTAGGGTTTATCAGATGGGGGTCCTGGGCTAAGGTCCTTTTTTCACTCTACTCTATGGTAATGTTTTGGAATACAGCAGACTTGTTTATCATGAAACTGGTCTGGTATGCGTTCCCAGTGTGGTCATCACCTCTATACTTTGGGAGGTATATATTGGAAATGTTTAGCAATTACACATCTCTTTTTCCCTCCTCGGGAGGTCAACCTAGGAGGGAGCCATTCCTTTACACCCCCAGCTCCCCCACCAGACTATTTACAGCATCAATTGAGAGTTCTGAAGGTTTTCAATGGCTTTTGAGTACCCTTGAGACCCACTTGCTGATTGTGATGAGGATCAGCATGTTGGTACAAGTACAGAGTGTGTTTTATTCACAAACATTTTGTCTGATCTTTAAAATTAAGGGTAGTCGGGTTTGGGTCTTGTCTAGGGTTAAACGATGATACAGGAGGACCAAGAGATTTTCCCTGAGGCTGGAGAGTCATGAGTGGCAGGGTGTGTGGGATAGTATGAGCAAGTACCTAGGCCAGTGGACCCTTCCTGTGTTTTGGAACTTCACCACCGACCAAGTGAAAAACCAGAAAAAAATTGTAAAATACTTAAATGAGGTGTGTTGTCATCCTGGTCATACCAGAGAGGGATAAATCATGGCAACATGCTGGGGCTTGCCCTAAGCATACAGAGCCCTGTTCAACACTATACAGCATCTTCAAAGGGAAAAAGATGTCTCTGGATCTGAAGGCAAAGCAACAGACAGTGCAGCTACTCCAGCTCCAAGTACAGCAGCTACACCAACCCCAGTGATAATTACAGCAGCTACTCAAACCCCAACAGCAACAGACAACTCAGCTGCTGGTGCTACTCAACCCCCAAACACAGTGACTGCACCGACCCTGACAACACATACTGCAGCCACTGCAACCCTAGTGGCTGGCACTGCAGCCAGTCCAAACACAGCGATAGTCACTGTAGCTAAATCAAAGGACTAATTTGTGCCAATATCAGTTGCCCCTGTAAGCAAGGGAAAAAGCAAACAAGAGGCACAAAAAGCGACCTGTACAGTGAAGAAAGATGAAGAAACAGTGCACTTACTACACAGGTCAGAATATGAAAGAGATTTAATATTATGTGAATCAGAGGAATATGAAGAAGAAGAGGTGACTCCTCAAGCCTGGACCTCATCTGAGCTATGGAATATGCAAAAAGATTTCACCTGGCATCCAGGGGAGCACATCATCACCTGGTTGCTCTGATGTTAGGACAATGGGGCTGATGGTCATGAATTAGAAGGTAAAGAAGTCAAGCAGCTGGGATAACTTGCCAGGGAAGTGGGAATTGACAAAGCAATTGCAAAAGAGAAATGGTCCCTCAGCTTTTGGAGGTGGTTCTTGGCAGCTGTGAAGGAAAGATTTTCCTACAAAGGTATTGTTATGAGTTGTTCAGCCAGCTGGACCACGATAAAGGTATCCAGTCTCTGAGGGAATCAGCCGTTGTAGAAATGATCTAAAGTAGGCCAGATGCTGGGAATGCATCCGTAGATCCGGATGAAGTCGAATGTACATGACCCATGTGGAGGAAATTTGCACAGAGTGCACCATCATCATATACCCACTCATTGGCAGCAATAACCTGGAATGACATAGTACCACCAACAGTGGATGAAATGATTCATCAACCCTGAGAGTTAGAAGACAATCTTACCCCTTCCAACATTTCAGCTGTGAAAAAACTGTTCCAGGAGTTCAAACAATTGAGACGATCTATTTGATCTATCCAGCTCCCCACGTGTACCAACAAATGTCTCAGCTGTTAAAAAAGACGTCACAGTGCTGGAGGGGAAAGATGCAGGAGGTACACACCAGAGGCCACCCTATGGTTTTACCTGTGGGAGCACAGAGAAGACATGAGAAAGCGGGATGGAAAACCTACCTCAGCTCTGGAAGAATGGGTGCATGAATTGCAGAGGAAAAGAAAGTGCAAAAGTTTAACTGAGAGCGGAGACTAACAGTAGACTATCATGGCCTGAGTGAAGCCACACAATCATTGAGTACTGCCATATCGGTTATGCTAGAACTTCAGTATGAACTGGAGTCAAAGACAGCCTGGTGGTATGCCACAACTGATATTGTCAATGCATTTTTCTCAATTCATTTAGCAGTAGAGAACAGGCCACAGCTCGCTTTTACTCGGAGGGGCATCCAATAAACTTGGAACTGACTGCCCCAGGGGTGGAAACAGCACTACCATCTGCCATGGGCTGATATGGGCTGATCTGGACTGCACTGGAACAGAGGCAAGCTCCAGAACACCTGCAACACATTGATGACATTATCGTGTGGGGCAACACAGCTGAAGAAGTATTTGAGAAAAGGAAGAAAATAATCCAACTCCTGCTAAAAGCCAGTTTTGCCATAAACTGGAGTAAGGTCAAAGGACCTGCGCATGAAATTCAATTTTTGGGACTAAAATGGCAAAATGGACATCACCAGATCCCCACAGATGTGATCAACAAGATAATAGCAATGTCTCCACCAACTAATAAGAAAGAAACACAGGCTTTCTTAGGTGTTGTGGGGTTCTGGAGAATGGCCAACCCAAATCACAGTTTGATCGTAAGTCCTCTCTATCATGCGGCCCGGAAGAAGAGTGATTTCAAATGGGACCCTGAGCAACAACAAGCCTTTGAGCAAATTAAGAGAGATAGTTCATGAAGTAGCCCTTTGGACCAGTCCGGACCGGGCCACATGCAAAAAATGTACTCTACACCACAGCCAGGGAGAATGGTCCTACCTTGAGCCTCTGGAAGAAAGCCACAGGGCAGACTCGAGGTCTATCCCTTGGCTTTTGGAGTCGGAGATACAGAGGATCTGAGGCCACCTATACCCCAACTGAAAAAGAGATACTGACAGCTTATGAAGGGGGTTGAGCTGCTTCAGAAGTGACTGGCACAGAAGCACAGCTCCCCCTGGCACCCCGGTTGCCCATGCAGCGCTGGATGTACAAAGGCAGGGTCTCTTTTACACATCATGTAACTGATGCTACACAGAGTAAGTGGGCTGCACTAGGTACACAACGAGCTTGAATAGGAAATCCCAGTTCTCCAGGAATTCTAGAAGTCATCATGGACTGGCCAGAGGACAAAGATTTTGGAATGTCCCCAGAGGTGATAGGTGCTGAAAAGGCCCCACCATATAATAAACTGTCAGAAAGTGAAAAGCAGTATGCCTTGTTTGCTGATGGGTCCTGTCGCATTGTGGGAAAGCATTGGAGATGTAAGGCAGCTGTATGGAGTCCTCGACAACAAGTTGCAGAAACTGCTGAAGGAGAGGGTGAATCAAGTGAGTTTGCAGAGGTGAAAGCCATCCAGCTGGCCTTGGACATTGCTGAATGAGAAAAGTGGCCAGTACTTTCTCTCTATACTGACTCATGGATGGTGGCAAATAGCCTGTGGGGATGGTTGCAGCAATGGAAGCAGAGCAACTGGCAACACAGAGGTAAACCCATCTGGGCTGCTGCACTGTGGCAAGATATCGCTGCCGAGGTGCAGGACCTCATGGTGAAGGTACGCCATGTAGATGCTCATGTACCCAAGAGCTGGGTCACTGAGGAACACCAAAACAACCAACAAGTAGATAAAGCTACTAAGATTGAAGTGGCTCAGATGGACTTAGATTGGCAACATAAGGGTGAATTATCTGGTGGTAAGTGGTTGTATTCTCTTCCCTTATTATTTCCCTTATCATTATTATTATTGGTGGTAGTAGCAGGGGTTTTGTGTTATACCTTAGTTACTGGGCTGTTCTTATCCCAATCTGTGTGAATTACATTCTTTCAATATTCCTCCCCATCCCTCTGAGAGTGAGGAAAGGGAAAAGAGGGGAGAGTGAGCGAGCGGCTGCATGGTTCTAAGTTATCGGCTGGGCTTAAACCATGACAAAGGTGAGGTTTTGTACTCCTAGATTTTCTTTTTGTTAGTCCTAAGTAAAAATATCTAATTTTCAGAGCTTTTATTTCATAAGTTTTTATTTTAAAACTTTTCTAAGAAATAGAATAAAAAATGCAACATTAATTTTATAATTGTCATGGAATTTATTACTCGCTGTGATATGTCAGAAAAAATGAGCATGGACCAATTCAAATTTATTTCACAACTGATTAATCTCATTTTTTCTACATCTTCATCAAATTCTAAATGAGTGCTATTTTTCCTCGACTATTTTTTTTCAGAAACTTATTTTTCATTTTACTTTATTGTCAATGCTTTTTTAAAGAATTTGTTTTTCAATTTCACATCATGCTGACATTAGGTAGCGTTAAGTTTATGGCTTAGTTCATACAGAAGGACTAAACAAAATATGCTAAGCTCTGATGAGTAACAGTTCATTGTATTGTTTACAGTGATATAGAGCGAACATCCCATTTCTGAGATACAGATTGTTGTGCACTAAACTGAAAATCACTGTTGTTTGGTTCAGTTTTATGCTTTATTCACTAGGAGATGATGTGCTGGAAGAAATAAATTGAGCTTCCTCTTCCAATCCTGCAAATTCAGATCTTCTGTTTTCTACAAAACAGTGGTAAATAGCAGCATTCCCAGTAGTAAAAGCAACATTGTCAGAAAGCTGAGCTGAGGGAGTCTAATTCCAATTTTCTTCTCAAAGACAATGAATAATTGATCCACTCTTTGAGTATGGCGTCATACGTAATGTAATTCTAGAAGTCTTTGGGTTTTCTTAGTAGACATTTACTATTAGGTAAGGCCAAAGTCTGAAGTCTAAATCTTAGACCTTGATATTGCAGCCTTTGCTCATTTGAATAAAGTTTCCTTTATGAACAAAATCCTGATACAGCTTGACTCCTAGTCCATTTTTATTCTTTTGGGGTTTATTCTCCTAAGTAAATATAAACAAATTCCTACATCATTCTGACCTATATAAGCTTATTGAATGCACAAGTGAACATCTTATGGTCTACCTGTTTCTGATTTCTTAATATGAACAAATTGAAGAGCAGAAATTAAATATTAAACTGAAAGTTGAGAAATTACTGCAGTTGTTTGAAGCTTGTGAATATCTCTTTGAAATAAATGAGCTCTCTAATTTGACACTCTCCTTGTCTTTCCACTCAACATCTCTGACTTGTTTCTTGGTATACCCTGGTTTTGCATTCTTGCTGTATTATTTTATCATTTACCTAATTTTTGCAAATTCTTGCTACTTGTCTAGAGGGCAAAAAATCTGTGAGAGTTTACCCATTTCCTTCTTGGGAGTATCCTTCCCTTTAGTGTGCCTCCTGTGACCACTTAATATTTTCTTGTATTTGATCTGGTAAATTCAGTGTTGCTTCGTATGAAAAGAGACAAATCTTCCCCAGTTTGACTGGGTTGAAAATCAGTACACAGTGTTGCTCTGATCAGTGAATACAATTTTTATCCTGCTTGTAATGGGATTACGTGCTCCTACTTAATCTCTCTTCCTCTCTTATTCAACTTTGATATGCCTAAGATTCCTTACTTCAAATCTGTATTTTGTTTGACAAAGTGATCTCATATCCAAAGTGATCCCCGGAGTACTCTCCAAAAATCATCATTGGTTTGATTCTTCACATCAACCCTCAAAGATACCATGTAAGTTTTGATAGTACACATATTACACAAACTGGTATGTTTATTTGTAATTCCATTGTCTCAATATTTCTCTACATCAAAATATACACTGTAGGTCTAGATATAGACTGGCTATCATAGGAGAATTTTATTGGTTTGAATTGAAGTATTTTTGTAAGGTAGAGAATCATCTGGCAAACAGTGATGCTATGCAGTGGTGAGCAGGTGTTGATCCCCACTCTTCTACAAGAATGGTGCTTACATTGTCAGAAAATGGGTGTGCTGTACTGTCTTGCTCTAGCAAGAGAGGGACCCTCAGAAAACACTGTCCCAGCCTGATACTTATTGTCTTTGCTAGCCTTACAATTTTATAACTTCAGTAATAAGAGCATTTTTTGCTTGAGTGTCTCTTAGGCAATCTCAATTATTTTTGGTATGTTTTAATAACTTGCCCTATTATTAAAATTAAAAAGTCATATTTTATCTAGTTGCTATAGGTTTCTTCTAATATTTTCATAACTTGCTAAATTATCTCAATAAGCTACTTCAGTTCTCTGCTTGTGACATTGGATATAACTGCACTTTAGAATCATCAGCATTTTCTTCATCATTAAAAAATAACATAGAAAAAAACATAAACTAGCACAGTGATCAAGAGTTTATTAATTTAGAAATCATTATTTTCAAAAGAGAACTTAAAGATAAGCCTGTAATGATTTTAACAAAGTGAAAGGTGCCTTTGTATCTTAAGGAAATAGGCCAAGTTAGAAAGAAATCTGCTTTTCCCACATTTCTTTCTCCTTTTTCATTTTAACCACATAATTTGATCACTTTGAAAAAAAAAAAAAAAAGACTTTCACGAAGATTACAAACAGTGCCTTTTTTCTTTTACTTTCAATACAATTAAAATAATTTGACCTCAAGTAAAATAACATTGTCAGATAACTTATGATTTAGTCCTTAATACTTCTGTAGGTTCAGTGCATTTTTTTCTTCAATAGCTAATCTTGTTTTAGTTCAGTCGCTCACAATAGCAAATACCTTCTTTAATTAGCAAATTAAAAAAGAGATTTTCAGAGCTCCTTATCTCTCTAGCTTAGTTATCCCATCTGTGCATGTCTTGAATAGAGCTAAGATATGTATGATGCTGATTAATTTTGTACCACACTAGAGCTTTTAAGCCAGGTATTCAAATCCTTTTCCTAACTCAAATACATTTTAAAGCTTAAAGTCATTAGTGATAATGAGTAATTTAATTTACTTTAAGTTAATTAAACTATATTTAATACAGTTACATGATGGCACTCTAGTAGTCTTTGAAAATACATACAACATTAATATCCATGGATTTAAGGAAAATATTTTGTTACAAATATTGTTCATTATATTGTAGATTCACAAAGCGATAATGGCTTCTGGAATCCTCCAGAAGACTCTGTAAAAGATAATGATTAAAAACAAACCACACAGCAACAATGAAAAGTAAAATTACCATATAAAATATGATTTCTGATTGAACAAGGAAACCTAGATGACATTTAAAAGTTTACAGCTACAATAATATCAATAGAGAACAATGAAAGTAATTTTCAAAAGGAATAAATTAGGATCTGGAAGGAAAAAAAGACACAAAACAAATTAGTTATGTCAAGGGTTGTGTGTTTCCCTTGAAGTTTTACATGAATTATACATGGGGTAAAAAATGTACACATTTCTGTTATTACCTTTCTGGGTACATACAGCATGTGTGCTTCTACCAAGAATGTATGCATATGGATATGAAAAACGTAAACTGATTTTTCATGTTGAATAGAAATAAGAATATTTTATTCATTAGTAAGAAATGAAACTCAATGAATTTGTGAGCAGCAAGTTCCGAGCTGGATGCATTGGCTAGTGCACATAGCTTTGGTGCAGTGTTCCCCAGGTATAAAGCTATCCATTTAATTCCACTAAACCAAAAAATCTTATACCCAAGAGTAAATTGCACAGCCTCTGGATTATAGTGCAGAAAGAACAACTTTGAATGTAAGGCTTCATTGTGTGATCAGTATGAAATTCTCTTACCCTTGGGAAGCTATTTTTGGTTTATATTTCCCATTCTTTTTTTTCTGTAAAAAAACCCGACTGAAACAAAAGAGAACATACATTACCATTAAGTTCTCTTTATTAAAATACTATTTCAAAATTTAGATATTGTATGGAGTTCTGTTCATAACAAAAGTAAAGACTAACATTGAAAAAAAAGTAGTAAGTTTCTATGTGTGGTACAGCTGTATTGAAATTCCATCTCACTTCCTGAAAGCTTTTTATTAAAAAAAAAAGAAAAAGAAGTGTCACACATTTGGAGCAAATGCACAGATGTACAATAGGATGTTTGACAGTGTCAATAAAAAATAATTAAGTTTATTTGCTTACAGCTTTTTCAAGTATGTGAAGAAGATGAGAAGATTATCTATAAAAAAATAAAAAAAGATGTCAGAAAGAGTAAACAACTTAAAATTCAGGGAAGAGTATATATTCAGATCAATGGGATAGAGTTCAAAAGAGAAGTCAGGTAAAAAATATGTGGTATGTGTAGTCTGAACACCATTATTTGACCCAAATGAGTCAGTAAAAAGCTAGGGGAAAAAAAAAAAAAAAAAAAAGAAAAGTTGAGAGTGTCAGAAGGTAGTTTGCCATGTCAAACTATATTTTATACTTTTAATTTATTCAGAATGCAGTGATTAGTTTCTTTAGCTATGTACTTCAGTTTTTCAGTTACAATAATAGGACAGAGTCATCGAATCATAGAGTAGTTTAGTTGGAAGGGACCTTCAAAGGTCATCTGGTTCCAACCCCCTGCAATGATCAGGGACATCTTCAACTAGATCTGGTTGCCCAGAACCACATCCAGCCTGGCCTTGAATGTCTCCAGGGATGGCACATCCACCACTTCTCTGGGCAACCTGTGCCACTAATTTAACACACTCATTGTAAAAAATTTCTTCTCACGCCCAGCCTGAATCTCTCCTCTTTTAGTTTAAAACCATTACCCCTCATCCTATCGCAGCAGATTGTCCTAAAAAATCCTTCCCAATCTTTCATATAGGCCCTTTTTATGAACAGAAAGGCCACAATAAGGTCTCCCTAAAGTTTTCTCTTCTCCAAGATGAATTTATGATATTATTACATGCAATGAGGTTCTGGCTTACCTTTGTGTAGGTAAGAAGAGGAAATAAGGGAAAAGTGTATATACATCCTACATAGGACCGTAAACAATGGTGGATTGTAATGGAATGCTGGCTATTTCATACACTTACGGTATTTAGCAAAGCCAGAGTGTGTAATCCCTGCCCTCACATGAGCAGTGCGTAAAAGGAACTGTCCTGCGCCTGAGATGTGCTTTAAGTAGTACAGTATTTAACTTATTTTTCTACACCCCAGAGAGCTCAGAGAACAATCTTGTTTCTCATCTACTATTAAGGTTCATCTGCTTTGTACTCTAAAAGTTACCTACATAAAAAACAACAACAAACTATAATGGCATGCATCTCAGTGGTTCACATGGCGACATTAATATTTTGTAGTGGCAATAAAAGAAAATCCATCACACGTCCCATTCTGAATTCAGCACACTTGTATTGAACAGTATTTCAAACCCTTGAGCATGTTTATTCCTCTTGGTCTAATGCCAAGAAAGCAAGATATTCTATTTTTGTTTCTCAGTATATGAAAAGAAAAACTAATTCATACAATTTGCTGCAATTTGAGATTAATAGGAAAAAGAACATTTTAGAATAACTCCCAATGTCTTCATTAAACTTCCTTTGAAAGCATATGGAGACACTAGAAATATATGGAGTACTATTCCCTTACATTCAGCACAATATAAGTCTTTAACAACTATCCAGTGAAACTGAAAAAAAAAGATTTTTTTCTGAGGAAAATTCAATTTAAAAGAATTTCAGACCCTGTGATGAAAGCATGTGAAGTGCATACAGGATCTTATTCCGGCAAGAATGCAGGATCTTATTCCAGCCAGAAGGTATTTAGCATAAATTAGCATTTATATAAATTCTTAAAAAAATAAAACAGACTTTGAGATCTCCCTCTCAAACTATTTCAAGCTAATTCTTTGTTTTAAAAGATCTGTTGGTGTTCATGTGTTTCTACACCTCAAAGAACAATATGCCTGAAATTGTGGTTTTGAAAGCTGACAATCTACTCTCCATTAGGTAAGTGCAAATGTTGTAGGCTACACTGAAAGAAATTGAAGATTACATGATAGGGCAAGGAATAATGGTTTTGTACTAAAAAGCATAGATTCACAATAGATATAAAGGAAGATAATTTCTACAATTAGGATGGTGAAACACTGGAACAGGCTGCCCAGAAAGGCTGCAGATGCCCTGTCCCTGGAAACATTCAAGGTCAGTTTGGATGAGGCCCTGAGCCACTTGCTGCAGTGGAAGATGTCTCTGCACATTGCAGGGGGGTTGGACTAGATGACCTTTAAAGGTCCCTTCCAACTCAAACTATTTTGTGATTCTGTGATTTTATAGTAATTTAGAATCTGATAAACTGGACTGAATACCAGCGTGAAATTAAAGTGGACATCAAACGGGGTAAAGCGATATCCCATAACGTCTGACTGGTTTGCTGCAATTTTTTCCGTGGCCATGAATCATGATCAGGACACTGATCCAGTTTTTAGAAAATAATTATCTGTGAGGAAAACTTTACTGCCAGTGTGACCCCATGCCGCAACGTGCAGGTTCACCTGGCAGAAACCTTGCATATAGTTCACCACTGCAAAAGGCATGCAGCTTCATTCACCTCTCTAACATGCACTCCAACCTCTATTTCCTAGATTTCCCACCAATTAGGCACTAAAGTTCCCCACATTTAGAGAAATCTTACCAAGAAAGGCATGAATCTCACCTGGGGAATACACATAGTGCGTCCTGTCATCATAATCTGTGTCCTTCAAAGTGCATAGAGAAGCAAGAAGCACAAAAGGAGCAGCAGAAAAGAGTGGTGGGGAAGGCTGGTAAGCTCTCAAATACTGATCCAGGCAAACTGCACAAATGTCAGTGCATCTCTGTAGAAAAGACTTTTGGTGTTGTGGTTTTTTTTTTTTTTTTTTTTTTTTGTAAGATCTGTTATTATGTCTCCCCAGAGCCTTCTCTTCTCCAGGGTGAAAAAGCCCAGATCTCTCAATGTGTTTTCCCAGGAGAGGTGCTCCAGCCTTTGGATCATCTTCATGGACAGCCTGTGGACTCACTCTAACAGGTCCATGCCCTTCTTATGTCAGGGCCCCCAGGCTGAGCACAGTGCTCCAGGTGGGGTTTCACTTCTTGATATCTCAGATTTGCCTATACTGTCTGCAACAGTGGCCAAAGTACCCTTACAGCATCTTTTTGTGAATGCCTCTTTTTTTGTTATTCATTGAATGTGAATTACGCAGATCACTAAAATATCTATGTGATTACTGCAAAACCAGTATTCTTTCTACAATTCACTTCCGCACCAACACTCAACTTGAGAAATGTCCTATATAGTAAAAAAAAATATAATAAGATATAGGAAATTTGCAAATAATGCATTTATGAATGTTATGAATTCTGCAGGAATCTTCTTCACCTTAGTGTTCAAGAATCTGGGTACTGCTTGGAGGACACAGACAATTGTGTCACTACTACATAAATTTCCTTCAGGAAGAAGCCTCAGTGCTGTGCCTTTTCTGATATGTGCTCTCCCAGTGTTCAATGCAATTGATACCTATACCAAGGTGAAAGATTTTTCTGGTAAATCTGTAGGGCAAGGATAATAAATCAAGAGTATGACCTGGCATGGACTCCTATATTTCAACAGAAGAAATAACTCTTTTAACAATTCAGAATTCATTATTGAATAGTAAGAAAAAATCTGAACTTCAATTCATTATTCACATTTTGTTCCAAGGACTAAAGCAATTTACAATAATTAATTTGCATACAGAAATGTGTTTCTTCATGCTCCCTTACCTAGCAAATGAAGTTGCAATTTCCCTCATTTTCAAATACAGTCAAATACAACCTGATTTCATAGTCAATACAAAAATTGGAAGACAAGAGAAAAGTATCATGGGTTCAGCAGCAGCAGTCATTTTTGTCCTTCTTGGTAGCTGGTGCAGCTCTGTGTTGTTGATTTTGGGCCTGGGAACAGCGCTGATAACACCAGTGTTTCAGCTACTGCTTAGTGATGTCTTGGTCTGATTAAGGACTTTCTGAGTCACATGCTCTGTCAGAGAGGAGGGGAAGCCGGGAGGAAGCAGAGACAGGACACCTCACCCAAACTGACCAAAGAGGTTATTCCATACCACAGCACTTCATGCTCAGGATGTGAAAAACGAAGAGCAGAGACCCGGAAGGGTGGGGGTGCACTGCGTGGTAGGGCTTGGTATTAGTTGGTGAGCAATTGTCTTCTTTCCTTGTATTTGCCTTGTCATTATTATTATTGGTGGTAGCAGTAGTGGTCTTGTGTTATACCTTAGTTACTGGACTGTTCTTATCTCAACCTGTGGGAGTTGCATTCTTTTGACTCTCCTCCCCATCCACCTGGGAGCAGGGGGCAGAAAGAGGGAGGAGTGAGTGAGAGAACAGGCTGCATGATTTAGAGCTTAAACCACGATAGTTCTTTTTGGCGCCCAATGTGGGGCACGAAGGCTTGAGATAATGATAGGATTAATAGCCACTCGTCACAATGCTGATTTATTGGCTCTCAAAGTTGCTGCTCTTGATTCTCTTGAGTTCATGGTTTCAGCCTGTTGTGCCTTACTTACAGCCGGTATTTGTTATCTTAGCATTTTTCGGATATGGGTTTTGGGTTAAGGTTCTTGTTTCATTGTACTTTTTTGAAATGGCTTGTAACACGGGCGGGCTCCGGAAGCGGGGGGGGCGGATGTGTACCTGGCAGTCTGGCTGCTTTTCACTATCCTGGCCCTCGTCCTCGCCTCCTTCTTTGCAAGGCTGTGGGGAGCCGAGGGGGGGCTGCCCTGGGAGCCGCTGGCCAGCGAAATGGCCCGGGAGAGTGGCCCCGGGGACCAGAAGCTGAGCCTCCCCAGCGAGCCCAGCCCGACAGCTGCCAAGCAGGTGGAGGGGGCGGCAGAGGAGCCGAGCCCTGCAGCCTAGCCCAGCCCCACGGCAGCCGAGAGCACTCTCTGACAGCTGCCCGCTGAGCCCCACGAGCCCGAGCCCCAGGAGGATGCAGGAGACCACGCAGCACTTCCCAGCAAGGCAGAGGAGGAAGATCGGGACTCAGACAAAGAGAAGCTGGTGGTGAGAGACCTGGCATGCGCAGCAGCTACACCAGCCCCAGTGACAAGTACAGCAGCCTCATTTGAGAGTTATGAAGATTTTGAATGACCTTTGGGTAACCTTGAGACCTGCCTGCTGATTGTGATGGGGATCAGCATGTTGGCATGCATACAGAGTGTGTTTTACCCACAACCATTTTGTCTGGTCCCCAGAGTTAAGCAGAGTGGGTTGTGGGCCTTGTCTGCAGTTAGACTACAATCCAGGATGACCAAGAGATTTTCCCCAAAGCTGGACAGCCGTGAGTGGCAGGGTGTGTGGGACAGTATGGGCGAGTACCTAGCCCACTGGGCTCCTCCAGTGCTTTGGAAGCATTGGAGATGGAAGGCAGCTGTATGGAGTCCCCAGCAACAAGCTGCAGAAACTGCTGGAGGGGATGGTGAATTATTTTGAGCCTGGTGGGCCCATGACACTTGAGGCCATCAGGGCAGAGATGCAGCATACAGATGGACTCATGATCAAGGGGTGGACTTAGCAATGGACACTATTGACCAGGTTATTCATGAGTGTGTACACTGCACACAGCCTCTCCTGCTCTGAAAGGATGTTACAAGAGATGGAGCCCGATAGCATGGACTGGAGGGACTCAGCAGCTTTATAGGGATTGGTCCATGCACTAAGGGATGATCTCTCTATCCCTCTGTGCGTGTGTGTGGATGTATATATATTCATGTGATAGTATATTGAAAATGTGGGATCTGAGCATGACGTGAATGGTATGGAATAAGGGGTGGATATTGCCATGGGTTCAGCAGCAGCAGCAGTCATTTTTGTCGTTCTTGGTAGCTGGTGCAGCTCTGTGTTTTTGATTTTGGGCCTGGGAACAGCGCTGATAACACCAGTGTTTCAGCTACTGCTTAGTGATGTTTTGGTCTGATTAAGGACTTTTTGAGTCTCATGCTCTGTCAGAGAGGAGGGGAAGCCGGGAGGAAGCAGAGACAGGACACCTCACCCAAACTGACCAAAGAGGTTATTCTATACCACAGCACTTCATGCTCAGGATGTGAAAAACGGAGAGCAGAAACTCGGAAGGGTGGGGGTGCACGGCGTGGTAGGGCTTGGTATTAGTTGGTGAGCGATTGTCTTCTTTCCTTGTATTTGCCTTGTCATTATTATTATTGGTGGTAGCAGTAGTGGTCTTGTGTTATACCTTAGTTACTGGACTGTTCTTATCTCAACCTGTGGGAGTTGAATTCTTTTGATTCTCCTCCCCATCCACCCGGGATCTGGGGGAAGAAAGAGAGGGGAGTGAGTGAGAGAATGGGTTCATGATTTACAGCTTAAACCACGACAAAAAGTTAATACCACACACAGAGAAAAAAACCAAAACAAAAAACAAAAAAAGCAACCTTGAAAATAATTAAGATTTTTGCTTCCATTCATAATTATCATAGGTTTATTGGTTTTGTTTTGTTTTGTTTCTGTTGGAGGTTGTTTGTTGTGGGGTTTTTTTTCCGGGTTTTTTTTCCGGTTTTTTTTTTTTTTTTTATGCTTGTTTTTCTGTGTAGTGACTCAGTGCTTATCGATTAGATTTCCCATTTTTTGGCCATCTCTGTAATCATACAGCCCTGAGGGTTTCACACACTGTGGACTTTGACACCAAGTTCCTAAAAAGTTTAAATCTACAGAAAATTCTGTCTGCAGATACCCTGGCATTAAACCAGGGTTGCATGGAATGAATAAATTAAATCCCACTGTTATATCCTTTTGAAGCTCATGAAAGGAAACTTAAGCAAAGACATCCTAGATTTCAAGGCAAATTATCACAAAAATTTGAGTTTTATAGAAACAAAAATGAGATTTGCACTTTTGTGGGACAATTATTTCTAAACCTCCCACAACTTTCAAACATTGAAATTCAATACAAGAATTTTTCACCAGATTATTGGGTTTTATGTAGCCAAGATGGAATTGAGTTTATAGCTGAATTTAAATTCATGGTAGAATTTAAATGTATAGGTAATTTTTTTTCAAGAAGGTTCAAGAAGTTAAAGTATTAGAAGACACTAGTAGAGCTATATCTGTGAATTTAAATTTTCAAGTTTTTTTTGTGTTGGGGGCCCAGAACTGAACACAGTACTCTCGGTGGGGTCTCACAAGAGCACAGTAAAGTGAAAGAATCACATCCCTCAGCCTGCTGGCCACACTTCTTTTGGTGCAGCCCAGTATATGCTTGGCTTTCTGGGCTGCACGCGCACACTGCCAGTTCATCCTGAACTCCTCATCAACCAACACCTCCAAGTCCTCTTCAGGGCTGCTCTCAATCCAGTCTTCCCCCAGCCTGTATTTGTGCTTGGAATTGTCCTGACCCAGGTGCAGAACTTTACACTTTGTCTTGATGAACTTCATGAAGTTTGTTCAGGCCAACTTCTCAAGCCTATTAATGTCCTCCTGGATGTCATTCCTTCTCTTCAGCATGTCAACTGCACCACACAGCTTGATATGCTAACTGAGGGCGCATTCAATCACGCTCTCCGTGTTGCTGACAAAGATGTTAAACAGTGCTGGTTCCAGTACACATCCCTGAGGAATACCACTCATCACTGATCTCCTCTTGGATACTGAGCAGTTGACCACAACTCATTGAGTGTGATCCTTCAGCCGATTCCTTGTCCACAGAGTGGTCCATCCATCATATCCGTGCCTGTACAGTTTACAGACACAGATGTCATACAGGACAGTGACAAATGCCTACCACAATAACCTCCTATCAGGCATAATCCCATATGCCTGACTGAGACAACCACTCTCACTCCTCCTTTATCCACCAATGTCATGGCCCCATCATAGAAAACCTTGGAGGACAAGGGTTAGTGAGTAAGAGACTGCATATATATGTTTTCAAAGGGCATCATCCACTTGGTCTTTCAGGTCAGGTGGCCTGGGGCAGACCACCACTGTAATGTCCCCTGTCCCTGCCTTCCATTTAATCCTGATCCATAAGCTCTCAGTCAGCTCCTCATCCAGCCCCAGGCAGAGCTCTGTACACTCCAGCTGCTCACTGACATAGAGGGTGACAGCCTCTCATTGTCTCCCTAGCCTGTCTTTCCTGAACAGCCTGTATCCTTCTACTCCAACACCCAGTCACATGGGCCATCCCAACGTGCCTGAAGGATGCCATCATAGCCCTCCAGGTGTGGGTGTTTCTCTTAACTCTTCTTATTCCCCACACCATAAGTGTTTGCATGGAGGCATTTAAGTTGGTCCCCTGAAGAAGCCAACTTATTGGCTGGAGTGCCTGGAATTCCTTTGTGCTGTTTTTTCAGGTGCTCTCCTGCTGGCCTGTGATCCCTCGCCAGGCTCTGGGCATCTCCTACTGGCACCATCATCACATTGGTAGCAGTGGGATGCATTGATGTGATGAGTATTATTCAAAAGTTTGAAAATATGGTAGTAATCAAATTAAGAGGAAATATGGGGGAGGTCTCTCACTGGCTCCTTAAGGAACAAATGCTTTAATATTTCTCCAAAAGAGGTATGGATCCAAGCCTGTCACACCTAAGATACCCTCTGAAATCAAGCATGCTGAGCAGTCACCAGTTGCACTTGACTTCTGGATATCATATACCTGCTGCCCTGGTGTAATTGCAGGGTGAATACTGTACTGTATGGGTTTCAGATTCAGCACACTTTATATCTGTTCACAGGATCTGCACACATAGATTAGGAGGTACCAAATGATACCCTAAGCAGCTCATCAGCAGAATGACCATGACCTGATAAGGTCCAGGCTGTTGTGCTGCACATAGCCTCACATTCAGAGGTACTCAATACATAAAAGGAGGACAAGAAGGAAAGTTCTCACCTATGGGACAGTGTTGAGGATGTAGCTTAGATAGCATCTTAAAGTGGGATAAGAATATCTAAATATTTTAAAAATTGACAGTTTTACCTCTAAATCTCTCTAATGATCAGCATTGTCCAATTTTAGCACTGATTTTGCTTAATGTGGTGCTCATTTTATTTGAGCCTCAGAGCATGTCAGGATCCTAATTCCAAGGCAATCAAGTCAGTCAGCTGGGGAGTCTGCCATTGTCTCAGTGGCCCAGACAAAAGGTCTCGCAGTTAACTACAGGTCAGTAGCATAGTCATGAACCTGGAAAAGCATGAAAAGTTTCTTTCAGTCTAATTGTAAGAAAAGCCTTTATGATTTTTTTTGCAAAATTAACAAATTGTTAAAGAAGTAAAGAACAGAACCTGACTACCCGCAGGTCACATTCCTAATCCGAAAAACTTCCCTTTCTCCAATATGCATACTGTTTTTATTACACACCTGCTTATATTGTTGTCATGCTGCCCACACTACCAACAGAAAATAAAGCCATAGGAAACTGTACCTGAGCCTTCATTAACACAAAGTAATAGAATCATAAAATTATAGAATAGTTGGGTTTGGAAAGGACCTTAAGATCATCTAGTTCCAACTCCCCTGCCATGGGCAGGGACACCAAGTCATACAATGTAGTTAAATTACCTGCTCATATAGTAAAAGATGTGAAATCTGAAATCTCAGTCTTTGTAAGGAGGATTATAAGCATATCAGCAAGCACACAATAATTTAGGGAAAAAAACAGTTTAAAATAATATTCAACACAGTTAATTATGGTTTTAAATACCAGTACAGCACAGAAAGTTTGAAAGAAGTTTGCAGCAAGAGATAACTCCAGATAGTCTTATTTTCCTAAAGATGAAAGGTGATTATATCTGTCCTGAAACTAGAGTTGAATCTTACATTGTATCAAAGGGCTCTTTATACCACTGGCCTTTGAATCTTGCTGTAAGTGCAGAGGGTGTCATGTACAATGTCACCCATGTTGGAGAGGTGCTGAGGTGATCCCAAAGTCAGAGCTCCAAAATGCTGTGCATTTCCTGTCACTTGTAAAAACATGACCTGCACCTGCATTCAGGATGTATGTCACTACTCTGAATAATTACAAGGAGACACTACAAGCTTATATCATAACCACAGAAAAATTACTCCATTCAAAGTAAAGCCAAATAAACCTGGCACATATTATTCTCTGTGATAGGCAACTGCTCTCACTAGTCAGACTCTAAGACAAAAAAGAATTAATGCCTTTTTATCCTTTCCCTAAATGTCACAATTTTGCAATCACTTGTGTCTACAGGTGCTAGAAATACATCTGTAAGTATATGACTGTAAGGCTTAAATTTATTTTCAAAGTGATCTGTGCAGTTATTATTTTCTAATAATATTAAACCTATCTCATCACCACATCCATAAATATCTTTACATTACAGAACCCAGAGAAAAGCGAGTTATGCTAAGCAGAAAAGGGAATGCGGGATGAAAACTTCCTTAACCCACAGGATTAAGTTTTACATCATTCTTCAGACCAGAATCTGTTCCTACATCTAATCTGCACTTTTAGAAGGATTGAGCTGCCCTGAGCTAGTTCTCAAAGCCAATGCCATATTTTCATCACTGATTACTTTGCATGTCTAGTCAGTACCAGTCCCAAACTTTCCATCATTTGCTGTCTCCTTCAACATCTCCCACTGAAAAAAGAAATATAAAGCCTCAGGGAACTTGTGCCAGTTCTGCTCCCAATGAATAGTCCTAGCTCTTTTCCCTCCACATATTTCCCATGTATCAGTTATGTATATATACTTTCTATTTGCCTGTAGGCTGGCTTCCAGTTCAAAGAGGGTGCACTGTGTTAGGGCATCATGCTGCCATCATGGCAGTGCCTTTGGAGCTGTGAACAGCCTTTTCTCTTCTTGTGTTTTTGCCCTTCCAGTGGTCCTGTGTTCCTGCATGCCAAAGGCGGCTGTGACAGCAGATATGAAGGAAACAAGAATAATAATACTAGAATATACATGATTTGAAGTATAATTTGTTTTCATTCTTGGCATTTATATAGTAAACAAAAATTGCTTAAAATGTGATAGTGTTCAATTGCTTATTTAATACAAGCAATTTTTCTTACATATGATTCTCTTGAGAAGTAAACCATATACGATTACTCATTTGAGTCTGAGCTGTTAGCGCAATACGTGTTAAGACTGTGACACTCATACACCATGCAGAAAAGCTTTCAATAAGTTTGACATATCCTTTAAGGTAACAGAAAATCTTTGGACACAATTACAAGGACAAAAGCTATTTGGAAAGAACTAGGAAGAATGTAGGAAAGACAGTATAGCATAAACTGAAGACATAGTTAAGACGATTGCACGAATTACCCGCATGCACTGGAATCAAATTAATAGACATCAGTTTGATTGCTGTGTCATTGAACTGTTAATAATTTGCTTAAGCATTAAGTTAAAGAAAAAATACAGATTTGGATTCCATGAAGTATGATTGTATTATACACTCTATACAGTGATTCTTTAGAATCTTTAATTATCAAAATTATATAATAACTGGCTATATTATTGCTTATATTATTGGTTATTATGTGGTTCTGAACTGAAAAGTTGTTCTGCAGCATGAAGTTTCAAATGGTCCTCAATATGATTCAGGAAGAAGTGAATTTATCAAATCAATTCATGACACCACAGTTAGGATCCCTATACTTAGTCCACTTACATGAAGTAGATAACACTTAATTCAGTTTGATATTCACACTATAAGTAATAAAAGATGCAGAACAAAGGCCCCCTTGGTATACCTGCAGTTACTTTTGAGAGAAGAGGAGGAGGAAGAGTTTATAAAAAAACATCAAGATCGACAAGTTGACAGTGTTGAAAAATAAATAATAAAGCATATAGGCAACCAGACAGCGGGTAGCCTGCACAAAGTATTTGAACATCATCGTCTTTCTCACCCCTTTGAATTTCTTCTTTGTCTTCTTCAATTTTTGATCAGATCAGGGCACAATCTGATACACTGTAAACTGTGAAAATTTAATGACCAAAGAAAGCTTATTCCTTTTGGTCATGGTTTTGTTGATACCATTGAAAGAAGAACTTTCTTACATGAAAGATGAGTGTAAACAGCAAGAATCAGCACAGCTCCAGCAACAATTTTCAGTCTTTTTAGCTAAGTCTAGTCTATAGGTAATAAAATATGAGAGTATGGATTTAGTACCAATATGAATGAACAAAGTGCTATTTCCTGTATTTTGGCAGGAGAAGCAACAATAATACTTAAAAAAATACTTAAAACCATATTTTTGAAGTGTGTATAAATATAAGTATTTTTTTTTAAAAAAACCCATATCTATGAAACACAAAAGTAGGAATAAAAATTAATACATATAGTTATATACTTCCAGTACAGGAGTAATGTATTTAGAGAGAGTGGAACAGATATGTAGATAAAGTAGATGTTGTTTGATATGGGTTTTTTAAATAGGTATTTAGTGAAATTAACAGATCTTGAGGTAATCTTAACTGAATTCAGTTTTTCTCCGTTGTGTAATTTAAAAACTGTGCATGTATATAAAATCAGGGAATCATAGAATCATAGAAACATAGAATGGTTTGGGCTGGAAAGTACCCTAAGATCACGTAGTTCCAACCACCCTGTCATGGACAGGAACACCTCGCACTAGACCATGTTATCCAAGTCTCTGTCTAACCTGGCCTTGAACACTGCCAGGGATGTAGCATTTACCCCTCAGTTGGGGAACCTGTTCTAGCATCTCACCACTCTCATAGTAAAGAACTTCTTCCTTATATCTAATCTATACTTCCCCTGTTTAAGTTTGAACCCGTTACCCCTTGTCCTACTACTGCTGTCCCTAATGAAGTGTCCCTCTCCAGCATCCTTGTAAACTCCCTTCAGATATGGGAAGGCTGTTATGATGTCTTCACACAGACTTCTCTTCTCCAGACTGAACAGCCCCAACTTTATCAGTCTGTCTTCATACAGGAGGTGCTCTAGCTTCTTTATCCCTGCAGTGCTCCTCTGTGCTTGTTCCAACAGCCCCACGTCCTTCTCACATTGAGGACACCAGAACTGCACACAATACTCCAAGGGAGGTCTCACGAGAGCAGAGGGGCAGGACCAACTCCTTTGACCTGCTGGTCACACTTCTTTTCATGCAGCCCAGGATATGGTTGGCTACGAGCACACACACTGAAGCTGGCTCATGTTGTTTCTCATCGACCAACACCCCCAAGTCTTTCTCCACAGGGCTGCTCTGAATCTCTTCTCTGCCCAACCTGTAGCTGTACCTGGGATTGCCCCATCCCAGGTGTTGGACCTTGCACTTGCCTTTGTTGAACTTCATGAGGCTGGCATTGGCCCACCTCTTGAGCATGTCAAGGTCCCTCTGGATGGCATCTCTTCCCTCCAGCACGTCAATTGCACCATACAGCTTTTTGTCAAATTGTCAGACTTGCTGAGGGTGTTTCAATGTCACTGCCCATGTTGCTGACATGGATAGGTCCCAACACCAACCCCTGAGGGACACCACTTTTTACCAGTCTCCATTTGGACACCGAGCTGCTGACCGTAACTGTGTATGCGGCCAGCCAGCCAGTTCTTTATTCACCCAGTAGTCCATCCATCAAATTTATGTCTTTCCAAACGTCAAATGCTTTGTACAAGTCCAGGTAGATGATGTCAACTGCTCTGGCCCTGTCCATCAGTTCTGTATCCCCATCATAGAAGGCCACCAAATTGCTGAGGCGTACCTTTCACTTAGTGAAGCCATGCTGGCTGTCAACAATCACCTCATTTTTTCCATGTGCTTTAGCATGTTTTCCAGCAGAATCTGCTCCATGATCCTTCCAGTCACAGAGGTGAGGCTGACTGGTCTGTAGCTTCCTGAGTCTTTCATTTTCCATTTCTTCAAAATGGGGGTTATATTTCCTTTTTCCCAGTCATTAGAAACTTCACCTGACTGCCATGATTTTTCAAATAAAACGAACAGTGGCTTAGCAACTTCATCTGCAAGCTCCTTCAGGACCCATGGGCGGATTTTGTCAGGTCCCATGGACTTGTGCCTGTTCTTAAGATGATCTCGAACCTGATCCTTTCCTACAGTGGGCCTAAGGTCTTCATTCTCACAGTCCCTGCATCTGCCTTCCAAGGCTTGTGCGGTGTGGTCAGAGTACTTGGTGGTCAACACCAAGGCAAAGAAGTCATTGAGAACCTCAGCCTTCTCCAACTTCAGGGTAGACAGTTCTCTCATTTCCTTCCAGACAGGGCCCACATTATCCCAAGACTTCCTTTTGTTTGTGGCATACCTACAGAAACCCTTCCTGTTATCCTTGACATCCCTGGCCAGACTCATTCTTAACTGGATCTTAGCTTTCTGAACCTGATTCCTAGCTTCACAGACAATGTTGCTGTATTTCTCCCAGGCTGCCTGTCCTTGCTTTCACCTTCTATAAGCTTCCCTTTTCCTTCTGAGTTTTCTCAGCAGCCCCTTATTCATCCATGGAGGCCTCCTGGCCCACCTGGTGCATATCCTTTTTGAACATACATACTTTCCTAATATGAAAACTTAATTTAATTTACTTTAGTTAAGCAATCCATGGACAGAAATTATGTAAGAGAGGCTGAAAAAGACAGTATGCAGTGCAAATCTGAAAATGCTCAAGAGAAATTATTTCAGAACATATTGATCATACTGGAAAGAAATACATTGAAATAATCTAGTGTAAATATTGGTAAATCACCTACAATATGTGGGAAGTAAATTCAAGCAAGAAATAAAAACTGTGAGAAAGGCACTGAGCATCATGTCTCATGTCTTCAGTGTATCATTAACTTTCTGATTACAAATATTCTTCATTAAAATTTCTAATGAGCAGTACCAAATCAGTAGCAAACCAGAGTAATTCCAGGAGTGTCTAGAATACCTTCAGTTACTGAATGTTTAATGTTCAAGAACTTAATTTACAAAGTCTTTTGTACCAAAGGGTCTGGAATCTAAAAAACCCCTCAGTGTGCAGCTGTTACTTTTAAAACATAGGATGTTAATGATGGATTATTTAATACAATATATTATTAAAAATTTGATATTTTAAAAAAGTTGCTCTTGGATAAGCCTGGGAGTTCTAAAAAGCAAAATGAAAGGAAAGATTGCAGATTGTAGTTTACATAAAATCATTGCTGCTGATTTCTTAAATAGTCCGTGTGGATAGTGAAGCAGAATGGTAGTGGATAGTGAAATTAAAATTCAGTAGAAGATGATAAAACTGTTTCATATTCATATTTCTAAAATTAGGTTTTTATTTCCTTAATATTCCTGTAGTTCACATACTGTATTTTAGCAACCAGAGTTATCTGAGTCAGTGAGAAGCTCTGGCCTTGTTCACAGTGCAGCTCAAGGTATTTCTTAAATTGTCAAGCGCTTCAGCTGTCTCTCCCCACATTCAGTGTTACCAGAACTCTTAGGAGACATCTTTTTTCACCACAATTATTGTCAAGAATGAAATGATAAATTCTGCCAGTTCCTTATGTAAACCCTGAGGCATGAGAATGGATTATGACATAATGCAAATTTATTTTTCGATTATAATCAATACATTTGGTCCAGAATTTGTAAAATAATAAATGACTGAATTTTTTTTCAAATATTCATAGCTTGTTCAAAACTTTGCTTTAGAATGTATAAAAACAACTCTTTTAAAGGCCAGTTATTTTTCTACCATTGATTTAAGTGCCATAAGAGTTCTAAGAAATACAGCTTGAAACATTTTCTTTTTTAATTTTTAATACTGTTAGAAGAAATGTGGATTTTAGATAATTTATGCTAAACAATATAAGTTAACACAAATAATTTCACTTTCATGGATTCTTTTTTTTAGATTTTTAGCTGAATAGATAAGGGTCGCTAATAATTGAGAATATTTGTACAGAGACTCTGCAATGAATCTGTCTGTGTACCTTAGCGATCTCTAAGTAACATCTCCAGCTGTAATGTTTTGTTATCCTTCAAAATACTTGTACAATTCAGATGCTTAGGATTTTTTGTGTTCAAACAGTTCTGTATGTTTTAAAGAAAGAACAGACTTTTACCCTTTGGCAGTACAGTGAATGATCAAAGTGGGCAAAACCCAGCTGCGATGGATGCAGTCCTCCTCTTTGAGCTAACTGAACTTCAGTTAGCAGATCCAGGCAGCTGCTCAGCAGGTAGACCTATTGTGCAAGTGTATCAGTGAGAAGTCAGGCTTAACCGCCCCCCAAAAAAAAGCAATTTAACTGCAGACTGGGCTGATAGATGGCCAAAACTGCATTACCACAGCAGAAAAACTGACTAAAAAATCAACCTCTACATGCTATAAATATCTGCAGCCATCAGGGTCCATTGAGCTCTCCCTGCACAGCAACTGGCTGTGCAACAGTGATCTCCCCTTGGGTAGGAATGCCTTTCAAAGCTACTTCTCAACACTGACAGAGCTCTTACCTGATACCAGACATCAATGTGTTGGTAAGCGACATTTTTTGAATGCATGCAACCTTTAAGATACATATATTAAACTTACACAACAATCTTAACTTTAGGTGTTGTAAATAACACTGACTGCTGTTATTGTATTATGACTGCACTTATTACTTTACATAATGAAAATTATTGATTAAAACTCAATAAACTCCTAGATCATATCTGAGTCATCTCTGGTTATTCTTCTGCGACACCATCCCATAGGTCAAGACTTTTTCCCCTTATCTCTGGTGTGCTGATTCTAATAGTTTCTATAAACCCTCCTGAATCCCTATTTTTAATATTGATTATGATTCTTCAACAAGTCATGCCAGTTAAAATATCTTTAGGCATAATAGTACTTTATTAAGAGGCAGGGGCTGATTTTTATTCCAATCCTGTATTTGTACATGTCCCAAAAGAATTATTGCTTTTTTCCTAACTATTGCCCTTAAGGACTACTGCATTAATACTGCTATTAATAACAACTGTAACAATAGTAATGTACAGATACTAGTAATACAGAAAGTTTATTCTTGCGAGGACTTTCCTGCAACTGTTGATAAATACCAAGCATTACTCCTTTTTATTATTTTACAACTATTCCTATAAATAAGAGGATACATGCTGACAATGAAAAATTATGCGCACTGAAGAACTATCTGTTGTTGCTCTGAAGCTCTGGTTTTTGAAATAATTTCTTCAGATATGTCTCTTCTATGAGTTCTTATCAAAGGGGTTGACATAGTATCACCCAGTAATCATCAGGCTTATCAACAAATTCTGCAAAAAACTCACTTCAGTGGTGTAACAACAGTTTGAAGGTCATAATAATCTCTGAAGGTCAATTTCCTTAAGCATGGTTCAGAGCTTTTGCTTTAGGCAGGGGTGAACTTGGTGGTTTGCTGCAGCCTACTTCAATCAGGACCTGACTTGTGAATAATCAAGAAATACTTCACAAATACTTCTAAGCTCCACTTTCCTAATCCAAAGGTGTGACAGGATGCAGCCAACCATTATAATTTGACTTGGAACAAGTGATTATCAGATAGAAAACATGTTGGTAGTCTGAAAGGTGCTGGAGACTTTAAAGACTTCAAATATTTAAAAAAATAGAATATGCACTTTTCTACTTGTTTGTTTTCCCAAATGTGTCATTTATCTGTTGCAGCAGAGCCTTTTCTATCCAAGGCAAGGGAATAAATTGGCACGTGTGGTTGGGGGCTGGGGGGGGGGGGGGGGGGGGTGGGAAACACCATCCTCGTCTAGTAACTCTATTCCCTAATTTCTGTCACTCCCTAAAAAAAATGTGAACAATTAAGTTTATATCCTCTTACCCAGCCACTGCTCATACAGATCTCACTACCACAGTGTAACTCATCCTTAGCCACTTGGCCTGTATGTTTGATCTTTTAGCCTGAAGGAATGCAGGATGATCTACTGAAAAATGTAATTTAGCTTACTAGAACAGAGATGGGAGCAATTGGAGGTCAGTGGAAACATTAACATCAAACTTTTTTTCTACTGAAGAGCCTCCATTTGCACTTTAGAATTTGAGTTGTGGGTTTGTTTGGGTTTTTTTCTTTTTTTTTTAGTTGTTTTATCTCAGCCTCTAGCTACACAAGTGCTCTTCTCCCCTTCTCAGTTTTCAGTGGTTACTGTAGCTAACACCTCAGTGTAACTCTCATAGAAGGGCTAAAGTCAATGTTCTGACATATCATAGGCACATAGAATAATTCCCAGATCATTCAGACTGTAAGAGACCTCAGGAGGTCTCTATTGCAACCTGTACCCACAATGCTGCCTTTAGATGTGTTTGTTAAGGACTTAATTCAGGTGGGGCTTGAAATCCTTCAAGTATGAAGAAAAGCTGCAAAGCCTCCCCACCCAATCTGTGTGACTGCTTAATCTTCCTACAGTTTCCACCACTATTTGGAACCTCCTCTGCTTCTGCTGACCCCTGTTTTTTCTCATCCTCCAATCAGGCTTGGCTGTGAAGAGTTGGGTTCTGTCCCCTTTTCAGCACATTTGCTGCTCAACAGGTAAGATTATTTTTAAGACAAGCCTGGGGACATATGGCTCCTCAATAACCAACTTGTGTCAGGTTTGTACATAATCATGAATGAATGTTATTGCAATGTATCTGAGAGAAACTTTGAAAGCAACACAAGAACACTTATGAAAAGAAGGACAGCCATTAAGAAAGTTTGTTTAGTTACCTGCCTAGAAATTAAAAACAATTCAACAGTCTGAGCATTATTAATTTGTTTGTTTATTTGGTTGTTGGTTGGTTGAGTTTTTTAATTATTTTATTTTTTTTAATTTTGAGAATACTAGGAATGGTATTGGGTAACTATGCAGATATAGCAATCTAGCTTTATATATAGTTACAATGGGTTTTATGCTGACTGTGCTGTCACAGCAGTTATTGCAATCAGGAAGAATTTTAAGTTCAAAGCTTTAGGTGAACTTTATTTATTTTTCTTTTATTCTATTTATCTCTATTTATTCATTTATTTATTCTATTTATATCTTTATTATATTTATCTCGGTATTATTTATCTCTTTATTCAAGTACAGTAGTTACATTTGAGAACCTCCCTGTTCTCTAGAGGATTTTTTTGAGCAGGTTTGAGACACCATGTAAAAAAGAGAACACAAAAGCAGACAGAATCATAGATGTTAAGCAAGAGGAATGCCTGTTGAAATATCTAGTCCATTTCTCTGTCAGGTCGGGATATTTTCCAATTTTACTAATGTTCCATCCTGTGTAAATTTAAAGGTCAGATTTTAATTAAACATCAGCCTTACCCGTGCATGTAATTCCATGTCTGCATTTTCAACATTCACTACTACAAAACCATTTAAAACCAGCCCTTTCTGAGTAACCCTGACAAATCAAGCATGTAAATTAAATTTTTTCAAAAAGTTTAGATTTATACAAGGCACATGCTTGTGCAGAAGCAAAGTTCACCTGTCCCAATTTCACTGTCCAATAGCACTAGGATTTTCTGGAGTTTTTATTTCTTTCTTACGTAGAAATAACACAAAATTCTCATAATACCCCAACGTTGTCATAGATCTTCTTTGTATCTTTTTGCTTTAATAACTTTGCTGCATAATTCTTTTCCCTGTTTTTAATTTTCTGCCCTACAAATATTTGTAAGCCATTACCAAGTGCTTCAAGCCAGCTGGTTTTTTTGCCAGAAAAGGGATGGTAAAAGTAATAATGAAACCAGAAGAGCAGGCCTACTTTGTACTCAGTTGAAGGCTCCACCTACCCAGATCTGACTTGTCTTTCCAGATAAATTAATGCCTTAGTTTTATACCTCCTTTAAGTTTTTCTGAATTTTCTTTTTTTTTACAGTTTAAAAACAGGAATTTGTTGCTCTTGTGTTCAAATCTTGTGTAAAAGTGTAATGAAACTGAGTATTTAGAATTGCTGAAAGAATCAACATCAGATATATTAAAAAAAATAATTCTAAGATAAATTTCAAATGTGTGATTCAACAGAATTTAATGGCAAGGTTCACTGTATTACATACAAAACCAGATTGTGTCTGAATTGGCAATTACTTATACAGGATTGGATTAAAGTGATTTATACAGAGTAGAATTGAAATAATGTGTACGGAAACCAAAGATACAAGGGAATAAGAGACACCTCTTCATGGAGTCATGAGTTTCAGACTAGACCCCCTTGCTTCTTAAACTCCTGGCAGAGCTTAGGTGTGGTTGGACCTAGTCCTAGCCTCAGACTTGGACAACGGTTTATGTCTAGTGGAATTTAAAAGGAAACTGAAGTAGAGGGATTAAAGCTGAAAACGGTAAGGGAAACCCACCTGTTGAGTCACAAGCCTCCGACTGTACACCCTTACTTTCTATATTTCCTCTCAGAGAGGAGCCTAGGTGCAGCTGAATCTAATCTTAGTCTAAGACCTGGACAATGGTCTATGTTTAAAGGATGACAAATGTAATTTAGCAGCAGTTTGTACTGTTAAAATGAATCACAAGATTCCTAAAACAACGTAATCATTGAAGATAATATACATGCATTACAATTAAGTTTCTAAACTGACACAACACACTAAGATGAAAATACATAGATGAATATGCATATATACACATATGTATGTTCAAAATATCCCTCACGTGCAGTGAAAAGTAATATTACTAATAATATACTCATGTTGGCTTTCTCAGCATTCCTCAGCAGTGAAGAGTTGAGGTTCAGTGAGCAATAGTAACAGCCCAGGCAGATGATTCCCCTTTTTCGCAAACTTTGGAGTTGCCAGATTTTGAGAGGCATATTACTCAGATGGAGATAATTGGGTGCTGCTGCAGCCCAGGATTGCTCAAAGGGACTCTCTCTTCAGGACGCTGTTTGCAGGGTCAGGAGATGATGGACTTTAGCCAGTGTAAATTTTCATGCTGGTATCATATCTTTGTTGGGGAATGATTTACCATCTCAAAAGAATGCCTGATATGATACAGGAATATCCAGGCAGTCCTGTTATCTGTGTGGCACTTCCATCCTTTGTTAGGCAATTATAATTAATGGTCAGGGGGTGCTCAGCCATCCAACTCTTTGCGTTTATGCAAAGGCTAACAGGAATTCTTGGGGAAGCAGATTGGTCCAGGAGAGACTGAGAAAGATGTACCACTACAAAAGGATGCTAAAAGGCCTCTTTGTTCTGGGCTTTACCACTCGCTCCTCACTGAGTCACCATTGTAATAACACAAAGCAATTTCGGAGTTCCTCTTGGTGAATTTCTCTTAATTATTAGTGTATGACAGTTGATATTTCAGTAATTGGTTAAATAACTAACTGTGGCACAGCCTGGCCCCATTGCACTGCTCCACTGGGCATTGGACCAAGTGAACTAAATGCTACTGCAGATGAAATTTAGGATCTGTGTCTATAAGTACTGAGAAACCACCAGACTTTCTCTAGGTGTGAGTCCCTCAGTACAAGATAGAGTTTGTAATTTATAAGGCACATTTACTCATCACAGTCATAGAATCATAGAATCATAGAATCATAGAATAGTTAGGGTTGGAAAGGACCTTAAGATTATCTAGTTCCAACCCCCTTGCCAGGGACAGGGACACCTCCCACTAAACCATGCCACCCAGGGCTATGTCCAACCCAGCCTTGAACACTGCCAGCGATAGAGCATTCACAACTTCCCTGGGCAACCCATTCCACTGCCTTACCATCCTTACAGTAAAGAATTTCTTCCTCATATCCAGTCTAAACTTCCTCTGTTTAAGTTTGAACCTGTTACACCCTGTCCTATCACTACAGTCCCTAATGAAGAGTCCCTCCCCAACATCCAGTCAAATGCCAGTGATAGGATGGGCAACTAATGTAATTGAATTTGTAACTGAAGAATGATTTTTAGTATACTTTATCCACTTTAAATGCCCCAGGCAAAGCAAATCATCCCTCCTCACCAAAATCTAAAAACAAGGACTCTTTTGCAAGGAATGCAATCCATTTCCATTGTAAATAAGCTGCAGTGGTCATAAAAAGTCACGTGCTTCTTTCTACTACGCATTTAAATAATTTTTCATACGATACTGCCCTGACTCTTCATTTGCTGTAATCCATATTAACTTTCCTTTTTTGTGACAAAAAAAAAAAAAAAAAGAAATTACTATAGCCTTACCACCACATAACGAAGTATGTTAAACTTTTTTTTTGCATGTTTTAAAAACTAACTAAACCAAAACAGAGTAACTGTGAAATTTAAGAATTTCACATTATAAATTATAAAGGCAGATTAAATCACTGAGTTCTTTATGGACACAGGAGATAATATCTCACAGTATCAAATATCACTATAGTACCCTGAATCCCATAATATTTAAAATTTCTATTAAACACATGCCAGAGTTTATTATGTTAATGTTGAATTTCTTTCAATCATCATTTAGTTTACATTGATGACTAGTTTAATTTCTTTAGCATTTAAAGGTTGTAGAGTATCTCATGTACAAGATCAGAACTAATAAAAATAACCCTTCTTTTTAATGCTCTGAAATAACTTTAAATAACAGAACTGCTCTAATGCAGTAACCTTCAAACATGTAAAGATGCTTAAAAGATTAATACTTTTAAAAATAGTAAATTTTAATTACAAATTGCCCTTCCTCCCATTGGCATTTGAGCAACTGTGGTCTGTAAACTACAATTTTTAACCGGCATTTAGCAAACCATTAAGAATATTCTTAAAAATAAAAATGGATTTTAGATGTTCCTTGTGCACACAAATTCCATTTGTCCACATTACTAACAAAATCCATCTATATTATTGGATGCTCTGAATAAACCGTTTTTATTTCAGAAAAAGGAAATCAGACTAAGATAATTCTTACCACTACCTTGATATTTTGAACCTCTATAAAGAAAGGAAGATGGAAAATGGAAAGATCAACTGCAATTTCTCAAGGTCAATCAACTTATTTCAGGGAGGTTAGAATCCCAGCCCACATCAAAACAGGATATATATCAGCATCTCCAAACTAGTTCATTCTCCCCAGACTCTTGGACTCTTCTTGCAGGTAACTGTCAGGTCTAAATCCTTGTAGCCTTGTAGAGTTACACTAATATCAGAGGGGCTACTTGGAAAAAATCAGTTTCCCTGACCTGCAAATCCATGTGAAATGACTACTTTCTATTATGTTCAAGACAGTAAGACCACTCCTTCTATAGGTTGCCACACTTAGCCTAGTTACTTCTGGATTAAGAGCGAGGCTGAGATTGGGCACCCTTAAAACTGTTTCTCAGGTCCCCAAATTACTTCTTAATATTATAAATCAACTATGCTTTCTTGAAGACATCTCACAGGATTCAGATTTTCTAAGCTTTCTAAATAGCCTTACCAACTCCACGACATGAGGATTAAAATAGTTCACAAAAATGCATGGATTTTATAAACACAACGTTTGTGGGGTTGAACTCCATAGATAATTTTAATATTATTTCATTTCTGAAATGGAGAATTAGGACACAAGACTTTGTTATGGTCACAAAAGAAATCTATTCTCAGACATATAAGAATAGTCTAAGAACTAGAGAAATGCTGTCTTATGATTCAATGCAATGCCTTTCTTCTATATTGTTTCAATGACTCTCAGCATCAGTTATTTCTGTCTGAGAAGCTCAAATATAGTGAAGAATAACTGAAAACACAAATGGCCTTTATAAGAACACAATTACATTTGTATATCTGTGTTTAAAAGTACTTAGGGTGCCACTGCTGCCAAAAATATATTCTAGTCTTTAACTTAGCTATGTGCCCGTAGTACTTATATCCCACTCGCACAGCAATTCTCAGAATATAGCCCTAGCTTGACCACAACAATCAGCACCAAATCAAAAGAAAGAGTCAAGGCAAAGGCCTGTGTGGCAAACAATATAAAAGCAGGATAGGAGCCTTTACGGCAGTATTCCAAGTTAAACTTCCTCAGCTTTAGAGTGTGTAGAATGCGTTTTTCCCTCTACTTCTAGTAAATTACTCCCAGTGGTGGCCAGCACAGTTCAAGAGCATCAAGATGCTTGGTATTACATCAATTAACATGCTGGAAGCCTTCCTGTGATGCATTGCCCTGCCAGGAGGCTCTACACATGCCTGGATTTTTGTTTGGTTTTCCTTCACTACTCATTTTGGCCCTTGTCAGAAGTTATGGGATTTTGCATCAAAATAAATGTTCCATAGTAATGTTTTGTGCAAAAAACGCTACTAATATTAATGTGAAATGAGCCAGAAAGTGTCAGGATTACTGAATCCTTTGACTCTTTGACCTCCTCTGCAATGTGAATCTTTAGCCTCATAGATCACTATAGCCATTTTGAGAAACAAGTCAAGCCTTTCTCATCAAGCTCTTGCAACCTTTTTCTAGGCATTGAATAGGAGAAAAGCTCTGACTGTACATAGAGAAGTTGCAGAATGAAAGTGAATGTGATCCATGATCATGTATTTCTACTTGGGGTGTGGGGTCGAAATATGAAATCAAAAGCATGCACAAAGGCAAAAGAAGAGTCTTGCAAGGTAAGAATCTAAAATCTATTTCTTTAGCTGCACAATGTGGAAAGTACGGTTTCTGAAATTAAAAAATATGAACATATAGTACAGTTTGTACTGGATTCTGGAAGCATTAAGAGACAGCTTTAGACATTCTTTTTAAGGTAAAAGGCTTGGATTAAACTCTTCTGCAAGTGACAGTTTTTTAAAGAAATTCTGATTAATCCTTTTTTAAACCAATGTAAGGGGCCTGTGCTAAGTAAATTCTTAATTTTGTTGCCTCAGTTAAAAATTTTAAAGATAGGAAAAATAATCTGTGTTTCTTGTGTTGCTTAATTTAAAGCAGTGTATCTTTGTTTTGTCATTTTTCATTAGTTACTGTGTCTGAAAGGTCCTGTAGGTGATTTTTTGATTGGTTGGGGTTTTTTTTTCTGAAATGGTTTATTTATGTTTGATCTTTGTGTCCTTTTATTTTGGTGTAAATATAGATTGGTAGTCAGTCATCCTGATTCCCTTTCTTGTATTATAAATGCTCATTTAAAACTTTTGCTGTTTAGTGTAACAGATTACAATTTAGTTGAAGGAAACATTTGGAGAAATGAACAAGTGAATTGTGTCCCAAGTGTCATCTCTATAACACAGAAGTAAATACGTAGCTCTTGCTTTGCTTCTAAAATATATTTTACTCCAAACTGATCTTTTCAGCTCACTTAAAACTTCAGAATTAGACATTCCATAGAGTATTTCCAAAATTTCACAGACACTCTTTACCATCTGAGGATACTGGGATAGCTGAGAGAATTGTTGAGCTCAAGAAAGCTGTAACTGCACTATGAGTGTGTAGGCATTATTATTCCTGCACCTTTAGTTTTTTTCTGAGGTGCAAAGAATAAGAATGATAATTCCACGGGAGGCAGATATGGAAGAAAGAAAATATCTCCTCCAGATGGGAATGAATACAAGTGGTGTCCAACACCAAAGGACCATTAGACGAGTGTGGAGAGAAAGAATGTGATAGAGCTGGTAACTGAGCTTTTCAAGGCAGTATTTAGATAGGAAAAATAATCTTGAGGCTTAGCCTAAAAATAAGAAAAAAAGGGCTGTGGTCTAACAGGGAAGATACTCTGTGTTCAGTTTGTGTCAAGTTGCGCTCTGCTTGACTGGGCTGTGCCAGTGGGTCTTCTCCTTGTCATATAATCATTAAATCTTCGGATCAGCTAGGTTGGAAAAGACCTTTAAGATCATCAAGACCAGCACTGCTAAAACCACCATTAATCCATGTCATTGAGGGCCTGATCTATGAAGATTTTGAATACTGCCAGGGGTGGTGATTCCACCACTACTCTGAACAGCCTGTTCCAATGCCTGACCACCCTTTTAGTGAAGAAATATTTCCTATTATCCAACCTAAATCTCCCCTGGTGCAGCTTGAGGCCATTACCTTTTGTCCTATCAGTTGTTCCTTGGCAGAAGAGACCAGCCACCTCCTGTCTCCATCCTCCTTTCAGGTAATTGTAGAAAGTAATAACATCCCCCCTGAGCCTTCTCTTCTCCAGACTTAACACCCCCAGTTCCCTCAGTCATTCCTCATCAGACTTGTGTTCCAGGCCCTTCATCAGCTCTGTTGCCCTTCTCTGGACTCACTCCAGCACCTCAATGTCTCTTTTGTAGTGAGAGGCCCAGAACTGAACACGGGATTCTAGGTGCAGCCTCACCAGTGCCCAGTACAGGGGGATGATCACTACCTTGGTCTTGCTGGCCACACTATTGCTGATACAGGCCAGGATTAATATCAGCCTTCTTGGCTGCCTGGGCACAAGCTGGCTTATGTTCAGTTTTGTCAATCAGCATCCCCAGGACCTTTTCTCTGAACACCTTTCCAGTCACTCTTCTCCAAACTTTACTAAGGTCCAAAAAGACAATGTCCACAGCCTTTCCGTCATCGACCAGGCAGGTCACCTTGTCATAGAAGGAGATCAGGTTGGTCAAGCAGGACCGACTCTTCACAAATCCATGCTGACCGGGCCTGATCTCTCCCTTTTTCCGCACATCTTTTGTGATCTCATTTAAGATCATCTGCTCCATGACCTTTCCCAGCATTGAGGTCAGTCTGACAGGCTGTAGTTTCTAGGGTCTTTCTTCCTGCTCTTTTTCTGTAGAGAGACACCACATTGGCCAACCTCCAATCGTCTGGTACTTGCTCACTAGACCAGAGCTGTTGACACATGATGGAGAGTGGCTTAGAAAGCTCCTCTGCCATATCCTTCAGCATGATTGAGTGTAAGATATCTAGCCCCATAGACTTGTACACATCTAAGTGAAGCAGGAGGTCACTACGCATTTCTTTCCATATTATGGGGACTTCAGTCAGCTCCTTGTCTCTGCTATCCAGCCCAGGGAACTGAGTACCCTGAGGATGACTGGTGTGACTCTTAAAGACTGAGGCAAAGGCAGCATTAAGTACCTCAGCCTTTTCCTCATCCTCAGTCACCAAGTTTCCCCCAGTATCCAGTAAAGTATGGAGGTTCTCTTTGGTCCTCCTTTTATTGCTAATATATTTGAAAAAGTATTTTTTTTTTATCTTTTATAGAACCAGTTGCTAAAAGTGAGCTTCTTGTCTCCTGGGCAAGTCCAGATGAGGACTTGAGGCTCCCTTTGTGGTTCTGGCCATTCAGGATCAAGATTCTGGGACACTGCGATTTCCCCTTGCTCCAGTGCTGAAGGGGTCCTCTCCAGAGCTACTCACCTCAGCAAAATCATTTAGGAGTTGTCAAAACATAACTGTGTATAAAAGAAAACAATGGAGAACAGTCTAGAATGACTTTAAATTTCCATGCAATCTGAGATGTATGATTTGCTTCATAACTATTCACGATGGCTCACAGCAGTGGACTTTATGAAAATGTAATATAGAGAATTGATAATAGTGATTTTTTCCCTTGTATCTGCTGCAGCTGAAAACATGCTTTTTGTTCAGTTTGTCCTATCTTGGACCCACTCAATGCTTCCACAAAATAAAGGAAATTATGGAGAACATGATGGGGAGATACAGAAGCTGTCTGTTATCAGAAATAAAGAGACCGGAATATAAAACACTCACTTGAGGATTCTCAGCCCTAGAACATTACAGCCAGATGCTGTCTCTTTGCACGTTTCCAAATACTACTTATATTGAACAGTGGTGACATTCCAGCACAACCATTACAAACAGACAAATAACAGCAAAAGGAGAAGAAATTTCTCCTTGCAAATAACTAAAAGAGGAATTGTCTTCAAATCAATTCAAGGGGCTTCTGATTCTCTATCACTGTGAACATTCTTAGACAAGGTCAATCTAATTAATATTTCCCTCTGTTTTGGGATCATTTTATCCGGTTTGGATTTCTGGTTTAGCATCTGTAAAGTGAGAGAGAACAAAAATGGGGAATGAGTCACATCTTGTCAAGCTGTCAGCTACCTAAATACTATACACTGTGCATACATGCTCATAACAGAATTATTAACATTTGGAAGATCAATTCTCCATAGTAATTGTCACTAGACACACCCAAAGACAAATTACATGTTTATGGTTTCTGTAATCACCTCTAGCTTTTCATTCCAGAACCAAGAAAAAACAGTGTCAGTGCTGTGGTTTCACTCTTTCAACTCATACAAAAGAGTAAGCAGTCCTGATACAATGCAGGAAGAGAAGAGAGGTGGAGAAAGCGGTTGACAAGTACCACGACAAACACGTTTCACGAAAAGGAAAAGCTGGAGTACATGCAATTTAGGAGGACAGTGGGACTGCAGCAGAGGTTGTGAAAGAGAAACTTAGGCTGCCTTGTGTGAGAACAGAGAGAATTTCTGAGGACTGAAACAGGCTTCTTGAAACTGGAATACTAAACAATTTTCAGCATCGGTTATATTCAAACTTGTTCAGAATGCACAGATTAAGTCCTGAAGTTGCATAATGTGTTTGAATGTAACAAAATAGTTAATTAAATTTAAAAATTAATTACATTCTGTTTTACAATTTGAATTTTTGTAACTCACTTTTTCAGCACCAGTGATCCTAAGGATTTGAGACTGTTTATCACTTATTTTCATTCTTGCTAAACACCATAGGTTCTCAGGCTCCCATCCAGTATACTCATCTTTGCATATTTTTTTCTGGAAGCTTTTTGCATTGCAAGACTGCAGCTTCCTCTGACACAACACTGAACACAGCAAGGGTGCAGCTGTAGCTCACTCAGCAGACACCTCTGGCGTTGGCAATATAAACTGATGTTGGGAACAGAATTAACAGAAAAGCAATTATTGACTGTATCCTTCACTGTGAAAAAAACAGTAGCTTTTGTTACTAAGCTCAAAATACTTGTGAGGTCTTCCCTCAGTTTTGACAGCTTCTAGATGGCCAAATCTCTACTTCATTTGCTTCCACCAGCCACTCCCATAATGTTTGGCTTCTTTCCAAGCTAAACCCAGCTTTACTTCAGTAGGTTTTAAATGAACAGAACTCGCAATGACATCTCTGCATATGCACAGTCCCTTAGGTTGCTATTACCACACTTCTTTCAACAAAATATATGTTATTAGATGTCCAAACCCTTGTCATCTTCCTAACTGAGGCAATGGCATAAACCCACCTAACCTTTTTTACCCTGTTATTTTCCAGGCACTATTCAGACACCTTCTAACCCATAATGCTGTCATGTTATTCTATAAGTGGCACTGCTAATGACAGAGAAGATGGATAAAAATTTGAAGTGTCCAAAGATCATTTTATGCCTTGACACTAATAAAGAAATGCTTATGCAGAATATATCTGTAGCTGCACTTTTCATTGCTTCTTCTTTTGATACAACTCAGTTATCATATCTTAAACCACTGTTTTGTTTACACTGAACTTTAAGGGCATCTTAGAGTATGCTAGAAAATGTTTTCTAGCAGCTCACCTTCTCTGACTATATCACAGTAAGACCACTGTGAGCAGGATATGAGGTTGTGTTAGAAGATAAGTATTCAGCTGGCACTTCAACAAAGCTGGTGTGTTAGAGAAGCCTCATCTGGAATTGCGTTTGAAAAACTCCAGTTCATTTAAGTATGTTTTACAGAGCCAAAGCTTAATGTTAGGATACTGATTTGACAGCTACTTAAAATGGAAGACCATCCCACCAATGGACTCCTAAGCTAAAAATGTTTCTAAAAATTATGCCAGATGTAGAAAGACGGTGAGTAAATTTGTAAGCCCTAAGGAAGGCAGATGCTCAGCAACTTTAATGACTGTGCTAATGTGTATATCAGATATGTTCCAGGCATAGAGAGGGGGGCAAAGAAATTATCTACTGTTTCTGATCTTGTTTACACCAAAGGTTGAACAGAAACAGAGATACTTCATTGGACTGAAAAGGATAAGACCCACTGATTTCTGTATCTAACAAGACATACAAAAACAACACAGCTACTTTGACATATGAGTATTACAAGCTCAGTCAAAGACACCACGCAGTCCAAGAGCACTGTCAGCCCTTTAACACTGCATCTGAAAAGACTGGTGAGCATTTCTGGCTGGAACATTTAGAATAAGTTTTCTATGATTGCCCATTGCAAAGCTGAGGCACACACCTTTGGAGTGTGTAACAAAACATCTTTGTTGCTTTTTACCTAACTTCAGTAAGCTCTAATAGAGCAAATGTCTGAATGAGATGAATTGGAAGCATTTAAGGCACGTTGTGAAACAGCGCAATTGTTTTCTTTCAATAGAAACACACCTACTTCCTTGAGTCAATAGCTGCAAAGTTGACAGGTATGAATTGCAAGGAAAGTGAAAATCACCAAATTAACAAATTAAAGTTAAAATCTGCTTAATTATTATTGCTGATTGTACTTTTTTGTCAGCCAAAGTGAAAAAAATAGTAACCACTACACAGACACTAAATAATGGGTACAAATCAGCTACAAGCAAGATGAGTACACATAGTATCAGTACAACAACCTTCAAAAAGACATAAAAAGTGCCAACCATCAATTAATTGCAGGCAGGCACAAGTCAAGACAATGAGAATAGTAGGGATGCACAGGGTTCAAGACAACTAAAGAAAATATGCAATAATGCCAGCCTGGTATAGCTTGCAGCACACTGCTGGCAAACAAGTGGCCATAGAAGGGAACCACCTGACCTCCAAGACTAGGTTATGCTGCACAAGATGAGAGAAAAATGAAACCTGGGATGAAGTGGGAAGACAAAGAAGCAGCAGGGAAAAGCATGGCAGAAAATAAGAACTATGCCAATATGAGAATGGCACAGCATTAAAGCAACCCAGCAGAGGGGAAAATGTTTACCATGTGTGAAAATGCTGACCACTTCTTTTGTATATGCCTGCTAAAGAATCGCAAACCTTTAAAGTATGCATACAGACAAACACAGAAACTGAAACTGAGCAGAACTCTGAATTGTTCTGGGCTTCTGTACAAACCGCAGAAACGCAAGCAGATTAAATGCTTATCACATTACCCACTGAGAAGCTTAAATACCATAAGAATCAAGATTAAACCAGAAACATTAGCCTGTTTCAGAGGAGAGAAAACACTAGACAAGGAAACACATAGAACATGTGGAATTCACCAAACAGGCAAAAGACAGAAGCTCCCCCTTCAGGCAGCCAGAACAGGTGCATACTGACTCTAAAGAAAGGAGATGGAATTTAAGAAATACTTTTGTAAAATTGTCTGAACATCATAAATGTTAAAGAACTGCTCAGATGGATGAAAGTTTTGCCAACAGAATCAACATACACCCAATAGAATTTATCATTTAAAGGAAAACAAAATTAGAGATGTATTTAAAAAAGGGATGTTTTCTGAGTGATCATACAAAGAATGAAAAATCACTGAATGACTGTGGGAAAGGATGGAACACACTTCTGGAGCACAATAAAGAAATGGTCGTAGAATCCAGTTATGTGAAGGACAATGCTGTGAACAAAAAAGATTCCCTTCTTTGTATTGTCCCTCTCATATCTTATTGACTGCCATCTTTCTACTACTGTCAGTAGATCCAGCTGAGGAATTGAGTGTTGCTGGCAAAACTAGAAAGATATTTTGAAAGGCCCCTGGCATCTTCCACATGCTTTTATCACTAGCTGAGGCTATGGCATGGCTACTCATAATCATCTGAGTTGGAAATACAGACCAGGGTTGATTCACATCCTAACAGACCCACACAAACAAACAGCTACTGTGAACTTAAGTATCTGCATGAAGATAGATTGTCTTGCAAGTTGAGTGTTTAAATTGATAATTTTAAGTCATTTGTGGAAGGAAAATAGTCTTGCATTCAAAAGACAAGATGGTAGATACCATCCTGTTCTTTCTGCAGCCATGAACATATTGCAGTGATGATTTCGTATCTTTTTTTTTTTTTTTGCTATCAAGTACACACCTACCTCTGAATGTTCTTGGACATGAGGTTTTTGTAGCTGTAAGAAAGGATGTGGGGTGGTCTTTTAATTTTATTTTTGTTATATATTTTTTTTTATTTAATCTTACTTTTTCAACTTGTGTGGCTTTCTCATATATTATAAAGATAGCCCAGGAATGAAAGGCTAACTTTCTCTGGGATCATGTGTACTTAGTGATCAGTGAATGCAGGAACACACTGTAACTGAATAGTGAGACAACCTCATCACATAGTGAGAAACGTGAGACAAGCTGGAGAGATGGAATTTCAGGAAGAATGTCCCTGTGGAAGTAGTCCTTCAGCTACAAACTGGAATCATGAAGCAAATATGTCTGAATTAAAAATAGCAATAGTTATTTAAACTTTCACAAACCACAACAGACACTGTCATATAACTAGCCAGGGCAGTCTGAACAAGACTTGTAGACATTTTAATATATCCTCCTTGCATGTCATTGTCAGCAATTATTGTGATATTTAATGACAGTAGCTTTCCCCAACTTATCATATAAAACACATTTCTTATTTCTTCTACTACAAAGCATTGAAATTCACAGATAGGAAAAAATTCTGTTTTAAAGACATGATGTACCACTATGGAAGATACTCCTACTCATGAAATGAGATCTGTTTACCACAAACATAATCAACAACTCTACCTTGGCTTACTCAATGAAGACTGGGAATTTTGCATTTTTCAGTATTTTGCCCTGGAAACACTCTATATGCTTGTGAAACGAGCGATTTAGGGCTTCTGAAAGAATGACTGTCAAAAGAATTAATAATTGTAGTTTTTTATGAGTTTATGCAATTGTGACAACAGATCCTAGAGTAGCCCAGAGGATGGGAAGGAGGTGGGGAGACGCACCACTACAGCTTCAGGGTAAGTTACTTGTTCTGAAAAAAAAAAAAAATAGAATTTTGTAGCTGAACAAAAGTGAAGAAAACAAATTAAAAATTATTCCCAAGTCAACTTGTTCTTGAAGTTCTTCATTGACGGAATGTGGCAAGTGAGATAGTTCTAAGCCTGAGTACCAAGGAATGGGATAATACTCCATAGAAGTGCTGATTGCAGATGTCAGCTGTCATGTGAGAATCTTAAATACAGTACATCTTACTCATGGAAGTCTATTAAATTTCCAGCTGGAAGGAAACCTTCATCAGTGGCCTATTTCTTTGCACAAACTCAGGCACAAAACAATTATTTTCCAGAGCTTCTAAAGAATGTATATTTAAACCTCAGGTTAAATTATCATCATGTTGGATATTCAAAAAATATCAAATATTTTTGCTATTAGTAAGTAATTTAAAGTCAGATTAGATGTGCGTTTTCTGTTCTTGCTAAAGTTTGTGAAAGTAATATTTAGCCTCAGGTCTTTATCCAGGGCTTCTTTCATGCAGAAATTTGTAAGATTGTCTCCTAATATTTGCAATCGTTTGAACAGGCTGAATAAGGAGTCTGGGAAAGGTGCATTAGGATACTTTCATTTAAAACTAAGGAAAGAGGAAGCGGGCTAAATCTCGGAACTCTAATGGACCAGTGGAATAGGTTACTTGCAAGATAAAATCGAAAAGGCATGATGTCGTGGTTTAAGCCGTAAATCACACAGCCTGTTCACTCACTTCCCCCTCCTTCTTCCCCCCCACTCCGAGGGGGGGAATGGTGAGAAGAATCGAAAGAATGTAACTCCCACGGATGAGATAAGAACAGTTCACTTACTAAGGTACAGCACAAATCGCTACTGCTACCACCAATAATAATAATGACCAGGGAAATACAAGGGAAGAGGATACAACTGCTCACCACCCAACGACCGAGCTGTGAACTAAACTCTTCTGGGTTCCTGCCCCCAGTTTTCCATCCTGGCCATGGCATGCTGTGGCATGGAATACCTCTTTGGTCAGTTTCAGTCAGGTATCCTGTTTCTGCTTCCTCCCAGCTTCCCCTCCTCCCTGGCAAAGCATGAGACTCAGCATGAGACTTGGTCAGGCCAAAACATTCAAAGCTGTAACTATAAACATCGGTGTTATCAGCGCTGTTCCCAGGCTGCAAGTCAAAGACACAGAGCTGCACCAGCTACTACGAAGGAGAAAAATGACTGCTGCTGCTGAACCCATGACACATGACAAAGCAGGAAGGCAGAATGACAGGTAATTAAAAAATTATCAGTCTTCTTTCTTCTCAGTCTTCAGTGTAGTTCTGGGTCAATTCTGGATGAGGACTTATGTGAACAGTTACACGTGAAGCAACTCACTTCTTTAAAAACAAGAAAACAAACAAAAAAGAAATCCCACAAATCAAACCCAAACCCAACTTGCAACCTTTTTATCCTTGTGATTATTCTATGGTGTATTACAGATCCTGGATATTGCATGCACAGGCTGGAATCTGTTTTCTTGACCAACTGTGAATTTTATCATGCCTAGAGGCCACAGCTTCTACAAAGTGTGAGCTAAAAACTTAACATTAGGTATTCTGCCGGAGGGAGAAAAAGGCAGAATTGAAGACATCACTCTTCAGCCCCTCTGTCTTATGATTTGACATCCATAGTAGACTTGAAATATCAAAGAAGGATGACTTGCCAGTGACACAAAATATTTCAGCGCAAGACACAATCTGGCCCAGCATTTACTTTGTGGTGTGCCATATCTAGCATGTGGTTGTTTGGTCAAGCGGATTCTTGTGTAAACTGCTGTAACAATGGGCACACAGTCAACAACAAGCACCAAGTCTGATGCCAACAACAAGCAGCTTTCATTGGCTGTTCCCAAAAATTTCTTTTCAACGTAAAGTAGAGAAACACCTGTGTTAAACAAGATCTACAGCATCCAGGGTAAAAATCTATTCAAAATGCACTAAAAAACTCATTCAAGCTTGAAAGACTGGAAAGCAGCATTGTTGCCTTTACTGAATGAAAGAAGTACTTTCAAGGTCAGAAGAGTTCTTTTTCATATGAATCTGAATGGAAGAACTTGTTATCATAGAATCATAGAATCATAGAATAGTTAGGGTTGGAAAGGACCTCAAGATCATCTAGTTCCAACCCGCCTGCCAGGGACAGGGACACCTCCCACTAAACCATGCCTCCCAAGGCTATGTCCAACCCAGCCTTGAACACCACCAGAGATGGAGCATTCACAATTTCCTTGGCCAACCCATTCCAGTGCATCACCACCCTCACAGTAAAGAATTTCTGCCTCATATCCAATCTAAACTTCTCCTGTTTAAGTTTGAACCCGTTATCCCTTGTCCACTCACTACAGTCCCTAATGAAGAGTCCCTCCCCAGCATCCCTATAAGCACCCTTCAGATATTGGAAGGCTGTTATAAGATCTCCACACAGCCTTCTCTTCTCCAGGCTGAACAGACCCAACTTTCTCAGCCTGTCTTCATACAGGAGGTGCTCCAGACCCCTGATCCTCCTCGTGGCCCTCCTCTGGACTTGTTCCAACACTTCCATGTCCTTTTTATGTTGAGGGCACCAGAACTGCACACAATACTCCAAGGGAGGTCTCACAAGAGCAGAGTAGAGGGGCAGGATCACCTCCTCCAAAGGAGCTGCTGACGCTCCTTTTGATGCAGCCCAAGATACGGTTGGCTTTCTGGGCTGCAAGTGCACACTGCCGGCTCATGTTCATTTTTTCATCACCCAACATCCCCAAGTCCTTCTTCACAGGGCTGCTCTGAATCTCTTCTCTGCCCAACCTGTAGCTGTGCCTGGGATTGCTCCGACTCAGGTGCAGGACCTTGCACTAGGCATGGTTAAACTTCATCAGGTTGGCATCAGCTCACCTTACAAACGTGTCAAGGTCCCTCTGGATGGCATTCCTTCCCTCCAGCATATCACTGAACCACACAGCTTCGTGTCATCGTCAAACTTGCTGAGGGCGCACTCAATCCCACCGTCCATGTCACCGACAAAGATGTTGAACAGGACCAGTCCCAACACCGATCCCTGAGGGACACCACTTGCTACTGGTCTCCAGCTGGGCACTGAGCCATTGAGCACAATTGTTTGCGTGCAGCCATCCAGCGTGTTCTTTATCCACCAAGTGTTCCACCCATCAAATTCATGTCTCTCCAACTTAGAGAGAAGGATGTAATGTAATCAAAGGCCATTAATCTTAAACAGAAATATCAATTGCTTTTGCTAGATATTAAACAGTTGTTCAATTGTTTTTCTTTTTTTCTTGAGCTGCTTTGCTTACTTTGTGCTTTTTGATACCTTACTGTGACCAGACATTACCAAGGTGGTTTAAAAAAAGCTTGCTGTAATTTCCTGCACTCTCCAAACTTCTTGCTGGGCTCCTGGCACCCTAGAAGAGTTGAGGCAAAGTGCAACATCTTGCAGAACCTCCAGCATGATCCCATATAGTGGAAAGGCTCAAAACCTTTGCCTCTTTCCTCCCCATTTGTATTAGGCATACTACTGCTCTGTAAGGTGCAGCACTTTCCCCATTTTTTGCCTGATGTAAATAAACACGCCAACATCACAAAATTTAAAGCTTTCTTCAGTTTTAGAGTATGTGATGTTACGGTTTGACCCAAGCTGGTAACTTAGCACCACGCAGCCACTTGCTCACTCTCTTCCTTCTTTACTTCCCAAGCAGGATGGGGAGGAGAAACAAAAGAATGCAAAACCAAAGGGTTGAGATAAGAACAGTTTAATAATTGAAATAAAGTACAATATACTACTAGCAATAATAGTAATAATGATAAGGGGAGAGAATACAAAGCTAAAAAGAGAAAAGAAAAAACACAATCAACCCAAGTGCTGCACAATAAAATTGCTCAACACCTGCCAGCCAATACTCAGCCCAGCCTGAGCAGGAATCTTTCCATTCCAGGTAACTCCCCCCAGTTTATATGCTGGGCATGATGTGCTGTGGTATGGAATACCTCTTTGGCTAGTTTGAGTCAGGTGTCCTGTCTCTGCTTCCACCTGTTTTCTAGCATCCCTTCTCACTGGCAGAGCATGAGAGACTCAGAAAGCCCTTAATCGGGGTAAGCTCTGCTTAGCAACAACTAAAAATTTCAGTGTGTTATCAGCATAGCTCTCAGGCAAAACCCAAAACACAGCACTGCACCAGCTACTACAAGGAAAACTAGCTCTATCCCGGTTGAAACCAAGACATGTGGAAATTCTTTCCCTGTAGTGGTGGAATAGAACATTATTGCCTACCATGTCAGGAAAAACTGACTGAACATAACTTTTAGATATCATCTTTTTTATCCACAGAATAGCTACATAAGCATAATCTTAGCATGAAAAAAAAATGTTATCCAATAACAGTTGAAAAACAATACACTGCTAACTATACAAAAAAGCTGGATGGCCTATTTCCTGTTCCAGTAACAGTAAGATTTCTGTCCCTTCACTGCAGAAGGGGCTTACAGCTCCACCTGAACCCACTGTTTTTGGTGGTCTGCAAATTAAGCAAGAGATGGTTTTGGGTATCTCTCTTGTATGTACTGATGTCTGGTCCCACAACGCCTCAAATATATACTGTTTTCTATCGAAGCTTTCAATGCCAGTGCATTCTCACATCCCCTTCCTAACACTTGATCCATGATTACATTAACCTGCTATGTCATACTAGAAAAAATATAGATCTACTCTACACAGTATGTTATAGCCACACCTTTATTATCAGGTTTGGGTTTTTTTTTTTTTCCCAAGATGCATAAAAATGTGTGACTTCTGCTTAAATGTAGAAATGGGCAACCTGATTAAGAAGCCTGCCAAGCAGAATTACTTTTTATTATATTTGGCAGGACATCACTCAGCAGCTCATTTTTTATCAGATTCTGCTACTGTCAGTGGATGACAGAGCATGCTTTATCACTAGTCTCTAGAAATAGGAACTGAGTGTTCCTAATCTAGCTCGCTAAGCACACTTGGCTTGATAAGAACTTTCTGCCTGTGCCTGGGTTTCCCCCCACAGTTTGGGTCAGGTCAGAATCTGTGTTTTCTTTTAGAAAACAATTTCTATCTCTCCAAATCATAAAATTAACTTTTTATGGGAGACCAGAGCACTTTCAGCGTATCATGAGCCTGAGCAGATCCTGAAACCACTGTGGCTAGGTAATGATCCTGTCTGTGGCCTGATCCACCAAAATCCAGCGCTCCATGTGTCCCATCTTTGTCCTCCTCACAACCCCAAAGGGCAACACCGGTGACCTGGAAAGAGATAAAAGCATAAGACTTTGCAGCTGGAGTAATTTTAGGTGATATTTTCTTTATTGGCAGAGAAACCAGCTGTTAGCTAATAAAAAAAAAAAAAAATAAAGAAAGCCTCTGATTGCCTTGCTAAACTAAGAGAAGGAACTATGATTTTATGTAATTTTATTCCCGAACCACTTAGTGCTGTTCAGTGCCTTCAGTTGACAGCACTTAGAGACCACAATGCAGGAGGTAAAGCTTACTCCAGTAAAGTAATTAATATGCATTGGTAATATATTAATAATTAAAAGAAATGTTCTGAGTTGTCTTCATAGTATTTTGAGTGCATATTCCTGCATATATATACACAGTATAAATATACATGCGCTATACATAAGTTCTCTGTTTTAAATTACAGAACCAGGTATTTAATAAAGCCAGCCTTTTATCTACCTTTCTCTAAATACTTCTGAATACTTACCAGCTTGTCCGTGGTTTACTTCTAATTCTCCAAACCCTTGATACCTTAATAAAAACAAAAATATAACCGCCATTAAAATCCATAAATCAATAAATTAAATTAAAATCAAGCCATAAAATCCAGATGGGCTGTGTATTTTGCAAAAAAGAGTACCAGACAGTCTAGAGCTCTTTGAAAGTCTCATGAAACTTGCAATTTCACCTTAAATTTAGGATTTCATCTTCAGCTCCTACTAGGTATTTATCTTCTTGAAATCCTTAGTTTTCAAATATAAGAAGGATTAAAAAAAAAAGCCAAACAACAAAAGCAAACCCAACAAAACAAACAAAAAACCCCCACAGAACCAAAAAACCCAAACCAAACCAAAAAACAGTAGAATATTTTAAGCTGGTTTTTACTTAGGGCAGCAATTTCTGGGGTGTGCTAACCCATGGTAGCATCTGGCTTCTTGGCAGGTTCAGTAGACAACTGGCAGCTTAGGACTAACATGTTTGTCAGATGGTAAGGTGGCTGCTGATGGGCTGCACCTGTATCAGTTCCCCAGAGGTCTTTCTTTTTAAAATTTCCATTAACGCTATGAAAACAGTACATCTGTTTGTAAAAAGACTACCATGTACTTTATGAAAGGATTTTTCTCTAATTGACTTTTCTGTTCTTCCCCCAGTGAACTATCAGAATTAAAGCTATCCTTGTGTTATATTTTCTTTCAGATGAGATAGGTTCTGCTTTATGATATATCAATTTCATCTGCTCTGTTCTCATTTTTGAGGTTATGTGTTTTTTTCCTAAATGTTAAAGAGCAACACAAAAGTAGAGGTATTCTGAGCCCACAGAACCTGTAAACGGGTTGACATCCCTACTCCTTTGGAAGTGGAGTGAAAGAACAAAAAAGTAAATAATTTGGAGGAGCATATCATCTTGTTTGTGCTCCAGAGTATTATTACTGATGCATGTATTTCATGCTGAATTGCATGTCAATGACTGGGATATTTGGCTGCCTGTTACAAAACTGAATGCTGTCATCAAAACATTGTTTATCAATTTCCTCAAAGCAGCATCTTTTTCTGCAGTGAGGAATCTTTAGCCCACCTCACTCTTTAAGCATTTTTTCTTCTTTAATATGGAATGACTCTACTCATATACTTTACACTTTTCAGCTCTACACATTTAGACTATTAGATCAGCCCGTGAAAAATAATGTGACCTTCCTTCTTACACACTGTTTGGAAATCACCACAGGAAAGGATCACTGAACCAAAGACAAGCAAACAGTGCTGGATGCTTGACTTTTCCTAAAGCTGTACCTGAGTTCAGCCGAAGCATTGCCAGTTGATATTATGTAGCATGACAGCATAAGGTGTAAACCAGCTGAGATGCAAGGATGGTAACCTTTGGACAGTTTCTTGGATTTAGTTTATTTATTGTAATGGTTAGTGGAAAAGGAATGGTGAAAAAGCACTAACTAAGCATCTCAAAATGAAGTGCCAGGAAAATTATTCCATGATTGCTTTATCTAGAAAACATTATTTTTAACCAATCATTTCTGATTTTTAGGCAACCATCTAAATAAAATACAAAATAAGCACAATAAAAATCCCGGTTTTCATCCCCCAAAGCAAAAATTGTTGCTTGACACTAATATGGATCTCTTATGCCAGTTCATAGTGTTTGCCAGGTTGATGGAACACTGAAATTTGAGAGGCAAAAATGTACTGTATTATCTCTATTTTTTGAATTCCATGAAAGCTTCAGGAAATTGAAATTGCTACCCATAAGAAATGCCTGGGGTTTTGACAAATCATAACAGTAAAGCTAGTTAGTCTAATAATGAACTACTTAGCTAAAGAAAAAGAAAAATAGCTCTCTGATCAGCATTAAGTGAAATGGTTGCCTGGGAGAAACTCTATAGCTTGCTGTCCCATTTAGAAGTAGAATCAAACAGTTCTGAGTTGGATACTGAAATTCACAAACTTTGAATAGCACTTGCAAAGGAACATTCTTTGCTGTGCGTCTTGTACATGCTCTTTGCTGAGATATACTCAGGAACATTTAGTCTTTTATCTTGTTTTGACATTATACTTTTTAAAAATTTAATGTAAGCAGCTACCAATTTTTGTCTTTCTGCTTTTTTAAATCTTTTTTGTATAGTTTTCATTAGGTTTTTTGTTTGTTGGTTTGCTTGTTTCCACCCACCCCTCTCCCTTTATTTTTTACTTTTTCTCTTTGATGGTGGAATTAAGGCGAGTTGATCAGGAAAACATTCAGCTATACCTTGACTGACATAAACTTTTGGGCCCTATTTACAGGTAGTATATAGCTCCTCAGTGATACAATTCTGATACTGTTTGCATTCATAAAGATAGCCTACACGGCAATTTTCATATTCAGATCACAAAATAGGTATTAAATGCTTGACAATTCTAAAAAGTTCTCAGGACAATTCTCCCTAAATAAAGGCATCATAGACATCAGAGGCATTTGGCTGTCATTTATGCTATGATTTTGACCTTTCTTGCCTTTTTAACTTTGTCTAGTAATTGTTGTACTAAAGGTTTGAGGGAAACAACTCCCATCAAAAGCCCAGGCAGGTTCAAACTCCTGTCCAATTCAACTGTTTTTCAATCAGATATTTCTTTTACTGTAACCACTCTTAAGCTTACAAAACCTAAGATTTGTACTACTTTTCACTTGAAATACCCATCCAGATAATGATTCTGATAAATTATACAAAGTGGATATTTGGGAAAAAAAGTAAAATTCAGCTTATAAAAGTAAAATTCATCTGATGTATCCGTCAATCCCTGAATTAAGGAAGTCTTGAGATAGAAAAGTCATTGTGTTTGATAGATACCAGTGAGCCAGTATTTTGCAAATTAACCTACCTCTGTTTTACGGCTTTTATTTCTTTGGTCTTCTTACTTGTACCTATGTAACAATGAATTACTCCTCCCATAAAAACTTAGGTCATTTATGTACCCCAGTGACTATTTAAAGTTTGTTTTTTTCTTTTTTTTAACAGGAAAATAATTTTTATCATTCATCTTCTCCAAAACAGAAAAAAGTCTAATTTAATAGGCCCGTAGATATCTCTACTCTCCCTTAGATGTCTTCTCAGACCTTTGACTCTTACACTAAAGTGGCATTTGGACACATACAAAGATATAATGCTATGATAATACATAGTGAAAATATTAATGCTACCATTGTTCACCTAACATACCAGTACTGAAAACCAGGTTGCATTAAAGAATATTTTGTATGTAGTTTTTAACTACATGTCCTGCTTTAATCCCAGCCATCAGCCCAGAACCACGCAGCCACTTGATCACACTTCCCTTCTTCCTCCCCCTGCTCCCAGAAGGATGGGAGGGAGAATAGAAAGAATGTAGTTCCCTCCAGCTGAGATAAGAACAGTCCAGTAACTAAGGTATGACACAAAACCACTACTGCTACCACCAATAATAATAATGATAAGGGAAATAACAAGGGAAGAAAATACACCTGCTCACCACCAGCCTACCGATATCCAGCCTGACACAAGCAGCAATCTAGACCTTTCGGATCATTGCTCCCAGTTTATATGCTGCGTCTGACATGCTGTGGTATGGAATATTTCTTTGGCTAGTCAGGGTGAGATGCCCTGTCTCTGCTTCCTCCCAGCTTCCCCTCCTCTCTGGTAGAGCATGAGACTCAGAAAGTCCTTGATCAGACTAAACATTACTGGGCAACAACTGAAAACATCGGTGTTATCAGCAGTGTTCCCAGGCTGAAAGTCAAAACCACAGCCCTGCACCAGCTACTAAGAAGGAGAAAAATGACTGCTGAACCCAAAACAGTATTCACCCCTTATTCCATACCATTCACATCATGCCCAGATCCCCCATTTTTCAATATGCCATCACTCTTGACTCAGATATATATATATACACACACACAGAGAAAGAGAGAGATATATCTTTTTTTACTTCATGGACCAATCCCTATAAAGCTGCTGAATACATCTGGACCATGATGTCAGGCTCCATCTCTTGCAACAGTCTTTCAGAGCAAGAGAAATGGTGTGCAGTGTTAGATTGTTGCCTGCTGATGACACCGTGGAACTCGTCTGGTCACTGCTGAGCTCTTCTAGTTCAGTCAAAGTTCATTCTTTGTGAGGATGATGATCTGAGGGAAGTCAGGGCCACTCGCTGGTGATCTGAAGACATTTAGTTGAAGGGTTATTAGTGCCACATAGCAGGCAATAGCACACAATTGAGTTCATTGGCTGTTTTTCCTAAAATCAGATCCCTTTGAGGTACACATTGGACTTCCCATCTTCCTGCATCACCCACCAAGTATATCTGGGTCCCTGAGCAAAAGCAATCCCACGAGTTGGTTTGCCTTTACTTTTTATTGCCACATAAAGGGCAATAGCACACAATTGAGTTTATTGGCTGTTTTTCCCTAAAATCAAATCCCTTTGAGGTACGCATTGGACTTCCTATCTTCCCGCATTACTCACCAAGTATATCTGGGTCCCGAAGCAAAAGCAATCCCATGAGTGGGTTTGCCTTTACCTGAAGCAGGAATATCCAAGACTGTCTTCCCCAACAAATTCTTTATGTGCACCTTTATGTGCAAGGGAACTTTACCCCTTCTACAGTATGTAGAAATTCTGACTGGGCTGGGCCAACTACGGTGGCAGATCCCCTAGAGTTCACCAACCAGGTGGCTTTTGGTATATGTGTATCCCAATGTTTGAAAGCCCCACCACCCATTGGTCTCAGTGTACTTTGTAACAGCCCATTGTTCCATTTGATTTTCCCAGAGGCTGGTACATGGTAGGGGATGTGATATACCCTCTGAATGCCATGCTCTTTGGCGCAAGTGTCTATAAGGCTGCTCCGGAAATGAGTCCCACTGTCTGACTCAATTCTCTCTGGGGTGCTGTGTCGCCACAAAATCTGTTTCTCAAGGCTCAAGATAGTGTTCCAGGCAGCGGCGCGGGGCACAGAGTATGTTTCCAGCCATTTGGTTGTAACTTCCACAATGGTAAGCACATGGCACTTGCCTTGGTGGGTTGGTGGGAGTGCGATATAATGTATCTGCCAGACCTCACCATATTTGTACCACAGCCATCGTCCTCCATACCAATGAGGCTTTAATCACTTGGCTTGCCTAATTGCAGCACATGTTTCACACTCATGAATAACCTGGACAATAGCGTCCATTGTTAAGTCCACCCCTCAATCACGAGCCCATCTGTATGTTACATCTCTGCCCTGATGGCCTGAAGCTTCATGGGCTCACTGAGCCAAAAATAATTCACCCTTATGTTGCCAATCTAAGTCCATCTGAGCCACTTCAATTTTAGCAGCTCTATCCACTTGTTGGTTGTTTTGGTGTTCCTCAGTGGCCCAGCTCTTGGGTACATGAGCATCTACATGGCGTACCTTCACCATCAGGTTCTGCACCTGGGCAGCGATATCTTGCCACAGTGCAGCAGCCCAGATGGGTTTACCTCTGCGTTACCAGTTGCTCTGCTTCCATTGCTGCAACCATCCCCACAGGCCATTTCCACCATCCATGAGTCAGTATAGAGATAAAGTACTGGCCACTTTTCTCATTCAGCAATGTCCAAGGCCAGCTGGATGGCTTTCACCTCTGCAAACTCACTTGATTCACCCTCTCCTTCAGCAGTTTCTGCAACTTGTTGTCGAGGACTCCATACAGCTGCCTTACATCTCCAATGCTTTCCCACAATGCGACAGGACCCATCAGCAAACAAGGCATACTGCTTTTCACTTTCTGACAGTTTATTATATGGTGGGGCCTTTTCAGCACCTATCACCTCTGGGGACATTCCAAAATCTTTGTCCTCTGGCCAGTCCATGATGACTTCTAGAATTCCTGGAGAACTGGGATTTACTATCCAAGCTCCCTGTGCAATTAGTGCAGCCCACTTACTCCATGTAGCATTGGTTGCATGATGTGTAGAGAAGATCCAGCTTTTGAATATCCAGCGCTGCATGGGCAACCGGGGTGCCAGGGGGAGCTGTGCTTCTGTGCCAGTCACTTCTGAAGCAGCTCAACCCCCTTCATAAGCTGTCAGTATCTCTTTTTCAGTTGGAGTATGGGTGGCCTCAGATCCTCTGTATCTCCAACTCCAAAAGCCAAGGGATAGACCTCGAGTCTGCCCTGTGGCTTTCTTCCAGAGGCTCAAGGTAGGACCATTCTCCCTGGCTGTGGTGTAGAGTACATTTTTTACATCTGGACTGGTGCAGACTGGTCCAAGGGCTACTTCATGCACTATCTCTCTTAATTTGCTCAAAGGCTTGTTGTTGTTTAGGGCCTCACTTGAAATCACTCTTCTTCCGGGCCACATGATAAAGAGGGCTTACGATCAAACTGCAATTTGACATGTGCATTCCTAAGAGCTGGAGGGGCCCACTGGACTAGATACTTTTCCATACTGTCCCACACACCCTGCCACTCATATCTGTCCAGCCTCAGGGGAAATCTCTTGGTGGTCCTCCTATATCATTGTTTAACCCTAGACAGGACCTGAGCTGAACCCTCCTTATCTTCCACAATTAAACAAGAGCGGGTGTTCTGGGGGTTGTCACGACATAGGCAAGACATAGAGAGCATACACAGCAACAAGATAGTTCCCAGCAGGAGGAGCAGGGTGCTTTCAAGGGCTTTGAAATTATATTCAGGTTCTTAAACTCTTCCAGAATCTACTCCCACTGCAAATAACCTTGTGGTGGAGCAGAAGGTGTGAGAGAATATCTTCTCCATAGATTGACCCCCAAGGAAAGGAAAAAGAAAGATATGTGATTGCTAAAAAATTCCATTATATGCCTCCCAACTTATAGAGGTGATGACAGTGCTGAGAGTGCATACCAGACCAGTTTCATGACCAACGACTCTATTGTATTATAAGTCATTTTCATAAAGTACAGCAAAACAAGAATCTTAGCCCAGGCTCTCCAGCCAATAAACACTAAAACAGCAAATACTAGCTGTAAGTAAGGTACAACATGCTGAAACTCTGAGATCAAGTGTAACAACTTTAGAGCCAATAAATCAGCATTGTGACGAGTGACTATTAATCCAAAACACTGCATGCTTATCACAAATACGATTAGACACACTCTGGTCAGATCTGTTGTTATCTCAACCCTTCATGCCACAGATTGGGTGCCACAAAGAACTGTCATGGTTTAAACCCAGAACCACGCAGCCACTCGATCATGCCCCCCCTTCTTCCTCCCCCTGATCCCGGAGGGACGGAGAGGAGAATCAAAAGAATGTAACTCCCATGGGTTCAGATAAGAACAGTCCAGTAACTAAGGTATAACACAAAACCACTACTTCTACCACCAATAATAATGATAAGGGAAATAACAAGGGAAGAAAATACACCTGCTCACCACCTGCCTACCGATATCCAGCCTGACACAAGCAGCAATCTAGCCCCTTTAGGTAACTGCCCCCAGTTTATATATCAGGCATGACATGCCATGGCATAGAATACTTCTTTGGCTAGTCTGGGTCACGTGTCCTGACTCTGCTTCCTCCCTGCTTGCCCTTGCCTCTGGCAGAGCATGAGACTCCGAAAGTCCTTGGTCAGACTAAACATTACTGAGCGGCTACTGAAAGCATCGGTGTTATCAAGCAGTGTTCCCAGGCTGAAAGTCAAAACCATAGCACTGCACCAGCTACTAAGGAGAAAAATGACCACTATAGCTGAACCCAGGACACTACGAAAGCAAAAGTATCAAATCACATTTTCAAATGAAAATTAATGATACATGAATATTAATATGCCGCTGTTTAATCAGATAAGATTGCAGTTTTTTGATCTTTCCATGTTGTCCAGTTTATCTAAAATGTCTGATTCTCAAAAGCTTTCTGATTTAAAATTATTTTAGAAATAAGGAAGGTCAGATGTCCTGCTACTAGTAAAAATATATAAATATGTAAAAGCTGTTGTTATAAAGTAGATGCTGGAAAAATAATTTTCACTGAACACTTTTCTGCTAAAAATAGTTTCCTCTAAGTCAAAAAATTTCATAGGAATATGTCAAATTCATTTATATTTATAGAGTTCTTGTTATACAAATAAACAAGCAACATTAACATTATAAATATGAATAACATTTAAAGATAATCTGAAAACATTAATAAAGTAGTCAAGGAAAAATATTACATTGAAAGACTTCATTGTTATCTAAGTTAGTTATTTTGGAGTCTAAACTAGAAATTCCTTGACATTTTCGAGAAAGAATGTTGGAACCAGTAGAAAAATAACTTCATGAGAGGCAGAAGTTGCTTACTACTGGCTGCTTCCCTAAAATAAATTAGAACACTGGGTATCAGTGACAGGTGAGTATTTCTCAATAAGAAGGAGACATAGTTGACATGTAGTCCCTTTGCTTTAAAGTCTTCTTGTTTGTCAGAACTGAGAAATTTATAAGAAAGGCAAATTTCATTAAATAATATTAAAATCTTGTGGAAAGAGAGAGGGCAAGGAAGAGTGAGAGCAAAGACAGGCCTAACTCATTTCCACATAGAATTGTAAGTCTGAAATACTCTAGCACACAATGGTACAAAGAAATCATCATTCAGCTTCTCTGCAGTAACAAGCTGCTTTAATAATCTTACTATATTCATTAGTATAATTAATATATGAGAAATATAAATAAATCTTCAACTGTATAATATTTACAGGTTTTCAAAATTAGCAAAATAAAAAATAAAACCAAGATGAGTATGGTTGTTACAAATAAAGCTGTATAGTTTTTCTAATGAAATTGTGAATTAACATCGGGTTCTATGTTATCGTAATAGCTGCTTAGAAAAATATGAATGTAAAAGCCTATAATCAGCCATTACTCTGCACTACATTGCAGTTATAGCAAAATCAATTTGAACATGCACTACCACTTAAAAATAGTCTCTTCATGTATCATAAACTGAAATATTTATGCTTATCACATACCAAACTTAGCATTTCAGATAGTTTTTTTAATCAAAGATGTGTTTTCCTAAGCTATCATTTCATACGAAATGGATAAGCATTGTAAATGAAAAGGTAGATGCTAATCAGTGGTTCATATTGAGCGGAAAATGGGGAGGAAGAAAGAGATGTTATATTCAGGTACCACCACATTTTTCTATGTCATAACCATCTGCAAAATAACATTTATCTAAGCACATTGTACAGTAAACTCTAACATTTACTGAGCAAAGCTTTGGCATCACAACAGGATTTTCTGTTTATCAAGGACAACGTAAACAGCAGCAACCCAGGGATTCCAACTACAAGAGGAAATACAGGTTGCTATGTAAAAATTCATGCAGGTTTTGCAGGAGCAGATGGACATTTTGAGTGGAATTGATGCCCATTTGGCTCTTGTTCCTTGTGTTTCCAGAAGTTTGAGTTTTAAAGCAAACCAGCCACAAAATGTGTTAAGCTTGTAAAACATTAGCCTGAGCATATCTGATCCTTCTCTTTCATCTTCGGGGTACTAGATAAAGTCATTCACATTCCTATTTCCCCAAAGGTCAAATCCCAAATGCATTCCATATACAGGAGACTCTTGTCTCCTCTATCTGTCATTAAGATTAATTCAAATTTACTGAGGTAGAGTTATGTTGTGAGATGTGCACAAGTGGACACCTAAGGCTTGTGTGGACCATTTTGAAATCCGCTGGTCATGCTGTGACTTTTATAGCCCATTTCACTGTCTCTGCAGAGGAGTAAATTAGTCAACTTCCTGATCATTCATGTAGAGCTGCATGACAGTGTGAGAGTAAAGGATGATCAAAAAGGGGAAAACACAGGACAAATGTCAACAAAACAGATGTGAGGACAGTAGCTGGAGCTATCTGCATTTAAATAACTAAGTAGATATCAATTTGGCAATGACACTTTAGAAATTCTTGCGTTCAGTTTCTTGGCTATGTACATGTAAGCTTCTATGGCATACAGCATCAGCTAAAGGTGTTTTCCTTGGTCTGGTTTGGAAAATGCAGGAGAGTTATTTTTAAGATTCCAGAAGCATACAGCTTCAGGAAAAACAAACAAACAAAACCAACCAAGAACAACAACAACAACAACAAATTTTGCAAACAATCTAAGCACAAGAAAGAAGGAACGGGGTTACACAGAACCTCCCTTCTTTGGTTCTTTAGAAGCATTTTGTGGCATACCTATGTGTCCTGTGAACACAGCTATCTTATCTATCCAGCTTTATGAAATGGGCTCCAAGTATATATAGCCATAAACACAGCACTAGATGTTTTACTCATGTATAGCAGAGGTTGACAATTTCTGCTACGGGAGGCTGGGCAGAAGACAACAATTTGATATTAATAGTACTATCTTACAAATACTATTGCTGCTTTTTCTCATAATAACACACCATTAAAAATCTCTGCTCAGAAACAGTTACCTTCTTGAACATCTCCCTTGTGATGCTGGACTAAACCATGTCTGCAGCAGTTATAACACACTATGTGTTATCATATTCTTCCAAATACTTTCATTTCATAAAGCTGGCAGACCCAGTGCTCACAGACTTTTTAAGATTCCCTTTCTGTCTCTCATATTGTTTGTCATTACTGCCTTTTTTCTTGTGTGCTTGCCTCATTGTTATATGAAATGTATCTGAATCTTGATCCTTATTATTCTCTAACACTTTTTATTACTCTGACAGCCAAAAGATATTTTCCTATTAACTTAAATTGCAACTGAGGGAATGCAGGGGAGTTCTCAGATCGAGTAAAACTGACACTAACAGGATAATGGCCGCATTAAAAGGACACTGCTAACTGCAACACTGATTCAGAAGCGACCCTAGCAGTGGATGAGCCATGCTGAGATTATTCTAAGCTATGTCAGGGAGCATGATAGTCCTTGATTGTCCATTGTATTTGAAATGTAATGACTCTTGCTAATTTTCTTGTTCTATTGCATTTACAAACTTATGCAGGATTGACCCCATCTGATGAAGCAAACAAGATTCATCTGAGAGCATAATTTCAAGTCACATTTCAGAAAGACATGAACATATTTTGCCATCTCTGTAAGCTTCCCAGGAGCCATATAGAAACAGGTAACATTTTGAGCTCATGTTCCGCAGTCCTTGTATCAGGACTATCTAGCTTAAACATAACACTGAGTTTGTAATGTCCATGTAGATTACAGCTGTTACTCATTTTCATCTGTGTCATATGATGAGGTGAGAGAAGGTTCTAGAAAAATGTATTTGAACTATAAATCACAGTATGCACAAAGTGACTGTAAACATTAACCACTCTCAAAACCCCAAATCTCAACTCCACTGAATTGCAATACAAATCTTCGAGTACAAAAATTCATAGATGTTTCACTAAAAATCTGCCTTAGAAGACCAGAATTTGCTTCAGTGTTCAGACTAGTGCCTTAATCCACTTATAATGCATTTATTTTCCTCTGTCTAAACGTAGAAGAGGTTTAATCCAAGCAATATTCTACAATCTCCTTCTCTTGAGGTTAATATTTAAGCAGGTGTTCCTTGATCAAAACTGACACCAATCTTAAGGACAAGGATGTCTGAAAAATACAAGTAAATCAATTAAGTTCAAGCACTGATATAAATACTAATATCAGTGCCCCTTTTTATATAAACAATGCTTAAAGCACACACTGAGAAAGTAAAGATGCCTGGAAGGAATTCATATCCACACACTAGCTGATCAATTAGGATACACCACATACAGCCATTTTACCAACAGATGAGTCTCCATCCCAGAGACAGGGACCAAAAAAGGTTATATACCATTGCTGGCGGTATTCAAGGCCAGTTGGACAGAGCCTTGGGTGACATTGTTTAGTGGGAGGTGTTCCTGCCCATGGCAGGGGATTTGGAACTAGATGCTCTTAAGGTCCTTTCCAACCGTAACTATTCTATGATTCTATGATTCTATGATTCTATGATCTATGCAGCATAGTTTTTCTACTTTCTTTGGTGGGTGAACAGGAACCAGTGGGTTCTAACCAAGCTCTGTAAAAATGGTGATTCATTTTTGTTTGGCATAAAAGCACTGATAATCTTGAAAGTATTATCAAGCAAGAGCCCTGTTTGGCATCCTGGCCCTTAGCTGATGACTGCATTACTGATCTCAACAAACACTATATTATTGAGTCTTGTTCCACTGTGTTTCCTTTCTTCTTGGTGAAACGAATGTAATATTTCTAATATCACAGCTTTGAAAAATTAGCTTGTCTATTCTGTCATTCAGAGGCCACAACACTTGTGTCATAGTTGGGAGAAGAGGATTTGAACACCAAGGAAAACAGAATAGAATGCCATGGGTTTGAAGGGACCTTAAAGATCCAAGCTCCTGCCATGGACAGGGAAAAATACAACATTTTTGCCTTCAATATATCTAACTAAAAGAAATAAAAAGAAAATTATATATATATATATGCATATGAAAAATAGTTGTTCTGCTATTGAAGTTCCTCTTCAGAAGGTATTCCTTCAGGTGTTTTTGAGGAAACAATGTTCCAAATGCACAAAGTCTTTCTTTGAATCTTCAGCAAACTTAATTTCAGAGGGGGTGGAGATAATCTGGGACATAGAATCATAGAATCATAGAATAGTTAGGGTTGGAAAGGACCTTAAGATCATCTAGTCCCAACCCCCCTGCCAGGGACAGGGACACCTCCCACTAAACCATGCCTCCCAAGGCTATGTCCAACCTCGCCTCAAACACTGCCACAGATGGAGCATTCACAGCTTCCCTGGGCAACCCATTCCAGTGCCTCATCGCCCTTACAGTAAAGAATTTCTGCCTCATATCCAATCTAAACTTCCCCAGTTTAAGTTTGAACCCGTTATCCCTTGTCCACTCACTACAGTCCCTAATGAAGAGTCCCTCCCCAGCATCCCTATAGGCCCCCTTCAGATACTGGAAGGCTGCTATAAGGTCTCCACGCAGCCTTCTCTTCTCCAAGCTGAACAGCCCCAACTTTCTCAGCCTGTCTTCATACAGGAGGTGCTCCAGACCCCTGATCCTCCTCGTGGCCCTCCTCTGGACTTGTTCCAACACTTCCATGTCCTTTTTATGCTGAGGGCACCAGAACTGCACACAATACTCCAAGTGAGGTCTCACAAGAGCAGAGTAGAGGGGCAGGATCACCTCCCTCGACCTGCTGCTCACGCTCCTTTTGATGCAGCCCAGGATACAGTTGGCTTTCTGGGCTGCAAGTGCACACTGCTGGCTCATGTTCATTTTTTCATCACCCAACATCCCCAAGTCCTTCTTCACAGGGCTGCTCTGAATCTCTTCTCTGCCCAGCCTGTAGCTGTGCCTGGGATTGCTCTGACCCAAGTCTAGGACCTTGTACTTGGCATGCTTAAACTTCATCAGGTTGGCATCAGTCCAGCTCACAAGTCTGTCAAGGTCCTTCTGGATGGCATTCCTTCCCTCCAACATATCACTGAACCACACAGCTTGGTGTCATTGTCAGACTTGCTGAGGGCACACTCATTCCCACTCTTCATGTCACCAACACAGATGTTGAACAAGATTGGTCCCAACACCAATCCCTGAGGGACACCACTCGCTACTGGTCTCCAGCTGGGCACTGAGCCGTTGAACACAACTCTTTGTGTGTGGCCATCTAGCCAGTTCTTTATACACCGAGTGTTCCATCTATCAAATTGATGTCTCTGCAGCTTAGAGACAAGGATGTCGTGTGGGACAGTGACAAACGCTTTGCACAAGTCCAAGTAGACGACATCTCTTTCCCTTTTTAACTCCCTCCAAGTGTTTTCTTGTTTAAGGTGTTATGGGCTTTTCATTTATTCTATTTTGGATATATACTCTTTTTCTTTCAATAGGTATGTATTTTTTCAATATACTAATTTTTCACATAATGCAATATTATATATCATTGTTCATACATAGAATAATAGAATCTTCCCTCTTTTTTATATTAGCATGCCCACACATGCTTTTTAATACCCTTTGTACAATTATTGAAGCTAAATTATTAAAATTATTATGTGCCTTTTAATATCTAAAGAACAAAGACTTCTATACTTCACTGAATACACTTACTTCAGAAGAACCAATCTGAAAGTTATTAAAAAGGATCAGTCTCTCAAAGATGAATTATTAGAAGAAATGTTATTTCAAAGTATGAGTAATTCTGAAAATACATATGAATTCTGGAACCTGAAAATGTACTTGATATTAATTGAAACTAATCCTGTGGGTTTGGCTTCTTTTTTTTTTTTTTTTTTTCTGTGATTTAGCTGACAAACTCATCTCTAAGAGATTTTACTCAAAGAACAAGCGCAGTATTAGTATCCCGTCATGTGCATTAGTGCAATTCTGACAATACTAACAAACAGCTATGTTAAATCCAGCTTGTACCAATATCACTAAAAGTAAACGAGGCATTTATGTGAAATTTACAGTAACTGAAAGACAAAATACCCCCCATGAATGGAGTTATTAAAGTGTGCATGAAGAGGAATTCCAGTCAACACTATAATCAATATATATATTAACAATGTACTGAAAGAGTAAAAGCCACTGAGAAATCCTTCTAAACTCAGTGTATTCTACTGAAACTCCCAGTGTCATTTCAAATGGCTAATGTTATATAAAGGTATGTCACTTTGTGTCCGGAGTCCTGTGTGTCAGGTTTTATCCCCAGCTGGCAATGCAACTATGTACCAGACAGCCTTCTTCCATCCCTCCCCTCAGTGGGATGAGGAGAGAATCAATCAGAAGGGTAAAAGTGAGAAAAATTGTGGTTGAGATAGAGACAGTTTAATAGGTAAAACAAAAAATGCACACATAAGGAAAGAAAAGAAGGAATTCATTCACCACTTCTCATGGTCAGGCAGGTATTCAGCCATCTCCAGGACAGGAGGGCTCTATTACAGGTAACAGTTACTTTGGAAGATAAATGCCATCACTGCAAATTTCCCCCCTCTCCTCACCACCCCACCACCTTCTACTTCTTCCCCTAGATTTATATGTTGAACATGACATCGTAGGATATGAATACTGCTGGGTCAGCTGTCCCAACTGTGTCCCCCCCAACTCCTTCTGCATCCCTAAACTGCTTGCTGGTAGAATGAGTAGCACAAAAGGCCTTGGCTCTGTGTAAGCACTAAGGAAAAGCTCAGCAATAAGGAAAACATCACTGCATTATCAACATTGTTTCCAGCACAAATCCAGAATGTAGACCCACACTAGCTACAATGGAGGAAATTATACCAGCCAAAACAGTACATTCTTCACCATTTTTTCCATATCATTTATGCCATGCTTAGGTCCCACACTATCCAATACATCCTCACTAACCTCCCTGCTCTCCTTTTGCATTGTTTGTTATAAAATGCAGATATGATTACCTTAATCTGTGGACCACCCCTGTAAAATGTCCATAAAATACCCATAAAATGTCCACAGATGTCTGCAGAATATTCACTGAATTCATTTAGGCTATGACTTTTGGCTGCATCTGTTATGGTGGCCACTCAGGACAGGAGAGGCAGTGTGTTGCATGGAGTTATTGGGTAGTAGCTCAGGTCAGGTCAGGTCACTGCTGCGCTTGCATAGATTCTTGTGAGGCTTGTCCTCCATCGGTTCAGGTGATTCCTGCTACAGTAATACCCATAACATGCAACTGAAACCCCAGGTTACAACACTTTAAAGGAATTTCAATTACAATCACTACCACTGGTCCCTTTGGACCAGACTGTAGGGTTTAACACTGCAATGAAGTTGTTCTCTTGCCACTGCTCTGGCTTGGACTTGCCCACAGACTGCAGTCCCTTAAGGTTTTACCTGCTCCACGTGAAAACTTATCTATGAGCCATAATCCCATCAGGGATTGTACACCTGCTGCACAGGTCCACAGTCAATCCACAGCCACAGTCAATTTGAAGGGAACCTGTTCCAGCATAGCATAACGCATGGGCCACAATCTCTTCAGTGATATACCTGATCTAGCATGGCCTTACCTGCAGCTACAGTCCCTCCAGGAGCGAATCTGCTCCAACACGGTCTTATCCATGGCTGCAGTCCCTCTAGAACTGAATCTGTTCTGTCATGGTCTACTCCATGGCCACATGCTTGAGGTGCTCCAGCATGCACAGCCGCTGGTTCTTCAAGTTTTACCTCCTGTATCACTGACTTTTCCACAACCACAGATGCTTTGAGGTGTACTTTCTCCCACATGCACTTATTCTTGGGCCACAATCCCTTTAGAGGGATACCTACAGCGGCACAGACATAACCATGGCCACAGATGCTTCAAGAAGTACCTGCTGTGGCATGGGCACATCCATGGGCACAGACGCTTCAGTGTGGCCTGCTCCCATGTGCACTCATCCCAGATCACAGACCCTTTGACTCAGGTTCACACTGGAGCTCTAGCCTGTCCAGTACAGCAGCAAAGAAATATCAATGAGGCCCTGGTCATCTGCCAGCCACTTGCTGTTCAAAAAATATTCCCAGGCCCAGTAAAGTAAGATAATAAACAGTACAGCAAGCAGCAAAAGCAAAAAGCAGCCACTAACAAGCACTAGACTCTAAGATATAATACAGCAAACAAGCCCTATTGCAAGCACAGGAGCCTGCCAATTAGTAGCTAAACAGCAATAACAGCTATAAATTCAATCTAGAACAGCCCAATCAAACCTGCAATTATCTCAAACCTTTTGAGGCCCACTCTGGGTGCCACAAAAATAGCAGCTTTACCAAACAGACATATTTCTCAATTCTGTATTTTCGAATTACCTGCTCTGTATCTAAATCAACAGTATACAAATAGTTTTGAACCAAATTATTCTTCAGTACTTCATTACTGAATAATCACCATGACTAAAAACAGAAGATGCAACTTTTTGCTAGAAACTAAAATAACAATCAACAGAGATTTTTATAAACAATTTTTTGTAGAGGGAGATTCCGAAATCCCCAGTATTTCACTTTTCAAACTATGCCCAATGACAGCTACAGCAACCGTTTTTCCAAGGACTTATTCTGTAGGCAACTGACTTTGGAAATGAATGTTAGCAATAAAATTGTCTAAAACTCCACAAACAGCTGACACTTGCAAGAGCTGGAAACCAGTCTTCTTAACAACCACTACAAAATAACTGCTTACAGGGAACAAATCTTTCCTATGTATCATCTAGCTATCTTTAAGGAATAAACTGGTTCTAAAAAGTTGTGTTTTCAATTAGTAATACAAGATAACGCTTAATACATAAATCCAAAAAGCTAAGAACTCCAGCTGTCATCTTTTCAATAGATGCCAAAAAGTTATTCAAGGGTATCAAATAGCATAATCTGGTTCATCTGTTTGAAAGAATTGGACTCAATCCTAACTTTCTTCACAGAGTAGAGATTTCATATAGGATAAAAACTTCTTTCTTATCAAATAGTGCTATTTGCATTAAACAGCAATATTTAAATGATCAGTAATAACAATACTTATGCTTGCTTTTAATTTCTATATGTTTTGCTTTCTAAACTGACACTGATTTTCTGGCTAATACTGCTACTTTGCCACTATTACTTTTTAATCTACTACAAGTACACAGGCTTTTTGATAATACCAACATAGATACTGTCTGGGGAGAAGACTTGAACCATGTGCCTGAAAGTAAATACATTTTGGCAAATCTTCCTTGACATCCCAGGCAGCTTTGATAAGCAGTGTTATTGTATAGGAGAAACTCTTGTTTACAACTCCAGGTAATCCCAATGGGAAGCCACCTACGTAAAGAAGCTGCATTCTCTTCAAAATTCATTGACATACTTATGTTGAATTTAACATGAGGCATTCAGTTTAGTAATTCAAAGCAAATAAATAAATTATTAATTTGACACCAAACCAATAAAAATTTGTGGTCACTTGCAAAGGGTCACTAAAACATCAGGATGTAGCGTTCTCTCTCCTTCCGGTTACAAGGAATGATGAGGGAAGAAACAGAAAGACCCAGCAGATCAATAACTGGCTCCGTGACTCCCAGCAGAATTTTGGGGGGTTTTGATCATGGATTGGTCTACAAGACACCAGGCCTGATGCAACAGATGGGGTACACCTGCCTCAAGAGGAGAAAATTATCTTTGTGCAGGACTTAGCAGAGCTCACTGAAAGAGTTTTAAACTAAATTTGAAGGAGGAAAGGGATAAAACCAGCCTCGCTAGACATACACCTGGAGGCAGCACAACAATATCCAAGGGGTGGTGCACTAGCAAGGCCCTTCAATCTGCTCTATCCTGTGCTGAGTACACTGGAGCACATTTGAAATACTTATATACTAACATGCAAAGCATGAGGAATAAATAAGTGGAGCTTTGAATATATAAGTGACAGCTTTGGCCCACTACCACAGCTATAACACCATTGGCATAAGTAAAATGTAGTAAGATGTGTTCTGTTACTGGTGTGCAATGATGGATATTTGTAAGTTCTGCAGGAAGAATAGGCATTGCAGGGGAGGCAGGGGGTGGTACTGTGTGTCAGGAAGGGGTTAGATTGTACGGTGCTTGCAGTTGGTGATGACAAGATTGAGAGCCTCTGCATAAGGATGAAGAGGGAAGTAAATAAAATAGATATTGCAGTGCAATCTGCTGCTGACCACCCAGCCAGGATGACAACAGTGATGAATTATTCTACAAGGAACTAAGGGTTATCTTTATATCAACTGCCCTTGTCTTTATAGATGATCTTAACTTCCAAGACATCAACTGAGAATGTCACACAGTTGACAGAAACAGGTCTGTGAAACTTCTTAAGCATGTTTAATATAACTTCCTGGTGCAGGTACTAAGGGAGCCAACTAGGAAAGGTGTTCTCTTAGATTTGTTGTTTGTAAATAGAGAAGGAGTCATAGGCAAAGTGGTGATTGGCTGTCTTGGTCACAATGACCACAATGTAGTTAAAGTTTCAAGATTCTGGCAATAGAAATAAAACTACCAGCAAATCTTCATCCCTGGATATGGGGAGAGCAGACTTCGGTCTCCTGAAGGATCTGGTTAGTAAAATCACCTCGGAAATTCGCTTTTGAAGGCATTGGGATCCATGAATGCCGGCCACTTTTTAAGAGCCATCTCTTAAGGAAGAATTTTTCCTGATGATGTTGGTGAAACACTGCCACAGGTTGCCCACAGAGGCTGTAGATGCCCCATCCCTGGAGGCATTCAAGGTCAGGTTGGACAGTGCTCTGGGCAACCTAGTCTAGTGGCATATGTCCCTGCTCATGGCAGGATGGTTGGACTAGATGACCTTTGAAGGTCCCTTCCAACCCAAATTATTCTATGATTCTATTATTCTAAAATATTGAGAGATCCTGTGGGCAAGACTTACAAAGGAGCACCTGAGGCCACTTAGTCTGTTCAGCTGTTTCAGAGTTTGAGGATTCTAGGTGAGAGAAAATGAGAGACAAATAGAGAACCAACAACTAGTTTATTAATACAGGAAAACATAGAGAATCTAACAGATACAGTAAAGGATATTTCCGAAGAATGTATACCTTATTAACCCCAAGGACCCTGTGAAGGCAATCAGGAAACCAGCTCTGAGGATCATCACTGCAGTGCAAGGAGGCAGGCTCTATTCATAGCTGGTGTCCCTGCAGAGGCAGCATTGACTTGGATGGTATGAGGTTCTGCCTCCTCTGCATCACATGAGGCTCAGGCTTTTATACTGACAAAAATGGACACTCATTCTGATGCAGGGGGCCAGCCTACATCAGAAGAAGTGGCCTAGAAAGGTCTCCAAGGGTCAAGACTTTTCTGGGGGATTTCTAAAGCAGAAATTTCCAGGTAGGAACCAAAACAGGACCTTCCAGGGAGCAGCCAAAGCAGGACTCTCCAGGGAGGAGTTAAAGTGAGACACCCCAGGTGGGTAGAGGGGATGGGAGGGGAGAAGAAGGAGTCACCATGAATCATTACCTTGCATGTTAGGCTCCCCTAACTGATTTGGAGAGTACTCCAGGAACAAACTCACCAACAAAGTTTTAATTTGACAAGCAAGTATTCTTTGATGCAGCACCGGGATACACGGGGGACAGCTCCACCTAACATGTGTCTCTGTATTGCTACACAAACTGTCCTTATATAGCCACTGGGCATACATACACAATCATGAGGCTATGTATGGATTCATAATTTTCCAGAAAGTTCGCTGCATGCATACAAAAATGTGATGGTGATCTCTGACAGTTGTTTACTTCTTCCAACCATCTTCATCACTATTATCAGCCTTTGAAGCACGTGCAGTAGATATTTATACCAGCTTCATTGGTTCTTTAACATCATAGACATAGCAATCATCCTGTCCTACTTATCAGTTAGTTTAACTGCAGCCCATCCTGGACACCTGCCATTCCATATACTCCTTATCCTTACGTCCTGTTCTTCTAGCCTGTTTTTCTTACACTCATTTTGTACTAGGGTCATAAAGGGCTAAAACTACAATGGTTTGTCTTATGCAAGAATTCTCAGTATGTTCTCTAGCTGTACTCCATTTTTTTTTCTTCTGTGAATCATGCACGTCAGTGATTTTCCATTGCTACTGCTGCAAAGCCATCAAGCTTAACATCACTTAAAACTGATTCTAAAGGTTTATATATTTCATTTTGTGATTTTGTGTCTGCTTGTCTCATAACACATCAGCTTGGAGAAAAGTAGGCTGAGGGTGACCTTATCCAGCCTACAAATTCCTCAAAAGGGGCAGTGAAGGGGGAAGTTCTGATCCATTCTCTCTTGTGACCAGTGATAAGATAAAGCAAATATAATTCCAGGGTTAGTTCAATTTGGACATTAGTGAAAGATTCTTCACTGAAAGGTCACTGGAACAGGCTCCCCAGGGAATGATCATGGCATGAAGCCTGTCAGAGTTCAAGGGGCATCCGGACCATGCTCCTACTCATGGGATTTAGTTTTAAGTATCTCTGGAAGGAGCAGGGAGTTGGACTGGTTGACCCTTATGTGTCCTTTCCAACTTGAGATATTCTATGCCCCTCTACTCTGCTCTTGTGAGACCTCACTTGGAGTATTGTGTGCAGTTCTGGTGTCCTCAACATAAAAAGGACATGGAACTATTGGAACAAGTCCAAAGGAGGGCCACAAGGATGACCAGGGGACTGGAGTACCTCCTGTATGAAGATAGGATGAGAAAGCTGGGGCTGTTTAGCTTGGAGAAGAGAAGGCTGCGTGGAGACCTCATAGCAGCCTTCCAATATCTGAAGGGGGCCTATAGGAATGCTGGGGAGGGACTATTCATTAAGGACTGTAGTGAGAGGACAACTGGTAGCAAGTTCAAACTTAAACAGGGGAAGTTTATATTGGATATGAGGAAGAAACTCTTTACTGTGAGGGTGGTGAGGCAGTGGAGTGGGTTGCCCAGGGAAGTTGTGAATGCTCCATCACTGGTGGTGTTCAAGGCTGGATTGGACAGAGCCTTGGGTGGCATGGTTTTGTGGAAGGCGTCCCTGCCCCTGGCAGGGGGGTTGGAACTAGATGATCTTGAGGTCCTTTCCAACCCTAACTATCCTATGATTCTATGATTCTATGCTGTATACTTTTACACACTCAAAAAAATGTCTACGTGGAGGGATATTTGCAGCACAGTATTAGTATCATTAATGTGAGTTCTACTGCTAATGCCATGAGAACAGTGCTGAAGGGCCACCTCATAATAGTCATGAATAGTTCAATAACTGATGGTAGGTAAATCTTCAGAAGCATTTTGCCTTGTGTTCATAAAAATTCATGTCTCATAATGAAGGGTTATGAGCATCTATATATTTACCTTGAAAAACAGCAAGGCTCATGAGACTTTAACCAACGAGTGTTCTAAATTTTGGGGGTTTTTTTGAATACAGGGTTCTGTTCTGATCACCTCATGGTAAAAAAAAAAAATAAATAAGGCATAACAGAAATAAAAGTGGCTCAAAGGAGAAAATGAGAATAGTAGAGACTTCCTATGATAAAGGATCTTAAAAAGATTATACACAGAGAATGAAAATAAGCATTAAGTGAAGAAGGAATATAGGTAAAGTGTAGAAAATAACAAATACAGAGAATGTATACCTGTCAGCATATCTGAGATCCAGAGTGCAAAATTAAAACAGTGGGGTTCTTCTTATTCAATGAAATATGATTGGTGTACCACAGTCAGCAATAATAAAGTATTATCAAGAAAACGGTGTTTCACAAAGAACTTTTCTGAACGAACAGGATCAGAATATGTAATCACACATGCTTCATAATGCAAAATTCTGCTGCTGTTTTATGCAGTGTGATCCAGATCACATTTTATCTCCTTTCCTCTTTTCACCTTAGAATATTGAGTACTTGGATATTTTATAGGAGTTAATAGGTTTCACTGATATGTAACCAAGAAGCTTTCATGTATTGCCAGTGATTGAATTTAGCTTAATCCAGTATGGCACATCTAATTTACATGTCTGGAAAAATCTCCAGAATGTCAATGAATATATAACATTGTTAAAACAGCTACATCACAAAGGCCTCTAATGGCAAGATACTGCCACTGTTCAGCCCATATAATATAAAAACAACTAGAAAAAGCAGAAGAATTGGTTAGAAAAAGTAAAGCAGCAGCTAATTATTCTTCAGAATTGTTACACTTGTACCCATAACATCAAAAGAATCATTATTTTTAAATGACCCCTTCTTTTCTTCAAGGAATAAATGCCTCTTGTGAATGAGTTTAACTGAGGGTTCATCAAAAAGTTGCTCTAGAATGAATGGTTACAAGTATCCTCACCAGATTCCAAGCTTAGGTGTGTATAGATAGCATGAAATACAAAGGGCTGCATGCAATCGATGAGATCAAGGTAAAAAAATGAATACTTATACCATCCATAGGAAGTCATTCCTGCAAAGTAATAAGATAAAAGTAAGCCAAAGCACAAAATGAAAAAATTAGCTTCAATTTACACATTTTTAAAGTCAATTATAAATTCCCATAAATAAATGGACTTTAATGACAATTAGCATCATAATCTACAAGATGAAGTAATTCCTTTAATCTCAGTTCAGATCTGCTATCATCAAAGGTGAGCACAGAAATTTTATTGTTCACCAAAATGTCATCCCTAAGCTTTATTTCCAGGAAATAATTGAGAGCAGGAAAGGAAAATAACACAAAGTAGTAACAAATAGCTATAAATGTAGCATGTTGCTTCATAAACACAAGTACTTAATATATGACAGCTCCGTAAGTTAAATAACACATTATCCTTTTTAGTGTAGAAAGGGAATAGTACAGCTATTTTGCCTAAACAAAGAGAGAAATGAAGCTTTAGCAAAAATAAGAATTCCAGAAAATAATTTATTTTTAGTAAATGTGATTCTGTCATATCCTTTCAAGTACAGATTATGCTTCATATATTGGACACATATGTAGACCTTTTTTTTTCTCAGTAAAATATGTTGAATTTAAGAGTTCCATTACTGCATGCCATTAAAAATATTTCCTAGATTACTTCATTTAATAACATTGAGTTATAATTATAAATTATGATTATAAGGCAGTGAATTTGAAAATTTAATCATTTTGGCATCTGGATAACTTACTAATTTTAAAAAATCTCTGTATTCCAGTTTCTATTCCCCTGTGGTTATCTCCCACCACTGGCATTTTTTGACAACATATGACAAAGTAGCAGTTGTACCAGTTAGGTAGAAGTCCTTCAGTAACCTTCATCAAGCTGGAGAGGAAATCACAACTGCTCATTGGTGATTTATGTATAAAAAAGAATTACACATTTCTGGGGTAGTTTGGGAAAAGAAAAATAGCATAGCCAGGTAATATTTTTTTTTAGAAATAAAGCATACACAATTGCTTGTCAGTTTTCTTATCAAACACCCAGCTCTTTTGGATTGACCCAGCTTTCTGAAAGACTTCTATGAGAGGATCCCCTAGATTTTTGTGCAATCTAAACCTCGCCAGAAGACTAGCACCACAGAGTTTCACCAGAGGTCATAAATTCTTAGTCCTTCTGACTTATAATTGTTTCTATCCCTTTATTTGGAGCATGTTCAGAAAAGATTAAATTTCTCCAAGCAGATCCATATGTGGACCTGAGGCCCTGCAGTGGTGTGGCTGCAGTACGGGCCAGTGAGAAAGCTGCTTTAACCCCTTGCAGGTTGTAGGGGCTGAGGCCTCGGGCAGGGACCACATGGAGAAAGGAACATCTAACGCTAGCTGGCTTTGTGCCTGCAGCAATTAACCCTGAAGAAAAGCATCAAGTTTTAGTTTCAGAGCTGAGTTGTAGCTCAGTGGGGATCTCTAAAACAGGAGGTGCTAGTGTGCCCATTGTCTTCCTGTGCCACCTGAAAAGTGAGCAGCTCTGCCATCCACTCACCTCTTTGACCTGGGAAGAGGTGCAAGAGTGATAGCCAGCTTCTTACTGTGGATCAAGCACAGTACCGCATTCAGATGAGGAAGGGTTCATTAAATTTATATTAACTCTGACTGTTCATATATATTCTTCATTAGCACTACAGTTGTTTTTGAAGGTTCAGATATCATAAAAAAAAAACCCCAACCAAAACCAAAAATAAACCAAAACTTGTTAAGGTTTTTTTAATCTTAATTAAAAAAATACTTAACTTTTTAATTAAGTAATCAGGAGCTTTGTTCCCTTCATATTCCTAAATCTATTTTTTCATTATCACCCACAACACACTGGCTTAAAAAAGTGAAGAACAAAATTTTTAAAAGTACTACATTCTTAGCAGAAAAAGCTATGAATTATCCTGAGGATAAAATAGATATATTGGGTAACCTGGAAGAAACAGCTAAACTATACCTATTTGGGGATGCATATGATCAATAACAGAATGTAAGGGATATGAGTGATCGTGTTGTGCTATTTCCACTTGTCTATAAACCTAATGTGAATTCTGCATTCCTGCCAGTGCAAAATTCACGTTTTGCTTTTCCAGTCTGTATGTCTGCAAACATGGGCTAACAATGTGCTGATAATTAAGCTTCAGGTAACAGGTCAGTCATCTTAATCTAGGAATGTAGGTCAAGGAAGGGCTTCCCCCCAAGACAGCAATCTGTTTTCCTTTCTCACATTACATATAACATCTTGACAATTTCCTCAAGTTAACTGCGAAAAGAGAGGAAGAAGATGAGATGATCTAGCTTATAAAATGAGAGTTCATAGGTGAAAAGCTTAAAAAAAATGTTCAATTCTCAGAATTTAAACTATAACTTTGTTGTTTCTTTAGTTTCTTGAAGTAAATTTTACTTTGCTAGCATGAAAAAATGTAAAATTGGCTCCTGAAAAATCACTTCATAGGTCTGCCAAAAGGACTTTTAAATAATTTATTAATTGTAAAAATTCCAGCCATAAATAGTTATGATTTAATTGAATTGTCACTTTCATTAAATAAAATTTCTTCAATCAGTTCTGGATTTTAGATATCCATATTATCTGAAGTAAAATTAAATATTCTTTTCCTCAACATCTCTCTCTTTGGCTCTCTTTGTCAACCACTTTGTGATCAAAATCTAGTTTATTCTCTTGTGACTAATGCTTAGAAATATAAACATCATGTTATTTGCTTGTGTAAGCAGATGGGGCTTTGTGCTTGTTTGTTTATTTGCAGTTACAGGTTCTAAAAATAAATGTGGTAAATTTCTACATAAAGTACTACACTCTCCTTGTTGCCAGCAACGTCTTTCATTCTTTTTCAAAATATAAGGGGAAAGATTTTACTGAACTAGAAATGTAAATTTATTTTCATTTTGTCTCTCTTTTTTTTTTTTTTGCCAACTTACAATTAAAATTAAAATAAACACAGTTCTTTCACATTGCCTAGAACTGTGTTTGAAAAAGGAAACTTAGACCATTCCAAACAACAGCTTACTAGACTTTTTGATCTAATTTTCTTCAAATTACTAATGCTCTTCAAAAGTTTCTTTAATCAACAAGTGGGTCCTAAAGACATACTTACAAGCCTTCAGGTCGCTAGTGAAAGGGAGGGGTTTTTTTTCAATTTAAGTGATATGTTTCAGCATTTAAATTTTCCTGACATAAGTCAAATTGACTAATAGCAATTCAAAATAATAGCAAATGGCAAACAAAATTTCCAGTACTTTCAGGAACTGAAATTCAAGCTAACATACATGAACTTTCCCAGCATAAAACAGGATATTCATTAAGAGTTTTATTGAATAGGCTGTCGGTAATTTTATTCAAAATAATTCACAGGAAAATTGCTGTCAGTAATTTTGCTCAGAGTTTTCTTATGTCTTTTTAAAATATTTCAGCTATTCCACTTTAATCAGAATTTACTTTTTCTCCAGTGAGCTGTAGTCTGCTTTGATACACCAAGGAACTCTCTTACACAACATGCATTTAGAGTTGTGTTTTTACATTCAAACTGTATTTCCATCCTCTCATCTGTTCTTTTTTGGCTTCTCTGTCTCTCGTTAGTCTGTCTAGTTCTGTATACACCACATTCATTCCAGCTCGTCTCCTTTTTTCCTTGTAAATGCCACCCCAAATCTATAATTCAGACATGGCAATAGTTTAGTTGTAAAATTTTGAATGTTAATTTCAGTAACATCTAATGTTAAGATTTTTATTTTTTTTTTATACAGCAATTATAGTTACAATTACTGCAGCACTGTATGGAAATGATCATCCGCTACTGCTGTTGTTCCATTATTACCATGAAAACAATGTTTTCCTGTAATGCCTAGAGCTCTTATTTTATGAATGAGGTTATTTAGGACTCATTGCAACTCCAGATGTGTGGATGTCCTTATAAACCATTAACAGTAGCAGACCAAAACCTTATAGCTCCTGTTTAAAATTAGATAATCATAGAATAGTTTGGATTGGAAGGGACTTTGCAGGTCATCTAGTTCCAAACCCCCCGCTATTGTGATATAAATCTACTGTAAAGTTTTTGGAATTGAATAGCACAGGTCGAGAAATAAGAGTCTGGCAACATACTGTCTTCTCAGAACAAAACCCTGCTAGCTTGGTAACTCACCAACAGCAGTTTTTCTTTAAACTCCATAGAAATATGAATTAATTAAAATCTGTCCTTTCCATTAATGTAACTATAAAAACAAATACACAGAATGATTTTCTAAAACAAAAAAACCGGCATGATAGCTGTTGGTCAATAACCTAAACACCTGTTATTAAAATTTAAAAGAAGAAGACATAATTAGGAAAAAGTTTCCTTTTATTTATTGATCATACGACGGTAAAGGATGTGATCTCCCTAGAAGTCTTAATTGCCTGAAATGTTAAAATTCTGATAAAATATTATGCAATAATTAAGGCTAGCAAAATCTCTTAACTGTGCAAAAAAAAACCACTGAGTATTTGTGCAAATTAAAGTCCTATAGGAAGCCAAACACTTTACATCTGTCACGGGAAAGCAATACTTTTCCTTTTTATATATTTTACTATAAATGTTCCCATATTTCAGTGAAATTATCCATGCACATGTGCATATTGCTATCGCACTGAAAAATCAGTTATTGAGTCATCTCTCATCCTGTGGTGGAAAAAAGAAAAGAAAAAAACTGAGTTAATACTATTTCCATGTATTTGGCTGTCTCAGATATTTTGTGAGGACCCTACTCACAAGAACTTGGAGGTATTAGCGAATGCAAACCAGAACATGAGCCAGTAATGTGCACTTGCAGGAGAGAAGGCTCTGTGGAGACCTTATTGCAGACTTTCAAAATATAAAAGGGGCTCATAAGAAAGACAGAGCAAGACTTTTTACCAAGCCCTTTAGTGACAGGACAAGAGGCGATGGTTTTAAACTAAAAGAGGGTTGATTTAGATTGAGCATAAAGAAGAAATTCTTTACTGTGACAGTGGTGAGACACTGGAACAGATTGCCTGGGGAAGTCATACACATCACTCGTAGTGGTCAAGATCAAGTTAGATGGGACTTTGGGTTACCTGGTCTAGTGAAAGATGTCCCTGCCCATGACACGTGGCTGCTATGAATGATCTTGAAGATTCTTTCCAAACCAAATCCTTCTATGATTCTACAATTCTGCTTTAAAGCATACTTTTTCCTGCAATCAAGAAGTAAATTCCTATTTCCTTCATTATTGTTCTGAATAAATGAAATTGCTTAGAATATTGTTGTGAGGGTGGTGAGCATGGTGAGGCTTCTGAAGAAATTGTGCATGTTCCCTCCATGGCAGTGTTCAAGATGAGGTTGGACAGTGTCTTGGGCGACATGGTTTAGCGTATGGTGTCCCTGCTCATGGAAGGGGGGCTGGAAATAGATGATCTTAAGGTCTTTTCCAACTGTAATTATTCTATGATCCTATGATTCTATAATTTTGTTTCTACAATCACTACTAACAAATAAAGCCCACCTATTACCCATTTGGTTACTGAAGTGAATATGCACATACACATACAAACTATTGTTCAATCACAGTATACTGCCATTCCAGTGTTTTCATCTTTTATATTTTGTTAATATGTAAGTACAAATAGACAGTGCTACCTGTACATAAGTGTATCTTGATAATATGATAGCTTTTATGGTTTGTTTAATAATAGGTAATAACTGTTATTTTTTGCACTTTATTTTGAGGGAACTAATATGATATTGAATAAAATTGCACTAAAAATGCTGCCGGTTATTAAACTGGAGAAAAAAACTTTCTCAAAAAAAAAAAAAATCAGACCTGATCTGAGGTAAAGATGTTGGGTTTTACTATTTTTTCCCTTTGTCCATGTGGGGTTTGGTTTTTTTTATTCCATACATTAAGAAAAAAATTCTGTGTGATTCATCTTTCTTTCATGACAGTACTTTAGAATTACTTATTTTTAGAATTTATAAAGAATATTTAAGCATATGCATCAATTAAGACACACCCTGTTCAACAAGCCGTTTAAGTATGTGCTTTAAAACCCTCATGCATATGGTCAAAATTGGAAGAAAACTACATTAAAAAAAATATATATATAAATTGGTCTGTTATACGCAACAAAGCCCACTTTTAGAGTCCTGATATTGGAAAAAAAAAATAAAAATCTGATTTTCTAACAGAATCTGTAACCATGGATTTACTGGTCACCAGGAAAATTAGGCATCTGTCATGGGTTCAGCAGTAGCAGTCATTTTTCTCCTTCTTAGTAGCTGGTGCAACACTGTGGTTTTGACTTTCGGCCTGGGAACAGCGCTGATAACACCCATGGTTTTGGTTACTGCTTACTAATGTTTTGGTCTGATTAAGGACTTTCTGAGTCTCATGCTCTGCCAGGGAGGAGGGGAAGCTGGGAGGGAGCAGAGATAGGACACCTGACCCAAACTAACCAAAGAGGTATTCCATACCACAGCAGGTCATGCCCAGGATGCAAAAACGGAGGGCAGAGACCTGGAAGGATGGGGGTTCGTTGTGTGATCGGGCTTGGTATTGGGTGGTGAGCGATGGGGAATAAAAGGGGGGTAGTGAGTGAGCGGGCTGTGTGATTTACAGCTTAAACCATGACAGTTCTTTTTGGTCCCAACGTGGGGCTCGAACCCACTCGGGGGCGGGGGGGGGGGGGGGGGGGGGGGTTGGAGGGAAATGGGGAGAAGAATCGAAAGAATGTAACTCCCACGGGCTGAGATAAGAACAGTCCAGTGACTAAGGTACAACACATATCACTACTGCTACCACCAATAATAATAATGACCAGGGAAATACAAGGGAACAGGATACAACTGCTCAACACCCAATGACAGAGGCCTGAACTGAACTCTTCCAGGTTCCTGCCCCCAGTTTTTCCATCCTGGGCATGACATGCTGTGTTATAGAATACCTCTTTGGTCAGACCAAATCATTCTAAGCCAAAACTATAAACATCAGTGTTATCAGCGCTGTTCCCAGGCCAAAAGTGGAAAACACAGCACTGCACCAGCTACTACGAAGGAGAAAAATGACTGCTGCTGCTGAACCCATGACACCTACCTTTTCAGCATGTGGGGCAAGGAAGCTTTACTCTGGGAGACGAAGCAATGAATTCTTAGAAAGAATTACACAATATTTTCTTTTCTTAAAAATTTTGAAGCTTCCTGCTTTTGCTTCCTATCCTTTTTTACAATGCTATATACTCTAGTACTATTGAATAGTTTAGATAATGCAATTTTCTTCCCTGCCTCAAGTAACTCATTGTCAACCTCCACAAGCACCCTATCCACCAAACTCTAGTTAAGGCTCTCGAGGTAAAATGCAGCATTTCCAAGAGATTTATACATTTGCAATATTTGTTTTTCCTGTGATAAGCTAATTAGAAACAGGAGCATTTGAAAGCAGAGTAGCTTAGCTTTCAAATGTTTAATTTAAAGTAGTGACACAGTAAGTTTCCGCTTTCTTTGTCCACTTGGTAAGCCCTAATTTTTTCTATTTTTTTTCCCAGATGAGATTAACATTAAGATCTCCAATTAATAGCTTTGTAGTCCTATCTATGACTATGAATCAATAATAGCGAATCATTTTTTCCACAGGCCAAACTCAGTTTCATTGAATGTTTATTGTTTACAAAGCAGTACATTCAAAATTATGTGCTTCATTGTACATATTGGACGGGACTTACACTTCCCTTTGTCAAGAACTAGATGATCTGGAGGTCCTTTCCAGCCCTAACTGTTCTATGATTCTATGATTTTCAAGTGCTCCTTTTATTCATTTAACTTACATGGTTTATAATGCAGTTGAACAAGCAGTCAAAGGGCTGCAAAATCGTAGTGTTCTGGATGGTGTTCTGCTTCTGATATAGAAAATTTCTTAAATAGAAATATTTAATTCCTATACTTAATTCATAGAATTAATATTTAATTAATAGAAATATTTAATTGCTTAAATATAAATTATTCTTGGTTTTCCTCACTGCCAGCAGCTAATTAGAGTAGTTTAAACTAGATTCCGAGGTCTTAGGCAGCTACATTTTGGTGAAAAGTAGCAGTCGTAAGAGATATCAAAAGAGGTTACATATTGTTTCTTTTTACCAAGTGTTTAATTTCTACCCACTGAAGAAAGTGTTTTTATGATCAAAGTGTATTGGCAGCCATTTGTTGATTTTTATACTCAGTTCATGTTTCTTTTTCTTTCATACTGGAAAACATACCCAAGTATATCTTTAGAATAAGCTTTAGTTTCTGGTACCAGGCGGCTATCTTCCAAAAGGAAACATTTTGTACAGCCTTCATAATGTCAGCAAAATGCTGCTTTAAGTCCAATAAGCAGTAGATTTATTGAAAGTGACTTGTGCAATCAATATCTGGAATAAAACAGCTAGTTTCATCTTGTCCAATCTTTACATTACTCTTCATTTTTCCAGGGAACTACAAAGCAGAAACACCTTCAGTAAAACACTTCCTGGTAAATTATTGTGTTTTATCTGTCACTGAGAAGGAACACTTTTTCACTGCTTTAGTATCAAAATATGCATCCTTCATTTTATTTTAATTAAACCACTGGAACCCCAACGATCAAAGCCATATCAGAAGGTACCATCAATTATAACAGCCATGTCATTCACAAGTGAAAAATGAGTCTTTTTCTTTACTACTTACAAGACCGGTGATAAGTCCCTGACCTCTTCTCTGTACATAAATAATGCTCTACCTTTCATGTACCTCTTGCATTTTTATAACTGCTGCAGTTTTATGACTATTTGTAGATCTCAGTAATAATAACTTATTATTTTTTATGCTAGCAGGCCCAGGACAACCTCAATCCAATCAATATGCTTTCATCTACGTTGATTAATTCTGTTGTACACAATCCTGACTTCTAGAAGGAAACTTTACAGAACATAGATTGCATCTAAAAGGGTTGATTTTCTTCTGTGGAGTGGTTGCAGCACATTGCAGATAGCAGGAAACTATGCTAGAACCAATATTTATTTAGCATCCCGTCTACTGTTTTGATATTGTTCATCGAAACAAGGTGAACAGCCCTTGGATATTCTTCATATATTTATGTTCCTTATATAGCATTGAGTCATTTGTAGTTAAATTCGTTTCGTGAAGGAGAAACAAGTCATTAGCAAATTCTGTTAGAGAAAATTGCTGTTATACGTAAGGCATGCATACTCATGATTACCTGTTGAAAGCTGTACATTCCTACTAAGTCTTGAGCTTCCTAATACTCAAACAAGGAAACTTAGTTGCTTCAAGATGGCAGCTGAAGAAGACAAGATTCTGAGCAAATTCTGTGTTAAAAGGCAAAGAAGAGAAGAAACACAGAAGACTGTATGTCTGAAATTCTACTCTTTGGGTTAATTAAAAACTACATGTCACAGAACTGTAATAAGGTGGTTCAGAAATTAAGTTTATTATTCCTTTTTACTTACATATTTAGATTATCCTTATGATAATGACGAAGATTTCCTCTTTTTTCACCCTATTTTCTTATGTGTGCCTAAACACCAGTTAATCATTGTAAGATTAAGAGTACTTGTGTGAGCATTCCTCTAATACTGATTTTAAATACAGCTGTTTACAGTATTTCATGATTCATGGCACTCTTTTGCAAAGCATTCTGCCACACAGTATTTTATGTGGGAAAAAAAGGGTAAATTGGTTAAACTATCTCTACTCACTTTTGTTAGAAACCTTTTTTTTCTCCTTGCTAATTTTAATGAGGTTCTCTTTTACAAGATATGATACTGGAACTGCTGCAATCTAAGCTACAACTATGTATTGTCTTCATTGCCATTACAGTGTTTGACCACCAAGAATAATAACAAACCAGAATATTCATAGAACTAACACTTAGAAGCCATGAATTGTTTTTCTTTTTTTTTTAAGTGAATTCCTAATAACACAGATTGAAGTATTTGTTGCATCTAAAACTTATTCTTCATACTTTTTCACACTTTTTCACACTTTTTTCATACTTTTGCCTTTTTTTTTAACGTAAGGCTAATTCAAAGACAGTTTTATCTACATTTGTCTTAGTAGCAGTGTTTCAGCAAATACATTTTCTTAATTTATATGCCATAAGTTATTATCTAGCTACTACAATATGGAGAAACAAAAATGCTTTGACCAGTTCAGGTACAAACCATGTGCCACGTATTTAAATACAATGACATCATCTGTTTTGTCACTATTTTTCAGCTGAGACACTTGGATGAAAAAATGTTTATGTTTTTTGATAGTTTTTTTTTAGGATAATGGACCACTACTTTATAATCTTAATAGAATGGCACTTTCCTTCAAGTAGCTATTATTATGTTGTAAACTACTTAAACCAACTTTCTCAAAGCGTTGAAACAAAACTTTTACTGCAGGAGGCAAGGGAGAACCAAAAATTCACTGTCACCTGAACTAACTATTGCCAAACTGTCAAAAAAATTTCTCTACTTTTATACCTAAAAAATAAGACTACAGACATTCTAGCCTGTATCTGAGATATTTCAAAGGTTGAATGAATTTGAAACTACATATGGGTATATCTATATTTGGTAGTCTATATATAAGGATAACCTAATCCAAATTTATAAAGTTCATTAAAAAAAAAAGAATGAAGTCATGCAGGTTCATTTTGGTTTCAGCTTCCTGACAGTTGTCTGACTGCTTAGAAGCAATTGACAGTACAAGCAACTTTCTAGGTATTGAACTTCAGAACCTAAAACTGAAAACTATAATATGCATCTGATTCTCTTGTGACAAACCTTTGAAGATGACTGCAAGCATGATCCACGGATGAAGATTTTAAGTAAGCACAAACCAACTATTATATCAAGAAACTATTAAATCACTCAGCAACTGGATTTTGCATTTTCAGTGTCACATTAAGGCACAGATGATTGATAGATCAAAATGACATGACACACCACACCCCCTTCAGCTACAAGAGAGAAGTTGAATATGCAGGGAACATGAAACTTCAATCCACAGCTTTATGATGATGATGCTCAATTATCAGTGGCTTCCAACAAAAACATCATTAGTAATCAGGTGCATAAAACAACTAAAAATTTTGGCAAGTGAATCAGATGTCAGCCTGAGAAACAACAAATTAATGGGATTTTGGGACAATAAGGATTTTATACAGTTTTCTGAGAAAAATTTTGTTCTATAACACCTCTGAGAATTTACTAAACCACTCTGAGACTAGAAGTGATTATTACTAAGGGCTTGTACAAGATGAGTTGCCAGACAGAGAAAGCAGAATATAATACTGTCTTTAATGACGGAACTACAGCAAGCTGTACTTCAGCGTAACTTTGTACATCAGAAAATTTTACTAGGGCGCTGAGGTGAGATGACCTTATCTGGGGCCCATTAAGTCAGTCTATCATTCCCCTTCCTCAACTCCACAGGGTAAAAGGAAATATGATGGAGAACTCATGGGTCAAGATAAGGACAGGGAGATTCCTTGCCATTTACCATAACAAGCAAACGAGACTGGAATAAATTAATTTAATTTATTGAAAATCAGATCAGAATAAGATAATGAGAAATAAAAACAGATCTAAACCTGACTTCCCCTGACCTCTCTCTTCTTTGCAGGCTTAACTTCATTCCTAACTTTTCTACCTCCTCCCCTGGAGTGGTGGAGGGGTTCAGGGAAGAAATTTTGTGATGAGTTCATAGCTCTTCACCTCTATTGCTCTCTCATTATACTCTTCCCTTGCTCCAGCAGGAGGTCCCTTCCATGAGATACAGTCCTCCAAAAACTTCTCCATTATGGGTCCTTACCACAGGCTGCAGTTCTTCACAAACTGCTTCATCATGGGTCCTTTCCACAGGTGCAGTCCTTCAGGACAGGCTCTCCATGAGGTCACAGACTCCTTGAGGGTTCATCCCCTTCTTCTGATGTAGGGTCCTCCATGGGCTGCAGGTGAATAGCTGCTCCACCATGGAATTCATGGGCTTCAGGGGCACAGCTGTCTCACCATGGTCTGCACCATGAGTTGCAGGAGAATGTCTGCTGCAGCACCTGGAGCACCTCCTCCTTTCTTCTTCGCTGATCTTGGTGTCTACAGAGTCGACTGTCTTGTGTATTCTCACTCCTCTCCTCTGGCTGCTATAGTGCAGCTGTTTTTACCCTTTCATAAGTATGTTATCCTAGAGGTGCTACTAACATCACTGGTTGGGTTAGGTTTGGCCAGTGGCAGGTCCATCTTGGAGACAGCTGGCACTGATGCTATACCATGGAGCCAGTTTCTTGTGCCTTCTCAAGTAAACCAAATACAGGCAGGCAGCTAAGAATCTAGACATAAGAATAAGTTTGTCAAAAATCTGAAATTGTTAAGAAAAAGTAGTATTATTCCATCCTTACGTCCTACTCTAGTAAAGCAAAATGTCTTTTGGGGGGGGGAATTAGGATACGTTTTACACCTTTATTTTAATAGGATTTTTTAATGAAAAATTATCTTTAGAGCAAGAAGAGCTTGCTCTAAAGTAGGTACAAATTTTAAATATCCACATATTTAAATGCTTATCAGAAAATATTTAATTCCTCACATATGTAAATAACACAAAAAGATGATTATTGCATTTATTTGGAAGAGGATAAGTACTTTGGAAGCGAGGGTCAATTTAAGCACTGGTTTTATAAATTTGAGACATTCTGTAAAAGAGCACATTTGGTGAAAGTAAGTGTTTGTTTTACACTGATTAATGTGTAGGAAGCAGCATCAAAATAATCTGGAAAGTGACAGACTATAACAATGTTGCAAAAGTCTACCTGGAAGCTACAATAAAGTAAATCATCAGCTCAGACCATGTTATATAGAAAAAAAATATCAAAAAAAAAAAAGCAATAAACCCCCCCAAAACTAAACCAACCAACCAACCAAACAAACAAAAAAACACAAAGCAAAACCAGACGCATGAATAATATAATCTTTTTCTATTCAGTGTATATTAGTTAAAGTATCTTGTTTTAAAAACTTTGCTCTTTAAAATAGACATGTTAGTGAAAAGAAGCAAGAATGATCAGAGGTTCACTAAAAATCATAGAAGGAAAAAATATAAATAGATTTGATCTTCAAGACTATATTTGAAGATCAAATTGTAGCTAAACAACTTCAGACTTCCATAACCAGACAGTAACAAAAAATGATTTTTTAAGATCTCCTTCAATGAAAATTTTTCTGATGTTAACATATGCCTAATTTTCATTCACTGCTGCTGACAAAATATCAAGACCTTTATTACAATCTAGTTCTGAATAAAGAAAATCTGTTTGAAGAATGGAATAATTTTAATTAGAGAGGAAAATGCTATGAAGAACTAAATATGACATTTCTTTCACTTTTCAGGACAACTAAATAGTCCTCACAACATCCAAGTGACCCAAAGGACTGGATTCATATTTGAATGATTAAATGAGGATACTCATTTAACTTGGGGGTGTTGGTCAATGAAAAAATAAACATGAGCTGGCGATGTGTGTTTGCAGCCCAAAAAGCCAACCGTATCCTGGGCTGCATCAAAAGGAGAATGAGCAGCAGGTCGGGGGAGGTGATCCTGCCCCTCTACTCTGCTCTTGTGAGACCTCACTTGGAGTATTGTGTGCAGTTCTGGTGTCCTCAACATAAAAAGGACATGGAACTGCTGGAACAAGTCCAGAGGAGGGCCACGAGGAGGATCAGGGGTCTGGAGCACCTCCCATATGAAGATAGGCTGAGAAAGTTGGGGCTGTTCAGCTTGGAGAAGAGAAGGCTGCGTGAAGACCTCATAGCAGCCTTCCAGTATCTGGAATATATATCTGGAATATAGGGATGCTGGGGAGAGACTCTTCGTTAAGGACTGTAGTGATGGGAAAAGGGGTAATGGGTTCAAACTTAAACAGGGGAAGTTTAAATTGGATATGAGGCAGAAATTCTTTACTGTGAGGGTGGTGAGGCACTGGAATGGGTTGCCCAGGGAAGCTGTGAATGCTCCATTGCTGGCAGTGTTCAAGGCCGGGTTGGACATAGGCTTGGGTGGCATGTTTTAGTGGGAGGTGTCCCTGCCCCTGACAGTGTGGTTGGGACTAGATGATCTTAAGGTCCTTTCCAGCCCTAACTATTCTATGATTCTATGATTCTGCCCCCTCTAGATTAGATGACTGTAGGTCAGTGCCCTTGAATCTGTGTGCAAACAAAACCTTTGTGGACAAATTACATCTGGTATAAATAGTATCTATCACATTCTTCATCTTCTAATGACCATAAACACATCAGGTTCTATTCCCTTCAACTTAGATCAGCTTTCTCTGCCAGGACCCAATGTTTAAAGTAATTAATATATGAGTCTGGCTATACAACAGCTGCTCTCTTTTTTCTGGGACAATGCAGGTCATTGAGTGAGAATGAAGCATTTAACAGCTAAGGATGCAAAATTTTTTGATGAGAAGTTTACACAGAGGTGGAGAAAAAAATTCAAAGGGTGGTCAGAAAAGTTCACCTGTCTTTTTGCAGGTAATGGCATATGTCTTCTCTTCTGTTTCCTCCCTAAATTCTCTACTGCAACCATGGATATAATTAGCAAGGGAGGGAAAGAAGGCTCAGGTGTGACTCTGGAGAGTTTTTGCTTCTTACGTGTAATTCTTATGTAAAGGACATACAGCTGAGCAGTAGGCAGATAGCTATATGTATGGCAGTGTCATGGGTTCAGCAGCAGCAGTCATTTTTCTCCTTCGTAGTAGCTGGTGCAGTGCTGTGTTTTCAACTTTCGGCCTGGGAACAGCGCTGATAACACTGATGTTTATAGTTACAGCTTAGAATGCTTTGGTCTGGTGGGGTGGCTGGGAGCATAAAAGAATGTCTCCATCACAGGTCGACCACTCGAGGATGTAAAAAGAGATGTGTAATTGCTAAACATTTCTATTATATACCTCCCAAAGTATAGGGCTGGTGACCACACTGGGAAAAAAAGCCAGGTCGGTTTCATGATCACTGAGTCTATTGTATTAAAAATCAGTACAATAAAGTACAATGTAACAAGAACCTTAACCTAAAATCCATGTCTGAAAAATGTTAAGATAAGAAATACTGGCTGTAAGTAAAGTATCATACGCTGAAACTGTGAGATCCAGAGCAACAACTTTGAGAGCCAATAAAGCAGCATTGTGATGAACGACTATTAATCCTGTCATTATCTCAACCCTTCGTGCCCCACGTTGGGCAACAGAACTGCCGTGGTTTAAGTCGTAAATCACACAGCCCGCTCTCTCACTACCCCCCTTTTCTCCCCCCCACACTCTGAGGGGGGTGGGGAATGGGGAGAAGAATCGAAAGAATGTGACTCCCACAGGCTGAGATAAGAACAGTCCAGTGACTAAGGTACGACACATATCACTACTGCTACCACCAATAATAATAATGACCAGGGAAATACAAGGGAAGAGGGTGCAACTGCTCACCACCTGACGAACGAGCCATGAACTGAACTCTTCCAGGTTCCTGACCTCAGTTTTTCCATCCTGGGCATTACGTGCTGTGGTATGGAATACCTATTTGGGATAGTATGGGCAAGTACCTAGGTCAGTGGGCCCCTTCAGTGCTTTGGAAGTTCACCAATGAACAAATGAATAATCCGGAAAAATTAGTAAAACACTTAAAGGGGGTGTGTTGTCATTCTGGTCACACCAGAGATGGACAAATCATGGCAACATGCTGGGGCTTGGCCTATGCTTACAGAGCCCTGTTCAACACCATTCAGCACCTTCAAAAGAAAAAAAATGTCCCTGGATCTGAGGGCGGCGTAATGGACAGCGCACCTACTCCAGCTCCAAGTACAGCAGGTACACTACCCCCAGAAAAACCGTATGGGGCTATATATACCTCCCTTCGGCTCAGGAGCATTGCAGCAAATGGTAGCACAGGAACTCTCATGAACTGGAGTGCAATTTCCACACATTTGCTGTGTAGTAATTAATCCCCCATTTAACAGGACAATCCACTGTGCAAAGTACATATGTAATAGGGATAAAGAACAGTGACTTTGATCTTCAATTTAGTAAACTGAATTTATGCACAGTAAAACAAAGTAAGAGTGTAAAACTGTTTTTACATAACTCACACATTCCGTGAATATCATATCAGGTGTAAAAAAAAAAATAATTAACTCTGACACTTTCTTTTAGCTGTTGACGTGCACTGTTCAAAACTAATGGTCTTTGTTGTGTGGTTGCAGCCATTCACCTTTCCTCCTACACCCACTGCTACAAAGCAGGAGCAGCAAATTAGACCTGGTGTGTATATCACATTTTTTCTGTAGTATTGCTGCTAAATTCTGTAAATAAAGTTTTCTTCAGGCATAATATATATATTCACTGTTGTGAAGAAACTGAGTTAAGCTGGAGCTGTTCCACAGTAACTGAGAGCAGAATTTAGCTTGTTGTCTTTCCAGTCCTTAAAAATAGTATTCCAAGTGGGATCAAATTTATGACAATAGAATGGCAGTCATGACAGCCTGGTTGCTTTTCAGTTTGTTTGCTGTTCTGAGTCATCGCTCTGTAGACTCCTCAAGTCCAGAGGGAGAAAAAGAATATGCTTTAATGGTTTCTTTCTCTCTGCATCGCAGCATTTTAAAAGAAAGCTTAAAACGACTTTGAAAAAGTTTTCAAGCTAGCTGGAACAGCTGATCATTACATTTAACCCTTGCATGTGTAAGCATATTTGATAAAATGAACTAGTAAGTCCATTCATTTTTATCCTTTATAAATATTTATTGAAAAACATGAATATAAGAAATTGTTTATTAAGATAAATTCTAGGAACTGGATGTTATGAGTATGTCAGTGAAGAGTATCTGGGGCTAAAGTAGTAATATTCTTTTTCCACAGTTTACTCAGCATATAGTGGTTATTTTCATTAGAAAAAGGTTCATAGTGAATTTTGCATAACAGTGCAAGCACTCATCTCAGTGGTACAATATTCAAGTGTCTGGAAATACATTAGGGTGATATGCCTATTTTTCTTAGGTCTTTTTATGACTTTTCAGGATAGTTCTGGTAGGGGAGCTTGTATACTACTGAAAGATTAGATTAAGGGTCTGTGTGAGAAGAGGTTTGGGTAGCAGCTTGATCAGAAGAGGACCAAAAATGGGCAACTTTTGTAGGAAAGGCTTATATTGTCCATTCCTGATACTAATATATAAGGAGATGTGTAAACTGCTTCTTTCTGAATCATGATTTCTCTATTTGATCCCTAGGCAGATAACATATGCTACACTGCTAAAGGCAAACATTTTGGGGTATAACAAGTAGCTAACTGTCTGCTATGATGAAAACACATTTCTGACCATAAAAGTTTAATGGCTCCAATGTGACTGCAATTCTACTGCATTCTTTTTTCTCCAAATTTCCTACTGGATTCCTAAGATGTTTCATATAATAAACTATGGGGGACAAGTACACATAATAAAGAGTTGTAACCATAATACTCCCTTGCTATGGCTTTGATCCATGACAGGCAATGCTGTGGATCACTTTTGAGGACTGTATGAGTCAGATGACATTCCCAGTACACAGCATAGATGGCAGCATATATATTGCATGCAATATAAAAATATTTATGAGAAAAGGCAAATACCAAATTAGAATTTTCTCATATAGGGCTATTTCTCATATTACACTAACACATTTGCTACAAGCAATGGGATTATCTGAATACAGACATATCCCTAAAAAACCTCAGGTCATAGACATAGACTAAAATTGCTTTAACTCCACAGGTGGTGTACTTTGGCAACAGTGTGGTTCATCAGTTACCTAGAGCTGCATTTCCATTCATTTATAGATCTGCTGTTGTTGTGCCTAGCGTAAACATCAATATTTCATTCATACACGAGCTAGGGCACAATCTTCAACTAGTGCTGTACTGTATCAAAATTCTCTGAGCAGCCTTCATGCAGATCCACCACAGTGGTTTTGTTCACTGTAGCATATTTTAAGTTACATAGTCACTGATTAAAACACAGAAATATCCTGAAAGTATAGATAAGAGTCAATATCCTTTTTTTACAAGTGGTTTAACACTAGGCTAGAGGAAGACCTTTTTTTTGTCCTGATCAATCTCGATTTTCTTCACACGGACATGCATCCGACAGGAAAGGCTGGAGTATGGGCCTATTTATAGCTTAAAGCAGTGTAGCTAGGGTGTTTTATCTTAAAGGAGGATTTGGGCTCCCTTCAATAATGGAGAAAATTGCATATATTTTTTTGATTACACAGAGGTCTCAGGTAATCACTTAAAATGAAGACAGAGGTGTGTAAGGAAACAGCTTCTAATTTAGCAATCATAATTTAAAAGAAAAAGCTGAAAACAATTTCCTGAGGGAAGTAACCTATATAGCTATATTCATAAGTGCTTAGAGTATTCTTTTCTGTGGACAGAAACTACTATCTGAATCACAGTTAGATCTGCATCTGGCCTAACTCTGAGATTTCTTAATGGTTCTAGAAATCTAGAAATGATGAATATACTGAATATATATGCTCCTCATTTTTGTTCAGGTCTCCTGTTTATTCACATGACTTGCATGTTGGTTTGCCTATCTAAATTCTGGAGAAAAATAAAATAAAATTTATGCAATATATAGCCATTTGAATTCTCTACTGAATTTTCTCAATAATTGAATTTATCATCACATGCAGAAAAATATAGCAAAAGAAGGTAAAAGAATGAAGCAGATTATCTGGACAAGAGAGATTCTACCTAGACAGGAAAATAGAATTCAGACCATGATTTTCTCCAAATTCATTACGAAAGAGCTTAAGACAGCATCTTTTTTTCCTACTTAGAACAATAATCTATTTGTACATATTACCAAAAGCAGATAAAAGAGTGTTTTCTGATGCTGCTGTTTAGTTGACAGCTCAGTACTTACTCTCTATTTTATTACTGCAGATTTCTGTCATCCAAGTAGGTGTTGAACACACCGTATTCCAATCAAAAAAATGCATGTATCTCCATTATAATTTATGAAAAAAAAATCTAAGTAATGCTTAACACAAAATTTTTAATATAATGGAAAGTCCAATAAGCACATGATATAAACCACATTTTTGAAACAAAACCTGGTTGTCTGATAATGGTATCATAATCAATGGAAATGTTTGTCAGGAGAAATAATCAGCATGTTTAAATTAGGCCTTTTCAATTACATTGTTAGCACAATAGGTTTCATTTTATAGTAGCCAACTAAAGTCTGTTAGATAAAGTATTGGAAGCTTTCATAATACAGATTTCCAGTTGAATGATCTGTTGATAATTAATTGTTTTTGATCAGAGGACCATATTTAAATTCTTTGTTTCCTATTATGTACTTTTTAGAGACTTTAATGTATTTATGCCCTTTTTTCTTTTAAATTTTTTGGTTTTTTTTATTCTCTCATCTATTTTTCAAGGACTGATGTGGTATGGACTAGATAGATCTGTCAGTAAATGTGAAAATTATCCCCTAATTTTGTAGATTTCTGCTATAATAGAATGATCTCTTTTTCTTTAAAACCTAGGGTGGGGTAGGGTGTGTGTGGGTGTTTCAATTTATGCATTTTGGCAACGATAAATGCACAGATTATTTACCTATTCTTACTGTTATGCTGACAGCGTGTGGGTAAAATGAAATCCACATCTCCTGAGCAAAACTTAGTTTTCTAATTATGGACAGCTCTTTTATACAATGCAGCAGAGAAGACCAATCCCGCAGTGATGACAAACTCTTGGAACTCTCATATACATCCCGAATCAGAACTGAGAAGGTTCAGCCCTTGAGCACTGATCTGTAAACAAAGAGACTGTTTTTATTCTTCAATACCAGAAACATATAGGACTTGAGGAGATATTTTACTGCTGATGATAAAAATGTTATTCATACATTTCCAGAATCGCTAGGCCTCCATGTAAGTCAGTAATGAAAACAAGAAACATTCAGTATAGACCTACACACGTGAAAAGTTTAAAAGTGAAAGAATATTTTTGTTTATTTTTACAAAAGCCTTGTATCTGCTATAAAGAGTAAAGCACATACTGTTCTTCACTAGCCTTTTTTTTTTTGTTTTATTTTAATCAAGCTATTATGTGTCGGTGAAGAAGTGCTTCATTAGTAGCCCCATTCTGGTCTTTCAGGCAAAAGGTTTTCAATTCACTTATCTTCAAGTTAAGCAACTTGAACTTCTATAAATTGTAGAAAATTACTTAGACACGTCCTTGTCCGTCATATCAGTGGTATAATAGGAGTTTAAGATATGTCAATGAGACAGATAGCAGTTGGCATTTTCTATGAATAATTCTGTCCTTCACAGTACTGATTATTCCTGTGCTTTGCTTACTGTCCTTGTTGAGCTGCTGCACTTTTCACCTCTATATTAAGTTTATTTTGAACAACAGCTACACCATTCAGTGTGTACCAGAAGTCTGCTGTATGGCAACTCTCTGGCATGCAAAAACACTTGCAGAAAATCCAAAAAAGAAATAAGGGAAAAAGTTGTGCAAGAATGCTCTTTTACTTCACTCTTGATTTTTTATAAATACAACTTTCATAAGTATATCAATGACTTGTTGTTTTCAGTGGAAGTTACGGGGGTAATTTCCTTAGCAGAACTGAAGATCAAATTACTTATGTATATATAAAAATGGGACCCTAAATGTCAAATTTCAACCTGATGGAGGTATGAATAGATTTTCACCTGTATCTGTGCAGGAATCCAGGCCAGCCTTCAACTATACCCACTGAAAAATCAAATATATCTCTTACCTGTATTGTCATAATACTAACCAAATCACCTGTTGCTTGATTTAATCAGGCATCAAACAAAAAGATTTTGTACATTTATTTTCAGTGTTGTGTAAAAAATGAGCTTTTTACTTCCAAAAATTTAAATTATGTCTGAGAAATATTGTCAGAATGGGACCGTCAGTGTGATAGCTTTTTTGTTATTAGTGGCTCTATGGGATTCAGGCTACTTTACACTAAGTTTAGACATGTCAGAAGAAGCTCCACTTGCAGAAGCTGAATGGTAAGCAAAATCATAAAAATTAAATTTTTTTTTATTTTGATCAAGTCACCCAAAACTCAGACTCCCCAGCCATTTTAGAAAAACATATGTATGCTTTGTTTCCATCAGCCTTTTGTCAGTGTTTCTCTTCTGTCTGCATTATTGTTACCATAGAGACTGGAGAAGAAACAGCACATAAGGGTTTAATATAGAAGAATCACTGCTTTCTCTCCAGGCAAACTTCCATAATTGTTTATCACTCCTTTACCCCTAGAGTTGGAGCTCTTCAGGTTCCTGATTCTTTTGTCCACCTGCTTTACCCATGTGTCCTCAATAGGAGGAATACAAACATTCTCATGGCAGCTTCTTTTCCTTTTCTGTGCTGCACTCACTCTCAGCAATTTCAGCCCACATCACTATTTTCAGTGGGAACATCCTGAGCCACTTGGCTAAGCAATGACAATAGGAAAAGATTAAAAGGAAAGAGTTGGAGAAAGGGAAGGAAGGAAAAGAGAGATAGAAAGATAGACTGCAAGAGAGAAAGAAGGCAAAAAGAAAACAAAGAAAGAAAGGTCTTGCAATTTTAAGGACATTTTCACAGCATGAAAATCTCAGATTCAGACAAACAAAAGTATAATCTCCTCACATGTTAGTTAAGTTCTTTTACTTACAAAGAAGTTTCACTTTTTCACTAAGTTGTTAATACAGATTTTAGTTGCAAGTCAGTTCTTCAAATTCAGAAACTTGGTTTGGCTCCCAAGACCAGTGTTTGCTAGCTACAGAGGCTATCTGTTCTTCAAGAAGAGAAGATAGCTTTCCCCAGCCAATCATTCTTGCAGTAAAAAAAAAATAAAAAAATATGTTGTGTTTCTCTTGGCAAAAACATATGTTACAAATTCAAAAATACGGGAACATGATTTGCAGAAAAGAAGCTGGTTTGCAAAATAATTTCTTGTAAAAAAACCCCAACTCATGAGCAGCTTCAATGGTAAAATAAATCCATAAAAATACTAGAGGAGTAGGTTTGTAATCATACCTGTGTTACTCTTTCAAATCACCTATAGAGGCATTTTTCTTTTTAGATATCTTCTTTTTCATAGTGTGATGCAGATGTAATAATACACTATACCCCTCCTTCCACTGCTTCCATTTACATGACTATAAAACAGCAACAAAACAAAATAATTACCATGCTTCAGTATTTTGTGTCCCTGAAAAGTTTTTCTCATCACATTTTCCTGAAAGCTAGCAGTGACAACCTGTTCTTACCTAGCCTTTTTGACTGAAGATTGACACAGTTTTACCGTCCAACTTCTCCATGTATTGGGAGATTTCAATAACTTTAATGTTTAATACCTTTCTTTCATTTCATTCTGCAGAGAAACTCAAACTATGATTCTGCTATTTGATCCTATGGATATACTGATATCAGTACTTATAGAGATGCTGTTTGAGCTGTTAACATCAAAGATTAGCACCACCAACTAACCATCCTGCTGTTACTGAAAGTAGCAGCAGGAGGTCTATTAAGGCGCTGTGTCCTGTGTCAAAACTCTGTTCTTTAACCAGTTTTGGATGATCAAGCGAATGTGATAAATTCCTGATGCTCAGTATAGGATGTGCTTTCGACAACACCTTCCTTCGATTGTGCCGGTGTGGACTTCAGTATGTACTGTTTCAGTGTGACATCTGCATTTACAGCTCACTGAATGTCTTATGCATTACAGTGATTTTCATATGAACAATTCATCTGTGCAAAGTGCATAAGATTCAAACAACAATACTCTTGATAATAAGCAACATATCTTGTACTCACAAAACTCATCTTATTGACAGCTGCACATGATTCTTGATTGCTGTTTCACTTGAGACTCTGTAATCCTCAAACACCATTAAAATAGAAACAATTTATAGAATCATAGAATCATAGAATAGTTAGGGCTGGAAAGGACCTTAAGATCATCTAGTCCCAACCACGCTGTCAGGGGCAGGGACACCTCACACTAAAACATGCCACCCAAGGCTATGTCCAACCCGGCCTTGAACACCGCCAGCAATGGAGCATTCACGACTTCCCTGGGCAACCCATTCCAGTGCCTCACCACCCACACAGTAAAGAATTTCTGCCTCATATCCAATTTAAACTTCCCCTGTTTAAGTTTGAACCCATTACCCCTTGTCCTATCACTACAGTCCTTAACGAAGAGTCCCTCCCCAGCATCCCTATAGGCCCCCTTCAGATACTGGAAGGCTGCTATAAGGTCTCCACGCAGCCTTCTCTTCTCCAAGCTGAACAGCCCCAACTTTCTCAGCCTGTCTTCATACAGGAGGTGCTCCAGACCCCTGATCCTCCTCGTGGCCCTCCTCTGGACTTGTTCCAACACTTCCATGTCCTTTTAATGTTGAGGACACCAGAATTGCACGCAATACTCCAAGTGAGGTCTCACGAGAGCAGAGTAGAGGGGCAGGATCACCTCCTTCAACCTGCTGGTCATGCTGCTTTTGATGCAGCCCAGGATACAGTTGGCTTTCTGGGCACACAGATTGCCAGCTCATGTTCATTTTTTCATCAACCAAAACCCCCAAGTCCTTCTCTGCAGGGCTGCTCTGAATCTCTTCTCTGCCCAACCTGTAGTTGTGCCTGGGATTGCTCCAGCTCAGGTGTAGGACCTTGCACTTGGCATGGTTAAACTTCATCAGGTTGGCATCAGTCCAGCTCACAAGTATGTCAAGGTCCCTCTGGATGGCATTCCTTCCCTCCAGTGTATCAACCAAACCACACAGCTTGGTGTCATCGGCAAACTTGCTGAGGGCGCACTCAATCCCACTGTCCATGTCACCAACAAAGATGTTGACCAAGACCGGTCCCAGCACAGATCCCTGAGGGGCACCACTCACTACTGGTCTCTAGCTGGACGTAGTGCCATTGAGTACAACTCTTTGCATGCGGCCATACAGCCAGTTCTTTATCCAGCAAGTGGTGTCCTTTATTACCCCCAACTGCCTCTTCTCCTACCCTCCTCCTTTTAGCCAATAAATCCTTCTCATATCCCTAAGTGCACACATACAGTTTCCACATTCTAATGATTTTTCCCAGTTTCTCAAGTTGCTGTTGCTCACCCCATCTCACCTCTTGATCCATTCAGTTCTCTCCCCTTGGTCAACAAATTTTTCTGTTCTTTTAACCCACAACCATGTTGGCTAAATTGATTCAGGTCTGTTAGAACTAAAAAAAGGGCCAGATAGAACTAAAATAACAGTAATGACAAAATTAGGTTTCTGTCCTCTTTTAATTTTTTTGAGTGTAAAATGCAATGTACAGTTCCAGCTTCCACCTGTGGTTTAAAAGCTATAAACTTCTATTTTTAATACATTTACATTCTGGACCAATACCCTAATATCCCTACATAGATGAAATTAATTCAGTCCCTTCCACTAAGGTAAAAACTTACAGTAAAACAAAAGGTGGTTTACATAAGTCATCTCTTTTACATTATGTACTATATACTGTGAGAGATGTCCCTGCCCATGGCAGTGGGGCTGGAACTAGATGATCTTAAGGTCCTTTCCAACCCTTACTATTCTATGATTCTATGATTTCATTTCTTCCCTGAAACACCAGATTACTATTTGTCTTCTTCATGGAATACATAGTCTTAAAAAAGCCCCACGATCCATCTACATAGATAGCTGCATGTGTGGGCACTTTTTGTCAAGCTATCTTAAGGGAGGCCAGTGAGCACATATCACACTAGGTCTTTATTCCTCATCAAATATCAGAACCAAAGTTTTTACTTTTTATATCTGTAAAGAGAAAGCTTGTAAATGAAATACGAGAGAAGTATCTGGCAGAGTTTGTACGGACACACAAATATATAAGTACGAGTGACACACTAAATTGAAGTGTTCCTTTCAGAACCCCAGGAACTCACAAAAACCTATGATCATCATGGTGGCTTAGCGAAAGTCTGCCTATCCAAGTAACAAAGGGAATGCATGCAGATTAGTGAAATGTGTATTCAGAGGGATAAGAAGGCTCTTCAACAAACTTGACTTCCTCAACAGGGAAGAAGGAGCTGATGGAGCCCCATCTTGGAAAATCTTCTCCATCTGTGTTTGGAGAGCACCAAAACATGTTGCTATTACAAGATGGACCATAAATTGGAGTTACAGTAGTGTAAGTTTGTGCATCTATACTGTGACTAAAGCCTTGAATTTCTTTCATCTGGTGTAACTTCTAGGTTTACCTTTGTTATGCCTCAAGATCAAGAGATCTGACTTGTATTATTTTACATTTTAGACTATGTATTGGCATATAAAATGCTCTAGTCATTACATGCAGTAAGGACCAGTGCATAAAGCTGAATCTTTGAAATGAAAACCAAAGGTAAAAAGTAAAGTTGCTAAAAAATGAAGTTTGAATTTAGTTTGGTACAAGGTCAGGCACAGATCTTGACCATTCTTATGGAAAACACTCAGAAAGCTACATTTATTACTTAAACCAGCAATAAATAATGCCAGTTATTTTACTTACTTAATGCTTTCTTAATTACCTTTAGAGGATGATCTACTGCCATAGCTCCCAGATCAAAGACTTTATTGTCAAGATGTTAGCTTAGCTACAAAAAATGTGCATTAAAAATAAATTTAGGTGTTTCAAGGAGAGGTATGACTTTAAGACAGGAAATGGTTTGATGGATCAACATCTCTCGATGATGAAGACTGGCAAAAAATTCATTCGCGACTTTTTTATCTAATGTTTCAATTATATTAAAAACAAAGGACAAAGTGAGAGCATTATAAGACTGAAAAAGAGAGGAAAATCTCACAACAAGATTAAGAAAGAACAGAGAAGTGATGAATATAGGAAAAAAAAGAAACTTACATGTTTGAATCACTTTTTATGTTCACAGGGCTCAGTTGAAGAAGGTAAGGCTGAGAATTACGTCTGATTGCTCCGTCAAAAGTCTGGCAGGGCAGGCCTTTGAAATAATTTCTGCAAAGTTAGAAGGCCTTGGTTTTATATCTGCTTTGGCTCCTCCTGCAGTTAGGAAGTTACAGAAGATACTAGTAATTGACAAATTAATTTGTAAAAGTTTGTCTTTGCTAGTCCTAGCAAATGAAAGATATATTTTGTCTTGTTGAGACGCTTCTTGCAAAAGATGAATTTGTTTTAAAAAGAATTATATTTAAGGTTTAGTGTTTTCCAGGTTGAGAAAGGATTTTTTTTTTCTCCTACTAGTTAGACTAATAAAAAAGACTTGTTTCTGTTTTTCTAGCTTAGAATTTACACAAACTTTTAAAATGTCTTAAGAGGACACTAATGATCTCCATTTACAACCCCTGAAAAAGTGCTAATAAAGTTGCAATGTTGATTATTCATTTAGTGGAAATTGGAAGAGATACATTCATCACAAGGTTGATTTTAAACAGTGTAAAATTAATCAAGAGAATCAGAAGCCTGAAACAGGTGTCTCTGAAGTTGCTCTATATCCAGCACTTTCTCTTTTATGTGCTGTTTTGCAACTGCACACTTCACACATCCATATTCTGTGCTCATGGATTATTGTCTGGCAAAAGTAAAGAAATATACAAGAAATAATTAGGAAGTGAATGATCTGAACTATCAGCAATTTTTTATATATTTCATATGATTTCTAATTGATGTCTGACTGTAGAACAGATATAAGAAAGTTTAAAATATAAAAATACCAAAGACCTGATTGTTATTTATTTGATGAAATATTTTTAAACAACTAAAGAAAAAAATAAAATCCCTTCCTCAGTAATGTTGACTTTATATAAATTTTATTTTTAATAAAGAAGCAAAATTTGACTTTATAATCCAAGCACGAAAAAATACTTCACCTCAGAAATTAGAACACATGAAAGGCAAGGACATAGTGAACTGTTAATTTTTTATTCTGTATTTTATTTTTATCATTGCGCAGAATTGACAGTATTCAGGATTTATTGAGTTATTCTTATGGGTCCAGCAACCAGAAATGTGATCTTCATGTCTAATCATGTGATGGGTTATTTCACCCACATAAAGCAAATGGACCATATGTTTGACTTTAAAATTAACTCATTATCATATGAATTAATGCTGGGTTTAGGTTTTTTTGGACATAATATTTAGCAAGAGACAAAAACATTGACATTGGGCATCTATTGTAAAGTTAATGGGAATAATTGCCCATGCGGTATGCTATTTTGATATAACTCCAAAAGAAATTAGTGGCCTGAATCTGCTTTACTAGATTCAAACAACTGTTCAAGCAGATAAATCAGAATGAGAGTCTGCTACCATCAATCATTCTGCTTATGCATAACTCAGCATATGAATTGTATCAGTGCTCTTAATGCAACTGTTTATGTAATAAAATACTACAGAATCTGAATTAACTAATGGTACAGTTGTCCCTAAAAAAGAGACTTAAAGTGCAGGTCAACATCTAACTTAAATTTTTTCTGAGTCAACATCATTATATTTCTTGCATACTTGCAGTCATTTGTACATGCTAGTAATTAGTATTGCAACCAAAATTATCGTGATTATCACAAACTCTGAAATTTACTTTTGGAATATTGTATTATATCCTGTGAGAATAAAGATATGTCAGGCCAGTTATTATTATTAACTTATTTCGAAGTTGTGAAATCTTCAATGAATAAGGCCATTATTTATACTGCCTAGAGATCTGGAATCACAGTAGGGTTACCTCAGGTTTTAAAGATAGTATTTTACTTTGAAAATTGGTATATGAAGACAGGACAGGATTTGCTGAAAGATAAGTAGATCAAAGCTGAGTTAATGTGTGACAAAAAGTGAGTGACTGGAGCAAGAAGGTGGTGGAAACAAGAAGTAATTTTTAGAGCTTTAAGACAAGCATAATAGTGGTAAAATTTTAGTATTGATTAAACAAGAATGATACCCTCATGCATTCATGATACCTCTCTATCAGTATAAATTGCCACTCATTAAATTATTGCCTCAGAAAATACAGATTATCTGGAACAAATAATTAGGCATGCTTCTCCTTTCTGATGAACATTTATGCCTGAACCATTTGATAACCTCAGATCGTATTCAGTTGAACCATCTCAGTGGAGTAGCTGCTGAAGAAACATAGAAGTGATGGTGAAATGTAAAGTTGAGCAGAAAGTAGACATGTTTGTTTATTTATTCATGTATTGTTAGGAAATAAGCAAGAAAGAGAGCAGACTTTGGCCTCTTCAGGAACCTGCTCAGTAAGGTTCCATGGGAAAAAGCCCTAGAGGGCAGGGGGGCCCAAGACTCTTGGTTGATATTCAAGGATCATCTACTACAAGCTCAGGAATGTTGTATCCCTACTAGAAGGAAGTGCTGCAGGAGGGCCAGGTGACCTCATTGGGTGGATAAAGAGCTGCTGAGGAAAATTCGAAGGAAAAAAGAAGCTTATAAAAGGTGGAAGCAAGGACAGGCGGCCTGGGAAGAATACAGGGATGTTGTCTGGGAAGCCAGGGACCAGGTTAGGAAAGCTAAGGCCCACTTAGAATTAAACTTGGCTAGGGATGTGAAAGGTAACAAGAAGGGATTCTATAGGTACATTGCAAATAAAAGACAGACTAGTGACAACATAGGCCTTCTCCGGAAGCTGTTGGGAGAGCTGGCTACCCTGGATTTAGAGAAGGCTGAGGTTCTTAATGACTTCTTTGCCTCAGTCTTCACCAGCAAATACTCTCACCACCCTACCCAAGTCTTGGAAGGCAGACACAGGGACTGTGAGAAAGAAGATCTTAGGCCCAGTGTAGGAGAGGATCTGGTTCGAGACCATCTTAAGAAACTGAACGTATACAAGTCCATAGGACCTGATGAAATCCATCTGCGGGTCCTGAAGGAACTGGCAAAGGAAGTTGCTGAGCCACTGTCCATCATATTTGAAAAATCATGGCAGTCAGGTGAAGTTCCCAACGACTGGGAAAAGGGAAATATAACCCCCATTTTCAAGAAGGGGAAAATGGGTGACCCAGGCAACTACAGACCAGTCAGTCTCCCCCCTGTGCCTGGCAAAATCTTGGAGCAGATTCTCCTGGAAGGCATGCTGAGGCACATGAAAAACAACAAAGTGGTTGGTGACAGCCAGCATGGCTTCACGAAGGGGAAATCCTGCCTGACCAATTTCGTGGCCTTCTATGAAGGGGCTACAGAAGTGATGGACAGGGGTAGAGCAGTTGATGTCATGTACCTGGACTTGTGCAAAGCGTTCAACACCGTCCCACACGATATCCTTGTCTCTAAGTTGGAGAGACATCAATTTGATAAGTGGACCACTCGGTGGATAAAGAACTGGCTGGATAGCCACACGTAAAGAGTTGTGGTCAATGGCCCAATGTCCACCTGGAGACCAGTAACAAGTGGTGCCCCTCAGGGATTGATGTTGGGACCAGTTTTGTTCAACATCTTTGTCGGCGACATGGAGAGGGGGATTGAGTGCACCCTCAGCAAGTTTGCCGATGACACCAAGCTGTGTGGTTCAGTTGATATGTTGGCGGGAAGGAATGCCATCCAGAAGGACCTTGACATGCTTGTGAGCTGGACTGATGCCAATCTGATGAAGTTTAACCATGCCAAGTGCAAGGTCCTGCACCTGGGTCAGAGCAATCCCAGGCACAGCTACAGGTTGGGCAGAGAAGAGATTCAGAGCAGCCCTGCAGAGAAGGACTTGGGGGTTTTGGTTGATGAGAAAATGAACATGAGCTGGCAATCTGTGTGCCCAGAAAGCCAACTGTATCCTGGGCTGCATCAAAAGGAGCGTGAGCAGCAGGTCGAGGGAGGTGATCCTGCCCCTCTACTCTGCTCTTGTGAGACCTCACTTGGAGTATTGCGTGCAATTCTGGTGTCCTCAACATTAAAAGGACATGGAAGTGTTGGAACAAGTCCAGAGGAGGGCCACGAGGAGGATCAGGGGTCTGGAGCACCTCCTGTATGAAGATAGGATGAGAAAGCTGGGGCTGTTCAGCTTGGAGAAGAGAAGGCTGCATGGAGACCTTATAGCAGCCTTCCAGTATCTGAAGGGGGCCTATAGGGATGCTGGGGAGGGACTCTTCGTTAAGGACTGTAGTGATAGGACAAGGGGTAATGGGTTCAAACTTAAACAGGGGAAGTTTAAATTGGATATGAGGCAGAAATTCTTTACTGTGAGGGTGGTGAGGCACTGGAATGGGTTGCCCAGGGAAGTCGTGAATGCTCCATCGCTGGCAGTGTTTGAGGCTGGATTGGACATTGCCTTGGGTGGCATGTTTTAGTGGGAGGTGTCCCTGCCCCTGGCAGGTGGGGTGGAACTAGATGATCTTAAGGTCCTTTCCAACCCTAATTATTCCATGAATCCATATGCGCTGCTTCTTTATTTTTTTTTTTCTAAATTCTTTATATATCTCATCATATCATCAGTCACTAAAATTCCTATTCGTTTTTGGCAAAATTAATTCTCTACTATCATATTATTCTTACCCAAATGGTTTAACAGTTTTATCTACTTCTCAGATGTAAGCAAAAGATTATCTTATTTTGGACATATCTGGCAAATTAACTGTTCTGTGAACAGCTAAGCCTGTATTATCTATCACTGAGACTGATCTATGTGATCTGGGGTATCTGTGTGGACTTGTAATTGCTTGTCAATCATCAGTTGACTCCTTGAAACTATATCTGAACTTGCTGCATTTGTTTTTAAGCCCTTACATGGCTTTTCCTGATATCTACTGCAATTGAGCTGTGATTGAAACTCATCATAGCTTATATTTCTTTGCACACAGGTAAGGTTTAGAAAGTGCAGCCAAGATTTGTTAGATTTTCAGATCATCTACTACTGTACATAAAAATTATCCCTAGAATTTGTCTTTCTTCTGTAAGAAGAGTAAGGTTGGTATGCCAAGCACTGGCAGCTGGAATCTACCAAAAGACAATGCTTTATTTTCTGCTCTTAATTCTCTGTACTAATCTGGGCTAACAGTGAAACAACTATTTGTTCCTACCACCAGCGATGTGCAATTTTTGAATTTTTATGTTATAGTTATTGGAGTTTTCTGTTCCTTTTGTTTCTCTGGTTTGGTTTTGGTGGTTTTAGTGGTTTGGTGGCTTGTTGTTCTTTGGGGTTTTTTTGGGGGGTTTTTTTTGTGCGTTATTTTTTTCTTGTTTGTTTTTTTTGTGTGGTTTTGGATTTTTGGGGGGGTGGGGAGTTTGATTTGGTTTGTTTTGGATTTGTTGTTTTGTTTTTTTTCCCACAGAGTATAGCTGCTATTTCTTCCATGAGAATTCTGGTTTTTTTTAAATGTACAAATGCACTTAAAAATTCTACCTACAAATATATTTTTAATTAATGTTTACAATTTTTTTCATGTGTATTTTCAAATGCATTAAAATCTTTCTATTAAAGGATTTTATGGGATACCTTGCATGCATATATAAAGGAGATGGCATGTCAAAACTATTCTGAGAATTAAAAATTCCTGCACTTACCAAACATACAAATTATCAGAGCTTTTCTCTGTAACTTTAATTGGAGGACTTTTTTTGTACAATTTCCATTTTCGAGTCCCTTAGTCAGGAAATGCACCATGCAGCACCTCTTAGTCAGTCAAGGATTTAATGCGTAGTCTAGTGCCGCAGCAGCTTTAATAATATTTGGTAATGCAGTGCATATTACTGTTAAATAAAATAGAAAGAAGCTGCCCAGTATAAGAAATGAGCAAGATTTTCTTTTGTTGTACTGGGGGTTTTTGGTTTCAGGTTGGCTTTTTTTTGTTTTTCACTTAAGGCTGAGAGTGTATTGAAACGATTATTTTAATTATAACCAGTTTAGTAAGATGGCAGCTAAAGAACCTGAAAAAATTTTTGGTGTAGAAAATTTCTTCAGGGAACTCTTTCCATGTTTGATGTATATATCTTGAGAATTTCAAAGAAGAAAAAAACCCTAAAGCATTTTGTAGAAATAAAAGTATTATATTGAACACTTAAACTACTACTGTAAACTGCATTGACAATAACCCTCTAGATTTGTTTTTCTATGTAAGTAAATTATTTGTAGCTTTTAGTTTGCTTCCCATCCACACTATATTCAATCCTATTAGATGCATCTTTCTGACACACCACTTATAAAACTCTCAACCTTCTAAAATATGCGTATATGAATGTTGCCAACTATCCTCTAGAAGTTATAGATATTTTTACCATAAAAATCTATTTGTAATTTTTTTCCTCCTAGTAAGTGAAGTCCATGCAGAGGTTAACATAGAGTAAATGGATTCAGTTAGAAGTTTATAAAAATACCTTGTAGCAGCAAATGCATTCATTTCAAAGTTACCTCCTACCAGAAATTAATCTTAGACATAAAAGGACAAGATTTTTTTTAAGTAAATTTTAAATTACTACAGATTAATCAGTTGTTATATCATTTTTTTTTAATTCCACCTCATGTAAAGCTAATGCTGCTTATACAGATTATGCATCTGTGTTCTATTTTCTGTTCTATTTTCCTAATTTGGAAAGTAAAATTGTGCCAAAAACCATCAATGACATCAATGAAACAAATATTTTTAATTAGTTACTGTAAAAATCGTAACAAAATAAACAAAATTTGGAAAAAGCAGTAAATCAATTCAATGAGAGGTCTTGCTCCTTGCACTGTTTTAAATTCACTTCTTGACTGTTCACACAGATAAAACAATGTTAGTGAGCAATTAGTTATTCTATATAAATTTTCTAAGCAAGAAAGCAAAGCTGAATGCAGTTACCAGTTAGTATTGGCACTGTGCACTATTCCTTTGTAGAAAGACATTAAAGGAGCTACCCAAACAAAATTCTAAACCTAACTTCTCTTCCTAATGACAGAACAAGTAACTGATAACACTTTAAAGTTTCTATGAGAGAAGGAAAAACTCAGGTCTGCTCATGCAACATCCTTCATTCAAACATTTGTAGAATTGAATAGGCAATTCATAGCAGATCAAGGTCAGTGAGTCCTATGCTATATATGTAAACAGTCTTTGAAATTTAAAGTAATTGCCACACAATGAATGTTGTTCTGATAAATAAATATTGAATAAAAGCTTTTCTGAGCTGTAAAATATTCATGGAGTGACTGCAGTATCTTTTTTATTGCTGAATCAATAAAAGCAAGAAAGAAATAACACCTACATAATATCTAATGTGTAGTTCACTATCACATATAGAAAATGGCAAGCTAAAAATGTATTTTTCAGGATCAGTACTACATGACTATATTAACCTGTATGAGTACCAACTGAGTACACAGTGGTATAAGCATTTCTTATTCCAATTGAATAAATTGATATTTTTCTTTCATGGGTACATTTTTTGTTATAATCACATGTAAAAACATTATGTTTATTTCATTTTTATCCATATCTTCAGAATAAAACCATTTTTTTGTTTAAAATATTTTCTTGTAAAGTAATAATATTACTTTATCAGCATTCAGTGGGCAGACATTTTTCAGCATTCTTCTTTTAATTAACTTGTCTTACAAACAAAGGGTACCAGATGAACACAATTTATCCACAGCATGTATTTTCAGCTAGGAAGCAGATAATTATTGCTCACTGCAGAAATAATGTTATTCTACTTGCTCATGTAAAACAAACTTTAAATGTCATTTTACATCAATAAAGATAACATAGCACAGTGCCATCTTAAGATATAGCAATTACATGGAGGAACTTCTTATTAACCTAAAGGTCAGAGGTGAGAGATGATCACTCAACTTAAATTGGTTTAAGCTAAATGTAATGCGCTTATAATCATGAAAACAGGGACTGTAAAACCCTAACAGCTATTGTGGTACATTTCCAAACAGAACCATGCAATCTGTAAACATAATAATAAAATGTCACTTCCAGCTCCCGTTTTCTCTTGCTATTGGGTATATCTTTTTGTATATTCCTGGAAGAATCATAGTGCACATGTAGCTGCTCCTTGTTATAGGCTAAAATTACCTTTTTTAATAAACTGGTGGCAGCTTTGTAACATTAAAATGCATTGTTTCAATTAAAAAAACCAACCACAAAGTAATCTTTAAACATTAAGAGAATATTGAATTTTCAAACACAAATGTTGCAACAGCTCTAAATATATTTGCTTCATAACATTTAGTAGTTTACAGAATGCAGGGGAAAAAGTAAAGAAACATAACAGTTCAGTCATTTTAAACTATAAGTTGAAATGTGTTGTGCATGAAGTTCTGAATATTCCTTTCAGTGCACTGCCAAGAAATTTCTTAAGTCACTCGCTGATTTCTTTCTCTTTTTTTTTTTTTTTCGTAAGCAAATAGGCTTCCTAGAGTTCCTTCTTATTTCAAGTCAAGGGTTTGAATGGTGGGCCTACATTAGTTGATGAACAGCTGAGATATGAATGGACGTACTGTAAAACAAATAGTGGCCCGTGGCAAAGGCAAAAATAATTATACTACATCAGACAAAGCTATGTACAAGTTTCTTTTTAATGCACCAGACATAAAAGCATCAGACAAATACTTTTGGATCTTTGTATATGCTCTGTAACTACTCAAAAGCCAAATAAATGGAAGGAAGTTTCTAAATCATACTTGTCTCATAAAATAACTAGGGAAAAAGTAGCCATGCTATGTGGCAACCTCTACAGTGCTACAGAAGTCCTGATGATTCAAAGAGATGAGAAAAGACTAAAGTAAAGCCTAGAACAAAACTGCTTTCTCAGGTGATTTTTTCCCATTCCAAGAAGAATGCTAGCAAGGCACCCACTGAGACAAAGAAAAGTGGGGTTAGGAAAGTGTGTTCTGCCAACTCTTTGCTAGTCTGGCATTCCATGAACAACAGTTTTTTTCCAACCTAAGGCCAAGCTACTGTAGCAAAATCAATAGGTAACTTCCTTATAAATCCTAAGAAAAAAATTTGAAATCAACATATTTCTTAATCAACTGTGGAATATATCCACCCCAAAGCATGTTGGATTTTAAGAACCAAGACTTTAAACAAAAAAAGCATTAGACAGCATGGTAGGTAGACCCTGTATCTGAGAGCAAAATGATACTATTTTAATTATGCATGCATTCTGCAGATTGCTTGCATGATCATCCTTTAACAAAAGGAAATATGATGGCTCTAGCTCTAAAAGGCTTGTTTAGAAAAGCAACATATGACAACAAAATATTAGTACCTAAAATGTTTGCAGTGTATCTGTTTTTTCTCAGAATTACGGTCTCTGGTAAAAAGAAATAGTACTACTCAGTTTAAGTAACACTTTTTCTGTAAATCCCATAAATGGGCCAGAAAATAATTTCAGTGATAAATTAGCCAATGAATTTGGAGGCACAATCTATCTAACAAATCCATCCAAAATGTATACATCACTGTTCCTGACTGTGGTACATTAACCACGTCACAATAGATGGTATGAGGTGGGGCAAGAACACAAAGCTCGTCTCTGGCTTTACATGTCCATTTTCTGGCTTCACATGTAGTGAGAAAGTATGTCCTTATCCCATAGTAAACCATTTCATTTTCAATAGTTCAAGATCCTTTGATTAGGCCTGAACTAACTTACACCTAGGAAATCGAACGTGTCTGCGGTCATCCCAAGGGAACTAGGCCACCAGGTGTGCAAGGGTTGTGTGTATCTGTAAACTGCTCTTCCCACACCAGGTGCACCCAACAAACAGACTGCCTTGTTTGCGTGTACAAGAATAGCCTTTATGCTCTTTGTCTCCCCTTCACAACTAACAAGGGTGACAAATTACTTCATAACATAGATCATAATGATAAATATTTGCTTTTCAAATGTTACTGTGTTGCATTCTCAATTAAAATGCAGTACAATGTAACTTGATTACCTAGTTCCAGGTAAATGGATGACTCTCAATTAGATTCGGTAATATGATAAAATGACTTTTTGTGTTGAGAAATTCTTAATCTTGCACTGTGCAATGCCTTTCAAAAAATCATAAATAAGTAAGGAACGGGTAATCTGACTCTCCATCTGTTTGCTTAGCCTTGGTGAGAGATGTTTCTAAGAGCTGAATTTTTCCCTAATCTTCTACCCTGTATTTCCAGGGCTTTTCAGGTGGCTTTTGTTTATTTGTTTGTTTCTTTGTTGTTTCTCATGGAACTCATTTATTTGAGAATAACCCTTAAGATTGAAGTAGATAATAAGCACAGCAAACATATTATCTTCAAACTTACAGAAGTGATTCTTACTGACATGCGGGGAATACCTCTGCTTTAGAAGGGCTTTTTCCATGTCTTTTGTCCCTGCTTCTGTAGGTATCAGTTTCTTGCAGTTATATGCACAAAAATAAACAACCCAACAAACTGAACATATGCCATTAAATGAAAATCCATAGAGCTGCATACATTTATCAGGTCTGTGAGTTGCAGTAGAGGATCAGTAACTAATATTTCCAAGTCACACTGATCAAGATTATACAGATAATTATGGTTGATAGTTCTCAAAAGATTCTTCATCTAGAGAGAAGATTTTGCACTGGTCTTTGTTCCCACTATGTTTTTGGAAAAAAAAAAAAAAAAGAAACCTTTTTTGACCACAATCAGAAAACAAGTTCCTTTTCTGTGTTAGCAGGTATAGAACATGCTATCTGAAAGGAAAATAACATTCAAAGTGAACATGAAACAATGGCTGTGTTTGCACAACTATGGGAAGAAATTTTATATAACAAAAACATCACAGGTTTGAAAAGGCACCACACATTTTTCTTCAAAGAGAGGAATACAAACCTATATAGATATGTGAAACACATTTAGGAATATCCCTTTTTAAAAAATAAATAAAAAATAAAAGATCTAATAAAATGATTTCCCAGAGCTGAAATGTTCACAAGTCCAGAAATTACATAGGAAAGCAAAAGAGGCTCTGAATCCGCTGCAGGTAAAAAGATTTCTGCTAATTCTTGTAGGTCAGACTCTTAAATGACTGTCTTATAGGCCTGTTTTAATCTAACAAGTGTACTCTTGCATTTTTGGTTGAATGCTTCTGGTAGTCTCTTTTAAACTAAGCATTCAGTATTAAAGAGCTTGTCTTATTTGCAATTCAGGTTAACTTTCCCGCAAAAATAATTGTAAATCTTTTTTTTAACTTTTTTTTTTCTTTTCTTATTGTAAGAGGAAAATAAAGAAACCCTTTCTTCTTTGTTATTTTCACAAAGGCAAGAAGATATGTATCATTTAATGCTCTGCTCTAGCAGTTATCATGAATTAAAGGCCTTATATGTACAATGATAATCCCCTCAGAACACATGGCTTAATTGAATGGAAGCTTTCTGCCTGAATTAAGAACTCAATAGGAACTGATCACCTATTAGAAAGTAGCTCCTATGGATTATGAATGGAAACTATTAATGAGTAATAGTTATTGTTTCATGTTAGGCTACTTTGACTTGTAATGGAAAATGTGTTCTTCCTAAAGATTTAGCTCTATGTCCTGTGTTCAGCAGTAGTGGTCATTTTTCTCCTTAGCAGCTGCTGCAGTGCCGTGGTTTTGACTTTCAGCCTGGGAACAGCATTGATAACATCGATGTTTTTAGCTGTTGCTAAGTAATGTTTACTCTGACCAAGGACTTTCTGAGCCTCATGCTCTGCCAGGGAGGAGGGGAAGCTGGGAGGAAGCAGAGACAGGACGCCTACCCAAACTAACCAAAGAGGTATTCCATACCACAGCATGTCATGCCCGTTATATAAAGTGGGGGCAGTTACCCAGAAGGGCTGGGTCACTGCTCGGGTCGGGCTGGGTATCAGTCGGCAGGTGGTGAGCAGTTGTATTCTCTTCCCTTGTTATTTCCCTTATCATTATTATTACTGGTGGTAGCAGTAGTAGTTATTCGTTAGTTACTGGACTGTTCTTATCTCAACAAGTGGGAGTTACATTCTTTTGATTCTCTTCCCCATACCTCCAGGAGCAAGTGGAGGAAGAGGGCTGGGGGGAGTGAGAGAACAGCTGCGTGGTTCTGAGTTACTGGCAGGGCTTAAACCATGACACGCTATAACATTAACTGATACCAATGCATTGAAAATGTACATAAGAGAAGAAAGATAAAAATATACCCAAATCAGAATCAGAATCAGAATTGCAATGAAGCTTTAATGTAAGACTAGATGTCATGAAGTCTGCCCTCATCTCCGTGTGCACATATCTTTCACTTAAATTATGGTGACAGATTATCTAACAGTGAACACAAATCATGCACTTTCAGAATGCTTTTCTTTCAGAAGAAGCCAGCAAATAAAAAGAAGCAAATAGTAGTTCCAGAAAAAATGGATAATGTGGTGTTTCTTTCTGTTGACTTACAGAAACAACCCCAAAGGCAAGTAGATGAAATAGCATTAAAATTTGTAGTTCTGCCATGCTTTTCATCAGTAGCCTGTCAAGTGTTTTGTAGCTCAGTGGCATTACCACTACAGTCACAGAAACTTTCACCACACTCAGGGAATCAGAGGTACAATCAGCATTATCTGGCTTGGTGTTCAGTAACTTCCACATGGTGAGCATGGATGTAAGTCTACCTCTATAAAGTCCCTAAGGTGTTGCACGGAGGATTTCAGTTATCCAGCTCATCTACATTTGTAACACTATGTACTACATAGCATCAACTGTCACAATGAGGTTCCCAGGAGAATGCCAGGGTTTATCTCAATCAGTGAATAGCAGGGTTTGCTGTTTGTTTGCTTTAAAGTATATGTCTATCTGAGTTACTCAAAGATCTAGTTGAATAAGGAGGGTGTTTATCAGAAAATTAGTTTAGTCAATACTTACTCTAGTTGTTAAATCTGAGAAGTAACTTCTACTCGTTGTAAACCTGTTGGTATAGTGATTATGCATTTACAAAAATTAATTAGACTATGGTAATTGCAATGTTTTCTGGTCTAGCTGTGATTATAAAATCTGTAAGAGACAAAAATAGAAGAAATAATATTTATTCAACATATGAACAAGGAAAACATAATTGTCTAAAACAAGCATAAAACATGTCAAGGTAACACCATCCAGTGGATTAAGGAATTACATATAAGGCTTCATTTTTGATAGCTTTTCTGCAGTCAAAAATGCAGGACAACAGGATGAAAAATTATTTTTCTTGTTCTGTTTTTATAAAACAAGCAAACTTTTAGTTACAAGACATCATTACAGTAGAATATGAAAGGAAATAAAGCAGACAGAAAGACAGATTAAACTATCTTAGATGTTTGTAACTACTACAATCAGCTATGTTTCAATAGTATGTGACTTACACATTTTATCATACATTTCTCTCTTCCTTGAAACGGATTAACATCATCTTATTCAGATGGAGCAGCATCCTGTAGTAAACTCTAATTTAAGTTAAAGCTGTCAGCTTGAATAGTCTTTCTCATGAAATAGTTGTTGGGATTAAGGATGTTTGGATGACTATTCTTTTCCAAATATTTGAATAATGGAACTGATCAAACAGCAGGCACTTATAAGGACACCAGTCCTGCCCCGACTACTCTTTCTTAATTCTCTTGACACAAAAGATTTATGGCATCAGTACTGAGAAACTTCTTTCATAAAAGCCTGTCATATTGTAGGTGTACAGAATCAGACATGTGCCCTGGTACTGCTAAATAGTCTGAATGTGTTAAGTATTAATTCTCTTTTCTCACAAATGTTAGTAAAAATTTGGGTTTCCCATTTGTCACATGGTTTATTCACATTTATGAAGTGCGATATTACCTGACAATAGAAATATTGTTGCAGTGTAAGATTATTTAAGATATTTTAACAATGCAAAAATCATCTACAATGCATTTAAAATTGTACCAGCTGCTGTTTAAGACTTCTAAGCTTAAGTTTTCCAATAAATGTTCTTTTAACACTTTAAGAATATATCGGCCTGGTTTTGTACTTTGCAGGGTCATCAGGAGGCGTGCTTGTAATATTAACACCTCAAAGTTCAGACTTGTACTGTCTTGGGACAAGTGGAAATGGATTTTGTTTTAGTACATGAGAGGCTACCAACACACTTGTCTCTTTTCAGTTTGTCACACATATTCTTTTTCTATTCTCAGTGAATGGAAGTCTCAGCTCTTTAACCCAATGCCATAGACTGCTCATCTGGAAAAATCCCAACAGGATCACAGGGTGAGGCATCCCTGCCCATGGCAGGGGGATTAAAGATAGATGATCTGAAGGTCCTTTCCAACTCTAACTATTCTATGATTCTATGAACTTACATGATCTTTAATGTCCCTTCCAATACTAACCATTCTATGGTTCTGTGGCTCTATGTTTAATATCACAGAAAACTATGGCAATAGCGACTACTTAGATATTAATAAGAGTTCTATATGCTTATGTTCAATAAAATCTCCTAGTTCCTCTGTCCAAACTTCACCTTTAACCTCCTGCTAATGATACAGTTGTTGTTCTGTTATCTTCTTTTTTTATGGTGTTTTTTTTGTTTTGTTTTAATTTCTGTAATATGAAGAAAGAAGAAAAGAAATATGCTTTCTATTTACTTTTTTTCATTTTCCGATGTTTAGAAGTAATTAGAAAATACTCCTTAGTTACTTGATAAAACAGCTCACTAATTAGATGACATTTTCTCCTTTAGCAGATAAGAAATACCTTTTTTTTTAATTTACCCTTATTTTTTTAATGTAATTGAATCATATTTGACAGCTCTGCAGTTCACAGATATTGTCACAGGTTATAGAAAACTAATATATAAAGCAATACCAGCCCACAAGACAAAAAAAATAAAAAAGAAAAAAAATCCATCCAAATTCATCCAGCCCTCACACACAACATTCAAACGCATATTTATTCAGCAAAGCATTAAGTTTGTCTTCATCAACTACTCTGCCTTACTCAAGATGAGAAATGAGTAGTCCTCTTTTTATTTACTCAGCAGGTATGTACAGATTGCATAAGGAAAAAAAATAATTAAAAAGTAATAATAATGTATCAGTTGAAAAAGCAATTTTGGAGGAGTAAGAGTTTCTAGGTTTTAGCTGAGTTAACGGAAGGCATTAAATTTTACAGTATGTTATGACAACAAGTAGTAGTGGTTGATTGTCTACTCTGATTTCTAATCAAGCTTTCTTTTCTTATGTAGCTTTCTGTCTTTATGGTGTCTATTAGCAGAGATACAAAAGTTACAGGAAACCACCTTCATAAAAATTGAGTTAATTACACTTACTCATCCTTGTAATCTTGAATAATAACACTTGAAGTTTAGCCATCATAAATATATACTCTCCTCCACTTGTATATTTCATCCAGTCTTCCATTTTCTCGTAGGCATATGTCCTATTCACTGGGAAACTCATCTGTAGAGAATGTACCAGGACTAATACCAATGTTTAAGCAAGCTGTTTGTTGATTATATACTCCCGAAACTACAATTACATTTTATGTGCTCTCTATGACAAACCTTCTTTTTGTGTTTATCTTTTGATGAACTCAGAAAAATAATATATTTAATTTCCTCAATACCATAGACAGATAAAGTTAGAAACTATTGTTCCCTACAGCATAATGTTCCCTCTTTTAGGATACTTTTTTTTTTTTTAAGGTTATTTTAGGGGTCATCAATTTTATATTCCCTAATCAGGCCTCTAGACATATTTTAGCTTTCTTTCATCCAGTAACTTTTTAAAAGATTTTTGTATCTTGTGCCCTTACATTGTACATGCTACAAATGCCTTTCCTTTGATATTTTTTGAATTTTAGTTATCTAGTTCAGCAGTGTTCTTTTTCTAGTTTAATTTCCCATGATGCATGTGTTTACTGTTCTTTATGTAATGCACGTATATCATACCTATATTTTATGTGTAAGTCATCATATCTCTTATTGTTCCTGATATCACTATTCTGCATGACCATTTTTCAAAAATCCCTTCAGTTTCCAGAATTTTAGCATTTTAATACCAGTGACCATATCACACCTTTTTTCTGCAATTAAGTCTTGCATTAACTTTGAAAATTACTAGCATATTCTTGTCATCGTTTCTTTTTCTTGTTATTTTTACTTCACCGTAATTAATTCTCTTGATCAGTCATGAATTGCTATTCATTCTCAGAGACTCCAGGAGTTAGATGGACATTTTAAAAAGGAACATTATATAATCTCAAGTTTTAAGCAAACATTTTCTCTCTTGGTGGGACATTCCAAACAGCTGAGCTGTCACTAAGACTTGCTTAATAACTCTCACAAAAGCAGCTAACACTTTTTCTAGCATGCTCTGGGGAAATACATTTTATGTGGTCTTTCTTAGATAATTATTCTTAAACTCTAAGGACACTGTTATGTCTACACAGTACTGTTTAAATCAGAAGAATAGTCTTAAGAATGATTTGAAGCTTAATTAATGTTTCCTTCCCTAATATTTGAAGGACATATACACCAAAGAGAGACAAGTCAATTAGTACATTGCCAAGGGTAGGTAAAGGAGTAATGAGATAGAATTAGGAAAGGAATGTTAAATAACAACAAAATCTTTCTGAGAACCACTAGCCTGTGAAATTGTTTCTTAAGGAAAAGGCTAAGGAATTATTTCTTGAGAAAAAAATATGTGGCACAGCATGAAGAAGTGCTGCAGAACAGAGGCAATATCTTACTGGTAGAAAAAAAAGACCAGATAAACATTCTCCATCTTCATTTTTACCTGTGCTTTCTTCAGTTTTAGTATGAAAGCTAAGACGTTTTTGAGGAAAGCAACCTTTCTTCAAGCTGAAATGACATGTAGGAGTCATTCATGGGCTTCTAGTCATCAGATACTGTCATTAAATCACTAAGCCCTGTAACATTTAAAAGTCTTTAACTCTTCTAGTCATTACATGACTGGTAAAGACCAAATACACCATTAATACTTAAATAGCTATCAGTGTTTAAAATTTCATACTGCAGAATTCAAAATGTCACTCATCCATAATTTAAAAGATGTTTAAGGACAGCAATTAATGGCTTGCATTAGCCCTGTAATCTATGAGCTGCAGTCCCACACAGGATTAAAGGCCAATGTAATTCAAATGAGATTATGAGTAATGTAACAATTGTATCCAAATACATGAGAAGGGGTAAAAGCCTTTCAGCTTGATTCTAATGAAAAAAACCCAAACTGTTTACATGACAATGCAATTATTTTCTAGGATACTACGGATCACAGTTAATAGGACAACAAAAGGATAAATTTGTCCATTTGTCCCTTGAGGGTGGAATATAGATTGGCATTTAGAATATGTTTAGTGGCTGTCCAACAGAGTTTAATTCCATTTAATCAGCTTTGACAAATTCTTATTAAAAGATGATTTGTATTCCAAGTGTAATCTATAAACCTTACTGTATTTAAATATCCTTCTCAACATGGTTTCTGCACTATTCTATTGATAATGTAGATGTGTCTCATTCAGTGATTAAAGGATACTTACGATATTGAGTTCTCACTACTCATTCTGTGTTTTTACTAAACTACAAGGTATGTTGAACAAAAGGAAAAAAGAAGTCTTGAAAATCAAATGCTCACAGGAAGCCACAATTATCAGAGGATATGTCTAAAAGAAAGTTATATGGTTATTTGTGACTTAAAGAGTATTAGTCAACTGCATTGGATCAGTGAAATACTGTAAATCAGTGAATTAAGTATTGTGTTATGTGTAGAGGTAAAACCACTTTGACCAGGTATTTAAAAAAAATACCAGCTACCCATTCAAGATAATTACCTATAATCTGGAACCCACAGAAAAAAAAAAAAGAAGGAAAAAAAAAATAAAAGGAGTTGCTCATTATATAAACAATGTTAAAACCTGTGGTAGCATTTCTTGCTAAGAACGGTCTCGTGAGCAATGCAGCCTTTGGCTCAGCCCAACCCCCATAGTGAGCAGAGGGGGCTGGAGGCTGCTGGAGGGGTTGTTACAGGACACCTTTACAGAAGCCCGCCAGAAGTTGCCAGAAGGGGACGCCCACTTGCTGACATGGAGAGAAGCTCCAGGCGCTGCCACCAATCACAAGCTGTTGCTAGGATCTGACTCGGAGGCAGAACCAATCAACTGTTGTGGAATGTTCTGGTGTTCTGTAACTTTTCTATAAAAAAGGTGCTTGCACACAATAAATGGTTCAGCGTTCGATCACATTGGTCGGTGTCACATTGTTCCTGATCTCCTGCAAAAACCATCACTTAAGATGATAAAACACAGCAACTGGACTAAGAACCAAACATAAATTTATTTATTCCAGGGTTTTCTTGCAATATTGTATTTTCTTACATAAAGCATATGGAATGAAACATTTATTTAAAAAAAAAAAAAAGTTATTACATATTTTTTATTATGAATTTTGTTCAAATTGTCTTTCATTTGTATTGTGAAAACACAATAATTCTCCTCAGATCAGTAGTTTTATAATTTTATAGGACTAGTTTAACTATTACATCGTCAGGTCACACTAAATTCATACATATGTGTGGACGAAACATGGCAGCTTCAAGCATGGATAAATTAATCCTTTGGAACTAATGTTTCCTTTGGATGTCATACTGTGTCATCAGAGACTCTGTATAGCCCCCCAGAAAACAGTAATTTTGCAGAAGGTTGGTGGAGGAACGTAACTATGTACGTAAAACCAATGTCCACAAGATCATACAGACACTCCCATTTGCTGACTGAAATCTATTCACTAAGTACTACTCTCACCTCAGAAAAAACATTTTAGAAGTCTTTTTCTCCTTTATTTTATTCATATACTTTAATAACAGTGTATTCTGGACAGTGAAAATAGTACCAATCCGAGGACACATTCATCTATAACATGACTCATTAGAAATATTAAGGTTAAAATTAATGTACTTTTCTATGCCAGAAATTAATTCACTAATCATGAAGTACACATCATTGATCTCTGATTGCTATCTCAGCCTATGACTTTCTCCAATTCAGTTATCACATCTCTCTATTAATTTCTACCAAACTGATACTATAATGCTATGCTTATAATACTAAGGCAGCACCTGGGGAAAACAAACAAACTGTATTGGGTCTGGCTAAGATGGAGTTAGTTTTCTTCACAGCAGCCATCATAGGGCTGTGCTTTCTATTGTTAGCTGGAAAGATGATAACACACCAGTGTTTTTGGCTACTGCTAAGCAGTGCTCACAAGGCATCAAGGCTGTCTCTTCAACATTTTCCCCTTCACCAGTAGGCTGGGGATGGGAAAGGTCTTAGGAGGGGACATAGCCAAGGACAGCTGAACCAAGGTGACCAAAGAGTTATTCCATATTATATGATGTCTGGTCACCAATAAAAATAATAAGAAGAAGGAAAGGAGGATGGGAAAGGGGAAGGAATCCATTATTATGTTTGTCTTCCAGGAGCTGGCTGTGCATCAACTGCTGATGGAAGTAGAAAATAAATCTTTTGTTTTCCTTTGCCTCAGTACACAGCCTTTGCTTTTGTCTGGCCCATGAGTTTTGGTGTCTTAATTTCTCTCTCCTTGTCCTGCTGAGGACAAGCAAGAGCGTCTTGATGGGCAATACAGCCAACATCAACTACCACAGTTCTTTTTGGCACCAAATCTGGGGTATGAGACAATAGCAATTTTCTATTAAGAATGCTGCAGCTATTAAGCATGTTATAATTATAGTAGTTATTAAGTGGCAAACTTATGTGCAGGTCATGGAGTTTGTTGGTTGCAATCCTGAGCTCCCTGGTTCGGTGAGCTTGGGAACAAATTAGTACAAACAATGGGTATGTGATTTGCTTTGACATTGATAGTCTTACTGAGACCATAATGTCTCGGGGGAGCTCTCTTGTGGAAAGGATTCCTAAGCAGTATTGGTGTGGGTTGTTTTATTATGCAAGGTCACGAGGTCCTTTCACCCTTATGTAAGCTGTTCAATACTAGCAATTACCCCTATTAGCATTATATGGGTTTTGTGTGATCTACTGTCATCCTAGTGTAAGAGCAGATAAATTTTCTGAAGTATGCCCTAAGGCAATTGGCTCCTGGTTGCCAGGGTGTGTGGAAGGATTCTGGCAGTTTTCTAGGGTGGCTATCACCTCCAGTAATCCATGACTTCACACTCGGACATGCAACTGATGTGTCATGTGACAGAAGGATGCCTTGTCTACCCCAATGAAAACCACCATCTTCTAGTGCTCTACTGGGGCTTGGCCTCTGGTTGCTGAGCCACAGTTCCTTACTACCAGAGGACTGAGGTTAAGTCAGGGACTCAAACCACCTTTGGGAATACTTTGAGACCAAGGAGCAACCTACATTTGAGGACATGATAATAGATACAGGGACAGAAATTGTATCTGAGGACACTATGGTTGGGACTCAAACAATAATACTATCATGGTTTAAGCTGAACCCAGGACAAATACCAACCAAAAAACTCCAGTCTTAATATTTTGGGTTTCAGTTATGTAAACAATAAAGTGTAAGGAATATTTGGGGGTTTGGAAATTCAGAAATGCCCAAATACATAAACCATTATGCCAAACAGGTAAATTAACAGTCATATGTCTAAAACATATCCGAAAAGATTAATATATTGCATACCCTGTATTGTATTACCACTAGCCATGGGATAACTGGCAGAGACAGTAGTGATACATAGTTGCAGAGGTTGGTAATGTTGTAACAGGACCATCAAGTATGCTTTCCCTGATAATGTTTAAAGATAGGTTGAACATTGCTAAATTTTGGGACAAAAGTAGACAAAGTTGACAGAAGTTCTGAATGCTTTGAACATTCTGGTCTGCTTTGTTTATGTGTGCCTTTAGCACTGCCCAATGAAATAAAAAACGTAGTTGATCCAAGGAGAATGAAGGACAGATCTGTGTGCCATTTTTCTTTGAAGTCATTAAATTAATAACTGTCCTCCTTCGCTGTGAAACAGTCAGTGCCCTTGTCACAATGCGCACGTCTCACATTTTCTGGAACATTCCCAGTGTGCTTAGGAAGGCTAATAAATACTGAGTAATATGTAACACTTTTAGCATGGTCTCTCATTTGCAGCTTGGCTTTTTTTTTCCCCAAATCTCTTAACTTTCTAGAAAGAAGCAAAGAGTTTCTATTGTTGTAAACAAACCACCAGCTGTATCCTTGTTATCTGTCATGATTGATGACAACACATTCATCCCTTTCCTGTCTGCTAGGAATCGCCTTTTTTGTACTTGACTTGGGCTGTCCTCCGAGAACCACTTTTGCAATATTTTGAAAATTTAATTTGTTATTTTTGGGATGTTGTGCTGCTGAGGCTAATACTGTCTCCAGAAGACCTTGAAATGTTAATTCTAGCTTTGATTGCATCAACATATTCTTGCTTGCTGAGACCTCTTGTTTCCTGAGCTGACAGAAGGAGGTTTACATAATATCCATGCGTCATGTTATTGTAAATTTACTCACTGGTTGAGCTCTTAACCCAGTGTGCACAGTTCCTGAGTTACTCCCTAAATTTTTGAAAGTCACATCAGCAAGACGCATAGCCCCGTTTATGAGAAGAACTGAAAGTAAGATGCAAGGTAGGCAGCCATAAAAGCAAAGCGCAAAATGTGTGAGTTGAAACATAACCCTGAAAAGGCACTGTGAGAACTGTGAAGTTTCTTGCAGTACAATTAGTAATACCTTTGTGTGATGATGCTACAATGTGACAAAAACAATTCAATATTTATGAAGTACTGACATAAGGCCAGGTTGGACAAAGCCTTGGGTGGCATGGTTTAGTGGGAGGTGTCCCTCCCCATGGCAGGTGGGTTGGAACTAGATGATCTTAGGGTCCTCTCCAACCCTAACTATTCTATGTTTCTATATTGCATTTGTCATTGTATCCCCAATATAATTTAATATAGAACAGAAATTTTTTTAATAGAATTTTGTGTCACTATTTATAATGACCACCAGCATTGCAAATGCTTCAGAAAATGTAATCAACATTTGCAGGTGGAAAAGATAGAGCAGTGTTAAACAGAGGGTTACATGACCCTATATTTAAAAGGATATTTTTTTTTTTTCCCTTTTGGTTCTGTCTGAATAAGCAAAGGAACACTTAAAGAGATACATTGTTAGAGCCACAAATGCTCAAAAAATCTAATTTTTCCCCCTATTTTTCATTTTTAATTTAGGGTTTTTTTTTCATGCTGAAAATAATAATTCCAGTCTTTAAGCTTAAACACATATTTAAATGTTTCATTTCCATTTTAAATACACTTTATCTTTAGTAAGCGTAAAAACAAAAACCTCAAATGGATTTAATCTATTTAATTATTTTTAAATGATTCACTTCACTCTGAAAACACTTGAAAGATTTCAATTTCCTTTATTTCAAAAAATTGTTCAGGATTGTAAGAATTAAAGAGTTTATTTCATCCAAATAGTTTGAAGCACTAGAAAAATACAAAATAGTATTAATACAAATCTATTTAGTAGGGATTCTAGCTGACTGCTGCAACTCACTAATAGTTCTATAGCTTGTAAACGTGGAAAGTAAAATGCTCAGTAAAACCGGCAACCTATTCAGGCTTACATACACAGCTGCCTTAATTTCTTGCTGAGGTTTAAAATAAATATAAATGTGTTCTGATGAAAAAAATGTGCTCATTTCTGTAACGTGGTTGTGGGTGAATACAAACCTTTTTGAAGTATTTTTCCATGTGTTTTCTTTCAAAAATGAACTTAAAATTAAGTTAGTGAAATTTAGTAAAACATAAGAATTGTCTAAATGCAAAACTTTTAATGTTGAAAATTTATTTTTTCATGTAATGTTCTAATTAGGAGGGACAGAAGAAAACAGCTTTAGTCAACTGATGGATCTTGATAAAGGTAGCTTCACACAGAGATATTTAAAATGCAGGGACATATACTTTAGCATGTTCTCCTAAATCACAATTTGCAAATCACAGTCTGGAGCTAACATTTCCAGAGGCACATTTTATGAAGCCCCATTTAGTGTTGGGTCACTAAATCCTCATAAATTAACTCAGATGCATTTTCAATAAACTTCCCAAGAATGTACATAATCTGAGTATTTGAATAAGAATTTGATTTATGAGCTTATGGTGTTTTTTAAGAAAATAATTTTCAAAATTATTCAAATTTAATAAGTAAATCTTACACCAGACATGTCCTTCCAGGTCATATTTAGAATCTTATTCTTGCTAAGCTTTATACCTTCATAATCCAGTCTTCTTAATTCTAATTGTTTTCCTACAAATTAAGGAGCTTACCAGATCAAAATAAATACCCCATAGAGATCAAAGTAGCAGAGCAAAAGTTTAAGCCATTTTAAGGAAATATAATAATAAAGGTCTGGGTCCTAAACCAGCTGTGTTGCCACATGAAGAAGAGTGAGAAAGAACTTCTCTGAAAGTCACAGTGTTTGTATATATACCAGAGATCAAACACACATTTTCTGTTCAAAGGCGTCTTTTTTTTTTATATTATGTCAGCCATCACATTTTGCTCAATAGATGAATCTGACATGATTTAAATAACAGATTACCATTGTTGGAGCATTCCATATGAATCTTACTAAATCACTATCTAGGCATCTCCAAAGAAAATGCTAGATGTGTCATAATAAAGACAGAACAGGCAGCCATTTCCTTTAGCTGTTATTTTAAAATCAATTGTGTAGGCTTTAAGATTCAGCTTTAATAAACAGCTAGAATACATATTGTAGCCCATTTTCCCTTCCTTATAGATGACTTTTTTTTCTGAATCATATTCCTCTGTTGAAGAGTTTTGAACATCTGATGTTGTGTAAACCTCAAAAGCAATTGACAAGAACAACACTCTTAGTGTCAAAACAATGCAGTATGAGACATTGGCCTGCACCGTGCTGAATTACAATACCACAATCCATACTGAGCTTCTCTTTAAATCTCACAGAGGAAAAAAATATTTCCCAGTAGAGCTCAATTACAAGAAAATCCTGTCATTGTACATAGTTTTAAATTCTGTACCATAAAACAGTGTTTGCTATGTCTTTCATTTCCAAAGACCTGTGTAATTTTAAATGTGAATTTACCTATCTTAATCTAGGATGCAAATAGACCTATATGAAGCACAGGGGTGCTCAGTCTATTCAACCTTATTTCACCTTCATTAGTTATACAAAAGCTTTACCTCTATTATAATTTCATTTTGTTACTTAGTTCAAGAGCAAGAATGCAAGTCAAACTGCAGCTTTAAAACAGGAGAAGCATATATATTTTCAGTGAACACAAAAAAGTGGATAGGATTTATTTTCATTTTATTCCATCAAATGTGAGATACTCCCTTGTAATCTCTAAATTGTGTTAGGGGTGACAGTTGAAGGCATTAAAAGTATACAAAGCACTCATTCTCCTTAATTCTGTTTTATTATTGTTTTGATGCTATGCTTATTCTTAAATGAACCATTCATATCCAGCCTGCTGAGTCAGTGTGAAACTATGTTTTACCCTAAACCACAAACAAGTAGGAGACTGCAATTAATCATTCATCCTAAGTAATCTGCTCATAATCTCAATCTAACTCTCTGGAGTTACAAGAAGAAACCAAGATACGTACAATCATTCCTGTGGGACTTCAGTGGCACTTTCCCAAATTACGCTATATGCCTTTCATATATTTCAAAAAGATGTTTTTATCCTGTTAGTAACATTTGGACAGGAAAGCATACAAGATCATTAGTATTGATACTATCATAACTGGTAATTTCTGTTATTTTTTTCCTTTCTAATGTGTTGTCTGTGTAATTATTATTTTATTTTAATGCAGATTTTAAAAAGTTCAAAAGCCAGAACATTATTTTCTAAAATTCACATCAAGCCACTTTATGTCAAAAAAATAACAAACATAACAAAATTAAACATGAAATACAGCTCTATTTAAGACCTAATTCAAATAATTATTTACAAAGTGAATGGTTCTGACTTATTGTCGTGGTTTAAGCCCAGCCGTCAACCCAGAATCATGCAGTATCTGGCTCACTTCCCTCCCTCCCTTCCTCCCCCCACTACCAGAAGGATGGGGAGAAGAATCGGAAGAACGTAACTCCCACGGGTTGAGATAAAAACAGTCCAGTAACTAAGGCATAACACAAACCACTACTGCTACCACCAATAATAATAATGATAAGGGAAATAACAAGGGAAGAAAATATAACTGCTCACCACCTGCCGACCAATACCCAGCCTGACCAAGCAATGATCTAGCCCTTTGGGGTAACTGCCCCCAGTTTAAATAGTGGGCATGGCGTGTTGTGATATGGAATACCTCTTTGGCTAGTTTGGGTCAGGTGTCCTGTCTCTGCTTCCTCCCAGCTTCCCCTCCTCCCTGGCAGAACATGAGACTCAGAAAGTCCTTGGTCAGACTAAACATTACTGAGCAGCAATTAAAAACATCGGTGCTGTCAGCGCTGTTCCCAGGCTGAAAGTCAAAACCACAGCACTGCACCAGCTACTAAGAAGGAGAAAAATGACTACTACTGCTGAACCCAAGACAGTATCCACCCCTTATTCCATACCATTCATGTCATGCTCAGATCCCACATTTTCAATATACCATCACTCTTGTCTCATATGTATATATGTTTATATATATATATATATGTGTATACATCCACACACACCCAAAAAGAGAGAGAGATCATTCCTTAGTCCATGAACCAAACCCTATAAAGCTGCTGAGTCCATCCGGTCAGGCTCCATCTCTTGTAACAGTCTTTCAGAGCAGAGGAGGCTATAAGCATGGTAGGGGATGTGATATACCCTCTGAATGCCATGCTCTTTGGCGCAAGTGTCTATAAGGCTGCTCCGGAAATGAGTCCCACTGTCTGACTCAATTCTCTCTGGGGTGCTGTGTCGCCACAAAATCTGTTTCTCAAGGCTCAAGATAGTGTTCCAGGCAACGGTGTGGGGCACAGAGTAAGTTTCCAGCCATTCGGTTGTAACTTCCACAATGGTAAGCACATGGCACTTGCCTTGGTGGGTTGGTGGGAGTGTGATAAAATCAATCTGCCAGGCCTCACCATATTTGTACCTCAGCCATCGTCCTCCATACCAATGAGGCTTTATTTGTTTAGCTTGCTTAATTGCAGCACATATTTCACACTCATGAATAACCTGGGCAATAATGTCCATTGTTGAATCCACCCCTCGATCATGAGCCCATCTGTATGTTACGTCTCTGCCCAGATGGCCTGAAGTGTCATGGGCCCACTGGGCCAAAAATAATTCACCCTTATGTTGCCAATCTAAGTCCATCTGAACCACTTCAATGTTAGCAGCTTTATCTACTTGTTGGTTGTTTTGGTGTTCCTCAGTGGCCCAGCTCTTGGGTATATGAGCATCTACATGGCGTACCTTCACCATCAGGTTCTGCACCCAGGCAGCAATACCTTGCCGCAGTGCAGCAGCCCAGATGGGTTTACCTCTGCATTGCCAGTTGCTCTGCTTCCATTGCTGCAACCACCCCCACAGGCCATTTCCACCATCCATGAGTCAGTATAAAGTACTGGCTACTTCTCATTCAGCAATGTCCAAGGCCAGCTGGATGGCTTTCACCTTGACAAACTGACTTGATTCACCCTCTCCTTCAGCAGTTTCTGCAACTTGTCGTCGAGGACTCCATACAGCTGCCTTACATCTCCAATGCTTTCCCACAATGCGACAGGACCCATCAGTAAACAAGCCACATTGCTTTTCACTTTCTGACAGTTTATTATATGGTGGGGACACTTCAGCATGCGTCCCCCCCGCCTCTGGGGACATTCCAAAATCTTTGTCCTCTGGCCAGTCCATGATGACTTCTAGAATTCCCAGATGACTGGGATTTCTTATTCAAGCTCGTTGTGTACCTAGTGCAGCCCACTTACTCTATGTAGCATTCGTTGCATGATAGAGGGTGCTTACAATCAAAGCGTAATTTGGGATGTACATTCTCCAGAACCCCACAACACCCAAGAAAGCTTGTGTTTCTTTCTTATTAGTTGGTGGAGACATCACTGTTATCTTGTTGATCACATCTGTGGGGATCTGGCAACATCCATCTTGCCATTTTATTCCCAAAAATTGAATCTCCTGTGCAGGTCCCTTGACCTTACTCCATTTTATGGCAAAACCGACAATCAGCAGGATTTGGATTATTTTCCTTCCTTTCTCAAAGACTTCTTCCACTGTATTGCTCACATGATAACGTCACCAATGTCTTGCAAGTGTTCTGGAGCTTGCCCCTGTTCCAGTGCAGTCTGGATCAGTCCATGGCAGATGGTAGGGCTGTGTTTCCACCCCTGGGGCAGTCGGTTCCAAGTGTACTGGATGACCCTCTGAGTAAAAGCAAACTGTGGCCTGCACTCTGCTGCCCAAGGAATTGTGAAAAATGCATTGGCAATATCAGCTGTGGCATACGACTTGGCTGCCTTTGACTCTAGTCCATACTAAAGTTCTAGCATATCCAGTATGGCAACACTAAAGGGTGGTGTGACTTCATTCAGGCCACGATAGTCTACTGTTAGTCTTCACTCTCCGCTAGACTTTCTCACTGGCCATATGGGGCCATTAAAGGGTGAGCGGGAATTACTGATCACTCCTTGGCTCTCCAGTCTACGAATCAGTTTATGGATGGAAATCAGCGAGTCTCGGTTGGTGCAATAATACTGCTGCGGTTTAAGCCCAGCTGGCAGCTCAGAATCATGCAGCCGCCTGCTCACTTGTCTTTCCCCCTTCCTCCCTCAGCTCCTGGATCGATGGGGAGAAGTATCAGAAGAACATAACTCCCATGGGTTGAGATAAGAACAGACCAGAAACTGAGGTATAACACAAACCACTACTGCTACCACCAATAATAATAATGATAAGGGAAATAACAAGGGGAGAGAACACAACTGCTCACCACCTGCCGACCAATACCCAGCCTGACCAAGCAATGATCTAGCCCTTTGGGGTAACTGCCCCCAGTTTAAATAGCGGGCATGGCGTGTTGTGATATGGAATACCTCTTAGGCTAGTTTGGGTCAGGTGTCCTGTCTTTGCTTCCTCCCAGCTTCCCCTCCTCCCTGGCAGAGCATGAGACTCAGAAAGTCCTTGGTCAGACTAAGCATTACTGAGCAGCAATTAAAAACATTGCTGGTATTATCACTGTTCCCAGGCTGAAAGTCAAAACCACAGCACTTCACCAGCTACTAAGAAGGAGAAAAATGACCACTACTGCTTAACCCATGACACTAATTCAGTGTCATTTGGTTCAAACATAAAAAGAATTTATTGTGCTTATTATTTGATACTGTTTCGTATACTCCTCTTTGTCAATGAGGTAAAATGAAGCAATAACAGATACATGTATTTCAGTGTATATAAAAAAACACATATGTTTGTATGTTCTTTGACCCCAGCTTATACATTACAAGTAATTAATTATTTTTTCTTTCAAGCTGTATGATTTTAATTAGTGAGAGAAACATATTTTAATGTTGAAATTCATTATGTACATTTCTCTGTTCAGTTCATTTGCAGACTGACACAAAATATATTTTATGTTGGCATAGAAATGAGACTATGTGAGGTTCCTGGGAGCCTCTGGTTAAAATTTTGCCTTAATATTAAAAGTAACATTAATATTGTTTATCTCCTCCTGATAGGATTAAGTTTATTCCTGAGTAGCTTTTTGATGTTTATTTGTAGGGCTGATAAAAGCAAAACAGAAACCTGAATTAGGATTGCAGTGAATGAATCCACATAATAAATTGCTGTATCCAATGAAGGCAGTACTTGGCCCAGAGTTAATAAATTCTGAATTCAGAGCAATATATGCATGAGGGACACAGACAGACAGGACTGCATAAAACAGCTAGACTCAGAAATCATCTTGCAAAAGCAGAGGAGAAAAGTATGGAGCTTGGATATTCAGAAAACTCTTAGCATTTAGTCAAGTCTTTTTTTTTTTTTTTTTTCCCCTCACATATTTATTGCAATTTGTTCAATCCGTTCCTGAGCAGCAAAAATTGGACTGGGAAGATCCATAAACTTCAGTATTTCTAAAAAACTTGTCTTGACCATATTTACCATTTTCTCAAGTCTTTCTCTGTTACCATTTAAGACCCCTGCCCTCCAGATCCTCTCTGGAGCACTGCTCTGGGTTTACAGGTTGTGGGCCAAACCCACTATTTCTGAAGTTTCCACTCTGATTTATTTCCTGGCCTGTTACTAGATCCTTCTCTTCTTTCTATTCTCATTTTTATTTATATTTCCTCTCTGATTTCATTTAGGTTCTCGCTCCAAACTGATTCTCATCCAGAAACATACAGAAAATCTTTCAAACCATCATTCACTGTTATCACTTGTACACCGTAATTATTCCCTCATTCACGTTTCTTTTGCAAGCTCAGAGTGTAAACTCTTCCAACTTAGACACTGATTTGTGCTCATATAGAACCTGGACAGCAGCTGTCAAATTTTATGTTTTTAATTAAAAATAAAAAGGAGAGCACTTGATTCTTTCACCTTTATCTTTAAAACCCCAATAAACAAATACTTATAGCAAATTCCCAAGTCTTAGTAATTTCCAGAAGGAAATAGTGGTGCCAACAGTATCTAACAAGAAATCTTCCACAGCACACACAAAGCATCTTTACTGAATCACATAGCCTTGGGTAGCATGGTTTAGTGGGAGGCGTCCCTGCCCCTGGCAGGGGGGTTGGAACTAGATGATCTTAAGGTCCTTTCCAACCCTAACTATTCTACGATTCTATCATTACATAGCCATGCCTCCTACCTGTGCAGTTCTTTTACACAATTTTAACAACCTGGGCCACTGAATTCACATGAAACTAGAGAGAGCTCTCTTTTAAAACTTGACTCTGATTAAAAATATATATAAAATCTGTTACAAGTCAAATATTAGAAAACAACCCAATTTCAGAAGACTGAATTGTCTGGTAACCATTACATGTATTCTCCATTTAAGACATCTTAAGGCTATGAAGTCATAACAGTCAAACCAAGTATTATTGGAATTTATGTTATCCTTCTACATTTGCTGCTAAACATTTTAAATAATGTCTTATAGAGCAGATCTACAGCAGGAAGCTTAATAGGGATGCTGTTTCCATAACAACAAATAGGATTTGAAGAAAACCACAATACTCAGTGGTTGCTGTTCTTCGCAGCACATAAAAGCAGTTATTCAAAATTACAAGCAGAGTGACATAGAAAAATAAATTAAGGCAAAAAGTGCTAACAGTTCTCTTCCATATTCAGTAAATGTTTAACTCATACATACTTGAGGGGCAGCTATAAGAACACAGAAATTTACTGTACTGTATATATCAAGCTAAATCATGACCTGAGAGATTAAAGGCTTTTTTCTAATGTACAATTAAATGATACAACGGTAACATACTTGACAAGCCACAGAAGCAAGCTATCTAATTAGATATAAATTGGTTCATGCAATAAATAAATGAAAGGTCTAAATCTACCTTCAGTGAGTGTCTTTACTTTAAACTTTTTAATTTGCAGTCATGGAGGGGGGTGTTCAGATTTTTGTATCCTTCCTTTTTTTTTTTTTTTTATCATTTTCATCAATTACATTAACTTTGTACATTTTGTTTTATTCTAAAAATGCCAGGACTTCCTGCATGTTATTTTACTTCTAAGGTATATATTTTTTTCATTCAAAATTTATATATCTGTTCATGATTTTATATAATAATACTGCATATAGACTAGTTATGGTGTAAACAAAAATAAGACTATTTCAGAACCGTAAGCAATCCTTCTGCTTTTTGGTTTGTTTTTTTTTTTTTTTTTTCCAGGTAATAATATTTATGTTGAACTGCTAAATAAAATGCAACAGCTCTGTAGTATAACCTATCTTACCTTTGTAAGAGTTACCTTTATTTGTATCTAAATATCATGAATATACAGGTCAGATGGAACTGAGTTTAAAAGTGCAATATCTGACTCTTTACACATTTCCAAGGTAGATTTTGGAACTGTAGCTTACTTGGATGATTCTAATGTCGTACTGATACATCAGAAGTAAAGTAACCATATCTTTAGGGGCATTCGAGAGCAGTTTTATAGAAAAAAAGAGAATATTCAGTATCTTTTCAATTAAGAGAAATGTCAGCTGCTAGTATTGCTTCATTAGAATATCAGATTTCAAGTCTATATTTTTGGCTCTGATTTTACCTGGTCATTATGAGTAATATAAAACTGACCATTTAAAATAAGTGACTTGCTCACAATCATCTTGGGGGCAAATGCTGGGAAGTTCCCAAAAGTTCTCAAGTTCTTAAAACCAAAAAGGAAATAGGAGCTCTTAGAAAAAAGAATTGCAATGAAATCCTTATGATACTAACCATGGCTGGTCTATCCTTAATGGGCTTCTACTTTCTATTTTTTCAGTGAAAAGTGGGAACAACTATTGGTGTCTGCCTTGATTTCTGCATTCACAGTATCACATGCTTTACCTAAAAAGCTTCTCGATATTCAAACAGTATATTTGTTATAAATGCTCCTGTCAACACAGTATGGAGGAAGAATTGCACAAAAGCATGCAATCAGGAAATGAGAACTACGAAAAGTTGACGAAGTACCATGCCCAGGCTAATTACATTCCCAGATCCAAAAGGAAATAGTGAGAAGATATAAATGAGCATCTGATTTTGAATAGTGGAGTTGTTTTAAGTAGAATCAGTGAATTTAATGCGTAGGATATGAATGCAGTGAGATATATCAAGAGAGCATCTCCATTTAAGAATTGGATAGAGGCATTTATAAGACTGTTGTCAGTGATATGAATGACCATGAGGAAAAGCCTTAAACATTTAGAAGTGTATTATTTAGTATAGGTTGCCCAATATTCAGATGCTTATCATAAGTCACTGATTTTAGCAAGGCAGTTTGCAGATTACCACAAGACACAACCACCACAAAAGACAAAAGTCCGGCAATAAGAATATTGACAATGACCAATTTAAATTCAATTTGAAGCCAATGATTGCTCTGTTGATGAGTGGAATATGATGTGAACTAAAGTATGGGCCACATTTCTGTCATCATCTATCACTTCAAGCTTATGTAAAATTTAAAACAATTGTGAGAACTTATTCAGTATTAAGAAAAGCTTGTGGTTTGACATGCAGAGCAATTCAAAATAGAAAAACAGAGAAAGGCAATTAGTGAAAGCTCTTAAAACTATTGATTATTGACTACAGCAAAGTATGCATAGTATTAGGCAGAATAAAAAGGAAGCAATATCTCGAGTCATAAGAATAAAGATGAATTACTAGTAGTTAATTTGAAAAAATAGTGGAAAATGTTGAATACTCCTCATGTTGTTATGAATGAAAATATACCACTGAGAACTTTGATTAACAACATTTGACACATAATGGGCATCCTAAGCAAAACACAAATAATTAAGTTTAGCCTTAGTTTCCCTTTGTTTTGTTAGTTTCATTTCTGAAGCTACAGTAATATTTTTTAAAAAAGAAGTAAATAAACCCCAAGACCAAAAGTCATAGATTTGAAATGAGTAGTTAATTCATGCAGTTCTATTTATTTTATTAAAAAAAGAAACAGAAAGTTGAGCACAAAATTTGAATTGTGTGAAAACAAGTCTCCTTCAAAATAAAATTCTTTAACAACCTGCTATTTAAAGATGTAACTAATCATACAACTACAAAGTGCTGAGAGCACTTGATTTAGGTTTTTTACATACATCTTCCTCAAGGAATACATGTAGAAAATAAGATGCTCTAATAAATAACTCAATATTCAACACACAAAAAAACACCAAAACCCAAAAATAACCACAAAACTTGAGAAAACGACAATTTTGCTATACCTTAAATTCCTTCTCTAAATTTCTAAATAACACAGAATGGTAATTTCATAAAACAGCAATTTTATGTGCCTTTTGGGAAACTAAGCAAGAAAAAGATATTTTTCCATTAGGCGTATAACAGCTTAAAGGTGTCCGTGTGCCATGGTTTCAGCCCTAACTCACGCAGTTTGCTCTCTCACTTCCCCCCGTTTCTCTCCCCCTCTCCCAGAAGGATGGGGAGAAGAATCGGAAGAATGTAACTCCCACGGGTTGAGATAAGAACAGACCAGAAACTAAGGTATAACACAAACCACTACTGCTACACCAATAATAATGATGATAAGGGAAATAACAGGGGGAGAGAATACAACTGCTCACCACCCGTCGACCTATAACCAGCCAAAACAAGCAGTGATCTCACCTTTCCGGGTAACTGCCCCCAGTTTATATAGTGGGCATGATGTGTTGTGGTATGGAATACCTCTTTGATTAGTTTAGGTCAGGTGTCCTGTCTTTGCTTCCTCCCAGCTTCCCCTCCACCTTGGCAAAGCATGAGACTCAGAAAATCATTTGTCAGAGTAAACATTACTGAGCAGCAACTGAAAACATCGGTGTTGTTAGCATTGTTCCCAGGCTGAAAGTCAAAACCACAGCACTGCACCAGCTACTAAGAAGGAGAAAAATGACCACTACTGCGGAACTCACGACAGGGAGGCTTGCAAGTTCCTGGGTGACATCCCTGTCATGGGTTCAGCAGCAGCAGTTATTTTTTCTCCTTCGTAGTAGCTGGTGCAGTGCTGTGTTTTCAATTTTTGGTCTGGGAACAGTGCTGATAACACCGATGTTTATAGTTGTGGCTTAGAATGTTTTGGCCTGACCAAGGACTTTCTGAGTCTCATGTTCCGCCAGGGAGGGGGGGGAAGCCGGGAGGAGGCAGAGACAGGATACCTGACCCAAACTGACCAAAGGGTTATTCCATTCCACAGCACGTCATGCCCCGGATGGAAAGCAGAGAGCAGAGACCCGGAAGGGTGGGGGTGCACTGCTTGGTCGGGCTTGGTATTAGGTGGTGAGAATTGTATTCTTTCCTTGTATTTCTCTTGTCATTATTATTATTGGTGGTAGAAGTAGTGATTTGTGTCATACTTTAGTTACTAAACTGTTCTTATCTCAACCTGTGGGAGTTGCATTCTTTTTGATTCTCCTTCCCATCCCTCCAGGAGTGGGGGGAAGAAAGAGGGGGAAGTGAGTGAGAAAGAGACTGCTTGAGTTAGAGAGGCTTAAACCACGACAATCCCTGATATGAGCTTCCCGTAAACAGTGCACTTCTCCAGAGAACAAATCAAGCTGGCAGTGATGTTCTACCTGATAAAATCTTTTAAATTGTTTTACCAGGTAATGAAACACACCGGGATTGGAGAAAGAAAAAGCAACAAAGCAGGGTTTTTTGGGTGGAGGAGAAGGAGGGAAGGAAGAGGCTAGGGAGGAGGAAATTTGATAAAACATGGCAAGTATTCAAATTGCTGATACCTGTCTGTAATGGAAATATTCTCACACAACAAGGTATTACCATAGAGAACTGGAAATTATTTTTATTACCACAGGGAACTGGAAATTGTCTTTGAGGAATATATTAGTCTTGGAATTGCAAAATAATGCAAAAGAAAAATACAAAGCACATTGAAAAATATTTAGCAGTTAGCAAAAGAAGAGAATAGCATTATTAAAAAAAATAAAAAACGGGAAAATCAAAAGGTAGTGAGCATTTTTAAAAAAGGGAATCAAAATAATACCTGGTAAGGGAAATATACTTCAATGTTTCACTGGTTTATAAAGAGTTTGGAAAACTAAGTGAAAAACAAACAGAAACCTCACCCTTCCCCCCAAAAAAAAAAGAAACAACAACAAAAGCCCCCCAAAAAAACACAATCCCAAACAAAAAATCTCAAGAAACATCCTCCCACCAAAAAAAATAAGCCCAAACAAAAACTTGCATTTTAACAGCTCTATGATTAAGAAAATATTGTACAAAAAGAACATCTTAAGGACTGAGAAATTTTACTCACAACTTGCTGCAAAACAGAAACTTCAAAACAAACCTACATTGATATGTTGGCCACTACAACAATAACGTAAATGAAACATAAGGAAAGCATGAAAAGTCCAAAAAAATAAAAGTCAATAAAAATATTATGCACTGATATTTGTTATCTAGAATACTGTATGCAACTCCTGGCAGAAAGGCAGGAATTTTTCCTTTTCTTATTCAGAAAGTTTAGGAATTAAAAAAAAAAAAAAAAAAAAGAAAAGAAAAAAAACAAAGAAACCCCAAAAAATAAACAAAAAAACCTAACCAAAACCAAGAAAGAAGAAAAGACTTCTTAATTTAAAATAATGGATGCTCATGAAAATGTCTTTTATAGGGAAAACTGGGGCAACACCAAGGTTATTTCAAGGCAACTTTTGAAAAAAATGATAGTGAAAAGAACTGTTGTAATATAATTGCTTAATGTAACAGGTCTACATTAATATATGTAGGATACATTCTACCATCCAGTTTTTGTCCCTAACATTTCGGCTAAACAACTTTACTTTTATTGTCAAAGCTCAGTTTGCCAACGGTTGTTCATTATCTGCCTATTGCTGAAGTGATGTCTTTTTAGGAAAAAGAAGCAGCAGATGCTGGCTCTGTTTTACTTTCTGTTTAGCTTATAGTTTTCACAGAGTTGCTGGTTAGAGATGACACAAATGTGCAACAAGCCTTTTCTCCCCTTTCAATAGTAGGTGACAGATCATCTTATTATCTAGAATTTTGGGCTTTATAGAGTTGGGAGGGTGAATATCAGAAGACTGAACAAAAAATGGCACTGGCTCATATTACAGATTCAGCAGCTAACTGCTAAATGTATTGCTCTGCTCATTTTTGGAAACAGTATTACTGAATTATTGATTTTTTTAATGCGCTTATGGAATAAAGGACGGCCAAAAAAATTTCCAGCCTTAATTCAAGAGGTCAAATCTCAGGGCATAATATAAGAAGGTGTCTGACAACAAGACTAGGCATTTTTTTTTTTTTTTTTTTCAGAGAGAATACTAGGTTTTGTGTTCAGAGTCAAATTTGAACTTTATTACGGAGAAAATTGAACCCAGTTCTCCAATTTGGCCTGACCTCCTACTGGGACTTCTCTCACCACTTGGAAAAATATCCAAATAAATCATATTATCTCTTCGTAGTGCATATATTGCAGCAGTGACATCTACAAAAATCCTCTAAATAGTTTTTTTTCCAATATCTTTAAGAAAAAGTTAACAAATATTTTTCCAACAAGCACTTGATTTTTTCTTCAAAATAATCTAAGACAAGTTGTTGGTTTTGGTGGGTTTTTTTGTTTTGTTTATTAGGGTTTTTTTTAAATTTTATTTACCTTTAAAGATTTGTTTTCTAGTAGGAAGAATACCCATTTCTTTCTAACTGTATGTAGGAAGTTACACTTTTTTACACATCCATCTCTAGCAGTCCTGATTATTTTCCTTCATTCTGTTCTATACCTACTAATAGAAGAAAAAATTAATACAAATAAAATTATACAATTACTTAACTTCATGGTTAAATGAACTATGTAATGTCTTTGTTACATATGTAGAGGATTTGCTCTTCCTGAAAGATATAGTCTATTATACCTTTCTTTACCACTTTTAACATGGTCCAGGCAGCTTCCTTATTAACATATTTGAAAACAATCTGTGATTTTCCAATACCACATTGAATCATATGCAATTAACACCACTAGGTTGCCAGCAGCTCTCACAGCCTGAAGTGTGACTTGAAACATTACAAAGAAAAAAATAGAAAAAAAAATAAAAAATGTTGTTTAGTGGTCTGGGGATAAAAATACTAATTTTTTTTTTTTTTTTTAATTTCCTTGTCCATATCTTCACAGGCAGACTTTTCTACTTCACAAAGTCAAAATGAAGAGCCTCTCTTTTTGAACGGAGCCAAATCCAAAAGAATGTTTTCAAGGGCTATACTGGGTAAGATTTTCCAAGGTCAAAGATGAGAAAGATTCACAAAATCCATTTGGAATCAAAAATCAATGTTAATTCCTAGCTAAGAATATGCTGACATTAGAACATCCATCTATATAGAAACTAGATGATCTTAAGGTCCTTTCCAACGCTAACTATTCTATGATTCTATGATTCTATGATTGAGCTCGCTGTAATAAAACAGAGAAAGATTTATATGTTGGCTAAGTCACTCTGTGTCTTCAAACGCAAATTAAAAATGTAAGTGTTCTCTAACTTGACATAATAAAGATTGTGAAAGTTCATCTTTCAGATATTACTGCTAAATAGCAAGTATACTTTAAATGGATCTTCCAGTCTGCGATGAAATATCTTAGGTTTAGGAAAAATGCTTTCTTAGCTCTTCCCTGGGGCCACTGAGAGGAAAATAAGTTTAAAATTTTGGAATGCATTCCATATCTAAAAATAAATGCGTGATGTTTTGAATTCAGCTTTAAAATAAATTTTGATTGTCTTGAAAGGAAAGGTTAGATTCCTTCCTATTACAAATACTTATTTAGGATCCTGCTGACTGTGGAAATTTGTTCTGAATAAGTGTTTTAGAGAACTTAAAGAACCACTAGCAAAGGTATTAACTAAAGTGGGTTTAATATGAGGTTGCAAAAGTGTGACTTAAAAAAGTGCAAGGGCAAGGTTTACTTTATTACTTACTACACGGAAGAAACTTACAAAGGAAATTCGAGTTACAGTAAAGCTAGAATTATTTAGCCCTGTTGTTAAATCATGAGGTTCAGGTTCAACCCCTTTGCTTTTTAAACTCCTGATGAAGCCTAGGTGCAGGCAGGTCCGATATTAGTCTCATACTTGAACAATGATGTATGCCTAATGTGATTAACTACGCAAAGTTTCTAATAATTAATACTGAGTAAAGATTTCATTAGTATTAATCCAGCATGCTATCAGTTATTGAGCATCTGTTGTGAATAAGGTATCTCTCTGCCTTGGCTGTAGAAGAATCTCTTACTTTTGGGTAAGGAATCTCAAACTTTGGGTGGAGTCCTTGCTCAAGGGGAAAGTCATCTGGCATGCCATTCACTTGTAATTTAGAGAGAACTCAAATTGGCTAATACAAAGATCTGCTGTTGGTAAAACATCTCTTTGCCTTAAGGAGTAAGCTTGAGGTGCATTCCCAGCTCAAGGGGAGATCACCAACATGCAGCCACACTGCCTAGCAGGGAGAGCTCAAAGAATGCTCACTTTGGCTCTCATATTTGTGAAATAAAGTGGTTGGCTCATAGTCAAATTACATGGGATGGGAAAGCTATGCATGAGACTCCTTGTACCCCCACCTGCATTCCTTGATAAAGGAGACTTGGAAAAGCCACCCACTATTCATGTGTTAATTGCATGGTCTGTGTTCTAAGATCATATGCACTGATGCTCACTGTGTCACTCTGCTCCTTTGTGGGTTTCCTCGAGGAATTCTTGGCCTAGCTGCAGCTCAGGCCTTTGGCTCCTTTGGAGGCTGTACCAAAATGCTGCTATTTTGGTTAAATGGTTGAGTGCAGTCATCACACTTTCATCTTACATTTTGTAAATAACTCCACCCTACATCTAAGTACCAGACTTTCAGGGCAAACTTTTTAAAATGTGTTTACCAACTGCTGCAAATATCAATTTTTTTCTCAGCAGACGTGAATCATCAAACCATCTTCAGACACGAATGTGACGTGAATGCAAACATTGAAAATGCCACACAGCCTCCTCTGCTGCATGGTTAAGGGAGGTCCTGCCAGCCCTGCCCTGTCCTGTCTTCCTGTCCCAGGGGAGCAGCCATCTCTTCCAGAACAACACCCTAGCTCCACCTTTGCTGGTGGCTAAAACTAAGTCCAGGGACACCTCTTCGTTCAGGCTGTTGATGTGGAAACCTGATGCATGGAGCAAGTCTGTATCTGATTCAGATGAAAGGTTTCATAGAATTATAGAATGGTTTGGGTTAGAAGGGACCTTAAAGTTCATCTAGTTGCAAACCACCCCCTGCCACAGGCAGAAATACCTTTCATTGGACCAGGTTGCTCAAAGCCCCATCCAACCTGGCAATGGATGGGGGAACCACAGTATCTCTGGGCAGCCAGCGCCAGTGCCTCACCATACTCATTAAAGAATTTTGTCCTAATATATCATCTAAATCTCCTCTCTGCCAGCTTAAAACCATTCCCCTTTGTCCTGTCACTATATGCTCTTGTAAAAAACTCCAAACTTCTTGTAGACCACCTTTTAGGTACTAGAAGATTGTTATAATGTCTCCAGAACTTTCTCTTACCCAGGCTGAACAATCACAGCTCTCTCAACCTGTCTTCATAGGAAAGGAACTCCAGCCCTTGGAGCATCTTCATGGACTCCTCTGAACTCACTCCAACAGGTCCATGTCCCTCTTGAGTTTGGGGTGACAAAGCTGGATGCAGAACTGCAGGTAGGGTCACATGAGAGCAGAGTAGAGGGGCAGGATCACCTACTTTGACCTGGTGGTCACTCTTCTGATGCAGCCAAGAACTCAGGTGATTTCTAAGCTGCAAGCTGACACTGCCAAGTCATGCTGAGTTTCTTGTCAACCAACACCCCAAGTCCTTCTGCTCAGGGCTGTTTTCAATCCAGCCATCCTGTGTCCCCCCTGCTGCCCTCACCAAGCCTATATTTGTGTTTGGAATTGGCAAGACCCAAATGCAGGACCCCGTACTTGGCCTTCTTGAACTTCATCAGATTCGCACAGGCCCAGCTCTCGAGGCTGTCAAGGATCCTCTGGATTGATTGCATCCCTCCCCTCCAGAATGTCCACTGTTTCAAATGCACCTGTGAGCAACACTGCTATGGTTCTGTTTTTGTCTTTTTGCCTTTATTTTAAACAGTCCCAACAAATAAAGGAATTTTTTTTAGTAGCAATTGAGGTAATTTGGTTGTAGAATTCATTAAACTACCAGACCAAATTATTTAGTCAGTCATATCAATCACTGCTAGGATAGAGACAAGAGAAGCAAAATTAATCAAGCTTCAACCTTATTATGCATATTTTTCTCTCTAGCTTCCAAAGGTCTTTTGCAGTAGCACAAGAATATTAACTATATAAGTTATAAAACTAATAAGTAAAGGAGGTAATACCAAAGGGGAAGGTGAGTGGGCGAATCAAAGCATAGTTTCATATCTGAAGAAATACTGGACATGGGTAGGAACACTTTTTTGACCCAAGTTGGAGTTGCCAAGTGACGCAGATCAGTTAAATCAGCAGTTACACAAAACTCTTTGTGGACTCTGTTACCCTCTTAAAGAATTCATCACTATGTCTCAAAATGAGTGTACCCTTTACATTACCCCTTACATGTTCCTGTGATTATTTGGATTTTATTTAAATTTACTGCTTAAAAAGAACCTCTTAATCACATAGTTCATTCTCTTCTTTGTTTTCACTTTATCTTCAATTCAAGTCCTCTCATTTTCAGTACTTTCTGTTCAAAAGAGCTTACTGATAGCTATCTTCTCTTTACAGATCCTTTGTTCATCACCACAAATTATACTTTGCCTAATAATTTCTTAAAGTACCTAGAACAATCTGGATACTCTTCAAGATTCAATTTAAATAAAAGCTATTTCTGATTTCTTTTTGTCACTATCCTTCCATGCTATCTTTTCTTCTAAGTCATGTGTATGAAAAGAGAGCTTTCTCTGCAGTGAGGACTTGCTTGTCATGCTGCATAGCAAGGTACCATGCATGCAGCTGTATGTCATAGCTTCACAATAACTCTTATGGCTGTGGAAAAATACTTATACCCAAGAATGTGCAGGTCATGGCAATCCTTGATTCATAGCTACCTTCATGTTTCCTATCCATTGTTTTCAAGTTGTGGTGTTGGGTTTTTTTCTGATATGTTGGAGATGAAAATAACCCACAGGAATCCCATCTTAGAAAGCTCTTCACTTAACACAGGAGTAGTAGTTAGAAGTTTAGAGCTTTGCCACTATCAGTTTATGCAAAAGTGAAAAATGTAGTAGATTTATTTAATTCTTCACCTATGATTTTTCCTTTCAAAATATGAAAGCGTTTTAAATGTCCCCCCTTTTTTTTTTTTGTCTTCTTTTTCTTTTCTTTTTTTTTAATTCTTTTTATGCCAGTACACTTTAAAGCTGATGGCAAATGAACATTATACCTGACTTGACTAATGGCTTAACAGTTACTCTCATATTTTTTCTAATTTCAAATGCAAACCCGTTATTTTTTAAGCTCTAATGTATTTAAAACCTACCATTCTCTTGACAATTTATATAGTTTGAAGAATGCATTGTTTTCTTCCCTTATTATCACATTTCTTGATAAATGTAATGTGGATAAATCTCAGATGAGAATTTGAATTTTGGACATTTTAAACAAACTTCATACAAATAATCTTCTGAAATTCTTCCCTAAATCAAAATTCTCATATCTCTGAAAGATGAATTGTTTTGTGGCATTTGGTGAATTCCTTTGGTTTGGGTTTTGTAGTTTTATTCTGGGAGCTTGTAATTTTGGTTTGGTTTGAATTATCTTTTTTTTTTCAAGCACAATAGTATTCTACTCCTGCTCACTTGTAAAAGAGCTTTTGTTGGGAAGAAAAAATTCCTCAGCTCCCTGCTTTCTTACTGGAATCTGAAAGTCCAACCTTCCATTTTTGTTCTGTCAAACTTTTATTTTCAAGTTAATAAGATCGTATCAAACCTATAGGATGAAGAATAATTCGGAATTGCTTTCTCTTATTCCATAGTCCTCTTGTCTAAGGAAAACTATGTTGCCAAAAATATAGTTTAGATGTTTCAGCATTTCAGTGATTACACTTTAACTTCAGATTTGATTTATGAAGGGTAAATAAATAAGAAGCATCAGTAGCATGTATTGAAGGTGATAGTGAGAAAATCATTAAAACTACTTTTAAGTGGTTATCTGCTGTAGTAAGATGTAACCTGCTGTACAATGGCAACATATTAAATTCACCACTTCTACAAGCATTCAAATATTTTTAAAAGATGCAAATGGAACTTTAACATAACATGAGGTTGCTGCAGGACAGGTGATTCCTGTTTACAAAGGCACAGACAGTATTACCATATAATACCATTCTATAATGTCCATCTTAAGAAGAAGAAAGGAGAACGTCTGAAATCTTTACCTTCTCTTTGCTACTTATATGGCTACTTATGTGGCCTTTCCAACTTTCATTCAGACAAGAGTACCTTACTCCATCTATTTTTTGAGAGCATGTAGGAACCAAATACTCTTCAAAATGTTGATAAGAGGTCCCTGGGACATCTGTACAGATCAATATATGTGTTCTTACAGTCTTCTTTAATGAGTAAGCTTATAGACAAAGATTTGCTCATGACGAACATGGCCTTATGACAGCAATTTCTACCAAAGAAACAGGGCTTAACATGTGATCTCATTGCCATAATGCTTCCTACTGTTTCTTCTTGCATGGACTGAAATTTAATTCCCCTTCCAGTGCAACTTTAACTGTAAAATTCTAAAAAGTTCCAAGATCTGTAATGTTCTAAGGAATTCTATAGCTAATATAAGTCAGATATTCATTATTGTTATTTATTGCTAAAATATGATAATAAATTCAGTAAGAATTTATGGAAAATAAACAGTTCATTTTCTTTGAAATGAAATTAGTGCTTCTCCTTTGAATACCATTTAAAAGAAGCACACTCAATATACAAGGAAATGCTGACATGACTCTTCTGTAGAAAATTAATGCTAAACATCCTTTACTAAATTAACATTGAGTTCCAACAGCTGAGAAGGTTTGATCAATTTCAGCCACTTATTTTTAAGGTTGAGTTAATTATCTTACGGAGATGATATTAATTAAATTCTTTGGACTTAGCTTAAAGAACAAAATTTAGGACTATAGCAGCTTGTAAATGATTCTGTTGAATTTCACTACAAAAAAGATCCACCATTTCCTAATTGAATGGGTATTAGTAAAACAACCTAAGAGAATTAGATTTTGTTAAAAGTACTATCAAATGTTCCCACTGGTCACTGTCTTGTTTTCGGCAGAATATCAGGAATTTAAAACTGCTCACAGATGAGAAACAAATGAGAATGAAGAATTTTAATCATCTAGTCAGATAGATACCTAAGACATACAATTGCAAATAATTGGAATAATTTTTAATAAATGACATTGATTAATCTTAGGGATGTTTGCACAAGCTCTTTGTCACAATTTGAGATAAACTTCTTGTTATTTGAAAATCCCAAAGGCCAGAATGAATTTGAGAATCTATTGAGTCAACCCCTAGCAGATGTCATGAAGGAAATTTTTTTCTTTCAGTTATAACAAAGAATTCTAGGCAAAAATACGGTTATTTCGGGAGGAAGATGGAAGGCCTAAAGCAAACTTTCAGGACTTGGATAACACAGTTGTTGAAGGCAGAGCAACTAGTTGAGGTGATTAAATGGGACTCTGCAATTGAGAAGGAATACAGAGAATCTATTTGCAGGCGGTGATTTATGTTCTCACACCTGCCATGTGGGGTGTGAGGAGCCTATCCAAAGGTACTGCATCATGCTGAGAAGCAATACATTTTTAGTTAGCTCCAAGGGGGTCTTCTTACAGCATCAATGTGGATAAACAGCCTTTAGTGGCTAAAGAGCACCTTAACATTTTGCACATCCTTTTATAATAACCACTTAGGGATGCTCGATGCAAATATGGTCTTATCATAAATAGAAACCTGTTGGAAATTGCAAGAAATCTAATTTGATTTTAATGGCCAGCAGGAGAAATAATTTTTATCCTTTTTTTGTTAAGGGATATTAGGGAAGACTGAGACAGTAATGCTTCTTACCTAATTTCCTTTGACAGAACTCTGGTCAGGGTTATAATGATAATTTAAAAGTGTGATGATATAGCTGACACAATAGAAATTCAACATAAAAATTTATATTTTGAGCCTATTATGATTTAATAAATGATCTCTCTACTTGTTTGGGCAACTAATGTTTTGAATGCACATACTTGAATCTTCTGTATGAGATCTACAGATAATGTTCAAAACAAACTTGAATTAAATGCCAAGATAGTTAACATGTTTTGTGGGGTCTGATGTTAGACCTGCAAAAAGATCTTTGACAGCTCTGTGATGAAGTGCTCTGATGAATTATCACTGAGTTCCTTATATTAGTTTGAAGTACACAACAGAGCTAAGGGTTAAGTTCTATCTGTAAAATGTGAAGGTCAAAACTAGTTCTTTCTATGTGATCTATTTCTGTGAAGATTGTATTCTGAAGAAGAACAATAAATACTGCTGTAGAAGGGCCATATTTCACTACTTGTGAACAACAAATCTGTACCACCAAGAGCAAGATACTAGATCTGTGGTGAAACTAAGTATGTTTTGAATAAATTAGCATGAAGAAACTAAAGTTTTGTTCTGGAATCATGATGCTTCTAGATTAGATAAAGGATCCTTTGGGAAATACTCAGATCACCTCATCATAAAAAAAAAAACAAAACATGAATGCAATGCAACATACTAAAATTTTGTAGCATACTTTTAGCATGTTTGTGTGTAAAGAAGCAGCATTTATTCAAATGATAAAACAGTTTTTTATAGCTGATTATGGATCATGGTGACAAAAGGGTAAAGATTCTCTGATTTAAACCTGGAGGTATTGCATCTGAGCTTTTCCTGAAAGAGTGCTGAAGTTTGTCTGGCTAAGAACTCCAAGGTACCTGGGTGCGGTACTAACTGCTCAGGCATGCCATGTATTGCTGGCTGCAAAAAGCTGGCATGCTTTAATTCTGTTAACCAGGTTTTGAAACTAAAGTTTTCTCAGCCTATAAATTGTAGATAATGTTGGGCAGTTGAAATCTCATGATGTCAGATAATCCAAATCCAGTGAGACATCTTTCTTGCTAATGAAAATGCTGAAGATGTCAGCTATGTGCAGTGAATTCTGTGGGGGTGGACTGAGGAACGTGATGAACATAAATAAGAATTCATTAAGTCTGTGTATATACTAGTTATTGGGTTACTGCATTTGCACATTTACTCTTGCATGATTTATTTAGCTTACTGGCAGGGATGATAGAAAATTAACAAGTGAATCCATACAATAGATCCAGATAAAGCATCTGGTAAGGTGGGACAACACCCAGGCTAATAGCTGTGGCAAAGATAATTTCAGGCTTTGGATAAATTTACCCAGCTGTTTTGCCAAAGCTGAAAGCTCAAATAGTGAAAGAATTCTAACAGAATAGAAAGTTAGTATCCATAACTACCTTGTAGGTAGGAACTAGTCTACCATATCTGTATGATGTTACTTGCAATGTTATTTATCTGGAATTATAAGGGTTAGGTGCTTCATTGTCACACAGCTGTGCAACTCTTTATGCTGTCATTTTATATATATTCAGATCACTGTGTTGTTTAAAAAATAGTTGGAGCCATAAATAAGGAACTAAATATTTTGATGTCTCATCTTCTCATGACAAAACCTGTAATGAGAACTGGGAACAGCACAGCTTGAGTCCACTCTTGTGACAACTACAAAGGGAGTAGGAAATGTCATGAACAAAAACTTACTGCTTTAGTTTTGTAATTGTGACTGATGAAGGTCAGGTGCTGCAACGAAATGTGTCCTCACCATTACAGAAATGCCTTTCAAAACAAATTTGAGACATAGCCCCAACGCCAAAGGAAACCAAATAAGTTTCAGGAAAATTATTGCAGGCAACACAGTTAACATTTCAGTTCTTAATTCATGGAGAGAGCCATTGGGATCAAATCACAACACAGTTACTTATATGTATGCACTTCTGACTCGAGGTGAATGCCAACAGTAGGATAAACAGAAGAAAATAAGGTAGATGAAAAAGCCATGTAGTGAAATTTATCTTATGGATTAGACACACTTTCGTTACTTTATGAAATCTATTTGTAATCATGTACTTTCATAACCCTTCTGCCTAAAACACGTACATGAAGTTGTAGGACAATCAAAATGAAATTGATTTAATTTCCTGGTTTTCTAATAACAATCATTGCTTTTATCGCTAGGTTTAAGTTCCTGAAATCATTGTTCTCTTAGTTCATTCCCATATTAATAGATGATTTTTAACATTACAATAAATCATTTGTCCATAACTGCTAAAATGATAACAGATTAGAAACAAGAATGTTTATGAAAAAATGAAATTGTCATACTTGTCTACTTATAACTTCAAAAAGCTTGTGGATAATTCTCTTGATTCACTCTCACTTCTCTGCTCTCTGCAAAGTAAATGGAAACTTCTTTGGTAGAGTACCAGCAATGTTTCAAACCTTTAATTTTAATAGTGAAATAGGGCTGTTAAGCCATTTCTCACAAAGAAGATGAGTAATAGACAGAGGACCAGAGATACTGTGATATCTTAGACAACAAGAGATTGCTTAAGCATTGCTGCATAAAGAATTAGCTAGAGAGCAGTGATGCGTCAGTATGGGGGGGGGGGGGGGGGGGAGTCTCTGTTAAAGCATAATTAACATTTATTGGACAAAAAAAGAAAATATTCATTCACTCAAATTTCCACTGCAGTTTTCTGTACAGCTGTCTGGAGGTATGAACTAGAACCTACAAAAAAGGTTAAGTGAAGGCAGTGGCTAATCCATGATCCCTTCGCTGTGGGTGGCTTCAAAGCTGCCACTTTTTAGTTGCTAGCAGAAGTGGCTTAGAGCTCTGTTGTCTTGGGTCAGTTAAAAGAAAGCCATAAAGGAATCTTCATGTGATTTATTGCAGCAGGAGTGAGGAAGAGCTGCTTAAATTGTAATTGTGCATGCAACAATGTAGATGGACCTCTGAAATCCATTATGGTGAGCTGCCTAATGTACCTTTAACTATGAAGTGTGTACCTTGTCTCCGTTGCTCTGCCTGATCTTGGTGATAGTTTGGAATATAGGTATTGACACAAATGCCATGACAGCTCCAGAAAGCAAAAAGAAGCTGGTGTTTTTTTCAGGAAAGCTGTGATAAAATACCTGCTTTCTACAGATGTACTATTGGCTTTTACTCCAATGGCTGCCCCTAGTCTCCTACCACTGATTAACTCTCTAGCAAAAGCAACCTCCCAAGTGAGGAGTACTCGTAGCAATTTAGTACTCTGTGAGCTGCATATAGATGAAATTAAGAGTTCCCTTCACTCCCCACCCCTCCAAATTCTTCAGGAGAAAGATCAGGAGTCAACAGTGGGTAATCACACTGCAAGACAGCAGAAGCAAGCTGGTTAAGAGTACATCTCAGTAACTGCCATTTCCTGTTAAGATCTTTTCCAATACAAAAAAAAAACTCCTACTTGTTTCCAACAAGCTGACTGCTAAGCTAGTTTCTGATGAACTGCTCTTCTCTTATTTTTCTTGCTGAAGAGGTGAGAAGGGTCAGCCATTGCTTCCAATTCTTTCCAAGAACCAGTGTTGCACTGTCCCACATTAAGTTGTTTCTTTCATAAAGATATCTTCTCTCTGACTTTGAAACCATTCAGATGATTATTCTAGATTACATCAACAAATAGTCTTCTATCTCCTCAAGGTAGTTCAATTCAATCTGGGCTTGCAGAATCTTCTGTATCTTCTGTGAGTCACACTCTTTATTAGCATCATGACAGATGGATTTGTGATCACTTCAAATAAGCAAGAATTTATTAATAAGATTCTCTAGTTTGGAGTACAACTGTTCATTCCCTTTTCTGCAATTGAGCATGAATAGCTTTTAGGCAGAAAATTTAGAGTAAACTGAATATGGATGTGATTGCCTGGTTCAAATAAATACCCAATATTTTTATTAATAAAACAAAGTTTCCTTAAGATATTAGATTGATGTACATTTACAATTTAGATTTTTGTTCTTCTGGCAATTTTGTACTTTCCAAGTACCTTTCTTCAATATTTTTTATGTTCATTATGTCTTTAACTTTAAATCTTTAGTTTCCAGATGTTGTCTAGTTGTATTTTTGGCTTGATTTTGGTTTGGTTTTGGTTTTGGTTTTGTTTTTTTATTGTTTTGGTTTTTGTTTGATGTTTGGTGGGTTTTTTGTTTGATTGTTTGGTTGGGTTTTTTTGTTTGGTTTTGTTGCATTGCTGGTTTTTTTTTTTTTATTCTTTCTTTTTTGTGTTTGCTTTTCCTGAATGTTCTGCCTGGTTTTAGGCAGCTAGCACATATTTAACTGCTGTATTACTGGTCAACTGGACAATTTCTCTGATCCTCAAATCACAGAACAAGTCACTCTATACCTGATGCTCAATCTAGATTTGAGCCATTAAGTAATTACCCTGTGACATGTTTAGTTTTGAAATCAAGCTCCTTGGTAGAAGTTTGGAGTCTGTGAATTCCAGTCTCTCTCTGCCACACCCCTGACCCTTAACGCATATATGTACACAGCTTCAAGTCAGGCTGTTTTTTGTCACTGTCATCAACATAGTCATCTTGTCAAACCTCACTTAAGACAAATCAATGATGTGACCAGGTCTCAATTTAGGACATCTGCCAGTATTTAAGCTGAAAGAGATATCTTTTCTTGTAGCTTATCCAAGTTGATTGTAGACCACATAATACTATTTTCTTTCTTTAATTACCTCTTCTAAATAAACTTATAGGAAACTACTAAAAGGTTTTGCTGTAGTCTTCTGGCTTTCCACAGTCTCACCACTGACATTACCTGTGTGGCAAACATTATTAGAAAAGTCAAGATCCTTTAACCTTGCTCTATCTGATAGCTAGACTGATTGTTCCTTGGACAGAATATAATTTTATTTTACTCTAGACAGAAGGCTAAACCACCTCATGTCATTTTTGTCTTCTTAGACCCTAACATAATTTTCCCTTCCTTTGTACAAGCAACATGTTCCTTATCAGGCAAGCTTACATGCAACTGGGCTATCTTCCTGAATTCTTGTCATGGGTTCAGCAGCAGCAGTCATTTTTTCTGCTTCCTCCCGGCTCCCCTCCTCCCTGGCAGAGCATGAAACTCAGAAAGTCCTTGGCCAGACCAAAACATCACTAAGCAGTAACCGAAACACTGGTGTTATCAGCACTGTTCCCAGGCCCAAAATCAAAAACACAGTGCTGCACCAGCTACCAAGAAGGAGAAAAAAATGACTGCTGCTGCTGAACCCATGACAATTCTGTAAAAAAGAAATTACATTTTTCACCAATCAAAATCAAATCCATCAATATGACAAAAAGAAAACAAGAGAGGTAGTTTAAAAAATTCTAGCAAATCCTTATTATTCTTTAAGACCCTTAAAACTTTCTTACTAAATGAGAAAGTTGATGAAATCAGGCTTTTACAGCATAAATTCCACTGAGCTTGGTTTCTAGTAGTTTTAAGTCATGTATATATATTAATCAAGTTATACGTCTAGGAGATGATCACAGAACAGACATGCTATATTGCTTTTTTTTAAAGCTTCTTTCCATCACTGGCAAAACTGCCTATCTATTCTGAAAATTGTGCAATGCAGTGCATTTGTAGTACCTCAGCAATCCTAGTCAACAAATGGGATCCTTAAATTGAATCTTACAGCTCTTCTACACAGCTCTTTTACACAGTACTAAGAGTCTGGAAAAAAGCAGTTCAGGGATTTATCAGAAAGCTATAACAAGTTTTGAAACCTTCACAGTATAGAAAAGCAGCATACTTTTCTGAATTCAATTTTTCTACTTCAGCCAGGCAGGAAACAGAAGCTTGAAAATTTGGTGGCCCATCAAGTTGCTTCCTAAAGAACTAGGAAAGACAAAATAACAGTAAGAGACGCAAAATGTTCTCCAGAACAGGAAAAATATTGCACTGTTGGGAACTTATGTCAGATCCATGAAGAAATTACTCATACTGGAAATAAGGATTCACATGTATATAACTGGTCTACAGGAATAAAACTTTTTATTTAAGAAATACATTATCAGCAGTTAAGGGTAGTAGTAGTCATTCAGGATGAAGACAGAACAACAGATTTGCTCATTAATACTGTTGTATAGCTTATTTCTATCTTGCATTAGGTAAACGGCAATGTTAAATGTAATGAGGACAAGTTTTCACATTTTCTGTAGCTGTTATTTTCAGTTCTGTTTCCTTATGATGAAATGATACATGGAGATGGGCCACACAGGCACCGTGCAAAATTATAGGCAAGCCAGACATCTACTTACAATTTCTGTATGCCTTTTACACTATGCTTCAGCCAGAGACTACCTGTGCAGGGTGTCAGCCTAATGATCTATACCTCTGATCCATCTTGACAGAGATATTTCAGAGCAGGGAGAAAGAACAGGGAAGTGGAGCACCATCACACTATCTCCCTTAAGGCAGAGAAGCTATTAATAATTCTATATTAGTGCCAAAACCAGCAGCAGTGGCAGCAAAGACTGATATTTGAGCATTTTCTGTACAACTGTCTGCAGTAACAGAAATACTTATCCCAGTGGTACCAGGTCCTGAAGCCTCTCATATCCAAAAGTTAAGTTTGATATCTAGCTGGTTTGTGTCAACATTTTTCTTCCTTACATGTTTAATCAGTCATAGCTTGTTATGATTTATGCTGTTAGTCTATAGCTCTATTAGCTGTTGAAGGCTTGTGCCAGAAAAAACAATATCAAGTTTATCGTTGTGCTTGGAAGACAAAAATAGCTGCACATACTGCAACTGCCAACAGCTGATAGAAAGCAGTGCTGAGGTCAGGATAACTAACTCTCAGCAGCTGTTGAAACACTCTCCACATGTGTACTAGCAGTATGCCAAAATACCAAATATCACACAGAAATGCCAATAAATAGGGTTCCTTGTCAGCTTTTCAATTTTAATGTATATTCTGGCCTGTCTCCTTTTTTCATGTTAAAAGATTCTAGTCAGGTGCTTACTCTCAGAACAAAACACATATGAGATCTGACTGAAAAATAATTTCTAAATTTTTCATGTTTGCAGCAACAGGCTAATCAGGTGACATAACTTCAGATTATTTTAAATTGCAAAACAAGTAGCTGGGTATTATGGTCATGAGTGAGTTATAATGTCTGTATTTTATAAACTGGGAGTTTTTTTCCAGCATTTGACAGAGAGACCAATGTTTTTGGACACAGGAGGCTTTAAGACCTGGCACCACAGGGATAAGCATTTCTACTTTACGAGAGGTTTAAGGCTGTTTCACAAAGCAGATTCTGTCTTCACAAAATTTTACGTTTGAGCAATATGAATGTATGTATACATATATATCACCTGAAGTCAGCAGGACATGGCTGGGTTCTGAGAATCCAGAAAATTTCTATAACAGTTATGAGATAAACAAATAATTAATGCAAGTGAATAATTCATATATTCTAGAGGGTGATATATATTCCAGGTCACTTTATAAAAGCTTTAATGAAAAAACTAGCGCTGATTTTAAGGTTAAAAAAAAAAAAAAAAAAGCAGCACATATATCAATTTAAGATGGTGGAAAAGGAAGTGAAACCAAACTGAACAAAAATTAAAACATCTTTGCATGGCAGGAAGCATGCGGCCAAAAAAATTCCTGCCAAAGGATGCTGTGAACAAAGTTTCTAGGAAAGCTTAGGTAAGTTCAAGGAACAGGCATCCTGTAGGATTTACTAAGGACTCAAAAATCATGGTATATATATCCTCTGAGGTGAAAACAGCTATAGACTGGGAGAGCGCTAAGGGGTAGGGAGAGTACCAGCTTATTGTTTTTTTCCAGTAGTAGCTGGTTATCACCATTTAGGAATCCTTGCAGACTTTGCTTCTGTAGGCCACATAAGGAATAAATTATGATGATTTTTCCTCTAAGTGGAACAGTCAGGCAGACACTTTAGAAATACTAACATCAACTACATTTAATGTTGAGAAATCATGAATAATAAACAAAAAGTGCTGAATCTTTCCAGATGAAAGTTTTCTTCACAATATCTTGTAATTTTAAGGCGGAAAATGAAGTCTTGACTCCTATGTTGCAATAAGATTCGGTACAAACTAATGTCTATTACGATTCAGAATGTCATGTAATTCAGAATTTTTGTAAAAAATTTATAAATAATTTAGAAATTGCTGCTACAGCTGTAGAGAAGAAACAGTTTTTGACTAATAAGAATGTTATTTAATGATTTACAGTAGTGTAGGGATACCACATCAGTGGAGAGTTTCATTTAGATCAACAGAATCTTATGCAAACTATGTCTGTTAGAGTGTTGAAATGCTAGATATTCTTCTTGCTATTATTATTTTGGACAATTTTTTTTTTCCTGATGTTCAATACAAAGAGTCAGGTAGTTTTGTGGCCATTATTTATAAAGTTAAATCAATAAGCAAAGATGTTTCTTTACTTCAGAAGTATTTGTATTCAGTTACTAGGTTTTTTTTTTCCTTAAAATGACCTATGAAGCTGATATTTTGGTCTTCCAGTTTTTTGGCCATAGAATAGATTTCAGAATAATTGAAAAATCTAAATATGACATTTAAATTAAGCTGAATGTTAACTCCATAGGAAGAATAACATTTATAGAAGAAGGATCATAGAATCATAGAATAGGTGGCTGGAAGTGACATAAAGAATCACCTGGTCCAACCTTTCTAGGAAAAGCATGACCAAGACTAGATGTCCCAGCACCCTGTCCAGCCAAATCTTAAAAACATACAGTGCTGGGAAATCTACTGCTTTCCTGGGGAGATTATTCCAATGGCTGATTGCTCCCATCGTGGAAAATTTTATTCTTGTGTCCAGTCAGAATCTCCCTGGAATTAACTTGTGCCCATTAACCCTCATTTTTTCTGTGTGACTTGACTATGCAGGCACTGAAAACTGGTGAAAGCAAAAGCTCAATGTGATGTTCAGATAATTTCCAAATAGTTTTCATTTAAAAATATCTAAAAAGAATCAAGCTAAAAAGTCAATGGAAAATGACACCTCATGTATGTCAACCACAACCAAAAATTATCTAGCTGTTCTACCTGACTTTCTGATTACATTTTTTCAGTCTGTTACAAGTGCCTTTGTTTATTATGGCACAGATTCCGTTCTCCCATGTGCTTGCAGTTCTGTAATTCAGACCTAATGTAATAGCCATAAATGTTATTGAATGACACTAGGTTTAGATATTGGCACTGTGTCCTGTTAATAATATATAGGTGTGTCAAGTACGTGCAAATGCCTGTGTGCAAATAGATATGCATATCTAATAATACTGGGATCAATTTCACCAAATTTTCTAGAATTGCTCACATTCAATTTCATCCTTAATTTTATGGGTATTTTCATTCATGTGTTTAATAACTTTTGCATTATTTTATAATCAGTAAATAGCAGTGAGTATCAATTCAGCACGTGTATTGATATAGGTAAGTAGTATTATTACAGCAGCATCTGGTTTTGACACTCTTTTTATTGGCTTGCAGTCACTCTGGTAAAATATTGAAAACAGGTTTTCTAATTAGTTTAGCAAGAGCTTAATTTCTTCTTCAAACTTTAAAGCCCTTGAAACTTCCGTATTATTAAATGCTGTTGATATCAAACTAAAGATGAGTACTGAAATAACTGAAATAATTTAGTTAAAACTAAAATTTTGAAACAAAATTTATCCTTAATGTGATGGAAAATATTTCTGGGCTGAAGGCTCAGCGTCCATCTGTCTGTCTCTCCATAATTTTGCAATGGGAGTTTCATTAAATCCGTACGATTTTATGAAGGAAATCACTATTGCCCAGGTGCATTTTTTTTTTAGTCACTACAGCTTGATTTTATTCATTTTGGTTGGTTTGAAAGAAGAATCAAGAGAAGGTTTTCTTCATATTAGACAGAATTTCACCTTCTGGTAGAGAGCTCATACCAGCAGTAACTTCCAAAGAATTCTGGATCAATAAAGTTAATTCTCTGGATCCTCCCACTTCGGCCTATTATTTATTTGCAGCACTTTTCTCAGAAGACAAAGGATCAGACCTGAGATCATAGTCATTTTTATATACTACATTCAGCTTTGAAAAAACTTTTTAAATAAAAATTTCAAATTAGCATTTTCTGATTTCTTAATTTATTCTTCCATAATTTACAAATACCTCAGTTGTAATGTCCTACTTCCCAATGAGTTTACATTTTCAAACCCAGTTATGAAGCAAAGTCAAAGTGGACAGAATAGAAAAACATATATTTTTTATTAATGGCCTTATCTTCCCTGACCTTAAAATGTATTCGTGTTGTTTGACCTGCACAGGGTCTTTAACTTCTTAATTACCTGAGAAGTAATGTTCCATTCTTTTTCCAGGTAAATGAATTGTAAATGAATTTGAAATTATTAACTTTTAAGAAGATAACTGGCACGGTAAATATTTTGTTATTTACACAGGGAAAGATTGCTTGTTAATTAAAATGACAGTTATGTTTCTACTCATTAGAAAGTGAAGTGAAATACAGTTACCACAGGTTTTCTTGGGATGTTGACAGTTTAATAACCATTTGTTGCTAAATGTTTTCTAATACTCTGACATTTCTGAGTGGCTCTATTATTTTGAGACACTCATTCTGTCACTGTTATGTAAAGATGCAGTAAAGAATTAATCTTCCTCTTTGTAATTATTGTGGCAAAGTGTTAATATGTGGATTAAGTTTAAATTGTGTAAAAGAAGGATAGGGGAAGGAAACATTTATGTTTCCTCATTCACTTTAATATTCAGAAGCCTCCTTGTAGCACTCATCTCCTCTATGTAACACTCATAGTTTGAGTGTTAAAGTTCCTATTTTTTTATACATATAATGTACCTGTGCACTTAAAGTAAGAAAGAGCCACTACAGTTTTTTAAAGAGTATTTTCAAAAAAAGAAGAAACAACTAAAGAGAAGCAAATTGCATATATATATAATATATACTGCTTTCAGTCCACTATAAAAATTGCAAGTCCTTATGACACACAGTTTTCAGGGGAATTTTTGCCCTAAACCTTACCCCTAACCTTAACCCTAAGCCTAAACCCTTAAACTCTGACTATAACCCTAACCCCTAACATAGTCCTAATCCTAAAGCCAAGTCATGTCTCAGAACATATCAAAAGCTTTGACCTTTTAATACACTAGTAAATGTAAAGTTCTTATTGATTCAAACAAGAAAATGGTGTATTTCTGTATTTTCTTCATACAAGCCTCCTCTTATTTTCAGGAAAAGTAAAAAGAAATGGTATGGTTTCTCCCAACATATCATAGTAATGACATTTAGAGAGGTAGTCTTAGGTGAGCAAACAATATCAAAGTTTATCAAATGATTTTAGAAAACTGCTGGAGATGCATAAGCTGACCTTCAAATTTTAAAAAGACTAAATCTACTACATCCAGAAGAGCAACCAAAATATTCGGTTCCAAACATGCTCAAAGTAAATACAAAGAATGATCTGTCCTGTGTTACAAAATAACTTCTATTAAAAAACAGTCTCAATCCCCATGTGTAAGACATCAAACAAGGATGGCAGAAGAACAGTATGGCTGTGTAAGGACCTCCTGGTCAAAATAACAGGTAAAAAGCAATGTATGGGTAGTGGAACCAGGGATATGTATACTGGGAAGAATATAGTGACACTACGCTGACATGTAGGGCTAGGGTCAGGAAAGCTAAGCGCAGTTTTGAATTTGGACGGAAACATGAAGAATAGTAAGAGGGGCTTCTACATGTATGTGGGTAACAAAACGGAGAGTAAAGAAAATGTACTTCCCCAATAAATAAAACAGGAGAACAAATGACAGCTAGAGAAGACTGAGGTACTCAACATATATTTTGCTTCAGTTTCCACTGATAATCACTCTTCCCATGTTTCTCAAGTTCCTGAACCTCAAGGCAGGGGCTGGAGGAACAAAGTCCTTTCCACCATATGAGAATTCAAGGTCTGAGACTAACAGAGTCACCTGAACATACACAAGTCCATCGGATCTGAAGACATGCCTCCCAGAGTGCTGAGGGAACTGACAAATATTTGCTGAGCTGTTCTTCATCATAGCTGAAAAGTCATGGAAGTCATGGCAGTCAAAGTCTTCAGTGGATGTCTAATTATTAAAATTAATTATTTAAATTTAAAAAAAATGTATTTTTAAATAGGGTAATAAAAAACAGAATATCACACCAATTTTTTAAAAGGGTTATAAAATGATCCCAGAAACTACCAACAAGTCAGCCTTAACTTAGTGCCCAGTAAAATCAAAGGACAGATCCTCCTTGAAGTCATGTTGAAGGTTATGGAAAAGAGAGAGATGATTAGAGATTGATAATTTGGCTTCAACAAGTGCAAGCCATGCCAGATCAAACTAGTCGTCTTCTGTGATGGATTTACTGCCTCAGTGGACAAGTGAAGAGCTACCTGGAATTCTATAAGACCTTTATATGGTTGCCCCTTATATTCTTGCCTCTAAATTGGAGAACTCTGGGTTTGTTGGATGAACCTTTAGATGGATAAAGAATTGGCTGGATGACTGTGTCCAAAGAGTTACAAGTCAATGGCTCAATGTTCAAGTGGAAAGCAGTAACAAGTCGGGTACCTCAGGGGTCTGTTATGGTGCCAATATTATTTAATATCTTCATCAATGGCAAGGAAGGTCAAGGAACAGATCATCCTGAGCTTGATGACACAGCATATACAGGAAAAATGAGAGATCAGGCCCAGTAAGCACAGCTTCATAAGGCTCAGGTCCTGCTTGACCAACCTGATCTCCTTCTATGACAAGGTGACCCGCCTGATTGATGAAGGAATGGCTGTGGACATTCACCTATTTGGACATTAGTAAAAGCATTTGACACTCCCTCCCACAGCATTGTCCTGGAGAAACTGGCTGCTCATGGCTTGTATAGCTGTATTCTTTGCTGGGTTAAAAACTGGCTGGATGCCTGAGCCCAAAGAATGGTGGTAAATGGTGTCACATCTAGTTGGCAAGTGGTCACTAGTGGTGACCGCTGGGGCTCAGTATTAGGGTCAGTGTTGTTTAATGTCTTCACTGATGGTCTGGATGAGGGGATCAAGTGCACCCTCAGTAAATTTGCAGTTGGGTGGCAGTGTTGTTTTGCTGGAGGGTAGGAAGGTTCTGCAGAGGGATTTGGACAGGCTGGATTGGGGAGCTGTGGCCAATGGTATGTGCCGGGTCCTATATTTGGGCCACAACAACCTTATGCAATACTCCAGGCTTGGGAAAGAGTAGCTGGGAAGCTGCTTGGTGGAAAATGACCTGAAGGTGCTCATTGATGGAGTTGAACATGAGCCAGCTTGTGCCCAGGCAGCCAAGAAGGCCAACAGCATCCTGACCTGTATCAGCAATAGTGTGGCCATGAAGGCCAGGGCAGTGATCATCGCCCTGTACTGGACACTGGTGAGGCTGCACCTCGAATCCTGTGTTCAGTTCTGGGCAACTCACTATAAGAGAGACATTGAGGTGCTGGAGCATGTCCAGAGGAGGGCAGTGGAGCTGGTGAAATGCCTGGAGCACAAGTCTGATGAAGAATGGCTGAGGGGACTGGGGGTGTTAAGTCTGGAGAAGAGAAGGCGCAGGGGGGGACTTTATCACACTCTACAACTACCTGAAAGCAGGTTGTAGTGAGGCGGGGGTCAATCTCTTCTCCGAGGAAACAAGTGATAGGACAAGAACTGAGGTGAGTAGCTCGAGAGAGGATGCCTTCAACACCTGAGCAAGGAGAAGCTCAGCATCCAGGAGCCTCAACTCAGAGCGGTGAGAGCTACCGAGGGAGCCTCAAGTCCTCCACAGGACTTGCCCAGGAGCTGGCAGCTTGGCTGATGTGAGCAGCGCACTCACAGGGGGCGGTGCCAGGAGGAGAGGCACCAGCCCTGGCTGGGTAAAAACCTGCCCCAGGGACTGTGGCGAACAGGGCGAGTTCGAGGCAGTTCTTACTGGCAGGCTAGCATTCACCTTATGACCAAGGCCCTGTCTGGGACCTCTGCTCTGGCTGCTCCGGCGGTGGCCAGCATAGGCACCCAGACAGAGCTGCTGAGAGGGAAGGCTGCAGAGCAGATCTTGGAGTGTAGAGAGTGCCTGCACTGGTCTCCTGATGGGGGGTGCACAATGGGCAGGGCTGCACTTGGTGCTTCCTGGTGGAGGTCCTCCTGTAGCAGGTGGCTGAGCTGCAGGACACTGTCAATAGGCTGAAAGATGTCAGGGAAGCTGAGAGGAAGCAGCACTGCTTGCTCCAGGACCAGACTGTGCAGGGGCCTCAAGCGTCCCCTATAGCTCATGGAGGAAAGGAGGCCGATAACTCAGGAAGTTGGGAAAAAGTAACAAAAAAAGAACCAAAACAAAAAACAATAAAAGAGGGAAGAGGACAATTGAAAGCAAGGGGCTTCCTCTTAAATCTCATGTCCCACCCAGAACCTCTTTGCTGTTCTGCAGGGGGCTAATGAGGAAACACACTCACGCCATGACCAACCGGCTGATGCACTGGTAACGAAGATCACTACTGGTGCTGCCAGGAAAAAGCGGCAAATCATAGTAGTAGGTGCCTCTACTTTGAAAGGCACAGAGACACCCATCTGTCAGCCTAGTCCGGTCTCAAGGGAGGTGTGTCGCCAACCAGGGGCACTGATCAGGAATGTTGCAGAGAGGCTTCCGGGTTTTAGTAAGTCCCACTGACTATTACCCATTTCTAGTGATCCGTGTGGGTGCTAGTGATATAGATAGCAGTAGCTCGTAGCAGTGTAGAGATATTTCAGCTACTCCAGCCAATGAGTTGGCTTCATCTGGAGCTCAGCTCAGATGCCTCTATGCAAATGCCTGTAGCATGGGAAACAAACAAGAGGAATTAGAGATGTGTGCACGTCCACAGGGGTATGACATAATAAGCATCATAGAAACATGGTGGGATGGCTCCTATGACTGGTGTGTTGGAATGGAAGGTTACAGGCTCTTTAGAAAAGACAGGCCTGGCAGACAGGGAGGGGGAGTTGCTATTTAGGTTAGGGATAGGCTGGAGAGTATGGAACTCTGTCTGCGGACAGGTGAGCAATCGACAGAGAGTTTATGGGTCAGGGTTAAAGGGAGAACGGTGACGTGAGACATTATTGTGGGGCTCTGTTACAGGTTGCCTGATCAAGAGGACTCAGCGGACAAAGCACTCTATAGACAGATAGGAACAGCCTCACGCTCGCAGGTCCTTGTTGTCATGGGGGACTTCAACCACCCTGCTATCTGTTGGAGGGATGGTATGGCCCAGCACAAGTAATCCAGGAGGTTCCTCAATTGCGTGGAAGACAACTTCCTCCTGCAAGTAATAGAGGAGGAGCCAACAAGGAGAGGTGCCATGCTTGACCTCTTGGTCACCAACAGGGAGAGGCTGGTTGGAAATGTAACACTTCAGGGCAGCCTTCATTGCAGCGATCATGAGATGATCGAATTCGAGATCCTCAGAACAGTAAGAAGAGTGTGCAGCAAGGTCACTGCCCTGGACTTCAAGAGAGTAGACTTTGGCCTCCTCAGGAACCTGGTTAGTAAGGTTCCATGGGAAATAGCCTTAGAGGGCAAGGGGGCCTAAGACTATTGGTTGATAGGTGGAAGAAAGGACAGGCGGCCTGGGAAGAATACACATCTGTTGTCAGGGAAGCTAGGGATCAGGTCAGGGAAGCTAGGGATCAGGTTAGGAAAGCTAAGGCCCACTTAGAATTAAACTTGGCTAGGGATGTGAAAGGTAACAAGAAGGGATTCTATAGGTAAGTAGAGAGATTGGGGACAACACAGGCCCCCTCCAGAAGCTATCAGGAGTACTGGCAACCCTGGATTTGGAGAAGACTGAGGTTCTGAATGACTTCCTTCTCTCATTCTTCACCAGCAAATGCTCTGACCACACTACCCAAGTCTTGGATGCAGACGCAGGGACTGTGAGAATAAAGGCCTTTGGCCCACTGCAGGACAGGATCTGGTTCGAGACCATCTTAGGAACCTGAACGTATACAAGTCCATGGGACCTGATGAAATCCATCCGCAGGTCCTGAAGGAGCTGGTAAATGAAGTTGCTGAGCCACTGTCCATCATATTTGAAAAATCATGGCAGTCAGGTGAAGTTCCCAATGACTGGGAAAAGGGAAATACAACCCCCGTTTTCAAGAAGGGGAAAATGGGTGACCCAGGCAAGTACAGACCAGTCAGTCTCCCCCCTGTGCCTGGCAAAATCTTGGAGCAGATTCTCCTGGAAGGCATGTTAAGGCACATGGAAAACAACAAGGTGGTTGGTGACAGCCAGCACGGCTTCACGAAGGGGAAATCCTGCCTGACCAATCTCGTGGCCTTCTATGATGGAGCTACAGAAGTGATGGACAGGGGTAGAGCAGTTGATGTCATCTACCTGGACTTGTGCAAAGCGTTTGACACTGTCCCACACGACATCGTTTTCTCTGTGTTGGAGAGACATCAATTTGCTAGGTGGACCACTCGGTGGATAAAGAACTGGCTGAATGGCTGCACGCAAAGAGTTGTGCTCAATGGCTCAATGTCCAGCTGGAGACCAGTAATGAGTGGTGCTCCTCAGGAATCGGTGTTGGGACCAGTCCTGTTCAACATCTTTGCCAGTGACGTGGACAGTGGGATTGAGTGCACCCTCAGCAAGTTTCCAATAACACCAAGCTGTGTGGTTCGGTTGATATGTTGGAGGGAAGGAATGCCATCCAGAAGGGCTTTGACATGCTTGTGAGGTGGGCTGATGCCAACCTGATGAAGTTTAACCATGCCAAGTGCAAGGTCCTACACCTGGGTCAGAGCAATCCCAGGCACAGCTGCAGGTTGTGCAGGGAAGAGATTCAGAGCAGTTCTGCAGAGAAGGACTTGGGGGTGTTTGTCAATGAGAAAATGAACACGAGCTGGCATGTGTGCGCTCGCAGCCCAGAAAGCCAACTGTATCCTGGGCTTCATCAGACGGAGCGTGAGCAGCAGGTCGAAGGAGGTGATCGTGCCCCTCTCATCTGCTCTCATGAGACCTCACTTGGAGTATTGTGTACAGTTCTGGTGTACTCAACACATGGAACTGTTGGAACAAGTCCAGAGGAGGGCCATGAGGATGATCAGGGGTCTGGAACACCTCCTGTATGAAGACAGGCTGAGAAAGTTGGGGTTGTTCAGCCTGGAGAAGAGAAGGCTGTGTGGAGACCTTATAACAGCCTTCCAGCGTCTGAAGGGGGGCTATAAGGATGCTGGGGAGAGACTCTTCATTAGGAACTGTAGTGAGACGACAAGGGGTAACGGGTTTGAACTTAAACAGGGGAAGTTTAGATTGGATATGAAAAAGAAATTCTTTACTGTGTGGGTGGTGAGGCACTGGAATGGGTTGCCCAGGGAAGTTGTGAATGCTCCATCGCTGGTGGTGTTCAAGGCTGGGTTGGACATAGCCTTGGGTGGCATGGTTTAGTGTGAGCAGTGCCTGCCCCTGGCAGCGGGGTTGGAACTAGATGATCTTAAGGTCCTTTCCAACCCTAACTATTCTATGATTCTATGATGTTACGACGAAATGGCCTCAAGATGCACCGGGCGAGGTTTAGACTGGATATTTTGCATAATTTCTTCACTGAAATGGTAATCCGACATTGGAAAATGCTGTCCACGGCAGTGGTGGAATCACCTTCCCTGGCAGTGTTGAAAAACAGTGTAGATGAGGCCCCTTGTGACATGTTTTGGTGGTGGTCTTGGCAGTCCTGGGGAAGAAGTTGGAGTTGGTGATCTTTAACGTCTCTTCCAACCTAGCTGATTCTATGATTCTATGACATAGACACTTAGCAAGTTTGCAGCTCAATCGAAGCTGAGTGGTGCTGCTGACACACCTGAGGAAGAAGATGCCATCTAGAGGGACCTTGAAAGGCTTGAGGAGTGGTTCCAAGTGAACTTCATAGGGGTTCAACAAAGCAAAGTGCAAGGCCCTGTTCCTGGATCAGGCAAATACCCAGCCTAAAACAGAGTAGAAGATGAACTCATTGAGAGAAGCCCCTTAGAGAAGAATCTGGGGATGCTGCTCTGTTTAAAATAGGGCATGAACCAGTAGTGTGCACTCACAGACGAGAAAGCCAATTATTCCCTGGACCACATCAAAAGAAGTGTTGGCCAGCAGTCTGAGAGAGTTATTTTCTCCCCCTACTCCATCCTAGTGAGATTCCATCTGCAGTACTACATCCAGCTATGGGGTGCCCAATACAAGAAGAACATGGAGTTATTTGAGTGGGTCCACAGGAAGACCACAGAAATTATCAGAGGTGTGGAACACCTTTGTAAAGAAGAAAGGTTGATACAGCTGGGGTTGTTTAGCCTGCAGAAGAGAAGGCTCTAGGGTGACTACATTGTGGCCTGTCAGTATATAAAGGGGACTTATAAGAAAGATGAATACTTTTTACCAAGGCTTATAGCGACAGGTCAAGGGGCAAGAGTTTTAAATTAAAAGAGGCTAAATTTGCACTGGATATAAAGAATAATTTTTTTTTTTTTTTTTTTTACAATGAGGATAGTGAGACACTGAAACAGGTTGCCCAGAGAAGTTTTGGATGTCTCATCAATGGCACTGTTCAAAGTCAGGTTGTTTGGGGCTTTGAGCTGCCTGATCTAGTGAAATATGTCTCTATCCATGGCATGGGATTTGGACTAGATGACCTTTGAAGGTCTTTTCCAACCAAAACTATTCTATAATTCTATGTTCTTACGAAAAATATTTATTTCTATTAAACTGTAGATAGGAACATTGGAGATGCTTAGTTTACCAGGGTTTTCAAACTTCTAGAACCAAATGAAAGCAGTTTTCTCCTGAAATGGTGTGAAGTTGTCTGTCATTTGAGCTGATAATGTCATTCTCATTTTTAATGGATATGTGTCCAGTTCACAACCACAATGTAGCTAACAGATTTCATGTCAGCTTCATTAAAAATATCAGAATGAGTGGACTTGAAAGTGATCCAGAAGTTGGTTCCTCCAAGTTCCATGCCCTCCCCTGCTCCACCAACAAATCAGTATCTTCTATCTTCTTAATATCTTCTTTTATTTATACAGCAACTTTCATGAACAATTTGTTTTCATGTTTTGGAAAAATTAAACAATTTTGTCCTGCATCAAGCTTTACATATTCATACTCTCACTGTTAGGCACATGCAAGAGGCAATAGTTGTATCATGAAAAAAAAAAAAAATCCAAACATGCAAAATGAGCCCCCTATACAAGCACAAAGTTGCATGCAAGTTGTCCTAAGCATATGTTTCAGACAGTTTTATCTGCAGTTATCTATTTGTCTGTTTTCTACTTCCACGTACTCCAGATTTAGAATAAATACTTCTCTGCATAAAACAGTCCTATCCAGTTTTGCAAAATTAATAATCCTCCTTCTATGTATTTAGAGCGGATTAGGAAGTGATTTTATTTTCACCCTCATTCATATGACTTATAGAGAGTGATTACAGGACTTAGTAAACCCTGACTTCATATCTGTGGAATAATCAGGAAATGTGGAATTAAACTTATATTTGAAATGCAGCATTGTCCACACATAAGGGGAAAATGGACTTCCAGAGCCTCTCGGGGCGAGATGCAGCCACACCTGGTATGCCAGGAATATGCACTCCACAGCGGTTCCTGTGGCAACACAGACAGAGGGTAGAGCAAGGTGGAGATCTCATGGTTACGCTTTCTCTTAACTTCAGCAAAAAGATGGGAACTAGGTGGTGCAAGAAACTGATAAGCTGCATACTTGCTACCCTGAGCCAGCAGCCTGTCATCTTTTGACAGAATGCCGTCCTCTGTGTGAACTTTGCTTCATTCTAATGTCATAATAATGCATTTACATGCTAAAATACACTCCCACCTCCAATGCGACCCCTCTCCAAAATGAGATCACCCCCCTCTGAGCATGCGCTCTGAATTTTTGGTGTCATATACCTTTAAAATGGAGCGAGAGAGATTTGCACCAATGGTAATAAAGGTATGTATGACTAGAGACACTCAAGCTCCACCTTGAAGGTGAAAATAATATAAAATGATCTAAGAGAGAAGGGGATATTGGGGAAGATACCATCATGGAGGAGTCAAGAATGATAACATCAACAGACTCCTGGGACCGGTCGACGGGCTGGACCTCTCTTCCCCCCCCCCCCATAGGGACCCCTGGGGGTAAGACTTGCACTGTATCCAGTGTTTTCCTAGGAAAACTTAGAATCTCTATAGAGTTACTTTTATTGACACCTTTATACTTTAGAGCCAGGCTGTGTTAACTTTATGGAGCGCTTGTATTCATGTAACTATTATATGCACGTGCTTTGCAGACAGTATTTATCACCAGCAATCCATAAGAACCTGGGCCTGTTGCATCAGTGAATTACACTATTTCAGTAGCCAATCGTAATTTCCTCACTGAATGTGACCTCATCTCTCTCAGTGTGGCTGTGAGGGCTCATGAATTGAACCGGCAGTGTGGTGCGTTATCAGTGAATCCGGATCAGTATGCACCCAGACTGATAGTTGCAGCTGCTTGTGCACTCTCAGTGAATCCGGAATCAGACGTGCCCGGACTGGTAGCTGCATACTGGAGCCGTCCCTGTGGTGCATTATCAGTGAAACCAGAATCAGTACGCGCCCCGACTGAGAGTTGCAGCTGATTGTGCGTTATCAGTGAATCTGGAAACAGATTCGCCCAGACTGGTAGTTGCATATTAGGGCTGTTCCTGGCCCCTCTAATAAAGCAAGGGGTTTATTTTTCCCCCTTTAATGCAACAATGTCATAAGACCGCATCTTAACTGTTTTATTATATGTATACATCGGAACTTCTATAAATATTCCCAACCCCATTCAGCTGTTGTCTAGAATTTCATCTTCAAATGGCTGCTGCAGCTCCCTCAGCTTTCTTATTAGCTACTAGCCCTGCTTTTGTTTTGAAAAGGAAAAGTGTAAGGCAATTTGTGTGATAGATGGTATTTCTCAAATCCTGAGTGGTGTCCAAACTCTAAAGATATTAAGTCATGGAAGAAATTTTCAAGGTAGAAAAAGGTCAATTTTATGTCTGTAGGCATAAAATGCAGTATACTGACTTGAAATCAAATGTCATTATTTATGTCTTGATTCAGTATCACATTATTCAGGAACAGAATCTTAGACTTGGCACATTTGAAAAGTAGACAGGTATAATTCCTCTGTCTCTCTCCACCTTGTTGATCTCTTTCCCTACTCAGATTCCAATCCCAGGAAGAAAACTGAAGCACAACATACTTGCCAATTACAAAGCCATGAACACCATGAGGAATCCTGGTTTAATTATTTCATCCTTTCTCAATATGCAGCATAGTTGAATTTATGCTGTGTGACATTGCCTAATAAAAAGTAATTTTTCCTCAGAAAGTAAAATTAGAAGAATAAAAATAATTACATCTCCCAAGCAAGATGATTCCCTGGTTTGTTTTTGATAGAAAGTGCTGAGATCTTGTAAATCTCTCACACTGATAATGGAGTATTATAAAAAGATATTGCTCACATGTTGTAGGTGTGTATACCACTTCAACATCTGAATGTAATAATTTTGCTGTACAAGACAAAAACTATGTTTTCTAACAGACAACTTTAAATGATCTGAAGGCTAGAAAATAGAACAACGGGCAAACGTAGGCTGAGGCTGCAAACACAGAAGAAACACAGGGATGTTATTTTCAAGAAATGAGAAGACTACAGAAAACCAACATTGTTAACAGATTTAAATCAAAAATGAGCTGCAATTTACACTTGAAATTTTAGATATGCCTTTTGAAATGTCTAAATCTAATCTCCAATTTTGCCAATATATATGGAAGTGAATGCATCTGTCACTTGATGGGGTCATTTATAAACTGTGAATAACCCTTAAGATTATTTACTTCTTCTGCGTCAGAGAAAGAGAGGGAATCACCAAATTTCCAGGCTTTGCCAGAATTGTCTTCTCCGATATGATTAACAACAGTATTCTGATAGGAAAATAGAAATTTTTAACAGATACAAAATAATAATGAAAAGAAGTCCAGATGTTTAAATGCTGAGGAAACTTGAAGTCAAAGCAGAGATTAGTAGGGAAGAATAATGATTGCATATAATCTAAGTGAGGCAAACAAACAAGAAACAGATTTTTGCTTTCATTTCAGTACTGAAACACAACATTCCATTTTCCATCTAACATTTTGTACATTTAGTTGGTTAATAAATAGTACCTTTCATAGCGAAGTAATAAAATGCTCCATAGATGTATTAGTATGCAAGACCATAATCAAATCATATAAATCCAGCTTTCTAGGTTATATATCAGCATACTGTCATCAATAAATACGGTATATACGGAAAGGGGAAGAGAGAGCAAATACTTTGGAGATTTATTGATCAGGTAAACCTGGGAGATTTGACGAATAAACTATGAAAAGCACATCTAAGGAGGATAGAGTTTTGCAAATATATGTATGCAGGTACAAACTTTCTTGAAAATCATCTGTCTGGATTTGCATCATGAACCACTGAGTCATTTTAGACAGGGAAGGATAAAAATGCAAACACATTGTAGGAATATTTCTTGAATGTTGAATTCCTGCTTGCTTTGTTTAGTATTTTAATTGATCTTAAAAGCTTGATAATAGCCTCAAGTACTGAACAAATGATGATGCACAGTTATTCTTACTTTTTAAGACATATATTGGTAGTAAACTTTCAGTTCTCCTCACTGTATCTTTAGGAATTCAGTGGTCATGTGTTCTTATTTGAGGGGCAACATTACAAAATCAGATTCTCTGAAAATATGTTACATTTAAGCTTAAGCAATTTGGAAGAAATGTTACCTGAAATGACCAATTAGTTCCTTGATACCAAAGTATTCTCTCCCTGTTGGGGATTTAACACTGACTATTGCGTGATGTAAAATATGAGCTACAAAACAATTTTTAAAGAGATAATAACAGATAAAAAAAATTTACTACTGGACTGTTGACTCCCCACTTGCATTGTTCAGCACTGCAACTGATCTAAATAGTATTGATTATGCCCTGAAGTACCATACAAATGGCAAAATTGATATTTCCTCAAATTCAACCACTTACAAAATTTTTGAAAGATTGCTTTTGGTGTAGGGTTTAGAATGTGGGATGAGACTCATGCTACCTGCTTTAAGTGCTCAGCCCAAGTTTTGCTAATCTCTGTAAGGAGCTGTTCTTTCCCAGTGGACTGTTTAGCATTCCTTGATGGCTTATCCATTAAATGTAAACATTTAAGCCCTTCAAAAATTAACTCCGCATTTATATTCTGGGCACAGGACTGCATCTACTATATCACTTTCTGTGATGCTTCTTTCCAAATTTTATGTCTGAAGTATAATACAAGTTTAAAAGTTTCCTGGAGTTTCTTTCTATACTTGTGTCTTGACACAGGGGTTAAAATCTCAAAAGATGATAAAAATTATATGTGGGCATTTAAGCCTAGGCCAGAAAGGCCTAGAAGAACACTTTTCTCTGTCTGGAGTGTGTCTGAACTGTATCATTGTATAAGGTCCTTCCAGGTTCCAAAGCTCTGATTCCTCTTCTGAGTGATATCATTGTCATCTTGAAAGAGAACATCTTAAAAAGCTGCATTCCACAGGTATTTCCACCTGTGGCATAATGTGAGAAACCTTATGTAGGTTGGAAACCAAGTTGTAGATACTGTAGCAAAGCAAACTTTTGAGGGGTTCAATTCAGACAAATAAGGGAAAATAATTTGCAGTTATTCTGCTTATACGAATAAAAATAATGACCTCAGAAACAAGAGACTGTGTGTTGCATCTAAAACCTTAAAGGGCGGCAAGAGCTTTGGGGTTTGTTGTTGAAGTTTTACTTTTTTAAATATCCTATACATCAAACTGGAATTAAACATAACAGAAAAAAAAAAAAAAAAAACCCACCAAAACAAAACAACCACCAAGGACTAAATGTAAAGAGAGGAACACAAGAAAAACTGCACAACTACGTAGTTGGAAATGACTGATCACTGATGAAAGCATAAAAGAGACAGAGGGAAACAGGTGCGGACTGACCAAGGAAAGGAGAGTTGTGAGTGCATTAACACTAGTCAAAATGTTTGATCCATAGTAACACAGCAACAGTTTCAGAGGATGAAAGACTAACACCATGTAAACAAACCAAGGAATAAAAGTTCTTAAAAACACAGACTGCAGAAGAAGCAAGATGGAAAACATGTAAAGCATATTTCAAAAAAAGAGATTAAGAAATTAAGCTTCAATGATCTAAATTGTAGGCAAGTCTTAAGCACGTACACAATTACTTTTTCATAATACAAAAAAATACTGATAAAGGACAAAGCCTACTGTGAGAATAAAAGTAATAGATAGGTCACTTTCCTATTTTTGGGGAAAGAGTAAGGAGATATTTTCATAATATTTGCTCCAATTTTCCCAACTTTTCCCCAGACTTCCTTTCATACATGTGGTAAGATATGAGATCTTAAGAGACAGGATAAATATTTGTTTCAAATGCAAGGAAAGAAGGAAATGATAGATGAGGATATAGGCAGTATTAATAGAAACTAGTTTTATAACTCAAAAACATGGTCAAGTGACTTTAAGGTATCCCCTAATATATGATTCATAGTTCCTTTTTTGCCATTTAGAATTGTGGTACCAACATCTTTACAATTTCTAAGAAACAGTTTTCATTTACAATCTAATATTTATGGGTCAATAAAAATGAAAGGAGTTTCATCAATATTACTTTAACTTTATTTGATTGAGTTACTTCAGCAACACCTTACAATTTTTACAACTCAACAGGCCAAGCAATAAAATATGATACAGCAAGTGATGCCTGTCATGGTTTAAGCCCAGCCAGTAACTCAGAAGCATGCAGCCACTCCCTCATTCTCCCTCCTTCTTCCCCCATATCTCCTTCGGGCACAATGGGGAAGAGAATCTGAAGACTGTAAATCCCATAGGTTGAGACAAGAACAGTCCAATAACTAAAGTAAAATATAATTCAATACAAAACTACTACTAATAATAATAATAATGATAAAGGAAATAACAAGGGGAGGGAATATAAAACTAAAAAGGCAAAGGGAAAAAAAAAGGGAAAAAAACCCCACATGGTTCACAATGCAATTGGTCACCACCCACTAACTGATACCCAGCCTGACCTGAGCAGTGATCTGCCCCTTCCAGGTGACTCCCCCCAGTTTATATACTGGGCATGACGCCTTGTGGTATGAAATAGCCCTTTGGCTAGTTTGGGTCAGGCGTCTTTTCTGTGCTTTCTCCCAGCTTCTCAGCTTCCCCTTCTCACTGGCAGAGCATGAGTCCTTGACTGGGGTACACATTATTTAGTAACAACTAAGCCATCAGTGTGTTATTAGCATTGTTCTCAGACTAAAGCCAAAAGTACACCAGGTACTAGCAAGCAGAAAAATAACTGTTACAGATGAACCCAGGACTCACCGTAGCATACTTTCACTTGTACCCGCAAGTCTGAATGAGCTCTTTCTACATGCTTTCCAGTTTTTCCGATCAATAAAAGTGAAAATGTAAAATGAATGACTAACCAATGATATTTATAATATTTGAAACATAATTTAGGATCTTTTTTAAATTACAGTAGAAAATTCTTTGTAATTGATAGCTTATATAAAGAAATCTGGACAACACTAGCCGGCTCTAAATTGCTGTGACAACAGTGTTTTATTATTCTTGACCTTATTTATTGGTACATATGCAGTTGCTTGCTTTGTTCGTTCTGCAATTTTGAAAAAGGCAAATAATTCCCATGAGTCCAAGAGTCAAGCCATAAGATGCAAGCTGACTAGCCGATAATAACAATTTAGATTTGTTTCTTGCAACCGGAACGTGGTCAGTGTACAATTCTGCCATTTAAATGCTGTATGCTGTGATATTCCTGTAGGCTTCTAAGTAGCTAAAAGTAGAAAAGTGACCCTATAAAAATGTCCCCATATTTGTGGTTGGAGGCCTTTCACTTCCTGCTTCTTCACCACTTATCTACATCAACGCTTATCATTAACAAAATATGTTACATTTCATTCCAGATTCTGTACTTTGAAAATGGTGAGAGTGAGAGAGAGGGCTGTGAAGGAATAAATACTTGGACCTAAGTGGTCATCTTATGCTTGGGTGAAGGTTAAAAGCATTTTAGATTGGAGGGGAGTGGACTGGCTACTACTGGGCAACCTAATTTCATGTTTAGTATAAATTGACAGTCTTCATGCAGAGCAATGAGCTATAAAATTACAAAAGCTATGCCACAGTTAGCTTTTCCTGCTCCTGGCCTGCATGATACTTAAGACAGTGTAGTTTCTTTTGACAGTTTTATTCAAACTTAAAGATGCTTATAACAAAAATATTTCTCAAACCACCTAGTCCTTCATTGTTCCAAGGTGGAATTATTTCCTGCTGTATATTTACCAGTGCATTGTCCCAGTAGATGTATGGTTTCACCTCATTTTAAATATCCTGAAGGATGTTATTCCCTGGCCTAATAGATTTCACTGTCAAGAAGCTTTTATGTGAAAGTCAGCTTAAATTTTGCCTTTCTTAATCTCATCCCATTACTCAAGAATGATGCACCCTAAACTAACACAAATATTTCTTCTTTTACCCAGCAGTTAAACCCCTCCAGGAGTCATCATATTTCTTTATTAGTTATTATTCAGGTACAGTTAGAGGTATCCTCGAAGTCTGACATTTTATTATAGGAGAAGATGTTAAAATTGCTAGCCTTCCATTCCAACTGTAGACAGTAACTACTGATATCCATAGTGGTAATAAGTACAATTGTATACATCCAGTTTTCATCTCTTACTGTGCTTACAATAGCACAGAACACAATCTTTCCATTTCCATTTCATACTTTGTTGTTGTTACCTTTTTTCCTTTCTACATTTTGCACAGTGAAACACAAGTTAAAAAGCCAAAAGCCAAATGGCACAGTTATTGCTTCAAAGATATCATAAACTATAAAGATAAGTGACATATGAAAGAAGTTACAGACTGAAGGACTGTTTACTGCTGCTAAAGTTGTGTAATACCAACTGTCAAAAAATTCCTAGCTTCAGCTTTTAAAACATTAACACGTTAACTCCTTTTCTGTTTCATGAGTGAAGAGGAAATTAAACAGTGGGGAAAGAAGAGCCCTACGATAGGTCATGAAAGAATTGCCATGCGCTTAGGAATGACTGTAGAACTGGGGCCCATGGCCAGTAATACTTTTCTTGGTTTTTGTACTGAGGAACAGGTGCTAAGACGCATCTGCAGATTAATAAGGCAGAGTTGGACTGGCTTTGGAGGCAAGGAGAAGATTACTGACTTTAAGGAGAGAAAAATGCAGAAAAGACTGGAAATGAAGTCTCATTTCTCTGACATATTGAAACTTACACTTGAGAGTATAAAAGGAGTATTCATAGTAATCAAACAGGAGGTGATAAGGTCTGCTGTAAAAGCTTTTGGTTAAAATAAAGATTTGTGCAGGATGAGATCCAATTCGTTTCGACTAAATAAAGCAATGATGTGGTTTTGCTTAAGTAGCACAAAACTTCAATTACTTTCGTCTCCGTGATAAGTGTTTATAGACTCACATCTAATTCCAATACATACTGTTTTCCTGTATTACAGTTATATGCCTTGAAAACAACTGCTTCTGTTTCTTATGAGTACTTTTAGATTAATTTCCCAAGCAGTCTTTAAAAACTTTTTTTTTCCTGAGCTAAATCTCTTTCACTGCACATTTCTAATCATTCTGTAGCATTAGGTTTCTAACGGATACTACTAAGTCCCTCTAATCTAATATAATTTGTGATTGTCATTAAGATGTTGTTTACTAACTCATTGAGATCATAAATCAAAATGTTGGAGATTACTAAATGTTACATCTTTCCAACAGGCTCCTCTTAAGTTGTGGCTATTTATTAAAGTGGGTTTTTTTGTTTACAGCTTAGTTAGTATGTCTGTAGTCTATACCAGCCTCAATTTGATTCACAGTAGATGTATGTACCAATGTATTATGGGTATGCATGGGTGTGCACTGTTGGGATTTTTTGTGGGGTTTATATGGTTTATGTTTTTCTCCTCAGTTCTTGTGGCTTCATTTTGCTTTTTTTTTTTTTTTTTTACTGAAGCTTATTTTATGTGCAAGAGACTTTGCTCATTGTAAACAGCTGCAGGAATGTATGTCGCATCTCAGATTAAGAGAAATATTCCATTTACTCAATATGGAGCAGGCTGTGACCAGTATACTTGTAGCTTCTGTTGTAGAAAAAAACCCTGCATTTAGACCAAAAGATGTAGATGGGGTTTTAGACCATATGATGTTGCTGTGTTCACTCCTTTTCTCATTGACTTCCTGCATGCTTCAATCTTCTTTTAATTTATCAGAAAACAGCACTGATGTGTCTAGCTTAAAACTGAAGGAATACACTTTATGGGAACTCTTTGGCTTGAATCATGGGAAAAAAATGGTTTCTTTTCTCTGTATATTGTAACTTAGATTGGGGTTAAAACTTAAGTTTTGCTTAAGGGGCACAAAACTTCGGTCACCTTCCTCTCTGTGATAAGCCTTTACAAACTCATGCTGGCAATGAACTAAAAGAGATGGAGAGGTCTTTGGTGTCTTTTCTATGGACAAGGATGCAAATTTCAAGAGTAAAGCTGAACAAGTTCTTATAAAATTCCTACTTTTCTTCAGTAGAATTCACTACTACCCTCAGTTGGGTTAGTTACTAGAACTTACAGGCAGCTGCTTATTAGGATTTATTTATTCACAGTTATCTTTTTGCATCTATACTTAAATGCACTGGTTCTGAAGGGTGAAAGGAAACTGAGGGAAAAGGAAATACTCCTGACATGTCCAAATGCTTCTTTGTGACTTGATCAGAGTTACAAAGATTGAGCATAGAGTGATCTCAAAAAAATATGAAACGTGCAGAGTAGATCTTGCATTTCCATGTACCAATTCCTTTCCACCTGTCCTGGTTTCAGCTGTAACAGTTATTTTTCATCGAGGCAGCTGGTACAGAGCTGTATTTTGGCTTCAGTTTGGGAATAATGCTGATAACACACAAATGTTTTAGTTGTTGCTCAGTAGCACTTACCCTGACCAAGGACTTTTCAGTCTCTCATGCTCTGCCAACAAGGAGGAGCACAAGAAACTGGGAGGCAGTAGAGACAGGACACCTGACCCAAACTAGCCATGGGGGTATTTCATACCACAGCACATCATGCCCAGTATAGAAACTAGGGGGAGTCACCTGGAAGGGGCAGATCGCTGCTCAGGTCAGGATGGGTATGGTCAGTGGGAGGTGAGTAGTTGTATTGTGCATCACTTGTGTTTTCGGAGTTTTTTTTTTTTTTTTGGGGGGGGTTGTTTATTATTGTTATCATTATTGTTATCTTTGATATTCTTTTTATTATCACCACATTTTACTTTATTCTGGATATTAAAATGCTCTTATCTCAACATTGTTACATTCCCTTGATTCTCCCCCCCATCTAACCCGGGGAAGGGGTAAGAGGGAGTGAGCGAGCAGCTGCATGGTGTTGAGTTACCAGCTGGTTTCAAACACATGACACCAACTTTATAGCTTTTCTTTGAGACTTCTCTTGTCTCCTTTTTATTTTTTAATTAAAAAAAAAATCAAGCAGAGAACTGAAAAGTTAATGCTAATCTGTGTCATACTGTGTCTACAGACTGTAGGTGAGCAAACATGCATCTTTTTAATGGCCAGACATCGTTACTCAGAACAAACAGCCTTTTATGGTAAAGTAGATGCAATTTCTTCAGCATCTTCAGGCAATAAATATTTTCTGATATGTCCTTAGTATATACTGTGTTGTGGTCTCTATGACTGACCTAAAGTTATAGCTTACCTGCCAATGAAAAAAACACTGAAATTAAAGGAAGCATCCTTTGCGCTCAAAGCAGAGTACAATGTAGGACTGCCTAAAGCTTTCCCTGGTGCTGCTACCTTCACAGGCTGCTTCACTGTTCAAAGACCTATCTCTAGTTTAAGCTACAAAACCCAGTAGTGCATTTTTGCAAGTATTTTGACAACTTATTTAGTCTAAGAAATACAAAGAACATGAGAGAGAAAGTAAATTGTTATGTATTGTGTAAGAATTAGGTTTTCAAGAGTTAGTGAGATTGTTGTTAACAAGGGTAACCTCTGAAAAAAAACATGAAAAATTAATTAAGTTGATGTGACATATATAGTACAGGTGAAGTATGTTTATTCATGCAGAGTTTGGTTTATGTCACCTAAAGAGCATTGAAAATAAGGGATTTTTGCCATGGAACTGCCAGTTAAACTGGGAAATTCTACTCTTTCAGTGGGATAACTAGAATTATAGTTAACGCATAGGACCCCTTGCAATCATCCGTCATGTCACTCAATAGTAGGTCACTTCAGAAAGTAGCACATTAACTGATAGACTGTAAGAGCCTTAAACAAGTTGTTATCAACTGTATTTTAAATCTTCTTTACTTCAGATTTTATGGGCTTGGCAGATCACCACCTTCATTATCAGAGTTCAGAGGTTATTGTATTCAGAAATAATCATAGCTATCTCATTCTAACGTAGGAGTCAATCTTACATCTAACAGGGAACCAATCAATGTACACAAAATCAGGAGCTACAGAAAACGTCTATGCAAGTGTAATAATAGCATACTAGCTGTAGTAACAGGGTATAAAAATGCTTTCACTAAGACAGCAATAACATGATCTCTTAGAGTGAGCACCCACAAAGAATCATCTTCTTCCTCTTACTATAAATAAGCTTGTCTAGCTACCTGGACAAACATCTATAACATGTAGAAGGCTAAATTAAGTGCAGTGAATTCCCACTTAATGATGCAGCTATGTATCTTTTAAAAACGTCTCAAATTGTAGGAGAATCGGAATGGTTTGGAAGGGATCTTTAAAAGTCATCTAGGTCAACCTCCTTGTCATGAGCAGAGAATTCTACTACATGAGGTTTCACTAGTAGAATTCCCCTTATAAAAATTCAATTTCTCCTGATAGTGTACAACATTTAAGATTTTCATACCCCATCTTTTCTTACATAAGTCAGAAAATTTAGCATTGTGTCTAGACCAGTCTTGATGTTTAGAAGCTGGTAATGAAAACTGATTATTGTCCAAGAAATACTGAGTTACGTTGTTGTATAATATGTGTAAGGAGTCTTAGTTAATAAGGTAGAAAGCAATAATTCCCGCCATGCTATTCCAGGATTCATTCTTGCACTCTCTAAAAAAGTTGCTGAAAATGAAAGTACTGAATGTATAATCATTTCCACATTGTAAAGTATCATGCTACTTAGCCCACACTACAATTATAGTCATACAGATTTAAAATACAAATATAAATCTAGAAATTGGGAAAGCACATTTCATTAAAAAACTGAATTTTTGTTTGATTAATTATATTAATTTAGCCAAAGTTATTTAGTACATAAGCACTAAAAGATTCAAAAATATGTATGCAGAACTTCAGTCAGAATAATATGTACCCATAAGTTCACTTTGCAACCCAATTTTTTATGTATTAAGATGAAGATTAAGTTTTTTATTGTGTCTTGGAACATGGACTTAGATGGACATGAAGTCACATTTCAAAGAAGCATAATTAACTTCTCAGTATCCTCATCTGACTCTTACTACATTACCAGGAGCACAAAACCAAGGGGATTGTGCTTCATTTTATGCCAGCCACTGATGTCATGGAGACATGTGAGAAACTGTGCAATTTCTGTTCTCTCTGACAGTGAGAGTATAAATATGACTGTAATTTGTCAGACCAAACCAGAAGCCTGACTCCAGCTTTCCTCTCAAGAGAATACCTGAGGGAAGATGAAAACCAGGACAAGCATATATGTTACTTTCATCTGGTACTTCTGAACCAACTGTACCTTTTATTTACATGACAACAGTCTTTGGATGTGTCTTCCATGAATCTCTCTAATCTCCCCTTAAATTTGTTTAAACTTTCAGCATGAACGGTTTTCTTTGTCAGGGAGCTCCCAGCAGCAGCACCCACTGCTTAAGACAGTACATTTTTATAAGTTTTCTTTGATGCCATTTAATTCTTCCACTGCAAGAGACAGTGTGCATATCTCTTAATCTGAAGCCCATGATGGTCTATAAACGGAATGTGGATTTAGATTATTATTATTAAGGGAATATGAATTTAAAGTTCATTTTATGTTGTCAGTCATACATACTGGAAGAAAGATGCATTTTACCTCTTACAAAAATGAAAAATCTCACAAAATATTAAATGAGCTAATCATACTGAAACACCATATTTTGAGTGCTTCATTTTTGAAAAAAAATTGGTTTTGCTTTGTTCCAGGGCAAAACTGAAGTGCTAAATTCATATTCCCATGTGTCAGAAATTGTTCAACACACAAGACAGTTTAAGGGAAACTATCTCATGAGAGAGGTATTAATCAAATAGAAGTACTACAGCATTAAGACAGGATGCTATTCAAATCAAGAAAATAGGCAAGCAGGCAAGAAAGGAAATATTTTATAATTTTGCCATTAATTTTGATGAGAAAAAAGGGAATAAAAAAAAATCCTATCTCTCCTGAGAATATTAACGTGAAAATTAAATTCAACACCTATGTGGATCTTTGACATGTCTCAGTAAACTGCTTCAGTATAATTCACCTAGTCAGTAGACCATAGTGTTTACAGTTTTTCTTCACAGGCTTTACTGTTCACACCAGACCTGTCCATTCCAAATAAGCAGTCAGTTTGGATCCAGGCTTTTTTGTTACTGAAGTAGGTAAATCTGTTTCTGAAAACAATAGAATCCAAATAAGATCTGTTTGTTTATGAGGCCTACCTTGTTTCCTAATCTGATTGTGCTGCCCAGGGCAGACTATTCAATACTTAAAAAAATAAATTAGAATAACATTATGTAGAGAGATATATGCGTGCATAATAGTGTTAGATGGAGATGTATATATTCTGCAAAGATAGGTTTAATAGTATAACTATAGAAATATGTATTCTTATCAAACATAAATTATATATATATATATATATATATATATGGAACAAACCAGTATGTAATTCAGCAGTTTTTTTGGATGATAGACTGTCAAAATACTATGCAATATATTGTCCAAGAACCTAATGTGATTAATAACATCAAACACAAAATAGATTTTATCAGTTTTCAAGCTTGGAACAAATTTCTTTCTACTTTTATAATAAGGAATGCAAAATTCTGTTGTTTCATGCTGAGTTAGTTATTTTGATTACTTCTTACGTGAAATGTGCATGTTGTATATCAAAACCACTATAATGTATGCCATAGAATCAACAAATCTTTACATTGTAATCATGTTAAAAATAACTGACATAAAAAAAATTTCTGATTTAAAACTACTTGAAGCATTTTAGGTCTTTAAGAGACATGGAGATGTTTTTTCGGAAACTAAGATGTGATTTTTCTCTTGCAATATGATAAATCAAGAAAATCTCTGCTATCGTGCCAAAACGTTATTATCAGTGTGAAGTGAGATGAACATTGTAATGTAGCTAAAGAGGGCTTAGCAATACAGTCAGAGAATAGGTTGTGAAAAGTCAGGTTTGTCTATTTTCCCATCATTGAATAGGTCTTTTACAAGCAGTACTGTCAACACAAAACATTTTACCTGACTAGTTGATTTACAAATAATTTGGTGAGGCTGTGTTTTGGTTTTGGTTTGTTGTTTTTTTATTTGGGGGCAGAGGGGAAGGAGGGGCTGGGGTTTTTTTGTATGTGTATGTGTGTTGGATTGTTTGTTTGTTTTTTGGGTTTTTTAGAAATGTACATGGAAAAGTGGGGACAAGTTATTAAAACCAGTTGCTAATCAGAAAATGTTAGGGGATGCAATTTCAGAGCAGCACTTTTAGGCCCAGACATATGCTTCTACCACAGGATTCATTCCAGTGTTTGTGACTGTCATGGTTTAAGCCTCTCTAACTCATGCAGTCTCTCTCTCACTCACTTACCCCTCTTTCTTCCCCCCGCTCCCGGGTGGATGGGAAGGAGAATCAAAAAGAATGCAACTCCCACAGGTTGAGAAATGAACAGTTTAGTAACTAAAGTATAACACAAGACCACTACTGCTACCACCAATAATAATAATGACAAGGCAAATACAAGGAAAGAATACAATTGCTCACCACCTAAAACCCAAGCCCGACCATGCAGTGCACCCCCCACCCTTCCGGGTCTCTGCTCTCTGCTTTCCATCCGGGGCATGACGTGCTGTGGTATGGAATAACCTCTGGTGAGTTTGGGTCAGGTGTCCTGTCTCTGCTTCCTCCTGGCTTCCCATCCTCCCTGGCAGAGCATGAGACTCAGAAAGTCCTTAGTCAGACCAAAACATGACTAAACAGTAACCGAAACACTGGTGTTATCAGCGCTGTTCCCAGGCCGAAAGTCAAAAACACAATTCTGCACCAGCTACCAAGAAAGAGAAAAATGACTGCTACTGCTGAACCCATGACAGTGACACATGAACAAAGTTCACTACTTAACATCCTAAAGTTTTTCTTGTTAATCTACCAAAAAAACTACAACATGAAGCCTAAAAATTGCTAAGTGTTGCCTTCCTGTGCAATGCTAAAGGTGGGAAGTTTGTCTCTGTCTTTCTAAGATGCATAGTTGACAGACAAATATATTTTGAAGTAAATGATTTGCATGTTTTGAAGCAGCAGAAGTACCAGACTTTCACATTGGTATGTAACTTTTGTGGTTAACTGTTGTAGCTCTATAATGACACATATCTGGGTTTTTTTTAATTACTCTGCTTGGATTTGTTTCTATTCATTTCAGTTGCCTTTCTCCCATTCCCGGTTTTCCAATATTTTTCTTGGTCTGTCTTGCTTTTTTCTTAGTTGAAGTTTTTGATCTCCTAAGAGCTTTACTTCCATTTTTAACATCTTTAATTCTTTCTCATAACTCTCCTTTTGTTATTATTCTATGCAATAAACCCTGTTTTCAGCTTTTCTCCTTTTTTTTTGCCATTTTTTTCAGCAGACTTAATCCCTTTCCCTTCTTTGTATTTGCCTACTAGTTCTTCCCATTGATAATTAATCTTTTGTTCACATTCACAAGCTTTCCATTTTCTTGGTTGTCCCATATGGAGAATTCAACTGGAAAACAAATCTTTTATTATAGTTTCAGGCAACAAAATAAATCTGCTTGAAGAACAATGATACTTTGCCTAGCTGTGCCCTCTCTTTTTATATCCCTGGAGAGTCTGGTAGGGACAAGAAGGATGCTATGAAGTTGCTGTTCTTCATTTTCCCTGTAATCCTTCATTGGTGTCAGAAATGCATCCCTTGTTGGATTACAATGATTCAACCCTTCTCAGAAAACAGCGCATCTGTTTGGGAGAGGCTCCAGTCATATTTCATCCTGTGCTTAATGCCATGGTCCCTTCTTCATACAGTTTTGCACAGGAAAAGACCAACGAAACTCCACCAGAAGGGAGTAAGTAAAAGGAGTCCTCAAGCCCGGCAGTAGGGTGCTCTTTGTGAGATTCTTTTCTTCGCCCTCATGAATATTGATATTGTGTAATTATTCTTTCTGTTGAAATGAAGCATAGCAATGCTGTGTTACATCTTCTTGTTTGCATTAACCCACATTTACTCAGAAATTGCATTATGATTTGATACAAAGACATGCAATTTACTGAATTACTGGAGAAAAGAAAGAAACATCTTGGTTTGGAAACATTTCTAAACAGAACAAAGCATACAAATCTTTTGATCCATGTGTTAGCATTGTAAGGATGAAAATGCGAACTATTAGAGAACCTGCAATTAGTAGTAATTATGAAGTTATAAAATAAAGTAAACAAGCAAAAAAATATATTAAACCTAACAAAACCATGGTTTGTAGCATCTTTATTTCTGTAAGGTAATCTTACATTCCTTCAATCTTCCCTAACTGAATGAATTTTCTCTGCTATCATCATATTCATTTCTCACCTCTAAAACTTCTAAGAACATAAAGTAATCTAGGGCATACTCCTAAGGTCTGTTAAAAAAAACAACAAACCCAACTGCAAAACCAAAACCTAAAACAAAGCCCAACAAACAGCCTAGTGTGTTAGGAAACATTTCAGTTTCACTTACCCAAGCTTGTTCAGCTCCCTTCTCTAGCACAACTTAAATCTGTCACCATTTGCTGTTATCACCATAATATAACCTGTGGCTTCTAAAACATTATCACCACCTGTCAAAGCTGTCATGAAACAGCTAGCAAGGTTTTTTATGTTGATTTTAAGGAATTAGAAGCATTGGTCATGTTATTTATTCAGAACCTTTCTGCAGCAAAATATATATAATCTATCAGCTCCAGAATGATTCCTGAATAGTTTTGAGGATAAGCAGCTGGGATACTACAGTGTCATCACGATTAAAGCTGTCTATGCTATTCATCACAAAGAAGTTAACTAAGCCTACTCTGGAGTATTTTAAATTCTGTCAATTAAGACAGACTAAATCACTTTAATTATTGGTAATAACAAGTCTAACTTAATGAAAGTATATTTGTCAGCTTCTTATTTCTTTATAATACTGAATATTTATGTATAATACCAAATAATATTGAAAAATATTATTTTGTACTGAAAAATTTAAGATTTACCTAGAATTTTGTTTTGCCAGTGACTGATCTGAATGTGTATCTTCTTCCTCATTATGAGGAGCAGCTGAGGGAACTGAGGGTGTTTAGTCTGGAGAAGAGAAGGATCAGGGAGGATCTTATCACTCTCTACAACTGCCTGAAAAGGTGCTGTAGTGAGGTGGGGGTTGGCCTCTTCTCCCAAGGAACAAGTGACAGGACAAGAGGTAACAGAGGCAAGCTGCTCCAGGGGACGTTTAGATTTGAGATTAGAAAAAATTTCTTCACCAGAAGGGTGGTCAGGCATTGGAACTGGCTGCCCAGGGCAGTGATAGAATCATTGTCCCTGGAAGTGTTAAAAAAGTTGTGTAGATGAGGCCCTCAGTGATATGATTTAGTGCTGGACGTGGCAATGTTGGTGTAATGGTTGGACTTGATAATGTTAAGGGTCTTTTCCAAACTAGTTGATTCTGTGGTTCTACAATTGAATACAGGGAGGAAAGATCAACATTTTGCATTGCCAAATATGCCAGGAAAAAAATTATTCAATAGGTACATTATTATAATGTATTGGACTTTCATTGCAGTTGCATTGTATTGCATTTTCACAGTATTTGACCGCTGCAGAGCATAATGAGACAGTAATTCACTCTATAAACCTGAGGAAGACATGAACACATTACAGAAAATTACCTTCATCACAGATGCATTGCAGAATTGTCACTTTGAGTAGGCTAAGAGATAAGATGAGGTTTTGATAAGTCCAGAACTGAATTTTCATCTGAAGTGGTTATTCCTCCATGTAAATTTACAGTTTTGTTTCTTCTTAATTTATATCTCATACTGAATTTGCTAATATAATTTTCAAAGCCAGAACCAAGGGAAGATGATAAATAAAAATAGTCACATTCCACTTTTTACAAGCTGTCTGTATAAGGAATTTACAATGACACTGTCTGATTCATAATTAGCATTCCAAAAGACATGTGAAGCCATCAAAAAGCACTCAAAAAGTATTCAAGACAATTAACAATGTAAAATTATTCACACCAAACATGGCTATTTGGAACTTCCTATTGTTTCTGCTTAAATTTCTACTTTACCAACAGTTTTCTATTACTGTTCCTGTCTTCCACAAATTGAACAAACCCATTTTCTCTTTATGGTGCCAGTAGTTTCACTAACCTTACAGACAGCTGCAGAGTGGAGGGTTACTGGAAGTTGCTCCCAATTCTATTCCACTGTGATCAGGAACCACCAATTTTGTTAATTTTATTAGTTATTTTATTGTCGTTCTTGTACGAAGATTTATACACTTCCAACCAATAGAAGAAAGAGATGGCACCTCACATCTGATACTCACTATGGTAGAGGGAAGCAATTTTATGTTCACAGGACAGGTAGAAGAATCACCTTCTGCCTCTTGTCTCTCTTCAAACACAAGAGAAAGTGCAGTGCTAACAGCAGCTACCACTACTGCTGATGCATTTTCTGACACAGTTGCTCTGACCCCTATTACTCCTTCACCCGCATCTATTGCCTGAACTGAAAACTTGTTAAAATCAGTGAAGACCCTGTACGTCAAGTATCAAAGGTTTTGAAGTATACACTATTTCTGCAGTAACAGCAGGAACATATCTCTATTTTTCCCCTCTGTTTACAGTACTTAACAAAATATTTTGAGTTATTTTCTCTCTTGTTAAATATACCTTCCTTTTTTTTTTTTTTTTTTTTTTTTTTTTAATCTTTATTCTGTTTCATTACAACTGTTTCTATTCTATCCCTGCGCTTCTTGTTTTAGGGAAACTTATACTATTCTTCATGATTTCACCTCCAAACAAAACAATATATCTGCTCATAATAATGCTTATATTTTCCTCTCAAGGCCAAAACCAAGGAAGAAAATGAAGAGTCATGACACATATTGTTAATAAATAGTGGTCCCCTTCAGTGTTTTTTTCCAACTCAGAATTTTTCTAGAGGCCTTTGTCTACTCAACTTATGTCAGACTAGTGCTATTTATTCAGATGCATTTCTGTCCAAGCACTGTCTTGCTGTATCCAAAACCTACCTACATGATTCAAAAAATGGTTATTTAAAACACTAGCAGGTCATCTAGTGACTACAGAAGAATATCCCACAGATTAGCTCATATCCTGCCCACAATTTAAGTATTTTTTATTTATAAGACCAGCATGATCCAAACATTCTCTCATATTGATCTGGAGTGACCATGGTGCTTGTTCAGTGTTCATTTTTATTAATTCTCTGAAGGACTGCTCACTGTCTGAAATGATGAACTGGCTTATAGCCAGTTGCCATTAGTCCTACTGTGAGATAAGCGCACCATATCTACACAGAACAGTGAAAAGACGTTTTGGTGAAAGAACTCCCTTTTATGTATTGCAAAACCTAGTTTTCACTTTTATCAAAGAATGAGAAAGAAACTGTTTTCCTTAAAGTATCCTAAAATAGAAATGTCACCTATCTCTTTTGTCTCTTGGACATCCCCAAATCCTGTATTTCCTTTCTTTCCATGAAGGACATACTAAAGTTTTCAGGTGCTTTTACTGCAGATTTACAGCTCTTCCACACAACAATTTCTTGCAGTATAAGTTTATATTCATCATATCCCAAAAGCATATAAGGTTTTGCTTTGTGTTGAATGCCCCAGTGTCAGAGACATCAATCAAAAATGATAGCATCGATCATGCAGCTGCGTGTCATAACGCCTTACAATGTTACAGTAATGTACCAGAATTTTGAAGAGTAAGGATGCTGGTTTGCTTAATAGCAATTAATCATGACATCTCTTAATGCATCATGTTTTAAAGGCACCATATAAAGCTAATAAATAGGTTAGCTTCTATTTTTCATTCAGATGAAGTCAATGAAGATACTATGAATGCATAACACCATAAGGGGGAATATAAATCAGATTTTTTTCAAATCTGTTTTAAAGATGCCATGGATTTTATCCAGATATGTTCTTCTTAACTGTGCTGATATCAGTACTAACCCCCAGTTTCAAAAAAAGCCCTACAGTTAGTAGTGGGAAAAAGAGCTGTTGGGGTTTTATTGTTGGTTAGTTTGGTTGGTTGGGGTTTTTTTTTGGCTAAACTTGCATCTGAGGACAGAATTTATCCCAGAATATATAAATGCAGGATCTATTTGTTTCTGTAACTAGAAATATATATGGGAAGACTAAGGCTTCATCTTAGCATAAACTTCAGTCAGTCACATAGGTTCTGTGTTTCACTGGGCATATAATAAACTTAATTGCCACAAAATATAATTAAGGTCCAAGATTCTAGAGTTTCACTACAAGATTAAGTTCTTTAATGGACAAAATATTTGCAGCTGTATTTACACATCTTGTTAAAATTAGACATTACAGAGACCTATGAAGGTTATAAAACTTTCATGCTTGCAAAATTACAGATATGTCTATGATAATTGTATGGTATGATATAGACAAATATATATATTGTTGTTCCCAATACAAATCCAATTTGCATATACACTCAGCAGTTTATGCTAACTTTTTCTTTTCATCTTTGAGCTAGTTTGTTCTGCTGGTACCTAATAAAGTTTCTTTATACCTATGTTAGGCATTGTCTTTACTCAATTAACTATGTCATTAAATATTTTGCACTCTATTGGTTACATTTTGGACTATTATCAGAGGTAATATACTAGAATAAATGAATTTTGTTCTGAAGAGTAATTTAAATGTAAATCTATTTTACTACGTGATACAATTTTTTCTAATACAACCAGTAGAGACCATTTTCAAAAATTCAGAAAGAAGAACATTTTAATGACAGTAATAATAATGAAAATAATAAAAAATCTCACATTGAAAGAAACCTATATAAACAAAAATTGTAGATAGTGGCTAGCAATTATTTTTTTTTTTTTTTTCATCTTTTGCTGGCAAACTCAGAGCCCAGATGCTAAGCACTGGAAAATATTTACATCAACAGCAGCATCTGGCACTTTGGCAGACTCCATAAGCAATTTTGTTTTACAGTTCTAAAGCTGCTTCTGGGTCTATTACATGGTTAATCTGATGGGCTGACTTGTTCTACTGGATGCCATATGCCAGGAGCTAGAGATGCAGTGAACTGTTTGCCCATTATACTTGCATTAAAAAACGAGACTAAAAAATCTGCTGAAAATGGTGTACTTTACTGCAGCTCAACAATTAAGCTAAGGATGATAAGTAACTTGCCCTAAAACAGTGCCAAAGAGCTGACAGGAAACAGCAAAGCGTATCAAGCGCCAAGGTTGGCAGAAGCAATACCAACCAGGTAATGCTTCAGATCATGTCACTGGACACTTAGCAGATTCCGAAAGTGCTGGTTAATTTTATTTGTTTTTTTTTTTTTTTTTTTTTTTTACTGTATGCATGTAGGTAACCTCAGAGAGATAAGGAAATGTATCAAACAGAAAATGAAAAATTGAGATGCAGGAGATTAAGGACAACGCAACAACGACCAATGTGATCAAGCATTGACGATTTATTCTACGCAAGCATCACCTTTTATAGAAAAGCCTCAGAACACTAGAACATTCAATAACACCTGATTGGTTAATGCCTCCTGGTCAAGTGCTAGTAACAGCTTAACGACTGGTTGCAGCTCATAAAACGTCCGTAGCAACAGGCCAATATCCGCCCTCCTGCTTTGCAAGCAAGATCTGCGCCGTGGCAAGCAGATCCGGCCTCGTGACATCCTGTGCAGTGCTCCTCCAAACCAACTTCCTCTTCATGTTGGCACGCAGGCGTCCCCCACCAACCCTCTCAGCGGCCCATTGTCGTGGTTTAAGTCCAGTCAGCCACACAGTTTTGCTCACCCACTCCCCCCTCTATCTTGCCCCCCACTCCCGGAGGGATGGGAAGGAGAATCGAAAAGAATGCGACTCCCACAGGTTGAGATAAGAACAGTTTAGTAACTAAAGTATAACACAAATCACTACTGCTACCACCAATAACAATAATGACAAGGCAAATACAAGGGAAGGATACAATAGCTCACCCCTTCTAATACAAAGCCCGACTACTCACTTCCCCTCCTTCTTCCCCCCCACTCCGAGGGGGGGGGGGGAAAAACTGGGAGGAGAATCAAAAGAATGCAACTCCCACTAGCCGAGACAAGAACAATTCAGCAGCCAAGGTATAACACAAACCACCACTGCCACCACCACCCACAAAAATGATCAGGGAAATACAAGGAAAGAGGATACAATTGCTCACCACTCGATGACCGAGCTGTGAACTGAACTCTTCCGGGTTCCTGCCCCCCCCAGTTTTTACATCCTGGGCATGACGTGCTGTGGCATGGAATAGCTCCTTGGTCAGTTTGGGTCAGGTGTCCTGTCTCTGCCTCCTCCCGGCTCCCCCTCCTCCCTGGCAGAGCATGAAACTCAGAAAATCCTTGGCCAGACCAAAACATCACTAAGCAGTAACAGAAACACTGGTGTTATCAGCACTGTTCCCAGGCTGAAAATCAAAAACACAGTGCTACACCAGCTACCAAGAAGGAGAAAAAAAAAAAAAAAAAAAAAGAAAAATGACTGCTGCTGCTGAACCCATGACACCCATGAAGCCCTCCGCTCACCACTCGAGTGAGGCCAAGTCAAAAGCTGGATTGCTCACATGTCCATTCTCAACAAGAAATGCTTCCACAATTCCTCTTTTTGTTTTTGAGCAATCCAAATATGTTGCATAGCTTTAGACAAGGATCTTTTAACGCAACTGAATATGATTCCACATATAATCAACCTGACAATCACAGTAACTAAAAACTTGCAACCTATGATAACTCAGCCCTGAATCCATGAGTTCAACCCCCAGTTTCCAAGTACATTTTGTAACCATGTGTCAAATGGACTAACGTTCTGCTGAATTTTTTGAGTATGTTCTTTTAAATATTGCAATTGTTTATGGATACTCTCACTGTGATCAGATAAATTCATACAGCACATTCCTTCAAAGTCAGTACAACCATGACCCTGTGCTAATAGCAAAAAATCAATGGCTGCGCGATTTTGCAGCAAAGCATGTCTCAAGCTATTCTGATCCATTAATAATTCTTCCAGAATGGCAGTGGTCACGTTAGCCTGCTTTTCGGCCCAACACACCAACTGGGCCACTGTTCTGAGTGCATTTCCTGCAGCAACTCCAGGGAAAAATATTGACGACAGGGCTACTCGAGCAGGTTTATTCAATAATTGAACATTATCATTACAGTCAGGGGTGAGCCCTATTGCTCATTTAGATCTTGATGTTAGACTGTGACTAAGATTACGCAATTCTGCGAACTCTGGTGCAAAAATAGTCAATGCGCCTAAATAACATGAGCCTCCAATAATATTTTTTGGAATGCCTTGCTAAGCGCGATCTCCACAAATTAAAAAGACGTTAGGCGGTAAGGCTTTTGCAGACTCATTGTTCCATAAAAGGGGTGCTAGTGTAAAGGCGTCAGGGGGCACTCCATAAGCTCCAAAAACTTCTGGGCGTCCGCCTGAGTCATTGAAACCACAAAAGTTATTGTTTGCCCAAGGATTGTACTCTCTGAGATTAGGACTAACATCTGTCCACCCTGTCCAATTAAAAAATTGCAGGTTCCAAAGGGGATTCGCATTTGGATCTTTCCCTTGCTGCCATAGATATTCAGCAAATTGTCCTGCTGTGCCATTAAATTTTGATCCAAATACTGCGCACGTCTGAGTCCAATTATTAGAGCTATTTCCAATAGCTTGCGATGCCATTAAATTCAATTCTTGGGGGTCCCATGGCAGCATCACGTTTAAACCTTGAATTAACTGAGCAGTGCAATTAGTCATACCGATGCTGCTGTTACAATTGTTGCGAGAAAAATTGCGAAAAGCCAAAACATCAAAATGCGGAATTCCTAACAAACAAGTTCTAAGGGGATCTGTGGGACAAAAGCATGGCAAGGCAAAATGCATTGTTGCCAGTTTCATTTGCCCAAGTGACCCACAGATTTATTTGCAGATTTATTTAATGCAAAAAACTTGTTGTAATGTTTACAAAATTTAACAAGATTAATCCAACGAACTTAGTCAGATTCATCATGATCCGTTACAGCATCCACAATGGGTGGCGTCTGCCAAGGACAGATCCAACAGGCAGGCACCCAACGAATCCCGTTATATGTAAGTAAACACATATATCCTCTGCGTATTAATTTAACCTCTGCAGGACCCTTCCATTGTCCTGTATTTAAGTCCTTAAACTGAACTAATATTTTCTCAGTCTTTTTGTCTGTTACTCCTGACTGCATGGATAGCCCATGAATAACACTAGGTGGTTCGCTCCTATTCCCTGCTAATAGCAGATAATTCAATACATACAATGCTTTGGCCGGTCTCTCTGCAGGTGGGAGCACCTCTTCCCCTTTTTGTTTTAAAAGAAGAGACTTTAGGGTTTGATGTGCCTGTTCCACTATGTCTTGTCCCATAGGGGAATGAGCAATGCCTGTAATATGTTTAATTCCCCATGTTGTGCAAAGTTGTACAAATCGTCGTGATGTATAAGCAGGACCATTATCTGTTTTGATACTACGTGGGACTCCAAGCACTGCAAAAGACATGTAAAGATGGCGTTGCACGTCTTTAGCTGTTTCTCCCGTTTGAGCAGTTGCCCACAACGCCATAGAAAAGGTATCAATACAAACATGAATATATTTGAGTCAACCAAATTCTGGAAAATGGGTAACATCCATTTGCCACAGTTGTAGTGGTTGTAAGCCTCTAGGATTAACTCTAATTCCCAGACCGAATCCGATTTTTTGGCAGGATGGACAAGATTTCACAATGCCTTGTGCGTCACTCAAAGGAATGGCAAATTGCTGCGCAAGCATTTTGCAGATTGATGCAAAAAGGAATGTGATTCACGGGCTTGTGCGAAGATATTAATGGGCAGTCCCGCCCAAGCAGGAGAAACTAACATATCTGCTTTGTTATTGCCTATGGCTAATCCATAAGTTGACTGGTGGCTGCGAAGGTGGGTGATAAAATAAGGAAATTCACGAGTTTGCAATAGACACAACAACAGTAGTAACAATTGATACAGCCAGTTATTTCTAACTTCTTTTAGAAATGATCCTTCAATTCTGTGTACAACTCCAACAACGTACAATGAATCAGAGACAATGTTAAGGGGTATATCCTTCCACCTTTTAAAGACCCAAATAACTGCGAGCAATTCTAATGTCTGTAATGAATCATCAACAGTGCCATTAATCAAATGTTTTTCCCACTGTTGGTTGTTTTGCCAAACACAAGCAGCTAATTTAGAACACTTACCAGCACCTGTAAAAACAGTAATACCTGACACAGGCGTCTCTGACCGTTTTGGAAAGGTCTCAAACTTTTGATTACTCAACAGTGGCAATAGTTTATATGAAGGATAGACATTACTTATTTCACTCTCAAAGTCTGCCAAAGCACTTTGTAGGGGTAGAGAAGTGCGTAACAACCACTCTAAATACTCTTGAACAATGGGAACAACAATTTTTTGAAGACTTTTTCCAGATATTTCCAAAGCTCGATTATGTCCTTTTATAATTAACTGAGACAAAATTTCGGGTTTTGTGGTAATGGTTTTCTTTGATGTGACAGGAATAAATATCCATTCTAAGATTCTAAGATTACAGGCAACACTATCATCCCATTGCATAATAAGTGCAAAAGGATATGTGTGCTGATTTTCAACGTTGATAATCATCAAAATTATGGGAAGTGATAACACAATTCGTTGAGCATGATTATGACAAATTTTTTCGCTGATAATATCATGCGCCTTTTGTTGCTCAGAGCCTAAAGATCGGGACTCGTCTGCTTATGTAGAGGTTCCTAACAATTGTATTAAGGGTTTCAGATCATCGTTAGTGATACCAGAAATATTTCTGACCCATTGAATATCCCCGACCAGTTTTTGTACATTGTTAAGCATCTTAACGGTGGAGGTAATTTTTATTTTCTGAGGTTGAATTGCACTGTGGGTGATAACCCAACCCAGATATTTCCACGGTGCAGAAGCCTGAATTTTTTTCAGGGGCAATTTCCAGACCTCTTGATCCTAAGTCAGATTTTAAGATATCCAAAATCTTGTGCTCCTCTAGTGACTCTCTGCAAATTAATATATCATCCATATAATGATAGATGATCAGCTGCGGAATTTTTTGTCGAAAAGGTTCCAAGGCCCAAGCAGCAAACTGTTGGCATATTATTGGTGAGTTTTTCATGCCCTGTGGTAACACAACCCACTGATATTGCTTTGCTGGCTCAGACTTGTTGATTGAGGGAACAGAAAAGGCGAACTTTTCCGTATCTTCTGGATGCAATGAAATTGTAAAAAAACAATCCTTCAAGTCAATAATTAGAATTTTCCAGTTTTCCGGCAACATAACAGGTGAGGGCAGACCAGGTTGCAAAGCTCCCATATCTTCCATAACATTGTTAATAGCTCTTAAATCGTGTAACAACTGACACTTGCCATTCTTTTTAGGAATCGTAAAAATCGGGGTATTCCAAGGACTAGTAGATGGGACAATATGTTTTGCTTCTAACTGCTCTTTGACTAACTCATGAATTTTTTGCAGCCTTTCTTCCTTCGACGGCCATTGATCCACCCAAACAGGGTCTAAGGTTTTCCATTTAAGTTTGAGCACAGGCTGCTCTACAATGGCTGTTAAGGAAAAGGCTGCGTGACCAATTGAGTGTTCAGTTGACTTAAAATGTCCCGACCTATCAAAGTGACGGGGACATTCATGACGTATGGCTTAGTCGTAACAGCAGCTCCATCAGGAAAGCGAAAGTTAATGGGATCTTTACTGATCAGGGTAGATTGGATGCCTCCTATACCAGAAATACCGGTTAATGCGGGTACCACAGGCCAGTGCGCTGGTCATTGCCCCTGAGAAATAATGGTAACATCAGCTCCTGTGTCAATTAACAATTTTGCTTGCTTAGACTCACCATTCTTGTGGGTCATAACAATCACACATTCCAGTTTGGCTTTTGCAATATCAAGTGTTAAAAATACTTGTGTCATCCCTGAAGATCCAAATCCCTTATCTCCACGGTCTGCTCTTCCCTGCTGTGGAACACAAGATCTGAACGGAACAAGTTGAGCAATGCGACTATTTTGCGGAATATAAACAGGTGGAGTTATTGTATAAACCATAATTCTAATAGTACCGCTATAGTCTGCATCGATTACCCCTGGTAAAACAAAGATTCCTTGTCTAGATGTGGAGGACCATCCAAGCAACAATGCATTGAGCCCATGGCCTAGGGGCCCTGTCATTGTACTGTCTACTAAATAGACAGAACAATTTTGAAGGGTGACATCTATTGCTGTTTCCACGTCCACTCCTGCACTTTCTGAAGTGGCGGAGCCGACGGAGTCAAGGCATCCTTTTGATTCTGATTTACCCAAGCCCCTTGAACTTTTGTCATGGTGTGTGGGGCATTCGTGCTCGATTCCCGGTTTCCCGATCGCCTATATTCTTTAGTATCATGTGAGTTAGTATTACAATTCTTACACCATTTTTGTTTTCTAGGAGCTCGGCATTGAGCTTGGAAGCATCCCTCTTTTCCACAATTAAAACAATGTTTGCTCTTTCCTTTCCCTGGTCGTTTTATAAAAGGAGACACAGCTTCCGTTAATGCGGCAGCAACAAAGGCTGCACCTTCTCTTTGTGTTTCTCGTTGGGCAGCACGATTGGCCAATTCAATCATATCTGCTACCTCAGACCCATAAGGTAGGGTAGCCAGGCTTTGCTTGGTTGGGGTACTCGCATTTTCAAAAGTTAACATCTTAAATAAACGTTCTTTAGTTGGCAGATCTAAATCATGATGTTTATCGATAGCTGAATATAATCTATCTACAAATTGTGAAAAGGATTCGGTAGGTCCCTGCCGAATATTAGTAAAGCCAAATTGTGTCGACCCATCTGGAACAGAGAACAAAGCTTGTAGCGCCAAATCGCGCGACAAACGCAACACTTCATTCGTAAAGTTCACTTGCAAGTCAACCCGAGACCAGGGCCCCGAACCCATCAGCATTTGTATCTGAACTCCCTAAAGGGGGTCCCCTTGTTGTCTGGGCTTAGCTTGTTCTGCGTTGTAAAGCCGTTGCCAATTGCGCTCAAAAATAAGTTTCTGGGAAGGGGTCAGTAAAACCCCGGCTACTTGTAAGGAATCATGGGGAATCGGTAAGTCAGAAGAAAATATGTAGTTGACAATTTGACGGGATAGATTAGAATGTAGTCCATACTGGGTAGCCACTGCATGGGCTTTCTCTAGGAGTTTCCAGTCAATTGCTTCCCACTGATTGGTACCTTGAGCTGTGACCGATACAGGATATGCTTGGGGGATAAAGCTACCCTCTACTATAGCATCTCTAATCACCCCTTTCCATCTTCGAGAAACATTTTGCAAATTCTGTGGCAAGCGGTTAAAAAGATTCAACGTCAGGTAGGAGGTGCCGCTTGTCTCTATAGGCAAAGTACGACTTAGATCAGACTCCTCTTTCGGCCCAAAAGCATTCAGCTTTTCAATTACTTCTTGCAACAACACTTTCATCTGATCGTCCTCCTTGGATTCTCTGGGGGTCTCTCCCCCCGGGGTGATTGCAACAGAAGTTTTAGGGGAGGGTTCGGATGACGAAAGGGAAGAATAAACAGGCTCTCTTGACTGGCAGCAATCTGCGTCTTGTTGGTCAGCCTGTTCCTTTTCAGCATTACTACTTGCACCCTCTGTAACAGTCTTACTCCCCTTTTTATTTTTCCCTTTATCTTGCGATGGGTGGTGAAAAGCACTCTTTGTAGTTTTAGCTAGTTTTCGAGGTCCTGGAGCAGCAAGACAGTGCTCAAAGGGATTCCCAAATGGACTGGCGGCGGTGGCGGCGGGCAGCGCCAGAGGCTCATTGTTTTGCTTGGACATAGAAGGGGAAAGAGCATTCGTGACAAACACCACCGCAGCTCGCTCTGACTTCAGTGTCCGTAAAGTTTCACGAATAAGTTTCCACAACGTGGAATACCTCTGTGTCTCCTTTCCAGCCTTGCCACCATCACTAACAACGTCCCATAGCTGCACCCCTATGGCCTCCCAAGTGGAAAGCTCAAACGCAGTGCCCACACCATCTAATAACCCGTTATCTTTGCCCCATTGCAACAACCCCTTCAGGGTTTCCTCTTCATATTTAATCTCTCTCTTGGAAAGGATATGTTGGAGGAGATTAAGGACAGTTACCTCTTCCTTTGTCAGCGTAGCCCCCATTCCTCCCCGACCGCCACTTGCCTGTTTCAAGTGGATCTTCTCCGAAGACGTCTCTTCGGGGGACGCGTCCCTTTTCCTACATCAGCGGCCTCTCGCTTGCTGGCTCGTACTTTCGGTCGGCCTTCCACCCCTTCCACGTGGAGTTGATCCACGCCACGATCAGCAGCTCTCAATTGCGAGGTGAAGGGCCCCTGTTCGGGCGCCACTTGTGGGAGATTAAGGACAACACAACAACGACCAATGTGATCAAGCATTGACAATTTATTCTATGCAAGCATCACCTTTTATAGAAAAGCCTCAGAACACTAGAACATTCAATAACATCTGATTGGTTAATGCCTCCTGGTCAAGTGCTAGTAACAGCTTAACGACTGGTTGCAGCTCATAAAACGTCCGTAGCAACAGGCCAATATCCGCCCTCCTGCTTTGCAAGCAAGATCTGCGCCGTGGCAAGCAGATCCGGCCTCGTGACATCCTGTGCAGTGCTCCTCCAAACCAACTTCCTCTTCATGTAGGCATGCAGGCATCCCCCACCAACCCTCTCAGCGGCCCACGAAGCCCTCCGCTCACCACTCGAGTGAGGCCAAGTCAAAAACTGGATTGCTCACATGTCCATTCTCAACAAGAAACGCTTCCACAGTGAGATATATGTATTTCTTAGTTTTTAAAGCAACTCTAGGAGCTAAGGATAGACCAATGAATTTTGTGCTGAGTCCTTTAAAGTCAGAACATAAGCTGCAAAAGTCAAGCAGCAGAAAGAAATGCTCAGGATATTGAGCATTATGAAACAGAATTCAACATGCAGGCTGTGTATTTGTAGGTACTCAGCCTTCCAGTAAAAACATCCTATTATCTTATGAGATTTTGAAAAACTGAAAAGCAAAATAAAATAAGAAGATAATGAGATAAAGATCATAAGGCCACATATTACTGTATACGCACCTTTAAGAATAAAGTTTTTCAGTAATCCATTTACATATAACTGGGATATCATAGATGTAAATTTCCTATCCCAAATAGACAGTGGCAATAAATAGTGCAATTTAGCAAGACAGATGAGGAGGTGTGCAGATTTTTAATTTGAATGTGTGTATTTTCACAGGGAGAAATTATATTTCTTTTGTCCCAGGACCAATTTTCATAAATACAATTTCTTGAAAAGAAAGTTCATACTGTGCAATTATCTATACATTCTTAGCAGTAGTCTTCCCTTGCAACTAAAACCTTCCAAGAATCAATAAAAGTGGAAAGTTAAAGCTCCAAATGGAAAGAACTATAATGGAAGGCATTACTACATTATTCTATTTCTGAATATTGTAACCTTTGAAACACTTCATGCCACTACAAGAAAACAATAGATAGTAGATTAAGAATACTGATATTTTCAGAACTACACTTGAAACTGTCTGAACAGGGCAAATATGTCTGGAATTCATAAAAAAAAATAATTAAATGTATGTACCTTTAAAAAAGCAGATTACTATGATAAGCTGTGGAACTAGCTCTATCACTGTTGACACCAAAATATTAACTTATCTATATTGGGACACTAATAGATCAAATTATCTATTCCATGCAGTCTTAGCTCAATATTTCTTCCACATCAAGAGAGGAAACATCTTCCTCTCAATCAATTTCAATCAGTTACAGCCAGAGATACTGATCTCACTAGTCTCAAAATTATTTTTACAACAAAGTAAGACTTTTATTCAACTGCGTCTTGGATAAGATTTCTGAAAAGAAACTATAGTGCTGTCTGCCTGCTTCTCAAGGCTGTAAACCACTGAAGGTCTACCTATTCTTAACTGAACATTAGGCACTGCAGACTGACACTAAAATTGTTCTCAGCTGCGTTCGGATTATCATTTACACCGCACATTCATTACACTGCGTATTTCCCAATGTAAATCTTTACAGTTATTTTAACTTGAAACATTTCAGCTAGTCATTTTAGATTATGAAACAAGCTGTAATAATCAGCAGCGAAGGTGAAAGCTGACCATCATATACACTTAGAATAAAAATTGCACAAGACTTAAAATTAATTAAAAAAAATAATAACCAGGGAGATTTTTGTGACTAAAAAACTATAATGAGCATTTTCCTTCACCTTCATGTCTCACAGCTGCACTAATCCTATGTCTGAAAAAGTGCAAGCTCTGGCCAAAGCTCTTCCTATAGCTGGACTCTGGGATTTTTTCATGCTAGAGGTTCCCTAGTACTGAATAATACAATTGAGTGGAAGCACTAATTGGAGTCTTTCTACCACCTAAATTTCTGTTTTTACAAACTTTATAGTATTATGCTAATTTTGAGGATTTCTGTGGCAAATTTGGATGAAGTTAAAAAACAAAACCAAAAGCATAAAGTCTCAAAGATATAGACCACGTGACTTTATTTAGGGGTTAAATATAAGGGATGTGCAATTTGGGGAAGAAGCGTGGAAGAGAGAAACAAAGGTATTTTCAGTGACATTTGGTTTGGATGATTGAATACTCCATGGTGAATGCCTAATATTTATTAACATGTAGATATTCCTAAAAGGAGGTGTGAAATAATCAGAAGAAAGACAATCTCCTCTCAGTTTCCCAAAAAACTACCATAACAAGATTTATAAAACAGTGAACTAGAAATCAGAAGGTCTTATTAACAACACTTAATTTGTGTATTTCTGCATGCTGCTGCACATCCTATCATATCCTTGGGTAGGTCATTCTTCTGCACCACATCTCATCCTCGTTATCTTTTGCTCATATTGGAGGCTGGTTGCATCATGGCAGTTCTTTATGCATTTTGTTTGATATCTCATGCATTAGGATATAACTGAAATTGAATTAGAATCTTGATATATTTGAATCTTTTTCAAACTTACAATTCAGAGAAAATACTTAAAATAGATACTTCGATAAATGCTTCAGCAGCTACAGAAGCCTTGTGGAATTGGATGGAAAGGGAACCAAGGGTTACAGTGAAGAAAATTTCAATGACGCATCTCAGAATACATACCACAGCAGATGTTGCTAATGGAGAGAAGTTGTAGGTAGAGAGGCATAACAAGCCTCTTGGCTGATCCCTGCTCGTGTACAGGTTGTATGCTGTCTCTTTTCATAGTTTCTTCAAGTCCATGTTCTGCCAGACACAGAATGTTTGCATTCATGTAGCCCCAGCACACCTATAATTTCCAACTCAAGACTATATATGAACTAAGCTCATAAACTTAATCTTAACCAGATGAAATTCATGCGGTATGTATCACCTTTCACTGTTCCTGAGCTGCACATTTATGAGACAGCAGTGACATTACATGGGGATTTCATCATATTCCAAAAGGTTTTACAAAAGTAAAATTTCAAACATCATGTAAATTATAGATTTCATGACACTCATGCCTTAATCTTATTAAAACCTTTCCTTATTATACTACTGTAATTCTGGGGAAGAAGAGATTTCCCCTTTGTTTTAAGCCAAGAGGGTTTTGAAGAGTGAGCTGAGCACAGCTGCTCCTTGGAATTACTCCTTTTGGAGTTTACCGTTCAAGAGAGTGAGCAAATACACAGCCTCTGAAGATTACAGAGTTTTGTTAAATCCTGGTTGATGCATGGATCACAATTTTTTTCCCACCTGTTTGAATTATAATGCATAAACCCATCATTTTTTAAATTATAATAATTTTTTAAATTATAATACATAAAAACATCAAATTGCTTCCTTCATGAGAAATTGCATTGATACAAGAAAATGCAACTCGTGAAATCTGATGTACTAAGCATAAAATAATTGAATAAAATGTTAAATCACCACTGCAAAAGACATTCATCACAGTGCAGTAAGCCAATATTGGATCATGCATCTGTTGACTACAATGCAATCATCATTTTAAGGGCCTGTGTAGGATGATGGCTTTACCAAAATTTCACACACACAGTAGGTATCAGACTCAAGAGAGTCTGTCATTCCTCAGTCCTAGCTACTGGACATCTGAAAACTGGACTTGTAAATTCGTTGTGGCCAACAGAGTAAGACAGACAGACACAGAGCACGGACCAACATAATAATTTAAAAAACGTGGTGACAACATTTGGGGAATTTTATTCCTTGATTAACTATAAAGAAAACCTGGAAGAGTACCTAACTTCTCCCTAACTTGTTAGGAGACTCAAATCACACTTTCAGTTCTGACAGATTTTGCTTGCCCTTTGAAAAATATATGTTTTAAAATACACTTTAAAAATAAGCAAAGTTCATAGGAAAGCAATGCGTTAATAATATTCACATGTTAAAATAACCATTTATGCATGTCATTTTGGTGCACGCTTCAATTAAAAACATAATACTTGCAGGGTTCACTTATTGATTTATACTTTAAATGATGTAGGTTTTGTCCAGTAGTGATAGTGTGACTATTTGATATGTGATATGTAATAGCATGTCATGTGATCAATCAATAAACAGAACTCCACAGTTTTTTGTTCTGAGGAAGCCCAAAAGTGTCATCATACAAGAGTCATATTTTTCCTTGGCTTGATAGCAACAATCTTGCAAAAAAAACCCCACTTTGCATAATTTATATTATTCACATTAAATAATAAAACTGGGTAAACTCATTCTCAGTCTTAACCTGCAGAAAGTTGTCTAAGCTTGCCACAGGTGTCCCAAATATCTGAGTAATACTGATATTACCACAATGAAACATGAGGTGGAACAAGTGCAGCAAAAAAAATTTCTAGTGTGAGGTGTCCCTGCCTGTGTCAGGCGAGTTGGAACTAGAGTTGTGGTCAATGGCTCAATGTCCAGCTGGAGACCAGTAATGAATGAGAGGTGTCCCCCAGGGATCAGTGTTGGGACCGGCCCTATACAACATCTTTGCTGGTGACATGGAAAGTCGGACTGAGTGCCCCTTCAGCAAGTTTGCTGATGACACCAAACTGTGTGGTTTGATTGATACGCTGAAGAGGAGGTATGCCATCCAGAGGGAACACTTGTGAGGTAGGCTGATGCCAACCTGATGAAGTTTAACCATGACAAGTGAAATGTCCTACACCCGAGTTGGAGCAATCCCAGGCACAGCTACAGGCTGGGCAGGGAAAAGATTCAGAGCAGCCCTGCAGAGAAGAACTTGGGGCTGTTGGTCGATGAGAAAATCAACATGAGCTGGCTCTATTGTGTGCTCACAGTCCAGAAAGCCAACCTTACCCTGGGTTGCATCAAAGGAATGTGACCAGCAGATTGAGGGAGGTGATCCTGCTCCTCTACTCTGCTCTCGTGAGACCTCACTTGGAGTATTGTGTGCAGTTCTGGTGTACTCAACACAAAAAGGACATGGAAGTGTTGGAACAAGTCCAGAGGAGGGCCATGAGGATGATCAGGGGACTGGAGCACCTCCCATATGAAGACAGGCTGAGAAAGTTGGGGTTGTTCAGCCTGGAGAAGAGAAGGCTGCATGGAGACCTCATAGCATCTTTCCAGGATCTGAAGGAGGGCTATGAGGATGCTGGGGAGAGACTCTTGATTAGGCACTGTAGTGAGAGGACAAGTGGTAATGGGTTTGAGCTTAAACAGGGGAAGTTTAGATTGGATATGTGGAAGAAATTCTTTACTGTGAGGGTGGTGAGGCACTGGTATGGCTTGCCCAGGGAAGTTGTGAATGCTCCATCGCTGGCAGTGTTCAAAGCTGGATTGGACATAGGCTTGGGTGGCATGTTTTAGTGGGAGGTGTCCCTGCCCCTGGCAGTGTGGTTGGAACTAGATGATCTTGTTTTCCTTTCCAACCCTAACTATTCTATGATACTAAGATCTTTGGACTCAACTGCCCTCATGTAAATTTTAGTCACAGTGGGAAAGGTTTAGGGTTAGGGTTAAGGTCAACTGCAAACTAAGAACTAGCAAAAAATAAAATAAATTTAAAAAATATTTTAGTCCCCTGAAAAACAAAGAAAAATATCTGGTTTTAGGGTGGGAGGGGAGAAGTAACATTTAATGTAGCAGAAAAAATATAATCAGTACATTACGCTGCTGTAATTGTGTAGTAACTAGGATTGTGGATGTCATGGGTTCAGCAGCAGCAGTCATTTTTCTCCTTCCTGGTAGCTGGTGCAGCATTGTGTTTTTGATTTTGGGCCTGGGAACAGCGCTGATAACACCAGTGTTTTCAGCTACTGCTTGGTAATGTTTTGGTCTGGCCAAGGACTTTCTGAGCCTAGTGCTCTGCCAGGGAGGAGGGGAAGCCGGGAGGAAGGCGAAACAGGACACCTCACCCAAACTGACCAAAGAGGTATTCCATGCCGCAGCACGTCATGCCCAGGATGTGAAAAATGGAGGGCAGAGACCCAGAAGGGTAGGGGGTGTGTGGTGGGGGGTGTTTGTGTGCACTGCATGGTCGGGCTTTGTATAGGTGGTGAGCGATTGTATTCTTTTCCCTTGTGTTTGCCTTGTCGTTATTCTTATTGGTGGTAGCAGTAGTGATTTGTGTTATACTTTAGCTACTAAACTGTTCTTATCTCAACCTGTGGGAGTTGCATTCTTTCGATTCTCCTTCCCATCCCTCCAGGAGCAGGGGGAAGAAAGAGAGGGGAGTGAGTGAGCAAAACTGCGTGAGTTATAGAGGCTTAAACCACAACAGTGGATCTTGATCATAGTATCATATTTTACCACAAAGCAATAATAAGAACAAATAAGGTGATGAAGGTATAAGATGCTTTCTACCAGTGTATGCTACAAGGGAAAACTTTGTCTTTGTTTCGTACTTAGTAATCTTTCAAGTTTTTCATAACATTTTGAGCTTTAATTGAAATAGTTTTGTGGTATATCAGTGTGAAAAAACAATCTTTCTTCTCCAGCAATGGAGATGTCCTAATAAATGGCAGTGCATTGTTAGTTTTACTTTCTGTCTGTGTATGATAACCACATGGTTACTTTCTGTTTCAAGCAAGTCACTGGAAATGAAAACTCATGCTGTTCAGTCCCAAATTATCAGAAAAAGGAGCATAGTTGGAGAATAGGGGAACCTACCAAGAGAGGTGATCAGAGAAGTCACTATGCTTCATGACACTCAGGACATTAGTGGTAATGATGCTGTTGAGTGACCCTGTAAAATACGAGGAGACATATTGGCTGACCCATGCACAGTGGTAAAGCTGCTGCCATTGACATAGCTGAAATATTTCTCTATTTTGGATTTTTTAAATCATTATGAAATTATTTAATCTACATTTCTTCTGTCAATAAACTTTTTAAATTTACAATTATGCCTGATACAACATCTGAGCTGAGAGAAGATGAGAAGGAGGGTAAGTCTTACTCCCAGTTTTCCTTCCAAACTTTTTAGATTTATTATTTATTTCATCCATATCCAAATACGGAAAAAATTTTGCCAGTATCCATATATCTGACAGTAAACCAGTCTCCTTCATTAGACTAAAATGAATCCAGAAAACTAATTCTGATGAAAATATCTCTATTTTAACTGTGTAGGGGCAATATAAATCTCATCTACCTATACTGTAATTCCCAGTCTTTTTAAACCCTCTGACATCACCTGGGTGATGCTGAGATCCAGCGGTAGAGGTATGAGAGACATCTTCTAAAGACTGGAGTTTGCCAGGCTGTTTCGGCAGAAATGCTTCCTTGAAGCTTCTCACCATCTCTAAATGGAGTAAGGAAACCCATGTAAAGTTGCCAACAGAAGGTCCTATTTTTGATCTGGGTCCATAAACCTTCCAATATTTTTTATATATTTTCCCATCCTGCTTACAGAAAAAAAAATATAAGTTTGGAGGAAATATGCCTTTTAGTTCCTAGATGAATTAACTATACTTATTGTTCTTTCACAATGTTCTGCCCTCTACTTTCTGATTCTACCAAAGACTTCAGCATCACATGTGTTCCCATGTCTTTGTTCACTATTCAGAGAAACTGTCATCATTAGGAAATGGGTCCTTCTGTCAAGACTCAAAATCACCATGCATAAGTATACTTCTAAGTGAAATTCAAATAAAGTACACAGCACCATACATATTCCATGCATGATGATATCTACCAGCAACAACGTTTCAAGCTCAACCTTTTGTCTATCTACGCATATGAATATACATGTACACATACACAAATTTTCATATATAACTATATTCTGAATCTTTCCCTCTAATTACTGAACATAAAGAAAGATGCTAAAAGATATTTTTACTTTTTAAAGCATTTTCTGTGTTGTGGTATTTTTATAAGATCAATTTTAATAGAATTTAATTTTCAATTCTTTTCTAGTTTGTTTTTTTTTTAATTTTTATTTTATAAATGTATATAGTTTCAGTATATATTTGATGATTCACCCTTCTAAAATGACACAGATGGTGGAGGGAAGATATCTGTAAGTTTCAGCTAAAGTGGTAAAGTATTAGAAATATCATGAGGAACATTAATTTTCCGTAATAGTTTTCTAAGATCAATTGAAGAACAAGCAGAAAGAAATGGTAACTAAGTTTGACAGAAATGCAACATATAAATACTACATGGAATAATAGAATCATTGATTCATAGAATGGTTTGGGTTGTGAGACTAGATGAGGACCACGAAGATGATCCGAGGACTGGAGCACTTCTTGCATGGAGACAGACTGAGAGAGCTGGGCTTGTTCAGCCTGGAGAAGAGAAGGCTCCTGGGAAGCCTTAAAGCAGCCTTCCAGACCCTAAAAGGGGGATAAAGAAACCTGGACAGAGACATTTTACAAGGGCATGTGGTGATGAAACAAGGGGGAATGGCTTTAAGCTGAAAAAGGAGACACTTGGACTAGATATTAGGAAGAAGTTTTTTACTGTGAGGGCTGTTAGGCTCTGGAACAGGCAGCACAGAGAAGTTGTGCATGCACCATTCCTCGAAATGTTTGGAAGGTGTCCCCGCCCATGGCAGGAGGGTTGGAACTAAATGATCGTAGAATCATAGTCTTGTTCAGGTTGGAAGGGAACTTAAAGACAGTCAAGTGATTTCATTTTTCTTTTTTTGTTTCTCTATCTGGAGAGCTGTAATAGTAATCCTTGCCCATCCTCAGGGATGTACAATATATTTGTCAGATAATATATCTATGAAGTTTATTTTGAAAGCAAAAAGACATGGTAAAAAAGCAAAATATATTTGCCATGTTTCATGTTATCAAAGCAAAGAAAAACATGTCTCTCTTTTGTGTTCACAGAATACCTGTTGCTTATTTGCTTTCAGAACCAGTTTATGACAGGTGCAATCTGGAGACTTTGTTGTACAGATCCATACATTTTTTAATACTGTTCTCAGCATCACAGTATCTCAGCCTGCATGGGAGAGTATAGCATTAGATAATCAGCCTTACTTTTCCCAAAATGTACATGGAGATTGAGCAGGATTACTCCCATTCATTAGACTGCATAGACGGTTGGCATTGCAGGTTTGCTACAAGTTACTCCATTTCTGATACTGTGTGGGCAGACCTGGCGAACCCGGGGAAACTTTAAAATGGGGCCAAGAAGGAGCACTTCACACTGCACAAAACTAACCAGATAGTGAAGACAAGCACTTGTCACAATTCTGTTGGCTATTCTGCAGCTTTTCTCAATCTTCTTTCTTTCCGTTTGACCAGGAGGGTTAATGCATACTTAAAATAATTCTTCCAACAAGTGTAATCTTAATGTAAAAAAAGAATTCCCAGAGAATCGGACAATTTGTGATCAAGAAAGCAGCATTAATTTCTACAACTGAATCAAAGTTTTTCTGAAAATATTTAAATCAGAAGTTAGGTATTTCTGATTGAGAAAGAATGAAAACAATGGACAAATCATTGTGAAACAGTGAAGAAACTGGCCTGAATATATGATATATGACTGTGTTGCTTTGTTGAGGACTTTAATTTCTGCCTGAAAAACATATTCATTACATTTTCAGTATGATTCCATCAACACTTCAGCATAAGTTGCTGTTTAAACATCAGGTGCTTTAAAATTTGACACTTGAAAAGTCCCACTAACATAAAATGACAGCTCTTCACCAGCCTAGTGAGACTTTGTAAGCAGGCAAGATATACCAAATTGGGCAATGCTGGCAGCAGACGAGGAAAATTCATCAGTATTCAGGAATGAAATATGTCTAACTATATATATTCTACAGTTGTTGTTGTAGTATTGACTAGTATTAGAAGATAGTGTTTGAATGATTAGGTACGTAATTTTTCTCCCCAAATCTGGTAAATATACAGATATAAAAATGAAAGGGGCAGAAATGAATGTTGTGTTTGTCATTTAATTCTTACCTGCTATTTACATGCCCAAGTATATGACTACATGATTTACGCACAGACTGATGTGCAAAAAATTATTTCTACCTGCTTATTCTAATGTGAGATGTGAATTCTTAAAGCTTTAATATACATTATAAAATGAAGGTCACATTTTCACACACCATTTTCTTCACACAGAATGAAAATCTAGAATTCAGACATAATACAGATCTTATTTACGTTAATTTAAGCTCAGATTTCCTGAGTCAGATATTTAGGATCATAGGATCATTGAATGGTTTGGATTGGAAGGGACCTTAAAGCTCATATTTTTCCAACCCCCTGCCACAGGTAGGGACACTTTCCACTAGAGGAGGTTGCCCAAAGCCCTGTCCAACCTGGCCTTGAACACAGCCAGGGACTGAGCAGCCACAGCTTCTCTGGGCAACCTGTGCCAGAGCCTCACCACCCTCACAGGGAAGAGCTTCATCATAATGTCTTGTTTAAATCTCCCCTCTGCCAGGTTAAAACCATTCCCCTTTGTCCTGTCACTACATGCCCTTGTAAAATGTCCCTCTCTAGATTCCATTCCCTTTCCTCCAGAATCCATCTCCCCTTTAGGCACTGGAAGCAGCTCTAATGTCTCCCGGAGCTTTCTCTTTTCCAGGCTGAACAAGCTCAATTCTCTCAGCCTGTCTTCCTAAGAGACGTGGGCGTATATATGTGAAGATTCAGTTTTTGAAGATGCTTGTGCACTTTTTAACTTATTTTGTATGTATATATTGGACATCCTAGGTTGAAATGTGTCTAATTTGTGTGTGGAAATATTAATAAAGAGCCACAAATGTGTCAAAAATCAGAAAAAAGCAAAAAAACAAAAAATATGGTTTCACATGTTCCTCAGGTCTTGATATTTTTCTATTTTTCTGATGTCCTGTCTTGCACTGTTTCTTGCAATTTTTCTGTGTATTCATCTCCATGCTCTAAACCTTCCACACCTTTGATGTTCTCTACTGAAGAATTTGACAAGTGCATCAACATAGGTATGTTGCCTTGTCTCTGTAAAATTGCTCTAAGTCCATATGCCATATTTTGCAGAAAGTAATTCAATTGAATAAACCCTTACTAGTCTCTCAATAAGGCAATATTTATTTATTTTGCTAATATAATGAAAGATCTCTGTAATTGCTTAAAAGTAGTTGAACAGTTTTGAACCACACTTTGCCAAATCACAAATACCATATAAATGTAATTAAAAGTATACATTACATATAGGTCGTCAGAATTGGATCCTAATCCCATCTCAGGATCTCTCCATAAGCAGTCTCTTTTTAGTGATAAATTCATACCACTTAGGTCAGAATATAGTAGCTGTAACCTACACGCAGGTACTGTCCCATACTAGGATCTCTGAGAGAAAATTTCCTTAAACTGTCCAATTTCATAATTCATTTGGTATTTATGTTTTAATGACTTCTCATAATATTGACTTTCATGTGGAAGAGAATATTTGCATTACGGGATTTAAAAAGATAATATTTTTATTTCCGTTATATTTGAGATTTTTATTTCACTTAAACTCATAGATAAATTTGATCTGACAAAATCCCTATAAATTCCTAGCTATCTTAATCTGTAGAGAAATGTATTTTCTTTAGAGCTGTGACCCTTTACACTCAGCAGTAGTGCTCAGACCCTGTCTATCTTAGTTGACTTCAGCTCCAAATGTTACCTTGATTTCTCTAAAAGAATCAGGATAATAAAAGTATTTCTTAGTTGCTGTAAACTCATTTCATTGCATTGCTTATCTTGCCAATGGTATTTCAATACATATACCTGATCTTTTTTTTTTTTTTTTTTTTAAGAAACAAAACAGAAGAAAATGAAAATAAAAAGAAAGGATATCCTGTATCTGTCATTCAAGTTTGTTGGCTTGATAGCAATTAATCAATAAAATATGTAATCTAAATTCCTTCTACTTCAGTTTCTTAGCTGCTGGTAAGTAGTTTTACATGTTTATTCTTAACAATCATTATCCTTCTTTCAGTGCTAGACAGGGAAATACACAAAATAACACTAGCAAAAAATATTCATCAGTCCAATACCACCAAACATTATTGAATTTATGATTTTTGATCTTTTTCTGGATATCTCAGCACCAAAACACCATTTTAGCAACTGATCTACCTATTTGAAATGCTGCTTATTTTTGTATCTGTTTACTAATAGCTTACGCTATTTGTGAGTCAAAGCTGAAACATTATTTTAATCAATGATTACCCTATTATTATCATCATTATCATGAAGAAAAATACTTCAGTTTGCAATTAACACCACCCAAGTTTTGGAAGGCAGATGCAGGGACTGTGAGAATGAAGACCTTAAGCCCACTGTAGGACAGAATCTGGTTCGAGACCATCTTAGGAACTGGAACGTATACAAGTCCATGGGACCTGATGAAATCTATCCTCAGGCCCTGAAGGAGCTGGCAAATGAAGTTGCTAAGCCACTGTCCATCATAGTTGAAAAATCATGGCAGTCAGGTGAAGATCCCAATGACTGAAAAAAGAGAAATATAACCCCCATTTTCAAGGAGGGGAAAATGGATGACCCAGGGAAACACAGACCAGTCAGCCACGCCTCTGTGCCTGGAAAAATCTTGGAGCAGATTCTCCTGGAAGGCATGCTAAGGCACATGAAAAACAACCAGGTGCTTGGTGTCAGCCAGCATGCTTCACTAAGTGGAAATCCTGCCTGACCAATGTTGTGGCCTTCTACGATGGAGCTACAGAACTGATTCTATGATTAACTTTAAAAAGTCATTTCACTGAGGTCAACACTGTCTTTTTTAAATTCTAGGCTATGCAAAACAGTAGTCTGCATGTCATAAGGGAGAACATACACTAAATGATATTTGTGCAAATAATATTTGTACAATTTTGGAATATATCAAATATTCCAATTTAAAATAGTTGAAAATCTGGCCTCTTTCCCTTCCTTATCTTTGTGCTTATTTTATTTTTACCCATAGAATCATAGAATCATAGAATAGTTAGGGTTGGAAAGGACCACAAGATCATCTAGTTCCAACCCCCCTGCCAGGGGCAGGGACACCTCCCACTAAAACATGCCACCCAAGCCTATGCCCAATCCAGCCTTGAACACCGCCAGCGATGGAGCAATCACAACTTCCCTGAGCAAGCCATACCAGTGCCTCACCACCCTTACAGTAAAGAATTTCTTCCTCATATGCAGTGTAAGCTTCCCTTGTTTAAGTTTGAACCCATTACCCCTTGTCCACTCACTACAGTCCCTAGTGGAGAGTCCCTCCCCAGCATTCCTATAAGCCCCCTTCAGATACTGGAAGGCTGCTATGAGGTCTCCATGCAGCCTTCTCTTCTCCAGGCTGAACAGCCTCTGATTTCTCAGCCTATCTTCATAAGGGAGGTGCTCCAGTCCCCTGATCATCCTCGTGGCCCTCCTCTGGACTTGTTCCAACACTTCCATGTCCTTTCTATGTTGAGGACACCAGAACTGCACACATTACTCCAAGTGAGGTCTCACAAGAGCAGAGTAGAAGGGCAGGATCACCTCCTTCGACCTGCTGGTCATGCTCCTCTAGATGCAACCCAGGATACAATTGGCTTTCTGGGCTGCAAGCGCACACCGCCGACTCATGTTGATTTTCTCATCGACCAACAGCCCCAGGTCCTTCTCTGCAGGGCTACTCTGTATCTCTTCTCTGCCCAACCTGTAGCTGTGCCTGGGATTGCTCCGACTCAGCAGTAGGACCTTGCACTTGGCATGGTTAAACTTCATCAGGTTGGCATCAGCTCACCTCACAAGTGTGTCAAGGTCCCTCTGGATGGCATTCATTCCCTCCAACATATCAACTGAACCACACAGCTTGGTGTCATCAGCAAACTTGCTGAGGGTGCACTCAATCCCACTGTCCATGTCACCAACAAAGATGTGGAACAAGACCGGTCCAAGCACCCATCCCTGAGGGACACCACTCGTTACTGGTCTCCAGATGGACATTGAGCCATTTACCACAACTCTTTGTGTGTGGCCATCCTGCCAGTTCTTTATCCACCAAGTGGTCCACCTAACAAATTCCTTGTCTCTCCAACTTAGACACAAGGATGTCATGTGGGACAGTGTCAAACGCTTTGCACAAGTCCAGGTAGATGACATCCACTGCTTTACCCCTGTCCATCACTTCTGTAGCTCCATCACAGAAGGCCACAACATTGGTCAGGCAGGATTTCCACTTCGTGAAGCATGCTGGCTGACACCAAGCACCTGGTTGTTTTTCATGTGCCTCAGCATGCCTTCCAGGAGAATCTGCTCCAAGATTTTGCCAAGTATAGAGGTGAGACTGTCTGGTCTGTAGTTCCCCGGGTCATCCATTTTCCCCTTCTTGAAAATGGGGGTTATATCTCTCTTTTTCCAGTCATCGGGATCTTCACCTGACTGCCATGATTTTTCAACTATGATGGACAGTGGCTTAGCAACTTCATTTGCCAGCTCCTTCAGGACCCACCGATGGATTTCATCAGGTCCCATGGACTTGTATACATTCAGGTTCTTAAGATGGTCTCGAACCAGATCCTCTCCTACATGGGCCCAGGGTCTTCATTCTCACAGTCCCTGCATCTGCCTTCCAAGACTTGGGTGGTATGGTCAGAGTATTTTCCAGTGAAGACTGAGGCAAAGAAGTCATTCAGAACCCCAGCCTTCTCTTAAATCCAGGGTAGCCAGTTCTCCTGATAGCTTCTGGAGGGGGCCTGTGTTGTCCCTATCCTGCCTTTTATTTGCAATGTACCTATAGAATCCCTTCCTGTTATCCTTAACATCCCTAGCCAAGTTTAATTGTAAGTGGGCCTTAGCTTTCCTAACCTGATCCCTAGCTTCCCGAACAACACCCCTGTATTCTTCCCAGGCCACCTGTCCTTGCTTCCACCTTTTATAAGCCTCTTTTTTCCTTCAAATTTTCCTCAGCAACTCCTTATCCATCCAAGGAGGTCTCCTGGCCCTCCTGCTGCACTTCCTTCTAGTAGGGATGTATCACTCCTGAGCTTGCAGCAGGTGATCCTTGAATATCAACCAAGAGTCTTGGGCCCCCCTGCCCTCTAGGGCTATATCCCACAGAATCTTACTGAGCAGGTTCCTGAAGAGGCCAAAGTCTGCTCTCTTGATGTTCAGGGCAGTGAGCTTGCTGCACTCTCTTCTCACTGTCCTGAGGATCTCGAATTCGACTATCTCATGATTGCTGCAATCAAGGCTGCCCTGGAGCTTCACATTTCCAACCAGCCCTTCCCTGCTGGCGAGGATGAGGTCAAGCATGGCACTTCTACTTGTCGGCTCCTCTATTACTTGCAGAAGGAAGTTGTCTTCCACACAATTGAGGAACTTCCTGGATTGCTTGTGCTGGGCCATACCATCCCTCCAACAGATATCAGGGTGGTTGAAGTCCCCCATGAGAACAAGGGCCTGTGAGCGTGAGGCTGTTCCTATCTGTCTATAGAGTGCTTCATCAACCGAGTCCTCTTGATCAGGCAGTCTGTAACAGATCCCCACAATCAAGTTCAAGAATTTCACTTTTGTGCTTTGTTTTTACTTTCAAACTAAAGCAATTTATCAAAATGCATTACAGAAGTTATATCTTGCATTTCTCTAATCCTAGTAATATCTCATTGTGTTGAGGTCGGGAAAGAAATCCCCATCACCATGAAGATGGCAGAACTGGAAAAGTAGGTTTGGGTCTTTTTTTACATTCTGAAGCTTTCTCAGCATCACTGGGATGGACTGTGCATCCACATCTACTTGTGAATTCTATTTTCTTCAACAGTATGGTTTCCAATAATTTCTATGTTGCTTGCACCAGTCTCTAACACTAACTTGCAACAATTAAGAAGAATAAATTCCTTTCTATATATCTAATTACCTCTACTTTCCAAGGGAAAAAAATACAGATTTATACCACTTATGTGGAGGATGCAAATTGCACAATAAAATGCAATTGTTCCTTCAGGGTGTAATAGTAAATGTAGGTCTAAAATCATAGCTCACTAGAAAAAAAGAATATAGATTGATTCAGGATCAACTGTTATATCACACTCAATATCACACATATCCTATCTTGTCACAAAGATTTTTATTTCTCCTTGACCCAGGCCTAGCATCCTTATTATTCCACCCATAACTTGGTAAGCACATTGAGCCTTTGATCTGGCAATGCACTTCATCTTGTGCACAATTTTAAGCACCTTAATAATTCTTTTGATTGCTGGATTTAGGCCACTTATGACTCACCAGAAGACACTGAATAATTACAGGTAGTAGAGCATATCACACCTTTGACACATTTCTTGTACATGACTTTTATTAAATTACTTAAACTATTCCTTCAATTTATGCCCACAACATTAAAGCTTTTTTCAAATCCATGTTGTAAGAGTATGGTCTTTGGAGATCGTGAGGCAGTGAAATATTAATTTAATAGGGTCCACAGAGAAACTAGTAATAAAACTGAACGTTTCAATCAGGGTTAACTGAAACAGACCTTACATCATAGAGAATAGGTGTTTAAAACCTGCAGAATCCTTGAAAGAAATGAGTTAGGAGATTAGACTGGTCTCCAGTGAAAAGGTATTTATGATTAAAAATGGTTCAGGGAACTAAATGTTCCTACTTAGGACTGCCCTAGGGTAGAGAATACCCATGTAATGTGAGCCACTATTAAAGCATCCCACTGCAGCAGCAAAGCAGGGCTACTTCCCAAAGCACATCCCTTAATTTTCATGGTAGTTTTACCGATAGCACTGAAAGACTAAAACCAGTGAAATTCAATTGCAAAGTGTTAAAAACAATCAACAAGTAGCTCTTCTTTTTCTCTCATGTTACATTGAGATATTCAATTAGATATAGGTCTACACATCCAAATATTTTTATATAGCTATAAATGTTTTTCTGTATATATAGATGTTTGTATATGTAGATATATATACACATACATGTATATACACATCCATTTAGCTAACCAGCTATCAGTTCATTTTCCTTGGTCAAAATGATTATCAATTTTAAGCTCTTAATTTTCTCATGTTCTTGAATGTTCTTAATTATAGAATTACATGTGAATTTCTGCTTTCCATGGAAAAGAGGTAGGGCATATTTTCAAAAGGAATAACAAAAGAAAGACTTTGCTGAATGCACATGTGGACAAGAAATAAAACCTTTCTTTCTAAATATATCGCACAACCCCCTTGTAGGAATGTATTTTCTCTGATACAAAGCAATTGGGACACCACTGGCATACTGTATCCACTTTTCATCACGAAATGACAAATGGAAGATTTAATCTTATTAACATGAAAACTAAAAGCCCTAATTTAGAGGCACATAGTATTTCCTTATTGTTTTACTTGCCACAAACATGCACATGTGTGTATGCTCGCGTGCAGGCATTTATCGGTATAGATCTGATTCTCAATAAACAGCTCTTTTTTTCTTTTTTTGAGGTTTTCAGAAAGTCTAGTTCTTATTCAGAGAAATTTTAAATGTGTGCTCTTCCTTCCTGTTTCTAGTTCTGAAAATGGAAAATTGCTATAGTATGTTCATTATGAGACCATCCTAAATGCTTTTTTCTATAATATAATTTTACATAAGTATTAATCTTACTTTTGAAACTGTGGATGCCAAAGCTAATTAAAATTTAGGCATCAGTGCTAATAAAAAAGATATAAGTTGTATCACCAGTGTTAACATTTTTTTTTAATAGCGCATGCAATATTTTTAATACATATAATGGCCAGTTTTTCATTTTGTGTATCAAATTCTGAATTATAACAGCTCAGCTTTACTATAGGGCATTTATATAAGTTTTGGCCCCTGGCTCCTTTAAATTTTAATCTCTTCTTGGCTTAAACACTGCAATTTGTTTGCATAAATAACAAAAAAAATTTGTTATACCAAACCACTAAGTTAAAAGCAGACAGTTATCGCTTTTTGAAACATCTCTTTTCCTTTCTGAGAGCTGAAGAAGCATTGATGTGCTGTGGGACAGGGACTGGTGGAGGATACCTAAGGGTATCAGCAAAGGTCCCTGAGAGGGGCTGGAACTGAGTGGCCAAGACCTGAAGATCCATAAAACTTTGTACATCAAGCTGTGCTTGAGATTTCAGGATCATGGACAAGAAAGAAAGTGGTCTCTAGCCTGGCTGCCAGCTCTCAGCATCTAAGTTTTGGACAATGTAAGTCATGCTTTTTGGTTTGGTTTTTTTTTTCCAATTTGGGGTGGATGAGGAGCTTAAAGAGCTGACAAGGTGATTCTTGACTCATCACACAGCATAAAAGTTGGACACAAATTTACTCACTGCTCCAGGGATGGGACTGGATTGGGTACAGTCAGGCAGCAGGATTCATGGCTCAGATTTACAGGCGGCTCCCAGTGAGATTTCAGTCTTGTTGGTAAGTGTAAAGTACGGGAGGAAAACGAAGGGTTGTATTTTTCTTTTTCTTTTCTTTTCTTTTCTTTTCTTTTCTTTTCTTTTCTTTTCTTTTCTTTTCTTTTCTTTTCTTTTCTTTTCTTTTCTTTTCTTTTCTTTTCTTTCCTTTCCTTTCCTTTCCTTTCCTTTCCTTTCCTTTCCTTTCCTTTCCTTTCCTTTCCTTTCCTATTCTTTTCTTTCTCTTTTCTCTTTTCTTCTTTTCTTTTCTTTTCTTTTCTTTTCTTTTCTTTTCTTTTCTTTTCTTTTCTTTTCTTTTCCTTTTCTTTCTTTTCTTTCTCTTTTCTTTTCTTTTCTTTTCTTTTCTTTTCTTTTCTTTTCTTTTCTTTTCTTTTCTTTTCCTTTTCCTTTTCTTTTCTCTTTTCTTTTCCTTTCCTTTTCTCTTTTCCTTTCCTTTCCTTTCCTTTCCTTTCCTTTCCTGTCCTGTCCTGTCCCTTTTTTCTTTTCCTTTGAGTGGTGTCAGGCTTTTCATTTCCACTGCACCCATTCAGCTGTCTTGTGTAATGCAGACTTAATTTTTTTTCCTTGCTATTCATTCAGTCTAAAAAAGAATAAGTTTTCGTGGAATTGATGGCTATCAGCAGGAGGAAGTTGTTGATGAGGGGTGGGAAAGAAAGTCTTAAATGACTATTTACAAGCATTATTATTCACAAAAGTGACTGGTTTTCTGTGACGACTCCAAAATTCTTTTCAGTAGTTTTTCACAAACTGTAAATTGCAAAATAAAACAGTGATTTTTATTCTTCAAGAAAATTCATACATAATGCGAGTTTCTAAGTTGTTTTCATGCTGGTTTCATGGGGCATTTCTTAACACAAATGATCTTAGTCAATCCTCTAGAAATCTCTTTCATTTTCTTCTTCCTCCTCAGCAAATCACTCATTATGGTAAAAATGTGATTTATATGACTGCTCACATGAGCCATCAATGTACCCTTGCAGGTACTTGCAGTTCTAGTGTCCTCAACATAAAAAGGACATGGAACTGTTGGAAAAAGTCCAGAGGAGGGCCACGAGGATGATCAGGGGACTGGAGCACCTCCTGTATGAAGACAGGCTGAGAAAGTTGGGACTGTTCAGCCTGGAGAAGAGAAGGCTGCATGGAGACCTCATGGCAGCCTTCCAGTATCTGAAAGGGGCTTATAAGGATGCTGGGGAAGGACTCTTCATTTGGGACTGTAGTGATAGGACAAGGGGTAAAGGATTAAAACAAGGAAGTTTAGATTGGATATGAGGAAGTTCTTTACTGTGGGGGTGGTGAGGCACTGGAATGAGTTGCCCAAGGAAGCTGTGAATGCTCCATCACTGGTGGTGTTCAAGGCTGGGTTGGACAGAGCCTTGGGTGACATGGTTTAGTGGGAGGTGTCTCTGCCCATGGCAGGCGGGTTGGAACTAGATGATCTTGTGGTCTTTTCCAACCTTATCTATTCTATGGTTCTATGATTCCAAAATATAGTATAACAATGAAACATAGCTGCATGAAATTTTAGTAGATTCTTTCTGAATAATAAAATCTCCTGAAAGTTGTAGTCTACTTAGGGAGAGCATACAAAAAGAATAAGTGCAAACTTAATTTCTTATATTTCCTGCTTTAAGCAATTAAATTGCCTGATCGTGTGCCAGAAGTGTAAAGCACGACCCAAGAGATGTTCCTGCAATTTACAGAAGGCTTTCAGATCTTACTAAAGACTTCTGGAGAGAAGAACTGCTTATAGGGAAAGTTTTAAATCAGTGTAACTCTTTTCTGTGAGAATAACTCAAAATCATTCAGTTAAATATATTGGCAGTAATTATGCACCACAAATAAGCAGCAAAGCATGTATCTGAATGTAGAACTTTCTTATTAAATATTGTTGGGGATTGTGTATATTTGACTGAGCTAGCCATTGTTTACAACGTCATGAAGCAAATCATCATAGCTAACACTGGCATTATAAGTGGAATGTATTTCTTAACATCTTGCTTTCCATTTTGCATTAATTTCATTTGTGCAGATGTTTTGCACAAATTTAAGCATGCTTTGGTTTTCTGTATGTTCTTTTCTAGACATTATTAAAATAACTGGATCAAGACACTGTTTCTCAAAAGGCAAAAATAGCAAAAATACTGCTGAGTGATTCAGTTTGATTTTCAGAAAAAATGTTGTTCCAGCAAAGCAAAACTTGTAGACTTTTAAAGTATTATTTAAAATTAAAATGTCTTTATGCTGGCAGTAACAACAGATATTTTATTTTGAAAAAAGTTTGTAAAAAAATAAATTTGAACTTTTTCACAGCGGAAGTACCATGTTACCTTTATCTCTTCATCAGTGAACTGATGGTCTTAGTAAGTGTATTAAAAGATCTGAATATGCAAATGTGCCATTTCAGGCATACACTTTTGATACAGACTTCCTCTTCATAATTTTATGAGGTCTAAAAGGAGAACTTTATCGCAAAATCAGTGGCAGGAGCAAGGCCTGTAAGTATTCCAACAAATGACAAAGCTATACTGAATTGAAAGTTGCAGCTCCTGCAATGCTCAGAAGCAACTGGAGTAATAGTAGTACTGATATTGCATTTTGATGTACTACGAGTTTTGCATCTGTGCCATCTATCAGAAAAAAAATTGTCTCCTGGTTACATGGCAAAAACTTGCAGAAATTGGTCTGACTTAAGCTTAAATTTACATCAGCGTAACTGAAATAACAAGATTTGTTTTTAGCAATTGATATTAGTTGACAGAAAAGCGTGAAAAGCAAATTTTTATATTCTAGTTCCTGCAAGTGAAGTGCTGTTTGCTGAAATTTTTCCAAAATGCAAATAATGTCTCCAACCAATAAAATATGTCCAATACATATTTACTTTTAGCTCAGTATCTTTATTAGTCACAAAAAATAAACTATGACTCATCAGCCACCATATAAATGAAATTATTCTGAAATTGGCTGTACCAAACCTTACAAATGAAAATATGCATCAGTCAGTCAGTAAGTTATTATTTATAACCTCATTTATTTGTTTACATTCCTGAATAAAAAAATGCTTACCTCTGAGGGTGAAAAGTCAGTGCTATTTCCAGGGCAGACTGAAAATGTGATCTTGGATCTAGTGGACTTAACCCCTTAAGAAAGTTTCTTTCATTATTAACATCAACAAAAAAATCTCTTGATGTACTTCTCTAATTAACCTCCCGATAATCCTGAGTGACACTTACTTTAATAGATTTATAGATCAATCAAATACCACTATCTGGTTAGAGTAGGGTCTTGTTTTCAGAGGGAAAGCATTCTACTAAAGAACAAAAAATCTGCATAATCAGTTTGACAGAGGATGGAGGTCGAAGACATTTTGTACTTCTTACTGCCACTCTTAAGACAAGGATATTCGTCATACGGAAGAGGGAGCAATCTTTCTCAATCCAACCCTTGATTTAATTTACTGGTGGACCTTGAATTTTTGGTTCAGGGAGCTATCTATAATTAACCTAGTCTGCACAAGAAATTCTAATGTGGAGTTGACCTGGTCATTGCAGTGTTAGCAGAGAGGAGGTGACAAAGGCCAAACAAGCTGAAAAGGTGGTATGGTAGTTCCTGGCTTGAAACTCGGATGCAGTAAAAATTTATGCAGAGTTTAAGAGCTGGGCCAGGTTTCTATAGTTACCAAACTTTGCTTTGCACTATAGAGCAAACTTGTATAGACAGAGGGAAACCAAAAGTCTTAGTTAGCTTGTCTAAGTGTTCAGTGGTCTCTAACACTTGTATCTTATGGTCACCTCCAGGATTTCTCCCACTGCCACTGGTGGGCACTTGATCTTTAAATCCACAGAGAATATGCTATTATAAAATGGGAAGAGTGCAGGAGGATTTTTGTATCCTAATTACCTTTTTATTTGCAAAAAATAATTTTCCAAGTACATTGCAGAGTACAATTTCACCCTCCACATTAACTGAAAATAACCCTTTTAGAAGTGGTCATGGTGGACAATAGCTGGCAGCTGTGGCAGAAACATTAATAGCATCCATGTGTAAATACACAACAACACAATCTTTAATTTTGTAATTACATAATATTTTTCCTTGCCTCATTCAGTATTCAGCATTCACTTAATGAACCCTTACTGCAATGATTTGTTTTATCATCTTCATTCAGTATGGCCCTTGGCATATTTACAACTCTACTCTGTTATATCAGTCTCCTAACTAGTTTTTCTATAAAATCCATTGCTAAAGTATGTGAGTGCAGGTATTATTAATTAGAGAAAATATAAGTAGTATTAATTAATTCACCTTCACAGCTCCTGGCATGCTTCCTATTGTACATGCAGGCTATACCTACACTGTTTAACCTTGGAGCAATCACAGGCTCAACTGTTATATTGGCACACTGCTCAATCCAGGAAACCTACAGCTGGGATGCATACATATCATATACATAGTGCTTTGCCTTGTTAAGTCTTTTTGTGAAATAATCTTCACTGATTTGCCTGCCTTCCATGAAATATTGCTGCAAGACATTCTGGGGTGTACAGGAGCAGCTTTCATGGGAGTATGGACACACCTATATGCTGCTGCATTTACACAGTTGTTAGTGGTGCATTTGGACATATCACAAATGCTATCCTTTGGGCACTTCATATTATTACATAGAATCTTACACCATCAGAGCACTGTACTACTGACATCAGCTGCTGCAATCACTCAGACTCCCCTGCAAATTGGAGACCCTGGGCCTAAATAAGGAGCCCATAAAATGAAAACTGTACAAGTTGCGGCCACTTATGAAAAGCTTGACCTTAAATGAAATGCCAGTTGTCAGAAAGAACTCTAGATGAAGGGAAAGCAGTCTCCAGAGCAATACTCACATATCTAAGTGTAAGTCTTTGTGTTTCCTATAAATTTGATGGCATTGAATGTCTTTTAAGTTTTGGCAATGGGGTGAGGTAAAACATTATGAGTTGAAGATGATTATTGTTTTCTGAAGATGTCTTGCTGATCAGAAATATGTATTCAAGAACATTTCAATAAGAAACAAACACGTCATTCTAAACTAAAGTGACTTAGGTAAGTAACTCCTATTGTTTCCTTAACAATATATTTGTCATATACACCCTTTATCAGTGATAACTGTGTACACACTTTTTTGCAGTAGCATCTTTGGAAAAGATGCAGAAACAATGCAGAGTGTAGTGTAAACTATTCTAAGCATGCAAATGGAATTAACTTTTGCTATTCAAAGTCAAGATACCACTTTACTATTTACTGTGAGAGTATTACAGACAAAAAAGAAAGATTGCATTAGGGGTCCAGCTTAATCTGATATGATGAAATAGGAAGAAATATTTCCTAGTTCTCATACTCCTCATGTAGACATATACTTATTGTAAAAGGTTGTTTTCTTCTGCTTTCTTTCTTCCAATTGGAAATATTTGTACTTACAGTAAGTAGTACAAGTGAAGTGAGCTTGGAAAGCTGCAGGTGGGCTGGGAGGGCTTATAAATTGGACCTGAATCTCATAAAAATATGGTTGGTAAGCTAAATAGATTCAAAGTTTCTTGGAAGTACCACACACCTACACAGACTATGGAGAATTATTTCTGCACGTGCACAGACATCCCAAATAGGTCAACTCTCGCACATGTGTAAACCACCTGTGAAGCACATGGACAACAGGTCTGATGCTTCTTTTGAGGCAACACATCTGGTAGCCATAGAACCTATTTTTAGAGTATGCAACCTCCTGACTTCCTCCATCCATCATAATATTTTGATAATGAACTATTGAAGTACACATTTTTCTTGCTCTGGTCATAATCCTAGATATTATCCTAGATAAATGGCTTACTTTGTGGTAGATATACAATCTCTATCACGAATTATGCAGCGAGGGTTGCAATTCTTTGTATTGTATGACACAGCTATCCAAACCTCAAAACTTTTACCAAGACCTTTGTTTCTACCTTTCTTAATGTTTTAATTTGCTTTTGACAGATGTCATTCAAACACTTGATGTGAGTGTACCTAACTGAAGTTATTCTGCTTCTCTTTTTAGTAATTTCTTCTTTTCTATTACATACATGGCATTATGAAGAATGTGTCCTTTTCAATTATAAATAGTAACTTTATCTTGAATTACACACATTATAAGCAAAATACTAACAAAATTGCTGTCAATATGAAAACATTTTGGGATGAGTGAAATCAAATTATTGGATGATGTTCCTAAAACAGTCACTGAGTTGCATGGTGGGCCAGATGCTGAGCTGTGCTCTATCTCCCTGTCTGATAATTGTATTGGAGCTTACAGGCAAAAATAACAGTATATTTTTCCTCATTTGTGATTTGAAAGGTAACCCATACACATTCTAGTGAACACTCTCTGTTGCTGGTACAACATGAATTTACAGTCTGTTTCATATTCCCTTTTCACACTTTCTGAGATTGTAGAGAGGAAACCAGAAGTTCACTTTCCTCTCAGCATGCACAGTTTTGCTTGTACGAAAAAGCAAAAAATGAGGCTTGTCTGTCTCTACAATTCAAATTATTTTTGTCCCTCTGATATTACAGCTTTGCATTTGCATTTCAGTACACTTCTCTGCCATGAAAAAAAGATGAACAGAGTAACTATTTCTTTTCAAGAAGTATCTTCCTAACATAACAAAAATTGGTAGTGAAACAGAAATTGCCAACCTTTTTGACTCTTTAAGATGTATTTCAATATTTTCTTTCTGTGGAGAGCCACGGAATAAATCCACACTCCTCAGAGATTGTTTGTTTGCTTACACAGAGTTTGAGCAGAAGGAAAGGAAAGCATGACAGTGCCTTCATTAACTGTTCAGAAACAGGAACTGTTCCACAGGTATATAGATTTTATTTGGGTGAAAAGCAGACTCTTAATACACTAATGTTTGTATGGCTGAAGATCCTTGGGCTCACAATCCATATGACAGGAATTGTCCTTGAGAAAATATTATTTGGTTTATTATTCCCACTGTCTGTGGTGATTTTCAGACTTCCTTGCACAAGTTTAAGATCTTACAAATTTTCTACTGTTGCCTATAGAATATACCACTAACTTTACTGTTAGTGTCTCAAATTCAACATCTGGTGAAAATCAGAGGAGGAGTAGTGTAATTAGACCCTGAAAGCTTGTGTTTACAACTTCCATACTGTTCATGTAATAAAAGCTCTTACCTTCAAACTTTTGTTGCAGATTTATTTCCAATACATAAAGCTAAAGCCTCCAGAGTGATTGTGAATTATAAATAACCATAGCCCATGTATTGAGCATTCCTGCAAAGCTGCTTACAAATAAGAATTCAAACTATACCAAAATAAACCACACTTTCTATTACGTTGTTGTATTGGCTATTACTTTAAAGTAAAATTAATAATAGGGAAAAAATAGAAAATATTTCATGTTATTGCCATTATGTCCTATAAGGAAAAAACCCTCAAAACTAAACTGCGGCTAATGATGTTTGGATTTGCAAAAAAATTATTTGAAACATGCTTTGGTGAAGAAAAAGGTATGATTAACAGCGGTTTTTTATTCTTGATTCTTACATGTCTCAGTTTGGGTCTGCAATTTTTCTTCTTTTAACAAAAGCTATTAAAATTTAAACATTTCATTATACTGACCTTTTTATTACAAACATTTGGGTGCAGATCTATTGTAAACAGGTTAGAAGGAGATAAATCACTCTCCTTGGCACTTCCCATGGTTTGCCAACTTTGTTAGCCAGCTTCTGCAGATGCCCTTCCTGGCACCAGAAAGCAGGAGCCTGCAAGAAACAGAAAAAAAGAGCCAGATTTCTCCTGATGCCCATGAAGGCTTTGTTTGCTGTAGGAGAATACCATGAGCTTTGATAAATGCCATTGTGCTGAATCAGCATGGTAGGCACTTTAACTCTGTGACCTTCTTGATCATTTCCCCCTAGACTCTTTGACATGCCCTATAACATAGACTGTCAAAACTACTAAAGTAAAAGAGAGCTGTATTTATTTTACTGTTAAGTCATCCTTCCTCTGTGCATATCTCAGGTGTCCTGGCATTCTCCCAGACAATTTCATATGCTTTATTGTTTCAATCAGCTGTGTGCAAGGCTTTTTTTATTTGAGGGAGTGCATCTTTGCACAGCCCCATTCTGTCACCTTGACATTTCACATGTCCCATTATTGCCCAGCCTAATTTCTAGAAATGATTCAAAACAATTTTGTTGTCTCTTGCAGCATAAACATTGCTATTGTTACATTTACTGTATTTGGAGGCACAGCTTTTGTTTTAGGGAATTGTTTTTAGAGCCGTATTATCCACATTAAAAAATAAAAGCAAAAAGCAATCTACCTGCATTTGAATGAAAAAAAAAATATGCACCCACCCCCCCTAAAGAAAAACAAACAGAAAACAACCCTCAAAAAAATTAACTATCTCTTACTCGTGCAGATGCAAATTCTGAGAACTACTTTTTAGTGCTTTAAAATTTCAAATATAGGTATCTAAGCTTGAAAGACATCTCAGAGCTTCTCAGCAGGGTAGGCACAATCAAATCCTCACCTGAGGATGGGGACAAAATCCTTAGGAAAACAACATGCCATTTTTTGAGACAAAGGGGTTTACAGAAGGCTGTGGGTAGTTAAAACAAGTGTCTTTCTCATCCCTCCCATCTCAGTCCCAGTACATTCTAACTCCTTTCTCACTAGCAATAGCGGATGATGTTTTCAGGGTAAGAATTTTTACATTAATTATTGCTCAATGTTTCCACGAGTATTGGTACAATAGGCCCTTTTTGGCCCCCAAGCACACAAGTAGCTGACCATTTTCTAGCTCCCAAGGCCTGCCTTAAGACATCCTGTTTTCCTGAGTCAACCACTCTTCGTAGAGTAGATAGCTGTATATCAAACGGTGCACTGAGATCATCTGAACTGGGAGGCTAAAAGAAGCTTGGAGCAGTATTTTCTGATCACCATCAGTATCTGAGGCAGTGGATGATCAGACTGAAACCACCAGATTTACCATTATGAACATACCTTTATGCATCTTTTATCTCATTATCAAATACAGCAGATGATTTTCGTGTCAAATGAAAACATGTTTACACTAAATTAAACACCTTTTCACCACTATCGGTACTGGTTTTGCAGTTTCTCTCCCCAGATCATAGAACACAGAGTTAAATTTATTATAGGATATAAGGGTTATAAATGCACTAAGTTAGGCAGCAATAGGAGAGACTATCCTATGTTCAGCATCTCCAGGCATCAGGCCTACAAGGACAGTTTAAGTTTTCCACAGATGTCTTGTTCAAGATCTCTGTGCTTATCGTATTTAACACAAAAAAATTTCCTCTGTATTCATTATAAGTGCAAAATGTCATAACCTGTACATTACCTAGTAAAATTAACAAGTACCTCTGCTTCATCTTCTGCTTTATCTCTGCCTTTTCCCTCTTTCTAGCATACAATCACTTATTGCATGTTAAATTGAGCTAATCACTTAACAGGTCTGTGATATTTTTTTGTCTTTGTAATCTGCATCTACTAAAACATCATGTCATGGTACTTCTTTCCCAGCTTAAGGATGGAAGGAATTTGTAATTTTTTCAATCCTTTTTTAATAATTTATTTTTTAAAAGAACAATATGACAATTAACACAAGCAGAAATTATCAGAAGAAAGGCTGATACTTTTGGTTACATGGTCCCATGCACAGCATAATTTAATGCATAGTACTAGCCAAAGTGTTACCATTTCAATACTGTGAAGACTGTATGCTTGGTAAATGATTTCTGAAATCCAGAAGGAATCTCATTAACATTCAAAACTGACAAATGGACAAGGGCTACCACGAAATCAATATGCAATGTGGATACTCTCTTTTGGATCCCATGCCCCAACATAATCTAGTTTGATTTCGCTGAAGGAACATGACAGACATCAATGCTCTGCTATGAATAGAGATGACTTATTTATAGCGGAGTAATATGATAAATTAAGAGCTGGTAGTCCAATAGCAGTGTATGCATGTCTTTATTTATTCACATACTGTGCTTATTTTTGCTCTGGAACATACATATGATATAAAGTACAAAACATTTAGACAGTAGTCTGATAAATAACAAACTTGTAATCTCTCATAAAATACGGCTAACAGTGGAACCTTGCTGTCACTGGTTTTGTGTCATCTGACTCTACATATTTACGTCCACGGGCATGGGAATTACTATATGTACATACAGCACATACATACTCACCAATGAATGCTACACAATATTCTGTGACATCAATAAGAAATCCCAAAAGTAGCTGCCTCTATATGTCAGCCTGCAGAGGCTCCATCACATGGGTGGAAACTCCCAGAATAGGAAGCACAGTGGCTTCACATGCTGCACTGAGCCTCCAGGAGTGGAGGAGGCCCAGTGGCCATGCTTTAGTGCTCGCTGCTGTTTTCCTGTGTTGCCACACATCCCACAGCAGGGCAACACTAAAGCCCCCATTGATGAGTATTAGCTACAATATTCAGCACATTGTCTGGCTCACTACAGAGTAGGTAAGGTATTTTATCAAGCAAGAAGTCACGTAAACTAAGCATGTGAAATAATTCACAAGAAGGGTTGGTTAATATTCACACTAAAAACACTTGTGTTTCAGAATTACATTCAACTGTAAAGGAACCTAAATTCTTTATGATGAGAAAATACAAAGGGGACCACATAGTCTTAACTCTAACTCCACTTCAAATAAGAAAGTTAATCTTTAAAAATCAGAGCTCTTGGAATTATAGAATCATTAAATGATAATCATAATCAGATACCATTTAGCAGTTTCTATCCAATAAATTGTTATGTCAAGAAGGAGAACAGCTATGTGAGGTGGTGATCTGAAGCATATTAATGCTTGTGGAAGGATGCACATGTAGTCTTAAACACAATGCAAAATAGGGGGAGCAAAGAGACAAAGATGTGAAAGAACAGAGCATTCTTATACTGTCATTTATTGTCTTACGTAGCCCAGAGGGTGCAGCATACTTCTTGTCTAGTGATGTAGGATTCTAGCCAAACTTTTAACACCCTCATTAGTTCTCATCTCTCTTATATGCATGTAGAGAGAATATGCAGAAAATATATGCATGTGAAAAGAAGAACAACTTCAAAACTTCATCCCTTTTACATTAAAATAGTGAAATATCTTCAGTAGGATTTCTGGGTTTCTTGGTTTACATTTTTGTGATCTTTGCATCGTATCTTCCTTAGTTTTTGTGCACTTTACAGAGCGTCTTGTACCAATGGATTCCGTGTGCCTATAATATGTGCCCAGTATGTGGGTAGACAGCCTGATTTGACTGAATTTTCCTACAGATTAGTGTTCAGTTCTGTGGGATAAGAAGACTTGGAAAACTTGTTTCAGACACTGAGCATTAATAATGCTCTTTACAGCACAGGTGGCACACTGTACCTCTCAGGAACACACTCTTTCTCACCTTTTCTCTAAAATTAAAGAAAACTGACTATTGTATTATGGAAGTAGAGTAGGTTCACACAACAAAGATGGGATCCAGGATATCTAATACGGGAGAATCCTTTTTTTTTCCTATTTCTTACCATTGTCTTGCACTACCACAGTGTCTTATTGCAAGGAACCAATGTTTTTATTCTTAGTGGGAAAACGGAGCAGCTTTTTTTTTCCCTCATGTCTGTGATCCTGCAGATGCAGCTACCATTTCCAAAGACAAAATGGATAAATCACTTGACAGAGAAAATATGTGAAGTACTTATATCATATAGACTTTGATCTCCTTTGCTTCGCTGTTGTGATTGTTGTAAAAATCAAGATTATTCAGGACATAATAGTTTTGCTTTCACACATGAAGATGACAACAGCATGTGATAAGCAATTGCATAGAATAAACACATACCTAAACAGAAAATTACAGACAGAAAATTGCCCCCTTCTGGGTCATTGATAGTCACAGTGAATGGTGTTATATTTATCTGATATTCACAGTAATTTGGTAACTGCATCTTTACAACAAAAAAATGCCTTTCAACAGATTTTTTCCAATAAGCAGCCATTCTAATGTAACTGCCATTGATCATTCTGTCACATTATCATTTAGTGATTACTCAGTAAATTTTAGACAACACAGTTATTACTTCCTGATTCATTATTTGCATACAATGCATATTTGATGAATAGAACTAAATTTTCTGAGTCAAAAACCTAGCTATACTATCAGTTATTTCTTTTCTCAGCATCACATGCAGAGATATATTGATCTGGGTGTTATTTTCTCTAGATCTATTTCTCCGCAGTTTCAGTCTTGCAAAACATCACCAAGTAGCAGGTATGTACACTTAAATGCATCTGAAGATTTTGCAGACAAAGCCACTTACAGAAGTGCTTTGAGAAAACACTAAGTAAAACACTTATTCTCCTCCCATAAACACGTTCGACATATTTGATCTGAATTTCATTGATTCATAACCTTTTACATGGGTAGAAATACGCATCTGTGAGTTGATACATAGATGAAATATGGAGTTGAGAAGATACAGCGATAAATAAACCTGAGGGACGCCTATTAACTTGTTCAGATGTTCAGATACCAGCTTCAGAAAGCAAGCAAAGGGTTAGTAAGTGTCATTCTTCGGGAGAATGTGAGAGTGATTCAGGACATAGCAGATCAACTGTGTTGATGATTTGAAATTTAATATGTCAAAGTACAGAAACCTTGTGGCTTTTAAAGAATGGTGCTGGAGTAAATTTACATTCTATTATTTCCATATTATGTCCCATAGGCCTTGGTAATGACTGCAGAAAGCAATTCCAGGTGAGTTATGCTTGTGAAAACACTCATACGTGGCTACTGCTCACAGCAACAGCCTTATACCTGCCCAGCTAAACTACAGTGACACCAAACACTTCACATCATATTAAATTGTTTATGCCTCTAACAAATGTAAAAAAATGAACACGATCAGGCTGAAACACTGGACTTTGTTCTCATAAAGACCCGATACGACAAACATCACCAAGATCCCATTTAGTTCCACTATCAAATAAAGAATTGCATTTAATCCTGTCCGCAGGCAGAGTAGACTAATGTAGCCCTCGAGGTGCACAGTGTGCTGCTGTTGCCCCCTAAAGACTAGTAAACATAAATAATTGTATGTGTGCTATACTTTGTCTACATTTTCTCAAAGATCTTTCTCTACGAGCTATAAAAGAGTGATTACAGTAAGATGCTTGCTTAGCATAAGCTTATGCAACAATAAATTCAGTCTGTTACAAGACCTATGAAAAAACAAGGTTTAGTTTAAGGGCTTCGGCTAATATAACATCTAGATTTTTTTTCTGTCAATTCATATTGGAAGCTTTAAGACAGCAAGGCACAAACTGTGAAAACAAAGATATAGTTAAACTACCAAAATTTGAAAAGCTATTAGAAAAGAAAGAAAAGGTTCAGTCCCTACCCATGCACTTTAGGATGACACAAAGCTCAGTAACCTCGGTAGGCCATGAGATGATTACGTGAAAACCATAGCAAAGATGAGTTATTACCACTTTCCATTCCTGTAACCTTTGTCAAGAGACCTGATTAATGTTTGGTCATTTGCTCCCCTCTTTAAATTTTGTCTAGGACTTTGATGTTAGAATTTTAATGGCTGCTTATAGATGTCCTTTGAAACTGAATTGCATAGGGTAATATTTTGACCTAGACTGATGTTTTCCATTTAGCCTTGGTTGTTCAACTCTGCATTTTTCTATTGAGTTTGGCCAGACGTAGCAGTGAAAGCAGAAAAGTTAACTCACTAAGTATAAAAGGATGAGGTTTTGTCTTCCTGCTCTCTATTCAAAAATTTAGTATTGCAAGGCCACGGAGGAACAGGGGGGTCTAAATAGCTGTAATTACTGAACTTATAAAAACTGTAAGGCCTGCTGGTTTCAACAGTTTCTGGTGACTTATAAGTTATAGAACAAAAGGTGTGCTCCAACTTAAAAGTGAGTACAACAAATTAAAAAAAAAAAAAAAGAAAAAAGCAGGGTAACATGGCACTAACCTCCCATGCACATATTTGAAGAAATTTTCAGATGCTAGCCTTTTTTGTATCACCCTTAACTGTGTATGCAGGCATCACTGTGAGAAAGACAATCTATTCCTAATCATGAATGCATCCAAGTACTAATGCACATTTTTAAGGACAAACAGAGAATATAAGATTATACACTTTCATAGCAGACAGAAAGACATAGTGTGGTACAGTCCCAACTTCTGTACATAAAAAGATTCTGCTTCTGGACAAGTAGCACTGGCAATTACACCTGTTTATTCTTGCTGAGTATCATATGTCAGGCACACTGTAAACTCAGACTACAAAGGAAAAACAATTTGGTTGCTGATTGTCCTCCAACAACTTATTAAAACAATTGAAATACTACAGTTCCTTTTCATATCGTGTGGCAGAAATACAAAACTTCTTGAGAGTCTTTTGTTAGAATTAGAAGTCATAAAAGGTCTGACTAAGCATTCCCCATCTTGTTGTTCAGACAAGTAAAGTAAATGAAATCTATTGCGTTTCTACTGTGCATGAACAAATGAACATAAAATGCCTCTGTGAATAATTGTTAAGATTCAGAAGTATTGCCACTATCAGAACGGCCACAAAAGCACAAATATTTCTGGTAAAATAACCAGAATGATGACCTGGAAAAGCTACAAAAGTCACCTGAAAGCTCACCTCTGCTCCTCCATATAATGTGTTTGTTTAATAAAAGATGTATAGTCTCCATTTTACCTTTATGTAACAATTTTTAGACCACCACTGCAACAGTACAATTGTTTCGATTATTTAAAGCTGCTCATTAGAAATAGAAACCTACATATGCTGTTTATTGAAACGCACACACAAAAATATTGTTTGTTTATTTAATACTCCTCTAAACATTCAGTGTATTTTTCAGAGGTAGCCATAACTACAAATGCAAACTCTGTGGCCAAAGTGGAATTCTTCATGTGCTGAAGTATTTTAAATATATTTGCTGCAGCAAAATCACAGCACGTAAATCAGATCTTGAGGACCCCAAATATGCAACAGTACAACAAACTGAAAATTTTAATACAAGTACTTGAAAGTTTTTGAATTATTATTTAGGAAGCTATTAAAAAATTTTCAATGATATTTCCCATAATTTTACAATACAGTTGTGAACAAATCCAAAGTGGAGAAAAGGAAAAAAATTGGCATGCACTTTGTTCAAAAATATTAATGGGTCTCCAATTTTACCTGAGTGAGATGGAAGAACACCATGTCAGTGGAATACCACGCTGAGTGCTTGTCAGTTAGCAGCACTCAGAATGGCTGCTGCAATTTCATAAGTAAAGAGCAGTCCATTCTACAGCATGGCACTTCAAGTCAACGAAAACAATGCAATATGCTTTATATTGCTTTTGTCAGAGAATATGTTTTCTTTTTATAAAAGGAAGCAAAAACACATTTTGAAGGCCATTTAAAATATTTTTCTCTTGCTTTTCTCACCATGTTTTTCATTTGCCTTTTATTGTTACTGTTCATTTGGTTTTGACATGTTTCTTTCTGCTTGTCCAGTTAATGTGCCTGAGCTATGTTGTGTATCTTTCTGTGCATTTACAAAATCCCATACATTATGCGAAGGTTTATTTATCACAGTGGAGAATTCAATATTTTGGGCTGGGCATATTTTCAATGCTCTCTTTGATAATATATACTATAGCCCTGTAGTTCACAGCTTTATCCAAAGCACTTTCTAGTATAACATCACCTGTAGTTTCCCTCATGCTGCAAGTACTAATTTATGCAGAAAACTCTCATATGAGGTTCCCTTTAAAATTAAGCAAACCTCTCATATTCCAATACTTCGATGTCATAAAAAAATGTTATGTTTTGCTAGTGAAATTTCAGTCTTTCAACTATTACAATCATCTTTGTATTTTAGTGTATTTTAATAATTCATTTCAACATGCTGCAAAATTTTTTATATGTGAGTGCTTAAAACCAATGGTTCAGTATTGATCACAAAGCAAGGGCTTTATTTTATCAGAATCTTGCTCAGAATATGAATCAGATTTCCACAACTGTGTGTCATAAATAACTGCTTTCAACACATGAGTTTCACAGCTTCATGGCATGTGTACCTTGTCAGTGTTTGTGCAAAACATAGGACAGTGGAGGCTCTGTGTTTTTATTACTTTTTATTACTTGATTCTGTTCTTTCTTCCTGTATAATAAATAAATCTAAATTAATCAAGCAATTTTAGCATAAAACTGATACCTGCACGTTTTATGAATCAGAGTCAAGCTTACTTCCATGACAGGGTGGCACTATCCTTTGCAGATTGTTTCATATCATTTGCTTCAAAGGCTTGGGTTAGTCATTTCTCATATGCTCTCCAGTCTTGCGCTTCAGTGTAATCACCCTTCTTCTCTTAACCTGTCATATTAGATATTTTTTCCTATTTATCTGTACAATGGAATATCAGCTAGACTATATGCTATGACTATTTCTTAACAGGGAAAAATAAATCAGTGCCTTCCTGGCTTTTGAACTTATGCAAGTGGAGATATCCAACTTACTGCACTTAAATCGTCAGGCGAGCTCATTTCCTGACTTATTGGAATGCTTATGGTCCATTATTAATCTCAGCCAAAGGAGGGCTTCCCTTCTACTGTTTAATTCTGTGTCTACTGGTTAATTTTATGTGGGTTTTTAAATTTCATATTCATCTTCATTATGCATAGAGAAGTACAGAAGTACTCAGCAGTCAGAGGAAATCAAATTTGTGAGTTCCTTTGAAGCTTTGTATGTATCACAGACTTTTATCAAGCCAAAATATTACATTGCTAGGTATTGATTTTGATACTTAATTTGCAAAATGTGTTTTAGTGTGGCCATTTTAAGATAGCCCTTTTGCTAATGCAAGTAATTCTAGGCACAATTTAGATAATTGGACATGAAAGTACCCTACTAATTTGGAAAAACATCTATCTGGATGTCAAATAAACAAATGTGTACATCAGTTATTTAAGCTCACAAGTTTAAACTGAAAAGAAACAGTTCATCTGCGTAATGCTGTCACCGTTATCTCTGAGTTGATTTTGCATTTGCTTCTGATCAATCTTTCATTGTCATGTTTGCAGCTGTAAGCATTGGCTCCACATTCCCTTGTTAGCTGACTACTGTTACAAATCAGCGTTATTTCCCAGTTGGCTTTATTAAAATCCTTGGGGTTTGACTGGAACTTTTGGTGTCAGTCATGGCAGATGCTGACTCTTTAGCACACAGGATAAACAGTACTCTAGTGTTTTTGTAATAATATAAGATAGAATTGGGGGAGTTGAGGCAACTGGTAGGAGGATGGGGAGAGAAAACCTTAGTGTTCTGTTGACTGGTTAAAAAGATTTTTACTCGAGGAATGTGTACTACAGCTTTAAGAAATTCTACTGCACAGTAGAGTAGCTTATAAACTATATACTGTGACTATTAACAGGGAAAACTGAAACCTTTCTGAACTACTTGAGTATAGATGCTGGTGTATGCCACCATACACAAGTCTGATAGTAGTATCTTCTGCTTTGTGTCCTTGATGGCAATCAGTGTATGTAGACAACATTCTGGACTACATTCTTTTTGACCTATGAAAACAAATAGGAATCCATTTAGAAAACAGTATATGTTTTCTCCTCTACTTCCATTTTAGAAATTATTTTAATAATAAATAAAGTGTTAGGGTTTTTTTTATCGTTAACAATGAGAGCATAGTGACCAGATTCAGTAATAAGTAAGTAACTAAGATCTGGACCATTTTTGTCATAAATAGAAACTGAAATGAATTAGAAAAAAAGGTAATACAAGAAATCTGAAAAAATACTCTACTTTTACTGTACCGGAATATATACAGAGAATAAGTAACTCTAATGAATCTTGATTGAATGAATTTTAGCTCAGATAGCGCATTCAAGCTCAAGATAATTCTGTATGCATTTCATTATTTTTTCCTGTTGCTTATTAAGTTATACAACAATGAATATAATCATTAGGGGTTTTGTGGTATTTATTCCAATTTTTCATCAGGTTCCTAACTAAAAACTCATTAATTGTAATTATTATAACTACCTCTGTACTTTGAAATACAGAGAAATCTGACCTGTAGAAAGACCATTTTTGAAGATGATCTCCTTGATAAGAATGTTTATTTGTTCTAAGTTGTTACTGCTGCTTGAATGACATTCATTTTTGTCTGGTCTTTTATTATTCCTTTTGCCAGTGTTGACAAAGATAAGTTTGAGAGAATTTTAATCTATTCCATTTCTTGTTTTAAATGCATTCAGATGTGCAATTATATCATTATTACTTATCTGAATACTGCAGTCTTTTGTTTTTTTCTCTCATTCTTCCATACATTTTTTTCTAATCCTTTTTTTCCTTTAACTAAGAGACATGAAAGATAATACTTTCTCTAAAAAACAAGTTTCAGTAATATTACCACAATGAAACATGGCTTTGTTTGTTACCACCTTTCTGCTTCCTATATTCATAAGTTCTCAAATTTTAATACACAACACTAAGAATCATCTTTGCCTTTTAATCTTAACCATAAGCTGCACAGGTAGTCGGCACAGTACTTGAAGTAGCAAGTTATATGTGATTATATCAGTGTCAATTTTTGATGGCATTAATTTACTGCTGTGACTCTGTACCTGGAGCTCCACATCCTAAACATTTCCCCTTGTCTCTGATAATGCATTCCATAAGGAAGTGCACTCTAAGATTTATGAAATCAGGCTGGTGCTCCCAAATAATGCTCCCATGCTTAATATTTTCTTTTACAGGAAATGTGAAGATATCTTTTGTGTTGAATACACCACTAAGTTTTTTTTGCTCTTACAACAGGTATTTTCTGACAAATCATGATAAACATTTACCTGCCTTTCTCATACAACTGATGAAAATTTTCTGTATACCAGGCTAAAAGAACTCTCTTGAAGAGCTTATAGTGTGATCACCGAAAACACAGTAAGAGCGCACTATACTTGTAGTTATTTTTATTACTTAATGAACTCAAACGTGCAAAGCATTTTCCTAAAGCAGAAGCAGACCCCATGTCTTGGGTATTTTCTGAAAAGAAAAAGACACAACCTAAGCACTGAAAAATATGCAATCCAAAAAATCTACAGAAGCTATAGCTCTGTGAGGTGCGTTTTCTGAATAGTGATATTGCATAATAGAATTGTTATTGTCTGAGCACCAGTGTCTCCTGCAGTTCTGTTGCTGAAGTTCTGGGTATGTGAGTCAACAAAACAGGGACACAACATATAATCACACATCATAAAAAAAGGCAATAATTAGAGGTGTGAAAAAAAAATCAACTAGTATTACTTTTTTTCACCTTACTTTTGTATTGTGTTGAAGTCCTCAATGAATTCTCCATTTTTGTTTGCACTACAAGGCTTTTTGATTTGTTATTCATTTATAAATGGAGGCTAATTGATATTGATCTCAATGCCTTGTTTATTATCAGCTTCTGAGGAACAAATTATTCTAAGGTGATATATTTAGGGTAAACTGTGGTCCTGGAGGAAGAATCAATATACATAGGAAAGTCTGAAGGAACAGTTCTGCTTTGAAGCACATTAAGAAAGATTAATTTGGAAGGCATGGATAAAGACATAGGAACAGGACACCTATGAAGAAATGGTTGCGATAGGAGCTATGGCAGGAAAGAAGAGAAGGTTGCTGATGTCACAGATGGTAATACTTGGAAGTCAAGCTACCATCTCTCCCTCTCTGGAGTGATGGACCTGTCTAGAATCAAAGAAGCTTGTACAGGGAGGATTAAATTCTTCCTTACTTGTTTTATAGCTTTGCCACTACCTAGAAAAAATCAAGAGATAATAAAAAGCACAGCAGTCAAAGCTGCACTTTATGTTAAAATAGACAAAACCCTCAATACAAAAGAGTGCATGCAGATACTGTGTTAAAGAATATCCAACAGAAACACATAAGTCCTTTTGCTATTCTGCTTTGCTGCATCATTCCCTCCAGGATGCTGGAAAATAGCCTGGCCATACTAGGGACTTACAACAAAACAAAGCAAATAAATGGCTGTATCAACAAGGGCTGAGATCAGCCACTGCAATCTGATGTTGGGTTTCAAAGCCTCAACACAGACAGCTCTTTAATGCTTAACTTTATATCCCCTTGGACCAATCACTGCCCTGAGGCCATGACTTTCACCCTCTTGACCTCTTTTTTTAAAAACTGAGAATATCCCAGTCACTGTGAACAGTAGCACTCAATATTGATTATCCATTTTAAATTTTGGCCTGCAGGAGAACAAGAACAAAACTTAAATTTTACTGATTTCTCCTCTACTTTCTACTCATTTTCCAGGAAGAAAGATACAATAGAGAAAATAATATATTGATAAGAGTAGCACAAAAAGCCTTACTTTTTCAGTTTTTCCTGAGTCTCCAGCACTCTTTTACCATCCATGCTACAAGCATAAAACAGAATGAAGCAAAACCATAGATCCACAAATCTAAGATATTATTCTGCATATTTCCAGACCAACTGGAATTTAAAATCATATTCATAAGTTACAACTTAATAAATGCATGCCTAACACAGCAATATCAAATTTGTGTGTCACATATGTTACCATCGAAGCCTTAATTATGGCATCAGTTTTGTATACTATGTCCTCAGCAAAGACTCACATGTTTGTTTTTGTTACCTGAAGGAGAATTACAGATGAAGTTCAGCTTGGAGCATAGTGCCTTCTCAGAGGCTTGAATGTTACACAGCATAGAATATTCCCAATTTAAAATGTTAAATATATTGCTAATTATAATCAAAACCTTTAAAAACTGAACAGTGAAAAAATAGTCTGGGGGCTTTCTTGTCTAATCAGAACTGAGAAGAAATTACAGCAAAAGTACATGTCATATTAACTTTAATATAAAGGAAAATTAGAAGAGTTTTATAATTGTAGCAAGTTGACTAATACGTGCTTATTAAAAATATAATTATACATCTGCTTTACTTTGACCATGTTTAGGGGTGCTAGAACTGGACAGTGAGAGAAATACTGTAAGCTGTGTCACTGCAATGTCACTGTGCTTTCATGGAAAGCCACTTACTTTTACGTATGGACAAGTTTCTGAAGTAGGCTGCTCCTATGCCAGAGCAGACCAGTATAATCAAAACAAGTCCTTCTTTGGACAGTGATAAGTATAATAAACAAGCAAGTAATATATTTACTGGACAGTAATAGAATGTTTTCTAATAACACTCAGTTTGAAGTACTGTCAAATCTTTCTTAAGGAGAAATAGAAATGCTATGTCAGTACAAGTACGAAAAGATTCTTTTCTCTAGCAATAAAAAGAATAATAGAATAGTTTATTACTGCTGCCTGAAAATTTATACTGACAAGTATATCCATATTCTTCATTGCATGACAAAGAATATTGTATTGTCTTGTCAAAGAAAAACTTTATTTTAATTTGAGATTAATTGTACTTTACTAGCTGGTACAGACTTCATAGATCATAGATCTGAGTAATGAAACTAATTTAAAGAGCTAATATATTACTTTAACAATTACCTGATTATAACAACTTAGCTTTTTATCAGGGTTGCTAACATTTTGAAGAACGTATTCTGCATTAACTGATTCATTTTGTAAAATTAAAATAGCTTCCATAATATCAAGCTTTAAAGTATACCTCTGTCGTGGTTTAAGCCGTAAATCACGCAGTCGCTCTCTCACTCACTCCCCTCTCTTTCTTTCCCCCGCTCCCGGGTGGATGGGGAGGAGAATCAAAGGAATGCAACTCCCACAGGTTGAGATAAGAACAGTTTAGTAACTAAGGTATAACATAGGACCACTACTGCTACCACCAATAATAATAATGACAAGGCAAATACAAGGAAAGAATACAATAGCTCACCCCTTCTAATACAAAGCCCGACCACTCACTTCCCCCTCCTTCTTCCCCCCCACTCCGAGGGTGGGGGGAGGAATTGGGAGAAGAATCAAAAGAATGCAACTCCCACTGGCTGAGATAAGAACAGTCCAGTAACTAAGGTATAACACAAACCACCGCTGCCACCACCAACAACAATGACCAGGGAAATACAAGGAAAGAGGATACAATTGCTCACAACTCAATGACCGAGCTGTGAACTGAACTCTTCCGGGTTCCTGCCCCCAGTTTTACATCCTGTGGCATGGAATAGCTCTTTGGTCAGTTTGGGTCAGGTGTCCTGTGTCTGCCTCCTCCTGGCTTCCCCCCCCCCTCCTTGGCGGAGCATGAGACTCAGAAAGTCCTTGGCCAGACCAAAACATTCTAAGCCATAACTATAAACATTGGTGTTATCAGCACTGTTCCCAGACCAAAAATTGAAAACACAGCACTGCACCAGCTACTAACAAGGAGAAAAATGACTGCTGCTGCTGAACCCATGACAACCTCAAGGTATCCAAGTCGCTTCGAATACAGGAGGGGAAAAACAATTCTGACATCCTCTGCTCTGCAAGAACTGATCTAAAAAATTATGGTCCTCCTGGAGACATTTTAATCACTCATTTTATTTGAATCATGCAAAGCATGTCATTAATAGAAATAAGTCCTCAAAGGATCTCACTTTGTTAAGTAGAATAAGGCTGAGTCAGTGTGGTACACATTAGTGTAATGACATGATATATAAAAAGGGAACTCTTAATCTCTTTCACACAGGAGAAAGTGGGGTGTGAAATTACTTCCACAGTGGACAAACAGCACCTTACAATTCACTCACTTTGATGTTCAGGGACGGTTTTGTTCTCAGTTAGGTTGAAGTGATACCAGTGCATGCTGTTCTGGCATAGCTGAGAGCAAAATCATTTCAGAGCTCACTCACTGTCCACTCTTCCACTCATTTGGAAGAGTGACAAGTATAGAGGAAGCACCTAGAGAAGAAAACCAACAACAATAAAGAAACAAACAAGGAAAAAAAAAAAAAGGAACAACATCAACAAAACAAATCGAGGAAACAAAAGTGTTAAAAGGGTGTTTTCATTTTTCAGAGGATCTCTTCTACTACTCAATGACTGCACTGAGATTAAAAAATTAATAGAGATTGGACACTCAGGGTAATAGAAGACTTAAAAGATTGACCCAAGTGGATATTTTTCTTTTTGTCATGATAACTTTTGCTCAGAAAATCCAAGTATGGAGTAGGTTTTAATTTATTTGATAAAGAGCTCAGTCGCTTCCTTTCTTCCCCTTAAGAAAAAAACAGTGTTAGAAAGAAAACCACTAAATATACCGATACAGTACTAGCAATCCTTTTCTTTTGTACATTTTGATTGTCAGAAACTAATGAGAAAAAGATATATCCATAATCCTTAAAAGTTCCAAATCGCATTAAGCCTGATGCAAATTAGCTTAGAATAGGATTGTATATCTAATGGTTTCCATTGTAATAATAAAAAAACCCTCATGAAACAAAGTGGAAATAGGCAGTTACTCCATGATATTTAACTAGTAGGACATATATATTATTAAGTTAATGCAAACTCACTGAATTTCTTGAGTAAAGGACTAATTTTTAAAACATTATTTCTTTTATTTCAAATATATGTTGGATTTCTTTGTTTTCTCTCATTTCTCTCCTCTCAGCTGAAATCCCAAAACTTTCCAACTGCAAACCAAATAAAACCAAAACCAACGCTTTTTTTTTAACGTTGCTATGAAAAGTGGAATGCTTCCTCTGAGGAAAGACAGTGTGCCTGGTTAGTTGATCAGGTATAGAATCATAGAATCATAGAATAGTTAGGGTTGGAAAGGAAAACAAGATCATCTAGTTCCAACCACACTGCCAGGGGCAGGGACACCTCCCACTAAAACATGCCACCCAAGCCTATGTCCAATCCAGCCTTGAACACCGCCAGCGATGGAGCATTCACAACTTCCTTGGGTAACCCATTCCAGTGCCTCACCACCCCTACAGGAAAGAATTTCTTCCTCATATCCAATCTAAACTTCCCCTCTTTAAGTTTGAACCCATTACCCCTTGTCCACTCACTACAGTCCCTAATGGAGAGTCCCTCCCCAGCATCCCTATAGGCACCCTTCAGATATTGGAAGGCTGCTATGAGGTCTCCACACAGCCTTCTCTTCTCCAGGCTGAGCAGCCCCAACTTTCTCAGCCTGTCTTCATACGGGAGGTGTTTCAGTCTCCTGATCATCCTCGTGGCCCTCCTCTGGACTTGTTCCAACACTTCCATGTCCTTTCTATGTTGAGGGCACCAGAACTGCACACATTACTCCAAGTGAGGTCTCACAAGAGCAGAGTAGAAGGGCAGGATCACCTCCCTCAATCTGCTGGTCTTGCTCCTTTTGATGAAGCCCAGGATACAAATGGCTTTCTGGGCTGCAAGCGCACACTGCTGGCTCATGTTCATTTTCTCATCAACCAACACCTCCAAGTCCTTCTCTGCAGGACTGCTCTGAATCTCTTCTCTGCCCAACCTGTAGCTGTGCCTGGGATTGCTCCCACCCAGGTGCAGGACCTTGCACTTGGCATGGTTAAACTTCATCAGGTTGGCATCAGCCCACCTCACAAGCATGTCAAGGTCCCTGTGGATGGCATTCCTTCCCTCCAACATATCAACCGAACCACACAGTTTGGTGTCATCGGCAAACTTGCTGCGGGTGCACTCAATCCCACTGTCCATGTCACCGACAAAGATGTTGAACAAGACCGGTCCCAACACCGGTCCCTGAGGGACAGCAATGGGACATATTATTGTGAGGATCTGTTACAGACCACCTGACCAAGAGGACTCTGGGATGAAGTGCTCTATAGACAGATAGGAACAGCCTCACACTCACAGGCCCTTGTTCTCATGGGGGACTTCAACCACCCTGATATCTGTTGGAGGGATGGTATGGCCCAGCACAAGCAATCCAGGAAGTTCCTCAATTGTGTGGAAGACAGCTTCCTTCTGCTAGTAATAGAGGAGCTGGCAAGGAGAAGTGCCATGCTTGATCTCATCCTCACCAACAGGGAAGGACTGGTTGGAAATGTGAAGCTCCAGGGCAGCCTTGATTGCAGCAATCATGAGATGGTCGAATTCGAGATCCTGAGGACAGTGAGAAGAGAGTGCAGCAAGCTCACTGCCCTGAACATCAAGAGAGCAGACTTTGACCTCTTCAGGAACCTGCTCAGTGAGGTTCCATGGGATATAGCCCTAGAGGGCAGGGAGGCCCAAGGTTGATACTCAAGGATCACCTGCTGCAAGCTCAGGGGCGATACATCCCTACTCTAAGGAAGTGCTGCAGGAGGGCCAGGAGACTTCCTTGGATGGATAAGGAGCTGCTGAGGAAAATTTGAAGGAAAAAAGAGGCTTATAAAAGGTGGAAGCAAGGACAGGTGGCCTGGGAAGAATACAGGGGTGTTGTTCGGGAAGCCAGGGACCAGGTTAGGAAAGCTAAGGCCCACTTACAATTAAACTTGGCTAGGGATGTTAAGGATAACAGGAAGGGATTCTATAGGTACATTGCAAATAAAAGGCAGGATAGAGACAACATGGGCCCTCTCCAGAACTATTGGGAGAACTGGCTACCCTGGATTTAAGAGAAGGCTGAGGTTCTTAATGACTTCTTTGCTTCAGTCTTTACCTGCAAATGCTCTGACCATACCACCCAAGTCTTGGAAAGTAGATGCAGGGACAGTGAGAATGAAGACCCTGGGCCCACTGTAGGACAGGATCTGGTTCGAGACCATCTTAGGAACCTGAATGTATACAAGTCCATGGGACCTGATGAAATCCATCCGCGGGTCCTGAAGGAACTGTCAAATGAAGTTGCTGAGCCACTGTCCATCATATTTGAATAATCATGGCAGTCAGGTGAAGTTCCTGACGACTGGGAAAACGGAAATATAACCCCCATTTTCAAGAAGGGGAAAATGGGTGACCCAGGGAACTACAGACCAGTCAGCCTCACCTCTCTGTGCCTGGCAAAATCTTGGAGCGGATTCTCCTGGAAGGCATGCTGAGGCACATGAAAAACAACAAGGTGCTTGGTGTCAGTCAGCATGGCTTCACTAAGGGGAAATCCTGCCTGACCAATCTGGTGGCTTCCTATGAAGGGGCTACGGAACTGATGGACAGCGGTAGAGCAGTTGATGTCATCTACCTGGACTTGTGCAAAGCGTTTGACACTGTCTCACATGACATCCTTGTCTCTAAGTTGGAGAGACATCAATTTGATAGGTGGACCACTCGGTGGATAAAAAACTGACTGTATGGCCGCACGCAAAGAGTAGTGGTCAATGGATCAATGTCCAGCTGGAGACCAGTAACGAGTGGTACCTCTTATCAGAATATGTCCCTGGATTATGATAAACAAAACTTGCTGATGCTAGAGCACACCTCCATTGGCATGCTTTTAGAGATTACAAAAGAAGCCCGAAATCACTACTGACCCAAGAGTGTATTTTATATAACAGGAAGTTACTGCAAAAATGAAATTTAGAGTTCCATCATTCCAAGAGACTCATAAAAAATGAAGTTGAGGAAAGAGGATGGGAACTGAATATGAAGTCTCTCTTAAATTTTTCAGTAAAGATTAAATTCTCTAATGTATTGTGCATACAAGTATTAAATCCTGAGTTTCTTTTATTTTTACTGTATTTCCTCAGTCCATTAGACAGCTGTTATCTCGCACCTGGAGAAAGTCAAAAGGAGTTTCTGTGGGTTGCCTGAGAGTTGTAGCCTTGTTTCATGGCTAGACATAACAGAAAGACAATGTCTAATCTGCAAAACCACAGCAGGACTGCTCATATATTTTCAATTGCCAGATTAGACACTACTGAGCATATATTAGATTTTATGACTCAATGATACTTGTTGTGAGGAAAAAATGAAGCAAAGATCAGAAAATATGCAACACGAAGTTGATGTAATCTCTTCTGTAACTGTAAATCCTTTGTCATTTTCTGGCAGTGAAACACCTACTTTAGTGCCAGAGATTTTAATTCAAATGAGGCCAGATTGTATTTGTTTTTCCTGAAGAGTCACATTAAATTGATTAGTAAAAAAGCTAGACAAATTTGAGTAGTTAGAGATTTTCTTTCCATCACACCTGAAACAGAGAGAGAAAAATGAAGCACTGATAAAGGGATGTTCACAAAAAGCCTTCCCAGCTGTGACAAAATAAATTCAAGGAGGCAGTACTTTGATTTTGAATTCTGTGGAACAGCAGAGTGTGGTATGCCAAATATTCAAATTTTTATTCCTGACAGGTCATCTATTTTTAGAGAGAGACAGTTCCAGACCAAATAATAGAGCTATGCTTATATAAAAAGATCAGATCCTCAGCTGGGAAAAGCAGTAATAATAGCAAAAGCATCAGCAGTAGTAACTGTACTGTCACTGTACCTAGACAAGTTTATTTTAGGATTATCAAAAGGCAAGGATCTCCCATACAAGCACAGAACAGAAATACAAAATGAAAGAACTGACCAGTAGGAATATACTTATTCATATAATGCTTATATTACCTTTATTTTCCTGCTTGGAAGAGCCTACAATGCAAGCACGAGGAAGAAGTAAAAGATGAGCACAGATACACAGAGAAATTTGAGGAAACAGTAAGCCTGAACTGATCATTGTGATAGGCAGCAGAGGCTACGCATGAGTGCTTTTAACACGGCACTGTAGGGACTGCTCCAAAAAAGGGTTTTAAGGAAGGGTTTGAAAGCAAATAATAAAAGCAATACACAGGTATTCCAAGTCTCCTGCCTGAATGGAGAATGCCGCAGTGGAGATTTACATCTGTATTCATTTGAATATACTGATATTTATTCATATCAACACAGTCTCTGACATTTAAGTATAAATAAAGACAAAACTGCCTACAAAATGGGTGCTTCTCTCTTTCAAAAATCCAGAAAATACTCTCCTACAATAGGATTGTTAGCTACCCATAGATACATATATTTTTTGAAGAATCTAGTATTTACATGGCTATGTCAGAAAGCCTACAAGGCTGTAATAACGTATAATACGCTACTGGGCAAGCAGATTCCTGAGGAGATCAAAGCCTGCTCTTCTGGAACCCAGTGCTGTGGTTCTGCTTTTTACCCCGCTCTCTCCTCCCTTCCTGTCATCTGAAGAAGGTCCCAGCTACTACTTCTTCCCAGTCAAGAGGTCTATAACAGATGCCTACTGCAACAGCAACCATGCTGGTCTGACTGCTACTCTTCACCAAAAGCTCTCATCTGGCTTTTTACCCCAACCCCAGACAGAACTCCATGCACTTCTGCTTCTCTCCCATGGAAAGGGCAACTCAAAGGGCAACTCCTCTTCCTTGCCTTCCTGTCTAAGGAGCCTGTATTCATCTACCACAGGACTCAAGGTGTTTGTGCAGTCCCACCACATTTCATTGAAGGCAGGGAGGCTGTAACCCTGTGACTGTAAACAGACTTCTAACTCCTCCTGTTTGTTCTCCATGCAGCATGCAGTAGAGGCATTTCAAAGAGTGCACTGGATTTATATGACAAGGTTTTGGCAGCAGGGCAGGCTATAGGGATGGCTTATGTAAGAAGCTTCCCGAAGCTTCCCCAATGTCCCATACAGTCAGTGCCAGAGGGCTCCAAGATGGACCTATTGGCCAAAGCTGAGCCCATCATCAGTGGTGATAGCACCTCTGTGATAACATATTTAAGAAGGGGTAAAAACCGCTGCACAACAACAGGTGGAGGAGAGGAGTGAGAATATGTGAGAGAAACAGCAATGTGGACATCAAGGTCAGTGAAGAAGGAGAGGAGGTGTTCCAGCCACTAGAGCAGAGATTCCCCTGCAGCCCAAGGTGCAACCCATGGTGAGGCAGCTGTGCCCTTGCAATACATGGAGGTCCATGGTGGAGCAGATTCCGCCTGCAGCCCAGGGAGGACCTCACACCAAAGCAGGGAGATCCCTGAAGAGGGCTGTGACCCATGGTAAGCCCACACTAATGCAGGCTCCCGGCAGGAGCTGTGGCCCTGTGGGGAGAGAAGCCTGAACTGGAGCAGGTTTGCTGCAGGACTTGTGACTCTACTGGGGACCCACATTGGAGCAGTCTTTTCCAGAAGGAGTGCACCCAGTGGAAAGGAACCACACTGGAGCAGTTCGTGGAGAACTGCAGCTCATGAGAAGGGTCCATGTTGAAGAAGGTTGTGAAAGACTGTCTCCCATGGGAGAAATCCCATGTTTCAGCAGGGAAGAGTGTGAGGAGGAAGCAGCAGCAGAGACAAGGTGCAGTGAACAAACTGCAACCCTCAGTCCCCGTCCCCTTGTGCTGCTTAGGGGGAGGAGGTACAACCAAGGAAGAAGGGAGGGGTGCATGAAAGTTTTTTTAAATATTTTGGTTTAATTCTCATTATTCTAGTCTGATTTGATTGTCAGTATTTTAAATTAATTTCCCCAAGTCAAATCTGTTTTGCCTGTGACAGGAATTTGTGAATGAACTCTGTCCTTATCTCAATCCATGAATTTTTTGTTGTATTTTTCTCCCCCTGTCCAGCTGAAAAAAAGGAGTGATAGAGTAGCTTGCTGGGCACTTAAGATCCAGGCAGGCTGAACCCACCATAGAGAGGCACCCAAATGGCTGATTCCAAAGTACTGGCTTGAGAGCTTTCCCCATAAGGCTGCTGTTGTTCCTTCTTTACACACCTCTGCTCAAAGAGATTGAACTTTGTTTTGTTCATTAGTGTGTCCCTTCCACTCCATTCACACCAGGCTTTTGCCTTACCTACCCCACCCACAGCTTCTTCACTTGTTGAGGAATCTCTCCCTCTCCAGTCACTCCTAGCTTAAAGTTCTCCCTTCCCGCTTCTTACCTGCCATACCAGGCTGTTTGCAAAGATAGCTTTGCCCCACATAGTCAGGAGGATCCCATCTCTTTCAAATAGCTGTTGACCCCCAAAGAGGTTCCAGAAATGCTTATATTACCTTTATTTTCAGCTTGAAATATTATATACCAATTTCACATACTCAGAGACTCTTTTAAATCCTTCGCATTATTTTCAGACAATACAAGGTGTTTGGGTTGATTCATTAAATTTACAAGAGCTCTGTGTTTCTCATCAGGTGTCTTATGCAGTATGACTATTTCTCTGTATAAAATATTAACTAACACAACCATTAGCTGTAAAGGAGATACTGATTCTACAATTTCCTGTGTTCTCTCAGTAAACATTCTGGAGATCTCAAATATTCATTCCCAAACACGTTGTTTCCAGTGTGAAAGGATGGTGTGCAATTCCCACATTCAAATACCTTCTAGGCAAATGATTACAGCTGCAAACTACACAAGGCATTTGGTTTAATACTGTGTCTGGGTATGATGTGATCATTAAGTTTGCAAAATTCCTACAGCTAAACTTAAATAAAGACATCAAACTTCACATGCAGTTTTTTTCACACATCCAGATTCCTCCTGCAAGCATAGGTGCAAATAAAGTTAAGCTTATGTTTTTGATCAATGTAGTTACCATACTTTTCCCCTCAGAAATAATCCTACATAAGCTGGTAAAAGGATTAGCTTTCGTAACATGTCACTTTCCCTCTCTTCTATATTTATTACAACTATGATTCTACTTCCAATCCAGTCAGACGGATTTTCCTGGTATTGGAACAGGAGCAAAATCAGGTCAATTACTCCCACAGCCCTTCTAACTTTTGTAAACTGCATCTGAGCATAGACTGTGGAGGGAAAACATAGTGAACTATGCCTTTACAAGTCTCTGAAGTGACCTGGAGTAAAGTGATGCTGTACAGAGCACAGAGGACAAGTGCTGGGCAGACAGAGCCCTGAGGAAGCTTATCTCTCTTATGCATTCAAGTTTGCCAAGCCTGCAACAAAAGACAAGATTAGACAACTTCTATGTATAGCAGACCAAGCTGTGAAATAGGTAGCTCAGGGGACACAGTGGTGCTGTAGCAAAAGCTCCTACCATTACTCTCAGCTCTGCAGCTAGATAAACACAGGATTTAGCCCCATCTTTGAAAACACTGTAGATTTGCAAGCACTGCTAAATATCAATGAGAAGAAATGTTTCTTCTGAGATGTGGCAGAAAGAAGACGTGCTTAGAAATTAATGCTACCTGTCTGTTCAAGTTTCTGCTGAGACTACAGCAGGATCCAAGTCTCTCAATATTTTGATGAAAATGGGCTGGGGTTTTTTTGGTGTTTTATTTCGTTGTGTTTTTTTTTTTTTTTTTTTCCCCAGAAGAAAAGTGCTTGTGAATGTTAAAATGAAAATATCTATTTACAGCCATAATTCAATTTGAACCAGGTGCTCTTCATCAAAGGGCTGATTTTTTGATAGAATTTAAATAGCTTTTAAAGAAGAGAAAATTGTTGCTCTTGTAAACATACTACAGATTTTGCTACAGGTGATTGTTTTGCCTGGAAGTCATGCTTTTTCCTCCTGCATCCTGTGTCATTCCTTCCTACCACTGTCTGGGCACGCCAGAAACTCTAGGTGCCAGCAGTTAAAGGCAGTGGTCAAAACTGGTCATACCTGCAAATCAAGTAGTCATCCTCACTTTCCCCAATTTATTTTCCTCTTCTTCCCCACTTTTCTCATCTGTACTAATCATGCCTGCTTGACAGATGAATTCTGAGTGTTGATTTTCAAGTTAAATTTTTACAGAGAGGTAAAAAAGCTTTTAAGGTTTGGTCAAAACTGTCTTTTATGCATGTCTTCCCTATTGTGTTGCATAGGAATAGCTACTTGCATATCAATAGATATCATGTCCATGTACGGTTTGCATTTACTGAATTTTTTGTGACATTTGCTATCAGGTACAGGAACTAGCTGAACTTTGGGTAGAAGGAGCACCTACTTTTAAGCAAACTAACTGATTTAAATGTAAAGAGGCCAGGCTACTAAGAGACGCCTAGGAGCCAAACATTGCTGAGGGCTGCTTAGTGTGCTTAAGAAAATTAAGGCAGAGTTATTGTCCATACAATTCTTCAGGAAGTGTCTATTGCTATGTCCATTTCCCATGCTATCTAGACACCGCAGATGTGCTTAAAGAGGCAGGAAATATTGTAATGATGGAAAATATGTCATTCCCTTGTGAAAGCCACTATCTCTTGTGTATGATCTCAGTTTCACCCTGCATAAGTTGTTACAGAAAGATTTGCCATTGCCTGGAGGCTAGAAAACTTGAAACAACCAAAGGTTTAGATTAAGTACGGCACATCCTTATACCCAGTGGTTTGCAAAGTTATTTTACACAACCTTCAGAAAAGTGCCTCTAGCACTTGAAATGATGGCCAGATTTGCCTTTTCTCACACTCTGTGGGGGTTAGCTTCTCTTCAAAATCTCTGTTAAGGAGAGTTTTTTGGCTTTCTTTCTGATCAACTTAAATACGAATTGTTTGCCTTTGTTTCTTCTTTTTTCTTAATTTTCTTTGCATGGCCTATACACTGTATGGAAACTTGATCAACTGCTAAGGGATCTTGTTCAGCAATGATTTAAAAGGCAAAGTAACATATTCTTGGTTACTCAGCTTTCCTATTTTTAGTCTGAGAACTCTGCTTACAAACTTTGTATTTTAAGAACTTTAAATTCTGAGGTCTCCGTGCAGCTCAGGGACTTTGCTTGAGCCAATTTTTTTTCCTTCTGTTCCTAGGCAATTGCTCTAGCTGTCAGCACATTGCTGCGTAGCTAGGGCAGCAGCTAGCATCTCAGACAGCTTCTTAATGAAAGACCCATGCTGATCCTTCTATTTATGCATTAGATCATTGACTGATCTAGGGCTCACCCTCGACCTGCAAGGTACAACAGTCTTGTTTTAATCAGCCAAAGCTCCCAACAATGAGCAGATAGCATTCTCATTCTAAAAGCCCTCTGACATGCTGCACACTGCAGGACTTTCTCCAAACATACAACATAGTGCCCCAAATTATAATGTTTGTAAATGGAGATTTCTGGAGAAAGCTGTTACAACAAATATAATCTTGAAACAGAACCATGCTATCCACTTATAAACAGGCAGAAAACATAGAGGAAGATGGCATATAAAAGGTATTTTCAGTCTTTAACCTTAGGTGGGTAAATCATAGAATCAAAGAATAGCTAGGGTTGGAAAGGACCTTAAGATCATCTAGTTCCAACCACACTGCCAGGGGCAGGGACACCTCCCACTAAAACATGCCACCCAAGCCTATGTCCAATCCAGCCTTGAACACCGCCAGCGATGGAGCAATCACAACTTCCCTGGGCAACCCATTCCAGTGCCTCACCACCCTTACAGGAAAGAATTTCTTCCTCATATCCAATCTAAACTTCCCTTATTTAAGTCTGAACCCGTTACCCCTTGTCCTCTCACTACAGTGCCTAATCAAGAATCCCTCCCCAGCATCCCTATAGGCCCCCTTCAGATACTGGAAGGCTGCTATGAGGTCTCCATGCAGCCTTCTCTTCTCCAGGCTGAACAGCCCCAACTTTTTCAGCCTATCTTCATATAAGAGGTGCTCCAGTCCCCTGATCATGCTCGTGGCCCTCCTCTGGACTTGTTCCAACAGTTCCATGTCCTTTTTATGTTGAGGACACCAGAACTGCACACATAACTCCAAGTGAGGTCTCACGAGAGCAGAGTAGAGCCCAGAAGTGTCTTCTAAAACAGGACTAAATTTGGCTGTAAGGTACTTTTACACCAACATAACTCTAGCCAAGAAAAGAAGTAAATGTATTTAAATATCCTTATATTTTCATCATAAGGTTAAAATTTTCTTTATTGCAAGATCATTATGGTGCTGATTGGCACAACAAGAAAAGACACTGCAATTGTCCATTTTCTTCTGAATGAGCATCAGGGGAGGATTGTATCAGAGTGCCAAATGTGCAACATATAGGGAATCCTTCAAAACAAAAATGTCTAGTTTGTTATGTTTTGCTTCCATTGTGCATGTAGGTTACTACTAATGCAGACAGAGACAAATAACTCTGCCTTTGCAAACAATGTTCATTAGGGAGTTTAGTATATTTTGATGCTTCAGTTTTGTGTGTATGTGTGCATAATATGCACGTATGTGCTTTACTCCCTCTATTTATTTATATTTACCTTTGGAGAAATATTATTTCATTTCTCTGCATCTGTGTTCATCCTTCATCATTGTCATGATGGTTTGCCCTAAACTTGTATGCTAGTTTCTCTACAGTGAGTTTATATACACAATAGTGTAAGGAACTGTTCTAGTTTGTTTACACTTTTTCTGGTTTTGCAGTGGTTTCACTTGGATATGGTGAAAGTTTTGCTCCACTAGTATCAGTATTATTGGTATCATCTCTTGAGCTATTCTGTGACTGAGCTGAAACTGTGACCTACCCTCCTTAGATACTTCAGGAGGATTTTACAAACTTCCATTTGGCTGATGGAATAAAAGAATTACACCATATTAAAAAGAGGATCCTATACTTTTTTGAACCAGAACTTCTGAGTCAGCAAAAATAGCCAGCAGACCAGGATCCATAACACACCTTAACACTGAGGTTTAAACTTCTTGCTAGGAGTTTGCAGCAATATTAAATATTTTGGATATACATGTATATTTTATCTAGTTAAGTGAAAACATAAGTTTTACACTAACTGACTTTAAGTGTGGTAGGCTGACCTCAGCTGGGAGTCAAGCACCCAAAGAACTCCTTGCTGTCCCTATCTTTGCAAGACAGGGAGGTGAGAGGAGAAGGAATAGGGATAATGGGTCAGCCAAGATGAGCAGTTCAAAATAACCACTGACTAGTTGCTGTCACAGGCAAAACAGACTTGACTTCGGGAATTCAACCAAATATTGGCAGTTAAAATTAATATCTAAGTGCTGATTGCGGTATTAGCAAACAAAACCAGAATAACACACTCTAAGAGACCAATTCTTCTTCTACATTACTGGGCTTGACAGCACTCCTTCAGACTCCTCTTTTTCACCCTGGTTATCAAGGTAGGGTACACTCAGCCCCTTTGTTATAGGACATAAAAGCAGCCTCCTCCTCCAGCTGATCCCTCCCAGGCCCTCTTCTGCAGGGCTGCTGGGGCCCTGCCCGGTACCAGGGAACACAGGGTCTCTGCCCAGGCTCAGGGATGAGGGTGACGTTTTCCCATTTGCAGAAGTGAAGCTGAGCCAGTGTCCCTGTGACACACATGCAGAGGACACTGACACCGCTGGTCACATGTGCTGATAGAGAGAATGCTTTGACCCTGCAGCACCCCAGAGAACTTGCACAGCCCCAGGGCAGACAGCCCAGACCCTCCTCCTCTGGGCATGGCACAGGCAGAAGGTCGCCAGTGCAGCGCACACAGGGCAGACCCTCTCCAGGGTCACAAGCACACGGATGTTCACAGATCCCCTGAGTACCACCACAGACCCTCTGCTGCCTGGCACCCTGCCCCAAGCCAGGGTCTCCTGCTTGCTGCTTGGTCCAGATGCGAGTTCACTGGTGATTTCATACGCTCACCCTATGTGTACAAGGGATACTTTGGGGGGAACACAAATGCTTGCCCCTCTTGCAGGTATAAGCGCTGAGACCCTCACACAACTCACACTGATGCTCCCCAGTAGCTGTTTTGGAAACACACTCTGTTCCTGCCCTGTGGCTGAAGGTTGAAGATCCCTTCCTGCTCCAGTAGGTCACAGTGGGATTCCTCCCACTTGCTCCAGTCTCTGACACCCCAGGACAAAAGTGCCCACACCCCTGGTCTGACTCCAGGGGTGGCACCAAATTCTACCTGCACACACACAGGTCCCCCCACTTGCAGCATGCACACGCATGGGATGAAGAGTGAGATTATGCAGACAGGGAGTTAAGAAAAGTTTTAAGAAGATGTAAGAAAATAGGACAGGCTGCAGGGCTCAGCCAGCCAAGTGTGCTGACCGGCCCAATTCTACATGTGGCTGGGACCCCTCTGTACCCCTTTCTCTCTGCGCCCTCTTTGATCCTCCCTGCTCCACCTTCCCCTGCATGTCTGTCCATGGTCTGTACAGTCCTCACAATCTAGGGCCCTGGGTTTGCAGACTCAGCTGTTGCAAAGTCCAAGCAGATCTTCCTCAGTGTGGCAGCTGTAGGTTTTTAGTAGTCCATCAGCTCATGTGACTAACATGGTTTGTTTCTTGTCATTGTCTAACATGTTTGCTTTGTCAGGTGTGTGTCTTGGTATATGCTGGTTTCTGGCTTCCTCCTTTTCCATTGGTTTCCCAACTGACCAGGTCCACTGTCAAGATAACTTTGCTGGAATGAACATTCCCACACTCATATATCCTTATAAATTAGTGCAGCTGACCATTTTTTTATCATCACTCCCTCCCTTATCACTTGTCTGTCAGATCTGTGTCTCTGTGTTCTTGTTCCTTCTTTTCTCAATATCCTTTTTTGAATTGGAAAAGCTCCTTGACCAGATACCCTTAAAGGAGTAGACACTCTCCTTCCGTGTTTCCTTACACTCTCACAAAGGTAATGAGCAACATAGGGGAAATTGCAGCCAGGGTGGTTTCCTTCTCACTCTTTTCCTCTGCTTCTGTATGGGTCCTCAACCTGCTGCAGTCCTTTCAGGGGTGTGTTTGCTCTGACACCACACAGAGCTGCCACCTTCCACCTCCACCTCCTCCACCTCCTCACTGTTCCCTCTGCTACTCTTTTATTCCACCCTCTTCTCTCTCACCAGTTTTTCTGCTTTTTTAAAAAAAATGCTTCCAGAGAGGTGCCACCACCTTGACCAAGCGGCTCAGCTGTGCCCTGCAGTGGTCCTTTGGAACTGACTGGAACTGGCTGTATCCTGCGCAGAGCAGCCCTGGCCTCTCCTTACAGAGGCTGCCTCCTTTTCTGGAGCACATATAAGCTAAAATAAACTTTTTTTGAAAAGGTCTTTTTTGTGAGGAATTGTAAGAATAAAGCTTTTCTTGGGAGAGTAGCTCTATAAGCTTGTTCATCCTCTATTCTTCACAGGGTAATAGGTATGGCCAGCCACACATACACACGTGTGGCATCACTGGGTCATTTCAATGCAGAAGGGAAAAAAAAAAGAGAAAAAGAAATAGGTGTTGTAGCCTTTCCAGAACTCCTCAGTGATATGTAAGCAATATAGGACTACAAAATATAGATTTAAAAAAAGCTCAACTAAACCCAAACTGAAGCAACAAACAAAGAAAAAGAGAGAAAGAAACCTGCCAGCAACATCCTCAGCAGGGCTAAGATTCAGATGCTAGCTCTTCTCAGAAGAACAGCTCTGATTACCACCAATCCCTGTGAAGTCAATCCAGAGACATCTATCAGAAAATGTGTAATACATGGTTCATTGTAAACAAAGTGACATTACCTAATCAACATTGAGACTCAAGCAGTTTTCCAGGAAAGTGTCCCCAGCTTCTGTTCTTATTTAATTATTACCCTCTCCCCAACGTTTTGTTTATAAATCAGAGACTAAACACCTGCACAGATATTTTTTGTTCTTTTTCTAACTGTACTTACTTGAGTCACTTTCAAATTATTCCAAAATTCTTCTGTGATTTTTTTTCTTTTCTCTTGGAACACAGAAAAATGATCAATTTGTTTCACATTCTGGAGAAAAAAAAAATAAAAATCTGAGAACCTCTGTGCCATCTGCCGGAAGCAAATTTGCACTGTTCAGTTATATCGTAGGATTTTAAACTTGAAGTAGTGGCATACCCTTGACCACAGCAGCATGAATGGCTCTGCTAGAATTGCAGATGATTTTATGTACATTGGCTGTAAGACACCATTGATATCATAGTGTAAAAGACGAATATAAAGTAGTGACTAACTTGTTGAGACTGTCAATCAAGGTTATTTGTGGGTTACAGTGAGGACAGAATTTGGATATGCAGTAGTGCTCTGAAAATACAAAGTATACTATAAAATACTAGGCAGAATTAGAAAGTGATCAATGAGAAATGTTGCCCAAAAACACTAGACAAATACCAGCAAACTGAGGAAATTTGTAAGGATAAAATGACAAACCACTTTCATCACAGTGTGTGGTCTGTATTTGTGGGTTCAGGTACAACAATAGGTAATGTACTAGACTTATGTAATGCCATTCATTAAGGCTCTCATTTTCCTACCTCCTGCACAATATTACTACAATATGTCATATTTCATGACAGTTGTCTTAAACTTTCAGGGTTTTATTTAAAACAAAAATGCAAGTTGTAATAATTATAAATCTATGCATGATGACATGAAATACATTTAAAAGATTCCTTTTGAGCAGAAGGAACAATACAGGATGTACAGATTATCTGAAAGGTTTCATGTTGTGGAGTGTCACTGCTATGGTATTAAAGGAGACAGGTCATGCCTGACCTACTGTTGATATAACTGCAGACTGGTAAAAAATTCTTGAAATGTCTCACAAGGTTCCAACATTTCAGAACAGTTGAGGACAGATGTTTTCCATCAGACTGCTTTCATTAAACTGTCATTTTAAAAACTGCTTCAGTTTCAGCCCACTTTCTGCTTTGTTAGTTTTAATGTATCTTTCTGTACCTTATATGACAGGAGAGCTTGCTTTGTTCTTGTTGTGTATAAATTTGCTAGAAATTAGGACACAGTAACACACGTAGTTACCTACACCAAGCCTGAATGTGATCATACATTACTAAGCAGGTTTGAACAAGAACAGTCTGAAGTATTTGTACTTATTTATGATCTATCCTGAAAAGTTTTATCATGTATGAAGGCAGTATGAATTGAAACATTTATGCAACTTTTAATTGATAACTTAGTTATACTAATGCTCTAGAATATATTGTTCACTGAACACAGAAAATGAATGCTTCATCTTGTCTTAGGTAGACAGAGGATTCAAGAGCAACAGTGGTAAAGCAAGCACAGCAAATAACTATGTATAATTGAACCAAATGATCCTTTAGAAAGGCACAGACACTTGGGTCCCAACATCTGCAGAAGCTGTGGGTGTAAGTTTTTCTTCCAGAAATTCTTTTTTTCTCTTGGCTTCAGGCATTTTCTGTTTTTGTAAAATGTTGCACTGAGGAGCTATGAACTTAAAAGGATAATAAAATACATGCTTCATAAGAAAAAAGTGGTTTCAGAAGTTATGATGCAACACAAGAGATAGGAAGTTTGGAAATACGCATTTAACACCAAAAAAAAAAAAAAAAGGATTAATGTTAGTAAAATTATTCTTATTTCTCTTTCATGAAGACATAGAATGGTTTTAGAACTGTCTCTTTATCTTCTACTGGTCCTGGGGATGCAGCATAAAGTATAGTTCCTTGGTGCAAGTCAGACAACTGCCAACCCATGCATACTTATATGTGAACAAAGGTGAGGGGAATGCAGCGCAGGAGTACAGTGGGATGACATGATACTCTTTCTTACAGCCATACAGTAGCAGGGCTGATGGAGAAGCTAAGTTGTTGGCCCCTCTCAAGACCTGATTCCAGGAGAGAACCACATGCTGTATCCTTGTCTTGCTGCTACCAGGTCATACATTGCAGAAAATATGCAAGCTGCATAGACACAGGCACAGGCAGCCTTAGTCCAGCAGCAGCTAAGTGCCAAGAACTAAACAGTTCCCTAACAGATGCTTCTATGCATACGCCTTTTTTTAAAATCATCTATAGATAATTGGACAAAAAAAGAAGAAGAAAAAAGAAGGGAATAAAAAAAAGAAGGAAAAAAAAAAAGAATATTTCCCCACATGCCTGGTTTCCATTTCTATCAAAAAAAGAATCAATACCAATGATTTCAAGCCTACTCCAAATTAACTTGGTAAGTGCTCCTTTGTGTTAAGATGAGTGATGACAGCAGTTTCCTGCCTCATAAAGGTGTTCTGAGGATGTATGGATTTTAAGAAATGCTCAGATACTTCAATAATTAAGACTCAGAGGAAAAAGGTAAAATCAGGCTTGTGGCAAGAACAGATTTACTGAAAATTATCTAGTTTTCACTGGAAGTATAAGAAATGTACTCAAAGAATAGGCCTGCTTGTGCTTCTTTGTTTGAAGAAACTGTAAACTTAATATACATTAGAAAGAGTACCTGAGGGGTAAGTGGGAGAAGAGAAGAGTTATTAGTTGATTTGGGTGGGGTTTTTTTGTTTGCTTCTCAGAAGTACTTAATATTTTTCAGGATTTAATTACAATAGACCTTGATATGAGCATTGTCAGATGTATTGAGAGCTGATTAAAGGACTTCAGCTCACTTTTATTAGTAGTTGTCCACTGTTCCACGAGGTCCCTTCCTCTCCCTATTTGCCACAGATTGAAAAAAAGGCTTGAGAACATACTTATGAGAAGACAACTCTGAATGTTTCAGCTATCCTATTATTTTGCTTAAGGCCAGCATCTGCTTCAGTCTTGAGAAGTATTATTTGATGGGACCCTTTTCCCATGTTTAGCCTAAAATATTAGAGTTCTTAGGCTCAAAAATTTGGACAGACTTGCATTGACTTCATAAATATGTCTGTGCATTCATAGTGAAATGTAATAGCCCATTGCACTGCAGTCCAGCAAATACATACCCAGAGGAAAAGTAAAAAAAAATAATAAAAAAATCAGTAGCTTAGCAACCAGTAAATTCCTCTGTCATCCACACAGAGGGTATTTATTAAATCTCCTGTAGAATTATATGAAAACTCTTTTATACAAAAAGAAACAAAATTTGATTTTAATGTCTTCTATGAAGCAAAACATTAATCTAATTTTTCCCATGATTGAATGACTACAATTGTAATTATTGCTTGCCATGTATTCCTCCCTATCAGGAGTGCATTAATTTGATTTTTAATATATAGATGTATTTTTTATTTTTTTTTTCAATTCTCTCCTTTTGTTTAAGTTAAAGTCCTTTCATGTAATTTAATTTTACAGAAAATTTTCACATTCTACCTTTATTCTAACTACAGCCTTTTTATCAATGTTTTTACCTCTTCTTTGACCACATTGAATTACACTACATGGTGCTTACCTAATACCAACTCCTTTATGCTGCAACAGAGAGGCTTTAATATATGAGGTTCTAAATCTTAATAATTTCCTTTACACAGTATTTCTTTGATTCTACATAACATAGGTCTCACTCATGGCCATAATTTGAAAAACTAACTTATTGTCTCTGTTCTTAACATTCACGATTATTTCATAGTTTTGCAATATTACATTTTAAGATTTGAATCAAATTAAGTAATATTCGTTCTTCAACCTGGAATTCATCCAGACACAGTGATACCCTCCCTGATAGTTCCACTAGCTTAAGCATCTGAAAGAACAAATAACTGCTTTTTAAATTGTGATTTTTTGCTTTTTTTGCTGTAGGAACTTTGACAAACTGTCAACAATATTGACTTATTTTATGTGCACCACTTTTATGGCTGTTGCTTGAGATATGTCTGTCATTGGTACACAGATGACTGCAGCTTCCACATTGCAGAAAATACAGGTTGGGTGAACTGTAAAATTTGTTTGAGTGTTCACTCTCATCCTTTTTGAGATATGATGTCAGAGAAAAAAATTAGGAATTCTTTACACACACATGGAAATAAAAATTGGGTTTTGTCCAGTTTGCAGTTAAAGTAAAATAAAGGTCTTTCTTACTTTTCTGAGATGAGCTGTAAAGACGGAGGGGTGAGAGAACAGGTCTAACTCATTTGCTGAACGGCTGAGATGCACATATTCTTCTTGTTGCATTAACTGTTGTGAATCTCCAAATCTCTCTGTAGGACACAATGTGGGCAGATGCCTCGTCACAATTTTAGGACAACACACTTATTCCTGGGTTACTGCTGCCTGATGACAATGCCACAATGCTGCTGCCATCTGAGACCAGCAGATTGTGCTTATGTCTCAGCTTCACCTTTCAAAATCTCTTGGAAGGAAGCAGTGCTCCACATACCACAGAAATGATTATGCATCCCACCCAGTGTGCTAGAGAAAAGTCAGCCTGACTGGGAAATTAAAGAGCAAAGTATAGCTGAGTAAAGAGTTGTGGTACTGGCAGAGGATCCTCATCAGCCCAAAGAGGTAAACTTTGTATCAAGTGTTCTGTAAAGGCTATAGAGAAATGCATACTTTTTGAAACACTAACACTGTTGCTTTCAGTCTTGTCTCTCTATTGCCAGAAAGAAAACTAGGTAAGGCAACTTCAATTAAAGTAATGATATATTTAAATACAATAAAGTGCATAACTCAATAGCAAGTGTAAGCACTCTGGTGCTTTGTGGTGAAAAGGTGATACTTAGGATGGGACAAACTGAGACTTGTTTTTCAACAGCTGGCAAAGGCTAAAATATTTAATAAGGTTCTATATTTTGTATATTTCTTCTTATTACATGCTTTCCAGCAGACTTAACTTACTTTCAATAAACTGCCAAATTTCACTTCTCATTTATATCCCTCTCTTTAATAGGATTCTGTAATTAACCAATAGAAATTTTGGAGTAATAAAATAAACCTGTTTTGAGATATGTGCAAATTCCCATTTTACTTTTACTTAACACCACATTTCTTTTTGTACTGTATATCTGTTAATAATGATATTGCATATGCTTGCACACTTCTCCGTGCTGAACTGTATGCTTCTTTTGTAACTTTGAATGATCTGAAGGAGGTGTTTTCTGTGTAGATTGATTAAGAGAGAATAATTTTCTTTTCTCACCAGCTGTTACTAACTGAAATGCATTAAAGGTTTTAATCTACTATATATTTGAGAATATATAAATTCAGTTAGTTGTCACCATTCAGGTACATAGTGTTCTTTAATGTAAAGGCTGACAAATACTCCTTGAGTAAACATCTGCAGTGAATATTACTCTTTATTTTAGCTGTTCCATATTAGTTTGCTCTTTTACTTCATAGACTGAATTTTCTGTAACAGCTGTAGAATATAAGGAATTTGTCTTTTTATTTATAATTTCAGTATCTAAGAAATAAAAAATAATAAACAGGTCTGTGAATACCAGCAGGTAGTCTTAAATATGCCTCACTGGGTAACAAAGGGGTTTCCATTTACAGTAGCATTGCAAGGAAAAAGTACCACTAGAACAAGGTGGGTGTCACAAGGTCCAAATAGTGTGTGTCCCTTAGTGAATAACTGCATCCCACAATCTGATGTGTAACAGAACTGCAAAACCAAAATGCGGACAAATTTGTTACCCATAAGAACAGATGAGGTCTGATCCAGATTTTAAAGTCCTACCTTCTCTGATAAAAAACAAAAGCAAACAAACAAACTCCCCCCCCCAAAAAAAACAAAAAAAAAAAAAAAAAAACAAAACAAAAAAACAAAACAAAAAAAAAAAAAAAAAAAAAAAAAAAACAAAAAAAAAACACCAGACAATATCTTATTGTGGTTTAAAGCGAATTTTCAGTCACTTTATTACAGTAATGCTAAGATTTTCAATATTGTTAATTAATGTTGTAATAAGGAAAAAAAAAAAAATCTTCAGTCTTGCCATCCAGAAAGTGAGGGTTATTATGACCTTTGTTAACAATCCATATGGCAGTGCTTTTTTTAGCTTAACTTGCAAGGTTTTTGCAGACAACACAAATGTACAGCCATTAGAAATCAAATCCTTAACAACGGTTACCTCAGGCTGTCACACGAAATATACAAATCCTAGTTGTGGGTTAGCTATAGGAACCAGGTGATTTGTGGGTATTTGAACATTTCAGATAACACTGTATTAAAAGCTGGTATTAAAAGTTGATTCCTACCACTAATCCCATTGCCAATACTGTAACTGATTAGCAGAATATAACTGTAGAAAGAAGATTACCTTAATTTTGCTTAACAAAAACTTAGATTATGTCATCCATTACTTAGACTATAGCTGAGACTCTGAGAGGTTATTAACAATTTACTGCTGTTACGCTTTATGGGCATCTTTGTTCCTATCTGTGCAGCTGAAATGCTTAGGTAAAACAGAAGTCATGTGAAAAGAAAATGTAAATTGTTCAGATCAGCATAAAAGTATTAAGCAAAAATATATAATTAAACATTGTTACGATCAACAAACAAATGTACAAAGATCTGAGGATCTAATTTTTACTTAGTTTGCTCACACATAAACTGACACACAGGAGAAACATTTCTAAGTGCCTGATTTGCACCCAAAACAAGGTGAACGGAGAGACAGATGCTCAGGCAGGCTTGAACTACATCCAAATTAACCTACTCAGATCAAAAGGGAGAATGCCATAAATGTTTTCTATAACAATAAAGTCTTTAGAAAAGAGGCAAACCTCTATTTTTCCAAATTATTCCAAAACTTTCTAAACACTTTGGAAAAAAGAGAAGAGATATAGCCACAAGATTAAAAAGCACAATAACTTAACATCCTTTGAAACTAAGAAAAGTACAATTCTGCATCATTCCAGAAAGAGGATATAATTTACTACTGGCATTTTGGTGCTTATGGGTACAAACAGGGTTTGTTTTTTGTTCTTTTTTCTGGATGTATGCCTCCCTCCCATTTTAATCAGTTTGAAATTGTGTCAATCATTTTGCATATCTGAGATCAGCTATTAAAAGATAACCCTAGGATTTTCTTCTGCTTTGTTTCTTTTTTTTTTCTGGAGAAGAGTAACCCTACAAATTCTCTGTTCTCCAAATCTGAAACCACCAGAAAGCACTAGACTATCATAAAACACTGCCTGAAATCATCCAGTTAACTCTCCCAGAACCTAGCAGCACAGGATTAACGGGACACTTTTTCACCACTGGCATATTTCCTACAACTGAGAGAAATAAATGAGAAAGAAAATTACCTTGTTTTCCTTTCTGTTCAACATTATTCTTAATCTTCTGAATCACTGGATTTACAGAGAGCTGAGAATCTGTTTTTCAAGTCTACTCACAGATCCCAGATATTTTGCTATCAGCATGACTGTGTTAAACCACATTAAACAAATAACTTCAGAAGACAGCACTATAGTGTCCACTCAGATCCCTACCCTGAGAACAAAGTGCAATAAATCATGCCTCAGTGCATAAGACAGTGTAGTACCCACCACACACAGTCACTCTCCTCAGGCATTAGTCCCTTTTCTAGTAATGAGGTTAAAAGATACATGATCTTTCAGAGGTTATGCACTCTGCATCTTCTGAAATAAATTAAATACACCAACAGATGTACTCAAAGTAATAAACAAGGAGGCAGTAGACAGAATCAATTGGCCAAAGTGTAAATTTCAATTTAACACTAACACATATGCAGATATAGATGGAAGGATACACAATTGAATCCACTGCAGATGTCTCTGTAGGAAACGAATTTGTTCATAAAAGCACATTTTAAATAGCTATTTTATGGATAAGATGATCTTTGTATAGCTGAAGCAAATAATAGGATTAGAGTTTTATGCAAATCAAAGTTGTGGATATGAGCATCTTCAGGCTTTAGGGAAGTTCATACCAAGGTGGAAACTTCACAACTGCCTGTTTAACAAGAAACCTGGACAAATCTAGGAAAGTCAGTTGTGTTTCACACCAAGATCTCTGGGGTTTCCATTTTCTCTCTCTGCTTACCACAGACCTCTCATCAGACTAGAAAGTGGATCAATAACTGCAGAGCAAATGACTGTTATTTGTGTGTTGTAATAGTCTGCTAGATATAACAACCATTGAATAGGAATTAACATAAAATAAATCTAATTTTTGCAGACCTCTTCGTCTTAATCAGTTAGAAAGTCTTGGGTTTTTTTCCAATATATAAAACCAACAAAAAACGGTGAATCAGGTGTCAGCCTCTAAACTATGGAATAAAAAATAGCTTGCAGGCTATTGAAGTTGTGAGCATCAGCTGGCACAGCACTTTGAGTTGTAAGCCTTGCTGAGAGCTAAGATAGGTAAGCATAGCTTCAGCGGCAGTTAAAGAATTCCTAAGTGTTTTCAGTTTTTTTTTCCTGGTTTCTGTCATCTGGGTCATGGAGAAGGCAAGTTTTCCCTGGACAGTGAAATATTGTATAAAAGCCCAAATAAAAGGAGGAAGAACAAGTCTGGAAACCTTATTCTTGTTTTCTTCCTCCTCATAGAACAGATGTGGACAGATCAAGATGTCCACAGCAAAAGTTCAGGAAGCACATGCTTCCTGGCACTACAACACAAGCTGTGTCTTCAAAGGAGGAATTTCTCTCATTTCCCTCAGACTTAGCATGACTTTGTATTGTGACAAAGCTGGGCAAAGAATTATGGACATCATCTGTCCCTGGGAATAAATGTATAGAACTGAACAAGAATTTTTGTATTCAGCCTCACTTCCAAACCAGAAATTGTGCCACACATGCCAAACTGAACTGAGCTATCCTCTATATCTCTTCACTGTCAAGCTGTGCTATACCTTGCCTGCTTTGATTACACAAATACAATTTTGACCAAAAAAAAAAAAAAAATCACTTTTTTGGAACTTTGGAAATTGCAATAATGTAAATTGGAGTTCAAACCACTTTCATGCATCTCAGTTGAAGAGTCCAGTGGTCACTATCCTGGATTTCTAGAGCAAATTGTCATATCATTCCACATAAGAGGAGATGCTGAAAGAGCTGATAATTTTCTCAGACTACAGAAGAAAGGCTAAGGGGGATTTTGCCAATCCCTGATGAAAGGGAATGAAAAAGATGAAGCCAGGTCCTTTTCAGTGGTGCCCAGTGACACAACAAGGAGAAGTCAGCACAAACTCACACTTAGGAGGTTTCCTGTGAATATCAGGAAATGCTTTCTTACTGTGAGGGTGGTCAAACACAGGTTGCCCAGAGGTGCTGTGGAGTCTCATCTGTAGAGATACACAAAACATGACTGGACACAGACCCGGGCAACTTGGTCTTGCTGCCTCACCTTGAACATGGCTGTTGACTAGTTGGTCTTAAGATGTCCATATGAAACTGAAATGTTCACATTGGTGACAAATCAGCTTCAAGGCTGTGAAGCAGCGCATCTCAAATGAATCAAAAATACTGGCTTTGTTCTGTGCAACTATTTTGTGTGTAAACTCTAACTGTTTCAGATTTATTCAATTTCCACATGTCAGCATACATTGTGAATAAGCTATACTAACTACATATGTACTTGGATAATACAGAGGTGCAGTACAAGTGAGGACAGAAGAATTGATATGGCTTCCTTTTCTTTTGGCAACTGGCTGATGCCAAAACATATTGAATTTGTCTTCTTCTTTAGGAAGCAAAACTTTCCATACTTTGTTGAAAACTTGGGAACAAATTCTCATTTAATTGGACAACAAGTGATTTGGCTATGTAAGGTCTCTTTAGCATAAAAAATCCTAAAATGTAAGTTATTTGTGCAGTTACACTGTTCATCATGTATTTGCAGGTTCATCTGCCCAATATTTAAAAGTTTTGGCTGTGCAATAGAACTTTAGGGTTCTCACTGTACTGCAGATTTTAAACCAGAGAGGCAAATTCAAGAGAAAAAAGAAAAAAAAGGAAAAGATAAGAAGGAAGAAAAACAAAAGTCACATCTTTCTGGGAAAGGATGCCAAAACCATTTCTTCAAAAACATTAAAATAACTCATATATACACCATTATTGAAAATATTTTATTTCATTGTCTTTCCAATGACTCCTATAGCATTTTGGTTATGGGATAAAGTGCAATCAAATGTAATAACATTGTCAATGACAGTCTCTGCCTACCTCTGTACCTCTGCTACAGAGGAGAGTTAATTCTGTACCCTATATAAAGTTTGCTGTTCATAAATAAGGCATGAACTGTCTACTACAGTCAAATGAATATTTATAGATGTGAGTTACCCTGAGTCAGTGCTGGTTGGCTGACAGACAGGAAAGTTCTACAGTTATTCAAAATTCAGAAATGGTCTTTTCCCCACTTGTAACCATATATCTCGAGCCAAATATTTATGAAGAAATAATGGTTAAACATGAGAATGAAACCGGAAATAGTACTTGTGGGTTACCAATTCCTGCAGTACGTTTTGTAAGAATGTTCAAAGTGAAATTGTAAACTACAGCCCAAATTATACCTACATCATTTATGAAACATGCACATTTACTTTTAATGCACTCATATCAACTTACTTTGCTTTGCAACAAGTTCACTGAATTCCCATGAAACTCCTAATTCCATGTACATTATCCTTTCAGTTACATATCTATATGACATGAAATTAATCTTTAATACCCACATCACAAGCAAGCCATTAAAACTTCTTAGTGAATTGTGTATAAAAAATGTATACATTCATTACCAGATGGTTTACAGAATTTCTTCAGTAGAAAAGCACCCCACAGCACAAATTTGTCTTGACAGTGACAAACACTAACTGAAAATAAATAGTGATGTAATAATCCCTGGTCAGTTTTAGATAACATACCTTTTTTATATCCTTGCAGCAACATATTTCTGGACTAGGTTTCAGACATTTTGTTCTCATACCCCTTCTCTAAATACTGGGGATGCAGTTTGCTGGAAATGATGGCTCAGCAGCAAATGGAAGTTTTGAGCAACTTGCAATTTTTAGACCTCGAAGGTGAAAAAGCAGACAGCAAATATTGCTGTTTGAGACCTGTTAAAAAGTGAGAGCTTCTGAAAAATAAGCTTTCATGTGTATACATGGTACTTAAGAAAAAGATAAAGCAAACAGTGTCCACCTCTGTAAGCTTACATTTACGATAAGAAAAGACAAGACATATGGAAGGATTTTCATTGGTGTTAGCAGACAATGAGTTCTGACCTGAGTGGACAAACAAGAGTAAAAAAGGCTGATGGAGTGAACTGTTCATTCTATGAAACATTTGGGGAAAACACTGGAATATTTTTCACAATTCAGTTGGAACAGTCAATGCTCCTAATGAGGCTTTGCAAATTTAAGCTAATCCAAAAAGAAAAAAGCAAGCCTAAATGGGAAAAAGGAGACACAAAGAACAAATTATTAAAATTTCTGTTGCTCTCTTTCTATATTACTCCTCTCATTTACGTAGGTTAATAAATAAGACTATTTATAGTATGATACTTGTAAGTGTGAAGAATAATAGCTTTCATTTATGCTACATAATTATATAAGCAGTACTGTACAGGATGAAAATTCCTGGGAGTTAAATGATAGAAAATCTTCTGTAGTTACAGTTTTCAGAAAACAATATAAGAAGAAAATGAGCAAAAATTCCCAGCAGTAGTGATGTATGTTTACAGCAGTAAAAAAAAAAAGCCTGTCTATCTCCCTCTCACAGACCAATATTCAGAGAACAAAAGAAGATATATTAGCAGCTTGGTAAAAAGAATGTATCTATAAACCATAGTAAATAGGAGTTAAAAAAAAAAAAAAGTCATTTCATTCAGAAGGCCACACAAAGACAATTACTTTCAAGAAAATCATAGAGGATTACATGTTGGATATTTTCTCCAGAATATCCATATATGAGTCAGATACTTTAAAAAAGCATTGAGTTTGGTTTCTTTTTTCTTAAGCAATATATATTATTAAATTCTTATAAGACATTGAGAAGGCTTTAATATTAATGTAGCATAATTTAGGACAAAAAATAATTCTTTCATGTTGTTTAAGTTATGCTTATGTTTCTGAATGAAGTGTTTGGCAAATGCTGATTTCTTAATAATCATGATTTCATTATCAGAGTACAAACTAAGTGCCTCCAAAAGATATGGACGGTCTACTATTAAATTTATCCTATGTAACTCCAAACTCCTAACTACTTTATTCTGTCAGAACATCATCTACCTACTTGAATTTTCATAACTAGAGAAATAGCTCAGCACCTTGGGATGAGATGCACCATAAGCAGAGTGCTGTTTTGGAAAGTGATCAGAGGGACAGTTGGCAGGAGGAGCCAGTCAGACTTCAAGTTCCCTAGAGATGATCAGGACTGTCAAAGTAAAACCCGGACACATCACATCTGCAAGCACACCCTAAACTACTGAAGATCTTAAGAAGTCTAAAACCTCCCAGTACCTTCAGGTTTCAGCAAGACATGGCTGAGGAGATTTTTTTGGGTCAGAACCTTTGAGTGACAAATTCAATGTGAGCTTCAATGTGAATGAAGTCCCATTAACATGAGGAATGAGAAGTGCTGAAGTTTTTACTTAATCTGGAAGAAAACCCATGGTAAGGCACTGGAATGGGTTGCCCAGGGATGCTGTGAATGCTCCATCTCCGGCGGTGTTCAAGGCTCGGTTGGACAGAGCCTTGGGTGGCATGGTTTAGCAGGAGGTGTCCCTGCCCATGGCAGGAGGGTTGGAACTAGATGATCTTAAGGTCCTTTCCAACCCTAACTGTTCTATGATTCTATGATTTGGTAAAATTTGTTCAGTACAAATAATGACCTTTTGGAGTAAGGCACAGTATATGTAAGTAAATTAAATTTTAATATCATTTACATGACCCTTTTTTAATCATGAGCTTGAATTTTGACCTCAAGGTCCAAGTGTTACAAACTATACATACTTTTTTCAGCCCTCTGTGGCCATATAGGTATAGTCGCAAGTGATTTTAGGGGGCTTTAAAGCGGTTACTGGTTTACATAGGACTTCTCCACACAATCATAGAATTACATGTTTTGTTTCAAGGCAAGAACGGATTACTATGGTACAATCATCAGTTTTAGCTATAGCTCCTGTCTTGAGGGTGAGTTAATCTTATATCCTTTCCTACCATGGTACAATTCTAAGATTGTCACAAGGAGGATAAATTTCATGACATTTTCAGTTCTTATTACAATCTTCACATTGTTATGAGAATGGATTAATTTTTTCCATTTTCTGTCCTCATTACAGTCTGTTATGAGAATGGATTAATTTTAAGACATTTTCTTCTCTCATTATAATCTTGGTTACAGGAATGAGAATATGTAATGAGAATGAGAACATATCAAACATTAAAGGCCTGTGAGAACTCATGACAAAGACTGTAACGAGAAGAGAAAATGACACCCAATCCATTCTTGTGACAATCTTAAGACTGTGAAAAGAACTCATGGTAACATTATATTCATACATTTATAAGACTAAGACTCTTTAGAAAATGAGAATTGGAACAAGATTAATCAATTTTTGTGAGAATCTGGTCATTGTATCTAACCTCATGGTATGCATTTGAAATTGTAGTACATTAATGAAAAATGACACAGTAAGACTGTCCAAATGGCCCTATAGAAGAACATAGTGCTTTTAAGATTTTTGTATGTATAGTCAGTATACTCTGAGTCACAGCTGCATATATACCATGCAGATGTCATTAATAGAAAACAGGATCCACAGAGAACTTTAGTGGAAATCCTCCTGTAGACTTCAGTACAGCCAGAAATCAATCTCAAATCCTGTTTTTCATATTCATCCAGAAAATAAGAGCTTTTCTTTTGCGAATACTGCATCAGTTCTTCCTCAGGCTCTAAAACATTACAACAAATACAACAAAAATCTGTATTAAAAATACCCTAAAATTTACAAGAGGCAAAACTAGCTCTGCTTGCTATCTTAGTACTTATTTACATATAGCTGCTGATCCAGAAATTAAAAAAGAATTTTAGTCTAGGTTTTCTTTAGCCCAGTAATTTAAAACTACATATGACTACCAGAACCTCCACGATTTTGGACTAGATGCACTAGCAGAACTAAAGAGATGAGCTGTATAAATCAAATGAAGACTTCTGTAGTGACTGTCAAAATAGCTTGTACTAAAACAAGTAATGGGTGTGCAATTTGGAAGTTTTCTACAAGCTGCTAAAAGTCTGCTTTTCTATGGTGTCTGGTCTCAGATTAATAAGCAGAGAGTTCTGAAGACAGATAAAAGAGAAAGAGCAATAAAAAAAAAGGAAAGGAGAAAAAAGTTTACACTATTTTCAGTTAAAAATGATGATGCTGCATTCAAATATTCATATGGAAGCAAAAGAAGGGTTAATAGTAAAACTCAAATATTATGCCAGTAGAATCATAGAATCATAGAATAGTTAGGGTTGGAAAGGACCTTAAGATCATCTAGTTTCATCCCCCCTGCCATGGGCAAGGACACCTCCCACTAAACCATGCCACCCAAGGGTCTGTCCAACCCAGCCTTGAGCACCACCAGCGATGGAGCATTCACAATTTCCCTGGGCAGTAGCACTCCAGTACTGTTTTCAGCTGGGATTTCAACTCTCATCAGTAAGAATGGTTGGTGATGTTACTTCAAATTCAACATGTGATACAATTCAGCTATGATCAAATCAGAGGTCTATATCACAGCTTTGATCACAGCTTCTGTGCTGGTCTGTCCTGGGGAAATTTCATTCCTGCATCTACTTCATCTTCTGTTGAAGATCAGCCAACTTCTGCAACAGAAAACCTACCAGAGGGGTTGTCATCCAGGCTGTGTAATTTTTAAGACCAACACACCTGACAGATTTTTCACAGCCTTAAAAATTTGGAGGACACATTTTACTGAAACTGTAATCAATGGCAGTTTCAAATAAAACAGCAACAGAAACAGTAGAATACCAGCTTGACATAAAAACAATCAAGAATGAACCAGTAGACTAGAAGGAAAAATTCAATAGGGTGTGGTGGAAGAAATTATGGAAGGAAGAATAATTCTCTTATTTAAAGAGAGATACTCAATGACATTGCAAAAAAACACACAGGAAAAAAAAAAACCGCCATCCTCTCAGCTAAGCAGCAATGAAGCTTCACATGCTTGCTGCACAATTTATAGAAGCTTAAAAGTATTTCTATTGCTACACAATAGCTTCAAATCTGTTCACCTTCCCCATGCTACAATATTCATTATTAAATGGCCATACACTATGGGATCTTAAAATATACATACACATAGATAGAATCATAGAATCAGCTTTCTAATGTTGGAAACGACCTTTGAGATCAAGTCCAACCTTTACCCCAGAACTGCCAAGGCCACCACTAACAAGTCACTAAGGCCTTGCCTACACGGTTTTTGAACACTTCCAGGGACAGTGATTCTACCACTGCCCTGGACAGCCTGTTCCAAAGCCTGACCACCCTTTCAGGGAGAAAATTGTTCATAATATCCAGTTTAAACCTGCCCTAGTGCAGCTTGAGGCTATTAACTTTTGTCTTGTCACTTGTTCTTTGGGAGAAAAGACCAACCCCCACCTCACAGAACCATAGAATAGTTTGGTTTGGAAAGGACTTCAAGTTCATCCAGTTCCAACCCCCCTGCCCAGGGACACCTTTCACTAGATCAAGTTGCTCATCCAGCCTGGCCTTGAACACTGCCAGAGATTGAGCATTCACAGCTTCCTGAGCAGCCTGTTCCAGTGCCTCACCGTCCTCACAGTAAAGAATTTTTAACTTGTATTTAACCTGAACTTCCCCTGTTTAAGTTTAAACCCATTCCCCACTTTCCTATCTCTACATTCCCTGATGAAGAGTCTCTCTCTGGTATCCCTGTAGGCACCCTTCAGATACTGGAAGGCTGCTATGAGGTCTCCACGCAGCCTTCTCTTCTCCAGGCTGAACAGCCCTGACTTCCTCAGCCTATTTACATACAGGAGGTGCTCCAGCCCCCTGATCCTCCTCGTGGCCCTCCTCTGGACTTTCTCCATGTCTTTCTTATGTTGAACACCAGAACTGCATGATGCAACTTCCTTTTAAGTAGCTGTACATAGCGCTAAGCCTCCCCCCCCCCCCCCCCCCCCAGCCTTCTCTTCTGCAAACTTACTGACGATAGGCCTTATCATGTTTCAGAAAAACATTTTAAAAGAAACATTGTGTCCTGGGTTCAGCAGTAGCAGTCATTTTGATCCTTAGCAGCTGGTGCAGTGCTGTGTTTTTGACTTTCAGCCTGGAAACAACGCTGATAACACAGATGTTTTTAGTTGCTGCTAAGTAACGTTTACTCTGACCAAGGACTTTCTGAGTTTCATGCTCTGCCAGGGAGGAGTGGAAGCCGAGAGGAAGCCAAGAGGAAGCTGAGATAGGACACCTGACCCAAACTAACCAAAGAGGTATTCCATACCACAGCACATCATGCCCAGTATATAAACTGGGGCAGTTACCTGGAAGGGCTAGATCGCTGCTTGATTGGGCTGGGTATCAGTCGACGGGTGGTGAGTGGATATATTCTCTCCCCTTGTTATTTCCCTTATCATTGTTATTATTGGTAGTAGCAGTAGTGGTCTGTGTTATACCTTTATTACTGGACTGTTCTTATCTCAACCCGTGGAAGTTACATTCTTTCGATTCTGTTCGCCTTCCCTCCAGGAGTGGGGGGAGGAAAGGAGAGAGAGTGAGTGAGCAGCTGCGTGTTTCTGGGTTGCTGGCTGGGTTTAAACCATGACACCTTGGTATTTAGAATCACTAATTCCTTGTCTCTAATATGAAATATGCTTGTCACAGTAGTATATTATAGTAGATAAGTGCATTTTTCCTTAACTTTCACTTCATGTTTTCATTTTTAACTTGAGGAAAAATTTATTACGTCAGTCCCATTTAATATTAAAGCACACTTTATTGTATTATCAAATATATTCTTTTTATTTTACAAGATATAAAATCACTTACCTAGCTTTGCTATGGGATTAGTACCTCCAAGCTTCTCAGAATCTTCTCCTGTTTCATGTAAATCCACATTATCGCACAAAACCCCATTAATTTTCTAAACAATCAAAATACGTTCTTGTTTTCTTCCCATGAAACAACTCAAGAACTTAAAACAACACAAACAGCTCCACAATGAAATTAAGTCTCTCAAGGAGATAAGGAATGCATACACTGTTTTATAATGACAGTATTCAGAACCCTGCTGACAGACAACAGAGCAAAAAGAAATAGCTGGCAGCTGCCATTTCATCAATAATTTCCCCATTATAGTTAGCAATAAATGTTTTGGCTTTATACATTTATCTAGATATGTGATGTTTACAGTTAAATAATGCTTTTCATGCATTTTCTTCAACAGTGATGAGCAACAGTATTGGAACTCATTTCTTTTATTCATTCAGTGATTTCCAAGTTAAAAAAAAAAAAAAAAAACAAAAAAAAAAAAACCAAAAAAAACCAAAAAAACAGAACGAAGACAAAACACCCTATCTTCCTTTAGCAGCTATCTGCTTGAAGGCACTGGAATTCTAAAGCTCAAAAAGCATACATACATGCTCATTTAACCATAGTTTTATTCATCTGAAAGCTTCCTTAATTTTCTTAAGATTTTTATTATTTTAGTCTTCTTTCCATTCAATGAATGTATGAGACCAAAGATTTGACATATATATAGCACAATATTTGATATTTTTCTCTCCATTAGACTGCAACAATGTAACTCGAGTATGCAACTTTCTCATATATTTTATTCATGGTCTTTTGGAAGTTATGAGTTCAAAACTCTCAGCCTAAATTTTACTTAATTTTCATTCTACTTATTTAGAGCAGAGGTGAGATTTTCTTTTGTAATACCAGTTATCCCAACATCACATTTTTTTCATGCATATATATTAAATTTAATAAAAAACCGCAAACTTCATCTTCCTTGGGATTTCTGAGCTGGATTCACACTTTGACACACTGATATTGTATTATCTGACCACTGTGCAAATTCAGTTTAATGTCACATGGAAGCTCATGCAAAGCAATGCCATCTGCTGCTCTTCCCTTCTCCTGAGCCCCTCCCAAAAGGAAATCATATGTTGTATTATTTAAAAGCACATTTGCAGTTTGATGTTTTCTTGTTTCATTGGTTTTGATTATTTATCATTTCTTTCTCCAATCTCTTTTCCAGTGTTTTTTCTTCTCTGTAAAGTTCAGAGGCTTGTCAACATCCAGTAAGCTTCTACGGGCAATGCAAATCTCCTTTGCTTTGCAAGTTTCCACTGTTCTGGTAAGGTTTTTTTCTGCATCTTCTTCACCCTGAATCTTTTGCTCTAGACTTCTTATCAAGGATTCGAAATTGTAAAACTGTCTTCTGGGGCTGAGACAGTTAAAAACTTTTGTGCATTCCCCCCCCTTCCTCTTTATAAAAACCTATTTGTCATATAATTCCCTCTTTCATGTAAGATAGCACTTCTCAAAGACACATAATATGGTTTCATAATAATCTTATTGTGCTCAAATTTACTTTAAATTATTTAAAACATTGATAGCTTCAGCACTATTTCTAGTAAAATGTATGTATATGAAATTTTTATTCATGCCCCTTGGTTTTAGAAAAAAAATAAACCACCTTTTTTCACCATTATTATTTACGTACCACGTCTTCAAGCTATTCGGCTTTGGAGGGCTTTAACTGACCTGTTTTCTCATCTAAGGTATTCTCTGAACAATGGTTCCAGAGCACAAAGCAAGAAAACGCACAAAGCAGAAAAGAAGGTTAATGTCTAAGTTCCATGTCTATGTCACAGCCAGTCTCAAGCAGTTCCTGCAATTCCAGAGTTAATGATACAGAGACCCTTTTATCTTTGAGATTATTGACTTCTGTTGTTACAAAACCTTATCCTTGAACCCTCGCTGTTTCTAAGATTTTTCTCTCTAGTCAGGTGGCCAGTGTTGCCAGCACATTTCTTAACAAAATTGCACGTGGCTGCAAATCTAAAGAGCCCTAACTCAGCTGTAGTGCATATATGTAGCAAACCATGGGCCTTTCCGCTGCAAGGATACGACAGCCACACCACTATCTCTGGAACAACAGAATGACTGCTGGTACTTGTGCTCCATGTTTTCTAGGTCTTGCTAGATAACCTGACATGAGTAGGTTCACCATTTCAATAAAGTAGGAAATTAATGCATTTTTTCTTACTCTTCTTATCTTCCTGTAGAGAACACAAAACCAGGAGTTAGTTTCACAAGACACGTAGCCATGCACACATTTGCGTGATCAATAGGAATTTAGGTCTTTAAAATTTGCAAGTCAGGGATATGTCTGTGCTGTCTTGGGAAAAGTCACTAGTAATAATGTGTAGAAATTAATGACAGTTACAGAGATTACGGCATCACACACTTTTTTGTTAAAATGAATACTTCAACAATGTCTTTGAAATGTGTCTAGTTCCCATTGAATTCAGACGCTTAAGATCTTTCTTAATCTGTAAATGATTTATAAAATGAATAAAACCATATACAAATATAAAAAATGTACTATTCATTCTATTTTTATATGCCCTTTTAAGATGGCAAAATGATGTTAATAAAACCAATAGAAAAATACATTTTTTATTATTGGTACTTGTGCTAGGAACAGAAGAACACATGTAGAGCCATCCTTATATTGTCTTGGGAGGAGAATGGTTCTGGGTTTCTCAAAGTTCCTATAAACACTGTATTTTGGCAATACAATTATGCTTAAAATTTTATTTTCAATATGAAAGGGCTAAAGAGATAATTTAAAATAAGAATTGCGCTAAGGTTCCACCAAAAATATGGTCAGAACATTTGTGAAGCTTTTAATGTTTTAGTTTAACTTATTTATCTACTGTCTGTCTATATCCTTCTATACCGAATGCCAAGCCTAGCTAATAAAAGGCATATCGTCATTCGGAATTTTTTTAAAGTCATAGTTTCTGTTTTCTCCCTCACATTTGTCAGAAGTCCCTCTAAATGTTAGTAAAATCACTCCATCTTTTTCATTATGCTACTGCTTTTAAACACAATGTAGTAGAATGGTGAATTTGCACTTCAGAGAAGTGCGGCATTTTTTAAAATTAAATGCATAGGTAGAGGTCAAAGATTCTGAATGTTGACTCAGGCATCCAAAGAATATGAAAACCATTCTTTCTTTTCATGGCAGCGTTGAATTGTGTTTACAACTTAATCCACTTCACTACATGTCTGAGTGAAGTTGTTCAGCCAGCTGGTTTTGAGTCTACTGTGTCTCAGCTAGGGGAAGTCACTGATGCTCTGGGAGGACTTGCGTCTGAAACCTTTCAATGAAATATTTGCTCTTTAGACCGTGAAAAATAGAATATCAACTTCCTTAAGTACCTACCCCTCCTTTTACTGCTTACAAATGCATTTGCAGACTTCTGCTGATCTTTGGCTTTGCAAATATGATTTGCCTCTTTAAGTGGCCTAAAGTCCTGCTAGCATTTTCATCCAGACAGATGTCCTCTTATGATGACATATTTCTTTTTAAGGGTGTGATTCAGTGTGGCAGCATGAATCCAGCTGAATAGGTATGATACATTGCTATCAACTTCAAGGAGGAGCACATGCGTAAGTTTCTTCTCCTGTCAGGCTATACATGTAATGTTTATTAGGTTTTATGCTGTTGTATTAAATGCTCACCTAGTTTATAACATCTTCCTAAAAGACCTTTCAATAATCATCTTGTTAAAACATTACTGTTTCCACTTCCTCTGTCTTCATTCCAGTTTTCTTACTTGTGAGAGAGACAGATTGCTCCAGGAGAAAAGCAAACCTTCCTAAATAAGATGTGGATTACGTTGGCATGCTCTTCATGATGTACTCAGAGACCAGTCACATCCATGAAGACATAACTAGTCTGTGAAAACAGGTTAGCTGCTGAGCTGCACAATTTTTTTACTGGCTTTCCCAGGGTTATTAATGAGATAATTCAAAAAGTAGGATCTCCCAGCCCAAAGCTGAGCAGGAAGAGTGAAAAAGAAGGTGTCTGTCTGGCAAGCTGAGCACAAGCGGTATCCTGAACAAGCGGTATCCTGACAGTAAGGAATTGACCTTGGTTTAAGACACAGCACAATAATGAGCTTATTTAATAGTTGGAATCTACAAAGCCAGATTGAACTTCTGACATTGACTTACTAACAAATTTAACTCCAGGAAGGTTTAAGATCCAAGTCACAGAGCAAAAAATGGAGCTTCTAACTCATGATGGAAGTAACAATACAAAATAGAAGTGACAGCATGATTCTTTGATTTTCCAGTATGTTCCAAAACCTAAAAGCACTATGTATCTACTTTTCTCCATCTCAGAAATGTCTTAAGTTTTGTTGTACTACAGAAAAAAGATAGATAGAAAGAAAGAAAAATAACCAGGTCTTGCTCAGGATCTATTACTCTTTCAAGATGCAACTTTAGTTTTATTATTGGTGCCATCGATTTTCCACTCTAGACTTAGCAATATGTGATGCACTCCGAAGTGTGTTTCACACAAGTAATAATTTAATTTGTGTTAAGGAGTCAGCGCTTCTCTAAATACTCTCTATGTTTCATTAACTATTTTTTTTATCCTTTTATTCAAAGTTTTAAAGCAATTTAATGGGAATTAATGCAGATTTTTAAAAATCTCTTACCTCTTCCTCTAGATATGAGGAAGAAATTCTTTCCTGTAAGGCTGGTGAGTCACTGGAATGGGTTACCCAGGGGAGTTGTGATTGCTCCATCTCTGGCGGTGTTCAAGGCTGGATTGTACATAGGCTTGGGTGGCATGTTTTAGTGGGAGGTGTCCCTGGCCCTGGCAGTGTGGTTGGAACTAGATGATCCTATGGTCCTTTCCAACCCTAACTATTCTATGATTCTATTATATTGTTTTTTTCTTTTTCTTCACCTCATTTTTGTGTACTGTATAATGGGGGATAACAATGCACATGAAGCATGTACTGGCTTGAGGGGGTTTGAAGTTATGAGGAAAAATATCACACTTTAGCTGCATTCCCCACAAACAATGACAAAAATTAATTCTACACTTTCCCAGCAGACCTTGTCATTACTATACAGATAGCTGTTTTCACAATACTGAGCAGCTCTGCTCTATACTTCCTTAGTTTCAGAATCAGCATTCTCACATCTACAGATTTCTCGGAATATATTCTTCAATCTAAACAGTCAATTATCTTCCTTACAGAACAAGCATCCAAATTAATGCATTTTCACTACTTTCAAAGGAGGTTAAGAAAATTTCATATGATATTCTGACTGCCTACAGCAGTTTAAAAGACTTAACATGTTGTGTTTTGGGTTTTGGGTTTGTGTGGGATTTGTTCTTTTTTTCCCTTCCCTGCCTTTCTGAAGGAGATAGCAATCATTTATCTCAGCAAGACATTTTTCTCGAAGAACAGTAAGCAGATAGAGATGACACCAGTAGTCATTTAGGCTGATCCAACCTATTTGTCAATAGCAAGGGAGGGCAGGAGGTGGTAGAGATTTCATTTAATTCTATTACAGCCCAGGAATTTTTACCCTCTTAATATATCTATGGTATTTCTCTACATTTGTATCATAAAAATTCCTTGTCAATTGAATTTCTTAGGGACAGATAAGATACAGTGTCTTTCTCCTTCAACCAAATGTAGAGAAAAATATGTGAGGGAGTGTAGCTGGCAAGCAAGGAGAGTCTGAGCTATTATTTACTCAGCATTTGACAAAGACAGAAACGGGAATATTCTTTAACATTTTTTTAATCATGGAAGGTCACAGATGTTCAATCACACTGAGCAGACCTATTTACAGGAAAACTCTGTAGGTCTCAGAACTCATCCAGAAGAGATCCTTCAGTAACTCCAAAGAAATATCTATTACAGCACACTTCCTTTTGAGGGCAAAGTGCTTACACCCTTCCACTCTCTAATGGAGGACTAGACAAGGAATAAAAAATGGGACTTCATTTTGCACCTTTTTTTTCTACAGTGCTGGATCTGTATCAGGCAAGGGGTTTTCTATCAGCTGCAGATGAAATTGGTGTTCAGTGCAGGTGTTGTGCGCTGCTTCATTAAAATCCAAAGGTAGTATAAATGTTAGCAGACAGAGTACTGTCTGTCTGTATATGTTCACCACATCTGCTCTTATTGGTAAAAGTAACTGCAACTTCTATTGAAGACAAAGACATTCAGGTATTTCAAGCAGTAAGCTTCATGATGAATACATTGTTTGTGATAGCTCAAAGACTGTCAAAAGAGGAAAGAATAAAGTTTCCAAGTAGGACTGGTAAAGAAATGTGATTAATACAGATCTGGCGCATCCCCAACTTACAGAAGAGGACCACGTCATAAAAGCAGACCACATAGAATCATACAATTATAGAATAGATAGGGTTGGAAAGGACCTTAAGATCATCTAGTTCCAACCACACTGCCAGGGGCAGGGACACCTCCCACTAAAACATGCCACCCAAGCCTATGCCCAATCCAGCCTTGAACACAGCCAGAGATGGAGCATTCACAGCTTCCCTGGGCAACCCATTCCAGTGCCTCAACACCCTCACAGGAAAGAATTTCTACCTCTTATCCAATCTAAACTTCCCCTCTTTAAGTTTGAACCCATTACCCCTTGTTCTCTCACTACAGTCCCCAATGAAGAGTCCCTCCCTAGCATCCCTGTAGGCCCCCTTCAGATACTGGAAGGATGCTATGAGGTCTCCACACAGCCTTCTCTTCTCCACGCTGAACAGACCCAACTTTCTCAGCCTGTCTTCACACGGGAGGTGCTCCAGTCCCCTGATCATCCTCCTGGCCCTCCTCTGGACATGTTCCAACAGTTCCATGTCCTTTTTATGTTGAGGACACCAGAACTGCACACAATACTCCAAGTGAGGTCTCACAAGAGCAGAGTAGAGGGGCAGGATCACCACCCTCAATCTGCTGGTCATGCTCCTTTTGATGAAGCCCAGGATACGGTTGGCTTTCTGGGCTGCAAGTGAGCACTGCCGGCTCATGTTCATTTTTTCATCAACCAAAATCCCCAAGTCCTTCTCTGCAGGTCTACTCTGTATCTCCTCTGCCCAACCTGTAGCTGTACCTGGGATTGCTCCAACCCAGGTGTGGGACCTTGCACTTGGCATGGTTAAACTTCATCAGGTTGGCATCAGCTCACCTCACAAGCATGTCAAGGTCCCTCTGGATGGCATTTCTTCCCTCCAGCGTATCACTGAACCACACAGCTTGGTGTCATCAGCAAACTTGCTGAGGGCGCACTCAATCCCACTGTCCATGTCACCAACAAAGATGTTGAACAAGACCGGTCCCAACACCCATCCCTGAGGGACACCACTCGTTACTGGTCTCCAGCTGGACATTGAGCCATTGAGCACAACTCTTTGCATGTGGCCATCCAGCCAGTTCTTTATCCACCGAGTGGTCCACCTAGCAAATTGATGTCTCTCCAACTTAGAGACAAGGATGTTATGTGGGACAGTGTCAAACGATTTGCACAACTCCAGGTAGATGACATCAACTGCTCTACCCCTGTCCATCACTTCTATAGCCCCATCATAGAAGGCCACAACATTGGTCAGGCAGGATTTCCACTTCATGAAGCCATGTTGGCTTTCACCAAGCACCTTGTTGTTTTTCATGTGCCTTAACATGCCTTCCAGGAAAATCTGCTCCAAGATTTTGCCAGGTATAGACATGAGGCTGACTGGTCTGTGGTTCCTTGGGTCATCCATTTTCCCCTTCTTGAAAATGGGGGTTATATTCCCCTTTTTCCATTTATTGAGAACTTGTCTGGGTTCAGCAGCAGCAGTCATTTTTCTCCTTCTTTGTAGCTCGTGTGGCACTGTTTTTTTAATTTTGGGCCAGGGAACTGCACTGACAACACCAGTGTTTTCAGTTACTGCTTGGTAATGTTTTGGTCTGACCAAGGACTTTCTGAGTCTCATGCTCTGCCAGGGAGGACGGGAAGCCGGGAGGAAGCAGAGACAGGACACATGACCCAAACTGTCCAAAGAGGTAATCCATACCACAGCACGTCATGCCCAGGATGTAAAAAGCAGAGAGCAGAAACCCAGAAGGGTGGGGGTGCACTGCTTGGTTGGGCTGGGTATAGGCGGTGAGCCATTGTATTCTTTCCTTGTATTTGCCTTGTCATTATTATTATTGGTGGTAGCAGTAATGGTCATGTGTTATACTTTAGTTACTAAACTGTTCTTATCTCAACCTGTGGGAGTTGCATTCTTTTGATTCTCCTTCCCATCTCCCCGGGATCTGGGGGGAAAAAAGAGGAGGAAGTGAGTGAGAGAGCGACTACGTGAGTTATAGAGGCTTAAACCACGACAGAACTTCACCTGACTGCAATGATTTTTCAAATATGATGGACAGTGGCTTAGCAACTTCATTTGCCAGCTCCTTCAGGACCCACCGATGGATTTCATCAGGTCCCATGGACTTGTATACGTTCAGGTTCCTAAGATGGTCTCGAACCAGATCCTGTCCTACAGTGGGCCCAGGGTCTTCATTCTCACTGTCCCAGCATCTGCCCTCCCAGACTTGGATGGTGTGGTCAGAGCATTTGCCGGTAAAGACTGAGGCAAAGAAATCGTTAAGAACCTCAGCCTTCTCCAAATCCAAGGTAGCGAGTTCTCTTGATACCTTCTGGAGACAGCCCATGTTGTCCCTAGTCTGTCTTTTATTTGCAATGTTCCTACAGAATCCCTTCCTGTTTACCTTGAGATCCCTAGCCAAGTTGAATTCTAAGTGGGCCTTAGCTTTCCTAACCTGGTCCCTGGCTTCCCAGACAACATCCCTGTATTCTTCCCAGGCCACCTGTCCTTGCTTCCACCTTTTATAAGCCTCTTTTTTCCTTCAAATTTTCCTCAGCAGCTCCTTATCCATCCAAGGAAGTCTCCTGGCCTTCCTGCAGCACTTCCTTCTAGTTGGGATGTATCGCTCCTAAGCTTGCAGCAGGTGATCCTTGAATATCAACCAAGAGTCTTGGGCCTCCCTGCCCTCTAGGGCTATATCCCATGGAATCTTATTGAGCAGGTTCCTGAAGAGGCCTATGTCTGCTCTCCTGAAGCCCAGGGCAGTGAGCTTGCTGCACACTCTTCTCACTGTCCTGAGGATCTTAAATTCGACCATCTCATGATCACTACAATCAATGCTGCCCTGGAGTGTCACATTTCCCACCAGTCCTTCCCTGTTATTGAGGACAAGGTCAAGCATGGCACCTCTCCTTGTCAGCTCCTCCTCGATTACTTGCAGAAGGAAGCTGTCTTCCACACAATTGAGGAACTTCCTGGATTGCTTGTGCTGGGCCTTACTATCCCTCAAACAGATATCAGGGTGATTGAAGTCCCCCATGAGAACAAGGGCCTGTGAGCGTGAGGCTGTTCCTATCTGTCTATAGAGCGCTTCATCCATCGAGTCCTCTTGATCAGGCGGTCTGTAACAGATCCCCACAATAATATCTCCTGTAGCTTTTCTCCCTTTAACCCTGACCCACAAACTCTCTGTTGACTGCTCACCTGTCCCCAGACAGAGTTCCATACTCTCTAGCCTATCCCTAATATAAATAGCAATGCCCCCTCCCCGCCTACCAGGCCTGTCTTTTCTAAAGAGTCTGTAACCTTCCATTCCAACACACCAGTCATAGGAACCATCCCACCATGTTTCTGTGATGCCTATGATATCATACCTCCGTAGACGTGCACACATCTCTAATTCCTCTTTTTTGTTTCCCATGCTAAGGGCATTTGTATAGAAGCATCTGAACCGAGCTCCAGTTGAAGCTGGCCCATTGGCTGGACCAGCTGCAGTATCTCTACATAGCTCTGAATGTTTACTACAGGTGCTGGCAATTGACTGGGTGTGTTTGGATGGAATGATGCCCCCATTCCCCCACATATCTAGTTTAAAGCATCCTTGGCCAGTCTGGCAAGCCTCCTACCAAATCCACTCTTCCTTTTCTTTGTCAGACCAGCAGTTTCAATTCACCTAAGTGCAGAGCAGAAAATGAGTTAGAGCATTCCTGAATTTGAGCTGTGTTCTTACAGACCTCTGCAAATCAAAACTGACTCAACTCAGGACCCCTGTCTTCTAGCTCTCATATCCAAATATCCTGTGATACACCATACTTGTACCCATCCAATTACAACTTCTGGCATAAGTGGTGGGACTGATGCAGCAGTACCCTTTCATATACCCTGTTTCAGAGGATATAGTCATAGCTCCAGAACCCATTTACACACCCTTCATCCTGGAGCTGTCCTCAGGACTAGGCGCCTGGTGACTGCCAGTCTGAATTAAGTAGCAAATCACTGACAAAACTGCTACGACCTGTATTCATTTTCTTCTCATATTTCTATCTTCTATATAATTATTTGTCTTAGAATAATAAAAAAAAGAAGGGAATCAGAAAAATGCTTGTTCCTTGAAAATAGATGAATTGTCCCTTAAATGCATATTCAGCTGGAATAAACTACTGAAATAAACTGTATATTCTGACATCCACTTTGAAGAAGAATTTCCGTACTGTAGAGATAGTATTTGCATCATGTAATGAAAAGAATGGGATTACAATTACTTTCCCTTATTGAATAAGTAAGTAAATTGAGCTTGAAAATCCCATAAATAGTAAGTGTGGAAGTTAGATCTTCCCACAGGAGGCTTAACCCAAACATCAGTCCTTTTCTTTGGAAAAAAAAAAAATCCAATCATTTTTATTTTAATAAGTGTAGACTCTCTATTTTATTTGGAACTAAGAGACAATACCAGCTTTCTTTGCCTTACTGGCTCCAAAAATATATTCTGAAATTATAAATCCTCCATTTATATGGATAAGAGATGAAATATAAAGAGTAAACATCAGAGCTTAAGATGTGTTATTTAATTTTAACCTGTAGTGCAAAGTAAAGTCAGTACAAATGGGTCATAAATTCAAATATTTTATTTCATTAAAGAATCCAGTGGAAAACACATTTCAATAAGTGGTGTGAATTAATATCATACTTGAAAACAAAGGGACAAGATATAGTCCTATCATGAATCATCCCTTTTAAAAAATAATTTATAGAGTTTGATTGTATAATGCAATAACTTCACAAATTTAAGCCATTGCCTTACAGTAAAAAAAAGAGAAAATAATTTGTTGCTCTGTGTTCATATAACTTATCTAAATTACTCTTCACTTTCATATATTTTCTGCCTCTGAATAAACAAAAGGTTTCAGTCACCATATTATTTCAAATAAAAATATATTCTTGGTCTTAAAATTAGCTGAAAATCCATTCTGTAGAAATGTCAATTTTTAGTTAATGTGACTTATATAACTAAGTCTTGGAAGCTCATTTTTGAACCAATAGTGCTGAAATTTCCAGTTAGCCTTGCCTAGGACACCAGAATTAGGAACCAGGATCTGTTGTTTCAATCTGCCTTGAATTCTAGTGACTTGGTCTGAATACAATATTTTTCAGAACCTCAGTTTAAAACTATAAAAAGGTGAATGAGGTCTAAGGCAAAGCCTACTATCCCTAGAGAAACTGATAAGAAAGCTCAATGTGTCCAGTATACAGAAGGGGAACTGAATGAAAGCAGCCACTGAAACTTCTTTATTCTGCATTATATATTAGAATCATATTTATGTTTAGTCATAGTTTAGGGCCATTTTTGCGCTATATGCAATTCAGGGCAAGTCAATGATGTTAAAAATGTGCCTGGGATGAGTAAATTTTAAATATGATAACTTGAAGCTTCAGAATACAAAAAATTCCAAATAATAGGAGAAGAAGATGGTGTTTTCTGTCAGTCAAGAGCTAAAGATGACCCTACTAGCTATGGTATTCTTTCTGAAGAACAAAACTCCTTGAAAAGGCAGAAAGGTCAGTGGAAAAGAAGATATAGAAAATTACTAATACGTAAATTCTTGTGTAGATAGCACAGTTACAGGACTTGACTATGAAGGAAAAACTACAAGCAGTAGAAAGCAGACTTGACAGTTATCTCTCATATGAGAAGAGAGTGCTTGAAACCATCACCGATTTTCTTTAGGAAAAGTAGTTGCTTGTCTTATGATATGCTGTTTCTCTTCCTGCTCTCATTTTCATTCTTCTCTCCCCTAACATGCTATGTCATTAAAATTCATCATCTGTCAGTAGAGATGAATAATTCGCTGAACACTCAATCACTTTCATGTAATTTTCCCAACTTCCAGGTGAGTTTTCCAACAGTATTTAATAATGATAGGTAGAAATTAAACCAACCCCTTGTTGCTGCCAGTCAAGGAATAGAGATAACATGCACAATGACCCTTTACTTACGTTAATAAGGTTTCTAAAGGCATAGTGCCAAATAAGACAAGTGCTTTTTTTGCATGCACATACCTGGTATTTGCCAAGAAAAGACCTAGCTCAACATCCAAACAACTAGTTCAGGTAGCTGGTGGAACTGCACACAAACCCAGATCTTCTTTTACCCAAACACCTATTCAGAAAGCTTTGGAAACAGATACATATTAAATCTTAGTGAAGTTTCCAGTATGCTTTCCTAACACATCTGGCTTCTATAAAGGAGCATAGCCAGCAGGTTGAGGGAAGTGACTCTCTCCCTCTACTCTGCACCTGCAGTCCTGCATCCAGTTCTGGAATCCTCCGTACAGTAAAGATATGGAACTCTTGGAAAGGATCCAGAGAAGGGCCACAAAAATTACCAGAGGGATGGAACACCTCTGCTGTAAGGAAAGGCTGAGAGTGTTGGGTGTTGCTCAGCCTGGAGAAGACTCTGGAGAGACCTTATTTTGGCTTTTCAGTTCCTAAAAGGGGCCTATAAGAAAGATGGAGAGAGACATTTTATCAGGCCTGTTGGGATAGGATGAGGGGTAATGTTTTAAATTAAAAGAGGGGAGATTCAGGCTGGATGTGAGGAAAAATCTTCTGTACATTGAGGGTGGTAAAATGCTGGCATAGGTTGCTTAGAGAGGTGATAGATGTGCCATCCCTGGAGACACTCAAAGCCAGACTGGATGTGGTTCTGGGCAACTTATATAGTTGAAGGTGCCCCTGCTCATTGCAGGGGATTGGAACTAGATGACATTTGAAGGTCCCTTCAAACCCAAACTATGCTATGATCCTGTGATTCTATACCTGCAGAAGAGTTTCTAATATCTTCATATTACAACACACAGACATGTATTTTTACTTCCCTGAACAGAGGAAATTATGGTCTGTTAGCATTATTAAGAAATGGCAAGATATATTTTTGCTGCTATTTGATAAACTATCATATTGTCACATCGAATTCTTCATTCATTCTTGTGCTCCTCATATCAGAAAGAGCAAGCCAGAAGTAAAATTGGTTCATGGTTCTATTTTATAACACATGGCACTTCATTTTTATTTGTAGTGATTTATTTTTTTATTTGCGGACATGATGTCGTATTAATGTCATGGTTTAGACCCTCTTGAAACCAGGACAGAGTATTTAAGTTTCATTCCTAAGTCTCTGCTCTGCTTCCATTTATTCGTTCATAGGTAGTCTTTACATCATCATATACTGTTTTTCTACGCATTTTAAAGAACAAAAAGAAACAAGAGAGTCAACAAAAATGAAAATAAGTCTAACAATATAGTTACTTACCAAAGAATGAAAAAAAAACCAAATAAGCAAAAATAAAAAATAAAAAAAAAAAAAAACAAAAAAACAAAAAACACAAAACCCAAAATAAACCCCAAAAAAACCCACAAAATAAAGCAGTTTGTATTTACAGGTAACAACAATAACAAGAAACGTTTTTCACTGTGGTAGGAAAATGATTCGCCCCCTAACATTGCATAGAAGGAGAAAAAGAGATGAACAAGGGACTATAACAAAATTAGAAAGTAGCACTCTATATCTATGAAGTCTTGAGAAGTGTACACCCAAGTTACCTAATTCAATATTGATGGAAACATCACAGACTGAATAAAGCAAAACCAAGCATCAGAGACAAACACTGTGAAGAAATGCAACGGTGGTCTTATTCTAGAGAGGACCTGACATGCTCATGACTTGCTCTAAGTTTTCAAAATCACAAAGTGATAAAATTCTGGATGAAAGAAGAACATAAATTACAAACATCTGGGAAGTGAAGAAAGCAACATGTCTGTGTCCCAATCATGTTATTCATACTATGAGATCCTATACTAGTGAACTCAATGCATTCAAAAGGATTATTTATTTGCGTAGGTAAGAATTCAAGAAAGTATCTAAATATGCTCCAACATATTGGTTGGCCTACTACAAACAAAGAACACGACATGGAATCCACAGGCATTAAACTATCTCAGAGCATCCTTGACACAACCTTTTTACATTTGGCAGCTCTTTGACTAGCCTTTTGAAGTGCATAACTAGGCTACCATATGAATAATAGCAAAAAGCATTTGAAAAGGTCTTCTGAAAGTGGCCTTACATCTTATACCTGTGGTCCTTTCTCAGAATAATTAAGAATATTGCTTTATTATCATTGTGTAATAAAGCAAGAACAGATCTCTCTCAGAACATCTCACTTCTGCAATAGCATTTTCTCAGTGTATTCTAAAAACTATGTTCCTGAGTGGAGTGCAAGTGGAAAACATTAGTAAAAATTACATTCATTAGCAAAACTTTGACCACAACATCCAATTCTCATCAGTCCCCTGGTACTTTTGAGGTTTTGACAACATTTGAACTGCCATGTGAAACAGAGTGTCATTGCTTATTAGGAGATTTGGATTGCCAAGAGGTAGTTTCTTGGTTCATCTGTTCCTTATGTTTTCCTTCATGTGACTGAGGGACATCTCTTATCCTCAAGGAAAAGACTTGCTGATTTTTTACAACATACAACAGTGCATTTCTAAAAGTCAAGCTTGTTAAAGAATATTAGTATGTAAGAAGAAAAAAATTGTGTGAAAATTTTCTTTACATCGCTATCTGAGACATTTCTAAATAGAATTATTCCAAATATTTTCAGATTAAATCACAGGGAAGAAACAAAACTTCTATCTCTCTTAGTCTCCCTGTCTCTCGGCATCTCTGTTTTTTACCACTCCCTACATGTATGTTCCACATCACAGGAAAGGAACAACACATGTATATAAATATACATAGACATATGTGGGAGATCAATATTTATTTTTTATACATATATATAACTTTTCTATAGGAACTCATTGTATGATGCCATGGCAGAAAGCTCCAGTTAATGGTGTTAGAATGTTTCCTCTGCCTTCAGTTCTGGGACTTTCTTCCTTCAGAGTACTTTGACTTCTTATTTTATTTAAACTGTTACCCAGACCACTTTTTCTAAATACCTTCACCAATAGTACGAATCTAGTATGTCTTTATTTTTCAAAACTTTCACCCTCTATGTTGTTTACAGAGGAAAATATATATGTTGCTTTCTACTTGGTGCAGTTTTCTAAACTAGAAATTTACTAGCTTTACATTCCTTGGCAATAAAATGTTAATTAAATTACATGTAAATTAAATACAGCAATATTCAGCCTACCAAAACTAACATTATACTATCCCAGTTGTGGTCCTTTCATTTATATACAGGGTAAAATACACTAATTTGTTTTTTTTTGTTTTTCTTCTCTGCAAACCATCTTTATCACCAGAACATTTCTGTTCTTGTCTTTGTGGACAGGAATATCCTGGGAGGTGGCACCCTCAACCTGCCACATCAATGCACTAACAAGCACAGATCTTCAGAGGCTGAACATGACTTGTAGACAACAAAATATTCTGAGTGTGTGGCACTGTCTCAATTCACCTCAAAAGCCACCTTGTGAGAAGTTTTTTGATAAATATTCAGAACTCATTTATATGTGGTCCTTATATATGCGTGTAAGGTGTTCAGAAGCACAGGATAAATTCCTAACCTGCTGCATTTACAAAAATCTCTTATCACCTGCTTTTACTAATGATTTCATTGTTATTAGCCCATTTTCCAAATGACAAATGACACAGGCCATCTAATATTGGAAAATTTTTGAAAAAGAAAAAGAATTAAGTAAATTATGTAAGGGACTGCTTTAAGTCACTATATTTTTTCTCACAGGAAAATTAAAGTAATCACTCTATCAGTTACTCTGAAATCTCTATTATGAACAATTTTGTTATGTGCTTTTATTGACGTCATCTACCTGGACTTGTGCAAAGCATTTGACACTGTCTCACATAATGTCCTTGTCTCTAAGTTGGAGAGACATCAGTTTGATAGATGGACCACTTGGTGGAAAAAGAACTGGCTGGATGGCCGCACGCAAAGAGTTGTGCTTAATGGCTCAATGTCCAGTGGGAGTCCAGTAATCAGTGGTGTTCCACAGGAATCGGTGTTGCAACTGGTCTTGTTCGACATCTTTGTCGGTGACATGGACAGTGGAACTGAGTGCCCCTTCAGCAAGTTTGCTGATGACACCAAGCTGTGTGGTTCGATTGATACGTTGGACGGAAGAAATGCCATCCAGAGGGACCTTGACATGCCTGTGAGGTGGGCTGATGCCACCCTGATGAAGTTTAACCATGCCAAGTGCAAGGTCCCACACCTGGGTTGGAGCAATCCCAAGCACAGCTACAGGTTGGGCAGAGAAGAGATACAGAGTAGACCTGCAGAGAAGGACTTGGAGGTGTTGGTCAATGACAAACTTAACATGAGCCAGCTTCAGTGTGCGCTCGCAGCCCAGAAAGCCAGCCTTATCTTGGGGTGCATCAAAAGGAGCATGACCAGCAGGTCGAAGGAGGTGATCCTGCCCTTCTACTCTGCTCTCGTGAGACCTCACTTGGAACATTGTGTGCAGTTCTGGTGTCCTCAACATAGAAAGGAAATGGAACTATTGGAACAAGTCCAGAGGAGGGCCATGAGGATGATCAGGGGACTGGAGCACCTCCTGTATGAAGATAGGCTGAGAAAGTTGGGGCTGTTCAGCCTGGAGAAGAGAAGACTGCGTGGAGACCTCACAGCAGCCTTCCAGTATCTGAAGGGGGCCTATAAGGATGCTAGGGAAGGACTCTTCATGAGGAACTGTAGTGATAGGACAAGGGGTAACGGGTTCAAACTTAAACAGGTGAAGTTTAGATTGGATAAGAGGTAGAAATTCTTTCCTGTAAGGGTGGTGAGGCACTGGAATGGGTTGCCCAGGGAAGTTGTGAATGCTCCATTCTCTGGCGGTGTTGAAGGCTGGATTGGACATAGGCTTGGGTGGCATGTTTTAGTGGGAGGTGTCCCTGCCCCTGGCAGGGGGATTGGAACTAGATGATCTTAAGGTCCTTTCCAACCTTAACTATTCTATGATTCTATAATTCTATAATTCACTGATTATTTAAGGTCAAATACCATTCTGTGCATTTACTAAAAGCACATGTGTTCTTGGATTTGACAAATATTACTTGTCCTCATCATGCTGCAGTTAGGTCAGTGAATCTATTGATTTTAGCATTATCAGAACTGGGTAGGTTCTTATGAAAATTAACTCAAATATTTAAGTATATATAGGACCGTGAATTTTCCAACTGTTGCTATGTCAACAACTTTTATGTTGTAATTTCTAAAAAGATTTCTTCACTACACTGTTAGTCTTTTTTATGGCAATGCAGTCTCACATCTAATCTAAATTTGGCCCTATGACTATTTTAACATGGGGTTTTAAAGATGGAAAACTTTAAGATTTAGCTCATTATATATAAGAGGCATTTTCAAGCTACCCATTGAAATAAATCCATCTATAATGCAGAAGATTCAAATTTTCCACACGTGTCCCCACTACTGGCCATAAATTTGAGATCTTGCTTTTACACTGCTCTGCAGTGATGTTTTCAAGTCCTCAGCAGAGATAAAAAAGGCTTTAGAATGGCAACAGCTGATTTTTCAGAGAAAGTGGCAGCTGCTCAATATGAAGAAATAGATACTTCAATTATTTTTTTTTAAAGATGGTCTAAAAAGGATTTGATTTTTTTTTCCTACAGTTTTTTTTCCCGCACTTCATCCCATTCTAATGTCAGACATCTTAAACTTGTGGGGTTTTGTTTTGTCTTTTTTTTTTTTTTTATCTATCTCTACTTAAGTTATCACAGGACTAAATTCTGTTGTGCAGAGTCCTTGGCTACTTGGCAGATGCTGGAAATGCTATTTATGGAATCTGTGGCATACTGAACAATTTATTATGACCTTTTTAATTACAACAAGCATTGTCTTAGAACATTCCATTTTATGGTCTGTTTCAATTAAATAGCACTGATAGGCTCTTTTTGCAAGACCACTAGACAATTTTCAATTTTCTAACACCATAGGTTTCAGTTTTGTTGAATGAGACATTCACACTTCCCAGGTCCATTCAGCTGGAGATGGATGAAAAGGATCAACGTTTAACATTAGCATGGTGAGTCAGCTGTTTCTCTGAGAGTTGGAGGAGTATTTATTTCCTTAGAAAAGAAATTTTGAGAACTTATGTGATACATAAAATATATCTCTGCTGACACACAACGAAGAAGGATTGATTGTATTTGGCTTAGAGCAGATGCAGAGAATGGCTACTAGGGTTAGGGTTTTCTGTGCGAGAGAAAAAACCTTTTTAAGAAAAGAAACAAGAAAAGTTTGACTTTGACTTTAACTATCTAACCGTATAAAGATATGAGCTGAGTTTGGCCTAAAAATGGAGAGGCACAAATATATATTCTGCACAAATGAATCTGTAAGCTGGTATAAGAATGGATACATGGGGTGTATATTAAGAAAAAGTCTTAATTTTCTAGATGATTTAAATTGCAAAGAAACTTGCCTCCATACATAATTTATCTAGTATCTAACAGAAATCTAGCTAATTTTAAGATGGACCTTAAGGAATACTGTAAAAGGTATTTCAATTTCCTTGATTCATGGCAAAGAATAGAACATGCAGAACCCTTCAGGTCTTACCTTCTGTCATGGGTTCAGCAGTAGCAGTCATTTTTCTCCGTCTTAGCAGCTGGTGCAGGGCTGTGTTTTTGACTTTTGGCCTGGAAACAACTCTGATAACACCGATTTTTTCGGTTACTGCTTAGAATGTTTGGTCTGACCAAGGACTTTCTGAGCCTCATGTTCTGCCAGGGAGGAGGGGAAGCTGGGAGAAAGCAGAGACAGGATACCTGACCCAAACTAACCGAAGAGGTTATTCCATACCACAGCACATCATGCCCAGGATGTAAAAATGAGGGGCAGGGACCTGGAATGGTTGGGTTCGCTGCTGCGTCTGGCTGGGTATTGAGTGGTGAGCAGTTGCATTCTCTTCCCTTGTATTTCCTTGTAATTATTATTATTGGTGATAGCAATAGTGGGTTTGTGTTATACCTTAGTTACTAGACTGTTCTTATCTCAACTTGTTGGAGTTGCATCCTTTTGATTCTCCTCCCCATCCCTCTGGGAGGGGGGGAAGAAAGAAGGGGGAGTGAGTGAGCAAACTGCGTGAGTTACAGCTTAAACCACGACACCTTCTCATGACATTTAACTCCCTCACTCTGCTAACCCAGGAACTTTGTTGGCCGATCATGCTCTTTAGGACCTTTGTTAACCTGTGTTAAAATTCTAATGTAGAAAAGACTGTTGCAATGTTAACATGTGACAGTTCTATTCATAGCTATGTTAAGCGATAATGAAATAACTTTTAAGAGATATTAAAAGACTTAGAGGCAATAAAATACACATTTTATCTGCATTGCCCCTTATATTTTTCCACAAACTAAATACAAGGTCAATTCGGAGAATTTGCTTTCCTTTTAAAATTAAAGCAAAAGACATGTAGAAAATACTAGGAAAAGCAAAATCTGTGTATTTAGAACATGATATTTGTGGCCATAGCAACAGCATATAATGGCTGCCACAATCAGCACCTGAGATAGGTGGGGGATTGGTCACTTTAGAGAGATGCATTGAGGAGGAGTAATTCTGGATTGAGGATGGCCAGTGTAATACCCTCTCCTGCGTGAGTCAGTTGCTTTCCTTGATAATATTTGGGGATGACATAAGGTAACAATTTCAATAGGTAGTATCAAAATATATCCTGAAATGTGTTGAAATCCATATCCTCACAGAGACATCATGGCAAAAAACATCTTAGCAGTATTTCACTGAATGTCAAAAGACTCTGTAAGCTTTAAAAATAACTACAGGCTAATGAAACAAATCGCAAAATGCCTTCAGGGCATATGCTTTTTCTAATACTCTCCAGTAGAGACAGGTCACTCACACGGATATGTTCCATTTTTGCTTTCCAACAACGGACTAGACATTTAGAAACAGTATATTTCTCTGGTTGTCTATTCCTCTTTTGTACGCTCATAACCAGTTACTAAGTATATGCCATTTCTGTGCATGTGTGTGCACATACATGTGCAATATTTAAGATTTAATATTTGCATATAATTACAGTATTCAATTGCCTTCCACATAATACATTAAGTAGAGATATCTGGGTAATTGTGACTATTCTCTTTGTCACATTTTTGTTTATTGGGCACACAGAAATAATATTGCTAATTTTAATGTAAGCAAACGCTTGCAATAGAATAACAATCTTGCGAACAAAGCTGGATGCTATGTAGACTGGGCATCTTTAAAGCATGAAAGAAAAACAACAAAGATCAAAAATTGAAAGTGGAAATGAAGGCAAATCTACTCGTGGTGAAAAAACAACCTCACTTGCTAGTAAAAAAAAAAAAAAAAAAAGAAAGCTTGTATTACACCCAGGCAACTAAATTTATTTTGAAAAAAAATTCTCTGTAAAACTGTTAAGTTTGGAATGGTGAAGGAACAAAGCTCAGATTATATAACAGATATTCATACAGACTTGGAAATTGGGAGACTATCTGACCTAGTGCAGGTAAAATATTGAAAACTAATTGGAAACCAGTCCTAATGCTAAAATAAGTAGATTTTAAACTGTTTCTTTTTTCATTAAATTATTAAAGTTTCACATATTTTGGACTAGTAACCCTATACTTTAATGTTGTTTCCACACTGGTATTGTGATAGAAATTTGCTGTCGGGTCAACGGCTAAAAGGGAAAGTTATTTAACACAGGGATTTTGTTTATTGATATTCTTTTAACAAGTCTGGTCGGTTTTCTTTTTCCACTTAATTTCATTCTTCGCAGAGAAATTTCTTTTAACACGTATGAAATAATCAGGCATACTGTCTTTTCTCATGAATGCTGTAAAACTTTGTGGCTTAGTAATTTATTGTGAATAGATTTCCCAAAATAAACATTAATTTTTATTAAATTTATCAGATTGAATGTCTTGGTTTGTTTATTGTATTTGTTTATGTATTTTGTACCTTTATTCATATCAAATATGACAGAGAGGAAGCAAAGTTCATACATTTTTCTATGTTAAGAAATGGATATATGAGCATACACACACACACACATATACACATGTATATTTGTATAAATATATAAAGAAGTTAATATATTTATTTTATTACATAATTTATATAATTTATGCAATATGTGTAGTTATATAATATAAAATTTATATAATTTATATGTACATTTTTATATATTTTTTATATATAAAGAATTTACACATATATTTATAAATAAATATATGAAGACTTTAAAAGATATTTTAAAGGTGATGAAAATATAAGGAAGGGGAAAATCAGATATATATATACCTGGATTTCAGAAGGTGTTGGGCCTTATGATGTTAACTAAGGTCAATGGAAAATATGACTTTGGGATATGCATAAAACAGCTTTTACAATTTTCTTTGTAATTATTTGGAAGGCTTTAGTGTATATCATATCTGTATGCTGTCAAATAGCATGCTTATAACACTATCACTGTTACAAAGCGATGGGAGTGTGTTATGTGAGTGTGTGTATGTCTTTTGAATGTGTGTGTGAATGGAAGAGGAAGACAGGGAGGAATCGGAAGTATTGCAGTGTTTGTGGCCATGTAGCTTCACTTATTCATGTAGCTGTATTCATTTCAGTGCTTTATTATGACATGTCATACATCAACATTACAAACTGGCAAGCACAGATAAATAGTGGCAAAGCTCTTTTTATGCTATTTTGTGCTGCTGAATACTTTGGAATCTCATTTTTTACAGCTTAAGGCTGAAGTATCATATATTCCCAATAACTTTATTTAAATACACAGATGAATGGTACAGAGCACACTCTTAAAAATGAAAGTGCCTCATCATCAACGTCCATGCATATCCACACACACTCACTCATATAGAGTGTAGCAAAATTAATTAAAGTCACCAGCTTTCCTTTCAGTTCTGTCGTTTCTTGGGAAGAATAATGGCTGCTTCTCCTCACAGAAAACATCAAGGAAGCAGCTAGAGGAAAAAACAGCAACTATGGCCTGATTTAATAAGCTATTATTGTCTGGAAAATATTTATTTCTGAGGGTTTTTCCACCCTGTTCTCATGTTTCTAAGATTCAACATACATTTTTTTTTTCCTGTTTTGTGTTTAAATACAATAAACTAAACAAGTGGAGTTAGCACTTTTCTTTTTCTCTTAAATTACAATATTCTAGCAGTAGAAATAAGAGCAAAAATGAAAGAAATAATGATAAAAATAATGGAAGTACAGGCAGCATCTTGTCATCCTCAGACCAGTCAGAAATGCCTCAAAGTACAGGAAAAATAGATGCAGCAATTTAGAATACAGCAATCGAGAATAAATACAGAATATAGCCTGAGTTCCTGGATTTACTTCAGGTCAGCGTAAAAAGTTAATTCTGCACATGAAGACAGTTCAGATCAGACAATTATCCATGCTGCAGAAAAGGGAGCTTTTATGTCCCCTTCTTTCTCCTCCCATTAGCACTGGACAGTATAATTTTTGCTCTGGTGAAATCAACACATGTTAATCTGCCTAGTCAGATGTCCTGGGTTCAGCAGTAGCAGTCATTCTTTTCTTTCTTAGTAGCTGGTGCAGTGCTGTGGTTTTGACTTTCAGCCTGGGAGCAATGATGATGACACCAATGTTTTCAGTTGCTGCTCAGTAATGCTCAGTCTGACTAAGGACTTTCTGAGTCTCCTGCTCTGCCAGGGAGGAGGGGAAGCCGGGAGAAAGCAGAGACAAGACACCTGACCCAAACTAACCAAAGAGGTATTCCATACCACAGCACATCATGCCCACTATATAAAAATGAGGGGCAGTTACCCGGAAGGTTTAGAACACTGCTCGGTCAGGCTGGGTATTGGTCGGTGGGTGGTTAGCGGTTGTATTCGCTTCCCTAGTTATTATTCTTATCATTATTACTGGTGGTAGCAGTAGTGGTTTGTGTTATACTTTTGTTACTGGACTGTTCTTATCGCAACCCGTGGGAGTTACATTCTCTCAATTCTCCCCATCCCTCCGGGAGCAGGGGGGAGGTAGGGAGGGGAGTGAGAGAGAGACTGGGTGGTTTTCTGAGTTACGCCTGAGCTTAAACCACGACATCAGAGAAAACATGCCCCAGCAAAAAAAAAGTCTCTTCCATAAGTTCTTTGTCCTATAAAAAGTATGGTCTAATCCACTATTTCAAATAATGGATTGTTACAATAATGCATATGCTATTCTCTATGTAATTGAATCTTTCTGTAGAAGACACAAGCGCCTGCCTGCAGGTAATCCTACATGAATGCCCTCTGCTAATCACATATGCGATGGCACCACTTCACTCTCCCAGGAGAAGTGAAACCCTGAAAACAGAAAAACTGGGCAAACTTCAAAAGGAACCTAAAACAACAGAAAGAGCTGACGAACCCACTGAATACACTGGTTATTCATGACTAAAATAAGATATGTCACGTACACACTTGTCTGTGACATCTCAGAAGGTTCATGGCATCTCTCAGATGGTTTAGTGTCCCTCAGAGACATCTAGCGAGGCCTTGGTTAACCTTTCTGTAAAAACATATGAAACCAAATTTCTAGAGATTCTGGTTGGTTGTGTGGAAAGACTTCATTCTATTGTTTTGTTTAAAAAGGAAAAAACTTAAGCAAATATTTTCACTGAAAATTGATTGCCTTTATTATTCAAAAATTTCCCACCTTATGACACCTTTCAGAACTCTGAAAGTCACTTTTTCAGCTTCTTTACTGAACTCATCATGGTAGAAAGCTACTCCCAAGATAAAGTGATCATTTTATGTGCTTCATAATAACATGAGACTGGATGAAAACTGTCTAACTAATAGCATTTAATTTTTACAACAATGTGAAAGTACATATAAAGAGGAGCAATGGTTGTATTATTTTAAAATGTCTTGTAATATCCTACAACGTGTAAGAAAATTATTTCTCTCAAGAAATTAGATTAGAGGTAATGAAGAATCAGATTCCTACTAACACCTGATAATCAAGCAGTCTTTGTTTAATAGGCAAGGGCAATGGAAATACATTTATATCTACTAACTGGTTATGCATTCTATTTTCAGTATCTGGGATTAGTTTTGTGATTGGCCTTTTGATAAATTATTTGGATAAAATCTGATTATAATGACAGGGAAATTATGTAAAAGACTTATCTAGTTCTATGTTAATGAATAACTGTTTCACTAAAGATAAACTAACATTTCAACACCATTGATTCCATCTAAACACAAAATAGCTTAGTGCAAGACATAGCGTGTTTTACAGGGTTTGTAGTTTTGTGGCATTGTGAAATAACGTGCTTAATAACTAGATTCATTAATGCTAATGGTAAATCAGTGAGATTAAATATTTCTATAAATCATTTTATTAATAAAATAGAGGGCTGATTAAAGAACTCTCACAGTGTTAAGATGCGATATTTCAGTATGAGCATTTCATAAACATTTCAATTAACAGGTTGACAACATAGAAGTGGAGCTGTAAAATAATCTAGCCTCAATGTAAGACACAGACTGCCAGCTCAGCTTGTTGAGAAATAAAGGATAATGTTTCAGTAGAATTTTAACTGCGTAGCAAATTGAACATTTTTTAAAATGTATATATAAAGGATCTCTAATTTGTGCCTTTCAAGGACCCTCTGAAAGACTGTGTGCTAGTACTGTTCACTATATCATTTTACTATTATCCTTAGTAGGATGGCTGCCAACCTGAAAGACATTTGAACACCTGAGGACAAAGAAGTGCGTACTTAAACACCAAAAGAATAATGATAGCTTAAGAGAACAAAGTGAAGAATAAAGTGCCCCCAGTAAGAATGTTTAACATATATAAGTAGTGAAAAACGACAGCTAAAGTCTGCATTTCAAATATGACAAACAGATCTGAGAGTCGAAAGTGACCACAGAGCACATGTTGAGAGAATGTCAGACAATATAGTGTCCTGACTCTTTTTAAATTCTTCATGTCAAAACTTTTCTTAGCTTTTTCCTGATACTTGTCAGTAGGAAATAAAATAGACACCTGCATGAAGTATAAAATAGAAGGAAAGAAAAATAACTCAGGTAATTTGATTCACCCTCAAGGTGCTCTGTTTTTTCCGCTTCTGAATGATACTAATGGGAAAAGGAGTTGATGTTGGCTAAAAAAAGGAAGAGAGAGAATGTGAACTTAGGAAAGGTAAGAAAAGGTGTACTTTCGGAGTCTGAAATTCCTCCACTAGAGGAAGAAAATAGTTTATTCTGGTCTCCAGTTTCTTGAACTATAGTTGATGAAATCTGCTTTTTATTTTGAGTTTAGTGTATCAAGAAAATAATGCAAGATATTCTCTTATTCTCTTAAGAGTTCTGAAATATGTATACTATCTAGTAGGTACAAGACCTTTTTCATCCCATTTTATTGGCCTTGCTATGAACCTATTTCTCTGAATGTCTGTAGACTTTCAACTCATGGGGTCAAATTAATCTTTCACATCGTATTGAGTCTGGCTGAGATGGAGTTAATTTTCCCCACAGCAGCCCCCATAGTGATGTGTTTTAGTAGCTATCAAGGAATTGATAACACAAGCGTTTTGACTCCTGCTGAACAGTGCTCACACAGCATTAAGGCTGTCTATGCAGCATTTCCCCTCACTAACAGGCTAGGAGTGGGCAAGGTCTTAGAAGGGAACGTAACCAGGACAGCTGACCCAAAGGGATATTCCATATTATATGATGTCTGCTCAGCAATAAAAGCTAAAGGAAAAGGGGGAAGGAGGAAGGAGATCTGTTATTTACAACTTTTGTCTTCCAGAGCAACTGCTATATATATGGAAGTCCTGCTACCCAGTATGTGGTTGTACATAGCCTTCCAAATAGCAAAAGAATAAAATCTTTTGTTTGCCTTTGCTTCCACATACAATCTTTGCTTTTACTTTATTAAACTCCCTTTATCTTGACTCATAAGGTCTTTTCCATCTCATTTTCTCTCCCCTGTCCTACTGAGGAGGGCTGCAAAATGAGCATGGTAGGTACGTGGCATCCATCCAAGGTAAACCCATCACACATCTAAGTGGGGTAATTCTCTGAAGTTAAAGGGACAGAAAAAAAAATATTTAAAAGCATAAATAAGCCTGGTATATACATATAATCAGCGTAACTCTCTTCCCAAAACACCTTTGTCCATCATCTGAGGTACTCAGTGGAAGGGCAGGTTGTTCCCTGATATGGCAATCTCTCACTGCCAGTTCTTATTGTTGGAGCATGAAGGGGGCATAATCTTTACTTAACTGGCAAGATACTATTAACATTCAAGTACGAGAAGGGTTACTGTGATTTGATTTTTTTTGATTACTCAACAGTATATTTTATTCACATAGATAAATGCCTTGAAATCACATGAACTTTAAAATCTCATATGCTTGTAGGATTAGAAAATGGTATGCTAAACCACTTTTAGAATTAAACAATCAGGAATAATCTTTTATTTAGAAACATTATACAAGCAGATAACTGATTTAAAAAGAATCTTTGACAACCTTAAGCATAATGTGAAAAAACAGTCTTTGATAACTTTAGTGTTGGTTACTAGGTAAGATCACGTAAAAGACAAAATAAGGTTTAGATATATATCCTAAGACACTCAAATCACAATAACATAAAAAAATTTGATAAATTTATATAAAAACCAGAAACAAGCCATATTCCACTTTGGTATATATTTGCAAAAATACAGTCAAAATATCTGGATGATCTGTTGGAACCTCTCCCAGTCTTATTTAAACTAGTTTAAGTTTGCTGTGATGTATTTTGCTTCTCCAGGTTTAAAACATTATCAGAGTATATGGAATATATAAAATGCTTTCATTTACATATACATGTGATATATATGAGGAAATTTTGAGCAAAGTTTGTATTATTTGTCTTACAGAGTACTTAAATCTAATGAACACTTATGCTAATTACTTCTGCATTATAAATAGGGGAATAAACTTGAACAGACTGCATAACAAGGATCAAAAAATTAACAAGGTCAAAAAATACTCATTAAAAAGTAGAATAGATCCGTAGTGGTGCAGGTAGAGCCAAATGAGAACTTTGGCTTGAAAAATAGTGATTACTAGCTACACTACTTCAGGTTTATCATAGAATCATGTAGTCACAGAATTTTTCTCATTGGAAAGTATTTTGCATTCAAAAATCATCTAGTCCAAGTCTTCTGCTAGGGACAGGGACATATTTTTGATTACTCAAAGCTCCCCCCAACCTGGCCTTGAACACTGCCAGGGATCTGGCATCCACAGCTTCTCTGGGCAACCTGTGCCTGCACCTTACTGCCCTCATCATAAAAAAAAATTCTTCTTTATATCCAATCTAAATCTATCCTCTTCTAGTTTTAAACCCTTGTCACTTGTTTTGTCAGAAGGCAAAATTTGCTTTTGTGGAAGCCACGCTGTCTGTCTCTAATCACCTCACTGTCTTCCCCATGTTCAAATATGTCTTAGGATGCAGTACATGATCTTACTGGCAAAGAGGTGAGGCTAACTGATCAATAGTCTCCCAGGATCCTCCTTTTTATCCTTTTTAAAAATGGAAGTGATATTTAGCTTTTTTTAGCCCCTGGGTTCTTTGTGTTACTGCCATGAGTTTTCAAATATGATGAGGAGTAGCTTGGGAACTCCACCACCCAATTCACTCCAGACCCTGGGATATGTGTACCTTAATTTACACTCAGTTGCTTTCACTTGAGGAGTTCAGAATGTTTGGCAACAGCTTGTTGCTTAATTTTCACAAAATGCACAATTACAGAGCTGGGGATTTACAAACATTATTTCATATTCTACTGTGTATATGTATATGTGTATATAATATGTAATTCTATACGCTATTTTCCGCATTGCCATTTGGCAGAAGTGAAGAAAGATATTGAAGAGAAGCGAACAAGAGTATTATACTCAATTGTAATGAAAAATATGTTATGCAGATGCCCAGCCAAAAATGGAATGTCGCCAACATGGAAAGTATAATGTGGTCATATGCTTTATTAAATATGCCGTGTCCTCTTCACTCGTTAAGATAGATACATCTATTTTATTCCTCCAGGGAAGAAACTTATGTTCCAAGCATACTGATTTTTGACTCAAATGAAAGAATGACACATGTTGAATCATTACCTCCTTAATGTAACAATCAATACTGAAAATCCTAAGTGCTTGTTGGTCAAAAGGAAAATCACAGTGCCTGCCAAAAGGGACAGTTCTAGCCATTCGAAGAAGAGATAACAGTTACAGATGATCTGACCCTTAAAAGTGACTGGAGTGTAGTGCTGCAGTCACTGACTGGGTTTAGAAATTACACTTCTGTCTTGGGAAAGTAGAGATCTGGGAAAGTGTGAACTCAATATGTTAAAGAAAACAAGAAAAAGTAGCCATCTAACCTACGTCACTGAATACTAACTTATATAAGTAATGCCTTCATCCCAGAAACCTTCAGAAAAGGTCTGAGCAGTGATGTCATAAATTTCCACAATGAATAATGAACATTAAGATTGTAATGCATCAATATAATCTCAGGGGTTCTTATGCTTTTGCCTGAATTTAATGGAAAGCTGAATACTCTCTTATAATAAATATTCATATATCTTTTTCTGGCTTGGAATTATTGTGTCTGACAGTAATTAATATTTCCATTTATTATGCACAAAAAAAGTCTGTCAGTGTCAAAAAATTAAAAGTCTTAAGTCATAAACTTGTTAGAACCTGCTATCACATTACACAGAGTATTAAAAAAAAAAAAACAACAACAAAAAAAAAAAAACCAAAAAAAAACCACTAAAAAAACTCAAACAAAACCCCCCAAAAAACCAAACAAACAAACAAAAAACAAACAAACAAGCAAACAAAATCCCACAAAACCACAACAAAAAAACCCACCCAAATAGAAACTGAAATACTTATTAAAGAAGCCTTTATATTTTCTTGGAATTTTTGGAATAAAGAAATATATTGACTGAATGCACCAATAAATCTTGTGGCTTACATTACATATCTGTCTCCAAGTTAATCAATACTTTAAATGGAACTGATAGTCTAATATGAAAAATTCGGAAAAGTGCATTTAAAGAAGTTCTTCCTGTCTAATTCATAACACAAATATGAAAGCATTTTCCTTTTTTTGATGAAGAAAGAAGAAGACATAAGCTGGATCCTAAAGAAAAGCAAAACACGTAAAAACATTAGGAAGATAGTTAAAATTTTACAAGTTTTATTTGATTTGTTTTCAAACTCTGTTTTCAAAATACAAAAGCCTTTTGACTCACTCTGATTTTATCGTGACTCTTTTTTCCAGAATCTATGAGAAACCAGAAAACACTTGTGATCATTGCTGTGCTGGTTGTACAACAATGAGAAATTGACTGTTATTAACCATAGCACATTTCAAAAGGCCACATAGCTACCGGATGTGTCCATATAGCAAACAAAACCAAAACTTAAAACAACATAATAAAAGTGTTCTGAGAGCTATATGGCATACGTGCATCTTATGAAGACTTGTTTTAGCCTGCTTCTTGTGGAAATAAATTATTTAAGACAAAAGGCTTATGCATATTGAATTATGTTTATGGCTAAACAAAATACTATGGGTATATCTGTGTGATCTCTGGGAAATGTTAAGTCCTCACCTAAACTGAGAGATTAGGTTTTGCTGTGACATACAAGCACTGTTTATTAAACTTACTAAATGTTTTCAGCAGAGCTATTTGTCTCTTCTCCCACAGCCGTTGTGACTACCCAAAATACATGATTCAGCAATCCAGAACATAATTATGGAAAATATATGATATGATCATTTTAGGATTATATCTCAAAGCTTGGTTTCACCGATGAAGTGAGAAATGGCCAGGTTTTGCTGGGGGACAAACCAATTCTGATCCTGATTTGTGAAAACCTCCCAGGCTGAGAGTACGAGGCCATTAGCCAGACATTCTGACTCTTACTTGGACTGCTGAACTAGTTCTTATTTGGAGGACAGGATTTCATTGACCCTGGTATTTTGAAAGTTGCATAATTTTTCCTACTTTGTTGCCATGGTTTTCCTCCTCACAGCTCTTTAGTCACTGCTTTTTCTTTCAGTACCCTTAATGCAGAGAGCATTATGTGTAGCAGTATCCTGCACTGGTCGTTTTTTGTGCTAGAAGCAGATCAAAACAAACTGAAGAATTTGATTGTATGGAAGAGTATCAAGTCAAATGTTTTTTAAAAATGTATGATTTAATTCTGTGGTTTAAGCCTCCCTGCTCCATGTCATACAAATGACCCTGACTGAAGTAAAATTTTTAGATTTTGTTAAAATGTGTTCAGACAGGCATGGTATGGAAATGTGCCATCTACTAATCTGGGAAGTGATCTAAGAGGAACTGATAAAATCTATCTGTGTAGATAATGGGCATGGAGAGCCACTTAGCAGACAGGAACTTCATTCACAACCAGAGAACTACTTTGAAAACTTTTTAAAGATCATGCTAAAGAGTTAAAATATTCTGAATCAAATTCCTGCACTTAACAATAACTAAAATCTAACAAGAATAAACAATTAACATTAACATTTAATCAACAAATTAACATTAACATGTAAAAGAAATACTAAGAATTTAATTGCGTGATTTTAACCCCAATTTGGCTAAATTCAGACCTTGGTAAGAACAAAATGACAATAATGGGATTGTAAAATATAGTTCAGGCCGGATTTCTGATAAAATACTATTGATAAAATACTATTCCTTTTTCCAGTAAAGGCAAGATACTCCAGATCTTTAGAACTAAGAAGTATGTAACAGATCTAATTCTTAGTCAACCAGGTCTGTTTCCTCTGGCAATGATCAATGTTTGATGTGCAGAGGAAGTCTAGTGGCTTCAGTAATGCACCTAAGCATTCTGGCAATGCAGGAGGCATTAATGAAGAGGAGAAAACTTCATTCTTTGTTTTTCTGAAGATCATCTTAAAGCATAAAAAATGGAAAATCCATGTGAGCTCAATTGCATGGTTACATTGTATTATCATGCTATGTACCTACCACAAAACATATAGTATATTTTCTCTTATTAGCGTTGTTTTTAATGTCGTTCTCACTTTACACTCAATATCAAATTATGTCTTCAGTATTTGAAAAAAATGCTGGCACTTATGTGTAAAGAGGTGAACCACATATGGATAAATGACTGGTACCAGTTTATTTATGTTTTTAGACAGATGTAATGGTGTGTGAGAATGTGGTTGGACTAATGACAGAGTTAAGTATTTGGTATGTACAATGAACAGGTATTTCCAGAAAGTTGAACAGGTTATGTAGAGTAGTTGCTTCCATGCTGATTGGGTGCACTAAAAGCCTTTGAGGACCTGGAGCTAAGCACTTACGCTATTAATAAAAGTGCTGCTGATTTCCATCTAGCTACTTATCCCCTAAACAAAGTGACTCAGGTGAAGTTACAAAGAAGTTTAATGGCCTTGCAACAAACTAACAGCTAAGGGAGCTGCTTCTCGCCAGCTAGACAATAACCTCAAATATGTTTGAATAGCAGTCCTCAGTTTAAAAGCCATGCATGACAGATACTCAAAAGGCTGATAGGTCTCAAAAGCCATGAGAGATCTCGAAAAGACTTTGCCTTACTCTCGATAAGTTTTTAAAAAGTTGCAACATTTTGTTATGAATCAGTAATAAGCATTTTAGTTTCGTATATTAGAAGGTCCTTTTCCTTCTCTATTGCCATTCTAACAATTGCAGAAGGAAAAAAAAATCTAACGCTTTGCAGGAGCAGTCAGATTTGTAAAGAGACTCAGAAAATCGTGTTGATTTAGGACTAGATTAATTTATGCGAGTATTTGTTTTAGCTAAGTATACTCTATAGCCCTTAGATAAAGTGTGGTGATGTGATGTGCAGAACATAAATCATCAAAATTTTTAGTGTCACTGCTCAGAAAGTGCATAGGTAAGAGGACCAAATTCACAGCAATCTCATTCCTTTTCTTCCTTTTCATACTGAGAAAAAAAATGCAATTTTTGTTGAATGTGGACTGATGCAAGTTATTTTTAAATACTGTATTTGTATTAGCATTATGTTTAAATACTGCATTTACAATTGGACTAGCTTTGAAACCAGTATTTATATCTGAACTAACACTGGAAATCATAATTGTCTTAAATAGTGCTAACCAATAATATTTAATTTCTTACATAATTTTTACTCAAAAAAAAGGGTAACATCATATTAACAGTTGCAGTTCTGTTTTATGATGATCTGAATCACATTTTGTACTTCAGAGTTTCATTTAATAAGTAGAAGTCAGGAAGGACTTGTCTTTGATGGACAGTTTCACCTCTTGAATTAGATTTTTCCCTCCAGTTTTCTTTTTTTGTTTTCAGTTTTTTCTCACATATCAGCCTTGGCCATGTCTGTTCTCTGAGATGATAGATAGACTCTACCAACTGTGGGTACATGTCAGGCATACCTTTCTTCTCTGCTTGAGAAAGGAATTTTCTGCTCTTTTAGATTGGCAGGACCCTTTAAGGGACTTATACCTTCTGATGTATGAAGTATGATTGACTTGCTGAGATAACTGGAACATATTGCTTCCTTGACAAATGTTGAAGATTGCTTTCATCTCTCCCTCAATTACTTTTCCAGAGATATTTAACCTGACTAACATCTGGTTTTCTTATTATAGGTCTGGTTAATATCTCAAGAACTCATTAACTTCATTTTGAAAATACAGAAAATAGGTTTATCATGATATAGGGTCTTGTAGAGTCTCACTTGGAACTAAGACCCTAGCATCAGTGAAGCGTAGGGTTGGAATGGGCCTCAAGAGGTCATCAAGTCCTACCTATGACAGAATCATCTAATTTAATCACTGATCAGTCATAATTGTTTAGGATTTTCTGGTGAGAAAGATGAAAGTTTATAGCAGAGACAAACGATGGTGTGTCTTTTGTGGTACTAATGTCTACTAACAATATCCTAACTAATTTTAATTGCTGGTGCTACTGCTTTGACTGCTATAAGTAGAGCTAGATTGAAGCCAAGTAATTTTTTCTGAATATTCTACATAAGATATTCTGATGGGATCAACTATCTAGGATTTAAGGGATATACCCTTATATCCCTTAAGAGGTGGCTTTTGGGATAAGGGATGACTTTTCTACAAAATTATTTTTTGTGACTTGTAGTGAGAGAACCACATGATGTTTGCTTATATATGGCTAAATACCCAGATATTCCACAATTTCTTATTTTGATTTATTCTTTTTATCAGTTATTGTATTCTTGTCTGTGCCAAATTTCAGCTTAACTTCCTACCTATTTTTGCTATAATTTCGATTTCTGAATGTGTCTTCCAGGATAGTTGGCCCTGTAATTCCCCAGTTTGCTGCTGCTTTTAATTAGGCTCAAAAGTACAGATTATTGGCTGAATCAGGATCCTGCTTCATTCAGGTACTATACAAACAAGGAGAAAGTTTCTGGTCTAAAAGAACTACGTATTTGTTACTTGCAGTCACTTCCACGGGAGCAGACCATCACTCCTGCAGACAGACCTCTTCCCCCACTCCAAATTTCACCTGTGTCACAGGCACATTCTGTGTCTCTCCTTGTAAATTTAGGGATATGTGTGAAGTTTTGAAATAGTTGTGTTCCTATTGAAATTGCCACAAGTTTGTGAATTCCAGTAAAATAAGGCTGGGTTTTGGCCACTTTTTTTTTTTTTTTTCTTCTCAGGAACAAGAAGGTGTGAAATTTGTTTTGCAACTGAATTAAGTGGAATCTTTTGTAAAAATACTTTCTTTTCCACCTTGACTGTGTTTGTTTGAACAGAGGTATGTCATCACCTTCCCCTCTCCTTGAAGAAGGGAGCATTATGAGAAGGCTTAATGAGCTGCAGTACTTTTCTGTTCTTTGCGTAAAGTAATTCTTACAAACAATAGTGTCTAGAAGCAATTCAGCCAAAGGTATCTCAAGCCAAGCTTTAACCATAGAAATAACAAGAAGTTAGTAAAAAACTTAATTAAAATAAACTGCACAGCCCTAAAGTTATAGGATTGATGTGGTGAAATCATTTCTTTTCTGATAATGAATAATTTGGCGTAGACCATGTGAAAAAATTTCCATTTATGAATAAGTTAGGGGAAAAAGGAGCACAAACCGGAAGGCGAGCACTATGGGCATCAGCGTAGCTTGATATTCTCATGCTCAACAAGTTACTAGTAACAGGTCTGTAAATCCTGGGTTGCTTTCTCTTGTTACATCTCAAAGTTATAAGGGTGGAAAAAACACTAACATATAATATTTCTTATTGGCTAAATAGCAATGTCTCATAAAACAGGAAAAGAAAAATTGCCAGGCAACAATACTGAGAAAGGATATTGAATTTAGGATACATTATTTCAGTATTTAATGTTGTAAGTTAAGAAAGCTACTTATCAGTACTGAGCACAGACACTCCTCAGTTAAAGAAATTGCTTAAAAGTGAGACAAGAACATCAAAGCCTTTATTATTTTTTAGAGAGAAGTTCCTGTTTCTTTATTGTGTCATTCAGTGCAACACAAGAGAGTGAGATTTTTTTTTTTTTCCTTAGGAAGTCTCTGTATAATCAAATTGTTATTAATATGTTAAAAGACTTCATTTTTATATACTTAGACTGCTAACCTTCAGTTGTCAGTCTTCCATTGGAACATATTTCACAGGCCACATATGTGTTAAAGTAGAAACTTCCAGAATGTGACATCAGTATTTATGGAATAATACCATTGAAATCAATCATTTTAAGCTTGAAAGGTCATTTTTGAAGTTAACAGCCTAAAGTGCATCTACAGAATGTTAATGCTCTTAAATAAGTTGTTAATTTTTCAGAAATCTAAGCATTTCAATGCTCTTACCTATAAAGATGCAGCCAGCTGCCTAACTGATTCCTGTGATTGAAAATACTGCTGACAAAATTTGTGTGTACACATTTGGTCTTTAAGTTCTATGTCTGGTTTCACCTAGATCATATGCACTTGCTTTTTGTGTACAATACAATACAATACAATACAAAAAATTAAAATGTGACTTTTTGTCATGGTGAAGAGAATAGGGACCATTCAGAACATATGCAGGCTTAGATTCCTTTGCCCCATAGAATTATGAAAAAAATCTAAGCATGTGCTTCTGTTAAATATTCACAAAATATTGTTAGACTACCCCTCTGTTTCAGCTCAAGCCTGTTTTCTACTCTAGAACCAATCTGGTGTGGTTTTTGTTGTTGCTTTTTTTTTTTTTTATATTATCACTGCAACTGTCGTGCCTTCAGATTTCCACCAATAGAAGAAGTGCTTATGGACTAAAAAGCCAGAAAAGGAAGTTGAACAGGTTGCAAGTATTCGTTTCTTCAGGAAACAAATGTTGATCGTAGTGAAAGTTTCAGTATTCATACTACTCGCTTCTCTCTTTGGAATTCACACTCCCTCACTGCATGAAACGCTGGAGAAAGACATCATAACTAATTACTGAGTATTAAATGAGGCAAATCCTGACAAAGCTCATATGGCTGTGGAGATCATCCAGACCCCAAGCAGCTGGTGAATCAAGCAACTGTGCCTGGAACAACCCATCCTGGCAACGGGTGCCTGCATGGGGCAGGCCTGCCTTCAGCAGCCAGAAGCTCTGACGCCAGCTCCCAAGGTCAGCAAAGATTTTGTAGGAATTATCTCTTTTCTGCCCCATGAATTTCGTCTCACCTCTCTCCTGAGATTATGTTTTCTGAGTTATTCGAGAACAAAGGAATCAATCTGATAATAGATAACTACTTTATGGAAAAACAAATTCTGTACTTGACATGCTTTTATAGTTCTCCAAGTACACTTATCTCACTGTTTTAGCTTCTGGAAAATGCCTTATTTTCTTGATATAAGAAGCATAGTAGTGCTGATAATTGAAGCAGTGCCAGAGAGAAACAGAATTGTTTAAGAAAAATTTATCATCAGTTGATCTGTCATTTTACCTTGGAGATTTCAACTGAGCTTCTGCATATTGCAAGACTTCAGTCAGAAAGACAGAAACACACATACTTGCAGAAAAAATAATCAGGGTAACTGAACATGACATTTGGATTCTGAAAAATAATTTTAAGTTTGGTCTGTACCATAAATTGATGACTGTCAGATGACATCTATGCGTGATAATCAGTAGATATGTAGAAATAAATTTAGAGAGAAGACCAGTTTCGGAAGTATCTGCTGTAGCAAACACTTGTGTGTCTACCATATGTATAGCTGATTGCATACCTGGGAAACTACTGAGGCCGGAACTTACACAGAAAAGTACAGAGCTATCCCCATTTGCATCAGTCCTTCTAAAGGGGCCAGAAGTTATTCAAGAAAAGATGGATATAAGCAAAAATAGATTAAACTAATGATACAAGACAAAGGGTGGGGACCAGATACAGATGGCTTTGGTGGCATTACTGAGAGTCACACAAGTGTCTAATTACAAAAAAAAAAAAAAAAAAAAAGGCTGACCAATAATTTCACTCACTTTTGATCCAACGTTCTACTTCCATTCAGCACTAATGTCAAAGCAATCCTGGCAAATGTACTATTGTGGAATTTTAGTTTCAATTACTGGCATTTCTTTAATGGTTTTGCTCGCACTCAAGGTTTTCCATAGGTATGTATTCATTCATATAATCTCCTTGCAGTCAATAATTGTATCTTTCTGCCAAGGGCCAGCTCCTTTTTCACATTTATGAAAAAGCCGTCTTTTTTTTACCTTCTGTGTTTTATGAGACAGTCTGCTTGCTATTGCTCCTGAGACCCTTTTTCAGATTGCTTCCTATTATTTTCTCCAATGTTTTTCTGGAAGATAGAAACATAAAATGGATTTTCAGTATCACATCAATGTGCTGGATGCTTATTTCTTGTCCTATGATAATAAAAGTTTGGTATGTTTTTCTTTTTCTCAATGGAGTTCTGAATACCTGTGAATTAAAGGCAAGTGAACAAATGGCTAAAACATAGTGACTGTGTCATACACGGGAGAATTTTCAGGTTACTGTAGTCACTTGCTTTATCTGGGATATACAAAGTGAAGCAGCAGAAGATCATTAGGGTAGATCTATGGAGGATGGGGTACATATTTGTTTCTCAGTGCAGGAGACACTCTCTACTATAGCATGCATGGTGTGTACTTTCCTGAGGAGCATAGGTATGATTTGTGACCTATGAATTAGTCATATTACACTCCCATTGAGAAAGATTTTTGTGAAAGGATTTAAATAACAAACTACTTCAGTCACTTTCGGATTTAGACTACATATTCCACATTATTCTCATTCTCCTAATGCTATGTAACACCAAGAAGTGCTTTTTGTTGATGTATGTTTTCTGAGTACATGTGACAAAGGGCTTTTTATAACAAATACAGTCCGTCAAAATGGGGTTGTGAGGCAATCTGTAAGAATAATTGGAATAAAAGCACTCATAGATAATAGTATCTGTTCATTTAATGTGGCAGTTTACCAAACTTCACATGATAGCATTATTAGAGCTATGAAGTAAAATGGAAAGGGTATCAGATCTTTTGCTATTTCTTTGATAGCTTGCCTTTAAGGTTTTTGATTTAAATTGTCTGTATTTCTACTTTGTAAACTTTAGCCTTTCAGCCTGAATTCCAACTTTTCTCTATTTCAAATTCCACTATTCTTTTTTCCTGGTTATTTACTCAGAAATGAGCAGAGCTTTTTAACTCCTTCAGTCCTTGTGACCTGGTATTCAATGGTGGCTGTGTTCATGTCCCCAAGTATTCTCATACATCGGATGAGAGTTTCAAAACGTAAATAATATTGGCTGCAAAAAAAAATTAACCTAGCCAAGGCTGTGGTCTGTTTTATGAACAAGCACAACTCTAATGGTGTAGCTGCAGGTCTGTGGTCACTTTACACCAACAAGAATGTTGTAATAGTTTCTTTCTAGATAATGGAGAAATTGTGAAAAATGGGAATTGTAGTGGAATATGATGTAGTCACAGGAGCAGATAACTTTATTTTCTGTCATTGGGATCCACTACTTGGATTAAAAAATGGTTTTATAAAGTAGTGTCTTTCCTCCTGACATGAATGCAACTGATCCCAAACATCTCCACTGCTGATGAAATAGAATCATAGAACCATAGAATAGTTAGGGTTGGAAAGGACCTTAAGATCATCTAATTCCAACCCCCAGCCAGGGGCAGAGACACCTCCCACTAAAACATGCCACCCAAGGATATGACCAACCCAGCCTTGAACACCACCAGAGATGGAGCATTCACAACTTCCCTGGGCAGCCCATTCCACTGCCTCACCATCCCTACAGGAAAGAATTTCTACCTCATATCCAATCTAAACTTCCCCTCTTTAAGTTTGAACCCATTACCCCTTGTCCTATCACTACAGTCCCAAATGAAGAGTCCGTCCCCAGCGTCCCTATAGGCCCCCTTCAGATACTGGAAGGCTGCTATGAGATCTCCATGCAGCCTTCTCTTCTCCAGGCTGAACAGCCCCAACTTCCTCAGCCTATCTTCATATGAGAGGTGCTCCAGTCCCCTGATCATCCCCGTGGCCCTCTTTGGACTTGTTCCAACAGTTCCATGTCCTTTTTATGTTGAGGACACCAGAACTGCACACAATGTTCCAAATGAGGTCTCACAAGAGCAGAGTAGAGGGGCAGGATCACCTCCCTCAATCTGCTGGTCACGCTCCTTTTGATTCAGCCCAGGATAAGGTTGGCTTTCTGGGCTGCAAGCGCACACTGCCAGCTCATGTTCATTTTCTCATTGACAAAGACCCCCAAGTCCTTCTCTGCAGGGCTGCTCTGAATCTCTTCTCTGTCCAACCTGTAGTTGTGCTTGGGATTGCTCCGACCCAGGTGCAGGACCTTGCACTTGGCATGGTTAAACTTCATCAGGTTGGCATCAGTCCAGCTCACAAGCATGTCAAGGTCCCTCTGGAAGGCATTCCTTCCCTCCAATGTATCAACCGAACCACACAGCTTGGTGTCATCAGCAAACTTGCTGAGGGCACACTCAATCCCACTGTCCATGTCACTGACAAAGATGTTGAACAAGACCATTCCCAACACCAGTCCGTGAGGGACACCACTCGTTACTGGTCTCCAGCTGGACATTGAGCCATTGAGCACAACTCTTTGCGTGTGGCCATCCAGCCAGTTCTTTATCCACTGAGGTCCACCTGTCAAATTGATGTCTCTCCAACTTAGAGACAAGGATGTCATGTGGGACAGTGTCAAATGCTTTGCACAAGTCCAGGTAGATGTCATCAACTGCTTTACCCCTGTCCATCACTTCTATAGCCCCATCGTAGAAGGCCACCAGATTGGTTAGGCAGGATTTCCCCTTAGTGAAGACATTTTGGCTGTCACAAACCACCTTGTTGTTTTTCACATGCCTCAGCATGCCTTCCAATGACTTATTAGAAGTCAAAACCAAGAAACTTGGTGATTAATCCTTCTATTAATGTATCATCAGCACAAACTAATTCTTATGGCAAGAACCACATCTTTGTTGTTGTTTTTCCTTGGAAATGGAAGTTTTCAAAAAATTATTTAATCTTTAAAAATGTAATATTACCCCAGTCATGGTTCCTTTCCTCTCAGCTTAATGTAATTCTTCCAGACATTATTTTACTAAATGCCTCAAATTAAACATTCTCTGTCAATTACAGATGATAAAGATCTGCTAAGATAATGAGCGTTACTACAATGCCTGCTTTAATTGCTACATTATAAACTCAGGACCTGAGAAACTCCAGAGACCTCTAATATATAAAGCACCTTTCATCTATGCAGGTGTGGAATTCATTACAAGTTTTTTCCCACCTCTTTTCTCTTTCCTTTTAAAGGGGGACGAGTCCTAAATGCCTCGGAAGTATGCCAACACTTCAAGGTTTGCAGTAAGTTGAAATATCATTTAAAGTTTAAGCACACTGCTACTTTGAAAGATCTGTGGAACAAAGGAAAAAGCAGGAAAGCATGACCAGAAGGGCTGTTGAAAGAACAACAAAATGGTGACATTTCTCAAATGTACCAGAGCCATATTTTTCTTTAAGGGGAAACAATCAGCTTCAGAATTATTTTTGACATCACTCTGTAAGGAAAACTGACCAAAGCACAAGCAGCGGTTGGGTGGGATTTTTTTATCATTTTTATTTCTTTCCCGAGAAAAGCTGAAGCTTGCTGCACAAGAAAGTATTTCTTTGAATGACTTTTTTTTTCTTTTTTTCTGAAAAACAAAACTTTTTGTAACAGTTTAGTTGGTGACTGATTCAATTATTCCAGCAGTCAACCCATCTGTTTGTTCTTGTATCAAAGAGTTTATCGCTATAAGACATTCAGTCTCTGTAGAAAACAATGAAACACTATAGAGTTCTCATACACTAAGTCTTAGTTTATGCTGAGGTCATATTTAGTGCATATGAGAAGGGGTCTATGAGAAGGAAGTAATTCAAAGCTACTTTTTTTTTTAGTTTCACTGAAAACATTATAGCTGATCTAAATTATACTGACTGAAGTAATCAAGTAGGACGTCTCAAATCTCTCCTTAATTGACCCTTTCAGTGGACATTTCTCTGGCTGTGTTCCACCGTATGAATTCAATTAGAATGGAAGAATCTTTAGTCATCTTTTCAAGATCACTTTCTGGTTACTTTGTGGCTATTTTGTGGGAAGAATCATAGAGGGACAGGAACAAAAGCTGAAGTTTTAACTCAGAATCAGTACTGCCATAATTATTCCATGGGATTATTCCATGCTGTAGAATGAAAGAGGAAAATAAAAGCCATCATCTAAAGAAATACACATCATTACAAGTTCCCAGTGATGGAGATGTTCTTTACTCTTATATATCTGGAACACTTACTATGACATCAGACATAGGCCTAACTTCCAGCTGCTTTTGTTGCTTCTTCAAGAAAACCTTAGTCCTGCATTGTTGTGGGCCACTTCTGCAGCATAACCAGTGGCACTCTGGATTTACGTGACATTTGAGATTAATTTAGCTTCACTGTTTGGTTTGGTTTTGTTTTTTGGTTTTCATCTGGTTTTTTTTTTTTTTTATGGTTTATTTAATTAAAAATCAATTTGCAGAGAAAAATATCTTGAGATGGCATGTAATTTGCATGAAAATATTGTGAAACATACAGGTCAAAGGACCAGGTGAAGTACAACTAACAGTAGGTTAACCAATAATCCTTGTTATTTGCATTAATAACACAAAAAGAAAAAATAATGGCTAGTATAAGAAAACTTGTCACTCATTCCCACAATATGTTCCCTTCTAATGAGAGGAAAGTATGCTGAATAGTCTATAAAGGTGATGCTTTTGCTTAGCTTCATACTTGGCATCACAAACTGGAGCTTCCTTATTACAGACTTTGTAAACTTCTATTTTCTATAGCATGTAATTGGTGCCAAAGCCGTGAAATCCTTCCCAGATAAAATTACAAGATCAGTAGGAACTTTGTTTAAATAAGACTTCAGGATTTAGTCAGACCCCAGTGCAGAACCTAACAGAGTAATTCAGTCAACCTTTATGTCGAACTTCAAGATCTTTTTGTGAAAATTTGACTCTGCACTTTTAAAATATTGATTAATTTGATACGGCTAATTCAGTGCCAATGCTTGATTTTAAAACTAAGGAAGTCCTTATTTATCAGACCTTGATCAAATACCTAATATATCACTGACTTCAAGACATGTATTTTATTTCCCCAATTTTTGGATGGTGACAGAGGCCACTTAGCTTTCAGGCAAGACTCTTGCCAAAGATTTCGCAAAGATATGATGGCTGAAGATAGAACTGTAGCCTCGCCTATCACACACATTGATTCAGATGGCCTAGAGATGCCTGCTGTCCCTAGAGCGTGTAGCACCTAGATCCTTCCATGCAGGCTCTTCATGCCTCATGGCAGGGTCACAAGAGCATCTTCAAATGTATGGTAGTTGGTGCAGACCATGTGTGGGAGCACAAGAAGACCGAGCATAGAGTAAGCTCTGAGTTTCTTTCACTGGATTTTTCCCATTTTCACTGATGTCCACACAGGAGTGTCAAGCTGAAGACGTGTAACCTTCCACGTGTCACATGGAAGTTTAGCTGCGCTATTTCTCATATTCATGGTTCAAGTCTCTGTTTGAAATAAAAACCACTAGGCAGTATAGTTAAAGGGATGTGTTTGGAACATGTGCAGGATTTAAAAGAGGGTCCTTTTTCAGACTAAGAAGTAATGGGAAGATTCATTTTAACAAAAGTAAAAAACAACATTGTATGTCACTGATCTAATGCAAGCAATAATTAATATTAAGTGGATAGGTTGAGGGTATTTGCCTCATTCAAAGGACAAATATGTATATACTTCAAAAATTTCTCAGTACATTTGACACTAACAGGATGCCTTCTCACTGCTCAGAGAAAAGGCATGAAACTAAATGAACAGGATAATTGGTCTATTTTTCTACAGGTGGCCCTTCCACCTAAAATTGTAACATATTTGTCAGGGAAAGAATTCTTTTTCCATGTCTTTTTTATAGAGATACAGGTGATTTCAGTCTCCAACAAAGTCTTCACTCTATTTTGAGCAGTAACTGTAAACAAGAATCCAGTGTCAATGAGTTTAGAATGTAGAGTACATTGACAAGGCTCATGCACTTCTCAGTTTGTAAATAAGGTCCCAGTAACTGTTGTTTCATTTCACCACTTACTTCCTGCCTTCTATAAGGGCGTTAGATTAACAGCCTTGAAGTCTTACTTCTGTTTCCTCAAGCCCATTTAGCTTGCAGATTTTTATTACCTGTAAAATTTACTTTAATATAATGCTTGCTCATCATCACACACCATTCAACTTGAGGTCAGGTATTCTGCTAGTGAACACGAAAAAAGGGAGCCCAGAAAACTGTTTTGTGTGGCTTATTATTGTCACTCCAATAAGACTTTTTCCAGAAATGGGAAGGGCAAGGGCAAAGGCAAGGGCAAGGGCAAGGATGGCAGGAGGGAGGAAGAGGAAAGGATGAGGACACAAGCAGAGAATTTTGGGTAGAGGCCTAGGGAAATGCAGGAAAATCATAAGACACCACCCCCTCATCAAAATACAGGGAGGTAATTTACTGTGTGTTGTTTTAGCTGCCAGTTCAGAAAAACAACTGTGATTTCAACAGTGCTTCCTCCAGTCCAACTGAGGTATCCACATATAGTACTGGAGAAAAAAAAGAACTCAGAAGAATTCATTGGTTTTTTTTTTTAATCTAGTCAGACCATTCAGGATTTCTGTCACTACTCTTGCCTTTTAATTTTTACTTCCTTATAAACTTACACAAATTTAGTTAATTAAATCTTTATCATAACTGATAGTATAAAAATATGAAAGGATTTATGTCTTTCGAATGCCAAGACTTTTTCAGGTACATGCAGATGACATTGTTCTCTGTTCAGTTTTGTTGTATGAGTGTTTGTGTGGGTAGAAATGAGCAGAAGACGTAATTTTTGGTATGGATACCTGTTCAGAGAACCAGTAAATGAATATGTAATCAAGCTCACTGAGCTCAGTGAGTGATAGAGCATTCATCTCATTTTTAATTCTTGCTTCTCTTTGTTTAGCAGCAATAAAAACTTCAATCTATAATAATGACTTGTCATGCCAATATATCTCTGTTTCTACATTAGCATCTTCAGCTCTAGGAATAGTGTTATTGGTAAATTGAGATAACAAAACTGGCAGAAAGAGAACTCACAAAATTGTATGTTATGTCTTTGAACAGTATTATTAATTTCTCTGTAAAGAGGAATAGTTATAAAAACAGGTGATTCATATATTCAATAATAAAATTACTAACAAAAGATGAAATGCATTGGATAACAATGCTATGCAGTGCATAGTAAACTGTTGATAAACTAGAAATCTCCAGGTATTTTTTTATACTATAGTAACATGGACTATGCACATCATCATGCCACTTGAGGCCCAGCATCCTCAGGACTGCTTAGCTGCATGTTTTCTTTAAACACAGACTCACTTCGTCTCCTGAGACACCCTGAGACAGTTCCTTCAAGAAAGAACTGAACTCTGTCATATTTAAGCCCAGTACCACTGTATGCAGCCAATCCACTTACCTTTGTTTTAGCTGAAAGGTAACTTTATACCTTTTCCACACTTCATTCCTGTCCAGCCATGGTCTGCTGACCTTCTGACTTCACAGTAAACCACTCTAATTAAACAGCAGGAAAATCCCTCCTCAACAAACTTTTTGTGTTAGTTATTAGGTCACTTTAGCCATAACTTGGTAAGCATTTAGATACTTCAACCTTTCAATATGCAAGTTCACGATATAAGTCCTACTGACTGTTCAGAATTCCCAAGAAGACTTATATTTCTACTGGTCTATAAATATGATGCCACATTCACATTTAGCATGCTAGAATTGCTGTGTGCCTAATGAGCTGCCCAGGTAACATTTCTGAAAATCCTGAAAATACTGGTTGGTTAGACATTCTTTTGTCTTAGATCTTTTCAACCAGACCAAATATGTAGGCATAATCCCCTAAGAAGCCTAAGCAAACACAACCCATAGAAAAGCAGCTGTGTACATATTAATGAAACACTGCTCTCAGATAAATAGGGTGAACAACAGTCTGGGTCTTTCTTAATCTCTCTTGTTGGAGCTCTTCCATTTTACACAAATATTTATTGGAGCAGGTCATTAAACTGACAGCTCCCATCTGTCAGGTGAACTCACTAATAACAAGAGTATGGAATCAATCATTCTCCCTTCTTCTCTCTCTCCTTAACTTAATGGATATTTATTTGTGTTTCCAGAAAGAACTATGATAGGATCAGGAACACTTTGGGTTCTAATTTTAGAACAGGCATTGGACAGACATATATCTACGCTAACACAGAGATTTTCAAAAAACATCAATTTACCTCTGTGGTTAGTAGTATGAAGCTGCGTAGAGATGAGTCCAAGGATATGCTCTCCTATACTTTAGTTTATGGTATTAAGAAGAAGCTTATTACAGGTCTGACACAGGGCAAATATATGATAGGACAAACAAGGATGATGTTATGATGACTAAATAAATCATGACATACCACGATTTATCCCTTCAAACAAAAGTCTAACCTGCCCGAAATAGTTGGAGATAAGGTCTGCTTTATAATATTGTCGTGGTTTAAGCTGTAAATTACGCAGCCCATTCATTCACTTCCCCCTCCTTCTTCCCCCCCACTCCGAGGGAGGGGGAGGGGAATGGGGAGAAGAATCGAAAGAATGTAACTCCTACTGGTTGAGATGAGAACAGTCCAGTAACTAAGGTATAACACAAACCACTGCTGCTACTGCCAATAAGAATTATGACAAGGGAAATACAAGGGAAGAGGATGCAATTGCTCACGACCCAAAGACCCAGCTGTGAACTGAACTCTTCCAGGTTCCTGCCCCCAGTTTTACATCCTGGGCATGACGTGCTGTGGTATGGAATAACCTCTTTGGTCAGTTTGGGTCAGGTGTCCTGTCTCTGCTTCCTCCCAGCTTCCCCTCCTCCCTGGCAGAACATGAGGCTCAGAAAGTCCTTGGTCAAACCAAAACATTACCAAGCAGAAACTGAAAACACTGGTGTTATCAGTGCCATTCCCAGGCCAAAAGACAAAAACACAGCGCTGCACCAGCTACCAAGAAGAAGAAAAAATGACTGCTGCTGCTGAACCCGTGACAAATATGGAAGAAGAAAAAAAAAAGTTCATTTTTACTATATGGCTGCAGAGCAGGAAAAGGGAACACTTATTCTGCATTAAATATGGGGTTAGCTCATTGATTTTTTTGTAAAAAAAGCCTATTTCACATTTCATGCTCCCAAATTATATAACTCATGCCTTGTGGTAAAAACGGTACCAATGGGAAGTAGTTTATATTCTGTGTTTATATGGGAATAACAAATCAAAACCAGGCAAGTGTTTCAATTTCAAAATCCTATCTTTGTTGTTGTATATCAGCTCAACTTTTGAAATGGTGAATCATTATTTGCATGGCTTTTGCATTCAGAAAATTTATCAATTTCTGGTCCTCAGCCAAAGTGCTGATTTACAGTTCAGTGACACAATTGCTCTCTCTACCTATTTGCATTTTTTTTTCTTCTTTCCTTTTTCTCCCCATGCCCCCAGTGAAAAAAACAGTGCATAAACAGTTTAAAAATTTTACCCTTTTGTATACATACTGAGAAAAACTATAACCGATAAAATTGTAAAATTAAAACTGGACATGCCTAGGTAATAGTAATATATTAAAAGGTACTACTAGGATTTTCTTCTCCATTTTTTTGTTTTATTAAAATTTGCATCTATTCATTTTTTATGTTTCCCTTTAACAGACCTAGAGAAACTTATGTATTTTAGATGCAGATGCAAAGAACTGACAAGCTTCGCATAAAATTTTAAAGTGAAATGTGAAAGTTTCGTTAGAACTTTTAAGATTCCGTATATGAAATGCTTTAAAATTGTAATGACATTTACGTTTTAAACCAAAATGTTTCAAAATAATTTGCTTCTTTATTGATAGCCAAGTGTAGGATTCAGTTTTCTTTGCCAAGCTGAAGTTTCCACAGCATCTGAAACTGAACGTAAGTGTTCTGACTCCCAGAACTGAATCTCTGTAAGTAAATAAGAAAAGTACAAAAGCAGAAGTTTGATGTGGGGATAGATATAGGGATGGGACAGAGACAAATTAGCCAGAATACCAAGGACAGAACACCACTTCCAGATGATAAAATGAAGACAGGAATGATGAACATTTCATATTTTTTTCTTCTGTCACAATTGCCCATGAAACTTACCAAGGATATTTTTGTCATTCTACTGGAATATCTAGTTCATATAGAAAACATTGACCAGATCAACACAGGATACAAACTAGAATTTTTGACTTCTCTTATTTATGAGAAACAAGACCCTGAAACAACATCTGTGTTGGAAAATTTATTCTCAAAACTCAGGAAATGTCTATATTAAGGATACCAAGCAACCCTCGATTTTTCCCTCATCCCATCTTTCTTCAGCTACAGTAGGCAGGAAAAATTCTTTGTTTTCTAGACTGCCTTTTTCTTCAACAGCAGGCTCTTCTATTTTTTGCTCTCTTTTCACTAACCACACATTTTCTGTTTTCTGGCAATATTGCATGCCATTGTTCCAGCAAAGGTCTGTAAAGACTACTAATGCTTTGTATTTCACACTTCTGGACTGATACAGGAGCTGAAACCATTGGGCAGATCAGCTTCCTCGTAAGGAGACAGAAAAGTTGTATTTCCAGACACAGAATGATACCACAGTTTTAAGAGACAGGCAGCCAAAAATATGATATGATGGGTCAGATTTTCCATCAACATAACAGGACTTCAAGCCACCTGCATTTCTACAGGTGCAGGAACAAGCTACTCTTTTACCTGTCTTCAGGGACTGCCACATCAGAGAGACAGCTGCTTAATTAGCAGAAACATTGGGATACACTTACATGGTGCAAGGCAGTGCTTGTTCAGAGACATGGAAGAACTCTGAATTTAATAGTGGGAGAAGAACATCCACAGCTGTGTCATGCTCAGCTCAGGACACACAACCTGAGTGCCCGTAGTATGGCTCTTTAAGCTGGGTGGAGCACTAAGTTTATGTGGCTGTACAGCTTTTTACGTATGAAGGACATGGTGTTTAATTTTCACAGGCTTTTTAACTAATTTTCAAAACAAAGAGAAACCAGTAAATGCCCACAGAGACTTCACTGGCACTTAGATTAATAGTAACAAACCTGACAGAGGCATCTTCATAAAATGCTTCATACCCATTATAACACAAGGAAATCATGGAGCTGCCTATGTCGATAAGCCCAGTGAATGGGCCTCTCAGTTACTCCTGCTGTAATAACATATGCAGCTGGCAAGGAAGAAGAGAGTTATGATGCTTTCATTCATGCTAGTTCAGCCTGTCTACAGTTTCACCTCTTCATACGGTTCCACTGTTTAACACCACACTAATAAAATATGTTCCGTCACTTGATTTAAGTAGGAAAACATCTCTATTTTTGCTTAAATATGAATGCATTTATTGCATTATGTCAAGCCTGTTTCATCTAATAAGCCTGAACATTATTCCCCTCTAGAGAGGCAGCTACTTTTACAATACTTCAGCCATAAGGCTTTGGTCATGGAAACAAAGTTGGAAGATGGGGAATAAAATGCATGTGATAACTTAATGCAGGGGAGAAATGTCATGATCACTTTTTTCTTTTCTTTTTTCTTTTCTTTTCTTTTCTTTTCTTTTCTTTTCTTTTCTTTTCTTTTCTTTTCTTTTCTTTATTTTCTCTTTTCTTTCTTTTCTTTTCTTTCCTTTTTCCTTTCCTTTCCTTCTTTCCTTTCCTTTCCTTTCCTTTCCTTTCCTTTCCTTTCCTTTCCTTTCCTTTCCTTTCCTTTCCTTTCCTTTCCTTTCCTTTCCTTTCCTTTCCTTTCCTTTCCTTTCCTTTCCTTTCTCTTCTCTTCTCTTCTCTTCTCTTCTCTTCTCTTTTTTTCTCTTTTCTTTTTCCTTTCCCTTTCCCTTTCCCTTTCCCTTTCCCTTTCCCTTTCCCTTTCCCTTTCCCTTTCCCTTCCCTTCCCTTCCCTTCCCTTCCCTTCCCTTCCCTTCCCTTCCCTTCCCTTCCCTTCCCTTCCCTTCCCTTCCACCATTTCTTGATGTGGTGCCAGCTATATAGCTTGCTCTCATATGGTTGAATTTATAAATCTAATTCAGGAATGGACCCTGTTGGTTTCCTCTTTGCTGTGTTTTCATAGTGCTGTCGTCCATCTGAGTCTTGGTGGTGTTTATATTGCTATAAATTAGGGATCGGCAAAGTCCATTCTTTAAATTAGTTTTGTCATCTAAACTTACAATTCTGATGTGAGCAACTCAGCCAAAGATGTCTAAATTTATCAATTTCATTTAGTGTTCTCATCAGAGCTTTACATAGACCAGTAAATTTGGCAGAGAGGTTAGCCCAACTGTAATTGAAATATATTACATTTCTTTCATTCAATGGGATTTAAAATGAGAAACATTTGGCTTTATCAAACAAGTCAATGAGAAAGCAGAAACCCAAAAGAGAAAGGCTTTTGTTTATTATTATTTTTACACAGGAGACTTAAAGAACAGCATGCAGAAATTTTGTGAAGATGTAGGTTTAATCCTGTGCACATCAGGTTCATTTGCTTTACTTTTTCTACAGAAGAAATAGTAGTGTTAAATAATCTATTTTACAAAAAAAAAACCCCAGCATCTGTTAATATTACTTCTCTAGCCATGAGGTAGTTGTATAATACTTTCAGCAAGGCTTCACAGCAAAAAATATGCGGCAACATATCTTTAAATTTTTCATTTCTTTAACTTTTTCTTTTTCAGCAGTCAAGTCATGCCATTATGGGCAAGTTATTTAATTAACAAGTTGGTTGTCTATCTCAGCATTTGAAAACTGAGATGTTTTACTTAGCTGATTGTGGTTATTTGGATGGTTAGTTTGGCTTGCTGCTGTCAGATGTTTAAAGATTATCATTAGCATTATCATTACTGTTGCTGGGTTTTGTTTTGCTTACCCACCTCCAGGTCCTGCCTAGAAGATTTGTATTTTGTGAGGTCAGACCTTAAGAGATATTTACTAAAACCCTTCACCTTAAACTTTTTCATAATTGATCCACATTGTATTAACCAGTAAAAAATAATTACCTGAGGCTGGACACTAAAAAAAAAATAATTTCATGGAAACTATAGATGCACAGAGAATAACAGGTAGCCTTATACTTAGTATCTGATGTTGTTATGCACACATAGTTGATTTTTTTTAATTTCAGGAGTAGTTTGGTTTCAGCTTAAAATGTTTCTAAAAGATGTTTGGCTTTAAAATGCCTCAATTTTTTTTTAATCTTTAATCATCGCTAATAAATAAATAAATAAATCAAAGCTATTTTAAAGATGCCTGAGGATGAGATTCTTAAATGGCAGATGTTCCTCACAACATTTTGCTTAGGATCTCCTAGGATGTAGGCAAATGTTTGCTTTCAGGAGTACACATATTCTCTAAGGAAACTCCATGTTAACATCACTATATTTTGTAGTCACATGCACTGTCGCACAAGATAAGATGTCTAAAAATAATATAGTCATTTATTTGCTACTGTATTGGGTCTGTCTGGGATGGAGTTATGCCTTCGTAAGCATAAGGACTAACATATCAGTTTCATACTAATACACAATATCCACTTAACTAATAAAATCATTCAATATTTCAGCTAACAGGCTAAAATGAAAAGAAAAAAGATTGTTGAAACACTAGTAATCTTCTTTAGAACTTTTCTAAACTCTTAAAACCCTGCAAAAGATGAATCTTAAATTACAGACTCCAGATGTTTGTGATATTAGATTTAATGTGCACATGCACATTCATTAGCATAAGGCCAGGGGCAGCTTCTATTGCTACTAATGATGGCACCCTAAAACCTGTACCATATGGGAACAAACTGTGAAATTTAATAGAATTGTGCATTGAAACCTGTTCTCTGTCCAGCAATACAAATAAGCTTGTGCTTAGTTGTAGCCAGAGAGTTGTCTTAGTATATAGCAAAGAAAGAGATTAAATATTATGTCACAGGAAACTCAACAAAATTTCAGTATTACATTGTAAAGATTTTCTGCAGGCTATAAAATCATAGAATCATAGAATAGTTAGGGTTGGAAAAGACCTTAAGATCATCTAGTTCCAACTGCCCTGCCACGGGCAGGGACGTCTCAGTTTAGGCCATGTCACCCAAGGCTCTGTTCAACCTGCCTTTAAACACTGCCAGGGATGGAACATTTGCCACTTCTTTGGGCAACCTGTTCCAGGAACCTGTTGCAATCTCACAAGAGGGGCAAGGTCACTTCCTTTGACCTGCTGGTCACACTGCTTTTGGTGCAGCCCAGTATATGGCTGGTTTCTGGCCTGCTAGTGAACACTGTAGCTGGTGCGTGTTATTTCTCATTGACCAGCACCCCCAAGTCCTTCTCCACAGGGCTGCTCTGAATCACTTCTATGCCCAACCTGCAGCTGTGCCTAGGATTGCTCTGACCCAGGCGTAGGACCTTGCATTTTGCTTTGTTATACTTCATGGGGTTGGCATTCGCCCACGTCTCAAGCTTGTAAAGGTCCCTCTGGATGGCATCCCTTGTCTTAACTGTGTTAGTTAATAAGTGTAATTTTTATTAAAATACATCCAGGCTCAAACCATCCCACCATTTCTTTTTGATTACAATCATCTATTTAGGCTGTTATGATACTAACACCATCAGCATCAAACAAATTTTATCAACTACCCTGTCAGCTGAAAGACTGTCTCATACATTCCCTCCACTGCTTAGCTCTATCCTCTACTTTTCTAACAGGGTAAACTTAGCTGAAGTGGTAATCAACTTACTTTGGCAACATTGACAAGGGAGTGATTATAGGAGGCTTAGGTATAAAAGTAAATCCCCTTGGTATCAGTTGAAGTTTTATCTCCCAGTGGGTAGTTCTGAGCGCAGCTGCTCTATCTGCCCCTTCCAAAATCTAATGTGTCATCAAACTGACTATTACAAGTCCTGAATATGTGACTTCTTAAAGAAGTGCTTCCAGAATTTGCAGTGTAAAAATTAAAATAGCAAGCGCATAAAGCCACAGTGACACTGGGCTAAATTTGCTGTTGATGCAACTCCAGTGGAGTCAGTGGAATCAAGACAACCTCACACTTGGATCTATGCCTCTTCTCTTTTCTGGAAAAGTCAAGTCCATACATCCAATTTAGCACCTTGGTGCTAAATGGGTACTCATTACGGCAAAATACTTTTCAAACCACACCAAGGACCTCATGAGGTTACATAGGTTATGAGGAATTATACATTGTTACAAAGCTGTGAGATCTTGCATGCCTTTAAATTCATGGTAATTCTTACAGCACTTGATAGTTTTGCTTTGATAGCTAAAAGGGATTTAATAAGGGAGAAGGCATTTTTACATTTACTGAAGGACAGGTGTGTAAAAAAGTCTTATATGTGGCTGTGATCACAGTGTTATATTATGTATGCATATGCAGAACAGGAGTGCAAGGAAAGGGACATACATGATGTCCACAGGCACTTCATTGCTCCCTGTAAATCCTACTTTTGGAACACCTCCAGTCTCGTTTAAACCCTGACTATGTCCATACACTAGATATATATTCCTACTTACTTAGGAAAGATGGCTGTACTTTTCATGTAATTTGCAATTTAAACGCTGAAAAGGAATTAATAGGAGAGTTCAAAATGAAAGATAATGGGGCAATTTTGCATGTAGGTGTGTGGTTAATTTTAGGTATTTCCAGTATAGAAAAGCATGTCCCATATAATGAATCACATACTATCTTCTCAACAAATCAAGGTTTCTCAAGAGGAAAATTGACCACAATATAAGCAAATATAAAGATAAAACATGGAAGATAGAACCTTTCAGAAAAATTATCTGTTCATTTATTTTATTTTTATATATATATGTGGTTTAAAGAAAAGCCAGCAGCTCAAATGGATAGGAAATTAACACTAATGAGAGATGTCCATTCAGCTATAACTCAGATTTTAATTAATCTAAGATTTATGCCTGGCATCTAGCTTGTGATATGACCCCTGGAAATATCTACAGTTGTTGCTGCAATGAAGAACATGTTCACTATTTATTAAGTCTCCACAGGTAAAACAAAAGCAGATAAATCATAGTCCTGGCTACAATCAGGGTGTCTTGGAACTATGACCTGGGAAACTGGCAACTACATGCAGGCACACACGTACGCATAGACACACACACCATTTCCACTGAATTGCAGTACACATGAAGCCTGGTGCTAGCTATCGTGTTTTATTTGGGTAGCCATAATTTCCAGATTATTAACTTAATCATTTAAAAAGAACTTTTCACAGCATTAATCCCATTTAAATTTGAGATGGAAACATTCAGAAGATTGAAGTTCTATTAGCTGCACAATGTGAAGCAAATGGGAGCACAGAATGCAGCTGTATTAAAATCAGAAAGAAAGTTGAACTTTCGATTGGCATTACTTAGCTGACAAGTATCAAGCAAAGCAGCAGTTTACTTTGCGGTCCTCCTTGACAACGTGCCCAGCATGATATGAGACTAAAGATAATTTTGTATTTGATAAAGTGCCATATAAATCAGTTGAAGTTGCACAATATGAAAATAATTCTGAGACAGGAAGTATGGTAAAATATGTCATTATATAAAACAGGATCAGATTCTTATATTCTTTCCTTGTTAAAGATCTAATTGCACCGAAGTAGCAGGACTTCTATGGAATAAAACTACATAACACATATAATAATAAATACAATACTTGAGATCATAGAATCATAGAATGGTTTGCGTTGAGAGGGACCTTACAGACCATAAAGTTCCAATCCCTTGCCACAAGCAAGGACATCTTCCATTACACCAGGTTGCTCAAAGCCCTGTCCAATCTGGCCTTGAACACTGCCAGGGATGTGGCAGCCACAGCTTTGGGCAGCCTGTTCCAGTGCCTCACCATCCTTATAGTAAAGAATTTCTTTTTAATTTCTAATCTCAATGTTGCCTATGTCAGGTTAAAGCTATTCCCTCTTGTCCTGTTACTACAAGCCCTTGTAAAAAGTCCCTCTCTAGATATCTTGTCAGATCCTTTAGGCACTGGAAGCTGCTCTAAGATCTCGCCAGAGATCAAGTCCAACTGTCTCAGCCTGTCTTCTTCATAGCAGAGGCGCTCCAGCCCTCCGATAATCTTCATGACCTCCTCTGTACCCACTTGAGCAGGTCCGTGTTCCCCTTGTGTTAGGGGCCATAGAGCTGAATGCAGAACTGCAGCGGGTGTCTCAGGAGGGCAGAGTAGAGGGGCAGAATCATCTCTGTTGACCTGTTGGTGTCCTGGCTTCAGCTGGTCACACTCTTAATACAGTCCAGCACACAGGGGAGTTTCTGGGCTATAAGTGCATGCAGTCAGGTTATGTTGGGCTTTTTGTCAACCAACACACTCAAGTCCTTCTCCTCAGGGCTGCTTTCCATCCAGTCTCTGTCCAACCTGTATTTGCGCTTGGGACTGCCCCAGTTCAGGTGCAGGACCTTGCAGTTGGCCTTGTTAAACTTCATGAGGTTGGAACTGGCCCAATTCTCCAGCCTGTCCAGGTCCCTTGGGATCCCGTTCCTTCTCTCCTGTATGTCAGCCGTGCCACACAGCTTAGTGTTGTCAGCAAACTTGCTGAGGGGGCATCAATCCCACTGTCTATGCTACCAACAGAGATTCTGAACAGCGCTGGTCACAATATGCAACCCCTGAGGACTCATCACTAATATCCACTTGCACACTGAGTCGTTGACTGCAACTCTCTGAATGTGGCCACCCAGCCAATATTTATCCACTGGCTGGTCCATACATCCAATTTATGCTTCTCCAGTTTAGAATCAAGGATGTCATACAGGACAGTGTCAAATGCCTAGCAGAAGTCCAGGCAGATGACGGCAGTCAATCTTCACTTATATATATCATGTATTAACAGTATAAATATAAAAGGAAGCATTAAGGCTACTCAGTTGGCTTGAGTTTGATGCTTACTAAACCTTGGATAGTAGGGATGCTTGAATAGAATAGAATGCTTGAATAACTGATTTTGAATTTCAGAATTTTATATGATAGCATTGGGTCTTGCTGGAATTGAGTTAATTTACTTCATAACAGCCAATATGATACATTGTTTAGACTGGTGACCAGAGCAGTGTTGGTAATAAACCAATGTTTTAGCTGTTGCTGAACAGTCCTTGCACTTCATCAAGGTCTTCTCTCTTTCTCAAGCTGCCTCTCCAGTGAGTAGGCTGGGAGGGACATAGATAGGATGACACAGCTGACAAGAACTGACCAAAGTGCTGCTCCATATCATATGATATTGCACTCAGTAACAAAAGCTCAGAGAAATGAGGAGAAAGGGGTGACATTCTTGGTTATGGCACTTATCTCCCAAGGCAACTGACATATGTGCTGAAGCTCTGCTTTCCTAGAAATGGCTAAACACCTGCCTGCCAATACTAAGCAGGGAATTAATTCGTTATTTGCTTTTGCTTATACAAACAGGTTTGCTTTACTATATCTCAACCCAGGAGTTTCTCTCACTTTTGTTCTTCTCGTTCTCTTCCCCATCCCACTGTGGGAGAGTGTTCAAGAAACCTGATGGGGGCTTAGTTGCTGACCAGGATCAACTTACTGCAATGATTTTGCCTGTTCATGTAAACATGAAGTATGAACATAAGGACTCCCAAAAATAAACTGCTTTGTAATTAGCATTTTGCGTTGGATAGAAAAAGTGTGCTACATCACCATAAATTAGACCAAATGTCCCCATACATGAGGAGCTAAGGCAGATCTATTGAAGTGCTTAACAGCTCTGAAATAGGACTTCATTCCAGTTTTCTTGTATGCATGTTAGGATGCATATATATGAAACAACTCTAACTGCATCATGTGAACATGTTCCTAAGTGACACTGAAAACATAATGAACTTTTTCTTTCAACCTTATATTTTGTGCTTTTACAAAGGTTTCCTGTTTTTTTAACTTAGGGAAATAAATTTGAACAGTGCATTATCAATTCACCTTACCCTTAATTCACCAAGCTGATTTATTCAGGTTCAGCCCTGTTCAGTACATGTCCATCTCTCCATGCACAGGACAACTGAAAATATTTGTAAAATTATTCTTTCTTTAAACATATAGAGACAGACTCCACATAGAGTTTTATAAAACTTTCAGCAAGATTTAGAAATGTGAACTGTAAAACTTAGGATTTATAAAGCAGTGAGTTAACTAATTATTAACAATAAGGAGCTACGGAACAGCTGGACAGGGGTAGAGCAGTTGATGTCACCTACCCAGACTTGTGCAAAGTGTTTGACACTGTCTCACATGACATCCTTGTCTCTAAGTTGGAGAGACATCAATTTGATAGGTGGACCACTCGGTGGATAAAGAACTGGCTGGATGGCCGCACGCAAAGAGTTGTGCTCAACGGCTCAATGTCCAGCTGGAGACCCGTAACGAGTGGTGTCCCTCAGGGGTCGGTGTTGGGACCAGTCTTGTTCAACATCTTTGTCGGTGACATGGACAGGGGGATTGAGTGCGCCCTCAGCAAGTTTGCTGATGACACCAAGCTGTGTGGTTCGGATGATACGTTGGAGGGAAGGAATGCCTTCCAGAGGGACCTTGACATGCTTGTGAGCTGGACTGATGCCAACCTGATGAAGTTTAACCATGCCAAGTGCAAGGTCCTGCACCTGGGTCGGAGCAATCCCAAGCACAACTACAGGTTGGGCAAAGAAGAGATTCAGAGCAGCCCTGCAGAGAAGGACTTGGGGGTGCCGGTCAATGAAAAAATGAACATGAGCCGGCAGTGTGCACTTGCAGCCCAGAAAGCCAACCATATCTTGGGCTGCATCAAAAGGAGCAAGACCAGCAGATTGAGGGAGGTGATCCTGCCCCTCTACTCTGCTCTTATGAGACCTCACTTGGAGTATTGTGTGCAGTTCTGGTGTCCTCAACATAAAAAGGACATGGAACTGTTGGAACAAGTCCAAAGGAGGGCCACGAGGATGATCAGGGGACTGGAGCACCTCCCGTATGAAGAGAAAGTTGGGCTGTGAGGTCCACATCTTCTCTTCTCCAGGCTGAGAAAGTTGGGGCTGTTCAGCCTGGAGAAGAGAAGGCTGTGTGGAGATGTCATAGCAGCCTTCCAGTATCTGAAGGGGGCCTACAGGGATGCTGGGGAGGGACTCTCCATTAGGGACTGTAGTGATAGGACAAGGGGTAACGGGTTCAGACTTAAACAGGGCAAGTTTAGATTGGATATGAGGAAGAAATTCTTTCCTGTAAGGGTGTTGAGGCACTGGAATGGGTTGCCCAGGGAAGTTGTGAATGCTCCATCTCTGGTGGTGTTCAAGGCTGGGTTGGACATATCCTTGGGTGGCATGGTTTAGTGGGAGGTGTCCCTGTCCCTGGCAGGGAGGTTGGAACTAGATGATCTTAAGGTCCTTTCCAACCCTAACTATTCTATGATTCTATGATTCTATGATATTTGGTTAAGTTTCTTGATTCAGATTTCAAGTGTATTCATCTTAGGAAGGAATTAAAAATAGTTCAGAAATTCAATCAGTTTTCAATTTTATAAAAGAACATCCTTACAATTGTGATAAGAAACTCCCAATATATTTAATTATATATGCTATATATGTGTTTTATATAGATCATATATATAAATATGAACATAAACATGCAAATATATATGTATCTATAATATACATATAATGTATACATATTTATATATTTTATAAAAGCATATAATATTTATATAATATAAAATATACTGTGATTAATATATTAATTATAGTGATTAGTATAATCACTATAATTAAATTTTAAAGTTTCTTAATTACTTGAAAAGAAAGAAACAAAACATGGGAGAAATTTGAAATGCAATGCCAATCATATAAAACAAGCAAAAAATATTTTGAAGCAGCAAAGAAATGAGTGTTGAATGCTTGCTATTTTAGAAGACTGAAGAATGCGTATAAAATAAAAGCTTTTCTTTAACATCTTTTTTAATGATCTGAGAATAAGCAGAAAAAGGAACCAAAGGAATCATCCAACTCTGACAGGTTGTAGAGCACGAATCTCTAATATCAAACTTGGAAAACTTATTTCCATATTTCTTATCAATGAAAATAAGTTGCATCTGTAGCAAAAGCAGATGAAGATGATAATGGAGTAAATACAGCCTGTTAACTCCAGGGAAATAATAGTGCTGCTTTGCATAAACTTTGTCGAGTTTCTTTGTTTAGTTTTAACAATCGTGGATGGAGGTATTGTTAAAGCACCACCCTGGCATGTACTGTAACCACAAGAGCCACAAAGGGTTACACATTTTCCTTTCAAAATACAGAATTAATCAGCTTTGGTGATTCTACTTTCATACTTCTAGTTTCCAAGCTGAAGAAGGAAAGATGCCACCACTCCAGGCCATACGAATTTTGTTGCCCACATTTACCATCATCTGTAACCCTCTCTTCCTAGGTCTTTTGATGTGAATGGGAAGTTCTTAAGGGACAGTGCCAGCAGTCTGAACACAATTTAAAAGTCTAAAGCAGTTCCCTATTGGCTAAAGCGTGCAGCAGATAAATAGAACTAGAGACAAACAACACTAAGCACTAATACATCTACTAAGAAACCCTCTGATGAGCATTTCCTAACCAGTCAGAAATCAGTCGGGCAGAGGGAGGACAGCAACATCTTTGCTCTTTGCAATAGTGTTGTCGAGTTATTATCCTCCAATTCCATATTCACTTTTTTATCCTAGGATTTTATACCATCTGGCAGGAGTGCTTTCCCTCTTGAACCTCTGGACTGCTAACTAGCTATACCCAAGAAATCTTAGCTGTGCCTGCAATGTTACCTGTTTTATCATCAGTGTCCTTACTCTATGCACTTCCTCACAGCTTGGCAACTTTCTCAGCAGCCTGAGCCAAGGTTACACAGCTAGGCCACATGAAAACTCACTTTCAATGACAGACAGCTGAAGCTCTAGCAGGAAGGTTAATGAGCCCTGTTGCTTCTATAAAACGGGTTTAGCCAACAACTCATAGAGGACTCTCACACCATAATTCATTCCACAGCTTGATTTTGGACTCATCTTAAAAGGTGTTCCCAAAGGTTGTTGCTGTTTTTTGAAGTCCACTCAATTGTCTATGTATAGTGCCTTTAATACAACCAGTGATGATATCTTGAGGTTTTGTAGTAGTTGCTCACTTGCTTCAGCCTGATTGTCTCCTTTCTGCTCCTGTTCAGACAGATTGTTTGCATGTGAAGCTATGTGTTTGGCTGAGACTTAGTAATTGTTTATCATCAACTTATTTGAATGCTGTAATTTTTTCTGTCTTACAAGACCAAAAATACACATGCAGAAAAAACCCAACAAACTGGAACAGACTCATAACTAACAATTCAAAAATATCCTGGCAATGACTTATCACTTTCCCAATCCTTTCACATGACAAAATGTTCATGATCACCCCAAATAGTCGTGAAATATGACTCCTTACACAAAGCCACTCATTAGAAACAACAATTTCTGACTGTTTAAAAGGCCTGAGTAAGAACAAAACATTTCCCAGTGTCTTAAGGGAACATCACACCTAGGAAACCTAAATATCATGAGGTCACGTGGTATATGCCTCCTTGAGCCCTGGGGTATAGAAGTGATATATTTAGGTTCTGTTTACCATAATGATTATTGACTCCGTTAGCACTCTTCTGTTGCCATTAGATCTGCCAGTATTTTGCGGCTCTTAGAAAAGAGAACGTTCTTTTCTAGTTGCATGATCTGAAAATATAAGGAAAAAAACAGGTTTAGCATTTTATATTCAAACCAATTGTCCTGGGTTTAGTTGTAACAGCTATTTTTCTCCTCCTTAGTAGCTGGTGCAGTGTTTTGGCCTCAATCTGAGAACAATGCTGATAACACACAGGTTCTAGTTGTTGCTAAGTAATGCTTATGCTGATCAAGGACTTTTCAGTCTCTCATGCTCTGCCAGTTAGGAGGGGCACAAGAAGCCAGGAGGAAGCAGCCTGACCCAAACTAGCCAAAGTGGTATTCCATACCACAGCATGTCATGTCCAGTATATAAACTGGGGGGAGTTACCCAGAAGGGGAAGATCACTGCTCGGGTTGGGGTGGGTATTGTTTGGCAGGTGGTGGGCACTTGTATTGTGCATCGCTTGTGTTCATTGTTTTCTGTTCTTTTTCTCCTTTTAGTTTTATATTCTGTTCCCTCATTATTTCCCTTACCATTATTATTATTGGTGGTAGCAGCAGTGGTTTTGTGTTATACCTTAGTTACTGGACTGTTCTTGTCTCAACCCATGGGATTTACATTCTTTCAATTATATCCCCGATCCACCAGCAGGGAAGACGGCAGTGAGTAAGTGAGCAGCTGCATGGTTCTGAGTTACCATCTGGGCTTAAACCACAACACCAATACATCAGTGAAACAAAGGGACAATAGGAATAGAATGGAGGTAGCAGTCACAGATTTATTAACTTTCATAGGGGTTTTAATTACTATTTTTCTTTAGTTTCATTCATACCTAGGCCTATAGTGACTACTGGCTTAGATTCAGTAGTAAAAAGTGGCATAAAATGCAGCCTCTTTAAAGAGATCAGACACATCTAATGCACAAAAAGTTGAGTAAACAAGGGTTTTAACCTCTGAATTCATTCAACTGAAGCAAGTATTTATTGCTTCCAAAAGGTATAACAGTGTATTTCTACCTTCTATTGGTCTGGCATGAATATATTTGAGTGGTTTAGATTTTAAAATTTGAAAACTTCCACTTGTGAGTTTGGATTAATTTTATTTACTACCTGGTTTTGACAGTGAGACATTTGTGCACTTGGGTTAGGTTGCTATTTTTATTGTAAAACATAGCTTCTCTTATTTCTGTCAGAAACACCAAAAGGCAGAAACATCAAAAATGTTACAAACTCCAAAGCATACAAACATGACATTAAATCATGGTCATGCTTAGAAAAATGGAAGTAAAAAATAGTGAATGCAGCAGGATTTTTTTAACTTAAAACATATTTACAAAAGTAGTTAAGGAAGTCATTCATCTTTCATAATGATAAAAAGACAAAACCCTAATACTGCATTGTAAATATCATCCTATATTTCTGTCATTCTATTCCACCATGCTCATTTCATTGTAATTTATCCATGATATAGTGTATTTTGCCTTTTTTCTTTTTAATATTAAAAAGAAATATTCAGGCAATTTTGTTTCCTAGGCCAATATTTTTCCTTAACTGTAAATGAACTTGGTGTAAACATCTAACATGTGTGGGGTGGGGGGAGAATATTGTTCATATTGTTACAGTTCTAAGTTCACTTTCTCTTTTTCCCTATATTTAGCAGATTTCTTTATTGATTGAATTTTAGAATATCATTTCAAATCATGTATGGCTTGCAGGGCTGCCTATTAATCTTAGAAGTTTTATAAGCAAGCAATCTACATACCTGTCAAGAAGATACATTATTTGTCTGCATGACCATACTGCATTTTCTAGACCTTTCAGATTTGAAATGTGATGTGTATGCAGAAATTTAATATGCAAGTTCTGTATAAATCACTAGTTGAATGCCTCTGTAGCAGATACTAAGCAAATGTGCTGTAGGAATGCTTCTGCCCCTTACTGTAAAAATATATAAAAAAGGTTATTCAGACTCTTGGATTGAACAGAGAGCTTTACTGGTATTAGGTTAATTTTATTGGCTTCTTTGTAGGATGAGGGTCATACTAATTATATATTAACTTTAGACATAAAACTGCAATACAGAAATAAATTGGAGCAGTGTTATCACTTGCTATTTAAATATTCTCACAGCTACGCATTTCTATTTGTTTAGAAATTAAAATTGTTCTACAACTACATAAGGCTTTGTCCAAACGTTCTGCATGGCAATTAATGCTTTAACACATATTCCCTCACAACTGAGAATGTTGTGAAGAAGAGATATCTTTCTTTTATTCATAGTTCCTGCTAATTATATTTTCAAATTTTTTTTTTAATTATAAATATAAATTCAAGCACTCAAACAGTATGCTATAGATCATTTTTTTTAATGAGCTCTGCAGTAACTTTTAATGTAAGCACCTCTACCACAGAAGAAATGTTACAATTTATGGCAGATGCTCTGAATGAAAAAGTTATGAGCTTGATTTAGTATAGTTTTTCTTCATCATTTCTGAATACATAAAATTTGATCATTTCATTGTATTTATTCCACATTTGCTACTTTTTTCCCTAATTTGCCAGTGTTTTGCTCATTTGGGAACACATCACAAATATGTTTAATGAAAATTTATTTTAATAGTTACTATATTCCCTATGCATACAAAAATATCTCTCTGTTTTTCTTGGGAACTAGGTAGAGAAAATGTTCCTGAACATTTCAATGCTTATGAAACTCACATTAAACTCTTATTTGCATTTTGTAAGGGCTTAAACACTTTTGAAATATGTCCTAAGGGCATTCTAGGAAAAAAATTGGTCACTCCAAGATTACATGGTCACATTTTCTAAAAAATAATCCTTATAGTTTTACCATCATAAGAATGATCCTTTTTCTTATGACATCAGTGTAGAATGTCTATATAATTAAACAAAATATTTTAATTTTTCATGAAAATGATCCTTTTTTATAAGGCTGGTTGTAGATGCTAGTTCTGCATACAAATTTTGCAACTCAATTATGCCCACACTTTAATTAGTCTACCTACTGATGTTTGCAAACATAGCCAACAATTCTGAATAGGGTTAGAATTCATTTCATAGGTATAAAACAATGGTCTTACAGTAAAATCTTTTTTTATTACTTCCAAACCAGTATAGAACATCAGGTCTTACTCTTAGTTCCTCCATATATACACTCTCAAAATTTGACCGCAAACATCTAAAATCATAATTTGATTAACACAGTACCTATCCACCCGCCTCCTCACTCTTCTTTACTAGGCAAGAATGATATGCTATCCCACACTGTGTATGGCTATGTGATGCACATATTCATATAGTGTTAGTTCCTTATCTAATGCTATTTTCAAGCTTGATATAAAGTTTTCATGTCAGCCAAAAAGAAGCAATTAGCTTTAACAGAAGCCCAGAGGAAAAGCCTGCTTGTGAATCTTAGCTGCATGTTAGCTGAAGTGTTTCAAAGTGTTTCCTACTTTTGAAAGAAAAAAAGGCATTTGAGTTTCCACCTCCAGCCCACTGTTTATGTGGCAACTGCAGGAGCAAAGATCAGCCCACAGTGGAGCAAGTCAAACTGTATTTATTGCTAGGGTCCTGTAAACTGAGTCATAATTGGAACTATGAACCTGCAGAGACCCTTGTTAGAGTTTAATGGACTGGCAAGGTCAGCACAGCTTTCATAGTGAAAAAGAAAGTTGTGCCTAAGAGTTTAATGAGCACAATGACATTTCTGCATGATTCCAGAATTTCCTGAGGGCATCTGTAAGTGGTTTGACTTGTTGCACATCGATTTTTCTTTTTCTTTCTCTCGCATGTTTAGTTTCATTTTTTGGTTTGGTGTATTTTTTATTTTTTTTTTTTTAGGGCATATTTGTTTTATGCATGTCTGAGGTCATATACATGTCTTCCAAGGAGCAGTACTTGTTTAGGGGTGAAAGTGGGAGGTTTTTTATTGAAAACTGGTTTTAAAAATAGCCTCAGTATCCTCCTCTGGCTAAAACTTAAATCTAATTCCAAGCTTTTCAGCTCTCTGTACTCCTTATGGGGAAGAGAAAGTCAATAACCAGCATAACTGTGCAAGGTTCAGGGTGAATATCATCAGCGTGACCTTACAAAAAGTGTTGGATTATTACTAGGAATTTTCTTCAAACTGAAGTGTCTGTACTTTCCTTAATCATGTGTCCGGAAATAATATCCAACTTTTTCCTACTCATTAGCAAAGGCTTAGCTCACCAACCATGCTATAAACCCAGACAATGCTATAAACAGGCGTATTAGTTTATAAATAATAAAGAAAATCAGGAAGAAGAGGGAAAAAGGATCTTCTTGCCAACTATAGTAATTGATTCCTTGGAATGGCTGCTACCTTTATATCTCATTCACCAATCCCTTCAAAATCATTAGTGCTGGAGGGCTAATGAAGGCTTCTCTGAGTCTCACAATACCTATTAAAGTAGACGGCAAATCCTTACTGTTGTGACAGTTCCAATTAATTTTTTAAGGTCAGCCTGTCACAGTTCAGTCAGGAGTCCCAGTGGTACATACAATTCCATGGAGAAAGAGGTTTTAAGATACTGACTCTCCTAATATTACTCTGTTTGGGTGAAAACAAAAAAAAGAAATCTGCTCTTCTGTGCCATGTCAGTAGAATCATAGAATACCAGATTAGAAGAGACCTCAAAGATCACCTAGACCAACCTTTCTTGGCAAAAAGCAGTCTAGACAAGATGAATCAGCACTCTGTCCAGACGAGCTTTAGGAGTGTTAAATGGTAGGGAATCCACTACTTCACTTGGGAGATTATTCCAATGGCTCACTGTTCTCATTGTAAAAAATTTTCCTTTTGTATCCAATCAGAATCTCCCAAGGCCTAACTTGTACCCATTACTTCTCAGAAAAGTGCCCTCATCTTCTCTGTGGCCTCTGGACCATGGTAATGAGGTCTCCCCTCAGCCATCTTTTCTCAAGGCTAAACAAACCCAGTTCTCTCGGCCTTTCCCCATACAGCAGGGTTCCCAGTCCTTTGACCATCTTTGCGGCCCTTTTCTCTTCCTGCCCAGACTGTCCTCATTTTTTTTTTTATAGTGGGGAACAAAACTGAACACAGTATTCTGGGTGTGGCCCGACAACTGCTGAATAGATTGGCATTATGGCAACTTTGTCTCAGCTGGTGATGACCTTGTCAATGCTTCCCAGCATCCTGTTGGCTTCCTTTGCTGCAGCTGTACACATTAACTCCTATTGAGCTTGCTGTCCACCAAGACCCCCACGTCCCTTTCAACAGAGCTGATCCCCAGCCAAGTAGGTCACAGCCTGTGCTTCACTTCTGGATAGTGTTTACCCAGCTGCAAGATCCTACACTTCACCTTGTTGAGCTTCATATGGTTCTTGTCAGCTCACTCTTCCAGCCTATCCTGGTCAACCTGCAGGTTGTCTCTCCCCTCCAAAGTACTCACTTCCCTGCTCAGTTTAGTATCATCAGGAAAATTCATCAGGGTACATTTGACCTCATCATCCAGACCACTTACAAAGATATTAAACAGTGTTGTGGCCAATACTGACTCCTGGGGAACCCCCTCCTGACAGATTGCCAGCTGCAAAAGGAGCTATTCACCGCCACCCTGTGGGTGTGGCTGGTCAACCAGTCCCCGTATGCTGTAACATGTCAGTTTCTCTAGAAGGAGGTCATGGAAATCAATATCAAAAGTCTTGGAGAAATCTGGGTAGATAATGTGTGCTCTTAGCCCCACATCAACCAAGAAGGTTAATTTGCTAAGAAGGTGACCAGGTTGGTCAAGAACAATTTGCCATTAGTGAATCCATGCTGTTTTTTCCCAATCTTCTTTATATGACTTCTGATAGCCCATAGAAGGATTCATTCCATAACTTTCCCAGGGCCTGAAGTAACACTGGTGAGCCTATGTTTTCCTGGATCCTCCTTTAAGTCCATTTTGTAGATGGGGGTGACAGTCACCTTCTTCCAGTCTTCTTGGAAATCACCCATCTCCATGACCTCTCAAAGATTAGTGAGAGTGGCCTTGCAATGATATTGGCCATCTCTCTTGACATCCTTGGGTGGATATTGCCAGGGCCCATCAATATGTGAGAGTCAAGGTCCTGTAGTAGTTCATATATCAAATCTTCCTTCACTGAAGAAGAAAGTGAGTCTGCATTTGCATAAACTTGGGGTTTTGTTTCCAAGGCTTGAGACCCAATAGTGTTGGTAGAGATAAAGGTGAACAAAGTCTTGGTAACCTTGCCTGTTTGGTGTTGTTGGTGAATAATTCACCCCTCCTGATTAATACTGGGCCAATGTTTTCCTTCTATTTCTGCTTTTTACTTATGTACTTGAAGGGCCCTTTCTTGTAGTTTTTGACATGTTAGGACAATTTCAATTTGAGCTGAAGTTTGTTTTTTTTCTAACTGTGTCTCTGCACACCCTGGCAATTCCTTGTAATTCTCTGTGGGTATTCATCTGTTTCTCCACCTCAGGTTTGCTTCTCTAATGATTTTGAGCATGCTCAAGACTGCAGTTAAGCCAAAGAGGTCTCTTGCTCTGCCTGCTTTCATTACCTTCAGAGGGGATGAACTGGTTTTGTGCTTCCAGGAGGGCATGCTTGAAAAACTCACAGCACTCGCTAGCTCCTTTATCCTTCATGGAAGCTTCCTACAGAATCCCTCCCACCTGAGCTCTGAGCAAGCTGAAGTTTGCTTTTCTGAAATCTAAAAGCTTTGTCTGAGTACTGACATTTAGTGCACTAAGCAGGATCCTAGATTCCACAATACTTTGACCACTGCAGGCAAGTGTTATGCTACTGAGATATGGCAAAGCAAGATTTCTTGGTTTGTGAGTAGTAAGTCCAGCAGTGCCTTATTACTGGTTTGTATGAGGAAGCAGTCCTCTACACATTCCAGCAACTTGATGGATGACATGTTGGCTGCTGTACTGTTCTTGCAGCAAATGTCTGGGTGGTTTAAGTCATCCTGAAGAACCAGGTTCTTTTGACCTAAATATGGCTTTGTTGGCCATATCATCTTGGTGTGGAGGTTGGCAGCAGATGCCCACTGTAAGATCCTCCTTGGAGACAAACCCTCTGATCTTGAGCCAGCATTCAATAAGGATTCCACAATTGCCATAGTAGATGTGTATACACTCAAGGTTCCCCTTAACATAGAGTGTGATTCCTCTTCCTCTTCTTACCTGCCTGTCTTTGCAAAGCAGCCTATAGCCATCATTCACTATCCTCTAACCATGTGAGGTATACCACCATCTTATTCCGATGATATCGTAACTTTCCAACTCGGCATGGAGCTGCAGTTCCTCCTGTTTTTTTCTCAGGCTTTGTGCATGGGCATACATACACTCGAAATGATTGGTCTATTAATAGGTAATAGAGTAGGATTAAGGATATGTCAAGAAAAATCAAACATATGAAGTTTCTCATGTCTCATGTGACAGTTTGCAAGACATGGCAGAGCAGAAATGCCAGCTTAAGAAGCAGAGAGAAATTGTTGTTATTGACTAGCTCGAGAGGGAACGCCTTCAGCGCCTGATCGGCAGGAGGCTCAGCGTCCAGGAGCTTCAACTCGGAGCAGCACCAGGCACCGAGGGAGCCTCAACTCCTCGACAGGGCTTGCCCAGGAGTCGGCACCTCAGCAGGCTCGAGCAGCTGATTCAGAGTGGGCTGCACCAGGAGGAGCGGCACCAGCCCTGATTGGGTAAAAACCTGGCTCAGAGAGAGCGAGCGACCAGAGGCGCGGCAAACAGGGTGGGTTCGAGTCAGTTTATGTGACAGGCAGCGAGCAGGATGGTGAGCACTCACTGTATGACCAAGGTCGGGACTGGGAGCTCTGCTCTGGCTGCCTCGGAGGTGGCCAGCGTAGGCACCCAGACAGAGCCGATGAAAGGGGAGGCTGCAGTGCAGAGCTCAGGGTGTAGAGAGTGCCTGCACTGCTCTCCTGAGAGGAGGGTGCACAATGGGCAGGGCTGCACACAGTGCTCCCTGGTGGAGGTCCTCCTGCAGCAGGTGGCTGAGCTACAGCAAGCTTTTACTGGGCTGAAAGATATCAGGGAAGTTGAGAGGAAGCAGCACTGCTTACTCCAGGACCAGACTGTGCAGGGGCCTCAAGCGTCTGTTGTCGCTCATGGAGGAAAGAAGGCCGCTAACCCAGGAAGCTGGGAAACAGTAACAGAAAAAGCCAACAAAAAAAGGACAAAGAGAGCAATTAAAAGCAAAGGGCTTCCTCCTAAATCTGTTGTCCCCGTCCAGAACCACTTTGCAGTTCTGCAGGGGTCTGATGAGGAACCACACTCCCCCCAGGGACTGCCGGCTGATGCACTGGTAAAGAAGATCACTACTGATCCTGCCAGGAAAAAGCGACGGGCCATAGTAGTAGGGGACTCTACTCTGAAAGGGACAGAGGCACCCATCTGTCCGCCTGACACAGGCTCAAGGGAGGTGTGTTGCCTACCAAAGGCTCAGATCAGAGATGTTGCAGAGAGGCTGCCTGCACTAGCCAGTCCAACTGACTATTACCCACTTCTAGTGATCCATGTGGGTGCTAGTGATATAGAAAGCAGTAGCCCAGAGAACATAAAGAAGGACTACAGAGCTCTGGAAGAGGTGGTTAGGGGCTCTGGAGTGCAGATTGTCTTTTCATCAATACTCCAGGATACAGAGCAGGACCTTAAAAAGGCTAGGAGGATTGGCCAGGTTAATAAATGGTTAGAAGGATGGTGCCATATTCAGGGGTTTGGGTACCTTGAACATGGGACTCAATTTAGTCAGCCAGATCTACTGGGGGCTGGTGGAGCTGGTCTGACAACGAAAGGGAAGAGTGGATTTGGGAGGATGCTTGCCAGACTGGTCAAGGATGCTTTAAACTAGATGTGTTGGGGGGAATGGGGGCATCATTCCATCCCAACACACCCAGTCACTTGCCAGCACCTATAATAAACGTTCAGAGCTTTGTAGAGATATTCCAGCTGCTTCAGCCAATGAGCTGGCTTCAACTGGAGCTCAGCTCAGATGCCTCTATACAAACACCCATAACATGGGGAACAAACAAGAGGAATTAGAGATGCATGTATGTCTACGGGAGTATAATATAATAGGTATCACAGAAACATGGTGGGATGGCTCCTATGACTGGTGTGTTGGAATGGAAGGTTACAGACTCTTTAGAAAAGACAGGCTCAGTAAGCAAGGAGGGAGCATTGCTATTTATGTTAGAGATAGGCTGGAGAGTGTGGAACTCTGCCTGTCAATAGAGGGTTTCTGGGTCAGTGCTAAAGGGAGAACAGCGATGGAAGACATTATTGTGGGGATCTATTACAGACCGCCTGATCAAGAGAACTCTGTGGATGAAGCGCTCTATAGACAGATAGGACCAGCCTCACACTCACAGGCCCTTGTTCTCATAGGGGACTTCAACCACCCTGATACCTGTTAGAGGGATGGTAAGGCCCAGCACAAACAACCCAGGAAGTTCCTCAATTGTGTGGAAGACAGCTTCCTTCTGCAAGTAATAGAGGAGCCGACAAGTAGAGGTGCCATGCTTGACCTCGTCCTCGCCAACAAGGAAGGGCTGGTTGGAAATGTGATGCTCCAGGGCAGCCTTGATTGCAGCAATCATGAGATGGTCAAATTCGAGATCCTCAGAACAGTGAGAAGAGCGTGCAGCAAGCTGACTGCCCTGGGCTTCAGGAGAGCAGACTTTGGCCTCTTCAGGAACCTGCTCAGTAAGATTCCATGAGATATAGCCCTAGAGGGCAGGGAGGCCCAAGACTTTAGCTTGATATTCAAGGATCACCTGCTGCAAGCTTTGGAGCGATACATCCCTACTCTAAGGAAGTGCTGCAGGAGGGCCAGGAGACCTCCTTGGATGGATAAGGAGTTGCCAAGGAAAAATCGAAGGAAAAAAGAGGCTCATAAAAGGTGGAAACAAGGACAGGCGGCCTGGGAAGAATACAGGGATGTTGTTCGGGAAGCTAGGGACCAGGTTAGGAAAGCTAAGGCCCACTTACAATTAAACTTGGCAAGGGATGTTAAGGATAACAGGAAGGGATTCTATAGGCACATTGCAAATACATGACAGGCTAGGGACAACACAGGCCCCCTTCAGAAGCTATCGGGAGAACTGGCTACCCTGGATTTGGAGAAGGCTGAGGTTCTTAATGACTTCTTTGCCTCAGTCTTCAGGGGAAAATGCTCTGACCACACTACCCAAGTCTTGGAAGGCTGATGCTGGGACAGCGAGAATGAAGACCCTGGGCCCACTGTAGGAGAGGATCTGGTCTGAGACCATCTTAGGAACCTGAATGTACACAAGTCCATGGGACCTGATGAAATCCATCGGTGGGTCCTGAAGAAGCTGGCAAATGAAGTTGCTAAGCCACTGTCCATCACAGTTGAAAAATCATGGCAGTCAGGTGAAGTTCCCGATGACTGGAAAAAGGGAAATATAACCCCCATTGTCAAGGAGGGGAAAATGAATGAGGAGGGAACTACAGACCAGTCAGCCTCACCTCTCTGTGCCTGGCAAAATCTTGGAGCAGATTCTCCTGGAATGCATGCTAAGGCACATGAAAAACAACAAGGTGCTTGGTGTCAGCCAGCATGGCTTCACTAAAGGGAAATCCTGTCTGACCAGTCTGGTGGCCTTCTATGATGGGGCTACGGAACTGATGGACAGGGGTAGAGCAGTTGATGTCATCTAGCTGGACTTGTGCAAAGCGTTTGACACTGTCCCACATGACATCCTTGTCTCTAAGTTGGAGAGACATCAATTTGCTAGGTGGACCACTCGGTGGATAAAGAACTGACTGGATGGCCGCACGCAAAGAGTAGTGGTCAGTGGCTCAATGTCCAGCTGGAGACCAGTAACGAGTGGTGTCCCTCAGGGATGGGTGTTGGGACCGGTCTTGTTCAACATCTTTGTCGGCAACATGGACAGTGGGATTGAGTGTGCCCTCAGCAAATTTGCTGATGACACCAAGCTGTGTGGTTCGGTTGATTCTTTGGAGTGAAAGAATGCCATCCAGAGGGACCTTGACACACTTGTAAGGTGGGCTGATGCCAATGTGATGAAGTTTAACCATGCCAAGTGCAAGGTCCTACAGCTGGGTCAGAGCAATCCCAAGCACAGCTACAGGCTGGGCAGAGAAGAGATTCAGAGCAGCCCTGTGAAGAAGGACTTGGGGGTCTTGGTCAATGAAAAAATGAACATGAGCCGGCAGTGTGCACTTGCAACCCAGAAAGCCAACCATATCCTGGGCTGCGACTGTAAGGGTGGTGAGGCACTGGGATGGGTTGCCCAGGGAAGTCGTGAATGCTCCATCGCTGGTGGTGTTCAAGGCCAGGTTAGACAGAGCCTTGGGTGGCATGGTTTAGTGGGAGGTGTCCATGCCCATGGGAGGGGGGGTTGGAACTAGATTATCTTAAGGTCCTTTCCAACCCAAACTATTCTATGATTCTTGATTCTATGGATCTTTTCCTCATTGCTTAATCTACCATTATTCCACATACTGATCCACAAAGGTTCTTTTCGCTTCTGGACACTGACTTGGTTGGACAAAGCTCCACTCCTTAGTACGTCAACATACTGTTATTTCATACGATATTAGCTCAACACTTTTTATTCAGGGGAAAATATCTTACTGGACAGCTGCAACTATTAAAATACTTCATATGTAGGCAATTTACCTGCAAAGTAAAAAAGTTTGGGGAAACATGAACTAAAGTAAAAATCCTTTTTAGTTTATTGCAATTTTTTGAAAACCTATAGCTTACTATTAATGGAAGGAAAAAATATGTTTTCCTCGAAATATGTGACCTTTCTTTCTAAAGAGGCCTCTGATTTCTCAAGAGATACATTCTTCCTCCAGCGTGACTTGCTGTCAGGGACCCACCACCAGAAGGCATTTGGCTTGTTACAGTAAGAAGTAGACCATAATAGAGTACTTAATTTATTAGTAGTCTACTAGTAATAGACTAATTTATTTAATTTATTGAATATAGGTCTGTCTGGAATGCCTTTCTTCTGAGGACCAAAACGTCCATTCTTAAAAATACACTGGTATAAGTCATTGTGTGTAAGTCCCTGTTCTGCTGCTGCAGCCCTGTGGTCACCAATTTGATGGGAAGTTCTTCATTAGTAGTCGTGACCACTCCAATATGTTTTCTCCACATTCAAACAGAATGGATTCCAGAACATTTTTTAATTTAAATTCAAATCTTAAATCTCTAGAAGACATCAGAGTAGAAGACATCTTTAAACATGACTATATAATATTAAAGTATCAATGGCAAAAAGCTACATGTCAGGGACAAAGCTGCTGCGCAAACACCATGAAGCCATGTATAAGCTCATATGCATCATGTCTAGGTATGTGTCTCATACCTAGACAGAGAGAATCTTCAGAGCAGAAGAATGACCAGGTATTAAGTATGAATTCCCATCAGCCTCTAACACTCAGGTGAAAGAAATAATGTACAATCCTAGTGCACAAGAATTCACTGCCCTTTACCAACAGCCACTGTGGAAACCACATAGGTAATGGCTACTAGAAAAATTTTCCAGATGTGGAGGTCATGGCTGCACGAGCAACTCCGAACAGAATCTGGAAGTCTGTTGCTTATACATCCTTGAAATGATTAATCAGTGTGAAATGGTATTTTGTTGGTTTCAGAATCTTTTGTATATCCTTGGAAGTTAAAAAGTCATGGAGAATGAAGTGGTATTTGTTGTTTTGTGGGTTTTTGTTGTGTTTTTTTTTTTAATTTGGTTTACATTTAAGACAAACTGAAGAAGCATGGGAAGGATTTATAAGTCCTATATCACTCTAACTGCAATGGAGATCTTCTTGTGAAACTTTATTTTAAGCGTTTTTTCCATAACAGTAACTAAAGTAGTGCATAAAAATATAACTATGCAGCAGCAGTGCAGTTCAGAGAATTAACCACCAAATATGCATTGCATCAGTTAATGTGTAAACTTCAAACTATTTCTCTGGCAGTATTTAGTAATTCAAAGTGATTAAATTAAATTGTCTTTATATCTTTGTAATAAAAATAGAGTATACAGCCCTGTTCTCAGTACAGGTTGCGATTTTATTGCTTAGCTTGATTCTCGCTTATAACTGGCCTTTTAGGTTCCCAATGAGCTGTGAATAAAATCTGAGATGTTTCAGATTATGTTAAAGAGGATGCACTTATGAACGAAATATATTCAATTTTATGAGAAAATTATGAAGATTATGATTTCACTGTATTCGAAGTGCAAAATAAAAAGCCTAACATGGATAATCAGGATTCCTCTGTGTTTTATGTTAATGAGTATTGGCAACTTCCAGCCTTACTATTGCAATTCATCAGACTATATATTTTTGTTTGGTTTTAAAGATAGAGCCCTGGAACATTAACTAAGTGGTTTATGTAGATGGCTGAATGTAAAGCATCAACATGTGAGTCCAAGAGTTCTTTCATCATGCGGACATGTAGGTATGGGCAGGAACAATTAAGAGAAAGAAGGAGAAATTTTTTTGCTTTGTTATGCTTTTCATGTACACGGGAATTTCTGTACTCAAATCACAGTATATTTTAATATGTAATCTATAATGCTAATTTGGGGACTTTTTTATATGTTTGCAAAGCAATTTTTATTTTTTTTTCTAGAAAGCTTCATATTAGAAGAATGGTTTGTATTTCCAGATACTTAATGATATTAGCTTGCGCTATACATTATGTATTTTTGTTATACACAGTGTTTTCATTAAGCTGGTTTCTGTAAAAGTAGTAAAAATTTCTGCCCAGAAGACTTCACAGTATAAAAGGTAAGATGATTAAGGTAAATGAAGAAATAGACTGGCATGGAAGATTCATGCAACAATAGGATTTTTAACATAGTCTAGCTGTAGATATAATTTATGCAGCATTTACTATTACAAGTAGGTTTTTCTCAGGCAATGACAACAGGATAATTTAGAGGAGCATGAGTTGTTTATATAAATAAGTCCTATATGACTGGACTTACACCATATGTAAGTTATGCAAAAATATTTTAAGTCCATAGAACATTTCACCTCTGGACACCTTCACTGAGGACTGGATGATATCACTATATCTAGTAATGTTGCATGTTGTTTCAGACTTAGCTTTACTGGTCATTTATTCGCCTTTGAAAATCACCACATAATATAAATAGGCACAATTGTCTCTGTGCACATAGGGGAGGTTTTAATAACAGCTGGTGTTGCCTTGGCAAACTTGTGTGGAAAAGCTTCTGTGAGCACTAAAGTTCACTGAGTTTGAAAATGTATATGTTTATAACCCCCAAATTGCCCTTTAAGAAAGACTATTCAGACAGTGCAAGTCAAAAGTGGACTCATATAACATGGGTAATGAAGTGTACCCTTCTCTCTTTCACTGTTGTAAATTGGAAAATGCTTGGTTTTATATAGCCTTTCCTCCTGAAAATTTTATTCCAAAAGAAGAAATCTAGGTCAGCCTCCTACTGGTGTAACAATTAGCAGGATATGTCCGTTATATTTATTATCCCTCTGCAAGGTGTCAGTCTTCAACTGAAAAATTAGCAAAACCAGTATGACCTCAATTTACATAAAATAGTGGAGTGTGAATATTCTTCATTTTTTTCCAGTATCTTGCTCCTTATTTTTCTGAAAAAATGTATTTAAATATCGTTGAATTCAAAATGTCTGAATTTTGCCATTTCCAGTACATTTTGATTACCAGATTTTGCATTTTCAGTGCTTTTCTCAGTAAATTAATGTTCTAATAAGTTGTCATGGGTTCAGCAGCAGCAGTCATTTTTCTCCTTCTTGGTAGCTAGTGCAGTGCTGTATTTTCGACTTTTCGCCTGGAAACAGCGCTGATAACACCAATATTTATAGTTGTGGCTTAGAATGTTTTGGTCTGACCAAGGGCTTGCTGAGTCTCATGCTCTGCCAGGGAGGAGGGGAAGCCGGGAGGAAGCAGAAACAGGATACCTGACCCAAACTGACCAAAGAGGTATTCTGTGCCACAGCACGTCATGTCCAGGATGTAAAACAGAGAGCAGAGACCCAGAAGGGTAGGGGTGCACTGAGTGGTCAGGCTGGGTATAGGTGGTGAGCGATTGTATTTTTTTCCCTTGTATTTCTCTTGTCATTATTATTATTGGTGGTAGCTGTAGTGATTTGTGTTACACCTTTGCCCCTGGCAGGGGGGTTGGAACTAGATGATCTTAAGGTCCTTTCCAACCCTAACTATTCTATGATTCTATGATTGTATTAGTTAACTAGACTGTTCCTATCTCAGCCTGTGGGAGTTGCATTCTTTCATTTCTCCTCCTCATCCCCCTTGGACTGGGGGAAGAAAGAGGGGGAAGTGAGTGAATGAACTGCATGTAGGGCTTAAACCACAACATAAGTACTGAGGTCTTTGTAGATAGGAAGCTGTAATATTGAACACTCCTATAGAAATCTGATTTGCCAGTGTTTCCTTCTTTTGTTTCGTTCTCACTCAGATTGATAGAAATCACAGTACTGATTGATGCTGGTTTTTCGCATTTTTGTTTTATAAAAAAATAGCAGCCTCCTGATCACTATGAAACACAAAGTAGCAAATGGAAATGCCTTCCCAAAATATACTTCAAGGGTATGGTTTGAAAAAAAAAGTATCTTCGATGGTCTTGATGTTAACAGGGATAGTATGAATGTCTCAGTTGAAAAATGAAATACAGAGTTGAAAACACAGAAGAGCAGAAATATTCACTAGTATCCAGGTAAACTCCAGTGTCGTTTCTCATAAAGCATAGTGAGAAGAAGGGGGAATAATCTTAAACATACATCTTTTTTGAGAAACATACCAGCGTCTATGAAAGTTGGCATTATTCTGTCCTGATCACATACATTTCTGGAGGGCCTTATTAATGAAAAAGAAAGATGAGCACAGCATAATCAGTGCACTGGATTAGGTCTTTCATCTCCATTTGTTTCTCTTATGAGCAGGCTGACATACTATCTTGTCTAAAAGGGTTGATTGAATGATACACTCTTAAATCTCTGGGAACTGCCTAATTCAATACTCATGGATCACAAACAAATACTTTAATAAAAACATCAGAATAGTTTGGGCATATGAATATAAAATATTTTAAAAAAAATCATCTTCTTATATCTGACATAAAAGACCTATGCATAGGCATCATCCTCCACTCAAACTAAGACTATTTATTGCATACCACTTTAAGTCTTCCACGCAAATGAACGTTTTTTTCACTTTCTTTTGATGTGTGGCTAAAAGTGCTACTGCTGTGCATTGAAGACCTTGCCTATAATGTTCATTCTAATTCAAAAGGTGACCAGTGGCTAGTCAAAACAGAAAAAAAAGCAACAAAAAATATATATACATAAATACTAGTTCTAAAACATGAAAATATGGAATTACTAATGCTAAAACACCAAAAGGGGTAAGTCTTACACACTGCAATGTGGCAAAAGCCACCTCAGTACTATCATTTTTTGCAATTCAGACCTGTTCAGAATTACTGTTATAACTAGTAGAGCATCAGCCAGTGGTATAGTATCAGGCCTTCCATTTCTTCAGCTTTACTATCAGCAGAAGCTCTCTTTACATCTACAACATGAACTTCACATAAGTTCAAGCGTGTATTGGAAATACCTATGACCTGTGACACCAGCATGTAGCCCCAACTTTGCCTCCCTTGCCTTCAGACGATTTTTAAGCTACACAATTTTCAAACAACCAGCTAATTAAATAGGTAAAGACTAGCTGAACATTTCACTGGCTTTCGCTGGTGAGCTAGAAGAAACTGGAAGGAGCTGTGAGAGGCCCCAGAAAGTTGAAGCGGCTTTTACACTTTTGAAAGAGCTATTAAGCTGCCACCTCTCTTCCAGTAACCAAACAGAAATTAAAATTCCTTTCTTTTATGCATCTTAGAGTAATTTTCAAGCTATTAATAAAACTGTTTAAACAGGAGTTAAGTTTTCTGGATGCACACAGGGAGAAGTGTGGATACAAGCACTGTGTGTGCTAACTCACGCTCTGACCTCCACAGATTATTCCTTTTAGGGTTAGAAGCTGGTTTGCAATTTGTTCACATAATTCCCCAATCATTTGAAGAGTTTCCCTGCAGTTTGTTTGAAAAACACATTAATTGTAAGGGCTGTTTTCTGCAGTGCATGTTGTTTAGAATTTCCCAGCCTGATGGGTCATCACTGCAAGACATCATGCCTAGTTACTTCTGTCCAGTACGTGACATGGCTGATCATATTGCATCAGCCAAACAAAACTGAAGCACAAATGGCTTACTAAGGACTGCAGTTAACTGTTTGGAGCAAACAAATCTCTGTTCAATCTCTACCTGTTCAGAGGAGCTAAACACCAGCTATGGTGTTTTAAGTGGTGGGCAGGTTTTCTTGCTAAGAGCCATGAGCAGCAGGAACTGTCATGTATGACAGGTTTACATTAACTCTAGGTACAAAAGCTGTAAGGAGGAAACTTATATAGTCAAAGTAAAACTCACTGAATATACTTACATGTTGTTTGATGCATAGTAGTCATCTGTCACCTTGCAAGCTGTGAAGTGTACCATTAGAGGAATCTGTTGTTAAGGTTTTATTATTTTGCTTTAGTGCTACATACAGGGTTAGCTGGAAATTACATACTGGAACTACTTTTCAAAGGTTTTTTGCTAAATTAGATTTTCCTCAAAAAGTATCTGTTTTCTTTCAACAGCAACAATAACAAAATTAAATAGTCAGTGAAAAGCTGAAAAAGAAAATATTCAGGTTTTAGACAGTAACTAAAAGCATTTTGAGCAAAATATTTTCATATCTCTACAACTATGCTCAGCCTTTCATAGCAGGTCAACATTTCTCCCAGAAATTAATGACTATATTTTGGGGGTTTCTTTTAATTTTATTAGTGCATGACCCAGGGTAGAATTTTTTCCATTACATGGAAAAGCAATACTGAATTCATTTTCCAACAAGCTCTAAATGTAACCTACTGTCTATGGAACATAACCCCGAAACTAAGGGAAAATATGGGCCAAGTTGTATCCTCCGTTCTCAGACTAGCCAGCTAAATGCACAGAGATCTGAAAGAACTAGGAAAGACTTCCACAAGAACTAGCAATCTAAATCCAAAATGTGTAGCAATAATAATAGCCTTGTAATTACCTGTCAAGTCAGAAAGAGTATTTCCAAAACCAGGGCACAGAGAGCCAACAGAAGTATGATTCTTGAATGATAAAGGCAAAGTGTGAAGTATGATTAGGGCAAGTATTTCCAGCTGAATATTATTATGGTTTCTCATGAGCCTTTATCACCCCTAAAGGCTGTGGAAATGTAAGAATTTTCCCCTTTCTGGGTTATGCATCAGGAATATATTCATGATTCAAAGGGGAGTATTTTCTAAGTGAGAGAATTAGTCTTTCCCTTTTAATCTTGAATAATCAAAGAGAACAGGGTGTTGAGTGAATAAATTCATTGACTGTCACACAAAACATGTTAGTATTCCTGAAAATCTCTTTCCTTCTTTTCTAGTGGTGATAAACTAATAATTAGTAATATATACGAAGATATTATTTTTATGATGGTAACAGACAGGTAGGATGAGCTGACATTGAATGGGAAGGTAAAAGGACATACAAAATAATTTTTATCAATAGACTTTTCACTAGAGTGAGAAGAGTCAAAATTCAAATTTATCAGCATTACTTTGAAGTAGGTGTTAACCATAGATAATTAAAGAAGCAAGGGAGCAAAACACCTGGGATAAATAAGGAAGAAATAAAAAAATCTTTCATTATTTTTGTAATTAAGACTAATTGTTTTTATGTCTTTCAGAATTGTTTTAGCTTCCTTACACAAAATGCAGCAGAATAAACTAAACACTTAAAAAACAATTGCAGGGTGCATGTATTAATTAAATACAACATAGAGAAAACTTTTGGAAATGTTTTTTTTAATCCACAGTGTGGAACAAGACAGGATACTTCTGAGATCTTTTAAGGTCAGCTGGAAAAGCTAGAGAAAGAAATACATGCTCCTCTTGCAATAACACAAAGTTCAGTTTCCCCAAACCTGACACTTTTCAGCTTAAGCTGAAAAGAAAGATAGAGAAAAAAGAGAACCAGAATCACAATGAAATATATAGCACATTTCTCACGATGTTACAAAAGCAGATGCACTGAAACTCTCTTTTAGGCTTTTCTTCTAATAGATCTATCTTTTGACTGACAGTAAAATCACTCAATGTACATGAACTTTTGATTAGTATTCAGAGCATCAGATTTATTTCTTTTTCACACAGTACAGCTGGAAAAAGAAAATGGTATCTGGGTGTTTTTCCAAAGCAAAGCACCTTTCCCAGTATACAGTGATTTATAGTAATTGAGATGCATGGCAGAGGCAGTGTAAATGATGTTTAATATAGGATGGGTATATATTTAGTCATGATGCACACCATGGTGAAAGACACTAAGAACCAGGTTTTTCTTTTCAGCATCATGTATGTAAAGCAAATGTGTTTAGTAAGAGTTAAATATTGGTGCAAGGAGGATTCCTGAGTAGTGGTAATTAATTTTTTTAAAATGAATAATCTTTTTTTCTAATGCAAAAAGAAAATGTATGCCTGCAAATGAGAAAGGGGGAGAAACAAAAGGGTTTTCTATAAGGAAACCATGTTTCATTTTATTGAAAAGGAATTTCATCCAAATATATTTCAATCCAAATATTTTCTCTAAAGTCTGTCTCCAAATTGAACATAAATATTCTTGATAACAGTGGTAGGTGTGGAGGATTTTAATATTAAGATGCTTTTAACTGCAGAGTATGTTTGAAATCTGAGCACCATTAAAGAGGTTAAATAAGCACAACTGTAATTCATTCCAGCTTATTTGACCATTTTCTTTCTGTGATTTTTTTTTCTTTCTGCCATTTTCTACAAATGCATCTTCAGTGAAGGTGTGATACAAGCCCATGCTGTAGTAATGAGACTGAGAATCTCTTCTCCCCTTTGAGATTACATCACTGAGCTCTAAAAATGGAGATACAGTGTTTGTTTTATAGTCCGTACAGGAAGAATGGAAACCCACTTCAGCACGACCAATACTGTAGCTTGAAATTCTTTCTTGTCTTACTATAGAAAGCAATGGTATAGTATATGTGTATTATAGAACCATAGAATCATAGAATAGTTAGGGTTGGAAAGGACCATAAGATCATCTAGTTCCAACCCCCCTGCCATGGGCAGGGACACCTCCCACTTTCTTTTCCTGTCCTAAACTACATATAAGTGGCAAGAAATCATCTAGCAGTTTGATATGATGGCATAAAATATGTCAGCAATGATTTTTCATTAAACTTGTCTTATCTAACAGACAAGCCAAAATTATGCTACTCAAGATTATGGCAAGCCATTACACTACATACATCTAAGTAGGAAGTCACGGTGGCACTGTTTCTTTAAAACAAACAAACAAACAAACAACAAGGCAAACAAGCAAACAGGGAAAATGTGGAACTGAGAGTGTAATTCCTTTACATTTGTTCTTGGGGAAAAGCAGTAATTAATACAAAATAATGCTTCCACCAAGGGATTATATATTTGGATATTTCTATGCAACCATGTACTCTGGCTCTCAAGATGATGGACTAAATCTAGGCAGCTTACTCATACTGGAATCAGTCACTCTGAGAACTTCCTTTGATCTTCTTTTTCACTCTTCACAACCCTTATTTGCTTGAGTATGTGCAGAGTAGTTTTTATTCCAATTTATGGCTGCATAAGATCTGAAGTTAATGCATAATCCACTTCTTCTTCATTTAGTCCACAATTTAATTGCATCAGAAGTTAGACAGTAGAGTCTTTCATACTTTTATTTCTATAAAGCATTTACCATGCTATCAGATACTATTAAGTAAGATAACACAGTAAAAGCCCAAACTGAAACTGTCTGGGGACTATTTACTGGATATTTAACCAGGAAAATGTTCACAGAAATCCCATCCTCACTACCACTTCTGGAAAAAGGATCCAGCTCATAGTCAGCAAGAATTAATATTATGTAAGAGTGCCATTGCTGTGACTTCTTGTTAGGATAAAACATAAGAATAACACTGCTACAGTTCACATCAAGATGAACAGCTGAAGCAATATTCTTGAGAACTGAGAACAGCATTTCCACTACTTTAAACAAAGCGACTGACACTGATATGTGCTCTATCTGCTCGAACTTGTCACTTTCATTAAGTAAATAAGTTGAAGGCAAAATAATTGCATTCTTTTCAACATTTATGTAAAGGAAATCACAAAGGTTTGTAAAGGAAATGCAAGGTGTTGCTCTGAGAATACTTGTCTAATCAGCTTATGTTGCCACTGTATTCATACCGTACAGCAGCTGTGGAAAAAGTAGATATTAGTCTACTTTTTCATGTTTATCTGCGTGATTTTCTGGCATGTTTTTGTTTTATTACTTATGAAGTAAGGAGAAGTTTATTTTATGATTAGCAATCAGTTCACACTTGGCTACTTCAGCTATTTTTCTAATATGAATTTAATATACTTTGTGACAATCTGTGGGGCTATAAGTGCCACATCACTCTGACAGGTCCTTTCAGATAAAATGTTTTATACTTAGGCAGTTCAAAGGAGGGTATTGCACACCTGCTTTTGTTGACAGTTAAAGAAGAATCAGGTACATAGCAGTGTTGATTTTGTCTCCAAATGAAACTTTTCCTAAGTTTTATTATCATCCATTTAGAATCTCTATATAAATGAGCATTAAATCTTATATAAAGCAACTTATAGTATATATTATCAATGGGTTTCAAGTCTGTCCATAAAGTAAAACAAATCATAATCTAGGTGAATTTGTATTAGTAAATTCAATTCGATCTAGAAGTTACCTCTGTCTATTTCATGCACATGCAATAACTAAAGATCCTGTTGGTATGCTCTTTGGTTACTACAGAGATAGCATATGATTTTCAGTTCCTTTTGCTCATGCTACAGGTTTGCAGCAGAAATGCCATGTAAGAAGTGAAACAGTTAATTGTTTTATGTTACTGATTTCACATATTTATCAATCCAGTTGCTGTCTAGTCAAACATGAGGAAGCTATGAGACTTCTGGTGGATCCCAGTTAATTTTCTGTCTGGAAGACCTTGTCTCAGGAGCTGCTGATGTTAGCCATTAGGAGTAAAAGGTGAATGTTAAAATAAAATGGCAATATTGGCGTGATAGGGAAGCAGAATAAAACAATATGAAGAAATCAATAGCTGAGCTACACAAGCTATTCCCTACAATAGATTACTGCAACAAATGAAATCTTTTTTATTTTTTTCTGCCCTAATAGTAAATTGTTCTTACAAATCATTTGTCATGAGTTTGATCATCATCCCCAGCTGCTTGATTAAGGGCTCATAAAAACACTCAAATCTACAGTATGCTCTTGTATGGCTTTTACTCTGCTAGATACTTTTTATTCGTAGAACTCATATAAGACATGTTATGTGTTGTTTCCATTTTCTTCCAAGAAATTGTGCACATTGGGTATCTAGTTTTAACTTTCTGATTCTGCATCAAATTATGTGCATACACATTTAAAAGAGCACAGGTGGTATTTCAAACTCTGTCAACTTGCAGCAGCTACTGAGACTCCCTTCTCTGTTGGCAATAGCCCAAGGCAGAATGTGCTGGCCAACCTTACTATTGCAGCAAGAAGTGAAGATGCGAATGGTATAGTGGCTGGCTACATCAGTTGTATTTTTTGAGAATTCTTCTATTTGGTAAAATACAACCACTATAATTGCTTTATTTGCTTCAGTAATGCAGCGCAATAGGAGCAGGAAAAGGATCAGGGAAAATCCCTTGTAAGTTTTTCTGTCTTATGACTAGGTGACCTACAGCATACAAACAGAAGACTTTTTTTTTGTAACACAGCAATTAGCATTTTGGACTGTTGAAAAATATTTTAAAAACAGGTTTAAAAATGGCTGCATGTTTTAAGAGCAGATAAACCTGTAGTTATTAATCTATATGATTATATACATACTTTTTTGTATACAAGATTTTTTCTCTACGTTCGCTAACAGGATGAAAATGAAAAACTTTAGTTTCTGATTTAGCTAAAATAATGTTGGGGTTTTTTTTACTTTTTATTTTGCATATCGAAGTTAAAATTTGTACGATCAACTGTATTTTTTAGTTCCTGGTCACTTACGTGCTACAAACACCTATAAGCGGATGGTCATCAGAAGAGATTTGTACTTTTGAGAAGGTGTTCAATCACCCGTGACAATACAGGAAAATAACTCAAGGCATCAGAAATAGGTCCTATATGGACAATATGTAAGGCCTATTTCTGGAATGTTATTGATACTGTTGACATATTTTCAGGAACATTTTTGATAATCACTTATTCCAGGGCAAGTGATCTACCTTCTACCTGGTAACCTTCCAAGAAAAATCTGTAGTCCTACTCAGAGCAGACATTACTGCATTCTAAAGGTAAAAAAAAAATTAAGCTTAAAATTAAGCATGAAATTAAAAAATTTATGTCTACAAAAAAAGAACAAGATACATGGATTGATTTTGCTTAGTGATATTTATTGTCTTCAAGTGTCATGAAACCATATTACAAGACTTGATATAAAACAATTACACTTTTTTAAACATTAAACTTTTTTATGTTAGGAAAATATGAAAAATGGCAATGAATTTAGATTTTTCAAAAAGCCTTTGACAAAGAATTATTATAAATGATAGGAAAGATGTGGTAGTATGTAAAGCCTGGTACGGATTACTAAGTGTCTAGCAATTCAGAAACTGACAGTAGCAATAAGTAAGTGGTTTTCAACTTCAGAAAAAGTTAATGGTACCTTGGCCCAGGGTACCTAAACAGGCACAAGGCTTGGTAATGTTGAATTAATTTCCTAAAACAGAGATATTAACTGATACATGGCAAAATTTGCAGATGACAGTAGTCTATACTAGCCTAAAGCAGGACTTTTTCCCAGACAAAAGAAGTCTGAATCTTTTCTATTTCTTCTGCATTTTTTAAAATATGAGGTGCACAGTATTGAGAATATTCATAGGCTTTTTAGTCCAGAAGACAACTGTGGCTCTGCTGAAATCAGTGCGAGTTTTTGCACTGGATTTAAGAGGAACACAATTATAAAATTTTTATTTCTTCTGTTGGAAGGATGGTCACACTGAACACATTTTAACTCCATGGATTTTACTGAGGGAATTCATATACAGAAAACATCATTTATTTATATATTTTATATACATATAATATATATAAATATATAATTATATATAATAAGTATATATAATAATAAACATATATATATTATATATAAATATATATATTTATTTATTTCTGGTTTTGGAGTTCTTGGAAGGTTTAAGCACAAATAGAGAAAATATTAAATTTTATTAACAAAGTTATGTTTCTATATCATCAAAAAAAGATGCCTTCATTCCTTATTACCTCATATATTCACTGCATTTGCTAGATAGATTTGTGTTCTGCTGTGAAAGCTGACTCTGGTAAATTACAAAGACTATCTACTATAGGAAAATATTGGATCAAGCATCCACAACAAGCTGCTGATGTCTTTCAGATGCTTATATAGTATATCTCCACAGTCAAATAAGGTATACAAACAGAAATCAGCATACCAATCTCAGTCTCTACAAAACTGTGAAATATGCTTCATCTTTTTCTTTACTGTACAGTAGAGAAGCAAAGATCTACTGTAAGGGTGAACCAGGATCTGTTGTATCACAACACACTAGAATGGTGAAAAAATATTAAGCAAAGAAATAAAAAAATAACACAGATAAAGAAAATAGAGTTGAATTCTTAAATTTGCAGCACAAAGTCACATGCAGTAGATAGTCATTTTGTTCTGGGGAAAAAGGGAAAAGAACAAAAGCACAATGTTTTTTTGGTTTGGGTTTTTTTATTTTTTTATTTTTCAATAGTGATATTTTGGCCCTGATTCATAGACTTTCAGTAACATATACTTTCCACTTGAGTGAATAAAATTCCTTAGGTATAAATACTCCTGAAATTACCTTCAATGCAAAACAGAATTAAAAGTGGGCTTGAGATTTCCCAAAAAATAGGTGGTAATTTGGGTTTCTGAGATTCTGATTGACCATGGATAGATCAAAAGAATTCATCTGTTTTCATCACGGGGAACAATTCAGTAGCTGCGGTGTCAGGCAGGAATGCAGCACCATCAAATTCCCAAGGTGGAATGCTCACATTGGGTAGCTGTAACACTATTCTGATATAACACATACAAAAGCCTTTTGCCATACAAAAGCCTTGTAACATACAAAGGCTTTCAGCACCAACTGTCCATGTACCAAAAAGACTTCAGACCTTCAGAGTACAGATTAATCCTGCTCCTAACTAGCCCTGACCTAATCCCAACCTCATCCCTTACCTCTTACAGTGGGAATACCTTGGCTGGACATCAGATGCCCATCAAGTTGCTCTATTACTATGCCTCCTCAAATGGAAAACAGGGAGAAAACACAACAAAAAGCTCATGGGTTGAGTTAAGGACTGGAGAGGTCACTCACCAGTTGCTGCCACGGGCAAAACAGATTTGAATCAGGGAAATTTATTTAATGTATTAAATTAATAACCAGTCAAAAATCAAAGTAGGACAACAAGAAACAAAAACTAATCTTAAAACACCTTCCTGCACTCCTACTTTCTTCCCAGACCAAATTTCACTCCCAGTTTTCTATATCTCTTCGCCACCAAGCAGCACAAGAGGACTGAAGTCAGTTGTCATACATTATCTATACCAGTCCTTCCTTTTCATGCTCTCCTCCTGCTCCAGCATAGGGTCCTTCCCATGGAGACAGACAGTCTTCCATTAACTTCTTCAACGTGGACCCTTCACATGAGCGGCAGTTCTGCATGAACTGCTCCAGTGTGGGTCCTTTCCACTCGGTGCAGACCTTCAGGAAAAGACTGCTCCAGCATGGGTCCCCAGTAGGGTCACAAGTCCTGCGGCAAACCTACTCCAGTGCAGACTCCTCTCTCCACAGGGCCACATTTCCTGCCAGGACCTGCTCCAGCATGGGCTTCCCATGGGTCACAGCCTCCTTAAGGCATTCCCCTGCTGTGGCATGGGGTACTCCCCCAGCTGCAGGTGGAATCTGCTCAACCACGGACCTCCATGTGCTGCAGGGGCGCAGCTGCCTCACCTTGGGCTGCAGAGGGATCTCTGCTCCAGTGGCTGGAGCACCTTCTTCCCTTCTTCTTCACTGACCATGGTGTTCTCAGTGCTGTTTCTCACATATTCTCACTCCTCTGTTCTGGCTGCTGTTGTGCAGCACTTTTTACCCATTCTTAAATAAGTTATTACAGGGGCTTTACTAATGTCACTAAGTGGCTCAGCTTTCATCAGTGGCTGATCTATCTTGGAGTCAGCAGGAACTGGGTCTATCGAAGACAGGGGAATGTTATTCTATCCTGCGCTTATGAATGGAAGAGCAAAAAAGTTATTGTTATAAGAAATTGCTTCCCAGTCATTTGGAGCATCCCATAGTGACCAAGAGGGAGTCATGTTTGATACCCAGTGGGGAGTGATGAGTTACGGAGCAGGAGAAAGACATAGAATCATAGAATCATAGAATAGTTAGGGCTGGAAAGGACCTTAAGAGCATCTAGTTCCAACCCCCAGCCAGGGACAGGGACACCTCCCACTAAACCATGCCACCCAAGCCTATGTCCAATCCAGCCTTGAACACCACCAGAGATGGAGCATTCACAACTTCCCTGGGCAACCCATTCCAGTGCCTCAACACCCTTACAGGAAAGAATTTCTTCCTCATATCCAATCTAAACTTCCCCTCTTTAAGTTTGATCCTGTTACCCCTTGTCGTCTCACTACAGTCTCTCATGAAGAGTCCCTCCCCAGCATCCCTATAGGCCCCCTTCAGATACTGGAAGGCTGCCATGAGATCTCCATGCAGCCTTCTCTTCTCCAGGCTGAGCAGCCCCAACTTCCTCAGCCTATCTTCATATGAGAGGTGCTCCAGTCCCCTGATCATCCCCGTGGCCCTCTTTGGACTTGTTCCAACAGTTCCATGTCCTTTTTATGTTGAGGACACCAGAACTGCACACAATATTCCAAGTGAGATCTCACAAGAGCAGAGTAGAGGGGCAGGATCACCTCCCTCAACCTGCTGGTCACACTCCTTTTGATGCAACCCAGGATACGGTTGGCTTTCTGGGCTGCAAGCACACACTCAAGCTGGCTCATGTTCATTTTTTCATTGACCAAGACCCCCAAGTCCTTCTCCGCAGGGCTGCTCTGAATCTCTTCTCTGCCCAACCTGTAGCTGTGCCTGGGATTGTTCCGACCCAGCTGTAGGACCTTGCACTTGGCATGGTTAAACTTCATCACATTGGCATCAGCCCAACTCATAAGCGTGTCAAGGTCTCTCTGGATGGCATTCCTTCCCTCCAACGTATCAACCGAACCACACAGCTTGGTGTCATCGGCAAATTTGCTGAGGGCACACTCAATCCCACTGTCCATGTCACCGACAAAGATGTTGAACAAGACCGGTCCCAACACCCATCCCTGAGGGACACCACTCGTTACTGGTCTCCAGCTGGACATGGAGCCATTGACCGCTACTCTTTGCGTGCGGCCATCCAGCCAGTTCTTTATCCACCAAGTGGTCCACCTATCAAATTGATGTCTCTCCAATTTAGAGACAAGGATGTCTTGTGGGACAGCGTCTAATGTTTTGCACAAGTCCAGGCAGATTTCATCAACTGCTTTACCCCTGTTCAGCCATTCCGTAGCCCCATCATAGAAGGCCACCAGATTGGTCAGACAGGATTTCCCTTTAGTGAAGCAATGCTGGTTTTCACCAAGCACCTTGTTGTTTTTCATGTGCCTTAGCATGCCTTCCAGGAGAATCTGCTCCAAGATTTTCCCAGGCACAGACAGGTGAGGCTGACTGGTCTGTAGTTCCCTGGGTCATCCATTTTCCCCTTCTTGAAAATGAGGGTTATGAACTATGGAAATCCAGTATAAGAGCTAGGATATCTCTAGAAACATTGCATGCAACTCTAAAAAGTGTCAGCAGCACAGACATTGTAGTGACTTCAACACCATACAGAATAGTCATTACCAATCTGGAAGGCCTTTGTCCTTTTCAATCTCTGATCACTTGCCACATGCTATGGTGCATCCTGCAGAGCAGTACTATGGTATATTGATACTTAGCTTTCAAAATAATTCAACTTATTAAATCCAAATAAACCACTGGGAAACATTCAATTGCTGAAGTGCATGGTACTCTTCTATTTTTGTTTCTTTTGAAAGGAAAAAAGGATTTCGCCTGACCTTCCTTTTGCCCTACATTAAAATCATAATCTTCCACTTAGAATATCACTTACCTGCTATGGACATAATTGTTAAGAAACTGATGAACCTTTACAAACAAGTAAACAGGCAGGAAAAGAGAACTAAGCAAGCAGCTAAATCATATATCTTTCTTGTCGTTGATGTGGTTCTAATAATTCGTCTTTTCTCATGTGACACCAGTAGAATTTGAATGATTATTAAGTTATATGAATTTAATATCACCAATCTACCCACATTTTTTATGTTTTACTAAAATACATTTTTTATGTTCTAAGGAAGCAGGAAAGGAATGAATTATTCCAGACAAGACTACAACATTACTGTATTTTTGCCAGCCTTTTCTATGTCTTTTTAACCCTCAGCTAGATTGCTATTATCCAGGGTAAAAGCAGGCCACAAGATAGGTTGTTTCTAGGCATAGTTATATATAGTTTTTCTTTTCCTAAAGCTAAAAAAATATTGTTCCAGAAGCTTACTTTGGCATTTGAATCAGCCTCACTGGCTCTGTTTTTTAAACTGTATGAACATCTTACTATGTTTCATCTTGGCAGAAAGCTTTAGGGGTAAATAACAAAGAGGAATTGGGGAAAAAAAGAGCAAAATAAAGATAAAAGAAAAAAAGAAATAATTTGGCACTCAAAATATGGGATGCTGTAAGCAGAAGAAAGAAAACAAAGCCATTTAAGAGGAAAGTTATTTGTAAGTGTTCTTTTGAATAGCAAGCTTGGAGATACAGTACATTTTATTTATGTCATTTTGGTTGGCTGGTTATTGTATGTAAAATGAAATAGTCATGGATAATCTGCATTAGCAGACATGTCTAACTATGTTTTGACTGTGTGGACATCAAGGAATAAAGAGCAAATACGATAGGCATCACCGAAAGATTGAACGAAAAAGAACCATTTTTTCTAAATTGAAATAATGAATCTTGATAATTTCTTCTGGTGTTGGGGGTGGTGCTGTTTGCTTGTTTGTTTTGTCTGTAAGTAAGCCAGATATCCTTTAATACGTTTCATCTTAGCAGAACAGAGGGACTTGAAAAAGTACTGTCACCCAAAAATGACCCATTTGTCTAACTTTCCATAATTCCCTTTTCAATAGCATTTTTTTTTAGCTGATTTCTACACTACTACAGGTATAATTTAGTGCTTATCTTTATTCTTATTTTGCTACAATTGAAACTGGTATTATTTGTGGTCTGTCCAGTGTGACTTTTTGTAGACAGCCAAAGAATAAGAGCAAAGTTACACAACAATTCTTGAAATACCATTTTTTTGAAATTTAGTGTCCTGAGCATGTCACAGTGATCTTCAGAAAATCCACAAGATGAGTTCTTATTTTAATGTTTCATCTATAAGCCAGATTTTCTGAAAACAGAGGAAAAATGCACACTCTGTATCACTATGATTACATTGATCTTCCCATTCTATCAAAAATACAGTCCTAATCTGATCAACAAGAGATTTTAAATCGGGGAGTTTAGAAACATAACAAAACAAATAAAAATAGAAAACTGACCTAGGAAGGCCACAAATGATTTTTCCAAGAATATAAAATTAGATCTTACTAAAAACTTTTTTTCTTCCCTATTTCTCATAACTTTAAATTGTTTCACTGAACCCTAGAATTTATTCCCTCTGGAAATCTGTTCTAACTGTAATATAAAGTTATCTTTTCTACAATACTGTAATAGTTTAACAACTAAAATATTTTATATTATTCTCTGTAACTTAAATAATAAGAACGTATTTTAATTCCTTTGAAAAATATTTTTTTCTGAGAGAAAACTAAAGGTCTCATGAATCACTGGGAGTCAATAAAAGGGTTATGGCTACAGATAGGGAAACTTGACTGTAGCAGAGTTTAGTCAAATAAATAATTTTAAAAATCACAAGATGTTTCACACTGAGGATTATGTGATAATAATTTCATTTCTGAGAATTCTAATATTTGCTGGACTTAGACTATTCCAAAATAATGCTGATCAGCAAAGCACAAGGTGCTCCTCATTTAACTGGTCTTTCTCAGGGAAAAAAAAAATAAATTACAAAACAAATAAACAAAAAAACAAACAAAACAAAACAAAACAAAAAACAAGCAAACCACCACCACACCGCTGACAAAAAAAGCCCTCAAGAAGTATTAATCCTGTCCACTAAACACCAACATATAAATGGTGACATGCTGTGTTTTGAAAGTTATCTTCTCCTTGAAACCCCTGGAGACAGAGTATTTAAAATGGGCATGTATTTGAAATATTTAAGTATTTAAAATAAAGGAAAAGTCTGATAAAATTTGTTGGAGAGTTATCTTTGAGTTTGTACAAAAATACTTTTGATTTATGAGTTTGAACACTAGACTGCCAAATCTAAGTGATAACAGACCAGGAATAACTGACTATCTTTAGAAATTCCCAGCTGACTGATTATCAGTCCACAGTCTTGTATTTTTGTACAAAAATATCTGTGAGAAAAGTATTAAACCCAAATGTTTATTTAAGAAATGAAAACTAAAATGCAGAGAGATTAAATTAATGGATTACTTAGCCTTAAAAAATAAATCTATTTTCTATTTTACCTACTGTTAGCCATGTTTATTAATAAGAGGTCTTTTGCAGAGTATGGTACAAAAATAGAACGATAAAGCCTTTCAGAAATCTGCAAATTAAACACATGTTCAGCACAAACATGAATTAAGTTTTTATCCCTTTAGCTAACACTTCAGTAAGTGTTAGGTTCAATAGCTTTGAATTTTATTGAGAGTTGGACACTGAATTTCTCCCAACTTTCCTGTAGCTTGGTAAATTGCAGCCCAGATTTCTGATCAAGATCCATAACACATGAATATGTAAGATATTGTGTTTCAGGACAACATAAGTCAAAACAGGGAAGCAGGATTATCTACCCAAACTAACTGTAGCCCCGCTCTCTTCCTATTCACTGCACAGTAAAAGAGACTTCTTGAAAAACTTGTTTTAAAAGATGAGTATTTTATTCTGTGTCCTGTCTCTTTACTTTGACCTGCAGGGAGTGCAGGGTGATGATTCCTCTAGGATAAAGTATCCTTTTTTGAACATTCCCCTCATCAACCCTTCTGTGCACATGGAAAACTTAATACTGACTCTTGGATATATAAAATGACTATGTGTAACTGTCTATCTTCTAATATAGTGTAATGCACATAAATAAATGAGCTTTCAAAAATGAATAAATAAGATGCTTAAGGAAAACAAAATCTGGGCAGTAGATTTCTCTCTGAGCAAAATGTTTGTTTTGGCTAAATCATCAATAGTACCAACAAATCAGCTCTTTGATTAGAGCTACTTTTCAATTTAAAACCAAATTACAAATTTATTTACCCAATAATGAAAGAAACATTGGCTTCAATGAAAGAGAGAAAAGGTATTTTTATTTCCTTTAAATTCTAGATACTCAGCTTCTTTTGCTAAAAAAAGTCTCTAACTTTTAGAAAGGCAGACTGGGTTTAGTATATTTCTTACTAAGAACCTGCTTCATATTGAAACAATTGATCTGACAATTGATTTGACAGCCAGCATGGCTTCACTAAGGGGAAATCCTGTCTGACCAATCTGGTGGCCTTCTATGATAGGGCTACAGAACTGATGGACAGGGGTAGAGCAGTTGATGTCATCTACCTGGACTTGTGCAAAGCATTCGACACTGTCCCACAAGACATCCTTGTCTCTAAGTTGGAGAGACATCAATTTGATAGGTGGACCACTTGGTGGATAAAGAACTGGCTGGATGGCCGCACGCAAAGAGCAGTGGTCAATGGCTCAATGTCCAGCTGGAGACCAGCAACGAGTGGTGTCCCTCAGGGATGGGTGCTGGGACCGGTCTTGTTCAACATCTTTGTCAGTGGCATGGACAGTGGGATTGAGTGTGCCCTCAGCAAATTTGCTGATGACACCAAGCTGTGTGGTGTGGTTGATATGTTGGAGGGAAGGAATGCAATCCAGAGGGACCTTGACACACTTGTGAGTTGGGCTGATGCCAATGTGATGAAGTTTAACCATGCCAAGTGCAAGGTCCTACAGCTGGGTCAGAGCAATCCCAGGCACAGCTACAGGTTGGGCAGAGAAGAGATTCAGAGCAGTCCTGCAGAGAAGGACTTGGGGGTCTTGGTCAATGAAAAAATGAACATGAGCCAGCTTGAGTGTGTGCTCGCTACCCAGAAAGCCAACCATATTCTGGGCTGCATCAAAAGGAGCGTGACCAGCAGGTTGAGGGAGGTGATCCTGCCCCTCTACTCTGCTCTTGTGAGATCTCACTTGGAATATTGTGTGCAGTTCTGGTGTCCTCAACATAAAAAGGACATGGAACTGTTGGAACAAGTCCAGAGAGGGCCACAAGGATGATCAGGGGACTGGAGCACCTCCCAATTGAAGATAGGCTGAGAAAGTTGGGGCTGTTCAGCCTGGAGAAGAGAAGGCTGCATGGAGACCTCATAGTAGCCTTCCAGCACCTGAAGGGGGCCTACAAGGATGCTGGGGAGGGACTCTACTTTAGGGACTGTAATAACAGGACAAGGGGTAATGGCTTAAAAACAGGTGAAGTTTAGATTGGATATGAGGAAGAAATTCTTTCCTGTAAGGGTGGTGAGGCACTGGAATGGGTTACCCAGGGAAGTTGTGAATGCTCCATCTCTGGTGGTGTTCAAGGCTGGGTTGGACATATTCTTGGGTGGCATAGTTTAGTGGGAGGTGTCCCTGCCCCTGGCAGGGGGTGTGGAACTAGATGATCTTAAGGTCCTTTTCAACCCTAAGTATTCTATGATTCTATGACTCTATCTTGTGCTATTTACATGGAAGACAACATGAAAGTTTCAAGATCTGCCTCAAATCCCATAAAACTGAGAAGGACTAACATATTCAGAAGTCTTCTGCTTCCAGGTCTGAATCCAAACTTTTGAATGACCACAGCTACCATTCCAATTGTTAATAGCACATGGAAGCACAAACTCTGGAATTGTAAGACATCATCATCAATGATGAAAGCTGTATAGCTGTGTGAAAATTACCGTCCTCCTGCTGAACAAATCTTCACAGTCCTGCCAAGAGAAAGGTCTAATGAAACCTATTTGAGAGACTGTTAATTTTTTAGTGTACTGTCTTCCATTTGGGGACCTATTACCATCTCTGTAGTAGAAGATCTGCACAAGACTGAACCATGTCATAGCAACGCACTTGGTAGACTTATCAGATTGCTTGAAAAACCTTATATATCAGTGAGGTGATTCTGCACTCTACAGCATCAAGATGCCTTGGCTATATTATCAAAATTTCTGGGAAGACGACAGCTCTCACCAGGGACAGCATTGCTGAGAACCTCTGGAAATCTTTTCATTTAAGTGCTTAAAAGCACCTTCTGAAGCCCTTAACTAGAGACATTGGGACTAATAGTGTTTGCTGCAGCCATTATTACTTCATCCATGACAGCCATGTGCGAAAATAAGGCAAGGTCTGTAGAGAAAGGACATTTCTTTTATTAAAACTACTGGTGCAGTGGTGGAAAGGAAGTTTTCAAGCACAGAATCTTTCAAGTCTTTCTATTTACACAGTAATATAGATGCTGAAGAATTTAGAAGGTGGCCATGTACACAACAGTTTTCAATTTAAAATACACAGTCTACATATCCAGAAGAAAGGAAATTCTTGCCATATATCCCTTAGAAAGTTAGCGTACACCAAAACAAATACCCCCTCCCATTAAAACCCAAACAACTAAACCAAACCACCAAAAATCTCAACCAAAAAGAAAAAAGCCAAAAAGAAAAAAACACACAAAAAACACCCACACCAAATCTTTTACCTAAAATAAATTTTCTAGAAAAACAGACAGGATCTTACTGTGTTTATGACAGTAAAATATGAAACTTATTGCAGCCAGTTCAGGATCCTGCTTTCTATCACAGTGAGGCACAGGCCTGTAGTTACTTACAGTTTTTAGATCTACGTAAAGAACTACATGGTTCATGTTTTTATTTTTAGGTATTCTTAGATTCCTTAGGAGATATGGAAAATACTAAACAACAATTTCTTGATCATCAGGTATGATTGATACTTAACTGCCATCGCTAGCATAAGAAAAAAGCTTTGTTCACTCTACTTAGACTCCAATTACAGCTCATTATCTTTCCTTATATCAACCTAAGATACTATTTACTGACTTAAAAAAACAAAACAGAAAATTATACAGAAAATTATCTGAGTGTGAACACAGGCAAAAGACCAAGCGATACTGTAAAGAAGAAAGAGGCTTATGACATGATCTTGGTCTTGTTAGTTCAAAAGATATCATAGTGGAAATGGGTCAATCCTCACTTTGGGCAGATATTAACTCAGATAAACTAATCTTTCTAATAGAGGAAAAGCACAGTGAGGCAAAGTCCTCCTACTGCTTTCAATGTCATTGTTATATTGCACTACCTTAAGACAAGACCACCAGAAATCTCACTGGAAGATGAAAGCTGAGTGGCAGTAATACCACTAAGAAAGAAAGAAACAAGGGTAGGCTCACATTATTTGCTGATTAATGGACTGAGGAAATGTATTTGGAGGTCTTATTTTTAAGCAATTTCCAGCACTTCATGCATTATTTATGCTCTCCTTTGTAACTTACACAGAGATTATTACCTGTACTCATCAACAGACACTATTTACTTCTGCACAAGGGATCATTTCCCACATCCATACTTGTACAATTTTAGTTGAAAATTATGTGCTTGTTGTTGTTGTTGTCAACGATGGCACGTAATGAGTTTAGACAACACATTGTAGCAGTACAGGAAAACTAGAACTAGTAATAATACAAATCTATAAACTTCTGTTGTCTTCCAAGTATCACATAATGTCTGATGATACAAAGTATTATCAGCTTAATGCAAGCTTGTTTCTGAGATTGCAGATTGTTTATTCTAACCGAACACGTGGATATTACAGCATATTTATACCCCTTCAGTAAGCATGTATTTTTAAAAAAAATCTTTCGTGGAAGCTTGTTGGAAATAAGTCTACCCTGTGGCAAACTATATTGTGGCATATAATTATAGAGAGCTCAGCAAAATAACTCTCACATAGATCAATATTCTGAGATTCCCAGCACAATTACCTCTTTGTATTTCCTCATAAATGAAGTTTTCATGTTGAATTACTTCAGCTATGGTAGAATGCCTCATGTCAAGATTTAGACAAAGTAGTTGAGTTTAGTGTGCAAAAATCTGAAAAGTAAAAGAAAAATAATGGAGGGAGAGATGGAGAGATTCAGGCAACCATTTAGTCACAGTATGATATGAAAAAAAAAATCAGAGCTTTCAGAAAAGATTTTAAAAGCCCTATGAAACACACAGTAATATTTTGTAAGATAAAAATATTTGCAATATTTTAAAGCAAGAATTTTGAGAGTTATATAATTTTTTTCTCAAATAATACTTCTGGTAAAGGTATGCAAGAAGGTCACTCTGTTCAACAGGCCTTTCTCTGCTGTCACCCCAAAGTTCTTTGCCCCCATTTTCTGAAAGGCTAGCTTTCAATAAATAACCACATAACAAGGTTACCATGTAAAAGCATTCCAGGAATAAAATCTCATGCTTGAAAATGCAGTGCAATCTTCTTTAGGTTTATACGGTGTTCAATTTTTTCTGAACATAATTTTTAAGTTAGAATAATTATCTGGGAGAAAATTCTGATCTCCTTGACTTGACTCCATAAATCGCAGCTTGGAGATGCCATTAAAAATGGACTTTATACTGACTGCTGTGACGAAACTGCATCTGTGATAGCTAGAAGTTTTTTACATTGCAGTAATGGCAACCACAGGGTAACTGTATGATAGCATTTAGCATAGATTCATTTGAAATTATTTCTATACCATGTGTGTGATTAACAAATCTAATATAACCCACTAAACCTAACATTGTTCTGTGTCAATAGCCAGTTGCAGTTCTACATAATGTTATCATAGCATTTGGGACCATTACTTTAAGCAGCTACATTTTTTTTACTTTTATTAAAAAACAAACAAACAAAAAAACACCAACCAAAAACAGTCACTCCCAAAAAAAAAAAACCCAAAACCAAAAACAAACAAGCAAAACCTTACTATATTCCTTTCAAGCAATTTGGTTTTACTATGGCTGGTCATGCTTTAAAAAGAGATGTAATTATCACATAGCTCACATGTGCCTTAATATGTATACAGAGGCCATGTCTTCAAGTGAGTCCTCACATGAACATCCTCCTTCCTTCATTTTGATTACCTATTTTCAAAATTTTAATCTCAGTTTACAAGGCAAAGGTATTTGAGGGTAATATAGAGCTTTCTCTTGAAAATTGACCTGAAATAACACAAGCCACAAGGCAAATCTAAATCTGAAGCATAAGGGACTGGGTTGAAATAGGAGAAATTAATTGTAACCTGGAACAATGATTTTTCTATCTTTAATTCCAGACATCTCAATAAAGCCCAACAAAGAGAAGAACAGACTCACACACACACCCTTGTTGCAAACCCTTATGCTGCATGTGAGAATGCTGCATTAAATGCTCATGAGAGGAAAGTCCAATGGTTAGCATAGTTTTCTGTACTGAGCAACACTTCTTCACAGGCAGAGTTAGATTATTCTGAAGTCATTAACTTATCATCATCATTAGTGGCAGATAACTTTATTTGTTACAATTCATATGCCTTTCAGAAATTGCTGTTGTTGCAGTCCTACTTTTAAGTGAAATGCATTGCCTTCAAATTTAAAAAGCAACAAAGAACTGCTATGTGCATTATACACTGTAAAGTGTGTTAAGAAAATGAAGAGAAATTATCAAAGAACTAATCAGCAATTATTCTGCAAAATTCTTTCTTATTCTTCCTTACTATGTTTGGAGGTTTTAGTATACACATTTCTTGTTTTATCACCAGTCTGTCAAATTAATTATAAGGGATATTCTAAATATGGATTTTCAACTAGCTTCTTATCTGTGAATAGTCATTTGATTATCTTTCATTCCACCTAGTGACCATGAGAGAGACAGATTGACAGCACAGGAAATTGCAGGCTTACATTTATGTAGCAGCAGGTACAGCACCAGCAGTAGTGTTACAAGCTTGTCTCTGGAAGTTTACCACAAAAGAATAGTGTATCTTAAAAGCTTAAGAGATAGGTTTACATTTTGTACCATGCAGAAGGTTGGCTAACTCCAGTATTTGAAGCTAGTTAGAGCTAAAAAAGTGGTAGAACTTGGATCAAAGAGGGCAATCTTAATTTCCAACAAATCTAATTACTTTCTTACCAATATTTTTACATTGGATGAAAGTAGGAACTCTAAAATTAGAATAGTGAAAAAATAGTCAATTTTATGTCAAAATATTTTAATTAAGCTGAAAATAATTTCCACAGAGTGGTCTACCAGTTATGCTATGTCAATGACTCATTAAGAACATAGTACACTGAGAATAATACACTCGGGGGAACAAAGTTTCACTCCAAACTACAATAATTTATTTGGATTCATGGCTGCTCTTGTAATAAATCAGAACAGGATTCAAATATGAGTCTGCAGCAGGGAGACCATAAGCTCTTGCCTCCTGGAAAAACAAAATAAAATCACAAACAGAATAAAGCAAAACCAAAAATTATAACCAGCTATAATTTCAGTCTAGTACAATTTAATCAAAACTGCCGTTATCTCAAAATCTTCTAGCTCCATGCTTATCACCAAAAGAAACCTGTTGTAGTTTAAGCCCACCCAGCAGCCAAGCCCCACAAGAACACCTTGCTCTTTCTCCCCTCAGTGGGAAGGGGAATGTAAGCAGTAAAAGTGCAAAACCTCATGGGTTTACATAAGAAAACTTTAATAGGTAAAGAAAAAAGTTGCATGTTCAAACAAAGTAAAATAAGGAATTAATTCACCCCTATTGGCAGGCAGGTGTCCAGCCATTTCCTGGAAAGCAGGGCTTCATTACATATAGCAGTTGCTTGGGAAGGCAAATTCCATAACTCCAAATGTTCCCCCTTTCATCCTTCTTCCCCATAGTTTTTGTTGCTAAACATGGTGCTGCGTGGTATGGAATATCCCTTTGGTCAGCTGGGGTCAACTGTCCCAGCTGTGGCTCCTCCCAGTTTCCTGTGCTGGTGGGGTTTGACAGGATATGTAAGAGGTTGCTGTTACTTTACTCCATCAAGAAAAAGTCAGAAATAAAATCACTGAGAATAATAGAATCAAAAAACAAATATAAAATGATAAGACAGTGGGATAGAGATGGCTAGCAAGACCTTTTCTTGGGAAAAAGTGAGGATATCACCCTGCTAGCATACACAGAAAGACAGGCAAAGATATTTATTATTTCAACATAAGGAGAGCTGGTACAAAAAGCAAAGATATTTACTATTTCTGCATAAGAAGAGCTTACACAATATCTTGCATAAATCTGGTGTTGTGTAATTTGATGCTTGCATTGGGATCTTGCATTGCCACAGTTCCTCAGCTTGTTGTACTGCAAATGGAGATAGTAGTTCATGGGTCTATTTCCAGCTTTGGTTAAATTTTTCTGAAAGAGTTAGTGTGAAGATACAGCTGATGAGACACAAAACCCCAGGTGTGCTTCCTTTAATTCATTAAAAAGGTTTTCCAGAATTTTTTATACATAATAGAACCCCTGTAATATGCATGTCCCGCAGGCAATGCACTGAAAACTGTTCAAGCTCAAAAATGTAAAGGAGAACATGAGTCATAAATTCTGTTACCCAAGACAAGACAAAGAAGAAGTTAGGGTTTCACTGACATAAAGGAAGTGTAACATTGCATGGTGTTTCATATTTTACCTTAAAAAATTTATGCTTATCTAGTGAGAATTTTGGCACATAAATATTTTCTACATTATGTTCAAAGGGTAAGACTATCACTTCTTCAATATCATAAAATCAGTCAGAGTAATACTAAAGTACATGAAAAGTAGAATTTTTCTGCAGCAAATCCTGTCTATGTGATTTGGAATATGTATTTTTTAAAAAAAAAACATATTTTAATGAATAATGCGGTAGCTATATTCTGGAAGGCAAACATCCATGCTAGTTTAAGGCCAAATCCTGAGAGGTCCCAATTGCCAGTTCTCAGTGTGAGTTTCAAATACTTGGCACCTTTCTAGGACCTGACCCATCATAAATAAGCAGACAAAAAAAAAAAGTCTAGATATTTTAAGATATGTAATCATACCCACTAAATGCGATTAAATTATAATCTAAGTTATAAACCTCCTTAACCACATTGTAGGAAAATTGAATTTCATTCCTAATACTATTCATCTTTTCATATACTGTAAGATAGGTAATAATTCTGATAGAAATATTTTCAGAACTGTCCTCTAGGAAAGAATAAATACTCTACAGAGACTTACCTGGTCTAAAAACATTTAAAGCTAGATACTTTTTGAAAACTAAAGATCTATGAAGAGATAGCAGGCAGACATTGCAACAATATTAAGAGAGCTGAAGAGAATGGCAGTGAAAATTTCACAAGTTCCACTTTCATTTCCACTCAGAAGTTACAGCAAAATAGTATTTTCTTCTTTTACACATATTTGAGGCTTAATGTCCTTTAACTATGATTGTGTCTGCAGAAGAAAAGCAGTTCTGTTAGTTAGCTTGGAGACTATCACTGAATTTTTTGAAAGCTTCATTCCTATCTCTTACTTTAGCTTACAGAATGCCTGATTTTGACTGCAAATTGATCAAAACAAACTTTGATATTACAAACTTCAAATCCAGATGCCATTCCAAACCTAGATAAAAGCATCTGTGCAACAAGAATCTTACTTAGTCTGTATGCTGTATTTAGACCAAAATCTGCTTCTGTCATCAATTTTTATTACTGTAGGTCTGAGGGTTGCTAGTCCTAAAGTGATAGTTTGAGACTAGCTTCATATAAAGCAAAACAACTTGGTATTATTAGCAGAACTGTGTTAATGCAGAGCAATCTTACCAACTTATATGAAAGCATGAGAAAGCAATATTTCTTCATTAAATGTATCAGCTGAAGTATTTTTATTGAGGTGAACAGTCTTAATTTTAAAATCCTTTTTTATAGCAATGTATTTTTTCTGTCTTTACACAGAAGCACTCCTAAAAAAGTTTAAAGCTTTACAGAGTGAACCCCACGAGAATAACATAATCAAAAATTGCAGCTATGGCTAACATAGAAGACAGCTCTTTAATCCTACAGACCAAGAAAGATGGGATAAGTAGTGTGGAGAAACATAAATTTGAAAATTCAGGTATGCTTTGTGTGGATGTAGGTGCCTTTATTCCTGATACAATCAAACTGCAATTAAAACAGCAAGAAAAGTCTTAGACAGGAAATGGTCACAGTGTTTTGTTACAAAAAGCATAACAATCATACCAATAAAATAAGAAACAAATTAGTGCTACATTAATTACTTTATTACTAAGGATTTCTAATAAAATGTGATGGAAACTTTCATCATTAATTATATTATCATCAGGAGTCTTGCCAGCACAATGTGAGTCTCTCAGTCAAGCTGCTACTGTGTCATGTGAGACTTTAATATTGTTTATATTATCATTGCACACACTTTTCTGTCATCAAAAACTCTTTGATGTAATCCTGCATGTTATCCTGAAATCTTGGCAAGCTCTACAGAAATCAGCCTGCTTGAACTTTCTTCTGCAATGTTTATGTCATAAGTATGACCGTGCAGTACATAACATTTATTACATGACCAGGGCACATATCAGGACTTCAGAGTGCAGAATCTACTGAGGCTACATCTACATTGTTAGATAAAATCAGTACAAGCCTATGAAGTCTAGCCGCACCTCAGCAGATGGCATCCACAAGAAGATCATTTCCAGAGCACAGTACATTCACAATCACACTGACCATAGCTGTTCCTGCTCCCCTTGTGCAGATCTCTCAGGCCATCTATCAGCAAGGTCTGTGTCTTCAGATAACTTTGTCTTCCTTCATGCCACATCTCAAGGAACACAGAACAACCCAAATTTCATTGTTATTCAAAGGTGATTTCTATAGGCTTCCAAAATGCCCTGACATTTATTCAGACACTTTAAAGAGAAAGAAACATTCACTGGAAATAACTGTTACCTCATTCAGCCTACAAGAATACCCCATAGAGCTCCGGAAAAGATATGGGCTGTGTAAAATAGCCCGAGCATGCTGCCATGTCTTATGAGAAAAGGCTGTTTTATCAGCCACTTCAGAAGACTTTGTTTGGCCTAGCATATGAGTCCTTATATTTGTATTACTGTGCTAATAAGTGCTACCTCTTTCTCATGTACAAGCGGGTTTATAATGACAGAGCCTACCTCGCCATTTCAGCAGGCTGCAAATGACTTGTGTCACAGGACAAAACCGCTGTCTCCATTATTGCCACCTCCCAAATGGAATCAATGGGCTGCCCCTTCTAGTAATGGGAATCAGTAAACAAACTAATTTGTGAGTTTAGAATACTCCAGTATGTAACACTACCCTATATATAGAAAGAATTCTTAAGTGCTGTGTAGCTGACATGAGCACTGATCACTGGTCAGTCCCTATCATTGTTCACACAAGCAGAGGGTGCCACTAACCCGCACTGGCAAGCCTTTACAGTTCAATCCATTTCCTATAAGACTTTTTCCACTATGTTCAATGTTCGTGTGTTTAAATGGCAAGAATATGGCCTGAAATCTTCAAGTGTTGATCAGAACCACAATATGAAATTCCTTGCACTCCTTCATGCATCTACACTTTTGATTAAACAGCTAGTAACCACAAGCACTGACTTTTGAACTGCAGTATAATGTACGAATATGCTAGATAATAAATCATTGCTCTCTTGTCTTGTTTATGGTTACTTCTCATGCTTTGAATATATTTCAGATTAAGTCAAGCTGAGTCTATTGTCATCCTTTTTCACAGCTGGGTTGACCTCTTTCACAGAAGTCTTTCACATAGCACAATAACTTTCTTTATTAAAAAATCTTATAAGAAATTTGCTTCAAATCTGTTATCAGAATGCAACTACCAATAACAAACAGTAGTTACAAAAACAGTACTTATAAGCAGACCTCACAGAATTCTTGCTGTAAAATTCTTAATACTAAACTAATCTCAGGGTTATTTTCCACTGCACACGGTGACATTAAGATATGCAACATTTGGAGCCTGATTTTCTGCTATAATTCTCAGTGACATCTCTAATTTAGATGCTTCACACCTGTGCAAGTGCTTCTACAATTATGTCCATGCACTGTCTGCTAGAAAAGCTGAAGGACAAGTACCACTCTGTTTTGTTTTGTTTTGCTTTGCTTGTTTTCCCTTGTTTTGTTTATTTTGTCTTGTTTTGTTTCCAGTCTTCAAAAGAGAAAATGTTTTGTTTCATAGTAAAGGTCTTCAATCTAGATAAACATAAAGCAACACACAAGACAGCACCACCCAGTTCTCACTCCACACATAAAACAATGACTTGGAGCTGACCATTACTGCTCAAGAATAAGAATGCTTGTGGTTATGAAATAATTATCAAAGTGCCAGTAGTGATTTAAAAAAAAAAAAAAAGAAAAATCATATTACAAGAGAAATAAAACAGAGAAAGTCATTTTGTCAGCATAAGTCCTTTGTTCACCCACACCTGGAAAAGTTCAGAGAAAAATGATGGGGATAAGTACAAGTATCATGAACAGAGCAGAGAGAGCTCAACTGTTTATGAGCCCTTCACTACATAACCTCAGGATCTTAACTGAAACAAAAGGATGTGATTTCTCATGCAGCAGGTAGTAGAGATATGAAATTCATTGTCTTCAGAAACTGTTAATACTAATGTCTTCAGTTGCCTATGTCTATGGTTTTAAAAGGGTAGAACCATCAAAGATCATATTTTTGTAGCAATCCTCACAGTTTTGGCCTGCCATTTTTTTCATTCTAAAGTCAGTAGAGTATCGATGGCAGGAAGACTCATTCAACCCATTATATGCTGCTAAGCACCCCCAACATGGGGTGATAAAACACCCTGCCTACAAGAAAATCACTGAACTAATGAAGAAAACTGGTGAAAAAAATTTTCAGAGTAATAATTTGCATAGGGAAGCAAAAGTAGCCTACACCACCAACTGCTTCAAAGCAAAACTATGCCAGGGGGTTGATAAAGAAATTCTGAATCACATATCAGACTTGTAGTAGCAGTACACTTATATAACATATAACCAAAATAAGCCTTTGTAATAGCACATGTGATTTTGTGGCTATTATAATAACGTCAGCTAGCCATTAAGCAAAGTGTCTGCTGCTGCCAAGCATCTTCCTAGTTACTGGAATCCTGTTTTGTCTTTACATTTAAAACAAAAATGGATCTACATAAAAAATCCATAGCAATGATTTTTGAAAGGTAGTACTCTGGGTCTGTCTGACCTGCAATAGTTCATGCTATGCATATGTCTGAACCAAAATCCAAACAGCTGAATTCTGAGAATCTTAGCTATTGATCAGGCATTTTCAGAATATATCTGAATTTTTTTTAAAACAGGGGTCATGAGATAGATAACTATGTTCAGACCATTTCTGTTCCCTGCAGAGAATGCATAGGAATAGAGACAGTGTACAAGGAAGATGCTCATGTAATAGAACAAGACTAAATTACGAAGACAACAAAAAATGAAAAAAATGAGGGGGAAAAGATGAGTCAGGAGTGGAAGCCAAAAGGTAGCATTTACATTCTTATTTATATGCCGCTTGTAAGAGACCCTGTACATGGATGCCGGTATGTTTCAGCAGATAGAAGGGGTTTTCACAAAAAGAAGGAACTAAGGCAAATCAGTATAGTCAGTATACGGATTTTCTTACAAAACTGCGCTGAAATCATTTAAGGGAATCATCATTGAAAGAGGACAATTTCCTTAAACATTTTCTCTGCGATGAAAAGACATCTCTCAGGTTTACTGCTAAGTTTCAGACTTAAGTAAACACATCAGAAAATAAAATGTTGCTAGAACTCTTGCATTTTGTCTGTTCTGAAGACTATACAAAATTCTGATATCTATTTTTTTACCTAGAACTAAGTATGTAGTAACTGCCACATGTGGCTGTAGCTACAATCATTCTACTAGTCAAGGTGAAAATTACAGGCTCTTTCAGTGAGGAAAGATCTGTATTTAAGCTGGTAATGGAAATTAAAAGAAAGAAAATGTCTTTGTAAATTATAACTAGATTGATAATACATAATGCCCATGACATTTTAATCTGGTGAAAGCATATTTTGTAAACTGATTTAGATTTAGAATATCTGGACTAAATTTAAACTTTATTTTTGCCAGAAAAAAAAAAAGACAAGTATTCAATCAAAGATATTTTTAACTTTTCTTAAACTCCCTAGCAGAAAAACCTAGAAGAGAAATTATATTCTCTTAATATATATCTAGACCAGGTTTACAAACTGTTGAGCATCAGATAGACAGATAGGCACTGGATGAAGAAGAAATGCATCTCTGAGACTAAATTATACCCAATAATAAACATAATATACCAGACCAGAAATAGAAACTAATTTCATCTGAAGGCATGATTACTTGTCCAAACATTGCCCTGCCTGTCTATATATCCCATTGGTTTCAGATGAAGAATTGTGGCAAGAGAAAAAGAACAAATCTGATGTTGGAAAAACAGTATGCAAAATGCATTGAAAAAATGGTGACTGAATATTATCGTTAGACTCTGTACCTGACAAAAGTTTTAAACTGATCGAATTCACATTCTCAAATATGTGTTCCTCGAAGAGCATACTGTACAAGGATGCTGGCCTTCTCAGAGGGATAGAATGTGTTTTCATAGGTGGGCATGACTGGGACAGAATAGTAGCATATAATTTAAATAACTGATAAATTTTCTGCTGGATTTATTGATGATGCTGTAGAGCAACTTTAACATACAGGTAGAACATTTCTCAATGAATAATGTAGCTGTATAAGGTGATTTTACTTCAACATTTTCCTGAAAAACAGAATTACGTATACAACCAATTTTGATCCATTTGTTCCACTACCAATTTAGCCTAGATAAATACAAAGTAATAATCTGTATGTAGGTGCATGAGAAAGGATGTACATTCATGTAAAATCACATAAGAGCTGTGTATACAGGAAAGTTTTTCGGTGGAGAGGAGAGGAGAGGAGAGGAGAGGAGAGGAGAGGAGAGGAGAGGAGAGGAGAGGAGAGGAGAGGAGAGGAGAGGAGAGGAGAGGAGAGGAGAGGAGAGGAGAGGAGAAGAGAAGAGAAAAGAGAGAAGAGAAGAGAAGAGAAGAGAAGAGAAGAGAAGAGAAGAGAAGAGAAGAGAAGAGAAGAGAAGAGAAGAGAAGAGAAGAGAAGAGAAGAGAAGAGAGAAGAGAAAGAGAAGAGAAAAGAGAAGAGAAGAGAAGAGAAGAGAAGAGAAGAGAAGAGAAGAGAAGAGAAGAGAAGAGAAGAGAAGAGAAGAGAAGAGAAGAGAAGAGAGAAGAGGAGAGAAGAGAAGAAAGGAAGGGAAAGGAAAGGAAAGGAAAGGAAAGGAAAGGAAAGGAAAGGAAAGGAAAGGAAAGGAAAGGAAAGGAAAGGAAAGGAAAGGAAAGGAAAGGAAAGGAAAGGAAAGGAAAGGAAAGGAAAGGAAAGGAAAGGAAAGGAAAGGAAAGGAAAGGAAAGGGAAAAGAAAAGAAAAAAAAGAAAAGAAAAGAAAAGAAAAGAAAAGAAAAGAAAAGAAAAGAAAAGAAAAGAAAAGAAAAGAAAAGAAGAAAGGAAAAGAAAAGAAAAGAAAAGAAAAAAAAGAAAAGAAAAAAAGAAAAGAAAAAAAAGAAAAGAAAAGAAAAGAAAAGAAAAGAAAAGAAAAGAAAAGAAAAGAAAAGAAAAGAAAAGAAAAGAAAAGAAAAGAAGAAAAGAAAATAAAAGAAAAAAAAAAGAAAAGAAAAGAAAGAAAAAAGAAAGAAAGAAAAGAAAAGAAAAGAAAAAAGAAAAGGAAGAAAAAAAAAAGAACAAACCACCTTCTAACTCCATAGTTAAGCATAAAAAAAATAAATGCATAGCAACCAGGAATTCAGAGGTCACTGTAGTTTAGTTTAATACTATTTTAGAGTCTAACCTTAACGTCCCAATATCTCACAATCTTAGTCTACAACAGCTATTTAAAATTTACATGAAGAATTTGTTTAAGAAGATGGTGATCTCTGACATATAACTTTTTTTCATTTTTTTCATTAGAACGTGTGGATTTAATGTGGACAGGCGCTTCTATACATCATATCTTTTTCCTACCTTAATGCTATGTGAGAAGCGTATACACCTTAAATATCAGTTGGAAGAGAGATGTTATTCCTATCCTAAAACTGGGAACTAAGGCCAAGAAAGACTAGATCAATAAAGGTATACTTAACAATGCTTAGTACTGAAATAAGTCATCTTTTAGTATTTTGCCATCAAGTTGAATATAGTCTTGCATATAACAAGTCCCCATATAACAGCACATAACTTTTTAGTAGGGCTTGTTGCAATGGGTCAAGGGGTAACGTTTTTAAAATAAAAGAGGATAGATTCCTCTTTCTTTTCCAAAATAACTGACCCTACTACTGTTGAGCAGCAGTAGCAAAAATTTATATGCAACGTTTAGCCTTCTTTCCTAGTAAAAACAGTATGGTGAGAGAAAATTATTTCCCCACACATTCTGTTCTTCTTACTTTTTCTTTTTAAGTAGTAGTTCAATTGATTTTCTAATTGATTATTTAAGAAGTGGGGAAAAAAAATCTAAAATATGTCACATTCATTAAGGCATATTCATAGCATAAGTCTACCTTGAAATGAGTGAAAAACAAAGAATTCAAAAGAAGTTACGAACAAGAACACAGTTGGAGTTTTGCTGCAAAAGTGGGAAAAAAGTCTTTGTTCTACTAAGGTATATTAATCTGATGACCATTCAGTAGAATATTTTTCCAAAAAAACTGATGGACTGGGTTTCAGCAGGCATTTCCCCCATTAGCATTTAGATCTCATCAAGAAACAAATCACAGGAGAAAATACGGAAGGAGAGTACTAGCCAACTGTTCTCTCTTTCTTTGTGATAAATCCCTCACTCTAAAAATGCTGACATCTCTCTCACACTCTGGAATTTTAAATATATGTGGTCTCCTCTGGGACATAAGCATGAGAATATCGTCCAGGGGCAGAAGACTGACTACAGCAGGGCGTAGCAAGAGATTGCTTGGCTATGCCATCTACCTGCTGTCATAGTACACAATAATAGAGGACATAGTGCCTCCCTAGAAAAATGCAAGATCCAGAAGCTTGGAAAGCAGACCAGAAGTCTGGAAAGAAGACTTTGTTAAGCTGAATATTAAATAATTCAGAATATTATCTGAATTGCAGAATATTATCAGAATATTTAATATCTGCAATATCTGAATATTAAATATTGCAGAAGAGCCAGGGAAGGCTCTTCTGCAAGGAATAGGAGGTCTGTGACAAAGGATAGGCAGAGGTTCAAGGTCATTTATGTATCATTTTCTCCTACCAGCTTGCTCTCCATCAGAAATTGTGGAACTGTTGGTACATGCCTTCATGTGCTTAAGTTAAGTTTGTTTATGCTGCCAGTTCTGAGGAGTTTGCATAATTCACATATTTCAGACATCTTACTACACAATATATTTCTTCAGATGATGTTTTCCTAGATTCTATTAATGAAGATATTATTTTCTTGCATATATATAGTATCTTTGTTTTAAAGATAGTTTATATTACATTTTACAGTTTCCAGAGGCAGTTCAAGTAGATATTTGAACTGCTGTTCTTAAAATCACCTCAGTAATGCAGAGTGTGCCTTATGGTCCTGCCTTTGGGAATACCTATTCCTGTAATATGGTGGTAAGACATAGCTGTAAAATGTAAACTCTTCCAAAACCTACTGAATCAAACCAAATTTATTATTGTATTTTTAGATCATAATACACCAAATTTATTAAATAATATGAACAACTACCATACAACTAAGGTCATCCATTGGTATCTATAAGATATTTAACTTGTAATCCTCACTCTTGCAGAGTCAATGGGAGCCTTATTTCAGTAAACGCAAAATAGTTTTAAGTTTACTGGTAAGTTTCCAAGAGGCAACAGCAGAATACCAAAACATCCTGTTTTGCCTCACTTTTTCTACCCAGTTCAAGGAGGCAATTGAGCATAATTATTCTTTGACATATGAAGCTTTCCTATATTAGAATCCACAGCATACAGCTGTCTTCCGCACAATATACAACATGTGCATGCTAAAATATTTGAGAGAATATGGACTACAATGCTATTAGAAAACAGATGTGTCCAGTCCTGTACAATTTCTAACAAATGAAAAAAATCTAAAATTTGCATGAAAATCAGAACCTTGAAAGACAGCAGTGGCTTAAAGCCAAATCTCAGGGAAGACTAAGAAAAATGGAAGCATTAAGTGCTACGATCACCTTGGCACATTTCAGGTCAAAACAGCATTTCCTGAAAATAGCGTGAGACATTTTTCCATGAAACACAGATCAGTGATAAAATTATATGGCTTTCACAATACTTGTTTCTTTCAAAACTTAAACTTTCTATCTTAGTGAAATCTTTGCAGGAGTAACAACTTGTCAATACCTATTTCATTTTGATTTTCTATCAGAATAGTAGTGGCTTCAGATATCTTGGGGTCTGCTTTTGTTTGATGTCTTCTTTTATTAATCAACAAATCCTTCCACTTGGCCTCCAAGTGCCTCTCCTGAGGACAGAGGTGTTGACAACCTCCTAGCACCCTTCTAGGGTACAGGAACTCGGCTAAACCTATCTATCTACTTAGAAAACCTCAAAAGTGAGAGCAATCAATTTACTTGTCCATGTTGTGTCAGGTACTGATTGCATGTTGCTGCTGTTTTCTAAAAACTGGCTTTAAAATGTATCTAAATTTACATTTTCTTTTTATATTAATTCTTTCCATCATTTTAGCTAGTCTCCAGGCTTATAATCTATTTAACTGTTAGTCCTGATATATCGTTATCTCTCAATTTCTACCTCTTACATTTGCAGCAATATCTCCTGTTTTGTTAAATGATTCCTCTCTTGAACAATCCTTTGAGGATAGCACTGCCCCACTTGGCTGCTGTTTAGCACTTATAAATAAGAGAGAAGAAAAGAGATACCAAGATATCAGCTTTCTAAGGCAGGTTAACTATCTTACTATCGGAGTAATCAGACAACAAACAAATTAATCAGAAAATCTATGTCTTAATCACTATGACCCAATAATATGGCTGTTGCAGAAGGCACTATGTGGACAGCCAAAATCTGTCTCAGTTCCCTCTATACAGATTCTGTTGCTTCAGAGTAAACACCAGACCTTCCTAATGTTGAGGACTCCATAGACATTTTTTTCTGGCCTTTTGTATTAATTCAAGACTGGATATGTCAGAGTATGTGCTAAAGAACAGTAAGCAATCAGTTTTTCACCACTGGTGGGAAAGCATTTTGCTAGTGGGTAGAGAAGTGTTGCAACCATGCATTAATCAAACAGACTTTAACCAACAGATCACAGATAACTGTAAAGCATATGGCTGTGAGTTTCTCTGTTTAAAATAAAAAATAAAAATAAAAAATGGACAGTTCTGGAAAGTGAGACAGTACAATTTTTCAAAATGTGTTTTCCTCTCTGCTCTAGTGACTGAAGTCAGTCAGAAGGAAATTCAAAACCAATTTGTAGAATGAAATGAAACTATATTTATGAAGATTGCTTTTCGTAAGACAGGCTAACAGGGAATATTCCTATGTGAATTACTGCCAGGCATGTATGTTTACCTTAAGGCTCCAGCAGATGGCAAATGGCATTCTAAAAGTTTGGTACTAAATTTAGGCTGAGTTGTAAGTTGATACTGCTAGCAATAACAGTTTTAATATCAAGTCACAATGAAGCAGCAGAAGAATAACAACCAGGGACAGCAGAAGCAGAAATTTCAATCAGTCATAATGTTTAGTTGAAAAGCATTTGTAGTGAAACTATGACTGTTTACAAGACTAGAAATCCAAATTATGTGATTTAGCTAATGTCTCACAGTAAATGTAAAAGCAGCTGGACCTCAACTCAATGTTCACTGTGAGGTTCCATTTAAAAAAAAAAAAAAAAAAAGTATTTAAGCAGAAGAGTCAAAGTTAATGGTGGAGTTTCATGGTTATAACTGAGGGAAAAAAATGAACCCTAACGTCCTTCAACAATTCTACAGTTTATTTCATATTATTTTAATGGATGACTGAAGAGCTGAGGGAAACTCATATGATCCACTAAGTATATCATTTCAGACACATTCCATAAATGTTTGAAGTGTATATCTGATTTGCTTTTCTGCTTGCTGAACATTTATGTTTTTAGGATTTTGCAGTTTTGAAAGTTTATCATTTCCTTTTCAGCTCAATGCAGACTGCTTCACAGGGAATAGAGTGTGTATGCTCTTCCATGCATATTTCTTCTTTTTTGGTTTTATTGCTGTCAGCATGTGAAATAAAAGATGGGTTTGACTACAAGTCAATGGTTGAGTTTTAGCCAACACTTCAAGGACACTAGCCAAATCTTGTTCAGAGAGAAGAATGTTACACCAAACTTAAGTTTACAAATGGAAGGAAAGCCAAAACCATTAACAGATGACAAAGAAGAAATTCTTCAGGAGACCCGTGCCCAAGTAATGCACAACGGGGTTAAGAAAACAAATTACAAGCTCATTTGAATTGGTTTCAGATTTTACTGGGAAAAAAAAAAAATCTGTAAAGAGGCTCCCAAACTCCCAAACTTCAAAATTAAAGTGTGTGATCCTGACTCCTTAATGACCAAAACTCCGAACTTTTTGCCTTTGCCAAAAATGATCTATTTTGTGACATTATAAATAAGCTGCTGCTTTAGTATTTCCTAGAGAAAACTGACTGTTCAAAATACCACTTTAAAGTTTTCCTTATTTTTTGTATGTGTTCTTCATATTCTTTGTGTTTTCCCTCACTTACATAGGGCAGCTTATCTTTTCAGCTAGCTGATTCCTGGTCAACACACGGAAATGATACATCTCCCAAGTGGAGTTCAAAATGTCAAGAAAGCCAGCAACAGCAGGTTTTGTTCTCTAAGATGAAAGAAACATTTTCCAAGAGGTTTTGCATATTTCTTGCTTATCTTTGACAAAATAAAATGCTGTCTTTATGCATAGGCACCTGGCTGTGAAATACTTTGAAACAATCAGAACTAAACCTCGTATTTCCATAAATGGAATAATGAAATAAAAAAACCTATAGGTCTGTTGTTTTCAGATCACAAAGCAGAATGAAGTCAGTGGTTTTAAAAATATATAATGGCATTTTGTTAAAAAGTACAGTTTACTTTAGTTTTCACCAAAATTATATTTTCGATTGTATAAAGCCTTTTCCATGAAGTTCCTAACATGCTATTTAAAAGCTGTATTGTGACAGTAAAGCACAGAAAAGCTAAATGGTGAAGCACATTAATATCACAGATGAAAATGAAAACCAGACTTCCTGAGTCACTGTCAATTGATATCACTCAACATCACTGTTGTCAGTTTTGCAAGACTATTTGAAGTCATATGACAGTTTATGTAGTAACTTGAATTTCTTATCTCTAGACTGACCAATGGAGAGAAGTAAAAAAGAGATGATGTTTTCCACAGTGTCTAAAAGCCAACAACATAAAAAATGCAAAAAAAGGTATCTCGCAAGTTTTTGAAAAGTACTCAAAGCTAAATCCCTTCAGGTCTGGCCAATCAAATTAATATATGATATTACCTTTAGTTACTTTAATACTTCAGAGAGAAGGATCCCTGGCATGGGCTAGCAATCCAGTTGTTCATCCTTGAACATACTGTTCTGATAATCATGTCATTATGTGAAGAACTGCTTAGCCTGGTTGTAGTCAAGTTAGTATGGGTATGATTCCACACTCCAAAATTGCACCATCTTTTGGCTAGAGAAACCTCCAGTCAAATATACCAACCCTGAGTGGCAGCAAGCTGGTTTTGCATCCTCACAGAGGAACTGGATTTCCAGTGTTAAACATCAGATGCCCTCTGAAATCAACAGTCCTAGAAGAACTGAGAAATTCAACTATCTGAACAGAGATATCTGCACTAGCCCAAAAGACATGAAGGAAGCTATAAAGAGACAGTACAATTCAACCAAAGCCAAAATCTACTCATTGTAGGGCCACACTCATGCTTCAGATCATGTGTTTTCTTCCTGAAGCTACCACCAGACAAGGTCACCTTGTGGTTAGGGTGAGAAGAGAGGAAAACAACAGTAGGGCTAGCAGTAGAAGAACAAATTGGAAGAAAATGTGTTTTATTCACTCACTCTGGTGGCTGAAAGATCTCTAGATGACTTCTTGCAATAAACACAGGTATTCAAAATTTCAGTGTCCATAGAGGAATGCATTCACAAGTAAAAATACCTTTATCTAGCAAATAAAAATCTTAATTCAGTTAAGACTCTAATTCCCTGACTTAAAATTTGAAGGTCAATCTGTGCTGACACCTTCTGACCCACTCAATATGTTATTCTGCGCCATTTTGGCCTCTTTCTATTACCTTTTTAAAAATTATTTGATGACATATTTTGTTCTTGGATTTGGCTTTTATTCATGTAGAATTTATGATATTTTTCTTCCTATGAAAAATTTTCAGACTTAATCTAAGAAACTTTACAAAAAGTTAATTTGGGCCGCTCTGAACTTCACCTCAGAATTTTTGCTTTCTGATATCTCCTACTTTTAATTAAATGAGCCTCAGCATCCATGAAATTGGGAAGATTCCTGTAGCCTGAGACAATCAAAACACAGGATTTTGATGCAGATAGCTTTCCATTGATTCACAAAGCCACTTTCATTTATTTATTGATTTTATAATGTTAATCCTTCATATAATTGCAACAGTGAGATTGAAATTAAACTTTGGGACTGTAAAATGTATTCTGCTTTGAAAATTAATGTCTCAGCCTCACATTAGTATTTATTTTATATAACTAAACTTAGAGTACCTTGACATTTAACTTGCTGAGAAAAAACATTATCCATTCACAGTGTTCAATTCCTTTTGCCTCATTTCTCACTTATGCCAAATAAAATTGACATGAGCTAATCAGGCAGCTGGAGGCTGAACTGTCTTTTATTGTTATTTACCGATGATCTTTTTTTAAAACAGCAAAAAAAAAATAGCTATTTTAGTTACAAAAGTATGTCCAGTTTTTCTTGACTGGAGCACGCAATAAGTTTTCCTCCTCCAAAATAATCTTGTTTTGGACAGAAAAAAGAATTAAAAAGAGAAAAGAAAAAGGAAAAAATTACCACTGCATCTATATTCACCAAAAAGGTGACAGTGTTTACATTAATCTTTGTAAAAAGCAAGATGAAAACATTGCAAATGAAATCATCACACAGAAATAATCTGCCCTAGCATTTGACCTAGCATTTACCCTAGCATTTCCTGTGACAATATTTTCTTTGGTTGGGATTATTTCTTTAAATACATTGCTATTTTCTTTTCTTTCTTTTTTTTTTTCCCCACCATAGTTTTGTGCAACATTTCACAAAAGAGAAAAAAGATAAAAATATTTTCAAGATTCAGAATCTCAGGAGCTCATTCTTCCCCATTTGTACAATTATTAAATGCTTTAGGTGCCAGGAGCTATTTATAGCATTAACTTAATATCTGAAATTGTGGTGATATGTCTCCATTCTGACAACAGAAATATACCATCCAACATAATTTTAGATGTTATAACTAGTTGCATAACTGTCCAAATAAAAAACCTCTTCTTTGTGATAGTTAGCAGGCAATGAGTTGGAAATACAAATTATCTGATATTATGTGATTACTTCTGTATGTTACTTTGATTTTTATGTCAATTCAATGTCTCTACATTGCTGTGTTCTGAGGATGTGAATACAAGAGCCATTGATTAATTGGCTCTTTGCCCATGCATCGTTATTGTGTAAAAGGACAGCAGGCATGGCCTATGAGAAGCAGCTGAGGACTATGGGTTTGTCTGGGATGAAGAGGAGGCTGAGGGGCAACCTCACTGCTCTCTGCGTCTTCCTGAGGAGGGGAATTGGAGAGGGAGGTGCTGAGCTCTGACCCATGGGATCCAGTGACAGGACATGCGAGAATGGCTCAAAACTGTGCCAGGGGAGGTTCTGACTGTACATTAGGCACCATTCTATTACCTAGAAGGTGGTCAAACACAGGAACAGGCTTCCTTGAGAGGTGGTCAATGCCCAAAGCCTGTCACTGGTTTAGAAGCATTTGCACAGCGCCCTCAATAGCATGCTTTAACTTTTGATTAGCTAAACTTTCAAAGTAAGCAGTGTGCAACCCCATGCTCAGCTGCTGCCTGAATCTAGTAACAGTTCAGCGTTACACAGTGGAGATCCCAGTCTTTGTAAGAAGTCGTTCCCTGGACATATATAGAAGCACATCAGTTGAGAGTGCAGAGCAACAGAGTACCTACCTGCTCTATTCTTAAGTCCAGTTAGCAGCCAGAAATTGAGCGTTATTTTCAGCAGACTCCCCAGTGCAGTCCATTTAAAACCAAAACTATGTGACCAGGCTCCAGAAGATTCAGTAGCTGCCACACCTCCAACTAAAAAAAATCATTAAAAAAAACCCACCCTAAACAAAAGAAAAACAAAACCTTACAGACCCTCTTATCTTCTGTTTGTTATATCTTCTCCTCAGTTATCCTACCTATTCCTCAGACACCTAGTTGTCAAGCTACTGAAACTATGCTGCCATTTTTATAATTAACAGATAATTACTTATTTTAATCACAACAGCCCAACCTACACTCTGAGAGTGAAGACAGGAAGACAATCTAAGCACAAAAGTTTTTCACTGTGGTCCTTGTTTGAATTTGTTCTAAACCTTGTGTCCTTCTTGATGATGTATCCTTCACAATCCCTCCCAGAGAAGTTATGAGCCTATAAAAAGTTGTAGAACCACTAGAAATTTGGGTAGTATTTGTAAAGAATGAAGAGATAAAATTTATAATTAACCAGCATTTTTAACACAGCAATTCTAATCCAGCAAGCAAAAAACATTTGTTAATCTCTGAAAATTGCAACACTTCTTTTATAAGAAAGTAAAGGTGCCTAACCATAACATAGAAACACCTTCAATTCTCAAATATTGATATAAGGGTCAGGATATATATTTTGATAGCTCGTCAAAAAGAACTGAGGATGTTAAATAATGACATCTTCAGTTCAGGTGCCCTCACATGTATTACAGATGCAGTTTTTGTGTTTTGACTTATTCTCTGACTACCTCCTGATCCTGCACTGCAAACACCATGAAACTGTCATGTAATGAGAACGCAGCTATTTATTCTTCTTCACATGAAGCCTAGGCTTCTATTTTAAAGCAAAGTGTGCCAACATGGTATATGCATGATGCTTCCATAATGAGGGCAATGCTGGACAAAGAATACAAAGACATCTAGATTTATTCCATTTGCAGGCTTTTCCAGCCATCTGAAATGGAATGATTTAAATAAGCAGAATAATTTAAAATCTATTATGATCTGTGAGAGAGTTTATGTTGTGGTTTAAAGCTCTATAACTCACACAGTTTTGTTCACTCACTTCCCCCTCTTTCTTCCTCCCACTCCCAGAGGGATGGGAAGGAGAATTGAAAGAATGCAGCTCCCACAGGCTGAGATAAGAACAGTTTAGTAACTGAAGTAAAACACAAGACCACTACTGCTACCACCAATAATAATAATGACAAGGCAAATACAAGGAAAGAATACAGTCGCTCACCACCTGTACCCAGCCCTACCAAGCAGTGCACCCCCACCCGTCTGGGTTTCTGCTCTCCTTTTTTTACATCCTGGGCATGACATGCTGTGGCATGGAATACCTTTTTGGTCAGTTTGGGTGAGGTGTCCTGTCTCTGCTTCCTCCCGGCTTCCCCTCTTCCCTGGTGGAGCATGAGACTCAGAAAGTCCTTGGTCAGACCAAAACATTCTAAGCCGTAACTATAAACATCAGTGTTGTCAGCATTGTTCCCGGGCCGAAAGTCAAAAAAACCACAGCACTGCACCAGTTACTAAGAAGGAGAAAAATGACTGTTACTGCTGAACCCATGACAGTTTAACATTACCCTAAACATGGCAAACCTGTTACAGTAATATATAAATACTGCTTAATTTTGTCAGACACACGGCAGTCTATTAAAAAGGATAAATGGTGTAATTCTGTTAAAATATTCCTCTTGGAAAGATAACATAAACTTCTTTTTTTCCTGGATTTTAATCCAGTTTTTGCACTGCTTCAATGTTTTCTTCGCATTCAAAATCAAAGGCTTCATGTAATTTATTCTGTAAAACTGCATTGTGGCTACAAGCCAAATTCTCAGAGGAAATTGGTGCACATTGGAAGCTTACAATTAAGTTCTTTAAAACTAATATCTATAAGGTCTGAGATGAAGAAAACACTGAATTAAGTCTTCAAGAAATATGGTATCTCACCTGTGCGGTTTAAGTCCTTTTGTAGCATTCATTGGAGCTATTTTTAAGCTACAAATTGAGTTTAAAGCTGACCTGAACAGTCATTTACAAGTTTGTGCTGCTTTCTTTAGCCCTGAAAAGGAATATTAGACCTATTATTGGATTTCTTCATACTTATTTTTTGGCTTCATTTTCCCTAAGGAATAATTTTGACCGATTACCTAGATAGGCAAAATAGGAAACACTGTTTTTGTCAGCTCTTACTGAAATTATAGGAGGATTACCACTAAACTGAAGAAGCAATTAGCCCTCAATAGCTTAGGCCTAGCTGTGCCAATTTTTTAATCACTTGCTTCACAAAATGGAATCCAAATACAGGAGTTTAACATTTCAGAACGGTCCCACAAATACCTAAGCTAAAAGCCCCTTGAAAGCCCACACATCTGCGCTTTAATCACCTCTAACCATACTGGAACCAAAGTCCAGAACATACTCCTAGAAGTCAGAAAACATTGTTATTTCAAAAGATTAAGTAAAGATGACACGGATCTACTGACGCTGTCAATCTCTCATACAATGCCATGAAGAAAACAGGCAGTTAAAAACACAGTTTTGAGTCATTTCCTTCACAGGAAGGAATAAAGCCTATGTTTCTTGGTAAAATGTGCTATCTGAAAGTCTGCTCGCTACTTTAAGGAAGAACATACCTTATTGATGCTGTTAAAATTGGGTGCCAGCAGAAAGGAATGAAAGATTCATGTGGCTGGTGAGATCCTGACTGTAATCAGCAGCAAGTGAGAAGCCCCAGGTCTAGCTTAGTATGATTTAGTGTTTTTCAGGCTGAGGTTTGGAATAAGATGTCTAAACATCTATTGGATCCACACCCCTTCCTTTGCAAAGAAAATATATTTCCATGTAGTTACATTAAATTAACATTAACAAGAACACTATGTTCCTAAATAGTTGGCAGAAGTGCAAATAAAAATTAATTTCCCTTATTGATATTTAAATTTTTACTCCTTCGCACACCTGATTTTGTAGAGCAAGGGTTGTTTTTCAAAATACAAGAGATCTGAATTGAAATGTAATATGACAAATAATTGGTGTTCATGAACAGTTTCATTGCTTTACATATATATATATATATATATACACATGTTTTATAAAACACCATAAAAAAACATATCTAGATTTGTGAAGTACTGGGCATGACAAGTGGAAGAGCTACTCCCATCACACTGAGACCCATTTTGGGATCTGCATCATTGCTTTGGGCAGCCACAAGAAGTCAGTTTATTTGTGGAGTATGATAGTGGTATTTGATTGTATTAACTCAAAAAAAATCACTTTACCAATACAAAATTCCCTCAGCAACATTCACTGCTACTTGAGTTTACATTTCAGAGTGATATGGATAGAACTGTGTCCCCAGATCAGAACACACTATAAGTTAAATTTGCCTAGAGCCTGCTGTAATATTTAAACCATAAGCCTTCAAAACAAATTAACAAAATAAATAAACAAAAAAAACCACAAAACCCCCAAACAACAAACAAACAAACAAAAACAAGCCACACAAAAAAAACCCCAAATGTTAAAGTGTCTAGTGGGTATAGGCGCCTCATACTGTGACTCTCCAGGCAGGACTCTCCATCTTAAAGAGGAGTGTAGGAGTGGAGAGTCGGACCTCATATGAAGTCTCTCAGAAGAAGGATCTGAACGCTTTACTTGAATGAAATACTTTATGTTCATTTCTTTCTATTGAAAATAGGCTACTGTAAACACTGCTGCTTTGAAAGCGGGACATATTTTTTGCTTATTACTTATTTTCTTATTTTTTCAAAGAATAGACGTGAGCATTTTTCCTCAGAAGATGGAAAGAAACACTTCTATAGAGTGCAGAGAGAGACATCTGATTACCAGAGAGTGAAAGGGTTTGGGGTGTATTTGTAGCATTCCCTAATGTCATTTCAGGTAGTGCCCAGCTGAGCATACAAGACATTATGCATCCCATTTTGTGAAGCCTTTCTTTCTTGCGGAGGAAGCCTAATGTGGACCTATGGATTTCTGTCTGAATTCTGGTGCTTAAAAATTAAAAAATGCATTACTCAGCCTTGAAAAGGCTGTATCTTCAAAGATTTTACTCTTACTTTCATTACAGCTCAAATCTCTTTCAGAAAGTACAAGCAGCACCATAAAGGTATTCAGCCATAAGAGTTTGTCAGGCAAACAGACACAAATATCTCAGGTAATTGGAACTTTACATGTTTTTGAAGTTTTGGACAGAAAATAAAACTTAATTTATTTTGAGTCTTGGGAAAATGTACTAGTAAATGAGCATTTTTATTACCTTAGCTCCTTCCTCTTTGTTGGTAAGCTTTTCAAAACAAGTTTGAAGGCACTGAAGCTGTACAAGGCGCACAGTTTGGTAACAGTGTAAAAAAAATAAGGGTTTAAAATTAAAGAAACAACATTGTTTAATCATTAATAATGCTAACAGAACCACTTTGGTTAAAAAAAAAGGCTTCTAAAGTTTATCAGATACCATTTAAGTCAATAATATCTAAAGGGTATAAAATTTTCAAAAAGACGATGATCTCTGCTGGTTTTGGCTGGGATAATTTTCTCTGCTACTACAGTAGCTAGTATGGGGCTATATTTTAGATTTGTGCTGAAAACAATGTTGACAACAAAACCATTATTTCTGAGCACTGCATATACCAAGCCAAGGTTTTCTCTGCTCTTCACTCCATCCCACCAGCAAGCAGGCTAGGGGTGCACAAAGAGTTGGGAGGGAACACAGCTGGAGCAGCTGACCTCAACTGACTTAAAAGAATATTCCATATCATATGGTGTCATGCTTAGCATATAAAGCTGGGGGAAGGAGAAAAAAAAGGGGGGGGGGGGGTGTTCAGAGTGATGGCATTTGTCTTCCCAAATGATCATTACACATGATGGGACCCACCTGCCTGACCATGGAAGTGGTGAATGGATTCCTTGTTTTGCTTTGCTGGTAGGCACAGCTTTTGTTTTACTTGTTAAACTGTCTTTATCTCAACCCACAAGTTTTCTCACTTTTACTGTTCTGTTTCTCTCCCCATCCCACAGTGGGGTGGAGGAAAGAATGAGCAAGTGGCTGTGTGGTGCTTAGTTGCTAGCTGGGTTAAACCAAATGTGGTCTCCAGGTGAAACAAGTATCTCCAAGACGCTTGCTTAAGAGACAATTTTATTTCCTACAGAATTATCTGCATTTAATTCACTTTTCTTACATGGAACTTGTATTACTGAGGAAAGTTAATGCACTCTGGAATATGTTTACTTTTTACTGATGTTTAATCACATAGCTAGTACTATCAAATATATCTGAAGTACATACAACATACAAACACATTTAAAGTAACAGAGAACTCACTCCTTGATGCTAGAGAGCTTACACAGGTATTTAAGCCTAAGCAAAGTGAGTTTAAAGTATACAGGAAGCACTGCCAGCATCTTCAGCTCACATTGGAACATTTTTCACCTCTTTTTTAATCATATGGCACAAGGTGCTGTGGAAATCTGGGCCAAAATTTTCAATATTTCTGTGAGACTTTATGAGATTATTCTGAACATTAAAGAGAGAGTTTTCAAGTCTCATGAATTTGCCTTTGTATCATTAGCCAATATTTCCTTCATGCTTGCTCTTTCACCTTTTTCACACCATATCATTCTGTCACAAGCAAGAACACCCATGATCAGTTACTTGCATAAGGCTGGAATCAAAAAAGGTCATCAAAGCAAATCAAGGTCTGGAAACAGACCTGTCAGATGGTAAGTGTCATGCTATTTACAAACGCAGTACAGGCCTATGGTTTGATGTTTGAGCATGGGTAAAGTTTACATAGCAACATAGAGTCTGGAACAAGTGGCAGCTGAGATCCAGATTTCCACAAAGACTCTAGGGATACCTGCAACTAGGATACATGTAATCAAAGTAACTGCAAGACTCCCCAGTAGATCAGTGGTCAGGACAAACCTTCTCTCCTTTCCATATCCCTTTCCAATAAGGGTAATGCAAAGTCCTTCTGCAGAGAAGCTTGTTTGGACCTCAGCTGCAAAAGGAGACAGCTCGCAGCTAGCCATTGGGCTGGCAGCCCTTGCAAAACCTGGGAAAGAAAGACTGTAATCAGGGTCACAGCCAGAGAACATGGTGGCTATAGCAAATCATCTCCCCCCCACAGCCCTCCCTAATTCACTCAGAACATGAAGGTATGAAACAATGCTCACAACCGTCTGTTTACCTGCTGAGGTCTCCAAGAAGACAAACTTAGGACATGATTAAAGTCCTGACTGCTTAGAAAGGGTTCTCACACTGCCAAAGGCTTATTTTGCTCTGTGTCAAGGGCACAACTAAGTCTAGAAGCGGTGATTAAATTATTCTGCATGTTTGAACTATGAAAGGAAACAAATAATGTGTTTTTACGGTTCATGAGGTTTTTGTTCTTAATTTAGCCACTGAATATTGCACAGCTCTTGTCTAGGTGATTTCTGTTATCTTACATATTCCTTCAACTAGTCAGCTCCCATTTTCGAGGAGGCTGTTTCCTGTCATCCCCTCAGTCTCTTCCTCTTATCCATCCACCAAGCAGTAGAGAGAAAGAAACCCATGGAGGGGGAAGGAGAGAGTGAGGCGTAGGTGCTTACAGAGAGAACATTCAAATGAATTGAGAGGTGAGAGACTGAATGCTTGTTTTAGCTGAAGATGTTGGAAAAAAAAAAGGTGTTGGAGAGAAAAAACATGTTTTCTTTACACCCTCCAACATGCTGCAAGAAAAGTAGAGCACAGTTATTTGTATGTTAGGAATAAGACATCAGTGGTTCCTGGTGTAGCTGTATTTAGCTACTAGGGTACTCCATCTACTAGCTACTACTATCTCCTGGGTATAGCTTAGTATAAGCTTCTGCATTTTACAGGAAAGTCCAATGTTACACATACAAATGGTTTGGAAACAGCCTTCATGTGAACAGAAAAAATCCTTCCTCACTTATGTAGCCCTGCAGCACCAAAGTTTTACTGAAAGAGAAAACAATCTCTTCCATTGACTCTCCCATTATACTGAAGCTTTTGTCTACATCAAGGCACTTAGTAGATATATGCAGCCATAGTAATGTAAATACCTGTGCAGATGCAGGGTTTGACAATATGATTTCATACTAGGATAAATCTCTGTAGTTTGTCAAGGTTTCTCTGCAAAGAAAAAGATTCATATTTTAAACTGAGAGTGAACATAAATTTTTTTGATCTGAAAGCTGCAGTGTTGAACATTCTCAGGGTTGCATCAGCTTACAATTATGAATTAATTTTTGCATCTTTGCTAACAGGTTATTCTCTATGAAATTGTTTTAGGTTAACTTTCCTATTGAAGTAGAGGATGCCTAATTAGATTCCTCTCCCACTAAATTTTAAAAAGAAGACCTTGGTTTTTCCTGGTATCAGTGGGAGATTGTGTCAGAAGTACTGGTTTTATTGTATTTATTTTATTCACTTTTTTACTTAATAAACAGGAAACAGGAGCCAAACATGTAACAACCTTATTGGTCCACAACAATTTTATCTAGCAAAATGGATAAAAAAAGAGGGTTTGGGTTTCCATTGCTACATCTTGCAAAGGACTGACATTTGGCAGCGAGCAACCTTTCTAAAGTTCAGGCACTGTATTGAAAACATTATAAAGGGCATCATTAGAATTGAGGGGGGAAACTGTTACTCAGCATTTCAATTACTGAGCTACATGAGTGGCAGTAATAAATAACAGACACAAATTAGTACTATTGAAAGTTCCTAAATATCTATTCAGCAGCATTGAAAAGTAATATGTGTTTGCATACTGTCATACATTTGGAAACATTCAAATAAGCATATTGCTTTGTCTCTACTTTCTCAAAATTCAGTTTCCAAAGAAATTTGTCAGTGCAAACTTATGGCCCTTGAATGTTCTCCTTATTAGTCTGATTGCACCCTTATTAGCATTTTTTCTCCACTTTTTTTCCCTGCTTTGGGCATGTACAATTTATGGAGAGCATTCTCACAATTTACAAGACAACAAAATAAATGACAAGGCACCTTCCATAAAATATGATATTTTTAATTAGCCCACAGAGACTGCGAGTACTGAATGCTATATATACTCCAATAAATCACACAAGGTATGCCATTACATACATTAGTGAATACAGGAGCCTTACAGGATACATGATTGCCATGTGGTTGCCACTATAAGAAAATAAAAGTCCATGGTGTCTCCTACAGATGCTGATGAACTTGGACGACATTTTTACCTAAATATTGGAAGTGAATAATAACTACCCTCCTTCCTCTGTATATAACAAATAATGCCTTGAACAAAATTATCTTTTCCTCCCTAAGTGTTAACTGAAATAAAATTTGGGGATATTATCATGATGAAGATCAATTTATCATTGATTGTACAGTTGGAAGTGGTGGAGAGAGTGTAAATTATTTTTCAGGCTAGCCTTTTCCTCTTCTTTTCTATAGTCTAAGTCATGCTATCGTGCTTAAATTAAAGAAAACAAAACCGAAGACCAAAAGCCTCAACAAACCAAGCAGTTAATCTTTGAGGCCAGTTGTATTTATCACGTTAACAGAGATATTGCTGTATGGATTTCAGCAGTATTCAGCTGTCACATTTACTCACATGAGTTGGATAAATCTGTAATGTCTGAAAGACAGGAATTGATTTATGAGTTTGTCAGAATGACTGGAACCATTGAAAATGCCCTTATTAAAAATCTGCAATTTTTTACAAGGACTTGCTTGCCTTAACAGATGTGAGAATAAGTTTGATTTCACTCACAATTAATGTAGTTTGAAATTGAAATGAGTTTTACTTTCAGCCTCCAGGAGTTCTACTGACATTTTTAGTATAATATCTAAGCCTATGGCAAAAAAAAAAAAAGCTGAAAACAAAAAATAGAAAGAGAAATTTTCCATAATTTGCACAATTAGTACATTTGATGAGGTAAAAAAAAAAATTAAATTGAGAAAATGTCAGTTTGATACAGAACCAAGCTACATATTTTCCAACATCAATGGCCACTATCATTATTGTAGCTGAAGAAATCTGAGTATCATACTGATCAAGAGGTAAGTTTCTTAAATATATGCTCATTTTGACAAAGTTCCCCTTTCCCTCATTGTCACCTACCCACACTGTAACTGGAAAGCCATCCCCTGTGTGATATAAGTGTATTATTCTATACACATACCTCAGAAGATAAGATCATAAAGACAAACATTCTGCCACTCTCAAGATAGAATTATGTCTAATCACCGTATTGCAGGCTTCCATCTGGACAACACTTCTGGGTAATCTTGTAAAACTGCATGTGACATTAAATAGCTACACACATTTTAGAACAGTGTACAATTCTAGCAAAAAAAAAAAATCTGAAGGTAATAAATAATTTGGTTTCTATCCATAATGCCACACTTTTGCTTAAAGAAATACAGTAATATTTTTTATTATTTTTACATAATTCATAGAATCATAGAATATTTAGGGTTGGAAAGGACCTTAAGATCATCTAGTTCCAACCTCCCTGCCAGGGGCAGGGACACCTCCCACTAAAACATGCCACCCAAGGCTATGACCAACCCAGCCTTGAACACTGCCAGTGATGGAGCATTCACAACTTCCCTGGGCAACCCATTCCAGTGCCTCACCACCCTTACAGGAGAGAATTTCTTCCTCATATCCGATCTAAACTGCCCCTGTTTAAGTTTGAAACCGTTACCCCTTGTCCTCTCACTACAGTCCCCAATGAAGAGTCCCTCCCTAGCATCCCTATAGGCCCCCTTCAGATACTGGAAGGCTGCCATGAGGCCTCCATGCAGCCTTCTCTTCTCCAGGCTGAACAGCCCCAACTTTCTCAGCCTTTCTTCATATGAGAGGTGCTCCAGTCCCCTCATCGTCCTCCTGGCCCTCCTCTGGACTTGTTCCAACAGTTCCATGCCCTTTTTATGTTGAGGACACCAGAACTGCACACAATATTCCAAGTGAGATCTCACAAGAGCAGAGTAGAGGGGCAGGATCACCTCCCTCGACCTGTTGGTCACACTCCTTTTGATGCAGCCCAGGATATAGTTGGCTTTCTGGGCTGCAAGCGCACACTGCTGATTCATGTTCATTTTTTCATCAACCAACACCCCCAAGTCCTTCTCTGCAGGTCTGCTCTGAATCTCTTCTCTGCCCAGCCTGTAGCTGTGCCTCGGATTGCTCTGATCCAGGTGTAGGGCCCTGAACTTGTCACGGTTAAACGTCATAAGGTTGGCATCAGCCCACCTCACAAGCATGTCAAGGTCCCTCTGGATGGCATTCCTTTCCTCTAGTATATAAACTGAACCACACAGCTTGATGTCATCGGCAAACTTGCTGAGGGCACACTCAATCCCACTGTCCATGTCCTTTGTCTTCTCAGTACTGCTGCAGCAACTGGTTATTAGAGCACATGTTCTTAATGTTAATTATTACACAGTTAAGTCTTAACACAGTCAAGAAAAATCTCCTCTTTTACTATATAGTACTTACTGTGATGTCCATATTGCCTCATACACGTACTCTGGAATTTGAAAACAGAGCAACAATATGACAATTTTTTAAATAAATGATACAATATATTTTCAAGAGATAACTTCCCATAAATATTGGAAATAACTCTGTGTTTATATTGCAAGAAAGATCTGATTTTAAGCAAAGCAGTGGTATAAAGTACATTCCTGATCCATTTTTGCAGCATACTGTAAGTAGCTCAAAGCCAGTTAAAAAATTAAGTTTGACTCCCAGAGTCAGGGGGATTCTGTACTTATTTATTTTCTTTAGCAGATGCTGTGCTGACATTTTAACTGTCTGACTTGTCACCTTCAGAAGCTGTGTAATCCCTCCCAAAAGAAGACCAGAAAGTAAAGAAGTAGACATAGAGCCAGTGAAAGATAAACATAGAATAATCACCCTTGCTACGGAATCAAAACTTAATGTACACTGAAGAAATGAAACAACAAAAGAAACAGGGAAGACAAAATCAGTCTATAACAAATCAGTGAGGTATAATATCAGTTCATGTTGGCACGGGGGATAAGATATGATTTTGCCTGGCATACTGAGAGCTGTAATGAAGCAATACAGGATACCATGGAATTGTAAATGAGGGAGATTGCATCCCCTTAAAAATTAATTCAGTGGAAAAAGGCTTCATTTGTTAGAAAACACCTTCAAACAAAGCTGGGTAGCATCTGGGCTCTACGGTAACTGAGACTGCAGAATTTATTAATTCAGCTACTGAAATTTCATTCAAAGTCTCAATGCAGGTAAACCTTAAAAACACAAGACTGAAAATTAGATTGCCATAAATTTCAATGCTTTAATTGTTAATTTAATTGTCAAAGTGTTAATTGTTTGTTGAAAGATTCTTATTTATTTTGATGTCTCTGATGGTAGGTTTTTGCTTGTTTTGTAAAGGCATTGCATAAAGTCTTGAGAAGCTGAATGACTGTGCAAGATAAATCCATGCTCAAAGTAGACCTCTGGATGGCAAGTGCCAGCCAGGGACAAAAGTCCTTCAAGGCAGAGGGAGATTTTCTTGTTTGCAACAAGCAGTCATCAAAGTGGAAAAGGTCTCCACTGACATATATCTACTGTCTCCATACCCTAAAGACATTCAGGAGAGTTTTTCAGTAGACTCATTTAGTCTTGAGGGCTGTATTAGATGTAAGCAGACATGGGGCACACATGGGACAAAACACAGAATCAAAGAAGTCTCAAAGCCATCATTCAAAGTAACATGCAGATCAGGCAACAGGAGAGCAATTCACACCCTTCTTTGCACTGGAACCTGTTTTGCTTACAAGGTGGGTTGAATGCCTCTAGAAAGCAGAGCTGCAGTCTTCATTGTCCTACTTAGTGAAAAATATTCAGATATCAGAAAAGTTTCTCCATTTATTTATTTTGGCATGAAGACTTTGGGATCAGGAGGCACGTAAGATGTCTTTAAAAAAATTATATTTCAAATGCATCTATTTATTACATAATGTTACTATTAGATGGAAATATAAAAAATTTTCCCTTTTTAAGGTTACAGCTATTTATTTTCAAGTTCTTATCTCTAAAATGGAGTTGTGCTTGATAAAGTAATATGTAACTATTGAAAATTACCAATGTGTTCCTTGACTTTCATGCTAAACTCTAAGGTGGAATATATATTTTATCTGGCATCATTGCTCACTGCTAAAACATAGTACTGGAGGAGTCTGCCTAGGTCATCAGTTTAAGCAGTCTGATATCACAGCAATCACAGTCTATATTTCAGTGTAATTATTACTTTTAAAAGAAGTTTTGTGTCTCAGTCTCACTACTTTTACTGAAAGACCTCTCATTCCTACTGTATTTAATAAACAACTGTTATATACCTTAGCCTTTGTTTTCTAGGCTAAAGAACCTGTGCTTTTTTACTTTCCAGTAGGCTATTTTTGCCCTCATCAACTGAGTCTGAATCCATCTTTCTTGAACATAGTATTTAAAATTATGTCTCCCCAGTATTTTGAATGGCTTTAATACTTCCATGTTTTTGCTAGAAATATCTATCTTAGACAGCTTATGACTGCATTTGCCATTTTATTATCATTGCTTCGATCATTCTGCATTTGATTAATGCAGCTGCACTTTCTTCTCTGACATTTCTAACTGATGAGCTTCCATCTTCTGGAGTAATTTTTATTAGTCACAAAGAATGGAACTTTGCATTTTGTACTGCTTAATTTAATCTTCTTTCTGCTTCTGTCGTCCTAAGGCTCCTTCAGGTCTTTCTATACCATCCCAGACATCCACAGAATTCAATTTCTTCCATTCTTAAAATCCCACAGATTCACTAGGACACATTCACTTGATATTTACAAAACTAGTTCCATGACCTATTTCTTTAGTAACACAAAGAACTCTATCCCAAACTTGCTCTTACCAGGTCCTTACCTACTGCATAATTCTACAATGCTTCCTTACTTTCACTGTACATATTAATAATTTTCCAAATTGACAGGCTAGATTAATTTTATGTTCTTCATCTAAAACACAGATTATCAGTACATTACACTATCTACTTATGAAAAATATTATGTACTTCATATTACTTTTAATTTCTTTGTTTTATTTACTTAGAAATTGCTTCCACATTTGTGCTGAGTTCAGGCTAATGAGACTAGTTACCAGTAAAGCAAAAAAGAATATGAGTTTTTTCTTACTTTCAATAAAGGTCAGTGACAATATTTTCACTTACATTAGCAAGGTTAAACCTGAGTCTTAAATGACCCTTTTTTTTTTTTTTTTTTTTGAACTGAGGTGTTAAATTTGGGTTTTTCATACCTCAGTCTCACTACTTTCCAAGATTTGTTTTATCAGCAGTATGCTGGTCTTAATACAAATCCAAGAATTCAAGGCCAGATAACAAGGTGATGAATTTTCCTCTGTTACATGATTGCTACCATAGTATTCTGTTGTAACAAACTGCTATTTCTAAGCATCTGCATCTCGGCTTGCAAGATTCAGGAGATAGCATTAATACTGTGACAACACACAGAGAATCAAAATATTTGATAAAGTTTCCACAAGAAGTTTCAAGAAAAATCATTGTTTCCTTTGCTAATAACACATATCTTATTCAAATTATTCCAAAGGTTAAAAAAAAAAAAGGCAAAAAACCAAAATATTTGTTTCTCCTAAGTCCAAGACTAGAGTGCAATAATAGATTGGAGTTTCTTTCCTTTTCTTTTTGTTTAAACTTTACGATTTATATGTCATAGAGATACCACACTTATGTCTGAATTGTGAAGGATTTCAAATATGTGGAAGTAAGATGAATGACACTGTTTAAAATTTATAATTGTAAGTCAAAATTGTATCAAAACAGATATGTTCTATTGTTTTCTTATCTTAAACCCCAAACGGTGTTAAAAATTAAGATGGACATCACAGCTATAATGAAGTATAACAGAGTGTCACATGTGGTACCCTATCTTTTTTTTTTTTCAGCCTTTTATAGCATGTGAAGTGTCTGTTTGCCCTTTTTTTTTTTGTTGTTGTTTTGTTTTGTTTTGGCAGAGAGTGCGGGGAATGATTTTGTTTCGGATTTTTTCATTCTTCTATTCTGGAGTATATATGCTGCTGCAGAATAAATGGCACTCAATCAAGTGATGAACGGTGCTTGGAATCAAAATGAGCAAGATGTCCCAAGATATGAACTTGTTTCAATATATGTCTCTGGGTAAGACAATTGCCATTTTGTAGATAGGATTGAGGTGTCTTTTAGAATCACCTCAAAACTAGTCTCTTTCCTAGATGACAAGCAACATTTCTTCCTGTTGTATATGCAATATAATGCAAACTTGGTTTTTTTCTTCATCTCCTTTTAATGTTGAATCTGGAGATACTATTAATTAATCTTAAAAAAAACCCAAAACCTAGAAATATATGTAGCTTCAAAGAGCAAGGTGTCTAAATGTATCTAATTATATTGTCTTCATAATCCTATGCAAACTCCAGTTGCACAGCAATGTGTGGATTTGGCTGAAGAAGAAATTAATCCTTGTTTATACGTATCATGTAATTCTATCTCCTTTCCCTGAGCGAAAGCATGGAGGATTTCAGAAACATGAGCAAGCATGCTAATTTTGACAGCAATGAGGCACATTTAGTTAATAAATGCTTTGTGTAAAAATAATACTGATAGAAAGGGCTTCAAGTACCTCTCAGAGATCACCTCTTCCTCTCAGCCACACAAGCAGTTCAGCTGAGCGTCTCCATTTTAGACACTCTTCTGGGATTTAAATCAATCTACACAGCCATCTATTTCACTCCATATGCACACAAGGGAACTCAAGCAGAAGTTCTCTGCTCGTAATTCCTCTTCCACTAATGCCAGCGAACTCTCTGCTGCCCCCTTTTCAAACAGCTGGTGTTGCTAACAGATGGCAACATCTGGGAACACAATGCCCAGACACTCCTGTTCCTTGTTCTTGCCATGTCAAATATCTGCTAGGCTTTAAGAGAAATTGTGAACAATGATTTTATTCTTAACTGCATGGTTTACTTGAACTCCAGCTATTAAAAACGTCAAATCTGTGTCTCTGTAAAAATCATACTGTCAGAATTTTGGAGTTGAATACTAAAACAACAATCAAATTAATTCTTTCCCAGAATACTACAAGAACATGAAATACAGATGTAAAAGTAAAGTTACTGTAAAAGTAAAATAAACCCAAAGACATAAAGATATGGAAAACCTTAGATAAATGAAAACTTTAATTTTTTCTGTAGCAATGCTATAGAGTAATGACACAATTCTCATTAACGCATAATGGCATTTGTGTTGCCAGACTAAATTAAATTGGACTTTAACAACAAATTAAAATGTTTTTCTCCATGAGGGCAACAATTACAACAAAGGGTTTAGCCTGTGTATGAGTTATTTCAAGGCTGTCCTTTAGAGTCTATAAACAGTCTAAGACAATGCTGCTGAGATCCCCTTTGTGTGGTTAGCTGGCATTCAGAAACTGGCAGGGAAGAGATTAACATTTCACTGCTAAACAGCTTCAGTTGGAAAGGAATCTTCACAAAAGCAAATTATCCCAGTCTCAGCCACGGTGAATGAGGTATCCCTTCTCCAGGGTAGAAAGAGGATAAGCAGAATTGAGTATGTTAGTTAAAGGTTAGTTCCTCTTTGAAAGGGATAACCTCCTTTCAAAGAAGTCAGGATTTATCAGTGTTAAACAGTATTCTTGGTAAGCTTAATTTATAAGGCAAAGAGGAGGAAACTTCTTGATTAGCACATAATTTAGATTATGGCAAGTCTGACTGTTCTGCACAGACTGTGGAAAGTTTGCTGCATCCTACCAGGAGGATACAGTGTAACACAGAGAATTAAATAAAAGACTAAATGGAAAATATATGAATATAAAATTTTAAAAGGTGCTATATTCTCTTTAGGAAGAGAGAATGTGCCAACCTCATTCAAAATACAAAATTTCAGTATAACATTCAAAAACCGTAGAATATATGCTTTCAAGAGAGTTGGAAATGTTTCAGGATTCTCAGTAGAGAGTAACTGGAGGGAACTTCTTTAAGAGAGACCAGGGCTGCCCTGCAACTGTACACAGCTTGTTCCTTCTGGCTCCAATGGACCCCTCAGAGGCAAGATTGTGGAAACATGTTCAAGAAAGGGCAAAATTATTGTAATTCAGAGAAAGGAGTGAGGCATCAAAAGTCAGAAGAAATAACCCTGGGACACCAAGTCAGGGGAGGGGAAAGAAAGAGGTGTTCCATGTGTTGAAGCAGAGATTCCCCCAATGCCTGTGTAAAGGACCATACTAGAGCAGAGACCCATTACTGCAGCTGGTGGAGGACCCACTCAGGAACAGGTTTACCCTGAAGAACAGCAGCTCATGGGAAGAACCAAAACTTGAGCATGGGCAAAGCATGAGGAAGAAGGAGCAGAAGAAGGAATTTGTTATGGACTGACTATAAACCACATTCCCCATCCCCCTGCACCAGTGAAGAGATGATGAGATGAGAAGCAGGGAACAAAGAAGTGAAGTGGAACCTGAGCAGAAGGGAAGGAGAAGGAAGGTGGTTTAGAATTTTTGTCTTTGTTTCTCACCATCCAACTCTATTTTAATTGACAAAAAAATCAGTTCATTTTCTTCAAGTCTGTTTTGCCTATGACAGTAACTGATAAGTGATGTCCTTGTCTTTATCTTGACCCACAAGCTTTTTCCTCTTCTCCCCCTGTCCTGTTGGACAGGGCAATGAGAGTGGTGGGTGGGAGTCTGGCCGTCATCAAGGTCAGGCCACCACAGCCTCCTAACTCCTAAACCTCTCTCATGTGAATAGATGGCAAGTTACTAAAATCAATAAGAAACTGTAATATTTAGGTGACAAAATTTCCTGGATTATACAGGTCGAAGTAGAGGCCCACATATGTAGCTCTTTGGCCCTGTAGGAATCAAAACATCCTGAACTCCAGCCAGACTGAATTTTACTGTGCTATCTAGGTTACATTTCACCACCAATTCTGCTAAAACTCAGTTAAAAAAAAAGACTTACTACACTTTAAAGTGAAAAGGAATTCGAAGTACTGCAAATTCAATCAGAAAACAGATATCTACACTAATAGACTACTTGCATTATCAAAACACATTGTCCAAATGCAAAACAAGTAAACTAAATCACAACTTTTTTTCTTTTTCTTTTATTTTACACATAAAAAGAAAATCTTGGGCTTCTCTAAAGGTGCAGTTTTGCCATGTCTTGTGTGATACCAATAGAAATACATCAACAAACTGTGCTGGTTTCAAATCAAATATACACAATTGTACAAGAAGCTGTATTACACAAATATATGTGCATAGTTCATTAGTGCTTTGGACTAAGCATAGATCTTTCTGACCAGTAAACAGTAAATTTAATTTAAAGTAATGTTACTGACTCTGATAATCAAAATAACAGAACCACTTCCTATATTCAGCCAAAAATGGAAATAGGAATAACAGAAATATTATCTGGTGGTGGTGGCTTTTTTTCTGATGTCGTTTCTTTGATAAAATACTTCATACTCCATGGAATATGCACATAGAGACACAAGACACAGACACGGGCACAGACATAGAGAATTTTTGCTTCATATTAAATATTGCAATTAAACTATTCTTTAAGAAAAACTGAGATACCTGAGAAGCTCAGGATGAATACACTAATTTTAATTTAATCTGTTAATTGGCACTGTCTGTCCCTCAAAAGAAACTTATGGCTGCTAAATTTGTTCCTTAACAAATGTTATGGCACTATAAATGTTTCCTCTGGGAAAGCGAAAACATTGGAGGACAGAATAAACAATAGTTCATCAAAGAGTATTTAGTCTTTTAATCGTTAAGAATTAGTATTTATTTTCGTGGTCAGGTTTATTTATTTACATTTATACAGTAGCTCAATGGATTATGTTTCCAGTCAGGGAACATCTGTCAGGCCGGGGCACTGTTGTTGAGCACACCATCCTCTGGCTGCAGTGAACACTTGAGGAGGAGCAGATCAGCTGAGCACACAGACCTGAGAATAGGAAATACTCCTGGTGCTGCAGTTCAGACTTAGGCCACTGCTAAACTGTGCTCTGCAGCAGCTGGTCCAAATCAGTTGTCATTTTGAAAACAAAGGCATAAGAAGAGAAGCTTACAAGTGGTAAATATTTTTACTTAGTGTGGGTTCTGCTAAACAAGGCTGTTACATGCTTCAAACAATAATGTTGTGTGTTATGTCACATGATTTGACCTCATTATTTGAGTTTTACCATACTAACTACCTAGGCTATCCTTCAATGTTTATAGAGAACTGTTCCATCTACAGAGGTAGTAGATGTGATTTTGCAAGCTTTTAGAAAATCTTTCTGAGATTAAATTAACACATTTGTTGTTTACTTCTCACAGATAAACTTGCCTTCCTCCTTTTACTAGTTTCTCTGTTGCCAAGAAGACTGTGCTGATGTGGTAAATCAAAGTAACAGGTAGTGTCTGGAAAGCTATTTCATGTCAGAAGAAATGAGACATTGAGAATTTAGCTTACTGCTTTCTCAGTGATAACGTTGTTACCTATCTGAGATGCCTTACTACGGACTTCATTAACTAACCTGTTATTTAACTGATGAGAAAGGAAATCTAGTAAAAGACACTATCTAGGTTGCAAGCAAATGCATGTCCAGAAAATGAAGTTTGATAAAGTCACCCTTGAATTAATGTTCATTTTTAAAAAACAGCTTCTTACTGTATGTACTGAAGGCTATTCTCTTGCTCATAGGACAATGAGAACTCTAACCATTCTATTTTGCAAGACCAGAACAGCTTTAATTAGGACTAAAGAGAATCTTGAAAATAGGGCAGTAAGATACTCCAGTTACTCCATAGTAAATCACAGTATATTCTGCACTCCTCCCCATCTACCCGGGAGCGGGGGGAAGAAAGAGAGGGGAGTGAGTGAGAGAACGGGCTGTGTGCTTTACAGCTTAAACCACGACAAAAGGATGTTTGCTGATAGCTTCAGGATAAAAGAAACAAAATACTGATAAATACTCATCATGCCAATTCAGAGTTATTCTGTGAAAAGTGTCTAAGAAGTGCATATAAATAACTAGCCAGAACAAAAAAACAGAATGCTCTCAGATGGCTCTTAATCCTGATTGTGATGATTTATGCATAGCACACCACTGGACTACAGACATACCATCTGGAGTCACTAGACATGAAACTGTAAAATCATCCATGTGTTACTTGACTTACTGTCAGGCCTCTAAAATAAATAGCATCATAATCCAAAGTGTTATATTTAGGTCACTTCATCTCCAAATTACTTCAGAACACTTACAATGAGAAAAAATGGCTATTGTAATTATTTCACATAGTGCTAAAAAAAATGCTCTGAAGGAGGAGAGAAACAAGAACTTAAAACTGCACAGCACTGGATTTTCTTCCACCTTACTGTAGAAGTACTGTCAGCTAAAAACAACTTGCAGGCTAGTTCCAAGATTTGTTCTATGATTGATAACATGTGTCACAATTGAATTACAAATTATTTATGGTAGGATGACTATGTGATTACAGGGGGAATCAGGAAAGGCTTCTTTTCCTTTTTTAACAATTATATTAACAGAAGAGAGCCTTTGTGTTCTCATATATCCATGCTCCTTATGCAAACAGAAATGAAAATCTTCATATGGGATGAATAAAAAATTGAACTGACTTTATTCATAACCATCATTATTTACACAGCTGTGAATTATATTGCAGCACCAAAATGGTTATATACACAAAGTTAGACAATAACCCGAGTCTATTGTTGTATGAACAGCAAGACTTACTTGCTGATATTAATGCTTAAGTCCTTTTATAGTGAGTCCTTTTAAAAATACTACTGCTAATAAATAGCTGTTTTTCAAAATTCACTAACAATGAGCTGTAATGTGTTAAAATGAAATTTTAGGAAAGAAAAGTATTTAATTTATCGGTTAATGTCTTCATTATTTAAGATTTCAGCCTAATAATTTCTCTTATAATTGATAATTTAAAAAAACCACTGTCAGCTAAATAGCAGCTCAGCTGTAGAATTAATATTTTCAAATAAACATAAGAGCTATATATAGATTTATAGATAAACAGTCACTTTTTCTGTTTGAGAAAAGAAAATTTTTTTTTAAATACGTGATAGCTTTTCACATAGTGTAATAAGAGATTTCACTCTTTACACAGAAATAAATTCATATTATTCTAACAGCTTTTTCAACCACATCATCTTAATTAGGATAGTAAACAAAAATAAGATTTTTTCCCAGAATACAATTTTTTGGTATCCTGCTTTGAAGATTTTTTATTTCAATTTTTCATTAGATATGTTGAGCCTGGTTAGGATTTATAAACCCACTATATGAAATCTGCATTAGCAATGATAAATGAATTTTATTTACTCAGCAACAAGACAGGCAACAAAAACTTTTTGGTATTTCATGACTGCTATCTGGTTACCTATACATTTTCAGGTTTGGATTTCAAATTTTAAGTCCAGTTTGGTTCAAATGAAGCTTGGCTACCAGAAACAGGAGTTTCAAAATTTGTTGGATATCAAAATGAAAAAAAGTAATGAATAGACCTCCTCTTCTATTGTTTTGTTGCCAGATCATTACATTTGCTTTTTTTTTCATGGACACAATATCATCAGTCACGAACTTGTTATCAGAGTATTCAAAAAATTACTGGCAGCCTATGAATATGTGAATTTTTTTAAAATTAGGTCATTTCATTAAGTATCTAAATAGGTATCCTGAATGTCTAACCTATCCATACAATTTCTGAAAACAGGGTGTTTCATTTCAATAGAAAGGCCCAGTGATTTATTAGACTTTTATTAATAAAGAAATTGGTGATGAGTATGAAGAACTTGAAGAGCTAGACAGCCAATTAAGTACTATCCAAAAGAGAGGGCTGTAGGTAAACAGGAGGTGAAAAAATACAAAAAAAAAAAAAAAAGAAAAAGAAAAAAAGGAACAAAAAAGAAACTAAGCAGATAGTAGAAACGGCCATACATTAAAAAGAAGATAGCACAGAAAAGTTGAGGCTTTGAAGTCAAAGTAGAAAGGCTACACTGCTGTGTTTATGCCAATAATTCTGAAGGCAGTTGTAGGGAATAATCTATTTTCCTAGTTTCATGCCAAAAAAAGGCATTTGTTGACTTGAAAGACTTATGGTTAAGGACCATGTACACAAACGGCAGAGATTCAGCTGAAATACAAAGACTTCCTAATGCAGAAAGCTAAGTTTAAACAGGAAAACAAACAAACAAACAAACAAACAAACAAACAAAAACGGAGGAATGTGTTATGTGATTTCTTTCTTTTTTTCCCCTACCTGTCTAGGACTTACAATTTTGAAGACACAGCTATGTAAAAATGTTTTTTTAAGATAACTTTGCAACACCGATGAGAACTTCAAATCTCAGAACAAACCCACTGAAGTCAAGTAAAATTTTCCATTTCCTGTGATGATGAACTTAGAATACAAACATTTCCATCCTAGAATACACGTACAGATGACCTAGTACGACATCCTGCACAAATAACGGCTGCTGCTAAGTGCCTTTGATGGCAGAATGAAAACCCTGCACAAAGCTAATTTGCTAGAACCTCCTTTAAAAGAAACTTCCACCCCAAAGCTTTTAAAGTAAAGGTTGACTTGCTCCATTGAGTGTACAATTATATTCCACCTGTATTCCCCTTTTCGTGGATCGCTTCAATTCAAAAGCACCATTACTTGCAGAACTAGATAGTATTGATTAAAAAATGACATTGTTTAAAAAGAGTATTAATTCTTTTTTAAATTGGTTCATTCAGTTACATTAATGATTACCATGATCTTATATAATAAAACCGACAAAAGGTGGGAACTCATTTCCCTGTTATTTAGTAGACATTCTTCTGTGGGTTTTTTTCTGTTGTTTAGCATTTGGAATTTTATTCTCAAGAGAAAAATAATCCCCTTTTTCTTTTTTTCCCCCTTGATTCTATCTGACCTTAGTTTCACCACATCTATGATATTTCTTTTCACACAAAGTGTTATATACCAGATTCTACCTAACGGTGAGCAATTTACCTAAGTAATGACATTATTTGGTATTTTCAGTATTACTTTTCATTCTATCTCCAAGAGATCTTGTCCTAACATAAAAATCTCTGAGTATTGGTCAGATCTCTGAATATTGATCAGTAGAATGTGTGCATTAATTAAAAATGTCAGTTAACGTGTTATTACAGACAACTAAAGCAGTATTGCCTGCCATAATCAGAAGTGACAAGTCCATGAATTAGCTACTTCAAGGATCAGAAATGCAAGCACCCACTAGTGCATTGTTTGGCTTTTCTTATTAATAATAATGCATCATACAGAGAATCATGTGCATTATGGTCTTTAGATCCATCAGCACACATAAACAAGTTTGATGGGAACAAAAAAAAACCCAAAATAATTATTATAGCTAAGTAACCAGAATAGCTTGGAGCTGCCGATACAGAACAGTGCCCAACGGAAGTTCTAGACCATAAAAATACGTTTTTTCTTTTATACTATTAATCAAAGGATTGAATAACAAAAGGAGAGAATCCTTTTTCCTACTGGGGTTAATCTATACTATCATTAAGTGCAATATTTTCCTGCTCAAACCTCTTAGCTCTGTATTTGTTCTTTTCTTCTCATCTTCTATCTTTTGTTACAAATCTTATTTCATAATAACCCACTACTAGGCCAGCCAGAAAGGGGGCAAATTTATGCTAGTTATATCACCAGACTCTTATGAATCTGTTATGCTTCACGTATCTAAGATAGTTCTTAACTCTCAGTTTTGTCAGGCATATCATTCTGAATGAATTTTCCCTATTTTCTGTTAAGGTAATTTTTAGTAGGAATTGCATGAAATCTATTCTGTCATTCCTGGGTACGTAACAGTGGGAGAATTTAATTTGTGTAACCAAAAGCTAATCTAATTATAGTTGGCTTTTCCAATAACATAATTGATCAAGTATAAAATATTCGAAACAGTTCGAAGGAGTATTTTCCATCATCTTTTCTTATGAATGGCTTGAAATAGGGTGAGATTAGTAGCAGTAGAGGCAAAACAAGTCCAGGAAGTGCATTTTGTTGTTTAGATGAATAGCAATCATATTTGGCAAAGTCATCAACATCAAAACCTCAATATTCAAAACATCCGAAAAAGGTATTTACAAATGTCATTTACAAAATATTTTTTTAATAATTACAATTAGGCAGGTAAAATGCTTTGAAGTTATATCCTGTTGCTGGATCTGCATCATCTTAAAACCATGATGCTGCAAGGACCCCAAAAATTTACTGCCATTATTTCCTATAGGGACGATATTTATCCAGCTTCTCAGGACATTGGCATGGACTCATCTACCAACATGTACCAGGACATTTAGCCTAAAAACAGAAAGACTACAATTAAGAACATGTACCTTTAATTAAGCCAGGAGACAAAAAGAACTGGTGAAGTCTGTCACACAGAACAGACTTCCAAACATTGAAGTTCTCTCTCTCGTTATTCATTCTTAATAATCATTGCAGGTTGCTTGGACCAGAAAGAAAATTAACTGGGAAAAGAAAACAGATCATTAATAGAACCATGGGGAAATTATGAGTCCCTTTTAGCTGGCACCCAAAAATGCAGGGAAAAGCAGAAAAATCTTGAACAATACTTAGGGAACTCTGCAGTCAACAACTCAACAGAAGAATTAATGATATGAGGTCAAAGAGCCAGTTCCACAATTTTACAGAGCTAAGTCGCAGATAAGAAGCATGAACCAAGCTTGGATTTAAGGCAAAATAGCCTAAGTGCGGCTGTTAGAAAATACAGACTTATAATTTGGCAAACCATTCAGAATAAGAGATTTAAAGACATCACCTTTTCCAGGCTATCACTTAGGGAATACAACAACCCTAAAGAACCCAAATACTACAAGAAAAGATATGAAAGGCAAAAAAAAAATTCAGTGCTCAGAATCATAGAATCATAGGGTCATAGAATAGTTAAGGTTGGAAAGGACCTAAAGATCATCTAGTTCCAGAATCAGAGTTCACAGAATGACAGTATATGGATCTGCACATGAATCAACAGCCAAGACTAATACACAGTATTTGGAGGAAGATGAAAGAACTACAGTGAAATGTACCATTTTGCAAACCCTAGCAGAACATGCACAGCATGGACAAATCAGATAACAAGAGGGCTATTTGTTCAGAGGAACTCTTCAAAAAAGCTGCAGGCAGTGTTGAAGCAGAATGGGGAATCTAGTCAGTCGGCACAGGTGAATGTAGTTATGTTTGTAAAAGTGAATTAGTAGTGGGGAAAACAAAACAAAACAAAGCAAAACACCACAAAAAAAACAACCAAAGAAACAAACAAAAAAACCCCACATGCAAAACAAACAAGCAAACAAACAAACAAACAAACAAAAACAACCACACAAAACCACAAAACCAAAACCCACAAACTGGGCAGGAGGAATGAAATAAGAGAAACTCAAGGCTGAAGGGCGAAAGAAGTTTTTGTGCCAAATGCTTGAGAAAGAGCATGCGTTCAATTTTTAACAGCACTGAGGAATAAGTACAAATTACTGGATTCAAGACATGTCATGTCCACTGTTTTTGCAAGAGGTTGTTTTCACTGGTAGAACTGATTCCTCAAATGTGGACAAGTTATAATTGCTCTCACAAAAAGAGAAGCTGTCAATAAAGACAGACTAAAGCTAAAGAGGCCCAGTTTTCTGCCAGTATGATAATTCTTCTGACAGTAACGTAGGGGATGAAAGTGAAATTGGAAACTTCTCTGGGAAACACTGAGCAAGTAGAAAAAGAAGAAAAAGCTTTTATATTAGTTGGTCACTAGTGAAAGCAAGGAAGCAAGTAATGAGGAAAAAAAGACTGAAGCTTTGATTTCTAACTATGCTAAAACCTTGTTAAATAAAGGTGTGAATAGACAAAATTGTTTCCACTTCCTATATGAGTAGAAAGTTCTGGAGCACATGTTCCATGCCCAGTATTTTTCTAGGCTTCATGAATCAGCAGAGCTCTGGACAGTGAAACAGAAATCAAAGCTTGCATTTTCAGACTTTCAACACCTGTTTTGGGGAACAGTTTCTTCAGATAATACCCAAGGTAATTCACAAGAAAATATATTTTTTAACTGTATGGAAGGCAGTAAAGTTCACTGAACTTCCATTTTAATTGTCAGGGAAAAACACCTGATATCTATATGCAGAAACAATAAACATTTCCAGAAAAAAAAGCTGAAGTTCTCAGACTAAATTTTTTAACAAAAAAAAAGCAAAAAAAAAAAAAAAAAAAAAAATAATACAGACCTACATACATAATCACACATGCAAAAATATGAGTGATTTACTATACTGCTAACAAAACAAATTAGTACAGCAAAGGTGCACTGGGGATCCAAGATGTCACTAGCACAATCAAAAAAGGGATAAAAAAGCTCCTTGGGGGGATAAACTTCCCGTCCAGACCAGTCATCTCAGAATGATACAACTCAAAGCTGCCCAATGAATATGCTGCGCAACATTCAATCACAAAATTCAACTGGTAACTTAAAGAGATTGACCTTTTTAGGGAAGACCACAGTAAGACAGTAAGAACCAGTAAGGAGAAATTAGATTCCTACAGTGGCAGTGAAGACTCTCAGAATACTACTTGGGTGTAAAAAACTACAACTGAACACATACAGGTTATAGAGCTTTTGAAACTTAACAACAACAATATGAATTCATTACATGAATTCATGCAAACAGAAGAGAAGGCTCTGGTTTTCCCTGAAGGATTGCACATAGCTTTAAAGTTTTACCTGTGGGAGATAAACGTTAAACTGAAACTACCTCTTTTCAACACTGCCAGTATTGCAAACTTGACATGGCAACCTTATAATGGAAAACTAGCCAGCACTTTCAGCACTTCTCCCACTACTGTGACTCCTATGAGTTGCCTTTTGAGACAAAGCGTTCGAGATATTGGCTCTGGCCAGTATTTTTCATCAGAAAAATAGAGGCCAGCATTGGGAAGCCGCTGAAGTTCCCTGGCAACAAGTTTTTTTGAAATTTGCAAGCAAAAATCTAATACCAGACCACATATCCAAGGCAAACGAAGATACAAACAGAGGCACAAAACCAAATCAGAACTGCCACTATTAGATAAGATCTCAGGATCTACTAGTGCTTCTTAGAAATTATCTGACTACCTGAAAGTTTCACCACAGACAGCAGTGATGTTACAAGATATTTTTTTACCAAGAATGGAGTCACTGAGGAAAAAGGAAAGAGATCACAGTAGTTGCCTGACCCTCTTTCCCACACTGGGGCATGGTTCTGCATAAGAGTATGTTCTCCAAACCGTAATGTACGAAGGGTAGAGGGCTGTGTTCCTGCATTGACATCAGTAGCCCAGCTGCACAGTGACAGTCCTTCACACTGTTATCACCTTCATGGACATAAACTGTGGAGAGACACGTAGCACATTTTTTTCCCTGGTTTTCAGTAGGGCAGGAACTGTACTATAGAATAATTTGACCCCCAGGACATTCACAATAACTGGACGAAGTATCAAACAGAGTCAAGGTAAAGACAGAGAGATAAAGGGTTTTGTTGGTGACACAGAGGTTAACACAGCAGCAAAAAGTGAATTCAGCTCAACCATAGCGGGAAGGTAGATACAAGTAGAAAAGAAAGGAAGGAAAACAGATAGAAAGCCCTGAGAAAAAAAAAGGTAGGAGCCAAAGTGATTAAGAACAAAGCCAGGATCAAAGATAACAGAGGCAGCATCAGATGGGAAAAGGAAGAGAAGCTGAGGGGAAAAAGGAAAGGGAAAAAGGCAGAAAGAGCAGAAAGGCCAGGACTGTTCCTCCTGCGAGGTTGGAACAGAATTGATGGTCTGTGCATTGCTCCTGTAGCACAAAAGACATGTCTCTTGATACTGTCAGACTCACATCCCAATGCCAGAAACTTCTTATCAAAAAAAGCAATTTTTAAGTGCAAATTGTGATTTTTTTTTTGAAAAAAGAACACACAAGGGGGCTTTTTAAAGGTTGTGGGGCTTTTTTTCAGGAATTACCCAGCCCTTCAGATGGTTGACCTTGAAATCTTTTTTTGTGTGTAATCAGATTTGGATGTTATGTATACACAACAGAGAAACAGAGAAATGTGCAACTATTTGACTCCATTGAAATGCAGCTACTCCTGTGGTGAACTTGATTTTAACCTTTGTATCGCATTTGCCAGATGCATTCTATAGAATCATAGAATAGTTAGGGTTGGAAAAGACCTTAAGATCATCTACTTCCAACCTCCCTGCCAGGGGCAGGGACATCTCCCACTAAACCATGCCACCCAAGGATCTGTCCAGCCCCGCCTTGAACACAGACAGCGATGGAACATTCACAGCTTCCCTGGGCAACCCATTCCAGTGCCTCAACACCCTTACAGGAGAGAATTTCTTCCTCATATCCAATTTAAACTTCCCCTGTTTAAGTTTGAACCCGTTACCCCTTGTCCTCTCACTACAGTGCCTAATCAAGAGTCCCTCCCCAGCATCCCTATAGGCCCCTTTAAGATACAGGAAGGCTCCTAGGAGGTGTCCACGCAGCCTTCTCTTCTCCAGGCTGAACAGACCCAACTTTTTCAGCCTATCTTCATATGAGAGGTGCTCCAGTCCCCTCATCATCCTCCTGGCCCTCCTCTGGACTTGTTCCAACAGTTCCATGCCCTTTTTATGTTGAGGACACCAGAACTGTACACAATATTCTAAGTGAGGTCTCACAAGAGCAGAGTAGAGGGGCAGGATCACCTCCCTCGACCTGTTGGTCACACTCCTTTTGATTCAGCCCAGGATACGGTTGGCTTTCTGAGCTGCAAGCGCACACTGCTGACTCATGTTCATTTTTTCATTGACCGACACCCCCAAGTCCTTCTCTGCAGGTCTGCTCTGATAGTCATTCATCATTTTCACGCATCAAATATACCTTAGTTCCTTCGTTTTAACACTCTAAAATGTAGTGCAGAAGAGCTGGCCAGATTATTTACTCTGTTTATCCAGAGGTAAAAGGAAATACAAACATTTGAAATCTTGTCAATATGCTTAAAAGGTAAGACAATCTCAGCCCTACTTCAGTGTGCAGTCTGCTTTTTTAATAAAATACTTTTCATCTTGCTATGAGGAGAGGTTTTTTTTAATTGTGAATAGGGAATCAGAATGGTTAGTTTTATGTAATTTAAAAGTTCATCTGACTCATGCTGAGCATTCATGCTTGCCTTTCTCAAGGCAAAAGATGGTGCTTTGTACCTTTTATCTACCCGTTCTAGGAAGACTTGATCAACCTCTGTAAATAATACATTGGCACTAATTTCTGTGCTCATGGCTAGAGGCAAGATTGCATGGTGTCTGCTAATGAAAATAATTGTGAGGAGACAGAGGACAAAATAAAGAGACAGTAAGAAATAATACCAAACTTTTTAAAACCTTTTAAATTACAAATCACTGTCTATTGTTCTCTCTTCATTTGTATAAAAAAAGCCAGCTCACTCTAAATTAGAGCTCAATGAATTATTTATAACAAATAATTTATTAATCAAAAGTCACTTTTTCTATTTGTGAACTAAGATCATATTTCCCAAATATATTTGATATTCAAAAGTATTGATGTATTTCTTCTTTTAACTTTTTTGTTCTACAGAGCAATCACAAGCAATATGATACAAATACCAAGATAAAAAAAACTTTGTAAATTTGCCTTGTGTTAGGGCAGCACAAATGTCTTTATTGGGTCCAGAATTCTAACCCTTCAGGTTTCCTAGTCCAGAATTCCACTGTTTCAGGTTTCTCTGTCTATTTAGCAAATCCATAACAGAGTCATGTCTGTCAATTAACACAAATTCAGTGCGGAATCTGAATTTGAAATGTATTATAGAGACAGATATTGTGTCAACAAGACAAATGTTCCTGCTTAAAAACTTATGGTTCACTCTGGTCACCACAAAAGAATGCTGAATAGCGCGGTAATGTGTGAATCAAAGGGGCTGCTCTTTCACTGCAGTATGTACTTTGGAAGACTTGGGTGTTTCCTGGCTCATCTTATAAATGTTTTTGGAGCTAATCTGTATGTATAACTTAGTATTTATTATGCCTGTCTGAGCTGTATTTTCTTCATATTCTTTTCTCTTCTCAAATTTTCATTCTAACCAAATTACTTTCACGTGTTAATGACCTCCTAAAACACATTTCATTTCATTGGCCAGAGGCAAAGCTGACAAAAGCTGGGACCCTGTGGAGAGTTTTCACTTCTTTTCCACCTTGTTTTTTTCCCCAAAGGGGGAGAGAAAATGCTTTGTGATTTCACGCAGTGTTGACTTCTCTTCCTGCTTCTATTAGTGTCCCTCTTCATCTTCTATGTTTGACATTGTAGCACAGGCACTGAAGAATTGAATATTAAAGGGCCAGTGGGCAAAAAAAAAAAAAACCTTGTTCTCTCTAAGGTCTCCTTTGCATGCTGTCCCTATTATTTCTAAATTGCTTTAGATACTTGCAGCTGGAACAGCCACAATTTTCTTTTTCCATGTTAAGTGTGAAGTACCAGGAATAAGGAGGAGTGTCAGGGCATTAGCAAACAAAAGGAGGCACTAGCCTTGTCTTCCCACCTCTGGGATAACTGGGTCCCCTCCTGGCATCAGTTTGCGCTTTCCTTTGGTATGGTTCGACCCTTTCTAGAATCTGTATAATTCACTTGATACTGATATTACATATATCCACATATGTAATTTATTATAACTGATGTCATATTGTTGATAAATTTGTTTTCTAATGATGTTTGTAGTAACCTCTAATAGTATATACTTACTTGGTTGTTGCTTTTATATTGATTCTTGCTATATTACTGGTTGCTGCTATTATTTACTGCTGCCAGTCTAGTGGCTGGTGCTGTATTATTGATTGCTGACAGTGATTAATAATGATTTAAAATATACATATGAACACACTTTATTAATCAGAGGTATACTTGCTAGTGGTGATTTTTGTGGTAGTTTACTTACTAGTGGTAATTTTTGTGGTATATACGGTAAACTGTAATAAAGCAGAGAAATGCACAGAGCAAAGTCTCTGTGTCCTTGTGTATTATGGAATCCTACAAACCTACAGTAATATCTACACACCCACAGGTGGGATAACCCTTTAATTCATGACACCATCATTCCACTACTTATCCAAGTCATTGTCATGGTTTAAATCCGCAGCAACTAAGTACCACACAGCTGCTCACTCACCCTCTCCCTTTCTCTCATCCCCAGGCAGCATGGGGAGGAGAATCAGAAGACTGTAAAACCCACAGGTTGAGATAAGAACAATTTAATAACTAGAGTACAATGTAACACCATGTCATGGCTTAAGCCCAGCTGGTAACTCAGAACCACACAGCCGCTCCCTCACTCCCTTGCTTCTTCCCCCCCACAACTCCCAGTGGGTGGGGGAGAAGAATCAAAAGAATGTAAATCCCATGAGTTGAGATGAGAACAGTCCAGTAACTAAGGTATAACACAAAACCACTACTGCTACCACCAATAGTAATAATGATAAGGGAAACAACAAGGGGAGAGAATATAAATCTAAAAGGGGAATGCGAAAATAAAACAATAAACAGAAGTGATGCACAATGCAATTGCCCACCACCTGCTGACCGATAACCCAGCCCAACCCAAGCAGTGATCTGGGCCTTCTGGGTAACTCCCCCCAGTTTATATACTGGGCATGACGTGCTGTGGTATGGAATACCTCTTTGGTTAGTTTGGGTCAAGTGTCCTGTCCCTCTTTCCTCCCGGCTTCTTGTGCCCCTCCTCACTGGCAGAGGAGGAGAGACTGAAAAGTCCTTGCTTGGGGCAAGCATTACTTAGAATCAACTAAAACATCAGTGTGTTATCAGCATTGTTCTCAGACTAAAGCCAAAACTCAGCACTGCACCAGCTACTAGGAAAAAATATAACTCTATCACAGCCAAAACCAAGACTGCCATAGTCAGTAAACTGGAGATCCAACAGCTTGAATCCTTTTAAGCTACCTTCTCCATTCACATCAGCACTTCTCTCTCTTTTCCTTAGTTAACTGCCCAACAATTCATCCTCTCTCCTCTCCCAGGCTTACCAATCAATTTTCTGGCACATGAACAATTTTCTTCCTTGATGCATCTTCTGTATGTCTTCCCTTCCAAATAAATTCTCTCTACAGGACCCCTAATCATTACTTTAGTCTGTCACCTGTGCAGCCTCCAGTGCATCCTATAATTTGACCAGCTCCACAGCCAAACATCTCTTCTATTAATTAAATGCTCAAACTGTAATTCCTACTGTTTTTATTATCATTATTATTACCAATAACAAAGGCAAAAACATTTAGCAGAAATACTTAAAATTCTTATATAAACTCACTTCATTAAAGCTAGAGAAAATTCTTTGCAGTATGATACAGTATTGTAAATTCATTTGGCACCTACCTCAGGAATGGATTACATGCCCCAGGACTAAATGAATACAGGAGGCATTCAATTTATTCTCACATGCTTTGGCATTTGAGCATTACATCAGCTGGCCTCAGCTATATGTAGACAGAGACTTGTGCATCCTGCAGCCACAGGAATCATTGCTGAGCTGTAGGACAATGAACCAAGAATTATCTGATGCCATGGACAGTGACATGGAGTCAGTTTCTGTTATCAATTTTTGGCCAAAGATTCATAACCTTTTTAGCAGCCCTGTTTATCCTTTTATAATCCTCTGTCAAAGACTGAAAAGTAGCCTGAATAACAGCAACAGAAGATTGTCCTTTTAAGGACATCTTACTCAAAAGAAATTTCATGTCATGAAATTAATAATTTGAGCATTTGTGTGTGGTTTGGCAGAAACAGCTTTGTAAAAATGACAGAAAAAGATTAGAGAAGTTACCACTAAAAGCTACAAATCTGCAACTAAGTTCCAAATAAAGCAATATCTGCTTTATTCTTTCAGTTCCATATATTAAGTTTATGAAGAACTGGCGTAGCAGTTCTTAAGTGATCAAACCAATGGCAGACTGGCTGATGAAATACCACTGGCCCTTCTCTTTGCTTCCACTTTTAATTCCATTATAAAATGGAATTTTTTGTATGACTAATTGCTGCAAACCCTGCAGAGGGATTAATCACAGGATGGTCTACACAGTTGTGAATAGGATGAAAGTTGATATAATATGCAACCTCTCTACTACACTAGCTTTTTTAAGTGTTGAGAGTTTCTGACATGAAGGGAATTTGCAGGTACTGTAAAACATTAGCTAACTACAAAGGAGAATGAAGTAATGTTAAGAACAAATGAAGTAACAGTATATAGCCAATTGATATTTTTGTAGTTTATTACTATATTCTTAGATGTATAAATGGAACCATATAAGGTAATGTTGAGAAGGACTAAAAAAAACAAATAAATAGAGATGAATACATATATTTGACTAAATAAGAGTTAACAAAGTATTTTACTGTTTCTCTTATCCACATTTAACATTTTAGGATTGGAAAAGTAACCTAAATTTTTAATCATTTAATGGGGCTTCCTCTAAAGACCTCCATGTCACAGTCCTTTTACCAACACTTTTGAGTTTATTCCAGCGATATACTTCAGAACTGGCTGACAGTACTCTCCTTCAGCCTTATTTTATTCTGAAACAACAGCACTCAATATTTTAGAGTCTGATAAAAGACTGGCAAACACTACTAATTAGCTAATTACTCCGGATACTGCAAAAGATCTTCAAATGTAATGAGATCTGAGAGCTGTCAATCCAGAGGAAAACTGCTTCTGCATTAAAGAAAATGTCAAAGGTAAGAAATATCTTAGCTGGAAGGAATTTACACATCTTATGACAAATTCAGATACAGATAACAGTATTCCAGTTTACTCCTCAGTTTCAAGTATTCACACCAGCCACTGAAAGAATTGTTAGTTTTACTAAACAGATTCCACACTGTATGATTGCTCTATCAGTAAGCATATATTCTTGCATAAAACACAGGATATTTTTTTAAGTAAACAGATGTAAAGGAGTCTAACTAGAGTCCAGAGGAGGTAAGGGAGTTTAGGGGGAGGTCTGTAACTAGTGACGTACCCCAGATCTCAATATTGGGTCAAGTGCTGTTGAATATCTTCATTAAAAAGCTGGATGATGGGACAGAGTGTATCCTCAGCATGTCAGCTGATCACACCTAACTGGTAGAAGCAGCTGTTACACCAGAGAGTTGTGCTCCCATCCAGAGGGACCTGGACAGTCTGGAGAAATGGACTGACAGGAACCCCAGGTTCTTCAACAAGGGGAAGTGCAAAATCTTGCGAAAGGGAAGGAACAAGCCCAGGCACCAGAACATGCTGGGAGCAGCCCAGCTGGAAAGCAGCTTGGCAGAAATGGATCTGGGGGTCCCGGTGGACAGCAAGCTGACCATGAGCCAGCCATGTGCCTATCTGCAAAGAAGGCTATTAGTGTCCTAGGCCACATTTGGAGACAAGTTGGAAGCAGATCAGGGGAGGTGATCCTTACCTTCTAGTCAGCACTGGTAAGGCCACACCTGGAGTGCTGGGTCCAGAGCTGGGCTCCTCAGTATGAAAGACATAGGCATACTAGAAAGGTTCCAGCCAAGGGTCACCAACATGATGAAGGGACTAGAGCACCTCTGTGAAGAAAGGCTGAGCAAGCTGGGACTGTTTAGCCTGGAGAAGAGAAGGCCTGGGGGGATCTTACCAGTGAATATAAATACCTGAAGGAAAGGTGCAAAAAGAACCAAGGCCAGGCTCTTTTCAGTAGTGCCTGTGATAGGAGAAGTGGTAATGGGCACAGAATGAAACACGAGAAGTTGCTCCTGAACATCAGGAAACGCTGAGCATCAGAAATCACTATGGCAGTGATCCTGATCATTCAGCCCATACTTCAACAGCTTCCCTATGAGGACCTTATGGGAAACAGTGTTGAAAGCCTTTCTGAAGTCAAGATAGTCCATATCCACTGCTGTTCATTTTTCATTCCATCCTACAAGGTTATCAGGTTCATCAAGTGCAACTGCCATATAAAGGTGTTACAGAAGTTTAAACAGTCAAAACAGAAGACTAACTGCTATAGGAAGCGAAAAATTTAGCCTAACTTGAAGATTATTGTGGGGGGTGGGGGAGGAGAGAGGGAACCAATGTATCTTTCCTGAAGCTATTTATCCAGCAAACCAAGCCCTTAGTGTCTTTCTCATTAATCTGCAGTTTAAACAGAGTGAGACAATCAAGAGCTTCGGAAGAAAAGGTAATTTATTTATTTTTTTGTAATTACATTTAGAACAATTGACAGACAAAATTACACACGCTCGACCACAGTTTCCTGGTTTGTGTTTCATATAAACACTAACACTTCTTAAACAAACAAGCTTATACAAGTCCTTGTAAAATAATGATAAACCATATAATGTCCATCAGTTTGAATGCTATTTAGCTATACAAGTGCCAAGACAGAAGTAAAAGTCAATTATGGAACATTACTCAGAAGCCGTGCAAGTTTTAAATTCTGTTTTTGATAGACAAGGTTTTAATTGCCACTAATACTGAAGCATGAAAATTTGTTCCTTTTGTTCCCAGAAGCTGGAAATTCATGCAAGTCAAAAGTGAGACTGTTAAACCCCTAGTTGTACTCTGTGTGTGTACACTCAAAGTTTAATTCTCTGAGCCTATTAATTTTTTCTTTTCAGCAAAAATAATTTTCATAACCCAAAATCAATCCAGGAGACAGTATTAACTCTTAGCATATCATAACACCAGAATAAGACCTTAAGGCTGCTCATGCTTTTTTTCTCCAAGGTTTTCTTACAGGCACTCTCCAGTATTGTAGCTTCTCTTGTGCAGTAGAAATCTTGATGAACAAATCTCTGAAAACAGAGAATGTGACAGGTCAAAAGCAAAGTATATCACTTTCATTTTACATTTTTTACTCTTTCAGTAAGTATCTCTATGTATTTCTTATTTTCTTCATTGGAAAGAAACCCACAGGTGTGATTTCATCTTGATTACTGGTTGCAATTTTAGTATTACAAGCAAATACAGCAGGACCTAATTCAATTATGAAACCAGAATCAGACACATTGTGTTACCAGGTGTAACAGTCTAATTGTAACGCGAGAAGTGCCTCCTGGATTTCACCACCTAGAATTCTTAACAGGAAGGAACATGATTAGTAGCAGCTCACCTCAACATCTCTGTCTTCTCTTACAAAAAATTATGTGTGTGATATAGCACTCTTGCTGCGAACCTCCTCTGCATCCCTATTTTTTCTTTTTCAATGCATCAAGGCTGTTGCCGTCAAAAGCATATTATTTTCTTGCCACATTTACTGAGTCAGTTCCTCTTTTATTGCCAATTCCTGGTTTCTCTCAGCAGGAAAGTTCTAACTTTTTCTCCTTATTTTAAAGGCTTGTCACAGCACTGCTTCTTCCCACCTACAGTTCAGTTCTTGTGTCCTCCTACACACTTAGTGAGATGACAGTGCTTATTACAATTTTCCTAGTTTATAGAGCCTCTTCCTTTTTCTCCCTTCCCGCCTTGTAAGAACTTAAAACTGAATAAAAGAAGTGTCTAACTAGTCCGGTAGCTGATTTCTAGCACGGACGCTACATCTCTGCCTCAGTAAGAGTGAAAAAGATACACATGTATGTAATTCCCTTCTCAGACAGTCTTTCTATTTTGAGCTACTCCCATTCTGGGATTTCCCAATACAGGGAGAATGTCTGTATTTCATATCGTATACATATTTTACTTCCAAATAATTGTCCAGTCTCCCTGGAGAGTCATGTACATGTCTATTGTGCACAACCGTTTTTCGTCTGTGGCACACAGATGTTACCTCATTCACAAGGAATTGTCTCTGTTTTTACACCTGGATCCTATTGACGGCATTGGGTACATGCTCTTTTTACTGGAAGAGAAAGTGAACAATTCAGAATCATCCTTTCTGCCCCCTCAGAAGCTTTTTCATTTCTGCTGTAGTTATTTTTTGGTCAGAGAAACAGAACTGTGTACAGGTATTTACTGCTCACAACCCTTTCTTTACATCAGAAATGAATAAGACACACAATTTGATGCAGGGCCAGAGTCTTGGAACCAAAGCTTCTAACAAGTGGTAAAATACAGTATTAATGTGCCCCATGACACCTTGCTTTTCCAACTTATTTTAAGTTCCTTCATCTCAGTTCTAGTATTAAAGTAAAACCAAACCTCACTAACCTTAAAGGGCCACCAGCACTTGTTCTACATGTTCTTCCCTGCTATCTGTGCTTTTAGAAGCGAGAGACTCCTTTCTCTTTATTTCCCTTGACTTCTCAGATTCTCTTGAAATCATAATTCTTCCTGCATAATTCTTCTGGGTTAGGAATGTGTCTTCAGCATTCCTTCCAACACTGTGCATTCTGGATAATATAAATATGGACTACCAATAATATAGATTTGTGGAACATCTGATTTATACTGTAGATGCCTCATTTGCAGAGAAAAATAACTGTTACAGCTGAACCCAGGACATGTACACAGCACACCTTTGGGGATATGAACTGTACATTCAGTTGTTGCAACCATTTCATTTGATGCTCAGTGTTCCATACTGAACGTTGAAAATCAGAAGAAACCTGCAGAAGAGTCCATTAACAGTTCAGATCAACAGTTTTAACACATGAAAATGCTATACTCATTGGGAATATTGATCTTCATTGCTCTGATTATTAAAGCTTAATCTACACTTTTAAAAGCAGTTAAAACACTTATATTTTCAAACACTTTTTTTAAAGTGGCCCCATTTAAGGTGATTGTCCCGCTCTGATATATTACCTTCTCTAAGACAAGTTTTTCTGCTCAGTTGCAAATGATTATGTAAACAAAGGAATCTGCGATAAAAGTGACCAAGAAAGTATGGGGCATTAAGGTCTTCAATTAAGACCTGAAACTGTTTGATCACTTTTTCTGAAATGAAAGGGAATTGTCATGGAATAAACAAATTTGTCACTTGTACTACATAGTCTGCAAAATTCCACATACAATTTGCCCAGTTTCCAAACTAAATACATAATTTAAAATAATCTGATTTATTATATTCAGCTGTGCTTAAAATAGCATGGTCAAAACTTGTGTCAATAAACCTGAAATGGTGAAATTAGCACATTTTACAGCTTGATGCACTTTGTTTTGTTTCAGCATTAAGCTGCACCCCAATGCAAAAAGTAAAAATGAAGGGGAAAAAGAATAAAATAAATAAATCTATTCTATTGAACTAGTTGGTCTGAGGCTAATAACAGTTGCCTCTTTATGGCAATTCAATATTTCCACATTCTTGAATCCTCCACACACAAAAAAGGTCTGTAAAAGCTTATACACACAAATTGTAAAACCACAAAAATCTTAGTTCTACAAACATTCTCAGCATAAAACTGCTTTTTCCTAATATCTGTGTTTTCATTTTACTGTGGTTTTCTTCTCTTCCTTGCCCAAATTGGTTTTCATGCGCCCACCTAGTTTGTAGGACTAGACAGCTGTAAGACACTAACCCTTTTAAAGGCAAAAAACAGGCTTTTGAAAGTGAAGAACTTACTCAGGGGTGTTGAAACAGCAGTGCATGGTGGGAAAAGGGAAGTAAATAATAGCAGCTGTGTCTCACAAGCAGAACAGCTGCTCTTAATACCCTCAGAAGGGTGGTGGCCCTTCCAATGTCTGTTGTACTCGCTTTATTATGTACTAGTCAGAAGCAAAAACAACTGACGGTGGAATAGAAGGAAAAACAACTGATGGTGGAATAGAAGGAAAAAGAACAGTAAAGGAGAGCTTCTACATTAACTTAGACTTCCTTTACATTCTTAGTTTTCCATTAAACTCTACTTTGTTTCAGTTTAAATTACCAGTAATCAGTCCATTATAGCCCTCTATCAACTAAGACACATATGCTTTGATTTTTACTTTGCATCAGATAAAGAAGCAGGTCTTTTATCTTCTTTATCCTTCATAAAGAGTCTTGTAATGCAAGAGGCAATGCTTGCCAGTGAGTTTCAATTCTTGTGAATACTTGGCTTTAATCTGTATTTATGATGTTCAGTCTCTCAACTCATAATTTATATGCAGAGGTCCCCTGCAGATAGTGAACAGCTTTGACAGAATTTTATGGTGAATTTTGGAATTTCATTAATTTTCCAGAGAATGAAATTAAACGGAAATGGGATGGGTGTAGTAGTAGCCCTGCAGGTGGGATTTTTAAAGAATAAGAATTAAATCATGAAGCAGAGGAAGTTTCTTACTGTAAATGCAATGCTTTTCAGCTTAAGAATAACTTCAGCTCCATCCCCCACACTCTTTAAGTATTGGTATATTATTTAGACACCAGGTGTTTTTTGGTAACACCTCCTTTAGAATCTGACAGCTGTTTAACAAGAATATAGTTTCATTCTTTGAGTAGTTCCTCTAGAAAAGAAAATGCTGTTAATGAAATAAAGAACATAAGGAAGACATCTTACAGAATTCTGTGAAAAGAATAGTGATGATACTGGCAAGGAAGGTAAAAAAGTAATAGAAGGAACATTTCCAGGTTAGTCCAAACATTCCTCATGAAGCACATCTTTCAAAAATTCCTCCTAACCACCATTTATACCTCAGGATATAACTTTACTCCTGTAACTTCTAGGTGTTGTGGCACTGAACCAGAAAATACAGTATTTACTCATCAAGTATTTCAGTAACTCCCCAATAAACTATAGCTAAGATATTTATTAGTGTGTCAGAACTGCCACAGGATAGTAGATCAGCAGATAAAATAATGAAATGCTCCACAGTGAGAAAGGTCCTGGATCTCATTGCTATGCCTGCGCTTACATGTCTTAGACACAGGTCTGTTTTTAGTAAAGATTGATGGTGAAAAATAGAGATTAGCCTTTTTCTTGTTTGTGAAGTGGGTCATAAACAAACTGTTAATTGTTTTTTAAACACAAAAAAGTAGTTTATGCTGTAAGGACTAGGCACCAATGTTAATGACACTGAGCAAGATTATTATTATGTCATTAATCATAAAATGGTTTCTACTATAACCGTAACTATCCCTCTTCATACTTGTGAGAAAGCAGTCAAATGTCCTTCCTAATGAATAGCACATGCTACCACAATGAAGCAAAATTTAAGATTTTAAATAACTTATTTCATCTTGCCTTCATGATCGTATTCTTTATTATGAGAGGTTTCTACTCACAGATCAAATATAGCTATGGCTGAATGCAGATATAATCAAGTAACCCAAATCCTCCCACTTTGTCTTGTCCAGGCATGCAGATAGACACACAACTACAACTGAGCTTTTCCAAATTAAAGATGAAGATTACCTTCTCGCCCATGGCAGTCATTTAGATGTGCACTTCAAATGTTCCCTCAGGGTATTAAGTACATTGCTAGTTTAAACTGATCAGCCACAACAGATGCCCTAATCAGACACACAAGGACACTGGAACAGAAATAAAAAAGCAAGTGGCCTTGTGGGAATACAGTCTCAGGATAACTCTCCATTATTGTTACCAGTCTTAAAATCTGAAAGTCACATTGAGAATAGTATTTATTGCACCTTCCTATGGATTTTAACAGAATACATAAAAGGTGAACTTAAAAGATTGTAACTGACCAAATCCTTGGTCCAAAGCCTTTTTGCCCTTTAACAGCTGAAAATAATTCTGAAATAGAAACTTTAAAAATTTGGAAGTTTGAAGAAAAACGACGTATCACTAACAAGAGCTTTATAACTTCATTTACATTTCAAAGGAGTTCCATTGCTATTCTGGGGCAATATCTCCTTCTCTTTCCCTCTTTCTCATGTACAGCCAGAACCATGCAGAAAGCGAAGGAAAGTGCCAGAGAGAATGGTGTGTTTTGTATAGCATAATTACCTGATAGATGTCAACCATTATAACAGTTGTTTAAAATTCATTTTCTTGCTAAAGTGGGTGGACTAATACAATATCCCACAGAGAAACCAAGTTTCATTCTGCTATGCTTTCTATAATTGCATTGAAAATAACCTGCAGCCAGACCATAAAGACTCAGACGCTTAGAGTGGAATTGAAATACCTGCAAATCAATGATCCCTCAGGCTAACTATAAAGACCTTGTAAACACTATGAGCAGATGCATTTTTTTACTTATCTTTCCCAAATGCCTACAACATCACCTCTTCACATACTCAGAAGTGCCTCTGTCTGGGCAAGATAGTTCCCTCCTGTTGAGACTGTTCTACTGGACAGATTTGTCTGCTTCACACTTCAAGGAAGCAGAATTGGCACCCATCTTCAAGGGTGGATTACTTAGAATGGATGCAGATAGTGGAAGTCATTAACATATACTCAGTATTTCTTATTTGCAATGTCAAGACAGCTCCCTGCTCTGAATGCTAAATTGTTTCAGAACAGCATGTTAAAGCACCTAACCGTGCATTGGCTAAGAAAGGCTTTTAACTTGGGTATTTCACTTTAGGTGGTGAATTCCACAATGAACAAGAAGCACTTAAAAAGTTAAGCAAAGAAGTCATCTATATCAGTGTCATTTTTTTAACTTTCTTATCACCATGTCTTCTGATAAGTAAACACAGCTAAAGAGATTAGGATTATGTGAATGTTTTCTGATAAGCACTTTCAGCAGCACTTTATTTTACACTTACATGTACTATTTTAAGGCCAAAACTATATTTCAGTGGGACTGCTGTACTACATATCCTACTATGAATCATAATTCCTACTTGTCCTGGGTTCAACAGTAGCAGTCATTTTTCTCCTTCTTAGTAGCTAGGGCAGTGCTGTGTTTTTGCATTTCAGCATGAGAACAAAACTGATAACACCAATGTTTTAGTTGCTGCTAAGTAATATTTACTCTTACCAAGGACTTTTCCATCTCTCATGCTCTGCCAATGAGAAGGGGCACAAGAAGCTGAGAGGAAGCAGAGACAGGACACCTGACCCAGACTAACTAAAGGGGTATTCCATACCACAGCACGTCATGCCCAGTATATAAACTGGGGGCAGTTAGCCGAAAGGGCTAGATTGCTGCTCAGGTCAGACTGTGTATCAGTCAGCGAGTGGCGAGTGGTTGTATCCTCTTCCCTTGTTATTTCCCTTATCATTATTATCATTGGTGGCAGCAGCAGTGGTTTGTGTTATACCTTAGTTACTGGACTGCTCTTATCTCAGCCTGTGGGATTTGCATTTTTTCGATTCTCCTCCCCATCCCATTGGGAGTGGAGCAGGGGAAGAAGCAAGGGAGTGAGAGAGCAGCTGCGTGGTTCTGAGTTACTGGATGGGCTTAAACTGCGACACTGCACACTCCTAAAAGTAACACTTGGTGTTTATCGGCTGTTCTTGTCTCAGGGATACCTTGTTTTCTTCTCAAGAGAAACTGAAAATATAACATACTTTCAATTTAACAGCCATCAGATTTCTGCTGTATGTTAAAACCTCAGGTTAAAGTGAGGAAAAAATAAAAGGCCTAGACTGACCCAGGCTGACCCTTAGACACAAAAAACATCATAATGCTTCTTTGTTGTCACCATCATAATGTCTTCCACTTCAAATTATTCTAGAACAAGTCGCAGATTCTTTGAGTTTCTTTAATGAACCATTTTTCACAAGAGACATTTGTAACACTGAAGAAAAACTTTTAACTGAAATTTTTTATAAAAAAGTCACTCAAGTCTTAAAGAAAGAACATACTTTGTAGTATGCTTAGGTAGTATGTTAAAATATTACAAAGTACAACTGGTATTATATTACAAAGCACAACTGGTATTTCTAGGCATTTTAATTAAATAAGCAATCTCTAACTCCCATTCCCCACTTGGAAATTAACTGAGAGTGAGCAATTTTAGATTCTATCATCTATTGTCTCAAACAACAGATGGTTCAATATTCCTACATATCTCAAGCTTCCCACTTTGTTTCCAATGGAGACAATTTACTGAAGTGCAATCTAAATTAGAAGTCTTGAAGAACCCTGCTTAATTACATACAGATGGATTAAATGTAACCTTAATCTAGCAGATGATGTGGTTCTCTGGTAGAGCCTGGCCCAGATGTTTTATGTATTTATGTCTTATTTTACTCCCATAAATGCATAATAATTCATAATGTAGAAGTCTAAAGGATGAAATAAAGTCTTAGACATATTATATATTCAGGAACATCTTGACAAACTAATTTTAAGATCAGACATGAATATGAGCTACATTTTGACAAAATATAGCTCATATTCATTAATACATATTTCCAAAACTATGCATTTTAAACCCTTGTCAGAAGACATGGGTGTAAGACTTCTTTCTGCATATTATGCTTTCCTCATTTACAGCTGAAACTGTCCCAAAAACTAATTTGTCTTTACTTTTCCTCTGGTCTGAAGTTGCTTAAATGGTAGTTTAATTTGCATTTAATTCAGACTAAATACTTTTATAGAATACATGTGGCAAAAGCAAAGTAAGTTGAATTAATCAGGAATAGGATTTGTTTTTAAATAATTTTGATTTCTGCATATGTTTCATAATTAGAAAATATACGGTTCACTTAATTAAATGGATAGAAAAATGAAATAAATTACTTCTGCTACATTCAGGTAGTTGCGATGCTGTAGTATCAGCTTCTGATGTGAAAAGTTGGAACTTTTTAAGAAGAAAAACTACAAAATTAATAGCTGATGCTAAATATGACATCTAAAAACAATACTTTTTTTACAGAAAGTTACAAATCCTTATGAATAAGTAGCTACTTTTGAAAGCACCCAGTAACTATCCAAAGGATTTTGATAAAGAAATCACATAAACCGACAAGTTATAGTGAATCAAACTCACTGATCTGAATTTTCAGATTAAAAAAAAAAGAGAAAAAAATAAGTTGTGATTTAAAAAAAGTAAATAGACATAGGTATTTTGTACTAAATAGAAGATTCATAGAATCAAAGAACCTTAGGCTGGTTAGGGTTGTAAAGGACCTTAAAATCATCCAGTTCCACCCCCCCTGCCATGGGCAGGGATGCCTCACACTAGACCATGCTGCCCAAGGTTCTGCCCAACCTGACCTTAAACATTTCCAGGGATGGAGCATTTACCAACTTCTTTGGGCAACCTGTGCCAGTGCCTCACCACCCTCACGGTTAAGAACTTCCTTATATCTAACCTGAACTTCTCCTGTTTAAGAAAACTAAACAAAAAGGCTGGGAAGTAATGGCTGCAAATCAATCCACAGTGAAGACATCTATGAAATATGGAAGATGCAATTAAGGGCAGGAGAATGAAGCAGAATAGTTATCTATGCATTTAATTCCATTAAAGTAAAGGGAATTTAAATGTAATGAGTGGAGTAGCCATATTATTGCCTGCTGTTTTCCATCCTGCCATCCCAGAAAATTCCTTTACAGTGTTGTCTGAATCAAAAATCGAGTCTGAATCAAAATCGCACTGACAATAAGAGCAGATCTTGGGTCACCCTCTCCTCACTATATTCACATATACAGTGAATTCATCAGTTCTGTTTAGTGGGCACTACCATAATTAAACAAAGATGGGCCTTCACATCATTGTTGTTATTGTCACTTTTTATTTTCCTGTGAGATTTCTGGCCTAGAAATATGAATTGTAAGTATAAGAGGCTGGTTGAAATGCCTGAAGTTATCGACTTTGCTGATGGCACGTGTACCTTGCAGTTAATGATAAATGAAATGCAATAAAAGACCTACAGCTTAGTCAGAATCTCTCATGAATTTTAGCTTTATGACCAATAAGTCAAAAGTAAAATTTAGCTACATAAAAATGACATCAGATAACCCCATCTCTAAAAGGTAAAGCACTGCAGAACTACTGCATTTACTTGCATAGGCAATGTAAATCTGGGGGCTAAACCTCCGTAAGTGCATAAAGCAAGTTCCATTTTTAGAAGCTCACAGTAAAGTATCAATATTAAGTAATGTTCTCAGCATGAAACTATCTGAATAAATCCGAATCACAGAAAATTAACAAATCCGTCCAACAGTCAAACTGTTTTCTGAACAGATTATGGCAGCATATAATGGACAGCTAGAGTAAGTGCTACTGGAAGAATTACCTATAACTGCATAAATGGCAGACAGCCTTGGATATTTAGCAAAATAAATTCTGTTTGGAAAACAAAAATGAGTTGACTCACAGGGACCTTTTGAGACACTTAAACTCTGTGAACCAATATTACAGGTTAAAAGACTGGGGAAATTAAAGGTATTGGCCTAAGTCAAACATGGTTAGTAAAGACAGAAATTTGCCTCCTACTCTTTGTGACGTATCTTGTAAAAATTGCCATATTGGTAACATATAGTTCTCTCACTGCTCTGAACCACTGAACTAGAACAGGCAAAACATTTGCATTTAATTCTTACACATACCAACTAATCACACCTTTTGGAGGACTGGTATTTCTTTACATAGAAAATTTAAAATACCTACAATAGCTGTGGTTGTGTTCTCAGCTCTGTAACTGAAGTATTGATTGCTTCTTCTTAGTACTGGGCAGAACATACTATTTACTTGTAACCAGACAATCAATACCTTTTACTGTAGTTCTAATGCAGAGATGACAAGCCATTCTGGTGCAAAGAAAATATGTATGCACATAGGCCATCACTTGTTTAGGGCTTTTATTCCAAGTAGAGCCATGCTATACCTCTCCCATCTTTATCCCCTGTAAAAAGTATAAAATTCTAATGTAAGTGTCTATGACCCAGACAATATTTGCAACTTTAGTTCAACCAAATATAGCTAAGTAGTATGAGTCAGCAAGAACTAATTTAAAGTAAGTTTCCTGGCCTAAAATTGGAAGCCATAATAGAATAAAGACAGATAAATATGAATTGGAATTATAGCACAATCATTTAGTTAGAGTGTAATTACCTGCTGGTAAATGGCAGATTTTCTATCTTCTTTTGTTAAACTATCATTTCTTCCACCTTTATTGATACAGGAATGTTTGGGGCTTTTTACACATAAGCTAGGTTGTAAGCAGTCTAGTTGGAAAAGTATGATATTAAGATCTATGATATAGAGCAATTAAGGGGAATTTCCCTGAGTGCTGTCTGAAATTTACTTTTAAATCATATCTAAATATGTATTTTCCTATACAGCAACTCTGTTGGCCCTTTAGACAAACTCTATTTGCGCTTTCATATTTTGATTGTTTCTCCCCCAGCATATATGTTATTTTCAATCAGCCACGTCACTGTGTGCTGCTTGGTTTATGCCTTTCAATACGAAGCTTAGGCATCCTATTGATCATACTCTTTGTGCTGTGGAATGGCTGGTGTCCCTATGAAACATGGTCAGGGAAAATAAGAGACTTTTATCATGTTGCTAAAACTAAGGTACCCTGCCCATGAAGACTACTACTTACAGAATGACAGAAGTCTGGGTTATTGTTCTATACATGTGTAAAGAAATCAACCATGCTTCTCTCCTCTGACAACATGTGCACAAGCTGAGGTTCTGGCTTGATTCTTTTTTTTTTTTTTTTTTTCCTTTTCCTCCAGGTGCCAAATGGAATTTCAGTTTGTTTACAGGGAAAGCTAGCAAATTCTACTTCAAAAACGCTAAGTCATAGGTAAAACTCTGAAAGACATTCTCCTATTTCCTTCATACTGTAACCAACAGATACAGTATTTGGAAAATAGCTTTAGTTTCATGGCTTTAGAAAATAACATATATTATCTGCAGTTACAAAACAGAAGCTTTGTTCAAAAAAATTGCAACATTTCAGTATCAACAACAGTGATCACAATTAAAAAAAAAAGGCTGATTCAGAAACAATCCAAAAAGTTATCTTCTAAATATCATTTTTTTCACCACTCAACACAAAAGAATATAAAGTTAAATTGCATCAATTTTCCAAATGTGCCCACTAATCAGTTACAAGTTACATTCAAATAAAACAAAGTTTTGCTTTGAATGTATTTCAGATTTTCACCACTTGTGCATTTGACTCATATAAGAGATAGCTTTGCACTTGTCATTCAGCTGACACAACAGCAATAGCCTTAAAATTGGATTCTAAGGATTGCTTCAAAGCTCTCTGTTCTTGTTTAGTACTTTCAAGAGGACATTAGCCAGCATAAAATATCTCTGTACAGTCGATGCAGATGATCTGATGATTACACTCACTGTGCACTGCTCAATATACTTGTCTCTGCTGTTTGAAGTTCTATATTCTGTCCACTTAGCCTTTAATTTTCCTATCTTCAACATTTATGCCCTAATACCTGGAAAAGATCTTAGGTTCCATGCAATAATCACACACACACATATATACTGGAATCAGTTAGTAGCTTTTTTCAGAGTTTAATTCTAATTTAGTTGTTTATGGGATACATTTTTATCTGTGATTTGTCTAAGTAAGCATGAAACAAGATTCTCCCCTTTCCCCACATCAGTTTGTTTCAGGCTCTGACTTTGTCAGCACAAACACTGATATTTTGAATACAATAAGCTAATGTCCCGCAGTCTCAGTTTCTCCCTTTGATTTTGCACCCAGTCTAAGAGGATGTCACCACTTTCCACACGCTTAACTGAAGAGTCCACAGGTCCTGTGTTCTCAGCCATGTGATATAAGCTGCTCTGCACACCCACAGACACAGTGGGGTAGCTTGAATAATACCCTGCCAGGCTATTCCCAGGCCCATCACAGCAGCCATCAGCCTATCAAAGGTCAATCTCCACAAGCTTGCAGGAGAACAAGATGGCAGATGGGAAATCAATGACTCCCAAGGAACCATGACCTTGTCCAGGCCCCTCCCAGGGCTGTCCCAGCAGAGTCTCAGCTCTGTTATTCAGGCCTGAAATCCATCATCAGGAGTGACTGGAACCAGGCGGGATCACCTTTCAGACTGGCAAGGTTTGCTGCCTAGGGTTGGGACACATCATGGGATGCAGTGGGAAAGCTGTTCTGGATCACACAGGACTTATTATGAGATATTTAGGGGAAGAACCAAAGGTGAAGTAAGGAAGGTGTTCAGCAGATCTGGGGAGAGACAGGAGTGGGAAAATAGAGGTATGAGGGTATAAAAAAGGTCTAGTTGTGTAAATAGTGTGCTGGTCAGTACGTTCATCTGCCCTGTGCCCAATCAGTGCAGTCTGTTCTGTCTTCTTGCTAAATTGCTTTCTAACTCTTTTCTGGGTGAGAGGTTCTGTTGTGAGCGTGCACAGGGTCTGAGGGCAGACACTGGGGTGATACATTGGTTAGAGGACCACGCATACATGATTCAGGAACTGGAGCAAATGCATCTGTGAGAGTGTCAATGAAGATTAAGCTGGACCAGCCAGTAAGAACAAGTGGCCTGGGACAAGGAATTGATTTGGTTTCTAATGGCCTAATCTGGATACGACAGCATCCATGAATCTCTAAGGCTGAGATCACAGCAAGGCTATCTATTGGGACCTGGAAAGTCCTGGGCCGCTCTGTGTCTCTCGTGGTGTATACCAGCAACAGCAGTGAGACTGCAGTTTCAGGGGCATGTATGTCCCTGTATCAGCAACTGAGGAGACTGGGATCATATAGAATCATAGACTTATAGAATGGTTTGGGTTAGAAGGGACCTTAAATATCATCCAGTTGATCATCCACCCCCTGCCACGGGTAGGGACACTTCCACCAGATCAGGATGCTCCAAGACCCGTCCAACCTGGCCTTGAGCTCTACAAAGGATGGGGCAGCCACAGTTTCTCTGGGCATCCTGTTCCAGTGTCTCACCACCCTCACAGGGAAGAACTTCTTCCTAATATCTAATCTAATTCCCCCCTCTTTCAGCTTAAAGCCATTACCCTTTGTCCTATCACTACATTGTCTGATAAAAAGTCTTTCTCTATCCTGTAGTCCCCCTTTCAGTAGTGCATGGCTGCTCTAAGGTCCTCCCTTAAGGAGCCTTCTCTTCTCCAGGCTGAACAAGCCCAGCTCTTTCAGCCTGTCTCCACAGCAGAGCTGCTTCAGCCCTCGCAGCATCTGCATGGCCTCCTCCGGACTTGCTCCAACAGCTCCATGTCTCTCTTGTGTTGGGGTCCCAGAGCTGAACACAGGACTGCAGGAGGGGTCTCCCCAGAGCACAGCAGAGGGGGAAAATCCCCTCGCTTGACTTGCTGGCCATGCTCCTTTTGACGCAGCTCAGCAGCTTTCTGGACTTTCTGTACTGCAAGGGCACAAAACCAGGTCATATTCAACTTTACCTCCACCAACCACCTGAAATCCTTCTCCCCACAGCTGTTGTCTATCCATCCTCTTCCCAGCCTGCATTTGTGCTTGTAATTGCCTCTACCCATGTGCAGGACCTTGCACTTGGCCTTGTTGAACTTCATGAGGTCTATACAAGACTACCTCTCCAGCCTGTCATACATATTCCAGCTAGTAAACAGAATTACAGAATCATAGAACCATAGAACAGTTAGGGTTGGAAAGGACCTATGGAAGTGATGGACAGGGGTAGAGCAGTTGATGTCATCTACCTGGACTTGTGCAAAGCGTTTGACACTGTCCCACAAGACATCCTTGTCTCTAAGTTGGAGAGACATCAATTTGCTAGGTGGATCACTAGGTGGATGAAGAACTGGCTGGATGGCCACACGCAAAGAGTTGTGCTCAATGGCTCAATGTCCAGCTGGAGACCAGTAACGAGTGGTGTCCCTCAGGGATCGGTGTTGGGAATGGTCTGGTTCAACATCTTTGTCAGTGACGTGGACAGGGGGATTGAGTGTGCCCTCAGCAAGTTTCCCAATGGCACCAAGCTGTGTGGTTCGGTTGATATGCTGGAGGGAAAGAATGCCATCCAGAGGGACCTTGACACGCTTGTGAGGTGGGCTGATGCCAACCTGATGAAGTTTAACCATGCCAAGTGCAAGGTCCTACAGCTGGGTCGGAGCAATCCCAGGCACAGCTAAAGGTTGTGCGGGGAAGAGATTCAGAGCAGCCCTGCAGAGAAGGACTTGGGGGTGTTGGTCAATGAAAAAATGAACATGAGCCAGCAGTGTGCGCTTGCAGCCCAGAAAGCCAACTTTCTGTATCCTGGGCTGCATCAAAAGGAACGTGACCAGCAGGTCGAGGGAAGTGATCCTGCCCCTCTACTCTGCTCTTGTGAGACCTCACTTGGAGCATTCCAGTGCCTCACCACCCTTGCAGGAAAGAATTTCTTCCTCATATCCAATCTAAACTGCCCCTGTAAAAGTTTGAACCTGTTACCCCTTGTCCTCTCACTACAGTGCCTAATCAAGAATCCCTCCCTAGCGTCCCTATAGGCCCCTTCAGATACTGGAAGGCTGCTATGAGGTCTCCATGCAGCCTTCTCTTCTCCAGGCTGAACAGCCCCAACTTTCTCAGCCTATCTTCATCCAGGAGGTGCTCCAGTCCCCTGATCATCCTCATGGCCCTCCTCTGGACTTGTTCCAACAGTTCCATGTCCTTTTTATGTTGAGGACACCAGAACTGCACACAATACTCCAAGTGAAATGTAAGCTAGCAGTGCTGGAACAATGAACAGGTTTTATTTCTATAGTATTGGCAAATGACCTGACAGAATGACAGTGAAAAAACTGATAAATTAAGCACACTTATCCATATATACCGAGATTCTTATCTCTTGCATGCTCTTCCTAGTATAAAATCCAATTTTCCAAAAAAAAGAAAAAGAAGAATCAGTGAAGAGGTTGTTGCTTTATAACAGGTCTTATATATAACAGTAGGATACTGATTCAGGAAAACTTCCATTCAGTTTTTGAAGCTTAATTAAAACCATGTCATGATTTTTTTTTTTTTTTTTTTTGTTCCACAATTGGCAAAGCAGCATTTTGACAAAAGACATATTATGGACAGATATTAGGATGTGTCAGCTCATCAATCCTCAATTTTATCAGCAGAATCTAATAATGCAGAGTGCATGCTGATATGAACTGGAATATTTGCTCTTTCTCTTCAGTTTGTCCCATTTTTCATGTACCCTGCTTGGACAGAAATCCAAAAGTTCTTAATCTCACTGATTTTGTCCTTTCTTCCACTCTCCAATACCCCCACAATGTGTTCTCAGAAATAACTGCACATATGAATTACCTATAATTTTATATATATATAGACGCCTTACATACTGTTATATACACACCATTTATATGAAATAACTATATATATGACTTTAACAGTGAAACAGTAACTTGAGTTTCCCTTTTTTTACTGAATACTAATATTCCTTTGTTGTCCTTTTCACAGGGAAGGTTAAAAGCTCAACCTAATTCATCGTACAGAAGGGTGTTTATAGCTGTTGGTTTGGTTGAAGTGTAATGGGTCATCAGGGACTTGGTATCTGAATGACTGAATATTGGAGAACTGCTCACTGTGGGTCTAAAAAAGAGTCTGACTGGGGTAAAAGTTGAGATGCCTTTCCACCTGCAAAAAACAGTTCTTACAAGAACAAATGGTCATGCAACTCTTGTACCCTTTCAGACCAAACTCTTTCTCCTAAAATCTCCTATTACTGTTGCCAATTTCATTAATCACAGCGTTACAAGGTTGTCTCATATAGTCAGAAAGTCTTCATTTGCTCGTGTTTTCAACTACAGTGTTATAGGATCCATGTGGTTTTTAATCTGAAACATGCATACATGCTCAGGGACTTGTAAAACAGTAGAAAGCCAAATTTATCTCTGACAGACTTAAAATATGCCTACTGTTGAAGTGTTGTAGACAATAAAAGTGTAAGAGATACTGAGTCATTAGAATTGAGTTTGCTTAATAATTATTTACCTCAAATAAAAATGTTGTGGTCATATGAGAATAACATCACAAAGTACTGAATATCATGCTAGAATGTGCATTCACCGGTGTTGCTTTAGGTCATGTAAACGCAAATTCCTGCATTTTTTAATCCTTAGTTTGCTAACTCTCAGAATATCCTTCCAAAAATCCAATAGCAATGCCATTATCCTCAGTTTAGAAACTACATATTGAGGCCTAGGCAACCTAAACAACTGATCCAGGGTCTCTAAGGTACCCTGTCTCAGATTAGGTCATGAGGCCACTCTAAAACTTCGTATCCTATCTTAAAGGTCCTTTATTTTGGAGCATAAATGTTCTTTTTACTGCAGTTCCCTGATCTGTGTGCCAGGTAAGGAGCAAGGGCAGAACACAGACAAAGAGGTCACCCTACAGTAATAAGGAACTGCAGCTGAAGAAAAGTCTATTTAACATTCTTTCACCCCCAAGAAATTAGCTGAGGCATGGAGAAATCTGGACATTAATTTAATGGTAGGAAAGAACATTCTCTTCCTTGTAAGAATAAAAAAGTGGAAAGATCAACCTTCATGCTTCAGATATAGCTTTCCGGCAGATATATTTCTCCTGCAGCTTTTGGCATCAGTTGCTAAGAGATATAGGAAACTACACTAATTGAAGAACTTACCTGATCTGCAGTAGCAATTTCTAGGTCTCTACATTCATAGCAGTGTGACCTCTGACTTTCAAAGTTGCTGACTGTTTCCCACTTATCTCAATCTAGCCCAAGAGATGGGTTTTGGTTTAAGTTTCCCGATTTCCAGGCCTTTGCATTGAAATAAAAGTCTTGCTTCTTCTACAATGCAGCTTAAAAGACAACTTTTATTCACTGTGGTGTATTACAACAATATGTCAAACAAATGTAATGTCTCTTTTGACCTTTTGAGTCAAATCAAAGCACTTAAGGGAAAATATAATCCCTTAATGACGAACCATTACAGTAAGTTGCTAAGCCTGTAAGTAAAATGTAATTGCAGCAGTACTGAGAAAAATCAAGTTTTGTACTCCCAATTAGTTTACCTTTATTTTTTACAACATAGTAATTATAATCCTTGCAAGGACCGTTCACATACAAAATCATCAGATACACAGTCACTCAGGAAAGTGACTAAGAAGGATTTTACCACATAAACCAAGCAAGTCCACTTTCAAAATTCAATGATTGCCATCAACTTCCTCCCTAAGTTAATATTTCAATATTGATCTACACATTAAATTACAGCAACCAAGAGACAACAGAGCAGGAACTCCAGTAATTATTGATGACTTGATGTGTGCTTGTGTGCCTGCATACATGTATATATGTTTTGTTGTGTTCATCGCAACCTACCTCATAATGAGTTTTCTATGTAACAAAGCTTATGTGTGCTTGTTTTCAATTCTCTTATATGGTACATACTTACTTTGAAGCATCTACCCTTATGAATAACCTGACAGACTTAGGCTTTCCCATCTTTCAGAGTTAATTTTCTTGAGAATCATAGAAAAAGTTACACATTCTTCGAGAGAATGAAATACTGTTTTGCACAAGGTATAAATAGATTAATGATTGCAATATTTCCAATAAAAGTGCTCTTAAAAAAAAAAAAAAGCCAAAGGTTTTAAAAATTAGTTTCAAAAGTTTTTTGTATGATTTCCCTATGGAGATCCTATGCTGAATTCAGGCTGAAGAAGAATACTTTCTATAGGCATGGAATATAATAGGGTCAGAAAATGAAGGGAAATAAATGCAGGGTAAAAGCAAATACACATATAACACAGGAGGCACCCAGAGGGAGAGACACAGAGGCTAGCTTTTAAATGCTGTGCAGAAAAGCAATGTTTCTCCAGTTTCAGGTACTTAATTGTAGGAACAAAAGGCAAGCTCACTGAGCAAAAAGCAATCAGATCAAACATAGCCCAGATGAAAAGTTTGGAATAGTACTCTACCCAGCTCTAAGGGTGCTTAGAGATTTGACTGTGGCTTGGGAGTGACACTATTTTTAATTCTGATCTAAAACCTGTAAGTTTGGGGAAATATGTGTTTTTCCCTGCAGTTAACTGTTCCACAGAACAGTCAGTCACAGTTGTAAGGTTCAGTATTTCCTAGTATGCTTATTAGGTGATATTTATCCTTAAATCTATAAATATATTTAACAGACTGTTTGTCAAACTGTAGATTGAAATAACTGTCTTTAATTGCCTAAATGCAGCTATAATGGCACATCGCTTGGGGGTTTCTCACATAACAGGCTGCACACAAACTCATACAAGGCTGCATTCTCTTAATGTAAAAAAAAAATATTCAGTACATGTTTTTTTTACTTTTGACTTGCTCCTTTCAATTTGTTTTTCAAGTATGATTTTGACAGCTTAGAAAGTCTTATGTTTGGAAAGGGATTTGGGAAGTGGATTTTGCCTCCAGAATGTGAGGCCAAGAAATGCATCAGTCACTCTTGTTGCTTTCTGACAGTTCAAGTCACCAAAGGCATTTGATAAACTTTAATTGCTGTCACAACTGTAAAGGTCACACATGGGAATGAAAGCACAAATCGGCTACAACACTGAAACACAGTGAGTGCAAGGGAAGAGTGTGTGTATATACGTGTGCATGTGAGACAATGCATTTCACAAAGACACCATCAGTAAGTAGCAGGCTTTTTTCAGTTTAAGAATAGTTGGAAAGGATGAAGTTCTTAAATAAAGTGCTCTCATCCTGGTAAAATATGTTGGTTTGCAGTTTACATTAAACTGTAGAACAAATGTTTTAAAACATCATTTCAAAATATAACAATTATGTCAAGAAAAGTGAAATTAGTACTTTCATACTCCCCTGAATTTAAGAATAACACATGTCATACAACTTTTTGTTCATTCTGCCACGCTGGAAAATTACTGAATTGACCAGAAAACCCAGCATTTCCATATATCCTTTTTTACTTTTTTTTTTTTTTAATAATTATAAAAAAAATACTTAAAGTCCACATGTTCAAGGCATTTTGATCTATTAAAATGGTAAGTTGTTTTGAAGTTTCGGAATGTTTGCCAAATTCAGAAGCAACAGAGTATTTCTTAGCATAAACTGCTATACACTTGAACAGCTACTGTGCCAAAGGTATGTTGCGAACAGAAAGCTCAGGAAAGATTCAGTACCAGAGAAACCACGCATGTTAATTTTGTTATTCCTAAGGAAGGACAAAAGGGTAACTGTGAAGACAGTACCCTATTACTCTTCATGTGGAATGATTTAATGATGTACATAGAGTAAGCAGGATGAACTTCCTTACCTATATCATTAGGAAGCAGCACTGCCACTTTCACACACTCCCACACGTGTGCGCACACAGACACATACAAGCATACAAAATCTGCCAGAATCAGGCCTGCAGCCCATGCATATATCATGTGTGCATATAGGGTACCTTCTGGAGTATGACTCCAGAAAATAAACTGCTCTAGGTGGTATTTTTCCCATTACATGAAGCAGAAAAGAATAGCACTATGGTTTTACATACAAATAATCCTTGAAAAGCCAGGCAAAGTATGTCTCCCAACTTTGTTTTGAACAGGAAGCTGGAATAGAGAAGATCCTAAGGCCCCTTCCAACCTGATTCTCTGAATCCTATGACCCTATGTTATTGATAACCTTTCTTTTTTATCTATAAGATGAAATTTTGTCCATTTACCATAGCTTCTGTTATTGGAATACTTGTAATACCGTATCATGTAAGCACCATAATCCTGAAGCCGAATCTTCTTGTACTAAGTACTCTACAAACAGTAAAGTAACACATTGCATAGATAAGAGGTGGCAATAGCCAGATCCAGAAACTACATGGACTCAGTAAGACAGTAACAGTCATGATAGGCAATGCACTGAAGCTAACCTGGAGCAAACTTCTGCCAAATACACGTAAAGGACAGCCATGAACTTGTGAAGTACAGCAAATATTGAACATTCACAAGAACTTGTCACACAAAATCGTGCACTATTCTGCTCAAAAAAATCACTGTCCACAAATCAGTTTACACTTCCTTTGCAAAGCTGTTTTATTCCATTTCTTCAGGAATTATTTAAAGCTACATGTATTAAATCCCAAGTGCTTCTTAACACCAAAGAATCCATAAAATCTTGGATGCTGAGCAAACAATGTCTAGCTGTGAGCTACAGTGATCTGCAGCTAGTCCTTTTCTTAAATCCTATGCAGTTTTTTAGTATGAAAATGCTGTCTTCTGTTTCAATAGCTCATTATGAACTGACAGATTTGCCACTATTACAAACCCCATCAACAAAGCACGAAAACAACCCTCAGATCTACTGCTCAAAAAAAATATCTTTTTTCTAAATAAGGTTCTTGTATTCAGTTCAGTATTTAAATAGTATTGCTACATTCACTAATGCCAAGAGGACACCACAGCTTATTTAGCATGTGAGGTCTATATCTTTAGGTGCATATGTCACATATTGGAGTTAAAAAGTTCTACGTGATTTAAAATACTGAAGATTTAATCATAACATTTCTCTTTATTCAGTGCTCATTCAACAAGTTCTGAAAAGGAAATTCAGATTCACAGCCTCCTTTTCACCTGAATTTCAGTAAAATATAGTTAGCAAAATTATTGATTTGTAAAGTTTATAATGTTCACAGAAATTCTAACACAGTTAACAGTGCAGATCACACAGGGCAAGGATGGGCTTTGTAGTACAAGGTTCGAATAGTATCAGCAGGTTGAAATTGAATGAGTTGAATTGCTGAGGTGAGTAGCTCGAGAGAGGACGCCTTCAACACCTGATCGGGGGAAGCTCAGCGTCCAGGAGCCTCAACTCAGAGCGGCGAGAGCCACCGACGGCGCCTCAACTCCTCGACCGGACTTACCCAGGAGCCGGCAGCTCAGCTGACGCGAGCAGCGCACTCACAGGGGGCGGTGCCAGGAGGAGCGCCACCAGCCCTGACTGGGTAAAAACCTGCCCAGGGAGCGCGGCGCGCCAGTGAGGGCGTGGCACGGCAGTTTGCGCGGGGAGGCGAGCGGGATGGTGGGCGCCCGCCTTATGGCTGGGGCCCGCTCTGGCTCTGAGAGCTCTGCTCTGGCTGCCGCTGCGGTGGCCAGTGTAGGCACCCAGATAGAGCTGATGAGTGGGGATGTTGCAGGGCAGAGCTCAGAGTGTAGAGAGTGTCTGTACCGGTCCCCTGAGGGGAGGGTGCAAAATGGGCAAGGTGCACAATGGGCAGGGCTGCACACAGTGCTCCCTGGTGCAGGTCCTCCTGCAGCAGGTGGCTGAGCTGCGGGACATTGTCAATAGGCTAAAAGATGTCAGGGAAGCTGAGAGGAAGCAGCACTGCTTGCTCCAGGACCAGACTGTGCAGGGGCCTCAAGCGTCCCTTGTAGCTCATGGTGGGAAGAAGGAGGCCGCTAACCCAGGAAGCTGGGAAAGAGCAACAAAAAAAGGAGGAAGAGGACAGTTAAAAGCAAGGGGTTTCCAACTAAATCTGATGTCCCTGTCCAGAACTGCTTTGCAGTTCTGCAGGGGGCTGATGAGGAACCACACTCCCACCAGGAACTGCCAGTGGATGCACTGGTAAAGACGATCACTACTGATCCTGCCAGGAAAAAGCAGCAGGCCATGGTAGTAGGGGACTCTACTCTGAAAGGAACAGAGGCACCCATCTGTCAGCCTGACCTGGGCTCAAGGGAGGTGTGTTGCCTTCCAGGGGCACAGATCAGGGATGTTGCAGAGAGGCTGCCTGCTCTAGTAAGTCCCACTGACTATTACCCACTTCTAGTGGTCCATGTGGGTGCTAGTGATATAGAAAGCAGTAGCCCGGAGAACATAAAGAAGGACTACAGAGCTCTGGGAGAGGTGGTTAGGGGCTCTGGAGTGCAGATTGTCTTTTCATAAATTCTCCAGGATGCAGAGCAGGACCTTAAAAAGGCTAGGAGGATTGGCCAGGTTAATAAATGGTTAGAAGGATGGTGCCATAGTCAGGGATTTGGGTATTTAGACTATGTGACTCAATCTCGGAGGCCAGGTCTACTGGGGGCTGGTGGTGACCTTCTGTGATGTGGCTACAGAACTGATGGACAGCGGTAGAGCAGTTGACGCCATCTACCTGGACTTGTGCAAAGTGTTCAACGCTGTCCCACATGATGTCCTTGTCTCTAAATTGGAGAGACATCAATTTGACAGATGGACCATTTGGTGGATAAAGAACTGGCTGGATGGCTGCATGCAAAGAGCTGTGGTCAATGGCTCAATGTCCAGCTGGAGACCAGTAACGAGTGGTATTTTATATTCTGCACAGTTCTGGTGTCCTCAACATAAAAAGGACATGGAACTGTTGGAACAAGTCCAGAGGGCCACGATGATGATCAGGGGCTGGAGCACCTCCTGTATGAAGATAGGCTGAGAAAGTTGGGGTTGTTTAGCCTGGAGAAGAGAAGGCTGCATGGAGACCTCATAGCAGCCTTCCAGTATCTGAAGGGGGCCTGCAAGGATGCTGGGTAGGGATTATTCATTAGGGACTGTAGTGATAGGACAAGGAGTAACGGGTTCAAACTTAAACAGGGGAAGTTTAGATTGGGTATAAGGAGAAAGTTCTTTACTGTAAGGGCGATGAGGCACTGGAATGGGTTGTCCAGGGGAGTTGTGAATGCTCCATTGCTGGCAGTGTTCAAGGCCAGGTTGGACAGAGCCTTGGGTGGCATGGTTTAGTGTGAGGTGTCCCTGCCCCTGGCAGGGAGATTGAAAATGCATTTTAAGGTCCTTTTCAACCGTATGTCGTGGTTTAAGCCCCTATAACTCACACAGTCTCTCTCTCACTCACTCCCCTCTCTTTCTTCCCCCGCTCCTGGAGGGATGGGAAGGAGAATCGAAAGAATGCAACTCCCACAGGTTGAGATAAGAACACTTCAGTAACTAAAGTATAGCACAAGACCACCACTGCTACCACCAATAATAATAATGACAAGGCAAATACAAGGAAAGAATACAATCACTCACCACCTATACCCAGCCCTACCAAGCAGTGCACCCCCACCCTTCTGGGTCTCTGCCCTCCATTTTTACATCCTGGGCATGACGTGCTGTGGTATGGATTACCTCTTTGGTCAGTTTGGGTGAGGTGTCCTGTCTCTGCTTCCTCCCGGCTCCCCCTCCTCCCTGGCAGAGCCTGAGACTCAGAAAGTCCTTGGTCAGACCAAAACATTACCAAGCAGTAACTGAAAACACTGGTGTTATCAGCGCTGTTCCCAGGCCCAAAATCAAAAACACAATTCTGCACCAGCTACCAAGAAGGAGAAAAATGACTGCTACTGCTGAACCCATAACACCCTAACTATTCTATGATTCTAAGTTACCAGGTTTTTCCTTGCCTAGAACTAATAAAAAACTTTGCATAGTATTGAAGCAGGTATGAATAATTTGAGCCCAAACATAAAGGAGCTCCTGAGTTCGCATGAAGAGTATGTGAACTCTCTATAACATCAGGAACTAACTCAGCATATTATTAAAATTAGTACTCCATAAATTTAATATTTTTATAGAATAATAGAATCACAGATTGGTTTGTGTTGGAAGGGACCTTACAAATCATCTAGTTCCAACACCCTGCCATGGGCAGGCACACTGTCCACTAGACCAGGTTGCTCCAAACCCTGTCCAACCAGGCCTTGAACACTGCCAAGGATGGGGCAGCCACAGCTTCTCTGGGCAGCATGTGCCGGGGCCTCACTACCCTCTCAGGGAAGAACTTCTTCCTAATGTCTAATCTAATTCTCCCCTCTTTCAGCTTAAATCCATTCCCCCTTGTCCTGTCACTACATGCCCTTGGAAAAAGCCTCCCTCCAGATTTCTTGTAGGCCCCCCTTAGGCACTGGGAGCTACCCTAATGTCTCCCCTTAAGGAGCCTTCTCTTCTCCAGGCTCTTCTCCAGCCCAGCTCTCTCCAGAGCAGAGCTGCTCCAGCCCTCGCAGCATCTGCATGGCCTCCTCCAGACTTGCTCCATCAGCTCCATGTCTCTCTTGTGTTGGGGTCCCAGAGCTGAACACAGGACTGCAGGAGGGGTCTCACAGAGCAGAGGAGAGCAAAGGGGCAGGATCCCCTCGCTTGACCTGTTGGCCCTGCTCCTTTTGACATAGCCCAGGACATCGGTGTTTCTGGGATGCGAGTGCACATTGCCTGCTTGTGTTGAGCTTATTGTCAACCTATATGCCCAAGTCCTTCTCTGGGCTGCTCTCCATTCAGTCTTCACCCAGCTTGTAATTGTGCTTGGGATTGCCCCGACCCCTTGCACTTGGCCTTACTGAACTCCATGAGGTTGGCAGTGGCCCACGTCTCCAGCCTGTCAAGGTCCCTCTGGATCCCATCTCTTCACTCCAGCATGTCGACTGCATCACACAGCTTGGTATCATTGGCAGACTTGATGAAGATGTATCAATCTCACTGTCTGTATCACTGGCAAAGATGTTGAACACCACTGGTCCCAGTACTGATCCCTGAAAAACACCACTCCCATTGCAGTTCCTTTTTAATATGTAAAATAAAGCTTTGTGAAAGATTTGGCTCACTCCCTCTTCCTCTCTCTCTTAAATACGTTTAATGCATTTAACTGTATCTTTTAAATACATTTGGTTTAAAAAAGGAATGTGTTTATATGTTATCTAAAAAGAGGCACCCCCTGTTACTAGCATTAAGATCTAAAACAAGGTGCTAGAATCAGCATGTCAAACATTATCTGCGCTATAGTCAGGATCTCCAAGATTTCGATCCAGCTTTATGCCAAGCTGAAAGTCAAGCTCAGCAATGACAATAGTTCAGAGCCCTGAAAGCTTGCAAAGATTATACTGGAAGTTCTCCAAGCTAATTTTATCACTCCTCTCAAAAAAGCTCTCAAATAAGAAAGGATAGATATACTAAACAGTCATATATAGATTTTTCAAACAAGATGTAATACTCCTCAAGGGTCACAAAAAAAAGATGCAGAAAACGCTTTCAAATCTGAGATCATCAGAGACTATGCACTCCATTGATGTAGCTAGGGAATCATTTCACAAAGTTCTTAATTCTTTGGGGGGATCTTCATTGTACAACACATCACTTGGGAGCCTTAAACTTGTGAAAAATCTTCTGAGGTTTTCAATATAAAAAAAAAGTGGATAAATCCGAATGATCTCATTGCATAAATCAAATGAAATTTACAGCTCTTTCAAAGTAGCATCAAAAGCCTATTAAAAGCTGCTGCCTCTTTCTTCTTCAGCCAGCTCATTTGAAGCTTTAACTCTGCCATTCCTAAAGGAAGTATTATACACCCCCATCACTTTTTATTGATTTTTTTGAAGAAAATAGTGGAAAAAATGTAATAATAAAATTTAATGATTATGCAGAACTATGCATTAAATGTTAGGGACAGTTGTGTGGAAAACTATCATTAGCAGCTATATGATGATGATAGTGTATTAGATACATTCTGTTTCAAGTTAAGTGTTTAAAAAATAGATTAAATTAATAACCTCATAGCTTTGACTATTGACTCTTTTCAGCTGAAAAGGAACAAAAAAAAGTGAGGAGGAAGCTCTGCAAAGGTACAGGCTATAAGCTGCTGAGACAAAAGATGCCTAGTTCTTATCCTAGCTCAGTCAGAGGGTACCAAATAATGTTAAATTTAAGGGACCTGGGTGGGAGCAATCCCAGGCGCACATACAGGTTGGGCAGTGAAGAGATACAGAGCAGACCTGCAGAGAAGGACTTGGGGGCCTTGGTTGATGAGAAAATGAACATGAGCCAGTAGTGTGCGCTCACAGCTCAGAAAGCCAACCATATCCTGGGCTGCATCAAAAAGAGCATGACCAGCAGGTTGAGGGAGGTGATCCTGCCCCTCTACTCTGCTCTTGTGAGACCTCACTTGGAATGTTGTGTGCAGTTCTGGTGTCCTCAACATAAAAAGGACATGGAACTGTTGGAACAAGTCCAAAGGAGGGCCACGAAGATGATCAGGGGACTGGAGCACCTCCCGTATGAAGACAGGGAAAATAGTATGAAAAAGTTGGGTCTGTTCAGCCTGGAGAAGAGAAGGCTGCATGGAGACTTCATAGCAGCCTTCCAGTATCTGAAGGGGGCCTATAGGGATGCTGGGGAGGGACTCTTCATGAGGAACTGTAATGAGAGGACAAGGGGTAACGGTTTCAAACTTAAACAGGGGCAGTTTAGATCGGATATGAGGAAGAAATTCTTTCCTGTAAGGGTGGTGAGGCACTGGAATGTGTTGCCCAGGGAAGTTGTGAATGCTCCATCGCTGGTGGTGTTCAAGGCTGGGTTGGACATAGCCTTGGGTGGCATGGTTTAGTGGGAGGTGTCCCTGCCCCTGGCAGGTGGGTTGGAACTAGATGATCTTAAGGTCCTTTCCACTATTCTATGATTCTATGACATATCACTTGCACTAGCATTTACTTTGTAGCTGAATTTCATTCAAAACACATATAGGTCTCCTCCTGATGTTTCTAATTTTCTGATTACAGTTTCATAATTTCACTATAAACCCTGCTCCCTGTGGAGCTGGCTTATAAACCTATCTTTCTTTAAGCTTCAAATGTATGAAAAATCCTTCGTATTGTTCCTGCCCTGTCCAATCACATGATTCAGAGACTCCGCACAGCAACATTATAACCCCCAAAAAAAGGTAAATATTAATTTAATAACTATAAGTAGATTTAATTATTTAAGTAAAACATTTTGTAAATTTAATTAAGTTTAAGTAAAACATTAATAAGGAATTTCTTTTTCAGAACTTCAAAAAGTGTTTAGCTTCCTCGGTTTCAATCTTTAGAGCTTAAAGAGAGCAAAGAATGTAAATAGAAATCAACAGAAAGCCATAGCTGGGAAACTATACTGCAAACTTGCTTGTTCATCACAGTCTCAGAATCGTACACCTTGAGATAATCATGACTATCTGATCAACTGTAAATAGACTTGTCCTTAGAAGTTATCTGATGTCAAGCAAGACAGCACTTGCACATTTACGTTTATTAAGACTTCACAAACTCTCTTCCTGGACTGCTGGGCTAGGTTCCAAAACCTGAACTGAAAAGGGAGTTAAAAGGAAGTCATTACAGTATATGGTTTGACCTGGATACTGGTGAAGATACTTTCTGTAGTTTCAAAATCAAAATTACTCAAATCCTGTATTTATGTTTACATAACATCTAATTTCATCCAGTTCTCAGGAGGACTTCCATACTTATCTGGATGACTCCTCAGATATACTTACTCTTGGCATTGTTCAAAATTCGCTCTAACACTTTCTAAATTCTGTCATTTACACACTGCATCTGTTCTTTTGCAAAAGTACAGCTACGTGAACCGGGTGAGCTCCCTTTTTGTCCTTACATGGCCATCTTTTTTCTCCCTCCTTCTCTAAATGGAAACAGTAAAAGCTGAATGGACGCACATTTTTCCAGAGCATTGGAATTAAAAAAAATTAATCACCACCTATAGAGCTCTTTCACTGATAAAACATTATCATATAATTAGTGAAATTGTCCCGGATTTCAAATAAAGTTTAAATATTGTTCAACTGAAATGAACTGTGAAAATTACTCTGGAAAGTGGAAATAGTTCAGATTTACATACATTAAAAGATCAGGATACTGAAAAAACTATTATCCCTGTGACAATAAATCTGATTCTCTTCTCAGCATAGAATCACAGAATGGGTAGGGGTGGAAGGGCCCTTAAAGTTCATCCAGTTCCAACTCCCTGCCACAGACAGGGACACCTTCCACTAGACCAGGTTGCTCCAAGACCCGTCCAACCTGGCCTTGAGCTCTACAAAGGATGGGGCAGCCACAGCTTCTCTGGACAGCCTATGCCAGCCTCTCACCGCCCTCACAGGGAAGAACTTCTTCCTAATACCTAATTTAAATCCCTCTCTTTCAGCTTAAAGCTGTTCCCCTTTGTCCTGTCACTATATGCCCTTGTAAAAAGTCTCTCTCCAGATTTCTTGTAGGCTCCTTTTAGGCACTGGAAGCTGCTCTACAGTCTCCCCAGAGCCTTCACTTCTCCAGGCTGAACAAGCCCAGCTTTCTCAGCCTGTCTTCCTAGGAAAGGTGCTCCAGCCCTCTGATCATCTACATGGCCTCCTCTGTCTACATTCTAGCAGGTCCATGTCCTTTCTATGTTGGGGTTCCCATTATCATGATTTATTATCATTATTTAATTGCCAACCTAGAGCAGTCACTAATACATTACCAAATGGACTAGCGAAATGGCTCATCATGACTTTCTGGTGAATGAGATACCTGAAGCATATAGTTCGCACCTGGCTGCCCAAAATCTTAACTAGGGAACTGTTAGGTTTTCATAAAGTTCTGAAATATCTTTAAATATTCTTTAAATATCCATTCTTTATCACACATTCAGAGAATGGTATAACAGTTGGACAGAGAACTACTAGCATACTTCATAGAATCATAGAATCATAGAATAGTTAGGGTTGGAAAGGACCTTAAGATCATCTAGTTCCAACCTCCCACTAAACCATGCCACCTAAGGATCTGTCTAGTCCAGCCTTGAACACCGCCAGCGATGGAGCATTCACAATTTCCCTGGGTAACCCATTCCACTGCCTCACCACCCTTACAGGAAAGAATTTCTTCCTCATATCCAATCTAAACTTCCCCTGTTTAAGTTTGAACCCATTACCCCTTGTCCTCTCACTACAGTTCCTCATGAAGAGTCCCTCCCCAGCATCCCTGTAGGCCCCCTTCAGATACTGGAAGGCTGCTATGAGGTCTCCATGCAGCCTTCTCCAGGCTAAACAGCCCCAACTTTTTCAGCTTATCTTCATATCGGAGGTGCTCCAGTCCCCTGATCATCCTCGTACTTCTGCTTTACTTTTACAGAGCAAGCCATGGCAACTTTGAAACCCCACAAAAATAAATTAGAATTTAAAGTTTAAACCATGCAACTCAGTTTGGATACATCCATGGAGAAACAAATTATGATAACCATAAAATTCCATTCCATTGTTTGTTAAATGGTACTTAATCTCCTGTTAAAACTTTCTATCTCTCTAATTCCTCTGTAATTCAGAGCTACCCATCACAACTAGATGTTAGCACAACATAGTTAAAATTCATACTGAAGGCCGATTACTAGGCCCTTTTTTCATGCCACATGAATTACAGATAAATAACTGCTTCTTTCCCTATACTGTGCTAGGGTATGTCATGATGTGATACATGTCCACACATAGATTGAGTATGTACAGGAAGTCAGAAGCTTTCATTATTCAGTTCAATCAAAATTGATTAGAGTTAAGGGATATTAAGAATTAATTTTATTATCAGCTTTACCACTGAAATATCAGGAAGAAAACATACAAGCATTTCACATATGATCCCTTTTTCATGCAAATAAACTCTGACCCCTATATTTAAATGGGAAAGTTTTAATGTCTGAGAAGAATGAAGACAAAAAGATGGGGAAAAAGAATAAAACTGAAGATAAAATGAATAAATTATCTGTAGGTGTTCTTTTAAAAATAAGTAAATGCAAAGAGCTTCCCCTTCCAGCCTTCCACAGAATCATAGAGTCATAGAATAGATAGGGATGGAAAGGACCTTAAGATCACCTAGTTCCAGCCTCCCCACCATGGGCAGGGACGACTCCCACTAAACCATGCCACCCAAGGCTATGTCCAACCCGGCCTTGAACACCACCAGCAATGGAGCATTCACAACTTCCCTGGGCAACCCATTCCAGTGCCTCAACACCCTTACAGGAAAGAATTTCTTCCTCATATCCAATCTAAACTTCCCCTGTTTAAGTTTGAACCCGTTACCCCTTGTCCTCTCACTACAGTCCCTCATGAAGAGTCCCTCCCCAGCACCCCTAAAGGCCCCCTTCAGATACTGGAAGGCTGCTATGAAGTCTCCATGCAGCCTTCTCTTCTCCAGGCTGAACAGCCCCAACTTTTTCAGCCTATCTTCATACGGGAGGTGCTCCTTCCAACTAAATTATATTTGTAATAAACTGTTCACTCTCGGCATACATCCATTTAACTTCCTCTCATGTCTGTTTGTCAACCCAGCAACTCATTTATAAGGCAACCATAGGAAGGATCTCAACCCAATGACATCTCTGATTACTACTGAAGTCATATGTCATTTTCACAACTATTACTTCATTCCAGCACCTACCACAGAAGTTTTTTGTGTTAAGAAATTCCAACCACACACCACCCAGAAAGATAACAGCTTTAAAATTACAAGTCTGTCCCATAATGTGCCTAAATGCCTCTATCCTTAGAGGTCTACTTAGTTACTCTTCCTGTCTGAATTTTTATTCATCAAAAAGAATTAACTAGTCAAGATCATGTGTGTTTGCTGTCTATAACTTCATAATTTCATGTTTTCTCACATCATTCCAGAGAATTCTCCCCTATCTTTCCGTTTTTTTAGACTTCAAGAAGTAGGAGGCTTCTGTCTTCTTTTTCTTCCTCACTTTCTACCAATTGGGAAAAAAGGGAATAATAAAGTCAATTATTGCGAGAGGAGATAGCAATTTCATTAGCACAGCACTTTTCATGTAACGCGATGTTGCAAGGAGCTTGAAAATAATACATTGTAAAAGGACTGGGTTATTTTTAGTGTAATTTTTAACAGTTGTCACCTACTTTAGCAACTTACTTTCCATCTGCCCATTTGACTTTAAGTATAGATCATGCATAACTCTCTGCAATTAACAAGTCAGAGCAAGAAGACAGAAAGAGCAGCAGTTTTTAAATCATTAGGTTTTCACCTTTGGAGACCTGTGCTTAATGCTTACTTCATGTCTGTCTGCCCCAGGCTTATGTTGATATATCTTTTTCTCTTTCTGAGCCCATGTCATCGTTAAATGCAATACTCCAGACATATGAAGGAAAAAAAAAAAAAAAAAAAAAGGTTCTATGAGAACAGAGAAGAATTATTGTCTGGTTTTCTTATGTACAAATGCATATTCCAGGAGCTAGAAGACAAAAGCAAGATATTTCACTTCTCACTGAACATACTTTTGAGTATTCTTCTGCTTTATGCCTGTTTTAATCTCCCCTTACTCGGGAGGAAGTAATTGGGAAATTAAAAGTGGTATTGTATACTGGCGCTCTCTTGCTGAACCGAGTCTTTTCATTCGTCAGTATAGGCTGGTCATTATGCCAGCTGTGGGACCTTTCTGTAGGGGCTTTCTCTCAAAACTGGCTCTGAATGAGTAAAGTTCTCCTTATAACACCAATGCAGTCTTGATCATACTCAATTACTACACCTGTAGCATGCCAGCATTTGCTACTCCTTCTGAGTTAGGGGCTGCCACATTTCTCATTAGGAAATTCCAGCAGAAAGTGTGGACTATGTCCTCGACCCTATATTGCTGCAATCCACACACAATGCTTATTCTGTTCTATTACTAAGTTGAAAAGTGGCATCCAGAGCCACTGCAGTGTATGGCAGACTTACAGTCTGCAAAGTATTTCTGTATCAAGTCAGTAAACTAATTGAAAATATTATGCATATTGATAGTCCAGCTATCCAAAATGATCTCCAGTGGCCTTTTTCAGTGTTGCCTATATGGTTCCAAGCAAATGTAATGTGGACCTGTTAGTTTTGCATCATTCTTTTAAAAAGGTAAAAAACAGCTCAGTCTTTCTTTTCCATACCTTCGCAATTTCACTGTTACTAACAGATCTTAACTCCCAGTGCCTTTTGAAGTACTACACTTATTTTAAAGACCAGAAACTGAGGCAATTGGGACTGGCCCATATCACAATCAAACACACATCCCTCAGTTGTGAAAAGCTGCAAAAACTTTCATATAGGTGAAAACTATTAGATACTATAGGTCTTCGTAATGCCTGATGCAGAAAGGTGCTGCTGTCTGATGTTGCTGTGGTAAAACGTGAATTCACATGTGTCATAATGTTCCTGGGACTACTCAAAGCGCATTTACTGTGATGTCTTTATGCACTGCTTTTAGGTTCTGCATTCAGTGAATCTGATACCTTATTCTATAGCAAGGGTGGAAATATGACTATCAGACTGAAACTCCTTCTAACCCTTTCTTCTGTATTTTTAAAATGTTTTCACTATCTCAAGTATTTTCAGGAAGTGCCATACTTCTTTCAAAGTACAACTGTTCTCCATATTCTCTCACGAGCCTGCTTTAAAAACAGCTGTAAAAGACACTCTACGCTTAAAGAGTAATGCATTTACATGGAACTATCTTCTGCTACAGATGGCCATCTGTGGAGGTTATTTGTCACTGAGAATGGTTATGTGAGCAATCCAGCCCTTGGCTTAGCCCCACCCGTCTAGTGAGCAGAGGGTATCAGAGGCTGCTGGAGGGGTTACTATAGGACACCTTTCCAGAAGCTGCCAGAAGTTGCTAGAAGGGGACGCCCACTTACTGACACAAAGAAAAACCTCGGGAGCTGCCACCAATTGCAAGCCGTTGCTAAGATCTGACTGGGAGGCAGAGCCAATCAACTGTTGTGGAATGTTCTGGTGTTCTGTAACTTTTCTATAAAAGAGATGCTTGCACACAATAAATTGTTCAGCGTTCGATCACATTGGTTCGTGTCACGTTGTTCCTGATCTCCCACAGCCATCCAGTCCAGGGTGCTTTTCAAAACATTACCTAACTTGGCAAGTATCATGTGTGTAGACTTAGCATTCAAACATGATATTGTTTCAGGTAGCTCACAAAAATAGCTTTCCATGTGTTTCATGTTTTGGTCACTAGCTAAGACTTCAAATCCAATTTATCCAACCCTGTAATTCCACTTAGTCCTATCTCAGGTACTTTATATTCCTTCCCTTCACCTAGTGGTTATGCAACAATTCAATTACTGAAGTTCCTCATCCAGAAAGTTGATTTCCTATAATTACTATTTTGTTTGATTTTATTTTTTTTTATTTTTTTTATCAGAGATATCTTTGGAGCTGACTGAGACACAATCATGAAAAACAGCTAGTGTTGTGTACATGTGCCAGCTACAAAAGAAAATAAGAGGACAAAAAATTAAAAAAAATAAAAGAAAAAAGAAAGCAAAAAAAGAAAAAGAAGGTTTAAAAAGGCATGATTGAAATAGAAATTAAAGGAGGCATTTGTGATCATCAGTCATTTTTCAGGGAAGGAAGAGAAGGAAGGAGGAAAAGAAGAAGAAAAAAACATCAAACAAAGCTCAATCAAAGAAAAAAAGAACTGGAGATACAATAAAAAATGAAAGATGAATGAAAAAAATGAGAATGAGAAAAAAATGCATATTTGGAGAAAATAGAGTCAGGTGGTCTAAAGAGAAAACATAAAAGGGCTCAGGAGGTAAAACAACAATTAGTAGAACAGAAGGATATGAAGAAAGCTTTAAGATGAGGGTGATAATGGAAGAAGCTTTAAAGGATATCGAAATAGAGACATGATGAAAGTATGCATTAGAAAATGGAGACAGCTGAAATGTAAAGTGAAGAAAATCAGTGATGGACAATAAGAAACCTCTTATATTAACATCTGTTAATATTTTCTTACAGAAATTATTTGTTCTCTTCTTAAACTCTGACTTTTATTCATATGATCAAGCTTTTTTGCCATCTCTACTCTTTTCTTAAAATCCTTTTCTTTCTTTGACCTCTCATATTTCAAGTCTTAAAACAGAAGTAAAAACAAACCTTTAATGTCTGATGATGCAAACTTTACCCCATATTCTAACAGATTTTCTTTTTCTGCTTGGGTAGATCACCTCATATTTTTTCTCTAAGATCTATCCATCACATTCATACTTGAATTTTGCAATCACATAAATATCTATGTCCATCACTCAGATTTTGTTGCAAAGCTAAACACAAATAAGGAATGTAGACTGTGAGAGCTTTTTTTTTTTTTGAAAACACAAAACTATTCTACAAATATAAATACAGTGTCACTAGCTGTGACAAGTGAAGGACAATCTCAAGCAAAAAGATGTCAATCTATCCAGGTTCTTTTCTGCTTTTTCATTACAGCTGTATCTTCTACAGTGTACAAAAGCTCCTTTCCCTGTTATATTAATTACTTTTTATACTATGCATATGTATTTACTCTGTGTGTATATATATATATTAGCTGACATTATATACGATAATGTAATGAGTTAGTGGAATTTTACTGGAGATTTTGGTATTGTTTGTGCCGCGATAATCCAAACTAGAAAACACCCTGGCCCTGGAAATAAGGATTTTGCTTCTTGGAAGCTTAAAGCTGTCCATGAAGGAGAAAGGATACCCCTGAACAACAGATAACACCAGCGTCCTAGCCCCTCTCACACACCTTTGAAACCCTACCAGTGACACCTAGCATCATAAATAAGTCACTACAGTAAGACCAATCCCAGGGATGTCTGGACAAAAAGAATGCTGAAAAAAAATATGGTTGCTTTGCAATGTTCTACTATGATTAGTAATATGAGTGCAAGTGATTAGTCAAATCATGTTAAACCTGAACATTTGAAGTTATAAAATTATGTGTAAAGCCACATTCAGGGTGCCCCAATATGAATGTACACTTCATTTGCATGAATAAATATTTTCTTTTGTAATTCTACACTGTGTATTCTACCCTCTTAACTCAGTTGGCAAAGCCAGTTGTGAATTTTCATGAAAACAGCCCAGCACCAACTATGACATTCATATATAGGACCACAGATTCTACACTCCATGTGAGAAATAGGATCCCAAATAATTCTGATTTTCATAACCACTGGGGAACAATCACAACTTTTCCATGCAGGCATATTAAATTCAGAGAAGTTATCAAAAAAGAAGATGTGCATGGAAAAAAATATTTATCTGCTTTACTAACTCTATAATTTGTCCCCTTCCCTTCTCTCTTCCTTTTCCTTTCCCTTCCTTTCCCTTTCATTCTCTTCCCTTCTCTTCCTTTTCCCTTTTCCTTTTCCTGTTACTTCTGGGACTCCCAAAGGCCATATAAGGCATAAACCAAAGGGAATCTGAGAATACTGCTACCTCAATCATTAGAGGAAGCAATTAGTTAAATACATATTGAATGAGCAGATGGCAAAATGATTGAATACAGAGTTGAGGATATAGCTCAAAAGCTGGTGCGAGGCTAAACAGAACCGGGAAAGAGAGAAAAATCCTTCCTTTCCACTTGCTCCTGCCTCAGCCGCCCTGGTCCTATAAGGGTTAAAAAAAAAACAACCCAAAGCAAAACCAAAAACCAAAAGCCAAAACAAACAAACAAAAAACCCAAAGAAAACAAGGACAAAAAAGAAAAAAAAAAAAAAAAAAAAAAGGAAGCAAAATAACCCAAGCAAAAATTCCTTTAGCTTTATCCTGCTCTATCCCTAATTCTTGTGTTCCCCACCAGAACACAGAGCTTTTTATTCTGGCAGTCATCATTGCTTCTACAGCTGAGGGGCCCTTCACATAGAAGAGAGGAAATCGATCTATCTTCAAAGGATTATCGTTTCTGTGTTGAGTGTCTCTCAGATGAGATATGAAGATCCGTGCAACAACATTCTGTAAAATTTCCCTTTTGTTAGTTTATCTCTCACCCAGAAGCAAATTCTGTATATCCCAGATAATCATCTTAACAAATGCGTACCATGTGTCTCCTATACTATTATGGGAGAAGAGAGCTTCAGTGATAGGATGTGAGATGTTTACCTCTGTAAGCATACATTACATCTCACAGAAGAATTGGAGCAGGGAGGCAGGGAGGAAAACACATCTCTGTGGAATGATTTGGACTGAAGCAGCTCTACAAATAAAGCAAATAGTGCACTTCGGAATTAATCTCTCTTCAATGGATCACTGAAAATCCCTGTATAAATAGTTCTGATATTCAAGTTTCTGTTGAAAGTAATAGTTGAGCAAATTCTAAACAAATAAAAGGCTGCAGAGCTGGAAGGCATTATTAGGTTTTTTTCCTCCCCCTTTCAGCAAATGCAGGTAGTCTTTCTGCTGATGTACACTTAACAGCAGCAAGAATCCTAAGGACTGCAGAAATGGCAAAAGGTTGTCCTGTTCTTAAATGTACCACTTATTAATGTTATAAAAAGAAAATAAACTGCGAAGCCAGGATTCCGTGCTGCAGCTTATGCTACCTGTTGAAGACTTTAATGAAAAAAATTATTTGGAAAATAAATAAGCAAGGACTTGGAGTCAATCCCCAAAATGTAAATGAGTAAATTTCTCTCTCCTTAGAGTTTAATAAAAGACAATAGCAAAAGCTGATGCCTTTCCATGATTCACCATGTGGATCTCATTTTACAAAAATTGAAGTAGCTTAATTTTGAATTTATGGGAACATTCCCCTTATGTTCTTTATACGCTCCTTTCACTTTACTCTTGCTTATTCATGTCACTCTGTTTTGTTGTTTAGTGCTGTTGTCCCCTGCCGCAAGTGCCACAATGAGGCTATATCACTATTGTTCATCATTACACTAGCACAGGATGTGTTTAAATTTCTCTCCATGCTTTTTTCTTTCCCTCCTTTTCAAGGCAGAGACAGAAGCAGTCACAAAAGGATCCTTAGAATAACAGACATGGCTCTGTCTATCCAGAGTCTCATAAATGAATCAAATTAGGAGGTTAAAACATAGCTAAAGGTAAAGGAGAAAAACAGCCCAAACCAATGCAATGCAATAGCAATAATCTCCTTGATAGAAAATATGCCATGTTTTGCAATATTTTGCAAAGTATTTTGAAGGTCATACAACTAAGCACAATGGTTGCATATTTGAAGAGAAAATTAGGAATGTAAATGATGGACCACTTGCAGGTTTTAGGCTGAATTAAAAGGACAAGAATTGAAGAAGTATATCTGTTGAGAAAAAGCAGAAACTCCTCACTGAGGCTTTTGTTTCTCCTCTTCAGTTGAAACATTCCACTGTGCTTTTGAAGAATTTTCTTTCATTTTGAAAGAGCTCTGAGCTTTCTATACCGTTCAGACTCAGAAATAGAAGTGCTTCTTGAAACATTTCTGCTTCATGCTAAAAAAGGTTATAAAACTAGCAAGAAAAAAAAATCAATTACTGTTTTCAGCACGTGTATGCACCATGTGGGCATGATTTCTCTCTTACATCTTTGTAAATAGAGAATAATACAAGAAGATCAATGATGTTAAACTGGAATAAAACTGTTCTGGGTGAGAAAAGAATGACGCTGACAACATTAGACAATTTAGGAAAGCACCTGGCCTGGAACTCTGAATCTTTCAAGATTCCTCAGTCACAACTGGTGATTTTCACTTCTCACTGGAGCAAGAACTCACTCCAGAGATGATATTTTCATTTGCTTGGGTAACAGAGGACAATTTTTTATATTTGACTTCCTCATTGATTGTGAAAACAGAGTAAGGACAGCTGCATGTGAAAAGGAGAAATCCACCTCAGAATAAAGGTCACAAAAGACTCATTGAAATGTTCATGATCATACATAAGACATGAAAAGTGATACATGCATACTAGTCTTCTGACATACATTCTTTTTGAAGAGAAAGAACATTCTAAAGGGACAATAAATTTCATCCAGCTGCTGTCTGGAATAACAAGCGTCAAAAGCCAAGGCAGGGAGGGAGAGAACACTGATAACCAGAAATATCACCTATAGCTCTAATTTGTCTGACCTTCCATTTTACAGAGGGAAGCTGTCTGAAAAATATAGGAGGATACATGCCAACACACAAATGAAAGTTGTGTTTTACAGGTATAACGTTTTCCAGGAACCTGTACACAGGCATTTACCAACCTTGGCAAAAAAAAGTTTGGAAGAAAACAGAAATATATGCCAGACAGACCTAAGCAGACTTTCAAAAGCAGAACACTGAAAAGCATTTGAGGTTGCCTTGGTTATTTTGGCATATTCATAGACTTTCAAGAGCACTAACTTTAACTCTATAGCTCTCCATTACAATTAAGCAGCTTTCAAAAATCTTTGTGTCCTGGGTTCAGCAGTAGCAGTCATTTTTTCCTTCTTAGTAGCTGGTGCAGTGCTGTGCTTGGAGCTGGAGCAGCTGCACTGTCTGTTGCAGTAGCAGTTTGGGTAGCTGCTGTACTTGTCACTGGGGTTGGTGTAGCTGCTGTGCTTGGAATCAGATTAGCCGCGTTGTCTGTTGTAGTCAGAGTTGGGTAGCTGCTGTACTTGTCGCTGGGGCTGGTGTAGCTACTGTGCTTGGAATCAGATTAGCCGCGTTGTCTGTTGTAGTCAGGGTTGGGTAGCTGCTGTACTTGTCACTGGGGCTGGTGTAACTGCTGTGCTTGGAGCTGGAGTGCACTGCACCAGCTACTAAGAAGTAGAAAAGTGACTGCTTCTACTGAGCCCAGGACACCTTGTTAGGATCTTTCTTCCTCCTGAAAGTATGTGTAATATCTGGGTGCCTGAAGAGCCCCTGTTAGACATGCAGATGTGAGGCAAAGCAACCAACATTTGTTTTGTGACCATATAGTCTCAAACTATGCTTTGTCTCAAGCAGCAGAGATGACACAGCTGTAAATGAGCCAAACATTCATGATCTCTGTATTCATGGTTGCCATTAGCATACAGAAAGAACTAGATTTACATTTTGCTGCACAAACCAAGTATTTTCAACAGATATTTCTAAAACTTCACGGTTTTGGGGCACTAATTAGTGACTATCTCCGTTTTTCAGCTACATCTTTGTGGCGACAAGTAACAAAATTATGTTGCTGGAAGATTATAAGCTATTATTACTAACCCATTCTCCTCACTTTATGCTGTCATTTGAGTTGCTACCAACAAAAAAATTAGATGTGCTTGGAAGTCCTCCAGGACTAAACACTGTAAAGTGTAAACGATCACATTATTATTTTAATTATTATAATAGAGAGATTTGGAAAGCAAACATTTTAACATAAAATCATTTCTGTCTGCAGATTTGCTAAGCAGGAAATGGAAGTTAAAAAAAGTGCTCTGAATAGATGTAAAATTATATTGATAAAGCAAATTATTTCAGTGGCTTTTCTTGTATTTCAGAATAATGTAGTTACTTTCTAACTCAAGATATACGGACAGGTATTTGAGAATAAGGTGCCTTCATTCTATTGATAAACAGCAAAAAAAAACAAGTGCAAAAGCAAATAATTGGGTTAACATTTGTTTTGTTTTGATTTTAAAAACTCTGCAAAATTAAATGAAGCCTAGAATCATAATATAAACAATCAGGAGAATATCTTTTGCTGGGACAAATCTGCATAATTCCCTTGAAGTCAACAGATGTACACCACTTGAGAATCTGTTGCCCTGTATGCTGTCAAGTGCAGTTGGGTGGGAACTCTCCTTGATGTTGCAGTGATGTGAAGAATTAATAAAACACAAGTTGCAAGACATGTTAATTTGTGTTCATTTTTATCCTTGAGAAAACGTGTATAGTCTTTGATAATAATTTGCTTGAGCAACATAGATAACAGAATCTTTAATAAGTTTTTTCTTTTAACCTGTTAACCCATGAAATCTATCATTATTACCATGAACAAGCCATAAGCTTTATAAACATTTTTTTATTATTAACATAGGTCCAAAGAGAATATAGCTTTCAACTTGTCTGAATACCTTTTGAAAGCAAAAGATCCTCAAAGTAATTTGTTCTTCCTGCTATAGACAGCTGCTTTTCCCAAATATTTAAATAAGTAGCCAGATGTTCCAGGTCTTTCCAAATGGCAGAGAAATCAAGCTCTTCTAACTCTGCTTCATGCTTCAAATCTTATTTTTTCATGGCTTTATTTCATCTTTCTGTATTCATTTTTTTATATATTCATTAATATATCTCAAAATTTGTCACTCTTACCTTTACAAATGCTACAAAATATTTACATTTACACAGGGTGTGTCTATACAGTACCTTTCTTCTGAGTGTCAACTCTGTCTGGAATTCAGTACAATTTATTTAGCTCAGGTAATAGGATAATCAGTCCTTGCTGTGCACCAAACTGCACTACCAAAATTGCTGTTGCTTTTTGAGTTGACTAGTTTACTTTTGGTCCATTTGTTTTTACATTTCACTGCAGCATAACTCTAACGTAGATACTCTTCAGAATATAGAATGGAGGCAATGTAAAATTAACTGGGTTGTTTTCCTTTCAAGTATAATTGAACTGTTCTAATACACAGAAAACAACAGGTTTCCCATTGCATTGAAAAAAAAATAATAAAAAGCAAGGAAAAAGCACCAAAATAGAGACAGTGAAAGAAAGCTGAGTTAGGGTACCATCTATTAATAGAAGTTACAAAAAAACCCACAATAACTTACTGGTTTGATAGACAGACCAGAATCTTCTCTTTAAATAGGCACATCAGAAGTTACAGGAACTCTTCTATGTGCAGACATGAACTCCTCAATACTAGATTCCCCTTTTTTCTGCAGCAGGCAGAGAATTGCATCAGAATTCAATCACCATACACATAGTTTAAGTCTGGATATTCTTATAACAAAACCAAAAACCTATAAGAAATACCTCTTACCTTTTTATCAGGTTGCCAGGTTTTAAATGTCATTGATTTACATGCCAGTAAATTACAAAGATTAATATAAGCACCAAGTTCAATGTAATTAAAGGTGAGAAATCATAAATCATTCTAGGACTTGTGTGGTTTTTGTACATAATTATAAATGTTCCTCTTTCTAACTGAACTTTCCCTTTGCCCTTCCATTAAAACCTGCAACTATGGAGCCAGAGTTGGTGAATTTTGTATAGAAAGAGAAATCTAGCAATATCCAGAGAACAAATATATAAAATCTGCTAGAACTGTCTATTCCATCCTGATTTAAGACTCATTTTACAGCAGTTTCACTCTTTCAGAGTTACTAACTTTAATAACTTTGAGGTCAGGCTCTTTTTGTATTGTAATATCACAGATCTTTGAACTGTAGTGGTCAGACCATTCTCTTTGTGGTGAAATCTGCTAGAAAAAAAACAACTGACTAACAAATTCAACAATTATCTCCTGATTTTATGCTTGTAACTTTCAAAAAAACTTTCCTGGGCCAAAATCCTGGGTATATTGAGTTCAGTGACACCAGACTGGAACCTTCCTTCCATCTGACCCTGCCAGTAACTTGATAAAAACAGACATTAAATGTTATTTGCAAGAATAGAGACTGATGATTTTCACATGTAGTTACTGAACTCAGTTTAAAAAAAACCTTCAGGCAAGTTTGCTTTAGAGGATGGTTTTAGATTTATTACCATGTGATGCATCTCAGTCAATGGGGTTCTATTCTTATACGTCATTTTTGCATTATGTCTTTGTCCAAAATCATTAAAATAGGTGACAAGTGATCATAAGACCTTAGATCCTCATCCCATCTGACATATGGTACTATCACGTGCAGATAATTCAATTGTAAACAAAACCTCACTGTTTACAACTCCAGGAAAAAGGATTAGCAATCCATGCTGTCAAGGTAAGCCTATCTCATTTTGTCTGGCAAATAGAAGGATTAAGGATGCATGAATCATCTTTTATGACTTCCCAGAGCTGAAAACATGAGGGAAGACTTTTTGACTGCTCAAAACAAGGAAGACCATATAAACAGACAGAGAATAAATTGATCTTGTGAAGCTGATATGCAGTCTCAGCACTTTTCATCAGTCTGCTGCGCTAATTGTTTTGGAAATAATGCCTTCTTTAGTTCTAATTCTTTTGGTCAAAACCTCTTTTGAAAAATATGGAGACAATGAATGCTGGAGTAGAGGGTAAGCCGTCAAATACTGTCTTGAAATGGATACATTTAGTACAAGCCTATTTAACTTGCTAGAGGGTGAATCTTTGGGGAAAACAAAAAAACAAAAAAAAAAAGAAGAAATGAAATCATGATGTGTATCTAGTGCAATAAAGTGATGTACATCTGAACTTGAAGACACCCTGGAAAAACACTGATAAGATTTTATAGGCATTCATCATAGAGATGAATGGAGAAAAACAGTGCTCTTATGAAGGTGTCTATAAATGTTAATTATTTGTTGCTTAAGAAAACCTCGAACCAGATCTTCTCCTACAGTGGGCCTAAGGTCTTCATTCTCACAATCCCTGCATCTGCCTTCTAAGACTTGGGAGGTATGGTCAGAGCATTTGCCAGTGAAGACTGAGACAAAGAAATCATTAAGAACCTCAGCCTTCTCCAAATCCAAGGTAGCCAGTTCTCCTGATAGCTGCTGAAGAGGGCCCACGTTGTCCCTAGTCTGTCTTTTATTTGCAATGTTCCTACAGAATCCCTTCCTGTTTTCTTTCACATCCCTTGCCAAGTTTAATTCTAAGTGGGCCTTAGCTTTCCTAACCTGGTCCCTAGCTTCCTGGACAACATCTCGGTATTCTTCCCAGGCCACCTGTCCTTGCTTTCACCTTTTATAAGCCTCTTTTTTCCTTCGAATTTTCCTCAGCAGCTCCTTATCCATCCAAGGAGGTCTCCTGACCCTCCTGCAGCACTTCCTTCTAGTAGGGATGTATCGCCCCTGAGCTTGCAGCAGGTGATCCTTGAGTATCAACCTTGGGCCTCCCTGCCCTCTAGGGCTATATCCCATGGAACCTTACTGAGCAGGTTCCTGAAGAGGCCAAATTCTGCTCTCTTGAAGTCCAGGGCAGTGAGTTTGCTGCACGCTCTTCTCACTGTCCTGAGGATCTCGAATTTGACTATCTCATGATTGCTGCAATCAAGGCTGCCCTGGAGCGTCACATTTCCAAGCAGCCCTTCCCTGTTGGTAAGCATGAGATGAAGCATGGCACCTCTCCTTGTCAGCTCCTCTATTACTTGCAGGAGGAAATTGTCTTCCACACAACAGAGGAACTTCCTGGATTGTCTGTGCCATCCCTCCAACAGATATCAGGGTGGTTGAAGTCCCCCATGAGAACAAGGGCCTGCGAGCATGAGGCTGTTCCTATCTGTCTATAGAGCGCTTCATCCACAGATTCCTCTTGATCAGGCTGTCTGTAACAGATCCTGATAATAATGTCACCCATTCCTTTTCCATTTTCGCTTTAGCCCTGACCCACAAACTCTCTGTTGACTGCTCACCTGTCCCCAGCGAGAGTTCCATATTCTCCAGCCTATCCCTAAGATAAACAGCAACTTCCCCTTCCCGCCTACCGGGCCTGTCTTTCCTAAAGAGCCTGTAACTTTTCATTCCAACACACTAGTCATAGGAACCATCCTACCATGTTTCTGTGATGTCTATGATATCATACCCCCGTAGACGTGCACACATCTCTAATTCCTCTTGTTTGATCATACTTCAAAACCAAAATAGTCCCATTTACTGTGGCCATTACTTCTCAGAGAACCAGAAAAAAGGGAAAGGCTTTACTGATTTCTCACAAAGGGAAAAGAAGATGTCTGAGAAGTCTCAACTGATTTTCTCCGAGGGTTTTATCCTTGCCATAAACCTGCTACATAATCTACAATGAGTAGGTCCCTGTTCTGCTCACTTCCTTTTTCTCACTGCTTATCATTTCTTGGATCTAGGTATTAATTTCCTTTTAGCACTAATAACTAAAAGTTTCTAAACAAAGAACTAAAATCCTGCAAATACAATTAGCTATACTACACTGCCTCAACTAAGACACGTACCTCCTGTGTCAAGTTCATCTAAGTTCTGGAAGAATACGGATAAATAGCAGAATATATTTAATATCTATATTTCCTGTAAAATATTGTCAAGTATTTGCTAATATATTCTGACATGTCCTGCGTAAAAATTACACAAATCTACAGATTTATGTATCAGGTTGCAATTCTATTTTATTTTTTATTTCAAAAAATAAATGAGAAAAAGTAGTTTAATGTTCTCTATGTTTTGCTGCTTGACCAAAATTGTGCACTAATGAAGGTCAATATTATGAATCTTCTTAAGGTTAGGAAAACACAAGAAATAGATCATCTAATAGGAGCAGTTAAGATTTGCACAGGAAAGCAACCTAGGCAGAGAATGAGCTAATTGCTAGACCTCAGATGGAAAATGTAGTTATTCTTAGCCCTGTGCAGCACATGAGGTCAGATAGGCTATCTCATCATCTTAAACTGCTCAGAGGCTGTTTTGCCAGGGTATCTGCTGCTCCTCTCTATCCTCACCAGATTCAAAAGTGACAAAATTCTAGCATCGTCTTTGATCCAGACATTCATAAGGAGTCTAGGATTGCCGCAGCATTTAGAATACAACTAAAAGAAACGGTAACTTATGCTCATAATTCAAATCATTTATTTTCTTACTCATATAAATATTACACAAATCAGGCAGGTAGTCACCTTTCAATCAGTTCAATTTCAAACACTATCACTGCATCTCTACGGTTGATAGGAAAAATAAAACTGTCAGAAAAATCAGAGCCTAAATATAAACATATCCCTGAATGCTTAAGCCCTGAAACGCGCAGCCCTCTAGACTTAGGTTATGTGTACTTTTTCTCAGCTGAAATGTTGCCTTATACAGCCAGTCTTCCGCATTTCTCTTTACATGACACAATCACTCATTTTTGTTAGTGCCATTATAAAAATTATGCTTACTGTTTATATAAAGGAACACTATTATTTTCATACATGGCTTTAAATTGTTTAATTCCAAATGTATTCTATTTTGTTCCCTATTAGAAACTAGATCTCCTGAATAGTTAGTACTGAAATGTTTTACCACTCAGCCTCTTAGAAAATTAGTAAGTCCACCTTGAAGCCCTTCCTAAATAAGCTAATTTTAACAGGAAAATCAGGAAGGGGTTAGATTTGGTAGGGTGTTTTTTTCATATCAACAGAATAAATTGAGCAGCTATCCATTAAACCTTCTTATCTGCTGAAGAGCTGGGAAGTAAGTCACTAACAGAGAGATAACAAAACATTTTATTCTTGTCGCGGTTTAAGCCGTAAATCACGCAGCCCATTCTCTCATTCACTTCCCTCTCTTTCTTCCCCCTGCTCCCAGGTGGATGGGGAGGAGAATCGAAAGAATGCAACTCTCACAGGTTGAGATAAGAATACTTTAGTAACTAAAGTATAACACATGACCATTACTGCTACCAATAATAATAATAGTGACAAGGCAAATACAAGGAAAGAATACAATTGCTCACCACCCAATACCAAGTCCGACCACGCAGTGCACCCCCACCCTTCCAGGTCTCTGATCTCCGTTTTTCATCCTGGGCATGACGTGCTGTGGTACGGAATAACCTCTTTGGTCAGTTTGGGTCAGGTGTCCTGTCTCTGCTTCCTCCCGGCTTCCCCTCCTCCCTGGCAGAGCATGAGGCTCAGAAAGTCCTTGGTCAGACCAAAACATTACCAAGCAGTAACTGAAAACACTGGTGTTATCAGCGCTGCTCCCAGGCCCAAAATTAAAAACACAGTGCAGCACCAGCTACAAAGAAGGAGAAAATGACTGCTGCTGCTGAACCCAGGACAATTCTATAGAGAAAACACAACAGTAATGTGCTAACATTGCAACTTCCCAGACATGCTAGCTAATGCTTTACCTTACTGTATCTTCCAGCTGTATATCAAAACACTTTTCTCTATGGAAATAATGTCTAACACCTAAGTTTTCTTCCAGCTGCAGTTAGGTATTTTTTCTCTCTTGAGAATTTGGGAGTGTCTGATGCCCACGGCTGATGCTAAATTGCACAATGTTACCTTGCAACAACAAATCAGAGCACATTGAAATCTGAGGAGGGTTTATGGCCAGAGATTCAGAAAATTTTGGTCAACACCATACCTCAATATATAATAAAGGATGAGAAAGAAGTAAGATGGAGCCTTTAAAAATCTCAATTTTGAGTTAATTTTTTAATAAAACCTTTCTTCCTCTATTTGCTACTTTTTCAGATAGCTACTTTTCCGCAGTATTTTTCAATAGAAATTCACTTGACATACCTTTTATTTTTAGGGGAGAGAGAAGCACAAAGAATATCCACTTTCCAAGAAGACTTTTGTTTTGCACCTGTAAGTTTTCAGTCTCTCTGAATCCCAGCAAGAAAGACACTGTCAAGAAAGATTTTATTAATCTCCAAGAAAAAATTATAGCATGTTACAAACATTTACATCTCTTCTTATGTTGGGAACCCTGAGATGTGGATGGACCTGTGGTAAGGACACAGCATGTTGCATAGATTTGCTATTCCCGGCAAGGTTTGACAGCATCATATTTGAGTTTTTATAGAATTTTCTTAGAAGTGAGCAACACTATTCATTTTTTCTACTATTGGAAGAAAATGTGTTTATATGAAAACTTTGTTTCACTTAATGATAAAGACATGCCACTGGTATCACCAGCAGGGACAAGTGAGTGCTGCCTGCAGGATCTTCCATTGTGATTACCCAGCTAAGCTTATCCCACACCAAGAGATGTATACAGCATATTGCAGACATCAAGGCTAAGTAATGTGTCCAGCACAGCATGGCACAGTACAGAATAGTGTATACCTGTATCTGCTCAGGTGACTCACTAAAGCCTAGATGTAAATAGACCTCCAGTTAGGACCACTACAAGCTGCCTAAAAAGGATGTTTTCCACTAATAAGAGCCCACATTTGTTTTTCTTGTAGAAGTAAAAGAATTTCAGATTCAGCATTATCACCAAGATCTCCAATCCACCTCCTGAAGATGCTGGGAAGATAATGACTGCTAAGCTTCTTAAAATAAGTTACTCAGAAAAAAATCCCAAGACTTATATGTATGAGGCAAGTCAATGTGATGCCCTTACATGTTGGTTAAAAAATGAGTTATAATTAATTTTAACATGAGTAAGTTAAAAAAACGAAAATGAAAACAAAACAAAACAAAAAACCACACACACACACAAACCACACCAAAACACCAACACCAAAACCAAAACCAAACAAAAAGAACTAATTTTAGCTTTTTACATGTCATGATGTTTGTACAAGGTACAAAGCTACCACGTTTGCACCCTGTTGCCACTGCCTATCACCTTTAAGATTGAAACATAAAGATTTTAGAGGTTTGTAAAGTTCCAGTGGGGCTAGACCAGTCTATCTCCATCATCCCCTGCTCTCCCATTTAGGAAGAAATAAAATCTTTGGATAAGCATATATCCACTTTCATTTTCTGCATTTCACAGGTAGACCATGCCTAGTTTACAAAGCTAGGGTGCCCAACCAGCAGTTTCTATCAGCTGAATCCTAGAGCAAGGACAATGATGCAAAAGAAAGTTTGGTCTGCTGTATTTGCTAGCTTCAAATGTCTAACAACATTAGAGAAACAAATGGAAACATAGAAAATCTGGTCCTAACATTTTAAAAAGACAAAACTACAGCAGGATCACATCTAACAAGGTCTGTATAATAGGCAGACATATAGAAAGAAAAATTAGGAAATACTGTCATTATAAAAAAATCCAGACCAGATCAGGATAACATCAACTGATGTCCGTAAAATAGCCAGCCATAAGAATGTTAAATGAGAAATTTTATAATCCAAACTGCCTAGCAAAATGAAAAATAAAACAAAAAATCCACGGTATCGTCTCACCAGTAGCAGCCGAGTAAACAAAACAAAAAAAAAGGTGGTCTTTCCAGACCCAGCTCTCACAATAGCAGTGATGTCTTGCCATTAAGTAATGTATACCAGCTTCATCTATTCTAAACTAAATACCAACTAAACAAGACCTTGAATTCAAGCAAGACATTTCAATAGATGGTATTTGGTAGATTTCAAAATGAAATTTAAAAGTCATTATCTACCATCTCAAACCTTGTCTTGCAGTCCACACTTTGTTTATTGGTCATGGCTATTATGACCCTTTCTGCTAGTTCTGTAATACTAGATCCATCTCGCGTTTCCTTTAAGCAGTAGTGTCATTTAATTTAAAATATATATTTCACTGGATAAATCAAGGAAAATGTGGAGTAGATATACACCTGGGTTGCCTAATTTCAGATGATCTATAATGGAGAAATGTATATTAGAATAAAATGGCTATAAATCAAAAGCTATTTAATTTTCCTTAGTTATGTAAAAGCCAGGCCTCTTTGAATCCATAATTCAGCTGTCATAATCTCTTAGATATCATTGACCTTCCTTGGAAACTTCTGTCACACAGAGAAGAATAGTTCTGAAGAAATCACATTAAATCATACCGCGTTACAGACAGCCAGTTACTTGAAGATAATTTAGCCCACTTTAACAAGTACTTAAGAATGAATTGTACTTTTCTATATTCTTATTCTTCATATCTTAATGTCGCAAAGCTGGCATCTCTGTGCAATATATGTGTATAAAAATCAATGCAAAAATGCATGCTCCACCATGTTTCACTGAGTGTAATGGCCCAAGAGAACTATTAAGATTCTTTTACGGAGCTTCAGATATGTATTTTCAATCAAGACTGAACTGAAGGAACTAACATTACCAAGGAACATTAGAATAGCTTAGATCTATATTTTTTTACTGGTACATCTTTGGAAAAAAATTTTTAATATGAATTTCCTTTTAAAATAATAATTGATAATAAATTATTAAAAATCACTTACCCAGCTACCACTGTAAAATGTATTATTCTTATGAAGTGGTGAATTTTAGCATGGAATTGGACTGAAGAGCAGCACAGGTTCTAAACAGCCAATAGGTGTCAACAAAACTGGAAAAGCAATACTGAAAATGTTGCCAATAAAAAGGCTGGTAGCCCTCTTTGAACATTTAGAACACCTGCCTATCTAACTATTGTCTCATTGATAATATCTTACTGTGAATGGATGAAAATAGCAATACCATAGGAAATCAGAATACGTATCTCCTCCTTTTCTCACTCAGAAAACATTATGCTGAGCTCTGAAGATGCATAAAAAAATAGCCCATGTATAAAGACTTACCTTCAGTATCTGAAATTTTATTTTATGGCTATGAACAGAGCCACAGGTGCCAGAATTTTTCATGATAGGGGATGGATAGCGTACTTACAGCTTTTCACACTTATAAACATTAATCTCCTTCCTAGAACTAGTTTTCATTGTTCTTCACTAAACCATGACTGGTTCTCTTCATTCACTGAGAAATTTCCATTTTGTTTTGCAAATTATGATGAAAAAATGGAGGCAAGTAATGCATTTATGATGCATTTCAATTTGTCTCCTTTTTTTATCATCTATTACAGATACTCAGTTTCCCATATGGTTTTATTTAGAAACTCAGAACAGAAGAATGTCAAAATATTTAGGGGCTTTCTGGGAAAAGTACATGAAATTCCTATTTATTTATTGAGAGTTGGAAGAAAAATAAACACATAACTACTGGTTGTGAATATCATTTACAGTCTGTGAATAATTCTGGAAAATGACAAGCAGAAATTCTTACAAAATTAGGCCACTTCACTTTTTTTTTTTTTTCCCCCAAAATATCCAAAGCAGGACATATTGTAAAATCATAAGTATTGCATACACTGCCTGACAAATAAAAGTTTTATTTTAACAATGTTCTATGACTGTGCTGTGATTAGTTTTTTTGAGCTTGAAGACATGGCTTTTTATGTATTTAGGCTGGTTAGCTGCAGATGATTTGGACTCTAGCTAAACCTCTTAGCATATAATTTTTCAGATTTCCCTTGCATATTTTTTGGAAAGCTGGACTGTCGCTTTCTAAAATAATCTTTTGCTGGCTGAAGCTGGTTTCAACAAATGATTCAAGGTATAAGTAAAGGTCAAAAATAACAGATTTTTATCCTTCTGATTAAACAACTTTACAGAGAAGTGAGGATGATTGAACCAATGTGATTACTGAAGCTTCAGGGGGAAAAATGGAAGACCATTTAGAGTAAACTAAGTAAAATGTGGAGTGCAAAAAGTAAATGCCAGTCATATGACAGCTATATGAGATTTTCTTTCAAAACAAGTGTTTTTAATTGATTTTAAAAATGCTTTGAAAAGCTTTTCTGTTGCTCTCTAATTCATTTTTTGCAAAGTTCAAGTAAAAGGTGAATTAAATTTTGTCTTTGGTATCATTCACAGTAGTTAAATAAGCATCATTCACCACAGCAGCTTTGTAGTGTACTTGATGCCCTGTAAATAAATAAAAACAGAGGAAAAAAGAACCCTTCAAACATGCAAACATTTTAAGTCCTTTGTCATTTGAAAGATAGCATCAAAAGAACTTCTATAAAAGAAAATATAAAGTGATTGAGGCAAAAATTGATTGATGAATACTTTTTCACATTTACCTAGCACTTTCCACATATACAAACTGTTTTGCACATGGTATAACTTGCAACCTCAAATAGATATTACCACTTCATCAGAAAATTGTGAAGGTAACATAATTTACTCTTCTTCTGAAGATGGAATTGTAGCAAAGAGGTGGACACAAAAAGAAAAAACAAAAGAAGTGAAATAAAAAAAAAGAAATGTTCATATTAATTTTAGGCCACTTTTTACTGCCTGACTACATTGAAATTTTTAGGCTAAAGTACATATATAACTAACATTTTCTGAACATGTCAGTATTTACTAGTATGCTCAGGCTTTTGGTGTAGTCCAACTCACACCTGGAACCAAATAAAGTTTTATCAACAAAAGTACACAATCTCAGCACAATTCCACTTTAAATACCTACATCTTCATACAATACCTAAAGAGGTCCAAGCATCTCAGAAGAGGATTGTTGTGGCACAAGCTAGGGTCTGGCGGCCGGAAGATGTCGTGCTGTACGGAAAGACAGGACTCCTCCCCTAATAGCTAACAGTGTCTACGTTATGATGTAAGCACACGGAAGTGACGTTGTAAACCGTGGATATATAATGTTGTGTTTTCCTGTAATAAACGCCATTTTGCTGTTCACCATATTGGTGTGTATGAGCTAATGGACCGAGCGGCCAGGGGTTGGTCGCCGTGCCGTTCCTGAACCAGGTCGCCACGCCTCCGTGAGGCAACAAGTGGTGCCGAAACCCGGGAAATTCGCCTGGGGTCAGGTGAATGGCGGCCGGAGCGGCGGGACCGGCCAGGTGGGGAGGACGCTCCCGGATTAGTAAGGAGGATGGAAGCTCCTGAGAAGGTCGTATCACAATTATATAAGCAGTGGGGTGTTGATTGTAAATCCAAAGATTTTGTGTTAGCCGTTGTGAGGCTGTTACAGGTTGGGGCTATTGATCAGCCGGCAGATATTCTCCACCCAGAAGTGTGGGTTAAATGTACTATAGCGTTAGCCGAGGAGATGAAGTCCTCGGGTTGTGGGAAATACCTTAAGTCGTGGGGGAAAGTTGAACAGGCTCTGCGAAAGGCTCTGCAGGAGCAGGAATCCTGCATGTATGGGGCAGCCGTACAGACTCCGTACCCATCGGACGGGGGCACCTTTGCTGAGTCTGACGACTCGCGGGAGGGTGATGCGCCCTACGAATCCCCGGACCTTGAACCACTTACCGAGGGACAGAATGAAGCGAAATCCTTTTGGGGTGGATTAATGGACTGGGTTAGACCGCCGCCCTATGCGCCCCAAGATGGTGCTGAACCGCGTGGGGAAGAGCGGAGCGAAGACATCCCTGTCGGGAGCCGGGGGGAAGGGCGGAGCGAGAAAGTCCCTGTCGGGCACAGGGGGGAAGTGTTAGGATTGACATGCGCACACAAACGGGAAGAGGGGCGGAGCGCGTGTGAGGCGCGGGGAGCCAATCAGAGCGGTCATTTGAACAAATGCCCTTATAAGGTAAACGCCCCTCTGAGTGGAAGGCGGGGTGAGTCAGGAGGGGGGGAGCAGCCCTCCTGCAAGGGACGTGGGCGGGACCGGAGCAGAGGAAGAGAACGGCCCACTTGTGGGGCATGCAAGGGAGCCGGGCGGGCCCGGAGCCCAGCAACAAAGTATCGGAACCCGGAGGTACCTAGTCAGTTGAGCTCTGATCCGGAATCAGACACTGACGGGGATGAGTGCCTCTTAACCAATTCTGATTCAGATAAAGAAGAACTAGGGGTAGATAAAATCAAAAGCCAAATTACCCCCTCCTGTAATAAAAGGAAGCCTGAAACAAAGACTACGTGTGCCGAGTGGGTTCCACCGGCCCCATTAGCATTCCCGGTCCGAGTAACAGATGGAGGACAGAGGACTTTTTCCCCTGCAAACCCTAAAGATATACAGGCAATTGTTAAAGCAATTGCAGATAAGGGGCTTAATTCTGCTACGGTTTCCACCCTTATAGATGGGGTTTTTGGGGGAGATGATATGCTCCCATTTGATATACAACATGTTTGCAGAATGATTTTTGGAGGGGCAGGGATGATTGTTTTCAACCAAGAATGGCAAGATAATTGTAAGAAACAACTAGCCCTAGTAACTGGGAAACGCCATCCGTTACGTGGTTCCAGCCTGCCACGTTTAATGGGCACTGATCCAACAATGCTCACTCCCCAGACACAAGCCCAAGGTTTGCGGGCCCATGAAGTCATGATAACTACTCGTGCAGCTAGAGATGCTATTCATACAGTTTCTCGAGTTATTGCTAAGCCTTCGCCATGGGCAACAGTAAAGCAAAATGAAAGTGAGAGCTTCACACAGTTTGTGGATCGCCTTCAAATGGCGGTCGATTCTTCAGCCTTGCCCGCAGAGGCAAAAGGTCCAGTCATTGCAGATTGTATACGCCAGCAATGTAATGTAAAAACTAAAGAAATCTTACGGTCGATGCCGATGGGATCAAGTGCTGCGGACATGATTAAACATGTTTCAAATGAGGAGCAGTTAACCCCGCTTCAAGCAGCTGTTACAGCAATGGCCAATATGAGGGGGTGTTTTAAATGTGGTCAGGTGGGCCATGTGGTGGCAAACTGCCCCCAGCAGGGGAACTCATCAATGGCATCCCCCTCGCATCATAATCAATCTAGAGAGCCGTGTTGGACTTGTGGAAAGAAAGGCCATGTCACTAAGGAATGTAGATCTAAAATCCCGGGAAACGGGAGGGGGAGAGGGCGTCTGGGCCGCACTCGGCCCTCTCCCGCTTGGGATATGAGGCGGCCCAATTATGCCAACCCCGCGTGGGGCAAAGCGCTCTCGAACCCACTGCCCCTCCGAGAAGCGACCAATTTCACGGCCCAACCGTCAGTTCAGCCGAATCCGTCCCTATCTCAGGGACAGCAAGGACAACCTCGTGGGGGCGAGACCCCAGGGTGGCCCTGGCAATAAAGTGTGACAACCCGCCAGTGGTGTGGGGAATCTGCTCCCTTTATAATAGTCCAGATGACACTACCATTAGTGTCCCCTTTTTGATTGACACCGGAGCAGACGTTACAGTTATTCCTAAAACGAATTGGCCCCCACACTGGAAATTGACAAAAGCCCCTATGGTGGGTGGAGTCGGGGGACTAACCCGAGCTTGGAAGAGTGTTCAATTAATAGCAATCACAATTCATACTGAAAAGGGACCGGAAAAAACTATCACCCTTTTCCCTTATGTCATGACAGAAGTCCCACCCCTATTAGGAAGGGACGCTTTAGTCCTATTAGAAGCCAGGGTGACAAATTTAATCTAAGGGCCACTGCCGTATACTCACCTCTACCAATTAAACTGACATGGAAATCGTTTGACCCAGTGTGGGTTGAGCAGTGGCCCCTATCAAAGCCTCGAATGGATGCCCTTCTTGAGCTGGTTGACCGAGAACTACAACGTGGTCATATAGAGCCCTCCACTAGTCCATGGAATACTCCAGTTTTTGTAATACCCAAACGAACTGGCGAAGGGTTTCGTCTCCTTCATGATCTGCGGGAAGTAAACAAGACAATTCAACCAATGGGTCCTGTTCAAACGCTGTTACCTATGAACTCTATGATACCAGAAGGACAACCTTGTGCTGTCCTTGATATCAAGGACTGTTTCTTTTCGATACCCCTGCATGAGGAAGACAAGGAGCGGTTTGCTTTTTCAGTTGTGTTTCCAAACAGCCAACGCCCTAATCTACGCTTCCAGTGGAAAGTGTTGCCCCAAGGAATGATCAACTCACCCACCATTTGTCAGATCATGGTGGACCGAGCACTGGCACCGATTCGGCACAGTGATCCGACTGCAACCATTATTCAATACATGGATGATATCTTAATTGCTGCACCGTCAGGAGATCAGGTGGACCGGCTAGTGTCAACGGTATCAGAAGTTCTAAGGATAAACGGATTTGAGATCGCGAACGCGAAAATTAAAAGAGGACCATGTGTAAGTTTTTTGGGAGTGGGGATTACAAGCTCTTGCATAACCCCTCCCGAAGTAAAAATTCGTCGAGATATTCAGACACTTCATGATATGCAACAGTTAGTGGGGTCCTTGCAATGGCTTCGTAATATTGTTCTGATTCCTCCCGAAATCATGGCCCCCCTGTACAATCTTTTGAAGGGAAAAAACTCATGGGAACCAAAAACTCTGACGGTGGAAGCAATGAACTCTCTTGACTTTATCGAGCGACAGATGTCATCAAGTACACTCGCCAGGTGGAATCCGAGTATACCACTTGATTTGTATGTGCACTTCACAGAGGGGGGGGGAGTAGGCGCGTTAGCCCAGGGCCCTCCTGAAAAAGCCCAACCAATACAATGGATAGTCCTGGGAAAACCATCACGTGCATTTTCTCCGGGAGTCGAGTGCCTTGGCAACCTTATTATGAAAGGCAGAAAACTTGCCCTAAGACACTTAGGCATTGAACCCGCCAGGATATACCTGCCCTTCCGTAAACAGCTTCCAGTACAATCTGTGGCAATGTCAGAACATTTGGCCATAGCTCTTGTTGAATTCGGCGGAGAGGTCCGGTATGCTGTGAAGCCCCCCTGGACTCAAATGTTAGCAATAGTCGACATCGACCTTCCAAAGAAAATCATGGATCGGCCTCAACCAGGACCAACAGTCTTTACTGACGCGTCTTCAACAACCTCAACCGCGGCAGTGGTGTGGCAATCAGAAAATGAGTGGCATTGTGTTAAAATGAGCGATCATGCTCTTTCAGTTCAACAGTTAGAGGCGACAGCCGTGGTACTGGCGTGTGGACTGTTCTCAACAGAACACCTTAATATAGTAACTGACTCGATGTTTGTGGCCAAACTTTGTTTGGCCATGTCGGGACCTGGCGTGTCAACATCTACAGTAGCTTTGATGCTGGAAGAAGCACTTTTTTCTCGAAAAGGCACTATATCAGTCATCCATGTCAATAGCCACAGCCCAATTAAAGGGTTTTTCCAGACCGGTAATGATAAAGCAGACGCTGCTGCAAAAGGATTGTGGACATTAAGAGACGCCCGTCAGCTACATGAGTCTCTCCACATCGGAGCCAAAGCATTAGCAAAGAGATGTGGGATTTCAGTTCCTGAAGCGAAACATATAGTAGCTACATGTCCTTACTGTCAGAAAGCACCACTGTGGTCCAGTGGGGTAAACCCCAGAGGGCTTAAAGCCTCCGAATTGTGGCAGACGGATTTTACAATCTGCCAGTTGTTGAAACCTCGAGCATGGCTAGCAGTAACTGTAGATACATATAGTGGAGTGATAGTAGCCACTCAACATCGTAAAACCGATTCCAAAGCAACTATTCAACATTGGCTAACAGTCATGGCGTGGCTTGGGGTCCCTAATCAGATCAAAACGGACAATGGTTCAAACTTTGTTTCTAAATCAGTTCAGGCATTTGCTCTCAAATGGGGTATTACCCTAATACATGGCATCCTGTATAATAGTACGGGACAAGCCATAGTAGAACGAGTGAATCAAACTCTTAAATCTAAATTGGAAGTGTTAGCAAAAGCAGAAGGTTTTGCTGACGCTATCCCTTCGGGAGATCAAGCACGCCTATTGGCGACTGCTCTGCTAGCATTAAATCAATTTCCCAGAGGAGAGGAGGTAAATAGCCCCACTCAAAAACATTGGGCCACTCGCGCACTAGAAGAAGGTCCATTAGTCATAATTAAAAATGAGCTGGGGGAATGGGAGCAGGGGTGGCGGTTGGTTTTGATGGGGCGAGGGTACGCTGCCATCAAAAAAGATGGTAGAGTTAAGTGGTGTCCGCTTAAGTGTATTAAACCAGATCTCCAGAATAAATCTAATGAAAATTGTGAGTCTTGTTCACAGGATTAGATCATCGGACGCCCCCGTAGCCCGTATACCTCAGCGTCATGCGTCCCATCCAAGCTTGGGAGTTCCACATTGGCAGAATCCAGACCACGACAAAATGACCATCGTTGGGAGGGGTGGTGATGCTTTCGTGAGAATCAAGTCACCAGCCCTACAAATAGGTGCTTGAACAGGGCCGATCGCAACAATCGTCATGGTACTGATCTTTGGGCCTTGTAAGCAGTTACAGCACCAACAACTGCTTTAAGAATGTATCTACTCGGTGCTATGTTTACTTAGTGTTACCTCAGTGTTATATCTCAGGTTACTTTTAAGCTGCCTTAAGTTATGATGTTTAGGTTTTGTCGACCCTTGTAAATTGGCATGAATATTACCGGCCACTTCTTCCAATGCAGGCTGGCCACCTGCATCGGAATGAGTGTGCATTTTGGTCAGTTTAGAAGCCCAAGCCTCAGACAGTGTAAGGGAGGCATGCACCTTACGTTGTACTGACGCTGTTTGGAGCTGGTTTTTTTTTTTTTGATTTTTAGTAGGGTCGTTGCACTATATTTCAGTAACACTTTGTGTTTTGATTCTTATATTTGTATGTAGTCTTTTGTAAGATCGATCTTGTCTAAGGTGTCTTACGTGTTTTACTCAAGTTTATTATATATGTTTTGTACGGTTGTTATAAGGTATTGAATAAGATTTTATAAGATATAAATAAGATTTTGATTAAGTATATTGTAGCTAATTTGGTTAAGCATAGGGAGGGGGGATATGTTGTGGCACAAGCTAGGGTCTGGCGGCCGGAAGATGTCGTGCTGTACGGAAAGACAGGACTCCTCCCCTAATAGCTAACAGTGTCTACGTTATGATGTAAGCACACGGAAGTGACGTTGTAAACCGTGGATATATAATGTTGTGTTTTCCTGTAATAAACGCCATTTTGCTGTTCACCATATTGGTGTGTATGAGCTAATGGACCGAGCGGCCAGGGGTTGGTCGCCGTGCCGTTCCTGAACCAGGTCGCCACGCCTCCGTGAGGCAACAGAGGATTTACAAGCATCAGAAACCTGAGCTCCCAGTAAAATAGCTGACAGAGCATGCCTATTTATCTTTTCACAGAAACGGCAACATATATATCACTTTTTTTCTTTTAGGTTATATTTCTACTCCATACCATTTTTGTTTCGTATTTATAGAGTTTTAAGCTCTTCAGGATATATTTGTGTTGTATCTAGACGTATCTCCATTTTGAAAAAATTCATATTTTGTAGCAATGAGTGGGAGCAATTCTTCCTCATTATAGAATCATAGAACAGTTAGGGTTGGAAAGGACCTTAAGATCATCTAGTTCCAACCCCCCTGCCAGGGGCAGGGACACCTCCCACCAAACCATGCCACCCAAGGCTACGTCCAATTCAGCCTTGAACACCGCCAGCGATGGAGCATTCACAACTTCCCTGGGTAACCCAATCCAGTGCCTCACCACCCTTACAGGAAAGAATTTCTTCCTCATATCCAATCTAAACTTGCCCTGTTTAAGTTTGAACCCATTACCCCTTGTCCTCTCATTACAGTCCCTGATGAAAAGCCCCTCCCCATCATCCCTAAAGGCCCCTTTCAGATACTGGAAGGCTGCTGGAAGTCTCCACACAGCCTTCTCTTCTCCAGGCTGAACACCCCCAACTTTCTCACCCTATCTTCATCCAGGAGGTGCTCCAGTTCCCTGATCATCCTCATGGCCCTCCTCTGGACTTGTTCCAACAGTTCCATGTCCTTTTTATGTTGAGGACACCAGAACTGCACACAGTACTCCAAGTGAGGTCTCACAAGCAGATATCAGTTTTCGATTATGCATCCAGCATGCACTATCTATTTGATTCATTAACTCATCTAACATTCTTTCAGTCTGCCACTATTATTAATAGTCTGGTGCTCTTATTAGTACATGCATATGGCAAATTACTCAGAAGGCCCTATCTGCATGTTCCCTAGTCCTTATGTACTCACATTCTCCTTTCCTCTCCATGACTAATGTATCTCAGCCCACAGGTACCATGTTTTGATTAACCCAGGTTCAGCTACCTACTGTAGTCTCTGCCTCACATATGCATCACTTAATCATTCATATAGAGAACCACTCAGCTTTTTCAGATGCATGCTTCACTTATCAATACTATGTAGCAACTGAAGTAAACTTCCTGCTTTTCAAATCTGTCATGCCCACAGAATAAACATACTGCCATCTGACAAATGCTGGCATGATTCAAAGAGTGTATGTGTCCCCATCCTTTTCTTCTCTTCATCCTCACACCCCAATTTCACCAGATCAGCAGCAATTCTTAGAAAGTCCATCCCTGAACAGGTACAGCAGGGGAGCTACTGGGAGAAACTAGTCTGTCTGACTCCTGTGAATGTAGTCAACTAATAGGATGTCTGCTCCTTCCCACAGAAGAGAAGGCATGTAGGAAAGAGCACCTCCTGAGGCTGAGAAGATTGTGGCTGTTCAGCCTGGAGAAGAGAAAGCTGCATGGAAACCTCATGGCAGCTTTCAGTATCTGAAGGGTGCCTACAAGACAGGGACTCTTCACCAGGGGCTATATCAATAGGACAAGGGGTAATGGGTTTAAACTTAAACAGGGGAATTTCAGGTTAGATATAAGAAAGAAGTTCTTAACTGTGAGGGTGGTGAGGCATTGGAATGGGTTGCCCAAATAAACGGTAAATGCCCCAACCCTGGCAGTGTTCAATGCCAGGTTGGACAGAGCTTTGGGTAACGGGGTCTAGTGTGAGGGGTCCTTGTCCATTGCAAGGGGGTTGGAACTAGATGATCTTAATATCCTTTCCAACCCTAATTATTCTATGAGTCTATAATTCTAGGAATGAGAGGAACAGCCTGGCTACACACACACTATGCATGACATGCACCACTGATCCTAGGTTCATGCACAGCAGCAGCAGCAAAGCAAACTTGGGTGTAACTGGCCGAGTACCACTGCAGAATCAGATATATAAACAAAGGAGACAGTCCACAGTTCCTACAAATTTTCAAAATAAATATTGGTTGAAGCTACTGGAAAAGATAGCATCTTAATACATAACAAAAACACAGTTCAGAAATTACTGGTGCTTTTTAGTTCTTGTATCTGTTGTACTTCAATTAGGTCCTCAGTGAATCTGTATCATTTTCATGTTAATATAGTTGCAAATGCAGAGTGTATCCTGGATGATTTTCTTCTGTCCTTAAAGGCTGCAACACAAAACCCAGATAAACCAGCACACACTTAGAAAAAATCAGTATAAGTTACAAAAATGGCAGGGTTTTCAAATAATTCCTCCTTTTTCCTTGAAATCATAGAATCAATCATAGAATAGTTAGGGTTAGAAAGAAACTTAAGATCATGTAGCTCCAACCACCCTGCCATGGGCAGGGGCACTACACACTGAACCATGTCACCTAAGGCTATGTCCACCCAGGCCTGGAACACCACCAGGGATGGAACATTCACAACTTCCCTGGGCAACCCATTCCAGTGTCTCACCACCCTCACAGTAAAGAACTTCTTCCTTATATCGAACCTGAACTTCCCCTGTTTAAGTTTGAACCCATTACCCCTTGTCCTCTCACTACAGTCCCTAATCAAGAGTCCCTCCCCAGCATCCCTATAGCCCACCTTCAGGTACTGGAAGGCTGCTATGAGGTCTCCATGCAGCCTTCTCTTCTCCAGGCTGAACAGCCCCAACTTTCTCAGCCTATCTTCATACAGAAGGTGCTCCAGTCCCCTGATCATCCTCGTGGCCCTCCTCTGGACATGTTCCAAAACAGTTCCATGTCCTTTTTATGTTGAGGACACCAGAGCTGCACACAATACTCCAAGTGAGGTCTCACAGGAGCAGACTAGAGGGGCAGGATCACCTCCCTTGACCTGCTGGTCACACTCCTTTTGATGCAGTCCAGGATACAGTTGGCTTTCTGAGCTGCGAGCGCACACTGCTGGCTCATGTTCATTTTCTCATCACCCAACACCCCGAAGTTCTTCTCCGCAGGGCTGCTCTGAATCTCTTCCCTGCACAACCTGTACGTGTGCCTGGGATTGCTCCCACCCAGGTGCAGGACCTTGCACTTGGCATGGTTAAACTTCATCAGGTTGGCATCAGCTCACCTCACAAGTGTGTCAAGGTCCCTCTGGTTGGCATTCCTTCCCTCCAACATATCAACCAAACCACACAGCTTGGTGTCATCAGCAAACTTGCTGAGGGTGCACTCAATCCCACTGTCCATGTCACCAACAAAGATGTTGAACAAGACCGGTCCCAACACCGATCCCTGAGGGACAGACACCACTCGTTATTGGTCTCCAGCTGGACATTGAGCCATGGAGCACAACTTTTTGCCATCCAGCCAGTTCTTTATCCTCCGAGTGATCCACCTAGCAAATTGATGTCTCTTCAACTTAGAGACAAGGATGTCATGTGGGACAGTGTCAAATGCTTTGTACAAGTCCAGGTAGATGACATCAACTGCTCTACCTCTGTCCATCAGTTCCATAGCCCCGTCATAGAAGGCCACCAGATTGGTCAGGCAGGATTTCCCCTTCGTGAAGCCATGCTGGCTGTCACCAACCACCTTGTTGTTTTTCATGTGCCTCAGCATGCCTTCCAGGAGAAACCGCTCCAAGATTTTGCCAGGCAGAGAGGGGAGACTGACTGGTCGGTAGTTCCCTGGCTCATCCATTTTTCCCTTCTTGAAAATGAGGGTTATATTCCCCTTTCCCCAGTCATCTAGGAACTTCACCTGACTGCCATGATTTTCCAAATATGATAGACAGTGGCTTAACAGCTTCATTTGCCAGCTCCTTCAGGGACTGAGGATGGATTTCATCAGGTCCCACGGACTTGTGTATGTTCAGGTTCTTAAGATGGTCTCGAACCAGATCCTCTCCTACAGTGGGCCTAAGGTCTTCATTCTCACAATCCCTGCATCTGCCTTCCAAGGCTTGGGAGGTATGGTTGGAGCACTTGTCAGTGAAGACTGAGGCAAAGAAATCATTAAGAACCTCAGCCTTCTCCAAATCCAAGGTAGCCAGTTCTCCTGATAGGTTCTGGAGAGGGCTCATGTTTTTCCTAGTCTGTCTTATACTCGCAATGTACATATAGAATCCCTTCCTGTTTTCTTTCACATCCTTAGCCAAGTTTAATTCTAAGTGGGCCTTAGCTTTCCTAACCTGGTCCCTAGCTTCCTGGGCAACATCTCGATATTCTTCCCAGGCCACCTGTCCTTGCTTCCACCTTTTATAAGCCTCTTTTTTCCTTCGAATTTTCCTCGGCAGCTCCTTATCCATCCAAGGAGGTCTCCTGACCCTCCTGCAACACTTCCCTCTAGTTGAGATGCTACACTCCTGAGCTTGCAGCAGGTGATCCTTGAGTATCAACCAAGAGTCTTGGGCCCCCCTGCCCTCTACGGCTATATCCCATGGAACCTCACTGAGCAGGTTCCTGAAGAGGCCAATGTCTGTTCTCTTGAAGTCCAGGACAGTCAGCTTGCTGCATGCTCTTCTCACTGTCCTGAGGATCTCGAATTTGACCATCTCATGATTGCTGCAATCAAGGCTGCCCTGGAGCGTCACATTTCCAAGCAGCCCTTCCCTGTTGGTAAGCATGAGATGAAGCATGGCACCTCTCCTTATTAGCTCCTCTATTACTTGCAGGAGGAAGTTGTCTTCCACACAATAGAGGAACCTCCTGGATTGCTTGTGCTGGGCCTTACCATCCCTCCAACAGATATCAGGGTGGTTGAAGTCCCCCATGAGAGCAAGGGCCTGCGAGCGTGAGGCTGTTCCTATCTGTCTATAGAGCGCTTCATCCACAGATTCCTCTTGATCAGGCTGTCTGTAACAGGTCCCAGAAATCTTCTGCTTCTGAAAATATGTTCACAATAAGCATAAAGAGCAAGAAATTTTACCATTCATGGTGGATGCTTTTGTCTTGTTTTACTAGAGCAGTGGAAAAAATTCTAGCACTTATGACTTATCTGCTGCTTCAAAGGAATTTTATTTATTTAATTTCATTCATGCATTTAAAGATGCTCAGTCATGTTCCATTTATGTTGTCATTAAGAAACCTTAAGCCAGTTTACAGTGTCTTGTTAAAAAGAGCTACCTACCACATTTTGAATCCCACTTTACAGCTGTAAAATTTGCCAGATTACATAGGAGATTTTGCAGGAGAGATTCAGGCACAAATCCCTTGTCTCCAGTTGTTTTAATCCTGTTTATTTTTTTATTTAATTGTCATAATCAGATAATACGTCAAATTCATCAATTCTGTTTCATATTAGCATCAGTTGTCCCCAAAAAAGGAAAGAGCCTGTTCTTTATGTTCTAGAGTCACATCTGCACATCTCTCCAGCTGCTGAGAAATTTTTTTCCTCAATTTTTTTTATTATCTTTTCCTTGTTATATTATTGCCAGATGCTGTTGACTGAAAGAGGGGTTAGAGGCCACACCTCAAGCATAAATGCACAAACTGACAGTCCAGTAAACAGGTAAAGCAATACTAAAATTCCTGATATAAGTCATTTTAGAAGTAACTTTTCCATTACAAGAGTTTACTAATAATGTATTGGTTCAGTAAAATGTGTTAATATGGATTTTGGTTGTTACTATTTTTCTTCAATAAAATTTTCTTTTTGACAATTATCATCCAAAAAACATTTACCTGAAAGATTTTTTCAAAACACAGGCTCTGCTAACTGTGGTTATACTATGTGCTTTACAGCATCACATGATCAGCTCCCACTAATTACAGAAATGCAGAAAATATCCTGATTTCTGGATGCATTTTTAGTTGCAATGCATTTTTGAAGCACTTTTTTTTTCTAAAGCTATTATATTTATATAAATCTCAGACTCGTATTGCTATGAATCCATTAATTACATGAAGGAGGTCACTGGCACTACAGTGACCAAACAGGTAAACACAGCAGTGTATCATGTAGTATCAATGTTTGACAAGCTCTTCTGTCATTGGTGCAGGCACAGAATTCTGTCAGGGGGTAGATGATAATGCAATTTGAAATTTCAAAACAAAAAAGAGCATCAAAAGAATTTTTATTTAGGCTTCATTAACTAACTCTGAAAAACACAATATCTACACATTAGTTTTGCGTATAACTCATATGAGAAAGCATGATCTTTTAATATAAGTTGTTTGAAGTTCTGACAGCATTGAAGTGATAACATCTGCTCTTTAAATATTGCCAAGGTCATGAGTATTTGTCGGTTGCCACATTTGGAAATTATTTACTTTTGGCAGACCAATTTGACTTGATATTTCATTGTTTTTCTTCTTAAAAAATTTGAGGGATTTTATTTTTATTTATTAACACTAGGGTCTTCTATCTATGTCCAATGGTATCATATTTAGCCATAGAATATTTTTCGTGATTACATTTCTCTTAAACAGTCAAGACTGAAAGCAGTTGTTAAGAGAAATGGGAAAGTGAAGTCAACTGGTGTCTCCGCTCAAAATTTTTTGCCTGGTTTATGGTGCTTTTTTAATGGCAGATTTAACAGTTCTCAGACCAGGATGCATTGTCACCAGTTCTTTAACATGACTACACACATAATCACAGTCAAAGACCAGACAAACTGCTGGCATGACACCAGTATTTACTGTGCCTTTAAACAAAGAAATAATATGAAGTTATTGTAAAATACATCTAAACTCGAAAGACTATAGTCTCTTGAAGCACTACTCTTTGTTACTGACTATAGAATATATTGAAGATTTATTTATTAGTTTAGAGATCACTGAAGAGCACATTCTCAAAAAAATTTGGGCAACCTGAACTCCCACATGACATTAGCAGAAGACAGTGAGCCTCTCTCTCTTAGCAGATCATCTACAATCTGTTTCTCACTAAGTGTTCATTAGACCCTTATTGTCACCTAATCTACAAATATTTTTACCCACTATTTAGCTTGCAAGCACAATATGATTTCAGTTCTTTCACTAGATGACTCTAACCTTGTTAAAAAGGAACATTACTTGAAAATATCATTAAGGCATTAAATCTTGCCAAAGGATGACAGCAGAGCATTATAAGAAGGAGGAATTACCTGTAAGTGTTATCACATTAAAGATCTCTTCACAATTCCTTGTACAGATAAAAAATATACACTTGTTTGTGAGGATGTTTTGCTGGAATTTTAACATCCTTACACATTGGGGTTTTGATACACAACTGTCTTATTAAATAATATTACCATGACTGAAAAAACAATAGCCAAAATTACAGCTGAAGCTACAGTTCAGGAAGCCACTTAAAAATGTGCTTAACTTTAAACTTAACTCCTACTGATTTGATTCAAACCAGTAATTCACTGATATTTGCCTGAATGGGGATGCTGTTCTTAATGAATCAGAACTTGAGGGAAAAGACATACAAGGGTTTAATTATCTTCTGCCTAAGCTCTACGTATAATTTTTATTTGACCTGATGGCATTGTTACAAAGGATTACTTCTGTAGCCTGTCTCATGTACTTCTGACCCTGAGGTCAATGGTGGCTAGCTATATAAAAGAAAGTACAGGGTCTATAGGGATGCTGGGGAGGGACTCTTCATGAGGAACTGTAATGAGAGGACAAGGGGTAACGGGTTCAAATTTAAACAGGAGAAGTTTAGACTGGATATGAGGAAGAAATTCTTTCCTGTAAGGGTGGTGAGGCACTGGAATGGGCTGCCCAGGGAAGTTGCGAATGCTCCATCGCTGGCGGTGTTCAAGGCTGGATTGGACATATCCTTGGGTGGCATGGTTTAGTGGGAGGTGTCCCTGCCCCTGGCAGGGGGGTTGGAACTAGATGATCTTAAGGTCCTTTCCAACCCTAACTATTCTATAATTCTATGATTCTATATGCTTCCTGATCCTGACACATTCTGAAAGTCTGCCAAGTCAGTTATCATCTAGAACAGGTTTTTACCAAACTTCCTTTACCTCTATTACCTTTTAGCTTTAACTTCATGACTCTCTGGGGCTCTGCACCCAAACACAAGATATGTGTTTATAACAACACATTTTATTCATTATCAAAATTTGTAAGGAATATGATTTCCATAATAATCCTTTAGTTACTTCAAAGTATTGTTGTGCTTTAAGCTCAGCCATCAACTAAGTACCACACAGCCATTCACTCACTCCCCCCGCTCCCCAGTGGGACTGGGAGAAGAATTGGAAAAGAAGGTTAAAACCCATGGGTTGAGATAAAAACACTTTAATAATTGACCATTTTTAGTGAAACAACCTATTTTTTATTTGTGCAAGCACAACTTTACTCATGTTCTAACATGTATGAATTATGCTACATGATCTTGAATACTCCACACCAATGCCCTTAAATTATATCTCTCTGAGATATACATACTCCAAATCCTGTGGATGTGTACACACATATGAGTAATATTGATAAACTCTTCTACATGCTGTGCTTTGCTAAAAGTACATTCAAATCACTGGTTATTGCATTTACATTCCGCTTTTCCAGATAGTGTGTGAAGTACATTCTTGTTGACTTCTCATATGCAGATTCCTATAAAAAATGCTAGAAGTGGCTTCCTATTGCAATCAGATCATGATCATCATTGCCATTATTCTTTTGTTCAAAAAAAAAGCATTGCTGATTACTACTCAGGAAAGCCAAACACACTATGAGGCCCCAATAAAGTAACGATTAAATAATTATAGCACACTTAATAGATTTACTTCAAAAAGTAATCTTATACTTTACTAAAGATTTGGCCAAACCAAAAGCCCCAGCTATTACTTGTATCACTCTCTAAAAGTGAAAAAAGAGCACAGACCTCCCAGGCTTAGTAAGTGGCGATGCAACTTCTGTTGATGTCTCTTTGGTGCTAAGACATTTACAGTAAACAGTAATATAAAACATTGATCATGGGAGGATCTCACACAGTTCTTTTACATGTCCAGATGATGGATGAAATGCGGTGGGAAACATTACAGAACAATAGAGCAACTCACAGTTATCACGTCTCAGGCATAGTATCCATATCCATTTTTTCAAACCTCTTTTTTTCTTTCTTTTTTTAATGAAGGGGTTCTTGTATTTGATATTGTGACTGGATTCCCAAAAGAGAGACAACAAATAAGCAAACCAAATTTTGTAGAAGTACTTTCCAGTTGTTCCCACTGTCTGTGGGCTTTGAAGTACACATGCATAATTCCTTGACAATGTAATAAATAAGACTGTTCTATAAATTAATATACAGGCTATCGTATAAATAATGTACAGCAATAACAATTGTTTTGCCTAATTCATAACTGATTTGGTGCAGAAAGTAAGACACAAAACCTCACTCTGATTTTAAAAGACTAAAACCACGTACTTCCTTACCATTCTCTCTCAAGCACCAGAAATCAGGGCCTCATGGGAACATAAACTCATAGCTAAAGACGTAAAGCAAAAGAATTTTACTGACTTGGCACCTGAAACTCATCATTCCCTCTGCTAAACATTGATTTTTCTTTGAATAGGAATGGAGGAATTATAATTCATACAAACCTGGATGTTTACTTTGTCCCCATTAACTGAACCTGGAGGGAAACTGAAACCGAAGTGAAGAGGATTCCATCTTGTCAACACATAAAAAGTTTTGGATTAATTTTTTGAACAGCTAGTGAGATATCTCTACAGTCTTCCTGGATATAAAGATGGATAATAAACTCAGCAGAGCTCCTACTGAAATCAAATTAATTGGGGCTGTACTGTAACATATCAAGACTGAATTTTTTTCTCAGTGTTGAGTGGCCTCACAAGCTAAAATATAATTAGCTAAAAGAAGACCCTTTGGAAGCAATGTCGATGACAATGTGTCCTTCCCTATTAATTGGCCTTCCTTTTTGTTCTATCTGAGAAGTAAAAATTGTATGGTATATGGAAGTGGAAAGTAGAATAAGACAAAGCAACATTTTACAAACAAAATTACCAGCATCTCTGATAATAAGAGCAGCCAAGAGGTTCGGCTGTCCTTTCGTAAGAGTTTTCCACTGCGTAACTTGTTGGATAAATTCTTCCCAATATCCATGCTAATTTTCTAATTATCCATTCCCAATATCCCTAAACCCCCCTGGTTCAGCTTAAGGCCATTTCCTTTTGTACTATTCCTTAGGAGCAGAGACCAGCCACCTTCTGGTGCCATCCTCCTTTCAGGCATTAGTAGAGAGTAATGAAGTTCCCCCTGAGCCTTCTCTCCAGATTAAACTCCCCCAGGTCCCTAATTATGTTGTCTTTTATCAATTTCCTTCACTTTGAAGGAGGTTTTAAAGTATTTTTTCGCCGTTCCCATGTATTTCTGTGTTAATTTAAGGTCCTAGATGACTATGAAAGCTTTTATTATTTTTTCAAAATTCTTCTTTGAGAGCAACCAGGGTTATCAATGGGTGTTCACTCTGCACAGCCGAAGAAAACACGCAAGAACCCATAACAGTTTATATTGGATTCATATACCTGCGGCTGTCACAGGGCTATAGAGAATGTAATAGGGAATGTTTCTATATCACCAAAAGTTAAGATAGACCACTTGATTCTTCTAAAGACTAGATGTATTCTCTTTTCATAAGTAACAAGCTCTCTTTCTGCACTGGAAATTGAAATTTAATGTTGGCTTCCTCTGAAAGAACTAGTTGTTTCCTTGTGCTCAAGATTATATGAGACTAGATTTCATGCTTTCAATATCAGGCTAGTCATTTTCACTGAACTTCAGTTTTCGAGAATCTTTTCTCTCTTTACTTAACGTGCAATAAAAAAAAAATGCTGAAAGTTGCGACTTAGAAGTGCACAACTTCACCATGATTTTAACATTCACACTTTCCCTTATCCTTACACCCTTCCTACACACACATACTTGTACTCTGAGAGGCAAATGCATGCTAACAAGCTTCATGCAGCAATATGGAAACAAAATCACATATTTGCTGCTTAGCACCACAGATTTTTGCAGAGGATCTAAAAAAGCTGAACTGGTATAAAACGCTGCAGAAAATTGTCTAGGAATATGCAGTTGAAATTTTAAGCTGATTAACTTCTGGCAGATACCTGGATAGGTATTGCTTCAATATTAAAGCTGTATCATACATTGCTCAGATATTTCCATGAGAAGTGGAAATACTTAAATTATATAATACTTAAATTATATAATGAATATGTTGCTTATTTATAAAAGCCTTGATAGAAGAGAAGAGGATTTGGGTTATAAATGTGTTCTCTTACCCTCTTGAGTGTAAAATGTGGAGTTTAGATTATGCTTTGACTTATTTTTTAGCTTATTTCCATTTTTTATACTGTAAAATCCTTTTCCCACTCACTAAATATCTAATTTATCCTGGCCTTGGTTTGAATGGCACTATGATTTATTATGCATGCCTTGTTACTGCTAAACTAGAGAAAGCAACAGGATTTTGCAAAAAAAATTTGCAGAATCTGAAACTCAGATATTTGCAACAGCAAAAAATCAAACTACCTTTTTGCCATAGTTTTGTCAACAGAGTAACACAACAAATCTGATTCATTATTCACCCCTACAATGACCATTTTGGTCTAGAAGGTAATTTATATTGTTCTTCTCTATAAGATTGTTGACAGATTCCTATTTATAGCTTATTTTCACACACACACTTTCACACACATACACACACACTCTCTCCCTGTTTCTTATTGGACATGGTATAAAACTGCTTGAAGGAGTTACACAGAGTTCTCTGTAAACACTTAAATTACACTGTATGAATCTTGGACTCTATAGCATGAAGAAGTGCTCGAAAGCATTTTTATACTTTGGTATGACGTTTAAATACATGTCCAAATAATGTTTGTTTGGGTTCTCTGCGCTCACTGCTTCACCCAAAAGCAACCCAAAGTACTGTGGATGCTTCAAAACTGCCTTAAAATTATAATTTAATTATACAACTGTATGGTTTTTAAACTATCAATCATAGGCATTTATAGCCAGATAATTTTAATAAAATGTGCTTCAACATTTTATTACAGAAATTAATTGGAGAATACATGAGGAACCATAACAATCACAAAACACAACCTTTAAAGAGACAAAGCCCCACCATCAAACATAGGTGAAATTCTCACAAATGCTTACCTTGGTGTCCCTGAAAGTCTTTAGAACTGTATACTGGTATCTGCATTGCAGCTATGCAGGAGACAAACTTTCTATATACCAACTGTGAGGTCATATTTGTAAAATTAATCAAAGCACAGAGAAACTCAGAAGGAGCAGTGTGAAGTTTGTCTGTTTATATTGACGTTTATATGTCCCAAGGAAGGCATAACAGCATTTTGATTACTCTCTGACTGAGTGCTGTTGTGGTAGAAGCATTTAGAAAGTTCTTCCAAGACTTCACCACATGATATGAAAAACTGAAAGGAGCCAGAAAGCCAGACACTGTACTGACTCAAGGGAACCTGAAATCAGATCTTCAAGACATTGCTTTGGTGAGGAATGAACATTTGACATAGAAAGAAGAAAAAACATTGAAATATCAGATACTATGAGCATGCACTAAAAAAAAAACATGAAGAGGCATTTGTCACCACCTCCAGAACCCTACCTCAGGTCCTGAAGGACTATATCCATGACTTCAACATTGCTACAGTCTTCAGAAAAAGTCTTTCTCTCAAAAAGCTCTTAAGTAATATGACAGCATATGGACTCTGTGCATCTGGGTTATTCCAAGCTCAAGATTAGTACAGTTCAGGACAAGCTTTTTCTCACCTTAATTTAGCCACTAAGTGTCTAGTGGCTATAGTCTAAATGAATCATCTACCTGCCATCTCACCTCTCTCGGACCTCTACCTTCAGATGGGATGAAATACTGTTGGAGGTGACTGTCTTTTGTAGTGACTAAGATGACCTTCAGCTAGGCTTTGCAGAGGGATTTGGACATATTGGATAGATGGGCTGTGGCCAGTGGTATGAGGTTTAACAAGGAAAATTGATGGGTCCTGCATGTGGGCCACAACAGCCCCCTGCAATGCTCCAGGCTTAGGTAAGAGTGGCTGGGATGCTGCTCAGCAGAAAAGGACCTGGGGATGCTGATTGATGGAGCTAAACATGAGCCAGCTTGTGCCCAGGCAGCCAAGAAGGCCAAAGGCATTCTGGCCTGTATCAGCAATAGTGTGGTCAGCAGGGCCAGGGCAGTGATTATCCCCCTGTACTGGGCACTGGTGAGGCTGCACCTTGAATCCTGCATTCAGTTCTGGGCCCCTCACTACAAGAGAGACATTGAGGTGCTGGAGCAGGTCCAGAGAAAGGCAACAGAGCTGGTGAAGGGCGTGGAGCACAAGTGTGATGAGGAACAGCTGAGGGACCTGGAGGTGTTTAGTCTGGAGAAGAGAAGGCTCAGGGGGGACCTTATCCCTCACTACAACTGCCTGAAAGGAGGTTGTAGTGAGGTGGGATCAGCCTCTTCTCTTGAGTAAGAAGTGATAGGACAAGACATAATGGCGTCAAGCAGCACCAGGGGAGGTTTAGATGGGATATTATGAAAAATATCTTCACAGAGAGAGTGGTCAGGCATTGGAACAGGTTGCCCAGGGCAGTGATGGAATCACAGTTCCTGAAAGTGTTCAAGAACACTTTCAAAATGTGGTCCTCAGTGACATGGTTTAGTGGTGGACTTTGCAGTCCCAGGGTAGTGGTTAAACTTGATGATCTTCAAGGTCTTTTCCAGCTTAGCTGATTCTATGATTCTGTGATTCTGTGTTTCTACGATTCTAGAAGTCCCAGCTTTCAGACAGCTTATTTTCACCCTCAGAGGGAACAAGATACAAGCCTGCCTTGAGAACAACATAATAACATAACAGATGTTACTGTTTTATATGACTCGTCATGTGAAGAAACCCTAATGACTGAAAAGACCATTTTCTCACAGGGAGCGAGGTAATGCAAGATGCTGGTTTTGCCCTTGCTTGTACACTGCTTTACCCACATTTTTTCACTGATAAACAGAAATTACCTGAAGGTTTTATTTCAAGGACAGTCTGGGAAATCATTATCCATTTCCAATTCAGGCCTTGACTTCTCCACTAAAAATACCTGTGAAAAGGCTCACTAATGCCAGTTGCAGAGGTGGTCTCTTCTACTGATAAATGCTTTGTCCACTGGAAACTCACATTATTTACCTGTATTGGGTGTCAGTGCCCAGGTGGCTGCAGAGTGGCATCTGTGGGGAGAGGTCAGGGCTGCTCCATGCAGGACACGGCCAATTCCAGCCAGCTCCAACAGACCCAGTGCAGGGAATGGCTGAGCCCCATGGCCAGGACTGGGTGCTAGGATCCCAGTGCTGAGAAAGCATATTTTTTCAAAAGCATAAAAATATTGCACATCAGAGTGTGAGAGGAGTGAGAGAAAAAAGGCGTGAGAAGCAGCCCTGCAGACACCACAGCTGAAGGAGGTGGGCGAGGAGGCACCAGAATAGAGATTCCCCTGCAGCTCACAGAGAAGATTATGGTGAAGCAGGTTGAATCCCTGGACATGGATAACTACACTGGAGCAGATATCCACACTGCACCTGTGGAGGACCCATGCCAGAGCAGGTGAAGAAAACACGTCCATTTTCCTTTCCCACATCCACTAACCCTCTACCTCCCTTTCATGCTCAGTGCCAGCAACACAGAAGTTGCCAAGTATTAACCTCTATCTTGTTAAGTCTGGCTAAGGTAATACAAAATATTTTATTTTTTTCTGAATTTCCTCACTAGTTTGACTGCTATGATGACATCACATCCTGACGAAAAGTTAATCACCTCACGTATCACTGACCTATTTCATATGAGATTCCAAAAGTGAAGCTATTCTTTTCCTGTAAGCTATACACACAATTAAGGCCTTTTCCATGTAAGAGAATGGCATTTAGTGGATATTTTAAAGTGCATATCTTTCAGTCCTAGGATGCACCAGTCCTCATTTTCTAACACTCTGATGTGATACTAGAGAAAGGAGCTCTAAAAAAAGTCTTTCTCACATATTGTCCTGCATCATCTACAGCCCTTGCTGACAAAACCACATCCAGATTCCATGAAAAGAAAGGGTTTTTTCAGAAAAAAAGAAATTACTCTCAGTAGAGATGAAAACGTGAACTGGATTGGAATCCTTTGATGTACTCTGTTAATGGGTTACTCACCACCAAGATGACTGTGCAAGATCAGAGTGCAAAGATCCTTCCTGTACTAACTCAATGCAAGCCGTGGACAAGGACCCCTGGGAAAACTAGATCCGTAACATGAACACTTGCACTGATTCACAGGAGATGTAAATAAGATCTAATCTTTTTCACAAGTAACGTGTCATATGTCCTACCTATCTTTCAGCAGCAACTCCCTCTCTATATTAAAGTAAACCAATATATGTAAGCACAAGCAGAGTTCTGTCAGCACTTCCCTTTCTTGGGCTGCTGCCTGATTAAATGGAGTTAAAATAGAAGAAACAGCTTTTTGTAATTTTGAGTTTGGTCATGCTCTCAGATATTGCAGTGCCATGGTGATTATGTGATACTTTAACAAGAGTTGTTCAGCTAGAACACAATGGCAAGTCCATTGTTGCAGAAATGATAGAGATTCATTTATGCAACTACATAATTGGTCTTAAATTTATATTCAGGTGGGAGCATAAATGAACGCTCTGTTACTCTCATTCTTTCTGTACAGCTAGTCCTGTGCAATTACACTGTCATCAGATTACAACCTAAATTAACCTCTGTAGATCCCAGGGTGGCAACAGGGCACATATGTGGTAGACACTTGAATCATGTCTCTGAATAGCAAAAGGAAATCTCTCAATTTGGCTTTAAGAGCTCAAGTCAGGGAAAGTTAATTAAAGAATCTTGATGTGGATAACAGTTATCCATGGAAAGAAGGGTCCATAGTCTTTAAGGAAATGTACAAGGTACTCTTCTGTTACCATTCTAAAAACAATAAAGGTCTAATATGCAAAGGATCAGGGATCCATAAAAGGGTAAACTAATTTATTTGCCATGTCGTATGATATGTTTAAAGAATAGCGTGGAGTGGAACCAAATTTCTTAACATTCATTTCTGTGCTTCCTTAAGATAATATTGTAAATTCCACTTTGCCAAGAAACCTATTGAGCATTATAGATAATGGAGTTTGATAAACTAGTTCCCAAAGATCAGTAGTTTATTTTCCCTTTGAAAATCTCCAGTGAAAAACATGGAACATTTACCTAATAGCTTTCACACAAATGCAGAAACACATACACATCCTGTCTGCTACAGAGAGGAAAAAATGGCAGCCAGAATCCCAGCCTTTTCCTGTCAAGTTCTGCTAACATCATTTCTCCCCTAAACAAATAAGAATAGTCTTTTTTCTGCTTTTTTCTTAACACAAGTCATTTGAATTTACTTTTATTCATGAACAAATATAATGGCACACCTTCTCAGAGATGAGGAAAAATAAAAACAGATTTATGCAATACAGTTTGTTCCCTTGAGTTACGTTAATAATGCACTGATTATAAAGTGATAAAAGATGGCAGGGTAGCAAGATTGTAGTCCCTGGAATAATTTCTGTGCCAAATATCCTAGCTCCCTAAAGCTGCGTCCCTCTCACATCCCTCCTATACTGATCTGACAGCTGTTTTTTGCCATCCAGCAAGCATTTTCTTTCTTGCTGTGTGCTCCCATCATCTGCCTGGTACTTCACCCGTCACACATTAGACATTGATCTGAGATGCTGTAGTACATTAACTCATCAGAAAGTTAACAGAACAAAAAGATAATGATAATCAGTATTAAAAAACTTCATTCAAAAAGGCTCTGACAGGTAACAAAGCCTGTACAAGAGAAGAGACAGGCACAGACACAAAGCTGCAGGCACAAAATCTCACAGCTAGATTACCCTAGAAATACTAAGAGAAATTATCAAACACATTTGAAACGTGACATCGTTTCCATTATTTCACTGGAAATCTTTTTGAACCAGAGAGACCTGAAGTATGTGGTGATGTTCATATAGTAATTACTTTTCATAAGTTAATGGCATGATTTTTAATATGGGAACACATGCTAGTCAAAGGTTGGACATGTTTGTTAACTAGGTTGTTTTTAGCCGTGTAGCAACTGACAAGTTTCCTACAAACATTTAAATGCATCATTTTTTCTTTAAGATAGAAAGTTTGCAAAAAGATTATTTCAGAGAATTATGATGCTGTCAAACTCCATTTGATGTATGAAGCTCTACTGAGCTTACATTTTCACAGCCCAATCCTTCGATTTGCAATATCAATTTTTCACATACTCCATTCAACTGAGAACATCACCTAACATTTTCTCTCACAAAATTGCAGGAACAAACATTACAGTACTATTTAGTCCTCTTATTAGGGTTCCCCTTTGTGTAGACTTTTTACCTCATAAAGAAAATCCAGCTACTCTAATAAACCTACTACATGCAGCAATGCTGTAGCACCCACTCATTTATGTAGCACTCACCATTTTATAAGACCAATGTATAATTGTCTTCGTCAAGGTGTGGCTCAAAGCTGCAGTCTGCCAAGTAGCAGTAGCAAGAACAGCTGTTAAATACCTTCTAGGCATCCTATCCAAGTCATTGGCATAGAAGAACCAAAGTGGGAGCCAGGAACAAACTGCAGCAAACTACAGATTGTTTCTTCTATACATTCAGTACTACATAAGCCATAAAAGTAACACTTGGAAGACAAAATAGCCAGAATCAAAACGTGGCATTTTGTGAATCCAAAGGGCACCAAATTCTAAATGGAAGCAGCAATTAACTAGACTGCAAGACTTTTTGCCACGGAAAGTCAGGGATATGAAAAATTTTCCTGGTTACTAAGAGAAATGTATACAGATCAGAAGTTTATGTAAACCAGTTTTTAAACCAATCTTTTTTAGGCTAGCTTCAAAATATTTACTACAGCTGTTTCCTGGTGAGCCCTGCTTTAAAATACAGAATGCCAGAAACTCAGAAGGGATGATAGATTTAGAAGCATTCCTAAACTGCTAGTCCATTTGCTTTTCTTTAGTAGATTTCTGCCATCAGAACACTGAATACCACAGAGATATCTGAATATGTCCCATGAAAAAGAACTATACATCTCCGCAGATTTTTATTATCTAATCATCAGTTAAAAGGAAACTAAATGTCTTTGATGGAAAGGTCAGTCTTGGTTGAAATATGTGGGGTAACGGTATCATGCTGCAAGATACATGCTACATGACTCACACATTTTGTTTACTCGAACCTATTGATTTTGAGGCCCATATTAATGTAGGTGGGAGTTTTGTTGGGCTTTTTTTAAGAGCTGGAAAGCCCCTATTCAAAGTTCTTTGAGTCAGGCTGTATGCTCTTATTTACATTATATATCATTCTGACTCAGAAACTATTTGGTTTTCAGCAGTATGCAGAAATTTTTAAACACGAAAGCTCGAAATAAACCATGTAGACTTCTATCTGCCAACAGAATTATTTGTATAGTACAACTGACTTGTTAGAATACATTAAAGTTGCCCACAACTGGCCTCTGGCCTTAGGCCAACTGGCACATAACATAAAAGGTACATATTATCAAAACCCACCAAGCTTTCAGTGCACAGCGACCATGTGCAAATGACCAGGAATGGTTCCTGAATTACGTGAGCTCCTGAACAGTAGCCTGAAATACCCGTGAGAATGCTGACTAGTAAAGCCAAATGAATGCCTTTCTAAGAGTTTAAAAGTATAGGCAGGTGATTTCCGATAAATGCAAATGTTTTCTATTACTCTTCACTTAAAGAGGATTGATGTCACTGTAGTGAAGAGACTGGAAATCAGTCCTGCTCTACCATAATAAAAAAACTAGAAGGAAATAATAATAATATACACTCAATGTTAAACTGAAACACAGGGATGTAAGAAATGTTTACATTGGACTAATCGAATTGTTTCAGTTTTGACTGTTCTTAAACTTACATGTTAAAAACCAATCTTTTCCACGTCAAAACTGATGGGGTTTTATTATTTTGAGAAAGAAGAGGCATCAAATCTGGTGATTACCTGTTAAATATTTCCATTTCAACATATATGAATTTTGCAACAAAATCTGTAAAAAAAAAAAGAAATTCAACTGTCACACAAGGCCTCAGAGGGAAAGAAGAAAAAAGAAATACAATGTCACCTGATCTAAGTTTCTCTGTTCAATAAGAAAACAGTCACTCTAGGTCTAAGACACAAGCAAAACCAACAAATTTTCCCGTATGACAGAGGATGCCATTGTGCCCCCAGAAACTCTCTTTAGTTAAAACAACAAGCTGTGCAGCATCTGCTCATCCTCAGGCAAAAGAAAGCCACCAACATGTAATGGAGGGAGGAAGGAAGCTTTATAGAGAGCACTGAAACTCAAAATCAGTGTGCCACTGAACTCTCAGCCAACAAAAGAAATGAAGGGTACAAGTCATATAGATTTGATTTACTGTCCCTGCTGCAGTGCTTCATATTAACTGAAGCCTACGAAACGGTATGTTAGCCTCACTCTAAAGAATAAGAGAGAGTGAGAGGTAGAATATCCCAGTAATCAGTATTGGAAGTGGCAAAAGCTCCTTCAGCTTAGCAATATTTTGCAAAAAGAAGAAAACACTGGAGTTAAGTCACACTTCAGAAATAACTGACAGCACTCCATATCAGCATGTTTCAAAGCTTTTAGTGGAATTCTTCCATCAATGATAAATCGTTGTGCTGCTATGCTTTGTAGGATTCTGTTAACTACCAGTTGTTGTCATACCAGGGATTTCTGCATGATGAAAACTAATTCAGACTAGGTTCAAAGAATTACCTACACACCTTTAGCACGAGTTCCATGACACCTAAATTTCAAGTCGCCTGGCCCAAAGTAAAATCTGTGACACTGCATTGTAACTTTTCTGCACCCTCTTGATAGTGAAAAGGGTGAGTCAGATCACCAAAAATAAATCCAAAATGTCAAACACTTTGACTAGGGTGACAAAATAATTGAGTCAATATATTGAACATAAATGTGTCTAAACAACTATCATATAGGAAAATATGGAGGCCAAATTTTCCTAAATCTCAATTTTCCTATACTTTATGTTTTCAGAGATGTCTTCACCCACTATAAGCAATCTTTTTAAAAGAAGGTGCCTATTTCTTTTCATTCAAAGAATTTTAAAGATCCTGGAGACACTGACATGTTTCAAATAATTTAGTCATTGGATACTTACCCAGGATTTCAAATATCAAAGTGTAATTTTCTCAGTGGAAAGAGGAGACAGACCAAAGCTGTCTGCTTCTTAAATGAGCAGCCAGACTATGTAGATTATATAAATGGAGGCACCAACATCATTATCTACCCTTATAGTCATCTCTTAAAAACAAGGATGGTTATAAAAATAAAAATATGAATAAAATCTGAATTTTGGCAGAATATACATACCTGAGTGGTATTCTTCAGGTACTCAAGTGGAGAAATACCTGTTCACTAAATATCAATCAAGTGCACAAAAAATATAACCAGTTTCTTATCACAGTCTGAAGTGGGATACGTTCAAACTGTTATCAAAGTGTTAGGTAGGCACAGACTTCAGTAACTTCTGGGTGGGAACTAAACATGAATTTAATTTTGAACATGAGACCTAACACTTCCTTAAATCACACCTTAATCACTTCATTTGAACAAAACCCTTAAAAGTTAGGCCAGACAACTGAAATAATTGAAACAATAGCTTATGTTTAATCCTGGAGGCACCTCAGCTCAGGCTGCATTTCTGTTTCTGACCTACTTATAGCAGCAGTCTCACACAGAATCAACACAAACTTCATGGTCATGAGATCCAGACATTAGTAACCTAAATGCTTCAACTAGCATGCTATGAACATCCCATAAGACACTGTGTCATTCAGGAGTCAGTGGCACATGCTTCATATATATTTTATATGTAGGTAAAGAAGGAGATTATAAGCCCCCCTTTTTATATAGCATTCTAAGAGCTGCAGTACTTCTGAAGAAGCTATCTATACCAAAGTGTTTAATACCCCACATTTGCTGCCCCCAAGGAGAATGCTCTTTGCTAGATGATGGCATCCTCCAATAAAATTAAAAGCCATCAAGATTTCCAGAAAGATTTTATTTTATGGAATATATATACAAATTTTTATATTTTTTCTCCAATCTTCTCTTTGGCATTATAAAAATTTGGTGTCTTTGTGGTACGTATATGCAATATGTAAATATATAGGAGACTGCAACTAGAAATTATCATAGTCATGAGCATAAATGTTATTTTACCCTTATATTACTAAATTTATCCACTATAACAATAACTTTGTTTATTTATTTTTCTGTTCATTTAAATGTAAAATATGTATTAATTCTTTACTTTGCACTAAGTGTTTTTATCTGTAAACCTCAAACTTCTATATTAGATCCAGTTACTTTTCCGTAATTGAGAAAATATTACTGTTGAAAAATTAGGGTACACTAGGGCAGAGCAAGCAACATATTCAAAGCCTACTTGCAGGATCAATCTAATGGAAAAGGATCTACAAAAGTCGAAATCAGCTAGTAAGTACAGAAGGTGAAATTACATTAACGGATTGGCATTATTAAAATCAAAACCTTAAACAACTGTTAAGATTATCTCTTTAAAATTAAGCCTTCAAGCTATGTAACAAAGCAGAAGTAAAAATGGAAATAAAGACATTATCTGTTGTATGATATTGCTGTGCATCTAGTAGCCATCACCCAAGTCCCCCATCTTGGAATATGGGCAATGCAGATTGGAAATGATGGGGACTCTCCTTCTGTTGGTTTTCCTAACTGTGCTACTGACGGCTTGTCTAGCAGGGAATAACGTAGGTAATTAGTTTGAATTCAGTCTTACTGGGCAAATCATTGCACTTTCCGCAAGACTTTTTGTTAGATGCAACTAATGACATTATGTCTGCATTATTCAGACATGTGGATTTGGACTAGTCAAGCTAAATTATGACAGTGAAAGCAAGAGCAATTTTGAAGCGTAAAATTTGAAAGAATCCATTGGGAAACACCCAGCATCACCTGAAAGTGCAAACTGGCATAAACATACTTCATCAGTTACAAGAACAATATGATGTGTGGCAAAACACCAGTTGTATCGCCAACAAGGCACAGGTGTACACCACATGAGCAGGTGAAAAATGTGATTGCGAGGAGACTGATGTTCAGTCTATAGTCATCACATATTCATCCAATGTAACTCATTGCAAGTAAAAATTCTCACACACAGTAAAAAACATATAGAAATATATGTTTGGGTAAATTCAAAATCATTTCGACTAAAATTCAGAAATGTCCAATATTGCTTGAGCCTGTGTTTCAAAACTGATTTAGAAAACATAGTCACAAAAGCCATACACTAATGTTACAAAAGTGGCTTGCAAATCTCAGAGAAAAAGCTTAATGCTAATATGGAACAGAATGTACTTGCATGAAAGCGCTTCCATTTACTAAAAAAGGGGATTGTTACCTGCCCTTTTGTTTTTGATTTTCTTTCTTTCTTTCCATTCCCCTCAATTGAACCTCAACTGTAAGTCTTCATGTGAAAGCAAATTGATATTTTAAACACTGATAAAACATGTATTAGCCATAGAGATATGGCAAATTGCGGAGTAGCAAACAAAACATTTTCAACATATTCCAGGCGAGAATTTTTTTTTTTATAATTATCTTTTCCTTTAACTTAGAATGTTCTGTTATACAGAAAATCTAGATTTTTTTTCTAAGCTCAGTTGGAAAGAGAATTTGTATCCACTATTTCCCAAGTTTCATCTCTGGCTACCAGGTTGGTATAAAGGGGGACAATGTTACTGTGTTTGCAAATAGCTTCAGGTTTCCATCTGTCTAAAAACATCTCAAAAATGAGGCAATTATTTTATTCTTGAGAAAGTCAGAGATAATTAAATATTGAGTTAACCAGAAAATAGTAGGTGTTAGCTTCTTATTCATCACTCAAACAAGAAATATAAATTACATACTTCTACCCGGCAAAACTAGGAGCAGGGTGTAAGACAGCATATGAGCAAGTATGCATGTGTCCTGGGAGCATTAGCAGAGAGAAAGGGGGGAGAAGAGCATTTCCACAGTATAGTCTCCATTGTAAAGAAAATGAGGACTGTGTGAAAACAGCTAAGAGCTACCAGAGAGATTAGATTAAAATCAGATGATAATTTAATCAGAACAAGAAGCTTAGCCATTTATTTCAGTCTGGGCACAAAATGTAATAATTCATTTTGTGTCAACAAATTTCTGTTTAAAAACATGAACAAGCTTGCTGTGTTTTATGGGAAGTTTCAAAATATCTCTCAGAGAGATCCATGAGCATCTCCGTTGTTACACAGGACATCAACTGTACCCCTAAAAATGGCAGCTTGAAAGAGAGAATCCCTAGAAATCTACAGATGCAATTACAAATAAACCAAGATCATAACAATCTAACAGCTAAATGTGGCAGAAATATTATGCACAAACCCACATTAAGACAAATATTTCAAACACTACACTGGGTCTTGCAGAAACGCCTGTTTCTGAATGACTTGAAATATCTAGTCCTAACTTTTTTCTTTTTTATAGGCATGTCCTGGGTTCAGCAGTAGCAGTCATTTTTCTCCTTCTTGGTAGCTGGTGCAGAATTGTGTTTTTGATTTTGGGCCTGGGAACAGCGCTGATAACAGCGCTGATAACACTGGTGCTTTCAGTTACTGCTTAGAATGTTTGGTCTGACCAAGGACTTTCTGAGCCTCATGCTCTGCCAGGGAGGAGGAGAAGCTGGGAGGAAGCAGAGACAGGACACCTGACCCAAACTGACCAAAGAGGTATTTCATGCCACAGCACGTCATGTCCAGGATGTAAAAATGAAGGGCAGAGACCCAGAAGGGTGGGGGTGCACTGCTTGGTAGAGCTGGTGTCATGGTTTACACCTCTCTAACTCACACAGCTCGTTCTGTCACTCACTTCCCCCACTTTCTTCCCCCCACTCCCGGAGGAAAGGGAAGGAGAATCGAAAAGAATGCAACTCTCACCGGTTGAGATAAGAACAGTTTAGTAACTAAAGTATAATACAAATCACTACTGCTACCACCAATAATAATAATGACAAGGCAAATACAAGGAAAGAATACAATTTCTCACCACCCAATACCAAGCCCGACCACGCAGTGTGCCCCCACCCTTCCGGGTCTCTGCTCTCTGCTTTCCATCCTGGGCATGACGTGCTGTGGTATGGAATAACCTCTTTGGTCAGTTTGGGTCAGGTGTCCTGTCTCTGGCTCCTCCCAGCTTCCCCTCCTCCCTGGCAGAGCATGAAACTCAGAAAGTCCTTGGCCAGACCAAAACATCACTAAGCAGTAACCGAAGCACTGGTGTTATCAGCACTGTTCCCAGGCTGATAGTCAAAACCAAAGTGCAGCACCAGCTACAAAGGAGAAAAATGACTGCTACTGCCGAACCCATGACAGCTGGGTATAGGTGGTGAGCGATTGTATTCTTTCCTTGTATTTGCCTTGTCATTATTATTATTGGTGGTAGCAGTGGTGGTCTTGTGCTATACTTTAGTTACTAAAGTGTTCTTATCTCAACCTGTGGGAGTTGCATTCTTTCGACTCTACTCCTCATCCCTCCAGGAGCGGGGGAAGAAAGAGGAGGGAGTGAGTGAGCAAACTGCGTGAGTTACTGCTTAAGCCACAACAAGGCATAGGGAGATCTAATCCAGAAGACTGCTTATTTAATCTATCCATCCTTGTATTCCAGCCTACCTTGGTCTTGACTAGGACACTGTGTGAAGAAAACCCCATCTTTCTGTTTAATTCTGCCCATCTAGAGCTCTTGTCATCTGCAGATATAACGCCTCTGGAAAGCAGCATATAAAGGTGCAAACTGCAACATATTAGTTACTTCACAGTTCCTTCTCACGTGCAAATTCTACATGCAAATTTACTTGGAGAAAAAGTAGCTTACATTTTTCAAACAGAAAAATCAGCTCCATGCAAAGGTACTGATGATGACTGGTGCAACAATTACTTTTGCTGTAAAGTGTAAATCAGTGGAAACATCCTTAGGTAACAAGCCCAGCAGCCATCAAAACCAGAAAAGTATACACAGTCTGAATTGCTTATATTTTGAAATACACTCTGTTAAAATGAACTTTCAAGGAGAGTATTAGAGCAACATGCCTTAAAAATTTGCAGAGAAAAAAAAAAGCACATAGTAAAAGCCTGCAAAGGGAAGGGACAAGAAATTTGTGTCAGATTTAACAGGAATGTTAGATGGATGACAGTGAGAATCTCTGTTCTCAAGAATTTGATCCAATGAAAATGAAACCAGCTTCAGAACCTGAAAAGCTGTGGCAAAATGCTGAAAATTGCTAAATCCATGAAATTTTGCATGCAGGTTTGGATATTTTCTAAAAGCAACCAGCTCCAAATTCTCTGTATTTTTTCTCTGCCACTACATAATCCTAACTCGTCATCAGCTGAGGTGGAGCACATTCAGGCTTTTCAAATCATAGGGGCTGATAATAATTGCTGGCTTCTTCTGGATTTAAATTATGACTTACCATCTAATAATGTTTAGCAAAGTTTAAACTTAGCCTTTTGCAAACCACTTCGGCACTGTCATGTATAAGATTTACTTTCTCCAGTCCATCCAAATCATAATGTTTTCCCCCACACATTGCTACTCATGTTCACAAATGGTATTAATTTCCACTAGGGAAGAAAGTCTCTTTGAGGGAATATGCCTGCACCAGATTTCTGAAAAAATGGAAACTACTATTATCTACACTAAATGAAAAGCTACATCCTCTCAATACCAGTTTAACAGATGCATCACAGAGGTGAGAGCTATTTGTGAATTCCAGTTCCTAAGCAATATTCATACTTGTTCATTACAGAATACCAAAAACTAGAATAGTCCACCAAAATACAGAAATACAGTTGTTGATGTATTACTTGGGGTTTTGTCTTCTGTGAAGAATTCCCTCATATTGTTTTATCAACACAGATACATACTAAATTTATTGAAATTGGATTTTGAGCAAATTAGCTGCTGTAAAATGTAACCGAAAATAGAATACACATTCATTTTCCAGTGACCATTTCAGTATAGCTTTTTAATTCAATTTTTACTTGATGTTTACAACATTCTTTTCCTAAATTCCTGATTTCCCCTTTGTGTTGGGACTCCAACAGCAAAACTACTGTGAATTGTTTGATCCAGTGCCTGTATATTTAATTGGACTTCCATGTCCTTTTTCTATGTTCATCTCTAACTTTAAGAAACACGAATGTGGGCAAACAGTTTAGCTGAAACTTCCTGGACTGATGAAACCAGCAGACCAACAGTGCCTGAAATCAAAATGAAGTCCCTTGTGTACAGAAACCGATATAGCAGGGCATAGCATGGATCCTGTGTATCACATCAGCTAAAGATTTTTATGTGCTAATCTAAACCAAGTTTAAATTGCCCTAAAACTACAACAAAGAATTTCATGCTCTTCCTTAACTTCCACACATAGGTATGAAATTTTTAGTTTTACTTGATTAAATCCAAAAAGCTGAAGCATTCAACCATATATGTTTTCCAGGTCCATTTACTCTAGGGAAACGCAGCCACTGAAATTTGATGGCAGTGATCCAAACCATGATGAACTGAGTCAATTTCATTTTTGTTGACCACTGCTCCAGGTCATTGTAATTTAATGAGTAGTAATCTTATTTAAAATATGTTACATGCAGCAAGCTACCTGCTAGGAGAAAGCTGCTACGTATGAACAGATCAATATGCACTCTATGCATTCGACTATTCAATAATTGTTTCACCCTTGTTATGAGAAAATAAATGCTAAAGTCCTAAGTGTTAATTTCTATAGAAAGCTTTTACAAGGCTATCAAACCATTAAATTTTATGAGTTCTGTCTTTTGTTGCTTTTGTTTTTAAAACTGTGCAGTACAAGCTACATCTCACAGTAGCATCCAGTCAGTAGTAGCTACCTGACTTTCATTTTGATTTTAGGTTTGAAGAAGGAAGTCGCAAACTAAAAACTGGTATTATTTTTAAGTGAGGAAACTTGGGGATGAAAAAGTAAACTTTTTCCAGTTTAAAGAATTTTACTGCTAACTCCCGCAACTACCTTGCCAGAGGTTTTTTTGTTACGGGCTTTTTTAATCAAAATATTTCCTTTAGGTCAGTTCTCTTTGCTACGATCCTTAGAAAAAGGCTATTATATTTTTCAAGTTAACATCAGAGACTCATCTATTACTTTTCATAAGGTCCTGATTGTTTTTTGACTTTTATTGAGTGCCAAGCTTTTTTTGCTGGCTAACATTTTGAGAGAAGATGCTACTTAATCTCTATCTCAAAGTAAGGGCTTACAAATACATAAATACATGCTACTAAAAGTGCCATTTAAATTTTTGGTTGGATTGCTCATGAGGTTTTTTTTTTTAATAATTGCTGTAAAATATGTACATTGGAAGAGTACCTGTCCAGTGTGCTTGGAATCTTTGCTTAAGCCTACAACTAGAGTGATATTGACGCTGGATCTGGGGACAAATTTGCTATGTGCATTCATAGATTCTTTTTTGTAGTGCTCTCCTGGCTATGTTTTTCTGCCAGTCTTCCCAGGAATAAAAGTAGAAAGTGCAATGACACACAATGCAGAGGTGGTCCCAAAATCTTTGCACTCTGTATGTATTACACAGCTTTCTGACAATGTGTTATAATAACCTTCATTTACACAACAAACAGACTGAGTCCTTCTTTTAACAGTGCAGTCATAGGTGCTACAAGGACAGGCATGATATTGTAGTCAATATAGATGCAAACTTTAGAAGTTCACACTTAACACTTAAAGTTCAAAGGTATTTACACTTTGAATGCCTAAATCAGGTCTTCAGAGCACTATGGGCTTCAGGTCACTGCCAAAGACCAGTATTTCAGCTGTAGTGTTAATTTACCTGAAATACGCACATCTAGCCTTTCAGATGTTAATTGTTTAGGTTTTAATGGCTGAAAATTGTGTGATGCTTATGCTAGTAATACAGAAATCTTTATTTATGCACTAAACTACCTTTGCTCATGATTGCAACCTGAGAGAATTTGTAACAAGTTTAATTTTTCCTAGCCAAAATCACAATTACTAAGCTGTCAATTTAATGTGTGCCAACTTAGCATTCCCACAGCCAGTTACTAACGGTGTTTTTACTGCTATATTATAAATGTATAATTCAATTTCTGAGCTATTAATATTATGTTTGTTCTCTAAACTGGTTTTTGGAGGGCTCTCTGATAGCTGTATTCTCAGTCTGTTTCTCAGTGTGTATTGAGTTTTCTGTCTCTCTCCTTTAGATCAAAATGTTGCTGAAGCCTCCCAGAGAAACTATGCAATCCTGCAAAGTAGCAGAGGTATTTCTGCAGAATGATTTCTGTTCCCCAATTTGAATATGGAAGAAGTCTTTCTTTCACATGCTGATAATTCTGTTCCCAGGCAAATCTGTGCCAGTCACTTCCCCAATCCCAGCAGCCCATTTACTGGGACAAGCAATGACTTATTTCACTGAGCTGTTACCAATCAGTGGAAGACAAAGCAGCTTTGGGACTTGCTCTGTTTTCAATCCAGAGACTGAACCAAGTTTTCACTGCCTTCTGGATTGAGAGCAAATCTGGAACAAAGCCTATCATATGCAGGATTTGGCCCTAAATGTTGAAAGCATATCCTTTTTAGTGTTTCCTGCTTCCCTTTGACAAAACATCGATAGTATCCAAGGAAGTACTAATCACCATATAGCCCTTATTTCTGTTAGCACTCTCTTTTGTTTCAAATTCCCAAATGTTCTACTTTAACATTATGAAAGTTTCATTCTGAATCCCACCAGACAAGGAGAACAGCTGTTCTTTTCCGCCCTGTAATTCTACTGAAGTTAATTAAGTTCTTTCTCCTAACTAAAATCTCTAGACATCTAAAATTAACTGCTACTTTAATTCTTCTGTGTATCATGTTTCATTGTAATTCGACTTCTGGACAGACACTAGTCAATGACTTCACTCCAGCCTAGAAGACCAGCTCCTTTTTTTTGCACTGATGTCAGTGTTACTTCTCTGCATGCAAAGGTCAAAAATCTTTGTTACACCCTAAGGAGACACTCCACTCATCCTCACCAGACAGAATGTTCAAATGTATTAATCAAAATGATCAAGTACTACAATTTTTTGGTCCTTGACCATTCACAGCACTCTACAAGTCTGGGGAAACCGGGCCAACAGTGAGACTTAAGGACACTCTGAGTAGGTTGAAATTTGAATCCGGAATCTTGCCACAGTGTGAAGAAGGGGAAAGGAGTGCTTAGTTTCAGATGTAGATTCAAAATGGATTACTTCACCGTTATGCACAAAACTTTAGCCAAATTTCAAAAACTTACATAGCATTTAAATGATAAATAGACCCCATGCTGGCCCTGAACAGGAAACTGAATTTTATTAAATGTTTGCTATATCTCACTGGTAACTTGATACAACAATGGTGATCTTTTCTAAAATTTGCTTTCATGTATTCAAATTAGGGCAAGTGTCATGAAGCCTTAGCAAAAAAGGTGATGCCAGTGTTAATAACAAAAAATAAATTACCTTAAGTAGCTTAAATAGAAGACACAGGATGAACTCCACTGGAAAATGTTTAATTATTGTAAAATTAGTAAGGTCGTGAACCCAGCTATTTTGTTTCCTTTTCCACAAACATATAGGATATCAGATTTCCATCCAGAGGCATATGTAGGAAGGACTTAAAAGTCATTTATACAAACCTGAGCTTGGTAAGAGAAAAAAGAAAACAACACCAAACAAAACTATTATCATTAAAGCATGCTTCCTCCCATAGATATCTTCCTCCCATAGACGCCTTCCTCCCATAGACACAAATCATTGTGCATTTTCAAGTCCCACAGGACGAAAAAACATGTCTGCATTGTCAGCAGAACATGAGACCTTATAATAAAACAGCAAACTGGTGAACGCATTATCCTTTTTATCCTCATGCATTTGCAGTTTTCATCACAGATTTGGCTTGCTAATGGCTAACTTATGCTTAGAAACATTTTTTACCAATTGCAGAAAGCTGGAGTCTGAAGCAGTACTTCATACAAACAGACAGGAAAAGCATCAGGTAGGAATGTAATCAAAAACAAATTTTTTACATAAACCCTTTACATAGATGAAGATAGATGAGGAGTAAGAATCTGATGAAACAATAGCATTTTAAAGTCAAAGGCTTAGGCAGACTGTGGGAGAATTTGCCATATTACACCACTGACGTTTCGGAATGAAGAAGTTTTCTTCTCTCACACAACAGAAAACAACAGCACCTGATGAAACAAACTGCCACCACTTCTTGTATTTATTGTGGCTCACTCTACACAGGATCCACATATAGAAAAAACATTCAGCCTGTATGGCTTGAAAAGAAGGTAGAGAGGTGAAGCTACCGTATATTGGGCTGCATCAAAAGGAGTGTGACCAGCAGGTCAAGGGAGGTGATCCTGCCCCTCTACTCTGCTCTTGTGAGACCTCACTTGGAATATTGTGTGCAGTTCTGGCGTCCTCAACATAAAAAGGACATGGAACTGTTGGAACAAGTCCAAAGGAGGGCTACGAGGATGATCAGGGGACTGGAGCACCTCCCGTATGAAGATAGGCTGAGGAAGTTGGGGTTGTTCAGCCTGGAGAAGAGAAGGCTGTGTGGAGACCTCACAGCAGCCTTCCAGTATCTGAAGGGGGCCTATAGGGATGTGGGGAGGGAGCCTTGGTTAGGGACTGTAGTGATAGGACAAGGGGTAATGGGTTCAAACTTAAACAGGGCAAGTTTAGATCGGATTTGAGGAAGAAATTCTTTCCTGTAAGGGTGGTGAGGCACTGGAATGGGTTGCCCAGGGAAGTTGTGAATGCTCCATCGCTGGCGGTGTTCAAGGCTGGATTGGACCTAGCCTTGGGTGGCATGGTTTAGTGGGAGGTGTCCCTGCCCCTGGCAGGGGGGTTAGAACGAGATGATCTTAAGGTCCTTTCTAACCCTAACTATTCTATGATTCTACGATTCTATACTTCAGTAAGTCTATGGGCATTGTTGTCATACTGTGTCAAAAAACGTGAATATTCCAAAAATGTAATTAATTATTCATAAAATATGTCAATATTTGTTCTGCAATTGTTTTTATAAGACACTTAGGCTATGTTTTTAGGCTGGGAAAATCAGAGGCACTCCAGGAGAAGCTCACCAGTATTCCACTGATTAAGAGAGACAAGTTCTGCAGATTAGGATTTCTGGAGGTGCGAATGAGATTGCAGTAATGCAAATGCATTTTAAATTAAATTACTGACAGAAATTTACACTTCAAATTCAAAGAACCTGAGGAGTTCAAATAAAGCTATTGGAAAGGCTTACTTGATTCATGAACATTGATAATTTGAATACTGTCTTCACTGTGTCTGTACCTTCCATTTTGGATTACAAACCATTAAAAACCAAAGAACCTTGACTTGAATCAGCTATAGCAAGTCTCAGATAGTTTATTTATCATGCATGGAAGGTATCTGGTGCTTAATAAAGATTCACAAAGGAAAGAACAGTTCTCATTTTGTTTGCCTTTGTACTTCCCACTTTTTCATTTGAACCATAGACGAAAATATCACAGGAAAGGTCTTGCCTTCATTTCAACACTGAATCAATCTTAGTAGCAGCAGCATTTAACTGCTTTGTGTACTATAAAACTAATTAACAGTCAAGGTAGTTATTCTCCAGAGAACACAATGCTAGTGAACAAAATTTTTGTGTCCTCTATCGTTTTTCTCTATAACACCTGGTACAAGCCACCAGTAATCAAAGACTGGTCTCTTCCCATACAGGAATTGCTGTGTGCTTGAATTCCAACTTGCCTTTTGAGGTCACAGATACAATTAGCTCATTAAGGGCTAAATTAGGCCTACTGCAGGCAGTGCAAAACTAGAAAAGGAGTTGTGCCTCAAGGTTTTACATCTGCAAAAGGCTGCTGCAATTGTAAAGCCTTCAAGCACACTGGCAGGAATGCAGTACTTCCTTGTGGTCCTCGCTGCATTTTATTACTCGTAGTATGAATTTTGACCAAGCCTCCAAGTGTTATCTGGTAGACCACAAACTGGATTCACTTTCTTCAGCTGAATGTGGTGCTTCCCATATTCAGAAAACAGAAACAGGTGGAAAAAAATCCAATCACTGTTATTTTAGACTCTGAAAGACTAGTCTAAATGATGCAAATATAGAATAATTAATAAAATATAAAATAAGAGTACACAAGACAATGGCAACTATAAGCAAGATTACTAGATACTTATGCCAGAAAGGAAAAGGTGTACAAGAATGCTCCCTGCAGTCATTATAACAACAGGAGGCAAAGTAATGATCAGGGAGCTAACACCTTGCACGCAAAGTCATATATCTGCCTGATTACTGCATATGGGAAAGAAGACAAGGTTCAGTTTTTATAACTGGAAGAAGAAGACATGAATGAGGTCCTTGAGAAGATATAAATAAAAATAATAATGCTGTATTTGTCTTCATCCTTGGGATATAAGGCAAATACTTTTACATAGAGGCATGATTTATCGCTGACTCTAGGAAAGTTGTAGGAAACTGGTAATACTGCTGCCCACCTCCAACCTGTTACAGTATCTGTGGACGTTCAGTAAGTGGCCTCATTGCATCCAGTCTAACATTATAGCTTGAGATCAAATGTGACTACGGGTTCTACAATCTTCTGATGCCACAGGCTTCCTAGATACTAGGTACTTCACTAGAATGCATGAATATTTTATTTTCTTAGAATTTAGCTACCTATGATTATGGATAAAAGCTCTACTTCTTAATGGGATATATGATTTACCTGATTAGGATAAAGGACTTAAAGGATAAAGAACTTAAAAGAGGATTGTCGTGTCCTTTCTACCTAGCCTACAGGTGCACAGAACTTAATTTAAACCACAATACTTTGTAAATGACAATTTTATACACAGTGTTTAGTTTTAAAAATCTTCAATTTATCATTTTTTTCATTGTGGCAAGTGGATTATGCAAGTATGTTTTATTTTGATCATTTGATTTTATTCCTATAGTCTGATAGAATAGACAAAGAAAATCTAGAAATTGCCAGACATAGAATGTAACATCACATCCCAACAAATTATTTCACACAAAATGTCCTAGTCAGCTTCTTGTGTATAGGATTGACCAGGTATATCTGAAAGTATTGATATAAAAAAAAAATTTGAATTTAATATAATTTACTCTGGAGTATGTTAGACAACAACTTATTGCAAACATTTGATAGTTCAAATTTGTGATATTTTTACTGGACAGAAGTCATGTTTCCTGCTTAGTGATCCAATTAGAGCAAAATAGCTCTAAATTTAAGTTTCTGGAATGAAGAATAGTATTTAAGATTTTAATTACTATGTTTTGTGAATATATCTTTAGTATTGAAAGATGCAAAGCAGTGATCTTCCTGAAATATATATCTATTATTTCTAGATGCTACCTGAATTTTCTTTTGTAGTTTGAGCCGCTTACCGTACATACCATTCATGCCACTTAGGTTTATGTTCCTTTATTGACTGACACTATTTTTTAGTAACAGAACGATGAACAATTAGCATGTTGTAGCAATACACTTTCTAAAAATGTCTGACAGTATTAGACTTGACACCTTGGCACTTGTAAGCATTTGCAGAGTCACAATCAAAACATATGGTATATACTATATTTTGCCGAGAACAGCATAGAATGAAATCAGGGCTTTTATTCGCTTTTATTCATTAATAATAAACAGAGCTTTTTCATTATTTTTGTTGCTGATGTTTAATCATTTGACTAACTCTCATAGAAAATGCTACATGTTTAAAATGGATAAATGGTGGGGTGGGAGAAGTTCACACACATGACATATAGTTAATTTGAGGAGCTAAATATTACCAGATATTACTGAAGGTAGTAAGATACAAAAAAAGATCAGATGCTTATGAGTAAAAATGGTGTATATAGTTACATTAAGCCAACTAGCATAAAATTAAAAAGGCAATCAATCTACATGCTTCAGAGCATAAAATAATTACTGGGTTTTTTCAGGAAGAAATTTAGCCTCCTATATAGATGCATCAAATAACAAGAGGTATAATGGATATCTTACTTTGTTCAGGAAAATCTTATGTTGACCTCTCATAGAGACAAGAAACAAAACACTAAGATAGGAAGGCTATTACTTAAGATTCTCAAGAAGCCTCAAAAACTATTATCTCAAAATAATTAAAAAATGACAAATTTCATTTCACTTTGCTTGGAATCTCAATCCTAGTCTGGTAATTTTCCAAGATAGATGAAGCTTTACAGAAAGAGTAATTGCTGAAAACTCCTCAATTTGTTACCTCTTTCATTTTCTGATGTATTTTATGTAAGTATGGCCACAGACTAATGGTGTACACTGTATTCTTTAAGGCAAATAAATACACAATGCAGATTGAACAAGTCAGAACTAAAGCTTTCCCCATACTAGCTAAACAGCAGGTGGCTCATCACTGCAGTGTGTTGGAAGAAGGAAAGTAACACAGTCACAGCTCTTTGAAGTATTCAACTCCTCCTTGACAACCACAGTGGTGTGTGGTTATTTTTTAATTATGGAATCTCTCTTTCCCTCATGGCAGCTTCACTCTATAGACAGATGTATATGCATATATACAAATGTACAAGGGAGGAAGGAAGGGAAAGAATAGATCTAGAGGTGAGATCCAAAATCATAATAGAGTTTGTCTGCCACAAAGAACAGACAAATGACAAAGCAATTTTCACAACTTCTTAATGAGATCCCAAGGCAGTTTTCTTGAGCTCAAAACTGAAAATGTCAAATAGATTAATGCAAACTCATACTGCTTACCAGGAACTTTCTGGTTTTTTTTTTTTAATAAAGAGGGTGGGGCAACACTATAGCGATACTGGGCACCCACAGGAACATGATAGAGTTCAACTTTGATTAGCGGCATCACAATAAATAGCAGACAAATATACAGTAATTCACCATTTAGAAATATATTTCCTTTAGAATCTTTTGGCATGTTCAACAAACTCAAATATGTTTTTCTTGGAATAATGGATAACAAATATTAATAACAGAGGCTTTTCATCCTTGACACCTTTGTGACTATAATCTTATCTACACACTTTTTCATAGAAAATGAATAAAATATTTGGCATTTATAAAGGTGAATCTAGCTGAGAAAATTGGTCCCACAAACCTCCTGGCAGTCTTGTTTTTCATTTACAATTGACAACCCTTCTACAGTTCCAGTTCAATCAGGTCAAAGCCTGGCCTATGCTATGGATTCTTTTTGCAATTCCACTTTGGGCAAATGATCAACAAAATCACCCTGCTCTGAAAATGTGAAGAAATATAGGTAGCATGCTTTACTTTTTCTCCATTTCTTTCCACACAGGTCCTAGAGATTAGATATGTCAGTTTACTGAAAGATCAGTTTATTGCAGGCTTGTACTGCAACCTCTTGAGTTGTGTCTGTTTCAGCAGGATGACACAATGAAATTCCTAATCACTGTATCAAGGGAAACAAACAAACAAACAAAGATATACATTTAGACTTTCCAACATGAAAATCTAGAGGATCTATAATGTCCTAATATTGGTTTTGTGGATGCAGAATAGAATCACTTCTACACACCATAATTCACAGCTATCTCTTAACTAGCAGAGAAGTCTGAGAGTCAGCAACAGAAGAGATTTCTGGTTTTGAAGAGGTGTTTTCATACACAGTGCTTTTGTCTAATGATGACCTGAATGAAATGCAGTTCAGTGATTTCTCTCTAGTCTGGCTTGTTAAGCTTTTAACATCTTCATTTGTTTCCAACACGTTCTGCTTGACTTTCCAGCTGCTTGATCTGTTTTGTCTCTCTCTGGTTTTGTTTTCCCTGTGGTTCTTTCTAGCCTTTTTTTGATTTGTAGTTCTGAATGCTTTCCCACCACCCCCATATTCACTAGATTTTCAGGTTACTTCGAGGAAGGATGATCTCAAATACATAGTGTTCTTTCTGCTCGAAGCACACCAAGAGGTAAATTTTCAGCACAATGCGCAGCCATTTAGATGTACAGCACTTACTAACATTAACAGGAGTCATGCAGCTATATTCCTTCACACCATGCTGAAAACATAACCACAGTTATTCCCCTCAATGAAAATTTCATGAGGATATTTTGTCCGGGAACTCAGTGGCCACACCTAATTACTAAGAAATCAACTGGGCTTGAGGTCCCTAATTACTCAGTGCAGAACATAAGTTAAGTCCATGACACTCCAAATGCTCTTGACTACCAAGTTCAATATCAGAGTTTAGGAAATATAATTGAATCCTTTACTGAGACACTTCAAAGTAGCACATGATTTCATACACATCAAAATACCACTGAAAAATACAGTAGCACAAAATATTGTGAGTTTAGGTCTATTTTTCTTATTCAAATCCTGCCCTAACAAAGTGATCTATTTGGTCAGACAATATCTGGACAACATCCTTTATGCTGAGTGATCTGCACAGATCGGAATCAGTTCTACCATATTGCAGTGACTGCCGTTGGAATCTAAAATTTGCACAGTGAGGACTGGAAAGAAAGTTCCTCCCCCAGACAGCTGTTCTCTGGCTATGTTAGATTTCAGTTAAGTGTAAGTTACATGGCATTACCCAGCATTTTTTAATTTAAGCCGTTAATTGAGAAACTGCATTTTAACTTTAAGTCAGTGTTTTCTTTTTTTTTTTTTAATCTTTCAAGGAAATGTGTGTGTACCCCAAAGGCCATTGCTAATTACTTTTTCAAATAATTTCTCAAAAGATTTTTATTTTTCTTCAATGCTTTTATTTTTAAATCTATTTCAGCTAAACCAGCTGGAATATAGTAAGCATGTGTCATTCAGTCCTTTTGCCTATCCTATCACCCTTGTGATTTCCATACTAAAATCCCAAAAGCGATCCAATTTCAGAAAGACAATTCAATAGTGACCCAGATTTCCTTCAGGTCCTTAATAAATTGGATACAACTGCTGCATCATACAGTGAGTTGCCTCAAAAATAATATTTAGAGATGTTGATCTTTATAAAAAGCCAAAAACAGAAAAGTAAACCCATATAAGCACATTTAACAGAAACATATCCATTTCTAATTCATGACACGCCACACATTTTCTGCAATAACAGTGTCACTCCCACAGCTTCAGTCAAAACACCAGCAGCCTTTCTCTCCTGCTCTAAACTCCACCAGACTTCGAAGTGCAGTGCAGAGGTATATTAGAAACAAGATAGAACGCTTCTTGTTAAAAATAGCTGCACTTCAGAAATGCATAAAATATTAGAAGCTCAGTATAGGCATTATATGCTTAAGTTGGGCTTTACAGCAGTCCCCCATTCCTTATCTGCCCGAAACTAAGGGACTCAGTAGCTGGTACAAATTTGTAACACTTCACCTCCGTGCTTGTCCATGCGCATCTGTGCATCTTAGAATGGTCTTAGAAAGCAATGATTAAAGTGTTTCAACAGCCTTGAGATGATTATGCTGTCACCCCGTGAGCTGGAATCAGTAAGGATTCACCTTCGTGCTTACATTGTGTCTTGTTCTGTCACATTGTGTTTTTCAAAACCAAATACACTACCATTTTTGTCAGGGTAGTTACTAAATATCTGCAAAAGCTCCTTATTACTAATGTGATATATGGCCCCTTACAAGAAAAAATTTAGTGTTATAGTCTGGATGAGTGCTTCTTTCCACAGGGTACATTCCACATTCAAAACTTGAGGTTCTTAACCTCTTAGGTTCTCCTATTAAGCTCTAGGAACATGTGCAAGGCACAGACTCACGTTTAGTGACTGGAATGGGCACAGTATAGTTCAACTGCCTACAACTCTAAAGTTAATTGCAGTCATCTAAAATTTCTCTAGTTAACGCATGCTTTGCAAACTGATTGGGCATTCTGTATGATGCAAGACTTTTGATATAAGCGCAAATCTCTTGGCTTGTATGAAAAGTAGTCAAACAGTACTCTATCTGGACTTTTCCTCATTTGAACTTGTTTCCAACTGTCAACTTGTATGTTCCCAATGTCATGGCAGAAAGAGATGCAAGAGCAGCCTATAAGCATCACCTTCTATATACCCTGACATGGAGGCCAGTCAGTGGCAAGATGTGGAGGAAGGACTTTCCCATCGTGTGCAGTATAACCATCCCTTAATTATTTCTTAGCTTGAAGACAGCAAGACTTGTTGCTACGAAAGTTATAGACATTCAGGTTTATTACTTCATCCCATGACAACTATGTGACCATGTAAGCATTTGATACATAGGACTTGCAAAATGGATTTCAGAATTCATACTCAACTCTAAGGAAAGCATAAAAATGTAAAGGTTCACATAAAAATGGACACACTATTTTTCTTTCCTTTTTTGATGGAATTAGTGTGTGATACCACCATTAGTCTGATGGGTGTCTTGTTATGTGCTTGTATGCAGTCACTTCACCTTTTCCAGTAAGGACATCCTGGATCTGAATGAGAATAGCAGGATTAGAGCCAAAAATATCCTATATATCTCAGCCAGGGAAAAAAAAAAAAAAAAAAAAAAAAGTCCTTTTTGAAGCATTCCTTGTCAATCTAAAGATAAACACCTTCAAAAGATAAGGATCATCATACACTTTCTTCAATGGAAAAGCTAATTTAAGAAGTTCCTTTCTTTCAAACATTTGTGCAGGCATCTACTTTCGCTCATGCCCTATGTCTTATAGCTCATATCCTATCCCCCCAGTAAATTAGAAGGGCACAAGTCAGAGCACAGCATTGCATGGGTGAATTCTTCCTTGGCTGACTTTACTGTCAGCCAATATGGAAAGGTGCACAGCATTCCTACTCTAAGAAAGAGCTGAGTTGGAGATAGCCACTAGTCCATTTGGGTTCCACTCACTCACCTACCAGGTTCTGCTCAGGACAACTAAGGCTACTGCCAAACAAATAAATAAAGAAGATTTTTCCTCTTGAATGTTTAAGCACTTGATCTAAGCCTCTGCAGGTACACATTCCATTGACCCTACCAACACACAGTTTCAAATTCTATAATCTGTAGGAAGAAGGATAAAAGAATGCAACAGAGGGTGATTTAGGGTTTTTGTCATTCTGTTGTGTATAGAAGCCTGGGACCAGTTCCCTGGCTCAAATGAAATATTTAAATGAGATCACAAAAACAAAGAGGAAGAGCTCATGGTACATTATAGGTAATGAAAAATTAGAGAACAGAAAAGGGGTTCTTTCAGAAATGAGGAAAAGAATATGCAGAATATAGATTATATAGTTTGCTTTCAAAGATTTCTGCTATGTTCTTTTAATTATTTCTTCTATTTTTTTTTTAAGGGAGGTGATTCTGCCCCTCTGCTCTGCTCTGATGAGACCCCACTCTGAAGTCCTGCATATAGCTCTGAAGTCCTCAGTACAGGAAAGGCATGGACCTGCTGGAGAGGATCCATAGGAGGATCATAAAAATGACCAGGGGGATGGAACACCTCTTCTATGAGGAAAGGCTGAGAGAGTTGGAGTTGTTCAGCCTGGAGAAGAGAAGACTCTGGGGAGAACTTATCGCAGTTTTTCAGTTCTTAAAAGTGACTTATAAGAAATACGGGGAGAGTCTTTTTAGCAGAGCCTGTAGTGACAGGATGGGGGGGGGGTGATGGCTTTTAACTAAATGACGGGAGATTCAGGCTGGATGTAAGGAAAAAATTGTTTACAGAGAGGCTGGTAAAGTTCTGGCACAGGTTACCCAGAGAGGTGGTGAATGCACCACCCCTGTAGACAATGAAGGCCAGGCTGTATGTGGTTCTGAGCGACCTGATCTAGTGGAAGATGTCCCTGGTCATTGCAAGGGATTGGAACTAGATGACCTTTGAAGGTCCCTTCCAACACAAATGATTCTATGATCCTATGAATATCCTTTTCATCAACTCCACAGTACAGTGTGATCAACTTGAAAAGTGACAGGAGCAGAGAAACATAAGAATAAAGGGTAAAAAATTGAGATTCTTGTTACATGTGTACATAATGTAGACTCTCCTAAGAACAAGCCTTTAAAACCTCCAGTTTCCTATTCCATTATCTGGACACAAGTTGCATCATTTTAACAGGCTTTAATGGGCTTAATTTGGTGGGCACTGTATTTTCAAGCACATCACTTTGTAAAGGATCTGTAAAGGAGTATGTGCAACATACCCTGTATCTGAGTTTTTTTGATATGCCTTTCCTGCCCTTAGAGATTCAAATGGGATATAATCATTACAAGTGAAAGTGACAAAAGCTCTTCACTCAAAAAGCAGTAATCTCTTAAAACACATTATGATGCTATATCATCAGTTAATATGATCTTGTATAGTGATTGTCAAAAATTTGAAGTGTAATAATGAAAAGAAAATGAAAAGCTTGCAAATACTTGTACTGTCACAACAGGATTTTGTTTTTAAAGACCGTCATGCAGAATTAAATTATTCACAAGGGCTGTTTATATTCATTTTGTATACTTTACTTATATTATGCATGTGTCCTCTCAAAGTAAAAATTCATTTAAAAGTGCTTGCCTTGTGATGGCAGTGCTACAGATGCTCTTTGTAGATAAAATAATCTGTGATAAGAAACATTTCCCACTTGTCTTCATGAATGGATATTAACAAGCAAGAGGTTAAGCTCCCCAAAATCTCACTCTCCTCTTAAATGAAAAGAAAAACCCATATAGCAAACCTATTACAATCCTTTCTTCATGCTTTTAAAGCTCTTGGAGAATGCTACATTGAACACAGTGGAAGAACTAGAAGAGTCTATGCAAAAATGCTTTATGCAGTTGCAGAAGTAATCATTATGACACATTTTGTTCCAGCACCTACCTTCACTTTCCCTAGTTTTTAAACACTGCGGCTCACAAAGGCTGAGAGGTGTGGGGAAAGGAGAAAGAAAAGCCTTGTCCTAGATAAAACTGAAGGCAAGACAATGAGTGAAAGCCCACAGGCCCTTCAGCAATCACACTATTGCAAGGAGGAAACAAAGTCCCGAGAGCAGAGGTCCCTCAGCAGGCAGTGTTTGTATCTCATGTGCTGTGCCAACAACCCAGATAAGAAAAGAGGCTCCAAGTTGCAGAACAAATCCAACTTGAATTTTTTTGACTCCTGATCCATTTATTATTCAGAAGCCCAATGGAGGAGATCTACTGCTTACAAACAGCTTAGATGCTATTCCTGCTGCCTCTGAAATCAGACTAACACTTATGGTTTAAAAAGACCACCACTGCTTTCAGCATGAAGAAGCTGAGACATTGGAATGGTACAATTCCAAGATAATGAGCACAGAGAGGAAGGGGAGCTTCCATCTTGCCAGTAAGCTGCTACGCTATTTCCAGTCCTGCAAGAAAAAGCCTGATTAGACAGAAATACCTGCGAGAATAAGTTTTCATCAATAGTAGTTTTAACTGCATTTTGTGCATACTGTTGCTGCACATTTTCTGTGTTAAATCACATTAGACCTCATATCACTCATTATGAGAATTTAGCCCAGCATATAAAAAAGGTACTTCAGCAATGATGCCCTAGATAACTTAGCATCTATGATGGTTTCTTCTAATGTTTTCAAATTCTATGAGTAGATACCCCATTATGTGCCTTCCATCCCATCCTATTTCCTGAATGTCATTGCTAGCAACAAAGTAACTTTATGACAAAAATGGCTGAAGGTCCAGAATTTAACATAATACACATAAACAATTGATATCTAGCTGCTATCTCCCTTATTACCCCTTCTAAACTACTAAGGTTTAACAGAAAAGACATTTAAGGGCAGGGTAGGTGTCACAGACAGGCTCCAAGTCAGCACTCAATGAGCAGTCACAAACATTTATATTTCTGAGTCTCTATTATTTCCTCTTTTATTTAATTCTTCATCATAGGGAAAGAATAGATCTAAATGTGATTTGATCAATTCTGTAAAAAGCAATAAGATCAGAATTCAGAGATCCTGAATCTCAGGCTTCATGACTCAGGATAACCATACAAAACACTAGAGAAAAGGAAGGTAAGATATAGAAAATTAAACCCAAACAGCAAGGGTCTGTGCATGGAAGGCAACTGCTGTCTAAAAAGAGCAGAAAGTCTGCTGTCTTAATGTACCAGAAAGATGTGAATACTTGTCATTGTTTTAAGCCCAGCTGACAACTAAGCATCACGCAGCCACTCTGGTGGGATAGGGGAGAGAATGAGAACAATAAAAGTGAGAAAAATCATGGGTTGACATAAAGGCAGTTTAACAGGTAAAGCAAAAGCCACGCAAGCAAAGCAAAAAGAGGAATTCATTCACCATTTCCTATGGTCAGGCAGGTGTTCAGTCACCTCCAGCACAGCAGAGCTTCATTGCTTGAGAAGACAAATGCCATCACTCTGAACATCTCCCCCTCCTTCTTCTCCCAGCTCTATGTGCTGAGCATGACACCATCTGGCAAAGAATACTCATAGATTGGGGACCCATAGATAGCTGCCCGTCTGTGTCCCTCTCAACTCCTTGTGCACCCCCAGCCTGCCCACTGATGAGGTGGGGTGAGGAGCAGGAAAGACCTTGGCCCTGTGTAAGCGCTGCTCAGTAGTAATGAAAACATCCCTGTTCCTTGAAACAACACTGTTTCAAGCGCAGATCCAAAGCATAACCCCGTACTAGGTACACAGCCACTATGAAGAAAATTAATAGTCTCCCAGCCCAAACCAGCACAATATGACATAAATGATAGCTATAGGAAGTAGAATTTTTAGAACTGCACAAACATCAGTTAAAAAGTACTTTAAAAGGTAGAAAAAAGCTAATTCTGAGTTCTACTGAACCACAGAAAATTTTTGCGGGCATATAACTTGCATCGAAAGCAACTCAGTCAGTAAAGGCCACTGAGATAGTACTAGAATGTGCAATCCTGGTATGGCTGGAGGTAAACCCAGAGGACCACACTGTGGTTTTTCCATTTCCGTTTCTCCATGAGTCAACAGTACAACAGTCTAGGCCAAGTAAAACAGACCTTAATTTAGATAGCAAAGCAAAAAAAACCTTAATTAAGGTTACATTGGCCTTCATCCTGAGTTTCAGAAAGCCACAAATGGAAGATATTTGCCAAAGTGATGTAATAGAAACTGTGCTGTTTAACTTGGCTATTTAGCTGATTAATTTCCAATGCTAAACAGCTTTCATTACTCATTATAATTATTTTATGAAGCTATAATATTAATCGGTGTTAGTTGCTCTGTTTGCAGGCTTATGGCAAATAGACCAAATACTGTTTTGTTTTTTTCTTTAAGAAAACTACATTTTTTTACCAACAGGGAAGAAAATCTAATCAAGAACAGGTGAGATTTGACATTTCCAAACTTGAAGCAGTTTTTGTTGCATCCCTGCAAAAGGCAATATTGCATGCACGAAAAATTAGACAGTTAAGATTACATTTTTTTTTGTCCTCTAAAGGAGAATGAGGATTGCCTATGCAGACTTTTAAAGAACAGACCCCTTAAGACTCATTTTCACACTAATTCATTTTCACGTCCATTCAATTTATAATAGAGGGAAGAATACACAATTAAGCCACGCATTTAACAAAACTCTTAACACACTTGACAACTGAATGCTTTAATTAAAAATCATAAGAGAATGTACAGAAGCATAACCTTTTCCACACTCAAAGCATGGCTAGGGGAGAAAATTTTCTCATTATATTGGTTTACATCAGTTTTTAACAACATTTAAGCACAGATGATTAAACTGGAAAATAAGGTAATACTCTTATCCTATTTGAGTTCTGTCACTTACACTGTTTAAGAACAAAAATCAATTTATTGTATTATTCTTGCTTACAAGGAACCCAAAATGAGTAAAGAATGTTTCAGTAAAAATGCAGCCTGTGCCGTATTAAATTAGCTATTGCACACAACATACTGAGAACTTGTATCAGTAAGGAGGACAGCTTAGGAGATCATCTACCTCTTTTGTTGCATGTCTTGGGAGGTGGTTAAACAGTGATGAAGAGAGGCAGATTAGACAATGTACTAAATGAGAAAAGGAATCCACCAGAGGGAAGTGGGTTGAGCAATGAGAGAAAAAGGAAGGGAAGAAAGAAGTGGAAGGAAAGCATAATAAATGGAAGGGTCAGCAGAGATGCAGAGAAACTGAGGTGAAGTAAGATCTGGATGGTGCAAAACAAAATTAAATGAGAATAGACACAAAGACAGATTATGAAAGGAAAGAAATCTTTACAAATAGGATCTGTAAAATAAACTACATCTTGAGTCCAAACACACAAGGCAACCGATATACTACTCTTCTTACTGGAAAGGGAAAGACACATCATCTGCATGTCTTTAGGACAGTTAACTGTTGGGAAGTGGTTGAAGCCCTAGAGATCTGCTTAGCCACCTGCTGCAGTTTGAGTATTCTTTTGCAGCAAAAGGGATTCTTAATAGATAATTGTAGGTAAAAAAAATCTTCTGCTCAAGAAAGCCTAGCTTGGACATCTAACTGACTACTTGGATAAGCAACTTAGATACAGTGACATAATACAATTGAGCAGAGGCTGTGAAAAGTGCAGTGGAAGCTAGCGATGAGCAGTGTGCTACTTATCTTCTCCACTTTGCAATACCTTTAGGAGCATGATTAAATGAGGTCTTTCATTTATGTAGCATGATATAAAGATTTTCTCAACACTGGTTTAGTCTGGCCACATTGCTCATATAGAGGAAAGCTGTGAATAAGTTATATGAATTATACACAAAAAGGGAGATAAGCTCTGACAGAGCATCATTTAGCTACTGCTTCATACACAAAAGAAAAAAATCAGTAGAAGTATTTTAGTTGGGTTTTATTTCTTCTGTGTATTCTATGTCTTCACAAATGAAACCAAGAGCCCGTAATTACTACAGTTCATAAACCTCAAAAAGGCAAAGATTATAGCTCCTTTTAAAAACTGCGATAGTTTTTCTATAAGAATATTTATTCCCATATTCAATTACTCATCCTGTACGCTGAGCCATACGTTCCTCACTTCAATGTTCCTAGTTCTGATTGCTGCCAAAATAGTAGGCATTCAATCTACACATGACTAAACATGTATCTTAGGCAACACAGAGCTGTAAACAAAATTGCACAGCAGCACAGTGTATGGCATTATATGTGAAAAAGACTGAGTTTCTGAAATCTGCTTTGCAGATTGATTTTACAAGTTCAGATTTCTCTTTCAATTTCCCAATTTTCAAGTTATTTAATATTCAAGTGAAAGGAATGAAACTAGCTATTTTTGGATGTCCCGAAAAATTAGAAACATTGTATTTTTTGAAACATGTATTATTATTTACATGTAAAAATATATTTATTTCTCCTAACTAAGCATAGGCAGAATTGGAAAATATGACAAATCCAGAGTTTCAAAAGAGATTAACCAGGACAGTTCTGATTAAAATATTAGGAGGAAAAAATTAATCTATAATTCTTTTATTATTTTACCTATAATTTATTATAAAAAGGGATGCAGAATATTGGAATTCTCACTAAATTTTTCACAAAAAATAATTTCTTGGTACACTGGATTTCTCAAAAGTCAGAATTATTTATTTTCTGATGAATGTGACAGGAACGTATCTCTAGAAAGGTAATTTAAAGGAATTTACAAATTTGTGCACATTACCATTTTAATGAAGAACCTGTTGTCACAGTGACTTTAACACAAAGCTTGGCTTTGCACTGAACAAGAAAAATTAAAATGAAAGAACAGATGAAAGAAAGAAACTGGGAGGTGGGTGGGAGGAGGAAGACAAGACAGACAAGGTCTGCTCATGGATACTATTTTTCTGAGATTAACAAACTGAACCTGATAAGATGTCATCAGTTAAGACACTACTCCTATTCAGTCAAAGAATATATGAAGCAGGAGGGCTAGTATGCTAGATACCCTTTTCCTGAAAGGGAAAGCTACAAAAGACACCTTATGTCACAAGACATGGAGAAAACAATTATTACTACATCCACTAGTATTTCAAAGATGTGGAAGTCTTTTTCCACCAAACGTCAAACCAGGAAAAGAAAGTCTTCTCTGGTTTTTCCAGCTGATCTGAAAAATAGTTGAATTTGCCAACTAAAACAAAATAAAATTGCATGAAGATAGGCTGAGAAAGTTGGGGCTGTTCAGCCTGGAGAAGAGAAGGCTGTGTGGAGACCTCACAGCAGCCTTCCAATATCTGAAGGGGGCCTATAGGGATGCTGGGAAGGGACTCTTCATGAGGAACTGTAGTGAGAGAACAAGGGGTAATGGGTTCAAACTTAAACAGGGGAAGTTTAGATTAGATATGAGGAAGAAATTCTTTCCTGTAAGGGTGGTGAGGCACTGGAATGGGTTGCCCAGGGAAGTTGTGAATGCTCCATCACTGGTGGTGTTCAAGGCTGGACTGGACATAGCCTTGGGTGGCATGGTTTGGTGGGAGGTGTCCCTGCTCCTGGCAGGTGGGTTGGAACTAGATGATCTTAAGGTCCTTTCCAACCCTAACTATTGTATGATTCTATGATTCGATGATTGCAATTAAAAGGAAAAGTTCCCCCTCTCTACAATTCCTTCTTACCAGTGCAAGAAAAATATCAGAAAGGGTTGGGGAGGCTAATAACAGAGAAGGTTATATCAGTACTTCAAAGAGGTTTGGCATATTTTTAAATAAAAAAGTTCATCAGCATCACTGTTCCACTTTCTTTTCAACAAAAATTTCCAGACAACACCCTAATTGGGTGTTAGAGCCTTTAATGAATGTGAAAAGCTGATGCAAGTTCTTAGCAAGAGCTGGTCTACTGGTCTGCCAAAGCTCATTTCTCCAGCCATCCCTGGCCAGCAACACAGACTGTTTGAATTGAAGATTGCAAAGCTGTACAGTAAGTTTTATGTGCACACACTGCTCCTTCATTTTAGCTATGGCCCTATGAAAACAATATATTCACATCAAAATAGTTTTAAACAGAAAACCTGCTGTAGCATAACAATAATATGTTTCTTGTAGGTATCTAGGGATGAGCACCTACCTCTGAAAACAGAGCCACTACAGCAGTCTCTTTATGACCTCTGCAGGGACAACTGAAGTGGCAACAGGACCATAAGTACTTTTGTGTGTTAGAAACAGAGCTATAACTGATGTTCTTGACACATGCACCTACACAGTAGTTTATGAGGCTCATCATGTATCCCATTGGCAGTGTAACTGAAGTGAGAAAATGAGCTCTCTTTTTACATGCATAATTACTCATCTGTAATATTTTCATGACATGCTATATTGTATTTCCTTATACTGTCCATGTATGATCCAAATAATAAAGGATGATGATCCATTTCTGGAGTAATTATTGTATATCAGTGTATTTATTGATCAGTTCTGTCTCATGCATACCACAGGCATAATATTCCATAAGTGTGTGAACACAATTATCACCAATGAGGAAAAGATTTTGTAGTTTCAGAGTGGTGGCATCCAAGTATTAAAAAGCTAACAGACAGAGAAAGCTCAAGGAACTGCAAATAGGCAGAGCACCTTTCCGAATGCACAGGGAACATGGACAGCAAGATAAAATAAAATAAGGTAGGCAGCATCAGAAGCAGAGAAGAACACCCTTCATGGGAGTGGGGTAACTGCATAAGAATCTCAGATGCAAGCTAGGAATAAAATCACAGAAGATTATAAGCCTCCTCGTCTCATCAAAACCCTGCTAGAGCTGATCAATTTAACATCTGCAACTAAGAACTACTACACACCATAGCCATCAGTGCTAACTACATTGCAACAGATATGTCATTGTATACCCACAGCTCTTTTAGAATATCACTACTAAAGACTAGCAGCCTTATACATGTAGTTATGATTGTGTAAGAATTGACCACTACCACAAAGTACATTATTAATGAATTAATCTAGTAGAATTTTAGTTTCAGTGTGTGAAACTGAAGCTTTAGTTTCAGTGTGTCATGATTTGTTACTCTCCTAAAGATCACCATCGGTGTAATTTCTAATTCCCTGTATAAACATATGTAGAGAGAAATTTACATGTGTGTATATATACACACAAACATACCCATTTGCAAGACAGTAGGACTATTTCACATATTTTCACGTTACCAGTTAAACAGGACAGTGTAACCATGCAGGTAATTTGACATCTTTTTCCTCCAGTCATTGTGCCAATGAGATGGACATTGAACACTGTGATTCAATATGCCAAACTGCAGGTTAGGATATCATTTTGCAGAACTTTTTCTAGCGTAGCTGCGCACCTTTGGCCCTTGCATCTTTTCCTTCTCATTATCTCCACACTGTATAAATATCAGTTGCTTTTAAGCTCACTTTTAATTGTTTGTCTTTATTGGATTTTATTGTGTTTCTTATTCTGGTATTTACTTTCTTGTGTTTAACTTCAATTCTTCCTCCTAATGGAGAGAAGATGTCAAAAAAAGTACTGGTAAATGCAAACAAGAAAAAACTATTTGACTGCTCTCTTACTTAGAGTATGCCTGGACTATTTCTTTCTCATTTGTCAGTGAAAGCATTTACTTCAAAGAGGAACGGGGTTATTTTCCTCTTCAAAGATTATGCATGCTTGAAGCAAGAAAATCAGCAATACAACAGTGTGGACTTTCAGACTGTTACCAGCTGACCATCAACAGCTGCAAAGGTCTTAAAAAGAGCTCACCTGTAGAGATCTAACAGTGGCAGATAAGAATTGGTAAGTTATTAAGAAGCCAAACTGCCAGTCTTTTCCTCCTGTCTTCCCTTCACATTATTTAATTTGCAATTTGCTCAGCATTAACGTAGGAGAGAGAAGCAGTAATGGAGTGAGAGACAAAGACAAAACAATACATCTTGGAAATGAAAAATTGTTCTTTATGCTGACAGATTCAAACCTTTACAAATTATCATGTCATATATTTCTGCACATGCATTCCTTTATCAGCCCTCAAGTCTATTATGTTTAAATTAATTTTATATTTTAAGCTGCTATTGAAATAACCCTAAAGGGATGTTTGGAATTTAAGGGTATCACCAATCTTCAGAAACATAATAGGTATTTAAACACCAAGAGAATAGATAAAGATATTTAAATTGCTAGAAAGTTCTAACACAACTCCTAAATCTATTGACCTCCAGTAGATAGACATATTGTCCTTGTTATAGAATTGGAAAAAATAAAAGTAAATATTTTGCTGTCACTTCAATATTTTTTTTTTTTTTTTTTTTTGCCTCCAGAGATTGTGTTATACTTTTTTGCCTGGGATCACTTGCTGTTTGGGATCACAATGGCTAAGTGGATTTTTTCTTGAGAAAACTTAAAAACTCAGCCAAAAATACTTCAAACTTTTCCAGCAATTGCTGACATTTATTTAGTTAAACTGGCATAGGAATGTATAATTTTAACTCTTCACCTCCTTTTGCATTTTCTCAGAAATTTCTAAGCATAAGATTCCAAATGAGTACCCAGGGAGTTCTTAGATCCACCTTCCTTTGTACAAGGTGGATTGCACAGAATTGCTTTATTTTCACCATTCCAGCCTGCTATACCAATCTGCAAACACTTACAATTAACTGCTCCTTTGTTTTAGGCTACAGTTCCCAAGCGTGTAGTAAGAATCTCACTGTGCAAGGAAGAAAATATGGTCTCTGTCTAGTTTCTGACAGAAGGCAAGGAGAGTAGTAAGGTGTCAACAGAAGAATGTTGAGAAGTCTGAGCAATGAGATTGTAACAGCTCAACCTACACAAAGTAGAGTGGGAAAAGTTCTACTTTCTTGCTCCTGCCTTGTATAAGTTAAGATCTGTCAAAACCAACTTTAATCTGCAAAACAGAGTTTAAAAAATGTACCCTCCTTTTGCCTACATCCTCCCTCAAGGTGGGTATTGAAGCACTATTTCAGCAGAGAATTAGAGCTCTTGGCATTTCCAGTCTTCGACAGTTTCAAAGCAGTAGCTACAAGTATCAGTTGTCCCATTTTAGACAACATTAATAAATTTTGCAGACACTTTTTACACATGTGATTATAATAATCTGTATCAGTGTAGTAAACAGAGAAAGGCTGTTATGTCTCCTTTAGGGGTTTTTTATCATCACTACATTGACTACATCGACTACATCAAGCAGGCAAAGCAGATTTCGAATGAGAAGAAAAAACAAGGAGTTAGACTACAACATAAACTTAAAAAATTTGTGTTTAAATCTGTGATATTTCACTAATTCTGAGTATTATTTTTGTAGTGTATGTCTGCACAGTCTCAAAGTTTAATGCAAATATAAGTGATGCAGCACAAATCCTCTTTTATTTTTTCCTTCAGTAGGCAACTCTCTGTTGAGGTTTCCCAAGCTTGGAAGTTCAGTTAAAAAAGATACAAACTGCAGTAACCAGCTTCAGCAACAATTTCAAATATTTTTTTTTATATCAAATATATTTTGATATCTTTATCAAAAGGCTTATGTCAGTTTAAGACCTTAGCGAAAGTGAAAAACAGATCTTCAAAGACATTTTTAAAGATCACTGCTAAAGTCTTTCTCAAAATCAGTATCAGAATAACAGAAATTAAGTCCACATTAATGAATAATGTATAAAATTTGCATGCATGTGAATAACACAAACCTATAAGTTTACATATCTCTCACATTTTCACAATTCTCTGTTTCACCATGTACAGTTAAGGCAAAGACAGTAATCTGGAAGCAAAAAAATGGGACCTACTATCACTCTCACCTGTTCATATCTCAAGACAGTCTCTATCACCAATCTACCCCCTTTTTTTAAGGCACAGTGAACATCCTTTTCTCTGCATTTGTACAATAGCCAGTATAGCTGTATCTCTGTAGCAGCACTACATCAAGAATATAACACAGTAAACCAGACTTGTGTGTTAAGACCTACAAAAATCACTGTCTTGTAAAGAACTAATCTTTATTGCTACTTCTGTATCAAGTCACATTCCCACTTAGCACCTACTGATATGTAATGCAGCAACAATTCGAAAAGGTGAAAATCAGGATATTTTCTGAAAGCAACCTGCCTTGGATCCATTCATAGCTGATACTCCATCTGTTGTTATAGAAACCAGTTTCATTATTATGAATTCCTGCCTCTCTCTCTCTCTCTCTCCCATCTAACTAGCTGTTTTAACTATAGTCATCACTACGGTGTCAAAAAGCTTGACAAAAAAAAAAACCACACCTCCAAAAAAAAAAAAATCCTACATCAAATCAATCAAATCAGCACTAGCTTGAATACAATTGAAATATTGTCTTTCAGTGCATTCTTTCCTGTGCATGTAGATTTCTTCTTCATTGTGCCACTCATCTATTGATTTCAGTGCTCTTTTTAGTTATTGAAAGAAAGTCATTGAAAGAAAGCAGACAGTTGGGGCTGACATTTAGTCTGGAAAGCAGTAAGATTTGTGGCCATTTTAATCTCTTATGGACAGATCTCACTCTTGCTGACAATGAAATCTATTAAATTAGGGAATAGTCTCCCAGGCAAACTGGTAGAACCCTCATTTCCTGGGACTTGTGAAAGTAGGTTGAACAATACACAAGAAAATGTCCTGTACAGAACAAGCTACACTGGCAGAATGATAGACTAGATGAGATAAAATTGTTAGCTATTTCTAACTTTTGCAGGTATTGTAAACCAGGCAGAATTTCCCATATAGGCAAGAAGTTGGAGCTTACTGTGTGAAAAGGAGAGAGGAAGAGAAAGGGGAGTGGAAGGGAAAGGGCAGTGGAAAGAAAAGCTGAATATAGGAAGAACATATCTTTCCAATTTTGTTACACAATTTATTCATATCATATCACCGAAACTTTCACACACTCCTAAATAGTGAATTATGTCAAGTCATTATGAATTAGAGGAAACAGGCCCACGTTATTAGACACTAAACAGGACAAGTGCAGTAGAACTTAGCAATTATTTTGCAGCCTGCATCCTATTGAAACAAAAAAGATGGCTAAATGCCAGACGAGTAGCATGCTTAAAAACTGAAAAGGGAGTGCTCTTGGTATTTCATTTGTCTCACTAGTTCTGTCTGGCATAACTGGTCATTTTTACAGTTCCTTGAGAATATAGCATAATGCCACAGGTGATTTCTATTTCAATGCTAAAATATACCAAGTCTATTCATACAACAAACATTAGTTTTCACTCTATGTAAGACACTTGTGAAGTGATATTAACCAAAAGAAGTAAAGTTGGAACAAAATGCTTTAAACAAAAATACATTTTTTTCTTTTATTTTTTCTCAGAATAAAGCTCTGAGTTTCACTGGATTTCTTAGTGAGCAACAATTGCAATTCTCCTTTTATTGCTCAATAAAGAAGAAAATATCTAATAGCCTGAATACATCAGTTAGTTTTCTACTAACATTTTTCTTTTCTATTTATATGTACCTCATGTTAAATGTCTCACATTTAGTGTTGCACATTTCAAAACTATTTCTTTGGTGTCTTCTGACGGTACATTTCTAAGATATCTTTCCAGCAATATTACAAAAATTAAGCACAAAGAAGAGTAAAATCAGGAATTTTTCAGTTAATTCTACAATGCACTACAAATTTAACATGTATAAGATATTTGAAGAATTTTAGCAGGTCTGCACAGAAGTTCCATAACAATTTAAATGTGCTACTTCTCACAATCTGCTATGATATTCGCTTAAAAAAAAAAAAAATACCTTAACATCACAAGGCAAACACTAATTCACTATCCAGTTTCTCCTATAAATCACACAAAAATAACTGGCCCAAAGTACAAGTAATGAGGTATTCTGCTGTCTTCACTACTCATTCTTTTCTTTTGCTGCTCCAATTTTACCCCATGTTTCAGGGCTTTCATATTTAACACATTTTTTTTAATATTTCTGAGAAAACATATCAAAACCATTTTTTAAAACAAGTAAATCATTGCCATTGCATCTCTTTTATTTCTTATTTTATTAACTTTTTCAAAATGCTGCAAGAGACAAACAATTGCATTTGTACTAGTTTTATGTACTGTGGGTATGCACCATTAAGACTCTTCACTTCAATGTTATATTTTATTATTAACACTAATCATTTGCAAAACTAATTAGTAGGATAAAAAATTATTTGCCAGAGTTGGTCTCTTATTTTCAGAAGACTAGTTTTGTTTGTCTGAATAATATCGCTTCAGTTTACCTGCTACCACTCTTTTGTAAACAACAACAGTTAAGCAGCGTGACCTGTCACAGAACATCATCTCACTGATAAAGTTGTTCTTTTGACCAAAGCTTTATAAAACCATTGCCAATCTACCTGTAGAGTGCAACCATCATTAAATACTCAAAACCTGTCAGGTAATTGTGGTACATGTACAAAGGGAATCAATCACAGCATTTTATGTGTCTTAGACACTGATCAGGTAAAAAATTACTGCCACTGGCCCTGAAGTTGTCAGCTATTCATGCCTAAATTTAGGCTATTGCCTAACAGTTTACGCTAAACATCTACCTGCTTCCATCCAAAAATTTTTGCTCAGCAGACAAGAAATAATGCAGATGTTTGTCAGGGATTCCAGCAGCCAAAGTGCAACAGTACCTGTAGCTATGATCAGGCTGCTTAACGGTCAAAAGAGAGCTCCTTTTACACAGATGGCAGAAGCAGTCTGAAGCCAGATCATCTGCTAGCACTCACCTTGCTTCACCCAAGGAATAGATACATATTGCAGAATGGCAAGGAGGCAGAATAGGTATAAGACTTATCAAAGATACGACTGTCACTGACACAAGGTGTGTAGAGGACCAGATTCAAATGGACAAAATTTGAAAGCCATAACACTCTGGCACTAAGGAAGCTGTATGAACTAGAGCACCAAACAGATTCTGTATAGTTCATCTTTCTCTGTTTCAGCAAGCACAAGTCATAAATATGGCCCTGAACTATCTGGTTTTTAACTAGACTAAAAAAACTCTGCCTACTGTCCTTGACAACAATGTCTTGTATAAGTAAACACTTACTTTTACACATAAAGGCAAAGAAAAAAGAAGTATGCATTTCCAAAGAGTATTAAACTTTAGTTTTAGAGACATATTCATGCAAGTAAAAGGAAGCTTCTGGTTTTAGCACACTAGGAACACTAGGAATAATTTCTGTTATGATAACCCTTGACATTCTACAAGACCACTCCAGCACAGCTAAGCACTGTCTTGCTTACTTCTCCAGACTTAGCTAGTGGATGTTAGTAGTAGAAGGCTCAACCTGAACTGTTGTTCGGGTTAAATAATAGTTTGCATTTAGAACCTAAGTATAGGCAGTGAAATTTTAAGAAAAGAGTGTACTGTTCTTCTGTCTTCTTTTTTAGCAGAAACTCATTTTGTTTAGTAGCAGTTAAGACCAGTTCTATCCTGTTCTATACCTCTGCAGCTAAAAAATGCAAATTACAAGAACAGAAGCTTGCTAGTATGTTAGTCTTTACCACATTTCAGCCTAAAATAGTCCATAATGCCTAATAAAATACTCTGTGAAACTTTTGCCTTGATTGCAAAATTAAAACAAGGTCCATTTATTGAAAATAATCCTAGCTATAAACACATTTTGCTGACTCTGTCTTCTGTACAAGGATAGGTTTTGACAGCTAAGCTAACTGTATCCGAAGATGGTTTAAATGGGCAAAAAAAATAAAAGGCTCCATCAAAAAGGAACCATGCAGGGCAAAATCAAGAGATTTTAGACTGAGATTTGCACCAAACTCCCAAGCTTTCTGTGTCTGAATGAAAACATTAGCCAATTTATCACAATCTTGTAATTCATCAAAATTGCATGGGAGGTTACACAAAAGGCCATGTAAACATTTATTTGATCTATAAATAATTGTGTCATTCCCACAGAGATGAAACTTTGCATTTTAGAAGACTGGATCAATATCATAAATACACAATGATAACAGTAAAAAGACAAGTACTGAAACTTGAAGGACTCCAATAGATGAAAAGATGTTATATGAATAGTTTTCTGTAAGCATTTATAACACATTAAGACCAAGACTATGAAAATATTTTTCCTGGATTTCTTCCGGCCTTCCTTATACTCACCACTAAATAAGTTCCTCATAGGCCATATGACTTCCGTTCTCTTTGCATTACACACAAAGGACAGATACACCACGTCCATCTGTGTTTTTTGATGAATCATATATTATTCATAAATAACAGCATTTTGATAAAGTCAATATTAAAAGTCCATAATACAGAAGTACTTCTACTTTCCATTGGCTTATCAGTCATTCAGAAGTCAAATTAAAGGTCCTTACATTTATCTTCAAAGTTCTGAAGCCCTTACATCTTCAAAAACTTCTAATTTGTGCTCTTCCTTTTAGCATTATGGCCATCAATTTTCATTTCAAAAAATAAATATTAGCCTCCAGACTGAGTACACATTTCTCCAAGAGGTGCTTTTATCTTCTAGCAACAGAGCATTCTCAACAGGAACACTAGGTCCAGGAACTCACTCCTACAACTTAGCAGGTGAGACCTAACACTAACCTACTTGTACTCATGTTTGCAGAAATATCATATTCTAAAACTGAAAGAAAAAATAAGTTAATAACTTGATTGACAAAAAAGAGAGAGAAAATAAATATTTGGTAAAACTACTGGCCATCATAAGTGTACTCGTAAGCATAATCATTAGTAAAATCAAGCACTGCAAGCAAATACCATGGGCTGTCAATTGTAATGTATCTTTATGATAATCTTTGCAGCTGGGATTTTAAAACTACTCCACAAAGACTAGAACCCCATACTTCCATAACTTTCAGAAAATAAGCAGTGCAGAAGGTGTCTTCACAATTTAAAAATATGAAAAAACCTTAATTAATTTCTACTACCTACGTATTAAAAAATAATAAATCAACCGAATACTTGCACATTTTTACAAGATAAGTAGCCATCAGAAGGTATAGTGATACTTTTGGTCCCTGTTTAAATACTCTTCAGAGACAGCTGCCTGCTAAAGCTATAATAGTTTTGTCAGTCTCAATTTGAAATCCAAGTGCAGTGGTTTCTTTGAAAGCACTCCTTTGTTGAAACCTTTTCCATCAAAATTTCCCTTCCAGCTTCCTGCAGACAGAGAATAGCTTCTAAGATACTGATCCATCAATGTGACTTTTTAATCCCCTATATTTTGTAATTTATTTCAGAAGACTTCAAGTGTTTACAACTATTTTACAATACCTTAATCATAAAGTGAGGTCATGAAGGTATGACTGTGACAAACACCTCCCTTTGCTTCCTGTTTTTGAATCTCCATCACTATTTCTGTTAATTCACCTTTAACTGACATTTTTAGATGTAAAGGTATTAACTATTACTGGGGGAAAGAGATTGTGCCTCAGAAGGTTATTAGAAGTCATTTTTCTGTATGGTTCTGTTACTAGCAGTGGTACAGGTAAGTATAGCTCAAAGAGAAAGCAGCAAGGTTAGAAATTCAAGTGCTTTTTGTGGCAAATTCTAGCCATTTTTCTGTACTAGCAAGAGATATAAGTTTAATGAAATGAGGAGAGAAAACACAAGAAAAGGGGTAACTTTCACATACCTGTAGTGCAGCGCTATGAAGGAACTGTATGAAGAGTCACAATGAATAGCATCATGAATAGCAGTATCTGCCCTACTGCCCATGTTTTTTTGCCACTGCAGCATTTGAGCTTAGCACAGCCATCTATTATTGTTCATAACTTTTTTATTATTTATAGGCTAATAGGTGCAATTAATGTTGGTTTCATATGGTCTATTAGCATGTATGAATGAGCCAGGTATATGTAGGCAAAAGGTAGGATATTAAATAGGGAGTTATCTCAACATCTGGGTTGGAGCAATCCCAGGCACACCTACAGGTTGGGTGGAGAAGAGATTCAGAGCAGCCCTGCAGAGAAGGACTTGGGGGTGTTGTCCGATGAAAAAATGAACATGAGCCAGCTTCAGTGTGCATGCGCAGCCCAGAAAACCAACCACATCCTGGGCTGCATCAAAAGGAGCGTGACCAGCAGACCTTCATGAGGAACTATAGTGATAGGACAAGGGGTAATGGGTTCAAATTTAAACAGGGGAAGTTTAGACTGGATATGAGGAAGAAATACTTCCCTGTAAGGGTGGTGAGGCACTGGAATGGGTTGCCCAGGGAAGTTGTGAATGCTCCATTGTTGGCGGTGTTCAAGGCTGGACTGGACATAGCCTTGGGTGGCATGGTTTAGTGGGAGGTGTCCCTGCCCCTGGCAGGGGGGTTGGAACTAGATGACCTTAAGGTCCTTTCCAACTTTAACTACTCTATAATTCTATGATTCTATATCATAAAGCCAGTTGCCAGATAAAATGTTCAGCATGAGATTATGGGTTAGCAAGTCCTTGGAGGAATTACTCAGAATTTAAAAGCCCCAGAAATGCGCAAAACATCTGGGAACCTACTGGACACCCTGAGACACCTACAGAAATAGCAGATCCTGGGGTACCTGGCAATTATAGGTAGCTCTAGAATCTACTGCACTCTTCACATGATTATGATTGTAGCAGTAAACCATTTTAGACCTCAGATAGCTGAGCACTCATGCACATAAAACAAGTGCTAAAACTTGCTGAAGCATTAAAATGGCAGAAGTACCACACTATTTAATTCTCAAAATACCTCATGAGACTTTACTCAGCTTAAAAGGATTCATAATGCAGTATGAAAATTTCCTAAGTTTCAGAGAATTATCTCTTCCACTTCTGTTCTCATTTATGGCTGCTATTCCTTAGCTGTGCACAAGAAAGAATCGGAAAATACACAGATTATGATTAGAGAGACTTGCACATTTCAAGAACTTCACAGCACTTAGGACACATCAGAATGATAAAAAAACACAAAAAGACATGATACACATGGCCTCATAATCACCAGTTATAGCATCTAATAGTATTAATGCAAACGTCTACCGATCAACTCGGTCTTACACAGAGCCTATGATTTCTATCCAACTACAGAAGAGGACATCATAGTCCTCCAACAAACAAATAAACATGCATGTAAAAGTCTATAGGAGAACTGTATTTTTTCAGAATGTTGCAGTGTTCTATGGGCATAAGTGATTTAGTCCATGTTGCAAAATGTAATGCAATGCTAAAATGAAAAACCCCTAAGTTAGCAATGACTTTTAATTCCACATGTGGAAGTAGTATAATACTGCTGGATTCAAACTCAAAAGTCTACAAAAAAAGTACCTATGAGGTCCAAAACTACACCCCTGCCTAATGTTACACTGTATAATGATGTATACTGATTTTGTCAGCAGTAGTTTGGATGTCTCTGTACCACACTGCACTTAAAAATTATTCATATATCCATCATTTTGTACTGAAGTAACCACCAGAATTAACTATAGCATAGACATGCTCACTCAGGCAGTCTTTCTATGGTAGTGTACATTGATGGATCAACTTATTAGGAAACTTATAATGCCCACATATCCATTTCAGCACATCCTTCATTCTGCATTATTAAGGACACCTTTGGAAAGGTGTATGATGAACACGCAAACTTCACAGGCAAAACAAATGCTTTATAGTGAGCCAGTATAATTCTGTAACAGTGTTCTGTGCTGTCAAGCACAAAAAAGAAACCCTAAAGGAAGATACAGAGGCAAAGTTTTCTTAAAAACCTTAAAAAAGAACATTATTAGTTGTACGTATATAGGAGGGATTGGCCTCCTCTTTAGGTACCTGTTATTTCTCTAGATTTATAACGTTAACTGCTCAGTTGCTGCTCTTACCCTGCTATGCAAAAACTGTCTCAATGTCAGATTGAAGGACAAAACTTACTACCACATTTCTTGCCCAAAGAATGTGCTTAAAGGCAGACCTGGGCTGCACTAGTCATGTACCAGAAGGAAGCCTCTGTGTCACAACACTACTCTGTGGACAATTTTCCAGCATCTTTCCTAAGGCTACTTGCCTGAAAACAATTCTCCCTTATCGTGAAAGCTAGCAACTGCTGTTGTTTACCACTTATGTATAGACTCTTAACTGAGACAGTTACCCATCTTCTATAAGATATGCATGTTCACAACACTATAGCATCACTAGTCCCATGAAGAGCCTGTTGATTACCAGAGATGGAGTTAGGTGAAAATGGTGTTAGGTGATACGCATGGAGTTGGGAGAGGGAAGAAGTGGCCATGAAAGGGTCATGACTGGGTAATTTGGGTGACATAGTTTAGTGGGAGGCGTCCCTGCCCATGGCAGGGGGGTTGGAACTAGATGATCTTAAGGTCCTTTCCAACCCTAACTATTCTATGATTCTATGATTCTATATGCTCAGCCATCAGTCGATGTTACTTTCATTCAATACACTGACATGTCAAAAGATTTTAAAAGCACATTCTCTCACTCTCCCACGCACACACCCCAGCAGCCAAAATAAAATTTAAAAAACCCCAACCCAAACAATTACAGAGCTCTTTTGATTCCACTTTAGGAAAACAAAGGAAAGCTATACTTGATACTTCTTTAAAAGTGACTTTAGAAAGGCAGAATATAATTATTAGAATTGAATTCTAGCCAAGGACAATGGAATTAATAAACCTATTCTTGCAAAATGTACCATGAAGTATTCAGTGACCAAAAGTTATAATGAACAGAGTTTTATTAGTCAGCTAAAAGGCAGAAAGCACCCTCCAATTTTAAGTTAGAGTACTTGACGCAGTATTAACTTATTGAGAAGTATATGATCCTCTGCATCACAAATCAACCGAGCCATTGCATCTTCCTTTTCACTGTGGGCCTTCCACACAATACTTCATCTGAAATTTCAAAATAAGAACCCAAAACATTTAAATTTACCTAGACGCCTTTAGGATTTCAGTATAAAAGGCTGGGAGAAAGACGTACCTTAAACCTACAAGATTATGTGAGTATAGGCTACATTTCCATTTCTAACCTTTTTAAAGTTCCAAACAAGCACTCCAAAATTTGTATGTTCACATACAAATGTCTCAGAAGACATTGTTCCTTATGTTAGTTAACTGCAGTTATTTCAGAATTTTTCTGCAAATTTCAATTTATAAAATGTTCACATACAAATTTTCTGAGAAAAATAAATTTCAAATCTAACGAGTTACAGGATTGTTATTTTTTCTTCATTTTCTGGTACACAGGAAGAGTATTGTTTCAACAAATATTTTTAAATTTCAGTTTATTAATTGTTATTTAGCTGTATTACACAAGAGTAACATCTATTTTTGACCAGGGTCTAATAATAGGCAAAATAATTGTAAACTTGTAAATTGTTTCATGCCTCCATACTGAAGATAGATTACTATCATTTTAAGCAAATGCACAGAGTAAAACAGGTATGCAAAATAGTTTTGGACAAGTAAGTACAATGGGTAGTTCACTGCTTTTGAAGAGTGACAGTACCAGTATCATTAAAATGGAGGACATATATTCTCCTTATTAGCTGTTTACTACTGTTTATAAAGATTTAATGAGTCACAGCTGCATAATGTATTCAGTAGAAAAATTTATCATCAGTATAAGACCAGGAGCCATCTCAGAAGACATTGTTCCTTATGTTAGTTAACTGCAGTTATTTCAGAATTTTTCTGCAAATTTCAATTTATAAAAACAGTCACAAATGAGTCCTCATTCAAAATATTACTTACCGAACATAAAGATCTTATGGATATAAATTTTATTGTCTGGCACAATGTACTAGCTATTGCTTTGGCTGGAAAATTCCCTGTCTGTCCCGCATTCTGACAACACACATCAGAAATGGGTCAATAGTGATGCAGTGTTAAACAGAAGAAGATAAATGGAGTTTTATTTGGGCCCCATTTATCAAATTTCTGAAGTTCTTGCCTAAATCCACTGAGTTTAATAACATTAAGCAAGATAGTGAGGTTAAGTATTTCCTTACCAAGGCAGAATGTAACCTTGAAGCAATGAAATAAGAACCAAAATGATTAAGCAGGTTCTGCTTCCCAGCTAGGGCTCAACTGCTCACTCACTGTATACCATAACACACATATTTATTTGGCTTTACTGTATCCAGTCCAGGGCACACAGTAATAAATATCTTTACCTTGTGTTATAGGGGAGAAAGCTGCTGGGAGCCACTGAACTGTCACCTGGCACTCACAGCAAAGAATCCTTTACACAGAAGCACTCAGAAAGCCACAGTTACATGGTAAGAAATGCATTTTTCTTACCACAGCACAAGGAGCCATGCAATAAATGGTATGCATTTATCCCACCTTCATAATTCTACAGCTGATTTTCCTGGAAATAAGACAGAAGCAGGAAAGCAAATCTGGGTTTTTTAATTGCAAGAAACCTTGGATCCAGACATTATAAACCAGATATAAGCCAATGACATTAACAAACTTCAGTACTGACTGCAGTCCTGGAGCTGTTATACTAAGTTTTTTCTAGAAGTTAATCTATCAGAACTGTACAATAACAATTTCAGGTTTATTTTTATTTATTTTTTGATTATCGTATACCTCTCAGGATTTCCAAGAAACCCTAATAAATATAAATTCATTACATCACAAGAAGACATTATTTTTTAGGTTTATGATTCCTAGATAGATGCCACCGTACTGGGCACACAATTTAACTCATTATTTTTTGTAATATTTGGAATGAGATGTGCACCACTTCTTTAATAACATTGGCAGCTTTTGAACTGGTGTAAAACACTGTTACTCAACCAGGAGACAAAAGAGAAATTTTTGAAAATTAAATATATACACATTCTTACACAGATAGCTAAGACATGTCAGTATCTGCTTTAGGTTTGTCAAGGATTTGGTTTTCAACTACTGCAAGAGCCAAATTTAACCTGAAAATTCATTTTGTAAACAGTGTAATCTGTGCTTAACTAAGTGCTAACTTCTGCCTCCTTGCCATTTATGCCTCAGTGTTATTCAGATGAAAAAACTCATAGGGCATTTTATGTATCTTTATGTATTATATGTATCTTTATCTCTTTATGCATCCTCTAAACAGAGCATTTAAGAGCATCAGAAATGCCATACCTATTCAGATCAATGGTTCACAAACTAAGACTCTGCCTCCAACAGCAGAAGATGCTATTTAAGAAGAGCACAAGCTCCTGGCTATTATCTGCAGTCCATTTTCCTCATACTCCCGCAACAAATAAGGTCATCATCATGTTATGGGTGTTGGAGGACTGTTCCCAGCCTGTTCCTCCAGAATCTTTTCATGGACTTCTTATCCATGAAAGTATTTTCTCCTTTTTTTGGCCTAGCTGACTTCCATCTTACTAGTCTTCCATCTTACCAGTTAGTCATTCTCCTCCTAGTTAGAGTGCACGCTCCTACTTACTATACAAGGTTATCAAGTGGACAGCAGTATGTGATTCACCTTATGCAACACCTTAATTATTCAGTTAATCTTGATCATACTTTCTCAGCCTTCTCATATTCACTGAATTTTTAGCCACTGCCCATAAGGCAGCTTCCCTATCCCACTGATCATTTCAGCTGCCTTCACTTTTTCTTTGTCTAGCTCTACTATTTCCTCCTTGAGATGAAGAAAGCAGAACTACCTAAATTACTCCAACAGTGGGCTTACCATGGCCCTATACAACAACTCTACTCACCAGATTTCTCATCCTCAATAAAATTTAACTGCAATACTAACACTCACAGAACATCCTGAAAACATGGGACAGGTGAAAAATCAGATCTCTTCAATGTGAACTCTATTGTTTCTGTGCATTTCTAGAATAAAACCCTTTGCCCCTAAGACACAGTGTAATCAAGATTCAAAAAACTTAAGAATAAGACAGCATAAAAGAGGAAAAAAGGATTTTTTCCCTAAAAAAAAAGCAATTACTTTGATTACGATTTCTTTCAGTTAGCATACCATGCTAATGATAACTGAGTACTGTGAGCGAAGCAGCTGTATGAATTCATGAATTATGTGAAGAGAAGCTGTATTTCACTTAACAGGAATTATTCGTTTCCCCTTGACCAAATCAGATCTTTTCCCCAGCTTCACAATTAAAAACAAAACCTTAAGGAAACAATTTACAGTGACGGCTTCTGCACTTTGAAAGGTGTTTTTCTTTACATACCCTCCCAGTCTGCATGATAACACCCTGTGCAATAATTATAAACAGTGAGAACAGAAAATTGTTTCAGAATATTTGTTTTGCATTTAATTTGTTGGCACTTCAGGAAATTCACAACTCTGAAAATTACATTTGCCTCAAAGAACACCACATGAAAGGAAATTTTTTTTGCATTTTAATCTTATGAATCATATTTCAGCTTCATGCTCTGACTCAGTTTTTAAATTCTTCAACTGAAGAACTGTGAGAATAGTTATTGTCTCTAAATTCCCGTAACATTTTTATGTCAGCTCCACTCAGCTGTCTTATTTTTTAATCTCTTCAGGAACAGGCTTAAGACTTTTCTTTCTTGTATCAAGATATTAGAAAGAAGTAATAAAACATATGCTTTCATCCTCTGGTTTTCCATGCTTCACGAATAATAAAATATAATATTAATACTTTTCTGAGTTTTATCACTTACAGATTCACATTATAATATTCCTAAGGGCTTGCTGCAGAGGACAGCATCTTATACAAGAAAACAGTAATTACAATTTTTCTACAGATTATTCCATTTTCTAGTCTCAAAAAAATATTGTACTGAGATACATTTAATGGGTTTTAAATGTTTTTTTAATTCTATCAAGTAATGATTTTCTAACACGCCGTCCACTAGATTCTGACCTAGTGACAACTAAGTCTGTCATTAATCTCCTATAGGAATTCAAAGGAATACAATTAATGAAAAATACATATCCTTATGCCTTTTTCAAATGTGAAGTACTAAATATATTTGCAATTAAATGTGTGTTCTCTCTTGCAATTTGCAAAGAATGGTACTGGGGAAGGGAGTACTTTTTTTATATTTTCCATGAGCAAAACTCCACTACTAAAAGCTGAATCCACTACTCACCAGAGTTTATTTCCCAGTCTGCATCAGCAGCACCAAGTAGCTGGACTCCTGAAGCCATTTCTGTTCATGTCAGCTCTGCAGGCTACAGGGTTCAAAATCAGTGAAAGTGATGGTGGTCTCGCTTCCCAGCAACTTCTGGACCTCTAACTTTCTTAACATTAAATATCCTCCTGTTTTTTGACCAACATGAATCTTTATAGTGGTCATCTCCAGCCACAATCTGGCAAAACATTCCCATACTGCAGTAATACCTGTCAAAGAAACCTGATCCTCTTAAAATACAAGAATTCATATCCTATCTTCAGAATAAGATATATTTAGTAAGTTTCATACTGTATATGATACTGAAGTTGAAAGAAAGGACTGATTAATTTTATTTTAAAAAACTTCCAACTGCTATCATTTTCTGATCAAAAAGTGTGAAGAACAGATCTTTCCACATTGTGGAAAGAGGCAGAAAAGATAAAAATATCACAAGTTGCCTGACTAAATTATTTCTTTTTTAATTCTGATTGAATTACCAATTAAAATGTGATGAGCAGCAGTTCTCATTTCCTTCATACACTGACCCTTTGTTACTTTAAAAAAGTCCTTAAATGTCTTGTCTTGGAAATGATACTCACCTAATTAGACTTTGCATGTGGGTCTTTGTCACTAGGCTGCTGCTTACCCATTATAGTCCTCATTTTCATGATGAATCACAATTGGCCAAACCAGCAATATAAATGCAGTGTATGTTCTACCCTCCCTCTTTATGATTAATTCTACTAGTGGTACAAATTTGCATGAATGAATGTCAGTGTGTTTTCTGCCCTGAACATTTCCTGCTGGCTTCAATTCAGCCCTGCTGACATTTATTACAAATAATAGCAAAATATTCTTGATTTAATGGCTGTGGTGGCCCCATGTCTGAAGGTGATGCCTGTAATAAAAGCAGACAAAACAAGCTTATAAAAAATATTGTGTTTGCACACATAACAGAGAGGCCTCACAGATATACCAGCAAAGTGGAGCGACATATTTTAAAATGCAGCTGCTGGAAGTCAAAAGTTCAAGAACATATCACCTGCACTATTTTTTGTCCCTCTCCATTCTTTCACCACCTCTTTAAAGCACCTATGACAGTGCTTTAAAGAAGACCATAGTGAAAAGGCTCAGTTTCAGGGTTGATCCTCTTTAGACAAATAACAATACCATAAATCACAGCGTAGTTGCAACTACTGTCATTGCTGACCAATCTGGTGGCCTTCTATGATGGGGCTATGGAACTGATGGACAGGGGTAGAGCAGTTGATGTCATCTACCTGGACTTGTGCAAAGCGTTTGACACTGTCTCACATGACATCCTTGTCTCTAAGTTGGAGAGACATCAATTTGATAGTGGACCACTCGGTGGATGAAGAACTGGCAGGATGGCTGCATGCAAAGAGTTGTGCTCAATAGCTCAATGTCCAGCTGGAGACCAGTAACGAGTGGTGTCTGTCCCTCAGGGGTCGGTGTTGGGACCGGTCTTGTTCAACATCTTTGTTGGTGACATGGACAGGGGGATTGAGTGCACCCTCAGCAAGTTTGCCGATGACACCAAGCTGTGTGGTTCGGTTGATACGTTGGAGGGAAGGAATGCCATCCAGAGGGACCTTGACATGCTTGTGAGGTGAGCTGATGCCAACCTGATGAAGTATAACCGTTACAAGTGCAAGGTCCTAAACCAGGGTTGGAGCAATCCCAGGCACACGTACAGGCTGGACAGAGAAGAGATTCAGAGCAGCCCTGCGGAGAAGGACTTGGGTATTTTGGTTGATGAAAAAATGAACATGAGCCAGCAGTGTGCGCTCGCAGCCCAGAAAGCCAACCGTATCCAGGGCTTCATCAAAAGGAGTGTGACCAGCAGGTCAAGGGAGGTGATCCTGCCCCTCTACTCTGCTCTTGTGAGACTTCACTTGGAGTATTGTGTGCAGTTCTGGTGTCCTCAACATAAGAAGGACATGTAACTGTTGGAACAAGTCCAAAGGAGGGCCACGAGGATGATCAGGGGGCTGGAGCACCTCCCGTATGAAGAAAGGCTGAGAAAGTTGGGGCTGTACAGCCTGGAGAAGAGAAGGCTGCGTGGAGACCTCATAACAGCCTTCCAATATCTGAAGGGGGCCTATAGGGATGCTGGGGAGGGACTTTTCATGAGGGACTGTAGTGAGAGAACAAGGGGTAACAGGTTCAAACTTAAACAGGGGAAGTTTAGATTGAATAAGAGGTAGAAATTCTTTCCTGTAAGGGTGGTGAGGCACTGGAATGGGTTACCCAGGGAAGTTGTGAATGCTCCATCGCTGGTGGTGTTCAAGGCTGGATCGGACATAGCCTTGGGTGGCATGGTTTAGTGGGAGGTGTCCCTGCCCCTGGCAGGGGGGTTGGAACTAGATGATCTTAAAGTCCTTTCCAACCCTAACTATTCTATGATTTTATGATTCTATGAGAAAAGCAGAAAAGCAGGAGTAATTAGAAGACTTTTCACCACAGAGTCAGACCCACATCTTGTGTCGTGTTTAGCTTATTTGAATTTGAATCATGCTAAAGAGATCAATTCCTCCTCACCATGTTCCCAAATGCAAATATGTTCTGGTTTTCAAACAGGGACAAACATGCGTTGCCTGCCAGAAGCACAGAGGAGTCAAGAAAAACAATAGCTGAAGAAGAGAATTTTTGTAAGATGGACAATTGTACAAAATGGGAAAGCCTGAAGAGAATATAAAACAAAGGATACTATACAGGTTTAGTACTGAGAACACAGGCAAAGAATTTTCTCCTTGATCTGGGAATGAACAGCTGCAACACTTTGGGGATGGCAAAGGTTAAAAAAGTCACTTCAATCAGCAAAAATACCATCATCTCCAAACATTCTGGAAAGGATCCTACAACAGAAATATTAATATGGGTAAGGACATTGCCTATAAGACCCTGAGAAAAAAAAAATAATCATACTAATGATGCTGTTTAGAGGTGCTTTACAGCACTGTATCCTTTGCTTTCCCTTAGCATCATCACCATGCCACTGATTTAAGGAGCATTTTTCTCCATCACCTTCACAGGTGATGGGCTGACTTTGGAGGTGAAGTTCTGACTGTCCTGTAGTTTCCCAGTCGGTCATTCTTGCCTTTCTTCAAGACAGTAGTGATATTTGCTTTCTTCTAGTCTTCAGGAGCTTTTCCTTAATGCTTTTGAAATGTAATCAAGAATGGCTTTGCAATGACATCAGACACATCTCTCAGTTCTTGTGGGTCCAAAACATCAGGCCCCATGGGCTTATGTATGTCTGGTTTCTTAAAATATTCCCTACCCCAGACTCCCTCCACTGAGAGAAAGTCACTTTCACTCTGGTCTAAGGAGCCTGAGATTCCAGAATGCTTACCAGTGAAGACTGAGACAAAGAAGGTATTCAGTACCTCATCCTTTTTTATGTCTTCCGTCACCAGTAGCCCTGCCCCATTTAGCTTTTCTGACTGCTGCCTTTGCTGGATTGCAGGCTTATCAGGATGGACCTTTGTTGAGCTTGGAGGAAGTGATCCTTGAATATCAATCAGTTCTCATGGAATCTTCTCCACTCCAGAGATGCATCTCATGGGATTCTTCCAAACAGATCCCTGAAGAGGCCAAGGTCTGCTCTCCGGAAACCCAGCACAGCTGTTTGCCCTGCTTATCCTCATGGGATCATGAACCCTACCTATCTACACTACAGTACAGCCAAGGCCATCCTTGGCTTTCACATCCATGACTTGCTTTCAAGTAACAAGTCCTGCAGAGCACCTTTCTTGTTGGTTCTTCAGTCACCCATGTCAGGAAGTTATCATCAAAGCACTCCAGAAAATCTCTGAGATTGCTTGAACCCCTCCATGTTGTCCCTCCAGCAGGTATCAGTTAAAGTTCTCCATAAGGACCAGGATCTGGGAATGTGATGTCACTTCCTGTCATCTTAAGAAGGTCCCAGCTACTACTCCTTCCCAGTCAAGTGGTGTATAGCAGATGCCCACTGCAACAGCAACCATGTTGGTCTGACTGCTACTCTTCACCACAAGCTCTCAGCTGGCTCCTTACCCAACCCCAGACAAAGCTCCATGCACTCCAGCTTCTCCCTCACGGAAAGAGCAACTCCAGCTCCTCACTGACCTGCTCTGACATTCATAAGGAGCCTGTATCCACCCATCACAGCACTCCAGCTATGTGTGTAGTCCCACCACACTTTCTAGAACCCAGTGAGGTCATAGCCCTGTCACTGCACACGTACTTCTAACTCATGCAGCATGCATTAGTGTATAAGCATTTCAGAGAGGCACCCAAGCATGCCAATTCTCCAGTACTGGCTTACACGTCCATGCTCAAAGACACTGCTCTTCAGCTCTGTTTTGTTGATTACTCTGTCCCTTCTGCTCCAATCACCCCTTGGCTTGCCTGCTTCATCTACAACTTCCTTACTTATTTTTTGATGAATCACTCCCTCACCAGTGTTTTTTAGTCTAAAGCCCTCCATGCCCAGTTAACTACACAGTTAATCATCAAAGACAAAGCTATGTAACTGTACCATTTGAGCAAATGTATGAGACCAGGGCAATTACACAGAAGCAATTACACTAGATATGGATCTGGCCATATTCTTTTCAGCTAAAGTTTTGCATGAAAACACTATATATCACTGCTTCCTGAAAAAAAATAATAGACAACATTTTCAATCTGTGCTCAGTCTAGGAAGCTTCAATGTCTTAATTTTTCTGAAAGTGATGTCTCAAGCAAGACTGACCTGAATCAAATGGCTTGAGAAACTTAAAGATTTCAGCTTGCCAACATTCCCATTCTTATAAGCCTAGTTCATAACTCAATAAGCTAGTCCTTTCAGTCCTATGGAAAAATTCAGACATGTCCTACCATCTATAACATTTATATGCATCTAATCAGGAAAAAAAACCAATGCAAAACCTACAAAAATGATGGATCACAGACTTCTGAGGCAACCTTCCTTACCCCTTCTCCTAGAGCCACATCAATGACACTCCTTAACCTGCTTAACAAGGCTTCTCCCTTCCACTAATCACAGAAAGAATTTTTTTTACAGGAAGAACTGAAACCAGGTTGTTGGCCTATCATGGTTTGGTTATGAATAGAAAAACGTTTCTCACCATTCATCAGTAATTAACAGTGCCTACAAGAAAGTGTAACTTCACAACAAATTCACCAAAGAACTAGCGGTTGTATTCAAATGCTCTTTTTCTTCCTTCTATTTTACAACAAGGAGATCTAACAAGAGAGAGAGACTTCATCTAATTCTATAAGCATAAATAACAGGAATCTATGCATATTTTACATCTTTTTGAAAAAACTGAATATAACAAACATGTCTATGTATCAGACAAGTAAAACATCAAGTATTACTGAACACTTATTTCTCATCTATTGCTCAAATGAAAATATGAGCATGTATCTTGTTTTCTCTCTTCTTTCACCAACTTGCAAATTCTCAGAAATGCTTACTATGTTTTTAATTCATTTACAGTCTGAACCAAGAAAGACATGTGCACTGATAATCTCACTTGTAGATAAGAACTCCTAGGAGCAAGGCTTGTTTTATCTATATTTATCTCCTGTCTATACCTACTCCGTTTTGTTATAAGGAGTATAAATAAGGAATGTCCACATCAGAGATTTTAATTACTTGAAATCCTTTTTTTATGGATTGCAGACAGCAAAGCAGCTCTCATGTTAACCTTTCAAAATGTCAATTTGATTTATGAACACAGTGATTTCTTTAGCTCTATTGCTATGGATGAAACATTGTGTTATACTACTGTTATAAAAAGTATGTTTTAATTGTATATCAAAAATGTGCTTGGCATTAAGAATTGTCACAATTCAAGAGAACTGCTTGACTTACTAGAAAGTCTAAACAGACCAGGAAATAGGCTTATACATTTTGTTGGAATAATGTATATTGTAATAATTTATATTTTGATGCTAACCCCCCTCAACCAGATTCTGCATGGACCTTACATTTTTGGGTAGCAGAGGCCTGAATGAAAGATGGCGGCTGCACATAAAAATGCTGTTGCTGATCTGAATGGTGGTGGAGAGAATACAAGCCATCCGCATGGCTAACACAAAGTTAAAGAAGAATTGCATAAAGCATTTTATTCTTGCTTTTCTTCAGCAGGGAAATACTCCTCCAAAGAAGGCACAGTAAGGAAGCCCTTTGGCCCAGCGATGCATATGCTTAAGAGTAAGACTGGCTTTGAGGAAGACCTGTGACTGTACTTCTACAAAAGCTTCTTCTATGGCAAGCTCTTCACCTTCAGACCAGAAAGATACTAGCAGTGTTCCACCACCTCCATAAATGGTTTCACACCATTTGCGCTTCACCAGCAAACAGTGACCTGTGCCTCCTAGCCGTGCGTTATTTTGACATTCCATAGTTTACATAGCATACCAAAGTGAAGACAGAGGTTGTGCATTGTTACATACCAATTCTCAAGGGTTTTTTATAGCTCACACTCAATGACCACTAACAAGAAGCTTCAGTCCTTTGACACAAGGTGTATCCAACCTTTAAGGACCTACTGAAAGAGGATTCCAGTGGATTAATGCTAACATTCTGAAACGCTTCTACAGAAAGGGGTTCCACTAATATGCTTGCTTCCAACAATACAAAATTGTTACCAGAGGGAAAAAAAAAAAAAAAACAAAAAATTGGCTACTTGTTTTATTTTACTTCACTAATTGATTAACATTAGCATTTTTCAGATTCTAAAACAAGTCTGTATCAAAAGAGGGGAAAATTATCTTCTGGTTACTGGCCCAGTGACCTGCCCTGAATTTTTCCCCCTTTGAGTTTCACTCGCAAAAGCAGAATACACTTGGTTTATTCACCATGGAATTGCCACGATAAACAATCAAACCTGCAGTAATCTGGATGACCAGTGAGTGATATTATTCATGTACTTAAGACTATGTTGGATTAAAGCATAATTCCACAACACTTCAAGCTTATATGAAGTCTTTAACTAATTTCATTTGCACTTTAATGAAGGATTTCTTTTTTAGTTCTTTTGAGTTTTTTTATTCCTTATTTTGAGCACAACATTTCTGCAACAACTGTGCGAGTAAGATCTGAAAGGAATGCTTCAACAGAAGTCTCCAGAAAATAACAGAAAAGTTAAATCCAAGTCAAATTAAGAACTACCACTGAATTCTTTAGTAAAATCCATGGGAGCGAGGGAAAGTCAAAATAAAAAAAAAAAACCACCACTGTCTTTAAACAAAAATATTGGCATAGTTATTAAAAATATACACATGTACATGCACATGAGGAATATTTTCTGTTTATTCTTAGACTGGAAATTAAATGTCTACCTTTGTCCTCATAACATTGCCAAAGGCAAATCAGTTACTTACAAACTATTGTGATATGCTCTTAAGTAGCTTGCCATCACATCTATTGTTACATTTGGTGTAACATAATGCCTACATGTTCATTAAGTCCACATTTTACAGCATGGCACATATGTTATTTCTCTCCAAATGCCTGCAAGCCAGGTGTGAAAAGTCAATAGCTCTGGTGACAGAGCATTTCTACCATAATACGGAATTACTGCTTTGTGTTTTGCATTGTCTGCCTATTTTATAGAAAATTGAATTGCCAATAAGTCCTTTTGCTTAAAGCTGTAAACACAGAGAGGATCATAGCAAACATCAGCTGTGTCACCACTGCTGCACATGTAGCAGATGTGTACAGTTATCTTAAGAATTTTATTTTGCAAGGCCCTCTAAATATAAATACTAATGTACATGACTTGGCTTCACTGCTTTCCAAATGTACGCAGCTCCTGAAGGAGTAAGACTGTTTCCCATTGTGCTGTGTCTAGAAGTCTACCTCTGACACATGTCAGACCATTTTCCTAAAACTTGGTGACAGCAGTGGGAAGGAGGGCACTTTTTCCAGCTCATTTGCTCTAAGTGTCAGAGTATGCACAATCTGCAGAACAGACTACAGTTCAAGATTTCTCCTGATATCACTTCTAGACCAGGTCCAGATGCCTGGACTAGGACTGGAGCTACCAAGCTTAAGTGAAACAATGGTCTGGAATACTGCTGAAAGTGGCAAACTTCAACAGACAGGAGCATCTTGGAAATAAGCTAACTGGTAAAACTAGAGAGCATCAGATGTCAAGCATTTGATTACAGGAAAATACTTCTTAGTGGAATCCTGAAACCCGAATATGTTACAAACTCTGTTAGTTCTTCTTCTCAAAGCTTGCCAGTCCACGTGTTTGAAAGTAACATCAGGAAAAGCATTTTTTTTAAGAGTGATAAATTGAAAAGACAAAAATATCACGGCAAGAATTGACTCTCAATCACTACTACTGGCTTTGAAGCCCACTACAGAAGTCACTGCAGATTATTCTAAAACCAATGGATGGAGAGAAAAGATGAATTAAAGCAAGCTGGCATTTAAAATATATGCCTCAAAAGTAAAGCTTGTATTTTCATTGCAGGAAGGTGATGTCAGGTGTGCAGGAAGGTGTGTTCAGATTTTACACAACACAAAAACATTCTGACAGTGCAAAGATGCATGAGCAGAGAAAAAATGGATCACTCTTGAAAATTTATTCTCCTGCACATGCATGTAACACAGACACTGCAAATGCAGTACCACACGTGCACAACACAGTTACAGGTTACACAGTGCACTACTGGCGCCTACTTGGTAGAATGAGAGCCATCATTCCTAGAAAGGAGTAACTTGTGCATATTCTGCATTGCTAACACCAGTAGCAATGAATTCATCTGAGTGGAATTCTGGCTTTTTTACAGAAGGATGTAAATTCTCTCAAAGCCTGTATTTCAAGCACCCTCTCTCAGCACTGACACAAGCCCAGATGAAAATCTTCAGTGAAACGTGCCTACAGCCCACATGAAGTTTTTGGCATTTATGTGACTTCACAATGGCTTCCGTGCCATTATTTAAGAGATGTTCTTCATAACACAGCACTTTGCAGATATTCCTCATTCCCATCAAAATCAAGTTGCAGGTATTTGGGCTATAAAATGAATTCTGAGTAGAGGTCAAAGTCTTGCTATCATTCCTCTGTATTTTTTTCATCAAAACTGTATTTGGAATTATCATAGAATCATAGAACGGTTTGAGTTGGAAGGGACATTGAAGCTCATCTAGTTCCAACACCTTGCCATGTGCAGGGACACCTTCTGCTAGACCAGGCTGCTCAAAGCCCTGTCCAACCTGACCAGGGATGGGGCAGCCACAGCTTCTCTCAGCAACCTGTGGCAGGGCTTCACCACCTTCACAGGGAAGAATTTCTTCCTTATATCTAACCTGAATCTCTCCTACTTCAGTTTAAAGCCATCCCCCCTTGTCCTATCACTACTTGCTCTTCTAAAAATTCCATCTCCAGATTTCTTGGAAGCACCCTTTAGGTAGTGGAAGACTGTTAGAAGGTCTTCCCAGAGCCTGCTTTTCTCCAGGCTGAACAAGCCTGGCTCCCTCAGCCTGTCTCCATAGTAGAGCATCAGCGCTCTGACCATCTTTGCAGCATTCTCTGGACTCACTCCATCTCCATGTCCCTCTTGTGTTGTTGCCGCAGAGCTGAATGCAGCATTGTGGGGGGGTCTCATAAGAACTCCTTTTGATGCAGCTCAGGGCATGTCTGGCTTTCTGGGCTGCAAGGGCACACATACACACATTGACAACACCGAAAATATTTTCTCACGTCCACATATAGAAATATTCTTTAATAAGCTTGTTTCCTCTTGGCAGCATTTTCCTTTTGTTCCTGTCAAATCATAAAATAATGCTGGTATTTATTTGTTGCCAAATTTCAGAGTTGCATCATACCTGACAAAGGCCTTCATATTTTTGCCTGAAGCAAGTCACACATAGTCAACTTCGCACTTATAGTTTCAAAACCATTCTCAGGTTGCATATGCTTGGTTTCTTCTGTAGGGTCTCGTGCCACAAACAGGGCTAATAATGAATATTATTCCTTTCTGTCTCACAACACATCTACAAAGATGGCCTTTATTTCTTTTTCCACCATTTGCAGTGAAGATACCTTTCATAAGCTGCAACTCGTTTGAATTTTTTTGCCAAGTACAGAAAAAGCTAATGCTGCAAAAGAAAACTCTGTTGCTAGGGGCTGTCAACAACCAGTACAACTACTGCGTTCAATAAGCAGGTTTGCATTTTCTCAGTCAGTAAGTTGGTTTTTTTTTTCAAATTTTTATTTAAAAAAATACCTTATTTTCAGAGCTTTGATGCACTGTACATTGCTATATTTTGCTATATATTGTGCATGCACCTCCTGGCATATATGAGATTGCAGGAGATCATGGAACAACGTGACACCGACCAATGTGATCGAACGCTGAACAATTTATTGTGTTGTCATGGGTTCAGCAGCAGCAGCAGTCATTTTTCTCCCCCTTGGTAGCTGGTGTAGCGCTGTGTTTTTTGATTTTGGGCCTGGGAACAGCACTGATGACACCAGTGTTTCGGTTACTGCTTAGTGATGTTTTGGTCTGGCCAAGGACTTTCTGAGTTTCATGCTCTGCCAGGGAGGAGGGGAGCCGGGAGGAAGCAGAGACAGGACACCTGACCCAAACTGACCAAAGAGGTTATTCCATACCACAGCACGTCATGCCTAAGATGGAGGACGGAGAGGAGAGACTCAGAAGGGTGGGGGGTGCACTGCGTGGTTGGGCTTGGTTTTAGGTGGTGAGAAATTGTATTCTTTCCTTGTATTTGCCTTGTCATTATTATTCTTGGTGGTAGCAGTAGTGATTTGTGTTATACTTTAGTTACTAAACTGTTCTTATCTCAACCTGTGGGAGTTGCATTCTTTTCTATTCTCCTTCCCATCCCTCCGGGAGTGGGGGGCAAGAAAGAGGGGGGAGTGATTGAGAGAGAGTCTGCGTGAGTTAGGCTTAAACCACAACAGTTCTTTTTGGCGCCCAACGTGGGGCACAAAGGGTTGAGATAACGACAGGATTAATAGCCACTTGTCACAATGCTGATTTACTGGCTCTCAAAGTTGTTGCTTTTGGATCTCTTGAGTTCATGGTTTCAGCCTGTTGTACCTTACTTACAGCCGGTATTTGTTATCTTAGCATGTTTCAGATATGGGTTTTGGTTTAAGGTTCTTGTTTCATTGTACTTTATTGGAATGGCTTGTGATATGGGTGAGCTCCAGAAGCCGTGGGGGGCGAATGTGTACCTGGCAGTTCGGCTGCTCTTCACCGTCCTGGCGAGGCTGTGGAGAGCCGAGGGGGGGCTGCCTCGGGAGCCGCCGGCTGCCGAAACGGCCTGGGGGAGCGGACCCGGGGAGCAGGAGCCGAGCCCCCCCACCGAGCCCAGCCCGACGGCTGCCGAGCAGAAGAAGGAGGTAGCAGAAGGGGTGAGCCCCCCCGCTGAGCCCAGCCCGGCCGCTGCCGAGCAGCGGAAAGAGACGACGGTGGAGGAGCCGAGCCCCGTAGCCGAGCCCAGCCCCGCCGCGGCCGAGAGCATTCCCCAGCAGCCGCCCGCGGAGCCCCAGCAGGAGAACGCAGGAGACCACGCAGCACTTCCCAGCAAGGCAGAGGAGGAAGATCTGGACTCAGACAAAGAGCAGCTGCTGGTGAGAGAGCCGGCAAGTGCAGCAGCTACACCAGCCCCAGTGACAAGTACAGCAGCCTCATTTGAGAGCTCTGAAGGGTTTGAATGGCCTTTGGGTACCCTTGAGACCTGCCTGCTGATTGTGATGGGGATCAGCATGGTGGCATGCATACAGAGTGTGTTTTACCCACAACCATTTTGTCTGGTCCCCAGAGTTAAGCAGAGTGGGGTGTGGGCATTGTCTGGGGTTAGTCTGCAATGCAGGATGACCCAGAGATTTTCCCTGCAGCTGGACAGTCATGAGTGGCAGTGTGTGTGGGACAGTATGGGCGAGTATCTAGTCCACTGGGCCCCTCCAGTGCTTTGGAAGCATCACAGATGGAAGGCAGCTGTATGGAGTCCCCATTGACAAGCTGCAGAAACTGCTGGAGGGGTGGATGAATTATTTTGAGCCTGATGGGCCCATGACACTTCAGGCCATCAGGGCAGAGATACAACATACAGATGGACTTATGATCGAGGGGTGGACTTAGCAATGGACACTGTGGCCCAGGTTATTGACGAGTGTGAACTCTGCACACAGCCTCTCCTGCTCTGAAAGGCTGTTGCAAAAGATGGAGCTTGACATCATGGACTGGATGGACTCAGCAGCTTTGTAGGGATTGGTCTATGCACTGAGGGATGATCTCTCTCCCTCTCTGTGTGTGTGTGTGTATGCATATACATATACATGTGATGGTATATTGACAATGTGGAATCTGAGCATAACGTGAATGGTATGGAATAAGGGGTGGATAATGTCATGGGTTCAGCAGCAGCAGCAGTCATTTTTCTCCTCCTTGGTAGCTGGTGTAGCGCTGTGTTTTTTGATTTTGGGCCTGGGAACAGCACTGATGACACCAGTGTTTCGGTTACTGCTTAGTGATGTTTTGGTCTGGCCAAGGACTTTCTGAGTTTCATGCTCTGCCAGGGAGGAGGGGAGCCGGGAGGAAGCAGAGACAGGACACCTGACCCAAACTGACCAAAGAGGTTATTCCATACCACAGCACGTCATGCCTAAGATGGAGGATGGAGAGGAGAGACCCAGAAGGATGGGGGGTGCACTGCGTGGTCGGGCTTGGTTTTAGGTGGTGAGAAATTGTATTCTTTCCTTGTATTTGCCTTGTCATTATTATTCTTGGTGGTAGCAGTAGTGATTTGTGTTATACTTTAGTTACTAAACTGTTCTTATCTCAACCGGTGGGAGTTGCATTCTTTTCTATTCTCCTTCCCATCCCTCCGGGAGTGGGGAGCAAGAAAGAGGGGGAAGTGATTGAGAGAGAGTCTGCGTGAGTTAGGCTTAAACCACGACATGTGTGCAAGCACCTCTTTTATAGAAAAGGTACAGAACACCCGAACATCCCACAACAGTTGATTGGTTCTGCCTCCGAGTTAAATCATAACAACGGCTTGTGATTGGTGGCAGCTCCAGAAGCTTCAGCAGGTGGGCGTCCCCTTCTGCAGCTTCTGGCGGGCTTCTGGAAAGGTCTCCTATAGTAACCCCTCCAGCAGCCTCTGACAGCCTCAGCTCACTTGACGGCTGGGGCTAAGCCAAGGGCCGGATTGCTCACCTGACAGTTCTCAGCAAGAAATGCTGCCACATGAGATGACATTTGCAATAGTGAAACAAAGTTCTTCAACAGTATCAGGTTTTTCATTGCAAAGAAAAGGGGAAAAAAAAAATCACATTGACCATAGTTAAGAAAAATCTCTGCCGTCTCTGGCAAAGTAAATATTGGAGTATGCTTCTACCACTTACTACAAATTGGTTTTCTTCTATACAGCACAGGTGTCAAACATCACTTGTTACTTTCACATGCTTAGCTTTGTGGATGAAAAGAGAAGCGCAATATATTATGCAGTATGTTTTATTACTTATAGACAAGCAAGGCATTCATGAAGTTATAAAGAACTGAAAATCCTACTAGTGTTCAAGTTGTTATGCAGTTTTTCTCAAATAAGGGGAATAAAATAAGGGAATGAAAGCTCAGAATAGCAGTAAAAGTACTGTTAAATTCCATCATTTCTAATATTCAAAACCTTCACAGCACCATTACAACCTATCCGTTATTTTCAATTTAACATGTAAACACTAGTCTATGATGCAAACTTGCACTGTTTTTTCTGTATTTTAAAAGAAAAATCTTTCCTCTTTAATTACTACTGCCTTTCACTGTGGTACCATTTCCTGTATGCCATTGGCAAAATTACTTTGCCCACTAGAATTAAGTTCTAGGCTAATGCTATGTTTTATGTGGGCCCATGTGTGATGATTACTGCTGGATGACCCATACTATTTCATCATCATCTTCTGTTCCAGTGTATCGATACACTGTATCTGGAAATACAACTACACTTTCTTTTTTTTTTTTTTTTTCCTGCTTTATATTTAGCATTTAAACTTGCTGGGACAAAGACTCATACTTCTTTTTCATGTCAGCACCATCTTAGCTGAGTATTATCTCAGCCCATGGATCAAAGGCTACATACTAGCCAAAAGCTACATAACGCAATTTTCTTGCCAGTGAAACTAGTAAAAGTGCAAATGTGCGAGGAATTCTACTTTAATAGCATAAAGGGAATTAAAGACATATAAATCACAGACTTTCTTTAGCTTTCTATTAATAAAGAAATGGCTACCGCTCCACAACAAACCACACCGCAAATCATTCCAAGTGTCATCAGACAAATCCTTCACTGCCAGTGCCTGTTGAAAAACCACTCAAAATAACCATGTAATGAGAAAAAAGATTCCCAGAAATCCTGAATATGATACACTTCTAATGTCTCTTTAGTAGTTCCACTGCTTTCTTACAATAATTTAAATCATTTTGTGCGGGAAATCATGGACAATACACACAGATTAATATAATCAGGTGCTGACAAATTATTGTAACCAAAGCATTGACTTTTATAGAAAGTTTCAAGATGCTAGAGCATTCGGTGATAACTGATTGGTTAACGTCCCTTAGCTAAGTGTTAGTAACAGCTTAATGATTGGTTAACTATAACAGCATATGTTCCAAGGTTGCGGTTAGCAGTTCTTCCTTGCACATCCTGTTCTCATAGCTTTCTGTGCCAACTTTCTCAAACCTCTGCACGTACGCGTCCTCTAATAACCTTCAGAAAAGGCCTCAAAGCCTTTGGTTCACTCCTTCACTAATGTCAAGTAACTGTTCTCAGCCAAATAACTCTCCACAATTATGATGTAAGGCTCTGTTAATATAGAAATTTGCCTGTAAAACTAGAAGAGGTTCTCTCACTAAAACAATTCTGTTAGTTTCTCTGGACCTTCAACAGCCAATTAAAACACACATTCAAAGAAAACACAACCAAGGCAAAATATCTATCCCTGCCAAATCAGATGCTTTTTAGACAGTAGATACAATATAATGCTTGATGAATGCAAAGTTCCCAGTGCAATGTTACAAGATAGTTCTATAGGGTAATGTTGCCTTGAAATTGGTAGCAGAACACTCACTGACTTCTACACAAAAACAGCTCAGTTTCAAGTGCATTTGCAAAATAATTAAAGACAGCATATGTAAACATCCAATAGTGCAGTTTGTCACCTCAGGGCCAAGAAAGAAATTTGTTATCTATTAAATGATTGCCCCTAATGGCTCATATAGCTGGGTATTTCATCAATCTGGATGATATGATCCTCCTTATATTCAAGAATGTGCTAAAGCATTTGTAGAGCCTCTTTGTTTTTTAAGCAATTTTCCTGACACAGGATGTACTGTGCCTAGCTAAACTGCATATCGTATTTCACAATTAAAAGCATGTCATGTCTTTTGTTGATCAGGCTTCTGCTTTAAAGCTAAGCAGCTGAGATAATCTAAAAGCTGATAAGGACTCAAAGGATGAGGACACTGGAAACTAAGAGGATAAGCCCTACTTATACTTTTTTCCCTTTACCATTTTCATATCTTACCATTTTGGGTATTTTTCCTAAATGGGTGTGCCACACAGGTACCACATTTGGGAAAAATAGAATAAATTAAATCATTGAATATATTCAATATTATTAGTAGCTTGTAAAGATACAGTAATGACTAACAAAAACATTATCCGTATTTGAGGGGATTAGAGTAGGTTTAGTGGCTATTTAAAAGTCAGGTGAATCTTCCTCCTCATCAGCAGAGGAGGGACAAAAACGTTGACCTACACACTGAACTGAGCTGGGAGGGACTGTATACTGGGGTTGACATGCTATACTTACCCAGTACAGTTATTTATTCACACAGTAGCTTTTTAGAAGGTAACTTCTCCTCTTACCCTCTTCCTGTTGCTTTTTCAGAGCATTTTGTCAGGAAAAAAATAAAATCAGAAAATGTTCACAATCTCTTTACTTTTCTTCTTTACAGTGCTACTAGGGATTAATCTTATTTTCACTTTTTATGTGCCAATGAGTATTGTACAGTTCAGACAAGATTTTAGGAAATAACATTTTTCAAAAACCACACATACTAATGTACTAACCATTCTATCTCCCATATTAGCTGTTTTTGTGAATCATCCATTTTCTATCAATCAGTTCAATTAGAAAAACATTCAGCAACAGGTTAAGCATACCTTTAAATCAGTCATAAGAACCTATATGTTTCCCCTGCTAAGTGACAAACTCAGTTACCATTATTAGGTTTACCTACAGTCACTCTTCAATACATATTGATAGTTTCTTGGCCTTATGACTACCACCCAGTTGTTGTGGTTTAAGCTGTAAATCACGCAGCCCATTCTCTCACTCACTCCCCTCTCTTTCTTCTCCCTGCTCCCAGAGGGATGGGGAGGAGAATCGAAAGAATGCAACTCTCACAGGTTGAGATAAGAACACTTCAGTAACTGAAGTAAAACACAGATCACTACTGCTACCACCAATAATCATACAAGAGAAAATACAAGGAAATAATACAATCGCTCACCACCTATACCCAGCCTGACCACACAGTGCACCCCCACCCTTCCGGGTCTCTGCTCTCCGTTTTACATCATGGGCATGACGTGCTGTGGCATGGAATACCTCTTTGGCCAGTTTGGGTCAGGTGTCCTGTCTCTGCTTCCTCCCGGCTTCCCCTCCTCCCTGGCACAGCATGAGACTCAGAAAGTCCTTGGTCAAACCAAAACATTACCAAGCAGTAACTGAAAACACCGGTGTTATCAGCACTGTTCCCAGGCTGAAAGTCAAAACACAGCACTGCACCAGCTACCAAGAAGGAGAAAAATGACTGCTGCTGCTGAACCCATGACACCAGTTAACATGGCAGTACACCTTAGTACATTTTTAAATCACAAAACAACTACATAAGGCAAGTGATGTTATTGCAGTTTTAATATTGTAGCATTTTGTACCATGAAATAGTATTGTTTACTGAGGGATATATACATAATTAATTAGGCATTATGTGGGTATTTGTGATGTAGCATATTACTAAGAATAATCATTGTTCTCCACAACACGATTTCCCTTCAGCTGAAAACATTAAATTCCAAAATGTCTAAGCTCCCTGCTTATCATGGATATCACTGCTGAGTTTAACAACTGACTCCAGCAGCAAATATTTTCAGAAAACCAGCCATAATCCAGGTAATAGCAAGATAAGAGCAATACAGAGACAGCCTAAGTCATTTGATTAAGCAATGTTTACTGTCTTGTTCTCATTCTTTCTCTCTCCTTCCCATCCACCACACCTGTATAACAGAGTGAAGTTGCATCACTGGTATACATGATTATCATTCCATTGCTTTCCAGTATTGAATAAGAGATGCTGCAGAGCTGTTCCACCTCTTTTGAAAATAGCAGCTAATTCTATTCTGAAAAGATAAGGAAACAAGCCAGCGGTGGTATGTGGTATGGCTGTCTTCCCATCCCTTAAGCAGCATAAAAAGGTTGAAACCAGACATCTCAGTCCAGCCTTACAACTCTACTTCATCTTTTTTGAAACTAAATTTTAACTGGTGATTATCAAACCATACATATTTTTTCAAGATCCTTCCAAGTTTCATTTCTTTCCAGGTACTCATTCCTGAAAGAAATGCAATTCAAATATATCCCTACTATGTATGACAACAGAGCTACACCAATTTACCTCAGGTCAAAATCTGCACTATTTCTACACAGTTCACATATATGTGATTTACTGTAGTCTCTCTGAGGAAAAAGAAAAAAAAAAAGAAATTAAAAAGAAAAGAAAAAAAAGGGCAGATTTTAAAAAGGCTGTAAGCTGTTAGAAACTACTCAGCTTTCTTCACACAGGGCATACAAGGCACAACCTCTTCTCTAACAGAAATATTTCATATTCTTTCTTTGGAGGTATTTTTTAAGAAGGTCATTACAGGAATACAGTTTACAGGACCACTGTAACTTATTAGTAGATGAGAAACATTTTCTTTACTTTTACAAGGAGAAAAAAAATTATGGCATAAGGCTCAGTGGTTCATATGGCTCCTGGATCCTGTATTGCATCATTTTCCAACAAGAACTGCATATATCAAAAAGAAAATCATGTGTCAGAGGCTTTGATAACTTTCATTTGAACTCATCAGAGAATGGCCTTACATAGACTGATGTAGTCTGCTATGTTTACAGCATGTTGAGGTTCAACTGCATTACGCCATACAAGGGCAACAACATTCAGTTAACATATGGACATGCAGTGCTCCACTACCCTGGAATACTGGCACATTTGCTGCAATCGTATGTCGTTGAGGAAGGTTCCCATCACAGTGAGAATCTGGTACATAATGCAGCAGTGGTACCTGTCAGCATTGCAAAAAAGCATCTGCTGCTCATCCAGGTACCTCTAGAAAAAGCTGATGATGCAGCTCCAACACCAGAGCAGAGATTTTTTTTTTAACAGTGACAATGGGAGGACAGCTGTCTACAGATCAGGTTCAGCACCATAGAAGAGGTGAACACTCAGGGCAAAAGCAGTTTCCTTGTTTCCTTGTTAACTTCCCTGTAAATATGTTCTTTTAGAGAAGAAGCATAGAGAAGGTTTAGATACTGCACCTTTTCATCCTTAACAAATAAGCATACAAAAATAAAAATGAAGTCTGGGAAGTTAGCTTATATATAATTCCTTTTGCTCATGCTGACTTGGACGTCTGTACAATCTGCATAGATGTGAGCAGTTCAAAATATGTAAGATAGTTATGTAGATGCCGCTCAAAAATACATAACGTACCTCCTGGCTTTTTATAAGTAAAAAGACAAGTAAGCCTACTTTCTTGATAGGGCTGAAAAATCAGAAGCAGCATTAGAAAGGCACTGGCAGAGTGAGGTTAGATAATCAATATTTTGTTTCCATCAGTAGCTCTGATTCTTCCAGCACACAAGAGATGCATTGTCGTTTATTGCCTGAGAAATCACTGGGGGGTTTTGCAGTGGGGATGTTCTAAGTAGCAGATAAGAAAATCCTTGGGAGACTTGAACTCCCTGGGAGAACAGGTTGCACTTGGCCAGCTGCACAAACAAGAACAAGCAGAACAGGAGAGGGAAGATTCACTCTGAAGTGGTAGGCTGGTTAGTCTAAAATCCTTTGTTATATTCAGAAATAAAGGCTGAAATTAATACTGTAAGTGAGCCTTCAAGGTTTAAGAAGTTCAGTTTTCAATACATGTGTACCCAGATAAACAACCAAAACAGGCCATTGGTGCCAGCATGTATAAATATACTTGTACCTCTTCTTTGCCTGAATGGTCTGTCTCCTCACCCCTTGGTGAGATCATCATTTCCATAAATAACTCAAATGAAGAACATGAGCTGGTACCTGGATCTCTCTAAATGATGAAAAGCAGCTGCATCCTGTATTAGGCATAATCAGCAAGTTTTAGTAGTGGAGGAAGGTTGTGCTGCAGGGTGACCTCTCTGAGGAGAGGCTGGGACTGCTCTGTGCTGCACACGGCCAACTCTAGCCAGCTCCAATGGACCCACTACTGGGCCAAGATGATGGTGTCTCTGTGAAAGTGTATTTAGTACAGGGAAAAAACTGTTGGATAGGAAGAGGAGGAGGAGTGGGAAGTGCAAAGAGCAAGAAACAGCAGGTGAGAAAAGAAAGAAAGCAATGAGGTGCTCCATCACAGAGCAGAGATCCTTCTGCAGCTCATGGGGGAGACTACGGTGGGGTAGAAATTTTTCCTGAAGGAACCCACCCTGGAGCAGAGGAAAGGCGTGAAGTGGGAGGAGGAGCAGCAGAGAGAAACCACCAGGTACTGAATATGGCCTCCTCTCCTTCCTGGTCCTCTGTGGGGAGATAGGTAGAGGTGTTTGGAGTTTATCCTGGAAAGGGAGGAACAAAATCTGTTGGTTTAAGGTTTGTCTTTTTATTTCCCACTACCAGCATCTCTTGAATTGCCACTACACTGAAGTAATTTTCCCCAAGTCAAGTCTGGTTTCCCTGTGACAGTAACTGCGAAGCAATCTCTCTGTCTTTATCTCTACATGTCAGTTTTCTCATCCTCGTTTCTTCTCCTGCTCACAGAAGCAGCAAAGTGAGTGAGCAGCTGGGTAGGTGCTTGGCCCTTAAACAGGGCTAACACTCCACATATTGGCAGGCTAGAACACAGACTAAAGCCAGGGCTCTTGTCATAGAATCATAGAATCATGGAATGGTTTGGGTTGGAAGGGACCTTAAAGTTCATCCAGTTCCAACCTGCTGCCATGGTCAGGGACACCTTCCACTAGACCAGGTTGCTCCAAGCCTCATCCAACCTGGCCCTGAACAGCTACAGGGATGGGGCAACCACAGCTTCTCTGGGCAACTTGTGCCAGTGCCTCACCACCCTCACAGTGAGGAATTTCTTCCTAATATCTAACCTGAATCTCCATGTTAAAGGTTTAACTCATTACCCCTTGCCATGTGTCTGGGAATGCAAGCCTCAGCAAAGGCTTAGCAGAAACCAGTGTTTGACTGAAAGACTTAATACATTCATTAAAATTTGCATTCTAGGCTAACCTTGAAAGAGAAGACCCTGATTTCTTCTTTGTTGGCAATACTGATAATTAGTACATTTATCTTTTGTAATTGATTATGACGGCATTAGTATCTAACCTCTTATTGCTCAGTTCCAGCATATGTCTGTATAATTACCGCTTTTTATCTTTATATGTATTTCTTCCCTAAATTCATTAGCAGTGCACTAGGGTAGACACACTTTATTAGACACACATTCAAAAGACTTTTCTGCCAGGCACAGTCTTCCATTTTACCTTAGGCACACCATTAAAATTCAAGGTTATAATAATAACAACATAAACAGGTGATGGAACCAATCCAATACTGGTGGAAAACTACTGAGAGTTAACTTTGTTCTAGTAAGCAAAGTTCAGATACCAGAGAGAAAATTCTTCTGACATCCCCAGGAGAAGCATTCTTCAAACTAGTTTCTTTCTGGAATGGCTTCCCTCTACTAACAGCGGCTTGCAATTTTTGCATACTTTTTAAAGTACCTTTACAGCTAGAAGAGCATCTTGCCATGTTAGAAATTATTTACATCTCTCTGATTCCAAGTACACTGACAGCCAAAATTTATTGTTTCATAAAGGGAACATGAGCAGGATACACTAATATGGCTAGGATTCACTAAGATATGTAAATTTTTGCACTGTAAATTAATTCATGAAATTTGTAGTGGTTCGCTAAACTTCCACAGATTTGTTTCTGTGAAGTCAAAGGCATTCAGAATGGACATTCTGGTGAATATTAAAGAGAATGCCATCCCCTTCCTTATGATGTAAATATGGACGTTGAAGACCCCAGAGGTAGTAAAAACCTCACTTGTGACAGGTAACAAAATGGATGCAGTAAAAAAGCTGACAGGTCAAGTTGAGGTGAAAACATTCACACACTGAACAAAAAGATATCCATTTTCATGATGGCAAATTGCGAGTAACAGAAACACAGCACATCTGGTGATCTATCCTAAAGCAACCCACTCTCAGCACTTTCAAAAAATACAAGACAACAAGAAAACTAAACACAAGGTGCATCACACCAGACATTTCCTAGACAATCAAACCACTGGTTATCTGAAAAACTGCATTAGCTTGACATTATCTTCCATGCTTTACTTGAATAAAAACAAGTTCTAATGTCATTCCTGATGCTCACTGGGATCTGAACAATGGTTTCAGTAGCATAGCTTTGAGGGCTCACAATTTTTGAAAGCGAGAAATTTTCACTGCCAAAACCAAGTATCTGTAGGTGACAATACAATTCTAAAGATGATACAGGTTTTTTTTCTAGTCTACAATATTAGTTCATCATTATATCTTTGTACCACATGTAATGTGCCACATATAATGGGTTATTTCAGCTAAAAAGACTGTTTCCACATACTTAATCTGCACAGATTCTCTCTGCAGTATACATAAGAATACCAAGTGAGCCAATAATACAGCTGACAGATAAGCTGTAAGAGTTATGAAAAATACAAGTAGGACAGGATTTCACTACTCAGTGCTCACTTCTTCACAAAACATGATAAAGGAAGATAAATCATCTCCATTTCATCAGGGAACACTCCACACCGAATCACAAGACAACTGCTCCAATACTGGATATCTTTTGACTGCATCATTATGACATCTTTCTATCTGAAATGCCCTTACATATTTTTTTATTTGTTAGGAAAAAATCTTCTGTTTAATTATTTTAATCAATTCTTCATTCCTGCTGTTAAATCTTATGGAAATGAAGAATACAGTATCACTCCTTGGAAGAAGCCTTTGCAGTACTTTAGCACTGTCATCATGAATGCCCCAGTCTACTTATCTCTAAGCTAAACACAACCAAGCTGTTCAATCTTTCCTGACAGGTCAGGCTTCTAGACCTCTTGAGGGAAGAGCATTTCACCCAGTTTGTCAAAATACATTCCAATTCCATCCCATTTCCCAGTATGCTTACGGCCTCTCCTGAATTAATGACACTGGGAGTTTCATTAGGTACATTCTTCATTTCACTATCTTTTGGAAGAATTCACAAATCTGTCTCCTAACCTCTGCATTGGAATTAAATTCTGTTTGTATAAATCCTGAGTTAAATAATATCTCTGTTCTCTGAGAACACAATTTGGGATACAAGAATGATAAAAGGACAAATTTTTGTGAGAAACAGCTAAGTAGCAAAGACTAACCCCCTAGAAATTTCATTTTAACTTGGAATGAATACAGATGTTAGATAACAAATAAGTAGGTGCTGCTATAAACTCATTTTCTAACTTTATAAATGCATATTCATATGTAAAACTCCCTGTATGATTTTTGTGGGAAAAAAATGTATCAATAATACCATCTATGAAGTATTTAAAGATATCTAACCAGGATATTAATCCCCATTCCCTCACTTCTAATATATTTAAAGTGCCAACACTTAATCATCTTAATCTCATCACTTCTATTCCATGAGAAACATTATGTCTCTATTTTTAAAGGAATTTTTCAGTTCTTTGCTAGTCTAAGCATTGTTGATTTTTTACAGTTGTATTACCTATAAAACCAGTGCCTTTATCATTAAAGAAGCCTAGTAATATACCTGTCTTAGTTTACCTGTGGTTTTGTCTAAATATGGTCACAAGATTAAAAATTACTAATTTATAGATCTATATGGCTTGGGTTGTTCATAGGAAATATAACTGGTTACTTAATACCTGGGGATCCAAACTAAACAAGGTACTTCAAATACACACACAGGAAGTTTCACTAGTCACTAAGCTTGTTCAGTATTAGCTAAGTATTAGCTAAATATTACCTACTGAAAACAAAATCAAGTTCACAGTAAAATGTATAGCCCTGTCTACTTTCAGCCAGAATATAATTTAGATGTTACTAATTAACTGTGTACTTCATGTTTAATGATAAAGTAGCTTAGAAAATAGGGCACTTATTCAGGAAAAATAAAAAAAAAAAAATCATTAAACGCATTTTTAGGTAAACAGAACCTAGCAACTTCCAGGTACCAAGTGTCCAAAGGGGCTTATGAAGAGCAATATGTCTAATGAGATTATTTTAAAGAATCTCCACAGGTCAGCAGAAACAGTGCCCAACCGACATTTAATGTTTTCAAACATACCCAAAGGGTGGAGACAGACCATGTATAATCTGTGGAACCCTTCAAAAATTTCCGGACCTAAGTGTTTTCCTGATAAGGTGACTGGAACTGAGCCCAAATTCTGGCTGGCAAAGTAAGGAAACAACAATATGCTAAGTGCAAGGTCCTATACCTGGGTCGGAGCAATCCCAGGCACACATACAGGTTGGGCAGAGAAGAGATACAGAGCAGCCCTGCAGAGAAGGACTTGGGGGTTTTGGTTGATGAGAAAATGAACATGAGCCAGCAGTGTGCGCTCGCAGCCCAGAAAGCCAACCATATCCTGGGCTGCATCAAAAGGAGCGTGACCAGCAGGTCGAGGGAGGTGATCCTGCCCCTCTACTCTGCTCTTGTGAGACCTCACTTGGAGTATTGTCTGCAGTTCTGGTGTCCTCAACATAAAAAGGACATGGAACTGTTGGAACGAGTCCAAAGGAGGGCCACGAAGATGATCAGGGGTCTGGAGCACCTCTATGATTCTATGATTAAGGACACAGCCATGCATTACAATGATTGTTCCACACAAAAATAGCCAAATCAACTTTGAACAAATCAATTCCAGAGATAAAAAGTATAAGCCATTATACATGCGCCATTTCCAAGTTAATTACCCTACTAAGAGGCAGGAATAATTACTATCATAATATTGCTCTATAGGGTCTAAACTAGTGTATCAGCATAACAATTGACTGAGCTGTCTGTTTGGTGCTGAGCTAGGGATTTCTAGCATGATGCTGCATTGCAAGTTGTGGATAAGTGGTAACATTCCAAATCTCTTGGAGAACCAGCATCAAAACTGGCTAATAAGTGTTTCGTGCTTTTAAATGCTAGATACTACACTTGTTATGGGCTTTTTTGGCTTGGTTTGGGTTGGGCTGGGTTTTTTTACCATTTAAAAGCCAGCTGAGGACCTGGCCATGAGGCCTTCGTCATACCGTAGTTTTCACCAGAAAAGATTTTTCAAAAGACAAAAAATATTTGAAAAAAACCCCAAAAGCTTTACTGCACTAACTTTCCATATTTAGTTCTAAAAAAAAAAAGTATTATCATAATGAAGAATAAACTACAGGAAAAAATGTGCATCATGCAACTATATTTTAGCACTAATATTTTACATAGAGTTTAAGTATTCAACTCATGAGAAAAATATAAATATGTTATGGCTTAATCTTTAAACATTACTTTATAACATTTCTTTAAACTTCATGCTATAAGTATTAGCACTTTATTTCCATTTATCATATTCATTGATACTCTTGTAAAGAACTAATGCTTAAAATTTCTGATCACCAATACTGTTAAGTTCCTTATATGCAGGTCTATTACAATCAGGACCAAGCAAGGAAAAGAATACGCCATTGACCTGAACTGCTAAAAACCTTCTTTAGCATTTTTCTTTTTCATTTGAAGCAATCAAAGGAGTGTGTATTTTTTTAAAACAACAGAAAAAAAATCTTGTCACTGTGTTTTATTTTACTATGAATCAGAAAATACTGCAGGCTGTTTGTTTCATGATCCAAATCTACTCTGAAGACAAGAAACAAGCACACAAGATGGAAGTCCTGCTTTTCTTTTTTTTTTTTTTTTTTGTAGAAGCACTGAAACAGTATGCCTCGCAGCCCTTTCAGGCTGCTTCCATACTTCATTTCAGCAGGACTTTTCTGAATTGCAGCAGTCAGCTATGATTCTGTGTATCTCACCATCATACACCCTTCAGCATACAACACACTTCTGACTTGCCAGTCTCAAACATGCTACAGTGCACCCTTTCAATAAACTGTTTAAAAAAATTATGTTAATCAGGGTACCTAGTCTCTGCTTTGAACTCCCAGCAGCTCATTCATCCACATTGCATTAAGAGAAAAACTTGGGCCTCATTTCCTACCTCCCTGCCATCTATACCTGCTACATGATAGGAGAAAGTACAGTAAATTTAAAGAGCAAAGGCTCACTTCAAGTGGTTGATATCAAAGGACAGGCTTGACACCAGCACCCCAGTGCCATACTGGTCATTACAGTCAGCTGCATTCTTCAGAGCATATAGAGACATTGGGTGAGCTCCTCTACACACACAGCAGCACTCAGCCCTTTACAACACAGCTCAGCAGCAAGCCTGTCTTCTAAGCTGGAATAATAATATAGGACTCATGCTTTACAGCTGTAAATTAAAGGTAGCAAGGAATTGTCATTGATCACTAAGACGGACTAACGTGGAACAGACTCTACCTACACTAATGAAATTTCTTCCTTTCAAAACAAACAACCCAATTGGAAAAGATCTGCCATAAACACACCACAGGCTTTGTACTCTGCCACACATCTATTCAGCACTATGTGTGTGTCAATCTATCCTCACTTTTTCATAAAAGCCATGCATCAGTAATACCCCACATTAATTCAGTGATGTGCCCCATGCCAAACCCTACTGAGATTTGTCACCTCTGTTGGGCATACAGTGCCAAATGCTGCCTGCAGCTGCTGCTGCTATGCATCAAAAAAATTAAGTTTGTCAAGGCCTTGTTGCTCCCAGTTTTGTTGTCTGAGTGGACAGCTTGTCTTCTCAATAAACCTTGGCTACTCTCTTTAACAGGCAGAAAACTGCCATACCTAGGCTGGAGATGAGACTGTGCAGTGAATGGTTTCTAGCAGAAATTCCTCCTAGCTGATGCTGTCAGCTATGAAAAAGTGCGCAAGGGAGACTGAGGAACTCTTAACAGCCTACTCCTCCCATAAATCACAATCCATAGTGCTGGCTATTCCAGACACCTTAGATAGGGTCTCCATTGGTCAGACGCCGAAACACAGCTCCTTACATTGAGTAAAGAATGTAACTTTCACTCAAGTTGAGGTTTCCAGGCTAGATTGTGCCACTGAGGGTACATGGCATTCATGACACAAGCAGAAGACATGCTCTCAGAAGAATAGGACTCTCAGGTCCTATTCTCAGGGCTGACACTGTCCTTTGTAGGAGGAAATATCCTAAAATCACGTCCCATGTGGGGGTCTGAGAAGACCCCCACATGTTGAATATCCCAAGCATCAGAACAGTGCAAGCACAGGTGCTGAGCTGCACCAGAACAGGGATTTTTATTTTTTAATCATATGTCAGTGCTGTGTAGCCTGACCCTGCTTAGTGCGTGGAAGTGCCTGCTCATCAGTCATGGCAGAGGGGGATAGCTAATCGTGGCATAGGCAGTGATGTATGAAGAAGAGTGATCTGGCCAGACCTGAATGCCATTTCTCACTCAGTTTCTTGCAGACTACAAAGAGGATGGCCATCTTCTTGCCTCTTCCACACCTAGACTCTGTTTTTTGCTATCCAAGTGTGAAAAATCAGATTACTTCACAGTATTTCATAACAATGATGTTTGCCTCGCATGATGCCAAAGGTGCATTTGGCATGGCCTGGGGCACGGCATGAAGCCTGCTGGGATGATATTTAAACAGCCATGCCAGAAGGAGCATGCCAAAGCAGCACAGCCTCATCTATTCCAGTAACTGTGAGCATTTTAACTGCCAAATCATACCTAGGGAGGGTGCTGGGGACGGCTTTGTTTGGCACTTGCCAAATTCATGCCAAGAATCATTCTGATTGGTTTTTAGCACAGACAAATGCATGCCAGTGACAGAAAATGTTAATGGCACACTCAGATTTGTATAGACACAACCATGATGCCCAAGTAACTTAGCCCTACACCCATGTGTCTTCTCCCATTCCCTCATAAAACCTCAAAGTCCTCATGTTCCAGATTTCCTCTTCAGTTTCACATTTCTTTGGTTCATTTCACACAAAGATTACAGAATTTAGTACAGTTAAAATTTATCTAATTACACTACTTACCTAGTGCTTCTCTTTTTCAATGGTTTTTATACATTAATTTCTGCTGGTAGAGGCTCTGATTTTGCAAGTCTCATTCTGATCTTGTGAAACATTCTGATTTAAGAGAAAACATTTATATTCTTCCTCTAAGGGTAGGAATGGATTTTAAAAATTCAAGATGCAAATATATCTTTCTATTCATTTTTTGGAAGGAGAAGGAGTCAAAGGTGCAGACGGAAGGACTAGGTAATTTATTATCTTTGCAAATTAAAGTAATGGCCTGAAATTTGTACCTATATTGCAAATTTACTTGCTCAGAAGTACAAGAAAATATATGTTATGAAAATCAGTGTTTTGCAATTACAAGCAACTGCATTAAATGTAATTCATAAACTGATCAGGTTTCAATAGAAAGCTGACTAGAGGCTTGCTTCTGCTAAACTCCTTAGAATCAGAAGCCTTGTCAATCCTACCTCCAATGGTAGAAACTGCTATCTAAGGTTAATTTAATGGCCAGTTTATACTTTGCATTTTTGGAGATGCAATTCTAAGGTTTAAATTATGAAAAGTCATTAATTATTAGTAATTTTTGGTTTTGTCTGCCTGAAAAAAACTCCAAAGGAACCAGTAGAACTGGCTTGCTCACTGGTTTATATACCACTGAAGTCAACAAAGTCGAAAAAATTGTTTTTTCAAGGAAAGGATTTCACTGTTATTCCCATGAATGATACATGAATCCAGACCAATTCTGTTTACTACCTACAACTAATTTAATTAAAGCACGGTTTAGAGATGCTCTTGAACAGAACACACTGAATATCTTAACGCCTCCATGTTAAAGTAAATTAACATTATAGATTCATATAGCAGCACAGAGGTTAACAAAAAGTTCAAAGTGAATAGTGACATAGCTTTAAAACTGTAAATAACAGCTGGACTTTTGAGATTAGTGACTGTGAATAAATCAATGATAGATTAAAATACTAAAGGTCTTACACTAAGTGGTGGAAAATGTTTTAATGCCACTTGAAGGCATTCCAATCTTTCCGTTTGCATGCACTCATTAGGTTTGAGACCTTTTTATTACCCAAAAAGAGCCATTCCAGTCAGTTTTAGAAGTGCCTAAGATGCATACGTAGCTGAGAGATCATGAGAGTTTTTTTTATTCAAACCATTATAGTTTAGAATAACTATGTATTTTCAAAAAATAACCTGTATTCTTATTTACCCAGCTGACCACAAATTCTACAAATGAGTGTCATATCATTTCATATTCCCCTAAAAGCTTTACTCTGCTTTCTCAAGCTGACCATTAATAAAATGCTATCCAGACCAAAGGAAACTCTGAAATAAGAAACCATTCCTGTAGTATGCAATGCATTAAAAAAACAGCCCGTTACTCATAGGGATTGGGTTTTTCAGTTCTTAGGATGAAGTATAATGTAAGAATGCCATTTCTACATCATGTGTTTACTCTTTTTACTTTTTTGAACTCCTGTAAATTCAGAGTTACAAAAGTCTCCTTCAACTGGTAAGGCAGATACAGAGAGGCATGGCTTAGATCTTTGTCATGCAGAATAGTAGATGTACACAAAATGCGGAATAAAATAACTAGAGAATAGTTATGTAATAAAAATGAAAGAGGAATAGGCCTTTAGAGGAATAGGCCTCTAGCCCTTTACAGCTTCACAGAGTTGCCATTCTCATACTTCTAGAGAACATCAAGGCTGGCAATGCACAAATTGAAACCATAGTCCAACAAGTCTCCTAACTTAAAAATTGCAACTTGTTCTCAGGTAAGAAAATAGTGCTATTTTTTTTTTTTTTTTTGTGCACTTCTTAACTGTCCAACTAAACAAGCAGGGAATAGCCAGCTATTCCAGGTCAAATATTACAAATAAGTAATATATAGAAAAGATAACAAATTTTAAACCAGAATTAATATAATAAGCTGTTCGATAAGTAGGTTTTATACCTGGGAACTGTGGGTCACACAACTAAAAGTGCAGCAGAGAAGGCCAAATATTCATTTCTACATAGTCACCAGTGGGTAAAAGCTTTCTTACACATACACCAGGGTGTCTGTAGGCTTCAGGGAGCAACCCTTACCAACTTCAGAGAATTCTGCATGAGGATTGAGGCACAGACTTTTTTTCCTACTCAGGCAGATCAAAGTTGATAGTAAAGGTATATAGCAAGGATTTGAGCAACAGCACAAGCTGCTATATTCTACTATGACTTACATGCTGAAATTGTTCTACTCATTTTCTGTCCAGTAAAGATTTCACAAAGTGGCAAGTGAGAAACAGCAAAGAGGATCAAGAAAAGTTCCTATACGTCACTCTAAAAGAGGGGAGAAAAAGGTAGAATTATTGACCTAAATGTCAAATAAGCCCCATATTTGGAAGCAAGATTGATCTACTTGCAGTTTATGCAAGTATTATGTGGAAACAGACGGAAATACATATGCATCTACTCAACACAGGTCTTCCATTGTCTACATCCTAGCATCTAGGAAGAAAAGGAAAGAGCTGAAAATAACTCTTCAAGGCTAATATTGACACTAGTGTTTCAAGCGACCTTTGCTGGTGGCTAAGCTCCTTTCAACAATAGAAAATGAGGGCTATAGTTTATATTCTACAAAACAAATGACACGTGTTCTTTGATAACATGTGTTCTTTGAAACCTATTGATTTTCCTGTCCTTTACATCTCCTTTAGTTACTTTTGATATGTGAATGTGTCCTGAAAATTCTGTAAGTAATTTTGTTAAAAAACATATTTCAGAAAATTTACCAGATCTTTCTTAAATCAAACTTTCTTAAATGTCTTTCTAAAATAGCATGTAAGTTTTCTGAGGGATGAAAAATCCTGTTAACATGTAACACAGAAAATACACATAAAATTCAAGGAGTTTATATTTTTATCATACAACATCTGTAAAGATAACAAATTTAGGATAAAATTTATATATGTCACTGGTTTTCTTAAAGTTTAGCTTTGTCTTCAGCATCATCTGCTTGCAAAAATTTAGTAATTCTGAAGATCATGAGAGTGGACTACAAATTTCTGACAAAGCTAAGAACACTGCTTTTCTTGCTTTAAATAACTCCCTGTGTAATAACTGTAACTGCTTGGTACTAGCTGTTTGTAATATTGCTCTGGGTAGTTTATTCTGTATTAGACAAAAACAGAACAAAGAAATTCACTCTTTTAGCTGCCTGACTTCCTTAATTTAAGCTTATGTGGCCTTGTTCCAAGCCTTGGAAAAAATAGCCTATTTCAATTTCTGAACTTGTATCTTGCACCTCCTTGATATATCCTTATAATCATCTTCTCTGAGATGACTGCATGCTTACTTCAGGAACATATTTATAAACACAGAGTTCCTCAAGTCCTTGTATTAATTTGGCTACACTTTGTTATTCTTCCACGTGTCTATAACGCTTACATTTTATTTAAGTGCACACCATACCAAAATCCAAATACAGCTTTTGACCGGTACTTAGTGAAATTCTACTATCATCCTCAGAAACTCCTCGTTTAATCTTTGCACCACAGAGTCCATCTTTCTTCTTCTTCTTGTTTTTAACCATAGCTCTATATTTTCCTTCAAATTGCATAAACTCCTTAACTTATCTATGCTCACAAAGACCAGGATCCATAGCACCAGCTTGGACCATGAGTTACTGCAAGTATTTTGCTTTTGCTTATCATGCTTTGCTCCTATCTGTTTGCAGATACAAACAATACAGCGGGAAAGGCAAAAATTTAAAACCATGTCTTATGGTCCATGGAAAAGTATCCCCAGAAAAACAGCTTCCAATTTCAAGTTTGAGACACAGCCTGATTATTATTCTCCTAACGTACTAAACAACCATGTGGCAAACAGCTTGGTAACTCACGTTTTTTTCAGTAACAGCAGTCTTCCATTACAGTATTTGCTCTTCTTTTTTAAAACAAACCAACCTGAAATGCCCCAGAATCATTCACAATAACATAATTAAAAACACAGGCAGTTGCAAAGATCTACAATGTGGCCCTGTCCATAAACTTCAGGAACTACTGGTAACAATGCAAACCAGTCTCCACATCCACACAACTTCACATCTAATCTTGAGCCTCTGCATATTTTCCCAGCTTTTGTTCCAAAGTAGATCGGTATTCCCACACAGTAATCCTATGCTAATCAGTAAGTCATCTATATCTTACCATTTACCTGGACTGTTTCCTTAATCCCCTGCTTAATAATCTTTCTTTCCACATCAGTTCTCACATAGCCTATACATCTACATCTGCCTTCACCCTCTATTCTGCCTGGGCTACAATCATTCATAGCATCTGCTTTCTGAACAAAAGGTTTGGTATACTAAGAAATTAACAAGGCCCATCATAAAAGGTTTTCATAAACACACAAGCTTGTCACAGAGCCTACATTTATAACTGTTACTTTTATACATGCTACCACACAGTATCACTACAATGATGCACCTGAAAGTGAATTTACTGGCTCCAGAGGTCTGGAATGAGTATTAAGTTTCTTCTTCCCCCTCCCCCCAAGAGAATAGAACTGGACATTCTAATAAAACAAAACTACACATCTATAAATAATTCACACAAGCACTAGTACAAATGTATCATTTTCTCTTAGTCCTCTGGGGAAAATGCAATTTAACAAGAACTGCGTTCTATTTATTCAACAGGTTTTAATTCCACAGGACTGGCACATTTGACTGCCATCCCTGGCAGTGCTAAAGGCCAGGTTGGACAGGGCTTGGAGTAACCTGTCTAGTGGAAGGTGTCCCTGCCAATGGCAGGTGGTAGAGGTGAATGAGCCTAAAGGTCCCTTCCAACAAAATCATTCTAGGATTCTCTGATTTTATGATTTCATAAGAAATTTCAGTCAGCTGTACATCCTTTGCATCAGGCGGTAAAACCATTTCAAAAATCATTAGTAACTGTACTAGTTTACATGTGTGAATGCAGAGGTTACATACATTACTAGATACATAGTGATTCTCTCAGAATAATTCTGTCTAGACAAATTCTGCTGCTAGTTCTCAGTTCTGCTAGAAAGACTTGCTAGCATGTCTGATAACTTCTGTCTTGACTTTGTGTAAAAGAAAACTATCCTCTAAGATGCAATACTGTCTTTCACTAAGATCAAAGATAAATGCATATGCCCATTCATATGACTGTGAGAAATCATAACGCTCCATAAAGAAGACAGCTGAAGTGAACAACAGTTTTCAATTAATCACTGACATGAAGATATAAAAACACACTGCATAAAACCATGAAAGTCATGTAAAAATGAGTTGCCTTATTATACTATTGGAATCTTCAATGTTTCTTTCATATTATAGATACTGGCACTGTTCAAAAAACAGAATAGAGCTCATAATGCTCCTGGAATGCTTTACAAAGAGAGGTGGAAGAAAGGCAGAGACACTTGTATCTTCATCTCTTTCATTTTCAAAGTAGTTTTTAGCAACTAAGACGCATATTATGCTGTAACAGTACTGTAGCTCTCTTCATCTATGACTACAATCCCTTTTCTAAACAACTTAGTCCTGTAAAAGGCAGTGTATCCCTACAGGTATTTTGTATTTCAATGACGGAATTTTGACATAAGGACTACATTTGGACAAGAAGAGCCCAAGATACACACACCATATTGGGCAAACTATGCAAAAAAATCCATTTGCAAATGTTATTCCTGTAAACACCAATGAAAATGCAAAACTTATCTGGATTTTTTACACCCACACTCCTATCTCACTTTTTAAATTAAACCCCAGGCTTTACAGGGAGGAAAAGCTGCAACTGCACCAGCTATAGACAAGTGTATTCAATCTATATTTTTTCCCTACCCTCCTCCACAGACATCACTGCTTCTGTAACTGAAATCTAGATTTTTTAACTTTGCTGTTGGATTTAACTATCTGTTATTTTTTGATGGACTGATAGAGAAGGTTTTCTGAGGTTTGGGGTGAATTTCTAGTGCATTTGCTCAAGCAAGGAATTGACAGCAGTGGTTAAAAATGCCAAACATAGTACTAGCAGATGCTACACAAGCTTCCCTACTGTGTTCCATGAATGCATTTCAGTCCTGACCTATAATACCCCTGCAATTCTTGATCTGGAGCTCTCCTGTGCAGGGACTGACAGAAGTTATCTGTTATTTGAGGCTCTGTGATTCGGACAGAGAGCCACTAAGGATGAAATAGATACCCCAAAAGTCATCTTTGCTTGTTTGCAAAGCCATTTTTATGATCAGATCTAGATTATGCAAAAGTTGATAGACTTTGTCATGATTCAGTAAATATGAAATTGTTTTTCAGCATCTGGACTGAGTGTTTATATCATAAAAACAATTTACTTTATGGGTTATTCACAAACACACAGGAAAAAAAGAAACCCATACTCTTTCCCCCAAAGGCAAGATGTTTGGAATTAAGGCACTCAAAAGCAGTATTTTTTCCTACAAGTATATAGTACGTTTACATTCTACATACAAAATCCCCATAAAGAGTTTCAGATCATGATTACAACTGACCTATGCCAAGGATTCACAGGTGTTCCAGTGCTGTTTACTCTATGTGTGAATGACAAAATGTTTCTGTATTTAAAAAAAAGAATGAAGTTTGAAGTGTAAGAAGCTATATATATATAGGATGTTTAATGAGAAAGCATTACTAAAAAAGAATACTGTCACGAGTGCTAGTTTGAAGTGAGCTGGATGGCAAAGCAGTTCCTGTCTCTTCACTTCCATACGCTGCCATGTATCTCTTGATGTCAGAATTATGACAGCTTACATATGCTGATGATTTGTCCTTAGCACATTAAGGAAAACGTAGTGCAAAACAAGGAAGAAAAGGTGGATCACCAGATGTATATTATGTAATTATGTTTACATTATTTCTTGAAATTCAAGTAAATCACATATCTAACATTTTGTTTCTGTTATCTTCATAATATGGCACAGTTTTGAAACTTAACACATAAAAATTTAATAATGTTTATCAGGTTTCAAAATCCTTAATGAATACATTGCCCTTTTTCTTGGAAATAATATTCTATTACCATACTCAAGATACGAATACTGAATTTATTTAGATATTTTGTCAATGGCTAGCTTATAAATCTTTGAAAATAAAGTACCTGCCAACAAAATAACAACATACTTCTTTAACTTATATTTGTGTGAATACTGTCTCTGCAACACAAATTATGAATTTTAGTACACTCAACTGAAAACAAAGTAGGAATTCTTAAAGAGGTATTTATAGCAGTATTTATGCTTAAATATTGGATGCCACCATGGCCAATAAAGGAGACACTAAATCTGAGCTACTGATAATTGAATAGTCTGAATAATTGCTTATTCTAATGTACAGCAGCAAAGTCAATCAATAACTAGTGTCCTTGGTTAATCAATACAATCAATAGAGCAACTGTAGTGAAACCTTACACTGAAGACACACTTTTACCACAGTGTCAAGATCCAGCTGAATGCATTAGAATTCCTAACAAATGTATGCAACATATGTTTTAATTTTTTCTTTATCTTGTATCTTCAAATATCCAAAACTCCCACTGAGATGGCACTAAATGTTTTGTACCTGTAACATTTCAGTACAATTAGTAGCAAATATGAAAAGTTTTCAAAACTATTTGAAGTCTATTTGCATCCTATCAATTGAATGCTAAAAGGAAAACATTTACTCTATTTTTTTAACAGTACAGCTACAATCCAATATTTCAGGGAGTTATGTGAAAAATACGTTTCATGGATTAAGTGTCTTCTGAATTACCAAAAGCAATGTTCATAGAAAGCATGGCAATATTAAATAAAGAGAACAAATCCATCCTGCACTTAGAGCATTATCTTATTTTCCCTAGTTTGGCAATATTAGCCTGGTATTGTTACACCATTCTGGTTACAATTCTTGTCAGAAAAAGCATTTCAATATTTAAATACCTAATAAAAATCTCTGAAATCTATAGAGATCTTCATAATAGACACTGATATCTCTCCGTGTGTACAAAACCAATAAAGTACAGACAGCCGTCTCAAACTGGTTATATTGATCACACACTAAGTAACAACAAAAAAAGAAATAGCAGAGTATCGACTCTCCTTCTAACAACCCCTCCAACAAAAAGCAGACTGAACCACACCTGTCTGTGTGATACTTCTAGATGTAGTAAGGAGTCAGAAAAAAAAAATTACTTTAAGCCCATTTAGCTTTGGGACTATCTCCTGGCTTAACCTTAAAGGGGTTTTGCATTTTTCACAGCTTGCTTTGTTTTCAAGTATTTACTCTATTTTAAGGGGTTGGAACTATATGAGCTTTGAGGTGCCTTCCAACCCAAACCATTCTATCATTAACTTTAGTCCTTTCGTATCTTCCACTCATCTTTGCAATACATAAAGCATGAGCATGAACTCATCTCTGGATGGGTAACAGATGCTGAAAGTTGTGAAGAAAAAGAATTATAATTAGCCAAGTGTCTTATTCATTAAGCTGCAAAATGAATACTACTACTGTTCAAGAAACACTTACTCTATATGAGGTAGCTATTTCCTATACAATACCTAACCACACTTACTGTAGCAGTTTCCCTACTCCCCAGGTTACAGTCTTGAGAAGTGTATTCATTTCAACTTGGACGCTTTATAAATAGCAAAGTGGAGTGGAATTGTAAAATGACCGGTTTATCTCAATCCTTTGTCTGGAGTTTTGTCGAGCATGGTAAGAGCAGTAAAGAGCATTGTTTCCACCAAAGCTACTAAAGAGGCAATAATTAGAAACTGGAAAGCACTATAGAAGTATGAAATCAGTAACAGGAATATGTAACTTGCCACCTACATGCAAAAAGAATTTCACTCCTGACATCCGCTAATCAAAAAAAACCACAAGTACAAATTCACCATACAGGTGAATTCACCCTATTATTTACTATTTGTTACACAAATTTTTAACAATTTTCTTACTGAACTGACTATACAGCTTGCATCACCCTTCAAGGTGACACATGACCTTAAGTATCACTACATGGGATTTCCATTCAGAATATTATAAAGTTAGAAATAGCACACTGCAATTATTACTTTTAGATGAGTGTCCTGCAAGACATAACTTTTGCTATTATTAATTTACTATGTTCTGACTCTTCAGTCAGAAGGCTATGAAGAATTAGAAAATCATTGGTTAGATAACTGGCAAAAGAATGTATTTCCCTGTCTAACAGAAGCATTTACGTGTTTTAAATATATGAATTATTTCTAAATTACTTCTCAAATTCATCCCTACTTCCACTAATTTTCATTATTTATCTAAAATGAAATGTGGTACATTATCTGTGTACATATTAATTCAGTCTGATACTGTCTCCCACTTCACTAAAAGCTAAATTCATGTGAACTCTGCTCTTAAATTACCTGACGGCAAAGAGACAAACTGTTAGTTGGCAATTGCAGGTCTCAACTAGAGACAAGATTTCTTAACTGCTTTGTGATACGACATCCCTGAAACTGGTTTGCTTCTTTCATAATTTGTTTTAAAGTACACAAAAGGACACCCGATACTGAATACTGAAAAATCACTCGTATTTTGACTGAAAAAGAATGCAGAACTCTTTAGAACAAGAAGTATCCTGGGTTCTTAAAGTCAAAACATTAGGGTAAGTTACCTGCTAGTACAGCTTAGAAATACGTAAATAAGTGTTTGCTTTCAAAGTTGAATTTTAGCCTCTGTGAAATGTGCTGCAGGAAACCCTAAAGATGAATCATCCACACAAACTGTACCGACAACATACAGCCTGAGAAGCATCAGTGAAAATTTTCCTGTATATCCAAGTTATATTTAGGCAGAGTAAGATCTTCTAATTTTGAGACTTAGGATTTTAATGACAGTGTCTCAGCGTGAAGAAAATAACATGTTAAATAACATCATGGAATATAGGTGATTAGGATTTTAAGTTTCAGGATGGTTACTGAACAACGCATTATTACTATTCACATAAGTTCAAAGAAATTATGGGAACTAATCTAAAAAAGTCTAATCACAACAATAATTTAACAAACACAAAAACAAAAAAAACCCCACCAAAGCTTAGTTTATTGATCTGTAGTATTGCTGTTTAGTAGCCATCTGAAAGCTTACTTTAAATGCCTGTGTGGCCCAACTTGATATGTAATGCAATTCTAACATTCAAATGAAAAAGAAAAAAAATAAAACAAATACCTTCATTTTGGGTATAAACAATTCTGAGAAGAAAGAACTGCAAGGCCAAATGAATTTACTACACTACTCAAAGCTGCCTGCCTTAAAATAAACAGCAAATCAAGAAATCTGTGTTTGCAGGCTTCCATATTCAAAAATAAAATGGAAAACTCACATGCCTCAGCATCCACATAAGAAAAGCCATAGGTAGGATACTACAAGCAGTGCTGGCAGTCAAGCAGAATGGCAAATGTTCTAAAACCTGCCGCTTCGGCTCCTCACATCAAACCTTCCCTGCAATTTAGTCCTACGTGGGTGATTTACAGGAAATCTTTAGCCAGTCTAAGCGGCAGTGTAAGAAAAATGCTGATTTAAAAATACTGATAGAGGACAGCATGCAGAGGCATTAGGAGGGGTAGTCTGAATATGGCCTTACTCATTTATTCTCTTTATACAGTCATCTGAAACACATATTCAATTATCTATATTATCTCACAATAAAACATAATACAGTAAGTTTATCAGTCACTGTCAACTCCTTTACAAATGATCTTTGTCCCAGACTGTTTCAAAATCAGCAGCTCCCTATACCAGAAACAGCAGTCTTGGCATAAATTTCTAGGAAGTATTAGAAAAATGTGCTTTAAAGATCTGTGCCTGTGTTTCCAGTCATATTTTGCACTGCTGGGGACTTAACCAAGCATAGAGATAAAAAAGCAATAGATGAAGGTAACTGGTTAAAGTAATTTATCTCAAAAGACAAATAGCAAACACTGCATTGCTTATTCTATTTCAGAGAGGATTTGTCTCGAAAATCACCTTTTTTCCTTACTCAGGTTGTTAGTGCAGCCGGAACTCAGATGAAAAATAAGCTAACAAACAGTCCCTGAGACACATTTGTTCAGAACCTGCTTCATCTTCAATGGACATCTGAGTAGAAACTAGTTAAAAGCTTGACAGATTCAACACATGGCAAAGCATCTTTTGTTGGCAGTGCTTTAAATTGCTGTGAGGAAAGCTGTATCAGTGAATCAGAGGTCAGCAGAGGGGAGAGGGGGGAACTCAGTATTACCTCCACATTAGAAAAAAGTGTCAGATACAGAATCTCAAAAGTTCTGAAAACCAGAATATTTCCAAATTAATAAAAAAGAGAGCTCCCTAGCAAATCTTAGGTATCTGTGGAAACATAGTTCTTAAGAGTGATTTTATGTGTAGCAATAGCTTCACATCAAATAATAGGACAGATTCTTCAATTCGTACATTCTGACCTTCAGAAAAGTCAAACTTGGAACAGCATTACAGAACCATCATCCTATAGATGCAAGAGAATAAATAAGCTATTTTTAAAATACAGTTTGATAAGCTGGTGAACAGGATTATATGATATGCTCAGATGTGATATCAGAGGTCTGTACTTGATGATCCAGAGTTCTCTTCAGTCCTGATTCCTACATTCCACTGACATACATGAATGCAAGAAATGTCCAGGACTATTCAACTACAAATGGATCAGATTTAATGAAGTAAGGGTTAGACACTCCAAACAAAAAGGATAGTATGTTTGCAAGGTACCTGCAACTATAACAGAAAACATATTTAAAAAATCAAATTAAAAATGAAATTAGGTAAAATTAAATTAGACTCACTCTATTCTAGTAGTACTACCCTCTCCAGTATTTGTTGGTTTTATTTGATCTTCATTCAGAGCATGAGAAAGTCTTCCCAAGCTGAACATCAAGTCAGGTGTTTCTCCTGCTACCAAGATCTTCACTGTATTTCAAACCATTGGTCACAATATGGCTTCACTAGAAATCATGAGTTACTGGCTTTGGGGTAGCATTGTACCAACAACCTTAGAATTGTCTCAGACTGAAGATGTGCATAAATCATAGAATCATAGAATAGTTAGGGTTGGAAAGGACCTCAAGCTCATCTCGTTCCAACCCCCCTGCCAGGGGCAGGGACACCTCCCACTAAACCATGCCACCCAAGGCTAGGTCCAATCCAGCCTTGAACACCGCCAGCGATGGAGCATCCACAGATTCCCTGGGCAACCCATTCCAGTGCCTCACCACCCTTACAAGAAAGAATTTCTTCCTCAAATCCAATCTAAACTTCCCCTGTTTAAGTTTGAACCCGTTACCCCTTGTCCTCTCAATACAGTCCCTCATGAAGAGACCCTCTCCAGCATCCCTAAAGGCCCCCTTCAGATATTGGAAGGCTGCTATGAGGTCTCCACGCAGCCTTCTCTTCTCGAGGCTGAAATACCTGGCTCATATATAATAATTAATAATAAAAAAGCAGAAGTAGGTATTGTGAAAGGGCCTGTGAGTATGTGGCATGTAATTTTCTTTTCACTCTTCAGTCTTTCTTCCATAACTCTCTTCAGAAAAGGATTATTCAAAGATTATAGGCATAAAATTCTCAGTATATTGAAGAATTAAATATATAGTATCAAGTTAAACACATTCTAGAATATATAAAAACATACTTGTACAGATGTTCTGAATTCTGCCTTTCTTCCCATGGGATACTGCTACATCACCCATCCTGCAAGGTGGAATGACTGTGTATATAGAAGCAAACACATCTCTTCCTTCTCCTGGATATGAAAAGGCCTCTGTATCTGGGAATGTGCACAGAAAAAATTAATCGTCTAAAGACAAAAATAAATACCCTATTCTGTTCACAGTCGATCAAAGAGCATAAGCCTTCCGTAAGAGAAGGAATCAGGTGTTTGGACCACCTCAATTTTGTTATTCTGATTGGAAATTAAGATTCTTTTGTGTGCAGAACCTACTTCCATGTTCTTTTCATGGTTAAAGATGCTCGGTGGGTTCATTATCAGTCAGTTCAGTTTCCTTTCTTTATAAGTATAAAGCAAGGGAAAAATCCATACCAGTAGGGAAAAAAGAACGCAAATAGAAAGGAATTATTTATCCCTCTTGACTAATCAGACCATGAATTTGCTGGGGGGGTCGAGGGAGACAAACATTTAATTTTCATTACAATCTAACTAAAATTATCACCTGTCTCACTACTGCAGTGAGTCAACAAACTTGCTGCATCTCTTGTACTCACAGATTACACCCATTTATGCCTGACAACAATCCAGAACACTTTTTGTTCCAAAGAATAGTCTTTTTGAGTTCTATTCTACCTCTTCATTGCCAAGGCTTTCCAACTTGCCTGAACTCTGTTGTGCAAGAATCCAAGCATCTGACTATGTAAAAAAGCTGCAGGAAAGGCATGTGGTGTTCTACAGCCACACAAGCATATGTGCCTATGTGGCTGTAGACAGATATGCATATTTGCGCAGTTACATGATGGTAATATCTTCAAACTAGATAAGTCAACTGATAGACAGCAACGTTACTGCCAGCCTGATGCCTTAGAAATGTACCCTCAGTCTACCTTCTTTGAGCTTGAATTTCTTTCTTAGGGATTTCTCTCCAAGAGATACAGACCTTGCTGTAGCGCAATAACCTGGCACCCTTCTTCTCAGAAATGGTCGAAAGCCAGAGACATATTGTGGAGCTGTGCTGGGAACGTGCTATAGTCAATCTCTGTGTCAGAGAATTAGGAGGTGAGGTGTAAAGAGTGAGCCTCACAGTCACAGCATGGGAACTTTGCAGTTGGTTTTTTTTTTCTGGAAATAGAAAAGATAAATGGTTATGAGCACCTTTGCTTTCTGGAGGCAAGTCTGAACAATAAAGCCTGTTCTCATATGTCTAACTCCAATCTCACACTAGAGAGAAGACTGTAACTAATATTTTATAATATGAAGACTCTATGCCTGAAAAATACAGGCTCCTTCTAAAAAGCATGATAAAGTAGGCATGAGGAAAGATTGGCTGTATTCCAGGTTCCACTTCTAACACAGAGCTCATTTAACTCTTTCATAATAGTATTACATTAAATTGTCCTGTAACAAATTTGCAAGGGATATTTTAATGCAAAAGCAGGTTTAGTGAAGTGAGTTACAAGTCAAAATATTAATCTGCCTCTCCTCATTAATCAAAATGCACTTTAGATGCTCTGACCATACACATTCTTAATAAAACCAATATTAGCAATCATGGCAATGATACAGTTTTAATAAATTTTGTAGTACTTACATTTTCAAATAAAATGGGTAACAGGTGTGCTCAGCAAAAAAAGGATGTGGGTTTTTTTGATATATAAACCTTTAAACTGTGTTGTCATGTGAAGGACCTACAATACTCCATCTGGATACCAATTGTCAGAATCTTAAGTTATTAATTATATTAACGGAAAAATAGGAAAAACATTTTTAATTCCTCTACCTTAATCATGATTACATGGAGTTGATACAGAATGATTCACCATAATCTTTTATTCATTTACTACGACCAAAATTTCTTATACACACAAAACAATTATTTCACTTCTACAGCATCTTACATAAGGATCTCAAAAAGTCAGCTAATAAGTCCTAAAAACATTGCCATAATTTGGCAAAGGCTGTATAAGTACTACTTCAGCCACCAAAATGCCTCAACCTCTGATATTAAATGAAATAGGTGACTGAAAGATCCCAGCAGAATAGTATTTGGGGTATTCTTCTACCATCTGATCAGCAGTCTCTACTATCCAGTTGTAGATTGTTCAGGATCTTACAAAGTGAGATACTAAATGACTTCAGAGAACATATACATTTATGTAGAAGGGGTCAAGAAACATGTGGGTCTCTGCAGAAGGTAGTGACTTCAACTAAAAATTTGGAGTTACTATAAACCATACACATTTGGCCAGATGCCTTTTTAATGTTAGCAAAATGACATAGCCATAATGTTTGTTACTTTTACATCCTGGGACTTCTGCGTGCAATTATTACACTAGTAATTTAACTGTTACACCATCAACTTGCACATATTAAATGAAATTGCTAGCACATGGCAATATCTATAGGTTTACAAAAGACACGATAAATCATGCTTTTGGCAAGCACTTCAAAAAACAGATTCACTGAGTATATATTTGGCACAGCTAACTACAGAATCAACTACACAAAACACAGGAGCACAACAGATGACATACTTGAACCATCCAAATTTGCACTGGGTAAAACACGAAACACATCTCAAGCAATATTGTCAACAAGCTATCTGCTTCTGTAAAAAAAAAACACAAAATATTAAAGCACTAGGGAAAGAACTGGTTGCAAAACCATTCCCCATGTATCAAAAACATGAGGTTTCTTATAAATCTAGAAGCACAGGTTATAATTCTCAGGGATCCTGCGGGCAGTATGCAGCACCCATGTAGCCACAATACAGTCACCAGCTATTTTAAATGACAAGCTACCCTGCAGGCCTCAGGTCGACTTTACATCTACCTTCAACTTTGTTTCCTGCCTAAATTTGGCACAAAACTCCTGAAAAATCTAAAACTTTTCTTACAAGGAGAAAAAAAGCACAAGTTCAATTGGTACAAGCCAAATCCTTTGTGCTAAACTACCTGCTATGCTTTCTGAAGGGGATAGTATGCTTCCTGAGAGACAAGCACACAGGAGAAAGTCTATGATGTTGTTTTTTATGATGCAGCTCATGCTGCATTTTGAATTGCTCTAACATAAAACAGCTTCTCAATGCTGTTGATGGACTGCACAATATTAGGAAGCCATTGTCTCTTCTTGACTCTTTGATTTGGAACTGTATGCAGAAACTGTGTTGAATAGATTACTTATAGTTGAATGGCCTAACTAGATTTAATTCAGATACTGTAGTTACTATGGCTTTTCAGATTTTGAGAATTGTGTGTCATTTAGACCTCATACTGCTTAGTAATGCCAGACTCCCTAGGAAGACAGTTGAGAGCTCAGTGGTACCTCTCAAGAAGAATTCTCCCTATACCGTCTCAGCTCCAATGGCCACACAACACAAAGATTGGACGAATGACCTCTCTACTTCACAAGTCTGACTCAGCTCTTGAGGCAGTTTCCTAAAGCACTGCCAGTGTGCGAGCCACTTACTAGGATCCTGAAAAACATGCATGGGGTGATCATGAATCATCATGGAAGAACTAAGCAAAAGGCCAACGGTGTGAAGCAGGCGTGAGCAGAAGAAAAATGGAAGGAAAAACAAAAAAGGAGCACAAGTATATCGGTGGAAAGGATATTACAGCATTTTCTTTCCATCCCCTTTTTCCTGAATGATTTTTTTTTTTGCAGCTATTTTCTGTTTTCCTGCTACTTTGTCCCTCCCAAAGCGCTTTAATGCAAATCTCGATTCAAAAAATAACAAAGAAAATCTGCAAATGGACAAACTGACTCTTTTCAGAAGGGACCAAGAAATACCTTTTCCTTCCATCCTCCAAACAGGCAGGAAGCATAGCAGTGAAGAATTTTCTTGAATCTTCTTCAATTATTTCTCTAACATGCTGAAAATGTGCCTCCTGCTTTCATCTTCCCTGTCTCTACTCCTTCCCAATGTTTGCTTTGTTCTCATAATAAACCGGTGCATATCATTAACAGTCTTTAATGGACTTACTACTGTTTTGATTTTTTTTTCTTTCAGTCCCCTAGTTTGTACCTGCAGCTGCTTACAAAGTATTTCAAATAACCTAAAACAAGTGGACTGCATGATTCAAGATTACTGGTAAGGACACACAGAGCCTTTCAACTCCTGAAGACAAATTAAAAAGCATCATAAGATGATAGTGATGAAAGCCATAAGCAATTATGTCCTAAAGGTTTATCCAAAACAAATGTGGTGTGTTCAGTGATCTATTCCATATCAAGAAATCCACTACATGTGGCACTGGTTAAGAGGAACTGTAAGTCTCTGAAGAATTGTTGCAGAACAAAAGCTTTATGAAATTAATTGCTCTTGTAGCCCTGGAGGAGGTGCTTTAGCTCAGAATTTACACACTACCCAAAGATGTGTTAGGTAGGGCAAGCCTTTTTGCAGAATGGTAAGGATGTGGACCAATTCCGTGATCATGTAACTCTTCTCTGCAGCTCAGAGATCTCTGTGAAGTTCAACAGTAAGAATATTCATAGTATCAGGTGGTCTGGAATTTGACTACACAGAAGACAGAGTGGGAAGGAAAGGAATAACCTTTACCTTCACTGAAATAACCAAACTTTATAACACAGTTTAGTCAGAGTATTCCCTTTCTTTTTCCTAATTGTGCTCCCTTCTTCTTACAAAAGGCACTGCCAGAAGGCAGCCCTGATAGCAGGCTCCAGGAAAACAAAGGTGCCAAGACACAGGGAGAAAGGGGACCTGCTTTTGGACTGAGACAATAAAGGGAAAGGTACAAATACAACTTGTGTGTGCTCAATCCATCTGGCTACAAGTCCCTCACAATTATCCTTCCTGACAATGCTTTAGAAGAGAATGCACAGATATTATCTCAGTCCCATAGCTACCAGCCCTCATACTATTGTTCTGATCTAGAAGATCCTTTACAGCTGATGTCCCCAGACAAAGTATATTGGCCTCTGAAGAATACCATAAGAAAATGAGCACTCCATATATCTCTATATTTCACACGTCCTCCAACTGGTTCTGGGCATATGTCTTGCTTCCACCAGAGACCCTTTCATTAGTTGAAACACAGAAAATGAAGCATTAAATGGTGCCTGAAGTATCTCACATCAACCAGCATAAAGACAAAAAAAAAAAAAATTAATACTGTAGACAACTTCACTCCCAAATTCTCATTTCCTAAGTTTCTGGAACCCAAAATTAAATTCAGAAAAACAGCACCATTCAGAAGACAACACCACATAGCATGTACGTGGATACAAAGGGAACAAAGATCACACCCAACAGATTAGAATAACTACACTCAATAATTCAAATTACTCAGTAATTTTAAAAAGTTAGAGTATTTTAGGGTCCATAATCCCATGCATCACCTGCTATTACACTTCCATTATTCCTTCAACCAAACGTTCCCTGAATATATGCAATCTCTGCGCTTCAATACCTAGTTAAAGTGAGATTCCTGTGGAAGCTTTATAGGTAAACTACTCATTCAGTGATTAGTCATATTTCATGCAAAGTTCAGAGCACAGAAGGGAATAATAGCTAAAGCTATCATATTAAATTAAATTATTCTTTGCTTCCAGTGCTCTTAAAGAGTTTTAAGCATATTTTAGATCCACAAGACTAAAGAGTGACAATCTCGTTTTCGTAAGACTTGGGTAAAGAAAGTTATAATTAAATCCACCCCGAGTACAGTCAGCTGCAGACTCAGACACTCAGAAAAATGCCCTGGGAACCTCTGAATGCTCCTTGAAACGTTAAACATAAAAGGCTCTCCCGGCATGTTTTTCTGGGCACTTGTGGAGCACGCAGGGTAGCAAAGAATTTTGCCCTCCTTTTTGCTATTCCTGTGCATTGTGCACCCTCTAGTGGTTAAAAAAAAAAAAAAAATATTTTTAGGTATTCAAACCCTTACTTGGCCTTACTGCGAATGCAAGACAGACCTTTTATTGAATGTGTTTTTACCTATTTTCTCGGGTATTCCAGCCGATATTTTTTAATCTCTTTTTTACTTTGTGGAACACAACATCTGAATACATTTGTATGAATTTTGTATTAACGTATTAACAACTTCAGTAGATTGCCACAATGCTGTTATTGTGCAGGAAGTAGGTGGTTTCATGGGAAATCTGTTGTAATCAAGGTCACTCAAACCACCTCACATTAACATGATACTTACTTACTCATAATCAATAAACGGCACTCTGAGGGACTCAAAGCCCAGTCCATCTGCTGCAGACACACGGCTTAAGCACAATTTTAACACAGTTTGCACAATATTGAATACAATTTTGTCTGGATTTTCTGATGTAAAAGAACACAAAGTTATGATAACCAGGAAGTACAAAAGTTACAGAGACAAAGCAAAACAGAATCTAAACTCACATGAGTATACCTTAAAAAGTATTTGTAAGCAAATTCAAGATTCCGATTAAGATAGAAACAATGAAAGCATAATTGAAGTTACTGCTCCCTGTTTGATGAAGGTATTCAGGGTAAATAAATCCTTACCCTAAGCCAGAGGCATCAGTAGGTGTCTTAGAGAGGGATGACAGCATTAGATACATAGAAAAGCTTGCAGTTGGTCTGCAGAGTGCGTGTGTCAGACACATGCACTCTGAGTCATATGGTGCTGTTAGTTTATGCTAGTAGGATATAAAGGCCTAGTTTTAGAAGTCTGTGCACTCAAAATGAGTTGACAGACACATGCACACCTGGCACCTCCCCAATAAATATAGATTTTGCAGATTTTGAGAAAACAGGGGTGTCTCTTTTTATGTTATTACCAGTTTTTCTGACTATAATATGAATTGAATGCAGTTGTTTCCATAAATGTATTTCATTCAGCAGCATGCAGCATTTGAACTGTTTCCAAATATAGAATTAACTCAATTGTTTTGAACAAATCTGTGTTCCCTTAACAATTGATTGCAACATTGTCTTTATAATAGTTAAAATGGATTATCATTAAAACCAGTGTACAGCAATTCCAGCATTTATATAGAATTTACCAAAAGGAGCCTGATCCTAGGCTTCTATAAGAAATATTTTCCCTACAAGTCCTTACTAATTTACAGATTGGTCACTGTTACATAGACATGCCGCACTGGATAGTGTCAAACAAAAATAAGCAAGATTTTGGTCACAAGGACAGAATTAGTCAGCTCCCTGGCAAATGGTTGAAAAAACTTCCTGCAAATAACATACGTGTTAAAACTGTCAAAGCTACTGTTTCAGCATTACAGCATAATGACTTCATGTACCTGAAAATTATGAGTTTTATTGTACATAAAAATAAGCCAAAATCTCTCCCCTCTTATGTGTGTTATAATGCACATAACAAAAAATTAGCACATAAGATCTTAGGCTCATGAGCAAAACTTTTTACTTTCATACCTAGTATTCTATTACAATGCCTATCTAAGGTGACTACCTGAAGTGACTTCTTTGCTGTAAAATAAGTATTTTTGTAAACATTTAACAATTACTGCCTATGTCTTTTGATTGATTGGTTTTTGGCTTTTTTTCTCAAACACTTCACTTGCTTTGAAACTTCTTCCACAGCCTTTGTGCAATCAAATGCAAATACCTAACAAATTTCCTCATGCTTTTTAAGCATAACTGGAGATTATGTGAATATTCACAGGTTACATTAACTTATTTTTACCCTGATACTTTGGCTCTCCATAGTAATGGTAATGAAAAGCTTTCCCCAGCAAGAACTGTTCTGTGTCAGATTTCAATTAAATGAACCACCTGAACTGACATTTCAAAAATAGAATATAATTTAGTATTTTCAAAGAAAGAGTAAATCACACTCAAGATCACGTACTATACAGATTCTGTATATTTTTAAGATAGAGACTTTAAACTATCAATTTAGAACTAATGACACACTTAGTTGACTAGAACTAATAAATGTGCCCAGAGCAAATGCACAGCATACATACATATAGAGATAAAAAATACACATACATTGCTTTGCTGTCTTGCAGTCTATTTTTCTTGCTTTGTAGGATTTAAAAAAAGGATTGGTTCCTCTGCGTTGTGGATATACAAGTGTTCCTGGTGCCTTACACATACACAAAACCAAATAGATGCACACTTCCTGGCTTCTGTATTGCAAACCATGTATTTTGTTATAAAATTGAATTAGCACATACAATGTCAAAATTTTGTTTACACATTAAATCCTTTTATGTGGGAAATATTTTTGTGTGCTTTCAGCTCTTCAAAAATTGGACTGATCCACTGGTTTGTACTGTCTCAGGTCTCATAAACACCTTCTATTGACTGAGGTTTTCAGACCGTGCTGCTAATGTGTAACGGTGAGCAGCTATTCATGTCTGTAACATCTCCCCTAACTTCTCTGGACTCAGACAAAACTGTGTGACAACCATTATCTTTTTTTCCACTGATTCAGATACACTATTTCTCTCTGTGATTCCTTTGGCACAGGTATAACATCCAAATCTTCCACGCATCCCAAACATCACTTCAATACACATTGCAACATGCACAGTATAGTACTATATATACATAGTACTACAGTACTGTATATACACAGTATATAAACACAGTATATATACTATGCATATACATAGTGTATATATATAGCATATATAGTGTGTATATTTGTGTGTATATATACATTGTATATATACTATGTATATATATATATATATAGTGTGTGTGTATATATATATATATAGTACTATCAGAAGTGCTCTATCGTTAGGTTACACTTCCAGTTCTACAGGAGCTAGTTCAGGTGCTAACGGTCCAACTGGAGTCATGCTATAACCAGCCAGCTGAATCTTGCTGCTGCAATTAACAGTCTACTACTACAGCTATTTTTCATATAAGAAAAGGGTATCTCGGTATCTTTTTTTAAAAAAAGTAATACATTTGTATATTTTTGCTTTAATTTACATTTCTGCCTTTCCGACTCAGTTTCATCTCAGTGAAGAAGCCAAATACAGATTATATAGAAAAGATGCCTTAACTGCAGTGCAAAGTCAATACCAAAAATCCAAAGAAAGCAGCCCAGCTTGAAATGTGTACAAATCAATCAATTATTGTGATTTTAAAAGAGTTGTGCTCTAATTTCATACATAATTACCACGGACCAGAGCTGATAAGTTCTATATTTCAGTGGGTAACTTTTACTGAAAAACTAATCATCCATATGACAACATTCTTTTTTCTTCTCTAAATAACACAGCCATTAGAACCTACTTGAACTCTTGTTGCTAACCATATTAATCTGTCATCTACTGAAAAATTGTAAGAAAATTTGAATTCAAAGCAGAATATTAAGGCTCAGGACATCTTATGAAAACCTTAAAAGACAGCAGTTTAGATGTAGTATTTTTATACTACATTTTTTCTCTGTGTTTCTTCAACCTTCTTCCTCTTACTAGGTAAAGCAGAATCAAGGCAGAATTACTGGTCCATAGAGCTGACAACACTGGGAAGTCATATGAGCAGACAGATGAGAAACAAGGTGACCTAACTCACTTCTTACAATGAAACTACAATCGAAAAAGTTCACTAACATACACAGACCCTGCACCCGTGCCATAAAAGGGCCTGCAGCTTTGGAACATAATGTTCTAAACTCCACTTCTCTTACCTTTGATTTTTTTACCAGTTTCACTAATTTTCTCTTTGAAGAACACAGTAGGAACATTTCACCAACATACAGAAGGCTTCCACAGCACAGTTCTTGAGAAGTGTGCATGGTGACAGTCATCAGCTGTAATCAGTCATGTGCTCTCTGCACCTAGAATCCTGACATTCTCTACTGCTGAATGGTTTTTAGGCTAACCAACAGGAGAAACACAAGCACACTGAACCCCAGCAATCTTATCTCTAGCTGCACAGCGCCTTGTGAGATGCTAGCCATTGCCAAAAGGTAAATCTGCTATAAATAGCACTAAATTGCACTAAGGGTCAATTAATCAACAAATTAATTTTAGCAATTTGTTCTTTAAATGTATAAATGAAATTTAGCAAAACATAAGGGTAACCCAAAATACGGTCCTCAAGGTAAACTGTTTCAGTAATGTTTTTTAAAATGCTCTTTAAAACATCAACAGATTCATGAGCTTTGACAAAGAGCATTATAAAAGGCATGACAATTCTGTAATAACAGTATTAGAATATTGTGAACTGTGATGTTTACATGTCTGAAACTTTATATGCATATTTATTTTACTAGGTTTTACTTTCATTAATTTTTTCCACTTATTTCTATACAAACTGTACACAGTTATTCTCAATTTCATCTAAAAGTGAGCACAAAATAAACCTACTCTTGAACAGTTTCTTGCTTATAACTCCAGAAAACCTACTTCATGTTTTCAGCTGGAGAAATCTCTTGAAAAAAAGCCTATGACCAGTATCTCACTATTATTTACTCCAAAATCCCAAGACTTCGCTGATTTTGTGGTATTTAACTTTTTACTGAAGAGCAGACACTATCTTAACACCCGCTGATTACACATCAGAATCACAGATCTTGGTAGTACTGCCACCTGCTGTTGAAGTCAATTTTGTTTCTTGCTCAGTAATTTCAAAACACCAATTTGTATAGCTAATTTCAGCTAGTCTGTAAGAAAGACATACAACCAACATTGTTTTTTTTAACCATTATGAATACCAATGACTGTAACAGCTTCTGTTGGCAGCAGATGCATAATTATCTTCTCATGCTTAAGTGCACAGAATAATCACAATAAAAAAGCAGGATCTTCTGCCTACTTTGGAGGCGTTTGTTTAGGAACCTGTATGTGTTTCTTAATACTTTTTAACAGAATAAAAATTAAAGAGTAAATCAGCTAATTACAAATGTATTAGAATCCTAAATTATTCACTTTTTAAAACCTGACAAACCCAGCACAGAAATTCAAGACATTAAAAAAATAGGTTATACTATTCTCCAGAAAGCAGACCTTGTAATTATGTTGTGGGATTTTATTATTTCTTTAGTTAGGCCTTCAGCTTTTCAGTATCAATAGAATGCTGAAAATTTAATCTGAGGGGATCATTATCCAATGCAACAGACACTATTACATGTTTCCTTTGCAAGTGTGTTTGGAACTATCACAAGTTTTCGTATCGACAAAAATGTAGACAAATTGAAGAACAATCTTGGGTCTGAAATTGTGTCTGAAATTATGTCTGAAACTTGGCATATGTACATTCTTTAGTTTTAAAGGTTTATATGTGTGTGTGTGATTTTATGTATTTTTTTAAGTTACATATACATTTATAAGTATTATATCTATATATGTGTGTGTGTGTGTATTTTTTAAACATAACATGGTCCTAAATCTACTACTAAATTTCAGGTATTAATAGCTTAGCCATGCTATCCCAATGGTTGGCTTATACTGCTGCTCAGAAGATTGAGCTGAAACGGAAAATTTCCTTTCACAGTGCCTAGTCTTGAAGGTTGAATTCCAGGAAAATAATCATCACTAAAATTGTTGAAAAGAGTGGGATAAAAAGCAACTGATAACTTTCCTGGGGCAGATTTGTGGAACTAAACTGAGGACTTCTTTCTACTCTTTATGGCAGCTCTTTCTCCTAGTCACTATACTATAGAACAGTTGCTGTTCTACAGCCACTAAAAGCGGATTATAAAGAATCCTTTAAGTAAAGAATCCTTTAAGTAAAGAATCCTTTAGGTATACTACTCCCCCTGTACAGGTCATGAATTGTAGAAAGACAGGAAAGAGACTGCAGACTGAACAAGGAATATAAACTACATTTGATAAGAATAGAATAAACAGTCAATACAGTGATGGAAACACCTCGGTTCAAGTATTTCCTTTGGAGAAGAGACAGAGGAGAATACAACAGACTTGTGCTATGAGTGATATGAAATAGGAGAATGAGAAATGACTGCTCCCTCTGTTCCAATACACTAAGAATCAAAACAAAGTACTAGGCAGCAAGCTCAGAGCAAAAATGCCCCCAAAAATATTAATAATGGTGTGGGATTTTTTTCCATACAACTTGCAGTTAAGTTGTGGAGCTCCTTGCCAGCGAATGCTGCAAATGCAGGAAGTTATAATTTAGAAAAAGCCTCATTGATTGTTAATAACTACCAATGCCACCACCAAGATATTCTGTAGGTTACTGAAAGCAGGTATGACGATGTTTTTAAACACTGCCAAAGAAGTGACAAACATCTCGAACCAAACTGAGCAAACACCAGCCTGCAAACAAGAAAAATCAAGCCATCTGTGATGGATAATAGGACAGGAAATTACAACAGCTAGTGGGAAGTAGCCATTTGTATAGCTACACTGAAGACTTAACTGTGATTGGGTAGGGAGAAAAATAGGGAAAGAAGATGAAGTAGGATGAAGAATAGTGAGAAAAAGAAAAGGAGTATAATGAGCATGAAATCTATGGTAGCAACCTGGCCTGCAGACATAAGTAGATCAAGGAGATGGGCAGAGTTGAAACTGTGTCCCATCCTGCTCAATGAGCGCAGGGGGAGGTATTCTCTTACCATGCTCTGTGTGGTTAGCAGGAGAAACCACAAGACCTCAGGAGGCTGAAACATGAAACAATGACTAATTTTATTGTACACTTCCCTAAACTGTGTCAGGAAGAGCAGAAGTCTTGGTAAGTTCTTCCTTTAAAAAAAATAAATAAATAAATAAATAAATAAAAATTTAGAGGGAGGAAAAGAGAAAAGAAAGAAAGAAGAAAGAAGGAAAAAAAAAAAAAAAAACAAAGAGAAATTGGCTCATCACCTCGTGAATTCAGAGATGTCTTCTCAGGCACCACATTGTAGTCCTTTGAGGTACTTGACCCTTGGTGAAGTCCTTTCAGTCAAGAGCCCACTGGAGCGTTCCACTGCTCCACTCCTCCAGGGTGAAGGGGCACACACCACACAGCTAAAGGATGGCTGTCTTTATACAGGGTCAGGTTCTTATGGAATCCTCCCAAGGCTGGAGAATCATCTGCATAATGCACATGCATTGTGAGCTATTCTAGCATATTCCAGTGGTGGCAGGGGTACCTGGTAAGCACTCAGGCCCTGGTAACTTTGTGGCCTGATGTCTGTAGCACTGCCCCTGGGCAGTTTGTTGCCTGGGCAGTTGATCTCTGTGGCCTCAGGGCAGACAACACAGGAAACCATCCCCACCAAATCGACAGCATGCTGCTCACCACAAACAGGCACTCAGCCTCCCTTGGCTTCTTCTACCTTTTGAGTTGTTTTGAAGCACACACAAAAAAGGGTCTCTTGACCATGACAAGCTGGCAGATACCAAATGAAGTTCCACAACGGCTACAGTAAGGGTATGTGGAAGAAGAGTGTCAGCTTTTTTAAGGGTGTCTGGTTAAGAACCTTTTAGTGCAGCAAATGAGAAAAGGAGTAAGGCTTAAACAGAAACATACAGAGACACAAATCTGACCAACAAATTACAAGGGAGGCAATGCTGAGAACCAAACCTGGTCAGTCACACAATGAGGGTACAAAGTGTGGGAATGTTCATTCCAGCAAGGTTGTCTTGACTGTGGACCTGGTCAGCTGGGAAACCAAAGGAAAAAGAGGAAGCCAGAAACCAGCATATACTAAGACACACACCTGGCAGAGCAAACGTTAGACAATGACAGAAACAAACCATGCTAGTCACACAAGCTGATGAACAGCTAAGAACCTACAGCTGCCACACTGAGGAAGATCTGCCTGGATTTTGCAACTGCTGAGTCTGCAAACCCAGGGCCCTAGATTGTGAGGACTGTACAGACCATGGACAGACATGCAGGGGAAGGTGGAGCAGGGAGGATCAAAGAGGGCGCAGAGAGAAAGGGGTACAGAGGGGTCCCAGCCACATGTAGAACTGGGCCGGTCAGCACACTTGGCTGGCTGAGCCCTGCAGCCTGTCCTATTTTCTTACATCTTCTTAAAACTTTTCTTAACTCCCTGTCTGCATAATCTCACTCTTCATCCCATGCGTGTGCATGCTGCAAGTGGGGGGACCTGTGTGTGTGCAGGTAGAATTTGGTGCCACCCTTGGAGTCAGACCAGGGGTGTGGGCACTTTTGTCCTGGGGTGTCAGAGACTGGAGCAAGTGGGAGGAATCCCACTGTGACCTACTGGAGCAGGAAGGGATCTTCAACCTTCAGCCACAGGGCAGGAACAGAGTGTGTTTCCAAAACAGCTACTGGGGAGCATCAGTGTGAGTTGTGTGAGGGGCTCAGTGCTTATAGCTGCAAGAGGGGCAAGCATTTGTGTTCCCCCCAAAGTATCCCTTGTACACATAGGGTGAGCGTATGAAATCACCAGTGAACTCCCATCTGGACCAAGGAGCAAGCAGGAGACCCTGGCTTGGGGCAGGGTGCCAGGCAGCAGAGGGTCTGTGGTGGTACTCAGGGGATCTGTGAACATCCGTGTGCTTGTGACCCTGGAGAGGGTCTGCCCTGTGTGCGCTGCACTGGCGACCTTCTGCCTGTGCCATGCCCAGAGGAGGAGGGTCTGGGCTGTCTGCCCTGGGGCTGTGCGAGTTCTCTGGGGTGCTGCTGAGGCAGAGCACCCTCTGTGTCAGCACGTGACCAGCGGTGTCAGTGTCCTCTGCATGTGTGTCACAGGGACACTGGCTCAGCTTCACTTCTGCAAATGGGAAAACGTCACCCTCATCCCTGAGCCTGGGCAGAGACCCTGTGTTCCCTGGTACGGGGCTGGGCTCCAGCAGCCCTGCAGTGAGGGCATGGGCTGGAGGAGGCAGCTGCACTCTCTACATTACTCCATAGCAGTGTCAGACACCTCTCCCAGTACTAAGTTAAACTGTTTTCCTGGTTACAGTGACAGAACCCTGTTTGTTTTCTTTCTGACACCAGTCCATTCAGTGATCACCTACCCATTTACTGTTATCTGAGTCAGGAAAAATCTTTCTGGTGAATCTGGTACCAGCTCTGCTGATGAAAATACAAACAGTACTTCTTTTCTACTCCTCCAAAGAAAGAGTGAGTTGAACCTCATGAGTTTCACATATACATACAAAAATCCAAATAAGAAGCAACAAAACCCCTATAATACGTTTTGAATACTGCAAAGTAAAAAATGAAAAGTAAAAAGTTTCAGACTTAATGGCCCTTTAATTCTTCATATAGATGGTAATAGGACTCCCATGACATGATCACATGCTGTTTTTTCATGGTAGTATCTTTGTTACAGGGCATGTACATTCTCTGTGTTCTAGGAACAAAATCAGGTTTTGTTTTGAAATAAGAAAATTATCTGCATGTTTCCTGCCGCATTTATTTTGGAAATAGATAGTGAATATGATCAAGAAAAAGAATTACATCAGAGAAGGAATGAAAGCTGCTACAGTGAGCTCAATCTTTATCCCTGTATTGGCTCCACCAGTTTCCATGAACACCTAAAAAGTCAGTTTTTTCCCAAAACAAGTAAAACTAGTTTCCTAGTTTTAAACTTCCCTTAAACTTAAGGAGAGTCATCCTTTGAACACAAAACAAGCTGCATGAAGATAATTATCACTAATTAAGAAAACCAACCCAAAACCAAACAAAAACAAACAAAAAAAAAACCCCACACTACTGGGTGTTTTTAACACTAACTCTGGACTTCAGGTAGCAGTCTACAGAATTGGGGGAGCAACACTTCTTTCAACTCAGAATTGCTGCAAATATGATTTGACTCATCCTGAGGGAGCATTTATAAGCCAGACACTGACAGATTATCAAATCCACTCTTATTAATCAACCTTTATTAAAACAGCTCAAACACCAATTTAGTCACTACCTGAGAAGCCTGAGAAACTAAATTACTCTGTCTAGTACTTAAGGAACCATGCCACACTCATAAGCAACCAGTTAAATACAAGTTCTTAAAAATGGAACCAAATTAGCATACAGACAATACTGAAAACCCAAGAATAATTTGGAGAAAAATAAAAGATCTCCAACAATCAGCCACAAAGTACACATTATAGTCATATCTATACCCTACCCCTCATGAGGTATTACTTCTTTTCTCTGTAGCTTTACCAAAGGGTTCAAAGAAGTCCAACAGATTACTATACTTGTAGTTGCCTCTTTGGGTTAGATTTTCAAAGAGTTTTTTATTGCCTTCATCTTTCTCCAATGAATCAACATTAAGCAAGTTAAGCAAGGTGAAGGAGAGAAAAATGGAGCAATGGTCAGGTGTTCAATAGTACATATGAGGCAGCTGGGACCTTTCAAAGCAGTGATCCCTTCCAAAAAGCCACTTGTTGAGAAGCTAACACCTCCCTAGCTGACAGTGTTCATGGTTGTACTCCTGCCTTCCAATCCTCCACATCATGCATACTACCCCTGCAAATTTAACTCGTGAGTTTTTATTAAGTTTCTCTACTCATTGCCTCCCCAGCATCCAACATAAATTGTTTTGGGAAAATCTGCTTCACTAACCTTCGTATCACAAACCATCCACTTTTCAGAAACACATTCTGAGCAGATTGGTACTGCTGCATTCCTTTTTTTTCTTGTTGGGCACAGCATATATTGTAGTACATTCCACAGCTGAAAGAAACTGAGAAACTTTATCTGCTGGGGGCTGCTGGAGTCCATCTGGTAGAGAAGGGCAAGAGCATCTTCAGTCACAAGCTTGCCAAACTGGTGGAGTGGGCTTTAAACTAAAGCTGCCAGGACAGGGGAACCTCAATCCATCCCACTCCCACAAGTTTGATGATGGTGCCAGCAAGATATGCTCAGAGCCTGGAGAGGGATCATAGGCCAGCAGGAGAGCACCTGAAGAACAGCACAAATGAATTCCTGTCACTCCAGCCAGTAATCCAGCTTCATCAGAAGCTCTACTTAAATGCTGCTATCTATGCAAACACATACAGCATGTGAAATAAGGAGAGTTAGAGAAATATCCACACCTGCAGGGATTTTACTGGAATCCTTCAGACATGGCAGGATGGCCCCTGTGACTGCGTGTTGGAATGGAGGGATACAGGCTCTTCAGGAAAGACAGGATGGGGAGACAATGAGGGGGTGCCACCCTCTATGTCAGTGAGCAGTATGCAGAGCTCTGCAGGGGGCTGGATGAGGAGCCAACTGAGAGCTTATGTATCTGGATTAAAGGGAGGGCAGCGACAGGAGACATTATAATGGTGGGTTCCTACAGGCTGCTACAGACCAGAAAAAGAGAGCAGATGAGACTCTCCATTGGAAGACAGGAGCAGCTCCACATTCACAAGACTGGTCCTCCATGAGGACCTTCTAAGACTCTATGTGGAAGGTGTCCTTGCTTATGGCGGGGGGGTACATGAAAAACAACAGCCAACGTTTCACTAAGGGGAAATCCTGTCTGACCAATCTGATGGCCTTCTATAATGGGGCTACAGAACGGATGGATAGGGCAGAGCAGTTGACATCATCTACCTGGACTTGTGCAAAGTGCTCAACACTGTCCTGCATGACATCCTTGTCTCTAAACTGGACAGACATAAATTTGATGGATGGACCACTTGGTGGATAAAGAACTGGCTGGATGGCCGCACACAGAAAGTTGTGGTCAACAGCTCAATGCCCAATTGGAGTCCAGTAAGAAGTGGCACCCCTCAGGGGTGTCAGTGTTGGGAGTGATCTTTTTCAACATCTCTGTCAGCAACATGGACAGTGGGATTGATGCATCCTCAGCAAGTTTGCCAATAACACTAAGCTGTGTGGTTTGGTTGATATGCTGGAGGGAAGGAATGCCACCCAGAAGGACCTTGACACGCTTGTAAGGTGGGCTGATGCCAACCTGATGAAGTTCAACTAAGCCAAGTACAAGTCCTACACCTTGGTCAGGGCAATCCCAGGCACAACTACAGGTTGGGTGGAGAAGAGATTCAGAGCAGCCCTGCGGAGAAGGACTTGGGAGTACTGTAGAAGAGTAACTGACCATGAGCTGGTTTCAGTGTGCGCTCACAGCCCAGAAAGCCAACCATATCATCTGCATCAAAATGAGTGTGACCAGCAGGTCAAAGGACCTGATCCTGCCCCTCTACTCTGCTCTCATGAGACCTCACTTGGAGTATTGTGTGCAGTTCTGGTGTCCTCAACATAAGAAGGACATGGAGCCGTTGGAGCAACTCCAGAGGAGGGCCATGAGGATGATCAGGGGACTGGAACACCTCCCATATGAAGATAGGCTGAGAAAGCTGGGGTTGTTCAGCCTGGAGAAGAGAAGGCTGCGTGGAGACCTCATAGCAGCCTTCCTGTATCTGGCCCATAAGGATGCTGGAGAGAGACTCTTCATCAGGAACTGTAGTGTTAGGACAAGAGGTAATAGCTTCAAACTTACACAGAGGAAGTTTAGGTTAGATATAACGAAGAAGTTCTTTACTGTAAGGGTACTGAGGCACTGGCAGAGGTTGCCCAGAGGAGTGGTGAATGCTCCATCCCTAGCAGTGTTCAAGGCCAGGCTGGATGGAGTCTTGGGTGATACGGTTTAGTGTGAGGTGTCCCTGCCCATGGCAGGGGGGTAGGACCTATATGATTTTAAGGTCCTTTCCAATCCTAACTATTCTATGATTTTGTGACTTCAACCATCTGTTGGATGGACAACATAGCAAGGCAAAAGCAATACAGAAGGTTCCTGGAATGCATGGATGGTAACTTCCTTCTCCAAGTGACAGAGGAACAAATGAGGAGAATGCTCTGCTGCACCTTGTTACCAACAAGGAGGGACTGGTGGGGAATATGAAGCTCAAGGGCAGCCTTTGCCTGCAGTGACGATGAAATGGTGGAGTTTGAGACCACTAGGACAGCAAGAACAGACCATGTCCTGGGCTGCATCAAAAGGAGCATGACCAGCAGGTCAAGGGAGGTGATTCTGACCCTCTGCTCTCATGAGACACCACTTAGAGTACTGCATTCAGCTCTGGGGTCTCCAACCCAAGAGGGTTGTGGAGCTGTTGAATCGAGTCCAGAGGAGGCCATAGGGATGCTGTGAGGGCTGGAGCAGCTCTGGTCTGGAGACAGGCTGAGAAAGCTGGGCTTGTTCAGACTGGAGAAGAGAAGGCTCTGGGGAGACCTTAGAGCAGCTTCAAGTGCCTAAAGGGGGCCTACAAGAAAGATGGAGAGGGACTTTTTACAGAAGCAAGTAGTGACAAGACAACAGAGAATGGCTTTATACTGAGAAAGGGTAAATTTAAATTAGACATAAGAAAGAAAGTTTTTACTGTGACAGTGGTAAGGCACTGGTACAGGTTGCCCAGTGTCCTGGGTTCACCTGTACAGTTCTTTTTCTCGCTCACAGTGGCTGGTGCAGTGCTGTGTTTTTGACTTTCAGCCTGAGAACAATGCTGACAACACCGATGTTTTTAGCTGTTGCTAAGTAATGTTTACTCCAACAAGGACTTTCTGTTTCTCATGCCTTGCCAGGGGGGAGGGGAAGCCGCAGGGAAGCAGAGACAGGACACCTGACCCAAACTAACCAAAGGTGGATGCCACACCACAGCACATCATGCGCAGTATATAAACTGGAGGAAGTCACCCAGAAGGCCCAGATCGCTGCTCAGTTTGGGCTGGGTATCTGTTGGTGGGTGGAGAGCAATTGTATTGTGCATCACTTGTTTTTATTGTTTTCTCTTCCCTTCCCCTTTCAGTTTTATATTCTGTCCCCTTGTTTTTTCCCTTATTATTATTGTTTGTGGTAGCAGTAGTAGTTCTGTATTGTACCTTAGTTACTAGACTGTTCTTATCTCAACCCGTGGGAGTTACACTATTTCAATTCTCCTCCCCATCCTGCCCAAAGGGGAGTGGGAGGATGAAGGTGGTGAGTGAATAGCTGTGTGGTTCTGAGTTACCAGCTGGGCTTAAACCACGATACCCAGAGAAGCTGTGGCTGCTCCATCCCTGGCAGTGTTCAAGGCCAGGCTGAACGGGGCTTGGAACAACCTGGTCTAGTGGAAGGTGTCCCTGACCATGGCAGCAGGTTGGAACTGGATGAGCTTCAAGGTCCCTTCCAACCAAACCATTCTATGACTCTATGATCAGCATCCTACAGCATGGTGTGATTACACTGCCCCAACAGACAAAAATACTTACTGCTTGTACATGAGGTATGACAGTATGAATTAATAAAATGAAAAATCATATTCCAAATTCAGTAATCCTAGTGACATTTATTTTTGCAGTGATCTTCTAACTACTACTTGAGAGAGACGCACAGGCTTTGAGATTTCAAACAGTAAGATCCCAGATGTACTGCTTCTAAGACTGTTCGGTGAGGGAAGGTCACCAGTCATACATTCAGATGTTATTTTTCCTTATATATTCTACACCCACTTCAAACAGAGGAAGTTCAGAGTATTCTCTTCAAGTTTCTTCTTTTTAAGATTTTTTTTTTCTGACCCTTCAGGCATTTGGAACCCCTGGACAGCTACATCCTCTGTTACAACCTAAACTTATAGTAGTTTCTGGCTCGGAGTGATCTCTTCTGCAACTTCTCTGCAGCTATGCTAAAAGCTTGTTTGAACAATAACCATATATTGCTACGATTTTGCAGGTAACATTATGAAACAACTGGGGATCAACACTTCAGACTGCTTCTCTCAAATCTGTACCATAATTTCCCCATCTTTTAGGCTAAGAGGAGCACTGTTGTCTCACTTCTTGCAGGACATCTAACTCTATTTTGCCCACACACTGCAGTGCTCCCAGTGGCACTTGGGTACATTCTTTACAGCACATGCAATTCTTAATATAGGCTGCAGAACAAAATGAATGGGACATCAAGGCATACAGGTATTACTCCGTTTGCTGACTGCAGTAATCAGCAAGCATTTTGAAAAGACTATCATTAGTCACTATCAATACTGAGCCACCAGAGTGTTTTTCATGATCACAGTAAATTAGTGGCAAGCATCTATTTCCATTTTCACACTGACAACCTCTCTCAAACTCTAGAAGAGATACAAATACACCCTTAAAACAGTGCTCCCCACTATTATAGACCTAGGAGACTCATTTAAATCAAAGCCTATACTGGCCAGTATTTATTTATTTATTTACTACAAAATTCAAGAATCATGGTACACTCAAATCTGGCACCACTTTGACCTTCTCAGATATTGAAAACATCAAAGGAAAAAAAAACATCAAAGAAAAAAAAAAAAAAAAGCTTTTAAAGCAAGTTGCCATCACACACTTTAATTCTAAAGAATTATTAAATAGCTCTTAGAAAATATAGCTCAGTGATTAAATAACATTCTATATATTCACAAGAATTTGTAACATTTAATCCAGCACAATAACTAAACCTGTTAGCAGAACTGAAACACTCTCAAACTCACAGGTTGGTATGTTATGATCATGTAAAATGCCCATTCACTTTTTTATTACAGTTATTGGTATCTAAAACAAATGGTACTGCATTATTTTTGCAATGATGCACTGGGACATGGAACAAATTCAACTTGAAGTACTTAAAATTGCACAAGTTGGGACTGCTGACATAATGTCAGGACATGGAGTATGTGCCCTCCCATGAGCAACTAAAACCTGCTTCCTTTCATTATTTATTTTTGAATATACATTCCCAGCCTTCTGCAATACTCCTCATGATTCAGAAATGACACTGTCCTTGAGTAGTAGGTTAATACAAGTAAGCAGCATAGGAACAGCACAGCACAATCCCTGTTAGTTTAAATACTGTCATTTCTGTGTTTCACAAACGTGATAAAGACACATTGTGGGGAAAGGGAGACACATTTTGACATCTCAACCACTGTGCTGAAAAATAAGTGTTCTGCAGAGCCTGCACTTTGGAGAGTCACCAGCTACAGCCTGACAGGCAAGCAGTTCAAGCAAACACACTTAATGAAGATCTGGTGATCTGCATAATGAGGATAATGAGGACCTGTCTGGTGTGGACTTTTGGGTGAATATATTTTGAAATTATAACCAAAACAAATTTTAAATGACACATTAACACATGTTTTTAAGTTGAATACTATTTGGCAGGAAATATACAGCAACAAAAATTAGCACACAGAGAACAGGTCAGGACACAAACTGACTCTAAAGTTATTTAACAGTAGGATTTATAGCTCAAAGGCATCAAAATCTCAAACTATTTTTGTATTTCCACATAATTTCAAATGTGTGCTTAGAAAAGAGGACCCTTCTACCGACAGGTCTAACAAAGATTAAAACCAGAGCACATACATATATATATATATATGTATGTATATAGCTGTTATTTGTAATAATTGTGGTATATATTTGCATCAGAGCCATTATCCTTACACCAAAACAATGATACAATTTGTGAAAGGTGTGGGGCACCTTCCAGTTTGTTAGGGGTGACTAACCCCCACCTAAATTGTGCCTTGGGGCAGGGTAGACTTTCTTGAAGGCAAGAAAAGAATTCCTCAAAGATAAAAAGGTGAAAATTTAGATGGGAGGATCACAAAGTAGTGAAAGTTTGAAAAAAAGTACTCTTGGTTGTATTCTAGCTCATTAGAAAAAGATAGGGAGACTGCCTGGTGGTAACATGAACAAAAAGACCTTCATCAAGTATTGTAACCAGTGGTGGCCCCTCTATAAATTAGAGGACAAAGAAAAGTGGCTGGTTAATAGAACTTTAAATTACAATATTTTGTTACAATTCATGTTATTCTTCAGACGAGTAGGAAAATGAGATGAAATTATGTATGCAGATATGTTTTTCACTTTGTGGAACCATCCTGAGTGGCAGAAAGAATGTGGGATTAATGTTGCCCCACAGGATCATCTGGTATCATCATTGGAAAAAGATCAAAAGAAAGTAGAAGGGAAGTTAAAGCAATACTGTTCTGCCTGTAGTATTGGACAGCATTGTCTTAAAGCTAAGAAGACCAAAAACAACAAACAGGATTCTATGCCTGAAGCAGAGGAGTTAAGGGCTCCCATTTTGAAAAATCCACAGGCAGAAGCAGGGAACTCGCATATAGACAGTAGCGGCAAAAGTGAAGGTCTTCTTGGGGAGATACTCCTATAACTGCACGAACTAGGAGTAAAGCTCTCAAACGACTCCAAATTGTAGTAGCCCTTAGGCAAGTTATGGGACCTGAAGGGTATCCAGTTAAGAGTTAAAGTTCCTTTCAGTACTGGAGATTTAGATTATTGGAAAGAAGTGGCTAAAGGGTATCGGGAAGATCCCAATAAAGTGGTTAATAGGTTTGAATTAATTGTTATAAATCAGGATCCTGACTGGTCCGATGTTGATACAATGCTCAGAGAAATGACTGAAACTGAAAAACAGCTGATAACTGAACACTGCTAGAACTCATGTCCAAGCTCAGATTACTGGAGGAGCCTTACAGGGAAATGTGGACCAGCATGTATCATTGACTAATCCTAACTGGGACCCTAATACTGCAGGAGGTAATCAGATGTTGAGTCATTATCAGGATTGCATTAAATTAGGACTAGAAAATGCAGTAAATTGGTCAGCACTTTATGCAGTAAAACAAGGGCAAAGTGAAACCTTGACAGATTTTTTTAGAGAATCACCGGAGTGCAATGAGGAAATATATGACTTTGGACCCGTCCTCAGATATTGGAACACAGTAGTTGGTTGCATTATTTCTAGGGCAATCAGCCCCAGATATTAGAAAGAAACTACAGAAGTTAAAAGAGACAGAAATAATGGACTTGTCAAAATGGGATGGGGAGGGGAGGGGAGGGAGGAGGGGTCGTAGGGACTGCAACAGTGGCTGCATTAGACCAAAGTAGAAATAGGAGACCGTTATGAGGACATGGCAGAGGTAGGTCTATGAAACGCAGGGGGGAATATGGAATGAACTGAGAATCAGTCAGTGTGCTTATTGTAAGAAGGATGGACGTTGGAAATATGAATGCCCAGAATTACAGAAAAGCTCCTCATCCATAATAGCTGCTACAGATTGATGAGGACCTGGGGCATATACCCTAACAGATCCACTGGTTAAAATAAAGCTAGGGGAACATGAGAGGGAAGTTGATTTTTCAATCGATACAGGAGTGTCCTTCTCTATTCTAAACCAAAGGTTGCTGCCCATAAGTAATGACTTTGTAAATATAAAAGGAGCCACTGGCAAATGGAAAAAGGCATTTTTTCTCTAAACCCCTTGAATATACATTGGGAAAACAGATTGGAATACACAGATTTTTATACCTGCCAAATTCTCCCAAATCCCTGTTGGGACGAGATTTACTGGAACAATTAGAGGCAACCATTGAATTTAAACAAGGAAATAAAGAACTAAAAGTAAGAGAAGAACAGTTAATTGAAATTTTAAGTGTAGCTATGATAGGCTCGGAAATATCCCAGAAATCTGAGATAGATGTGGAAGAGATTTTTAATCAGATATATCCAGGGGTATGGAGTTCAGAAGTTCCTGGAAAATTGAAAAATGCAATTCCAATAATAATTAAGCTTAAAGAAGGAGTGAGCCCACTAAATGAAAGACAATACCCCTTAAAAGTAGAAGATCAAAAAGGAAAAGAGGATTTGAGCAATAAATTAATAAAAATATGTGTTATTAGTCAAATGCGAATCTAATTATAATACCCCAGTATTACCAGTGAAAAAGCCAGACGGTATTTACCGCCTACTAAAGGATTTGAGGGCAGTTAATAAAATACTTTTAATAAAATACTTTTTAATAAAATACTGGACTTACATCCAGTGGTAGCTAATCCTTATACATTGCTCATGAAACTTACAAGGTGACCAGATCTGGTTCATGGTACTGGATCTAAAAGGTGTGTTCTTCAACCTCCCCCTGGCTCAAGTTAGTCAGAAACTGCTTGCTTTTGAATTGGAAAATCCCACAACTGGGAGAAAAACTCAACTGAGTTGGACAATATTGCCTCAAGAGTTTAAAACCAGCCCAACAATTTTTGGAAATCAACTAGCCCAAGAATTGGAAATGTGGAAGCCTCCTGAAGGAAATGGAGTTCTGCTGCACTATGTGGATGACTTGTTAATAGCAACTGAAACAGTGACTGAGTGTATTCAATGAACAATAAGTTTATTGAATTTTCTTGGACTAAGCAGATATCGAGTCTCTCAACAGAAAGCACAACTACTAGAGAAGCAGGCAATCCACCTGGGATAGGAAGTCTCCGAAGGACAACAAGCATTGGAGACCAAGGGCAAGGAAGCCATCTGCCAAACCTATCTTCCTCAAACAGTGAATGAACTCAGAACTTCCCTTGGAATGACAGGTTGGTGCAGATTATATACTTACGGCATCATAGTTAAACCACTGTATGAACTTTCAAAAACCAACAATATGCAGATGATAAGGACAGGTGAAGCAAAAATCACTTTTGAAACCCTCAAGAAAGAACTCACAACAGCTTCCGCCCTAGGGTTGCCTGATGTGAAAAAACATTTTTGCTCTTTTCACATGAGAGACAGAGAATAGCTCTTGGAGTCCGAGAGCAACGATTGGGGCCCTGTAAGAGAGCTAGGGCTTATTTCTCTAAACAACTGGATGAGGTCAGTAAAGGTTGGCCAGAGTGCCTATGAGCAGTGGCTGCTGTGATACTGAATATAGAAGAAGCCCAGAAGTTTACTTTGAGTCAGAAGATAACAGTGCAGGTATCACATGCTGCATCAGCATTGCTCGAGTAAAAAGGTAACCATTGGCTATCCCCATCCAGATTCCTAAAATATCAGGCAATCTTAGTCGAGTCAGACAATGTAGAAATTCAGATCACTAATGTTGTAAATCCAGCTTCCTTTCTTGAAAGAAAAGCTACAGAACCACTGGAACATGACTGTATTGAGACTATAGAAACTGTTTACTCGAGCAGACCTGACTTAAAAGAGCCTCTGGAACAAGCACAAGATTCCTAGTACACTGATGGAAGCAGTTTTGTCTGCCAAGGAATTAGTAAGTCAGGATAAGCAATTACCACCACTACAGAGGTAACTGAATCAAATCCTCTAAGTAGAGGAACATCTGCTCAAAAGGCAGAACTCACTGCCTTAATAAGGGCACTGGAATTGGCAAAAGTGTAGAATATAAACATATGGGCAGATTCTAAGTATGCTTTTGGAGTCATTCATGCCCATGGGGCAATTTGGAAAGAACGAGGCTCATTAACGTCACAAGGAAAACAAATCAAATATGCAGAGAAGATCCTCCATTTATTAAAGGCTGTAAAATTACCTGCCCAAGTCGCTATTGTACACTATCAAGGACATCTTAAGGCTGATACTGATCCAGAAAGAGGTAACAGATTCCTGATCTTATGGCCAGGCAGGCGGCAGAAGGAACACAAGATCCCTTGGTGATGGCATTAGTTGCTGAAGAAAAAATTATAAATCAAACAGAAGTCCAATATTCAGATTCAGATCAGAAATGTATTAAAGAAAAATGGGGGCAAATTCCATCTCAGGGATGGGCTCATCTAAAGGACAGGCAAGTTATAATACTGGGTAATCAAACATGGAAATCTGTCAAAGATGAACATAATAAGACTCATTGGGGAACAGACTCTTTATATGAATATCTGAAGACTACAGTGGCAGGGAAAAAATTATATACTACTATCAGACAAGTCACTCAGCAATGTGAGATCTGTTTAAGAAACAATCCTAATACAGGAAATAGGATAGAACAAGGAACTATAGGGAGAGGAATTATTTTTTTGACTTATCAAGAAAAGGGGGTTACCAACATTTACTAGTATTAATAGATACCTTTTCTGGATGGCCAGAAGCTTTTCCATGTAGACCTAATAAGGCAAGAGAAGTGACTAAAGTGATATTAAACAAAGTAACACCCAGATTTGGAGTACCAATAGTTATTTCATCTGATCAGGAAACACATTTTTGTGCACAAGTAGTGCAGCAGGTTAGCAAAATATTAGGAATTAACCGGCAACTCCATACGCCATATAGACCACAAGCTAGTGGACAAGTAGAAAAGATTAATCATATGATTAAGCAACAAATCGCTAAAATTTGTCAGGAAACTCTATACTGGCATCAGGCACCTCCTATCGTTCTATAGAAAATACGTGCAAAACTGAGAGCTAAGGAAAAGTTAAGTCCTTTCAAAATTCTCTTTGGAAGGCTATACGAGACAGTTGGAATAAATAACAACAATCTAGAACAATTAGAAAATCACTGTCTTCAAGAATATACGATCTCTTTGGGTAAACAATTAGAAAAAGTCCATAAACAAGTGTCAGAGACTAAAGTTAAAAGCTTAAGACCATAAAGTTTACTCTTTAAACTCGGGTAACTGGGTATATATTAAAAATTTTCCAGGTGACCCTCTTCAGGAGAAGTGGGATGGACCATACCAAGTGCTGCCCACAATGTTCACAGCTGTCAAGATCCAAGAACAACCTTCCTGCATCCATTATTCCAGAATAAAGAAGGCACCCGCAGAGTGGAAAGTGGAAGCTACCGGACCTTTAAAATTGAAATTCCAGAGAGATGTAGGACAATGAATTTATGGCTGCTAATGTTAATGTATATAGACTGTAGCATTGGTTATAATGAAAATTCAATTTTGCAACTAGCTCAAGGGTTTGGAAAAATACAGAACATATCCTCCATTACCGCCTGTCTACCAGTGCCAACCAAGACAGGAAATCCAATTCCATGGGGAATTTTACCCACCAGTTTGAATAAAATTTGGGAAAACGTGTGGCAAGGACATAATGAAAGCAAGTTACTATGGGTAGATACAGAATGAAATTACTCTCTGAATTACAAAAAATCAATGGTTCAGTTACTAAGTGTAATGTAACAAAACCTCCTACTTCTTGGGCCAAGGAAATAACGTACCAGCCCTCTGGAGATCAAACAAACATTCCATGGGGCTGTCAGATACCAAAGGTTTGGAAAGATTCTCAGAAAGGATCCTGGGAAGTTATGTCCTCAACTGGGTGGTGTACAGAATTTACAGGAATTGAAGGTAGTCCTGAAGATCCATTACGGATGGAGGTCAGTTACACTAATATTGAGGAAATGAGAAAGAAGAACACAATTAATAACCCGTAATGGAACTGGACTAGAATATATAATTGCAGCTCTATAGAACCAGAGATACAACCATTAATGCCTGTTGCTCAAGCACTGAGATTAGAATGTATTTGTAGGAATTACACAGTTAAAACGACACTTGGTCACATATAACTAATAACAATACATGGCTCCTAATTAACTGCCTCCAGGATACTAGAATGACAAAAGGTCATGTTGTTTCGGTAGGCAGCCATAGAATTTGGACCAGATATATACAAATAATAGATAAAACAAAACAATGGACCTTTGGATTATTAACATTATGCCCATAATGGAGAAAATCCCCCTTGCAACCATCTCTAGGGCGACAAGTAAAGAGAGGAAGTCAGGAAAATTGGCAGTCCCCTAGCACAGGTACAAGAAGATTATGAACTAAAAAGGCTACTTTTGCTCCAGGACACTCGACATTAGAAAATAAACTTGTTTTACATAACCTCACTCAAGAAGTAGAAAGCCTAGCAAACGCCACCCAAAAGGCTTTGCAGGACTTAAACAGGCAATTACAGACAACTTTAAAGATGATATTGCAAAACAGACTCACATTAGACCTACTCCTTTTAAAAGAACATGTGAATGTGTGGCTTTCTAGGATTAAAAATGAAACAAGTTATATACGCATTCCAAATGCCACTCAAGATTTAAATAACCAAACTGATCAAATTAAGAATATATCATGAGACAGTAGAGCTTTAAGAGAAAATATAGAAACTACTTAGTTCAACAAAATTCTACAAGGATTTGGGTTTTCTCTCAGAGGTTGGCCTGCTAACTTGATACAAACTCTGACTGTAATTATAGTAATAATTACATTAGTAAGAATAACTTTCGGTTGTGTTAAGAAATTTGTAACTAGAAATTTAGCAGGAATCTATGTAGCAATAAATCAAACATACCAACTGCATAACCCCTCATATGGTACAAAATGAAAGAAAAAGTTATCCTTTCTGTGCAAATGCAAAAGAATTTGCTAAAGTTACAGAAAAAGGGGGGAATTGAGAACAGAAATTCAATAAGACAAAGAAGCTTTAAGAAAAAGTTAGCATAAAATTTAAGGTCAGTTAGTCAATTAAGCAACTTTGTTACTGCTTGTCTAGGCCTAAGCCAATAGGAACTGCTTGTGTGCTAAAGAGGAAGATGTATCCCGGTTCAGTGGTTTGGGAAACTGACATGAAAGCACTGCGCATACTCCAAGAGAAAAGGTAAAAAGTTCAACCTAGAAAACTTGGAGCCTTCATCCTCACGGTCACCATCAACCACCACCAGATGACAGTACACATGCTCAAGGAGGAGTGGCAAAGTTCCAAGAAGGACCCCTCCTCAGCAATCTTGCACCTACTAACGTAAATTTGTGACAAGCTAGGCAGTGAGTGCACGTTTTAGGAGGAGCAACCCCCCACACGCCCAGCGCTGAACAAACACATACCTACTTAATAGTCACATTGCCTATTGAGTTTCTTTAGTGTTTTTCTCAGCATCATGATGATCTTAAAGGTCTTTTCCAACCCAGTTGACCCTGCATAATCATTCTAACTTCCCTGTTAACTCTTCTCCCCAGCCTCCCCATCTCCTTTACTCCACTCTTCCCACCACACATTCTATTCCTTGTGGTTTCAGTAACACAGCGCTAAAGAACAGTTCGATTGCTTTCTGCAACCACCGAGCTTCCTGCCTGAAGCACAAAACGGCTGCAGCTCTTTAACCCGCCCAGCAATCTCGCCCAAGGAGCAACAGCACTCCAGTAACGGCGGGTATCCCACCAGAGCAGACCCAGGCGTAACAACTCCACGCACAGCCCCGATCTGGGGCGGGTCTTCCGCGGCGGCCGCAGGGGCGGGGCGGGCAGGCGCCGCTTACCGCCCCTGCGGCAGAAGAGCATTCGGAGGCTGGCTGCCGTGGAGATTGAGATCACGGTAACGGGGCTCCTACGGATGTTGGCAACGGTGCCACCGGGCAGGGCCCATGCGCGGTTCTGGTCCCGCCCCTGCCCGAGGCGGCCGGGCACAATCGGGGCTCCGGAGGAGGACCGGGCTGTATGGCCTGCGCGAAGCGGCCGGGAGCCGTTACGAGGCCTTCGCCGGTCTGTGTCCGCTTGTGCGCGTCCCCTAGCCGCGGCTATGCGTGCGGTTGGGGTTTAGCGGCCGCTGCAGTTACTCCAGTGGTCTGTGTGTGGCTGGGGGAGCCCAGCGGCCTGCGAGGGCCGGCCCCGCCTCCGTTGTGTTTCTCCGTTCTAAAAGTGCCCGAGACTGGTTTCGTGGAGTGAGTGCTGCCTTGGTTGTGTGCGCGGTGAGGAAATCAGAACGTGTTTTTCCCGTTCAGAGAAGCTTCCTTTCTATAGCAAAATCCTTAAGCCTCTCCAAAACTAGCCTTGATTATTAGGATAACACTTTATTGTGTTTGCAGGTGTGTGGGACTGTGGTTTGCTTGGGTATAGCACTGCCATGCTAATTACAAAAGTTTTGCTGTTGTGCCCATACTTTTGATGACACTGTTGGTTATCTGTGTATCTTTAAACTTCATTCTGTCACCTAAATCCTTTTCCTCATAGTGGGTATGTTTTCAGGCATTTTTGTTTTTTTTTTTTTTTTTCTTTTTAACTGAGTTCATGCAATGACAGACTTTGAAGAGAACCTCCATCGAGACACGATTTCCCAGCTGCACAGTTCTGCTGCTATTGGGGATGCAGCCAAACTGAAAAGGTTGCTGAGCGTTTATCCATCACTAATCAATGCAGCTGCAGATAATGGCTGGACAGCCCTGATGTATGGTGCCAGAAATGGACACCTTGAGGTCGTGCAAATTCTTCTTGCGGAAGGGTAAGCTGTTCACCTCTGACCTGAAGCCCTTTGCACCCACTTCAACTTGATCTCAGAAGAGTAAATTACCTGACAGGTAGCAGAACTTTCATGGTTCAAATTCAATTATACTATGTTTGTAACTGGATTCTACTGTCATGACATTTATATATTTGCTAAGAAACTCATTAAGCGCATCTCTAAAATTATTCCTTTGGCATTCAAGCATATATTGTCACTCCTCCCAGAGACCAACAGAACAAAGATTGCATCCTGTTCCAGACACTGTACAGAGAATAAATTTAGTATATTCAATTGTTCCACTTAAACTTTAAACTTTATTTGCAATCCACCTGTATCTACACTACAGAATGTTTGCTGACATACTGACAGCATACTTAAGTAGGACCTTTACCAAAGTTGGTGATTGATGTGTTTCAGTTGTCTATTTTTTTGCCAGTTCACTTCCTCCTTCCTCCTTGAGCTGTCACATTATTTTCATCAGTCAGTATGATACCAAACATGTTCACTGTCTCTTAGAAACATTCTGTTATACTTGTCTATCTTCAGGTCAACTCTTGTAGTTCTATTTTTAACAGACACTAAGCAAAGAATGCTTTAGCATTCTCCTTGAAACCCCAAAGAAGATTCTTCTGAAGCCTAAATAAAGTGAGGACCCAAATATTTCAAATGGAGAACATTTCAAAATAAAGGGTGAAAGTCAGGTGGTGTGCTTCCACTGAGCTGTACATTAATCAAGCTCAGTCTTTGCCTTTCTGCACCCCAAAAATAAGAACCAAGCAAGTTCAGCTTATTTTCTGGTTATGAGTAATCTCAAACACAGTGTTCCACCGCCTCCGGTGATTATCCCATCCTTTTTATTTTCAGTCCTACCCAAATGCTATGCCGTTTTGCTGGGGCTACTCATGGAGCCTCAGGTGAACTGCTTTTTTGTGCTGTAATCAGTGTATTCGGGCACGTAGAGGAGTATCTCAGTGCCAAATTATGTGGATTGAAATCCTCTGGATGTTGAGGAGTTTTTTGAGATTTTGTGAGATTCACCAATTTGGTAAATAGGATAACAGTTTTTTAAGTTATGCTGACAGTAAAAGCAGAGTGAATATCTGCGTGTAAATGTCCTTTCCAGGGCTGTTCTCTTAGGCAATTCAGTATTGCTTCTGAGGTGATACTCTGGCCTCATTGGTCTCAGTTAATGCTTAATCGTAATAATCTTTTGGACATACAACTGTTGCTGGATATATGAACATGAATGTCTGTGCAGGTAGTATTGCATAACATTCCAGAAACTAATACAGGAAAGCTAGTCAACTTTATATATTCGTGTTTGAGAAAAGCTGAAGGAAATGCTTGTAGACTGCAAAATAAGTTCTTAGTCATGTAATAAGTTCAAGCCAGTGTTATGGACGCTGAACAGCAGCCTGATTATAGTCTGCATGTACATGAACAGATATAAGGGGTAATAAAAATTCAGAACAAAATTTAGGGGCTGACAGATAGGAAATTAAGTAAGAAATTAGACAAGATTGTGCCTAGAGGAGACTTAATAATAAATGGGCAAAAGTAGTTTCTTTAGTACCAAAACCTTGTAAATTAAGCTTTGAATGCTTTTCTGAGATGCACTCAAACACCTTCAGAAACTACTGAGGTTAATATAAAATCTCAAAACAGTCTTTCCTGTGGGACAGCTAAATGTGCCTCAGTTTTAAAAACTTATGAGTCTGGTGCCACATCTGCTGTGTAAATTATAGTTTACAGTGAAATTTCTGTTTCACTTACCCACTTGGCTTAAAATTGACAAAAAATAAAATTGCAGTGGACATCCCAATCAACCCCAATCAGATGTTTTTTTTAATACAGAAATACATATTGTGAGGCAATGTTTCCTCATCTGTGTCACTTCACAGACATTTTGGTAGCAGACAGATCCCTTCAGGAACCAGCGTTGCAATTGTAAGGGTGCTACTTTTCTCACTAAGGGGACGCTGTATTTTTGATTCTTATTTAATGGTACATAGAATCATAGAATAGTTAGGGCTGGAAAGGGCCTTAAGATCATCTAGTTCCAACCCACCTGTCAGGGGCAGGGACACCTCCCACTAAACCATGCCCCCCAAGGCTATGTCCAGCCCAGCTTTGAACACTGCCAGCGATGGAGCATTCACAACTTCCCTGGGCAACCCATTCCAGTGCCTCACCACCCTTACAGGAAAGAATTTCTTCCTTATATCCAATCTAAACTTCCCCTGTTTAAGTTCGAATCCGTTACCCCTTGTCCTCTCACTACGGTCCCTAATCAAGAGTCCCTGCCCAGCATCCTTATAGGTCCCCTTCAGATACTGGAAGGCTGCTGTGAGGTCCCCTTCAGATACTGGAAGGCTGCTGTGAGGTCTCCACGCAGCCGTCTCTTCTCCAGGCTGTACAGCCCCAACTTTCTCAGCCTGACTTCATACAGGAGGTGCTTCAGCCCCCTGATCATCCTTGTGGCCCTTCTCTGGACTTGTTCCAGCAGTTCCATGTCCTTTTTATGTTGAGGGCACCAGAATGAAATGCGGTAGTGCGCAGACCAGCTCCGGATAAAAAACCCATTATCTCTAAGGTGCAGCTTACATGGTAGTGGTGTTAAACAACATGGGTAGAGGGTAAAGTATACTTGGGAAGCAGAATAGGCAGCATACATCCCAGGCAATCTCTCAAAATACTGTTAGAGAGATACTTAATAGCGACAAGGGAGTGGGAAGCGAAAAGCTGTAAGGAGACCTCACAAGAAATGTCTTATGGCATCTTTTTTGAGCAGCCCACAGAAAACACACCCCCACATTTTCTGTGCTTCCAGCTGGTGATACAAGAATGTCTTCTCTATCACTATATCAGCTATAGCTCTGTCTATATCTTATCTACATAAGCCACAGTCTGTCCAGGAAAGAAACTCCGGCATTGCACTTGAAGGACTGCAGTGTCTTACCTGGTCTGTTTCACTGAATAGTCTTCAAGGCAGGAGACCACTTGAGACTGGGCTCACACAAAATAGAGTGTGCCCCTTCTAAGTGCATTCCATGTGGACAAGATAGAGTTATTCTCTCACTGATCTCATACACAGGTTTCTATATTTCTCCTTGCAAGCCCCCTTCAATGATGGGAGGGAGACAAGCAGTTTCTAAGGACTGAAGGATTTGAGATAGCCACAGTGAATCAGTTGATTGCAGAAAGCAGCCACATAATTTCTCTTCTGCTGAATTTCTTAACAAATTGAATTGTAAGACAAGCTGATTTTCCTGTAGAAACATATCAGTCATGTTAGCACAGGATACTGACTCATCATAGCAGGCAAAGGTGCAACACAAGGGACAGTGACAACATCTCCTACTGCCTGCAGGTTCAGCCATGGCTTGAGGAGGGTTTCTCTGTTCTTAGGACCCATGCTTCTGTTAAGTTTTCATACTAGAAAGTAATGCCCTAGTAGACAGAGGTCATACATAGAGGACTCTGGGAAACTGTTTACTGATATGTAAAGAGGCGGCATTTAAACAGTGTGGACTAGCATTTATAGGCAGTCAGTCCTGATTGGAAGGAGGAAAGAATGGTGTTGAACTGCAGGTCTATATGATTACACTCAAAGTTGACTCACAAATAAAATATTCAGGGAAAAAAGAAACCCTAATGGTTACTGACCAGGTTAGAGGAAACAAGTGTAGTAGGGAGATCATCCAAGATATAAAGTGATCCTTGGAGATGTGTTCTTATGACAAGGTGGTTATTTGAGAACTTTGTGGTTGCCCAGTGCTGCCTCCTGAACGTTTTCCTCAGGCAGCTTTAGATATAGACTCATTTCCATGGATCTTGGATATAGCCACAGGACTGAATTAAGTTTGTTTCCACAGGAAGTAATTCCTGGACTGAAATTTAGTCTCCCTCACTTCCAGCCTTCCTTAAAACCAGACTTTCTGGCGTATTTCTGTTTCAGTATTACAATATCTGGATTTAAAATAAGTCAGTTGAGACCTGATTATGTCTAGAGAACTGGGAAATGCAGATGTGTATTTTTTCCCCATTATTGTTGGAAAGCAGATGTTCAGAGATGTTTCACATTTTACTGTAAATGTTTTGAAGCTGTTTGCCGATGTTTCTTGGAAGTAATGCTAGTTAAACTGCTTTTTTTGTTTTATTTTGTTACTTGTGATTATTCAGAGGAGACCTGTAACCTGGCTTTCAAAGTCCAAAGGTCCAAATTTAAATGTCCAGAGAAGGGCAGCGAAGCTGGTGAACGGTGTAGAGAACAAGCTTTATGAGGAGGGTCTGAGGGAACTGGAGTTTTATTTAGTACGGGAAAAGGAGGCTGACAGGAGACCCCGTCACCATCTATACAGCTACGTGAAAGGAGGTTGTAGTGAGGTGGGTGTTAGTCTCTTCTCCCAGGTAATAAATGGTAGGAAAGAGAGGAAACAGCCTCGTATTGTTCCAGGGGAGAACAGATTGGATATTAGGAAAAATTTTGTCACCAAAAGGGTTATTCAGCAGTGCAACAGGCTGCCCAGGGAAAAGGTTGTGTTACTATCCCTGGAGGTATTTGAAAGATGTGTAGGAAGATGTGTAGGTAGCACATAGTGACAGGATTTAGTGGTGGACTTAGCAGTGTTAGGTTTGCAGTTGGTCTCAATGATCTTAAAGGTCTTTTCCAATCTAGATGATTGAGCTTTTTTTTTTTATGATACAATATGTGGGATTTTAATTAATTCACTGCTGTTGTAGTACTGTATGAACCATGGTAAATGATGATCTGGAGTGGATCAACACGCTGGCATCTTGCCTTAGCAAAAGAAAATGATATATGATTAGTCTTCATTACCATAATGCTAAGTATTTAGCCCTGGGATGGACAAACTGTCAGGAAGTTCTTGCACCTTAATTAGTATCAAATGTATATGCTGTAATTAAGAATAATACAGCATCAGGACTCAATATATTTATCTTGTTAACCACTATTCTTTTGTGTTTCGCTAGGTGTGACAGGACCATTGTTAATAAATCGAGGCAGACAGCTCTAGACATTGCTAAATTTTGGGGGTACAAGCACATAGCTAATTTGTTGGCTAATGTGAAGGGTGGGCAGAGGCCTACTTTTCTGTCAAATGAAGCTGAGGAATGTGAAAATTATTTTGGCTTGACACTTCTGGACAGAAAGAGTGATAAAAGAACAGATACCAAGTGGCTAAGCAAAAAACAAAGCCATCCAACTACAGTGTACATTCTCTTCTCAAATCTAAGTCCTTTGGTTACTTCATGCGGAGGAGCAGAGAGCTCTCAGCAGTCAGAAGTAAAGCTTTGCAGGCTGCGCCACAAGGATGTGGAGCAGTACATGAACCAAATGGAAGACAGAACCTTGATTTTTCTGGGAGTTGAACTTCAGTTCCACATGAACCTGCTGGCTGCTTGCAATGGAAGAATTCTGCAAGAGGGTGAAGAGGATGGATTAGTTGCTTGGTTTGCTCTTAGCATAGATTCTGCTTCAGCTGAGGAGTTTAAACAGAAGCCTGAGGACTGTTACTTTCTTCACCCACCAATGCCAGCACTACTGCAGCTACCTGAAAGAGAAGCTGGTAAGATGCATAAAATGCAGCAGTTATCAAACTTGTATTTAGAAAAATATGCTTTGGGATGCACTGAGATATAATGCAAGGACAAACCACTCCAAAGGAATCTGGTATTTTCAGTGGCTTTAGAAATATTGTAGTTTTAAAAGCCTGGCAGTGGTTTTGTGAGTAATTTTGTATGTAAGAGCTTGTGCAGTTGCAAAAGGCTAATGCACAGGTGTTAGCAATGCCTTTGCATGGCAATGGCAATGGCAAGTATTGGACCATAAAATCTATTACTATTACGGTTTTATAAGCGCTACTGTTTAAATATTGATGCATGTGCATAAATGTTCTAAGAAAAAAGTTACTGAATTTTCATTACACAAAATGAAACTGAGTCATTAAGAAGAGTGCATTGGACACTCATCTGAGATGGAAACAGTGTGAGCCAGTGTTGGAAAGTCAGGATCCCAAAGTGAACAACTGTCATTATGGAAATGATGTTAACAGCTACTGTTGTAACAAATTTGGTTTTACAAGAGGATGAAGGGCAAGCTTGCACCTGAAGTTTAAATGCAGCAGTGCATTATTATGTCAATACCTGTAGTAGCCCTGAAATGGTCATGTGGAAAAGGTTTGATATGTAATTCTGGCACTCTGCCCAGATAAAGTAGCTTTTGTGAGAAACACAGCATATTGATCTGGATGAATTTGTTCCTGAATGCATAAATTGGTCTTTACGTGTGTAGTACTGTGTTCTATTGCACGTGCTGTGCTACAAAGATCTGAATAACTTATATTGTTCAACAATTCAAGCCGTAGTCTTTCTTTAATTTTTATGTTAAACTTTACTACTTGCTTTTTCTGTACTGTTAAAAGCTTACATGAATTGGTCTTTGATTTTGTGTCTTTTCAATATATTCTTTTGAAGGAGTAGTAGCCCAGGCTAGATCTGTTCTAGCATGGCACAGCCGCTACCGATTCTGCCCAACATGTGGGAGTGCAACCAAGATTGAAGAAGCGGGTTACAAGCAAACTTGTTTAAAAGAAAATTGTCCCAGTCTCCAAGGTGCTCACAACACATCATATCCAAGAGTTGGTGAGAATATTGCAGGATTTACTGAAGTGGCTTGTTTTCCTTTTAGTTACTTCAGCTGCTTGCTTCCGTCTCAGGTCTTAACGTGCATCTTTCCTTAGAGTATGTGTGTCTCAGCTCTATTCAGGATTAAGTTGTTCAGGCTTTTCTTTCTTACAGTAGTGTGTGACAAAGCATTCTTGTGACGATACCAGTCTTTATTGCAATGGAGTAATGCCAGTTAGAAGTTCCAACAACATAAATTAAATATTAACAAAGGGTCACGTTTTATTTTTTTTTCCCCCCTGCATACTGTTTTCTCACCTGCTGGAAGCTGTTTCAGCTTGAAATAGTTCTATATCAAATTTGGGCGTGTATCGAATTTCTGATACAGTGCTCATTTTCCTGTAATGCCACTCTGACAGTATTAGACATCTTTACTGCCTTTCATTATTCTCTGTCAGTCACAAACTGCCAGGCCTATTTCTACTCAGAATATAAGCTTGTGTAGGCAGTCTTCTATAGCTCCTTTTGTTCCTCTGTTGCAAAGGAAGTGTACTGTGTTATTGATGGGGAAAAAAGGAAGCTAAGAAAACCTTATCACTTCTTCTCGGATCTTTTGTTTATGTGAATCACCATTTTTTCCCCTGCCCTTTCCTTTCTTCTGCAGTTGTAGTTCCAGATGTATGTGTATTATATTTCTGGATTTCATGTTTTCTTACATGCTGTAGATATGTCTTTGTAGTAGTAAAAGCAATTCTATCATAATTCTGTCATATTCTTCTGTCTTATGGACTGTAGTGAAACTTGCTAAAATACTAGTGACTGTTTCTTTACAGTCTCTAGCACAACAAAATTGGAGAGGTTTATATAGGAAAGACTGATGAACCAGCATTTTCTACTGATAACTCTCTGAAAAAAGTTTACAGATAGCAATACTTCATGATATACACTGTGCTATGTGGCACATGTGTTTAAGCAGGACAGCAGTCTTTCAGATTAGTTTATAGTGGTTGCTGAATCAAGCCTTTTCATATAGAAAATGTTGGTGTTCTGAAAAAAAAAACAAACCAAAAAAACCAACATTTAAAGCAATAGCTGAAGAAAAAATATGTAAAGGCAAAGGTAGATAGAAAAAACTTAACCCCAAAACATTGAGAAGCATAAGAGCTAGATAACAATAAAAAAGGGGAAAAGATGATAGATGAACAATGTGCGGAAAGGCATGACAAAAATAATGATACCAATAGGAGAAAATATTAAACAAGACTGAAAAAGATACTTAAAATCACCAGAAGTGAGAAAGTATATAAAAGTACAACATCATCTGAGAGACTGATAGCAAATGGTCAGTGAATCAAAAGATGAAAGTTTATTCGGTGTTTACATTATAACTGGAGTATCTGGTGGTTCTTTGGTATTTCAGTCAAAAGTACATCATACCTATGTGCATACAGAAGGTGAAACTAAACCGATTTTGCTGAAGAAATTACTGCTATCTGGCAAATGCATAGCTAAATTAATATTGCTGGTACTCATAACAGATTGTGTACTTTGGCTGCAGGTAATTAATGTCCTGCATTTTAAGCCTTGGGTAGTAAACTGCTTCTACTAAGCGTATGTGTTGCAAAACAGATACCTTGCAGGAGGAAAAAAAAGTTAAACTGAAATAAGTAATATCTTACTCTGCGCTTCCATACAGTTCTGTTCTCAGTCACTTAAAGGTATCTTACTTGTATTTACATGCATTGGTATTGAATAGGCTGAAATTTATTACTGCTTTTAATTCCTTCAAATGTTAAAATACATTCCTTTCATGTGCCTTACAGACCCTGTTGTAATAATGCAAGTCATCCATCCAGATGGCAACCACTGCCTTTTGGGTAGGCAGAAGAGATTTCCCCCAGGAATGTTTACCTGTCTTGCTGGATTTGTAGAACCTGGTGAGTAATTTCATTTTCCCTTACCAAATACTTTTTCTCAGATATCAATATTGTCCATTGAAAATAATATAGAAATGTTTGGTGTTATGTCAAATAAATATTTTTGCTACCTGTTAGGTAGCCTGTCCTGTACTTTCCAGCAGCTGATTTATGAAAAAAAAAAAAAAAAAAAAAAAAACTTAGGTAGATATAATTTTAAGATAGCTTTCTCATTACATTTTTAAGTGAAAAAGACATTTTTAAACACATACAAGGTCTTTTTTTTGGTGATATTTAGCAATAGATTTTAACATAGGAAATGTAAGAGTTAAGAAGTTAACATAAAGTTAAGCGTATGCTTACACTTTAAGAGACTAATTGATTACATGGAAGAAAAATAGAAATCGTATCACTTCAAAAGAAAAATAAAGAGATATTTTGCTAGCTGTGTTCAGCAATACTAGTTGGAATTAGTTGCAATTATTAGAAGCTGCCGAACAACTTGTAAAACATTTTATACTGGGAATACATCTTAATCACCAGTAAAACTAGTGTATAACTATATTCAGTAACTCTGTGCAGGTGAAATACAATGATAGCATGAATAAGTTTATTCAAGTATCATTTGAAAAGTCAAGATATTTATTTCTTACTGCTTGCTTTCTTCTGTTGGCCTTATGATACTGAATTCAAGTATATAAACTGAAATTTAAGATCTCAGCAGCTTCTAATCAGCTGAACATAGCTGAACTGAAACCTCATTCTCTGATGCACAGACTGTCTGCTTTAATGAATCTGTAATCAGTGGTTACAGTACAGTACAGGTATGCATATGCCTATTACTGTCAATACTCCGCATACACATCTGGCAGTTTTCTATGAATATAGAAGTAAAGCTTTCCATTGCAGTTTAAGTTTGGAGAATTGTGTGTATTTATTAAGACAATGAAGATTGAGTCAGGCAAAGTGAATAATAAAAAGCAAAAATGTGTGCAAGTCTTCTTGAGCATCTATTTTCTTACTATTGTAATTTAAAATACTGATTTTCAAGTTGTATAACATGCTGTTGCAATCACACTGAAATTCTAAAAATTAACATGGTGCTATTCATAAATGAACAGACCAGCATTTCAAAAGCAGTTAAAGGAACAATGTACTTCCTACCCGATTTTAGGTGTGGTAAAAATAGTTTACGCGTATGATAAATTTGCAATCCAGGAAATAAATATTATGATGGAGGAATTCTCATACTTTATTTTCAAAGTTCCATTTTGCTTTGGTGGCTTGTTTTACTTTTCCAGACTTCTATATCTTGTGCTTAAGGTCTGTGCTCTGATCTGTGAACTAGATCTCTATAGATAATTGTCTTGGGCAGTTTCAAATCTTTTGAGTCAGTTCAAAGCACGGAATGTAATCCTTGCCTGGAGTATTTTCATCAGCTGCTTGTTCTTTGCCCTTTTTGATTAGGTGAAACAATAGAAGATGCTGTCTGAAGAGAAGTAGAAGAGGAGGCTGGAGTCAAAATTGGCCATGTTCAGTATGTCTCTTGTCAGCCATGGCCAATGCCCTCCTCCTTAATGATTGGCTGCTTAGCTGTTGCAGTGTCTACAGAAATTAAAGTTGACAAGAATGAAATAGAGGATGCCCACTGGTTCACTAGAGAACAGGTAAAGTTCAATTTAATTTCCTTCTTGTATCGATTACTCTATGACTGTATAGGTTCTGGCATACAATAGATACTTGAGTTTTTTTCAGCAAGTTGAATAAGCATGTATATTCTCCATTTTACCAATCTACAATTGCATCATATTGTAATTGTAGATTACACACTACAAAGAGAAAGGCAGATATTCACGGGAATTTCTAAGTCACTTTTCATTTTGACAGAAGTAGTATTTAATAGCATTCATCATCTTGAGTTTCTCCAAACAAGCATACCATGAGATCTGCTGTGAGAAGGGAGGTTTAGGTGACAACTCTGGGAATTCAGTAGTTTTAACATCATTTTCCATTCAGTATGTTAATACACTGGCAATGAACTCTGAGGTATTCTTAGTTTGAATACTCTGTATAAAAACAGAGTTTACTCTGCATTAATAGGAAATTCTACATTTAGCTGTTTTGAGTACTTAAAATATAGTCAAAGAGAGGAAAGATATTCTTTCACAGAAAGAGAGATTTAAGTTCATGAGTGGAAAAAGGAAAGATTGCTTAGACAAATAGTCTTCACAGGTTTTTCCACCGGCTACTTAGGAGCTAAACTTCTAGCACTGTACTTCTGCCTAGCAGTTGCAAGTGTTTTAGCTCTGTAAGTCAGCCTAAAGGCAAAGTTAGTTAACTATAATCTCATTGTATTCCTGACACCACTGAGAGCATTATTTTAAATTAATATCAGTTCTGAATACAGACAGTCACATACAGGTTGGTCTAGCGTTGGAAATAAATGTACTTCAGTAATGTACTAAACTGAAACTGCTGAAAGTGTACTTGCATGTTGCTTGTGAGTGCTTCAGAAAATGAACAAAACACATTTTTTTTTGCATTATGTGTGGGGGAATAAAAAAAATAAAAAAAAGTTATTTATAGAAGAGTGTAGAGCACCATCTCGTGGTCCTTACCATAAAAAGGCTTCACACAGACCTTAAATATTTTACTGTCAGTCTCTAGAATTGTATTAGAAAGAAGGTATCCTTTGGGTCCCTTTTGAGCTCAAAAATGTCAGCATTCACACATAATCCTCTGTGGTTTTTTCTCTGCATCTGTCTTGGAGAATGTAGTAGTGGCTCTTTACTAGCTATAGTAATGATAGACAGATTGATTATTAGAGTATTCCTGCATTCATAAAATGTTAGATTCCGTGTACTTTGTAATACTGTCATCTAAAGAAAAAAATCTGTCTTTATTGCAGGTCATGGAAGTTCTTGTCAAAGGAAGCCAGCTGTCATTCTTTGTACCACCAAGTCAAGCTATTGTGCACCAGTTGATTAAACATTGGATTGGAATGAATGCTAATCTTTAATTCTAATAAGTGATTTATTGCTGTTATGCTCTGAATGTTTGATTTGGCCTTTCCTGTCCCCCACTGAAAGGAGTCACAGCACTAAAAAAAGGCCTGACCTTGCCTGCTGTTTGAACATTGTATTTACATCCTCTTAATTGTTTCATTCTCATTTTTTCCTATCCTTTCTTTAAATTCTGCCTGGCATAAAAATCAACATTCAGTGCTGAAAGTCATATCAACTGTGGTTATTTTTAAGCTAATGGCATACTTAAATGGTGAATATGTAGTACTTTATATCTTTTACATCAGTAACCCTTTAAAAGTATTTATTTACTCCCCCAGTTTGATTTAGCCTGCACTTACCCAGTTCTACATCAGTCTGAATTTAAAGGTGTAACACAGTATTCTGTTTAAGGTAAATGAAAATTTCTGAAAAAGATAGTGGAGAACCATCCTCAAAAGCCTAAATATTAGGTATTTTTATAAGAGAATAATGTGCTTACTGACCCAAAGCACTGAATTATTTTATTCTCTAATAATTGGAAATGTAAGAGTAGTGGATCAGAAAAGTAGATTAATTAAACAATTCATAATATTTCAAAATATGTACAGAGTTCTTTCATGGAAATGAAGACACTGTTACTACTATTAGGAATTTTACAGTTGAAAGAAACATATTAACGCAGCTCTAAGACTGGGAAAGCAACATAGAAATAAAAATATTTACTTATTTATATTTAATGCTGCAGATTTGTTCTTTAATTTGTTGTGTTATCAAATGTTAATATTCTTTCCAAATGGAAGGTTATAAAAGTATATTTATTATTAATATTGTTATGTAATGGTTCACTAGTTTGTGATTATGCATTCATTGCAGTGATAAAATGTAAATGAATGAAAGAAAATACAATGATAGTCATAAATATTATGATAATTGGTTTCTTCAGAGTAATTTGAATATTTTTTTAATCAGTGAATGATGTCAGATTTGTTTCAGAATGCTCTGCAAACTGGAATCAGTAAAAAATTTACAATCTTAATGGTTCTTTTTTTGCCATCAGTGTCATACTATACTCATCAGCTTTGCTCTTTTTTTTTAAGGCAGTGCGTATCAAACTTTAAAGCAAGAAGCATTTCTGACAGATTTCGAACAGTTGACAAATCATTGCGTTGTTTGATTCTCTCTCTTGTTTTGTCTATACCTATAGGTGAAGAAAATCCAGTTGTCTGTTGAGACATCTGGAAAGGAGAAGGAAACAATATACTGCTTCCCTTAAAAATTGTTTTTAAGGAGAAGCATGACAAGCTTCCAGTGGGACTGCATGTTATCAGTTGAATTAATCTTTTAAAAAACTGTGGGATGGACGGAAGCCTCGTTGCAGTTGTTTATACAAGTAAAGAATGAGGCATGTAAACAGTGATGGAAACTAAGAAATGGAAGGAATTTTTAGCTAATACTGTCTAATGCATATTAAGAAAGATGAACAAGGAAGGGATGAGGGTAAGATGGAAGAGGGAAGATAAAGAGCAAGCATAGGTAGCATAAACTATTTATGACGTTGAGGTACTGAAAAATACATGTAGAAGACCTATCCTAATATTAATCTTTTATGTAGGGAATTATAGTGGGTTCCTATAACTGAAATTCAGTATCCGTAACCTATACTGATACTAAGAATCAGACTATTTTTCACTTGAGAATCTGTATAAACATTATATTTCTGCAATGACAGTGCTAATAAATAATTTGAAAAAATTCATTTTACTTCATGAAAAAATGTAGAAAAAGTATAGTTTGAAAAAGAAAACACTTCCATAATCTCTGAGTTTGAAAGTAATATTTTGCTGATCTTTCAGTTCTAATAACATCTGGTGTTGCAACAATTTTTAATGTGTATGCATTTTTAATACCTCCACAAACAGTGCTTTTCAAGCTTTCTTTACTTTTTTCACCTCTCAATAGATGAACCATTCACAGAGTACATGACAAATACCCTTTGTTTGAAAAAAGTATTTTTATAATTTTTAATCTCTCATTTAAAGTGAAACCTTTCCTGGCTTTTTATTGCTTAATTTGGCCTGTTTGTAGGTTATGGGATTGAGTTATAGTTTGAAAATACCTATGCATAGAAGTTTTCTGGAGGATAATTACTGTTTGCAGATTGCATATGAAAACCTGCTTGAAGAGCCAAATGCTGTAGTTATTTAGCAACTAGAGCAATATAGAAAAGAACCAAATTAAATTTAGCAACAGTTTAACAGAATGTAGCAGTTCTAACTGAATATGGTTACAGCAACAGCTCCATAAGATTTTCAGTTATTTACTTTCTCCAAAAGGCTGCAGATTTGCAGTATTCCTTAAACCCTAAAAAATACAGAGGGTTTGTTCACAGTGTCTAATAATGGTCTCACTGTCTTCACTCTTGCTTCTATACTGGTGCCAGAACAAAGAGCATAGTCATCACCTGTAGATAGACAAGGCAGAAAATTCTAGGGATGCCTTTTCTCCTAATTTGCCTGTACACTACAGAGAATTAACTTCAGTATATAATTTGTAAATATTATGTATTTTACTTGGTTTTGAAATTATAAGAATTTACAAATAGTAAAAATAGTAATAAAAAAAAAAAGATGAGGTGTTTAAACACAAACCAAAATAGCACTAACTGAGCTTACATATTATGAAAGTAGATACAGAATCATAGAATCGTAGATTGGTTTGGGTTGGAAAGGACCTTAAGATCATCTAGTTCCAGCCCCCCTGCCATGGGAAGGGATGCCTCACACTAGACATTGTCGCCCAAGGCTCTGTCGAACCTTGCCTTGAACGCTGCCAGCAATGGAGCATTCAGAACTTCTTTGGGCAACCTATTCCAGTGCCTCGCCACCCTCACAGTAAAGAACTTTATATCTAACCTAAACTTCCCCTGTTTAAGCTTGAACCCATTACCTCTTGCTCTATCACTACAGTCCCTAATGAAGAGTCCCTCCCCAGGATCCTTATAGGCCCTTTTCAGATGCTGTAAGGCTGCTCTGAGGTCTCCACGCAGCTTCTCCAGGCTGAACAGCCCCAACTTTCTCAGCCTGTCTTTATATGCAAGGTGCTCCAGCCCCCTCATCATCCTTGTGGCCTACTCTGGATTTGCTCCAGCACCTCCATGTCCTTCTTACGTGTTTTTAACATACCACATAAACACAATAGCAGCTGTGATAATTTTATAAACTTTGCATTGGTCTCTGTAAGCATACTACTTTCATCTTATTTTTCATATTGGATATGTGTAAACATTTGAAAAATAACATCATTCAAGTGTTGATACTATAATTAAAATTACATTTTATGATTTGTGAAGGAATATTGCCAAGTTGGTAAATAATTACCATGAATTCTATAGCATGTGAAGGAAAAAGGGGTAGATGTCAGTGGGCTAATTAAAGGTGGACCAGTCATGATGCTTCATGGAATTAAATATACTAATCCGATTCTGAGCTTAGGAGACAGAAATAGAAAAAGAAGTGGAGCAAGGTTGTGAACAACATTGCTCCCTTTTTTATCTCTCTTTTTAATTGGTAATCTGGTTAAGACTTTTCAGACAAAGCTGACATTTTATGAAGCCACAGTAAGTTGAGTTATTTTTCATCTCTGCTTTAAGTGTTAAAAATTAAATAACTATTAGTCACTGCTTCAGTGAATGCAATGATATGTATTTACAGCATATCATTGCTGACTGGGGTTGACAGTACGGAAGAGGGTAAGTCCAAAGGAAAAAAAATATTTGAACTTGTTATCCTATTAAGCCTTAGCAAGACAGTGAGCCCGTCCTTTGTGAGCTTAGAAAAGCAAACTGTTCATAGAGAGGCCATAAGAGCAAGCACGTATCAGAGGAAAATTAATAGTTGCTCATAGTAATGGTAAGTACAAACTTTTTTTTATTTAATGATATGTTTTCAGGTAGCATTCTATACTTACTGACTGATGGAACTCAGCTTTTACAAAAGACAGGATTTCTGCAGGTTTCTTACAGAGGTACAGTTTAAAGAATTTCAATTATAGTTCAGTATGTAGTTTAGCTTTCTGAATAGAGAAGAATGATTGTTTCCTAAATATAAGGGATTTCTAAGATGGATTTTTGATTCCTACGAGTCTGTCTATCTTCTCATTTTAGCATACAGGAATTTAAAATGTAGTAGAATAAAGTTTTAGAAGTAAATGCCTACCTGAATGAACTTCAGTTTATTTGTATTGTCCTTCTGCATCTGATAGAGATGCTTATAAACTCAGTCTGCAGCACTTAAATAAGCGTTGGTAGTAGTATTTTTCTCTACCTTTTCATCATCCTGCGAGGTAAACTGCCGTTGATAAAGTTCTTTTTTAACAGTTCCTCTTTAAGGAGAGAAACATTCTAACACTGGAGCTCTGCCAGGTCAGTGAAGACATAGACATCTTTCAACATACCTCCTAAAACTAAAAAAGAGCCTGTGATATAAGAAACATACAAATTTTTGTCATTCCAAACCCAAATTACTCCTAATTTCTGCAGTGTAAATTGTGTATTTTCTAGAGAAAGTGACCCTCCACGGAAACTGCATAGTCAGAAAATATGGTATGAAAGGTTCTGCATTTAGATGCCAGAAATCAAATCATAGAAGCTATGATAGGCCTTTTTTTGGCCCGCCCTTACCACATTCTTTGAGAAATTAAGATTTTTGTCACTTAATTGTGATTTGTAGTCATTGACTTTAAAATAAAGACTACCTCATTTTCAAAGAAAATTGTTAAGAGTAAAGTTATTGAACAAGTTTCTTTCAGTGAGCTGAATTTCAAGTATAGTCAAAGATTTTTGCATTTACATTATTATGATAGATGAATAATTCTGAAGCTCAAAAAAGTTGAATAATTCAGTTCGGAAAACAATTGTACTTAATTGACAGTAACATAACATCTTTGACTACAGAACTATACTTCATTATTGGAAATGTTATACTGCACGAGCTTTTTACTAATTTCATGACCAATTGCCACATCACATATGAAGGACATTTTTGGTATTGACAAATCCTGAATTTCATGCCAAAACAGAAACAAAAGTGACTAAAATGCAAGATAGGACACTAAATGCCAGAATGACAAACTCATGGAGAAGAAAAGGGCTAATCCAGCTATCATTCAAATTAGCAGTTTTCCCTTGGTCTCAAAAGAGGAGTTGCAGAGGTCCAACAGTGCAAACAAAAGTGGCAATTTATGGGATTTTTTTTTTTTTGTACTATATTTTCAGTAATTCTGCTGAAGAAAAAATTATATTATTCAGTATAACAAAGCTAAACGCCTAATAAAGTGTGTTCTCTATACCAGTTTCTGAAACTATGTTTTTACATAGATAATAATAAATTCATGAACATTCATTGCATTAAACTGATAGCACTGGAAAAATCTGAGCAGTATGTTGAAATATTCATTATACACTACTTGTGTTCAACTCATCACATGATCTGCATGAACCATTTACAGCACAGAGTCTACCTACTGGTTTCCCATTTTGTTGCAGTGAAACAGTGTATATCTTTCGGTGAAGGCAGTAATGAAGAATGTTGATGCAGAAATGAAATACTTCAAAATATGAAATAAATGCTTATTCTTATTAATACATTTTTTCTTCTTCTTGTGCCAAAACCTCAGCATAATTAAACAGAAATCAAGGTTAGCTTAGTAAGTAGGCAGAAGTTTTGTAAGAAAAGTAGGTTTAAATATGGTTTTGCAGAATTTTATGAACTGAAAGCTGAACCTGACTTGACTTCTCCCTAAAAAGGCAGAAATGCTTGTTCACATACAGCCCGTGGTAGCTGAACTCTTTTTTACTATGAATTTCTTGTCACTTGTATTTTCAGTTCTCAGTTAATTTTTAAAGCAGTTGTTACTTTATTAGCCTTTCTTAGAGGTGAAGAGCATCCTTCCTGCAGGGAGATATCTTTAACATAATGGTGAGAATAGTATACCCAGTATTCGATCAAAAAACATTGGTGAAAGCCTATGTAACACTTTGGTGTCACTGGTTGTTTATAGAAGAGTCCAAAACAATGCAAAAGATCATTACATGGGCTTTGGAATTCTTGAATATGCTTATCTATGTCATAAGTGATGTTCTTAGTTGCTTAGTAACCTTCCTTGAGAATCAGAAATATTATTCACTGGTGTTTACTATCTTTTCATTATCTGAAAAAGCAAGATCCTGATTCACTGCGCTCATTAGAAGTCCCCGAGCACATTTCATGGAAAAAAGAGGTTGATCACTTGAGTCCTAATACAATACCTGTTGTAGATTCATTTCACTTATCCATGCCTTTCTAAGTGTTTCATTTGAATATGCTCTTCTTACAGCTGATTGGATACTGCCAGATAATTACTGAATTCTGTTCTAGTGGAAGCTGATTCATTGCAGCCATATAAATCATGTTTTAATTACTTTTGTAAAATGCTTTAGAGTACTGTTACAACCCCTGTAAATGATTGCCTTGTTTGTTTGTTCTACACAGTTTGCAAAAATGTTTTTGAAGATCAGTCTTTTCTGGAAAACATATAGATGAAACTATAAACAAATGAAAATAAGATACCTACCAGCTGAGGCAGTGAGTAAGAAATACTATAAAGACAGGCATTTTTGATAATGCAGCACCTTTTTGGCATGTGTTTGGCATAAAATACATTCTTTGGCAACAGTACTGCAGAAATGGGTGTTCAGAAATTTTTCAAATAAGGTAATCATGGGAGCTTTATAAAGAGATTTGGAGCATCTTTGTAGAAAAAAGGCAAAAACAGAAGGGACTTGGGTAAAATGTACTTGAATGAGGTAAAAAAGAGGTAAATCAATGATGAATGCTTTTTGCCTAGTTTCTATGGAACCAACAGGCTCTCATGCACAAATCATTCTAATGAAGTTTCTGTTAACTTGAGAAATAAAGCAAAAATCAGTTACTATAGTATTATAGAATATGGGTGGAATAGAATATTGAGAAAAAACGAGAGACACAATGGAAGTCAATGAGAACAAAATTTGGTGTAAAGGTATCTAGGGCAATGTGGACAAAAGTAGGATTCTGTACCTACAGACAGGAAATGAGTAAGGGTTTGACATGTTCTGTGACATCATACTTTTGGTCAAGCCCAAAGAGCGGTGATGAATGATGTCACATCTAGTTGGCAACCAGTCACTAGAAGTGTTCCCCGGGGCCTAGTAGTTGGGTGAGTCTTGTTTAATATCTTTATTGATGATCTGGATGAGGGGATCAAGTGCGCCCTCAGTAAATTTGCAAATGACACCAAGTTTGGTGGGAGTGTTAATCTGCTGGAGGGTAAGAAGGCTCTGCAGAGGGATCTGGACAGGCTGGATCAATGGGACAAGAAGAAACAGCCTCAGGCTGTGCCAGGCGAGGTTTAGATTGGATAGTAAAGAAGAATTTTTTCACCAAGAGGGTGGTCAGGCATTGGAACAGGCTGCCCAGAGCAGTGGTGGAATCACCATCCCTGGAAGTGTTCAGAACTCACGTAGACGAGGCCTTCAGTGACATGCCTTCTACAACATGGGATAGTGAAATTTTAAGAAAGAAAATTACCATCTAAAAGAGAAATTATTATCCTGAAAGAATACTAAATATTTTGCAAATGTATTGTAGCACCACACCATTCTAATTCAACATTATAAAATATTTCCTCCATATTTTCCATTCCTTTTTTTTTTGTTTTATTTCTGCCAGTGTCACACCATTACTGTACAGGTTCTCTGAACATGCATATTTTGAAAACTTAAAAACATAAAATCTACATTATAGAAATACCTAAAAGCGAAGTAAAATAACTCCCATATTTTCAATTTTATTTCCAACAAGCATTTTTCAAGGCAACTTTTCATGCCCACCAAGGTGATCTTAGAGTCATATGTTAGAAAAATATTTTGTTGCCTTTATTATCACAAACCTTGCCATCACCTGCATTATCCTGAAAGAAATACTATTATGGATGTTATTCATGGTGAAAATGAACATGTTCTAGACAGAGCTTTAACTGTATTTATGATGGAGAGTGATCTTTCACTCAAAATTAAGAAGCTATTATTCTGAGCTAACCCAAGCACTGCTGGTTGTTGTAAGAATAAGCTATCGCATAGAGCCCCATGTCATTGAATGTTGTCTTCCTTCCAGTGAACTGCTGACTGCCTGTATTCTCATTTAAGCTAATTGGACTAATGTTCATCTAGTGTTCAGAAGTGGACAGAACAGTCCTTAATGCAGGGTCTTACGCTGCTGTCCTGATGCATGCAACTAATTCTAACTCAGGTCAATGGGTCTGCTCATGTGACTAGGATTAAAGATTATGAGATTCCTAATTCTGTTAGCACACCTCAACTGTAGGACCAACAAAGCAAGAACAGGCAAAGACATGCAAGAAAACCATACAGAAAAGATAACTGAAAAGCAGAGAACTGGTACCTCTTCTTATGTGGTTAACCTTAGGCAAGAAAGCATAAAATAACATATGGAAATGTAGAAGGGACAACAAAGCTATTTGCATGATAAAGGTTCTTTCCAATGTTTACTTGAAAATTACTTTAAGATATCAACAATTTAACACACTGCATGTACATCTAAAATCAGATCTATACAAATACGAAACTTAACATCTGAGAGATTTAATCACAACTAAACAGTGCAAACAATCATTCTAAATTATTATTTTGATCTACTTACAACCAGTTACAGAAATAACTAGAGAAAAATACCCAAAATAAAACAGCTTAATCAACCTGCTCACTTAGGTCTTATATCTTTGACCACATAGCAAAATCTGTAATCCTACCACTGTGAGCAGCTTTGACCTGTGGCTGTCTTTACTGATGGTTTCACAGCTGCATGCTCAATTTATTAAGTTTTAGAAGGTACTGGATCATTTCCCACAATCCTGGCATGCAGAGAACCAATGCTCATTTACCTTCAGTACTTTCAGGTTCGCCCATGTCACTGGATGCTATTTCAATAATAATAGAACTGTTGGCCATCTTAGATCTAGAATTTTTTCTGCAAAATTTTATTATGTTCTGCCATGACAAAACCTGGCAAAAACATGCATTACAACTATGAGGACAAACTCAAATGAATAAGATCTTCCTTTGCACTGATGTGCAATATGTCATGCGTGTTATTTTTCTCTGAAAATGGGCCTTGAACACTTTATGTACTAGATTCCTAGCATGTAAGGTGTGTTCAGCATTCAGTAAAATTCAGATTTTCTTTACAGTAAAAAGTAATCTATAGTGCATACAGTTATACAATTGTCAAACATGAAGAGTCTAGAGTAAAATAGGTAGCTGGTTTTGATTGTCAGGACCATCCCAATGATGTCTTTAGAGTTCAAATACTCTGATTTCAAACAATGTGAATTATCTATTCCAACATCATTAAGAATATAATAGAAAATGTTTGGATTAAGTAGATAGCAGCAAATCCTAACACATTGACTTCATTTAAAAAATTGACTATTTTCATTACATTTCAATACTGTAAATAAAATAAATAAATAAAGACAGTTGTAAAGTTTGGTCTGTTTTGCAATGAAACATCAATTCCAGAAAATGCTAGCAATTCTAATTGGTTAAATAGCCTCTGCATGGTAACCCTGCTGCATGGGATACAGATCATTTCCATTACTATCATGACATCAGTCTGTATTCAGCCCCATTGCATGACAGGAATGATAGAGGACTTCTGGATTTTGGCTGTTCTGCTTAGTTCAGCGAAGCTTCAAGAAAATGACTGCCTAACTAAACATGGATGCAAGGCTCAGCTCCCTGTTGAGGTTTTAAGAATTCTTCATTTGTCTCAAATTATTAAAGTACACAAATAGTAGCATTCCTAATGTTTCCCTTGGACTGAGCCTTCTTTGATACCATGTTTCTTAACACCCATTAAATTCAGAGAGTGAAATTTCCCACAGCCCTATGGAGAAACACAAATAAACTGGTTTTATTTTATCAGTTTCATGAAAAACATTTTTATATCAATTATTAGAAGGTTTCCACTGCCATTTAATTTTGAGTGGAGTAGGTCTTCAGTACTAAGCCAGCATTATCAATTAATTTTGCATTTTCTTCTTCCCGCAAATAAATGCAGAGGAGAGCCCAAACTATGAGATGCAGATTGGTCTTGGTTTGCTCCACATGCAGCTCAGTTATGCACTTAGTCAAGGCTGAGACCTTTTATTCTCTTCTACTAAGTAAGTCTGACTTTTTCTCAAGAGAAGAAATAATGATTATTATATATTTCATTATGTATATAAATAAGACTGAATTTAAAATGAATGCTTGAAAGAAAATATTAATCTCTAAAACTCAGAATCAGATAAAATTATAGGCTGGAAAAGGTCAGCCACTGCCCAAATCTCCCACAAACTTTAAAGAGCATTGGTTCAGGCCCCATGGCTGAGATCATCAGACCTTGATTTTAAGCTATTATTTGGAAAATGTTGAAAATTTTGCCAAAAAAAACCCAAAACAAACCAAGCAAACAAACAAACAGACAAAACAAAACAAACAAACCAAAACAAACAAACAAAACAAGAAAAAAAAGAAAACACAAGAGAAGAAAACAGATGCATTAGTAGTATGTGCTCTAGCACTTTTCTGCTTTTCATTATAACCAGTCAGTTCTTATGCAGGAGAAAAGCCAAGTTAGAGAGCCTGAGAAAGTTAGAGAGCTGAATAATTCCAGAGAAACTTTCTCATTATCCAATGTTTTCCCTCCCACACAGAAGAGTGCAACCCCAGATGCCCTCAGTTCTTAGAAATGAGTAGAAAAAGAAGAAAAAGCTGCAAGGGCAGAAAGAGCTCTGATTCCAGAGAAAGTAAGTTTACAGAAATGTTTACTCTGAAGTAAAAACATCAGAATCATAGGTGCTTGTGCTCCATTTACTCATCAAGACACAATTGCATCTTTGTGCCCAAAACTTTTTGTCAAATTGGAAATATTTACACTCATGTGGGTACATACAAGGTAATGTCTTGGTGAAGCTTTATTTTAGCTGAGCTGCTATCTCTGCCAGTCTTTCCAATGATTTTGATGTTGAATTGCCTCAATTTTTCAGTACTCTTGCTGTAAATGCCTCTATGGTGTCTAAGTCGTCTAATCCTACTTAGGTAGATGTTACTATATACTGTTATCCTCTAATGCATGCAACCTATTCTGAATGGAAAAAGCCTAAGCAAAGCAGAATTTTATGTAATTGTATGAATGCCTTGAAATCTTGCCTAGTACAGCTCCCACCAGGAAACAGTATCTTCTTCTTGGAACAGGGAGCTGTGGTTAACACATCTGGCAGTGTGCCACTGATGTGCTGCATGATTGTGACAATATCTATTAACTTCTCTTTTTACTCATCTGTAAAATTATTATAAAAGTCAAGTTCCATGTAATATAACCAAACTGCAAACATGCACTGGAATAGTGATTGTCCCGGTGCCTTTGCAGGAACAATGTAAATACTGAGAGAAGTAATGGAAGTAAAAGGGGTAGGTCTTTATCCCCTAACAACTGTAAAACTTTCTGAGAAAAAAAAAGAGTTGTTAATATATTAATTTCCTCCAATCAGAGTTTATCTGATTTCATCAGATAATTAAAACAAGAGAAGTTAATACTGAGATGAAAAAATATAATGTAAAAAATACATGACACCTTAAAGATAAAATAGACATTTTTAAGAAAAAATGTCTCAAAGCTAATCATACATTTGTGATACTGCTTACCAAATCATGGGGAAAATGTTGGTTGTTGGTTTTTTTTCTCTTTTTTACCTTAAATTAGATGAACAGTTGTCACTCATTTGTAAATGCCAGAAAAATGTAGGAAGCCTTGAAAATAAAACAGATGAGGCCCTGGCTCACTTCACAGAGCCATTGGATATAAAGGGTACTGAAGAAGATGGAAAAGATCATGAAAACAAGAATCAGAGTAACTTGGACACATCTGAAGGTAAAGACCTTGATAAGGTATCAGACAGAGAAAAAGAAGGAAAGAAAGAAAAGAACTACCCTCCTCAAATATTCTCTCCTCAGCAAGATGAAATCCTGACTACAGTAACTTTTGGTGAATCAGAGGGCTCATCCACAGGAAAAATTACACTATGGGGCAAGCCAGACCCTGCAGAGCTAGTTAGCTCGACTACTGGGAAAATTACTGCAGAAGTAAAATGTGGTTCTTTTAGTGTGAAAGTAGAAATTAAGAATGTTTCTTTGTTTGATTCTGGAACAAACCTTGTAGCTGGAAAACAGAAAAGTTCAAAGAACAATAAACATTGTCATGAAGGGCAATACCATAAAAGCCAGTGTTCAAAATGTTCAAAGTACCAGTGTCCTTTAACTCACCACTCAGCAGAACACAGTGAGCAATATAAGGGATCCTCTAAACATAAAATTCAAACTGACGTCAATAAAAATGCCTCCCTGAAATTGAGCATTGACACAAAGGAAATTGAAGTGGAATTTACCAGCAGAAAGAAAAATCTAAAGGTTAGCATCAAACCTGGTGAACAGGCGCAGAGCAAACCCTGCAACAGGGAACACGAAGACATGTATTGGAGTGAAACAGATTATTCTGTAACAGAGGCACCTTGCAATACACATTGTGAGTCATCTTTTAGCTTTCGTGAAAAAGTAGGCTATACATTCCCAGATGGATGTACACTTCTCCCTCCACCTGAAGAATTCGCTGACTGTGACAAAATGCATTTGGATACAATTGCAGAGAGAGTATCTTTGTACCCTATTAGTGACAGAAAGGAATCTGACAGCCTCTCTCCAGCCTTGAAAAATTTCGAGGAAGAAAGCTATTTCTGTAAACATAACAAAAGGGACTGTGAAGACCACAGCAGTGAAAAGGAAGATTTTTCAAAAGACAAAATATTTTTCTCAAAAATAAATAATACAAATTGTCTTGTAGCTAGTAATAGCTGGAATAACCCAAACTCTGGGAAGGAGAATATCAGTAAGAACAATATATTAGGTCAAAAAATAAAAAACTGTGATGAATGTAGAAGTACATGGCAAAAACCAGGAAGAAGAAAGTCTTTCCCAGATACTACCTTTGACGTACCATCACCGGCACACCCTAGAAGGGATTCTGGGTTTTATTCATTGCCATCCTTAAAAGTATTTCCTAAGGAGACCAAAGCAGATGTTAATAACAAGAGCTCACTTGTTCACACCAGCTATGCAGAACTTGGTAAGTGTCCTGACTTGACCTCCTCGCTAAGAAGCCTGCGAGGTCTTGAGTCTTCATATCAGTATGCTTTCACATCATTTGATCATGATATTGCCATTTATACACCTGAACCTCAGGAAAGTTTAGGTGACACTTGTTTACTGAATGACTCTGCAGGCTATGTGGGGCAAGGTGAAGAAACTCTAATGGAGAGTCTTCATTCCAGTGGTATTGTAAATAAGAAAAAAGAAAATGGGCATGAAGAACCTCTGAGAAACCTGGCCACGTGGGAGGAAGACTCTGAGTCTACTGAAGATGCTTTAGATGAAGGGACATCAGAGTACCACCATCTAGAAAAGCACATTGAATTGCAGAACAAAGCTCAGCTGGTACAGGTCTCTACATGTTCTAAAAGATCTCTAGGTGATTGTACTAATGATAAGGAAAGTACTAATTATACATCTGCAGAATGTGCCCAAAACCAGCTTTCAGGTTTATACCCACCCACTGCAGAGACTGAGGTAGCAAAGAAAAGGAGAGGGTCAGTAATGACTGTGATAACTGGAGGACTAGAACAAAGACTCGTCCAAGGCGAGACTAAATTGATACCTGATTCTTTTGGCTCTGCAGTGAGAAAAGAGCCTAAAATTCCCTGTAGTATAGACGAAAAGTCCTTGCTGTCATCCTTGTTACTATATCCTGAGGAGCATGACATTAATAATGAATCAGAAAGCTTTTCTGAGACACAAGATGTATCTGTGAATATCCTGGTTGACTCCAATTGCCATAATGATTCAGCAGCAGATGACGTTTTATCTACCTCTTCAGCATATAGAGAAAACAAGGAGAATTTCACAGAGCATTCAAATGCCAAGGAAAGACCAGAGAACATTTGCTGTAAACAGTCAACTGCTGACAGCTTCTGGAGAGAGCCTGGAGCATGTCAACTACATCAGTTAGCCAAATCCAGCTCTAATGAAGTTGAGAGAAAGACTGAAATGAAACAAGATTTTCATCAGAATGCAGATATCCCCCCATCATCAGTAAAACATATTAGTCAGAAAGGTATGTGTTATAAGACTTTTGGAGTTAATATCACTTATATAGGTGGTTTAGTGCTTTGGTGACATCTTTTTGGGCATAATGAAAGTATATTGCAATCTTTCAAAGAGATAATACTGGTATACTTGGCCATTTGGTTGTAATAAGCAGTTACTGTTTTGAGGATCCTGGGAGCTATCCTGTAGAGCCAAGTAACTTAAATACTAAATAAAGAAAGAAAACTTTAATACAGCTTTGCTCAAGAAGTAGGTTTCCTACATCAAACAGTCAACTCATCCTATACATTTTGTGAAAGAAGCAAACAACACAACAGGAATTTTTTTGGAGTTGCCATGTGCATGAACTCAGAACTCTAGTCAATGTTTAAAACCACATAGATCTGGTTCTGGAATCCATGTGATCTAAAAGCAAATAATAAATTCTAAGTACATCTGAATCCTAATTCTGGCTAAGACTTTAAATGTCATGGAATGACCTTAGTGTATCATTTAACCTTCTTTTCTCTTTAAGCAGTTAAAAAAACTGCATATGAAAAAGAATTATTTTTAATAGCTAATCCTTTAGAAAATATATTTTATTCTCTTCTGTAATCTATCTACCCATATCCGTGACTGGTCTTTAAAAGGAGTATTTTGAATCATAAAAATGAAAAGCCACCCAGGGACATGGCATACTATAATGTTAGCTTTTTACATTGTGAATATGAACACGCACCTATATATGTATGTGTTTTTAAAATATTGCTCCAAACACTTTAATTTTATTTTTTTAATATTAATCAAGTTATATGTGCATGTAACACAGATTGTCCTCTCCATAAGAGAATGTTTGCAGCAGATTTGCAGATTAGGAGTTTTATAGTGGTAAAAAATACATACTTTCTGATCATGGGAAAATGCCTCCAAAAATCTGATTTAAAAGCATGTGAAAGTTTTTAGCAATCTTCGTAGTTCATGATATCTGCAGAAAATGCTCGCATGTCCTCCAAGGTTTTCTTGGCTGGCACTGGTAATGGAAATTTCAAAAATACCTGAGATATATATATATATACCTGATATATATATATACCTGATATATATAGACTATATAGATACACTGTACAGGTAGATATTGCCATACAGATCAATATCTAAAATACTAAAATAAATAGAGTATTACTTAAACAGAGTTCTTTTTAGAACAAGGTATAGAAATAGAACCCCAAAGGAAGCCTGAATGCTAAAACCCTTGACTTCTCATACGTTAGACATCTGCGGATAAACACAAAACACAGAAGTGAGGTGTGCCTTGATTTTATTTTCTCCTCTTCCCTTTTGCTCTTTGCTAAGAATTATCTATGTGTTTTTCTCACCTATCACCTCATCTGGTATGTAACTTTGGCCATATGATCATATTTTGATTTTCCATCTGTTATTCTTAGCAGTGCTGTGGAGGTCCTGCCTTAAATATGTAAATGTGTACATCCAGAAAGAAATATCAGCATTTAGAGTTTTAAAACTCATTATATGAATCAAAGTCCACTTGTAATGTGGGAATTCCAACCTACTTAGTCAAGACATTGGGCACGAGGTGCAATGTAGGACTTCCTGTGCTTGGTAATTCAGTCACACTGGAAAGAAAATGTGGCTTTTCAACAGTGAGTGAGAACACCTAGAACAGAGGAGCAAAACGAATGCAAATGTTGTAAACAGAATGGGGGAGAGGAGTTCAAGCAATTTAGAAGTCTGCTGGTCTTGTGGGAACTATATTATTATCAGAGGGGCAAGGACTTGTGCAAAGGACATTACAAGAAATTGGTTTCTTGAGTCTCATCAAGTCAGCTGCCCTGGAAAAGGAGCTCAGTGACACATGTGTATCGTGCAAGACTTTTAATATTTAAGTATCACTTGATATATTTACATCCTGACTGCTGCAAAATATATAAAAAGATAAATAAAAATGTGTGAACACTTTTATATAAAATCTGTGTGCAATTTACAAATTTCTGCATTAAAAAGGTCCCATACAAATGTCTTTTTAGGCATTTACTTACAGATACAACTGCCACAAGGCAATCACATGTGCTTCTCTGTGCATGAAGATCTCAGTTTAAAATATATACTTTCTGAATATATTCAGTATTATTTGGTATTTTCATTTCTATGATTAGATTATTCTTTTATTTAGACTGCAGAAATTTTTAACAGTATTGTTGCTTAAGTTGTCTTACATATTCCTCAAAATCTCTGATTATAATCTAGACTTGAAATCAGAAATGAATAAAACCAGAAAGCTACCTTTGATGAAAGACACCAGAGCCAGTGATAGTTCCCAGGAAGAAGCAATAGACCAGTGGGCCAGAAGACGGAAACAGTTCAAAGACAGCAAAAAATGTAGTTCAACTGGAGGAAGCTCCATAAACAGCACAATCACTGAGGGATCAAGTGAGTACTTTAGTCTTACAATTGTATTCTTTCTCCATGTGATTGACAGTCTGACAGGGTTTTCAGCTAAGGAAATTAATCCTCAGTTCATAACCTGAGTCCCTTTCTTACTCATTATCATGAGCAAGCATATTTTATTCAATTGAACTATTTCTAATATCCACTCTTCTTTATATAACCAAGTAAAAAATCTGACTGAAAAAAAGTCGATTGTATCATCCTTGTCCATATGCAGTTAATGTTAAGACAAGTTTTAGGCATAGACAAACAGGTAATTGCTTATGGCAGCAGCTTTGAGGGTGTAACAAAAATCATAATCCTGATGCCTACTTTGCTTATGTTAAAGCCATGGTGAGCTGAAAGTCCTCTGCTCACTGGGATAACCATCTACTTCATCTTGTATCTTCAGGCTTATTGCCTAGATTGTCCTTCACTGCCCCTCCAGTTACTGAAAGTTATTTCAGTTAAAAGTTCAGTTGCAAGTTATTTCAGTAACTGCCTCATTAAGAAATCTGTCACCTCACCATATGCTTGAGCCTGTACCAAACTCATCAGCTTAAATTGCATGGGAAGGAATTATAAAGATGTACTGTTTAATGAATTTCCATTTCATGCAGATGGAGTCCCCAAGCAAGGACTGCAGTCTAGGAGAGAACATATGGGGTACTTCTTACTTCACAGCATCTTTGCCTCCGGTTTTGCTATTTTAGTAATGTAAGAAGTACCAAGTACTTTGTGCAGATCAAGAAATGTGCACTTCCCTGTGGAAATATTTTGTGCTGCAATGGTTATTTTTGGTGTGGAATTTTTATTTATAGGTGTAAAGACTCCTTTTTAAAGAAGGTTAAATGCAAACCTATAGAAGACTTCAGTGGAGGTCCAGTACAAGATAACTGTAAATATGTTTTATTCCTGTACTGAAGGTCCTACCTCAGCAGGGTCTCAATTCACTATCTAAACATAGGTGTCAGTTACCAGCTGGAATACCTATAGGGTTCTGATATATGTGACTACTGCAGACCATGCCTTTTTGAAGCAGTAACTGGATGGCAAGTGAGATACACTAAGGCCTCTAATATGGTACTAGCCACCTATGTTCAAATAACCGAGTCAATCCGTAAGTTTTTAATGCCTGTTAACAAAGCAGCAGAGAGGACTGACACTTCATGTGGAAAAGAAAAAGCTGTTTATTGGTAGCAGTTTACATTCTTTGCCTGTAAGACAGGTTCAAGCTGACAGCACGATGAGAAATTTACCATTTCAGACCACCAAAGCTCAAACAAACTCTCAAGGGATACATACACCAGGATAAACTCTTCATTGATTCCAACAGTAATTTCTTGACTGCAAATTTGGTGCATGAATTTTACTACATGAGACACCCACTGGTTTCATAGAGAAAATATGTTTAAAAAGGAAAAAAAACCACAAACGAAACCAAAACACAAAAAAAAACCCAACCCAAACAAACAAAAAAAATTGCAAGAGTTAGAATTGGTTTCCATGAGAGAAAAGGTTTTGGTGGCACATGGCATGAACCTGAAGTGGTCTCCAGAACAGGTGAGTGAACAGACAATTCTGTCACAAATCATAGTATCTAATAATTTTGGATTGTATGCTACAGGCCTGAGACAACTGTCTCATAACTCGTAACTTCCCATATAACTCCATAATGCCAGTGTGGTAATATTTATTTCACTGTTTTTGCATATTTAACAGATTTTAACTTCTGCTACAATTGTAACAGTTCAATATTAAACTGGCAAAACACTGTGCTGCACTTAATTGCTTGGTGTTGGTCTAGATTTCCTTAATTTATATATTCATAGTAGCAAGCTAAAATGCACTTCAAACACAACAGCCTCGTAATATTTTTTTATTATTATTTTTATTTATTTACGGGTTGCTTTTCATGCAGTAAATCATGCAATCTCATACTTTCTGCATAATAATGAAATGAAATGAAATGAGTGGATGTGGAGTATTTGTCTACACAGACACAGTTAAGCAAACTGTCAAAGTGAAAAAAGACAGCCATTTAGATGGATTCAGGAAGTAACTTGATGAACAAAACTAAATAAAGGTTAATTTTTATCTTTTCTGTTTTGAAACAGGAACTCATTCTGCATAATTGCACCATCAAACACAAAATAAACAAAACAAACAGATCCTTTCTCCATCTGCATTAAATCTAGCTGCATTATACGAGCCATTTTGTACTGAAAAGAACAGGATTTATTTTTTCTTCTCAGACAATGTATACTAAGGATTTTTTTCAGTCTATTAGTGCAGACTGATGGTTTATACCTCTATATACCTTTTGCCATCCAGTTTTAGCTTTGAAGTTCCAGCTACCAGTCTGCTTGGGAAATTGTCATGCTATTGCATGTCTTTCTTCTCCACAGTCAAACTGTTGTTTACAGCCTGCCTGTCACACACGAGTGGCCTGCTGTCCTATCTCCTTGTGAGCCTGAATGTTGCTGCTTTTTCCTTTAGCAGAGAATTAGAGCTTCCCTCCATCTCTGTGTTAATCTGGGTGACACTGGGCTTACCCTGTGGACTCATTGCAAGATATTGTGAATGTAAATTACTATAAAATATGAATCTAAAACGCATAGAATCACAGCATCACAGACTGGTTTGGGCTAGAAGGGTCCTTAAAGCTTATCCAGTTCCAACCCCCTGCCACTGGCAGGGACACCTTTGAGTAGGCCAGATTGCTCCAAGCCCCATCCAACCTGGCCTTGAACTCTGCCAGGGATGGGGCAGCCACAGCTTCTCTGGGCAACCTGTGCCAGCGCCTCACCACCCTCACAGGGAAGAACTTCTGCCTAAGATCCCATCTCAATCTTCCCTCAGTCAGGTTAAAGCCGTTTCCCTTGTCCTGTCCCTACAGGCCCTTGCCAAAAGCCCCTCTCCACATTTCTAGTCAGCCCCTTTAGGCACAGAGAGTCTTCTCTTCCCCAGCCTGAACAAACCTAGCTCTCTCAGCCTGTTTCCAGATCAGAGCCGCTCCAGCCCTCACAGCATCTCCATGGCCTCCTCTGGACTCACTCCAACAGCTCCACATTCCTCGTGTTGCTACTCCAGAGCGGGATGCAGGACAGCAGGGGGAGGTCTCAAGTGAGCAAGGTGGAGGGGGAGAATCCCCTCCCTTGACCTGCTGCTCATGCTCTGGGGATGCAACCCAGCAAATGGGGGGATTCTGGGCTCAAGCACAAACTGAGCTTCTCAGCAAGCAACACTTGTTCGCAGACACAACCGAAGTCCTTCTCCTCAGGGCTGCTCTCAATCCATTCTCCACCCAGCCTGTATTCGTGCTTGGCATTGCACCAGCTCAGATGCAGGATCCTGCGCTTGGCCTTGTTGAAATTCATGAGGTTGGCATTGGCCACCTCTCAAGCGTGTCAAGGTCCCTCTCCATGGCATCTCCTCCCTCCAGTGTGTTGATTGCACCACACAGCTTGGTGTCATAGACAAACTTGCTGAGGATGCGCTCTCACTGTCCATCCAACCTAAAATCCTCATAACACAAGTAAGATCATATAAATATTCAACAGCCTAGGATAAGCCAGAAATTTTATACTAAAAAAAAAACCCCACACACACAAAAGAAAAAAAAAAAAAAAAAACAAAAAACAAGCAAACAAAAAAACACAACAAAACCCCAACTTTATTTCCGCACCTCCTTTTTAATACAAAGTAAACAAGTAAACAAGCACATTTGGAACAGCTAAGATTAGGCAAATGTTGCCTGAGTCATACCAGTTACTTCTTAGCTTCTCTTTTGTGTTCTTTTATGCACTGAACTCATACTAAACTTCTAGAAAACATATTAGATTTCCAAATAAAATGGGCTGCATAAGAAAGCTTAATGGATGGATAAAGCCAAACCTCTCTTAAAGAGCTGCAGCTCCTGCTTTACTATTTGCATTAAGACTTCATAGAATCATAGAATAGTTAGGGTTGGAAAGGACCTTAAGATCATCTAGTTCCAACCCCCCTGCCAGGGGCAGGGACACCTCCCACTAAACCATGCCACCCAAGGCTATGTCCAATACAGCCTTGAACACTGCCAGCAATGGAGCATTCACAACTTCCCTGGGCAACCCATTCCACTGCCTCACCACCCTTACAGTAAAGAATTTCTTCCTCATATCCAATCTAAACTTCCCCTGTTTAAGTTTGAATCCGTTACCCCTTGTTCTCTCACTACAGTCCCTCATGAATAGTCCCTCCCCAGCATCCCTATAGGCCCCCTTCAGATACTGGAAGGCTTCTAGGAGGTCTCCACGCAGCCTTCTCTTCTCCAGGCTGAACAGCCCCAACTTTCTCAGCTTGTCTTCATACAGGAGGTGCTCCAGTTCCCTGATCATCCTCGTGGCCCTCCTTTGGACTTGTTCCAATAGTTCCATGTGGCATTCAAGTTCAGTACACAGTAACATCCAATATTGTGATCTTATATTTGGATATCTTTACAGACTGCCGTTTTAGCAGCAGCAAAATTGCAGAACAAGGTACAGACATTACAAGCGTTCATTAAGAAGCTTGTGGCATTTATTCCATGCTGACGGGCTGAGATCCAGTATTCTTCATGCATTTTGCCTACTGACATTACTGTTACTTGGTTTACCCTCATGACAGTAAATTCAGAGGATGCTCCATCAGTAGATCTGGGACTACATTCTGAAAATGAGGACGGAGTGTTTTATACAGAAAACTTTCATTCTGCTTCCTGGGTTTTCAGAGGAGATGATGTCTCTCCAGATAATAGTCCTAGATGTCTCAGCAAAAGGCCTAGACCTGTGGCAAGTAAGTTGGCTAAAGCAAAAAGTAATTAATAATTGTCATAAAACTGTGTTTATTTGGGGCACTCTGAGGATTCCAGGGGGTCAGCATTTTGGAGAAGACACTGGATGCTTATGCTGAAGAAGAGAATTAAGAGCAACTCAAGAATCTAAAAGGTTATAAAACCCCATGAAAAAGTAGTTCTTATTAGCACGGTCTTGCAAAATGTCATAATTGCTTGACAAAACTGATACTAGTAAAACACAATTAAACTTCATTATCAGAGTACAAGCAATGTAATTTCATAACTTCTTCAAGCATGACAAATTCTTAGCTATTTATGAACATATAGTATTATAATAGTCATAAAATCTGTTGTCCATCAAACTTTCAAACATAGATCCAGAAAGAAAAAAGATCAATTTTGTTAGGGGTATGAAGTGTTGTTCTATTTGTAGTTTAAACCCTGTCATACAGATGGATATAGTGACTAACTTTTGTGGGGTGATGGGAGGTTTTACTTCACTTTTCTAATGTTAAGTTGCTGAAAAGTAACACATTTCAAATAACTGAGACAAACCAAAACACACCTGTAACTTTCCAGAAAGCAGTTCTTTGCTGAAGCGCATATATTATTCACTACATGAGAGAAAGGAGTTGTCCTCTATAAATCTCCAGATATGAAAAATCTCCCTTAAAATATAAGAGAGTATTCTGGAGAGCCATTTTGATAGCCTCTTCTCCCAGGGGAAAGCTCAGAAGTCCAGCAAGATAGTAAAAGTAGGTGTTGAAGTATGTATACTCTTTTAGACAGGTAATGTCAATTGACCTACTATTATCCTTTGAATTGAAAGGATTTATATCCTTTAAAGCAATTCCTATCTTCTAAATAGTACACAATTCAAAGGCAAAGCAGCTGTCGTAAATTGTTATTAATTTGGTCTTCATTGAACAAACACAATAAGACAGTGAAATGATCAAAAGCAGACACACTGAGAATTCAAATTTACCTAAAGTCCTTCATGACTATAAGATTTACTAGTGAGACAGACCATTTGAGGCATGGTAATAATACTAGACCCTAAGAAAAAGTTGGAAATGGTCAATTAGACCCTGATCTTTTTTTTACTGAGGGTGATCCCTTCACCTTTATGACTTGAAAATAACATGAAAGACATTTCACATGGGTACAGCCACTGGTTGCAGGTGATGCCAGTGGGGTGGGGGGTTGGACTAGAGGACTGGGATGCAGTGGGAGCAGGCAGTCGACAAGGGAGGGTAAATGGAAGGAAAAGAAACAATTGGTATCCAAAAGATAGAGGCCTTCTAAAGTACAAAAGATGAAGGGCATCCCAGCCATTTGCAGAATCAGGAATTGTCAATGCCTGTAGATAAAAAGTTTTAAAATCAGCCGCTGATTGTTAATTTGAACTTGACCTGTAGAGAAAAAGGGATGTCTTTTTCCTGTTTTGCAGTCCGTGAAAGAACTGTGAAGATCGCTAAAGGAACTGGCAATTACCCTTGGGGTTTCAGGATCCAGTTCTCAAAGCCTATCCTTGTGACTGAAGTTGACACAAGTAAGTTGTGTTTGTGCTAATTAACTTCTCCATATAAAAATACTTATGTAATGTTAGTAATATATGATATATTATCTACTTAATATAGATCATCTGTTTTATAATAATAAATAATACAGATGTACATAAATAATTTCCGTAATTAGTGGGTGTAAGGTGTTTATAAAAACATGTCCTTAAACTGCTCATGACAAACTATCTGAAGGCACCAGTTGCCTGTAGGTTAACCAGACTCCACTGTTCTGTGTCCTTCCACGGCAGCTGATACCTTATGCAGGTGTCTGCATTCAGCCTCACTCCACATGTGAAGTCTAGAACTTTGGGGGACTGACATCTGTTAACAATAGACCTTTAAGAATGAAATGGAGGGTGCAGTGATCGTCACAACAACATTTCCAAAAGCCATATTAGCTGGGGACACTTCTGTTTGGATGGGTTTCTATCGAACCATCTATAAGTGCTAACAAGTGTGCTGTTAATTCTGTATGATAGCCTGATGATTACAAGGAACTCCCAAAGAAACTCAAAAACCTGAGTGAGTGAGAACAAAAGGGGCAGATGAGTTTCAACAAAGATGCAAAGTAAGATAATGCCTCTAGAAACTACCTATACCATGCCTACATGATGGAGAATATGGTAATGGCAGTTATGCTCAGGAATGAGATCTTGAGAGTCACCACTGAAAGATCTCATAAATCATTATCTGTGTTCAATGGCAGCTTTGAAATCTGGGTAAAAGCTGGCTCTGTCAGTAGCAGCAGTGAAAATGAGACACAGGCAGTCAGAGTCAAATCTAGAGCATTGCTTGCTGTGCTTCTCTCTGCATCTCAGGACAGACACAACAGATTAAGAGGAGAAGAAGGTACAGCAGAGTCTGATAGATTTCCACTACTATTTTTTCATTCTGATATAATGAAAAATGTCATCCTAGACCAAGAGTGCTAGTGCATGCACTCTAGCAAGGCATCTAAGAATAGCTCTGTCATTTTACCAGCCTGATGTTACTGTATTGTCCAGCTTTCTGACAACACTGTTAAAGCCTGCGAATTCATAGCCCTCTGAATCCATTAGTTGAACCCACCACTTTAAAAATTGCTTCCTGAGCTACTAAATAGGGTCATCATTAATCTGCACTAACGAAGATCAGAAAAGTCAGAAATCTGAGCAAAGGAGCAATACACAGAGAAAAAACAAAATACATCTCTAAAAAGAGATGTAAAAAAGGTTAATCCCAGGACCACCAGGGAAAGGAATGCTGGGTTTCTTGTGAGGCTGCGTGATCCTTTTCCTTGCCCTAAGGCATGACCAACTATGCCTAAACCATTTTGGACAGGAAGCATCTAACCTGTTCTTTAGAGTCTTCACTGGAGTTTTCCAAATAATTCTGGGGTGGAATATTGTTGGTTTTGTATGGCTCATTTCGTAAGGCAGTGGTCTTTGTTGGATATGACCTGAGTAACCTGGCCTAGTGGACGGTGTATCAGCCCATGGCAGAGGGGAAGGAACCAGATGATCTTTACGACCTCTTCCAACCCAAACCATTCTAAAGGTCAACTAACACTTTACAACTGTAAGACTTGTGGTAGAAAGCCATGCATCCCTTAATATCTCAAGATACGTAGACTTACACCACAATCATGCTTTTTGCATGATGCTACTGTCCAGTTCTAAAAGTCATTCTAACTTGTTGCCTCACAGCAAATACTCTACTTATTGAATACTAAAAATAAAGACCTCTATCCAGAATTGGAACTCAGGCAAAGGCTGGACCTATTCAAAAGATATACAGGAAAATGTTGGAAGTGGTTGTTTTACTTTCTATATGGCTATACCTATTGTTTATCAAAGGATCTTTTATTGTAAACTACATTAAAATAAACATGAATTTGACCCGGATCCTAGAGGTTATCTTGTACTTATACATGTCTGAATGCAATCAGGAATTTCCGTTCTCAATTGAAGCTTCACCAGTAATGTAAAAGACCCTTTCCCTGCAGAATACTCTACAAAGGACTTAGTAAGACTAAATTGTTGCTAAGTGGCTATGTAATATTCTTCATCCTGAAACATCTACCAAATTTTAGTCCAGAATATTTTTTTAATATTTCTTCAGACTACATAGTTTTCACATCATGTCTCATGTGAAAAGTGATTTACGTGAATCTGAGAAAGTAATTTTGAATTAAAAAAAATTGTTCTACCCATCTTATTAGAATGTTACTTTGACTACAAGGTTAAAGATCATTATCATTCATTGCTGATACTTTTAAGAAAAAAAATTACTGGAATTTGTCTAAATAGCACAACTGTGATGATGTGTGTGTGCTGGGACAACTAGCTGTTATTGTCAGTTGGGAATTTCAGTACCTATTGATAAAAAGTTATCTCTGTTGCAAAGAAATCTTCCTTCTTTCTAGCATTAAGAGTTTTAGATTACTTCTCAATTGCAATCATACAGATTCCCTTAATGTTCTTACATCAAAGAGTATAACCTCAGAAGAAATCTTTCAAATTAGAAGGTGCAAAAGTTTTTTACCTAAATATAAACAAATCATGGGTCATGCATACAACATTGTTCCTAATAACGACCAATGTAACCCTGTAACCTACTAATTAAATAGAGCTAATTATATTGTATATCACTCCTCTTAACTTTATTTGTATGTTTTTAAGTGCAGTTGCTTTAAAATAGCAACAACAAAAGAATATTCTTTCTTTTAAAGATAAACTTCATCTAAAACTTCTTTTTCCCAAAATGAGTAATTTTATTAAAACATATTAAAATTGCATTTTTATCCGTTGTTGCTTGCACACTGAGACATTATTTTAATATTTTAAAGACCACTTATGACCATGAAGTCCTGTATGAAGATCCTCAAGACCAGCACAAACCAAAATGTTCTGGCATTTGCAAATTTGTAAATGATTTGTAATACACATGAAGGTGAACCATGTCTTTTTTTGTGTCTGGTTTTTTTCATTAAGCTTTTACTGATCTCTTAACTACAACTTCTAAGGATCCTTAGAAATATATTGAATGATCACATTTACTGCATGGGTACAAAATCTTTAAAGATATGCACTAAGTAGTATGGACCTGGAGCAATATTTTTCAAAACATTTTTTTCAAAGTGCAGTCAGAATGCTTAATTACAAATGAGAAGGGAAAAAAATGTGTCTATGAAATTTGCAACTGGAATTTTAGTAACTGTGTAATGCTGCCCATGAATGGAGCATATTTATCACTTCCCTAACTTGCCTCTATTTCTGCTGGTATTTGCCTGAGCCCTGTTTTATTAGGAGTGCATGTGCTATGCAGCAGTTAACAAATAAACAAAAGGTTGATATTTTAACAAATCTGAGTCAATGCCTCCTTCACTGACCCTTTGTTAATTTACTATGTTATTTTCTCATACAGAAAAAATCCACTAAATATTATAGCCAAATTATTTTAGCCAGCAGGAGAAACATCATCATAGAAAGTAGTCTTTTGGCCTTAAATCCAAAACTCAGCAGAATAATAAAAGCTTTTTCTATTGACTTTACTGAACATTGTACCAGATATTTGTTTGCATTTTACGACAAAACCCTCAGATTGAAATGCCTATTTGCTTCTTAAAGCATTTAAGTCCTAATGGCATCTTTAATGAAATTTCTCCACTGCCATTGACTATCTAGTGTCGAACTGGTATCCAATTCGACACTAGATAGTGTTCAATTCAATCCTGAAGTTTTATTTACAGATGACTAACAGGTTGTTCAGAAAAACATTCTGGACCTCTAAGTTCACATCTTGAAGTCCGCAAAGCATTATCCTTGTCTGGTTGAACAGATATCTGTTTTGCTAGAAAAGCTTGATCATATAGACATACTTGATATCCTAACTCTAAGTAAAAAGGATTTGGTTTCTTTGTTGGTTTTTCGGTTTTTGTTTTTTATTCCAGACAGTGCAGCTGAAGAAGCAGGGCTTCAGGTTGGGGATATTCTGATAGCAGTCAATGGAACTGATGTCACCAACATGCCACATTCTGAAGCTGCCAATCTGGCAAGGAAAGGTTAGTTTGAGATCACACTATATTACATAGATGGGTCAGGATTTCTGTAAAGTGCTCCAAATACATCCAGTCGAGTTGGATGATGGATACAACAGCAATCTTAACAGTTTAATGCATTAGTATTTAATACAGGACTATTGCCTAAGTCACGTTTTTATCTAGACCTTCCTAGGAAAACAAGAAAACAGAGATACAAAATATTCCCCAAAGAGCACATAGAATCATAGAATATTTTGGGTGGGAAGGACCTTAAAGATCATCTAGTTCCACCCCTCTGCCATGGGCAGAGACACCTTTTGTCTCTCCTGCTCTTAAGAAAGCAACTGAGAAAGTCCTGCAAGAGACTGCAAAGACAGCAATACCTTATTTATGCCTTATGCTTCCTCAGGGAGAGACTTCAGAGCTTGATTCAGTGCACCCAGTAGTTCTTTCTGTGATGCCAAGACGTGAAGTCTAGACAGGAGAGCAGAGAGGTTATTTCATAAGGCATCCTTTTGCAGCACCCCAGAAACAAGGAGTCAGTAATATCAATTGTGTGTGTGTTCTTCCTAGAATCGTAATAACTAAACCCCAAAGATATGCATGTTTGCATGTTGAAAGTTAATCTACTGACATTCTATATTTATCCCAAATATGGTTTTGACAGGGGTTGATGGGAAGTTCAGTAAGTTCAAATTACAAGGCAGCGACAAATTTAACTTGAACATACTAAGTTCTTTAATTACAGGTGTGCCATTTACACTATTAAATTTAAGAGTATATCAAGTCTTTTAGTAGATAAATCTCTGAATATTAGACATTTTTAACTCCTCAGAGAACACCCTGTGGCCTAAATCTTGGCACACAGACAGCATTTGCAAAGTCAGCTGTCCCTAAAGGAGAAATCCAGCAAAAGTTTTGCAAATGGAAATGTGTCATAGTCAAATTTCTCAATCTTCTTTAAGGCTTTGCCACTCTGAAGTTGTATCTGATATAATCAGAATTTCAGGCCTTTGGGGTCAAAGCCTTAGATGCATTGATAGCATCAGCAAGTATTTTGAAATTGTACCTCATTGTTGATAAAAATAACATACTTTAAACAGCCTTGTAACATAACATCTCCTTTGAGCACTTACTTTTTGCAAATTATAAGTAAACACTTCAGCACAGGTTAGCTTCCAACAGCCCCTCACTGAGGGGCACAGATAGCACAAAAGTTTAGTAGACATGAACAAGAAAGAATTCGCAGGAGCATATGTAAGATAACAGAGACTGAAGATGTCCCTAAGAACATTCTCAGAAATTTGTCTATAAGCCTTAATTTGTGTATACTCATTTTAGCAATGAAATCCAACTGCTTCCCTAAACTGGAAATACGCAAGCACCTAAGATGTTGCTTGCAAAGGTAGGTCACATAGCTTTTTTAAGAAGTGTCTTCAGATAGTTGGCTCCATTACCAGTCCTCAACACAAAAATGTTTTCATTCCTGAATTTGTGTTAAAAGAAGGCCAAATGTTGTTTGATTTAATTCATTGTTTCTTGGGCTGCTTTGCTCATTGCAGCTTCTAGAAGTCACACTGGGAAGAGAAGGGCATACGGGATAGAAGACTGCCTTCCTGCTCCATACCTACAAGGGTATTTAAAAATATTGGCATACTGGATTATAGTTTTGACCTATGTTTTCACATTCTTCATGTAAAATTTAGGCCCTGATATCCTGACTATGACAGTGGGATCAGATATCAGCCGTTACCCTAACACCCCCAGACCTACCTGCCGAGGATATTTGCATAAACGAACACAGTCAGCAATACTGAAGGGCTGGAGAAAGAGATGGTTTGTGCTGAAACATAATGGCTACCTACAGTATTACAAACACAAGAAGGTAAGGAAAGAGGCTGATAAGGAATTAAGCTGTGTCCTGAATCACAAAATGCAGCAGTACTCTAGTCATATTTACAGATCATTATTTGACTTGTAGTATTTACAGAATAACACCAGCACTAAAGACGCTTTTGTTTATGGTATACAACAGGGGCTCATCAAGTAGTTCGGCCTTCCTATATCTTAGCCACAGACGTAGACACTGTCTATGTTTTATGGCTTCACATTTAATCTGTTAGTTCTGATTATCAAGAACTCTGAACTGAATAGGCTCTAGAAGGTTTGGATGAGATGAAATAGTTTCAGATGTATAGGAGCTCTGAATTCCCTCTACCATTACAAGTATTTTCTTAAATAGGCATGACCATGAGATTTCTTTGTGTGAGGCTCCATTTATACACGTAATAATTTACAGCTCCCTGGTTGTATAGCGAGTCTTAATGGCCTTAAATCAGCGGCTTTGTAGTTATCTCATTTTATCTCATGGTTAGCTACATTTGAGTATTCTATAGTTATTCATCACTAAATAAGTGAGTATAGACATCACACTTTAAAAGAGGAAAAAAGAAAAGGGATTTTCTCTTGAAGTGATTAGGTCCAGAGGTGAAGGATGTGGGCAGCAGGCAATGGACAGTGGTATGGCTCATGGTCCTGGCCACAATGAGCCCATGAACTCACCTGCCCTGCAGCAGCATTTTACTATAGACTGTGAGATGGTTCAGTGGCTGAAACATGTACTTACAAGTTACTAATCCCCTCCCTGATGTAGCTTCATGATGAGGTTATTTACTGACAAGTTACATCTATAAAACCAAACAGATTGACTTCAAAAGCCCATGTAGCTTCCAGTGAATATCCTGGCTAACCTAGGAAGGGCATCAGCTGAAATATCAGCTGGTTAGAAACAGGTAGAAATGGGTTTGCTTCCAACGCAGTTTGAACACATACCAGTGAAATACACCCATGTCCACCCTTCATCAAAACTACATAAGAACCTAAGCATGTGACCAAGTCCTTGACAGGAAAATAGTTTTGTCTTTGATAACATGGTCACACACTTTTTAGTCAACACAGTACATGAAGGACACAGATGTGCATGTACACACATACATATGTAGACACACCAGCACAATTTTGCAATAAACCTAAATATAATCTAGACAACAAAATAGCGTTAAGGAAGTTCAATCAACAGGAGAATAGTACAGAAGCTAATACTGCACAGAAGAACAATACAGAAGCTTATACTACAGGCTTCACTCCTGATCATGAATCTACCTTTTTCTGCTTTTTCTTCTACTTTATCATCTCTATTTCATGCATCAACCTCTCATACATGTATTTCATTTTTTGCTCATATATATTAACAGTTTGTTCATTTTTACAGGAATAGTAGAGTCCCTCCAGTAAAAGCCTCACTTGACCTTTTTTCCTTTGTTGTAAATCACAGAATCATAGAATAGTTAGGGGTGGAAAGGACCTTAAGATCATCTAGTTCCAACCCACCTGCCAGGGGCAGGGACACCTCACACTAAACCATGCCACCCAAGGCTAGGTCCAATCCAGCCTTGAACACCACCAGCAATGGAGCATTCACAACTTCCCTGGGCAACCCATTCCAGCACCTCACCACCCTCACAGGAAAGAATTTCTACCTCATGTCCAATCTAAACATAGGATGAGAATGTTGGGCTGTTCAGCCTGGAGAAGAGAAGGCTGCGTGGAGACCTCACAGCTGTGTTCCCATATCTGAAGGGGGCTATAGGGATGCTGGGGAGGGACTCTTCATGAGGGACTGTAGTGAGAAAACAAAGGGTAATGGATTCAAACTTAAACAGGGGAAGTTTAGATTGGATATGAGGTAGAAATTCTTTCCTGTAAGGGTGGTGAGGCACTGGAATGGGTTGCCCAGGGAAGTTGTGAATGCTTCATCGTTGGTGATGTTCAAGGCCAGGTTGGACATAACCTTGGGTGGCATGGTTTAGTGGGAGGTGGCCCTGCCCCTGGCAGGTGGGTTGGAACTAGATGCTCTTAAGGTCCTTTCCAACCCTAACTATTCTATGATTCTATGCTGCAGAACCACTGGGTATACAATAAAGCAGTCTGGCTTTCCACTGCCATTATTTCAACACTACCTATACTTGTCTCAAAACAGAAACACATACACAAACAAAACACACACTAAAAGGGATACAAACATATAGAATCATAGAATCATAGAATAGTTAGGGTTGGAAAGGACCTTAAGATCATCTAGTTCCAACCCCCCGTGCCAGGGATATAGGAACATTTGTTTGGAAAAAAGTATTTTATTTTACCCTAGTCAGGTCCTTCATCAAACTCCTGAGGGTAAATCAAAAATTTAGTTAAGCCTGTTAAACACTTCCCACTTTTTACTTTCCACTTTCAATTAAGTACCTCTGAAAGCAAACAGTGTTAGATAAATTTGATTGAGGATTAGAAGGTGCCCAATAATCTTGCATTCATTAATAAGTATTAAATTTTCTTTTATTTGTTTCAACTAGTAGATTTCACTTTAAGCCTATCTTTTCTTCGCCAGCTAGCCTTCTTCTATTTACTGCTCTGAAAAAAATAACTGTTTCAGTCATACCAACCTTACATTTTGAAAGTAGGGTCTTTAGCTACTGAAAGCATGCATTTGTTTTTGTTTAATAGGAGTAAATAAATTTAAAGCACTGCAGTAACATATTATAGTAATAACTACTACTTGTTTTCTAGCTTTATCTAATAATAGTGCCATTCAACCACTTTTGAAAGTATTTCATGCAATTTTTTTGTCAGCTCTTTCCCTGCCTCTAGACTCCAAAGAATATACTGAAATACTGTAGTGTTAGCTTAGTACCTGAAAGCACAAGGACCTTCTTCACTGCCTCATCTGCTTACAGAGTACTCTGAAACTGCTTTTAGTAAGACAGAAAGTTAATTAAATACAAATTTGCTTCTTTGGATACCCAAACAAAGTAAGAGTGAGCTCAGTTGGACTCATTGGCACATCTTTCTTCTGGTATATCTATCAGGACATAAGAAGAACACGACATACAGATGCTACTCATCCCACTTTCTTTTCTGAGAGAATTACAAATAAACTTTTGTCGTGGTTTAAGCTCAGTCAGCCAGTAACTCAGAAGCACGTGGCCGTTCCCTCACTCCCCACCGCCCTTCCTCCTCCTGATCCCAGAGGGGTGGGGAAGAGAATGGAAAGAATGTAACTCCCACAGGCTGAGATAAGAACAGTCCAGAAACTAAGGTATAACACAAACCACTGCTGTTACCACTGATAATAATAATGATAAGGGAAATAACAAGGGAAGAGAATACAGCAGCTCACCACCTGACAACCAATACCCAGCCCAACTGAGCAGTGATCTAACCCTTCCGGGTATCTGCCCCCAGTTTATGCAGTGGGCATGACGTGCTGTGGTACAGAATACCTCTTTGGTCAGTTTGGGTCAGGTGTCCTGTCTCTGCTTCCTCTCAGCTTCCCCTCCTCCCTGGCAGAGTATGAGACTCAGAAAGTCCTTGGTCAGAGTAAACATTACCAAGCAGCAACTGAAAACATCGGTGTTACCAGCGCTGTTCCCAGGCTGAAAGTCAAAACCACAGCACTGCACCAGCTACTGAGAAGGAGAAAAATGACTGCTGCTGCTGAATCCAGGACAGTATCCACCCCTTATTCCATACCATTCCCATCATGCTCAGATCCCACATTTTCAATATACCATCACTCTTATCTCATATATATACATATACACATCCACACAGAAAGTGAGAAAGAGAGATCATTCCTTAGTGCATGGACCAATCCCTATAAAGCTGTGAGTCCATTCGGTCCATGAAGCCTGGCACCATTTCTTGTAACAGTCTTTCAGAGCAGAAGAGGCTGTGTGCAGTGTTGGATTGTTGCCTGCTGATGCTGATCGTTCCTTTACTGCAGAAGTCATCTGGTTTCATCAAAGATAATTCTTTGTTGGGATGATGCTCAGAGGGAAGTCAATCTGCCAGGCCTCCCCATATTTGTATTTCAGCCATCGTCCATAACAAAGAGGCTTTAACCGTTTAGCTTGCTTAATTACAGCACATGTTTCACACTCACTAATAACCTGGGCAATAGTGCCCATTGCTAAGTTCACCCCTCCATCACGAGCCCATCTGTATGTTGCATCTCTGCCCTGGTAGCCTGAAGTGTCGTGGGCCCAGCAGGCTCAAAATAATTTACCCTTCCCTTCAGCAGTTTATGTAGCTTGTTGCTGGGGACTCCATACAGCTGCCTTCCATCTCCTATGCTTACAAAGCACTGGAGGGGCCCAGTGGACTAGATACTGTCCCACACACCCTGCCACTCATGACTGTCCAGCCTTGGGAAAAATCTCTTGGTCCTCCTATATGGTTGTCTGACCCAAACATCACTCCGCTTAACTCTCGAGATCAGATGAAATGCTCAGGGTAAAACAGACTGTGTATACATGCCAACATGCTGATCCCCATCACAATCAGCAGGCAGGTCTCAAGGGTACCCAAAGGCCATTCAAAACCTTCAGAACTCTCAAATGACACTGCTGTACTTGTCACTGGAGCTGGTGTAGCTGCTGTGCTTGGAGCTGGAGTAGCTGCGCTGTCTGTTGCGGTCAGAATTTGAGTAGATGCTGTACTTGTCACTGGGGTTGGTGTAGCTGTTGTGCTTGGGGTTGGTGTAGCTGCTGTGCTTGGAGTTGGAGTAACTGCGTTATCTGTTGCAGTCAGACTTTGAGTAGCTGTTGTACTTGTCACTAGGATGTGGGGGAATGTCTCTCTCATAGGATGACCACTCGAGGAGTGGAAAAAAGATGTGTACTTTCCAAGCACTTCTATTATGTACCTCCAAAAGTATAGAGGTGGTGACCACACTGGGAAAGCAAGCCAGATCAGTTTCATGATCAATGAATCTATTGCATTACAAGCCATTACCATAAAGTGCAGTGAAACAAGAGCTTAGCCCAAGATCCCCAGCTGATAAACACTAAGACAGCAAATACCAACTGTAAGTAAGGTACTACATGCTGAAACTCCAAGATAAAAAGCAACAACTTTGAGAGCCAATAAATCAGCATTGTGACGAGTGAGTATTAATCCGAAATAATGAATGCTTATCACAAATGCGATTAGACACGATCTAGTTAGATCTGTCGTAATCTCAATCCTTCGTGCCCCACACTGGGTGCCAAAAAGAACTGTCGTGGTTTAAGCCCAGCCGTAAGTCAGAACCACGCATCTGCTCTCTCACTCCCTCCCCCCTTCCTCTCCCCTGCTCCTGGAGAGATGGGGAGGAGAATCAAAAAAATGTAACTCTCACAGATTGAGATAAGAACAATCCAGTAACTAAGATATAACACAAACCACTACTGCTACCACCAATAACAATAATGATAAGGGAAATAACAAGGGAAGAGAATACAGCAGCTCACCACCTGACGACCAATACCCAGCCTGACTGAGCAGTGATCTAACCCTTCCGGGTAACTGCCCCCAGCTTATAATACTGGGCATGATGTGCTGTGGTATAGAATACCTCTTTGGTTAGTTTGGGTCAGGTGTCCTGTCTCTGCTTCCCCTCAGCTTCCCCTCCTCCCTGGCAGAGCATGAGACTCAGAAAGTCCTTGGTCAGAGTAAACACTACTGAGCAGCAACTGAAAACATCGGTGTTACCAGCACTGTTCCCAGGTTGAAAGTCAAAACCACAGCACTGCACCAGCTACTCAGGAGGAGAAAAATGACTGCTACTGCTGAACCCAGGACAACTTCTTTGTTTAATACAGCATTTATTTACGTAACATGTCAGATGTGTGATTAAGTTGGAAACATTATCTTCCAGGCCTTGCCTCACTCTGTAGGAAAAATTTTTCCACTTAGTGGATATAAGATGTTCTTTGAAACAGCCAATTGAGGTCAAGAATAATTCAGGGAGTCAAAAATAATTCAGGATAATCTGTATTTCAGTGTCCAACAAACTAACCAGTCATCAGTTATCAGTTCTTGATTCTGATGCTAAGAACAATTTACATTGGTGTAATTCTAGTGGCTCCAGTAAGGTTATGCTTGATTTCCACCTACACAAAAAGGCAACCTGGCCTTTTACGTATGCCTGAAGGTGTGCATCTAACATATCTTTCCTTTCATGAAGAAAGTAAAGGGTGTTTCATCTTTTGCTTTAGACTATACCAACAAACACAGTGAATACATTTCCTCATCATTGCTATTTACAGCCAAAATTCTCCATCCTTAGTACTCTTTTTCTCATCTACATTAAAGGGGAGATTGTTGTTTCTGGGGCTTTTTTCATATTGATTCACCAATGTAACTGCTGCTCTTTCAGATTCACTTCTGTCCAATCATATCACTTCATTGATGAAGTGATAGCTGTTGCAACAGATTCAGTCACTTTACATAAAAGGTCATTTTTTTTCCCTTAAACAGATACTGCCACTGACTTTGACTCCACAATCATAGAATCATAGAATAGTTAGGGCTGGAAAGGATCTTAAGATCATCTAGTTCCAACCCACCTGCCAGGGGCAGGGATACCTCCCACTAAACCATGCCACCCAAGGCTATGTCCAACCCAGCCTTGAACACTGCCAGCAATGGAGCATTCACAACTTCCCTGGGCAACCCATTCCAGTGCCTCATCACCCTTACAGGAAAGAATTTCTTCTTCATATCCAATCTAAACTTCCCCTGTTTAAGTTTGAACCCGTTACCCCTTGTCCTCTCACTACAGTCCCTCATGAAGAGTCCCTCCCCAGCATCCCTAAAGGCCCCCTTCAGATACTGGAAGGCTGCTAGGAGGTCTCCATGCAGCCTTCTCTTCTCCAGGCTGAACAGCCCAACTTTCTCAGCCTATCTTCATACAGAAGGTGCTCCTGTCCCCTGATCGTCCTCGTGGCCCTCCTTTGGACTTGTTCCAACAATTCCATGTCCTTCTTTTGTTGAGAACACCAGAACTGCACACAATACTCCAAGTGAGGTCTCACAAGAGCAGAGTAGAGGGGCAGGATCACCTCCCTTGACCCATATAGGTAAATAAAACACACTTTTTACCTCAGTGGACATGTGGCTATGTTTGCCAACTCAGCAGAAATATTGGGCACGTTGGGGTAGAACCTTGTTTTGTGTGAATTACTGAGGTCAGCAGGGATATAATGATTTATAAGATTTTTGCCTGCACTTAGCAACAGTGGAGTTCCACTATGAAACCTACAGTTCTGGTCCCCCGTTGTCCAGACTACTGTATCTTCTCAAATGTGCTATTTCCTCTTTTGCTAATGTGCACAGTTTTTCTCCTAAGAAAAATATCTGGACATTGTGAGGAGATAGACAGCAGTGTTCACTTAAGTCCTACCCTAAGGCAAGTATAAGCAATCAAGTTTCTTGTGCTTGAACTTACACATTTTCTTAAGGAATGCTGAAAGCATATCAGCATAGTCAAGCATTGATCGTTTCTTTACAGATAGCAGTGTCTCCTCCTCTAAGACTAACAAGTGCTGCTTTGCACAGTAAAGTGACTGCAAAATCATCACAAAATGTCTATGATGAAGACTCCAGTGTAGGACAGAGAAACCCTAGGATCATAGATTCATAGAAAAAACTACATTAGAAAAGACCTTTAAGATCATCAAGTCCAACTGTTCCCCAGCACTGCCAAGGCCACCACTAAACCAAGTCACTGAGGATCCATCTGCACAGTTTGTGTACACTTCAGGAGACAGTTCAGATCCACCACTGCCCTGGGCAGCCTGTTCCAGTGCCTGACCACCCTTTCAAGGAAGAAATAGTTCCTAATATCCAGTCTAAACCTCCACTGTTGCAGCTTGAAGTAGTTTCCTTTTGTTCAATCCCTTGTTCCATGAGAGAAGAGACCAGCCACATCCTGGCTCCATCCTCCTTTCAGGTAGTTGTAGAGAGCGATAAGGTCCCCCGGAGCCTTCTTTTCTCCAAAATGAGACCAGTAAGATAACAACAGCCATCTAGCCACAGCAGTACAGAATCATTTCATCCGATTAAACAAGTTCACATAGATCTCTGAGATGCTGCCACCAAGTTGCTTTTAGAACCCAAAAGCAAACTTGGAAACTTTACAGTATGCTACAGCCTTCAAGATACAAAATTCTGGTCTTCTAAACCCATTAAAAAGAAGGAATATAACTCCTGGAACCTAGGAACAAATGGACCAATAAGGAGCTTAAAGGCTGTGGAGCATGCATTCTTTATCATGAGGGCATACATGTTAGCGAGCTAACAGTGTTCAGGCTCAAGAAGAAAGCACAAGGGTAAATAAAGCATTATAGCCAAAAACTTATTTCCACAAATTCATTATTACAAATATCTGTCATGTAAGGACCTCAGCTAATTAAATATGCTGAGGATTGCAAATCCACCAAAAATGCAAGCTCAAGCCACAATTTTCTAGTTTCAATTCATTGTTGCTCTCTTGCTATGTAAGACTAGTTAAAAAAAACATGTATAACAAGTGATTTTGTGGGTCAAAGAAGACAGAGTCAAAAAAAGGTAGAATTAACAGAAGATCATGTTTGTAACAATGCTGTAGCTACTGTCTGGTTTGTGTCTTGCTATATTCCTAGGAATTATTTCCTGTCCATTTGCCATAAATTGACCCTGGGAAAGAAAATAGTGAGACAGATAACCAATCTAGTATCTGAAAGGGAAAAATATGAAATAAATATCATTAAGGTAATGGTCTAGGAGAAGCTATAAAGATGACTGGATCCAAACCAGAAAGTGCTATCAATACATACTCCTTACAGACTTCCTTTTCAGAAATCAGACTGATATAGCCTATTCAGATCAGCTCTGTCTGCCAGGTCCTTAAGTAACATTTGTCATGTATTCCCTTTCTTTCTCCAATTCCCTCTACTAAGAATGATGTGGAACAATAGTAATCAGGAGCCTTAAGGGTACAGGTTTGCTGCCAGCATTTTGTATGGACTAAAAGTAGGAAAATCAAAAGAAGAAGCTGTAATAGCAGAGAAGTAGGAGCAGTTAAGTTGGAAGTAGTAGGTAAGTAGGAAATTGCTGACCTGACAGTAGAAAACAGCATGCTTTAGAGATTCAGATGTAGCAAGAGACAGAACTGTGAATAAAGGGCAAATTCACCTTCATGTGTAGCCCAAAGCCTCAGAGAAAAGGCCTTTGAGATAGTTTGTGGTTGTAATGCTCTGAAACACACTGTAAGAAAACTTCAACAGATACTCCTGAGAAGCACTCTCACTGAACACAGGGGCAGCGGTTAAGCGAGGGAGGGGGCGTGCTTTTTTACAGTCTTCATTGTGGTTATATATAATAATGTCAGTTTAAAAAAGAATTATGGTTTGTATTTCTTAGGCTTCGAAGTTTAATGCCTTTAGGAAGCCCTCAGGCATGGTGTGAGTGACTAAGGCAAAGTTTCTCAAAGCTGAAGTGAGGGCAATGGGAATGCTTAAGATCCAAAAACAATTAGACCTTAGCCTGGTAAACAGCTATTACATCACCTAAATGATCAGATGTAAGTTCGTATTCCTGTTTCTATTATGAAACCAATCCATTTCAATAGCTCAACAGAATCTTGTGTTCTCTCTTTATTGCACTTTAAAGCAGCCAGCACATTGGCGTTTAAGTAATGCTCTGATAATTCACACAGTGTTATCAAAGTGGTCCATAACCTTCACTTTTCCTCCACAGCAGAATGCTTTCCTCATTGAATATTCTTTAATAAGTGGTGTCTGTCTGAAGAAAATAGCAGTTTCTTAGTTGTCTCTATTAAGATATGTTTGTGTTCATGAATTATTCTCTTCTCACCCTCTGCTGATTCAGACTGCCTGGAAGCCATATTAAAATTTGCTAATTCTTTTTTTTCCAAATAAGATTTAACATCAACATTTACACACCTTGTATAGCCAGATGGACACCAGTTTTACGTGTACCATTTATTCACAAGACGACACATCATTGTGCACCCAAGCCCTACAGAACATATGGAAGCCCTCTCTTGACACAAAGAGGAAATTTAAATGCAGACTTAAATGTTCCCTTTTCTTCCTACAATTGTGTTCTCTGTACATGGGAACAGGACATTTTACAGAAAGTGTCTTCACAAAAATTGTCTAAATCAGACATTACAATACATGTTTCTGGTTGCTTGTATGCATCCTTAAATCTATTCCCAGTAGAATAGAAGAGAGAGGGAAAAAAATCTTTTAAATTATTTTTTATTTTTGTGGCCTATACTGAGTCCAATTAGTATACCAAGAAAGAAAACCCCAGCCTGCCATATGTGGACCCTTCACATCATTTCAATCTATGATGGACATTTAGTCCTTTGTTCTCTTGAGCAAGCCTGTGTTCTTCACTAAGCCTAAGTGCTTTATATAAAAGGGTTAGCTATAAATAGGTTTAGGTCTGAGCCATTGCTCATAAAGATACCACTTCCATTTGCTCTTCATTCTCGCTTGGAGCTTTATCATCACAGTCTGGGAGCTGACAGACTATTTAGAGCTCGTATACAATCTGATTCTGCTCTACGTTTTCCATGACTCCCATGGCTCCAGGATATATTTTTCAATTTACATTAAAGGAGGTGCTGAGTCCAAGGTTTCTAATACTTGCACTTTATTACTTCTATTAAAAATGAGAAATAACACTGGCTGATACTAATGCAAGTTAATTTTGGCCTGCTAACAGAGTGCATAAAGTGACCCAGAGAAAGAGTCATACTCGGATATATTATTTTACCTGATTCAAGTTGTTTCAGATTTTAACCAATCAATAGTTCTTTCTGTGAGGCTCTGTCCTACAAACTGTTTGTTAATTTTTGTGCAATTAACTGCAGTGAATTACTCAATCTTAATGAAAGAACTAACTGGAATATGAAGATGAGGCATATCACAAGACTAACTGATTGTACTTCATCTGACAGCTAATACAGTTAGGTGTAGGATAATTATGTTCTTCAAATTAGAGGAGCTTTTACATCTCCTTCCCCTATTATCTGGCTCTTTGGTATGTTTCTACTGTCTCTACTTTAGACATAAATTATTTAAAGCAAAACAAAATAAATAATTCAGGTTTACTGGTGAAAGATACCATACAAACAGTTGTGGAGTCTAGAGGTCTCTACTGGAATATGCAAGTCCTTTCCTCAAGGGGAAAAGAAAAAGATGTAGGGGAAAAGACATAAATGCCTTAGTCTCTCCTCTGAAACAGTGTGCCCAAACCGACTCTAGCTATATTTTTCTAAACAAACCTACCACAAAGCATGATGATTAAAAGAAGAAATAGGAAAGGGAATATTTTAGAGATACTATCAAGCAATCAGCATCAGGCCTCCGGGAGAAACTGGTCAGAGAAAACCAGAAAATAACAGATGGTGAAAATGCTGTAAGCCTGAGTGCCACAGGGTCCTGGGTTCAGCAGTAGCAGTCATTTTTCTCCTTCTTAGTAGCTGGTGCAGTGCTGTGGTTTTGACTTTTAGCCTGGGAACAGTGCTGGTAACACCGATGTTTTCAGTTGCTGCTCAGTAGTGTTTACTCTGACCAAGGACTTTCTGAGTCTCATGCTCTGCCAGGGAGGAGGGGAAGCTGAGGGGAAGCAGAGACAGGACACCTGACCCAAACTAACCAAAGAGGTATTCCATACCACAGCACGTCATGCCCAGTATAAAAACAGGGGGCAGTTACCCAGAAGGGTTAGATCACTGCTCAGTCGGGCTGGGTATCAGTAGGCAGGTGGTGAGCCGCTGCATTCTCTTCCCTTTTTATTTCCCTTATCATTATTATTATTGGTGGTAGCAGTAGTGGTTTGTGTTATACCTTAGTTACTGGACTATTCTTATCTCAACCCATGGGAGTTATATTCTTTTGATTCTCCTCCCCATCCCTCCGGGAGCAGGGGAGAGGAAGGGGGGAGGGAGTGAGTGAGCTGCTCTGGGTTGCCGGCTGGGCTTACATCATGACACACAGTTGTGGCCATGTCAACTGTGGTGAATGAGAAATAAGAAGAAAAAAGATGAGTTTATTTTCCTGTCTCATTTAAGAGATGTCTAATTTAAGAACATAGGGACTCCTCAGGAAGATATTTTTGAAAGACAGCCAAAAATTCACTCATGTCACTACTGACCTGAAGCCAGTCTGAACCAGTAGCCTAGGGGCAACTGTCTTACACTTTCCACTGCCAGTCTACTGAGCTATCCAGTCTTTAATTTCTGCTTTCTAGCACTGTTCAGTTTTCACATTGTGTTTCAGGTTTTTTCTATTATTTTGTCTAGGATTTGACCTTGTTTTCCGAGAAGTTACTTTTATTCCATTTTCCTAGTACTTGCAGTCTCTTGTGTAGCTTAATTTTAATCTCTTTTCATAGACATTCATGGTTTTTTTTTTCTTTCACTGCACATAGCATGACATGTTCATCTTTTCAGCTTCTCCTTTCTAATAGACAAAGAAGTTTTACTAGAATAGCAGATATAACTCTGCTCAACAAAATTCTTTGAACACTGTGAATCATTCACAAAATGATACAAATGCCATATATTTTCTGGAAGTATTTACACAAAATTAAATAGGGCAGAGAAGAGATTCAGAGCAGCCTTGCGGAGAAAGACTTGGTGGTGTTCGTTGATGAAAAAATGAACATGATCCAGCAGTGTGCACTTGCAGCCCAGAGAGCCAACTGTATCCTGAGCTGTATCAAAAGGAGCATGATCAGCAGGTCGAGGGAGGTGGTCCTGTTCCTCTACTCTGCTCTCGTGAGACCTCACTTGGAGTATTGCGTGCAGTTCTGGAGTCCTCAACATAAAAAGGACATGGAACTGTTGGAACAAGTCCAAAGGAGGGCCACAAGGATGACCAGGGGACTGGAGCACCTCCCGTATGAAGACAGAGAAAGTTGGGCTGTTCGGCCTGGAGAAGAGAAGGCTGCGTGGAGACTTCACAGCAGACTTCCCCTATCTGAAGGGGGGCTATAGGGATGCTGGGGAGGGACTCTTCATGAGGGACTGTAGTGAGAGGACAAGGGGTAATGGGTTCAAACTTAAACAGAGGAAGTTTAGATTGGATATGAAGAAGAAATTCTTTCCTGTAAGGGTGGTGAGGTACTGGAATGGGTTGCCCAGGGAAGTTGTGAATGCTTCATCGCTGGTGGTGTTCAAGGCAGGGTTGGACATAGCCTTGGGCATGGTTTAGTGGGAGGTGTCCCTGCCCCTGGCAGGTGGGTTGGAACTAGATGATCTTAAGATCCTTTCCAACCCTAACTATTCTATGATTCTATGATTGGTGAATCCTCATTAAATACATTAATGACCATTTCATACAAAAAGGAGGGATATGTGTAGTTTCCAATTCTTATTTCTCCTTTATTACAGTCTCACTAAGTGACAGATTGGGATTTGTTTGACTGGGGAGTTTTGGGGTTTCTTTTTTTTAGAAAACTAATAACAGGAGAAGGGTTACTTCAGATGTTTATGTTATTCTTAGAGCAGCATTTACCAAAGTAGCATATGTTTTCTGCTGTCCACCCCGAGGACTTCATCCACATTAGATACTGCAGACTGCCAAAAATCCATGAAGTAGCTGATAGAAACCTTGAGAGAACAAAAAGTCTTTTCTACTTAGGGACAGAATGGAATAGTAGTAGCTAAAATCTGAGTTAGTTTAAAATCTGTATGATACACATCATCAGCTCAAACAGCATCACATATATTAGGTTCCACAGTGACAGTATCATCAGTGGATTACTCTCTAGTCACAGACTTAAGAAATTACTTCTATATTTTTTTCAACAATATAACTTTGGCACTTTTTGTAATGAAGTGATACTTGCCAAAGTAATGCTCTCAAGATGCTATTCATGAAAGCCACATGGTTGAAAAGAAATGCCTTGCACATCTGACATCAGAATTAGGGGTCTATGGCTGCCTATTACTCAATGAAGGACATTTCATCTCACTTTGAATGCCTCAAATCGATCCTATTATTTTCCTAGGTATATTAATTTGAAATGAAGTAGACATAAATAGTTCTTGATGCCAAAGAGCTCTATCTGCATTCATTCCAGAGAGCACAGAAAGTGTTTCAAAAAGGAATTCATACCAATGTGCAATAATAGCGGTCACACAGCCACTTCAGTGTCTGCAGGGACAGACACAGTGCCTGCCTTCAGGCTAGGACAGTCATCAGAACGCAGATCAGGGACAGGATCTTGCTGAATAACACTTCATTAACCTAGCACTTACTATGCTTTAAACTAGGAATGAGATTCGGAGCCTTAAAACATATTTTTGTTATGTTGTCTTTGCAACGTGGTTTTGTGCCTGAAGCTATTATAAGTAAAGTAGGTCACAGCACTGATGATTTTCACAGTTGCCTTTATCTTCCATATTGATTTTAGGTTTTGAATTTCAAAAAAAAAAAAAAAAAGGTAAGAAGAAAGTGGAAGAATCTAGTGAATGCATTCATGAATGTTTGTTTATACTGGTTTTCAGTATTAGGGTTATATACATAAATATTCCTGTATAACAAAGGGAGTCTTGGGTGACATGGTTTAGTGGGTCATGTCCATGCCCATGGCAGGGGGGTTAGAACTAGATGATCTTAAGGTCTTTTCCAACCCTAACCATCCTATGATTCTATGATTCTATGATAGTTATATGTGCCAATGAGCATAAAGAAAGTATTTAACTATATAATAAACACAGGTGCATATTTTATTCATAGAAGGATATATATGTTTATTTTTAGGCTAATAAAGAAATGGGGCATTTGCAATTTAGCTCCTACTGACAATGTTTAATTAATTCACAATAATCAACTGATTGTATTCTATGAAACTCTACCATCTGTGTATTTTCAAATGGCACTAACACTCTTCCTATGTCCCAGCATTAACTCATTTATCCATTTTATTGATACCAAATTTGATGGAATTTTTAGAGCTCCAATCATAGCTCTTCAAAGCAAGGTGGCTAAAAATACTGTTTATAACACTGCTAGAGTTCACTCTCCAGATGTGCGCACCTTTATTTTGTGTTAAGACATGCTTGAGGACACCTGGCCTGGGAAAGTGGGGCAAGAAACTGCTTTACCTACCTATTAACATTAAGAAGCTTAATGGTTTCTTATAACTAGCCACAAAGAAAGACACAGACAATGCCCTTCAGTCTCAAAGAGCTTTAACTCAATCAGGAACAAAGAAAATGCTTTTTAAATGCTTTCCCTTGAAAGTTGTCTGAAATTAATGGAAGGGTTTATGACTCTAACGATATTTAGGGCAACTTCATAAGCAAATTGAAATGCATCTTTTAAAATTATGCTCACTGTTTTCTGAACGTGAGCCATTGTTCCTTCTATCTGTATATACAAGGTGAGGTTTTCAGCATAAACCTGGACTCAAGCAGCATTGCTTAGTAAAGAGACTCATGCTCCTAAATTCTTTGGTGTACTTTGAAAATCCCACTCTCACTCAGCTACACCCTCAGAAGCTGGAATTTTTACAAATACCTAGCAAGGTTTTCACATGCAGGTATGACTTCTGATGAACCAAATACAATTAAGAAGCAAAAATAGAAATGCAAGTTTAGAGGGTGTTTGACTAGTTTGTCTCTGTGACTGCACTGTATTTTTTGTGTGGCTGCAGATCATTAAACTATAGAATCATAGAATCTTAGAATGGTCTGGGTTGGAAAGGACCTTAAGATCATCTAGTTCCAATCCCCCTGCCATGGGCAGGGACATCTCCCACTGGACCAGGTTGCTCAAGGCCCTGTCCAACCTGGTCTTGAACACTGCCAGGGATTGAGCATTCTCACCTTCTCTGGGCAGCCTGTTCCAGTGCCTCACCACCCTCACAGTAAAGAGCTTCTTCCTTACATCTAACTTGAACTTCCCCGGTGTAAGTTTAAACCCATTACCCCTTGTCCTCTCACTACAGTCCCTGATGAAAAGTTCCTCTCCCACATCCTTGTAGGTCCCCTTCAGATACTGGAAGGCTGCTATGAGGTCTCCACGCAGCCTTTTCTTCTCCAGGCTGAACAGCCGCAACTTTCTCAGCCTTTCTTCATACAGGAAGTGCTCCAGCCCTGTGATCATCCTCATGGCCCTCCTCTGGACTTGCTCCAATGGCTCCATGTCATTCTTATGTTGGAATTATGAGAACAGTACACAATACTCTAAGTGGGGTATCACGAGAGCAGAGATGAACCATATGATATAACCACGTGAGCAGTTTTGAAGCATATGATGGTTCAAAAGCATAAGAGCTTATCACCAGCTCCTACATCTTTGAGTGTTCCCTGAATTTATCCCCATCATTCAGGCATCAGTTTCATGTTATTTCTGAACCTTGGTCCTCTTTTTCTCTAATTGCAGGATGAAGGGAAGTGCAGACCTCTGGAAGTAACAAAGCTGGAAGGAGCGGAAATTGGTGTTGACACCAGTCTAGGTAAACCATTTGTTTTTAAATGCATACCTCAAAGTGGAAACAGGATTTTCTATTTCTGTGCAACTTCCAACCAAGAAATGAAGAGGTAAGTGATCTTTCATTTACAGGGTCAGTTTTGTCATTCTGGTTTGGGGAGAGAGAGTTTGAATTTTTAGAGGATGTTCAGAATACCTGCCTTTATCAGCAGGAAAAAAATAAACTAATCTGTCAGCCTTTTATGGGAAGATGGTGTTTCTAATTTTCATTTGCAGAAGTTTCAAAAACTGTTTTTCAGTTTCATAGTTATTTTTATGTTATTTTTTTCATTAAAGCTTTAATATTCATGCTTTGCTCAAGATGCCCTGAATTTCTGATTTATCTCCAAAAAAAAAAAAACTTCACCCATCTTCTCATACCTTCTTCTTTACTGTTATATCAAAGGGAAATTTAAATCTTCCTTGTGGATGTAAACTTGCTTATTGGTCATTTCACATGAACAGTCTCTCTTTTGCCCAACAAGGACAGTGCTAGACATAAATAAAATACCACCTTCCATTTTCTCTACTGTCATTCTGCCACATTATTGTTTTGGTATTTTAAAATGCAAGGATGCCTGAAAAGAGTACTGGCTCTGGTAAGAGGCAATGAGTTTGGTTTGACTAAGACTTACACCTAAAAAATGCTCTTTTTGCATTTCCTATCAACTGTACCTGACAAAACAAAGAGATTTAAATCATCACTCAAAACACACGTAACAACTTTTTTGAGACTTATTTTCTGAGAGTTATCAATGTTTGTTTTGAATTAATATACAACTTTTCTATCTTGAAGCCTTGAATGTGTCCTGAAAATTGCACATCCCCAAGATACAATGTCAGTAAGACTTAAAAGAGGCAGTGAAATACATTTATTCTGCTCTACCAAGCTAAGCAATTCTCATATCTTGTCATTTTATAGGTGGCTGGAGTCCATGGATAAAGCAGTGCATCCTGTCCATCAGGTAATGCTTTATTTATATGAAAAGCGTGTGTATAGTAGATTGTGCAGAAGACTGAGAGACAGTAGATATATTTGTGCATGGTCAGGTGCAGACAGCAACACTGGAGCTACATACTTTTTTGCTACTGGGACGTGAATCAGCTCCAAACTAGAAGCCATATACAGACATTATTGTGACTCAGCTTTACTGTCATAAGGTGAAAAGAGTCAGATGCTCCCTCTCCAGATATCAGCAGCTTTAAGGTGGTTCAAAACCATAACCTAAGATGAGGGTAGTGGAAAGGCAGGAATGGGAGCAATGACTCACGTCCACATGATCTTCCCTGGGTGATACTATCTGGAGTAAAGGGAGAGAAAGGGTCTATCTTGCTAAGCATTTTCTGCAAGTCTGCCTTGGTTGCAAGCTACCTGCTTTTTCAGACAGAATATTGGAAAGGAGAGGGTGTTTGCAGAGTTCTTTTGTATTTTCAGAGATGAAGAAAGGTAAGTTAGCTGATAAACTTTGACTTATCTCTCCATCTCTTTATATAACTCTCTGCTCGCCCCGATGGCTGGGAGAAACATAGCCATAATTGATCTTGAGCTGCCCCAGAGAGACCTTGCTCACCTCAGCATAATTTAGTATGAATAATCCTTGCTGACCCCTGAAGAACCTCAAAGCTAATTTTAGTACTTCCAGGGTTGAAGCATAGGGGTCAAAGCCACTTTAGCCTGCCCTTTCCTGATCCCGTGATTCTTATCCTGTCCTACAGGCTGAAAATCTTTATAAAAATATTATGTTGATCTGTAAAATCTTTTTAAAAAAAGGTTTAGCTACTGAAACAGCTTGGTTTTTAGCTGAAAGGATGTGAGGCGCAAATGCAGGGAAAGTATCAAAGTCTGCCCTTTTTGCAGGTGAAATAAAATCAAGAATACAAAAAAAAATACAAGGTAAAAATTATAACCTGAATTAATGCAGTAAGTAAGTAAGTAGACACATGAAAAGAAGTTTACTTTCCTCCTCTCAAGTCGGGGCGCATGAGTGAGTCCTTCAGCAGTGTGCTTTAGTTATGGGTTTCCAAATAGTGAAAGGAGGTGTTTATTGCTACTGCAATTCTTTTTCCACTGAAACAAAATTGATCCAACATACATTTCTTGTGGCTTCAGCTTTCAGATGAGATTGTAAGTCCAAAACCAAATTTGTTTCAAAGTATATTCTACCTGGCAGTGTTTCTTAAAAGAATAAAAAGGAATCCACATACTTTAAAGCAGCAAAAATGAATCAAACAATACAAGGCATGTACCTTAGCCAAAAGAAACAAAAACCAGCCTAAGCCAAAAAGGAGGATAAAGGCAGACATACACAAAAGAAAACACCTCAAAAGAGTAATTCTTTAGTGTAACGTGCAAAAATAACTTACCGGATAAAAAGTTCCATTACATATACAGAAAGATCTCTCATGCATTCACTCATTAACAACACAGTAAGTTGCCTCCTTGCTGTGCTACTGCATCTTATTTTTGCTTTACTTTTTTAGTTTTGCCTTTGAGAAAGCAATATCCTCTTCTGAAATAAATGTTTGATTTAATATGTCAGTTTCATTGCCTAACCTCTGTTCTTAATGATCACTGTATCTGTTGCTTCCTTCTAGCTGGACTTTCCATTCAGTTGAGTAGGAAAAAGCTTATATTTTTATTTGTCTTTTTTGTTCTAACTGACTTTTTGCAATAACCAGTGTATTACAGTAGGGCTCACAACACAACAATATAACAGGCCAATATACTGACACTATATCATCTTAATGAATCTTTAGGATAACTATTTTATGAATACAGCTAGTATTACTGAAGGCCTTTTCAGCACTTTTCTCCAAATCCCAGCAGGTTTTCCATCCATAGCAAAGAATTAAGCTAGCTATATTGTGCCAGGTCTTCTTTTCATCTTTGCCTTGTCAAGGATAGGGAAAAAATACCATAAATAAATGCAAAAGAAAACCCCTGTGGAAACAAACAGGATGCTATTCATATTGCACACATTCTTCCCATGAATTCTGAATGACAGCGACACCATCATTTGTCATGTAGAATTCAAAATATGTATTGCAGATGAGCAAAACACACTAGGAGAGGCTGAGATCCTAATGCCTGTCAGATTTTAAGGAGATGAAGAAATGCTTTACTTTCATATTATAAAATTTGGTCTTACTAAACAACAGGCTTTGGGTTTTTTTTCTGATTTTTTTTTATTCTCTTATCATACAAACGGCCCATACAGTGGCAGTTCATGGGCTGAGTTTTTTCTTCATGTCTAAATGACAGTGGGAAAATTTTAGTAATGAAAAAGTCTCTGCTTTCTGGAATGGCATGGGAAGGTATCTCTAAACACTTTATGTGTGGTAGTGCTTCCATCCAAGTCTGAGTGCTGTATTCTGGCTTCATATGGCACTATTTGCGCCGGAGCCGAGGGTGGATGCTGGATTTTATCTTTCCCACTACACACAGTGAAGACTGCTGGATCAGTCTTTAATTGAGAAATCAACATGACAATTTTATAAAAACGTTTCTTCATACAATTTTGAAATAACCTTATTTTTACCAGCATAATTTGTACTGAAAAACAAAATAGATGCAAGAAAAGACGTTATCACTGTAAGAACAAAGTAGTTTATCACCATTTGCCATCAAATACAGGTTATTCTAGTTGCATTTTCAGCATTGACTTTTGCTGTGGTTTAACTCCAGCCAGCAGCTAAGCAATACACAGGCACTCACTCCTTGCCCTGGTGGGATGGGGGAGAGAACTGGAAAAGTGACAAAACTCATGGGTTGACATAAAGACAGTAAATCAAAAGCCACACACACAAGCAAAAGAAGGAATTAATTCATCACTTCCCATGGTCAGGCAGGTGTTCAGCCATCTGTGGGACAGCAGGGCTCCATCAGGGGTAATGGTTAATTGGGAACACAACCACCACCACTCTAAACATCCCCCTCTCCTTCCTCCCCCAGCTCTATGTACTGAGCATGACATGATCTGGCAAGCAATACCCATAGATTGGGGTCAGTTGTCCTGTCTGTGTACCCCCAACTCATTGTGCACCCCCAGCCTGCTTGCTGGTGGGTTGGTGTGAGGAGCAGGAAAGGTCTTTCCTTTGTGTAAGCACTGCTCAGTAGTAATGAAAACATCCCCATATTGTCAGCTCTGTTTTCATCACAAATCCAAAACACAGCCCCATTCCAGCTACTACAAAGAAGATTATCACAGACAAAACCAAAACACTTTTCAAATTATTTTCACAACAAAAGCTAATTTCCTAGCAGTGAACTAGAGCTTGTGTCTTACCATAACTAGCTGGCCCTCCTTAAACCTTACCATAAATATTTGTTACATGTTTACTTTACAGAACCATGTGTGGGTAGATGTCACACTGCATAACACTACACTTCCACCCTTGGCTATCAAAAACCCAGAGTGCCTGGGGCTTCTCCACCAGCTGGACAAAAGCAAAGACACCTGGATTCAGCACTACTGCATTCTGAAGGACGGATGTTTGTATTTTTATGCCACTCTCCGGTCTACACCTGCCCAAGGTAGGGACAGCTGCTGGATTCCCATTGATTCTTAAAGGGGAAATGCTTCACTGCATTTTCCAAATAGAACTTCTACCATTAACGGTTGCTTCTTCTTAGCAAACTCATTCTGTTTCATGAAGATGAGTGAAGGAAGACTAGTCTCAGCCTTTTTTCATAAAATAGCCACTTCATTCCCCCAAGCATCTTCTTTCCTTTCTATCCCATGGTCTGCATTTTTCTTTCTGCAATGGAGGTAATACAGATCTGTGCACATTACCTCAGGAACAAGTGTCAGAAAAAGATCCACCCTTCCGAAGTACTTTACAGTGGTTGAGCCAGTCCTATTGATGGCAGTCTGATGAAAGCTATCAACTCCATTGTGTCAGGGAGCATTCTCAGGGGGAGGGACAGCATAAACTCAGTTTCACTGCAACTACCAGGTTTTCACATGGCCTTGGCAAAGCTAGTCCATGCAGCAACATGCAGAATGTCCCTACACCATCAGAGGCTGGTGCTCCAGGGTGTGGGCATGGTCAGGGACAGCTGAAGATCCCATCTAACTGCTCTCCTCATAACAGAACTGGGTGTCTGTCCTCTCTCTGAAAGCAGCCACATGAGGCTACCCAGATCAACTGCAAGTACAGAGGAACTGAATTTAAGGCACTGAGGAGAGCTTGCAAATACAACTCTATTTTACATATAAACTCCATACAACTCTGTTGAAATACCCAGCACAAGGCATCTGAGAAGCCACCTTGCAAGAATTGTTGGTCTGCTTGTAATTGGTAGTAATTTCATAAATGGTGTCTGTGATATACATGATGATTTTATTCTGTTTAGGCGGCCTTTACCTCCAGGGTTATACTGTGAGTGAACAGTCACTGGGCTCCAAGAGGTCTGTAATTGAACTCAAACCTCCATCTGAAGAATTTAAAACTTTCTACTTATGTGCAGAGAATGTAAATGAAAACAAAAGGTAAACTAAACTTTCCATACACACATACAATTTTATTTGCCAGTCTTTAAGACAGCAGGAACACTGCAACTTGGGAAGACCTAGTGACAACTTTTCATTCTGTTTCACTTGTTCCCCCAGATTTCCCTTTGCTTGTAGGTTTAGTCAAACTGCAGCACAGCATGCTGGCACATGTGAGTCATCTGCTATTGTCAGTGCTGCAGCTACAGCAAGGATAGGTTGCAGAGGTTCAGAAAGAAACCTGAATAAGGTGCTTTTCACAATGATGTGTGGGTGTTTACAGTAAACAGAAAAGCTATGGTACCTCTCATGAGAGAAAATGGAAACTATATCCTTCTCATTTTCAAGAATGACTTACTTCCAACCATTCGACCATTAAAAAAGAAAATTGGCCTATCAAATCATGTTCTGAAGGTGAATTCTCTCATCATAATCTAGCCAAATCCTGTGTCTTTCAGTGGGTGTTAGTCTTGTCTAAAGCCTACTAATGAAGTGATAGGGGGTTTAATTTCATGAACAAAGGACAAAGCTTTTCAGTGTGTTGGAAATCAATGTTAAGATATGTTGTTATAGTCAACTCCTCCACCTCCTGTGCCTCTCCAATCCACTTACTGTTAGTGTACATAGTAACACAGCTGTATAAACACCATTTATAAAAGGTGTATTTCAAAGAATATAAAAATGCATGCATAACATTTGATCAGGGACAGTTGTTGGTCTTTCATTCCTTCTAGGTGGATTACAGCTTTGAAAGCTTCAATTAATAAATGGCTACCCCTACACCAAGCAATCCAAGATTTTATGAATAGACCACTGGAGGAGACAAGGATGTGAGAAGAAAGATTATTTTCTCCCCTCAATTTCTGTTTTCCTTTAAAAATTCCATGCTACATCTTATGATTCATAGCAAAAGATAATCTAGAGGCAATTAATGTTTAGCATTGCTATACATTCGGAACTTTCGTAAGCATTAGTAAATAAACATAATTCAATGTTGCCTTCCTTGTGGCTGTTTCTATTTTGTGTTTCTACTTCAACTCAGACCAACCATAAAGTCTGCTTTATAGCAGTGAACAGACATCAACATTTATCTGATGTGGAGAAAAGAGAAAGCACTGCATTTCAACATATACTTTGCACTTCTTGATGATTTATACCTGTAGCCTTTGCAAAAACTTCTGCTTTTCCATCCAGAAAATTCATATGCGGATTTTGCCTTTAAGTTTCTATATGATGTGAGGGTGAAAGTTGGGACAGGCTGGGCTGACAGAAAGGTTAGCAGCTACATACGCATTACAGCACACCTGGGGAAACAGAATAAATTTGTATGATTTGGATGAATATTTTTGTTCTGGTACATTCTCGCTTAACATAAGTGTTAATTTTACAGTAATTTTGATTCGGCCATCTGCCATCACAGCACAGTACAGTTGTGGAAAGAAATCAATTCACAAATTAAAGACAGTTTCCTCCAAAGTTAGCAGTAAGAGACAGCACCATAAACCTTCATCAGGCATAGCAGGGCTATACATCTCTGGTTATTGCAGTCAGTCATGTAGATAGAGCTTAACATTATTCTATAATATTAAAATAATCACTTTCATGAATAAATCTGGGTATTCAGTTTCCAAGCTTCCCAAAATACTAACTCAGTAAAGTAACAAAGGTTAGTTCCATCTATTTATTGAAGCCATGGGCTAACTAAATAGCTCATCCCAAAAAATTTACAATTCAATGCTGCAGCAAGGTACAGAAGGGAAAAGAATACACACCCAACATGGACAAAAGATTTTCTAACAAAGCCTTGGTCTTCTTATCACAGTCCATAGACCTTAAGGTCATTTGAACACACCAGAACCTCAACTACTTGCTCACTCTTCTTATTAGCCTGGAAAATATTATACATATGTAATAAAAAGGTAAAAGCAAGTGGTGCTCCTCCAATCACCACAAATGTATTTTTTAGATGGATTCATTAGCTTTAGACACTCAAACCAACAGAAAGCTGTTAAATATTTGAAATGGTTTCATACAATGATTTGAGTGATTCAGTTCAAAAATGAGAATGGTTAGTTAAACAGTGCAAGCAATTTTCTGGAAATCGAAAACAGGCACCAAATCCCAAATACGTTAATGCACTTGCTTTGTACAAATCTGTGCTCTGAACAAAAATATATAGCTGAATTTGAAAACAAACAGTCATCACAGTCATAATCTACATTTATTGTTAGTATTTTGAAATTTTTGTGTTTGGAAATAAAATTCATATTTCTGCTACAACTCTGAGAACAAGTAATGAAGTAGGTATTAATTTTCTTCTTACTCTTTTCCACACTGGAGAAAATAACACATATGGGTCAAGTGCAAATGCTGTGGACTTGAGATTAATAACATTTCCTAAGGAATATTTACCCAATTCAGAGTGGCAGTTCAGAGCTAAGCAGCAAAACAAGCAATAGGAAAAACAAATGCAAACATAATGAAAGTGTGTTTCCCAGTTTTCCATTTGGAAAGCAAACAAACAAATAAACCAAAAAAAAAACAAACAAACAAAACCAACAACAAAACCCAAACCCCAGATATTTAAATGAGCAGAGGGGTATCTCTATAACACTAAAACCATAAACAGAAGTGCTTGGTTGTTTAAAAAATACTTAAATAGTAATTAACTGAAACACTTCTGGTGATGCCCAGGGCATCAACAGAAAATGTGAATTTGTGAACTTAAAAAGCATCATTGCTAAATTTATTAAACCAAAATGTCCAAGGACATATCGGTCTTGCATCATAATGTTGCAATTTTTTGTTGATGCATCCAATCTCCAGTTGCAGCAGTAAACTGCTTGAACTGTGGCAGCTTAGCTGTTTTTACCGCTAGGTGTTTGCTGCCATTCTCACTTGAATAATACATGTTAAAATGACACATTCAATGATCCAGAAGAATTGTGTGATAATTCCTCATTTTCTCTCATGCAAAGTCAGTTGGCATAGTTTAAATGACTGCTGACAGCTTTACCTTTATCTTCACATGAAAAAGTGTTGGGATAAGAGTGAGAAAGCAGTTCCACCCTGAGAAATGGAAGTCTTTCTTGGCCTTCCCATGAGTATAAGAAAGAAATACACTCTTTGCTTGAAAGAACATGAAGTAGAATGTTACTTTTTCCAGCCTTCAAGTTGTTTCAGTAATTTCACTAATGGTCTTTATACTTACAACAATTCAGATGGGAACTCAAGAAAGTAAGTTGGAAATATTTCTGAAGAATCACAAAAAAAAGATCCCCAGCAATTAGACACATCTTAGATAATACAATTTAAAACCAAAAAGAAATAACAACAACAACAAAACCACTCAGAGGTACAAATTTTGCTATGAAATAGAATTTTGAGTTAGCTAGCAAAGAAATAATGGTCAGCCATGACATCCCCAAATCCAGATTTCTTCAAAGGATGATGCAATTTAGACTTAAAACTTTCTAAAAAGTTCCCCTTGGGAATCTAAGTTTTAGTCCCATTTTGGTTTTTGTTGCAATTCCTTCAAAAGAAAACATGGAAAGTGGAAAGCGTGGCAAGGGGTCTCATGTCAGCACAGCAGTGCAATTACTGCCTTGCCAGTATCTCACTATGACTCTGTTATTTGCATTTAAGATTTTATATTTTATTGTTTTCATTGAAGACTCATATTTATTGCTAGAGAAAGTTTTTCCTCTCACTGACCAGAAAAAGACAACTGTGTTGAAACCAGAAAGCTTCCATTAGCAGAGTATGATATTCCACTGAGAAGAAATTGGGTCATGTACTTGAAACATGATTTATTCAGATGGTTTGCTGCACTCCAAATGGAGCTCATTTTCTGCCCTGTTCAGCAGAAAATATGTACAAGGTTCTGCAGAGGGAAAGCTGCAGAAGGTCACCAAGGCATTTTCCACAAAGGGCTGAGTTATTTAGCAGGAAACACTTTGAGTCCGCAAAAAGTATTTTTACAAAGTGCGTAATACATGTTTGTAGAGTGTTTCTGAAGGATAAAGGTGTTGGGGTTACTTTTTTACGTTTTCTCACAGACCTCAGAATCTCTTTTAAAAGAGCTGAAAGTCATTTTAGTGGAAAAAATCTTTTCATTTTCTAGAGTTAATCCATCTTTCAAATACAGCAATGATGAGATACACATTAGCCAAAGCCAAAACACTGCAACACTCTAGGACAGAAATCTGTCAGCCTAGTACCCAGACTTCACTGACACATGGACACTTATGCTCATCCTCTCCAATGGCATTGTACCTATTTGCAAGATGTCATACTAATTTTATCTGAGTGGAGGGGATGGATTTCAGCAGCATGTAGAATTTGGCATCTCTTATTCAAGATGATATTCTCAAGGGCAATCTATCCCAGCTGAGTCAGATACTTCACAACAAAAAAATCACCAGCTGACAGAGCCAGGAAATACTTCAGTTTTTCGGGGGGGGGGGGGGGAGAGAGGAGCAGGGAGGAGGAGGGAAGTGTTGCTTTACCTAAAGGTTTTGTTATTTAGGAGAAGGTCTTCTGTGAATGAAAAGCCCTGGGCATTTTGGTCTAAGACCCATACCAAGCCAGAAAGAAGCCAGGTCTCTGATGCTTCTATATGACTGCACTTTAGGTTGAAAGTGTTATTATTCGCCAGGATCGGCAAGCACAGCTAATAATTTTCCTATAAGGAAATCTGGCATTATGCATGTGTTGGTCAAATCACATAGAGCAAAAAGATCAATTGCTAGTGGCCCAGTGAACTAGGCACCGTAAAAATGATCATAAAAGAGGTAAACCTTAATTAAGTAAATGTCCTGAAATTGTTTCTCCAAATAAGCAATTGCCATTACTGCTGTAAAGATGGTTTTAAAACACAAATGGAACCACTAATTGGAGATGAGGTAGTATGTTCATGAAATAAAAAGCATGGCTATGGAAGGTTATGTCTCTAAGTGCGTATCTATGGCACACATGGGAACAGGCATCAAAGCCAGGAATAACTCATTACTGGAAGTAGCCACACAGACAGTGCAAGGCTGTACGACTGCTGGAAGGAAGGTCCAGTGCGCCTCAGTACAGCACCACATGAAAAAGTCAGCACACCAACTGATATCTAGTGTTTTTTTGTAGGATAGAGATGCCACAGGTTGTGGTTCACAAACAAGTTTGAAAAACAGCCTCGATTTTGCCAACAAAACAGACCTCACCCTACGGAAATTGGAAAGAAACCTGGTGAGGGAAAGGATTGAAGCAGTAAGAGGGACCAGAAAAAGGTTTTCAGGCTCAATCTGCAAGAACATAAGAAGCAGCCCCAGCAGAAATTGCTTTTGTTCTAATCTACTGTCAAGAAGACATTGTGAACGCTACAGTAAAAAATATTCCAAAGAAAAACTATAGTACAAAGGCAAAATAAAAAGAAAAAATATTAGTCAGTCACAACTAACAGAATAAGGAGCAGCAGTACACAGAGAAACTGTGGGTACACAGACATCAGTGAAAGGGGAGGATTCTCATGGTGTGGTTATATAAGGGGTAGGAAAAACTGCCCTGGTTTGACTTTACATATTACCAGACACAAGACAAGATGGCATTCATCTCTGCACAGGTTGGAAATCATAACAAATACCCATAATCCCAGAAAAACTGAATCCCAGGCTGCTACACCTTTGTGACTGTAAATACCTGTGCCAGCAAAGCAAAAGTCTACATATTTATGTAACTATCACTCTTTCCCATGCAGTCAGAATATACTCACTACAGCAAAGGCTTCTTATTTGCAGTTACTCTGTTAGAGCATTAGGTCATTGCCATTTTTATCTGCAGTGCATGCCAAATACAGCATAATCCCAGTATACCAGTAACTAGAATAGTACAATTATAGAATAGTTAGGGTTGGAAAGGACCTTAAGATCATCTAGTTCCAACCCCCCCAGTATATTGTTTTATTAATGTATATTATTACAGTGGCAATAACAGAGTGGAGAAATATGGCCAGATGCTTTTAAAAACCATTCTAAGGGACCATCTGCGTGAAGAAGTGTAGGCTGTAAGTACAACAGGAAAGTAGAAAGAAATGCTGCCACTCAGAGCTGGTGGCAACGGGTGGACGTGTAGGAGTTCCGCACACATCAGAGCAGTGAAGGCAAGGTAATCCCACAGAATACATTCAAGGTGAAAGAAGAGCAAGAACAGTCACCTCTCTGTCAAGCAGAAAAGTAAGTCAGATTAAAGATCCTGATTTGAACAAAGGACTCTCAATGAGTGGGCAAAGTGGAGTCAGCAAGACACCATCCTGTCCTCTTCACAGAAGCACAAATATGCAGGAATGCCAGAAAAGTCATTGCATGATGAACCCTTAGAGAGCTTTACAAGGATGGTGTGCAACAGACTCTGGGAAAAATAAAACCCTTAAGTTATTGTGTAGTACCAAAAAAAGAAGAATTTAGTAAAGGCACTATTTTATGTGAGGGAGAACAAGACATTTCCCTGGTACACTAACAGTAGACATAGAATAGAATCATAGAATAGTTAGGGTTGGAAAGGACCTTAAGATCATCTAGTTGCAACCCACCTGCCAGGGGCAGGGACACCTCCCACTAAACCATGCCACCCAAGGCTATGTCCAATCCAGCCTTGAACACTGCCAGCGATGGAGCATTCACAAGTTCCTGGGCAACCCAATCCAGTCCTGCACCACCCTTACAGGAAAGAATTTCTTCCTCATATCCAATCTAAACTTCCCCTGTTTAAGTTTGAACTCGTTACCCCTTCTCTTATCACTACAGTCCCAAATGAAGGGTCCAACCCCAGCATTCCATAGCCCCCCTTCAGATACTGGAAGGCTGCTGTGAGGTCTCCATGCAGCCTTCTCTTCTCCAGGCTGAACAGCCCCAACTTTCTCAGCCTATCTTCATACGGGAGGTGCTCCTGTCCCCTGATCCTCCTCGTGGCCCTCCTCTTCGCTTGTTTCAACAGTTCCATGTCCTTTTTATGTTGAGAACACCAGAGCTGCACACAATACTCCAAGTGAGGTCTCACAAGAGCAGAGTAGAGGGGCAGGATCACCTCCTTCAACCTGCTGGTCAAACTCCTTTGGATGCAGCCCAGGATACGGTTGGCTTTCTGGGCTGCAAGTGCACACCGCCGGCTCATGTTCATTTTCTCATTGATCAACACCCCCAAGTCCTTCTCCGCAGGGCTGCTCTGAATCTCTTCTCTGCCCAATCTGTAGCTGTGCCTGGGATTGCTCCCACCCAGCTGTAGGACCTTGCACTTGGCATGGTTAAACTTCATAAGGTTGGCACCAGCCCACCTCACAAGCGTGCTAAGGTCCCTCTGGATGGCATTCCTTCCCTCCAATGTATCAACCGAACCACACATCTTGGTGTCATTGGCAAAATTGCTGAGGGTGCACTCAATCCCACTGTCCATGTCACTGGCGAAGATGTTGAACAAGACCAGTCCCAACACCCATCCCTGAGGGACACCACTCGTTACTGGTCTCCAGATGGACACTTAGCCATTGAGCACAACTCTTCACGTGCAGCCATCCAGCCAGTTCTTTATCCACCAAGTGGTCCCTCTATCAAATTGATGTCTCTCCAATTTACAGACAAGGATGTCATGTGGGACAGTGTCAAATGCTTTGCACAAGTCCAGGTAGATGACATCAACTGCTCTACCCCTGTCCATCAGTTCCAAAGCCCCATAATAGAAGGCCACCAGATGGGTCAGGCAGGATTTCCCCTTAGTGAAGCCATGCTGGCTGTCACCAGGCACCTTGTTGTTTTTCATGTGCCTTAGCATGCCTTCCAGCAGAATGTGCTCCAAGATTTTGCCAGACACAGAGGGGTGACTGACTGGTCTGTAGTTCCATGGGTCATCCATTTTCCCCTTCTTGAAAATGGGGGTTATATTTCCCTTTTTCCAGTCATTGGGAGCATCACCTGACTGCCATGATTTTTCAAATATGATGGACAGTGGCTTAGCAACTTCATTTGCCAGCTCCTTCAGGACCTGCGGATGGATTTCATCATGTCCCATGGACTTGTGCACGTTCAGGTTCCTAAGATGGTCTCGAACCAGATCCTCTCGTACAGTGGGCCAAAGGTCTTCATTCTCACAGTCCCTGCATCTGCCTTCCAAGACTTGGGCGGTGTGGTCAGGGCATTTGCCAGTGAAGACTGAGGCAAAGAAATCATTAAGAAGAACCTCAGCCTTCTCCAAATCCGGGGTAGCCAGTTCTCCCAATAGCTTCTGGAGGGAACCCACATTGTCCCTAGTCTGTCTTTTATTTGCAATGTACCTATAGAAACCCTTCCTGTTTTCTTGCAGATCCTTAGCCAAGTTTAATTCTAAGTGGGCCTTAGCTCTCCTAACCTGATCCCTAGCTTCCCGGACAACATCCCTGTATTCTTCCCAGACTGCCTGTCCTTGCTTCCACGTTTTATAAGCCTCTTTTTTCCTTTGAATTTTCCTCAGCAGCTCCTTATCCATCCAAGGAAGTCTCCTGGCCCTCCTGCAGCACTTTCTTCCAGTTGGGATGCATCTCTCCTGAGCTTGTAGCAGGTGATCCTTGAATATCAACAGTCTTGGGCACCCCTGCCCTCTAGGGCTTTATCCCATGGAACCTTACTGAGCAGGCTCCTGAAGAGGCCAAATTCTGCTCTCTTGAAGTCCAGGGCAGTGAGTTTGCTGCACGCTCTTCTCACTGTCCAGAGGATCTCAAATTCAACCATCTCATGATCACTGCAATCAAGGTTGCCTTGGAGCGTCACATTTCCAACCAGCCTTCCCTGTTGGCAAGCACAAGATCAAGCATGGCACCTCTCCTTGTCAGCTCCTCTATTACTTGCAGAGGGAAGCTGTCTTCGACATAATTGAGGAACCTCCTGGATTGCTTGTGCTGGGCCATACCATCCCTCCAACAGATAACAGGGTGGCTGAAGTCCCCCATGAGAACAAGGGCCTGTGAGCACGAGGCTGTTCCTGTCTGTCTATAGAGTGCTTCATCCATAGAATCCTCTTGGTCAGGTGGTCTGTAACAATCTCCACAAGTGTCCTCAATATAAAAAGGACATGGAACTGTTGGAACAAGTCCAGAGGAGGGCCACGAGGATGATCAGGGGACTGGATCACCTCCTGTATGAAGATAGGCTGAGAAAGTTGGGGCTGTTCAGCCTGGAGAAGAGAAGGCTGTGTGGAGACCTCACAGCAGTGTTCCCATATCTGAAGAGGGCCTATAGGGATGCTAGGGAGGGACTCCTTATTTGGGACTGTAGTGAGAGGACAAGGGGTAACAGGTTCAAACTCGAACAGGGGAAGTTTAGATTGGATATGAGGAAGAAATTCTTTCCTGTAAGGGTGGTGAGGTACTGGAATGGGTTGCCCAGGGAAGTTGTGAATGCTCCATTGCTGGCAGTGTTCAAGGTTGGATTGGACATAGCCTTGGGTGGCATGGTTTAGTGGGAGGTGTCCCTGCCCCTGGCAGGTGGGTTGGAACTGGATGATCTTAAGGTCCTTTCCAACCCTAACTATTCTATGATTCTACAATAATGTCTCCCATTGCTGTTCTCCCTTTAACCGTGACCCACAAACTCTCTATTGGCAGCTTACCTGTCCCCAGGCAGAGTTCCATACTCTCCAGCCTATCCCTACTATAAATAACAACTCCCCCTCCCAGCCTACTGGGCCTGTCCTTCCTAAAAAGCCTGTAACCTTCCATTCCAACACACCAGTCATAGGAGCCATCCCACCATGTTTCTGTGATGCCTATTATGTCATACCCCCATAGACACCCACACATCTCTAATTCCTCTTGTTTGTTCCCCATGCTTCAGGGTTTTGTATAGTGACATCTGAGCCGAGCTCCAGTTGAAGCCGGCTCATTGGCTGGAGCAGCTGCAATATCTCTACATTGCTCTGAACATTTACTATAGGCGCTGGCAACTGACTGGGTGTGTTGGGATGGAATGATGCCCCCCTCCCCCAACACATCTAGTTTAAAGCATCCTTGACCAGCCTGGCAAACCTCCTACCAAATCCACTCTTCCCTTTCTTTGTCAGACCAGCTCCACCAGCCCCCTTTAGACCTGTCCTCCTAAATTGAGTCCCATGTTCAAGGTACCCAAACCCCTGACTATAGCACCACCCTTCTAACCATTTATTAACCTAGCCAATCCTCCTAGCCTTTCTAAGGTCCTGTCCTGTATCCTGGAGAATTGATGAGAACACAGTCTGAGCTCCAGAGCCCCTAACCACCTCTTCCAGAGCTCTGTAGTTCTTCTTTATGTTCTCCGGGCTACTGCCATCTATATCAGTAGCACACACATGGATCACTAGAAGTGGGTAATAGTGGGACTGACTAGAGCAGGCAGCTTCTCTGCAACATCCCTGATCTGTGCCCCTGGTAGGCAACACACCTCCCTTGAGTCTGGGTCAGGCTGACACATGGGAGCCCCTGTGCCTTTCAGAGTCCCCTACCACTATGACCCACTGCTTTTTCCTGGCATCAACAGCAGTGATCTTCTTTACCAGTGCATCAGCCAGCTGTTCATGGTGGAGCTCGTTTCCTCATTAGCCCTCTGCAGGACAGCAAAGCGGTTCTGGATGGGGACAACAGATTTAGGAGGAAGCCCCTTGCTTTTAATTGTCCTCTTCCTCTTTTTTTGTTGTTTTTTTTTTTCTGTTACTGTTTCCCAGCTTCCTGGGTTAGTGGTCTCCTTTCCTGCATGAGCTACAAGGGACGCTTGAGGCCCCTGCACAGTCTGGTCCTGGAGCAAGCAGTGCTCTTTCCCCTCAGCTCCCCTGACACCTTTCAGCCTAGTAACAGCGTCCCGCAGCTCAGCCACCTGCTGCAGGAGGCCCTGCACCAGGGAGCACAGAGTGCAGCCCTGCCCATTGTGCACCTTCTTCCCAGGAGAGCAGTGTAGGGAGCTCCCTACACCCCGAGCTCTGCCCTGCAGCCTCCCCTCTCATCGGCTCTGTCTGGGTGCCTACGCTGGCCACTGCCGGGGCAGCCAGAGCAGAACTCCAAGACCAAGCCCGGGTCATTATTCGAGCGCCCACCATCCCGCTCGCCTGCCCGCGCAAACGGCCGCGCGAACTGCCTCGAACCCGCCCTGTCTGCCCCCTCCGTTGGCCGCGCTCCCTGTGCAGGCTTTTACCCAGTCAGGGCTGGTGGCGCTCCTCCTGGCACCGCCCCCTGTGAGTCCCCGCTCGCGTCCCCTGAGCTGTCAGCTCCTGGGCAAGTCCTCTCGAGGAGTTGCGGCTCTGTCGGTGGCTCTCGCAGCTCTGAGTTGAGACTCCTGGACGCTGAGCTGCCCCAGATCAGGTGTTGAAGGCGTCCTCTCTCGAGGCACCTCACCTCAGCAATTCACACATCTCAAGATGTGTGTGCTTCCCACGCATATTGAACCCTGCACACAACAAGTAAGGGGGTTTATTAATCATCTGTTAAGACCAGCTAAGAGTACTTACTTGTAGAGTGTAAGGAATGTACGGAAGATGAGTATTAGAAAGACTGTAATAACAGAGGACAGAGCATTTCATTCAATTCCAAACCAAATTTTAGGGATAGTCAACAGTAAAGGTTGTAATATGTGGAGATTTTGTTCATCAAATAAGATGGTGTGGCTGTAATAAAACTCTGTAAGTAGTTTGCTAAGTTAAGCAAGACATGTGTGATATGTGTGCAAATGTTAAACCACAATGTAAACCCACAAGTTAACAGGTTAAGCTTTTCTGCAACTCCCAGATAAGGAAGACAATATGGGTGTTTACTGATACGCATGCATGAGATAGAGAGGAGAAAGAGTTCAATCTCAAAGGTAGGTTAAGGGTCATCGAGGAAGACTACTAGCTTCATCTTCACCACCCTCAAGACCCTCAAGACCATGAAATCACGCATGCTCAAGTTACGAAATCAACAGGGGATGGACTTTGCGAGAAGAGGAGTGGACTACCTGGAGAACGAAACTAAACTGTGTAAAAGAACAAACAGAGAGCGAATTGGTGTGCGTGCTGGCAGAGCAGAGACTCCCCACGCACCCAGCGCTGTTTTGTCTGCTTACCGCTTGCTCACAATAAAATTTTATATTGTCACCCTTAATTAGCTCAGGGTGTCTTTAACAAAGGTGCTCTCATTTTTCCATTTTTCTAGCAGAGATAGTACTGCCTTTTGCCTGTCTAATCCATTTATACTTTACGCTGTTTAGAGCATAGAATCTGCTTATTTACACAGAGAGAATCTAACATGAATGATATTTGTATTTTGTAACACCGTAAGACAACAAGACAGAAAATGAAAATTAGGATGTTTATATCACAGACAGTATCTCCTCACATTGCCTAGCAAAAAAATTTCAAAGTTTAAACTAACATAATTTAGTTAAATTAACATACAAGTTCACTAAAAAAACCTTCCTACATTAAAAAAAAAAAAAAAAAAAAAAAGGTCTGCTCTTGAAGACATTTTAAAAAATATTCTGACATTCAGATAACAGTGCTGTACAAATGAACAGCATCATTTGTTACAGGAGGCCATGCAGCTTCCATAGGAAGCTTTTGACATCGTTTGGGCATGAAATTTCAGCACTTGTTATCAGCTACTGAGATCTCGCAGGAGCACAGCTCCAGCTTCAGAAACTTCAGGTGAGAGGTAAAGTATAAAAAGAATAGAGTTTAAAAGGTCATGTTTCCATTTTGTTTGACCTTTCCCTCTTTTCATTTTCTGTTTTTTTTAGTTAGTAGAATGAAACGGATACTGTCTTATAGAAGGACTTTCATATAGAACACTGAATTCAGGTTCACATAGCAATTACATATTATATTTTTCTATTTTTATCTGCCAGAGTCTTGATCTCTGACAAGGTGGGGCATTATAATTATTATTATTATTATTATTATTATATACTATTATGTGTATCACAATAGTAACCACAATATGCTAATTCTTCTCCAGCACTGTAATAGCCTACAATTGCTAAATTGTCTGTGATCCACGAAGAATTGCCAGGTAACAGCTTTGAAGAAGCATTGATTTCTCAGCTCAAGTGGTGAAATCCACCTAACTATGCAAAAGGATTTATGGATATACACTGCACAGCATGCTGCCATGCTGCCCCTGAAGCCTACTACTTACAAGCCAGTTTGGCTAGCCAGAGTCACGTAGCTTGGTTTGTGTAGCACTGTGGCTGTGCTACTAGGTGACAAACTCACTCCGGTATATTTCAATAGTATTGATAAGAATGAAAGTTTGTAAAATATATTTTCTTTGGGGAGGAGATTATACGCCACTCTAAACAGATGCTAAACATGTTTCCTGTTAACAAAAAGAAAGGTGGTCTCCTTAAAAACAGGTTTAAGATGCTGCATCTAGAAATTCAATAAATGAGATTCTTTCATTAAAAACTGAAAATGGACACAGCACAGTTATTAAACCTGTTATGAAGCATTGTAGTGACAACTAACAGGCAGTAAAAAGAAAACTTATTAGCAAAAACAAATTGTTCAGCAACCAAGGCACATAAGGCCAGTGGGAAAAAGTATGAGGGAGAATTGCTTGAGCTGTAATGTTGAGGCAGTATAGGAAAAATCTCCCATTATTTGGCTCACAGGAGGAAGGAGAGATGAAGAACAGGAAGTGAGTGTAAGTAACTGTAGAATTTAATCCTGGATATATAAAGTTATCACATCCATCAACATTATGGAGCACTAGATACAACAGGAGAACAGGTGAAAAGACTAAATGGCATGAAGTCTTGGAATGACTGATAAAGACATACCCTGACACATTTCTAACCAAATTTCTTTATATATGCAAATAAAAGTAAACTGCTATTAAAAACATCCTATACTTCATAGTGTCTTGTAAGTTCTTTTGCTTGAGGTTTGACCAAGGCTGTTTAAAATATTTATATTTGACATTATACATGCACATGTGCACAGACGCTCAGGAAGGATTGTACTGCTATTGCTGCCTTTAGTTTTAACCTTATTCAGGTCACCCTGTACCCTGTGGGTCTGTGCTGTTGTTTACTGTCTAGTAGCTCAGACATGATTTTCTCTGGAGATAGCTGCCCAGAAAGGGCCTTTCAACAGAACAAAAACTCTCAAAGAAGAAACCCCCAAGGGAACATTTTGAAGATCTCCATGCTGGCTGCTGAGAGGATAAAAATGCATAATAATAGAGCACTGGACCACTCCTAATTGAAAGCATGAATTTGTTTGGTTTCAGTTTATTTGCTCATTTGTTTGCAATGCAAAATGGCATTCTTACAAAACCAGTGAACCCAGAAATTTAGGTTCAGAGATGCGCAGCTTGATAGAATTGCGTAGGGAGAGCTTTTCTTCTCTTGACCCTTTGCAGCTTCAGTCTAATTGCTGTATCAGTGGAATAACAAAGAGCAGAAATATCCATACATGTCCACAGTGTGCAGCTGCTTGCCCTTCCACATCTTGCAAATGGCACTGCAATGGAAAATAAAGCTCTCATATTGGAGAATGTAAGACTGCAATGTAAAGTAAGGAGAGTATTGGGGTTGATCACTGGAGAAGTATTCAGAGATGACAAGTAATGTAGTGTAATCAGTGAAGTTCAGGTCGAGGGAGGTGATCCTGCCCCTCTACTCTGCTCTTGTGAGACCTCACTTGGAGTATTGTGTGCAGTTCTGGTGTCCTCAACATAAAAAGGACATGGAACTGTTGGAACAAGTGCAGAGGAGGGCCACGAGAATGATCAGGGGACTGGAGCACCTCCCATATGAAGACAGAGAAAGTTGGGGCTGTTCAGCCTGGAGAAGAGAAGGCTGCATGGAGACCTCACAGCAGCCTTCCAGTATCTGAAGAGGGGCTATAGGGATGCGGGGGATGGACTATTCATTAGGGACTGTAGTGACAGGAGAAGGGGTAACGGGTTGAAACAAACAGGTGAAGTTTAGATTGGATATAAGGAAGAAGTTCTTTACTGTTAGGGTGATGGGGCACTGGAATGGTTTACCCAGTGAAGTTGTGAATGCTCCATCGCTGGTGGTGTTCAGGGCCAGGCTGGACATAGCCTTGGGTGGCATGGTTTAGTGGGAGGTGTCCCTGCCCCTGGCAGGTGGGTTGCAACTAGATGATCTTAAGGTCCTTTCCAACCCTAACTATTCTATGATTCTATGATTCTAAGTTCAGAGGAAATTTTAAAGCATTTAATTTATAGCATGCTGTGACTTTTTATACTTGCTAGCCTCACCTAGCCAAATCATAAAAGGTGTCCTAAAACACTAAAATGGCACTTACAGGCTGACAGGCAGAGTAATTTGTTTCCTAAACTGATTTCTTGCTGTTATTTATGACCAACAGACTTTATTATAATTTAAATATTTATTTAAAATTTGAAAGCTTTAAAAAATCTTTCATGATAATATAGCATGGGAGAACAGTGCGGTTTGACTTATCAGCTCTGAAACAATCGTACCAAAAGCCCATGCCTCCAGGGGTCTTTTTCTCAAGGTCACTATTCATAATAGTGGTCATAGAATATCTCATGTATCATATTCACCAAAATAACACTTTTTGTCTGCATTAGCATCAGGAATAGCTTTTTGTTTTAACTGTGCACAGACTCACTACTTTTGCTGTTTTTTTCCCCTTCGCATGACTTTTCTTCCTATTACTTACTTGTTCTCCTGCAAGGGAAAATTAGAAAGGAGTAAGCACTAAAACACACCTGAAAGTAACTTATTCTTATACAAATAAAAATACTCTTGAGCATCTCCACAGATTTTTCTCCTGGAGATTCTAAACAGCAGCAATTTAACATTTTTCTCTTAAGCATGCAGGAAAAGAACTCACCTCAGAGGTGAAAAAGCTGTCAAGTCAAACATGAGGCACATACAATGAATGTCAGAGAACACGTAGTTCATGGAAATGCATTCAGACTGTAAGACAGGAACAAATAACTTCATACAGCAAAAGCAGCTAAACTCAGCTACATGCTATAAACAAAAAAAGCAAGATGGTTTCCACAAATTGAGTAGTTCTAGCTAGGATGCAAGTCTCAAAGGTATTACATACTGTCTGGACACATATTGTGTACTTACAACTTCACACACAGCTCTGAAAGTGAAATCTAAACATAGTCATTGTCATCATTAAGTGAAACAACTGTATGCCAGCTTCAAAGAGTACAAAGGATTTGGCAGGGGGTATGAAGGTACCTTACAGATGCAGTAAGAAGTCTTTCAACAAGTCAGCTTCAGCTTTTCAGCCTTCTGGCCCCAGTAGCACCTCCACCTTCCTCTGGTGTCCCAGTATATGAACAACAGACTGCTCTGGCCCTGTGTGCTGAAAGATCAAATAAGAAAGTGTGAGGAGGAAGCAACTGTTACTGGACTTCATGTAACAACTTCACCAGAGCCAAGCTTAGACCAACACCTTATTCCATGATCTCTTTTTGATCAAATAGCTACTGGTGACAATTAAAGAAGCGCTGTAAATGTGTGTGTGTTAGCTGCTGCACTGGCCAACTGTCTGAACTGAACTGTCAGAATTAAACCCATGAAATATTGACTGGAGCTGTATTAGCTTGGTATCCCTGGTGGATCAAGGGCAGAAAAAGCACTGTGACACTGCCACAGCCTTCAGTAACATGCATATGATCCACAAACCCAGGTTAATGTGGGCCCACAGCAAATATCAAATAGAAAAGGGAGAGGGCAGACACCCAAACAAAACAAGGAAGCAAGACTATATATGAGGCAAATAAATCAGAACAGCTCCTTGGAGAAAATGAATTGTAAGGGATTCAGTGATGACTAGGACACGTGGTAGATGCAGAGACCTATCCTGGGCAAACGGACTGCATAAAACAAAGCATCACCAAAGACTATTGGGAGACAAAGATGCGTATCAAAATGGAAGAACCATCAGGAGCCGAGAGAGACCAAGGAATAGAAGCAAAACAGAAGTAAGTGGAGAATTTGTACAGGGCAGGGAAGCACAGCACAAGTGAAGTATAATGGCAGGAAAGACATAGAAGGTGGTGATGGGGTAGGCCACCTTTCAGAATGTAAGCCCTTTAGGAAAGCTGTTGCCTCACATGGGCTGTGGAAGCATGGCTGGCAGGAATCCAAAATGAACAAATAACTATTGCATGCACAGCAAAGGCATCTTTAAATGCTTCAGGCAGAGATGGGGGAGGGGAACATCCTGTTTCGACGAATTCTCCTAACTTGAGATGAACGATTACCTTTGTGTAACGGCGGATATCACTAAAACCTGAAGATACTGGTAACCTATAATATCTTTTCAAATATTCCTCTGTATAGCAACTCTGGAAAGATAGCCATTAAGACTGTAACCTATTTAACTTATATAGGTTAGCTCACTTAAGTAGTTTCTCACAGAATAAATATTTGAATTCTAGTTTCCTCTTCTAGATGACCTTGTAGTCAGTGTGAATACATGAAGCTAACAACAGGCTACATGTTGCAGAATGAACTGTTGCAGCAAGCCTGCTAAAAGCATATAGCTTTTATAAGTCATTTTCATACCCATCTTTGCCTCCTGATAGTCTTTGGTGGTATCTTTACAATACTATACACAGCAGTATTATTCCCAGTCATTCAGATCTTTAAATCATGTCTGTGTACAATTTTGCCTTCATTGTCAGTAGATATTAGGAAATGCTTAACTGTTATACCTCTCAGTTCTACAGAGTGTCTCTAGTGCTACCTCATTCCTCTGAGCTCCTTCTCAAAACAGAGTTTGTGTTGTGTGTTTGTGCTGCATGTCCGTGTTGTGTGTCACTCTCCTTGAGAGTGAAACACAAGACAATACCCTTTTAAACAAGTAAACAGAAATGGATTTGAAAGATTAAAGGGTTTATATATCAGTCATGTCACTAGAAAGCTTTTCCTGTCCCCCACAGAATTTTATACTAAATGCATTTCACCAAAGAGACAGTGCAGTTGTACCGATTCCTATACCTATATAGGTATCTACTTATGTACATGCCTATTATTAAAGGCAACAGAAAACAGCTGATCTGGGCTTCACGTTGGAGCCAAAACCAAGCTAGTGAAATTCAACAAGAAATCCATGTTATGCACTCTAGTGATAGGCAACATTTCACTTTCTGCAGGGGATTATCACACACACGGGCAGCACTACAGACCAATACGATCAAGACTGAACCGTTTATTGAGTGCAAGCACCTCTTTTTATAGAAGTTACAGAACCCCCGAACTTTCCACAATAGTTGATTGGTTCTGCTTCCCAGTTGAATCGTAACAAGGCTTGTGATTGGTAGCAGCTCCTGAAGTGGCAGCAAGTGGGTGTCCCCTTCAGGTAACTTTTGGAGGGCTTCTGTAAAGGTGTCCCGTAACAACCCCTCCAGCAGTCTCCATCCCCCTCTGCTCACTATGGGGGTGGGGCTGAGCCAAAGGCTGGATTGCTCACGTAACTCTTTTCAGTGAGAAATGCCTCCACAATACCCTCTTCTTGTTTTTGAGCAATCCAGGTTTGACTCAGCACCCTGGTTACCAATTTCTTTATTATAGTAAACACAATGATGCATGCAAACAGAATTAATAACACAATACCTGAACCCATCAAAACAATAACTATAGGGATACAGAACTATATCCAAACCGCAAAATTAACAGTTTAAGAACCACAAAATTAACAGCTTAAAAACCGCAAAATTAACAGCTTAACCGCTAACACGTTCCTGATCATCGCTGACATCCTCCAGTGCAGACGAGATATCTTCTGCTGAGCCTTGCCAGGGCCATATCCAGCAGGCTGGTACCCACCGAACGCCTTGATCTGTAATCAAACACATATAGCCTCTACCTGTTAACTTCTGCGGGTCCTTTCCATTGACCCGTGACCAGGTCTTCATATTGTACCAAAATTTTTGGTTAGGTTTTTCTGATAATCCTGATTGCATTGCCAAGCTATGAATGACCATAGGTGGGTCCGCTCTGTCTCCTGTTAATCGTAAATAATTAGCCACATATATTGCTTTTGCCAATCGTTCTCCCGGAGGGAGTGCTTCTCCCCCCTTTTGTTTTAAAAGAAGGCTTTTTATAATTTGTTTGCAACAAATCATCAACAGTACCAGTAATCACGTGTTTCTCCCACCGTTGGTGGTTTTGCCAGACACAAGCGGCTAATTTAGAATGCTTACTAGCATCTGTAAAACACTAAGAATTTAGTATGAGATGAAATTACAGCAAACACAGTTATAAAACATAAACTAAATAGACACTTCGAGAGAACAGTAAAATACATTCTCTTGGAATGGTTAGGATTTACCTCACTATAAGCTGTCAACAACCTTAGTATTTTAAAGATTATCATCAATACAGAAATTAAAGGAAGTATGTTCAAATACAGGTATTTCTTACATACTTTCAACTAAAGTACAAATTCCAAATTGTCAAAGAAAAATTCACAACTAGGATGATAAGCAGGAGAACAGACAGGTAGAGGCATCGCTTTCTCCAGCCATAAATTCTGATTTTTGTAGATATACTCATTTTTCAGCCTCTCTATGCTAGTGCCTGGTGTTGTTGTAGTGTATTGCTTATTTAAGATCTGCTTGAGCATTGACTGAGGATACGCCTGGGGGACAAAGCTGTCTTCCACTATATTGTCCCTTATCACCCTGATTTAGCAAAAGTAAAGGTTATTGTTTGGTCTGTCTTTGAGATGCACATCCTGCTTTATCTTGCAAACTCTCTGCTTTGTTTTGCTAACCAATCTTCACCCTTCATTGTTGTCTTTACAGTTCTCAAGGCTTAGGCCTGCCCAGGGCATTAACACCTGTTGTTTTCTTTGCTGTTCCCAGGGCTGAAGCCAGACCAGGGTGATAAGGCCTGAATCCATTTCATTAATTATTTCTATCCCTTCACCCACATCAAAAGACAGTTTTTATAGATTTATGATCTACCTTTGCCAAAGTTTCTATATTCTCCATTAGCTATTGTAACAAACAAACAGATTAGAATACCTAAAAAGACTGACAAAATGATTAAGATAAAGTAAAGCCATCCTGTAATGCTCAAGCCAGAAACTCAACGCCTGCTGGGTTGCAACCAACAGCGGAGCTAAAAGTTCTTCTCTGTGGCAAACACAGAGGCCAACCCAGTCTTGCCTTTGACTGTGGTAAGAGGCATTTGGTCAACCTCAGTCCTGGCACCTCGTTGTCAATGCAGAGTTTCACCTGCTTCATCCAGTAACAAATTGCTACTATGGCAAAGCACATACAGATTTACATTAGCAGTATGTACATTAGCAGTATGTATACTACAGGGTGCAGCAGCATGTTGAAGATGCCAGTGGCAGTGAGGGACCAGCCAAAGAAATTTCTTATCAGTGGAGTTCTCTCACCCTCTTAATTTGTTCCATTGTCTGCTCTATAACGCTATCATTATATTAAACTCTTTCTCACTTTTGCCTTAGCATTTTCTAGCAGCTGCTGCATTTTTTTCATGCTCCAACATCTGTGTTACAATTGACAAATGCATACAATACAAGGTGTAGTTTCTTATTAGCAACTGGCTAGAAAGTACAGGTGGTGTTATACATAAAATCACAGCTTCTAATAAGAGCTACCTTACAAGGACACATATTCAGGCTGTTACTTTTCAGTTGCTCCCAAGTGATGTTTTGCAGTCATTTGTTTCTCTCTTCCTCTATCTTCTTCTGCTCAGGATATTCACAGTCAGCTCCTGTAGCTGAGGCATTGGGTTTTTCCACTCATCTATCCAGCTCATGGTGAGGCTTGAGGAACTTTGCAGGCAGCTGCCATGGACCTGTGGGTAGAAGGACACAAATACACCTCCTCCCCCAGGTTATCAGTTCTTGAGATGACAGATTAAAGTGTTTCCTTAAAGCAGAGGCATTCTGATGCAAAAGGAACCTGAAGCAGCTACAGAAGTAAACTGCACGGAGTTTGCTGCGTCATTGCCCATTTCTTTTTTCTTTCTCTGCCACCCTGATGCTGCTTGGGTGGCAGCTGGTAAAGCTTGTGGCTGCACTACCCCTCTCACTTTTTCAGTTAGCAGTTCTTATTTCAACCAATTGGTTCTTCCAAGTCTTGGATTCACCCCCAGGTTACTTAAAACACACTAAGCAGGACTCCTCCTCTCTGCCCAGTGTGCTGCAGGCCTCTTTAAGCCTTATCTGTGGTGTCTCTACAAACTGCTCTGATATTTCAGTAGATCGAGAGGTGTTTTTACTCTAGCACATAACTTTTTGTTGCTCCCCCTGCTTTGGGCGATTACAGATGCCCATCTGCTTGGCAGTAGCCATAAATACCTGCCTGCTCAGCAGCAGCCCTGTATTTCTCTTTCTTGTCAGAGATGTTAATCTGTTACACATTTAAAACTTTTACATGAATCCAGTAACAAAAAAAAATACACAGAACAGTGTCTGCCCTCAACACACATACGCACGCATACATACACATGGGATCCCACAAACAGACTTCACACAAATACAAAATTTTAAAACACAAAATGTAGACAAAATGTGGTACAATGACCCTGTGAAGACAATCAAGAAACCAGCTCCAAACAGCGTCATTGCAATGTAAGGTGGCAGGCTCAATCTCAGCGGGCGTCCCCGCAGAGGCTCTGCCTCGCTCACATTGCACGAGGCCTGGGCTTCTAAACTGATCAAAATGCACACTCATTCCAACACAGGTGGCAAGCCTATGTCAGAAGAAGTGGCCAGCAATACCTACAAAGGTCTGCAAGGGTCGATAGAAACATGAACATAGTTATATTTGCCAACTTTTAGTGCATGAATATCACAGAGAGACTATAAGCACACAATACATCTGCATCCCCCACCCATCTTACTTTTCCCTTTACAGCTGGCAATTTAGCATGAGGATCTGGGGGATATAATCGAGCCTTTTCTAATAGTTTCCAATCTATCGCCTCGCACTGGTTGGTACCCTGTGGCCTGAATGAGACTGGAAAAGCCTGTGGAACAAAACTCCCTTCCAGGATAGCATCTCTAATGACCCCTTTCCACCTTTTCGATACACCACCAGGATCTTGAACAGAGGAGTGAAACAGGTTAGGTGGGGGCAGGGCCAGCGCCGAAGCTGCAGGAGACGGAGGGGCACCGGCTCCCTCGGGCGTAAACGATCGCATTCTTTCTCCCTGAGTCACTGCCGGGAGTTTCTGTAAAACCTCCTGCAACAATTCTTTAGTCGGGTCGTTTAATTGTTTCGGCTGCTCTGTTTCTTCCGGGGTAGAAACGTTAGAGTTAGTGGGAGAATGGTTTGGGGTGGAGGCAAGGGAATATTCGGTCGCACCAGGTCTGTAGCCCGTGGATGCCTTCCCCCCGCAGCAAGGTTCGGGATCCTCAGGATTAGTTACAGCATCAGATTTCAATCTCTCCCCGCTGGGCACAGACGAAAAGACCATCCTCACTGTCTTTGCAACTCTCGGGTGAGTCCTCCCCCCGCCACAGTGGTCGAAAGGATTCCTTTCGGGGCTCTTTGAATCCCTTTTCGGGGGCTTTGCAGGGGACTGGGAGGCGGGTAGGGCTAGGGGTTCAGGCAGAGGCACGGACGGCATTACCGGAGACAAGGCTTTAGCCGCCGAAGCAGCCGCAGCTCTCTCTGATTGCATGTCCCGCAAAGTCTCTCGGATAAGCTTCCATAGCGTGGAATATTTTTGAGCCTCCCGCGCTGCTTTCCCCCTATCAGTTACAGTGTCCCAAAGCCGGACGCCTATCGCCTCCCACGTAGACATTTCGAGTGCCGTTCCAACCCCTCTAAGTAGCTCCTCCTCCTTACTCCATTGGAGTAACTCTTTAATAACATCTTCTTCATATTCAGTCCCTCTCTCAGAGAGGACAAATTGGAGGAGATGGAGGACAGTTGCCTCTTCTTTTGTTTGAGTCGCCCCCATTCCTCCCCGACCGCCACTTGCCTTTTCGGAGTGGACTCTCTAATCGCAGATACACCTTTGTTCCGCGGGACGTGCACGTTCTCCTTCTACATCAGCAGGGCTACTGCTGGCCCCTTTCGGTCGGCTTCCCACCCGTCAGGTCTGCGCTGATCTTCACCACCGAAGCAGCTCTCAGGAGGCAAATCTGAGGGTCCTTGTTCGGGCGCCATTTGCGGGGGATTATCACACACACGGGCAGCACTACAGACCAATATGATCAAGACTGAACCGTTTATTGAGTGCAAGCACCTCTTTTTATAGAAGTTACAGAGCCCCGAACTTTCCACAACAGTTGATTGGTTCTGCCTCCCAGTTGAATCGTAACAACGGCTTGTGATTGGTAGCAGCTCCTGAAGTGGCAGCAAGTGGGCGTCCCCTTCTGGTAACTTCTGGCGGGCTTCTGTAAAGGTGTCCTGTAACAACCCCTCCAGCAGTCTCCATCCCCCTCTGCTCACCATGGGGGTGGGGCTGAGCCAAAGGCTGGATTGCTCACGTAACTCTTTTCAGTGAGAAATGCCTCCACAACTTTCTATCTTGTAACCAGAAATACTAGGCTACAATCAGGGAACACTCCTTACTCAACCTTCTTCAAAATAAATCAGTACTAAAATTCCAGATGTTGAAGCACAGAGATTTTGGTGGTGTCCTGCAGGGAAAACGTCAGGGACAGGAGAATGTGAAAAGAAAACTAGGCCAAAACCACCTGTCATTCATGCACAATTCAAAATGCAGACAGCATTCCCCAGCCACTGAAAGTTTCTTGGGCTTCACAATCCACGCAGCTGACCTCATACTACAGGGCTGCACTGTCCTTGTATGCTTTCCAGCAGAACGCTTGAGTGCAGATTTCACTTATCAGTCTGGCAGCCACAGAAGAGAGCTATGGGAAACATTGAAAAAAATCTAATTTCAGCTCAAAAATTCAAGGCAATTAGGCTCTTCCACAGTGTGCTGAAATTATCCTTGTTTTCCATGACTTTTTCAAAGGTCACCCTTCTTCCCTACAAATTGAGTTATAACTAGTTTAGCTGAAGTGTCTCACCTTAGACTTGGATTTACAGCATTAGTAGGGATATGAGAGACTAGAGGTTTTCCCTGTCAATATTATTCTAAGAGGAAATCCAAAATTTCCTTTCCTCTGAAACAAGGTATAACATAATCTAGTTCAAGGCAGAATACTTTCTATACATGACCCAGAAATATGCGATAGGTTTTAATGGTCTTCAAATCAGACACAGTATCTACTTACACTGACATCATTTTAATTCTGATTAGAAGTTTCTGACAATATTTCCTTTCCAACTTTGCCTTCATTCCAGTGTACACAATGCACATATCATTGAAATATGACTATCTTAATTAATTTTCATGTTGATTTTGTGTGTGTGTCTGTGTTAAATGGGTGAGGCAAGAAGCATGGAAGAAAACAAAACTGAGAATAGGAAAAGGTAAACACCTCCTGTTTCAAAAGAGACCTTCAATTTATATAGCTCCTTATCACACCAAACCCATTTGTGCAACAGCATCATCAGTGATAACAGGAAGACAATACATAACAGATTGGGGTTTTTTGGGCTCTACTGAGCTGGTGGCAAATACTTTTCTTTTGTTCAAGTCCTTGCCAAACAAGCAATGGCTATTTTAAAGATACGTGTGGCAGATCCTTAAAGCTAGGTTTTCAGAGTGCTGAGTACCCACCGGAGCAGGAATCAACAGGGCCTGCAGGCACTTGATCTCTCTAGAAAGCATATAAATTTCAGTAGATTTTCCTCACTATACTATTATAACAATCTAAAGTAGGTCACACACTATATAAGTACTTACATCATCAGTGACCTCGTGTTATTTTTGGTCTTGGAATAACATTTTTTTTATCCAAAAAGCTGAATTTACTGCAGTTAACACGGAGAACATATATGCATATTGTATGTTTATGTATCTATTGAACATACACACAGAATCATTAAAAAGAACCATAAATGTTAGGAACCCTTGCTGAAACATAAATACGCCTCATAGAGAGCTTAATTATCATATACCCAAAGTTTTATTTATTCTCATGAAATACAGCAAACTGATAATGAACTAAACATAGATCCTGACCAAAGCTGGACTGGCTCTTTTCAAAATACAGCTCTTGTCCCTCTAGGTACAAATTCTGTATAGTGGCTGAGATATGCTGCTGTTAGTACAGCCTGTTCATTAGGACACTTGCAATCGTGAAATGCTGCTTTCTGCATGGGGCGATATCAGTAAAAGTGTCTTGAAAAATTCATTCAAATGCTGTCTCACTTCTGCCTGAGGGACCAGAGATATTAAAATGCAATGTGAGGTTCTCACAAAAATTGCCTTCCCCTTGGTGCACTAGACAGGTATCAGCTGCCTGTGCATACAACAAGCAGTAGAATTGAAGCCAAGACTGACAGTGGAACAAGATAGAATCATCAAATCCTAGAATCAATTAGGTTAGAAAATACCTTTAAGATCATCAGGTCCAACCGTTACCCCTTAATTTAAGCACATTACTTGTAAAAAGTACATGTAAGCCACATTAACCTCACTTCTCACTCTTCAGCACCTTCCCTCAAAAAAGTCTCATTGTTTTTCAAGAGCCCAGTAGGCCCAGATGTCTGTATCCCTACACCTACACTACCACTTACTCCAGTCAAGGCACATAAACTGCATTCACATTCTGTTCTGATGACATTGTCACTGTCGCCATGCACAGATATAGCTAGATAGCATATTTGGCACTGGGAAGATGCTGCAGCACCTCAAACTACCAAAGAGCTGCTGAGAGCTGACTTTAGAGGGGAAAGAATGAGAAGGAAAACTCCGGCCTTTTTATAAGTAGATGAAGCTACAGAATTCAGTGTGGCCAAGCTGAACTTCTGCTCTCAGGTCAGTTTCAAAAAACTCAGCATGTAGTAGGGTCTGAGATAAGAAAAGGTTAGGAACACGAGAAGAATTAAAATCTGCAATGGAGAAGTGTCATGGCAGAGCTTGAAAATGTTAGTGCCAGGTCAGGATTAATAACAGAACCAGAGAGTTGGAGAAAAACAATTTCATAGGGAGCACTGGCAGGTCAGAGTCAGCCAAGGGAGGAGCAATGCCAGGACATGGTCAGTGAGTACAGGAAAAATTTCAGTCCATGCCACTGCAGCTACATGCACAGAGTTAGGCAAGCTAATGTGAGAACAGGGTAACAGTAAAAACCTTGTTCTGGCAACACTAGATGCTGTTTTCATCTACAGGAATTAAAACACTGTCAAAGTATGACAGCTCTTATGGACCAGAACTCTACTTGCTGGTGCCCACAGGTCATTGATAGCTGAGGAACATCTAAGCAGAGCTCAAATGCCTTCACTAGCTATCTTAACCAGCCAAGAGCTTTGTCGCTGACAGCCTATATAGTTTTGCTGTAAATCTCACAGCTATCATGTGGGCCAGCATGTGTTCCTCATGTCATCATGTTCCCTGTGCAGAAGAGGATGCAACGTCACGAGTCACTTTCCTGTTGTCTCCCAGTTAGGAGCACAGACCACAGAGCTGCACTGTTAACACTTCCTACACACGGCTTACATGCTGAGGAGGTGCAGCAGGAACATCTTCCCTGCACCTAGAAAAGCTGTCAAGTTGCCCTTCCTTACCATGTATCCCACCAAAAGGCAGGCAGTGGCTTTGCACTGAGGGCAGAGAAGCTGTAACTGGTTAAATTGGCTGCAGAGGACTTCAGTAGTGTGCTTGCTTAGGCATTCAGACACAGCATAGCAACATGATGTCCTGCAAAAAAACTATGCCCAGGGCACAAAAGCTAAGAACATGGCCCCTGGGTAGCGACTTCTTGTTTCTGCCTAGAGAAGGGAGAAGATGCTAAATTCAATGGTAAATTTTTTTCCACTTTATACCAGCAGAGAAAAGACTTCAGTTATGAAGACCACAATTCTGCATCTAATGGCACCTGACACTTACCTACTTCAAGTTATAATTATACAGAGAACTCTAGTAGTTATGTCTTTGGAGACATAATTGGCCTAAAAATAATGGTGATATTTCAGCTGGAAGAAATGCTAAACTGAAGCAGCCAAATTAGTTGTGGTTTTACAGACGATTAGTTATGAGAGAAGGAGTAAATTTGAGCATACCATTTTATGCAATGTATCCAGTAAAGACACTGCAACACTGAGCATGAGTAATTACACAGCAGCCTCAAGCAATAAGTGATCAGGAAAATAATCGAAAAGATTACAGTGCTGTGGGAGAAAGAGTTATATTTATTACAAGATGAAATCATTCCTTTTGGCTATTTTTAATTAAACTCACTTATTATTTACCAAATGAGGATTTTAATTCTGTTCATGCATGTATCTTCCGTTTGTTAAAAAAGAAATCAAAAAAGAAGTGTCACAAATGAGATAGAAAGCATTATTAGGAAGCTGTTGAAAACAAAAATTCTAACTTCTGATATTCAGGCCTAAATACTTCAGGTCTTTCTAGCAGAACACACTTTTCTTCACGTCTAATCAATAAAAATAATCTTGCTGTTACTTGTATGTTTCCTTAGTGCTCCTGATTTCTAGATTGGACAGATGAAAAAGAAAGCTGAGAATCCATCTGTGATATCTAAGATGTTAAGAAAGTCAACTTCCTACTGCCTAGCCAGGCCACAGAATCTGAGTTCCCCATCCCTCCACAGTTTTAAGAACAGAAAGACATTCATATCAGGAATTCTCCAGCCTTCATTAAATATTCTGCATTCAACCCCAATATCCAGGAAAAATATTTCAGCTGGTGACCAGTAGTCCCTCTAACAATCCCACCACAGCACTGTACCAGCTACTAGGAAGAAAATTAACTCTATGCCAGCTAAAACCAGGACAAATTCTAATAATTCTTCATTGCCCTATATATGAAACTTGGATGCATGCTACATCCAAGACAGAGATCGTTTTAGTTGAGTTTAGATTCAATTGAGAAATAGCTATATTGTTCTGTTACTAGCCATACATTTGAATATATCATTTTGATGTATAGCTTCTTCTTATTTTGAAGCATGAATGCTATAATGTTCATTCCACAAAGAGAGCTGATATGGATTGTTAATAAGACTAAATATCACTACAACAGACAATGCTGACATTCCTGACATCTCCGGTGAATGAAGTTGCCAAACCATTATCCATCATATTTAAGAAGTTGCAGCAGCCAGGTGAAGTTCCTGCTGACTGGAAAGGGGAAATATAACCCCCATTTTTAAAAAGGAAGACCTGGGAAACTATAGACCAGTCAGTTTCACCTCAGTGCCCAGCAAAATCATAGAGTAGATCCTCCCAGAAACTCTGCTAAGGTACATGGACAATAAGGGGGTGGTTGGTTACAGCCAACATGGCTTCACTAAGGGCAAATCATGCCTGAAAAATTTGGTGGCCTTCCATGATAGTGGATAAGGGCAGTGACTGACGTCATCTACCTGGACTTGTTCAAAGCATTTGACTCTGTCCTGCATTATATCCTTGTCTCTAAACTGGAGAGTCATGGATTTGATGGATGGACCACTTGGTGGATAAAGAATTGGCTGGATGGCCACATTCAGAGTTGTGGCCAATGGATCAATGTCCAAGTGGAGATCAATGATGAGTGGTGTTCCTTCAGGATTGGTATTAGGACTGGTGCAGTTCAACATCTTTGTCAGTAACACGGACAGTGTATTGATGTATCCTCAGCAAGTTTGCCAACAATGCCAAGCTGTGTGGTTTGGTTAATACACTGGAAGGGAAGAAATGCCATCCAGAGGGACTTTGACATGCTTGAGACATGGCCAATGCCAACCTCATGGAGTTCAACCAAGCCAAGTGCAAGGTCCTGCACCTGAGGTGGAGCAATGTCAAGCACAGATACAGGCTGGGTGGAGAATGGATTGAGAGCAGTCCTGAGGAGAAGGACTTGGGGGTGTTGGCTGAAGAGAAGCTCAACATGAGCTGGCAATGTGCACTCGCAACCCAGAAAGGCAACTGTATGCTGGGCTGCATCGAAAGCAGTGTGATCAGCTGGCTGAGAGAGGTTCTCCCTTTCTAATCCAGGGCTAAATACTTCAATTTTCATTCTGAGTTCAGTTCTGCTAGAAATTCTAAGGAAGAGACAATTTTCCTCAGACTGAGATATGATTCCCCTTTTCTATGCCAGGGAGATTTCTTTCTGTCCCTCAACGTACCCTCACCATCAAAAATGAGAATGTTACAGTTCTTATATAGAAAGAATGTAAAAAAACCCAAACACATAATCTCAGCACAGGTGTAAGTTAAAAGAGTTAATTAATTAACTATACCATCTAAGAGGAATAACAGACACAAAAAAAACCCGAAACCAAACCAAACCAAAAAAAACATGAACAAATTAAATGAACTTTCTAGAAACCTGCAACAGAGGAGATGCTGTACAAACATGTCAAAAGAGATAAGCCCCTTAACCGAAACAGAGGTTATAACTTCAGTGAAAAAGAGCAAAAAGTAAGAGAAATAAAGCCATGGAATATGCTTGCAGATGACAAGAGAAGTGATTTTGCATGGACCAGATTTGCAATAAATAATTAACTACATGTGATCTCACTCAAGCTCAAAAAAATAGTATGGCTGTGCTCATCAGCTGTCTTAGTAGGACTTGTTATTTCAAGCACAGAATTGGAATGGAGTGGTTAGGTTCACACTTGGTGTACATATCAGGACGATACCATAGTAATCTCCATCACACTTCTGTTTCACACCTCTCCTGCAAACAAGTGATATGATTTCTGCAAGACTATACAGGTGATAGGGTCATAGGCAGAAAAAGAATGCATGCAGCTCTGCAAGATGCCTCTCCAGATCATTGGTAGTTAGCTCTAGAAATTCAAACAGTTACATTGACACTCAAACCACACTTTTGGGGAAGTACCAAAGAAAACTTATGATTACCTTCCTTCATTGTGAGCCTCTTTATCTGCTGTGCTGACACCTGCTCTCTCTGAATACCTTTTTAAAATTTAGAATGCACATGGAAACATCACTTCAGCTCAATCAATTATAATTTTTTTTCTGTGCCTTAATAAGCTTAATGGAGCTGTTCAGTAGCTTGACACAGAAAAAGGAACACTTTCACAACAAGGTGTGTTTCAGCCTGCATTATTGCAAAAAACAGGGAGGGATGATAGCTTCTAACAAAGAGACAAGCTTCATACCATCAAAGCAGGGAAATTATTCAACAAAATTCCAATTATCAGAAATCAAGCCTGCTTTGGCCTATTTTTTGGTAGCTATCCCTAAGTATTATTTGCTCTTAATATGAAATTAATTTACAAATTTACTGGAATAACTGAACACACTATCTAAAGAAGGGAATGTTATTGTAACTCTATGCCTTCTTATAAGCCTTTCTATACAAAAACTCTAGGGTGCTTTTTTTGTGTTAATTAAGCTCCCATTCTGATGGTTACTACGTTATGTATGATGCTAGTTCTTTAATTTATTTATTTTATAGATTTACTAGTGTTAAATATTTACTTAAATATAGCACTGAGAATCCAGGTACGTTGTGAAGAGTTTAAAATTCAGGCTCTGATCCTGCAAGATCAACCTGTCTCTCTTAAGGAACTTGTTAGTGGGTGAAAACAGAGCACTTCTTCCTTCATTTTTGTAAGAGATCACTTTCAGCAATGTTTTAATTTAAAACTGTTTGGTAACTACAGGCTGAGCTTGCAATTAGTTTGGAGAATGGCTAAAGGCAATTACCACTTCGGTTTGAATCTTTCAAATAATCATTTCTTGTCTTTAATTTCTCTTCAGAAAAATGTTCCTTTATTTTATAAACATCAACCATCATGCCAAAAAGCAAGGAAAGAATACCTCCAGTGAGTGGGTTTGGGGTCATCTGTATGGTTCCAAAACATAAGGAGAACCTGGGCCTCCAGCGTTGCTCTGAAAGATCAGTTTTTCAGCTCAAGTCAATCACCGTTTTCAGACATGAAAGCCTAAAATCACCTGATTTGCACCCATTCTTTGTATTTGAACCTGCTAGATTTAGTGGGAACAGAAGGAATTCATATCTTTTAATGACAATCATTCACATACAGGAGTAAAGGCTAATTTCACATACATTTAAAATGCTGGCACTTAGCTCCAAAGAGATTTTTTTTTTCATAGGATTTGGGGGAAATGACTAAAAGAAAAGCAATTATTTCAGTAATTATTTAAAGAAATTGTTCTGACATTTAATTTCCACAGAAAGTAGAATAAATTGTAATATCCTCTGAAACCAAGCAGGGTGGTTGCTGAGGCTGCACTGAAAGGAGCAGGTTTTTTCAAGTTCCCTCTAGATTTATTTTTGTCAACCAAGAAAACACTGGTCTGTCAACAAAAGTGTATCAAATAGCACATTTCTACAAGTTTCATGGTAAAAAATATTTTGTTGTTTTTTGTGAAAAATTATCATCAGCGAGCACAATTTTTATTAAAAGGACCAGAAATAGGTGTACCACTTTGAGCAGAAAATTCTTGCAAATGTGCTTTAAAATGAACAGTAACCAGATGTCAAATAGAAAAAAATTGAGTCAAACTCATTGCATTGATTGCAGTCTCTCTTTCTCTTTTGGCTATGAATAGGTGAAATACTGTATTCTTTCCATAGCTACTAGAGAGAAAACCTATGAAATTGTTATGTTTATGTTCTTTTTGCAAATGCTGCTCTTTTTTGCTTTGGATTCCTATGAAATCAGGCTGAATTATAATATGAAGCAGGACCACAGAGCTCAACATTTTCCAGCTATTTAATTCTGCTTAAAGCATTTCTTCTGTCAGCAGGAGAAAAAGTTACTGCCACAGAAAAGCATGGAAAAGTTAAACATGCTTTTCTAAGATTTAACATAACTTGCATGTAAATGAGGCCATACCTTGTGAAGGCCGCTCTGTGAAAGTAGGGGTCAAACAGCCGCCATGCATTGTGTCCACAAAAAACGGGCTGGAAGTGGAGTGCCACTTTTCATCCCTTTGTTCAGCAAGAAAAAAAGAGAAGAAAGAAAGGAAGGATGAAAAAACTAAAAAACCCTCTGGCTCAGTAAATTCTTATACTCAGCATTCACATGATGCTAGTTACCCTAGCAACTCCCCTATCATGTGGAACTCAGTTTGTCTCCAGGCTCCACAGCATATTACAGAAACTTACTGGCTTTTGATCTTGAGAAATATTTTACATTCACACAAGACAGACCCACATATACATCAGAAGATTGATACTCTTGCAAGGAGTGTGTTTATGTTTCTAAATAATGTTTCGTGTACTTTCTAATTTTACTACTTAGTTCTGAAACCCTATCTGAGAGTTGACTGCATTATTTGTTAACTCTGAATTTGAGATTAAGTTAGTGCTCTGCTGATGAAGAGAAAAATAGCACTAATTGAGACCATCAGCGTAATGGGAAAACAAGAATTCCAAATAAACCATGGGAATAATATGTACAGAGCTATTGCAGAGTACAAATATACAAGAGTGCTGCTTGGTCCAAAAGATTTTTTTCATAAATCAATGTTTCCTGATATAGTTCCATCTAATTACTGTAAGTGACCAAAAATTTACAGTATAAATTCAATGCCAGGTTTTCACTAATTTTTTAAAATACTTTTATTTACAATTTTGTTGCTATTAAACTTACTGTACTTCACTTATATGGCAACAGCTAAGACTGCACAGACATAACTTTACATTGATCTCCTCCACTCAATCCTGCCTGGCAAAGCAAAATTTTTAAGGTACTTAACCACATCAGACAACTTTGAAAAAACTGCTTTTACTGATCTCCTTTCCTCCATGTCTGCATTTGTCTTTCATGTGATACAGATGTATTGACAGTACTCTGAAATTATAAACTTACATAGGTCATGTTCCATAGATGCATTCACCAACTTTTTGTAGCTATATATTGCTGATAAGTCTGAAGTATCATTGTCTGCCTTCATCTAGATACAACCTAATTGCAGAAGCTAATGAAACTAAAAGCAGAGCAATTGTAGAACCCATAAAATTAATTTACACTTTTTTTTTTTTACACAAATTTGACATTAAATTTGAAACATTTAATGTGGTACATTGCACTTCCAGAATCTACACTGAAATTTAAGGAAGTGGTGATGGTAGGGAAGTCCCCTATAATAAACTCACAAAAAGATGACTGCTTAATCTAAACATATGTTTAAATAAATATAAAATATAATTCAACTTCATTTGACTTTTTATTCAGTGCAACCCCGTGCCTCATTATTAACACATTTTTTCCTCTGTGTGTTAGAGATAACAATATCAATTTATTTAATGATATGGAAGAAAATAGACTAGATTACACTTACTTGCAGTTCAACACTAACCAAAATCCATTAGCATCTTTGCTAGTAGCATCTTTGCTAGTAGCATCTTTGCTATTACTTGCTTAACAAACTTTTCTGACCTTGTCTCATACAGCAATTCCAAATTCTTTCTTCAGGGATTAAATAGCAAAGCGAAACCCGCATTAAACCAGAAGTCATGAGAGTGCCTCATAGCAAGGATTAAGTAATAGAAACACAGCTACTAAAGTACTAGAGGCAGTTTTAAGGTCATCAAGGCTGAGTCAAATGACAAATGAGGCGTCAGGCCTGCAGCTTGATGATGCAGCAGCCACATGTACTATCTGGCCATGAGTTTCAGAATCTGGGGTTCCTGGTGATAACTGCTGTGCAGTGACATGGACAGCTGGGCTGACCTCACAGCTTGCTGCTGCTGAAAGCCACCGCTTCCTCCTCCCAGCTCCCTTTGTCTTTTCACTAATTCCCACTGGACTCCACTGCTAGTTGATCTAAGCCACCATAACAGCAGGAAATGTGCTATTTTTATTCCTGGACCTATTTTGTGTCATTCTAGCAGGACACAGCAACTCATAGGTGATGAAGCAGTCTGACGGCTCACACAAAATGAGTAGTGGGAACATAATGGAAGGGGCAGTGAGTTCAAATCTTAATCCATGAGACATGCTAATGCAAAATAAATAGCAAAACTCACAATTTTCATCATTTTGGTAGCATAGAACACCAAAACTTTTGTGTTCTAAGATTTTTTTTTTAGCAGATATGTGTAAAAACCAACCAACCAACCTTTAAAATTATTACTGTCAGCAGATTAGTGCTGACTTTCATTTGTAGGTATTCAGTCCTGTTGTGGTTTAAGCTTGTAAATCACGCAGCCCATTCTCTCACTCACTCCCCTCTCTTTCTTCCCCCTGTTCCCGGGTGGATGGGGAGGAGAATCAAAAGAATGCAACTCCCACAGGTTGGGATAAGAACAGTTTTGTAACTAAAGTATAACATAAGACCACTACTGCTACCAACAATAATAATAATGACAAGGCAAATACAATCGCTCACCACCTATAGCCAGCCCAACCAAGCAGTGGACCCCCACCCTTCCGGGTCTCTGCTCTCCATTTTTACATCCTGGGCATGACGTGCTGTGGCATAGAATACCTCTTTGGTCAGTTTGGGTCAGGTGTCCTGTCTCTGCTTCCTCCCGTCTTCCCCTCCTCCCTGGCAGAGCATGAGGCTCAGAAAGTCCTTGGCCACACCAAAACATCACTAAGCAGTCGCCGAAACACTGGTGTTATCAGCACTGTTCCCAGGCCAAAAGTCAAAAACAGAGTGCTGCACCAGCTACCAAGGAGGAGAAAAATGACTGCTGCTGCTGAACCCATGACAAGTCCAAATATAAATTAACACAGAATACACAATGAAACAGTATTTCACACAAGAAATGTTCTTTAAAATATTGCTGCTTCCTCCCAGCAAGCAGATTGTGAGCCTGGAAGTAATTATTACATGAGCATTAGCCAGAAGAGACTATCTTGAATCTTAAATTTCATCCTTAAGTCTATGCTGCAATAGTAGTTTCTATATAATGGGAACAGGGAGGTTTTGAACAAGGAACCATGCCGCTAGCCATTTAGTATGCAGACTGCACTACGATGTAGCAAGCTCTCGCCTACATCTTGTTCTACATAAATATCAGCACAATGATTCAAAGAAAACTATTTAAGTAAACTAGACCATGTGCAGTCCCCTGTTCAGTCTACACTGCGTGAGTCTAAGAAGGCACAAGGGCACAATGGCTAAACATTTAGTTCAGCTACACATGCAGTTCAATAAGAAGTTATGGATCTGATACAGGTATTACTGGGTAATAAGTTCAGAGTGGATGTTCTAGTGGTCTCTCACATTCTGAAGTCCTAAAACTTGAGAACTGGGAAACAGCAAATGCAATCTTGAAAGTTAACTTTCTAGGCTGTCCCAGAGAAACCGCCCTGTAATACAAGACTTCAGTCATTTCTTATATCTTTATAAAAGCCTTCTCCTTTTCAGGATCATCCAATTGATTTCTACTTTTTGCTTATTCTTTACATATAGAGAAAAAAAAAATCACAATATTAACTTTCCAAAACCTGACTATAGACTTTGCTTTCAGTCAGCTTATGTTAACTCTTAGCAGCCAAGTCACATACACCCTTCATGGATAGCTACTGAAAAAAAGTATTTGCTTCTAATAACTACAGTTGAGAGTGGCCAAATTTAGCTTACAGTTTCCAGTCATAATTACTTTTGGACTGGTAACAGGACAAGATGAATTGCAGTACAAGAGAGAAACAATCTGATTGGGAAAGGAAGAAAAGAAGCTTCACCAACCCAAGATTCAAGCCAATAGAGGACACATTTCAACCCACAAACATATCTTTAAAGTCAATCAAGAACATTATAAACTATTACAAACCGCACATTTACTTTCAACAGGCCAGCTTGCATTTACATGTTTTATCCAATGTGTGTAATAACAATTATTAATTGCTCTCTCAAGAATATTTCCTGCATCTTCATTCATTACCAGAGTTCAAGGTGCTAAATGCAAGTAAAACTTCAGGATGTTGAAAATAATTTGAGTGGTGAAATCTGACATGAGAGAAAAGGTACAGACTAAGGAGTTTCATTTGTCATTTTCCATCATAACCTCCAAATTGCCCCTGACATTAGCAATTACCTTTTTCTCATAAATTGTTATCATATTATTACAAACATCCCCAAAAAGATTTCTTTTTTTCAGCTACAGCATTTAGTCATGGTTCATGTTAATTAGAGATGATCACAGAATTACACAAACTAACTTTTTAGTTTTGCAATTTCACAACCAAGTTTGCATTTGATAGTGGGCATTTAATCTTTCAGATGTTTTACAGCATCCTGGTGATACCACCTTATCTGGATGATTAAGGACATATTCAATCTTCTGAACAAAGAAACCAGTCTCAATGGGAGCTTTAATTGGAATGACGACTGGGTGTGTTGAAATTGCCCAAGTGAACAGCATTGCTGACCTTCCTTCTGCAGGAAATTTAAGCTTTTATCAATAGATCAGTCAGAATTACTACCATTTCACTTCAGACGAGGATTAAGTCTGAGCTTCTCAGATCAAAGATACAAGAAAACTTCTCATTTGTGCAAGTAGAATATTACAGATAGCTACTCCTTTTGGTTTCTTTTCCTCAGCTGTCTTTGCAAGATACCTTGGGTATGTACTGTGGTTTCAATTACTATCTGGAGTCATTGCCATCTCTCCTCTGGTGAATCACTTACACAATTACTGTTTTTTTTTTTTTCCTGGCAGAATGTTTATAAATCAGTATTAAGCATGAACTGCTGTCAGACTAAGGGCTTTGTCGCTTTCCCACAGCTCTTTGTCAAATAATGATAAAAAGCCACCAGCCCTTCAAAATTATTTCCCCTGAGACAGGCAAATCTCAACTGAGAACATTTTCCAAACACATTTGCCAAGTAAGACTTTTCTTCTTGAAAACTGCCCACTTGAGACAATCTCTTCATTCCAAAATTGTCTTGATTTCTTTAGTTCCCTTAAATTAACCAGTGAAAACTCTACATAAGTGGAGATGGGGAAGCAGGTGACTGATTGAAGTTTTGACATCAAAATAGAGTGTTAGAGCTTTGTTTTTCTGAAGTCCAACTCCTCTGCCATTAAAACCAGTGGCTATTATCCCATTGACTTGAAGGCTAAATCAAACAAATAGAGAACATGCCATCATTTATATGCATTAAAAAAAATAAATCTTTTTGAGGCCACTGCAACAGTGGTTTCAATACTGATCAACATCTTGGATTACTCTGCCATTGATGATATAAAGCATATATTGTATTTCAAGAGTGTGTAAGAATAAGGTTTTTTTAAGTTTTTCAAAATCTAGAGCTAAGAAGACAGAAAAAGAGTCATATCAAGTGCATCTCTGGTCTTCTAAAACTGGAAGCCAGATATAAACATCCAAGTATTGTAAAAATGAGACCAGCATTTTAATAATAGTTTGCATTGATAATGTCTGGTTTTCCTCAGACATTTTCGAACTTAGCCACGTAATCCAGTACAACATGCGCAACCCTGAATATTACAGCGTGGGGTCCTCAGTGAAATTTTTGTTATGATTTGCTACTGGCATTTAGGCACCAATGTCATCATTGAAGGGTCTAACTAGTGCCAATGGGAACAGCTGTTTGCTTCACCATTGATAGTACTGCCTGCAAGACTTGGGCCTTCTCTGGAAGCCTACTGAGAAAAATGCAGACTCGGTTAGATTTGCAACATCAGTTTAAGAAAGAATAAATTCAGGCCTCAGTAGTTCTTTTTTTCATTCCATTACAATTCTGAATATTCCTTCTGCGAAGTTACAATCCAAAATAAAGCATCCTAAAATTCATACCTCTGAGCAGTTATTACAAATCCCATAATTCACCATGAAAATTCCTCACTTATGCTCCTTTCCTTTCAGAGCGAGATATTTACCCCCCTATGGCTACTGAAACACCCCAGGTACCATCAGAATACCTTGGGATGTAAGCATGTGGCAACTGATCTGATTTCATGAGAAGGAAATCTTGAAAGTGCCAAGCAGCCCATCCCTATGTTTTGAGAGATGAGCCAGCAAGAGAAAAGACTGGCCTTGTTGAACAGATTGCTTTGGCTGGAACTCAGGGAAAAATGTGAGTTTGTGACTTTGGAAGAAGGGGCAAGCTATTAGAGAGGACTACAAGAAGGTTGCAAAGTTATTCAGGGAGAAAATTAGAAGGCCCAAAGCCCAACTAGAATTAATTTGGCTACTGCCATAAAAGACAATAAAAAGTGTTTCTATAAATACATTAATAACAAAAGGAGGGCTAAGGAGAATGTCTGTCCTAACCAGGGAGGTCCTGGTTGACTGTTAGCAGATATGATGTTCATCTATAAGAAGGGCCAGAAGGAGGATGGGGGAACTACAGGGCTGTTGTTCTGTCCTCACTGTACGGGAAGATCATCTTGAAAGTAAACGCATGGCACATACAGGACTACCAGGTGATCAGGTCCAGTGAGCATGGGTTTATAAAAGGCAGGTAGGTCTGGCTTAACTAACGTGATCTCCTGCTATGTCAAAGTGACCCACTTTTTGGATGAGGAAGAGGCTGTAGATGCTGTTGGAGAAACTGGCTGCTCACATCTTTGATAGCTATACTGTTCTCTGGATAAAAACCTGGCTGGATGGCCAGGCCCAGAGAGTTCTGGTGAATGGAATTCAATCCAGTTGGTGGCCAGACACAAGTGGTGTTCCCCAGGGCTCAGAATTGGGGCTGTTTAATATCTGTATCAATGACCTGAATGAGGGGATCGAGTGCACCCTCAGTAAATCTGCAGATGACTCCAAGTTGTCTGGGAGTGCTGATCTGCTTGAGAGTAGGAAGGCTCTGCAGAAGAATATGGTCAGGTTGGACCGATGGGCTGAAGCCAGTGGTATGAAGTTCAACAAGACAAAGTGCTGGGTCCTGCACTTGGGTCACAAGAACCCCCTGCAATCCTCCAAGCTTGGGAAGAGCGGCTGGAAATCTGCTTGGCAGAAAAGGACCTCAGGTGCTGGTTGATGGCTGCTGAATATGAGCCAGCTTGTGCCCCAGGTGGCCAAGGAGGCCAATGGCATTCTGGCCTGTATCAGCAATAGCGTGGCCAGCAGGGCCAGGGCAGTGATCATCCCCCTGAACTGGGCACTGGTGAGGCTGCACCTCAAATCCTGTGTTCAGTTCTGGACCCCTCACTACAAGAGAGACATTGAGGTGCTGGAGAGGGTCCAGAGGAGGGCGACAGAGCTGGTGAAGGGCCTGGAGCACAAGTGTGATGAGGAACAGCTGAGGGACCTGGAGGTGTTTAGGCTGGAGAAGAGAAGGCTCAGGGGTCACCTTACTGCTCTCTACAACTACCTGAAAGGAGGTGGGAGTGAGGTGGGGGTCAGTCTCTTCTCCCAAGTAACAAGCAATAAGATAAGAAGAAACAGCCTCAAGTTGTGCCAGGGGAGCTTTAGACTGGATATTAGGGACATGGAAAGATTTATCAAGCACTGGAACAGTTGCCCAGGGATGCAGTAGAGTCACCATCCCTAGTGGTATTTAAAAGACGCATAGATCACAGAATTTTTAAGCTGGAAAAGACCTTTAAGATCATCAAGTCTTTGGGGGTGTCAAATCCTTAAAAAAAAACCCACACGTAGAAGTGGTGCTGGGGACATGGTTTAGTGGTGGACTTGGCAGTGCTGGTTATACTTGATCTGAAAGGTCTTTCCCAGCCTAAATGATTCTGATTCTACAAGAAGCAAGTAGTACAGCCTTCTAAAAACACCTCTGAAATGTTAAGTTTTGTGAAACACTTGATTACATCTGAAACATGACTTCACCTCACAGAATTTACAGACTGTTAACAGTCTTTAGAAATCATCTTGCCCCACCTCTGCTCTCTGGAGTGATGAATGATTGTTTTGCTGATTGCAGTTCTATTTCAAATCTATTAAATCAATAGGACTACCACTGTTTACATGAAAGTTTTCCTACTATTTTAGCTGATAACCCCCATCAGCACTTCTTCCTTTGATAATTTTTTCCCCAATTATCTCTTCACCAAAACTAATTCTGAAATATCAGTTGCACATCGAAGCACTAATAAAATTAAAATTATTAAATCCTACAGAAAACATTAATGTAGACAGATAGGTAGGTATCTTGCACAGAGTCAGTTGCTTGGAGCTGTAGCTATTCTGGGTATCTCTCAGTTTCCCTTCATAACAATTGGAAAATGTTTGCCCCAATTAAAATAAGAAGTTGAAATCATTGAGCTAAGGCAGAAACAAAATAAATCTTACATTTAATGCATTCTTCTGCCCACTGTATCCCATTCATCCATCTTAAAATGCTGGTGTTCTGCCATCCAATATTCCAGTGCACTACAACATAATCTCATCCTTTGTAGCTTTATTCAGTTCTGGACTGTAAGTTACACTGTGAACTACACTACAGTATTTCTGGCCCAAAATAGATTTCTAAAAGCATCTCAGTACCTAATGCTTTTCTTTGACATTTTGTGAGTTTCTGAAAAGTAGGTTAATGTAAAGCACTCCAGCAAATCATGGCTTGCTCCAATTTCATAGCGTCCAAGCTGTCGACACTGTCCTGAAAGTTTTTGCATGTTTTAGCACTTGCATCTCCTTCACCTTCACAGAAAGAACAGGTCATCAGGAGCTTCAGCAGGCAAGAGTCTAGCAAAATGGCAAAAAGAAATGGAGCAATAATCCTACCAGACATCAAACCTTGAAGCTATTTTTTTTTTTTTTTTACTGAAAATAGTATTAAGGGAACATCACAGACAAAAGTTTTCTTCTTGCTCAGGCAGCCTCCTAAAATTTTGCTTAGTCGAAGAACTATGAAATTGCACCATCTACCTATTGTCACTGTGCAGAGCTGCATAACATCACAGAGACCACAAACGCTCTTCTAAACTTAAATTTCATCTAAGTTTGGGATTATGAAAGTGTACATACCCAGCCTCAGGCTCCTCCTTTCTACCTTCACTGCAGCCCAGCTCTGATCACACATACTGCTAAAATGTCCCATCACCCTCCCTAATCATTCAGAAATACGGACAACTGCTCTCTAGAAAGATTTGAGACAGCACACCATCTCCTTCCATGACTTTTCTTGTTTTGACACTGAAACTATACAGTATTTCACTCTTCCTACATTTGCAGCACTGCTCCTCTGGAGTTTTCCAATTATTTCGCCAGCCTTTTCCCTGATATGTTCTGGTGAATTCTTTCTGCCTACTCTCCACAGAAATAAAAGCACTGTGGAAAGCCCTTTTCTGTCCTCTCCCCCTTTTCACTCCAGACCAACTGTTTGACAGCTAAGATCAAGCACATGCAGAGAACAGTCTCCTAAAATTGGATGGAATGTGGTCAGTTAATATCCTTACCTTCCCTTTTGTTTTGAGTGGAAGTCAATCAATTCCGGATTTTCCCCACAGGCTCTCTTCTTTCCTTATCTATTCTAATGTGGCCTAGATAGTTGCTCTGTAGGTTTGCCTTGATGCTGCCCTCTACCACTAAACTACTAAAGCTAAGCCCAAGTTAAGGAGGATGTAAGGCAGACTGAGTACTGAAACATTAGGGTAACATTTCCTCTCTTGAGGCATCCCACACAAATGCACAAGATCAGGTTTAGCACTTAACCCACTGGAGCAGTAGCACTGAATCTTGACTACTGCCATCCAGAAGTAGCCAAACACAGCAACCAAAGGCATCTTCTGAGGGAGTATCATCATTAAGAATGATCTTACATTACAGAGGAGGAAAGGAAGGCGTCTTTAATGTTAAATTGTAATAAAATTACAATTACAAAATCTAAAATTCAATTTTAGATCTGCATTTTTCCTACAACAGCTTAACAACTTATAATTCTTCAATGTACCTCCATTATAAAATTAGTGTTCCCCACAATTTTGTTTTTTTTATGCTTATAATCTCCCTAGAGATCCTTTCTTCCTATTGTTTATTTTTAGTACACACTCCTCTTTAGAGATGAAGTTTAACATTAATAACTGACTCCAGAGAGACCACCCCCAAAAACATCCACAACATCAAAATTTGATTATGTTGGATTATTTGTTTCATGTTCTTTGGAACCACTGAAAGAGTAAGAAACAAGTTATGTTATCAATTAACAATTCTTTGCTTAGTTTGTTATAAATAGTATAGTATAGGTAGCATTTCCCATATGCTATGAGAGCTGTATGTATGTATGAGAGCTATGAGAGTGTGTATGAGTTAGGCAAACAGTATTACCATGTGTAAGCACCTTCATGAGCAAATCACCAAACAGATGAAGTACCAACACTTTTTACATTTGAACTTTGCTAGATAGTTATCAATCTCTCTACTGGTGTAGCTATGAAATTATGACACAGGATGATTCTAGAAACATGCGCAAAATATTAGTAACTGCATGCCCCATTTCCTGAAACAAAATAACAAACCTAAGCATCTATTTCACAGACACCCAAGATCTCCACTTTAAAATTGTTTTTAAATGACACCTGATCTAGAGTTGTATTTTTTAAATGTCCTCTTTCTCCTATGCAGCAAAAGATTCCACAACAACAGATATTTATACCACCCTTTTTATTTTTCAGCCAGAAATGCAGTTTCACATGGTATTTCATTAGACGTTGAAGTTTATTCCTTAAAGAAAATCCCCATCTCTTTGGCATCTGACCATAATTTGTTTTTCAAACTAAAGACTATATAAGAAGATTTTACTTTCAAGATCATTGTTCCATACATTAAGTTTACACTGGTGCAGTTCGCTTTTAAAAATACACATCGGTTTGTGGCAATGATTTTAATAAACCTAAAAAAAAAATAAAAAAATAACCAAACTAGCAAAATGCAGACTATTGGGCTGCCTTCATTTACCAGCTGTGGAGTGACAGAATGAGAACTCCACAGTGCATACACTAAGTAGTGCTTTCTATTCATTCTGAACGATAAACAAACAAACAAATATTAATTCTACCAGAAACAACTGATCAAATAATTTATGTTTCCAACAATGTGATCTTATTTTTTAACTACTTCTGACAGGTCATCAGCCAAAAGTTGCACGCTGATTCAAGTAAAAGATTGCACCTAAAATTAAAAACTGCTCTAAAAACTATTGCTCCTTTTTAAAGTTACTACGATGTTTTAAATACACCACGAATACAGCTGCCAAATTGAGTTTTACATCATGATTGGATAAAAAATTCTTAAGTAACATAAGTAAGCCAGTGTATCCAATCTACTCGGATAAATAATCAGGATTATCTCTTCAATGCTGGATCTGCACTCCATCAAAAAAAGAAAAAAGTAAATCAAAATCGTCTTTCCAGATCTCCAGTGTTCAGTGCTTCAAATCAACTGCACTTCCAAAGCAATGTACTATGCATGATACTGAAATCGCAGTTTAAAAATCAAAACCATTACTGACATATCAAAGCAGACATTCCAGTTTATTTACTGGAATCTGCAGTGAATCATTTTTTGTGCCAAGACAATGTGAAAAATAAATCCCACTTACAAAAAAAGAATCTTTACTCCCAAAAAGATTTTTTTTTAAGGACTCAAATACTTATCCTGAACAAGTTTTATATAGAACAGAGGAGGCAAGCAACTACTTCCACACAAACTAAAAAAAAAAAAAAAAAAAAAAAAAAAATCATTTAAAAGGATTCAAGTAGCAAAGGTTTGCTCTGAGTTAATCTCACCCTCATCATCATTGTAAGTGCAGTCTGAAAATATTTGAACTCAACTGTTTAAACAGAAGTGATCTTATTTAACCAAGTTTACTTGCCTCTCCACGACGTGAAAAGAAAAAATACATTTGTTTTACTTTAGAATACACGAACAGAAAGTCAAACCAAAAAAACTCCTAAACTTAAGCACTTTTCCAAGAGCAGTTTCTAACATCAAGCCAAGATTAGCAACAACCAAGCAGACATCACCATTTTTTCAGTGCTAAATTACTGGAAATACCAGCTGTAACTGTACAAAAAAAAAACCCTATCTGAAACCCCACAATCAAAAGGTGTTGGTTTTTTTTGTTAAAAGGTGTTCAAAGAAATATCCACCAGTTGAAGTCAAATTTGCATCAGAAGCTGCTTGCTTAGGAAAGATTTCTCCCTCCACGTATTTTTAACACATTGCATTTCCAAGATTCTATTCAAATAAATTACTTTCTGATAACATTTAGCTGATACAACCACATACAATGTGGATAGTCATGTACACAGTACAACAGTGGATTTTTGCAGCAACAGAAATAATTAGAAATTGGTTTTAAATTCAAGTTGATGATAGCTCATGTGCTATTTCTTGCAAACATACGGTCCCCTCTGAGGTTGAGGTGCTGGAGCTGGTATTGTAGCACTTCCGTGTCAGCAGGTTCCTTAATGCTCATTTTGTCTAAATTGAGGTAGTCCAGGGATTTTGAATGAGCCCTTTTACCTTTTAAAAGGCAAAGAGGCAGGGGACCATGAAGTGCCTTGTAAGGTTCATATGGTAAAGCCTTAGTGCATTTTTCCCCTGAGCTCGGCATCCTTCTCCTCCTCCTTCCATCTACTGCTGGGATCTCATATGGCTGATAGTACCTACTTCTAGTTTTGTACAAACGGGAGGAACGTGTAAGTCCTGAATCAAGCTGTTTGGAGTGCAAGTTTGGCCCAGATTCCCCTTTATTCTCTTCACTTTCTGTATACTTCTGGGCTAATTTTAGCAGCTCCTCTCCAGTTGTGAAGCCAACCAGGTAGTTAGAATCCATGTGCAGAATTTGATACCCTGCAACTGTCCGTCGCATTGGCGAGCAGGGGGTACTGGAACAGCGGGGCTTCTCTGCTTCCATCCTGCCCGCAGGACTCACCTCTGCAAGAGGCACAGGAAGGGTGGATATGGTAGTTCTGGACTCTCCATTTATGTCAACTTCCATTTTACACACAATGCTATCCTCCTAAAAATAAAACAGATCTGCATCAGAAATAGAGCTTTTATGCAACACAAGGACTTGAGAGAAGATTGCAGAAATGAGATTTTGTATCACCCAGAAGTTATGACTGACACTTCTCTATCCAGCCTTGCTTTATGTTCTACACGTTGATCGCAAAACTGACAACAGCCTTTTATCTTAGGTGTTTATTTAATAAACCATAAATATGTTCCTGATATTCCCAAACATTAAAATTGTTCTTGAGTAGTATTGTACCCAAAAAAAAGAAGCTTCTTTCCACTCCACTTGATTCCTTATAGCCTCCCACTTCTGAGGCCATCTACATTCATCACCACATCTGCAGCAATTTCTCTGTGTATTCAACTGTGTATTTTTGCTATTGAGAGTAGTTTCAGCAAACAGAGCTTTCAATAAATGTGTCTAAAAGCGACTACCTCAGTCAGGCACAACCACAGACCAGACCTGATGCTTACTTACCTCTTACAGATGTGAAGACAGCTTGCTTTAGATTCCAAGAACGGCATCCTGGCTGTTCAACAGCTGTCCTTATAGGCCATCAGCAAATTCCCCTTTCCCTTATCCTATTTTTTTTATTCACAAACAACCAAAAGCACGCACATTATTTTATTCTAATGTATTTCTAACAAAAGGAACAGTACACTGGTGGTGTTTAATGAATAAAGCATAATATTCTTACAAACATCTTAAGAATAATAGTCTTCCGAATCCTATGGGTTTCTATTTCTTTTGGAAACAGACTATTTTGCCAGGACCTCACAACTTTGTACTTTCTCACAACTACTCCAAATACATTGTCTTGTGCCTTTACAGATATAACTGTCTGCCACAAACCATTACCACCTCTAAATGGGAAAGATAAGGTCACTATCACAGCAAGTATATACCAGTGGATGCCAGAACACAGACAAGGCTTAATTATTTTCCTTTCCTTGTTTTCAGCATCATCTACACCATCTCAGTGACACAGCTACATCACAGAAGAATCATGGAGAGGGCTGTCATGGAGCAGGATCTTCACAGATAGAGCAGGGTTGGATCTTCACAGATAGAGCAGGGTTGACACAGACATGTAGAGCAGGGTCGTCATAGAACGGTCTGTGCTGCAAGAGACACTGAAGCTAATCTAGTTCTAACCCCCTGCCATGGGCAGGGACACAAAACACAAAACCAACAACCACCTGCCACACCAAGTCAAGGGAGGGAGGAAGAGACGTCTCCATGCATCTTCATGCAAGGTTAAAAAAACCTTGAGAACTTGGAAGCAATACAAAGACTTTTCTCAGAACACATGGCCCTTCTCAGAAAACAGCTTTTAAAATTTATTTACTTCCGTTTGAAGTTCGTATGTGCCCTGGTAACAAAATGCAATCAATTTTGAAGATTATCTGCAAGTAAGGGGGAAGAAGGCAGGAATTCACTGCTGAATTGACCAAAAACAGCACAAAGGAAAATCAGAGCAGAGAAGCCCCGAAGTCAGCAAGCTCCAGCCTAGTTCTTCATCCTGAAACTGTAAGCTTTCATTTTTGTGTTCCAGTGCAAAGAACAGCCCTAAAACAAGAATCTGACTGATACTCTAAAGCAACAGTAGCTCAGAAGCTGGTGTCATAAACAGAATCTCAAGGGAACAGCACTGCTATCTGGCGACAGCAACGATTGGTCAGCTCCACACGCAGAGCTCCAAAACACAGCCATGTCTGTGTTCAGCTGCTCTCTACTGAAACTTTTAATGTGAGCTACTCAAGCTGCCATATGGCTTCAACATGATCTGTCCCCTTACCCGATTAAAAAAAAAAAGAGAGAGAAATATTATCTAGAAAACTTCTAGAAATTAATTTGAGAGATTCACAGTAAGTGCGAGTGGAGATACCATTACCAACAAACATATATTTAAAACTTTTGACCATTTTGGCATTTTTAGGCCATTTCTGTGGTTATAAGGCATTAGATGACTATTATTACATTCATTGCTGTGCAGTGGTGTAAGCCCATCAATAATTCTCAGCAATTATTAAACTGAAGAACTCTTTCTTCAGTATTAAAAGATTATTTCTTTAGATCACAGCTGCCTTGTTTTCTTGCTTCTCAAGGATAATGACAGCAGAGTGATGCCAATTCACGTCAATTTATAATTAAAGATTCACAAAAACAAGGAGATGAGGAAAAAGATAGCATATCCTTTCCTTTGCTGCTGCTTCACATATTTGAAAACTATGGAAAATAACTGAAAATAACACGTTACCAAGAGGACCCACATGACCAATACACACCAGAAGTGCTTCCAGAATACAGTTCACTTCAACTGGATTTTACAAAATGTTATTGATTCCTAAAGCAGGCTCTGCATATAAATCTATCTGACCCAATCTAGCTGAACATCGAGAAAATGGTCTAAAACACAGAGAAGAGGAATAATGAATAGAAACACTAGTTTAATTATTATTTATCATTGTTCTACCTCAAGGAGTACACTAAGATGCTTGGATAATTCTCCAAGAGTAAAAACATCAAAGCCTCCGCATTTTGTGAATAAAAAGGCTTTCTGATTACTAAATCTTTCAGGATGTCAGACATCACTCAAAGATTAGCATGTGACAAAATAAAAGAGACATGTACAACACACTAATGTCTTACATCACACTGTACTAATACACGCACTGTAAATCACTCTTACCATGTGCTCTTACTACACCCGATAACACAGATTCACAGAATGGTTTGGGTCGGAAAGAATCTTCAGATCATCTAGTTCCAACCGCCCTGCCACGGAGACTGGACCCCTGCCAGTCCCCATGAAGTGACTGAAGGAACCTTCTACTAGACCAGGTTACTCCAAGCCCCATCCAACCTGGCCTTGAACACTGTCAGGGATGGACCATTCACTTCTTTGGGCAATCTATTCCAGTGTCTCACCATTCTTGCAGTAAAGAATTTCCTCCTTATATCTAACCTAAACCTCCCATTTTAGTTTGAGCTCATTACCCCTTGCCCTGTCACTACAGTCCCTGACGTAGAGTCCCTCTCCGGTACCCGTATAGGCTCACTTCAGATACTGGAAGGCTGCTATGAGGTCTCCATGCAGCTTCTCTTCTCCAGGCTGAACAGCACCAACTTTCTCAGCCTGTCTTCATATGAGAATTACTCTTTTGCTTCACTTTTTTTCTGATCATTTGTTATTTCTACGGTTAATTGTATTATTTACTACTTTTCTGAGAATGTGACTCAAAAAAATACCAACTTTAATTACCCAATATTTAAAGGAGGCAAAGAAAAATGAAAAGGGGCTTCCTTTGACACTCCTGCACTCTGTAGAAAGTCTGCATTATTTTGAAATCACAGTAAGTTGCTCTCAGCTACTGGTTCTTTGTACACTGGTGTTCCTATTGTTACTTCTCAACCAGAATACGAAGTCATTTGAGAAGATGTCATTTTCTTAGAATTTCTGCCCATCCAACTACTGATTTGATTTAAGAACAGAATTGTATTATTTTGCTAGATGCCAAGCCTACAGGTAGTACCATTTGAAAGAAAGTACAATTTGGAGATCTGTCTCACTGATAAAATGCTCCTAATTGCAATAAGCAGATGGCAGAATGGAAAGATGGCAATAGACTCAATGACAACTCCGTAAAAGAATTAAACATACTAGACAGGGATATCAAGTCAGTTCTGACACATTCCCTTCTCTGTGACGATAAATTAATACACAGAATGCACTTAAAAGATACAATGCTTGTCAATCAAACATCAGCAGCAAGTAAAGTCACCCAGCACATGTGAAGCCGGTACACATTTCAAATTATTTTGATTATCTCTGTTTGTGAAAAGGAGAATAACATGTGAAACTTTCCCCTTGCAATCTGAAAAGAAAAATTCGCATCTTGTTTCTCTACCACTGAAATATGCTGATGGAATTATGTACTGCTACAGCAAAGTTTTCTGGAAAAAGTTATTTCCAGTGTGTAACTAAACCAAATTGAATATATAGCTGAAAGGGGAAAATCAAGCCAAAATTCAGCTATGTAAGAGTAACCACAAAGGTGCTACATTTCTTTTTCTAGAGCCGGGGCAGCCAGGCCATAGGCTCTGAGGTGTCTGTTAGGTTCTCCCACTGCACGCTGATGATACTGCAGCATATCATGCCAGAGCCAAATGATTGTTTTTAGCCATGCTCTCTGCTTTCAGCTGAAGGGACTGAAGACTACGGCTGCCTCACAATGCTCCCAAAGGCTCCCTGTAATAGTTGTGCTATGTTTTACAGACTGACACTGTCTTTGTAGAGATGGGAAAACGGGGAATGTTAAATAAAAATAATCACAGAACAAGCTCAGTATCAGTAAACTACACGTTCTTCAACTCTTGCTGTTCCTTAGGAGAAATTCCAAACTAAGCTAAAGAAAAAGAGAATGGAGGTAATACTAAATTGCTGCACCACATGAGACAAGATTCATATGTACTTAAGTTTAGCATAGATTTTTTTCTCAAAATTACATGCAAGAAAATGCAATTATGCATAAAGCAGATGTTATGAACCTCCAGGCCTTAAGAAAACAGATGAATGGATATTAATGAATTAACAAAGCCAGTGCAGTAATTTCAGGCTGTGATGCAAAACAACAGCCCACCAACTAACCAGTAAAAATGATACCTACAGAATTGTGGAGGGTGTTTCTTGACAACCCTGAAGTTGACAAGGTGAATTATAAAGACCCACAGCAATCCAGTATACTGGACAATATATACCACATCTATACCAAACAAAAGAAAGAAGATCAAATAAATTTCTAGTAACATGTTCCTCCCGCAAGAAGCATGTTCCTACCACAAGAAGCAAGAGCAATTTAACCAAGCTGTTAATTCTTGTTATTAATCCATCTTTAAACAGAAAACAATAATAATCCAGGAAACTACGTCTTAAAAATGAAAAAGATCACAAGAGAATTGTTGAGGAATTTTAACTGGCAACTCCAGTGAGTAGGTCAGATCAGATCAGCATGACAGAGCATACAATTAACACAGTAAAGAGACAGACGGAATTCCAAGAGTCTGTCCAGGCTAATGAATTTTGCATGAGAGCAGGAAAAGTAGAAGAAAATGGTGGGAGGGAAGGCCAGTTAACATCTTTTTGCCAAGCAATACTAAATAGAAGTGTTCTACAGACAGTATCTTTTCTGAAATACTCAGTCCTTTAAATAAACAATGCAACTTACTTACTGGGGGGAATCACAGATGAACCCTTCTCCACTGCTCCCTTAGTAAACTGATGCTACTAGCCAGCATAAAGATAGCTTTTTACTACTGTTACTCATCAAAAGATGAAACAGAGAGACACATGTAAAGGTGCTGATGCATATTGTAAAACATGTAATTTTTATTCTTTAGTTAGTTAATAAGTTAAAAGAATGTTTTACTACTTGCTTTTATTTTTATGCATTTTTTAATTTCTTCTTCTCATCAATCAAAACCTAAGTTCATTCCCGTTTCAGATTAGCCCACCCGGAAAAAAAAAAAAAAAAAAAAAAACAACAAAAAACATACCGCAACCCTGACCTGACAACAAAAACTAAACTGCCTTTTCAAAATAATAGAATAGGGAAAAAAGAAAAAAAAAAAAAAAGCAGCTTTTAAAGTATTACAGATTTCACTGAACAAATACATATATTTGCCTTTAAAAAACAATAATCATGGGAATAAGGTTCCCCCATTTCTTTTTTGTCAGTTAAGAAATTCATGCTTGGTAGCATCCTATATTGCCATGTCTGAAAATACAGTTCTGCAGCTACTATTTTGAAACTATTAACCTGAACAATAACAATATTATATTCAGCCTTTGACTAAGGACAGCTATTAAAAGACAGATAGTGGTTAAAAAAAAGACCTACTCCAAGATATCAGGAAAAATAATGCAACTTAAGTTTTTGGGTTTCTAAAAAAGAAACTGAAACACTTTAAATGACTAGTTCTTTGTCTTAATGCAATCTGCAGCAGGTATTTGGGTGTTTGAAAGAAAGGTGTCTCATTCACTAACACCATCCACATTGCTAATGGTCAAACTTACAAGAGTTATGCATATAATGGCATTAAAATTGTGTTCTCTGCTACTTTCTCAAATGCTCCTTCCCATACTTAAATACTGAAACAAATGTTTAAGTGTAACACAACTATGGAATAAAAGTTAATAAAAGCCAAACAGCACATGCAGGTACAGTAAAATTGAGTTAAACTTACAACTAGTGCGAACAGAAAACTTTGTTCTGGAATACTCAGTTAATTTGACTTTACCATAACATACTGCATTTGCATGTTATGCATGACTTGTGGCAAAGCCAACAGCATAACGCTGGTCTAAAACGAACAGATTATGAAGAAAGCCATACTACAAAGTCAGCACTTTTATGCAAGAACTTCATTTCAGCAACTGTGCTGCCACTGCCTTTGTTTCGAAGCCACTGTGAGAATCACCCTCCTGTGTCTTACAAGCTTTATTTTTTTCCCTTGAGTAAGAGTGCAAGCACACCATATCAGACAGAATATGGTTCAAAATACACCAGCAGCAGCAGGGTGGTGGGAGGAGCAGCTTTCAGTAAGGGACAGGACTGGGAAAAAGTAGGAAGAAGAATCAGTGCTGCTCACTTCTACTCCTTGAGGCAAAACAAAGCATCAAGTCTGCAAACCTAACTACATCCATGCTGGAAATGCTCCAAGGACTCTTTACTGTATTCAGGACAAGCTCTGTCAGAAGTCGGCCAATGACTGGCACAAGCATTGAATGCTCTTCCCCATCACAGACTCCTCCATCACTCCCACTGAGGTCTGCACAACTGCAGGCTTCTGCCATCGATTCATTTCCACATGCAGCTATGCAAGCATAGAGGTATGTGCAGTGGCTTACTGCCCCACTCTAGTGAGCACACTAAGAAGGAAAGACAGTATCATGTTCATAGGAAACATCTACCAATGCACATAATTGGCTACGTTCTTTGAAATAGGTACATACAGACTCACACTTAGGCCAGCTAAATTCCCTATGTAAACCAGCATGCATAACTTACATATAAAGAAGTTAAGACCCAAGACTGTTTTCCTATGCATCTGTAAACCACCCAAAACAGCACCCCAACTGTTCAGACACATTCCCCAAATACCTTACTATGTAGAGACAAAACTGGCAAAACACACTTGTTGATAAACCAAAGCAGCTTAGCAAGCATCTTACCCTACAGAGTAACACTTTAATGCAGTCAATGCATATCACACATACTTACAACCTCCATTTAAACAGAATCTTCAGCCTCTCTTTACCCTTCACTAAAAGCAAGATTTTATTACAGAGAAATACAAAGTTACCCATACAAACCTGGGCACTAGTTTGTTACCATCAGACAGGACAGCAATAGCATATTCACGTTTAGCACTTGCCTCAGAGTACTAAGAACGGCATGGCCACTGTTCGTGATTATACCCTGCAACTGAAGAGAGCTATGAACGGTTGTGCACCCACACAGGTGAACTGCTACTCGCGGCTGGCACGGCAAGCGCCCTTGAGCAGCCCCAATGCAGGCCCTGCATGACAATTCCACAGGCTTCCTTCCGCGGGCGGGTACCAGCACCAGAGCCCCGAGTCCCTCCAGGCCCTGCCCGGACAGCTCCACCACCGCCCGCTTACCCGCACTGCCTCCTCAGCCGCTGCCGGCCAAGGCGGCCGGGGCACCGCGAGGCGGGCAGGAGCTCTGCGACAGGGCCTCCGCGCTGCGCTCGGGGGAAGTCCCGTCCTATGCGCCGTGCCGCGGCCCCGGGCCCGCAGCCCAGTCCAGAACGCGGGGTGAGGTGAGGCGCCGCCACCGGCGGCAAGGCCGGGTCGGGCTGCTTCCCATGACCCCCGCCCCGGGCCCTGCTAAAGGCGCCGGCCGCACTGCTTCCTCCGAGGCGCCAGGGCCGGCCCGGCTCCCCCTCACCCCGCTCAACGGGCATCGCTGGGCCCACCAGCCGTCCCCGCTCTGGTGCCCACTCCGTGACGCGCGAACAGACCCGAGGCGCCATCCCCGCCTCCTACCTGCGGCGCAGACGGAGCAGGAAGGCGCCGAGCGCGGCCCGGCCCGAGAGCGGGGCTGCAGCAGGCCCCAACAACAGCGACACCTCCCAGCAGCAGCCACAGCCTCTGGCTCTCCGCGGCCCGGCCCCTCTCTGGTGGGACCGCCCCTCGCGTGACGGTGGCTGGGAGGAGGAGGCCGTGGCGGCGGTTGGCGGCTGCTCCGTGGGGGGTGCCTGGGGATGTGCGGCGAGCTGCGGAGCGAAAGCAGGGTTTGAACTTGCTCGTTATGCCGGTGTTCATTGCCCTGTGGATGTTGTGGGTTTTCCTCATTTCTCTTATAATACTTTCAAATTTATGACGGTAGAACCAACACAGAACCATTGAATGGTTTGGGCTGGAAGGGACCTTAAAGCTCATGCAATTCCAATTTCCTGCCACAGGCAGGGACATCTTCCACTAGACCGGGTTGCGCCAAGTCCTGTCCAACCTGGCCTTGAACACTGCCAGGGATGGGGCAGCCACAGCTTCCTCTTCCTGGGCAACCTCTGCCAGGGCCTCACCACCCTCACAGGGCAGCCTAAGATCTCATCTCAAACTACGTAATCTCCAATATCTAATCTGACTCCCAGGAGTGGGACAGGGGCCTGGTGTCTCCACACACCTCTGCATTTTCCTGTGGTTGGTTGGTGCCAGGGCCGCGCTGGAAGAGGCAGGAGACTCTAGGTGTCCAGAGTGAGTGGTGGACATTGTCTATCTGGATTTGTACAAGGCTTTTGATTCAGTTTCCCACAGCCTCCTCCTAGAGAAGCTGACACATCACGGTGTTGACAAGTGGTCTGTGTGGTGTGGGGGAAATGGTGACAAGCAGCACCCCAAAGGCAGCCTGTCACTGGTGGGTCCCCCAAGGGTTGATATCAAACCTGTGTTCAATTTCTTCATAAGTGATCTGGATGATGAGATCAAATTGTAATCTGATGAAGTTTGCCAATGGTACCAAAGCAAGGGGGGAAGTGTGCACTTTGGAAAGGAGAGACTACCTGGATAGGCTGGAAGAGTGAGCTGACAAGAACCTTATGAAGTTCAACAAGGTGAAGTGTAGGATCTTGCAGCTGGGTAAACACAATCCAGAAGTGAAGCACAGGCTGTGACCTACTTGGCTGGGATTCATCTCTTTAGAAAGGGACGTGGGGGTTCTGGTGGACAGCAAGCTCAATAGGAGTTAACGTGTGCAGCTTCAGCAAAGAAAGCCAACAGGATGCTGGGGAACAAGGGCATCACCATCAGAGATAAAGAAGTCATTATCTCACTCTACTCAGCGTTTGTCAGCCCATGCCTGGAATACTGTGTTCAGTTTTGGTCCCCACTGTACAAAAAAGATGAGGACAGGCTGAAGGGGGTCCAGAGAAGGGCCACAAAGATGATCAAAGGACTGGGAAGCCTGCCATATGAGGAAAGGCTGAGAACTGGGTAGGTTCAGTCTTGAGAAAAGAAGGCTGAGAGGAGACCTTGTCACCATGATCCAGTATTTAAAGGGTGGCTGCAAAGAAAATGGAGACTCCCTTTTTACAAGGAGTCATGTGGAAAAGATGAGGAGTAATGGGTACAAGTTAATCCTGGGGAGATTCCAACTGGGCATAAGAGGAAATGTTTTCACAGTGAGAACAACCATCCATTGGAATAGTCTCTCCAGAGAAGTGGTGGATTCCCCAGCATTAGATACTTTTAAGGTTCAGCCTGACGGGGTGCTAGGACATCTCATCTAGGTCATGCTTTGCCAATAAAGGATGGACCAGATGATCTTTGAGGTCTCTTCCAACCTGCTGCACCTTGAGAGTTGAAATGTCTTTCTGGATCCCTGTGCAGAGTTGACTTTCTGGAGTGCCAGGCAGTGAGCCTTGTTGGCAGAAGTATAATCTAACAACCATTCCACCCAATCAGATACTCTCTGGTTTAATAAAGTTTAGTCTTACATGTTTGTTCACTTTGCATGCAACTATAAGAAAGGAACAAGTAATATCTCTTGGTGACTTTCTCTTCACTGAAATACCACCCATCTCTATCTATAACCTCTGTGGCATTTCCACATCTACAGAGTTTGGACACTGACTAGATACAAACCTTTAGTAATGGTTTTGCCAACAACCAGCTAGATCACTAGTTCACTGTTTTATTTTGCTACTTGAAGGTTGAGCAGAAGTGCTATTACTGCACTGAACCTTGCAAACAATTGCCTGACTTGCCTGCTGCAAGTGAAAATAGAAAAGAAGTGCAACATCATAGCCCCTCGTTTTTTCCTCTCTCAGGAACAGTTTGTTGGGAGCTGAACCACACAGCTGGTGTTTCTAATCCCCCTGAAGTAGAGTTGAGCCAGCTTTTATTCCTAAAACTGAGTCTTTAAAGACTCATTCTTAAATATACAGCTAAAGTTTCTTGCCTTCCTTGCAAATGCGTAGATGTCCTCTGTACACAGGCCATGCTCTGGCCTCCCTCTGGCCCTAGTGCTCCAGAAGGCTGCAGGTCACCTTGTCTTGACCTGCAGTAAAGGGTGTCAGCATTAGGTATGCACCCAGACTAGCCAGACTAGCAGCTCATTGTGCATCCAGATGCACCCAGAATTTGCATTCCTTGGAGATTCTCAGCCAGAACAAGCAGAAACAAAGAGCAAGAGTCGTTTAAGGAATTTTAACTGCAGTCCCTTTAGCTCTGCAAAGCCCTTGAGAGTTATTGGTTTTGAAAGTTCATTGAAGTGTTTTAAGAACTAAATTAGTAGATTTGGTACAGAAAGTGGAGAATCTTCACCCCACGACTTCTCCATCTTGTTGTTAACTGAGTTGTCAGTCAGTCTCTGAGATGGATTTTCAAGCTTGACCTTGATGGGGTGGAGGGGCAGGCGGCAGTGGTGAAAGATTTCAGGAGGTAATAGATGCTTGGGGGTTAATATAATGTGTTCTAGCTAAGTAACTGGTTACAACATACTAAAACATGGTTTACAGATTAGTGATTCCCCACTCACAAATTAGGTAACTTAAATTTAATGAATTGTAATAACATTTAATAAACTGTAATAATATTTATTGCACTGACAGAATTAATGTGGTGCAAAATTGTCTTAGATTTCCATGCATCAAAAGAAAGCCAGATCCTGAAGACTTTTCCCAAATATAGTATTCAAACACTACAACAAATATTTGAAAATAAACCTGGATCTTCCTAAAACCATGTATATTTCCATGCAATGAATAATGTCATCAAGATTTTGCCAAAACTGACTACTAGATTTCACTATTTTCACTGTGCTTTTAAAGTCATCCAAGATTTTACATGCATAACAAAGGTACTTTGAAGTGCTTGGAGTTTGTTTTCCCCAGTTAGGATATGGTTAAGACTTTAAGGTTGCTTCAACACAGAGAGAAATAGAGACCATTACAGACCATTTTCTCTGCATCACCACCCTGACCAGAACATGAAGTTCCTACATCTCATGATGGCTGTGCTCATCAGTAGGTTCCTGCATCGATGACAGTCATTAGAATGACAATATAACTCAATTTTTAGAAGGAAATATAATATTAAAATACACAGAATATTTTTTTTCTTCTTAAGCGAAATTTTATCAAAAGACTTATTTTCCTTGGTTTTATATATTCCAGGCTTGAACAATGGAAACTGCTATGATAATATAAGCATTAATGAAATTATTAAATCACAAGGGCTGAAAGCTGAGCAATTTAAACATTCTTTACTCAGTGTGTTTAATTCCTCCATTTTGTGCACATGGATTTAATTCCAAAGCCTAATGAGACAAAAAAGATGTATTAAATATTCAGTTTCTTTTACCTTACTAAAGATTAGAGCCATTATTCTGAAAATCTGGATTTTACTGCAAATCCATAACAGCATTCAGTATATGAAGTAGGTATTGGGGTGGATGTTTGGCTCTGTGTGAATGTATGGTGGATGTATGGGGTGAAGAAGTAGCATAACTTTTACACTGAGAAAAATATCCAATAAAACTGGAATATTTTTATGTTAAAAGAAATTGCCATTCACCTTAGCAGCTTTTGCCACCCAAAACAAATAGCTTAAGTAATTTTTAAGATATCTTTAGAAGCTATTTGGCTAAATTAAAAGAAAATACAGTGAAAATTTATTTAAAATCTGAACAAAATGTCTGAAGTAGACCATTTACTAAAATCCCACCTTTATTTTTTATATAGCAAGTTAAAAAAAATTATTTTAGTGAGTGCAGAAAGTATCCCTTAATTTTCTTTTTGGGCCAAATTCACTTTTTGTCTAATTAAGCTGATTCCAGCAGGAATTACAGCTACTTAAACAAGGCTTAATCTGTTCAGATAGAGTTAGTAAGCGCAGAAAAGAATGTGAAAAAGATGATGGTTATAGAGTTTTGTGTCTTGTGCAGATGTTCAATTAGTACCAACTCTGATTCTGACCACCTTATTTTATGTTGTTGATGACTTTTGTCCCTTTTACTGAACAGAATGGAGATCTGCAAGTGTGGTGGAGAAAATAGCTTTGATGGTATTTCTATTCTACCTAGACATCAGGTTATATAGATCAAGAATGATGCACAGGAAGTGGATTTCTCAAAAACACATTGGATAGAAGATGCATCCAGGCAGAAACAGCCTAAAATACCTCCCTTTCAGGCTAATCCTGAGATACTCATGTAAAATATCAGAATTTCCTTTCTTTCACTTCTCATTTATCACTTGTTTAAAACCAAAGAATTTCTCACTGTCAAACACACAATCCCTTTTAGATCAGAGCAATTATCACCAAATTAGGCTCTTTTAAGAGAATACATCACGAGACATAGTAATTTCCACATAGAAGTTTGTTTCTCTTTTCCAGCAACTTTATGATAGAAAAATATACACCGATCTCAGTGTAGCTTGGAGGACAAAGAATAATTTGTAGTCAAGTTCAGTTTCATTTCAGAAAGCTGATTCTTCCACTGGTAGCAGATCACATGAAAATTTGCAACTTTTAGAAATTTGGACTATAAGTCTCTTTCCCCGCCTTTGGCAAGGGGTTGGAACTAAGTGATTTTTCAAGCCCTTGCCAACTCCAACCATTCTTTGAATCTGTGATTCAGCATATTACACTCATACATTATGTGGAATGATGACAATTTTTTTCATCCATTCTTTCTTTTTTCCACAGCAAGTACATAGAATCATAGAATAGTCAAGGTTGGAAAGGACCTTAAGATCATCTAGTTCCAACACCCCTGACACGGGCAGGGACACCTCCCACTAAACCATGCCACCCAAGGCTATGTCCAATCCAGCCTTGAACACTACCAGCGATGGAGCATTCACAACTTCCCTGGGCAACCAATTCCAGTGCCTCACCACCCTTACAGTAAAGAATTCCCTCCTCATGTTAGAAGTGTGGTTTTGTATCAGTGCAGACTCCAAGCTTCTTCTAAGGTCTTTGCCACAATAGCTTCTACCTCGTCTTTAGTGCATGCTCCTCCTCAAAGGCCCAAATTTGATGCCACTTACATGCACTTTGATCTCTTAAAATATTTTTCTACAGTGTGAACTGCAAATAGAATTTAGCTTATTTGCATATTAATGCCTTATTTATAAGTTGTTTTCCACTGAGATGACCGAGTCAACTACTCTGTACTTCACATATAAACTTAAAAGAAAACAAAATGGAGAGAAGTTGCCAGTGATCTTGGTTTTATTTAGGAGCACATAAAAAAAAAGTTATGCCACAGCTTTGGTTGACTGGAATGATACGCATACTTAAATTTTTACAGTATTTTCTTAAAAACAGTAAACAAGTGTACATTCAGTTGTGTGCAAGACCAACACTGTCAATAACACAATTACGTTACAGAAAATGAAATGTTTTGAGTATATAGCTGTGAAACCCTTCATATTTTTGGTATTTAACCAGCATTTTTAGAATTAGTCTGCTGAACCCATTTCACATGTGGTAAACACTGAAAAAACAGGCCCTGTGGCAAAGTAAGTGTAATTAAGAATTGTACTGGCTCTGGAAATGAGGAAGAGCCTTATTTAAAAATATTACTCAGAAGCTACAACTTCTGCATTTTACATGTGAAAGGAATTATATAACTTGTAGTTTATTACTCCCATTACTAATAACCAGCCACTTGAACTTACAGAAGTGGACAATATTTTCATACATTCGGGATAATCATAATAATTCAGTATTTTTTCATGCCACGGATAACAACAAGATCTGCTGAGACTGAATAATTACATAACCCAATAACTCAAAAGTTCCACTGACTTACTAATGCTTCTCACAGCTCTTATAAAATCTTTAATTTTTTAAATTTTCTTTTTATTTTTTTTTTAATGGGAGCTGTTGTCAACCACCTGAATTGCAAGGACAGAAGTATGAAAATCCCCAGGCCATGAGGAATCCTGAGTATTTTGCAACAGTAAGTACTGAGGTCTGTTACACTATAGTCTCTCTCTACTCTGAAGGGATGATAACAGAGCATAGATGGAAGATTTACTATTTTTCATTATAAACTTACTAGAAGACCAGCTATAACCATTTCTCTTTTTACAAAACCTGCTTTTTAATATCACCATTTTGTAGAAACGTATGACAAAGCAGATAAAACTGTCTTTTTAGTAAACAACAGAAGGACATGATAAAAACATACAAAAGACAGTTTTATCTGCTGGATGATATACAGGTACCCGTATACAAGCATGTATACTAAACAACAGAAGAGAAAGTGTATTTGAATGTTATAGGTCTGATGTAAACACAGAATAAAAATAAGGAGAGTGGAAAGTGACAACACATTAACTCACTCCATCATGCCTAGTTATTGCAGCATATATGATATAAAATAAGTAAAATGCAGAAAACATCTGCTTGACTTCAAAACCAGGCAAAACAGATCTCTTTGGAAACATAGTTAAATTAAAAAAAAGCTTCTAGCAAAGATGTGTGTTACATTTCAGTTCACAAAAGAAACTCAACAGGGAGATTATAAACTCCTGAAAACAGAAGTTTATAACAACAACAGGCAATGCCTTTACTACAGTGACATCAACAGAGCCACTGTAACACATACCACTGCATTGGTATTGTACAGGTTTACAGTAAATACTTGAAGACACTGAGAATGTTCATGTGCAGCATTTCCATTAAAGGTGTGCAGTTCAAACTGAAAAATATTCCTGAAATGTTTTGAAAAATGAGAAAAGACATTTGACCTAAATATGTAGTGTGCACATTAACCATGTATAGCTTCTTAGGTGCACTTTGAACTGCCGACATGACTGGCTTTTGAAAGCTCAGTAATTTAGTTGAACTCACGCTAAATTGTTTACAAAGATGGTTCCAGTTTTGTCTTATCAACATCATTTCTTCTCAAAAAGAGTTTCACCACTAAGTTCCAGATCTAGCGAGGTCTCTTCAAGAGTTAGCTTAACATTAGGTACATGAACAGAAGATCCAGAGGAAACTGTACAGATAAAGAAGAAAAATGTTAGGTTTTACACTTAAGAATATCCATGCTGAAAAGCACCAAACCCAAGAAAAATGTAAGTTACCTAACACAGGAACATATACAAAGCCACACTGTATCTAACGAAACCAGACATGCAATTGGATTTTGTTCTAGAGGTCCACTGAACAGCACAAGCTTCCAAAAGCAGACAGTGTAGCTAGCCACTAGTACATTCATACTGAATATATACAAGTGATTGAATACATCATTATGTTATTGGCAGCTTTAGTCAGAACCTGCTTACAGAGCTCTATGGTAAATGCTCAGAAAACATCTTGGAAATTCTGAAATTTAAACAAATAAATTTCCTGCTCTTGATTTACTTGGAGACAGCTGAAAATACTGTTGTGCTTCAAAACAAAATAAAAAGCCATCCATTTTCAGGCCACAGAAATTCTTCCAGACATATCAGAGGATAAAAGAAAGTAACTATTAACACAGTTTTACTACTACAACTAATTGTGCAACACTGTTGAGATCTCTGTGAGCCATAAAGTGATCCCATTTACATAGACAGGGAATTTTAAGAAATAGCTGCCCTAAGAAATTATGTAATATCTATCTATCTATCTATCTATAGATATATACAAGAAAGAATACTACTGCTGGAAATAATGTAATCAAGTTAGCCACTGTGCCTCTGACAGAAGTTACTTACATAAGGTTGGTTTCTCTACTGCTTGCCTTCCAGGCAAAGTTTCAAGTGGTGTTTGTTGAATTTTTGCAGGAGTGTATGTATTTAAAGGAATCTTTCTTCCCGAAACTGGAATCATGTAAGTTGGAGAAGCTGAAAAGCCAAAAAAAAAAAAAAAGATACACATCATTAATAATAAAAATATTCTCACCTGAGCAAAATGTTGAAGATAGAAGCCACAGAACTGTGTATCTGTCCACCAATACAGATGCTACAGTTACACGTCCTGCTGCCCAGCCACCAATTTTTGACACTAGGGTCAAAACTTCACAGCATGAAAGACAAATCTAAGTATCTCCATTTTACCTCATAACCACGATAAGGACACAAGAAATTCATGCTGCTAAGGCAGCTAAGCTGAATTTCAGTACAGCTGGCAAAATCACTAGTGCTACTTCACATATGTTGAGGGCTGCACAGGAATAGGCATTTGGACTAAATCGGCATTTAAGTCCAAAATGCCTTTGAAAAGTGTATACAATAGATTATTCTCCAGCCACCTTCCAAATGTTATAGGAAAGAAGGAGAGCAAAGCACTTATGGCTTCAATTCTATCAGGTCTAATTTCCAACCACTCCTTTGTAGAAAGGTGACAACTAAACCACCACAGAGGAATGATGTATTTTTTTGTCTTGTGCTCTCAACTGCTTTGAAGAGACACAAGCTTCCTAACAAGTATAACAAAGCATTTTAAATTTAAATTTCAAAATACCTGTAGGCCTCCCTGGTTTCTTTAACATCAGTTTTCTTAAATTGCTTACCCTTCTTCTCAGACATAGGAGGCCTGATTAAAATCTAAACCGCATAAAACTAAAGTAACAGAAAAAAAGGAAAACCCTAACATCTAGACAGATAGCCTTTGTATCAATACTATCAAGTACAAATTTTCTGATCAAAAATCACAGTGGAAAGTCATCTTCCCAGACATGCACATGGGTAGAACTCAGTTTGCATTTAATTTCAGTATCACTTATTAACCATACAGCACAAACTACTAAGAAACTAAGTCACTGCAAGGTGACCATCACAAGGTGAAACCCCAACTAACATTCCAAGAAACAGGAAATAACAGGTTTAGGATGTAAAAGGCTTGTAAAAGGCAACACTGCTCTGCTGAGGTTACTGACAGTACAGTGGTACAGTATAAAACAGGAAATACTGTATTCTCACTAAGAAGCATTCCCTGCAATTCAGCTAACAGTGTGGACAGTACAGAGAAATTCTTAATGTGAGGAAATAGACCAATTATGATTTCATTAAACCCTTAATTTACTACCCCAGTCAACAGAGACATTACTTTAATTAATTATAACAATATTCGGGCCACAAAAATTAAAATTATGGTTTATGCACCTATTTTATTTTTTAAAGCAGTATTCTTAAGTTTACTTGTTAGCTGTAAGATACTGGAAAGATTAACTAAGCAATATTTAACAGTTTAAAATGAACATAATTACAAACTAAAATCAGTACATGTCTCCTGTAGATTTTCCCTTGATGGAGCAGCAACAGAGGCAAGAAATTCATCCACCTGCTTCAGAGACAAGGAGTTGTGTAGAGTTTCCAAAGGGCAAATAGAAGGCACCATGGAATACAATTCAAAGCCTGAAGGAAATATAATAAAAAACACGTGTTTCCAAACATAAGATACAGTTTAAGCTACTGCACAGGCAAGTATCAATGTACAATAAAAAGTACTTATTTTAAATTAGCACATGCAGACATAGTACTCTTGAAATCATGGACACTAAATTATAGGAGTTGGAACAGGATGTGCCAATTTCCAGGATATACTAAAATAAAGCTACCATGTAACATAAAATGGGATACAAATCTCATGTACACATGAAGTGTCTTCAAACATTACAACTGTGCTCCTCTCCCAAATCAGTTCACAAAAGGTAACTTTCCTCTAAGACGGACTTAGTAAATTACTAAGAATAGGCAGGAAATGGTAGTAATTCTTCCACTCATTCTTGTATCTGGCACAGCACTAAATAGGTAACTCATTCATGCAAGTAAAATAGGATGGCTGTGTTGTCAGCTGTTGGCAACAAGAGCTAAAAATGCTACAGCTTCCAAAAAATGAATTTGTAGAATTCACATTCTATGATCTTCAAGTATTCTGTGAAAACAAACTGTTGCCTTCAGTATCAAAGGAAAACCACTGTTAGCACTTTTGTACCTTGATGTTACATGTTTTAACTTTGTAAGACAGATTTACACCTACCTTTTTGCACTTAAACACAGTACTTACAGGACTAGAAGTTTCATATATTAGAACAGGTAAGTATAGCAACCCAAAATCTAAAAACTTATTGGACTTCACTTTTCTAAATTAGTACTCATCATACACCAACCATGCATATCCATATTACTAACAGACTAAAAAGGCATTTAAACATTTCAGCAAAAAAACCCTGCAGTTCTTTATAGTGATGGAAGTTTGATAACTCAATGAATAACTCTTCATCCAATTGCATTTCAGAACAGGAAAATATGCCCATTAGTGTTTTCAACATACAGCTGTAACATTACAAATTTGCAATTCAGCATTGTAAATTTACAGTTGCCACATTTCTTTTAAGATATTTAAATGAAGGAACAATTGTGAATGAAATAATGTTTAGAATTTCAGTTCAAGGCACATTTATTAGAGACAGCATTATGACTGTGAACTGTTCCCTCCCTAAAATTATAAGCATCAATATTCTTGTGATAACCAGTATTCCCCATTCACTTCCCATTTATGCTTTGCATAGAGGAGTAACTCCACAAAATTTCAGCTCCCAAATGTCTGTATTTATATTTGGATCCACACACTGGCCATACTCAAATGTGAGGGACAGTCGCTTTAAATATAAAATCAACTGAAATGTAGTTATGAGATTCACTTGTATTACAAATAAAAAGTTGCATTTCATGGAAGCTTGTTTTCATGTACGAAAGAAACACCACCACATACTTAATTTCTATTTTCCTATAAAGGCAGTAGCTAAGCTTCAGTGTAAGCACTAAGATGTTTGGCATACATATTAATATCCTAAATAAGTAAGCATGCATGCAAAACGCAAACCCTTTCTTTGCATTATAGTAAAATACAAGATTTCTTTTTACCCTTACAGAGAAGTCCCTATAATTTGAATGAGAATTTATTTCTTTAATTTTGCAAAGAACGTAGTGGGATAATGTCAGATTAGCTTTTTAATAACTATTACTCTTATAGTGCAGCGTTACAGAAACCCAGAAATTTCGAAACGCACTCATGCCCTTTAAGACAAAAAAAGGGGGGGGGGGGAGAATTTTCTTCTTCCAGGAATTTCCCCTCCATGGGTTTTCACTCAGTTTTGACAATTCTGCTATCAGACAGCAGCAGCAACAACATACCAGCATGCTGTTGTAGTATCTTCACATCTAAACGATATGACTTAAAAGATACTCTGGAAATCTATCTGTGATGTTTTATTTGAATATTTTAAGATAAATATTTTACAATCATATATGAGAAATAAATTTGAATTTCAATGACGAAGCCGCCTGACAGTATCCCTTTAAAAAAGCAATTTCCTGTAAACTAACAGCCTTTGAGCTTTGGCTGTGTTTATTCTTAAAGCACTGTTCTCATCAAAAGGCAAGACAATGAAAGGGTTAACGCAGCATCTCAAAAGCCACCCTGCTGTCTTACATTTAAAAGCTGTAGAGACATACCACTGGAGCCTAGAAATTCCACAGAGGAAATGGACCAGCACCTAAAGAGGTGTGGGTGTTCTGCACAGAGGCCCAGAAAATAAGGTAAAGCACTGTCAGAAGATACTTGTTTCATCATGTTCCTTGAACTAAAGATGGGGGAAGTAGTCTGAAATGAGTTAAGAGGGTGTAATAATAACATAGAAATAAGAAAAAACGGAGTGAAAGGGACAAGGAGAATAAAAATGATAGTCCAGAGGACAGACAATATGTTCTTATGGTAATAAGGAACTCTTTGAAACCTGCAATATAATTAGGTTTCATGGGAGCTCACACAGCATGCATTAATCTTGTAAAAGATATGTGGTAGAACTACTGTATTAAACTGATCAGAATAATCAATGCATTCATTAAAAGCGATTTAGATCTTTTTTTAAAGAATGCAGTCACAAACAGATAGTGCTTAACGGAACAGAAAGTAATCCCTACTAGACACGGATACTCAGATGCAGTTCTTACTTTCTGACTTCGGATGTCTTTAAAATATTATTGAACTCAAACGGTTTGAGTCTAAAGATAAAAAATGGACTCCTGTCTCTCCTATTAGAAATAGGATACTAGAACTGGCCTTTTAGATTAAACATAGTCTTAACTGTATTCATTCAGCCTTACCATAGCAGTTTCCCTTCAAGATACACTGCAGTGCAAAAAGTCACTATAGATTCCAAATGAGCTTAATAAAAGGACTACTTTGCCTCTCTGTAAAGCCAAACAAAAATCCAGTGTCTTTTTTTAACTTTGCTTCTAAGTGAAAGTATTTTTAATCTGACATGAAAATACTGATGATTTCCACCGCAGTTTCCGTAATATCACTAACACTGTAGTCAGCCCACAGTCACGCACATATTAAAACTGCCGTTAAGAAATCTGGAAAAGCTACATTAAGATTTGGTGGATGCTGAAGACAGAGTCTAGTTTTCATGGACAGGCCCATTTAATCACATAGAAAGATAGGCACAAAATATTTTGCTGAGGAAGAGAAAGACATACCTCTGTCCTACATGTTCAATCAGACTTCTATTTGTAACTATGGTAGACTGAAGAGAAGTTGACTCTCACTCTTGAAGCACAAGAGATCAATGTAAACAAGAGGCAGCTCTCTTGCTGTGATTTTTAGTGCAGTATTTAAGTAATTTGTACATCTGATGAGCAGAGAAGTATGACAAGGTAAAGTAAATTTTTGATTGATGATAAATACAGCAATTTAGCAGGTATGGAACCAAAGCTTCTGCTTTAGTTATTTAATTTAGCATCACTTCAAGAAGACAGTAATAAAACTCCAGTTGTCAATTCAGTGACTTATTTTAGAATCAGGAGACTCAGGGAAACAGCTCAGTAGGAGAAAGACAAAGAAGAAGCAACAGCTATCAAGAAGTGTATGCCCAATAAAGATCAAGTTTAATCCTGTTTTTATCTTGTACCATACAGTCTGATCACGCAAGAAATTGGGGGGAATAATTACAGAGATCATGATCAACAGCAGCTCTTCAGTTGTTTCAATGATTTTTTTAAGGAATGATTTTTGATGTTGTATTTATACTTATGAATGGTAAAGAAGGGATTTAGGGTAGCTAATGATTACAAATATATTTGGAGTTGTGCTGAAAGTTAGGAATGACAGACGGCTGGATGATACTGTACACCCCATATTTGAAACAAAAATAAAAGGGATGAAGCAAGGAACCTTTTGATTTTGTTTTTGTTTTTAAAATAAAAGCAAAACATACCATTGGTTGGGTGTCGAGCAAATGAGATAGAAAACCTTTTAACAGCAGAACCGCGTGTGGTGTCTGAGAAAGAGAAAAACAGGTACCTGAAATTTGTAACAGCTACCAAAAGAGGGAGATTTCAAAAAAGGAAAGGAAGAAGAAAAAAAGATGAGAAGGTATTAGAACTGAGTGGCATGCAGAAAGGACCAAGGAAAAGGGCTAAAATCTAAAAAGATGTTAAAAAGAAGAAAATTTGGACTGTTGGTAACTACAAGATGTGTAATGAAGTGTATGAAAACAAGCAGAATGAGCTGGTGATTCTGGCATACAAGGTTATATCAGGTTAAAGTTGAACACTGAGTAGTGAATTGCGGGGAAAACAGCATGAATACTGGAATACTGTTTCACCTCAGAGTTTTAAAGGTGTGCTTTGGCATCTTTACATTCTGAAATCTAATGAGAGAGAGTTTCTTTTCTACCCCAGATTATAGAAAACTGAAAATCTCCTGCTCCTCTGCAATCCAAACCCCAACAAAAAAAGATCAGGAATCCTAAAATTTTCACCATCAGTATTTAACTTATTAGTTTATAATTTCTTTCATTCCTTATATATGCTCCAACTAATTTCATTTCAAGATCAATAAGTAATCATAGAAACTGAAGTTTAAAATGAGAAAAGAATTTAAAACCCAAAATTTTAGTCAACTAAATGAAAAAATGCATTTGCTGAAATCTCCTGGCACACATTACAAGTCTGTGGGCTACTGTTTAATTCAAGGCAGAAACAAGAATTAACTATGCTACTAAGTTAAACGTATGCAAGCTATGGGCAATAAAGTAGCAATGAAAACTCATACAATTAATACTAAGGCAAAGGATTCTAGGATTCCATTAAAATCTTTAGAAGTTCAATATGGCACATGGGTTTGTGCGTGCATGTGCGAGAGTGTGCACATACCATCTATGAAGCCAGAAGAAGTCAGCTTTTTACGATGAGTACGAGCATAATCCTGTAGGTTAGGTGCACTTGAAGAACCCCCGAGCACTGAGGTGCTAAACAGGCCCGCACAGTGAGACCCTGATGGGAGTTAGAGAAAATACATACAACAACCAGGTGTTTGTCCATTCACATTGGGGATGCATGCAGCATGCAAGGACATGGCTCTTACCACACAAAAGGCAGCTTTTGGCAGTGCCTTGGACAGGTTCACAATATGCTTGTAATGTCAGAGTGGTACTTGTAGGCTGAAACTATCTTAATTTATTGTGCTTCTACTCATGACACAGCACCCTCTGCTATATGCACAAAGAGAGGACTGGCTTTAACAAAGTGAGTTCTTGTCCTGTTTTCACTTTCAGTAAAGAAAAGTTACCAGTTAGCATCAATTGAAATATAACCAAAACAACAAAAGAGAAAACAAGATAATGATGATAATGATGATGATAAGGTGAAAGTTATGGTTTTAAGAGCTGCAGTTCTGAAACAAATATAAACTGGAAAAATACTGCTCACTGCATTTATCCAAATCAACCTTTGAGATGACAGGCTGCAAAGAAGTCCTTATGCATTTCCACAGACTTAATATGGAAATGTTTCCCTTCTACCCTCAGCAAAATGTTAACCAATTTGGAAATACTCTATTCATATTTCAGCTGCCGTCACTGACAATGTTGCAAACTGAAAATACCTAGAAGTTGATCAAGTTTAGCTTGACTTCCTTTCCTATGAAGACTTGTGTACATCTCCATGCAAATGAGAGTACTTTTGTTACAACTCATACATTCAAGCCACTAGGATGGGAGTTTTAACAAATCACTGAAGGACATAGACAGAAATATAAAAATAACTTTTATAATCATCAACCATAAATGAAATCTACCTACAATGATGAACAAAATGGAAAAAAATGTTTCAATTTTTTTCCTTCAGCTTTTACTGCTAGTTGAAAGAAGTTGTTTTTCACTCAGAACTTATCTTTTGCAGTTTGGTAAGTAGCAGCAGATTTTTTTTGAAAACCAACTACCTACCCAGTGATACTTCCTTTCACTACTTCTAATGAGGAGAAACATTACTAGCACATGTGACCAATCACAGCCAAAATAAACTGGTGCCTCATCTGTGGCAAAAGCCTTCCACACCAAATGTATACCTTAATCTATGCACAGAAATACATTAACTTCCACAAGCCATATTGTGTCACACATTGGCAAAAGAGTTGTTGTTTAACTTTAGCAAGCACACAACAGAGAACATAACTTTGATATACAAGAGCACCTGATGTATGCATTTTACTAAGGGAAAAATATAATAGGGAGAAAAGTATCACAAAGTTTAGATGTACAAAAAATACAGAAAGGAAAAACTACTTCTAAGTTTATGTATATAGCTTATGCATTTTCTACACTTCATTTTTCCCATGAAAAGACACTTGCAGAAAACAATGCAATATTGATTTACAGTAGTGCATGATTTCATATTTTTGCATGAGTCATATGTATGCCTGTTTCAAAGAAGCAACAGAAAATCACCACTTGAATTAAAAAAAATTTAAACAAATCATTCAATTACAGCATGATTCATTCTTATGCTGAAAGAAAGAAATTGATTTTAGGAGAGGGAACGTATGCACCCTCCTAGCCCCTCTCTCTGCCCTGATATTATCAAGAAACTTGACATTTGTTCCCCGTCCCCTCCTCTGAATCAAACACCTTCAATTCTGTCAATTACCCACAGTAGGAAACATTAGTTTTCAAGAAAAGTGTTTTAACTGTTTCAGTGCAGGCCATTTCTATCCAAAAGATTCTTGCAAAACCCCCAAAATTATCCTGTGTACCTGTTGCGAGTAGCACAGTCAGCAGTGTGAATAGTGTCAATCAATTTGCTCTTTTCAGTTATAATTTTTTTAAAAAACTTTTGCTGCAGAAAAAAAATTGTCCAGTTCATAGGCAGACACTCAGCATATAACAAACACTATTGAGTCCTGTTAACAAAAAAGCTGTTCAAAGAATGTACAACTGTACAGAACAACAGGCAGATGAAAAGCTGCTAATATTGAACAAACTTCAATTGTAGGCACATACCTAGACCACTCTCTCGCTTTTGTTCCAGAATAGTTCTTGGTGTTCGTAAGTTACTATTGCTTTCTGATAAGACCTGCATATAAGAAAACAGGAAAATAAGGGAAAGTAGAACAGCAGTATGAAATATCCATTTAACTTGATACAGCAGCCTGTTTCAGACAGACAAGTGTTAATAAGCTGTATGATAAGTATTAGTAAAAATATGTAAACATGAAGAATCATGCAATGTCCCCTTCTGAAGGGAGTCCATTTCACATGAGTTCCTTGCAATGAAGTGGTGCAAAGCAAGCATTCAGAATGAGGAAAGGACACAGACCAAAACCAGTATGAGAACAGACATTTGAGACATCTTATTTCATTTTACCAAAAGCACTCTCCTAAACTGCGCCTGTATTGAAAAAAGGAAGGGAGGGAAGGAAAAGACAGACAAGCCATTGAGGACACCATACAATCACTGATCCATGCATGGGCTCAATCAGTGTAATCTTCAGATGCCCACAGCCTTTACTGATACAAACTTTTCCTTTGTAAATAATTTTAGAATTTTCCACAATAAAAAGAAATTATGAAATTTTTCAAAGAAAAAGGATACGTTTAACAGAACACCATCCATTGCATACACGTAAACAATACGTTGACATACTAAACAATCTTTAGATCTTCGCTGATACTTCAAAAACATTGAAGTTTCTCATTTTCCTGCCTTTCCCACCCAGGCATTTAGAAAAAAGTCTTCAAAATATTTTTCAAGTCAATGGATGATGCACTGCATTGGGAGTTTCAGATACCTCCGGATACAGAAGGCAAGAATTATTAGTGCTAGAGTTTTTTCCCTGCAATAGTTAATACCAGGCCACTGAAAATATGATATATGCAAAACAAGTTTTGAATAGCAACATGATGTACCAAAGTATTTTAAATGGTATTGGTTGTAATTATTAAAAAAAATTATTTTCAATTTACCTACCACCAAATTAAGCAATGCTGTTTTTAAAGTCTTAAAGGACAACTAAACCAAAGCAGAAATCCATTTCATTAGGCAGTAGACTAAGTCTTTTTTACTGTGGTAACATTTGCCATTCCTATAAAGAAACCAAATTTTTAGGAAAACGTGTAACACATTCAGTGGAAAAACATGCACTTGCTCTTTTTCCCCCAAACATTCTCAGAAAGTAATTTTAAGAAGTGGAAGAATTTGCTTCAAACGTAATCCATAACAAGGGATTAGATGTCCTTAAAGACAGTTGGTTGTTGCTTGTTAAACATAATAATGTTTAATGAAGTAAAGTTTAAAAACCTGTTGCCATGAGCCAAAAATACTGGATGTGAAAGCCAATGATTTAGGGGAGACAGGGGAAGAAGTGATTTGTTCCCCTGATCTGCGTCTTCGACGCCCAGTACCCACACCACTGGTGTAATGCAGCCAGGTACCAATACACTCTGGGCTAGACACACTCAGGGGGCTCTCTTCCTGGAAGTGAGAAAGGGGGCAAAAAACAGCAAAGCATGCAAAGTTAGATTCAACAGAGCCAAATGAACAGAAAAGAAAAAACCCAATTTGCTTGCACCCTTTTATATACTGTTTTGAAAACTATTAAACACTGAATAGGGAAGAGTATTATTACAGTATCAGGAATCTATCAGTTCTACTTACGCATTTTCATCCTATTATATCTTTTAAAACAACCTTTATATCAAATTTCTGGTAGACTGATTATTAGATACGAGAGAAAAGGAACTGTTATAAATACTTGATTCAGAATTTTAAGAATTTCCCACATGCTGGAAACAGAACATCTGTTATCTTTGACATACTGTTTAACAGTATTCCCCCCCCAAGTACATTCAACTTTCCTATTTATTATTTAATAGTTTTCATTTCTAGTCTATAACCTTATCTAGGAGATTCTGATTTTCAGAATTGCCTTCGAGACACTACAGCTGACCCACTAGTAGTAGCGCCAACCTGACTAGTAGTTTTCAAACATTAAAAAAGCCCTAAAAATTATATGATGCTGGATGCCTGTTTAAACTTCAAGGGAGGACATTGTCAGGCTGAGTCCCCCATGCCCTTATTATAGCAATACAGAATTCGATTTCCAATGCTGAATGAGCCTTACTCTCGTTTTTCTGTTACAGCTGTGGTCTTTTTATATTTCCATGAATCAATCCCACTTGCAGGTCCTTCTGTAAATACTGACTATACCCCTGATGAAAACTTCCATATAATCTCACACCTGACAGTGCCCTTTCAAATTAACAGACATAGGTGAAGAGAGAATTGTCTTGTAGTAAAAACCAAAACAAACCAAAAACAAGCCAAAAGGTTCAAGGCAGTTGAAGCTGCAATAGCTTTTTTTTTAAACACTTCAAAATACCATTTGGTTTAAATATTCTAAACATAGGCTTTGCAGATTTCAGTAGGCCAGATGAAACTTCCAGTTTTACTTTTTTTCAAAACTAGTTTCATAGTGTTTTATTTATATCTATTTTCTTCCGGCAAGTAAACGAGCACTGAATGCTGAAACATCTGAACATGTATTATCTGAGCAGTCAAAATTTAGCAGTTTGTTATTAGCACCTTCTGAAATTAACTTTTATATAATTTATTAAAATGGTTAAAAGTTTGAAGTTACAGACTATTAAGTTGTGTGTATATGAACTCATAACAAAGAGGGGAGTCTGCATGATCATAGTGAAAATAGCTTTTAAAAATCCAAGATACAGATGTTGTGAGCATGTGTTTATGATAAAATTTCGAAATAGAAAATGTAAGACATCCACATTTATTATCTCTGTTTATTTATGGAAGTCATGTGAGTTATACATATATCCTTACAGAAGTGAATCATGCATCTTTTTATTTCCACACTACCAATAACCAAGTTACTTGCAAATCTCTAATGCTCCATTGCATACAAAGAGCCCCTTCCTAACACAAACACAGAAGGAAAAGCTTTTGGTGTGGATTTTCATTTCTGATGGTTTTAAGCAACTGAGAATGAGAGTAAGAAGCTGTTAGTCTGCTTCTAGTATTAATATCACAGAAGTGCCACTATGCACCATGTGAAGCTTTGCCGCCCAATGTACAAATGGCATTGGTGATACCGCCATATGTCCCCACACCTCTGTGACATTAAGGCCGTATCTGTGAAGCACATCTAGATGTTATGGCCTTCGGGACAGGAATTTAGACTGTTCAAGATGTCATCTAAAGAATTTATGACACACAAACCCCACCCACTTAAAAAATAAACAGACAACAACCTTCCAGTTTATTATCTTCCCTCAAAATTCTTGACAAGTGGAGTCACTCTCACCCCACGTGACAGCAAATACAGCATACAACATGTCTCACCTCCTGCACCTCCCCTACCACTCCCAATCCCTTTGTTTTCCCTTTCAGCATGATCACCCTGAAGTTTTGCTTAATTCCTAACAGCAGCTGCCTTGTAAGGATGAATACAAAAGCAATGTATGTTAGTCTGAAGATGTAGACTGATAAAGCCTTCTTTTTCAAATGCCAACTTTTCTAAAATGGCTTAAAAAGAAAAAAGGAAATAAATCTTACTGCAAAACAGTAATTCATTAAAAAAAACATCTGTCATAAAAATTACTGCCGTGGAGGATTTCCCATAGAATAAGAGCAACCCTTTTGTAAGACATAACATCATAGTGGTTCTGTGTAATCAAAAGCAGAACTATGTTTGGTTTTGTTCTGTTGAAAATAAGCAAAAGTTAATTTCTGTGAAAGATATTATCTGGAACATAAACACTTACTTCAACAGAACCAATCTTCCTGGATCTTGGAAGGGGTGACTTTCTGTGTATGTGAATTGGGTCTGATACCATTGGCTTGAACATCACGACTGACCGATCTACTTCATCTCTTCTAGGAGCATGTACCTCCTCATCACTATCGTTTTTATGAGACGTTTTCTTTGAGCCTTCATTCTATAACCAATATAGAAATAATTTTCAATTTAATTGTACAACTTGCAACATGTAGACACAAGTGGCTGTTAAATAAATCTTCTGCATAAACATAAAGCAAGCAGATTTTAAAAATACAGGATGTACATTACTTACTATTGCACAAATTGTTCTAGACTTTAGTAATCTGTCTCTATTTGCTTCTAGCCAGCCACTACATATGATAGTCTGGTCCTAATTAACCTCACTGCTCAGACAACATATTTTACTCCAACGTTCTGTTGGCCTAGTAATAAAATCCTGGCCGCACTAATCCATAGAGGAATTCCAGCCAAGCTTTGCTTTCAATTATTTCTCGAAAAGCAGGTGGTAACTCTACAGACTTTCCTATATATCTTTGAAAATATCAATCCTTTCTCAACAATCTGCATTCATAAACATGCCAAACTACCTTACTTCGTTAAGTATTGCTTTTAGTTACCAGAACTATCAGTTGGTGTGATACTGATGTTGGCATTGCTTTTCTTACAATGTGTATTTTGTATTTCTAGCAAAAATTCTGGCAAAGCCACGGAAGGTCCAAATTACCAGTGTCCATTACCTCAGTGTATATTCAACACACAGTAATACATTGGGACTGCCTACATTTTATTGATATTTTTCTATCAAAATACAGATTGGTATTTCACCTAACAATCTCCCAATGTTTATTTTAGGTATGTCTGCATCCAGGAAAACTAACTTTTGCTTTAAAGAATGCGTAACTGTTACCTCTCTAGAGGCAGGTCTATATCCATATCCAGCTGGTAAATTTTTATCTTCCTCACAGCCTTTGGCTCCTGGACTAAAGTGAAGCTCTACATGAAAACGTTCTTCTGAAGAAAGTTCCTGAAGGAAAATCATTAAATAGGTTTACAGTTTAATACTTAGCTTAGCACTATTCATTTCTAAAGATATTTATCCATTTTAAATACCTTGTTTGGATCTTCATAAAGCATGATAACAATCTGTGTCATGTAATTGAGTTCATTGACAACATTTAAATAATCCATAGCTCGTTTCCATTGTTCATCTTTTGATTCCTTATGAAGGGGGGAAAAAAATATTAACAAATAAAAACCAGCTATTTTCTTTAAGAAGATTGATGATTTCCCTTTTTCCCCATTTACATGGATTTTAGATTCACAGCAGAAGTATGAAGCTTCTCACAGCTAAGGAAAAAAAAAAAAGAGATACAAGCAGGGGACAAAAAAAAAACACCAAACAAATAGGAACTTAAATTACTCATCAAATGAATGAAAAGTGGAGGTCAGAACTTTTTTTATTTTACTTCAGTGTATCTTTCACATTCTTTTCCCAATGATGACATATATCTTGTAGACAGAGGCACTGTTTTAAACTCTCCTGATGTGAATTGTTAATTTGGCAATAAATTTATTTCAACTAGTATATTGTGGAAAACGTTTCTAGATATCACTCTACCAAACAGAGTAAATGAAACCTTTTAATATATAAAACATCCTAAATTATATAAAATGAATATTCATCTTTTTTCATATTCTAGAAAAAACATATTTAATAATTAACTTTACAGGAAACTTAAAAGTTTATCAGTCTAAAACTAGGAGCTTATCTGCTGTAGCATATGTCACAGAGGTTTGGGATTAAAAATGCTTTTGCTGTTAAGTGAGTTCAGTCATCCATTACCAGAAGCAAGTATGTCAACAGAACCACTTCAGAACTTAGTATGTTAATTGAGCTCTATCTCAGAAGCAACTGTGTAGGCTTTGTGGTGCTGCACTTATCCTCTCCAAGATTTCAGCTAGGCTATTTCTGAATCTGAAGACCTTGTCTTTTTTAGTCCTTGTTTTCAAAGCCAATCAGATGGAGAATAATGCACCACCTTCAAGGCATTCTATGACAGTACAGGGAACTAAGACAACCTACTGAACAGCAGAAACTTTGCACTACATGAGCGTTATTTAAGTCAGGTAGGGAGGTCTTGACAACATGCCAGTGGTCAAAAATAATAAGCCAGTCCAAAAGTGATTTCAAGAGAACCCTGAATGATAACTTGAAGAAAGTAATTGGAAGAATTATAGATGCCAATATAAGACAAAAAAAAAAAAAGTATTATCTGCCCTTTTCAAATCTCTTTGAGACCATAACACACACAGCCAATGGAACTCCGAATTACTTAAAGGGCACACTGATTTCCACCAGTGTGCACATCAGCAATTTGAAATATCTCTGCATATATGATAAGAAATAAAATGTTTGAAAAAGTGTGATAAATTTCAAAGGCACTTAAGAAAATTAAGCTTTCAGGGGAAACAATCTTAGTAAGCTTGAGTCCTTTTGGTTCCTCTCAAAATATTAGAGCTTTAACAGAAAAAAATTGTTCAACTTACATCACATAAGGCACCGTAACGAAGGGTGGATAACAGGGAGTGGACATGACTCTCGCTGGTGAAATACAGCCGTGTACGAACATGGCGTTCAGGGGACATAACACCCCTGGAGTAACTTGAAAACAAAAAGAATCTTGTTAGACTGTACCAAGATGTGTCCCTGTTTTAGAAATAGCTGTCAAGGAATAAACCATGCTCCCTAAATTATGAGCTGGTAAGACACTTCAAATACAAAAGCTACAGAATATCTATATTAACTCTTAAGTAAACTAATGTAACCATGTAAAAAAAGACTTACAGAGGGTGAAGCTTATTTACAGTATCATCATCTTGAGTTCTCTGAAGGTCAGAACGGATTTTTCTGACTAGAGGAGTGCAGTAACCTTTGGCAATCTCTAGTTTCTCAGCCTTAGAAATGCCATATTCCTGTAAGAATGTAAGAACAAACTGACTTTTAAAATTCAGTTAAAGATTAAAATGACTTTCCTGTTCAAAGGCTTGTGTAGCAAATCCGATTAGTCATCTACTTGCCCTGGCTGCAAACTGTTTTGCTTAACATTTTTATTACACTTGATTACTGACACACCTTCAAGTAACAAGCAGTTTGCCTTTTTGCTGTTTGATTTGACACTTTCTTTATTAGACACAGAAACAGGTTTTTCATTCAGGTGAAGTTCCCAATGACTGGAAAAAGGAAAATATAACCCCATTTTCAAGAAGGGGAAAATGGATGGGACAGGGAACTACAGACCAGACAGCCTCACCTCTGTGCCTGGAAAAATCTTGGAGCACATTCTGCTGGAAGGCATGCTAAGGCACATGAAAAACAGCAAGGTGGTTGGTGACAGCCAGCATGGCTACACTAAGGGGAAATCCTGCCTGACCTATCTGGTGGCCTTCTATGATGGGGCTACGGAACTGATGGACAGGGGGAGAGCAGCTGATGCCATCTGCCTGGACTTGTGCGAAGCATTCGACACTGTCCCACAGGACATCCTTATCTCTAAGTTGCAGAGACATCAATTTGATAGATGCACCACTCGGTGGATAAAGAACTGGCTGGATGGCCACACGCAAAGAGTTGTGGTCAATGGCTCAATGTCCATCTGGAGACCAGTAACGAGTGGTGTCCCTCAGGGATCGGTGTTGGGACCAGTCTTGTTCAACATCTTTGTCAGTGACATGGACAGTGGGATTGAGCGTGCCCTTAGCAAGTTTGCCAATGACACCAAGCTGTGTGGTTTGGTTGATACATTGGAGGGAAGGAATGCCATCCAGAGGGACCTTAGCACGCTTGTGAGGTGGGCTGATGCCAACCTGATGAAGTTTAACCATGCCAAGTGCAAGGTCCTACACCCGGGTCAGGGCAATCCCAGGCATAGCCACAGGTTGGGCAGAGAAGAGATTCAGAGCAGTCCTGCAGAGAAGGACTTGGGGTGTTGTTCGATGAAAAAATGAACATGAGTGGCAGTGCGCTCACAGCCCAGAAAGCCAACTGTACCCTGGGCTGCATCAAAAGGAGCATGACCAGCAGGTCGAGGGAGGTGATCCTGCCCCTCTACTCTGCTCTTGTGAGACCTCACTTGGAGTACTGTGTGCAGCTCTGGTGTCCTCAACATAAAAAGGACATGGAGCTGTTGGAACAAGTCCAGAGGAGGGCCACAAGGATGATGAGGGGACTGGAGCGCCTCCCATATGAAGACAGAGAAAGTTGGGGCTGTTCAGCCTGGAGAAGAGAAGGCTGTGTGGAGACTTCATAGCAGCCTTCCAGTATCTGAAGAGGAGCTATAGGGGTGCTGGGGATGGACTAATCACTAGGGACTGCAGTGACAGGACAAGGGCTAACTGGTTAAAACTTAAACAGGGAAAGTTTAGATTGGATATAAGGAGGAAGTTCTTTACTGTTAGGGTGGTGAGGCACTGCAATGGGCTGCCCAGGGAAGCTGTGAATGCTCCACCCCTGGTGGTGTTCAGGGCCAGGCTGGACATAGCCTTGGGTGGCATGGTTTAGTGGGAGGTGTCACCACCCATGGCAGGGCAGCTGGAACTAGATGATCTTAAGGTCCTTTCCAACCCTAGCTATTCTATGATTCTGTGATTGACTGGTTAAAATCACAAACGTAGATTCGCTTTCTGGTATGATGAAACTCTCTTAAACAAAACATCTAGGGAATTATTCCTCTTCCCTGTGAGCTTCATGATCTTTGCTGCACATGATATGAAAGTGCTCACAGCATTTTGATGGATCTTCTGGTTACCCTAGAAGGCAAAAGAAGTACTTTCCCTTTGGCATTATGTAGGCTTATGAAGTTTTTTCTGGTTGTCTTTGTTCAGTATGTCCTCATTTTTACCCACTCTAACATTCTATTCAAAATTTAAGCTTAGCAGGTCTGCATAACACAACACATTGTTTTACTACATTATTCTTTTTGTCTTCTTTGCTGTAAGGGAGCTTGAAAGATGAGGGAGTTTGAGAGATGAGGACAGGAAGAAGTTCCCTCACTTGCTGCTTAGAACATGGATAATATCTTTCTTACAACAGTGTCCTGTAACTACAGGGGCACCTGGGGAAGCTTTAGTCTGTTCCATCCTATTATCACAAAACAACTCTATGTCCTGTAGCCTACAACGTTTTAGAGATAATCTCAGTTTAACAGCCTGTAGTATATGGAAGTTTAACTCGCCTGCTTCTGGCCTGGAATTCTAGGAAAATTAATGTCCATGCTTTTATCAAGGAGTGTTAGCATTCTGAAGCAGCAGAAAGGTCTTTTTAAATTCAAATTGCTTAAAACAAGTGAAATTAGATAGATTAGGATTACCAGTGTCATTTGCAAAGAGCCTTGAAATGAAATTTCTAAAAGCAGGAAGAATGAAATTAAATGTATTTCTGGAATACACTATTGTTCACAGGGACAGCACTTAAATCTACGAAGAATGGCTCAGATGAACCACCTTCTTCTAACACACCACACTAAAAGAGGCAGACATTGTCAGACCTTAAATTGCTAAGAAAAAAAAAAAAAAATCACTTTGAATACATCTTATGAATTATGAATCAGATTTTTCTTAGAAAAATAATCAGATTGCTACCAGAAAATAAGGGATAATGTTAAAGGCTTCTATTTCTGCAACATAAAGGAACCTTCAATACAAAAGACAAAGCACACATTTTCACAAAATTTGAAAACGCATTTATTCTGCAATTTATTTTATTTAATAACTGAAAATGCTTACCTGAGGGATCACAATGTCAGCCAAAGCCTTTGAAAGCCTGTATAATTCCATTGTGTTTTCTAATTTCAATGAGCCATTGTGCTGCACATCATATTTTATACAGTCATAAATATCAGGGATTTTGCTAATATCATATCTTCCATTTTTTGTTTTAAAGTCTTTTTCCAGCTTGGACCACCTGCGCAGCATCAGTTCTAGTGTCTCGCTGTGGTACAGCTGAATATCTGCACAGACACATATCTCATAATTAAAGGCCATCAAACAAAAGGGAAATTTTAATCACATGTTAGTTTTAGTTGAATACAGAGGGATAAGAAGGATCAAATAGGTTTTTGAGCAGAGGGAACAGATGTGCATATGGTTAATTTTACTACTGAAAGCATCACAGTTACATGGCTACATCAAGACAGTGGAAAGCTTATCTGCAGAAGTGCACCACTGGCCCTTTAAGCAAAGGTACAGAACAAATAGCATGTCCTACAGCACAGGGAATATATATATTAAAAATCAACCAAAAAAAGTCATAAGAAAATTCTGGGAGGGAAGAAAAGGAGCAAGACAATATCTCTGTTTAATAACAGACCATGCATCCCTTTTGTTTCTCCCTCCTGCATGTGGTAACAGCAAAAGCCAAGAGAAGGTAAGAAGAATGGATAATCCCCATCTCAGGACAGAGGATTAGATCAAATAGCCAAAACCCGCTGATGCTATGCACAGGTGATACTTGTCCTGCTCAACCTCAGAACAGAAGTTGTTTGCATACTATACACTGCAGATAACACTGGCAGCAAATGCTCCAGTATCTAGCAAGTACCAAGAAAGCACTGTGGTCATTTCCAGGTCTGGTTTTCCTGCATCATATTTTCCTGCATCACATTATTTCCTGGTTCACCACACTTTATATTTAGCATCATTCTATGCAATACTACCATATATCATAAATCAAGCAACACATCTTCAGCAAAGATACTTACATATAAAAATGTAACTATGTAACTTAGCTTTAGTACCATTAGTACCATCTACTTTTTTTTTTTTTTTTTTTTGGTGGACTGCTTAGTTTCAAATAATTAAGATAAGAATTTCTGCAAACATCTGAGGACTAGCTTGAACTTCTGAGCAGCAAAAACAGCCCATACCTGCAATGAGATCACATGTTCCTCCTGCTTTTTACTTTAAAATGATGCATACAGAATCAGACTGAAAATCCCTATGCCATTGTTGATTAAAGTTCTGCTAAGAGCAAGTTTAATTATGAAAAGTTACGTTACAATTCTCTCAGGTATAAGCAAGAGAAACTAAATACAAGTACAAAAATGTTTAAGTACCTGCAGACTTTGGATCTTCCATTCTTTGCCTGATCTGAGAAGTCAAACTCTGGATCAAGGAATAGACCGTGTCACATGTCTTCACAGGATTTTTAATAACCTGCATCGATTTAATCAGTGAGACACTTCCAGATGGAGTAAGCTGCAATTTGAGATAAACACAAAATGATGTAAACAAACTATCTAGATTTGAAAGAACTGGGGAGATAAGATGGAATATATTAAAGATTCCAATATTGGAGAAAAAGTATTCAAGCAAGTTGCTATGAATTTCTGAACCCATCTCTGAATTATCTACTCCCTTTAAGGCATTATGGAAAAAAACACAAGCATAAACAAAAAGAAACCCTTTAAATGTACATATATCAAGAACATATGATATGTCCCCAGAACTGACTTAATTTTAGAAATTTTAGACCTATCAAGTTGAGTGTTACCAAAACCATACAGATACTATCCATGTAAGTGAGGCTTAGCCTCATTTTTGAAGAAAAGTCTGCATAAACCAAATCAAGAAAACAATTATAGTAAACAATAATTCATATACATAACACAAATACATATCTGCACTTTTCTCTGTTACCTCAAATGCACAGGATAATTTGGATATGGAAAACTTCTGCCCTCTACCTAATAGTAACCAGTTCCTACCTCCCTATTATGACAAAGTAAATAAATGGGAAAGGTGCTGTGGCGCAGAAAAATAAAATGAAAAAAAACCCAAAAAACTGTTTTAACAAATTTCAAGCAAGTTAAAAAAAAAATTATCACTTCATAATCCCAGAGGTTACTTACTTTCAGTAACTGTCTTCGAAGAGTATGCTCTATTCATTCCAGTGACATTTCAAACCCCATTATATTTATACAGCAAAAAGAAGGGGAGAAATAAATAAATCCTTGAAAACCTGTACCCTTTCACTTTTTCCAAGTACAGCTGAATCCACTGCTGGTGGTTTGGATGATACTTTTAATACACATGTTTAAACAAATCTACATACAGTTTACATGCAAGATAGTAAAATTATTTTTCAGTATTTTGGTCTCAATACATTTTCAGAAATAGCAGTTTAAGCTTAAACCTCATTTGAGGACTTGCATTTGGTTATTATACCAGAGAGAGTAAGAGCAGCTGAAAGAGAAAAAAGTTTCTTAATAATAACAAACATTACTCACATTTAAAACCAGGAACAATCATGCATGTTTTGCACTACGTCAGAATAAACTCTATCAATTTGCACTAATTTAGCACGTTAATTAGACATCTTCTTTCACTGATTATAAAGTGTCCTACTGGTTTTCAGCATCTTAGTATTGTGTTCCTTGAGTTAAAAAAAAGGCTTTGTAGCAGATTAAACATTGAAACAACTGCAGCAGGCAGGCATTAATATATTTTGTAATACCACACACAATCAAAGTAAAACCAACAAAAAGTGAAAACAATATAATCTTGTTTCTTGAATAACTAAAATATTTTTAACGGAAAAAAACAGGTTTTAATAATTATTTTAATGAAAAATATTTATGATTGAGGTCTCTATCTACTCCTATTTAAAAGTTTGTAGCTATTACTCAAATGGCAAAACAGCTCAAAATATCTAATATCACAATTGGTAGTTTCCTTTGTAGTTCAAACTATTTCCAAGCACACAAATATTTTTTCAAAATTGATACAAAATACCACTGCTCATTACTTTCACACAAGAATTCACATGGCCATGCTAACCTTATCATAGTCATCAGCAGTAAATTCTCTGTCTCTCTGGAGAATTTCATGGAGTCTTGCTTTAACACGATGCTGACAGCTGCTTAAAGAATCACTGTCACTGTCCAGCAGACCATTCATATTAGCACTTTTTACCATCTGGACAAGAATAGGAGTCAGCTCTCCCTCTAGGGCCAGCAGTCCCTGAAGCAAATAATACAATTAATCAGGCAAACAGATAAAAAAGAAAATGTAACAGTATCTTAAAAATCCACCAGATTTAAATTCAAGATTATCTAACCCACAGGCAAATGATAAAAACAGGGACTTGGCAGACAATGCAAATATTTGCATAGAAATGGCCCCCAAAACACTGCTTCGGTGTGCAGGATTGCTACAGTTGGTGAAATAGTAATGGTGATTTGTCATAAAACACGCTTCCCAGCATATTAGCAGTGCCAACACTGCTCCTGCGAGATGACAGCTGTTGAGGTTTTGGGTTGCTGGATGTACATGGTGCCTTCTCCCTGAGGCTGGGACCAGCAGCAGCCTGACTTGTGGGGGACATGCTCCTGCTCAAGGCATTGAGTCACCAGGTAGTAGCTATCAGAAGAGCCAGCAAGCTGAACAACATCTGGAGAATAAATGCGAGATAGGGTTTTTGCAGAGAACCTACAAAGGCAAAACCCCAAACTTGATGTGGCATAGAAAGACAATCAAAGACTGAGTTGAACAAGAGGCGAATTCAGACTTCCAAAATGGAGAAGGCTGGAAACATTTGTGACTTTTCTGGCAACAGAAGGGCTCTGGGATAACTAAGGAAATGGAGTGGTGTCTGCTCAAGCCTGCTGACCAAGGAGAAAGCAGGACAGATGGCTGGAATACTTCTGCGCCAACACATGTAGCATGGAAACAAAGAGAAAGAAAGAAGTCTGAACACTTGCTGAGCTTTAAATTTATTCAGATTACATACAGGTGGTTGAATAATTAACACGAATGGAGTTTTGACTGGGCCTTTCTATACGAGTAAGTAGCAACAGGACAAGGGAGTACGCTTTAACCTGACAGAGGGGAGATTGAGATGAGATCCTTGGAAGAAGCTCTTCCTTGTGAGGGTGGTGAGGCCCTGGTACAGGTTGCTCGGAGAAGCTGCGGCTGCTCCATCCCTGGCAGTATTCAAGGCCAGGCTGGACGTGGCTTGGAGCAACCTGGGCTAGTGGAAGGTGTCCCTTCCCCTTGGCAGAGGGTTGGAACTGAATGAGCTTTAAGGTCATCTCCAACACAAATGAGTCTGTGATTCTGGAGGTTGTTACTGGAAAGGACTGAGGTACCTTGCTGGGGCTGTGTAATTAAAATCTGTCTGCATCTGCTCAAAGAACTTAATGTGCTTGACACATTAATTGTCTACTTTTTCCACGCTGAATAAATACTCCTTGAAAAAAACAAACACCCAACAAAAAACAACCCGCCAAAAAAAACCCCAAATAAAAACACCACCACATTTGTTTTAAACCAAAGCCTCATTATACACTGTGGACTCTACTAAACCACAAATCTCTCCTAGTCTTCAAAAGTGAAAACAAACTTGAGAACATCAGAATTTTTAAAATTGAAAATACAACTTCACACTGTACCTTTGCAAAAGCTGCTGCAGTCATCTGGACTCGTCCCTCATCAGAAGCATAGATCTTGAGATCATGTCGGTAAGTGCTATGTAATCTAAGTAAACCACATCCAGGAAATCCAGCATAATCTCCTACCAAACAAACATTTTGCTCACTCTCATTTTGCACTTGATTATCTTCAAAGGTGTATATGCCATTCTTTTTTTAGGTTTTTTGTTGGCTTGTTTTTTTTACCTTGTCCACCAGGATACATACACCTGAAAGCCCTTCCAAGCTCCTCTGCTTGAACCCTGCCTGCAGGGGTCAATTCTCCTCCCCATTTTAAAACCAGAAGCAGGGATGGCTCATTTCTTCTATTATCTAATTGTAGACAGAGAAAGGAGTTAAGTAGTAAAGTATATTCCTTTTTTTTTTTTTTCCACAAACGACAAAAAGCATTCAAACTATGGACTTCAGTAAAAGATTTCTTCAACATTATGAATATTTAATAGTACTCTAACATTAAGAAAATATTGAACTGGAGAACTAAATGGGCACTGAAATAGAGAAACCTGAAGTAGCTAAACTACAGAAAAAATATAATAAAATATACTTAGCATGAAATCTGAAGCAAAAAAGTAAATTGGGATATGAAAATTAAAACCAATTAGACGTTAAATACCCCACATTTATTTCAGTCAATAATCACGGGGCAAAGTTAAGAAAAGCTTATAGAAGTTTTAAAGACAGCAGTAAATGTTGAGTCATATTTCTCATCCCAGACCCAAACCACTGTTTTCTGGCGAATGACTGAATCTTCTTTTCACCCTACTTTTCTGTTACAAAAAAGTAGTGTTAGAAGACAAATATACTACAGTTTTAGGTATATGATTCAAGAGACTGCCAATAAGAAATAACATTAACTGAACACCTATTCCTTTTTCTTACCATCGAGACGTCTTATACCACTAGTCCATGACTATTTAAATGCACATGATATTAAATAATTAGGTACAAAAGTAATACAATACCTTCTTCTTCACTGGAAGTCTTTGGGCAGCCGTGAGGAAGATACGTTAACTGAACTTTGCGATTTATTCCTGAAAAATGCCCATACCTGAAGTAGGAAAATGAGACGGGAAGAGGGAGATAAACATTCTATACATTTTCCTCCAGAACTGCTATGATCCTGTCGCTGGATATACTACAGCTATACTGGTCACTGATTTGTGCATTTGACCACCATTTACTGAAGCAGTGCTTAAAATAGACCTAACTCAACAAGCACAGTAGGACTACAGAAGCATTCACCATTCTGTAATGAAACATTTAAAAATGCCATCTACTATTTTTTTTTATGACACTGAACATAAAACTGAAAAAAAAAAAGCAAAAGGAAAAAAAAGATAAAAAAGGGGAAAGGGAAAGGCAGGACAAAAAAAGGAAAGGAGGGGGGGAAAGAAAAGGAAAAGGAGAGGAGACAACAGCACTTACAGATTACACAATTAATTTATTGAGATCCACAACTACAGTAGCTATGACTATCCAGAATCTGATCTGGCAGTACAGACGGCTACTGTTTTTTCAGCCAATAATTAAGTTCTCAAGCAGAACTCATAAGTTTCAACAACTGCCTTTGCCCTAATTTTTTCTTTTTTTTTTTTTTTAATTAAAGTTACCTACTGCTTTTTAGAACTCTGAGCCCCTGATCTTTAACACATCCTGAAGCCTTACAGTTTGGGGTTTTAATTAGTAAATATTAATATACAAATATTAAATATCAATATACAAAGCCTTATTTATTTGGAATCCACCAAGTCTGCTTTAAGTAGACAGTACACCGTGAAAGTTCCTATTGGCTCCAGCAGACTTCATCATGTCACACACTGCAAGAAGCAGACCCTGCACTTAAATACTTCCATTTTAAAAACATGCAAGTAGATAAAATCTGAGATGAAAAAAAGTAACATTTCATGCAGAATTAATACTTAGATACTAGATAAAGCAATACGTTCAATTAAGAAGATAAGAAGAAAACAGATGTTTCACTTCTTCATAATGTCAGACATGAATGACATCCCTCCTCTTCATAACCCTTGTGCTTGAATTAATATATTGTTGCATATTTGACAACCATTGCAATGGAAGCACTAACTGGTCTAAAAGGTCAAAATAGCTGATGCAACTTTGTTGCTATGAAGCCTGAAAAATTAAACACTTACATTTCTAACACAGTCTTTAGCTGTTCAAGTTTTGCTTTACTTTCTTCAATTTCAGAATCATTGTTCTGCCCAAGTTCTACAAGGAGTTGCCTTGCTATATCAAGCACTTCCTAAAGAAAGAAAAACACAGGATTTACTTAAACGATTTTCTATTTATAAAATGCCACAGCAAGAAAACAAAGACAAACTTGCCTGCAACTGTTTTGGTTTTTTCAGTTTTAGTTTTCCAGATTTATACCCATCACATTTTTCAAAGAGATCAAAAAACCTTTAAGAGAAAGAATATTGATTAAAAAAACACAGCTAGGAAGATAAATATTACTTGATCAAGTGGCTCTTAAACTTAAAAGTGGCCTGAAATTGGCACCTTTACATTATTTGAAAAGCATGCTAAAACCTGCCCTCCAGGTCAAACCAACCTGTTTTCACATCCCATTTCCCAATAATGTCTTCAATACATTAGAGAAGTAAGAGCACTTAAAATGTTCTTTTATTGATCTGCTAAGTGCTAAAAAAAAAAGATATTCTTCATAGCAAATGACATAATATTTTCATATACAGCTATGTAAATTCTTAATCTTCAAGAATGCTCCTGAACAGAACCGAAAATACCAGATGAGCAGTCCTACACTTTTACAGCATGTATCTCTGAATGCAAGAATCCAGTCCCAAGACAAGTAATTATTAATTACTTTGGAACTGAAATTGCACTTAATTCCAGGACAATATATTAGGCACTTTATGAATCCTAACATAAAAATGCTATCTACCAGAAACTGAGAGCCATCAATCTTTGACAAAAGTAAAAGTAAAAAAGGTAGTACAGCAGATGGCAGCCCACACAAGCACAGTTATGATAAAAAAAGAAAGGCAGACGCCAATCAAATGGTGAACCAGAAATATTCTCTGCTGCATCTGTAGAGACAAATGCATTTTCATTAATAACACACATGACTGTTCATATGGCACAGCATGTGATGAAGGAAGTCTGCATGAGTAATTTGCCAGTGTTACAAAGAGAGGTGCATACTTGTTAACTAGCTGCAACCTAAGTTAGATTTAAACCAAAACAAAAAAACAACTTTTAAGATGCAATTCCAGCTCAATTCATTGCTTGCACATCCACAAGAAGTGAGCTGGGCTCTAAATCATTGAAACTAATTTTTACAAAGATTCTACTTACCGCTGATGTTTCACTTCCATTTTCATTTTTTGTTTTGGTGTTCGGTCCCCATGGCGTATTACAGCTATAACACATCTAAGCTCCATCCTGCAATTTCAAGAGTTACATTTCACAGTTCTACATATGAGGGTCTTGTATTTAGTACTAAAACCACCACGAATCAAGACAATTGACAAAGTCATAGTTACATGACATAATTACAGAAATGATGGAAGAATATGCAAGAATATAAGGTTAACTGAAAATGATGTAAGGCATAAAATATAAATACTGATTTTAAGACTTGGGTAACTACGGAAACATCTATTTTAAGCAGTTTTCAAAACAACAATTTGAGGGTCATTAAATGAGAAAGCATGTTTATTAGAAGCACATATTAAGCTGGTGTTGGAACAATGATTAGCAGTGAAGGACGCTATGCATAAAAGACACTACACTTGAAAATCTGCTGTTCTATACTCAGCTTGACTAAGGGTCAGAAACTGATTGCTGGCATAGCAATTGTGATTCCTTCCTTGCTTTCACCACACAAAATAAGTGTTCATAGCCAAAGTGGGCACACCTTGTGAAGAGAAAAAAACTCACACAAGTTACATTAGGAATTTGCACAATCCAGGTAGATCAACTACTTTCTTACATTGTTCCAGAAGTGGTTGGCACAATAGGAATGTCTTCAGCTTCCAAAGGAATTGACCATGGTATCTGAAACTGGGGAGCAAGTTCTCTCATTATGATATTTCTAAAGAAAGAGTTAAAAAAGAAAAAAACATGCCTAAGTTTAAAGCACAGCTTATACAACATATACAAACTTCAAACCAAACAGATAATATAGACATGCATTTTTATCGATGTGCTTTTAGAGTACTAGCAGTCACCAGTCTCTAAAGGCATATTTTTCTTCTAACTATAAAATAAAAACCTACTTAAAAAACAATTTAAAGATACTACAACTGCCAAAGAGACAACATTAGCCTAATGGCCCTGGATTTGTAAGAAACCTTTTATTGAATTCCAGTTCCTAAAATAGCTCCTTGGATCTGATTCAGTCTTGTTCACTTAAATACTCAGACACTTGACTCCATTGTGTAACTAAAGTCCCTAGTAATCAGTAAGCCATTCTCATCAGGGAGTAACTGGTATCTTTAGTGGTAATTACTCAAACATTTCTGTGTTAGAACTTGAAAAATAAGTAAGATAACTCCAAAAGGGTAACACTTCTTCTGTCTACAGAAGGTTGCTAAATCTTGCTAATGTTCTGTTTTCCAAGTATTTCATCAACATATACAGAACTCAGATTAATATCTGTGTAAGAAGCAGTAATACGGAGGGAAAAAAATGTAACTCTCAAAGTAGCATAAGCCAAAATTTAATCTCTAAAAAGCTCAAAAAAATTCTGCTGCTACTTAAAACTGCAATGCAGAAAGCATAATGAAATAAAGTGTAAAGAAAAAAAAAAGAGATAACTTTGTTCAGAGAATTCAATAGCTACAATTGCAATAAAGAAAAATCAAAATGGGTATGAGAATTGTAACTAATTCAAAAAGTGGCATAAAACAACAGGAGTACAGTTGTTGTATCTAGGATTTCAGCTTAGCTCTTCCTCCACATAGTAAGATCCCAGAGCATTTGATAATGCAGAAAGTCAGGTGTATTGCTTCAGTATGATCTTACTGTAAAACCAGTTTAACTGGTCAAAATAGAATCAGCCTACTTTGAGGGCAAGGTTTCACTAGCGCAGAGTTCACTACCCAATTCTGTATGATCCCTTGTTACACCTTTTTTTCCTTCCAGTAGCAGAGAAGATGGTATGACAGAAGACACCTTGATACTATAACCATCTGGATTTACCAATATGAAATTCACAAATATAGAAGTGCACACCAGCTTCAGGTCAAGGACAATGTACATTAATTTGGGCACATATTAAACAGCAGCAAGCGTAACCATCCAGTGGTGCTTCTCTACTGGGGGGGGGGGGGGGGGGGGGGGGGGGAGAAGTTCTTAAATCTCTATTTCAGGAATTAATCCAGCTTCCAAAATACTTATTCAGTTAGCTTTACGTGTTCACAAAACACTCAGATATTTCAGATGATTTTAGGAATAAGAAATTTATTTAGGATTTATTATTATTTTAAATATTTTATTATTTAATTCCTTATTTTATGCAGTATTTCATTTAAAAGAACTAATTTAGAAATAAGGAATAAGTACATTACATATACATATTATAGAATATATATGTAAGTTAATAGTACATTAAGTACAGTCACATACAGCAGAGTTAAAAGACAGAACTCCTCAAATAAATCAGTAAAATCTTACCCCAGTATCTTAGCACAATCATCATAGTATTTCATAGAGTTTTTCACAAAACTGAATCCATTCACATCACAGACGTAGGACTGTCCATTAGCACGCAGCAAATCAAAGCCACAAACTGTTTGCTGGTTTTAAGAATAAAGTTTAAGTCATTGATCACCTTCCTTAGAACTGCTTATTCTAAATAAACTTTATATTTTAATATTGTGTTAATCTGAAAACATGGAGAAATATGACCAATTTTACACTTGGTACCTTTTGCCAGTTCCACGTTAGGTTCGCTCATACCATGCAGACATCTTCCTGTTTTTAACTCTATCCCCAACTTGGTTTTACCATTGCTACATATCCCTACCAATATCAGTATTGAAAGCCAAGCCTGCATGTGCCTAGACTTAACCTTCAAGACAGCATAAGTGATGACAGGCCTACAAATTCTCCATCTGACAGCGGTCTCCCCCTACACATATGGGTCACAGGCAGAAAACAACAAAATATTGATAAAAACATTTTTGTCCAAATTTAAATTTGACAGGATGGTTTTGACATTGACATAATATTGACATAGTTAGTACAAAATATGCCATTTCAGCAGATTACTTTTTCAGATCTCAAAGCTGACTTTTTTAGATAACAGAGATTCACACCCTCCAGGCTTGAATGCCATCATAGTTACACACAGGTAATGAGACAGACAAAAAAACAGCCTTTTAATAAGACGTGAAAGGAGAACAAGAGATCGAATGAAGTTTTGAACAAAGGAATCTTAAAACTATATTAAAATCAAAACGATCAAACACTTCAAATAAGGACCTGGTCATGTCAGTACCAAATTAACATTTAACTGGGCCCAATGTAAATACTAGGTAACAAAAGTTACAGAAATTTAACTACTGAAATTGTGTTTTGCTAACTGAGAAACCATTAACAAAATGTGTGAACATATGAATAGAACAGACACACTGTGGGTTAGCAGAGCACAATAGCAACACATGAATTCAGGAAACCTAAGCAACATAAGCAACCCATCCAGAACTTTTTAATGCATTAAAGGAAGAATTCTTCTAGATAAAAAGAAAGATGTGGAAATTCAACTTTTCACCTTCCCAGGAGTTCCACAGCAACCATCGCTACTGACTCTGTGCTCTAAAACCCTATGGAAGTTTCATGCAATAAACAATTAATTAACACTAAATGTCTGATCAGATAGCAAAGTAATCAGCTTACTTTAAAGGCAAGGCATACTTTCCAAGCAATTAACTTCTCTCTTGCATTCAGGATGACTGGATACCTCACTTCTTTTCCTTCACTATCACGTTCTACCTTGCCATCCAGGGCTGGAGACTTCCGGGCTTCAGCATGAGCATAATCTGGACCTACTGTGTACACCTTTATTGAAAAGCAGGAGCTCTTGGTTCAGTGTATTTCAATCACATTACATATACGTATACATTTTGCCAAATTTATCTCAAATGTGGTAATGACTTCAAACAAAGCTAGCTGCTTTCATTGTTGAAAACATCATTCTGAAGTACCTTTTCCTCAACAGAGAACACCCATCATTTATTGACAAATCGGAATAAAGCAAGAGTAAACAGCTGGAGCACAGGTAAAGAAAAATAATAATTATAGAACTTGATTACTAAAACTGAATTTCTTAATTATGATGGCACAGAGAAAAGAATAATATTTTCCTCTCATCTGCAGAATTTGAGAACAGGTTAATCTGAGAATTATTTCAGTTTATAGTTTGATTATGGAAATCTGGCTTCAGGACTAAGTAATTCTCTTAACTAAAAAATTTTCATATTTTAGGCAGGACTAAATAAACAAATACAAAGATGTGCCCAGTTTAAGCATTACAAGACAGAGGCTTAGGGCAACAACGCAAGAGGGAGGTGGAGCTGCTGGAGCAAGTAAAGAGGAGGTCACGAAGATGCTGTGAGGACTGGAGCAGCTCTGCTCTGAAGACAGGCTGACAGAGCTGGGCTTGTTCAGCCTGGAGAAGAGAAGGCTCCGCAATGGGAGACCTTAGAGCAGCTGCCAGTGCCTAAAGGGGTGACGAAATCTGGAGAGGGTTTTTTGGGAGGGCCTGTAGGGACAGAACAAGGGGGAATGTCTTTAATCTGAAGAGGGGAAACTGAGGTGAGATCTTAGGCAGAAGTTCTTCCCCGTGAGGGTGGCGAGGCCCTGGCACAGGCTGCCCAGAGAATCCATGGCTACCCCATCCCTAGCAGCGTTCAAGGCCAGGTTGGACAGGGCTTGGAGCAACCTGGTCTGGTGGAAGGTGTCCCTGCCTGTGGCAGGGGGTTGGAACTGGATGAGCTTTAAGGTCCCTTCTAGCCCAAACCATTCAATGATTCTGTGATTCTGTGTTTACACAGGAAAGTAAATGCTGCTCAAAGAACTTAATACAATACAAAAATAAGAGAAACAATGTGTTGGGTAATAAGCCTCTACCCCTTGACTCTAACAACATAAGCAAAGCTGCTCCACATTACAAGTTCTGTGTTAAGTTAGAGTAAAAATTATGTTCTTTATTTATAACTGTACCAAAACTTCATTGGAAGTAATCCTCGACACAAAGCTATACTTTTGTCTTTAAAACTGACAAGCTCTTGGAGCACTCAATTGTTCTAAATATAAGTAAGAACACACAGCTGTCATACCTTCACATCAGTGCCATCTGTAGGCATGAATTCCTCATAAATATAGGAGCCCGTTTTTCTCACACTGCTTTCAGGGGAATAAACACTGCTCCTGCTGCCAATCTGAAATGAATATTTTTCTATTAATAAACTTATAGGCGTCTGCCTAAGAAACTTTAAAACTTCTTAAAATAACACTTGGACTGAGAAAACACTTCCTGTAAAAAATGAAGCAAACAGGCTTTGCTAGTTCCCAAATGATTTTTATAAGATTCTAAAAGTGCACTTATAGGCTTTTTACCTGTAAGAATCTGCACTGGCTGACAATCTGCTGCAAGGAAGAAGGGTCTACATGTTCCCTTGACATAAGTCTGATCCACCACTGCTTTCACAAGCAGGACATGACAAAACAGGTCCCAGGTAACATATGGATAGGTCAGAATTACTCTGCAATTCTGTTAGACATCTACAACTTTTCAATAGTTTAGTACAATAATTTCACCTTTCGAAAGAGCCTCTGGCTTCCACCTCCAGCAGATGTTGGATAATAAATGTAAACATTGTGGTCCTCAGCACTAACGGGCTTTTCTACAAAAGGCTTCTGGAAAATCTCTCCATTCACTTCCACATGATCTTCTCCTTCAATCAAGTTACATTCTGAAGAAACAGAGCAAACAACACAGTTTATACTGATAGAATGAAATGATTAAGAGATTTGGCTTAATTTTGTAGGTTGAAATAAAGAGACTGTATTACATTTTTGTTTCCTTGATTTGTTACTGACTGCACAAAGTGGTGATTGTGTGCTGAACATGTCTGCAATACCATGTCTATATTATGTTCTAGCATTTCTTTTGATTTCCTCAATGTCAGACAGGAAATCATCTTTTAATGATGATTAAGCGTAAGCTTACATGGGTGGTATGCTTTTTCAACATGTTTTGAAGATGGGGTAGGGCTGTTTGTCTCTTTCTTCAGTGCCTTTCTCTGAAACATCAGGAAGACAGCAGATGGACAGTGAACATGGTGCAATGCCAGATGCAACAGTACTTTTAATAGGTTGAGAACCATCTCCTACTGTCTGATGGATGCACCTTGCCCAGACGATTTGGTCCTCTGGAATCAGGGGTCAGGAGTCCCTTCATTACTGGCTGGCTACATGTAGCAGCTTTCGTTTGACTTTTGCAGCATAAACGAGTCCCTTTCCCCCTAGATTACGCGCACATTTTAACATAAAATCCCTACCTCTTATGAACTACACCACAGAAATACTTCTATTGTCTTTAATTTTTCTTATCGCTTAATTTTGTGTCTTGACCTGTCATTGCAATTTTCTATTGTTGATACAAGTTTTCAGACTAGTAGAAAAAGACATTAAGTTTTAAATTAATTACCATTCATATTCAGAGTGCATCATCTGCAGATCTGTCTAGACCAGGTCTCCCTGGTCTATAAGGGAAACAACAAACACAGTTGCTAATACTTAGAAGGGAAAGTATTATTCAATAGCCTAACTTGTTTCTGTCAATATTCCTTTCCTGAGTAAAATTACTAATTATTGCCGATAATGCTGCTCTCTTTGGTGACATATTAGAATCTTAGTTTGAGTTTGGAGGCCCTAATATTCTAATTGTTCTATGATGGCTGTAAGAGGACTGTGACCCCAGGCTTTGGAGCCATGCTTTTCAGATGCACACCTGTATTACCTGTGGCTGGGATGGAGTTAATTTTCTTCACAGCAGCTGGTCTGGTGCTATGTTTTGAATTTATGACCAAAACAGTCCTGATGTTTCATTATTGCTGAACACTGGTTATACAGCCTCAAAGCCTTTTCTGTTTCACATACTGCCTCTAAAGCCAGATATAGGGCTAATCCACAATACTTTAAATGTTAGAGAAGCAAGCAACCTCTGCACAAATGAATTCTGCTATGTATGCTCTCCAGTGGAAACAAGAATGTGCTAATTGTTGATATTTTAGTCATAATTCTTTACCTTGGGGATTGTTTGGATCACGGTTCAGAACTGCATAGCGAGGAAGTAAAATGCCTTCAGCTTTAAGAATACCGTAAACTTCTCTCCTGTAAGAAAAGAACAAAGGTTGCACAGTAATACAAATCCTGCCAGTGTTTGTATTTTACAGCCCATGAGTAAGGGAGGAGAAAAATATATACTTTTTTTTTTTTTTTTAATCACACAGGGTAAGATTACATACATAATACTCACATTAGTATAAAGCTTTAAAGGTCACTGGCACAGCTGTACCTCTGCAGTGACCTCATCAATGCCAATAAAAATGTAATTTGCTATGCCAGTCCTCTCCACTCTCCCACTGCAACAGCAATTTACACAAAATAATTCTCTTGTTAAAGGAGGTTATGAACATGAAGGGACAACAACTGAAGGCATCCAAAACAGCAAGTCTGCTTACTGTTCAGAAGGCTCCAATGTTTATTATTTTGCTTGCCATTGTTTTGTTTATATTTACTATGCATGACTGCAGCTCCAAAAGAAAATTCACTTTGAATAAGTACATGATCTTTGCATACCAAGAACTTATATTAAGTATCCACTTAACGGAAAAAAAGACCTTTAGTGAATCACATGAATTCTACAATTACGGGAGGTTGTACAGCTGCTACACATATTTTTGAAGTTTAAATCTTATTTGCTAAGCTTTAGACAAATGTATCACCAAATTCCTACCTTGATAAAACTACAGACATATCAGTATAAAAGCAATAAAAGGAAAAACACGTACAAATACATACCCCAGGAAACTACACATGCATTAATGAAGGGTAACATTCACTGTAATTTTATTTAGGCTACTGTACTATACACTGTAACTGTTGCTATGCAATAACAACAGATTCGTACAGTCTCCAACTTAAAAGTAGTTTGCTGCATAGTGTTACCTACCTGTCTTGTATGTGATACTGCATATTCAAGTCATTGATTATGAACGGATTCCTGAGTTTTGCATAGGCAACTGCTTTGTCCAGTGGAAATCCTAAAAAATTTATTACGACAAATAAATTAAAACTACAAGACACGACACCACTAAGAAGGTTAGAACCTTCATATCCAAGCTCTTTTTTTAGAGTACAACCAGAGATATGGGTTAAGTGGGAGGATGCTCCCTTAGCTATAGACATAAGACATAACATCAGTTTAAGATGATCATGAGGCTACAGCCTAATTTCAGCATAGGCTGCCAAAGTAGTGGTCCTGTCTCCAGTTCCCTCCTCCTCTCTCCACATGTCCTCCAGTTCCACAGGGCCAGAACTTAGGCGTTTATTGCCTCTGCCTAGAAGTACAGCTTTTAGCTTCAGCCAACAAAGATGTGTTACATCTTTGCTTTACATCCCAGTCCCGCAAAACCTCCTAGATATCAGCAGAGATACATGAACAAGTGGCCAGAGACCCAGCACTCCTACTAAGAAAGTAGCATGCCTTCACAGTTATTGGACCAAGTAAGCATTAGACCACCCTTTCCACTGGCTCCACAAACGGAATTGCTATTTTAAATACCACATCAGACAGGACTGTCTCAAGCAATCAAAACAGTAAAATTTAAAAAGTTTGTATTTTAAAAGTAAATTGTATTATATTAAAAAAATTAATCACTTCCTAACAAAATCCAATAAAACTACAAGACAAAAAAAAAATTACCCTCAAAGCACCTTAGTATTTAGGTGTCAAAAGAAATTATGGTATCAGCAGATTACCTTTAGAATGAAAAGAAATGAGACAGTCGCATAAAGGCCAGTTTTCTACTGGCTCATTCAAAATAACATCTTCTTCAAATATTACCACAGTTATGTACTTAAACATGGAGAGGCGTTCAAGAATTTCTTTCATTGGTTTGGACTTGGACTTTTTAGCCATTGAACATATCCCAACTGCGATTTGTCTTTCCGGTGGCTGAAGGCAGAGGGGAGGAAAGCAATTATTATTTTTAAGTTTTCTCAGAACACAACAGGCTTTTAGCAGCACAGTACTAGATAAGATAGTTTCTGTTAAAATTCATGCACTACCTTCAATTTAATGTTTAATTGGGTAAATTGCTAGCAGGAAATAAAATGCAGCATGACAGAATGCCACTGCATTCTTATGAAAAATACCTCAAAAAATGAAACTGTTCAATTGCTCTACACTACTTTTTGTGATTATTGTAACAGGAAAAAAATACACAAGATCAAAATCTAAGTCAGAAATGTCAAATCTGAATACTTATGGCTGATTCGGAAATTATCCAGCAATTAATTTTTAACCTATTTAATTTTTCTATATTTACTTAGTAGCCACAAGACTTCTCATCTTCTTACATCGTATTACAAGTAAGATATGAAAAGAAAACTAGTAAACCAGAAAACACTATTCTAGATTTAAGCTATTTTTTGCATAGATAGTTTCACTTTTCTTTTGTATAGTCTGTATTTTCTTTCCTGTTATAAGCCTTTAAAATTTTTTTCCTCTCAGTGGTATCCGTAAGTGCAACAGCATTCATTTAGAAAGAAACAAACCCACCCCCCCAACAATCCTTTATTCCATTTTACTGTTCTTTTAAACAGAAAATGCTAATTTTGCATTATTTCTCTGCCTTTCCAAGTTATTTTTAATCATGAAGTATTTTACTAATACTTGCCTGCATTTAATTTTTTCAGACATGCTTGCCATTAGTAAAAATTTAATCTGACTGTTCTCTAAAGTGAAATGCTACAGACCAAAAGAAAAGCAAAACACATCTACAAAAATTACATGACAACTCATGCATAACTAAAAATTGGCAAACATAGTGCTAAAATACAATTCAGAACACTCTGCAAGGATAAGAAACTAAGGCATAAGTTAAGACTAATTTAGCAAGCACTTTCTATATGCCAGGACAGAAGAAGAATGAAAATACATCAGATCTTAATGAAAACAACAGCAAGATGATATAGGAAATGTTGAGCTTGTTTCAACAGAAACATCAAAAGGTAACTCTGCAGCAGCTGACAACATACACAAAAGAAAAACTCTTGACCATCTTTTGCTACTAATTATCCAAATAAATAAAATTAAGGCTTGAGCCATGAAGTTTATTCAAAGAATCCAAATCAAATCTGCGAAGCTGGCATGCCCTAAAACTCAGAATTAAGGTCAAGCACATCTACTTCAAAGTTCACAGTATACTTACTTTTCAAATGTGCTGCCTTTCCAAACATAACTTGACAGATCATTATCTGAATATGAACACTTTTCCAATTTAGAACACCTTAGACTTTTGTGATTTAATGCCATTTCAAAGTAAAATAATGCTAGACAACACACAGAGTAGTACACACATGCTCCAATGGTACATACAGAGTCATACTCTTCCTCGTCTTCTTCCCCATGGTCATAGAACTGTTCATAATCTGACGATCTGCCTGAATCCAGTAATCCTTCTCCATCTTCTCCACCCACGAAAAATCTAGGAGGATCATTCTCTGTTGCATGAACAGACATGGTTAAAAGATCTAGAAAGATCTATGTAGAAACTCCAGCCACTTTGGCAGTGGAGATACTACTGGGCATGTTTCCCACTGACTCGGGAATACAAAAGTTCCCTGCTCTTTGATGTTGCTTGTGCAGCTTCACCACTGTGATGTTGTCTGCCAGACACTGTTTTACTGTTATCATCTGCTCATTATTGGTTTGAGCTGCAGCTCCAAGAAACCACCAACAGGCTTCTGCTTCCCTGAGATGACAGAATTTTTTAACCTAAGACAAATATAAAAAAAAACAACAACAACAAAAAAAAACCCACACTTAGTAAAGGCACATAAAAATTAAACCCTTCTCATTCATAAAGTATTTGCACATTTACATACCCCTGAGCAAAGCATCGTAAGCAAAATTGTGCATATTACATACAGTCTGCACTTTTACATGTATACTTAGAGCAGGGGAAATAATTTCAAAGTATTTTCAAATTACTGATGCAGAGATTTTAGAGATAGACAATATAGCTCATGAAAGTAAAATCTGTCAAATGCATTTTTCCCTAACTTAAAAGAGTCAAGTGAAAGTGCAGAGTATATTTCTTATACAAAACTCAACAAAACCTTTCTCTGATATATGTGATATTTAGTTCACCATCTCTGTCATCAGCTATTTTTTCCCCAAAAGTTTCTGATCAAATGGTAATGGCAAGCAGACACAAATATTAATGAAAACTATAAAGCCTCCATTAGGACTATTCGTATGTAGAAACTTCTTCTTTCAAAAACTGAGTGAATCCTCAGTGTGAAAGCAGAATATATGTGCCAGCTGAATGTTTGCTCATTTATTTCCACCAAAGCATTGCTTTATTTTCGCACTGAAAAACTAGTATTTACAGAGCTATGCACTGGCACTGCATTCTGTCAAAAGTACTTCTAAGCACTACTGTACCAGTGAAATATATTGTACCCTTTCAACCAATTATTTGATCAAGTAACTTTTATACAGAAACAGGGACTCAGAGCTCAGTATTCTGGTGCTTTAACTAGGTAACTGCTTTTGCTGTAAGTTGTGCATGGCTTTATACCTTTAATTATAATACATTATTGCTACTCAGAAAATTAATAAGCAGTAACTTGTTTAGAAGTTCATTTGATCGAATGCTTTAGTTTTCTTATTAGTCAGATCATTATGTAACTGCTATTCAACATTGATGTCTCAGCAGAATTAAATTTGTCTTTAAATGCCTGCCAAAATGACTTTGGCTGTTTTATGAACAAAGTGAAGCAATAGCAAATTCCCAATTGTGATTAACCATTCAGCTTCCTGTGAAAGAGGATGGTAAACAGAACAAAAATTACCCAGCAAGAATCTGTCCTAAGTCAGAGAGCAATAAGTTAGGCGTGGGTAAACAACAGAACTGCTTCAGATCCAGAAACTCGAGCTGAGATCCAGACAACAGACACATATGGATTCTGGAGTGTCAGCAGAAGATTAAAAAGATTCATTTCTTAAACATATTCGTTATATATCTGCTTTCCTTCAATTCCACTAATGAAAAATTATTTTCCCTTAGAACATGACAGTGCAGCCACTTTTCCCTCAAGCAACAAGAACAAAAATGAAATTTCAACCATCTCATTCATCTTGCTCCCTTGAGAGTTAGAAATTCAGTATTGAGATAAATCAGTCTTGCTCATGACAGGGTGAAGAAAGTGAGCTTTACACACCCTATTTCTATCAGAAGGGCAGAGATTACTGCCAACATCCACTGGCAACTAATACAGAACTTTAAAATGGTACTAAAAAAAAAAACAAGCCAAAAAATAGTAAAGCCTGAAAATGAAGTTTAAGAGTTCCTCTTGCATCAGCTTCCCCTCCCCCTACCCAAATTCTGTAAATTGGAAACAAGTCTCTTAACAGCTTTTTAAAACCTAAGTTTTTTTCATAAAGAAGGAAAAGAAACCATTTGAAACAGGTAAGCAGGAGGTCATTAAAAGAGGTTTTTTAAAGCTCCTTCCCCTACCTATTCCTGTAGTGCACTTTGTAGGAGCAGCAGCAGCTGCAAAGCTTGTGTGCTGTTAATGTCTACTTCTTTCATGAGTATCTCTAGCACTACCTGAATCTCTCTAACCTCAACTGATTAGTTCTAAAAGCAAGTAGAAACCACACAACTAAAGACTGCAGAGAAAGCTCAACATATCAGTCTACGAATGACACAAAGATAGAACCTGACAAGCTTAATTCCCTAATAAACCTATCTGAAACCTGATGGTTTTCTACCCTCCTAACTCAAGAATCTGGAGAGCGTAGGTGTTATTGGTGGCATGCAGACCTGCCAAGTAGAGCTTCACTTGCAAAAACAGACCTTGAGTCACACAGCCTTGGAGTTAACAGATTATTTTCTGCGAAATTACATTCACCCATCTGAAAGTGGAAGAATTGCTAGATTGCAACTCTGTCCTGTTATCAGTGGGCCCCAGGTTTAAAGACAGTTTGTAAAAATAAGACCAAAGACACAGGATCTAGAAGGATACTGATAATTTCTGGGCCTGTACACTACTGCATGGATACACTGAACTGCATATAAACCAGCATTCTGACTGCTGATGGTGACCAGCTTATCTTCCAGACAGCAGATGCTGTAAGCTACTGTTATAAGCATAAATTTGAGCCAGGATAGATAGCATTTTAGAATAAATGCTTTCAGAGATGGGAATTAAAATTCTTTTGCCCAAAATTCTTTGGCTACTATAAAAATTGAGGCATCCCCTTCTTTCTCAAGGGGTGTGAAATAAAGAGTCCAAGAAAAGAGACACAGAAAGAGAAATCTGACAGTGACTGCAACTACAGGAAACAACTTACACAAGTCTCCTAAAATAATCTACAGTTGTCTGACATCAAAAACGTAGTAAGACTGTCTGAATAAAAATGTGGTTCTCAACTTGTACAGCAAGAAGAAATAATATATGGCAGAGCAAGAAGACAGCGCTCCCTTCCTGCCCCAGAAGTACTGTCAATGCTGACGGGATGCTAACACACTGTGCCCCATGCAGAATTCCACCTTGCTGCCCCTGCAGCTGGGAAGAGTCTTCCCAGTACCGTTTTTCTGTATTGAGAAGTGAGCATCTGCAGCTATACACAGCAGAGATTACGTCAGATCATACTTGGTGCATGAGCATAAGCCTCATCAGGCAGTGAAGATTAGAAGGCAACATGCATGCCTCAACCGTGGAAGCCTGCTGTGTAAGCAAAGCAAACCCCAAAACTTGGTGTTGGAACATACACTGACCCATTTCCAGAGAGATAGCATCAAGAACATCTAGGCAACAGTCTCCTACCGTGCAATGACCTTTACAGGTTAAATTGATTAGACTATGTTCCCTTCAGACCTCAGCTGTTACACAAGGCTTCTGTGTTACAGCTTACACGTGGAAAAAACCAAGCCTCTGCTAATTTTGAAAAATGCAATTTAACCAACAGTGTCAATTCTTTAAGGGACTTCCAACCAAACAGTCTGTTCATTCGATCCGTCCTATAGCTTCCTACCCATGACTACCACATGCTACCTATTGGCAAACAAACAAAACAAACAAACAAAAAAAAAAGCTTAGTAATTTACTGTTCCTTTAATTTTGCATTCTCATTTTGAAATAAACTCATCTCAGTTTTCCCCTAACAAGTTAGACAGCACTAAAATAGTGCAATGCAAATGAAAAGTAAAAATCTTACATTTTACTGATATTATTATCACTTACCAGTGAAAGGTATAAAAAATAGCATTCTAAATACATAAAATGACACATAGACAAACTTAACATTATCATACATGTAGGGCTGTATTCAAGTAACAGATTTTGGCAGCCTGCTAAGCACTCCACGTCCAGTGTTCCCTCCAGTGGCACACTACAGACTGTTTTCCTAACACAACATTTCTCCACTTCTACAGGTATATTCTGAAAGATTTCCAAAAGAATATTCCAAAAGAATAAGCACAGACATAGCATTCACTAAGTGTTATAGTTTTCCTGTCCTCATTCCACATGTCTCACCAGCTCAGGAATACAGGCCTGGCATTTCCTGTACTTTACTCAGCTCATAAAGATTAGCATTCCAGTAACTGTCAGCAGCAGATCAGCTTAACACAGCAGCAGTGGTCTGAATGGTTGTGCAAAAGGGGCTTGAAGTTTTAACAGCCATGTTCTGAATATTAATAAAACCATACACATCTCCTGGATAAACAAAAGCATTTCACCATATTATCTTCTCTGTCAATACAGCTATGAAGAAGAACAAGTACACACTGCCTCTACTGCACTCTAATGGAAACTAATGGAACAAAACTAGACAAAAATTGCTCCTTATCTGTTATCTCAAAAAAACCACACAAAACCAAACCCCCAAAAAAACAAACCCCAGCATCTCATACATTAAACAGCTATAAAACATTTCTAAATCTTGAACCACTCAGGAAAACAACTTCTGAAAATGCCACTGTAACAAAATAACTACAAAACATTTTGTGACATTTACATTACAAAACAAACAGGCAACATACCATTAAGTGTACGTGGTGCTTTAACAGCAATTTTTCATGTAGTCTCAATGAGATGACGCAAAGCTTTCAAGAACTTCCTGCTAGAACTGCTATACCAAACATTTTCATTAACAGTACATTTAACAGCAGAAATATTCGATTCGCTCCAGCTGAGGCATTTTACCCATTTTAAAATTCCAGTTCTACAACATGACTTGAAGTGTAACAAACCACCAAAGACAGCCAGCTTGCTGGGTTGCTGGTGGAGCAAGAAATATGGGGAGGGGTCAAGGGGGAAGCAGAGGGGAGACAGGAAGAAGAAAGAACCAGCAGAGACTGTGATCTGAGAGAGCTGATGGCAGTGGCAGTGACCCTGAACACTCTCTGCAGATGTGTAACACCTTTCTACAATGATTCAAAAAAATTGATAATACTCCAGATTTAAATGGAAGACTCTGGAACTACTAACAAGGCTCATGCTCAAGAACAGCATTTCCTCATGTATGACAGATGACCAGGAAGAGAAAGGAGACAGGAAAGGCAGAAAATGAAGGAAAGGATGCCAAGACACAGAAACTGCTGAAGACAACACTGTGAGAAACTCCTACATGACTTGTTTATTGCTGTATCTCACACAGCAAAACACATATCCCCAATTTACTTTAGTATTCAATGTCAACTGTGTCACATAGTCAGCAATAGAAAACATTTATATTTACACACAGATGCTGTTCTACCACACTTGCTGAGAGGTGGTGAGCAGCAGCTGTCAGACCATGAGATGGACTACATCTAAAAAGAGATGTAGAGCAGCTTCTACAGCAAGAATATCCCTCAATCACAAATAATATTTACAGTTTTAGTCTGATAATACTTTGTGCACATCAACAAAAACAAAACAAATGAAACGAAACAGTGATCACAGAAAATATGAAGAGAAATGAAGGTTCTCAATAACTACTGGGATTTACAAGGTCCAGTGGTATAACAGGCTGATTAAGAAATATGAAACCAAGAAAGGGCTTTAGCAGTTGTCATCTTACACAAACTTCAGCAACAGCCTTGTGAAATTTATCGCTGTCTTCTGCAACTCAGCTCTGCTAAATAATGAGGCAAGGAACTGTGCTACCTACAAAGGAACAGATACAGGCTAAAAAAGGGAGGAGTGTAAAAAGATACAAGTACACAGGCTGCAGCACACAGCATTACAGGAATTAAGTCACCTGCTACAATCTTGCATAAAACTAACATCAAGCTCTAGATTTCAATAATATGCTAACATCTTCCCCATCATAAGTAACCTACACATTAATACAAGCTTTTTCAAAGTTTCTTTCTCATCCTGTAGGCATTTTCACAGGAATCCAGATGCAAGATTTATTCTGCTCCCCTGCCCTCTGCGCCAGTCAAGACAGGTAATCTGCAAAGCGTCAGGGCAGACCATCACACATTCCCCCCTCCACTGGCAGGCAGTGTGGCATGGGCAAAAAGTGGTAGGCACCCACACAGGGATTCAGTAAATTACAACAATGCTTCTTCTCTTCTTCTACTCCACTCAAAAGCAGCTGACTATCTACCCCAACCAGGAGGCTGCATCCCGCTCACTCTCCTCCCAGACTTTATTTACTGCTTTTAGCCAGCCACTTGGTTGTGCCTACAAGCTGAGAACAGCTCTCACTGTCAGATGAGGAGCCATAATCTGTGCTCAATGATAATTGTGAGCCTGCGAAGTTCTTTCTGTTTGCAGGAACACTGAAAATATTTTGTACAGTGTTCCAAAAGCATTACCATGTGGTACTTCATGCATTACTCCACCAGAAATATTACAGCAGCTCCCAATCCAAAACAAACTGCTCACCTTTCAGTTTCACTCTACTGAGACTTGAAGAAATATTCTGAAGAATGAAGAGGAGCTTTCCCTGTTAGGTAAGTGTATTGGATTTACATTGCAAGGCTTCGGTAGCAGAGGGGCTGCAGAGGTGACCACTGTGAAACGACACCAGAAGCTGCCCCTATGCCAGATGGAGCCAGTTTCAGCCAGCTCCAAGATGGACCCGATGCTGCCCAAAACTAAGGCCATCAGCAATGCTGGTGATGCCTCTGCAGTAACATAGTTAAGATGGGTAAAAAACACTGCACAGCACCTGAGAAAGGCAAGGGAGAAAATGTCAGAGAAACAATCCTGCAGACACCAAGATCTACGAAGGAGGGAGCTGGTGCTCCAAGCACTGGAGCAGAGACTCCTCTGGACTCTGTGGTGCAAACCATGGTGAGGCAGGCTGTCTCCCTGCAGCCTATGAAGGTCCACAATGGAGCAGATTCCCCCTACAGCTCAGGGAGGGCACCACACTAGAGCAGGGGGATGTGGCCTTAAGGAAGCTGCAGCCTGTGGAAAACCTGCTCTGGAGCACCTGGCAGTAGCTGCAGCCTGTTGCAAGGACCCTACGCAGGAGCAGGCTTTCTGGCAAGACCTATGACTCCGCAGGGATCCTATGCTGGAGCAATCTGTTCCTGAAGGACTGCACTCTGCCGAAAGAGCCCACACTAGCACAGTTTGTGACGAACTACTTCTAGTGGTATCATGCAAGATTTCCATTCTTGTGACTCAGGTAGTGGAGAGGGAGGTGCTGAGCTCTTCCCTCTGGGACCCAGTGCTAGGACACCTGTGAATGGCTCAAAGCTGCATCATCAGGGGAGGTTCAGATGGGACATTAGGAAGCATTTCTTTACCAAAGGGTGGTCAAACACTGGAACAGGCTTCCTAGAGAGGTGGTCAGGCCCCAGGGCTGTCAGTGTTGGAAGGGGTCTTTGGACCATGCCCTTCACACCATGCTTTAACTTTTGGTCAGCCCTGAATTGCTCAGGCAGTTGGAAGAGATGATTGCTGTAGGTCCCTTCCAACTGAAATTCTGTATTGCATTGTAGTGTTGTCTAGCCAGTCTAAGAACTGCACCCTATGGGAAAGACCCACTCGGAGCAGTTCATGAAGGGCTGTCTCTCATGGGAGAGATCCTACACTGATGCAGGGAAAGAGCATGATAAGGAAGGAGTGGCAGAGACAAAGCATTATGATTGACCACAGCCCTCATTTCCCATCCCCCTGCACTGCTTGAGGGGATGAGGGATAAGAGTTGAAAGTGAAGTTGAAGAAAGAAGGGAAGAAAGAATAGGTGAGGGAAAGGTGTTTGTGGTTTGGTTTTTTTTTTTTTTCTTATTTCTCATTATCCTATTCTAGCTAATTGGCAATAAGTTAAATTTATTTCCCTAAATTGAGTCTGGATTGCCCATGACAGTAGCTGGTGAGTGATGTCCTTGTGCTTATCTAAACTGACAAGCTTTTTGTCATATTTTCTCCTCCTGTCAATGTAAGACTGATAGAGTGACATGGTAGATGTTTGGTGACCAGCCAAGGTCAACATGCCACAGTGCTCCAAATGTGTTTCCTGGGCTAAAACCTACTGCTCTGTTACCTGCACCCCACCTTCAGCAGTAAAGTATATGCACAGGTGCTTTTAGCCACACTTTTTTCAGCTCAGTGGTTAAAACATTTTTCTGATAAACAGGGACTTGAAGCCACTGAGACAAAAGGGAGCAGAAACAATATTTATCTTGTTCCACTCAACTGCTTTAAATATCAGGCTACCACAATCCAATTTCATTTGCTCCACATACCATTAGTTTTCTTTAACATGGCCACTGGGTTTCTCTTACAGGACAGGGCTCACTGCCCTGGATTCCAAGGAGAAGACAGGCACTTAACGAGCAAAATCTAACCAGTGAGACATCCATACTTTCAGCAAAAGGAATGCAGAAATAGCCGCTTTACTGGCATTTCCTACTGGAAGCAGTTCTGGTCAGTGCTGCTTACAGGGGCATTTACATTTCTTCAAATGCTATATAGCTAGGCTACCCAACTAACTGCAGTTGCCTAAATCTTTTCCTGGGGACATGAATTATTTTCCAAGAACTATGCGACCTAAATGTTTGTGCCTAAGTAAGATTTCTGTTTGAGCCTCCACGTTACAGAAGTGCAGCCCAGGGGACTGAAAACAGCTGAAGACCTGACCTGTCAACCATGATTCTGTTAAGAAGCCAGGTTTTCAGTGCCTTTTAGGTTGTTCATGAATGACGTTCCTAGTGTTAATATGCAACTGTTACAGCTTTCATACAGTAATTATTTGGCTGATTTCCCCATGTTTGCTTTCTTTCCTGGTAATTATACAGTTAGCTAAGCGAAATATTTCTAGTCATTTAGAATTATGAAACTTGAAGTGAAATAACACTTCAATGCATCTTTCCCTTACCAAATTCTTTGCTCGTAAAATTCCCTCCCCCCCTCCCCAATATCTCACGAATAGAAATGTGAGTTTTCAGCATATATAACGACATCTCCAAACACTGCATTATTACAGGGCATCTTTCAACTCTTTAGCAGTTGAGTATAAACTATAAAATGAGACATTGGCATCCTTCAAATGAACTTTCAGAACAGAAAAAACCTGTCTGGTAATATCACTGTCTTCTTTTCAGGACAGAAGGGCAGTATTTCTTTCAACTACAAACTGACATCTGGCATGTGTGACAAGTGTCTCCTGCACAGCCACAGAATAGATAACCTTCACGTTCATTATCGTCCAAGTTCTCTTCTAAATCAAACCTTGTCAAACACATCACATAAAGACATTAATATTTGTGACAAGCCTGAATGTTTCAAGAAAGGCCGGCTTCCAAACTTTTAGAGATCGCACTTAGAGAGATCAAAACAGCTTCTCCATTTTCTAACAAGAATTTGTGACGTAAACTATGTAGAGATGAGAACACCTTGGCAAAGATGAGCAAGCTTTTTCAAAAAAAATCTGTACCTAAGTGCCAGAAGAATGAAATTGTTTTCCACATGAAAAAAAATCAGCCAATCAAGACAAGCCAACCCGTAAAAAAAAAAAAAATCATATTTCTCGTATATTGAGCCACAAAAGAGGCATACTACATCAGCCAAATCCTTATGCCAAAGCCAGCTCCACATACCAAGAACAGGTGCTTTACTGGTTGAATCAAAACTTGTTCATCAGAACAAAGGAAGATTCTATGGGAATTTTGACATCCTAGGTGGGAAAAAAAAGAAAAAAAAAGTTCGCCTTGCTACTAATTAGAAAAATGATGCAAAAGGGATGCAGGAAAGATGGAAATGAAGCAGATGAAATAGATGAAGGGAAATAAAACACTCAGAAAGACAGACACTCTTGTGAAACCCCACTTGCAGCCCTGTGTGCATTTCTGGTGTCCTCAACATAAGGACATGGAGCTGTTGGAGCAAGCCCAGAGGAGGCCATGAGGATAATAAGAGGTCAGGAGCACTTCCTGTATAAAGACAGGCTGAGAAAGTTGGAGCTGTTCAGCCTGCAGAAGAGAAGCTCTGTGGAGACCTCATAGCAGCCTTCCAGGATCTGAAGGGGGGCTACAAGGATACCAGAGAGGGGCTCTTCATCAGGGACTATAGTGATAAGACAAAGAGTGATGGCTTTATACTTTAACAGAAGTTCAGAGTAGATATAAGGAAGAAGTTCTTCACTGCGAGTGTGGTGAGGCACTGGAACAGGCTGCCTTTGGGAGTAGTGAATGCTTCATCCCTGACAGTGTTCAAGGCCAGGCTGGACACCAAGAGCCTTGGGTGACATAGTCTAGTGTGAGACATCTCTGCCCATGGCAGGGGGGCTGGAACTAAATGATCTTATGGTAATTTCCAACCATTTTATGATTCTAAGAAACATAAGGCAGAAATAGTGTAAAAACTGTAAGGAACAGCTTTTCAACTTAGAGCACTAAATACAAGTGGTATGCATGAGAAAGGAAACCACTTATCTCACTGTGGTTGTGATACCAGTCTTCCTGCTTGTGTGAGAAGAAATCAGGTACTACAGGGCAATCAACAAGTGACAAACGCCAGCATATTCAAAGCTTATCAATACTCAGTGAGGTTCCCGGGTTCAGGAAAACACCACTACAACAAAAGGAAGTGTTAGACAGGCCACTGCCTATACACCTCTCCCATCTCAGCTCCCTACAGGTTAGTTTCTGGTTACTACATGTACCTGATTCTCAGTTCTGGGACCACTGCAGGTTTTTTTTCTCCTAGCTTGATTTCAGTGTAGATAGCAATCTCCCTTGCCCTAGCTAATTTTACACCCCAGATAATTTATCATCAGTTGTGGGACGTTAACAGAGTCCGAACCCTGGCGGTTTGAGGTCATCACCCCACCCGTTTATGAACGCTGCTTTTCACCTCATGAAGCATTCCACCGGGTTTCCGATAGCGCAGCACGCTGCGAACCCGGATCACGGTTGCTGCAGAGAGATCACTGCCGAGGAAGGAACGACCCGCATAAGGCGCACAAAGCCCAGAGCGCTCACCGGCCGTGCCCGCCGTGCTTTACTGGTGGTGCCGCCGACTCAGCACCACGCACAAAGAGGAGCGGGCGCGTTCCGCTCACCCCGACACCGAGCACCGGAGCAGGGATTCCCACCTCAGCCCGCGGACCCGGCTCTGCTTCTCAAGGGCCTCGTTGCGCAGCGGCCACCGCCTCACTCAACACCCTCCCCGCCACCCCCCCCCCCGCCGCCCCATCACGGCACCGTGGGCCACGGGTGCCGCCCCTCCACTCCTTGCCGGGGCAGCTCCGCACCGCCGCTGGTGCGCAGGCCGCAACCCGAAGGCGCGGCCCCTCACCCCATGTAAAAGGGGATCAGTGCAGCAGATAAGCAGCACCGAAAAGAATGTGCCTCACCTCGCCCACTGCAGCGGTGCCCCATTGAGGAGGAGCCACCGCCCCGCCCCCCGCCACGGCACGCCCCCACCGCCACTTCCGGGGGCGCCACATAGGTCCCGGGGCACAAGGGTTGCCGTTGCGGTTAGCCGGTGGGAAGAGGTCAGTGCTACGGCTGCTGAGATAAGGCCGCGCCGGTACCTGTGGTGGAGCAGTGCGTGCCGAGGGAGCCCCGGCGGCTCTCCCGCGGTGCTCAGGCCTCGCTGCGCAGCCGGGACGAGAGGTGAGGTCCGACGGCAGAGAGAGACGTGGGGGAGGGAAAAAGATCGCGTCGACGTCGCTTCGCGCATGCACAAGGCTCAAAGCGCGGACCTGCGCGCAGTTCAGCGGCAGCTAGGAGCTACCCCTCCCAGCGTGCCCTACGCGGGCAGCTGCCATGTGGGCGGCCGCGGCTGCGCGGTGCATGCTGGGGGCTGTAGTATTGGCGTCAGGCGGGAGTGGGTCTGAGGCGTGGAGGCATGGTGGCGCCTGACGATGCTGAGGGCGACCGGGACGCTTCCCGGGAGGGGCGCCTGGCACGGCCGTGGCTCTGAGCCGTCTCAGCTCCGTTGTCGGCCTTTAGGCCCTCGGCTCTCCTGACCTTGTGTAGCGGTCGTAGTAAGCGATGCCGGGGTGTGTGCGAGGCGGTGGCCGAGGTGAGGGCGCTGTTTTAACGCGCTTTGCAGCACCTCTTGGGCAGCGCTGTGCAATGCAGGTCCCGTCTTGGCCCGGCTTTGCCCCTGCGATCCAGTGTGCCAGCGGCTTGTTAGGAGGTGTGACGGTGGAGGTACCTCAGGAGTGGGGGTATTGTGAAATGCACGGGGTATGCAAGGTATGAGTCAGTGTCCCAGAAGCTAGGGAGGGGTGTATGTGAGTGTGTCTGTCATACAGTCATTTGGGTTGGAAGGGACCTTCTAGTTCCGACCCTCTGCAATGAGTAGTGGCGTCAACTAGATCTGGTTGCTCAGGGCCACATCCAGCCTGGCCTTGCATATCTCCAGGGATGACACATCCACCACCTCTCTGGGCAACCTGTGCCTATGTTTTACTGCTCTTATCGTAAATAATTTTTTCCTCATGTCCAGTCCAAATCTCCCCTCTTTTAGTTTAAAACCATCACCCCTCATCCTGTCACAACAGACCTGCTAAAAAGTCCTTCCCAGTCATTCTTATATGCCCCTTTTAAGAACTGAAAGGCTGCAATAAGGTCTTCCCAGAGTCTTCTCCAGGCTGAACAAACCCCAGCCTGTCAGCCTTTCGTCGTAGCAGAGGTGTTCCATCCTGATGACAATTTTTGCGGCCCTCCTCTGGACCTCTGTTTATAGGTTCCTGCTAGCACTTTGGTTAGAAAAGATGTATTTGAGGCTCCATGGGGAATTCCCGTCTCTGGTAGGAATTGCAAATAGAGGAAGCGGAGGTACTCAAAAGCTGGATTAGAAAAAACCAAAACCAGTTGGGATTGTGATGGGAGAGGGCATTAAAAAGCAAAATAGTAAAATGTTAGCAAGTGTAACTGTTTTGGCTAAGACAAACCAAAGAGCTGTGGTTACATGGAAGTTTAGTTATCTTTGCCAGATACTTATCCTTGTAAAACAGTGTGTTGTTTTCCAGCTTCAAAGGCATTAAGGATCAGTTGCTAATTGTGAAAGTGTTTGATTTTTGCATACTACCAGATTATGAGTTATCTGAATTCTAAATAACAAAATATTAGTTCAGGTTTTTTCAGATTAGGCTAAACAAAGTATATTAGGTGTTGGGGAAAGGAAACAGGAGGAAACGAGTAGGGACATAAGAAACTAAATACCCAGGAGGGAAGGTCATTTGATGTTGTCTTTTTAGAGAGCAATCTAGCAGACTATTGATGCACTCTTTGCTGGATCCAGATCCTGCTAAATACATCAAATGGGTACTATATAAGCATTCTTTCTTTGCTGGCTTATGCATGCTATTCCAGACTCCTATAGTAGAAACTGCCATTGCAGGAATTAGGATAGAATTTCTGTTTAGCTGATGTATTCAAAGCAGCCCTGCGGAGAAGGACTTGGGGGTGTTGGTCAATGAGAAAATGAACATGAGCGTCAGTGTGCACTTGCAGCCCAGAAAGCCAACCGTATCCTGGGCTGCATCCAAAGGACTGTGACCAGCAGGTTGAAGGAGGTGATCCTGCCCCTCTACTCTGCTCTTGTGAGACCTCACTTGGAGTATTATGTGCAGTTCTGGTGTCCTCAACATAAAAAGGACATGGAGCTGTTGGAACAAGTGCAGAGGAGGGCCACAAGGATGATGAGGGGACTGGAGCACCTCCTGTATGAAGATAGGCTGAGAAAGTTGGGGCTGTTCAGCCTGGAGAAGAGAAGGCTGTGTGGAGACCTCCTAGCAGCCTTCCAATATCTGAAGGGGGCCTATAGGGATGCTGGGGAGGGACTCTACTTTAGGGACTGTAGTGATAGGACAAGGAGTAATGGGTTCAAACTTAAACAGGGGAAGTTTAGATTGGATATGAGGAAGAAATTCTTTCCTGTAAGGGTAGTGAGGCACTGGAATGGGTTGCCCAGAGAAGTTGTGAATGCTCCATCGCTGGCGGTGTTCCAGGGTGGATTGTATATAGCCTTGGGTGACATGGTTTAGAGGGAGGTGTCCCTGCCCCTGGCAGGGGTGTTGGTACTAGATGATTTTAAGGTCCTTTCCAACCCTAACTATTCTATGATTCTTTTCTATGATTCTATAAGCAGTGGTCTTGCTCAGGTCTATCTTACTGCTGTGCAACTTCACTTTCTTAGAATCTATAACCATGTACTATGTGGAGATTATTCACTGTTTGTGACAAGCTTTCAACATGCAAAAAGTACTGAAAGTCCTGGAACATCTTTTCTTACCATGTGTGAAAGTCTCTTTCAATCCAAACTGGTCCCTCCTCCCAGTAGTTAAGTGATAAATCATACCTGGCTAGTTTTGACTTCTAGCCATGCTTGGGTAGCTGCAGCACTAGCTTCAGGAGAGCTCAGATTATAGCTTGAATGCCTGCCCCTGGCAGATTGGATATTTTGGTTGCTCTTCACCAGCACTGTTTTAACTGTCAGAAACACTAGTTAATAGACTTCTCTGAAACAACAAAACCACAGATTTTACCCTGGCAACCTCACCTTCCTTTCTGCTGTTACCCAGTTTACCATCCCAGTGGATTGCTTTGGCTTGTGCTAACAGATGTAAATTTTCAAGGAACTGGTGTGCAAGCCAGGATCACTAGAAGCATTACTATGTTCTGGCTCCACACGTTCCTTGTTCTGGAACATCCTTTCCTTGCAGGCAGGGTTGTAGTGGTGAAAATTTTGTGCTAGATCTCTTGGGCATGAGAATTTTATTGTAAACACTAGTGTTGTATAACAGGAGAATTGGCTGGTTTTGAAAGCCAGCTTTAGGTTGTACATCCTGAAGTATATTCAGTGGGGCAGAGGTCTTGTCACTGAATGTGAAGTTTCTGGCATGCATTTGAATTAATGCACAGCAACGTTTAGTCCAGCTGTATATGTAGAATATAATATTCTATAAATAACATGCCACATTTCAATTCCTGGTAGGAATAGAAATAAAATGGAAAAAAAAAAATAAAAAATAAAGTGGAATAAATAAAAATAAATGAAAGCTGGCATAATTATTCTTTAGAGCTCCTTACCTCCTTTTCAGCCCCAGTATAGAGAAGGTAGGTGAGAATCTATAAAGTGAAAAATAAACATCCTGACTTACACATTTAGCTTTCAAAGGGCATCGCTGTATGAGATAACATAGATTCCAGAGTGACTGGATACTGTCACTTCCAAATAATTATATGCCACTTAACAGATGAACTGGCTATTCCTTTTAGCAGGTGCTGTGTTGTCACAATGTCTAGTCCTGGATCACTGGCAGGATAGGGAAGAAATTTACTTAATGCTGTGGACAACCAGCGTTGGCTAAGAAATGGTAACGTGGTAGACTCCGAGCCTGATCCTGCTCTTTCAACATCAGTTAGAGCAGGATCAAACTGCCATTCCATGTACATCTTTGTTGCAGCTAGAGCAGATTTGGGGAAAAATCCCCAACCAACTAAAACAAAATACTGAAATCTTGTAGAGCTTGCATGAATAATTCTGCCTGTGAATATTTCTGCTAGTCATTAATTGCTCATTATTTTGGGTGTCCTTGCCAGACCCAAGCGTTTCCTGTACCAATGATGCATTTTACTAATGACATTTCACTTTTAATGTGATCAGGGAAGTCAGGCTGCATCAGCGAATGAGTTGTTACCTTACATGCAGAATCTTGTTTCAGACTTTTCACTCTAACTGTCAGATGAATTAATGAACAATATAAATTTGTCAGTTTCTCTCTGGGAAGTTTTTTCCCCCCATTTGTTTATGTGTTGGTTTGGGTTTTTTTTTTCCAACTAGGGTAGATTTTTGGACATGCTTGATTTCCAGCACACCTTCATTTGATAGCTATCCAAATTTTTCGCTCTGGTCTCATTTCCTGCCCCATAAATACTGCTCAATGACTCAATGTCCAGCTGGAGACCAGTAACGAGTGGTGTCCCTCCGGGATCGGTGTTGGGACCGGTCTTGTTCAACATCTTTGTCAGTGACATAGACAGTGGGATTGAGTGCACCCTCAGCAAGTTTGCCGATGATGTCAAGCTGTGTTTTTCGGTTGATATGTTGGAGGGAAAGAATGCCATCCAGAGGGACTTTGACACGCTTGTGAGGTGGGCTGGTGCCAACCTGATGAAGTTTAACCATGCCAAGTGCAAGGTCCTACAGCTGGGTGGGAGCAATCCCAGGCACAGCTACAGGTTGGGCAAAGAAGAGATTCAGAGCAGCCCTGCGGAGAAGGACTTGGGGGTGTTGGTCAATGAGAAAATGAACATGAGCGTCAGTGTGCACTTGCAGCCCAGAAAGCCAACCGTATCCTGGGCTGCATCCAAAGGACTGTGACCAGCAGGTTGAAGGAGGTGATCCTGCCCCTCTACTCTGCTCTTGTGAGACCTCACTTGGAGTATTGTGTGCAGTTCTGGTGTCCTCAACATAAAAAGGACATGGAGCTGTTGGAACAAGTGCAGAGGAGGGCCACAAGGATGATGAGGGGACTGGAGCACCTCCTGTATGAAGATAGGCTGAGAAAGTTGGGGCTGTTCAGCCTGGAGAAGAGAAGGCTGTGTGGAGACCTCCTAGCAGCCTTCCAATATCTGAAGGGGGCCTATAGGGATGCTGGGGAGGGACTCTACTTTAGGGACTGTAGTGATAGGACAAGGAGTAACAGGTTCAAACTTAAACAGGGGAAGTTTAGATTGGATATGAGGAAGAAATTCTTTCCTGTAAGGGTGGTGAGGCACTGGAATGGGTTGCCCAGAGAGGTTGTGAATGCTCCATCGCTGGCGGTGTTCAAGGCCTTGTTGGACAGAGCCTTGGGTGGCATGGTTTCGTGTGAAGTGTCCCTGCCCCTGGCAGGGGGGTTGGAACTAGATGATCTTAAGGTCCTTTCCAACCCTAACTATTCTATGATTCTATGATTGTTTGGAAGTTTTAAAATGTAAGTTGACAAAAACAGCTTTGCATGGAACTAAATTAATGTGTCAGGCAGTGTTCTGTATTGGTTAAGTTGATAGCATGGAGATAGTGGGAGCAGTGCAGGGGATGGTGTAACATCCCCTCAGATGTTATCTTATCAAGACACCTCTGAACTACAATGAAACCTGTAAAAACTGAAGATGTGCTCCTCTGGCAGTTGCTCCATGTAACAGATAACATGTATTTTTTTCAGGTTCTCAATGGTCCGTACTGGGAAAAGTGGTGGGCTCCACCTGAAGCAGATTGCCTACTACAAGCGAACAGGGGAGTATCATCCTACAACGTTGTCAAGTGAAAGAAGTGGAATCAGGAGAGCAGCCAAAAAATTTGTTTTCAAAGGTAAAAATATTCTCTCAGACTACTTGGAAAATAGATTTTTAGGTGGAGATTTGCTGGTACAAAAAAAGAAAGAAAGCGGTATCTTTCTTTGCAGCATACTGTGATTTTAATATAGAACTCTGCTCAACCCTGGTTAGTATGTAACAGGATGTTTACAGAAACGGAAGCCTAATCTGCTTTAGTCATTTCCAGGCTGGATTTATTTATCTAGCTGAAAGCCTAACCTTCTTCTAGATACTGCGTAAATATGTAGCTATTGCAATCTATAATTCGAAGGACTACAGAAAGGGAAATCCAGGTCTGCAATGCTTGGTCTGGTCTAGAGGATGCTCTGTGGCTGGGCAAGGATATGCAAGGATGACTTTGCCATCTGTCATTTTAGAACCTCCTGGCCCTTCCCAGCTTTATTCTTCCCTGCAAAGAGGTATATGAACCTCTGTAGTCTGCTGTGCTGTTTTCAGTCCTATCTAACCTGACAAGGCTATGTATATGGAAAGCAGGGAGGAGTTCGAGTTGTGAATTGCAGTGTAAGATTGCTGGCAGGCAGACTCTAAACCTGGTAACCAGCCCTAGCTCTCCTTCCCACCCCTGGCACTAGCTTGTGTGTCAGTCAGACTTCCTGTGGGAACGTTGTTTGCATTCTGACTTGCCCTTTTAATGCCTTGTGTCCAGGCTAATAAACATAGGTGAGGCTTTATGGAGGAAATAATTGAAAGTATTTCTAAACAAATAGCTACATTCACACAGAATTTAATTGAAGTTGATTTAATAAATACTGTATCTAATCATCCCCAGTAGTTCAGTAAACCAAACAAAAGACAAAGCACTTGCATATAATTTGCTGGTACTTTTCTTCTTTCAGAAAATAAATTGTACTATGTTGGAAAAGACAGAAACCAAATGCGCCTGGTCATTATTTCAGATGAAGAGAAGAAAAAGGTGCTTGAGAAGTGCCATGAAAATGCTGCTGGCACTCATCATGGCATATCAAGGACACTAACTTTAGTGGAATCTAATTACTACTGGACCTCTGTAACAAATGACGTCAAGCAGTGGGTATGGTCTCATAGCTACAGAATATTTTTTAAATGTTGCATACAACAAGCACCTATAGTTGCTTCATAATGAGGAAATGTAAGCTTACAATCAGACTGTAAATGGTCTTTTGGCAGAGCACAGTGTTTCCTTTCTCTTTTTAGTCTTACTACTGACCGTGTGGCTTACATATTGCTGTACATCACCCAGTGGTGAGGAGCTGTCCTGCCTTTAAGTATGCAGAGCATATCTGGTCCTTGAGAAGGATTCTTCTTGCGTGGACTGTTACACATCTTTGTTAGGATGCAGTGTACCATCCTAAAGATATGTGGTCAGAGTGGCTGCTGGCACATAAGCATCTGAAAATTTGTTCAGGACACAGTTAAACAAATCACTGCTTGGAGAAGTTCCTTCTTTTCCTTTGCACAAAGATAAATGGACATGAGCCCAGGCAGAATGTGATCCTTGAGAAACTGTATGTAAATGTCATTTACAGACAAATTACTTTTGCTGTCAGCTTGCTGCATCACCTGAATGCTTTGTGGTTCATTCACAACTGTAACATGAACTGAAATGAGTCTTTGCTTTCGATTCAGACTTGGGCAAAGGGACTCTGTTCTGTAAGTAAAGCTGATCCATGTTGTGCATGGAAGATTATGTATACTGCCAGTGTTTTTCAGTCACAGAATACACAGTAGTACCAAAAGGGGAATGACTTGGACTTTGTTTCTCTCCCAGCTGCTTCATCCTTTCTTTAGTATTTACACATAGTAATGGATATTGAAATTTATGCTGTGGCCTTGAAAGGGCACAGTGATTTCAGGTTGGAGACAGTTCAGCTGTTCATTCGTGCATATGCCCTTTTCCCAACCTTCACTGTTGCTTGACTTTGGTTTTATGCCTGGCCTGAAAAATCTAAGGGTAAAAAATAAGAAAGATGTTAAAATTAATTTGTTTCACATTGCATGGTCTGACCGAACTTGCAGAGGAATAGTGGAGATTTATGATCCTACTGATTGTCTTAAACCTTCACCATCACTTTTTATTGATAGCATCTTCCCTGTTTTTTGCACTAGGTGTATGCTTGCCAGTATTGCCAAGTGGCCAAGAATATAACCACCACAGCACCCAAAACACACCCTATCAAAGCGGAGGATCCATGGACAGCAGTCACTATAGACCTAGTGGGACCTTTCAGTGTTACCAACAGAAGCCACAAGTACGTCATAATTATGACAGATTTGTTTACAAGATGGACTGTTATCTTGCCACTGCATGACATTTCAGCAGCTGAAATTGCTAAGGCAGTCACAAATGTGTTTTTCTTATATGGGCCACCTCAAAAAATGCCAATTGATCAAGGGAAGGAGCTTGTTCATCAGGTAATTATTTATGTGGCTGGTATCTCCCTCTCTCTTTTTTTTTTCTTTCTTCCAGAAAACCCATATATTTTCCCTGGTAGTAAATTTGTAGCAAATCCACATTATTCTTGAAAAAGACTGTAAATATTTTTTCTTCAATTAAAAAATGGCAAACCTAATATTTGCAATTGTAACATTATGCAGTGTCCAGGACTTTATTCTTTGGATAAAGAACAAAGCAAAATGATTTTCTGGTAGAATTAATGCAGATTTTGTCACTCAGTTGAACTGGCACATGCTGTATTTAACAACCATATTTAACATCCATATTGTCTGGTATAGCAGATAGCTAAGGGTATTTTTGACATTGGCCTATAGTGATTATGAAGAACTTCTCATACTTTTATCCACTCACAGATGATGAGCTTGAGACTGCGATACAGATAGAATTAGTAGTAGAAATGTGGTTAGAAACAATCAATTACTGTCTTCTAACCTATACTGATTCCTTTAGCTCTTTTGACCCTGGACTCTTTGGTGGGAATATGTCTAAGACTTTAGCTCAGTCACCATCACATCAACAAAATGGATGGAAGACTGAGTTTGTTTACTTGAACTGTGATACAGGAGAGGGAAACCTTCAGTAATTGTGTTCTTCTTCTTTTGAAGATAAATGAAGAACTGTTTGCACTGTTTGGAATGAAACAAATTGTGTTGTCTTATCCTCAGACAGATCACGTAAATGCAAGAACATGCAAAACAATCAAAGCTTTCCTTAACAAATACTGCATCAACCATCCAAATGATTGGGATGAGCATTTGTCTGCTATTGCCTATGCTTTCAATTTGACAGATTTGGTATGTCAAGGTTCTTCCTCTTTTGACTGAAGTCTCTCAAAATATCTGCAAAGCTCTATGCTAAGTTTGCTTGCTTTCTGCTCCCCATTTACATAGGAGCCAGATCAAGCCACCCCATATTTCCAAATGTTTAATCGTAACCCACACATTGTTGAGCCAATGAATGTATGCGCGGAAGGAGAATACAGTGTGTTTGCCAAAATATTTGAAGCCGCTAAAACAGCCAGTCAGTCTCTAGAAGAAGAGAAAACCTCAGATTGCCAGGTAAATGTGTTTAATAGTAAGAAGCCAGAAAATAAAAGATAAAAGTCTTGAAATGTAATTAACCTTTAAAAGCAGTGTGTGTATGTGTGTGTGTGTGTGTGTGTGTGTTTTTTGGTGTTTTGGTTTTGTGGGGTTTTCTGTCCCTTTTTTTTTTTTTTTTTTTTTGCTTGTGATCCCTACATTTCAGTGTAACAATCCTCATATGTATTAGGAGGGAGTAACCTTAGAAGAGACCTATTGCCAAGAGATTCATGTCTGACTTAGTGGGCTGTGTATCTAAGAAGCTGAAACCCATTACATGTGGACTGTTGATTTATAAAGATGAATTCAATTTCTTCGGAATTCTTCAACCCTACATATTGAGTTATAGACATTCAATCCACTTAGTTTACTGCTTCAGCATTATAAGCTAGTTTTATAAAAATTCATTATTAGTTTTGGAAAAAAGAAAATGTGGTTCGTATGTATTTTTCTACAGGTTGAGAAAAACACTTCAGATGAACAGAAAATCAGAAACAAAATCACTGTCAAAAGGAAGCCAAAGCAATTAAATACCCTGCCACTTAAAGTTGGTCATGAAGTCCTCAGGCAAAGAAAAAACTGGTGGAAAGATGGTCGTTTCCAGTCAGAATGGGTTGGTCCTTGCATTATAGATTATATCACAGATAATGGCTATGCAATATTAAGAGATGTCACAGGATCCAGGTTGAAAAGACCCATCAAGATGTCTCACCTCAAGCCATACATAAGAGCATCCAGTGAAAAAGGTATATGTATGTGTGTGTGCATATTTCATATATATGGAGAGATTTAATATTTTGGTGGTGTTTGGTTTTGGGTTTTGTTTGTTTAGTTTTTTTTTTTTTTTTTTTTTAACTTTTCTGTCATGTCAGTTTTTAGAAAACACAAGCTTCTTTTTGGTTCAGGATCCTCGAAAATGAAACCAAGTTCCACTCTAATTGGCATGTGCAGTTAAGCTTTAGTTATTGAAAATGCATATAAACTACATTGAGATAGTATTTTCTTCCATCACCCCTTAAAGCTGATGGACTTGCAAAGCTGAGACTAATTCTGGAATTTCCTGTGAGAAGGTGATACTTATGCCAGTCATCTATTACAGATTTCATAACCAAGATAATGTTTTCATGTTGTGTCTCCAGGACGCTACTTTTACTGTTGGACAGTCACTCTGGCTTCCAGTTCCTCGTTAAATTGCTGATCCATAAGGAGGAAGTCATACGCATGTCAAGCCTGCAGATAATCCCCAGCTGTTACAATGACTTCAGTAAATTGTGTCGTAGTATAAAAAGTTAAATGTAGTTGCCTTTGTAGGATGAGAGCATAGTATGTTTTCCAGTAGCAGAGCAGTATGTAAACATAGAGTTCCTTTCCTTTCCCAGGAAGTGACTAGAGATCAGTTGTCTGATACTGGCAAAAACGTCAATGATGAATGGTTATGAATACTTACAAATCTTAAAATTATGATATTCATATATATTTACATTGTGTAGAGAGGCAAACCAGGTTTTTCAAACAGCCTAACAGCAATCAAGAATCAAGAGTATTATTTCAGGTGGATAAGAACAGTGAAACTGGGCAGTGAATGGCATAGTGAATGTCATCTGTTTTCATCCATAAAGAAGCCCATGTATCTTAGTAACAGAGAACTTCTCTTTATTAGCAGGAGTCTATTTTTTGTTATCTGCGGCTGCTATGATGTAAGTCTGGTGGCAGATACTTTTAATCATAACCCACGCATTGCTGAGCCAATGAATATGTGTGTGGAATGAGAATACAGTGTGTTTGCTATGATGTAAGTCTGGTGGCTGTCCCTCCAGGGTGGTGGCATAACCTTGGATGGGAACAAAGCATTTGTAGTGTTCTCTGAAACCAAAGTGCAGAAAGTACATCTTGGGCGAGGATATTTCTGTCCTTGCCTCCCAACTTTGTAAGTGTGACTAAAGTGTTTTGTTTACCTTGCTCCAAAAATCTGAAGTGTGTCTTGCATGTATCACACTTTTAAGTGTGTGAATTTGGGAGTTTTAAAGGGGAAAAGCAAAGCCTTAAAATGGGGTGCTACTTTTTTTATTTGAGGAAAAAATCTTTTGCAGGTAAGAATGGGCAATCAGAAGCAAAGTGGGTTTTTTTCATAACCTTTTGTAACACTCTCTCAATCCTGAGTCAGTGCACTGGTAGAGCCCTTGGAATAGGGGTGTCATATAGACTGCATCACAGACTTGCAGTCTGGGTGTACCTGGGTTGCTTGCTGCCTGTGTGTCTTTACAGCTGGGAAGAAGTTCCAGGTGACACCTTATGTGTACATAAATATACATGTCTGAAGCAACATTTTGTCTTCCTTGTTTGAGTGTAGTCTGGTTTAAGTATTAAAATCAAGATAATGCCTCTGTGTCCCATGCTGAAATGATTTAGGAGTACAAATAGGCGGATTTAAGACATATCTGTAGAGAAACGTGGCCAGAAAAGTGTAGTTTCACCTCCACAGTAGCTCCCACAAAGGTCCCTGTCTGGACCTATATCTCGCAAAGGAATTTGTAGCCCCTTGTATAGCAATACATGTGTTGAACAGCTCTTCTGACTTCACAGAACACTTCGTTTCACACTAGGATTCTCATGTTGTGTTGAGGTAACTCCAGAGAAGCCACCTTCAACACAGGAGCATGGGGAAAACGCAGTGTCTAGGAGTCTCGATCGTATTCAGCCAGAGGCACCAAAGGAGCCTTAAGTCCTTGAGAGGACTTATCCAGGAGATGGCAGCTCAGCTGACATGAGCAGCTGACTCATAGATGGCTGTGCCAGGAGGGATAGCATCATCCCTGAGTGGGTAAAAACGTCACCTTAGGGAGCGCAAGCAACCAGGCATGCAGCGAACAGGGCAGGCAAACGGGGCATTAATCCAGGAAGCTGGGAACTTGTAACCAAAAAAAACAACAAAAAAAGGATGAAGAAGGCAACTAAAAGCAAGGGGCTTCCTCCAAAATCCAGCTTCCCTACCCAGAACCACGTCACAGTTCTGCAGGGGGCTAACAAGGAAACACACACCTCACCAAATGAACGTGCTGCTGATCCACCTGTAAAGAGGATCATTATGCCTCCAGGAAAAAGCAGGAGGTCATAGTAATAGGTAACTATTTTGAAAGGCACAGAGGCACCATCTGTCAGCCTGACCTAGTCTTGAGGGACATGTGTTGTCTACTGGGGCCTTGGATCAGGGATGTTGCTGAGAGGCTGCCTGGTCTAGTAAGTCCCATGGACTATTACCCACTTCTAGTGGTCCATGTAGTTGCCATCAGAAGCCTGGAAAGCATTTAAAAACAAATCCCTGGGAGAGGTGCTTAGGGGCTCTGGGGCTCAGACAGTTTTTACATTGATCCTCCAGGTCAAAGAGGAGGACCTTGAAAAGGCCAGGTGGATTTGGCAGGTTAATAAATGGTTAGAACAGTGGTGCCATAGTCAGGAATTTGGTTATTTAGGACATGGCACTGGATTTGGGAGGCCAGGTCTACTGGAGGCTGGTGGAGCTGGTCTGACAATGAAGGGGAAGAGCGGTTTTGGTAGGAGGCTTGCCAGGCTAATCAAGGCAGCTTTGAACTAGATGCGTCAGGGAGGGGAGCATCGATCCATCCCAACACTTACAGTCAGTTGCCAATACCTGTAATAAACGCTTGGAGCGATGCAGAGATATTTCAGCCTCTCCGGCTGATGAGTCAGCTTCATTTGGAGCTTGGCTCAGATGCATTTGTACAAACACCCGTAATATGGGAAATAAACACGAGGAATTGGAGGCGTGTGCATGACTACAGGGGTATGATACCATTGACATCACAAAAACATTGTGGGATGGCTCCTGTGACTGGAGTGTTGGAATGGAAGGTTACAGGCTCTTTATGCCAGGCAGATGGGGAGGGGGAGTTGTTATTTATGTCAGTGATGGCCTGGAAAGTATGAAACTCTGCCTGGGGATGGGCGATGAACCAACAGAGAGTTTGTGGGTCAAAGTGATAACAGCGATGGGAGACATTACTGTGGGGATCTGTTACAGGTCGCCTAATCGGGAGGATTCTGTGAATGAAGCACGCTATAGACAGATGGGAGCAGCCTCATGCTTGCAAGCACTTGTCTTTATGGGGACTTCAGCCACCCTGATATCTGTTGGAGGGACCGTACGGCCCGGCACAAGCAATCCAGGAGGCTCCTCAATTGTGTGGAGACAACATCCTCTTGCAAGTAATGGAGAAGCTGACAAGGAGAGGTGCTGTGCTTGACCTCATGCTCACCAACAGGGAAGGGCTGGTTGGAAATGTGATGCTCCAGGGCAGCCTTGGCTGTAGCCATCATGAGATGGTGGAGTTCAAGATCCTCAGGACAGTGGGTAGAGTGTGCAGCAAGGTCACTGCCCTGGACTTCAAGAGAGCTGACTTTGGTCCCTTCAGGAACCTGCTTGGTAAGGTTCTATGGGATATAGCCCTAGAGGGCAGGTGGGCCCAAGACTGTTGGTTGATATTCAAGGATCACCTACTACAAGCTCAAGAGTGCTGTGTCCCAGCAAGAAGGAAATGCAGCAGGAGGGCCAGGAGGCCTCCATGGATGGATAAGGAACTGCTAAGAAAACTTAGAAGGAAAAAAGAAACTTACAGAAGGTGGAAGCAAGGAGGACAGGCAGCCTGGGAAGAATTGCAGGGATGTTGTCTGGGAAGCTAGGGATCACGTCAAGAAAGCTAAGGCCCAGATAAAATTGAGGCTGGCCAGGGATGTCAAGGGTAACAGGAAGGACTTTTATAGGTATGTTACAAATAAAAGACAGACTAGGGTAATGTGGGCCCTCTCCAGAAGCTATCAGGAGAACTGGATACCCTGGATTTGGAGAAGGCTGAGGTTCTTAATGACTACTTTGCCTCAGTTTTCACTGGCAAATGCTCTGACCACACCACCCAAGTCTTGGAAGGCAGATGCAGGGACTGTGAGAATGAAGACCTTAGGCTCACTGTAGGAGAGGATCAGTTTTGGGATCATCTAAGAACCTGAACGTGCACAAGTCCAGGGGACCTGATGAAATCCATCCGCGGGTCCTGAAGGAGTTGGCAAATGAAGTTGCTAAGCCACTGTCCATCATATTTGAAAAATCATGTCAGTCAGGGGGAGTTCCCGATGACTGGAAAAGGGAAATACAACCCCAGTTTTCAAGAAGGGGAAAATGGATGACCTGGGGAACTACAGAGCAGTCAGCCTCACTTCTGTGCCTAGCAAAATCTTGGAGCAGATTCTCCTGGAAGGCATGCTGAAGCACATGAAAAACAACAAGGTGGTTGGTGACAGCCAGCATGGCTTCACTAAGGGGAAATCCTGCCCAGAAAGCCAACCATGTCCTAGGCTTCATCAGGAGTGTGACCAGCAGGTCGAAGGAGGTGATTCTGCCCCTCTGGTCCTGTGAGACCTCACCTGTGGTACCGTGTGTAGTTCTGGTATCCTGAACATAAAAAGGACAAGGAGCTGTTGGAGCAAGTCCAAAGGAGGGCCAGGAGGATGATTAGGGGCCTGGAGCGCCTCTTGTATGAAGACAGGCTGAGAAATTTGGGGCTGTTCAACCTGGAGAGGAGAAGGCTGTGTGGAGACCTCATAGCAGCCTTCCAGTATCCAAAGGGGGCCTACAGGGTGCTGGAGAGAGGCTCTTTATTAGGGACCATAGTGATCGGACAAAGGGTAATGGGTTCATACTTTAACAGAGGAAGTTTAAATGTAAGGAAGAAGTTCTTTACTGTTAGGGTGGTGAGGCACTGGAATGGGTTGCCCAGGGAAGTTGTGAATGCTCCATCCCTGGCAGTGTTCAAGGCAAGGTTGGACGGAGCTTTGGGCAACATGGTCTAGTGAGAGGCAGTCCCACCTATGGCAGGGGGGTTGGAACTAGATGATCTTAAGGTCCCTTCCAGCCCTTCCTATTCTATGGTTATCTGTAAGCAAGAGGCCCTAACATCGTCTTCCGAAACTGAAGTATGCCATGTTGACAATTACACTTCTAATTTGTCTGATTAGACTGTTTCCATTTTATTTGAACTCATTTGGAAAAGTCAAACACTGTAACCATATTGGATAAAAGAAAAGCTCAATAGTACTGTTACAGTAGCAGTTGCTGTTATTACCTTTAAATTCTGTAAATTTTTTATTTCTGTTTTTACTGCTCAGAAAAGCCTTTTGTGTTGCATTAAGATTTCCCAGCAAGATCTTGGAGTAGCCATGTTTCTCTCTGTGGGTTCACAAAATGTAAGAATCTGCATGTCCATTTATTTAAAGTGTTAGTTTGGTAGGTAATTATGACAGATGTCAAGTTAGTCACTAACCTAGCAAAGAAAAACTCTAAAAACTCTAAAAACATTGCTAGCATTGTTTTGTGGATGTAATGAGATGCAGCCAAACATTTGATGCTCAGTGAAATTAGAAAATACACTGCTATCACTCAAACATCCTTGTATTCTTACGGAAGTTGTTTTAAAAAGTAAGTTACCACCTCAGTAACATTTTAAGTATGGCTTGAAGGATCTGATTTGATGGCTCCTTTTCTTTTACAGGCAGCCATTACTTTTTACAAGGCGCAGTAGTTGTTGACCATGACTATATTGGCTTATCTGAAAGATCCTATAATCCAAGGCAACAAGACTCAGTTGTGGAAGGAGAAATAAATACCTATGCAAGAGATGTCATGTCTGCTGTACAAATGCCACCTGCAGCCTGCAAAGACCAGGAGTCAACAGATGGTAAACATCAGTCTGAGCTGACAGAAGATCATTACATTGAATCAAATACTGCAAAGACAGAACAATGGCCTCACCTTGTTTGACACTTCAGACCAAGCCAGAGGATACTTAAGCGTGGTCTTAAGTTACATGTCATTGACAAACAGTTTGGAGCTTCTGTGGCAGATTCGAAAAAAAAATCCTTAGCCAAATCCACTTTCCTACTTTATGGATATTGAAGTATATCCATATAGAAGATATTGAAGTACTGCAGCTACCTACTGGCTAATTTGTATGTGTGTTAAGAAGGGATTCCTCTGTTACCAAAAACAAAGGCACATGTAAAAGCACATGTTCAGCTACTGTATGAATTTAAGAACACTGTATGTGTCCAGTAGTTAATTTATGTGGGTGTTGAAAAGAATTCAGTGACCAAAAGTATAAGCACAGCCTACTAAAAGCACATATTGTCGTCATGTATTTGAATTTCAGATACAGGTGGTAGAATAGCTGTTCGGCTGTACCTGACTGTTATCCTCACAATGCATCACAACCGGGACACAATGCATCATTTTACTGTAATAACCTTTTCTTTAATCCTTAGATGGCTCATTCCTAATGTCATCTAAGGATTAATGAAATGTGTGGAGATACTGTGGGATGAATATAATCTAAGCAACTTGATGTAAATTTTACCTCCAGTGTAGAGAAGCTTGTGTCCTCCTTTTCCTGTTATGAACAAGTTTCTTATGCTGAGAAGCTTCAAATTTTTATTTCTGCAGCTTTTAACTTCTAGTCTAACCCACAGCTCTAAGATTTCACAGAACAGTAGAGCTGCCAAAATCAAGTGCATGTAGTGTTCTGCATGTGAAAATGTGTGGCCCTTCAGCTGCTCCCACTTATCAAAATTCTGCTCGGGTGAACAGTTTGAATTTCTCAAGATCTTAAGCATATTTAACAATCATTTGTGCTTTTTTTCCCCCAAACATCTGCTTTCCCTTTGGCTACATCTTCCCACAGCCACTACAGGTTTGGAGATTTACACTGACAGTGGTCAAGGAAAGGTGAAGCACTGCTATTACTTATTCTTTGAATTCCTTGAGTAAATTGTTAAGGGTCTGGACTTCATGCTGCAGAAGATGGTATTTCAGCTGAACTGGAATTATTTTATGTGGAAAACTGATGAGTGCAAGTCAGTTCTTTTTATATAGGATTGACACGAAGACAAGTAGCAGAAAACTGAATTTAGTAATTCAGCAGCTTCTATCTGATACTGTGGAAGATTTGCTTATCTTGCTCTCTGAATGTGTGCATTCCATCTCATCTCTGTGCTGAATGTTTTGTGACTTGTAACATGGGTGGAGGAAAGTGTTTATGAAGAGCTTTCAGTTAATCTTAAGTAGTAAGATGTGGTCCTCAAGGCTGATTAGGTATGTAACTCGTACCTTTAAAAGGGACCACAGCTGTATAAGAAAAGATCTCAGCCCTATGACAGGATCCTATCTTCAGATTCAGGTGAAAAATACTTAGGGCATTTTGTGTCTTTTGAAAATCCAGTCCTGCATATAAACTTTTTCTGCACCGAGACTGTTTCAGGAAAAGGGTACTGGGAGGCAGATGGGGATGCTGGCTTAATGGCCTCCTCCTCTATGCCAGCTCAAAGACACACTTGGAGATGAACAAGCTTTGTATTGTCATTGACAAACATACGCAAGCTGAGAAGACCATCTTTCTGTTAGCTGCTGTTACCCCCAAGCCATCCTCTCCCCTGAGAACAATTGACCTTTATAGCGCAGACAGGGAAGTGGGTTTGGTGAAATAATTTGTCTTGTTTCAAATAAATGCTAGGAAATCCTGTCAAACTAGTTGCAGCAGGAAAAAAAACAAACCCCACATGTAAATATGACATAACCGGTAATTGTTGATTTATTTTTTTTTCACCCAGTAATGAGCACTGTGGTTATACAGTATTTTTTCCCTGGACTGGCAGTTAAAAGACAATAATCTGTTTAGGTGCTCTGTGCCTTGGGCATTGGACGTTCATGTCATGATGATGATGTGGCTGCCTACACTGTTCCTATGCTAATCCTTAACAGAGGTCCAGGCTTTTTAAGCCAACCTCTCCTTCTCCTTAGGTACCTTTGTTTTTTTCCACTATGATTGACTAAAGTCCCATCATCTGCTAGGATGGATTTGTTATATTGTGTGTGTGCGCGCGTGAAATGGAGCGCAGGCAAAAAAAATAGGCTGGGTAAAATGGGAGTGTAAGGGAGCTCTCTACAAGTCTGTTTTCTGCTTTGTTAGGTGTACGAAGATCAGTCCCTCTTTTTTTTCTTACCTCTACTGATCAGTTCTTTGCACACAGCACAGCAGAGCTGTTTTCTGGGGAAGCTCTGGGGCAACGCAAGTGCTCTGTACTTGTTATAGCTACACTGGAGAGAAGGAAAATACTACAGTGACAGAGGAATAGGAAAGCCAAAAAACAGTTTTCCATACTGTGTAATGCTGATCATTCAGGCTTCCGGGTAATTTTGATCTACTATATTAACAAGCAGACATTAGTGCCTCTTCAGTGCACGTAAGTGGGGCCTACTCTGCATGTGAGAGGTTCATTGGAATAAAATATACGGGTTTCAAACTAATGGCATGAAAAACAGTCCATGGAAACTGAAGAATGCCCACCAGGAAACCTGAGACATTGCAAGCAGCACGCTGGGCTTCAGGAAGCTCAGAGAAACCACTTGCACCCTTGCAATAGCAAAGCATTGTTCGGTGTGTGCTTGTGACCTGCCTACATTTGGTCTGTATTTTAACCAATTTGGATACATACATGGATGTCCATCTCTACTCTTTTTCACTGGCACAAAGGTTTGATTTATGATAGAACAGTAGCAAATTACTTTTGTAACAGAATTCTTAGAAATTCTGTTTTCTAATTGCGTGTGTGCCACATCATGGCAAGTTGTTTAGAGGAGAGGGGCACAAGTACAGCATGAAAGAAAAGACGCGGATGTCCTCATATCACACCGAACTGTGAATGTTTATGCTTTGGGTTTGATTGCTCACTGTTTGATGCAGAACACAACAAAAACCACCTGCTAGTAGAAAGATGCTGTACTCAAAGGGTTTTACTGTGGAATGAAAACTTTTCACGTCTTGTTTGAATACTTCCTGAACTTCTGTGTAGCGTTTGCCCATTCCATGTTGAGATGTTCTTGCTTTCCATCTGCAATGACTTAAAAATTTTCACCTTCTCCCTAGAACTGAATGTTCCCTGGTGGAGGTCACCAAGCAGTCATGATTTGCTTTTCACAGCAAGTAGTTAACAAACCTGAAAATACCACTTTTAAAAGTCAGATAAGTTTCTTTACTCATTTGCTTAGGTGTGACATCCCTATCAATGACCTTTTACAGCAGACATCATTAATGACCTAGTGTCATAGTAACATAGTATTTCCCAAATGTGTAATGGAGTATTTATTGGGATTACAGGGGAGTGGATGCTTTCAGTTAACTTCCTGGACTAGCAAAAAATAAAAGATGTGGGCTCTAGAGTCTCACAAGGTGATGAAGACACAGCAGCGGTGTTCAAGGCTGGATTAGACAGAGCCTTGGGTGGCATGGTTTAGTGTGAGGTGTCCCTGCCCCTGGCAGGGGGGTTGGAACTAGATGATCTTCAGGTCCTTTCCAACCCTAACTATTCTATGATTCTATGATTATCTGTTGGCCTGGGAGTACACTGCCCACCTCTGAGTTCAACACAAAGAAATGTCGTGTTAGAAATCACCAAGACGGTACACTTTTAAATTAGAAGGCTAAAATTGACACGAATAAACAGGATTTAACAGTTTCTTCAGGAAATGGGTATTATGCTCTTCTACGCTTATTAGAATACCTGCTAGCCTGCTGTTTAAATCTTGGTAATCAAATTATGTGGCTATTTGGAGTGAAAAGCAGTACACAGAAAGCTTTAAATTGAAAAGGAAGGCTCTTCCAGGTGTAAGTAACCAGACAATAACTTAATTTTAAAATGTTCAATTCAGCAACTATTAATCCTGACAGTTGCATTCCCCAGTCAGCTCCCCTTTCCTCCTTTCTACTTATACGCAAACAAGGACTGGGTTTGCAAATACAAATTCAGGTCGCCTCATCTGCCTACTTGTGTGTCCTCTTGTGGTAGGCATTATTGCAGGCTCTGAGGATAGGTTCGTAGGTTTATCTTCCCACAGGGCTCCTGGCTGCCACTGTGTGCAGTCCATCTTACTGTGCAACAGTGACAAAGGGGTCTGCAGGAACCTTGCTGTGCTGGTAGCAGAAATAGGTATGCCAATAAACAAGGCAGGTTGTAGGAAATACATCATCTGCAGTCTGCAAGGCAGTGCTGCCCTGCTATAGATTGCTAGTGCAGTGGTCCATGGATCACTTGGATACAACTTTCCATTATTTTCAAGTCATTACTCAGGTGGTCTTTTTCTGAGTGCTTGGCAGAAATCTCTGTGCTTTCATCAGCAGATCTGCAGTATTCAGAGCTACAAGTGGTGGCAAGCAGCAGGTCTTGAATATATAAAGCGGTATCTAAGTAACCGGGTTAGATAAGAATAAATCAGATTTCACAAATTCAGTACTTAAAGTGAGTTGATGCCTTTTGACGATTTATGCCTTTAATCTCCATGCCTCACATCTTCCATCTGTACAAAGCGAATAGCACCATGTCAGTTCCCAGACATACAGGAAAACTACTCATTACTTTTCCCGAAGTTGTCAGGCATAATGGTGAAAGCTCCAATAGGAAAGTCCAGAAGAAAACGAGTTCCATATTTTGCGCAGAATTTCAATGATACGCAGTAAATAATTGATGGGCTTCCCCACCAGACTGATTTTGAGTGTTTATCCAGCTAGAGGTATCCTGCATCAGTCCCACGGATTAAAGCCGTAGGTGAAGGAGAGCAGACTAAACAGGAACAGGACAAGGTGTAGCACGTGGTTATGGTGTTGCACTGGCAAACTTAATTTGTTAACTTGTGTAACTTAATTTCTTAACTTGTGTAAATTCGAACCCGCAGACGTTAGGGATTTATTCTTGGGCTTGCATCTGAGCCATGGCTTTCTGCAGTGCCTCCCTGCTGAGATGGTCACACGGTGGCAGCCTGTCCCTGCAGGACTACTCTGCAGCACGGTGAATACGTGATGCTCTCACAAAGTGCTGCCCAGTGGTTTGTTGCTCAGAGTCTGTCCTTTCCAAACTTTGTTCTCGTCAAAATTACCACCTGGTTACAGCTTTTTGCTGTATGATGACAATTGCAGAAGCATAAATATGTGCCTGAGAGCAGTGTGACCTGCAGCCTGTGAGGGCTGCATGACTGACTTGTCACGTAAGTTACTTACAGTACAAAAGCGATCTGCTTGTGCCATTAGGTACTTTATACCGTAGCTGCCAAAACATTCAGCACAGCTTTGCAGGTTCCTAAGAACTGGGCACATTTCAGTACTCGTTAAACCTTGGTTGCTATGAGCTGGATCTCACATACAAATGCCATCCCTCCAGTTTTTCATGTTTGATGTGAGCCCCAGCTCAAGAACACAGTGCAGACTTGTGAGATTCAACCCTCTTTGATGGAAGTAATTTTCTTTTGATCTACAGTTTTAGGATGTGTCCTTGCTGAAGAGAGTAACAAACGTGGGGAGGATATCAAAGCACTGAGGAATGCAATGGCCAGGGCAGGGTTTTGCACTTAAGAGCCTACATGATTAAGTTTCACCAACGTCAGCTTTTTATGGCTTGGTATATGGTTGCCTTCTCCCCTTTCTGACCAAATTCTCAAATTCTAATTTGAAAAAAAAAAAAAAAATAGAAAATTTAGGTTTCTTGCACAATTCAGCTTGAAAAATAAATGTAGCTGCTAATTAGTAACAATTTCCCTAGTTTGCTGAACTGTTACCACTGACTATTCGGTGGAAACAAATTGCTCCATCATGTCTTTAAAATGGTATTTTTTGGCACAGTTCCATAGAAAAGATTTGTTCTACATCTTCTGTGTATTTTGTTAAAAGCTGTACAATGAAATCTTACTAAGCTTCACTCACAGGATGCCGTGTGCTTCATATGTAACTAATTGATAGGAAACAGAAGTGGAAAGGAGCTGCAGAAAGGAGCATTCAGCAAACATGTCTTCATGACCTTCTGTATTTAGAAAACCCTAGTGCAGCTCCCACATGGATTCCTATGCAGCTCTCCCATGTACTTCTCCAAGTACGAATAAAACAAAGCCAGCTGGATACTTCTTTAGGTTTTCCAGCCACCATGTCTGGCAACAGCAGGAAGTTCATAGGTTTTGCTTGGATAAGTATCTGCTGCTGGAGATGATGGAAAATCCTCCCCTACACTGTTAGCTCCCATCTCCTTGTGCCAGTAATGCTTAGCTATGCAGATGAATCTACATTTTTCACAGGTATTGCAGAGGACTGTGAAGAGCAGTTATAGTGTAAATTTTGCTAAAAAATTTTGATAATTCATAAAGCAGAAAAAATATTTTCATATTTAAGAATTAAAGAAACAGGTAAAGCCATATCAGGGTGCTATAACTCCAGGGTTTACTAGCATCTACTTTACATAGAAAATGCAAATTTTCCAATTTCAGCTCTTAACTGGACATTTGGGTATTTGTTGTAGTTTGTTTGTTTGTTTTTTTATTAGTACATTACATGAATCCACACAAACTATGCACTGTATCATAACATGGTCTTTCAAATTTAAAAGTGTGTTCTGATGTGCAATTAGATAATAAACTTGCTTTTGAATTGCTCAGCAATGATCTGATCCCCACAACTTTTATCACTAATACATAAGTGGTCTTTCAAAAGGGTTCCCATGTGCGTTTGAATGGCAAGATAAAAATCAACAAGCCCTTTTCTGTACCATGACTCACACTTGATCCTAAACCTCTCTAGTGTGGCAGACATCAATGACCTAAAAGTTCTGATAAAACACAAATAAATCCAACTTTGGCAAGCAAGAAGCTGTTGCAACTTACTGCGTTGATCTATAAATTCTCATTAACTACTGCAGTGCACTGCTTCATTAGAAAACTCTACTTAATCAAGGTGCTTCCCGAGGAATCAATTTACACCTAATGGTACTTGTGGCAAGGACAGCTGCTTAATTGGGATGGTAATTTCACTTAATTGGGACACCTTCAGGTGAGATGGGTGACAACCTGCACGTGTCAGTTCAGTGCATCCTCCTTGTGCAGTTGCCCCCCTCTGCCCTCACGTACAGCTGGTTCAGTGCAAACCACCTGCCACTGCTTCCCAGTGGATAGCAGCCACTTTCCTATTGCTCTGAAGGACTTCCAGTGTGACAGGCTGTTCAAAACAGTGCTTGATACAGCACTACCACAGGGAAAGCCAGTTAGTTACTTCTCAGGCCTAATTTTAATGAAAATATACAGCCCCTAAAGCAGCCAAGATTCTTCCATCTTAAAAAGGCTTAAGAAAAGATTAGTGTCATGTCTTTGAAGTCTTAAGATGTGCAATTTCATGTTCATTAAAAAGCTTAGTCTTAACTGGGACAATTGCTGAAACTAAGTTAAACACATGCATGCCAACGCCGCTAGCTGAGATTGAATAACCAGTATTCAACATTTAATACCTAAACAAAAATATTATCACATAGAACCTATGAGGATAGAGGATGGTCTGCTGGCTAAAACAAGAGCTATGATTACAGAAAGCTTGTGTTTTCCTTTTTACATTAATTTTCTATTGCAGTGTGAAGTCTCTGGTACATTGTTTATGTTAGATGCAGCTTTAATGAGAGAGATAGACCATTCAGTGCCTTCAAGCAGATTCAGATTGTCTGCCATCGCACCTGTATGAAAATAGAGTATGCAGCTGGAGGTGCTGAAATTTGCTTGCTGCTGGGAAGTAGTTGGCTTTCTGCGGATGCAGTTATCATAGAATCACAGAATGATTTCGGTTGGAAGGAACCTTAAAGCTCACTTTTAAAACCATGGGCAGGGACACCTTCCCCTAGACCAGATTGCTCCAAGCCCCGTCCAACCTGGCCTTGAGCACTGCCAGGGATGGGGCAGCCACAGCTTCTCTGGGCAACCTGGCCAGGGCCTTCCCACCCTCACAGGGAAGAACTTCTGCCTAAGATCGCATCTCAATTTCCCCTCTGTCAGATTAAAGCCATTCCCCCTTGTTCTGTCCCTACAGGCCCTCCCAAAAAACCTGCTCCAGCTTTCCTGTCACCCCTTCAGGCACTGGCAGCTGCTCTAAGGTCTCCCATTGCGGAGCCTTCTCTTCTCCAGGCTGAACAAGCCCAGCACTCTCAGCCTGTCTCCAGAGCAGAGCTGCTCCAGCCCTCGCAGCATCTCCGTGGCCTCCTCTGGACTTACTCCAACAGCTCCATGTCCCTTTTGTGTTGATGCCCAAGAGCTGGACGCAGAACTGCAGGGGGGGGTCTCCCCAGAGCTGAGCAGAGGGGGAGAATCCCCTTCCTTGGCTTGTTCCTCTTTATGCAGCCCAGGACTATTGTACAGACCCAAATTTCACAGAACGGTGATTATGGCTGACACTGAATTAATCCGTCTTAGCTTGTACTTGCAATTAAACTGTGTTTGGCTACTCCCCCAGCAACAAAGCTTTTTTTTTTTTTTTCATTGGAGATAAGGATCAAATAAAGGAGAAGAGGAAGGAGACATCTACATATTATCTTCATTGACCTAAGCTACAGAAACAGAGAACACTCAACATCAGTGTAGACATAAAGTGAGCTATCCAAATGTTAGAAAAAAAAACCAATTGCTTTTGAGAGAAGCTGTGATCTTTCAGAACTGATGCCACATACACCAGCTATCATGTCAGTGGTGTATAGCACTGCTTTCTTATTGCCCTCATTGGAAACTTCCTGTAAACTAGAAACTTGTTATATTTGCAGACAGCTTTAGAAGATCCTTTCCAGCTACCTTATGTGGTTTTATTCATACACAAGGGGATCAGTGTCACAGACAGATAAAAGTAACATTGCCTTGCTTTCAAAAGCCAGACAGAAACAGGCAATTTTCCTTGTAACATTAAGGAAACAGAGATTAGCAGGAGAGGAAACAACTTAGAGTATGCACTAAATACCTCTCACATGAAACTGAGCCTGCACCCCAGCATTTTAGAAAGCTATCTTGGAGGTTTCACTTGAGGAAAAGCAATCTATCGAGGACTTCAAGCTTTTGTCCCAGAGAAAGGAGATTTATAAAGTCTTGCTGGGGGAGACGATCTTATTGTTGTTACCCTTACTGCCTCAAACAACACCTTTCAAAATCTGATGCCACAAGAAACCCAAAGCCTGCTTTCAAGCTCACCGCCAGCAGCAGCCTATTACAACACCTGCAGTGACGATAATGAAAGCCGTCTCATGAAGCCCTGCGGCAATAAAAGCTGAGTGCACTGTGCTCCTAATACAGCAGATTAATCATGCTCTGGTCCTCGAATGAGACCCATAAATCAGCACAATGACATCATACAGTGATTCACACTTGAGGTGTGACTCATGCAGCTGGAATAATTGTGTTGCAGGTCATTCAATGAGAGAGCACATTACAGGATTGAGGGCTGCTGTCTTATGAATGAGTAAGTGAGCGTGGAGAAACAAGATAATCAGTACTACAGATCAGGTACCTGCCTTGACTAGTTTGCATATTTAATGTGAGACACAGGTTTCCTCTCAGCTCTGACCAGGTTTTATTAAAGTAAATACTCTGCAGTTTTATTACACAAGTAAAAGTCCTCTTTAAGCATGACTTTGTACATGTATGTAAATTATTAGTCTTTAAAAAGAAAACCTTGTGACATTGCAAAATATTTTTCTAGGTTCTGTACAAAATAGCTTTTTTTTTCTCTTTTTCTTGTAGAAGGCACTGAATGTCTTACTGCATTAAGTGGCCTGTGTAACTTTTACAAAAGTGGTATAAACCCACCTGAAATATGCAAAAATTCCAAAGTGCACTCCGACAGCTAATGCTTTGCAATTACTTTATTACACAAATTACATTCAGCTTCTGAAAATAGTGTTCTAACAGTGATACCATCTAAAAATAAGACATCCCAGAAACACATCAAGTTTGGAAGAAGAAAAAAAAATTAAATAGAGACTTTTTTTTTTCCTTCAATGCAATATAATGCTAGTGATTTTAAAAAAATAGAAGAAGATTTAGCAGCTTTATTTTCTTGTGGCACTGTATTTTCTCTGTACTGCAACAGGTTAAGGACATTGAAGAGGAAAGGCACAAAACAGAAATTGGCAACTGAGTAGTTAAAGTATTTTGATGAAGCAGATAGTATGACTTATTTACAAGATCCCCAGTTTAAAATGAGAAAATACTACTGCTTTAAATCAGTGCTGCAATTAGAAGACTTTGCTTTATTAAGATGCTCACATAAAAAACAACAGCACTGATACGGAACTTTCTTACACTCCTCTACCTAAAAAACAGAACTAAAACCAAACAAAAACTAAAGGAACCAGTGTACAGCCCCACACAGACTAGTACAGTTTACAATTAAATACACAAAATCTTAAACGTGCTGAAGGGAAAAGGAATATGACTTTCTGGGTTGGATCGTATAATGGAAAACTTAAAGGCTGGTTTCAGGAGGATGAAGGTGCTGGTGGAGTTTGAGGTGCTGAACACTCTTCCTCTGAATCTGTGCCTTCATCTTCATCCTTTTCTTGATCACTGCCTTCAGTGCTCACTCGGTCAAAACCTTTTCGACTGTAGCTCTTGTGACTTGCAAAAAAGTTCCCAAGGTTAAGGCCACCACTGCCTTTCCCTGTGGAAAGGAAATGTTTGTACAACAGGTTTACTTTACAGGGGAATGCAAATCTATCTACTGATTCACCAGGATAATGGAGATTATTTTACGTGTCCTTACAGAAATTGTTTTTAAAGATCAGCACATTAGCCGCAAAAGTACAGAGATTAGGAATGAGAAAGGAAATTAATTTTTGAAGTAGAAGTTTTAAACAGCATCCGTTATTTCATTAAGTCTTTATGTAGCCTACTTGTGTTCCCAAGTTTGCCCTTCATCTCAAAGTGCTTAATTTCCTTCACCACATTTAGATAACCCATCATAATCAGGTACTGCTCTGCCACTAGTAGTGACACATCCTCTTCAGTGGGCAGATAATAATGGATGAAAGGTGTCACAGAATACATTTCCAGAAAACACCCGAGGTTTGCCCCCAGTCCTTTCTGTGAGAATGTTCCATCGAATCTGTTATTCAACTAGAAGTGGATAGAAAAAAAGCCTCCACTTATTGTTCTTAAAAAATCCTGAATGACTCAGACTTACCTCTAACTCTGCCTAAAATTCTTCCTGAACTTGAATCAAGTTTGTGTTCCCCATCACCTGAAAAACAAAGTAGATTTCAAAAATAAGCTAAAAAAAAGAATCATTTTCTATGACTAAATATAAATGGAATATGAAATATAAACCCACAAAATTAAATATAATTAAATAATTATCTAGGATACAAAGCACAGACATTCAACAAATTGATCAGCAGCTCTAAGAAGCAAAACTTATACTTTCCAGTTTCTTAAGGTGAAATTATAATTCCTAACAAAATCACCATACCACCGATGTACATTTTATGCCAATTCGACCATTAAGAAGATTCATATGCAAGATATTTCTGAGAATTTAATTCCCTCAACTGTTCACTCATGTTACTGTGAAGAGTTTACAGGAAGGACGATAACCTTGCTATTTATAATGTATACAACTACAGAGCAGCACACTGCAAACTGCAGCTTGACATTTGAAATGGTATAGTTTCCCTTGAAAGAAGACTGTTTTTATGGAAGACAGTGAATTTCTTCAGGTATTTTGGAGGAACTTTCTCTCTCCCTTCACACACTGTATCTATCCTCCTCCCTGGTACCTCTTCCCATCCTTTAACTAAAGAAAAATTGAGTGCCATGACCTATCTGTCTTTCCATATACTACGCAGTTTCCATAAACCTGTGCAAGAAGTTACTTTTACCAGTGTAACTGTATCATGCTCTTTGACATAGTAAATTCAAACACTGCTTGAATCCAACTGGAATGCAAAGATGCTATTATAGCTCATATCCATTAATGGCAGTACTGCAGTAGTCTAGAGTGTTAGCATATCTAAGGTGCAAAACATAGAATCATAGAATAGTTAGGGTTGGAAAGGATCTTAAGATCATCTAGTTCCAACCCACCTGCCAGGGGCAGGGACACCTCCCACTAAACCATGCCACAAAAGGCTATGCCCAATCCAGCCTGGAACACCACCAGCGATGGAGCATTCACAACTTCCCTGGGCAACCCATTCCAGTGCCTCACCACCCTCACAGTAAAGAACTTCTTCCTCATATCCAGTCTAAACTTCCCCTGTTAAAGTTTGAACCTGTTACCCCTTGTCCTCTCACTACAGTCCCTCATGAAGAGTCCCTCCCCAGCATCCCTATAGGCCCCCTTCAGATATTGGAAGGCTGATATGAGGTCTCCATGCAGCCTTCTCTTCGCCAGGTTGAACAGCCCCAACTTTCTCATGGAACACAAAGAAGTTAGGAAGCTTTTATTTGAAATCTTCAAATAAAATACATCCAGTTCAGCTGCACAGCAACAGATCTCTGAATTACCTAATCTGCCATAGTATGTCTTAGACAGTAGCAGAACTATTTTATCTATTGCATATACATTTTCTTTTCTTGATGAGAGTATCTCTATAAAGCTATTTATGCAATACAAAGTATCATGACCAAACTCCTACTTTACCTTTTTCTCAAAAATAATTTACTATGAAATGTGAACAAACAGCAAATTTATGTAGCATTGTAAGTACCAATTAAAGATCTCACAGCAATGGGTAGAGGTCCATTATGGTATCTGACTCACAAAATGCACAAGGTAGTAATGAATAACAATATATAATGCCTTGTAAATATTATGTTTGGTTTTTGCATATACTTTAAGAGTCCTTTGTTCTCAAAAATGTAAAGATCACAAACTGAAAATAAACTATGCTCAAAAGTATTAAAATTTATGCATTCTAGACATAAATTTTATAACATGATTATATATAATTATCTCATCTCTGAGACACAAATTTTTGGCTTGACACCAATTAAAGTTTTAGATACATGTTCTGAAAAGGTGGTGGCTTGAGATGTAATGTTAAAGGTTGCAGTTGCTGTGTGCACACTGATTCTTGGTTTGCATGCAGTGTCACAGTTAACTGTTCAGAAGGGTAAAGGGACAGTGAGCCTCTCTCTTCATACCCTCACGCCTAAGTATTCAGCAATGCTTTGAACTGCAATAATAAAAGCCTGTTCCCCCGTTATTCATGGTTACCTCCATAGACAGCTGTCTTTCTCCACCGAATAAATAATAAAATTGCCAGCAGAACAACAACAGGGATAATTAGAAGAGTTGTAATAAGAACAAATGAAATTCCAGTGCTGGTGTGTTGTTGGACTAAATGTTGTTTTTCCTGCTTCTTTATAGGGTCTGTTGATTCTGGGTTGTTTTTCAATCTGCCTTCTACAATTGTTCCTGATTCTTTAAAGAGAAGACAATTTCAGCATGTAATCCATTTGCATCAAGTAACAGAACAAGGCATTAAAGAACAAGCTAGAATACCTGAAGTGTATAACAAGGAGTAACAAGAACACAAAGGCAAAACACTTATGGAGACATTTTTTGCTCTTGCTGATGTTATCCCAAAGTAAGGCAGAGAGGGTCAGAATGATATCACTCACTAGCAAAGATGCATTTCCTTTTTCTCAATGGGGAAAGGAGAGGTGTCAGCAAGAGTTTATTCTTAAAAACTATCTATGATTTGAAAGACAGGAAAATTCCCCAAAAGATCTATTTTTGCAAGTAGGTGTGTGATGTAATGTCAAATATATATCTCATTATGATAATAACACTTCCACAGGTAATGTAGAAATCCAGTATATTATATGTTATCATAAAAAAAAAGGAAGGCATTTAAAGTTCTTTTTAATAAAACTTGTGACAAAGGATTATATTTTCCAAACTGCTACATCCCATGAGAGAACTTTGGCTCTGAAAGCCTGGAGAACTTTTGAAAACTGCACCTAAGCATTCCTGACTCATTAATTACCTCTCCACCTACAAGGAGAGAAACAATATCAATAAAATCCTCTACGTTGTTTTGTATGTGCATAAAGAATCACATGCTTTGTGCTAACTTAATTGAATAAATACATCTAGCTATATATTTTAAAGTCTGATTTAACTGCTGTCCTGGGTTTGGCTGTAACAGTTATTTTTCTGCTTCGTAGTAGCTGGTGCAGTGCTCTGTTTTTGACTTTAGTCTGAGAAAAATGCTGATGCCACACCAATGTTTTAGTTGTTGCTAAGTAATGTTTACCCTGATCAAGGACTTTCTGAGTCTCATGCTCTGCTAGTGAGGAGGGGCGCGGGAAGCTGAGAGGAAGCAGAGGTAGGACACCTGACCTGACCTACCCAAAGGTGTATTCCGTACCACAGCACATCATGCCCAGTATACAAACTGGGGGGAGATACCCAGAAGGCCCAGATTGCTGCTGGGGTTGGGCTGCGTATCGGTTGGCAGTTGGTGAACAATTGTATTGTGCATCACTTGTGCTTATTGTTTTTTTCCTTTCTCCTTCTATATTCTCTTTCCTTGTTATTTCCCTTATCATTATTATAGGTGGTAGCAGCAGTGGTTTTGTGTTATACTTTAGTTACTGGACTGTTCTTATCTTAACCTGTGGGAGTTACATTCTTTTGATTCTCCTCCCCATCCCTGCAGGAGGAGGAAAAGAGGAGGAAGTGAGCAAGCAGCTGTGTGGTTCTGAGTTACTGGCTGGGCTTAAACCATGACAGCTGCATGTCTTAAGCAGCTGCATCAGGAACACACTCTGAATCAACTGTTTTGATTCTGTATCAAACTTAAAATGATATTTTGTTCTGAAAGAATAGCAAATGCTTCAGTTTACACTGAGCACACTAATACAGTGATAACAATTACTAATGCTCTCTGTTCAAGTAGTAGCTACAGCCAAGAACAACTTTCCTCCACTGTCTTGTCCACCTCTGAACAAAACTACTGTTTTCCACACAGAACTCCTACGTCTCCACAGTCCCTGACTTCACAGCAGCACAAGCAATAGGAGCAGCCTGCCACAAGGAGGTTGTGACAATACATGCCACTCCTGCCCATTCATTAAGCAGAGGATGGCATAAATTCCATTGGCTACCTGTTTTCTTCAAGTGGAGTTGAAAGATGTTAATTTCAGACAGGTACCCTAAACAGTATTAAGAGTTTGTTACTTAAAAACTTTTTCTGGTGGTACTATTGAGGTTTTCTCTATAGCATTAGGACCGTCAGCCAGCTATCTTCCTAAAGAAGGCAAAACGCAGTCTTAATGTATCTCTAGATTTGTTCTACTATGAATGCTGTACTGTGAATACTACACTTCTGAGTGCCTCAGCAGGGCTGATGTACCAGTAGAGAGAAAACAGAAGGATAACTATTTTGACAATACGAATTTAATTGTTTTATAATCTCAGCATCCTTTATTCTACTTTGTTCTATATGCTTGCAATTGCCAGTTGGGATCTGTTGGTATTCTCCTCTGTCTGCATATACATGGCTAAAGCAAATCACACAAGCTTTGATTCAACCAAAGAAAAACATTTAAGAATGTGTGAATATTTTATAGAGACCTCTCAGAAGACCGGTACTGTTTTTCTGAGAGGGAAATGAACTTTTCCTTTTCAACATAAAAGACCTACGTAATGATACAAATGGTTAAAACTACTTCTCATCTTCCAAAATTACTATTTCACCCCTTTGATCTCTGCATGTATTTCTTTATCTCCTTATAGTAAGTTTTACATGTTTTTATTTTCTTTTTGCTTTCCTTTTTCTTGTCATTTTCATGAAGATAAATTAAGAAAAAAAAAAGGCAGTAAACCTAGGGAAATAAATATAAATAGAAAAAGCTGAGGTTTTTTGCCATATGGTATGACTGGCAAGGCTGTGTATTGAAAGACTATGCAGAAAGATAAACCATTTGCCATTTTAAGTAAGTTTTTTGGTTGAGGGTTGTAAAACAGGCGGAAGGGTGCTCGTGTGTGTGTGCGTGTAAGTATCACATTTCAGAGCTATTTCTGCATCTAAAGGGAGCTGACACAGATACCAATCTGGACCATACCAGATGGTGGTACGGAATTAATCCACTAGTTAAATTTTTATCTTAGTGTCTGTAAAGCACTTGTCATCACTGAAAATGAAATGTTTGGATTGGCTGTAAAATAGCCTCTACTAGGTAACACTGCTCATTTTATCTGTATGAAATGATGGTGAAAAGTAACAGTCAAACTAGATCGTGTTCTTGCCTCCAACTTGGCAGAAGCAGTCCTAATCTATGTGAAAATACTGGTTTCTTCATTTCCATTATGAATCAGACTAACCTTTTATATCCTGTACCTCAATACCAGCCTTTTTAACTGACCGATGTTCCAATTCTGTAAAACAAAATTATTCTTCAGGACAACTGACATTTCAGAAAGACAGTGACATTTCTCTACTAGCTTTCTCAAATGTTCAGTACAATCCTACAGTAAACAATCCCGTCAGCTTCACCAAGGAGAGTCAATATAAATGATTAAACAGCTCACAAGGCCATGGAAATAAGAAAGAGCTTGGTTCATGGAAGGTGTTCGCAATAAGTAACTCTTATGCCACAGAGAGATTGTATGGGCAGATGTGAAGGTTCAAGGGAGTCCAACAAAAATAAAAATGTTCATTATAATCAAAATCACAACGGATTAAAGGCTGGCTGAACCAGGACTCATTAGCTACTGCAGTTTTATATTGCAGATAAAGCTAAAAAGAAAATTATATACAACTTTCCTCCACCTGTAGGTGATAATTCCATTATTATTTTATTCATGTGTTTCTTTAAATAAAAGCCCAGAATTTTTCTTGTTCAGGTTACTATATGCACAAAAAGTTATATCCAGTCAGAATTACAATTTATGTGGTCCAGTCTCCTGTTACTAAGAGCAGCTGATACTAGATGCCCCAATGGAAAATCCATGAATTATAACTGGACAAATATGGAATAACTAGCTTAGTCAGGAGTTCATTTATAACAGCAGTCTTACTGGTTGACTAACACCCTGAAGCCTGAGCTTTATCTCTCTCATACATTTTTTATCCAGTAGAATGTAACAGTGGATTATATTTTTATTCCTGTAAAATACCTAAACTCTCTTTGAATCCTACTTAAATTGATGTCTGACTAATCTGAGTAACACTGAACTCAGGCTGCTTGCCTTGGGGGTTACTAGATTAGAACTGGGAAGTGTTTCCACTTCATGGAAATAGGACTTCAAATTATCCTAGATTCATTTTCTAATGATAAAGACCCCAATGAAATGAATATAAATTTTAAGTTGACTTGTGTTTTTTTACTTCAGCCCCTAAGAGTTTCCTGTACGATAACCTCAAAAGGAAGCAGTTGACTTCTCAGCAAATGACACATTAAAATTACTAAAATGCTGAAAAATCATGCTATTGTTAAAGTAGGTACTGACATGACAAGGGACAGATGTACCACAAGGCAAATGCATTTTGATTCCTCCTGTGACAAACTCATGCACTCAGGACATTTGTTTGATAGGGCATGCAGCAATGCTAAGAATGGTCTTTTAATGCAAACAGAGCTGTAGCACACAACTTCTGCAGGCAGAGCTTGTAGGGTACTTTTATCATTGTCATTAAGCCAACAAGCTTTTGGTCAGGGGTACCAGCTAAGTGGTACTGACTTGAAGATACAGAATGTGAAGTTATGACATTAAGAACAAAAAGAACGTACTTTCTGTGGATGCAAACTTCCACACTGCTCTGGCATGAACATCTCCAACAAATACTGTTTCATCTTCTGAAGCAACAACATCATGTGGCATCTCAAAGCTCTGTGAAGATAAGCAGTCACAGATTATTCTTTGGTGTATACACATTCATGAGGCCTCCTTAATCCTGGACTTGAGACTGGTCATATTCAGTCCTTAGACTGGAAAAAGGAGTCGCTGAAGGTATGAAGGCCTAACAGGAGTCAGGGGAGAGGAATTAAATTTCTATGGTATGTCTGCCTTCTCCAAGGATAACAACATAGAGATTATTCAAAGTATTCAACTTAAATAGTTTTTATATTTATAGTATTTAAAATATTTATAAATTTATAATATTTATAGTAATTATATCTATATTCTTGCATTCAATTTTATCCTATTAAATATATATTTAAAAAATCATGGATCTTGATCTCAAGCCCCCATATTTAGTTTTTGTCAGAGTTTGTATGCAACACAGCTATTTGCTACACTTGGGAATAAAACCCTCTCTGTAATGTAATTTAAAACTCAACTGCAAATAACAGAATATATGTGTAACCCAGAAACGTGAATCTTCAAATTCATTCTTTATTCTAAGACTACTTATGGAATTTATTTTTTTTAATAAACATAATTTTTAATGTACAATTTTGTATGAATGACATTTAGCCTTAGCTTCCAAACTAATTCTGTAAAGAAGGGATGTAACCATACAGCTGAATATTATTTCTGCTTAGGAATATACTCTACTTTTTGTCAATTTGTTATCATCTAAATATATGAATATATCAAGCCATTCATTCTTCTCTAAAATTAGCTTTTAAGAACTGTCTGACAGCAATAAAGTAAACGTTATCTTGAACAAAGGTATTATCTGTAAGTATCATTTTGAGGATAGTATAATTTTCAAATGTGTACCATATGTAGTAACTAAGACTCGAAATTCTAGTGTCTTACTCAGTTAATATGATAAAGAATTCCCTTTCAATATCTTACATTATAAAGTATCTTATTTCCTATGACGGTTTTATGAAAGTTGGAGAAGTAGGATGCTACCAACATTTTCATATATAATTATAATTATAGGCACCAGGCACTTTGTCCAATACTCTACCTTCCTAAGTGGAATAAAAGTATCAATTATTTCTCCAGTAGAGAAGTTCATCACAAATCCTTGTACTGGTTCTGCCTCTCCAGGGTAAGGCATTCCATTAACTGCAAAGAGGAGACCTGCAACAACATCAGATTTGCTTTAACAACACACACATAACAAACTATAGTCAAGATGAACTGGAACAGTATAGATGAAAAAAGCATGGCTGAGAGAAAAAGAGAGATAGACTGAAACGTCTGTAAACTCAATAGGAAACTAAATCACAAGAGGAAAGTTGAGCAAGGTATTGCAGGTGAAAGCTTGGCATATAAAAGATGCACATTTTGTTCAAATGAGAAGAACAAGCCAAGCAATAGATTACAGATCGTTTAAATGTGAAAAAAGAACTTGAAAGCATTAAAAAAAAAAAAAGTATCTGAAGAATGCTTTGATAAGGATGCTTGATTGGATAATGGAATGTTCTTTAAATGAATCAAAAGCAGAAAGCCAGCTAGGGAATCAGTGGGACCACAAGGGGAAAACGTGTGAAAGGGCAACTCAGGCTGATGAGGTGCCTGTGGCAGAGAAGCTCAGGTTTTGTTATTTTTTTCTGTTGAGTGTGTTGGGGAGATTCTGACACTCAATTTTTTTGTAGCTAATAGGTCAGAGGCGCCAGTTCAGCTGGAAGGAGATACACAAAAGATGTTAGACAAGTTGGAGGTTAATAATTCACCAGGTTTGGATGGCATTCACTCAAGTTCAGAAGGAAGTCAAACGTGAAATTACAGACTTCAGGCCAAGCCAGAATAACCTAGCACTGCAAACAGCCACTCCTCCAGAAGACTAGCAGACTGCCAAAGTAATGCCCTCCTACAAGAAGGGCTCAAAATGGTGCCTGGGAAGTACACATCAACTATTCTGGCCTCCATCCCCAGTAAGATGGTAGAAACTGTAATGAAGAATAAGACATGTACCCATGTGGCCTGTTGAAAACAAACTGGTACGTCTTTCTTTAAGGGGAAATTGTGCCTCAACTCTCAATGGGGAGAAAAGGCATACAGGTAAAGGAGATTCTGTAGACACGCTTGGATTTTCAGAAAACCTTTGACAAGGTTGTGCATCAGAAGCTATTACAGAATGTGAGTTGTCACAGGGCTGAATGAAAGACCCATTAATGAACAGGAAGCAAAGAACAGAGCTTAAGGGCAGAGCTTATAATTTTTCAGGATAGAGAAGTCTGCGTAGTGCAATCCTTCAGGGGCTGCAGGCAAAAAATTTCATTCAATAGTCCTCATCAATGACCTGAAAAATGGGGAGAACAGCGACATCTCCCAGGCTGAGGAAGGTACCGAGTTCTCCAGAGTAGTCAAAAGCTTGAGGATATTGAGAGTCTTGAGACTGGACTACTCGGCCTCTCAAGAAAGTCCTAATGAAGTTAAAGATGTTAGAAGAGCAAGCCAACTACAATAGTCAATGGGCTGAACAATTTAATGTCTTATAGGGAGAGATTAAGGTGGCTGGAGTTCTTTGGTTCGGAGAGGAGAAGCTAAGAGGCAACAGATCTGGGGAGTGTGGAAGTGTTTTTCACCAACTCCCAAAATGCTGAGACTTAGAATCAAATAATGAAACTGTGTCACTTTTTTAGATTAAAAAAATAAAGTGAGTAGTGAACTTCTGGAGCTGGTAACTGCAGGATCAAGGGGGCAGAGAGTACAAGCCAGTTCACAATGGGATTAGGAAAACTCATGGGCAGTAGGTCTGTAGAAAGATACTATGAAGAAGAGATAAGGAGCTACCTCCTAACAGCCTTAAATAAAATGCTTGTGGATGCATGAGTAGCAGGAGAGGAATGGACCACAGAATGCAGACAGGCTTACACATTCTCCTTAGAATGCATCTGGTGCTGCCACTGTCAGAGACAGACCTACAGTAACAAGCATCTCATCCAGTAGAGCATTTCTTGTGTTCTTGACAGATGTAAGAGAGATAGCCCTGATACTAAATTTCATACTAACTACACAGTCAGCCTGACATGCCAAAATTGCTTGTCCACTTCTTTGTATGCTTACATTACTTTCAGCATCAGTATTAAAGATCTAACTCCAAAACTTATTACAGTAATTGTTAGCCAAATTGTGATATTAAAACCAACAAATTTTTCAAACTGTTAAAAGTTTTTTTTGTGAAACCCCAAACTTTTCTTGATAATTTGAAACCTTTTTATTTTTCTTTCTTTAATGGAGCTTGAAATGTAAATTTTAAAGCATTATTAACGAAGTATTGACTGTGCAGTCACTAAGAAGCAAACAAGATCTTCCAATTGTTGACATAACATTTAGGGAGTCTATCAATAATTCCTCAGAAGCAGAGATTATATACAAGCTTCCCTCATCTCAGAAGTATGAAAACAGAATAGTTCTCAATTTTTCCATCACATCAGCTCTACTTTGAAAGAGAATAAATACGTGGCCTAAGATAACATGATGCACTCTGTATGAAGTAACAATGTACTGCGATACACTGGCATAAATCAACTACTTGAAATCTGGAGAACAGGAAAAAAGATTACCTGGAACATAGGAAACTGCAAACAACTCTCTTCCAAATGATTTGTGCTTGATCTCTCTTATGAACTCCCCAGTCTCTAACCTGAAGCACTGAATTCGACCGTTTTCCCTGTCGGCAACACACAGCTGACTGAAGTCGGGGATCAGGGCTAAGCTGTGAGGTATATGGAACTGTCCAGGTTTGGCTCTGCCTAAAGAAGTCTCTGCAAAATAAAATATCAAGGTTTGTGTCAAAGTACACACTGACACTATCTGTCTTGCTTAGAAACAGCAATATGTCACATAATGCAATATAACATTGGGAAAAGAATAAAATCAGTTTGCTCTCTTCTTCTAGCAGTTTTACTCATTTACATAGGTAATCATTGTAAATCCTGGATTTATGAATTCACAATTTCCCTGCAATATCTGAAGTAGTTTAATGCTTGATACATAAATCTGAGTCAGGCAGAAATGTAATTATTCATAAAAATTAAATTAGATGGGATCATGGCATAAATCTTGCAAAAATTGTAAAGGCCTATATTACTGGTCAAGTGTTTAAAAAAATAAATTTTTTTGTGAAAATCAGGCCATTTTCTTGATAAGATAGGACACACCAATACTTGCACTGAAAACATGCTAACAAATTCCCATTTTTTATTGTTAGTGAATATATAACTACAAGTACCTGTATGAATAGAGAAAATTGGAATGCAGTGACTAAGCCGAGGTATTGAAAATTATTTCATTAACACACATGCATAAATAAAAGTAACAGTAACATCAGCAGTCTCATGGCTCACGATGAGTTCATAACAGCAGTACCAAGAGCTCTGACCTGTACCTTCTCCCCACTGCATCACGTACAGTCCATTCGGAGAGAACTGAATGATTCGACTGTTACAGTAGCCGTCAGAGACATAAATGCTGCCGGTGTTTGGATCCACGGCCACATCAGTAGGTTGACAGAAATGATTTTTGTCACTACCCGGTTGCAAAGCGACTCCTAAGGTCAGTAATGGCTCTTTCTTATCTGGTCCCAGTTTGAAAACCTATTTTTTTTCAGTCAAGGGGAAAAGAGAAGAGGTTTCCATTATAGAAGGTAAAATATAAGAGGGATGACTGTCTATGGGAAAATATCTATTACTGTGTATAATATAAATTTATATATCAAACATAATCTGCAGATATTGACTATGACATCCATTACTAGTTTTTCAATAGCCTCGATTCTAGGAAATTTCTGCCTAAGTAAAAATTTCCTGCCATTACAGCAAATTGAATTAGCTTGACATTTTGGATTTAAGTATAGAGACCTTATAAGCAAAGATGTAGCAGAAAAATCTTATTTCCAAAAAGAATCAATGTTTTAAACCAGATACTTTTATTTCCGAATGTCCATTATTTTACTATGCCCATTTAGTAAATATTTCAACACAATTATATTCCATGAAGGCCACACAGGTTGGTATTTTGTAGGCATATTCTTAATGCTTATCTTAACAGGCCTAGATAAATAATTTGTGTCAAGTCTCTAGGAAAACCAAAATGGCTGTTCAGCCTGGAGAAGAGAAGGCTGTGTGGAGACTTCATAGCAGCCTTCCAGTATCTCAAGGGGGCCTACAAGGATGCTGAAGAGAGGCTATTTATTAGGGACTGTAGTGATAGGACGAGGGGTAATGGGTTCGTACTTTTAACAGAGGAAGTTTAGATTGGATATGAGGAAGAAATTCTTTCCTGTAAGGGTGGTGAGGCACTGGAATGGGTTGCCCAGGGAAGCTGTGAATGCTCCATCGCTGGTGGTGTTCAAGGCCAGGTTAGACATAGCCTTGGGTGGCATGGTTTAGTGGGGAGTGTCCCTGCCCATGGCAGGGGGGTTGGAACTAGATGATCTTAAGATCCTTTCCAGCCCTGACTATTCTATGATTCTATGATTTTTTGGCAAAATATTATGATTCTACTATTAAAGCTAATATAAACATACCTGATGGAGAGCTACATCAGTGACCCAGTAGTTACCATTTTTATCGATGCTCAAACCATGAGGTAAATAAAATCTGCAGGCATAAATGTAGAAGAATCAAGTTTAAAACATCTTTCAGGAAGAGTGATGTAGGTGTGAAGATTTCACTTTTTATCTACAGGTCAACAAATACTGTACATACTAACTACTTGTAGTATTTAATGAAAAAGATAACTTTACAGAATAGAATTTTCTTGACAAGAGAGTCTCAACTATGAAATTCAGATCATCTCTGGAATTTCATTCAGGCTAGTATTTGGTATCATAAAGACAACATATAATACTCATGAGCTCTCTATTTTTGTTTGGCTGGCAGATGAAATTGTGTGAATTGCTAGAAAACACACATGGAAAGAAGGCAAATTAAGTTTATTAGTTGTTGATTTTGTAATAATTAATTTAATAAACTCAGAGACTACAGTCACACGATGTAATATAAAACATGAAAATGGCTTTGGGGACATTTACGGAGTAAAATACACAGAAACGTTAGTTCGACTAATAAAAGCAAACATAACTTACAGGCTTTTCCCCAACGAACGAAGCAGTTTTGCATTGCTTGGATGCAGGACAAGAATTGTGCTCTGTTCAATTGGTCCAAGTCCTCTTTGTTGATAAACAAATGTGTTGTCAAAAGAACTACACAAAATATTGTAACAGAAAGCTACCATTAGAAGCTTGCACTGATATATAGTTCAGACACAACTTAAAGCCAAGTTCTGTAGTTCAATTCCTGTGTGCCTTTTTTTTTTGTTTAAATAAGCATTATGGCATTACTGTAGGATTGCAAGAGTTAGGGTTAGGTGTCTGCATTTCCTACTGAGGTTATGATTTCCAAACTAAAGGAGCACCAAATCAACACAACAACAATTAAGATAACCCTAAAGTCAGCAAGCAAAAAACTCTTTTTCTAATCTTCTTTGCCATGGCAAATCAGAAATGGGAATTCAAATAATGTAGCCTAAGTAAAAATACATCTATTTACCAGGGAATAATTGCCAGTAAAAACAAGTATACTCTGCAGTGTCTAAGCCAGTCTGTGCATCTTTGCCTGCCTTTTCTTTTTTTTTACCCCAAACACTATTTAATATTTTGCTAAAGCTTACTAAAGATTCAGGTCTTAACGTTCTTATTCTTTTCAGAGAGTGCTTGCCAGGAGGCCATTGGATATGATGTGTTTCTCTTCTACCCTACAACTCCACACTCAATTTTAAGGGTATGTGGAACACATTAAAAATAAGCAACATTTAAACATTCAGACGTTAGGAACCAAGATTTATTGTCCAGAAGACATTTACTAGGCATAAAGTATCATATGCTTAACAAAGAATAAAAATACAGTTGTCTGTACCCCTCTGGGGAAGTTGGCTATAGTCTGACCTGTTGAAATACAGGTTCAGCATTTAGTGAAGGTAAATAGACTGTAAAATATTTTGAACAAAATGTAAGTCTAAATGTTAGAAAATGGTGTTGCACTGTGGATGAAAAATGTGAGACTGTAAGTAATACCCCCCGCTCCCACCTTGTATTTTTAAATCCATTTGTTAATCCCAAGAGAAATACAGCTATGGTTGATGCAATTCAGTAAACAAGAACATAATTTACAGTCACAGAGAAGACTATGGATGAAGCTATTAAAACTTTATATTGTACAGTCCCAGCAGCCTCTCCTCTGCATAATATTAAATATTTATGTTTAGAATTTTCAATGTGGAAAAGCAATACTGGCTTCACATATAACCAGAAAAATCGATAATGGGATGTGTTTAAGTTTCTGCATGGGCTATGATTAAAAAATAGTATTTAGCTATTGCAATTATGTATGGTAACTATCTGTGAGTGTTTATTTAATATCTGACAGAAATCAGTAATGACTGTGAATGATTAAGCACAAGGTGATAGTTACTAAAACTCTCTACTGAGCCCTCCTAAAAACTCTGCCATGATGTTGTAGGGAGACATAGGGAGATGCAGATACACAGGCATAAAATGGCCTACTGATGTGTATCTGCTTTTTGACCATGGTTCAGTAGGTGTTGCTTTATTCTTTAGCATTACTGACAGAAGCCATTCCTGACAAGCTCCTTTGGTTTTAAACAGTTTTATTTAAAAAGGAGCCTAATACTCTTAAAGACTTGCTCTATATATGCATGACCAGAACCAGAGAACCAACACTGGGCAGACTGAACTGATGTTATTACTAGTATTATTATTAATCAGCACAGCTAATCACAGAAAAGACTCTTATATCAGTAGGTATTGTGAAAAAAACCCACCCACCCAACCAACCAACCAACCAAAAAAGCAAGATTGTATCTCTGGAAAAATGACTACCTAGACAACTTAAAAAAATATGGTTGGCTTTCCTTACTGTGATTTTGGTTGTTGGTACCAGCGTTGTCCAGACTTCTGAGTATTCCCTGTTAACAACTATCCAGCACTTCAGTGAACTGAGTGCTTTCAGTGTAAGTGAGAGACTGTTTGGTATTTTATGCCAAGGAAGCACAGTGAACTTTGAAATGTGTCTACGTGAGTTATTTTCCATGCACCTTCTTCCTCTCAAATTTCCTTTTCTAGGAGGAAGACTGGCATGCTACAGAATCACAGTCACTCTTTCTTTCCCAGCACTTGAGACCAATTTCCCAAGTAATCAATGTCCCTTTGCTTCAACTGATAAAGGAAGACAAATGAGAACACAAACTATGCCGACTACTGTTAGCTTAGAAGAAGAAAGACCAAAACCCAAACAAAGTAACTGGACACATTACTATAGTATGCCACATTGCTCTGCAGCATTGTTTTCTAGTAGGTCCTGCAGTTTAATATCGAAGGACAACTAAAATCTAAGTTTTATATTAGTTCGATATTGAAGGACAAATGAACTGCATGCGTCACTACTTCTAATCTCAAACCCCAATGTAATTTCACAGCTATTCTTCTACTTCTCAGCTGGCAAATTCACACTAATACAATTTATTGCTAAATCTAATGTCCTTCTGGTGGGCTACATATTAAATTCAGACAGACCACCTGATCACATAACCCCTGAAGGCACAACCCTGAGCACTACTCTTCATGAATATCCATCACCATTGTGATACTGTGCTCAGCCTAAATGAAGCTGCCTAGCTTGTTAAGAAGGCAGCCACAAGAACACAGTTTATATTCTCTATTCTATCTTTTACAAATTGCATAAATAGTACACAGTTTTTTCATCACAAAATGCAAAATATCTTCCAACTGGTACATTGCTTATATAGCTGAATAGTTGTAATTTTTTCATTCTGAACAGCACATGCTGCACATAGCAGATTGTTCTGAAATTGAGGAGATAATGTGTTAGAAGAACCTGACTTATTTAAAAGGATTTATTTTCTTTTCGAATCAAGCACAGAAGGAATGCTACAGCCACTGGAAAGCTGCGGCCCGTTACTGCAGAGCTGTTTTTGTGTTCTAAAGCAGACTGAAGTTGCCTTATAAAAGAGCACAGACCATTCATCCAGCTGTATTTAGTTGAATGAAGATCCAGCTTTTAAGGCATACATTAATAATGCATTGGAAACATTTGTGCATTGCCTAACAGCATGATAATTTTTGTTTAATTGTATCTGTATGATGCTGGTGAAGCACTGAAACCAGCAAAATAAATTCTGGGCTTTCAGGCGCTTGATTGATTCATCATGTTTATGATTTGGTAAGGAATATTATACTCAATTAACTGTGTGTTTGCAGCTAATGATACATGTTAACTTAAAAGTCTGATAACATATTATCCCTTCACCACACAATAATAATAATAAATACTTATCAAATCTTCATTTTTTATTCCATTTTACTGAAAAATGAGCACACATACACTCCCTCCTTTTCAGCACAATCCATGAAAGGGTCCCCAGACTACTTCATATGCCCATTATGTACCCAAAGATAAAAAAGGAAAGGCTGATTGTCTGAGCACACCTCCGTGTGCACCTCCTCTGTGCCACAAGATATGGAACAACACCTTAACCACAGGCATGTTTTCCAAATACATTGTTTTAAAGTCACATACTGTATACAAACAGGACTAAGACAGTTTTAGCCTATCTGATACAAAGGGTTCTTGCCAACAGTAGCTTTTCTATGTATTGATTAATCATCCTCCATAGGAATTAAAAAAAAAACAAACCACAGAACTGGTGTACAAAACCCCTCTGAAATAATATATCATGTGTAGTTATCTTAATGGAAGGCCCATAACCAGCTTCAGTGTAAAGCAGCTCATCTTACATCTTGGTTACATATCTGGACCTAAATGCTTCTGATCATATATACAAGGCCAAGCAGTTTCACTTTGTTCCAATTTCAGTCCTCACATGATGGCAAATATGGCAACCTCCCACACAGGACTGATGTGCATATCAACATTACTAAATAGAAGATAAAGCATTTTTCTGGCAAGTCTGATAATCACACGCTAGAAACATGCAGAGTACGAACAATGGCTGCTGCCGAGGACAGAGGTGAGTTAAGCGAAACTGTAGTGTTACCCAGCACAGCTGCTAGGTATGTGGATTTCCAAAGTCCAGACCAGAGCTCTGATGTTCTTCTGCACCCACACCATAAGAAAGCTGAAGTTCAATCTGCCTATCAATACGGTTGATTCATTATGCTCACATACTATTTAAGGACTGTTATTTTTGTTGTGTTTTGTTTAAAATCTATACTCTCCAGATACTGCTTGGTCTCAAACTCCAGCTGTTAGCATATCTCCTTTGCCAGACACTCAAAAATATGCATTTCAGAAGAAATGAATACACCTGCCAGCCTATTTTCAAATATTTTTTCTATCTTCCTTTAATGACATGAAGAACAACACTTGTGTTCATGCATAGGAGGATGAAAAACATCCCAATCAATATCAACATTTACTTGAAGCTTGAGTAAGTCAAGTTGCAGCATGTGTCATCCTTCCCAATTTTGTACTCTCTATTTATATACCTGAGCTGGAGAGCTCACTGATGTAATGCTTGAGATATAAATAATTGCCTTATCTGCTGTATTAAGCTAAAAATCCAATGAACTTACTTTGCTTCATAAAACAGTATTCTAAGCATAATTTGTTATCATAAGGTTGAGAAAGCTGCCCTTTCTAATCTTCAGAAACTATGTTATCTGAAAGTGAATTCAGCAGAGTTGGAAAAAACCCTACTCTTTAGCCTTATGGTTATATATATGGAGAGCAGACACTTAGAAAGAAGATGAAAAATGCGCATTTAAAAAGAGTACTACATACTATTCTGTTACAGAATACTATTTCCTCCCAGCATTCTGTTACAATTTCATGGATTTTTTTCCAAAGTGCCTATCTAAACATTTAGACATATTATTTTTACGCTCAAAGACATCAGGACACTGTACCAATAAGGATACTATATTTTGTTTGGAATGTTCTCTTCTTAAAATAATATACTTTAACGTATATTACTTTGCAAACACTACAAAAGTGTCCATTATAAAGTTTGGACTTCTGTTTATTTGTTTTGAGTGACACTAAATGTAGTAAATTTTATCAGTTGAGTAGAACAAAGCCTGCTTTGAGAGAGTGCCTTGTAACAATCCAATTTTGTTCAGTGGATGTAAATAGTAAAACAAATGAAAACATAAGTGGAGACAATACATGTTAACAGCTAGCTTTTCATGCTAATAGTATTATATCATACCATCATTCTCCAGGCTAATTAGTCCTGCTAAAAAACATGGAGAAGTAGGGATAATGAATCTTGCTGAATATGACATGAACATGGCCATACAGTTTAAGGACCTAATGTTCTATGTTCTTTTTCTCTAGAGACACATTCTTACTGTCTGAAGACCTAGTAACCCCATCATCTTGAACTGCCAGTCCCCACTTCCGTTCTGAGTCTTCCGAAGGCACTTTCAGCCAAAGAACTGAATTTTAAATGGGAAGAGAATTTTAATCTGTCTTGTCTTTTGTTAAGAAAATATACAAATACAAATTTGACATTCTAGCATGCCAGTTGGCAGAATATCTACTTACTTTTCATCCCAAACATGGTCACCTCTGTGGAAGATAACTAGGTTATTTTCAGCATCCAGAGCCAACCCAGAAATTTGGCCAAGTTTGAGGTCTAACCCAGGCCACTCCACAGCTTCTTCTATGTGAAAATCTGACCAAAGAAACAAAAGACAGACATTCATGTAGCACATTTATAGCTAAAACTGTTTTTAAATGCATGGTTACCCGGCATTTGGTACAGACTGTTGGGAATTATATGGACATTTTGTTATACGCATTATTTCCATTGATGAATTGCAATTTAATTCCAAGCATAGTTTTATTATAGTAAAGCATGCACAAACACTGGCATCCTGCTACATACAAGATGACAGAAACATCAAAGCTGCTTTTGACTCCATTCTTTTTCTCATCTTGTAAGGATACAGGCACACTTACTCTAGGACTTTTAGATGCTCTGTGAATACTTTCTACATCAAAAGATTACAGAAATATACAACTACTATCCAAAATCAGCAGGCAAATTTAAATATTAAATCATCAGTGTTTTATTAGAAAATGCATAAAAAAAACTGGATCACAAAAACAACTACACATCAGAAGTGGTTGATTCATGACCTTTTATATTAAAAAAAAAAAAAAAGCTATTAACGCTAATAAAAAAAATACAGGCAGGGAAGAAAAACAACAATGAGAAACAAATATAGAAGTAATTTTGTGAAGTTTGCCTATGACATTTCTTATAGCCAATATATGCACTAGTTCTGGACAGTGTTCATATCCTAATCCAAGCGTTATAGGCATGAACACAAAATAGATGTCTAAATTCAATGAAAGATGAAGAAAAACAGAATACCTGTCATTGTTTATGCTATAGCGTACTTTTTAAAAGAATAAATACTGGATAGTTTTTGAATAACACAAATGTGATTTTCACACTCAATTAACAGCACAGGATTTAGCATATGAACCACTAAGAAGTCAGTTATTTCTTGTGTTTTTCTTAAATCACAAAAGTCCTGAATGGAGACAAATTTAGTTTCAACTTAAAGATCAAAATTAAAACCACAAAAAGACCTTTACTTTAACCTGTTTTATGTAAAAGTAGACTTACACAGATTAAAGGCACAAACAGCCCCAAATCTGAAAAGGTTGTGGAGCGTTGGCTAGCACAAATAGACTGCTAAGATACTATTTGGAAGAGGTTGATCTGGGTTGCTCTGGCAGTATTAAGAAACAATGGAACAATATTCCCCAAAATAAAAAAATGTACTGGTGAGACAAATGCCACTAATTCTGAGGAAAGAAAAAAAACAGATCCTAAAATGGCTTCTACATGTTAGGAAATCCAGTACTCTTCCTTTTCAGAAATTAAACTGTTCAACACAAGTCAAGTATTTCTGAAGTGCAGACTCTGTATGAGGGCACACAAAGTCAAGCTGAAGGTGAAGAGAAAGCAATTTCTTTGCAGTTATGTGAAAATGGAGCTGTTTCACTAGCATTCGATGTGTTTGGCTGCATTGTGCTGCACTTCGCAGCTTGCAGTTCACCCAAAGTTTGTGTGTTTTGCTGTTATCGCTGGGGTACCACCCAGGCAGGTGAAATACATGTCCTCATTCACACAGAGCCAGGGTATTAGTACTCAGAAACAAGGCAGATCACAGACCTCAATACACAGGACCCAGGGAGTTTGAGAGGGTTTAGCTGGAAGTGATCTTCTAATGAAAGGAAAGATGAAATGGGAAACAATGTCGAAAATCTTCAGGTCAACACAGGGGAAATAAGCATCTTCCCTACCACTTCCACTTCACTTGAATAGATGTAGTCTGAGGAATAACAGCAAGGATGGGGTCGGGGCTGGGGGAAACCATTTTCTACAATCTACACAGGTGAAAGATAAAAGCAGTACTGAAAACCTACCGCAGGCTAGGAGATACTTCACCTTTGCAGTTTTGCATACCATAGCTACAGTAGGTGATAGAGAAACTGATTAGGCTAACACAAAACCACAAACCTAAGACTGTCAACTGCAGTGAATCCAGGACAGTAGTCAGAAACTCCTAAACCAAGGAATCTACTCTGTAGCAATTTTTAAAAGTTCCAAGGTAAACGAAAAGCTGTTAAGAAAAAGACTGTACATGCTAATACTTCTGTGCAGTTCAGTTGGTCACAACAGGTGCAGTACAGGTACATTCATGGATATTATGGTACTGAAAGGAATTAAAAGATGGAAATCCAGTGTCTACTTTCTCACTTGGTCATCTCAATCAGCCTAACTTAAACTGCAGAAAACTTGTATAAGTTTAATCTTACAGCGCCACTTTGCCTGTGAGCTTGTTCATAAAAGAGCTAGAAAAATTAAAAGGCTAAACACAGAAAGCCTAAATTTTGGCCTCTAAAAATTCAGTCTCTCAAAAGACATGTACTATAAAGTACAAAATGTATATATGTCCTGGATTCATCTGTAACAGTTCCTTTTCTCACTCTCAGTAGCTGGTGCAGTGCTGCGTTTCAACTTTAGTCCGAGAACAATGCTGATAACACACCCGTGTTTTAGTTGTTGCTCAGTAGCACTTACCCTGATCAAAGACTGTTCAGTCTCATGCTCTGCCAGTGAGGAGGGGCACAAGAAGCCAGGAGGAAGCAGAGACAGGACACCTGACCTGAACTAGCTAAATGGGTATTCCACACCACAGCACGTCATGCCCAGTATGTAAACTGGGGGGAGTCACATGGAAGGCCCAGATCGCTGCTCAGGTCAGGATGGGTATGGGTCAGCAGATAGTGAGCAATTGTATTGTGCAGCCCTTGTGTTTATTCTTGTTTTTCCCTTCCTCTTTTCTTTTTATATTCTCTCCCCTTGTTATTTCCCTTATCATTATTATTAGTGGTAGCAGTAGTGGTTTTATGTTATGCCTCAGTTACTGGACTGTTCTTACCTCAACCTGTGGGGTTTACATTCTTTCAATTCTCCTCCCCATCCTGCCCAAAGGGTAGCAGGAAGAAAGTGGGGAGTGAGCAAGAGTTCTGAGTTACTGGCTGAGCTTAAATCACAACAATATACTTAAAGGACTAAAAGATTTCTGATAGATCAGACCAATACAATGAATGGACACTGAAATACAGTCTATCACAAGAACTCCAGCCCCTACACAACTGTTAGATTTTCTAACACTTTTCAAAAATTGGTTTATTATTGTTATCTTTTCTTTTCCCTTTGCAAGTCTCACACCAAAATTATTTTAATACAGGTTTACCTCAAGGCAACTAGCTTCTTACAAAAATGTACTGAATTTCACTTAATTTATTTAAGAGTGATTATTAATTACCTACAAAACTAAGTGGTCCATGGAACAGTTAGACAAGACACCAAAAAAAATTACTTTTCCCCATTAAAATATCTTATAGTTACTTAAAATATAAATATAATAATTATACTGTAAATGAGATTTCTAAACAGATCTTCTACCTTGTGATATAGAGCAATTCCTTCATCAGAAAAACTATACAGAATTACACAGATTTAGAACATGCAAATCAGCCTCTAATCTCTCCACAAGTGAAAGAATAAAGCCTTATTTATTGGCAAAACTGCAATTTGCTTTGTAGAAATCCCTCAAAGCTCTTGCTAGCTTTTAGCATTACAAATTTCAGTCATGCTGTGTTTACTCTCTGCCATCAGAGTAGTCATTTAAATCTCAATAAAACTCCTGCAGAAAGGAGTTTTAAAAACTGGAGAATTGCACTGTACGCCTTAATTAGGAGGTACAATTGTACTGGTTGGAGTGTTGTTGAACAACTTGACTGATCAGTGACGAGTCTCATGGTAGCAAGTTAACAACAGAACAGGAAGAGCAGTAGTAAAAGGCTGGAATATTTAAAACAACCTTACTTAACATATTGGTGAATTGCTGTTTCAGGTCATACATGTTTAAAATTGGAATATTTGTATGACTAAAAAATATTAAGCTATTTTAATTCCAGCAATTTTTAAACAGTTAAATGAAATTAATCTAACAGCAAACCAGAGTCTTGTCATAAGAAATAGTGAGAATATTTTTAATTCAATACAGTAAAGAATTTATATGAAGGGTGCAAGTGTTTTTTATTAAATCTAGACACGTTAAAACACTTCATGTTCCACTTCTTCCTCTGAAGAGAAAAATTCTATTATGGAAGGTTTTGCTCTTCTAATACATAAATACTTCCCCAAACAGAAACTAAACATGCTCTTAAAGATTTTATATAAAAGTTCTTTTGCCAAAAGATGGCACTGAGGCCTTCTGCAGTTCAGAACTTCTGTAGTTAGCAGCATCACAAACATCAAAAAAACCCCAATCAAACAATGCTAATTAAGATAATTTCAGTTTTCTTTTTTGCTGTGACTCAAAACCGCATAATTTGAAAGTCCATTAGTTATTCCTCCACCAACAAATCCCCTCCCCCAGACAAATATATGGCTACTAAAGTAGCCAAGGAAATGCTTCCTGTAGTTAGAATTCAAGCCATACAACATGACAACTAAGCCCTTTATTCAGTTCACTGAGACTCCTGCCTTTGGACCAGTTAAATCAGAAAGGAAATGTCTTTTTTCCCCTCTACACACCATATGCTCTTAGCCTGAACTGTTTTTGCAGATATGTTACACATGTTCCTTTTCCAAGTGTTTAATTCCAGTGTCACTTAAGGAATTATTTATGATTTACAATTATGTCAAGCACATGGTAACATCCCACCTGTTTCTTCACCTTTGCCAATAACTTGACAGGCTCTCATTTTACTAACTAGCATAACACAACATAACATTGGGAAGTTCTCACCTTTGGTTTTCTGTTAAATACAAACCCAGAATTTTGCTGAATTTGAATACTATGACAGAATCTCACATAAGTGGAGACAATACATGTTAACATTTTGAACTGAAATAAAAATCAAATGGATGATATGCATTTGTATTCAACAGTACTTGGAAACATCATGCTGTCTGGTTGCACCATAAAAGCAAACATGTGCTGCTACAGCTTTCGCATACAAATGACTTTCATGCATATATACCAGCTTCTTTTAAGAGATACCCGTCACATGCTGCATTATCTTTCTTTCCACATTATCAAGTAAGACCAAGCACAATCAATATCACAGAGACCAAAATGAAAGTAAAACAAACACAATACATAGCTTCTGATGTCACAGAAACCTGAAGGGAATGAATTATAATCTCAATATAATAAAATAGCCTATCCAAGAATATTTGGATAGTCAAGCCCAATTTATTGAAATAAATACGCAGAGAATTTACTTCTCAAGAATTTTTCAGGATTAGTTACCACACTTTCTGAAAAAGAGGAAAAACACCTGCTAGGACTACATCAATAAGTTTTATTAAATCCTGTATCTGACAAACCAAGGTAATCAGAAGACTCGTAAATTGCATTAATTATCCTAGTGATAATTTCATAGCAGTTATCTGAATTAAAAAAAAACACTAATTCATTTCCCATGTCTAAAATACCCTGTGTTTACCTTTTTTAGCACAATTGATACAAAATCATTAATTAAAAGTCCTGAGAGTATAAAAAAATATTCTATGGTCCAAAAAGTACTGGTATTGTGCCAATGGTACGCATTTTGTCTTCACACACAGAAGGGAAAGAACCCCACTGAAATACCTCTAAAATAGAGGGAGGACATTTCCATAATTAGGAAAACTGTCATGTAAAATATTTCCAAGCATCAACTGATATTCCCTTCAGATTTTGCTAATGTGGATCACAGCTCTTACATTGCATTTCATTGTATAAAATTATCCCCTAACCCACCTCCTGTGTGTTCTTTTTCCCAGCTTTCCTCACCATGTTCAGACTGAATTCTGTCTCTGACAAGATTAGTACTGTCCCTCTCTTCATGATTTGTGATCTCTCTGGCAAGGTCCTTCTTTTGGACTACATTAGCAATCTCAGCTACAAGATCTGATTCTGCCTTTTCTGTAGGGTTATGCTTATACACATGCACAACATCTTCCCTTTCTCCTAGCAGCTTGGAAAGGAGTGAATAGAAATTGCCTGTATAGGAAAGAGAAAAGATAAGAGGAAAGGAAGGAAAAACCAATTATAACACACAGTGTAATTTTTGACAGCTTCAGCAAAGTATAATGCAACAAAGTTATTCAAACAGTCTTTGTCAAAAGTGGTATAAAAGGGAGTTGTTTCAGACTTGGGAATTGAATGAGCCAAGTCTCTGGTATGAAAAGACAATGTCAAATTTTTATCAACTTTAATTTACATATAAACATCTACTTTTACCTCAAACTCTAGCACAAAAATATCATCACCTCTGCCCAGATGTTCTTGGGAACAAGATAAAAAATAGAAGTATGCAAATTTCAGTAAAAGAATGTTTACGATGGAATTATCTGGATTTGCCAGGCTACTACAGATTTACTTCATTTTTATAAAACAAAGAGGTAAAAATTCTAGAGTTTTACTAATTTATAACTTATAAAGAAAACAATAGACAGTCATGATGCATTTCACAATAGATTATGTCCTCACATAAGAAGCTTAGGCTGTGAGAAAACAAACCTTCACCTTTGCAAACAGATTCTATAGAGCATACTGTAAAAAGAAGACACACTGGCATAACAGTGATCCATTAAATTTTCATTTATTAATTCATTCTGGGTCCTGTCCCTCTTCTTCGTCCAAATCGTAAGACTCTAGACACAGTATTATCTGGCAATGCAGGGAATAGTACTTTCTCAAGCTACATGCTAGCAATACAGTTATGACTGTAGCTTTCTCAGACACCAACATGCTTTTCAGTAAATTTCAGGACAATAGCTGAAAGCAAACAATCAAACATTAGGTATGCAAATTCCAGAACCACGTTTTTCTTCACAAAATATTCAAACCACCCAAACAGGTTTTAATTAAGTCAAATGTTCAATTCTTTCTGCAGGGATAAAGGAAGTGATGACATGAAGATAAGTATATCCCTCTCCTGGGATTCTCTGCTAACCAGCAGGTACCAAACTTGTTAGAATTTATTAACCAAGTATCTTGGCTGCCTGAAACTATTACCAACTCTTTCAAATACAACTGCATCATTTGAATGGAGACATCCAATATACTTTAAGGTTTAATGCAGTAGGTGTTCTTTCATTTCATTTTAAGTACAAATCAATCATAACAAAAAGTTTGCATTATTTTATGACAGGCTATATAAAATACTTCTTAGAAAAGCAAAACTATAACTAGTAACGCTTTCACCAAAGTAACCTAGCCAGAACCAGACCCATCACTTGCAGCCTGGGACAGAGGAAATTAAGTCTTTTGGAAATGACCCTGAGAGGATCTGACATGTTTATAAACAGCCCTAATTCAATGATTTTGAGTTGGATTCCATTCCTTGCCCTTGAAAATTAAATATCCCAGATGAAATCTTCTGTCAGAAAATAATTACTGAAGTAACAGAGCCAATTTCATTTAAATGAACAAAGCAAATTAGGTAAGAGAGAGAAATGCTGAGCTATATAACAAATATGAATTATTTGCTTCAAATACAGTTGTGCAGCTAGAATGCTTCAAATCCCATCATTCGACTACTCCAACTACCTGCTCAGAACAAATCCCAATTTCAAAAAAGTATGACAGAAGTCTTGTACAAACCATATTTATTGAGAAAGGTTTATAATTAGATTAATCAGGCTCGACAGTCTCTACTTAAAACGTCCAAGAATCGGTGCTGATGCAGAAACATAGCTGTAATTTCGTCTACTCAGGAAACATTCAGTACTAACATACTCTCCATGGGCCTTAACTATACTTCTGCACCATTTTAAAAATTCAACAAAGTTTATATGTACGAATGTTTTGGTGGTATCCATGGCTGCAGACCTGCAGATGAGCCAAGCCTGCTGACTCCTCTACATGCCAACGAGAGAATGTCTGAATGACAAAAGCAGTGTTCTGTCTAATGTAACTGTGAAAAGTCTGCCTAAGCCAGCAAGCTTGGTGATATTTTAAACTGCAGACCTTTTTAAAGCAAATTCAGTCATTTGCCCAGTTTACTCTATCCTAAGCCTGTATCAACAGCCTGATCAATTTTCTTGTAATTCTTGGTCACAAAAAGAAAAGCTGCAGTTTATAGAAAGGTTTCAGATCCCTAACTCACAACTCATATGCTTGTTCTATTTGAACAACAACAACAACAAATTGCTTCCTGCTTCAGCCAAAAACATTGCATACCACCTCTGTTGTGCAATGGTTGTCATGAATAATTAACTCACCCTCAACAACAGATATTGCTCATTGATTTCAAAAAACAAAGTAGTGGCTCATTTTACTTGTTTGAAAGCAGCTTCTCTTATTCTACAAGAAACTGCTATGAGATAGAACTCAGTGGAGGAGAAGAAGAAAAGAGAGCAGAAGCATCCAACTTAAGAACAAAAAAAGCCCTGGGAAATATTTTTAGGAAAAAGTGCTTTCATAGAAAATTCCGGTAACTCTTATGGGAGATATAATCAGGTGCTCCACTCCACGTAGGTTGACCAGTTTTGGTTTTCTCCTGGTAGTAAGCCTATGATAATAAGATAAACGAGGAACTTTCAAAAAGTGGAGTAAAGTGGTTCGAGTATATCACTGTCAATTGCCAAAGATGACACATTTTCCAGGTTCAGCTTGTCCTATTTCTGCTTTTATTAGGCAGGGGTGTTGTAACCACAACAGTTAAGAATATTTAGGAACTGGAAGGATGAAAAGTGGTGTGCCTCAGAGAGTGAAAGTGGCCTAACGTGTAGCTGCTCTGAAACGATGATCTTTATTTTAAGTAAATGTGTTTGAGAAAATTAATGTGAAATCCCTACACCTTAAGCTCAGAGACATCCATGAAGACTATATATCTGCCCAGTATCTCCATATGCTCCACATAAACAGTAGACTGAAGTATTCTGTCCATTTCTTGGCATCTTGATGCACCTCATTGTATTGAAAAAGCAGAAAAAACGTGTGCAGATGTAAAAGGGAAGAACTGAAGTTTCCTGATTACTCAATGTAATGCAACTGTTCCCCAAACTCCAGAGAGTGAATGGAAGTCTCATATTATCTAGGAACAACATTTTTCAGCTTTGTTTGTGGTTCCCAGGCAGATTCCAATAAATTTGTAAGCAGTATATTTTTAAGAAGTTGTTCAGAATTCGCTAGAGATAACTAGCAAAAACCAGACTCCTATTGTTTCTGATTAACAGTCACTCCCTACAAATCAATATCCAGCAAAGACTATAGCACAATCTCATGTTGCCATTTTACAGCTGTCTCATACTAGATGCAACAGCTGAAGGATGTTGCTTGTCTAAAGATACTCAGTGGGAAAGGAATACCGGCAAGATGCACCATGTTTGGTACTGTTTTTGATGAGACAGCCTGGCCTTTAGAATGCCTAGGAATGATTAGAAGACATGGGTGAATGAACAACTTGCCCTTACTGAAACAAGTGAAGTCTAGCAGTGCAGTCTCAGCGAAGCTGACTGATTAGGCTAGTTTCAGAGAAGATACTTACATGCACTTCCTATTTGTAAGCTATCAGGGCACTTCCCTCTATGTAATACAGTAAAAGATGACTGGCTACAAATATCTCTAGTTTCTGCAATTCTGGAGGAAGTGACAGCTGTCAAGACCAACATCTCCAGACTGAAACAATGCACAAGCATATTCCAGTCAGTTTAAACATAATTATTTACAGTGGTTCTACACTAGGAAAATTCTTTTACAGAACAGTGTTTTGGAAAACAGTCATACAAACGAATAAAAACATTGGCAACTTTCACTGCAACCCATGAGCTGAATCTCACCTGATCTCAATAAAACACCAGATTAATTTAAGGTTAATAAAACAGTGTAGTATTTTGACCACCAGGTTCTGGGTTGAATCCCTGTGGTGTTTAACTATCCATGTCTAAAACCAAACCTTTTTTCCCAGCGTGAAACACTATTTCCCCCACCCGCAGCGAGCAGTCGCTGTCCGTGGTCCTTACCCAGCATTCCACCATGTTGCTGGAAGTACCAGCTTCCAGCCTGGATGAAGTATCTGGCCATGGTGCTGCAGGATCAAGGTATCAGACAGATGAGAAGTTCAGCCATAAGTGAGCCTGTACACAGAGCTTGAATGTGTAGCTGTTAGGATACATACATGAAAACTCGTTTTATGCATTTTATAAAAAGAAGCAAGAACACTCTGGTGTGGTGTCTGGTAACTGTCATCTCCCGAATATGTAGCTGTGTCATAATGACTGTACAATTTCACTGCGACAGTTCAGATAGGCTCCCCAGTCTGGTATTTCAGACTTTTGTTAGGAATCAGACTGAACAGGATTTGAAGCACGAAGCTGCTGCTGCAGCCTACTAACAAAAAGATGTCTTACCAGGAAATAACAAAAACTGATGGGTTAAGAGCAAAACTCTAGCAAGCAGTCCTCTGTGTTGACAGGGGACTGGTACTGCAAAGTTTATCTGTGTGTGGCTGCAGCTCACAACATTCTCAGGTGTGAATGCCTGTATTGAAAGTCTCTTCTTGAGCATGTTTGATCTGACATAGAGACAGTATGCTGGTCATTCCAAATCTGTGTCTCAGTCCTGCTGTGATTGTAGCAGGAGACAAGTTTTCATAGTTGACTTTTGGTTGCCTAATTCTCTCTGAATTAAGTGTACTCTGAGACTGCATGTTTCTGTCTTACCAGGATGTGCTTCTGGCCTACTCCTGTGTTCATACAGCAAAAATAGTCAGTGCTTTGACTTTTCATAAGTTCCAGAATCAGAGTCCAAATAATGTGGACTCCAACTATGATTTTACCTCCTCTTAACTCTAAGGTGATGACTGTGTAGTATGTTAAGAGTCATATCACAGAACTGTATTTTAGCTGAAGAACTATCTTCCTGATGAAAATATGTAAATTTGGCTGCAAATATTACCTTTAAGACTGTGCCATCACAAACAAATGCCTTCAAAATAAACATTTATCAAAATCAATAGTTTCATTTTCTTTGCCTTCTTTGGCTCCTAGATGAAGCTACTAAGCTCATTCTAACAGGCATACATAAGGTAACATTGCTGGTAGAGAAGTATGGGAGAAAGACATGGAAAAAAAGTGAACAAAATCTAATGTCTATTTATTTGAACTTACATTGGACAGAGTTTGATATAATAAGACAAAATAACTTTCAAAATGTTTTCTAGTCTGCTATTATTTTTCATTCAAGTCCTACCATACTGATTAAACCTGCTGCTTTGATGAAAGCATTGGAAAGATTCCTGAGAACAAAAATAGATCAAGCAAAACTGTCCTCTCTTTAAAGGGATTTCAGGGGTTGGGGAAGGCATAGATATGAAGAGATATGAAAGAAGCATAGATATGAAGAAATGAAGAGTTAAGCTGCTCTCGAGATTCTTGGTCACCATAACTGTGCCCTAAGTGATGCGCACTTATAGCATAGCCAAGCTGACATGTTTGAAGAACAAGAATTTTATCTGCTCTCAAGGCATTTCTAAGCAGCTTACAGGATGAAAAAGAAAAAAAGATGGAAGAAAAGGTTAAATAAAAAAAATCATTTTCTGTTTTCTTCCATGGCTGCATGTCCTAAAATGAGCCTTTACTACTATTGCTATGCAAATGCACTTTCTTTGGGTTTAATTCATCCTGTCTTTCTTTTTCTCCAACTGCCAAAATGTTTTAATGTACAAATGTTTCAAGAGGCCAAGCATAATTTATAAAATCACTAGTTGATACCTGGGAAAGAGAGCACTAAAGATAAGAGAAAGAACGAAATAAGATAAAAGAATTTTCACTGAGGATTACATTTTGTTACAGATGTGTGTTCTTCATCAGCAAATCAGAACCTGAGGCTCAAAACCAAGCTTGCTGCAGTTTCCTAATTGCCCTATTTTCTTTCCTTCCTGAGCAGTAATAAGTTCCTGAAAAGCACCAATCATTTTGTTACAATAAAATATACTTATCAGCTACTGCTAAATGGCTAGCAATGAACACAATGGGTTTACTACATAGGACTTTGCTGTACTTACTTATACATTACACGCATTTGTAATTCAAGCATACAGTACACTAGTTCCACCTCAAATTTCTATTTGATGCAGCACATACTTGTAAATACATTTTTTCTCAGAAACCAACATATATCAGACTGCGTTTTTTAAAGAGTAGTTCTTCTATGTTCAATTTATTTCTTCAAAGTACCACCATGCTTTAGTTTTTTTTGTAAAAAAAACCCCATGAAAATTATAAAAAGGGAAAATATTTTGCTAATGATAATAATAATAGTAAAATAATTTTTGGTGCGCTTTATATTTCTGCTATGACATCGTAATTTTTCTGAACTCTTCCTGCACTAATAAAATGTCCACTTTACATTTCTTTGGACATGTAAATGATATTATAAACAGTTTTTGCAGTTGCTCATTGATAAACAGTAAGCTAAAATACCTCTATAATTTTAAAAGGTAAAGAACCTAAACCAGGTTTCAAACAGTGAAAACTGAAACATTCAATTTAAAATAGCTTCTTTCCAAGCTTGTCAGTAGTGTTCTTCTGCTCAGGTATGCAACCTAAGCATCCGTATTTGCAATTTTTTTGCTTAGACCTGATGCTTATTTCTTTTCTGTGCTGAAGATGTGTTTGTAAGATAATGAATAACCTTATTCTAACCACATTGAAGGCTCATCTTTTATTTACAACTTTGAGCAGGATCTTTTAGTGTTGAAACAAGAAGCAAATAATTTGCAATTTTGAAGTTTCCTAATTATACTTCTTCAACTGTAAATATTGCTCTTAATACCTTTCAGTAGCATTTTTCCTCCCAAGGTTTAATTCAGTCAATTTTGTTACCTTTGTACTGTATTCAAGGGACTTTATATAATCTTCCAGCACCAAACATGCAACCTGATTGGGAAAATATCTGAAGATTTTCCCATTCCTGTCCTTAATCTAAAAATGTCTCTAACACCTCATTCTAGGCACTCCACATCCTTTCTCTATCAACCTGAGAAATTTTAACCACTTACCAAACTGAACTTCCTTCTTTACAGGCAAATTAGAGAAGAAAAATTATGAGAAATTTATTTTAGAAATTTGGGTAAAAACACACTAAGTCCTATTGTTTGACACTGCTGCCATGGATTTGCTATGCAATACTGTTGCAGAAATAAATTTCTTAAGCTGAAAAATCAAGGATCTGCCTGCATTCTGATTCTCCTTTTCTCTTCAACACCTATTCTGTAAGAAATAGCAGGCCTTGTAGGCCTGCCTTCACGTTTCCCCCTCTTTTCTCTTTCTTTTTTTTAAGGAGGAAATAAAAGAGATGAGGCCGAAACAGAACAAGGTATACCTCCTCCTTTCAGTTAAATTAAACAGGAATTTCTATCCCAGCCACAAAAAGCCTTGTTCAGTACATTTTTATTGTAATGAGCTTTTCACAGGAATGCACAACAGCAAAATATGTAACACAGACATTTCAGTTTCTCAACTCAACAGACTCAGCTACAGCCTAGCAAAATATTTCCAGTAGTGTAACAAATAGGTTGTGCAAAATATTTATTTGTGTAGTTACTTGTGTGCACTCATGCACAAATACAGCATACAACAACTGAAAATAGTTGAAAGGTTAGGCATCCAAGAGTTAATAAATAGCAGAATGATGTGTAACCCTAATTTAGCCTCCATTTTGTATGGATTATGATGTTGACTTTCCTTACAAAGAAACGTCCTCCTACAATCAATGGGCCATCACTATACTTTAATATTTAACCCCATTCAAATAAACCCCCTTCAAGCACTCCTGAAAAAATGTTTTAACTAACAGAAAGACATCTCTTAACATTTCTATTCCATCATCTCTGTTTATGAAACACTTACACTAAATTAGCTTCATTATTACAGACTGTACAATGAAATTAAGGTCAATAATTACTGCTACTTTGCTAAAGATTACAGTCAGAATGGTCATTTAGCATCTACTCATTTTGGGTGTTCACCTAGAAATGTCTCAACATGTGGTTTTACTCAGTACTTAGCATTATATTTCACAAATTAAAGCCACATTTCCAGTCAATTTCAGTAGGAGCTGCGTATATGCAAGACTTACTTCCAGTTATTTGTTTTGTCCATCCTCAAAGCCTAGGAAAACAGATCAGCAAATAAGACTTCTCAAAGGTATGCAGCTACCAAGAACCATTCAGCCACTCCGTTAAGAGTCTAGAATAAAACACTTTAAACAGAGAGCATCAAATTGCCTTAGACCATTAAGTCATATTCTTTTCTTTTCTCTTTTCCATTTCACTCCCTACACAGATTTGAATCCCTAGAACAAATTAGAAGCCCAGACAGCTGCTTTTCTATTCAACATAATCTCACCTCTAGGACAGCAATTCTATATTGCAGACTTAAAACCCAGATTCATAAAAGCTAACTTCTAAATGCTGGACTTAAGCTGTAATATTATCTTAAATGCAGGAGGTTGAATGGGATTTCAGTTAAAACAGTTGTGAGATGAATCTAGCTGGGACATTAAAAAAGAGAGATCTTCAGTTCACTTGTACTGAACTTCACTATTCACTTTCCTGGAACTACTTCTGCTCGTGGTAATCATGAAATAATGGGGGATGAAAGGGCAAAAAACCCCCATACTGGCGGTTAATTGGCTAATACTGGAAGCAAAAGAATCACAATTTAGACTTTCACTTCAGATTCTATCATCAGAGGCAAAAATGTATGCTACTTTTCCCCTACCAGCTTCCCTAAGCCAGACACAAGCAAAAATGTACTTTTGTAAGTGCCACAGTAATCATTAATACCAGAAGATGAAAATCCCATCTCTTTTCTCTCCCATGTATGTGTAAATACATGTGTATACTCATGCCTTTCTAAAAAAAAAAAATCAAATCTAATCTTTGATTTGTAGTTCATATGCTGCAAGTGAATTTTCAGTTCAAGCCAGCCTTGTTTTTTGTTTTTAACAAATATTGCCCATCTGATTAACCATCACCTGTATATTCCTTGTATTCCTTGTTATTAAGAAACTACCCCTGCCTATAGCATTTATACAGCTTCCAGGTACACCAACAGCTGATTTTCTCAATAGTAAAGACTGCTTCACTGTTTGCGTAGAAAAACAGATCTTTAATGTATTATGTTATGCCACAGACTATAGCCAGGAAAGCATTGACCAAACAGAAACAAACACATTTAGGCCTTTTTTCCAGAGGTAAAGAAGAGACATCTACCAGACATGGTGAGCGCTCTGAACAGATGATAGTTTTTTCACTACTGTATCTATTGAATACAATTTAATCAAGCTTGTATCAATGAACAACAAAATAAAACATAAATCATATTTGTTTTGCTAGGGACTTTGTGCTTCAGCAGGAACAGGAAACTCTCCAATATGCACAAATCTCTAAATCAATTGCATTTCCTATAATAATTAACTTCCCATGAACAGTTTATCTTCACCAAACAGTGACTGTGTTTCAGAAAGAGAGGAATAATGAGGCCAGTTTCATTTAGGTAAACTTGGTTTAATTTTAACACTACAGAGATTTAGCTCTGTCTTCATGCTAAGTGGTGGTTTGTTTTGTGATGGTTACTGCTTATTTTGATATATTTAAGTTGTTTATTAGTATGCCTCTGATAAGTGAAGGCGATAAAACTGAAAATTTAACATAAAAGCAATGATAATACCTGCAGGTGCCAGTATAATGAAATTGGCAGTGTGTAGCAGGAAGCACCATATGCCCAGGCAATTGTGATAGACACATTATTAGCAGGCAGGTTCTTTCACATGGTGGGCTTTTTTGTTCTCCTTTTTTGAGGCAAATGGATTTAATACTACTCACATCAGAATCTGTCTCTGACCATGCCTCTACCTCCTAGATTTGTAAGGATGTCCGGCTAATAGAATAAATTAACAAGTATTTCAGTTTTAGTGAAATGACAGTGTTTACTTCAGTTACCAGAAACAAACGAGGGTAAAATTAAGTTGCTACAACATAGTGAGTCATCAAAGAAAAAACATGCAATATAAAAGACAGAATTATAGAAAAATAGTTGAAGTATTATCTTCAGAACAGATCAAAAGTCTGAATTTACTGACCAACAGCTCAGCAGCAATAGAACTAATCAAAAACCTGAGTTTTGGTGGATCTGCGTTTTGTAGACAAGCTTATCATACAGAATATGTCATGCCAGGACATAAAGGGAAAAATTTATGTTTTAACCTTTACCTCAGTGAAAGTATGTATTTGCTTCTGTGCAACTTCCTCCAAACTGTAGAATTTTCCTGTCCTTGAGACCTTGCTCAAATTTGATACTGGCTATCTCACTAAAATTACTTGAGGAGATGGACAAACTGGCAACACCATTACAGAAAGCACTTTGCTCCACAAAACCAGACTCCAATTTGTGTGTAATTTTCATAGGCACATTTTACCATACCACTTTCAGCTCTTTGTATTCTCAGTATGTCTTACCAGGTACTCATGCACTTGTAGGAGCAAAACCCACCTAAAACAGCCACTCACCTTTCCCTGTTGGAGATAAAAATAAAACCAAACCCACCTAAAACAGCCACTCACCTTTCCCTGTTGGAGACAAAAATAAAACCAAACCTGATCTAATTTTTCAATTTGCTTCTTTTGCTTACACACATATAATTCAACTGAAGTTAGAGCTTTATCAATGTAAAATTGAAGCTAGGCTCCTGTAAATGATGGGAGAGTTTATCTTAAACTAACACTTAAAATATGGAATAAAACTCTCTCAAAGCAGCTACTGCTGCAATATTTCACATTATGAACCCAAGTAATTTCAAATGGACAAAACAATGCAGTGTGTTTCCATAAAGACAGATAAGATGAGGTTGTATACTAAACAGCAGTCTCAACAAACAAGACTGCATTGTAGAAATGTGGCTCTGAAATACATTTCAAAGACAAAAAAGCTTTTAAAAACAGGACCTTGTTTCAACATTTTGTTTCAAACATTAACAAATTCAGTAAGACTCACAGATAACAAGTTCATCAACCAAATCCTAACACACTTATTAGTAACAAAGGCGGAGCAGCTTTTCAGCATAAATCTTGATCTTCATCTACAAGCAGCTAGCTTATTCTGTTCTGGAACAGGCTTAAAAAAATATAATTGTATTTATTCCTTTAAAAATTCACCTTGAATCGACTAAGGTTAAGTTTCAGATATGGAAGTGCAAATACTGTCTCCAGTAGTTTAAAGTACTTTCAGTCAAGACACTGTTCCAGAATCACAGTATCACAGAATGGTCTGGGTCGGAAAGGACCTTAAGATCATCCAGTTCCAACCACCTGCCGTGGGCAGGGACGCCTCACGCTAGACCAAGAAGCTAGTTTTTATGTAACTGTAACTTAATTATTTGAGTTAACTCTGCAATATGGCATATAGAAAATTTAACCCCTATGGAAGAGGTCCTTTCCAACCCTAACTATTCTATGATTCTATGTTACCAAAAACTCCAAACACTGTTCTAATCTTTTGCCTCATCAAAGGCAAAAGGAAATCTGCATTTAATTTATTTTGAATAAATTTAATGTCTGAACCATGCTTGAACCTCAACATGGTCTTATCATTTATACCAAGAAAAATCTTGATACTAAACAAATATTTGTCACATGGCATATAACTCACAAAAACTTTAGTCTTATTTTAACATATCTTCCAAATCTATATAACATTCAGCATATTTCTAGAAGCTTTATAACAGTCACGGTTTTTTGTCCAGCAACGAAGTACTACACACATTTCTGTACAAGTTATGTGCATAAGCACATATACACAAATGTAGTTGAAAACAACTCAGTACTAAACATCAGCTGAACTCAATCCAGCGCAATATTGAACTGTAAAAACGTATTATTCCCTAATAGATACAAAGTAATACAAACTGAGAACTAGGGGAAGAACTAATAGCAGACAGTTACACATAGAATCTCGAACAGTTACATACTATGGGACTACTCCATGCCCATCCTTTAGGATTGCACTTAAGAGACAAATTACACCCTTCTTTAGCAAATTAAACCACAAACAGGGACATCTAATGAGATTAAAATGCTCCGAAAAAATTTACCTACACAGCTAGAGATCAATAGTAGACTATTTTTTAGAATCATAGAATCATAGAACAGTTAGGGTTGGAAAGGACCTTAAGATCATCTAGTTCCAATCCCTCTGCCATGGGCAGGAACACCACCCACTAAACCAAATTATTAATTATAATAATTATTATATATTTTTATTATTAATTAAACCAAATTAAATTATTTCTTATATAGCAATCACATTAGCTGTACAGAACATTGCAAACTGCATCAATTAAACAATAACACCTTCATAACTTATTAACAATCAGGATATAATTTATCAGTATTTTACATTAGCGTGTCCCGTACTTGACACAGAAATAAACAAGTACATACTCTGCTCCAAAATCTCTTCCTCTTCTTTTTTCGCTTGCTGCAGCAAAGAACTTTTATCACTATCCTTGGTTTCTGAAAAATGGATTTAGGATATGATGTTAACCTCTGTGTGTGAATGTAATTCAGTATCTTCCAGCTGGGAAAAAAAAGGCCTTCTGAAATGAACATCTGATATTTTTTTCTATCTACAGTAGTTGTACCAAACAATGCAGCAGTGAAACAACTTGAATGAAAAATTAAGATTCGTATTTTGCTACACAGACACACCAGTCAGATTACTTCTGGGCAATACTACTGCTAGAAATTAAAAGCCTACTGGTGTTCAATATAAACATTTGATTCCTTCTATAACAAAGCAGGGGATCCAGAAAACTATGGAAATGTTACGATTCAATTTTGTAGGAAACAGAAGATAAAGCAAATACTAACAAAGTGTTAATATAAAGTACTGATACTTGGCATAGAAAAGAGGTCAATCTTTTGGGTACACAGCTCATGTAACTATAAAAATATGTTGGAAATTGAAAGATGACAATAGAAAGAAACAGACAAAAGACTATGATAAATACTTCCAACGAAACCAAGAGTGGAATCCCATGATGGTCTATAATCAAATACTTGAATTTTACTTAGAATTGTATCTCATTTTTTTAATGAAAATTTAGCATATCAAAGCAACACACATCACTGAGAAAAAAAGACTTGAATACAATGGATTTTTTTCAAGTTTCATAAGTTTTTTTCACCTTCATGGTGTCCATGTGTCATCTTTAGCATATCAGACATGATTTGAATAGGGATATTCGCCTCTTGTGGTATATTTCTGAACAATTCAGGGTTTGCATTCTGTGTGCAGGTCATATATGAGACTGCATGCTTGGCTTCCATATAGTACATAATGTAAAAATTACACATTTCGTCATTGGCTGTTCCCCTACATAACACAGAAAAGATGTGGAAGTTAGGAAAAAAGGATCTGGATAGAGCTGATATTTAATTAACCTAACTTGCTTAACAGAGTATTAAAAAAAAATGGCAATGTCATATTTAGTAGAAGTCCCACACTAAAACATTTAATAGCTTCATTGCAGTGAATATCGAAAATCTTTCAGCTTACGCTAGACAATACCAGGTTGCACAAACTCCCCAAGTATCTCAGAAATTCCTAACAATTTGAGTTTGATTCTACAGAAAATTGCATCAACTAATTGAACTGCTCTTCTTTCCATTTTCCCAGTATTTTCCTCATAGTCCCCAGTGTGTCATCTACTATATATACGTTCTGGTGAAATATGACAGAACTGCACCATCCATCATGCCAGCATTCATACACTCCCCTCTCAATCTGGGGCAAATGTAATTTAAAATCATTGCAAATAACATCTATGTTTAATTTCAGCAGATATCTTTTATGACAGCTTTCCCCGACATGTTCAAATGCATCCATTTACTGGCCGATCATACTGGTTCTAATGCAGCAGAACTTAATTTCATTACATATTAGGACAACATAAATATCTCTTAAAGAGAAGACAGCACTGCAATCTTGAGAATAACTTGATCACAAGCTTTGTAAGGAAGACATGAGTGCAAGAGGAATGATTAAACACTGGAAAAACTCCATATTTTGATAAATGTTGTGCATGCACTTGGAACAGGAGAGGCTCTTCTCTACTGCTACATAATTCTGTCTTCAATAGACAAAAGAGCTGGTATGAGAAAAATTTTCTTCTGAAAAATATTACTTTGTGACACAGACAACACATGCCTCTCTGCAACTGTGATCTGTTCCTGCTTTTTTCCTCTGCCTTATGGTTGATTTATTTTATTTACAGCTACAATTCTGACAATGGAATAAGCTAGAGCTCTAAAGAAAGGTTTGCAAAATAAAGGCTTTTACATTCACATTTTTTAATTAGCTTTCTCAATTAACTAGTGAGTCTGCATTCATAAAAAGTTACGGGGGTGGCCTATTAGCTGTTTGCAAAAGACGTCAGTGCTGACTTTTCCAGCAGCATCCCGCAGCATTCATTTATTCACCATAGCAACATTAATGACACCAGCCAGAGGGGAGATATGGGGAACATGGGAGAATAGACTATTTCAAAGGGGAACTGGTATTTTTCCATGCATTGAAAATTTAGCATGCCTTGGAGACCAGAAAAATCAGACTCTGACTGGGCAAGCTCTGGTTAACCTTTTAGAAAGCATTAACTTCACTGTTGGCCTCCCAATATCCCTCTTTAAAACTCTAGTAGAAAAGGGGATGTGGAACCCACATGAACTCTGGTTCACCTGACACGCTACTGTGTCTAAAAAACACAAGGTTCATCCTTTTAAGTATTTACAGTTAAAAAAAGAAAAAGAAAAAAAACAAACTCCATCAACAACAGCTTTAGTAAATTCACAGAAAACTCAGAATCCTTCTATTAGATATCTGAACTTCTGAGAAACCCTGTTTCATGAACAAGTTTACCTCTCTACTGAGATGCCAATATTGGGGTGCTCAGTGCATTAAATGTCTAATCCCTTGGGGGTCTGCAGCACATACTTCCAGAACAGAAAGACTTCTGCAGAGTATCTTCATTCATCTATATACGCAGTAAATTCTAGTGCATAGAACTGGAGCCACATAAGACAATATTTTTTTTTTTAATATTGCATCTATTTTTATGGTTCTATTTGTCAACTTCATCTTACAGAACTCTGCCTGTCATCTTCAACTGACAAACACAGTTCAGGTTCTCCGATTGATCACTATTAATCATTTATGGCTTTCTTTGTTTTGATAAAAGCATGTGTATTTCTTTATTGAAATAATGGTAACTCGTATATTATTCCACATTTTTAAAGTCAGATTTTATGATGGCCCAAAATTTATCAGAATTTTATAAATTTCCATTAATTTTCTTCTGAAATAATGAAGAGAATTTGTGACACTTTATTATTTTGCCTCAAACAGTAACTTCAGCTTACTAAAAATAAATTTTTTTAGACTTGATGACTCCTTTAAGTGTACATCAGCCCATCATCTGAGTAAGGTGCTTGGCAGCATAGCTTCTGAATGCTTCAGCAAAGTGAGGGCAATGAATGCTGTATAGAGTTAAATATTTAGCAGACGAGATAGCAAAATAGAACATTCTGGCAGAATTTAACATTTAGAATTATCCTGAAAAGAGACATGAAACAAGTATATTTCTAAACATAACCAATGACATGAAGCAAATAGAGAAAATTTACCCTATGTGTGTCTCTGTAGTTCTGCCTTCACCACTGAACACACATCTAGCTGCTAGGGTATCATCATAGCTAACATCCACAGGATGTTCTACTGGATAGAATGCCTGAAAGACAGGATGATTCACCCTAATCAGTAAAAGCATCTCATATTATTTACATCAACACCCACACACAAGAATAACTGCTACACATCTGAAAAGTAATTTCAGGGTGGTTTGTGCATCGTAATGTAACCATGATAATGCTGGGCAATATTCACTTTCTACTGGCACAACATGTACCAATGGAAACACCACGAGGTATATTTATGGGTACATGACTGTCAATTCATCTTCCCGGCTTTAAATAATCAAAATTTATAGCTAGAATTAAAAAAAAAACAACCAACCTGTGGTAGTTGCGGACTCTGTCTACCAATCAATGTCCATTGACCATTTCTCACTCTGTATCCACTCACTACTTTACCTACAACATACCAATACGTATGTGAACAAGAGACATAAAAAAAAAAAAATGCTGTAGTGTCAGCATTTTTCTGTTAAGTATTTGATATTCCCATGCTGCAATAAAACTCTTACCTAATCTGTGTGTATGAACTCTGTAGGCAAAAAGGTGCATTGGAAACCTTTTGTAATGGCAGGCAATGTCTGCATCAACCACTGTTAAAATATGATAGCAATAAACAAAGGAAAAAACCCACATTAATTATCAGAGAAAAGGTTCACTAATGTACTTCATTCAATACGGTTTACAAAAGGTATACCTACAGTGGACAACATGTAATTTCAAATTATATTGGGTAATACCTTATGTATCTGCCACGTCTATCTGATGACATCAGGTCACTTGAAATGACCTTCTGTGATGATGTACATAAAAAATGGGACTGAAACTTAGTAGTATTTTTTCCAGCATATGCTGCTGCTATCTAACAAAGCAATAAACTTGCTTACAGACTATGTAACACTTAAAAGAGGAACACTTAATTAAAGATAGCTATGGTAAACAGTCTACTCAGGAGAAAATGAAAATAAACTGGTACCATTCTAAAATGATACAATTTATAATGAAGTCTTGATTGTAAGGTCTTATGGTTCCAGGCCCAGTTTTAAAGATTTAGGGTTAGATGCAGACTTTAGCAGAGAAGTGCTATACTTAGCACTATACTTGTGTTAGGAGTCTACAGAGAAATTCTTCTGCTGATGCCTCTCTGAGACTTGCTGGTTGAGACAAATGCAGCCAGTGAGACTGGCTGCATTCTTCCTTTTATGAAAAACTTCATGATTCTCTGAAGAACTGCAAATTTGATTGAACAGGCACTGAATCTTACTTCCCTTTCCCTCCCCCCTTGAACTGAAAAAGTAAATATCTGCAATGATCAAACATCTTTTAGGGGGAATAAGGAGGGTGGTTTCATTTGATGTTTTCATATTGAAGAGCAAATTCGGTTAAGCTTCAATTCAAATTGAAAAAGATTTCAAGCGGCTGAATTCACTTAACAGTTGAAGTCAGATGAGCATTTGACCACCTCATCCTATTTAGGCTGCAAATGGGAGAAAAGGTGTTCTCACATATCTTATTTAGAATGCTAGTTTAGCATAGGCAAATATGGAGTCAGTGCTCAAACGCCTTAAAACAAAACATATACTAGCTTGAAGAAATGCTATTGGGACTACACAAGCTGAGCTTCAGGTAAAATCCACTGAGTAAGACTCCGAACAGAAACTGTTTGGGAACATTGTTGTATAATGCTTTTTCAGCATTTTGACCTTTTAACCACATAGGAACATATGAATAAATTCTTTAAAGAACAGTTCCTTACTGGTAGAAATTAATTTATTAGAACTGAACTCTTGGTAAACCACAAATAGCATGACTGGCAAATACTTATGAAAAACAGTCCAAAAAAATTGTACAGCTTTTCTTTTTTTTTTCTGGTGGGATGGAGGGAATAAGAAAATAAATAGGGCTTTTTTTGTAAAATATGAAGACAAAAATAAAATACTCATAAGATTTCTAGAAATGTCAGTATTGTAGAGAACATTATTGTTCTGTACACTGTCTCCTACAATACTGATCATTTTTGCTGATGTGGTTATCAGGAAATATGATACAATTTTAGAATTATAACTATTTTTATCATCATTTGTTTAATTTGTCCATCTACAATTCAGTGAGTCTCTGCTATATTTTCTTCTGCAATAAGCAGTAAAAATAAACCAGATGATAAAATGACATAATCACTTTGTAAAATTACAACTCACCTTTCTCACCTGGCGGTATTACAGTGTTCACAGACATCATAAGATACATTCCGGCAATCAAAGGCTGCCTGCAATTCAAAACTCAAGCTGTGCTAATCAAGTCCTTTTCAAAACATGACTGCAAGTGACACGATATGCAATACCATTTACCACCACTAATTTCTAAATAAATTATGTCTGAAACTGGTCTACTGAGAAAGCAGCTGAAACACAGCACTTCCCTTTCCTTACTGTTTTTCATACAAGCTACAAATTTTAAAGCATCTTCTACAAAACGTGAAAAACAACATGATCACCTACATAATTCCTGTCCCTGTCCCAGATTTCTAAATATGAAGTTCTTAAACTGGATTAACTCAGTAGTGATAGCACTGTTTCATCAAGTTTCTTAGCAGAAACAAAAATTTTTGTCAACAAATGACACATAGCTTCAAAATTCTTTATATTGTGATGTATGCATTATTTTACATGTTTTCAAAGGGGAATCTAAAGGAGGAGTTTCCATGCTTTCTGTTCCAATGAAAAAAAATTGTAATACTTAAGTATTTTCAAAGATACTTACTTCTGATGTGTCAGATGTAAAGTTACACCAGAGCAGTCCTTGTGTTTATCTGTACAAATCACGAAACAGTTTAATCATTTACAACTGAACCCAAAGTTATTACATATTAGTAACATTATTCTGCTGTATAAAGAATACCAGAAGACAAAATAAGTTTTAATCTTATTGTTTGCAGTAGAACTTTCATACTATTGAAACATCACCCAAATTTGCACAAATCTGAAAACAATGCTGCATTTGTAGTAAAATCCTAATATAGAAAGAAACTAGTGGACGAACAACTAACTGCTTTTTTTGGCATTAGACACTGTAGATCTTTATGAAATAGCAACTCTGAGATGAAACAGTCATTTTTACAACAGCAGAAAAAGTTGGTTTGCTCCAAACAACTCTGTATTTTGAGAAAAGCTGGAAAAATTTAAAAATTTGTGGAAAGCAATAGTTTCAGCCATTAATAATGAAGCAGCCAGAAATACCTGCAATAAAGTCAATAGGTGAATTTGAGATACTAATACAGACAGCAGTTCTGTTTAACACTGGACATCCCAGAAGGACAGTAAAACAAGTTAATTCATTTGTTGATGTCCTGTACCAGCATTACCTAATGCGTTTGACATTTTAATTTAAATACACTAAAGACTTGAGAGTTTGGCTGGTGATCTGGAAGTTCAAACTTCATTTTTTTTTCAAGAAGTTCCTTGTCTTATGTTTATACCAAAGCAGCTCTAGCTAGAAGATGGATGTAACACCAAAGTGGGTAAACAGAAAACGCTGAAAAAATACCCTCTAAAAAAATATGCTTCAGGTAAGAAAGAGAACACAGTAGCCATGGATCTACTGACAAGTGATAACTTGGGAGAGATTTTCTTCCACCAGTAGCTAGGTTCAGAACTGAAAAAAATATTGCATTTGAACAGACGAAAGGATAATAACTAGAGTGGGGCAAAACAGAGAGACTTTGCAGGTTAAAAAATACCAGTTAAGTTTTCAAACATTAGCTGTTTTAGTCACACCACATTTCATTATTGAAGGATAATACTAGGTTTGGGTTGTACCACCATTAACACTACAATTTAATTCCAATATGTTCGCTAAGTAGAAAGCTACTGTTTTTACAAAATGTATAAATAAGTGCATATGTTATGCAAGTGAAAAAATTGCTACCCCGGTTTCACTAGGTTCTCACAGTGATCATCATGGCATCTGAGAATTCTTAAGTTTCTCCAGCTCTGTGTGTCCCAAAAAACACTTCTGTATTTAAAAATTTGAATCAATAAATCACAGTTGTACTTTTACAAATAACAATGAGAAGGAAAGTCTTCACTATATACACAAAAAGAAAATTACAACAGTAGCTCTTTGACTCTACACTAGTGGGTGGACTATGCACTACTGCAGATGCACTGAATGTTTGGAAAGCATGCCTCATGAGAATTCTTGAAACCAAGAGTGACGAATCAGACAAAAAGTAGCTGAAAATTCAATTGGTGATTCAGAAACAAAAGCATATCCATTCAATGCAGATGGGATTTCTGATGGTCTTTGTCAAGCTATATGTTATCTTGCCTGAAACTCAGAGAGTTTGGTACCTATATTCTGCATAAAGGACTGAATATGGGTACGGCAGAGTAATAATAAATTCACTTGCAATTACACTAGAAGTATTTTAAGACTATGCATGTAGGTACAAAAATGCAAAACTAGTCAGTCAGCCACTGTGCTGCTGTACCATCCACATTTTCTGTTTTACAAAAAAGCCGAATAAACAATATATTATAGAAGATATTTTCATTACAATAACATACAATCCTATGTATCATTGTTATGCAAACATGCATGTTTGTACAGAAAAATAGTAGCCACTGAAAAATTAAAATAAAATTTAAGCTAAAAATTCTCCAATTTAAAGTACAGTCATTAAAACAGATATAAAAAATAATCTTCAAATGTCTTTGGTTTTGTGTTTTTTTTTTTTTTTTAAGTTCCTTGTTAAAAATGAAAACTAAAAAATAGCAAAAAAACCCCACATTCATCACATGGTAAGTAAGGAGAGAGGTGGCAGAAGAGAAGGGAGAGGACCAGATAAAAGACTAAGTTATAGTAGATAAGGGAAAAATTACAAAGTCAAGATATGGTCAGCAGTGGCTAAAGACAGGAAGAAAACCTGAAGTTATGCCATGCCAGAATAAGCTCTAGTTTTCAATCACAACAAACGTCGCTTTCAAATGGCCAAGTCATGAATTGAAAAGCACCCCAAGGACTAAGCTATGAGGACAAAAGTAGGGAAATGGTTGGAAAACATGCAAGAGAAAGAAATTCAATTCTTTGTCAATGGCTTTAGAAAAATGTTCAAGACACGTATATACTGTTCATACTCCTCTACTCTTCGCTGTAGGAAGCTTCAATTACAATCTCAATACGGGTCTTTGTGAAGTCTCTTTTGCTCCACGCTCCTTGTTTCAAACCAATTTTTTGACTAAATATTTGGCTATTCATATAACACAGGTGATGTAGAAATCAGCTTTATCAGTTTAATGTTGTTAGACAGTTTGCGCTACACAAATTTTAATGGAAGTTGGGAAATGCTTGCTTCCTCAGAACATTTCACTTTATTACTTAATGTCATGTAAAATTCTAAAATTTAAAATACAATCAATAGTTTTGTTTCTCTCAGGTTTGCAATTTGCAGTTGAGAATATCATCACCCTATCTTTTAAACACTGCTGAAAAACTATCCCAAAACAACAAACCCAAACCTAACATATATCAAATTATAGTCATGTTTGAAAAATTTAACCCTTACTGTGTTATTGAGTCTTTCTTTTAAAACAGCATTGTGGGAGGAAGGAAATTACTCCAATATATTCCAGTTTGCCAGTATTAAAGTGCTTTCACACTATCTAAATTTTCAGACTATTGAAAAAATTTTCATTCAGCATTTAGATATAAATTGAGTAATTTCAAAACGAACTGAAGACAGTGGGAAATTCATTATTGCAACTATACAAGGCAATCATATTAATAATATTATATGAGCCTTGGGTGGCATGGTTTTGTGTGAGGTGTCCCCGACAATGGCAGGGGGGTTGGAATTAGATATCTTAGGGTCCTTTCCAACCCAACTATTCTATGATTCTATGATATTATCAGGAGAAACAAATCAACTTCTGATCTGCAGTGCTGTGTCCAGAATAAAATGATAGATAGGCTTCTAAGAAATTCTTGCACCATGTTATAATTTTGTCTATGGTTATATATAGAAATGACTGAGCTAAACATTTTTCTAACAGTCACAGAGATATGCTTGAAATGCCGTTTCCTTGCTTCTTCCCTACAGCTGACCTCCTTGAAAGAATGAAAGCTGCTGAACGCTCCATCTAAGAATGCTGACTGCACTAAGGCCATTCTTGTTCCCTGTGCAAACTCTTTCCAAACTTTACTGTGTGACTGAAGCTAAAATATCCTTAATGCATAAACCAAGCAGAAGGTGACCCACATGGCTGAGGAGGAAAATGCAGCAGATATTGTCTATTTGAACTTTAGTAAAACATCTGACACTGTCCCACAGAATCCACCTGGAGAAACCGGCTGCTCATGGCCTGGATAAGTGTGTTCTTCAATGAGTAAAGAAATGGCTGGATGGCCAAGTGCAAAGAGTGGTGGCAAATGGTGTCACATCTGGTTGGCAACTGGTCACTACTGGTGTCTCCCAGGGCTCGGTGTTGGGGCCTGGATGTGCTGACTGACGTTGCTGAGCATAAGCCAGCTTGCGCTCAGGCAGCCAAGAAGGCAAATGGCATCCAACCTAGTTTAGTATGTGATTCTACGAAAATCTTAAAGAATCCTTTCAAGTCTGTCAGTCCAGCTGACTGGAATTACTTTGATTTCTTTGTTTCAGCTATTTAGCAAATACGCACTGCTCTGGGACAAGTAAATTATTAGTTACTATTTGCCAGCTGGCAAAGACTGGGAAAAGCATTTTTATATACCTGAGGAACAGGTTCAATGAAAGCCAATTGTCAAGGCAGTTTCTAACCCAAATGAAACTAGAAGCTGTGCTTATGACTGTGTTTTGTGTGGTGTGCAAATATAACACAATCATATTAAATATTCCCTATTTTTATTTACCTATGTAATCCAAACTCAATACTGCATGTTAAATGCTTAAATTAGTTCAAAAGAATGACCTGCGCTACTCCTGCTAAATTCTGTTTTCTAGGAGAAATATACGAAATACTAGAAATACAGTTTGTCAAATGGAACACTGTCCTGTGTTCAGCAGTAGCAGTCATTTTGCTCCTTCTTAGTAGCTGGTGCAGTGCTGTGGTTTTGACTTTTGGCCTGGGAACAGCGGCGGTAACGTTGATGTTTTAAATTGCTGCTCAGTGATGTTTAGTCTGACCAAGGACTTTCTGAGTCTCATGTTCTGCCAGGGAGGAGGGGAAGCCGGGAGGAAGCAGAGACAGGACACCTGACCCAAACTAACCAAAGAGGTATTTCATACCACAGCACATCACGCCCAATATATAAACTGGAGGCAGTTACCCGGAAGGGCTAGATCACTGCTTGGGTTGGGCTAGGTATTGGTCGGCGGGTGGTGAGCGGTTGTATTCTCTTCTCTTGTTATTTCCCTTATCATTATTATTATTAGTGCTGCAGCATTTGTGAGGGAAGCAGCTCCCAGTGGCTTTCCCCCTTGTCCCATGTTTTGGCTTTGCTTCTACCAGAGGGGAAACTTGCTCCAGTTTGTTGTGGTTTAAGCTCAGTCAGCCACACAGCCTCTCCCTCACTCCCCCTTTCCCACCCCCCACTCTCGGAGGGATGGGGAGGAGAATCAAAAGAATGTAACTCCCGCAGGCTGAGATAAGAACTGCCCCCAGTTTATATACTGGGCATGACGTGCTGTGGTATTGAATACCTCTTTGGTTAGTTTGGGTCAGGTGTCCTATCTCTGCTTCCTCCTGACTTCCTCTCCTCCCTGGCAGAGCATGAGACTCAGAAAGTCTCATGTAAACATGAGAAAAGTCAAATCAGAGTAAACATTACTGAGCAGCAACTAAAAACATCAGTGTTATCAGCGCTGCTCCCAGGCCAAAAGTTAAAAACACAACACTGCACCAGCTACTAAGGAGAAAAAATGACTGCTACTGCTGAACCCAGGACAAACACTCATAACAGAGGAGAAGCCGAATTATCCTAAAAAGAAATGCTCTTTCTGTAGGCTGATTTCGATAAGACTTCCAATTCAAGTCCAAGAGCCTTCCTGCCAGTCTATCTCTTTAGTTACATGTATGATAATCTGCCATGGAAGCTGAGACTTCTAGGGCTTCCTAGATACTTAAAATTCTGTGTGGTTTTTTACTTAGAAAAATAAAAACTCCTCAAAAGCTTTTTTTTCTTTTTCTCTTTTTTGCACTCTGGGTACATGTTTGATAAATTAAAGGGCACACTGTTCAAACCCTTTATTCATTTTTCCCATTGCTCTATTTCTAATACTTAATAGAAATAGTACAGTACTTATACGTGGTTATTAGAATACTTAAAAGCTTTCACTGTAGCAGAATGGTCCTTTTCTTTTTTTAGGAAGTTCCAAACCCCTTGTTATTTCAAAGTCAGCCCTTCAATTTGTACCAGGATCTCCACATATGGTGTCAGAATCAGCTTTGCTTCATTAAAATTAGAAGTAGCCTCAAAGATGGAGCACAACCTCCAAGCAAGGCAATTCCAAAGCTAATGTCCACTGGGAATTAATTTTATATGAGTTACATTTAAAAAGACAAAGACATGTAGCACAAAATTTAACTTGAAGTCTTGGTAAGAAGAGACAAATTCATTATGCTGCTTTCAGTATCTGATACATCAAAGAAGACTGGCTGAGTCAGGGGTTTTTCATGAGAGTCAAAGTGCTTGCTCCTGCTGATCTGTTCACTCATCCAGAATCTCAGAAAAATTGTTTTTAAGAGTCTAGTAACATGAAAATGAAACTCTATGCAGTCTGTGAAAAACAAAATACAAGCACAGACCTCCTGGTGCCATTTTCACAGCTTTCCAATTAGAAAAGAGGTGAACAATTGTTGATCCTGATGTGGTATAATTTTTCTAGCAAACAAATACCTTGCACAAGTCACAGATGACTGATTTCCTTTCAGGAAATCATAACGTACCATAGACATGAATATTCAGGAGTATGTAGAATAAAGTTTACTCAAGGCACCAATGTTAAGCCTTCTGGTTATCAAAGAGAAGCACATGGAATCCAGTGCTCAAGGTAGATTATTTTTCATCTTAAAAATAATATATCGGACTACCGAGTAAAAGGCGGCAAAATAAAACAGAAGGCATCCTGCCATACTCTTTAACCTTTGAAGGAGTACATGAAACTAGTATCTCCTATATTACAGTCCTCACTTTTTAAACCTTCATAATTTTTCAGGTTTATATCTATAACACTGATTATTCTAAGCCCTACACAGATATTCTAGGCAAAAAATAAGGAAAGTGCTGTAAAACTAAGTTCTGACTACCAAGTTAATTTATTAATAAAACTTTCCAAATACATCCTCAACTAATATGCAAGAGAGGGTACTGATCTCATTAGTTTCTGTTTGGTTTGGTTTTCTTTTTCACTTAAGGGTGAAAATCAACAGTGAGAACTCTCACTGTCCCCAAGCAATAATAAAGAGCAGGCTCTGAACTATCATGCTCTCTTTAGAGGTTTTTAGCTTCAATTATTTGTGATTTTAGCATGCAACAATCTCACTGGCTGTAATGATCCCTCTGAATTGTCCCATGAAAATAAATTCTGTCAACTTCAGTTGCACACATTTGCATTTGTGCTCCATTTAAACAGTGCTGGCACTCTCAGTTTATTCCTTCCTCATCCTCCTTCTCTTCCTCCTTCTCATTACCATTAACGCCTTCATGCTACATTTTATCTTTAAATCATCGTAAGAAACCATACCTTCAGCTTCAGACAGTGCTGCTTAAAAATTTGAGTATTGCTGAAACCTTGCCAGTGGTATATGGCAGAAAGGCTTCATGGCACCCAGAAGTTACCAGCAACAGGCTAATTTCTTTGTCCAAACCAATTACAACATCTTGATCATTTACCATGGTACCACAGAAGGGTTCAGAGGCCATAAGCATAGCTCAAACTATCAGTGTAATACATATTCCTCCTTTATAGTTTTGCTATTACTCAGGCTACTTTTCCTTCCTTCTTTCAAGTCCCACATATTGATTATCACTTAGCCCATGAGGATCTTCACATTCTCGTTCAAATCCTACACAGTAATGCACCACAACCGAATTTGAAGAGAATGATAACCCACAGGTTTTTTTGTTCTTGAAGTTCAGACAGGCCTTAACCCAGAACCACCCCACAGGATGTGATTCACAGAGCGGAAATAATAATTCATGCATCTCAAAGATGTCAAAACAAGACATTACAGGTTTAAAGACCAAGCACAACATGAAAGATAAATAAATAAGTGAATAAATAAATAAATAAATGCAATTAAACTTGTCCCCCAAAGTCACAGATAATCAATACCTCAATGTGTGTTATTGAAATCCAAATTTCAGTAAACCAGTATTATAATGTACGGGCCAGATGAGCAGAAAACGAGGTGGACTGAAAACTGGCTGAATGGCTAGGCCCAGAGAGTTGTGATCAGTGATGCAATGTCTAGTTGGACGATGGTAACTAGCAGTGTACCCCAGGGGTGAATACTGTGCCCACTCCAGTTGAACATCTTCATCAATGACATGGATGACAAGACAGAGTTTACCCTCAGCAAGTTTGCATAGGACACCATACTGAGAGGAGCTGCTGATACCCCAGAGGGTCATACTGCCATCCAGAGGGCCCTGGACAGGCTGCAGAGATGGCCCCAGAGTAACCTCATGCAGTTCAACAAGGGGGAGTGCAAAGTCTTGCATCAGGGGAGGAACAAGCCCAGCCACCAGAACATGCAGGAAGCAGCCCAGCTGGAAAGCAGCTTGGCAGAAATGGATCTGGGGGTCCTGGTGGACACCAGGATAAAGATGACCCAGTGATGTGTCCTTGCTGCAAAAAACCCTATGAGTGTCTTCAGCCAAACTACTGCCAGCAGGTCAGGGGAGGTGATGCCTCCCTGGTGTGGTGAGGCCACACCTAGAGCGCTGGGTCCAGGGCTGGGCTCCCCAGTACGAGAGAGACATGGATGTATTGGAGAGTCCAAGGAAGGGCTATCGAGATGATGAGGGGACTGAAGCATCTCTTGTAAGAGGAGACAGATGGAAATGTTCAGCCTGGAGAAGAGAAGGCCTGGTGCGGGGAAGAATCTTACCCATGTACAAACAAATCCTGCAGGGAGAGTGTAAAGAAGACATAGCCAGGCTCTTTTTAGTGGTGCCCAGTGACAGGACCAGAGGAAATGCGCACAAACTGAAATACAGGAGGTTCCTTCTGAACATCAGGAAACACTTTTTCACTGTGAGGGTGACTGAGGATGGGCACAGCCACTTCTGGAGATATCCAAAAGCCACCTGCAACTGGCTGTTAGTTACCCTTCTTGAGCGGGTGGAGGATGGATGAGACAACTTCAAGAGGTCTCTTCAACCTTAGCCATTCTGTGGTTGTGTGAAACACTCATTGACAACATAAGCATAATACCATGCTTAAAATGAGTGTTTATTTCTTTTTTAATATGAAAAGACACCATCAGCTAGTTGCAACTTTTTCCAAAGACAGATACTGTGACTGGCTGCTGCATGTCATCTTTCTCACCAGCTATTCAAGTAATGTGACAGGTTAAGGGTATTTGTTTCAACTTTCTTAAAGAAAACTGAATTTAAAAAAATGAATTATACAGGGAAAAACAAGTTTCTCCCTACACTTCAAATTATTGCTTCTTCCTTACTTTAAGTTATTTGCTTTATATTTTTGGAAGGAAAAAAATCTGTTCACATTTTAAATATTTACAGAAACAGAGCAAGTTCATAAAGAAGTCAAGTAAATAGATAAACTATTACAAATATGCTTACTGATCTTTACCTTTGTGAGTGACACTCACAAGAAAATTCTTTCCTACAGGTAATGTAAATATTTTCAATGCTTTAACTGATATAACTTACAGAACAAATTTCCAAAATACATACCTCTAAATGCACTAATATCCCCATAGTGCACCTGGAGCACAAAAAATCTGCCACCTGTTTCTCCTCCAACTCTGAATCCAACACCTAAGAGAAGGAAAATGCATTGTTTTCAGAAGCAATAAAGTATAAGATGGTTCACCACTGCTAACCGTATCTAAAAATACAAATCACTGTAATGGCTTTGAGTGAAGGGGTAAAAAATTTCACTGAGACAACAGTGAAGAAAACATTGTCCTGAAAACTGGGAGAATGACCATCACAACACATGTTCCCAAACAGACTAAGAAGCTAAGACCGTAACTCAGGTATTAATGGGCAGATATCTGCTTTAAGCAAAGAATTCTCTCAATCTAAGAATGTGAATACAGATTTGAGATATATATATATATAAAACCACACTATACATATGGTTTGGGGTTTTTTTGATTAAATTATCAAGTTCTGCCATCTTTGTAGGATTTGGTAAAATTCTCATTTCTCATGCAACCTGTGAATGGTACAAACTGATTAACACTGACATAGTAAGAACACACTGAGAATGAAAACATATAAAGAACTGCAGTGAAGTATTTTTTACATTAATTATGCTAATTAGTTTTGTATGCAGAAAAAATCTGGAGGAAATTATGAAGCTATGTTACTTGCTGACAGAAGTAAGCACAGGAACAGAAGAAAACAGAATTAAGAATTAACTTGAAATATTGAAATTGTGAAATATCACCACCAGAATTTTTCTGAACTGATTCTACAGTGAACGCTCTTCAAAGGAAGCAGAGAAAGAAATTTCTTCTTATTTGGTTACTGGATCCCACTGTCCACAGCAAAGCCTACTTACAAATCGGACTGCAGACTCTGCACATAAATGTAAAATCACTACTAACCCTCTTCACAAACCTTGTATTTATGGACAGTTTAGAGACAAGAAAATTATTACTAGTTGGTGCTTAATAACAAAGCTTTCATAGAATTCTCCAAGCAAAATTATTTTTTTACTTGACATTCTGATCACCAAATCAAATAACAATTGGGCTGGTAAGTGTATAAACTGATTGCTAAAAATAAACCACTTCATGAGGTGCACCGCTCCTGGTTATGAAAAGCAGCAGTAAAAGATCAAATAAAAAAATGTGCATAATTCAGTCTTTTCAGACCAAGGCTGCATAGATGATAGGTATTTCTAGGACTCTTAGCATTTATTAGAAAGAACAACTTCTATCTTCTAGACATACCACTACAAGTAGCTTAAAAAATTCTGACAGAATTCAGCAAAGCCATCTATCATACAACAAAATGGGTATATGAACATGTTGCTCAAGCACATCAAGGCATGAAGAAATGAAAAGCACATAAAGGTGTCAAGCATACTTAAGACACAGAAAAAAATCAATATTTAGATTGAACTTGTTTACGCTTTCCCAAAACACACAGAAAAAATTTAATGCAGTTTGTGTGCTACTGAAAGATAAATAGTATCCTTCCAATAACATACAGTAGGAAATGCAAGATTAATGCTATATAAAAATAAAGCATTATATTATGACCATTATCTCTACTTTAGCCTTTCTTCCCCCCTACTGAAACCCATAATATTATAGCAAACAGGATGAAGAAAAAAACAAATCCAAGTATTTTAGCTAGTGCATTTATAGTGTATGAGGTTGATGCTTACACAGTTTTGACTAGACATAATAAAAATTTTATACAAGGTTCCTATATATGCCACATGCTTATTTCCACATCCTCTTCTCTCCCTTGCCCCTGGCACACAAGAACTTCACGTTAAAGGCACAGTACCTTTGGGTAGCCTGGTGGGTGGAGCATTTCTTGCCCAAGCATACAAAATATTAGATTTGTCTTTGCATGTTCCTTCATCACAGTCCCTAAAAACACAAGGGAAGAAAACAAACGGGAATATGATTTTTTAATTCTTAAATCAGAAAGGCCAGGTGAATTACATGCAAAACCACTAATTTTAAGATCTATGGAGGCGTTTTCAGCTGTATGATGATTAAGCTCTTTTCATGTAGGCTGCTTTCTCAGATATCATTAGATCCTTCTTCTTGTTTTTCCCCTCCCCCTCTGCCTTACGATAGTGTTAAGAAAACAGGGCCAAAACTATAGAGATTTCTGGTAGTCCCTATCAAACTAGTAGTCAGTGATGAAAAAGAATAATGGAACCTTTTGTGAGAATGAACCATATGAAAATATCTAGCACTATTAGCTCAAGTGCCAAAAAAATTACAATGGCTACTGCTTTTACACAGAGGGACTAGACTTGTGCGCAAAGCAGAAAGAAACATACAAGATATCAAAGTTTTAAGTCAAAATTGATATTTAAAATTCATTGAAAAATTACTGAGCAAAAAAAAAAGCTACATATGGACCAGCTGGTAAGAGGCACTCATGCTCTTCTTCCCTGTACTTAAAGCAAGTTCACTGCTTTAAGTTAATTTTATTCCACTGCACAACTTCTTGCTTTCCACAAACAGAAAAAAATCACACAAACACACACAAACAAACAAATAAAAAAAGATCACAAACAGGTCACAAATATCTATAACAACTGAGAGCTCCACAGTTGTCCCTAGTCTCTGCAATGCCTTGCAGGCAACCCTAAGGGTGGAATGTGAAAAACTCCCAAAGACTCTTGAGTTCTAGACACCTCGAACCTGCAAAAACTGATAAACCTGAAGCACAGACACTACCAGATTTGCAAAAGGCCAGTCAGAAACAGTTGCGCAGACAGCATAATGTACCTGGACCACAGCCAAGACTGCTACATGTAGGTGTAGGTTACAGGATGATATAAACAAACAAGGATCCCTGAGAGGCTTTCCAAACACCCACACAGAAGCACTTCTCAATCCTCTATTACAGAAAAGGGCTATTTAGAAGTGCATTTGTACCTTCTTCAGCAGCAGAGCACTGTGCCACTGAGCACAGTGTGAAAGTAATTCCGCAGGTGCAGCACACCTAGTATGACATATAGAAAGCCTCAAACTCAAATTATTCAGACTACAGCAACTGATCCAAGCAGGCTGATACCCATGCAAAGACTTCAATGCAAATCAAAATGGTACATCCCCTTGTCTGGTTATTACTGCTGGTAAAACCTGGGAAACCTGGGTAAGACCTGGAAAAACGTTTTTGTACATAAAGAGCAGTTTCAGTCACTTTGAATCCTGGGGAAAATAGTCTCACACAGTGCGAGGAGGAGCATATAAACATAAAAGACCCGGACTTTTAGTTGATGCAGGCTCAGTAACATTTCTGTTGAGGATGCATGAGCCATATCTGCCACCTTCCAGAACAAATGATGATGATGCTTTCCAGGTGCTCTCCCAGGAATAATCAGTTCTTCTGGCACATATGGAAAACCAGCTCTGCGGAACATTATGCATTTCTAGGATCCCAGGGAGCCTTACTGCAACATAGCTGCTGTGATTTCCTCTAACAGAAAGCATTGCCATAATCATCAGACCACCAAGAGAAAAGGGAATGTGTCACTTTTTTCTTTTCATTAATGTTGCTCATAACATGTCTAGACCTTCACAGCTAGTAGTTTGGTCATCTTCCCCTCCAAACATGTCCCAGTGGACAAGCAAAACTCACTTAAAGATCAAGTGAAATGTCTCACCAGTAATGATTCGTGCAGCTGCAAGCAAAAATTGAACAGCTTTCAACTGCTACAATCTAAAAAACTCCAAAGGGACCTAACCAGGTATTGAGCTGCTTGGTTTGGAAAGGTATTGAAGAGACTGGTTAGGAAGAACAACAGCAGAAACCACAAGCACAGCCACAGTTTCACCACCACGTTCTGGGCCAGCTAGCCTTCATGTATACCACAGTATTTTTTAGGACCACATAAGCTAGGTAAAAAAAGTGCATAGGCTGTTTCCTCCCGAAATGCTGGCTGAGGGAGGGCAAATACTTCAGTGAAGATAAATACATTACTCTTTCATTATGCTTTAAAAATGGTCAACCCTCATATGTAGCCATCAATGCTGGTTTTGAAACATCAAGTTTTCAGAAAAAGCAAACCTAGAGGAGAGTACAAAGAAGAGTTAAGATAACTAATGAACAGATTTAAAAGCGGGAAGGTAGTGAGAAGTATAAACAAAAAATAAACAATCACTGAAATTCATAGCTTCTTTACATGGAAAAAAATAATGAGATTCTGAGCAGAATGAGTAGCACAGAATACCTTAAAAATGGATTATAACTGCACAGTACACAGTATTGCACTAACAATTAGCTTTGACTGTGACCAAAATGTGGTGGTCAAGGGAGTAGGGGAAAGTGTGGAAACAGAGGTGACTGACTGCTTCTCATATCTTTGTTTTTTATAAACTCCCCTGGACTTTCCACAGGCTCAATTTTGATAATTTTGGTAAAGGCTCAATTTTCGGTAAGTTCAGGAGCTTTTAATGGCACTGGGGTTTTGAGCAATTAAAAAAGCAAAATAATTCACTATGTGACCAAGACCAGTATTTGGCTATCCTTTTAGTATATATGCATTGCTTAGGACAACAAATAACTTTCTGTTTACTTCTTTGTATATTATACTCAACTTCTTGATTCTAACCAAGAGCTGTAAAAAAAGATAATTGAGATGATTGAGTGAGAAAAATCATTATTTTTAGTTCTTGAGCTTAATGGTACAGAACATTCTGGGGTAGTGACAATGGTAAGAAACTACACTCATAATTTTTACACTGTTTTCACTGTCCTTTAAGCAGTGAAATACAGTATTTCACTGAACCAGTCCTGACATATTTTGCAACCTTTACTGAACTACTCATGTCAAAAGCTTCCAAAACCATGCTCTCCTGCCAGCAACAGGTGGTTACCTACGACCTGTACTTAGACATTTATTTAGATTAGGTAACTATTTCAAGCTGCCTTGCCTAATCCCAAAATAAAGACTATATCTATGAATCATCTCTTTTGAGAGAGCGCATTTCAGTGTTAGGTTTGACGCAGTGCGAGACCTGTCTTGCCAGAAGACTCAGAAGTTCTGAATAATTCAATATTTTCTTTTAAATCATTCAAGTGCATCTTGACTATCTATGGAGAATCTGAACTTCCGATGAATCAGCTCAGGTATGCTACTTTGATTTCAGCACAGTTTATCAGCTCAGGCAAAACTTCTTGTAGTGGATGAACTGTTCTTAGGACTACTATGATCAAGAAACAGAAGCAGCTGCATGTTTTTTCTTGGTGCACTGAGCGCATCCTGAGCAAATGAGCCCTAGAATCCTACTTTATTTCTGTGGAAAAGCCTGGGTATTTCAAGAAGGGAGAAACACCTCTGTTCCCCATTAGACACTGTCAGACAGCCTTTCAGATGGACAGGGACATTTGCATGAGCAGCATGAAGTCACCAGAAAAGCCACCAACCCAGAGTAGCATCACAGATTCTGCCTCAGCAGTGCTAAGGGCACAGGGCAGTGAATCCCAAGAAGAGTTACCTGGATGCTCTATCTTCTCCCTCCCATTTTTCCACATTCAAAACTGGCCTGAATGAAACTTCACACCTCAGGGAAATCAATTTTGCCCTCGCATTCTGACTGCTCCTAAATGACTATTTTTCCATAATACACCTAGCCCATGATGGCATGAAAAATAGTTCTTGAGCTAGTACGTTTCAATGCTCTTACAACTGATTACAAACCATCTGAGTAATGCTGCCCAGAATTTCAATGAAGAAACTACAATAAGGCAAAAAACTCATTATAGTATACCTTAATTGAATAAAAACTGGCTACATAAAAATGTTCATCATGTAAACTGTAAGGGAATGATCCTTCCTAAACAGGATTTACAGTGGTGTCCTCAAATGTCAGTTCTCGAAAATCATTCTGTCCCTAGACGGAAGAGCAAGTGAAGTCATCTCTTAAACAATCATCAGTAACAAAAATAACAAATAATAATAAAAAACCCAAACAACTGAACATGTCTTATCGTTAACACGCAGTCACCTGAACAAAATTAGTGCTAGAGGCTGAATGACTCTAGCATACATAAACCAGTAGGAAAAGACTTGCTTTTAAATTATAGGTACTCTCTGCAATGACTTACAAATATATGCCACAGTTTCTACATATCTGAACATTTAAATGAACACGTTTACAACGTAGACATTTATAGATATACACATATAGATGTAAATACACACATATGTCTACATACATATATACTATGTTAATTATATACAAACATGGATACATAACAAAAGAGCATTTATATGAGCTTATGTAAGTATGTCAAACAGGCATAAATGCAGATGGCTAAAGCCTCCTTTATGTAGAACAGACACGATCATCTTTCTAGCCTTGCAGACAGCCATGGGCAGAGAAAGATGAAATGCTCCAAACTGTTGCAGCAACAAGGATGTGAATTTATGAGACACTGCATGAAAAGCTTTTATTTTGAGAATGTAAAGCAAATACTGCAGTTCAGGAACTACACACAAAAAACCAGCCAGATTTAATTAAAACCTGCATCTGATAAACTGGAAATATATTTAAATACAACACTATTGTATTGGATCTCGCTGAGCTGGAGTTAATTATTCCTCACAGCAGCCTTCATAATGACGTGTTTTGATGTGTTTTGGTAGCTAGCAAGGTGTCGATTAACACACCAGTTTTTTGGCTACTGCTGAGCAGTGCCTGCACAACATCAAGGCTGTCTGTCCAACATTCCCCCTTAACAGTAGGCTGAGGATGGGCAAGATCTTGGGAGAGGACATAGCCAGGACAGCTGACCAAAGCTACCACAGGGATATCCCATATCATGATGTCTGTTCAGCATATAAAGCTAAGAGAAAGGGGATAACAGGTCATTCGTTATTACAATTTTTGTCTTGTGAAGCAATCACTACACATACTGGCGCCCTACTTCCAGGAAAACAGCTGGAGATTGCCAGCTGATGGGAAGTAGAGAATAAATCTTTTGTTTTTCTTTGCTTTCATACATAACCTTTGCTTTTGCTTTATTAACCTGCTTTTATCATGACCCATGATTTTTTTCCATCTTATTTTCTGCACCCTCCCCAGCTGAGGAAAGGAGCGATAGAGCAGCCTGGTGGGCACCTGATGTCCAGCCAACATCAAGCCACCACAACTAATTACATGCTTCATCATTTGACAGGTAGATGCTAAGTACAGCAATCAAAACCAAAAGCAACATTAGCTGCCATTGGTGTCCTTCTGCTGGTCCACAGTTCCTCTCCAAGAAGAGATTATACAGTCTGATCAACCTATAACAATACTTTTCTATCATATATGGATTATTTCAAGGCTCCAACAAAACTACTTCCAGACATATAAACCCAAGAAACTACACGTAAAATCTACTCAGTTTTAATTAAGACACTCAAGATGTAAACTGTTTTTAAAAGGCCACAATAGGAACCATTTTATGTTGCTGGATTTTTCATATTAAACGATGCAAAAAGTACATTGTGACATTTAAGATTCAATAAAAAGAACACAGAAAAACTGTCTGCTGGGAAAAGAAACGAATAGAAATTCTGTGCTTTCATAGTTTTACTTCTGTCTGTTTTTTTTGCAGGACAAGATTTCAACATTTTCTTTATTAAAATTGTTGGTTGATAAATAGAAGGGAGATAAAACTTTTGATGAATGCTTGTTGTATGCTTAAAATATTACTCAAATAATCACCAAAACCATGCAGAAAATATTTGAAATGCTAAATTAATATTTTTGTTTTGTTTCATTTTGTTTTCTGTGGGAAATACATTATACTATACCTATTAGGCCTAACCTACAGCACTAGTTACCTTTTTGGCAAATACTTAAAAGTTAAATTGTGATTATGCAACCTGACCAGAAAATATAAATTAAAATTGTTCCACAGAGCAAATTACAAGCTTTGCAGGGTCAGCAAAACCTGCTTTTTATTGAAAACCTGGAGAAAACTTGCAAAATTACCAGATAGACCATTCATTTCCACCTACTTTCACACTCTCTTCACTCTAGTTCCCTACACTTATTTTAGTGGCATTGAGAGGTTCCCTCTGGCCTCATTTTGAAGGGCAAGTCAACCACCACACCACTTGACAGAGAGCATGTTCTTCAGCTTACTGTTCACCCAGTTTCCTTCCAGACACCTGACAGAGCACTTCCTCATACACTAAAAGCAGCCAGCTATAGAAGAAACCAAGATTTATTGGTATCCAATTGTACCCTGCCTTCTACAGCTCCTGCCTCCTCCTTGGAGACAGTCAGTTAATCATGAAGAATCAGAAAACACATTTTTTTTCTCTACTTTACAGAGTAGTTAGTTAAAAAGAAAATTAACACCTTTAAGAGTGGAAACCCCAGAATGTTATACAGTTCTTCTTCATTCTAAATTTTTCTAATTTATCAAAAAATTGTGACACAGGAAAAGGTTTCTGTAGAAGCAAATAACACATGAAAACTCAGCTAAAATAACAAAGGCAAACTGCAACTCTTACCAGTAATTTTCAGTAGAAGAGGGTTCATTACATCCAAAGAGCAACATGTGATGGACAGTGTCCATGCTAGCATGAGGCTTAAAGTCAACTGAAAAATAAAATGGTAATAATGAATAATCTATCCTTATTTTCACCAGAAGTTACATAAGCAAGAGCATTTTGTACCATTTTTTCTCTGTAAGACTAAAAATAGGCACGTATGTGCCCACTCATTCATTTACCTTCTGCTTTCCACTTACAAGCTGTCCTTATACTCCCATTCAACAGCTTGTCTCCCAAGCTAAAACAGTAACAGTTTTGATACCAATCTAAATAAAATCTGATTTACTTTCCTGATCAAGTACTACTTTAAATTATGAACTCCAGGAGAAACATGAATGAAGAGAACATGATATCAGTTTAATATTAACAGTGCCTAGTTAAGCAATGTATTAAAAAAAATTATTCTAAGTTAATCTTCATAAATAACAATTCAATGATATAGTTAATATTCTTTCCTACAAAGGAATGATCTTTGAAGAAATTTATCAACATATCAGTGTCCACAGTTTGGCAGATTAAGGAAACATTAGAGGCCTTCAATACAGTGAAATCATTATTACTTGGTAATAGGGAAGTTAATATATGCCATATTAGAGTAACAAACCCAGAATGTCTCAGAGTCACGTATGGACAAAACATAATAAATCATTTAATTATTTCAATTTGTGTTGCTGAACTTAATAGGCTCCATCTCATTCATACACCACAATCTGATAGATAGGGACTCACTATGAGTCAGTAAGAAAAAGACACATTTATTTACTAGTCACCCATGTGAATGAACATGAGGGTGAAGATGAGAAACTGGGTGTTATAAACTCGGTATTTCTTGGCTGAGTGGCTATCTGTCAGACTCAATTCTTATAAGTGTCTGGAATTTCAGATCACTCTTTATCTACCACTATAGCTCACCATAGTGAAAAAACTATTTTTTATCAACACCTGCGCCATTAAAGAGTCAATCTAGCTTCTAGTTTGGCTACTCATTTATAAACATTAATCAAGCATAAGGTGGAAGACCAAAACCACAATATGTTTTTAAAATGTAACTGGAATGACATTTTCTTGAAAAATTATATATTAATCTCACTCCTCGAGATCATTTAAACATTAATCCCACAACGATTTCATTTCATAGGAGCAAAAGGTATGCTGCTAAAATTAACCTTGGGTTGTAAACAACGGGCAAACTTTATGTTCACAGAACAGGTTTTGATTTTATTACTTTTTTAATTCGCTCATCAAGCAATCAAAGTTTATTATGCTTTCTAATGACACGTACTCAAGCACAGCGATCACTGGAAAGGTTACCAAATCCTATGAAAATCTGGTGCAGACAATGTAAACACTTAAACCCTACAAGTTTTCCAGTCTTCAGAGAAAAATAGGCTGCCTTGCGTGATTGACATTGAGACTGCATAAATACCATTTTTAGGCAAATTCTTTTAGTAGGTCCTTCTAAACACATACACCACTGAAAATTTATGTGGCTTTAACACATGTAAACACCAAATGACAGAACTAAATGTGCAGGAATCTAATAAAAAATAAAACTATGCAAGTTTGCAACTCAGTGAAGCACTAAATAAAAAATGTTTACCCAGTGGGTTAGTAGCATATCTTTCTATGAATCACATGAAAGCAGAACACTCTATTACATACACTGCACAGCAACTATAGCTTATTAGACAATGAACACTCACTCTCTCTTAATGCTTATGTTCCTTTCTGGTATCAAACTCACAGCCAAGATGGTAGGTCAGATTCTGACTTCTTTATCAAACAGATACAGAGGAAGCACTGAAGAAAATTTACTTAATTTTTTTAGTTACTGTAATACATGGAAATCTAAACACAACATTCTGTTTCTGAAGGATTTCCAAAAGGAAATCCACAGGGGACAAGAGTCTCATAACACGCTACAACAAAAACTACGTAGGACTCTCACCATATTTATTGTAAGTGCAGACATTCTAAAAAGCAACAAGAGAGTAAAGGAGGAAAGATATAGACATTTTAACTCCTCATTGTTTTATTTCAGTTTCTAGCATGTTCTGATGGTGAAGCTATGTTCAGTCGAAGCAAAAAGCCTTCTTTCCAGCTGAACAACTAACTGTATGCTCAAGACCAAGACAAAACAGAAGTACCTTTGAGGTACTTTGACTTTCCAAACAGATGGTGTTGTTTGCTATCTATATGACCAGAGCATTTGCATGCTATTACAATAGTGTTTTGTTCTATTTGTGTGCCATGATAAAAAAAAAAGCCAATGGAGGGGAGAGGATTTGGCTGGTTTTGTTTTTTCCCTCAGATAAGTAAAGTCTTACTGTAGCCAACACTGACTGTAAGTGCAAAGGATTTACAGCCTGTACCAGCAGGTAAATAAACGGTCTGCTCACTGGACCAGAATTAAGTATCCGGCTAGAGACAGAAAGCCAATATTTTACAAATGAGACTGCTTGGTACCGATTGCCAAAGGCATCTGCATGCAGTTTCTTAACTACTGTTACTCATGAAGCTCTCCAGAAACAGTGTGTTATCTTGACTCTAAGTAGGTGTCTTTAGCCTGTTTGTGCATTAGCCATGATGAAAGCATTCTGGAAATTCGTGACAGTCAAAGATTAAGACAATGTAGTTCAAAGAAAAAAGCAACAGAAAATGCTGAGATTCTTCAAAATGGCTTGTTTAGGTTTTTCCAGTCAACCAAAACTCACCTACATAAGCTTCATCATCCACTGGCAGGGGAACTGACATGCAGAGGTAGGTATCGGACTATTAAAAGACCAAAGAACAGATATTGCCTTTAAATTTTGAATATTTAGTATGAAAGAAATGGAAACAAAGCATCAAAATTCACTATGCGTTATGAAGATGCATGAAAATTATATATTTATGAGCCTTAGCACTGAATTAATTTGCCGTGGTTTACAAACACTGCCTCCTCCCCACATGCTAGATATTTGGGGTCTCTTTTCCCTCCTCCTCCTGTTTGAAAACATGTACATGTTTCCTCTGTGAATCAGGTACATATTTTACATAGTTTAAGCTGTATGTTAGCTGTATGCCCCTACGTTAAAAGAATTAAATGATTTCTATAGTAATCATTCCAAAACAACCATGTGAATGCTCATAATCTAGGTACAACCTTATTGGTATTACCACAAATTCAACTCAATTTCATGGAATACATGCAGATGGTTAGACTTCTTAGCATCCAAAGAGATTAATTTTCAGTATCTGTTTTCCACAAGAATTACCTGGGAAGCTAAAGCATCTAGGACCTTGGAAAAGTAAATTAAATACAACTGCTTACAATGATGCTATGGAAGAACTCAACTGAGCAGCAGTACTATTTCAGAAGTTCCCTTTCTTTTTCTAGCTTGGAGACATTTTTGACTAAAAAATCAATGGCTTCAGAGCCCTCAGAAAAATTCTTACATTAGATAAACCTGCCAACTGTACACCTACCACAGGTCACACTGGTCATAAATTGTAAACAAAGACCTGGTTAGTTCTGTTACACATCTTTCTGTTAGCTTGCTATGATTCTAAATAAAAAATGTGACTGTCAGGTGTGCATACCACCAAGGAATCTGAAGTGACTGACTCCTTCATACCTGTTTCCTAGCTCTTCAACTAATGGGTCCTCAGGTAAAATCAATAAAACAATTACAAATGTGCACGTGGATGAACTGAGAGTACTTCTCACTCTTTCTGAATTATAAGTTTAATATTTTGCTGGAGACAAATAAAATCTAGTAGAAACTATATTTGTGTTTTACACTCACTGGAATGACACTACTTACTCTAAATTGCAAGTTCCAGAGGGGTACTCCCCAAGAACAGAAAATCTCATTTTCCCTTCGGTATTTTTAAAAGTGTTATCTGCAACAATGAATCACCATCTACTGCAGCACAACATCCTGCTCTTTACAAGCATCTGCAGCCCTCTAAAAGAGACACAGGGTCTCTTAATGATATATGTAACTCCCTGCATTGCCTCCCTGCAAAAAAAACCCTTTATCATTAATTGTTTATCTTGCTTAATGAAGCTACATGTGAAGACGACAGTAGAATCTCAGACTTTTACATGTATCTTAAAAATGCTAATGTTAAAAATCTTAACTATTGTCTTCATTTTCACTCACTCGACTCAGTAGAAGTTAAGCAACTTCTAACGTGAGAGAATATACTATTATGACTTGTTTATAGTAGCTTTCCCAGAGTATTTTAGGGGCTTAAAATACTGGGTCAAAAGTATTACCCTTATGAATTACTTTCTGGTTATCTTCTGAAGTTGCCAAAGTTGCAGCAGTGTTAATTCTAACTGAACTCATTTCACTGAGGCTTCATTTGAGATTTGGCGTAAACTGCAACTCCAACTCCAAATACATGTATGACTTAACTAGCGCAGCTGGAAATATTTCACTTTAATAAAACTCATATTCCTAGTTTTAATAAACTTGAGCATTTCAGTTTATGAAACCAAAATTTCAGAAATACAATTAATCACATGCAAAGATTTTTCTCTCATTTGAGATTACTTTTCTGTTTCTTACTTTTCTCTGGACATACATATATGTCTATGAACGTTACCTTGCTGGTGGGTTTTTATTCATTTTATGTGAATCATATTGTAGGCAAGGCTTTATTTTCCAAGGTTATACATAAAAACCAGTAAGTACAAAAAAGAAAAACTGCATTTCTCTCACCTGCTTAGGGGTCACACCAGGCATGCGAATGTCCAATGCAAAATCTGACAAACCAAGTGAAACCACTGGCTGGTCACTTCCAAGGCATTCACTGGAAAAAGATCTGCTAGTATCCTTGTACCTTAAAATGAAGGAGGAAAGACTTTTTAAAATATTGACTTTTGTTATGTCTTTCTAAAAAGCTGGGTCTTGAGAACTAGTAGGGAAGTTTGACAATGCTGAGGAGCTCCAGGAGTGATCTGTAAATCTCACTCCTTATCAAGCTTAAGTTATCAAGCATTTACTGAGACAGTTCCCCTGAGCAATCACACAGACTAGTTTGGAAAACATTAGCTAAAATGTAGCCTGTCATCTCACCTAAGAAGTTGTCTGAGGTACATGGATGTACAGATAGAGAATTAATTCACTACAAAATTTCAAGTACTGTTAATCATTCACGAGTTTGGTTTGATTTTTTTTTAAGACTATGTGCCTGATGTGTAATGCAATACAGATTAAATTACATGTAAAGGGGAAATTTTTAATTCCAACACCACAACATATATAGCAACTCCTATTACAAGCAGTGAAGTAAACCAGTAAGTTTTGCAACTTTACGTGAATATCAAAGTCTGTATAAAGACTTCCCCCCCCCCAACTTCTCAGGATTGCCCAGTTTTAACCTAGATGATGCTTTCTCATTAAAAGATCATTTTATATTGCAAGCTAACTTAAGCAGCTGAAATACATTTACACCCGGTGTAGTCTCAAATACACCTGTGGTGTTACCTAAAAATTTTCATGAATGCAATGTACAAATAAATTGTAAAAAAAAAATAGGTCACAGTAAGGAACTAAATGAAACAAGATGCAACTGAAAAAGTTGAAACTGAAAAAAATGAATCAAGATGCAAACTGAAACAAGATGCAACACTGACATGAATTTGAAATATGTATATTCATGTGTGCATATATATATATATAAAGTTACAGAAGTGCCATGATAAATACAGTGCCCAATATACCTCAAAAAGAGTAGAACACTTTTGTGGAGAGCTAAGAGACTACAACTTCTCTTGTCCAAACTATATTCAAGTTTATCTATGCAATTCTGCATACAACTCCCCCCCTGCCCCAACTTCCCAGGATTGCCCAGTTTTAACCTAGATGATGCTTTCTCATTAAAATATCATTTTATACTGCAAGCTAACTTAAGCAGTTGAAATATATTTGCACCTGGTGTAGTCTCAAATAAACCTGTGGTGCTACCTAAAAATTTTTATTAAATGTTGTTTTATCATCCTAAACTCAAATTTTATAAATCAATCTATGAATAAAACAAGACTATCTGCTTTCAATATGACAACAGTGCCATTTCAAAACTGCAGAAAATAAATTCAGAGCAATTGAGCAACACCAAATCAACACCATACATGTTTTTATCTAGGACATGCTTTTTCATATATCTATAATATGGTAAGTGACTGCATGCATTCAACACATAAAGTCTTCCTGCATAACCCACCTCTTAAAGACAGAAAGTGGGCTTCTGAAACCCAAACAGATGTTTTGAAAAACAAAAAACAGTACTAGTAGGTTGTTAAAGAGGCCAGCCATGATCACCCTGCTGCTTTTGGTCTGATTAAGCGAGCAGAAAAAGGGCAGTGCAGTTCTGTCGGCTGTGATCCTGACAATTAGGCTGCAGCAGCAGTATCAATTCACTACTTCATTATTATGTGCTCTGCGGGCATCTTCCAGCTTCTGACAGACCATCTGTCTTGGAAGGTGATACACAGTAAATCAGGAAGGTGGATGATGCTATGTTGTCTCTATTATTAGCTGTAAATTCTGTTGAAGAAACTTCCCTTGCAGATAGATGACACTGTACTGTCCACTTAGACAGCTGAAAAGAAGTAGCACTCCTATTGCTTTCTCCCCAGGTTGTGCAATTAAATCTGCATGTTACTTATCAATCCACAGTGCTGCAACTGGCATCACAGAAACCAGCATCAATCATCCTTCAGAACCTGTAAAAATAGAAGCAGATAAAGGATGAGTAATGCATTACAGCATTGGTTCTCACCAAATCCCTGTTGAGGCATTTTAAATACATTAAAGGAAGTTGTTTCACAAGCTTTATTTAGCCTAGCCTAGCAAAGATTGCACCAAGTATGTTGATTCCTCCTCATTCATATATGGTCAGAAAATGACACGTTTCATATTGATACACAAAACATACTCTCAAACACATTCTACATGATCGGAAAAAATATAAACCCCTTACTCCCCTCAATATGTAAAAAACAAAGCATGGAGTATTTCACACATACGAATATAATGTATTCTACAAGCAGCAAAAAAAGGCCAAATACTGACAAGGCAAGAATCAAGGTTTCTAAATTTTATCAACTAAATTCTTCTGCACATATTGTGGGCTGGAAGAATATTTTACTGTTAATGCAACCTGCAGTACACCATTATGTCATCTGTTTCTTATGTACTTCAGTTACTTTTCATATCCATTTCGGAAAACTGATTCTACAAATTATTTTTGGAAATACTGCAACAAGAACTATTGAGCTCAGACTGCTTCATATCCTTTCATAAATTAAGGTTATATGAGCATAAATTATTACTCTCCTCATCACTTAAGCTTCAACTGTTCTTACTTACACATTTCAGTTTACACAGTATTTTAATTTTAAAATTTTGAGTGTTTATGTAAGTATGCTGGAAAAGCACACTGTGTTACTGAAGACAAACACTAGCATTTTTACTGAGCATTCCAATTCTGGCAGAAGTAAATGTTCAAGTCATAATAAAAATCAGAGTTCTGAAAAAGTATTATGCAGTAATTCTTTTAAGATAAATATTAATAGGAAAATAACACCCAAGCCCAACAACATCCCAGCCCCTGGAAGACATAGTCAAAATACTGCTATAATGATAAAACAGAAAAGAAGGCTTCTGACAGGAAACACAATTGAAATTCATGTGTTTTGAAAATTCCTTCTATTTTAGGGCACACATGAAAAAAAAAACTTATTACGAAAGAAAGGGCTTCTGCATAGACTAAGAAGCCATGCTACCTGCTGTTTAGCACCTACACTAGATTGGCACTGAACTATTTGTTAGTTTTTAAAGCCTGATTACATAAATCATCATTAAACTTGTATATTTTATTAACTGAAGGATAAGAAAAAGTTTCAGTCATAAACAACTAAAAATTGACTTCATCTTACTTTCAGCTTGCCAAAAACATGCCAGAGCTGTCCAGAATCATTCATGAAAACTATAGTACATGCATAATTCTTTTTTTATTTTTTTTAATGTAGATTTCCATGCCTTCAGTTCTGTAGCCTACATCATCTTCACTACTGAACTACAGAAAGCTGCAACACATATAATGGACTGTACCATGATGAAAAACAAAAATAAATAAAAAAATATAAAAAAGGCAAGTGTGATATGCTTCACAAAAAGTTAAGGCATCTATAAAACCAGAAGGCTTCATTAGTCTTAGTCTTTCAGGTATAATTACACAACAGTTAACTGTTCAGCATCTTTGCAATTCACCTGGTTGGAAGTTCTAGTACTGTTAAAATTTGTATTACGTAAGAAATTAGGCCATACTCTAAATACACTTGACAAGCAAGAACTCTGAAGAACACATGAAGGTATAATACACTGGATCTTAACATACACAGAATTGCAGTGTAGTGACTTCATTTTTTTGAATCTGCAAAGGTATTTTCCATAGATCAGAAATAAAACCAAACACTCATTCTTGCAAGCTTCAGGAACTCTGAGATCCGTAACATCAAACAAACATCTACTGGGTACATGCATTAATAAAAGAAAGCTACAGAGAAATCTGGTTATCTGAAATATGAAGGTTTCTTTACAGCAGCATTCAATTATCACTGCAGTAACAGCAGAAATAAGCAGGACATGTTGTATCACCAAAACATGTGTCTTAATGCTACAGAGGAATATCTGATGATTCATGGCTTTCAGAATGCTGGCCACAAGAAAGAGAAAGAGAAATAAATATTCTGGAATTCTCTAAAAGAGCAAATAAATTAAATATGTAGTGAGATCAATACATGAATGGATAACAGCTGAACATTCTACTTAAAAAATGGGCCAATTTCATCCACAAGCTTGGTTTTTAACCACAGTTTCACTGGCTGTATGGATATTAACAGATATAAGTGTAGTGCGATTTATATTTAGTATTAGACCCCTGCACAACCAAATTTTACATTTGGAAGGAAATGAGAAAAAAGGAAAAAACAAACCAGGCAGAAACATCCTGAAGAGTATACAACGGCATTTTAGATATGATGCAACACACAAGAATACTGGACAACAAGGGAATAAAATGAGGATGAGAGATTCAATAATAAGATTACACAGCTACTTAGGTTCATTATGTAAGACATAATTACTGATCTAGAGTGAATGGAAAGAAAGGGACATGAAAATCAGATTGGGCAACGTAAGCATGTTATTTTATCCCATCCAGACTTATCAGAAAACAATATAAAACAGTAAAGTAAAGAAAAACAAGAACTAGCATGAAGATGTCTCACTGAATAGGCTGAGGAAAAAAAAGAAAAAAGTGCCCAAGAAATTGGAATTCAAAATACAATTTAAAATAGTACACAAATACAGCAACAATATTTCAACATGTTATAGAAACTTATCTATTTCTACAAATCACCTACAGAAAAGCTCTGTGTTAACCACAAGTTCATACAGTACATGATAATAACTTCTTGTTTCCAGTTAGTCACCTAACATTTTATACATAGTACCTAGAGAACAAGCAAGATGAAGAAACCTCACCTTCAACCACCACTTCCTTCAAAAACAAAAAAATGTGGTCAAAGTTTATGGGAACTGATATGAAAGTCTATAACAGATAAGGTAATTTATTGTAGCTGAATCACTTTTCTGGTTTCTTATGCACTGAAATCATGGAATTGAGGAAGGATTATTTGAGTTCTGCCTCCAGCTAGAGCACAGAGTGAATGCTAGAGCATTTTGTCTACAACCAAACTTGAAGCTTAAGCAACAATTGGGTATACAAACAATAGTCAGTTCCACAAATGAACTGCAGGTAGGCCTACAACTTGAAGCGCTTAGCTTCTAATAGCACAGGAAAATCAATACTTTGTGGGATCAGCTTAAAGATTCATTAATGCGCTAAGTACAGCCACTTATGACGCTTTAGTCAAACATGCACGCAAAAAGCATTTGGGCAAGAAGCTGTCATATTAGACAACCTCCTGAACCACAGCATCAATAAAAACCATCTCACAAACCAGTTAAGATATCTAGGAGTTGCTAGTGCAATTATCAGAAGCACAAGACGTGTAATTCTGATGACACCAAGCTGGTAGGAGCGACTGATACACAAGGGAGTCACGCTGCCATCCAGAGGGACCTTGGCAGGAGGGATAAATGGACTGACAGGAGCCTCAGGCCCTTCAACAAGGGGAAGTGCAAAGTCTTGCATCAGGGGAGGAACAAGCCCAGCCACCAGAACATGCAGGGAGCAGCCCAGCTGGAAAGCAGCTTGGCAGAAATGGATCTGGGGGTCCTGGTGGACACCAGGATAAAGATGAGCCAGCGACGTGCCGACGTGCAAAAAATCCTAAGAGTGTCTTCAGCTAAACTACTGCCAGCAGGTCAGGGGAGGTGATTCTTCCCCTCTACTCAGTACTGGTGAGGCCACACCAGGAGCGCTGGGTCCAGGGCTGGGCTCCCCAGTACGAGAGAGACACAGATGTATTGGAGAGTCCAAGGAAGGGCCATCAAAATGAGGAGGGGACAGGAGCATCTGTCCTAACAGGAAAGGGTGAGGCAGCTGGAAATGTTCAGCCTGGAGAAGAAAAGGCTCCAGGGAAAATCTCATCAATGTATATAAACACCTGAGAGGAGCATGCAAAGAGGATGAAGCCAGGTGACAGGTTGTTTAATAACATTATAAATGACCTGGATAAGGTGATGAAGTGCACCCTCAGTAAACCTGCAGATGACTTTAAGTCAGGCAGAATGCTGATCTGCTGGAGGGTAGGAGGCTCTGCACAGACATCCGAACAGGCTGGATTGAAGGTCCAAGGCCAACTGTAAGAAGTTCAACAATGCAAAGTGACACAACAACCCCATGCAATGCTCCAGGCTTGAGGAAGAGCGGCTGGAAAGCTCCTTGGTGGAAAAGAACACTGGGGTGTTGACTGACAGCTGCGGAACATGAGCCAGCTTGTGTCCAGGCAGCCAAGATGGCCAATGGCATCCTGGCCTGTATCAGCAATAGTGTGGCCAGCAGGGCCAGGGCATTGATCATCCCCCTTTACCGGGCACTGGTGAGGACCCATGTCGAATCCTGTGTTCAGTTCTGGGCCCCTCACTACAAGAGAGACATTGAGGCGCTGGAGCGGGTCCACAGAAGGGCCTGGAACACAAGTCTGATAAGGAATGGCTGATGGAACTGGGGGTGTTTAGTTTGGAGATGAGAAGGCTCTTCCCTGGAGAAAAAACCCTATCTACAACTACCTAAAAGGAGTCTATAGCAAGGTAGGTGTCAGTCTCTTCTCCCAAGTAATGAATGAGACAAATAGCCTCAAGTTGTACCAGGGGAAGTTTAGACTTGATAGAAGGAAAAATTTCTTCACAGAAAGGACTTTCAAGCATTTGAACAGGCTGCCAAGGGAGTGATTGAGTCACCATCACTGGAGGTATTTAAAAGATGTGTAGATGTGGTGGTTAGGGACATGGTATACCAATGGACTTCTTAGTATGAATTCAGTGGTTGGACTCGATTTTAAAGGTCTTTTCCAACCTAAAGAATCCTATGACTGTACTCTATGACAGGACCACAGGCTGTGGGCACAAGCTGAAACACAGGCAGTTCCATCTTGGCACCAAGAAACGCTTTTTCTTGGTGCCAAGAAACGGGAGATTGAGCATCAGCACAGGTTGCCCAGAGAGACTGTGAAGTCTCCATCCTTTCAGATATTGAAAGGCCAGCTGGATATGGTCCTGGGCAGCAGGGCACCAGATGACTTTCAGAGGTTCCTTCCAACCTCAACCACCCTGTGAAAATAAATTCTTTCAACCTTTAAAAATAGCATGGAAAGCCAGTTCAGTATCAGGTAAAAGCAGCAAAACAATTTAAGGGAAATAGATAGCAGGTGATATGGATAAGGGGTTATAACCATGCAAATTGTAACACCCTCCACAATATGGAGAAGGTAAAAGACACCAAGGATATATGATACCAAGGGTTTTCCCTTTGGATGGCGGTGGCAGATGAAAAAAACTTTCTTGTTCCAAACTGAGGTCTCTTGGTGACTTTTACAACTGCATTGCCCATACAGGGCTATCAAAAGGTAAGAAAATGATAGGAAAGCCAAGAGAACTCTCTTCAGGTAAGCTGCTTTTACAGCCTAAAATGCCCTGGACACCAATTAAACCATGAATACAGAAAACAGTGCCTACATAACTTTTAATGCAATGTGCAGTCAAACAAATATAGCCATGAATTTAGAGCTTTGTTTTTTGTTTTTAAATAACTATCAAAACATGTCCTGACTTCTGTGTGATGTTGTTACCAAACTTTTTGAATTAAACAATATACTTATCAACTTAGAAAAGTCTCTGTTGCAGTGTTTGAGGAGAACTGTTTACTTTCTTTGAAACAATTCTTTTTTACATAGTTTTACAGGAAAATATTTAAAGCATGATTACAAATAATCCAAAAATTAATGAGTTTCTTTTAGAGTAGAAGCAGCTGCTTCAAACTAGACTTCACTGGACTGCTGTACCTCCAAAGGAGTAAAAGATAAACTTTCAGCATATATCAAACTCATTGTAACTGCAGGCTGCCTTTTATTTCCCTCCTTTTCAGCCTGCATTGCTTCAGGAAGCTGATGCCCTCCCCTCTGTTTACATCAGCACTATATTAATTTTCCATCAGATCAACTGGTCAATATGCCAGAATCAGCTGCTATAGTTCTATTACAAAAGAAATCATGTGAGCATGCAGAAGCGGTGCAAATGAACCTGTATTTGGCAGCAATCCACACTGAATTTGGTATAATATTAAAGATACTTCTTAAAAATGAGAATTGCAAGTTGACAAATACAACTTGCCTCTTAGTTTAATTTAGATTTAACAAATGTGTATCTTCTGCTGCCAAAACATTTTTTCAGTATGTATATTAAAGGAGAAAGAGAAGAAGTATGATTGCTCTTATTCTTGTTTTTTATGAACAACCTTCTGTAAAATTTCATCGGCTGAGCATGAGTATGGTGCATATTTCTAAAGGAAGTATTTCATGTTTATGAGAAAAACACTGTTCACTCCATCAGACGAAGCACAGTACTTATACATTGACAGAATTCTTGCATGCATTACAGCAGTGAAATTGGATGCTTTCTAAATGGATTCACTCTTTGCATACTTTCAAACGTATTGAAATTGGACAACATGCATCCTTTCCTTCTATGACTAGAAAATTAAGAATTAATTCTTAAGCAGTGCTTAAAAGGAACCTTTATAAGTGCAACACTATTTATGAAAAGAAGTTGAATAGTTGACTATTTAAACTTATTTTCAGGGATTTTGTTGACCTGATAAATATGTGCTCTTTGTTACATGAAGATTCTGCTTGGGTTTCCTGCTGAGAAATTAAGTTCTACTTACTATCTGAAGACAGGCTATCTGTATTGTGAAAAATCAATAAAACAAAATCCATCAAAATCTCTGTCAATTCAGTAGGTATGGAGCTATTACACAGCTTTATTTTGAAATTACCTGAAGTTTCACACAGCAAAAAAATACAGGATGAAGGACTACCATTTACACTCTGCCCTTCTCTTTTGGAGATGAACAGGCTCACAATGCAACTTCCAGGTTCCTAAATGCTAGAAAGAATAAGAATTGCAAAGATATCCTAAACCCTGTCGCCCCAAGCCAAAAGAAAACCCTATTCATGAACAATAAAGGATGCACTTGAATCATAGTTAGTAGGCCAGTCATACAGCAATAGCTGTCATGGCAATCAGAAACAAAATGACATAAGAAAACAAGCTTTAATATCTGTTTATGTAAAGAAAGGACAAGTACATAATTTCCAGGGGGATTACGCAAAAAATAATTTCTTCTCTCCTAATTTTAGAATAAAGAGAAATTAAAACTAGCCTCAGAATTATTTTGAGAGCATCAGGAAATGCATGAGGAAAACCAGAAGAATCAAGAGAACCAAGAAAAGCACAGCTCACAGCACCAGAATCACTGCCACCCTGGGCTACACACTCTGCCCACAGCTGCTGTCCTCAGCACCTCCAAGTTGAATTGCTGAGGTGAGTAGCTCGAGAGAGGACGCCTTCAACACCTGATCGGGGGAAGCTCAGCGTCCAGGAGCCCCAACTCAGAGCGGCGAGAGCCACCGACGGCGCCTCAACTCCTCGACCGGACTTACCCAGGAGCCGGCAGCTCAGCTGACGCGAGCAGCGCACTCACAGGGGGCGGTGCCAGGAGGAGCGCCACCAGCCCTGACTGGGTAAAAACCTGCCCAGGGAGCGCGGCGCGCCAGTGAGGGCGTGGCACGGCAGTTTGCGCGGGGAGGCGAGCGGGATGGTGGGCGCCCGCCTTATGGCTGGGGCCCGCTCTGGCTCTGAGAGCTCTGCTCTGGCTGCCGCTGCGGTGGCCAGTGTAGGCACCCAGATAGAGCTGATGAGTGGGGATGTTGCAGGGCAGAGAGTGCCTGCACTGCTCTCCTGAGGAGAGGGTGCGCAATGGGCAGGGCTGCACTCTGTGCTCCCTGGTGCAGGTCCTCCCGCAGCAGGTGGCTGAGCTGCGCGACGTTGTCAATAGGCTAAAAGATGTCAGGGAAGCTGAGAGGAAGCAGCACTGCTTGCTCCAGGACCAGACTGTGCAGGGGCCTCAAGCGTCTGCTGTCGCTCCTGCAGAAAAGGAGGCTGCTAACCCAGGAGGCTGGGAAACAGTAACAGAAAAAAAAAACAACAAAAAAAGAGGAAGAGGACAATTAACAGCAAGGGGCTTCCTCCTAAATCTGTTGTCCCCACCCAGAACCGCTTCACAGTTCTGCAGGGGGCTGATGAGGAGCCACACACCTCACCGTGGATGATGCACTGGTAAAGAAGATCACTACTGGTGCTGCCAGGAGAAAGTGGTGGGTCATAGTGGTAGGGAACTCTACTCTGAAAGGAACAGAGGCACCCATCTGTTGGCCTGACCCAGGCTCAAGGGAGGTGTGTTGCCTACCAGGGGCTCGGATCAGAGATGTTGCAGAGAGGCTGCCTGCTCTAGTCAGTCCCACTGACTTTCCCACTTCTAGTGATGCATGTGGGTGCTACTGATATAGATAGCAGTAGCCCACAGAACATAAAGAAAGACTACAGAGAGAGGTGGTTAGGGGCTCTTGAGCTCAGACAGTTTTTTTCATCAATTCTCCAGGATAAAGGGGGAGGACTTTAAAAAGGCTAGGAGGATTGGCCAGCTTAATAAATGGTTAGAACCATGATAGAACATAGTGCCATAGTCAGGGGTTTGGGTATGTTGTGGTTTAAGCCCAGCCATAAAACAGCCACACAGTTCGCACACTCCCTCCCTCCCCTTTCTCTCTCCCCCCCCGCTCCTGGGGGAATGGGGAGGAGAATCGAATGCCTGTGACTCCCATAGGTTGAGATAAGAACAGTCCAGTAACTAAGGTATAACACAAACCACTGCTGCTACCACCAATAATAATAATGATAAAGGAAACAACAAGGGAAGAGAACAGAACTGCTCACCACCCACCAACCGATACCCAGGCCGACCCTGCAGTGACCTAACCCTTCTGGGTAACTCAGCATGATGTGCTGTGGTATGGAATACCTCTTTCGGCTAGCTTGGGTCAGGTGTCCTGTCTCTGCTTCCTCCATGCTTCCTCTCCTCCCTGGCAGATCATAAGACGCAGAAAGTCCTTGGTCAGAGTAAACATTACTGAGCAACAACTAAAAACATCAGTGTTATCACCGCTGTTCCCACGCCAAAAGTCAAAACCACAGCACTGCACCAGCTATTAAGGAGGAGAAAAAATGACTGCTACTGCTGAACCCAGGACAGGAATTTAAAACATGGGACTCGATTTGGGAGGACAGGTCTACTGGAGGCTGGTGGAGCTGGTCTGACAACGAAGGGGAAGAGCAGTTTTGGCAGGAGACTTGCCAGGCTGTTCAAAAAAGCTTTAAACTAGATGTGTTGGGGGAGTGGGGCATCATTCCATCCCAACATACCCAGTCAGTTGCCTGCACCTATAATAAATGCTTAGAGCAATGTAGAGGTATTCCAGCCGCTCTAGCCAATGAGCTGGCTTCAATTGGAGCTTGGCTCAGATACCTCTATACAAATGCCTGTAGTATGGGGAACAAACAAGAAGAATGTGAGAGATGTGTGCATGTCTACAGGGATATGATATAACAAGTATCACAGAAACATGGTGGGATGGCTCCTATGACTGGTGTGTTGGAATGGAAGGTTACAGGCTCTTTAGAAAAGACAGTCCTGGCAGGTGGGGAGGGGGAGTTGCTATTTATGTTAGGGATAGGCTGGAGAGCATGGAACTCTGTCTGGGGACAGGTGAGCAGTGAATAGAGAGTTTGTGGGTCAGGGTTAAAGGGAGAACAGCGTTAGCAGACATTTCGGTGGGGATCTGTTACAGACTGCCTGATCAAGAGGACTCTGGACGAAGCACTCTATAGACAGACAGGAACAGCCTCATGCTTGCAGACCATTGTCCTCATGGGGGACTTCAACCACACCGATATCTATTGGAGGGACCGTATGGCCCGGCACAAGCAATCCAGGAGATTCCTCAATTGTGTGGAAGACAGCTTCCTTCTGCAAGTAATAGAGGAGCTGACAAGGAGAGGTGCCATGCTTGATCTTGTGCTCACCAACAGGGAAGGGCTGGTTGGAAATGTGACGCTCCAGGGCAGCCTTGATTGCAGCAATCATGAGATAGTCGAATTCGAGATCCTCAGGACAGTGAGAAGAGCATGTAGCAAGCTCACTGCCTGGACTTCAAGAGAGCAGACTTTGGCCTCTTCAGGAACCTACTTAGTAAAGTTCCATGGGATATAGCCCTAGAGGGCAGGGGGGCCTAAGACTGTTGGTTGATATTCAAGGATCACCTACTACAAGCTCAGGAGTGTTGCGTCCCCACTAGAAGGAAGTGCTGCAGGAGGGCCAGGAGACCTCCTTGGATGGATAAGGAACTGCTGAGGGAAAAAAGAGGCTTATAAAAGGTGGAAGCAAGGACAGGCAGCCTGGGAAGAATACAGGGATGTTGTCTGGGCAGCTAGGGATCAGGTTAGGAAAGCTAAGGCCCACTTAGAATTAAACTTGGCTAGGGATGTTAAAGATAACAGGAAGGGATTCTATAGGTACATTGCAAGTAAAAGACAGACTAGGGACAACATGGGTCCCCTCCGGAAGCTATCGGGAAAACTGGCTACCCTGGATTTGGAGAAGGCTGAAGTTCTTAATGACTTCTTTGTCTCAGTCTTCACTGGCAAATGCCCTGACCACACCACCCAAGTCTTGGAAGGCAGATGCAGGGACTGTGAGAATGAAGACCTTAGGCCCACTGTAGGAGAGGATCTGGTTTGAGACCATCTTAGGAATCTGAACGTGCACAAGTCCATGGGACCTGAGGAAATCCATCCGCGGGTCTGAAGGAGCTGGCAAATGAAGTTGCTAAGCCACTGTCCATCATATTTGAAAAATCATGGCAGTCAGGTGAAGTTCCCAATGACTTGAAAAAGGGAAATATAACCCCCATTTTCAAGAAGGGGAAAATGGATGAGCTGGGGAACTACAGAGCAGTCAGCCTCACCTCTGTGCCTGGCAAAATCTTGGAGCGGATTCTCCTGGAAGGCATGCTGAGGCACATGAAAAACAACAAGGTGCCTGGTGACAGCCAGCATGGCTTCACTAAGAGGAAATCCTGCCTGACCAATCTGGTGGCCTTCTATGATGGGGCTACGGAACTGATGGACAGGGGTAGAGCAGTTGATGTCATCTACCTGGACTTGTGCAAAGCATTTGACACTGTCCCACATGACATCCTTGTCTCTTTAAGTTGGAGAGACACCAATTTGATAGGTGGACCACTCGGTGGATAAAGAACTGGCTGGACAGCCACATACAAAGAGTTGTGGTCAAGGCTCATTTTCCAGCTGGAGACCAGTAATGAGTGGTGTCCCTCAGGGATTGGTGTTGGGACTGGTCTTGTTCAACATCTTTGTCAGTGACATGGACAGTGGGATTGAGTGCACCCTCAGCAAGTTTGCCAATGGCACAAAGCTGTGTGGTTCAGTTTATATACTAGAGGAAAGGAATGCCATCCAGAGAGACCTTGACACGCTTGTGAGGTGAGCTGATGCCAACCTGATGAAGTTTAACCATGACAAGTTCAGGGTCCTACACCTGGATCAGAGCAATCCCAGGCACAGCTAGAGGTTGGGCAGAGAAGAGATTCAGAGCAGACCTGCAGAGAAGGACTTGGGGGTTTTGGTCAATGAGAAACTTAACATGAGCCAGCAGTGTGTGCTCACAGCCCAGAAAGCCAACCGCATCCTGGGCTGCATCAAGAGAAGTGTGACCAGCAGGTCGAGGGAGGTGATCCTGCCCATCTACTCTGCTCTCGTGAGACCTCGCTTGGAGTATTGTGTGCAGTTCTGGTGTCCTCAGAATAAAAAAGACATAGAACTGTTGGAACAAGTGCAGAGGAGGGCCAGGAGGATGATCAGGGGACTGGAGCACCTCCTGTATGAAGATAGGCTGAGAAAGTTGGGGCTGTTGAGCCTGGAGAAGAGAAAGCTGTATGGAGACCTCATAGCAGCCTTCCAGTATCTGAAGGGAGGCTACAGGGATCCTGGGGAGAGACTGTAGTGATAGGACAAGGGGTAATGGGTTAAAACTTAAACAAGGGAAGTTTAGATTGGATATAAGGAAGAAGTTCTTTACTGTAAGGGTGGTGAGGCACTTGAATGGATTGCCCAGGGAAGTTGTGAATGCTCCATCCCTGGCTGTGTTCAAGGCCTTGTTGGACATAGCCTTGGGTGGCATGGTTTAGTGGGAGGTGTCCCTGCCCCTGACAGGGGTATTGGAACTAGATGATCTTAAGGTCCTTTCCAACCCTAACTATTCTATGATTCTGTGACTCAAAGGACCAAACTTCAAAGCCTAAGTAGACCTGATTTTGTCAGATCAACCTAGCATAGTTATTTTACTAAACAGTGAAAACTTAGAGCAGAAGAAAATGTGTAAGAAAATGGATGCAAAAATGTTTAACTGCTACTTCACAATGCAATCTTATGGAGCAACCTTTGATTAAGACTTGCTTATCTGCCAACAAGTAGAGCTGTCCTAGGCCTATCTTCCCAGTCACATTCTCCCCTCTTTCCCAAATAAATATGACAAATAGCACTTCTCAAAACAATGCACACTGAGTTGTGAGACAAAAAAGAATACCTGAAAAGGAAAGAAATTTAATACTACATACATGCTGGTGTGTTTCACGGCAAAATAAAACTAATTTTCTTGGAAATTCTGGAAGCTTAAATTCATTTCTGTATTCTAAGCTAAGATTTTCAAAGTGTGACACCTGATTCAAGATTTTTATTCATTTGTGCCATCACTGTGCTGTAAACTATTACGCTTAACCTTGTTAAAGAATGATGAATTGTACTACTTTTGATAGTGCAGAAATGCAGCAAACCACCACGCAAATTCCTTTCCTGCTCTAATTAATATAAATGGGCTTGCATTACTAAGATGTTAGAAGATTTGAAGAAGAAATTCACTTCTATAACCTCATTTTGCATCCTTACACATCAGTCTTTAATAATGGTGAAACAAACTCTTGGAACTGCTCAAAACACTCCCTATTAAAGCAGTAAAATGCAAAACTTCCTTTTCTCCTTGTAAGAATCACAGACATTTTTCAAAATTCTGAAGACCAGAGAGAGATTGTTAGTTCTCCCATTCTGCATTTAATAGCTCTTGAAAAGCATTTTATTCACATTGAATCACCTCCTTTTGCTTTGACCAGGTATCAAAACAGGTAAAATTCTGTCATCAAGGAAGATAAACATTTTTCACTGAACAAAATTAATATCGTAACTGCTAATATTCTGAAAAATATGAACAATTTGGAAGGCACTAATTACTTGCTTAAAAGGGAAAATACATGAGAAACCTCCCCTTTCATTTCAATACCCAGATGACTATCACACGGTGTAATAAGGCTAAAGCTTCACTGAAGTGGCCTTTGTTTTCGCTTTGTTATGCAAAAATAGAAAATACTAAAGGGAGAATGTTTTACAGAATTAGGATCAGCTTCCAAGGATAAAAGAGATCACTTAGAATATTTAAGTCCAATTACACATTACATATGAATTATGAATTAAATTCATTGCATGTTTCTTCACTAAGTAGGACTTGCGATCACGTTCCCTAAATTCACTGTGTACAAAGTATATTCAAACAAGAGCAAAGCACCATGTTTTTCAGTTAAAATGTGTAAAAGTTTGTTAGTATGTTGTATTGTATTTATGTAGATAGGCTTTGGTAGCAAAGGGGCTGTGGAGGTGGGTTTTCTGAGAAGACACCATAAGCTGCTCCCATGTCTGACAGAGCCAGTTCCAGCCAGCTCCAAGACAGACCTGCTGCTGCCAAAGCTGATCCCACCTGCAGTGCTGGTGGAGCTTTTGTAAGAACCTGTTTACAATGGGTAAAAAACACTGCACAACAGCTGAGTGACTGGAGTGAGAATTAAACAAACAATCCTGCAGGCATCAAGGTCTATGAGTTGGTTCTCCAGGCACTGGAGCAGAGATTCCCATGCACCCTGTGGTGCAGCCCATGGTGAGGCAGGCTGTGTCCATACATCCCATGGAGGTCCACAGTGGAGCAGATATCCACCTGCAGGCCAGGGAGAACCCCAGGCTGGAGCAGGCAGATGTACCCTGAAGTAAGGTACAGTTCCTGAAAAGCCCAGACTGGAGCTGTAGCAGGAGCTGTAGCCCATGCGGACCCAGGCTGGAGCAGTCCACGCCTAAAGAACTGAACTCTGGAAGAGGATTTGCAGTGGAGCAGTGATATTCACATCCTTCTCTTGACCCATGAGCTTTTTGTTGTATTTTTGCTCCATGCCTTGTTGATGGGAGGGGAAGTGATAGAAGGGCTTCATGGACACTTGGTGGCCAGCCAAGGTCAACCCACCACATATGGCTATTAGTCTGTTTTAAAGTGGGTCATCCTAAGCAAAATACATTAATTAGGGAACAGTTAGGTGAGAAGCTGAACTCACAGAGCACAGAAAACAGGTGATGGAGCACATTAGCGATGCGCCATTGATGGAGAGTGCGGAGCCATGAGAGTTGCTCACTGTCATCAAGCAGGATGTTCCTTTCCCTCCTCTTTTCCTGCCCCTGGCCACTGTAGGGGGATTAAACCTAATTTTCTGTCAGATTAGTGAGTTGAACTTGTTTCCAAAGGTGGATGAACACAAGCACTGGAAAACAGAAAGAAACAGGATTACATAGCTGGGAATGAGGACAGTGGTAGAAGTGCTTCTAATGCTAGCAAACTTCTAGCTCTACTTGGCCATGGGACTGTATTGCATGTTTATGCAGACTGTTCAGCAAATGGTGGTTCCTGATTCAATACAACATACTTGTAAGTATGCTGCAGCGATAAGTTCACAGTTTCTATTTGTTTAACACCTGAATAGGATGCTGGAATCCCTGTCAATCCAAACACTATCCAAGGCCACCCTACCACCCCACCTAAATAAATTTTCTTTAAGAGAGGCACACCATTAGATAGATGGGATAAAAGGAACTATTTTCAATACAGGAAAATAAAAATAAAAATGTAGAATTACTGTCACTTGGGAATGTATTTTGAAAATAAGTTAACCTTGTTAAATAACAAAGTGTATGGGTGCTAGGAAAAAAAAAAGAAAAATGCTTGTTATCAGTGCAACAGTTATGCTGTAGTTTTCTTACAAGTGGCCAATCTTCTAGCAGAGTATTTTATATGAGAGAAATGTAGGGGAAAGGACTGTTGTCATTCCATCCCTTCCAAATGCAGAACACTTTTTCTGTTGAACTGTATGTAGTAAGACACTCTTAACAGCCATTCCAGGTTAAAATTTGGAATATTCTCCCACAGATCTATCCAAAGTGATGTAGTTAAACTGAGATTTACAGCATTAGAGCTTCATAAAGATTACAAGCAACTTCATTTAATGAAAATAATTCAATGAAGTTTGTTAGAGTTCATTACAACACTAATGTTTTAGCCTTCCTTGTTTCAAATGACTTAGATAACAATACCTCTTAATTAAAGAAAAGATAATGAGTGGAAGACAAGAACCAAATCATTGAATCTAATTTCATTTAGCATTAGTTAACAATTGAGCAATATAAAACCTGTACTAAAAGCAGATAAATGAATTCTCAACTATTATAGTTCCATTTACGTCAAACTATTTTCTAGCTGAACACTGTATTTTTTCAAAACTAGCATCCATGAAAGTAAAGGTAGTAATTCTGAAATATCAGAAAAATGCTAGAAATCTGGCATCTATAAAAAGAGATCCAGATTTTCAGTACCACAAAATACAATAACACTAAGGTAACTGAACATAATAAAATATACCAGTATTTCAGCAGAGCAAGTCTTAACGTTAAGTGGAAGTTTTAGAAAGATACATACAACACAACTGCCTTGAGACTGCACTGGCACAAGGGGTTTCTATAAAGTGTAGTATTCAGAGTATACAGAACATATATGGATAATCAAGAAGAAGCCAGAGTTTCTTTTCTAGAAGTCACCCCTGCATATGGGAAAATGAGAGAGCAATTCACAGAATAAAATGGAAGTGCTATAAAGAAGCTGGAGCCCTTGGAAAGCCCTCACCAGAGCAGGCACCTGGTAGGAGCTGTGGCCCATGGAGGGGTACCACTATGATGGATGCACTTGACCCCTTAATTAAATTAGCAGCAGTTTGGTACAAGCTTCAAAGAGGGTAAAGTCACAACTGTAGCCAGGCCAGCAACTCCTCAAGTTGCAATCTGTTCTCTGAGGACCCACAAAGGAGCAGAGTGACACAGTGAGCATTGGTGCATATGATATTGGAACACAGACCATGCAATTAACACATGAATAGTGGGTGGCTTTTCCAAGACTCATTTATCAAGGAACAAAGAAAGTTGTGGGTACAAGGAGTCTCATGCATAGCTTTCCCATCCCATGTAACTTGACTATGAGCCAACCACCTTATTACACAAATATGAGAGCTTAAGTGAGCCTTCTTTGAGCTCTCCCTGCTAGGCAGCGTAGCTGCATGTGGTGATCTCTCCTTGAGCTGCAAATGCACCTCCAGGTTGCTACCAAGAGATGATCTTTGGTAAGAGATTAATATTGTACACAAACTTGTATTATGGAAACTCTGATTTGTGCCTTAGTAAATTTGAATCACTTTTAAATGATTGTGCAATATAGTAATGGAGTGAAGGTTGCCATCGAACTTTAAGTCACACTTTTACATCAACCATATCAAACCCCCTTTTGCTAATACCTTTGCTAGTGCTTCTTCAAGTGAACTAAATCACCCATTTGTGACAGCCATGTAGGAGCAGGTTGTCTGGCAGACATGGGGCCCTGTAGAGGACCTGCACTGGAACAGGCTGTTCCCGAAGGACTGCACCCCATGAAGAGAACCACATTAGACTACTTCTTGAGGGATTACATCTAATGGGAGAGACACTGTGGGACGATGGCAAGGCTAGGAGCTCACTGCAATATTAAACCCCATAAGCTGGGCCAAAGGGACTGGGGTGGAGATTGTCATGGCTATACTTTACACTGTTGTAACCCATGCTTTGAGTGCACGCCGTAGGTAGTTCAGATGATGCTTAACCTCCTTTTCCACACACTGCAGGGGCACAAAAACTTTTGAAGACTTTTCAGTAACTCTGTTGTCTGTGTTGGCCCATGCAACTGCAGTGTCTGACTTACGAGGACGGACAACTTTAATTCACATTTATTTTAAATTTCTTCATTTTTCAAGACAAAAGTACGTATGAGTAACAGGGGTGATATGTTTAAAATCTACAGTACCTTCTCCCTCAGCATAATATATCAAATTATTTAAACAGTTATCACACAAAAAAAAAAAAAAAAAAAAGGCTTATTGACATACCAGTTACTCCTGTTTGTCAGTAACGTGGCTTTATTCATTCTGAAAATCTTGGCTGGCATTAAACAAAAATGTAGTTAGAACTTCTGCCAACAGCCACAGGTCACACACATTTTTTTCTCTTCCAGGGTCTGTTCAGTAATTTCAAAGACTACAAGCTCCCTTAATTTTAGGTTACTTTAAATAAAGCCAATTCATTATTGTCAGCAATGCGCTCAGCATGCAGTTTAAAAGCAGACCTATCCTTGACAGAAATGAACAGAAACCAGATACGATTGAACACAAGAGATGGAAGGAGAGGCTACTACTGAAGTAAATCTTCCATGCTACAAGAAGAGGTCCTTACATGTGCCAAATTAAAGATATACTGTCTTTTAACGATCTGACATCTATTAGACAGATAAACTAATAGACAGTTAATTCGAATTCAGACACATTTGAGAGTACAGAACTGCAGCAAGCAGGGGGGAACAAATCCAGAGCACTCACACAGTTGTACTTTGCACTCCTGTTCAACAATGTTCAAGACTGGCTTAATTTCACATATCCCTATGATTCAGCATTTATATAGCTATAGACACACAAGTTCATAGCACCAAAAATGAAATAACAATCAAGTTTAAAGAAGCTTCTAGTTTAAAGAAGCTTCATTGTTTACAAAAGTTGTACAGGACTGGATGGAATTAGATCTCATGTCAGCTCAATTCAGTTTTGGTGTTTATAACAATGTACAGCCACATGCAAAACACATATCTTGCAGAATCATAGAATCAACTGGGTTGAAAAGACCTTTATCCAGTCCAACCTTTACCCCAGCACTGCCAAGTCCACATGTAACTAAGGGCCTTGTCTACACTGTGAACACTTCCAGGGACAGTAACTCCCCCACTGCACTGGGCAGCCTGTTCCAATGCCTGACCACCCTTTCAAGGAAGAAATTGCTCCTAATAACCAGTCTAAACCTCCCCTGGCACAGGTTGAGGCCATTTCTTCTTGTCCTGTCACTTGCAGAGTGCAGAGACCAGCCACCTCCTGGCTCCATCCTCCTTTCAGATAGTTGTATAAAATATGGACCATATTGATGTGTCAAACACAGACTATATTTCAGGCAGAGTTCAATGAAGTTAAACAGCAGTACCACCAGTTCCTTGCTGAACAGCCACCCAGATATCCTGGGTAAGCGTTGCAGGGCAATAAAGCTGAGCAAACCCTTCCAACCCAAACTACTCCATGACTCTAAGAGTCTCTACAGTACTCCTCACTGTGTGAGGCACTGCTTGCATGAACAGAGGGACTAAATTATATGTGGCTGCTGCCAGCACTGTGTGCCCATGGGTGGACAGCACAGGAACCCTGTAAAGGAGCTCAAGCCCAGGCCCAGCTCAGATGCTGGCAGGTCATGTCCTCAGAACAAGTCAGTTCGTAAAGATCTACAGGTCATCTGTGCTCATCCATAGCACAACAGTACACTTCACCCACTCGCCTTTGTATTAAACTTAGCAACAGCGTTCACTGAGACTACTTTTTTTACCATGTTTTGAACATGAATTTGAATGGGCACCAGCATAGAATCATAGAATGGTCTGGGTTGGAAAGGATCTTAAAGCTTACCAAGTTCCACCCCCCTGCCATGGTGAGGGGCACATTCCACTTGTGCCCCTCCAAGCCGCATCCAACCTGGTCTTGAACACTGCCAGGGATGGACATGCTGGGTTCAGCTGTAACAGTCATTTTTCTCCTCCTTAGTAGCTGGTGCAGTGCTGTGTTTCAGCTTTAGTCTGAGAACAATGCTGATAACACACCCGTGTTTTAGTTGTTGCTCAGTAGCGCCTACTCTGATCAAGAACTTTTTAGTTTCATGCTCTGCCAGTGAGGAGGGCACAAGAAGCTAGGAAGAAGCAGAGACAGGACACCTGACCCAACCTAGCCAAAGCAGTATTCCATACCACAGCGCATCATGCCCAATACAGAAACTGGGGGGGCTTACTCGGAAAGCCCAGATCGCTGCTCGGGTCTGTGTCACTGACAAAGATGTTCAACAAGATCAGTCTCAACACCAATCCCTGAGGGACACCACTCATTACTGGTCTCCAGCTGGACATTGAGCCATTGAGCACAACTCTTTGCATGTGGCCATCCAGCCAGTTCTTTATCCACCGAGTGGTCCACCTATCAAATTGATGTCTCTCCAACTTAGAGACAAGGATGTCATGTGGGATAGTGTCAAATGCTTTGCACGAGTCCAGGTAGATGACATCAACTGCTCTACTCCTGTCCATCAGTTCTGTGGCTCCATCATAGCAGGCCACCAGATTGGTCAGGCAGGATTTCCCCTTAGTGAAGCCATGCTGGCTGTCACCAGGCACCTTCTTGTTTTTCATGTGCCTCAGCATGCCTTCCAGGAGAATGTGCTCCAAGATTTTGCCAGGCACAGAGGTGAGACTGACTGGTCTGTAATTCCCTGGGTCATTCAATTTCCCCTTCTTAATAATGGAGCTTATATTTCTCTTTTTCCTGCTGTCAAACAATGCAGAATAAAATACAAATATAAATACAGAATAAAAGCAGCCATACAGGAGCTTGCAGTTCAAGATCTTTTACCTACCTTTCTATTAGTTTATGTAACTATTCTACTATTTATGTAACAGTAATATCTTCATCCAAACAGATAAACCATAAATTAACCTTTTAGGGAAAAAGAGAAAGAGGAGTATCTTCAAAGAAGATTGGCCTTTTCTAGAATAGGACATCATCTCCAAAACCAGCAACAATTAAAAAAAAAAAAAAAAAAACACAAACAAACAAACCCAAAACAAACAAACAAAACCACAAAAAAAAAAAAACAAACAAAAAAACCACACAAAAATCAAACAAACAAAAAACAAACCCCAACAAAACAAACCAACAGCTCCTTGAGCTCCAGGCTTTCAAAGTCGTTTATTGTACCCAGTTTCTACTTATTTTGCTACTCATAGAATCATAGAATCAATGAGGTTGGAAAAGACCTACAAAAAGCTTGCTGAGACATAACAAGGTATACTTGAATACCATACTTTAAACAGTTCAGGGACAGAACCAAGAAACTTCTACCCTGAACTCTCCCCAAAAGGGACTCAACTGAATCTAGAGAAATGGAAAGCCAAGAAACACAATTTTCCTGTTTGTATATCATTTAGAAAGGTCAATGTAAGAAAGATTACTTTCATAGCAGATATTGGTGTTGATTTAGGCTTTTAGAAAAATATTGAGATCACAAGATTACAAGATCAAATACTTAAAAAAAGCAAGGTGTGAGCAGAACATTTGACTGCAAGCTAAATGCAACTCCTTTTTCCATGTATGCTTTAAAACATGGTCTTTTGTCCAGATTAAAGATACAGAAATTAAACCAAAACCCCAGAATAATGCCATAAATGCAAACAAGTGACTCCTGGTTTTACAGTGCAGAGCAGACAGCGCAGACCCCAACAGAAAACAGCTCAAGGAAACCACTTTGCACTTTCAAGCAAAAGCCTGTCCTTTGTTCTTCATCAATTCCTTCAAACTCTTCAGAAAATCTCCTAAGGTACACTCTCCAAAGCCACATCTATTGCTGTTCCATGTGTTATGGCATTATTTTCCTAATGATCCAAACAAAATGGCGAATAATACACAACTAGAACAACGCAGCACCTTTTGGAGAAATGTAGTAAAAGTACAGAAAAGAGCAAATTATTTTATAATAGGCCTTTAGCATTTACTCTTGGAATTGAATAAAATAGGTATGATTCTGGAAACCATTAAATAAATGAATAAATAAATAATCTCATGACACTTAAGTTACAGTCCCTGAAGGGGAATGAATGACAGAGTAATTACAGATTGTTTAATATATCTATTTTGCAGGAACATACTTAGGTTGAAATCATTCAGCACACAAAAAATTGCCAGTGCACACAGCAACAGCCCAAACCAGTAGTCTTAAATATACCAATGCAACTATAAGATGTTGGAGCTGTAATAATACGGCTCTACTAATTTGAGGTAAACAATTCTATATGATGAAAAGGCAGCAGATAAAAGCCATGCCAGACCTCTTCCCAAATAAAATTAATTCTGAATATTCACCACCTGTCAATCAAGGACAACACACTTTAAAACTAGAGGTGTAAGTAAAACTGAAGAGACTATTTCCACTTACCTATGCCCCCCACTACCTTTAGAGTATTACATAAATTCAAAGCATGATTACCTATGACTAAAATCAATACTTACTACTTCTAAATACCAGGCCATAATGTTTGAGGTTTGAACAACTCATTAAAGATAACTAATGATTGCTTAATTAGATAATTGTCTAGCATTACAAAAGAACTCTGGAGTAAAAGCTTACCTCAGACTTAGCCACAGAGCAGTAATAAAATTATAGTGATAACAGCAGATAATTGCAAATCGAAGGAGAACAATGGATACAAAGAACCCATTTATATATTCTATTTCAGTATTTTTGTATTTTAAGGTTGAGTTTTACAGCCTCAGTGATACTACAAAGACTCCCAGAAGCTAAAGTCAGAACCTGCTGATAACCAACACTTGAACTCTGACAAGTTACACAGGTTACTCTGGTTAAAAGCAAGGTTTATGCCGTAGCATTGTGCATCCTTTCTCAATCCATTCACAAGTTTGTTTGAAATTGGCCAAACTGGAAGTAGCTTCAAAATTCTCCAGTTTGGCCAATGATGAGAAGAGTCAGATTCAGTCGTTTTTCCCCAGAAGACTGGAACTCCGGTGCAGGCTTTTTGGGGAAAGAAAAATGAAGGCACTGAGCAGGTAAGAGAGCAATCAAAATGAGAAAGGTTTGGCAGACAAGAGCAGATACAAACTCAGAGAAAGCCAAGGTATGATATTCTGCTGTTCACAGCAATAGACCTGCCTTGAAAGTTTTGGACATATGCTAACAGAAAATGAGAGGCATTCACAAAACGGTGACATGAAAGCTGGTGAACAGTTCAGGGTTGGGTTTTTTTTTCCTCACAAAGGTTATCTGCACAGAAAGCAGTCATAAAATACCATTCTCCCCACCCCACCCTGTCTCTGCTTCAATTACAGCTAGCTTTAAGAGAATCCCAAGGACAGCGTCACAGTCTGACAAGAATCACAAGGCAGCATTCCTTTAACTGGACATTTACTTTCACTATTTTGCAGATCTAGTCTGTTTCTAATGTCTCTAGAGAGACATGTAGCTTGGCAGGGAACATTCGACATACTCCAAATTCATTTTAGTGTAAATTGCTTTCCTGCCCTTACCCTTTAAAATTAAATTTGCAATTTCCACAGTTACAAACATACCATAAATTAGCTGGGTTTACTTGAACCACCTTCTGGCAATAGAGGCTTGAAATCAAGGTTCTAAAGAACACAGCATAATAAGGTGAAGATCAAGCTCCAGCTCAAAGATGGAAGCCAGCTGACTAAATAACAAACAAACAAAGACAGTAATCCCTTATTAAACAATATAGTTGGCATGGCCTTTTCCAGCTGGAATCAAGACATTCTAAGTGTTAAAAACAAGGGCATAACTCATACAGCATAATCTCTGCACCAGCAGGAAAACAGATTTGTCTTTTTCCTCAGGTTCAAAGAGAATCCTACGCTTAAGTTCCGTCTTTTTATTTAATGAGTCATTTCTGGCTCTTCAGCAATACAGGACTTTAGCACTGGGAAAGGACAATATTGATACCTTTGACATTAACAACACTTTTAGCAGGGTTTTTAACTGAACCAGTAAAATCTTACTGTCACAAAAATGGAGATGACAAACCTGGATTTTAGACTGCCTTTCAGATCACTTTCTCAGCAAATTTTTTTTGTAATGTTAGTGACATCTGTCTTTGTATCAAGATGTAACCTGGTACAGCTATACATGAAACTGCCAGTGCATGCTGGCAGCATGCCTGTTCGAGAGGGCTGCACTCACAGTGCCATGAGCATGGACATGTCCATTCTTCTGTCTTCGGTCTAGGGGATTCACTGATGACATAGCAAACTTAAATCTGGATGTTTTAACCTAAGGAAAGGAAAGTTGGAGTGGGAGTTGCTGTGTGATAATAAAATACAAATATGTCCCAGCAATTTGAGAGAAGTTGGAAAGAGGAACACAGGAAATCTCACTATTGAAAACTCCATGGTCTAAACTGCACTTAAAGTAAACTGAAAGCTAAACTAAACTGTATCCAATGATCAGGCAATCACCAGTGTAGTTTTAACTGTGGAAATTGCAATCTGTTTCCGCACTACAAATACGAATATTGATTTCAGATACACACAGTCTTCTGAAAATTAGACTTGAGAATTCAATGCTTATTTTCTCTACTCAAAGCAGATTTACTGTAACAGCTACTCCCGCCAGCCCAGTGAGCACTCCCAGTTTCCTTTGGTAATACATTTTTACATTCACCTTTGTATGGCTAGGTAAAGCTTTATTTAAATTCACACTGTTTGTGAGGAATACAGAATTATCAAACAACACTGCTTCTCTGCAGTTAATAAACTGCCATTTATAGCTAAAGCCTTCAAAGGAGAAATGGTGTGCTGTATCATGAGCGAAGACTCCACATCTGTCACTGTCTTACAGAAAATAATCTAACACGTGTAACTTCTTCTTCAAGGTGGGGAGGTACACTGTGTAAAGTGATATCAGTTCCAAAACCTTCTCCCTCCCCAACGCAACAGAAGTGATTGCTTTAACAAAAACACTGACGCTATTCTTCTGCTGATGACAGCTACACAAATGAAAAAAGCTCCTGCTAGAAAATTAATTGCCTTAAAGTTTGCACACCTTATTTATTCCTTGAGGAAGTCTGCAGAAACAGTAAATGAAATTAATGCTTACTCATGGAGAAGCACAACCATCCTTACCATTCAATCCCATAGTGCCACATGTGTAGATCCATCACAGCACACCTAGAATTTAGCTCCCAATTCAGGTCTGTATGCACTGCTTGCTCCCTCCACGTGAGCTACCTGAAACAACAGGAATGATAAAGGGTTTTTTGTAACTGCACAGCAGCATGCACACAAGATCCACAAGCACCACAAGACAAACTGTGGCAGGCAGCCAGGAGCCCAAGCTGCACAGCTGAGCTGTATTTGCATGGGATTTCAATCACAGATAAAGGCTTTATTTATTAGTGCTGTAACTGTGCAGAATACATCAACAGTATCTCAGTGTATCACACAGCTATAGTTTCCTGCAGGTGAGCTGCTGAAGTACATAACAAACGACCTGGACCAAGTGCAAAGATGCAAGTTTGAAGCAGCAGACACCACGGTCACTATTATGCCTGGAACCAGATGCCTTGGAGAGGGCACAGATTGCTTTATTCTTTACTCAGGCTCCATGCTCCTTTTAAAGGCAGTTAAATAGGTAGACAGCTGCAAACTGAGCTTGACTACTACAGAAGCAAAGGAGGTAGGCAGTGCAGAGGAAGATCCTGCAGGTAGAGTAATGGTGGCACTGCAGAAGAGTACATGCTCTTCAGCTGTATGTACTCCTCACGCATTTTTAATATAACTGTTAGATGGAAGGTGATCTTCATTTCCTTGCCACATGGAAGAACTTTCCAGAAACATACAGCTAGCAGCTGAGTCATCTCAAATTTGTTTTCAAGCTGTATTAATGGATTCTAGTAAGTACAAAAAAATTGCCATTGAGGTTTTGAAGGGGAAGACAGAAACACAGGATGCTGCAAGCATTCTTTAGTAAGAACAGGTAGAATTGGTTCCAATATTGTTTATTTCTTTCACCTCACATTTGAATTTTCCCAATCATCCCTTTCTTGTAACAGGCAATTCTAATTCTATTTCATCTCTAATTACTTGTCTGTACCATCACCAGTCTTTTGTATCAGATGACAAAACATCTGCATCATTTATCAGTTTTGCTGCTGTGCTTTGGTTAAAGAGAATCACATCACATTCTGCATTAAGCTGCAAAGAAAAACGTTTTTCTATATTCTTATCTACATCTTATATCTACATCAGAGAGACCTGATGTAATTTGATGATCACTGTGCTGCTTTTGGGGAGGAAAGAAAAACCCCAAACAATAAAACCCCCTAAAAAAAATTACCAAACAAAAACCCACAGGAAAAAAAAAACCACAGCTGTGTTAATACAAGCTATATTTAGCACTGCATAAATAAAAGAATAAAAGCCATTACTTCTCTCTCCCACTATGCTACTGGCAGTACCAAACAGAACACCTGACAGCTTTCCAGGGGGCTTCAGCAGCTACCATTACTGCTGATGTGCTGCAGACAACAGATTTACACTGAAGCGTATTTGTGGTTTCTCACCATTCAGTTTCAGAAAGTTAAGCAAGAAGACGAGAACTACAACTGCTTTTCCAAGATACGGCTCTGAAAAGAGATGCAGTGTATATCCTGAAGCTTGCTTTCCTGTTAAGCACTTGTTCATATTAAAGACAGGAAACAAAGTAGTCCTAAAAATACATTATCAAACATAGTAGGAAACAAGGTATTCAGTTGCAGCCCTAAATACAGTTTTAATCTGTCATAATGCTGTAGGAACTAGGAATCAGAATACAAATGAATGCCCATAAAATAAATTGGCAAATTAAAATCTGAAAAGTTTCTTTTGAAAAAGTAAACTCATAAAGCAAATCTGCCAGTTATTCAAAAAGGTTGATCTATTTACACAAGTACAAAGACCCCTTTTAAAATTATAATCAAAAAAGGTTGTTTTATTGCTCAAAATAATCTTACAATTTTGAAAATGTTTGTTCTGGTACTTCACTGATAGCTATAACTATTCCCATTAAAAGTTTGAAATCTCAGGGTTCTTTTTCCATACCCAGTTGTACTTCACCCATAAGAAATTAAATGCTTGTCTGTGTACGGTGCCTCTCTTCATCCTTATAACAGCTAGGCAAATTCACTTAAGATGTTTTTTGCTTGTTTGTTTTGAAGTAGCAGTTTGTTCAAACTTAGGCAACTTCCTTCCCAATTCCTCAGAGAGCTCTTGGCCTACCCTGGCAGGACAGGAGAGAGGGAAGGTCCAGCTAGGCAGTAGTAATTGTAAGCATGTTTGTGCTGAGAGAAAAAGGAAAACATAGATCACATCTAAATAAAGCAGTCTGTCAGCAGACTCAAGCCCAAATTAAAGAAAAAATAATAATAAATAAAACATGCAGCATTTTTGATTTTAAAAAAGTCACTTAATCTTTATACTACAGAGCGGAGGATTTTCCCAGTTAAATCTGTCACTATTTTAAGCTCAGCTGATTCTGAAAACTGCAGTACACAGTAAGAAAGAATAGTACTAATAGTAAAAAACAATTCAATTTCCACAGCTTGTGATGATCATGAACATGCTCTTAGTTGAGAAACATCAAGCTGCCTGAGCAAACGGATCCAGCCCAGATAGCAGACTACTCTCACTTGCAAGCTGAAAACCCTAAAACCAACTGCATTTCAAATGGAGAAACCGACGCCCAACTGCTCAAACCCTCCCTATAGCAGTGTCCGCTTTGTCCGCTTTGACCAGCAAGGAAATGTTTACTTCTGAAGTTGAAACCATTGTACTTCAGAGTTAATTCAGTATTGAATTGAAATGAAAAGCATGAACACTTCACCGTTGTCTTTGATCTTTTGTCTCAGGCTGTCAGCTCTAATAGACATGACTGAATTGTTTCTACTTAACACCAGTTTTTAAGGATGTTCAGGAAAGCACAAAAGGGACAGAAAGGTTTTATATCACATAATACAAAACTTGAGGTTTGACTACATGAGAGATTAAGAAAAAACGACAAGGAATAAGTTTAAAGGCAACTAAGACAGTTCCCTACAGAGTTTGGAAAAAGGGAAATGTTAATACATATCTTTTCCTCAGTCTAAACCTGACCTTAAAGTATCTCAAAAACCCAAAAATGTTCTCATCTGTAGATAAATTCTAAATTTTAAAACATATTACATGAAAAACAAATTTTTTTCAGAAAAATGTACAAAAAGTTGTCAATAATATTCCCTAAAATTGTAAAAATTCTCATCTCTACTTTATTATATTAAAAACATTTATTAGATGCAACAGTGGACACTAAATGTTCCAAAAAATAAAAATAAAACTTTGTGATCAAGGACAGCACTTATAACGGTCACTCAGTAAATATTACAACTCTAAAATTTCTGTCTTACTCTACAGTATAGATTTGTTTTCCAATTATTTTTAGTATCTTCAGGCAGAAGACAGATATTTTGCTAAGCAACAAAGTTAAAATTACCCTGTCACGATCACAAAAAAAATCTCCTGAGTACCCCCTTTTTTCAATCAGGCCACAGGCAGATGGTCCTCATGTTCAGCACCAAGTAACATTGACTCCCACTCAAGTGCACTTCAGCTATGAGCTCCATCTGTGCTTTAATTACTACAGCAGACCCATCCATTATACCTCAAATAGCTTCACTATTCTGTAACATTGAAAGATAAAGTCTTAACTGCAGGTTACTCATGAGCAGCCATTGTGCACTGTCTGCAGAGAAGGTTGCAATATCGAACACAGATAAAGCTTAATAGCTTCTTGAAAGAAAAATATTCTTCTATTAAAGTGTATGTTGAAAGTATCTACAAAAATAAATTCTCATCCATTTGTAAAATACAAATGCAATTTTTAGGCTTATAGTTCACACTCAAGTACAGAATATAGTATTATGCTTGGGTATTTGTTTTCCTTCCCATTTTTGCAGCATTCTTCTCCAAATCCAGCATAAGGCTCTCCTCTCCCAGGATACATAATTTTCTATTTGACACAAACATACATGAAACCAGATAGCCTTCTTCCCAAGATTTCCCAAAATCACAAGTTAGGGACTAAGTGTCTTTCTTGCTTTATGCCTGTTAGAGAGCTGATGGCATGCTTAGCAGTTTGGGTTCCCCAGTTTTTCTTTGAGGATGGCAGATGACACCTTCAGAAAAAGAGGGAACTAAATCAGTTTTCTACCTCCTCTGTGAGCCCAATGCTCCTTAAGAAAACGGTCAATTTAGAAGAGGGAACAGATACTTTTACTAGCGGGTTTGCAAATCTGCAATTTTTTTGTGTGTTCAGCCAAACTGATGAATGGTTTCATGATTATTTTGTAAATTCACCTGCATGGGGGAGAAAAGCGGAAACATAAAAAAGAAGGAAAAAAAAAACCCAGCACCCACCCTTCTATGGTCATTCCTTAAACATTCATAAGGTCTACAGCAGGGATAATTGTGAGGAGGCAGTGATGCCACACGGTTTCCCCACCCCACCCCAAGGCATCCCTGCTTCCAGGTAGGGTCCTTCAGAGTAGAGAAAGGGAGGGAGGGCATACTGCTAAATGGAGTAGTTCACAACTCTTCAGATCCACTTTAGGGTACTCCAAAGGAACCTCAAAGAAACTCTGTACTGTCACGTTCCTTCTGATAGACTATAAAGCCTACTTTAAACACCAAGTCACTGCAACACTGAAATCCTATGCTACTACTTTTCTGAAGAACCCGCTTCCTTTCCTGCCCTTCAAATCATGCATCACTTCCCAACAGGATTCCTGAAAGAAAGCAATATAGAATAAACTACAACCCTCTTCTCATGGGTGTGTTCACTGACAAAGCAAAACCCTCAAAGCCTTCAAGTTATGTTTTGGCTTTGTTTTTTTTTTAATTATACAAGAAAAACCCCAAAACCTGAAAGCACTACAGTGATTGTAACAGTACTGTTTCACTGTAGCAATCCAATCCTTACTTCAAAAGACCATCAGCAGTATTTCTCTGCTTCTCTGAAGCATTTAAGGCACAAGTATGACAGACCCACTGTGCTCCTCAATGCACTGAAGCTTCTTTCAGGTGTGTTGCAAGGATAGTAACAGTTGGCAAGAGACTCTTTACATACCATCAAGGAGGAAAAAAAAAAAACCAACCAGAAGTATCATGAGCCTAATTCTACCACTCAACTCTATAAGCTACAGGACTTTCTCAGTAACAGACATCAGACACAAAAATTTTGCAGAGGTGAAGGCTCTTTCATTCCTGTAGAAATTAAGACTGTCTGGTTCAGTTCTGGATAAGCAGCTCCCTTCTAACACCCACTCTTTTTCTATTGTAAATTTTACATTTTTTTACATTTAAAAATATTTACATTCAGAAAACTGAAAATCAAATTCATTCCCTGTATAAACTACGCAGCTTGCACTGCAGTCAACTAATTTATTCTCAGCCAAGATTCTTGCAGCACCTCAAAATGAAATCCTTTTACCTTTATATTAATTCTAGTGCATTGAAAATACTGCTGGCTTAAGAAAGAAAAAAAAAAGGGGCAAAAAGAAGGAAAAAAAAAAGACAAAATCCTCTCTGAGGTAACACAAGATGGAACTGCAGGAACGGCGGTACTTAACTGAACTGTAAATTAATGCCTCTGATAGATGTACAGCATTGCTGCTATTCTGAGGTTAAATGGTAAACAGACTTGAGAGCAAGAAGGCAAAATAATTGTGTAGCTTCACAATTTTGACTGTTACTCAGAAAAAAAGCCCAAAACAAAAACACATAACCAAAAACCCCACAAAACCAACAGTACTGCTACTGAGGTGGTATGGAAGAGGTGGCTTGAAAACCAAAGCACAAACAAAAAATATACAAGCCCAAAATTAAATCCTCAGGGAAAAAAAAAAAAAAAAAAATGAAATCAGTGAAGTTTGACTTCCCCCTCATGCAGAACAAGCTATATACTGTCAAGAAATTCCTTTCGTTTTTGAAAAAATTCTCCAGAATTAGGTGTTGTAGAGAAACACAGCAGACACAGGACAGCCAGTTCAGGAGAATACAAGTGCCACAGAATACTGTTTATATTATAATACAGAGTAAGTGTTTTTCTTAGTACACTATTATTTTTGTTGTATATTTGCCTTTATGGTTCTTACCTCCTAAAAAAAAAAATCACCTAAGCCACCTGTCAGTGCAAAATAATCATATTTATGTGAAATCACAATATTTGCAATATCAGAAAGCAGTATTTTCAGGAGTATATCGTTTTGGAAGTCAATGCACTTGTAGAATGAAAACAGGTTACCACTCAATATGCAACGGAAGTATTGATAAAACCCCAGAAGTTTAGGAATCCATTCAGAAGAATACCAGTTCTAACTACAAGTTCTGCCTGTTGTTTATTATCTTGTTACACACATTTAGACAAACACGAAACATGGTTCTAGACAAAGGAAAGGCACTTAAAAGAAAGACAGTTAAAAGGATGGCATGCAGTTACATCTCAGGGGCACAGCGGAAGGAAGATTTTTGGAATAATGAGAAAAACAAGTGTAGCATATGGATTTTTCTACATTCGTAGCCTTCTTGATTAAGTGATCCAATCTTGCAAAATTACATGAGTGCTTATCTCTAAGTACTTCCATTTATTTTGACAGGCTTAAAAATGTTGCATACATTCTGTCAGCAAATTGTAGAAAGACTGGGTCACAATTTTTCTTCTACTGACTAAAACGCAAGCTACATGGCCTTCATCTTCCCATTCTACATACAGATGTACAAATAATGTAAGAGACACAAGGCAACTGAGTAAACATCACTGATCGATTCTGAAAGATCACACATTTCCTCCATTATAGTTAACTTAGGTGGAAAAAAGGCAGAAGCTCAATACTTTAAAAATGTAAACACTCAAAACAGCTTAAAACTTTGCCTTGTGGAAAACCTGGCCAGATCAAGCAGACCAAGAAGGCAAGGCAGCCACAGATCCATGTCCCCAAGTCCAATCACAGTGAAGTGTGTATCCTCACTAAGCACGTGTGCACAAAGCACACTTGTATACCACACACAATTATACACGCGGCCAGCCCCACACATCAATCAGCCACAGAGTATCAGCAGCCTCAGCCCACTCCCCTCTGGCTGAAGAGGATGGAGGCCCACTGATGAGAAGGTTTCCCTGCATGCAGTGTGGGTCCTTCCAGCAGCTGAGCTCAGATACTTGGTCTGCCAGTAGCTGTTGCCTGGGTCCTCGTTATGTCCTTCGGGACACACACATCTAGCTCCCAGGCCACTTCACCTACTTAGCAACTAGTTTGGCTTTACCTTCATTAGCCATCATGCCCTGACTTGCACACTTCCTCCAGTTGTTGGTGCCAGAGACACACAAGCCCCAGTGACCCAAGGTCCCATTCTAGTTACTAGCACTTAAACTCATTCTGGTATCCCCAGTCACTGCACCATTGACACGTGGTTTATACAACCTGCCATATGACCCCAGCACCTGCACGCAGACCCTGTGCACAAACATGCACATAGAACAGAGACCTCACCAGGAAAAGAGAAAAGAAAATAACAAGCAGACAACACATACTGCACTGATCAGGCACAGGGCATGACCAGACATGTGTACTAGCCAGCACACTACCTGCACATGACTGGCCTTGTTTTAAGCCATCACCTCTATTTTCCCACCCATGTTCATGCTTGAATCACCTCACATCATTCCTTCCCCTGCCTTTGATTCCTACCCTACACATCCTGTAAGTAGCCTTGTGCAAACCCAAAATGCTTGTGTTCCATAACGTGTTTCATACCCCTGGGGTAGCAACTTTTCTCATTCCAAAAGGTACTCCCATGTCAGATTCATCTTGATGGGTTCCAAAACTGGACACTGGAGCTGAGACTCCACGGTCAAAACCTTCTGAGATTTCGATCCAATTATTAAGTTCCCTAAATTTTAGGGAGAATGTTCAGAAACTGTCCATTTAAGTCAACTGAATGAATTAAGTAAAATCTCCTGTGTCAACCAGCTTTTCTACTTCACAGTTTGTATTGAGATTCTAAAAGCCATAAAGCTCCACCACAATCTTAGGTTATGGTTGCACCTTATGGCTAAGCTAGTAACATTGGGTATGCTCAGCGCTCATGCTCCCCAGGGCAGTGGTCCTGTCTTCTCTACTGTGACAGCCTTTGTGAGTCCATAGCTTCAAGTAGAGCAGGTTAATCTTGCTAATTTGGTGGAAAAGCCATTTGCTTTGTAACACACTAGGTTTCTGACGTATCAGCCCCCTCAACAAATTCACACTATGACTGCTGTAGAGAAAAAATAGCATCAGTAGAGTGAGCTCAAGGAAAGCAAGAGCAAGACTATTCTCTCCAGCAGTAGCCAGACACTGAACTGACTTAAAACCATCAAAATATATTATCATTAGCTTACAAAATCTTGTACTCTTGTTATGTAATACAAACAGAAAGGGTTCCCAATTCACCCTGTTCTAGCTTTCTTTTTTCCTTTAGTAACTTCTCCTTCAGTCCTTTTTTAAGGTAATTATCTCCAACTCTTCATTTTCGATATCCTTTTGAAATTCCTTCTAATTCTGTAAAGTCCTTCTGTATGGCCAGTACTACACACTTGGGGAGAAAAAAAAAAAGGCATGTTTCTTTTTTAATGTAGCCTTTATCTTCTCCCTCAGAGTCCTATAATCCTGCTTGATTTCTGCTCAGAATGGAGAAAACATGCCAATGATTAATGACACCACAGCAACAGAGGATCTCAAGTACCTGTACAAGTATTACAATACAAATAGAGTATACTCAAACACGCACCCCTATAAATGACCGGACAATTATAGTGGAAGAACAGATGGAAGTCTTATTTCTGTAATAAATTGTGTCAATATGAAATCTGAGCAGAGAGTCAAAAGCCCTGACAGGGAAAAAAACTCCAACTATTAATGCAGACCAAACTAGAAGCCTCAAACAGCAAACTACTGTTATGTCATTAGACAGGAAGAGTCATTAAAGAAACATCTGTGCCTTGGACAATCATTTTTCCATCACTATATGTGTTGGTTACTGGATGGTTGCATATCATATACCAAAGGAAAAAAAAAAAAATTTTTTTTACAACTGCTCTCGAAAACCAATTCTAGTTTTCACTGGGTGCAGAATTTTGTTCCTTTTTCATATGGCAGGATACAAAGCAGGAAAAACTTGTGAAAAGAAAAACAGAGATATATTTAAAAAAATAAAAACCAAAAATAAAATATAAAAATAAAACCTGGCTTCCTCCCATGCAGGAATTGCCGGATGTCTGCCACTAGCTGAACAGAATTTACTTTTTTCTTGCTTTTATAATAACACTTGAAGAACAGCTCAGAATGTGATTATGCAGAATTAAAATTAACTACAACTGAAACTCAGTTTCTACCTATGAATGCTGATCATCACCGCACTGTCAACGTGATCTTTGGTTGTTAACATGAGCCTTTGTTGTAGCAATTCTTCAACAAATTCTCTCTAATGGCCAAAACAATTGTTTGTACATTGTTTGTACCCCCAAAACAAGACCATCAAAGCAGTTTAAAAGCCAATTTAAGAAGTGACAAACCTGCAATTTTAACAACTTCAAGATGATGTGTAGTATGCTGCTTTTAATTGGGACTGTAGTTGAAATCAAATGCACATGTTTGAGAGAAAATACAATCATAAAAAAATAATTAATACAATGGTGTATTTTGGGACAAGAAATACAATCCTAGAGATTACAAAACTGTCACTGTTGCTAGCATATTAAAAAACACACTTGAAACTAATAAATGGATTTTAGGGGTTAAATATGATACAACAGTAATTACTAATATCGAGATTCAATAGAGTAGAATTATAAATTCTATTTACATCTAAGTAAGATATTTTGCATTAATAAATCATTTTAACAGCTTTCAAAAATGCTGTTATACTCAACTTCAACTTGTGGCTTGAACAGAGTCCATTTACAGGTAAATATAGCTGGTATTCACTGTTAGTAACCATACAGGCAAAGATGGAAGTATTTATGTTTGCATGGAAAGCTTTCATTTACTTTTCTTGAATAAGCACACTTAATGTGTTTATTCAAGAAAGATGAATAGGTTGCACCTTCTATGATTAAGTTTTACCTTCAAAGTGACAGTTACAGGGACATGATAAATTTTGTTTTGAAACTTTCCTCTTTTCGAAGCATTTGATTTGTTCTTCTGCATATGTAACAACTTAACTTGCAAATCACCTCTGTAAGTATAGGTTCATTTTGGTCCAACAAAAAAAGTCAAAATGTAAACAGAAATTCATTTAATGAAAACAATTTACAAACACATGAAAAGCATACACCTCTATACACTGGTGTAAGCTCCACCTGCATGTAATCCAGATATGCTCTTTTTTTTTTCCCCCTCTCCAAAATCTTAATTTGTCTTCTATAACAGTTTCTGGCTCAAATACTATTTGTATTCCTAATATTTAGGATCATAATCTTGTTTGCATTTAAGCTCGCCATTAACCTTCTCAACTTCACGAAGAGCTAGCTACATGAGACAACCAACATGTATTTCAAGTATGCAACTTGAAATATCTTTCTTTATTCATATAATACAGAGCTAAGCAAATGAATTTCAATAGAAAAATGACAAAATCCTCAGACTTGGGTCTTTTGTCAGAGCTTTTAGGAGGAGAAATTGTGAGGGGATCCTCAGTCAATTTCTTCTGGACAATTATGTAAAACTTTTGACATTGAACCAAAGCAGCTTCAAAGCTCTGATTACAGAACCCTCCAGGTTGGTTGCGTTGGGTTTTTTTTTCCCCCAAATCTTGGAAAGCAACTTTAAAATAATTAAAATTCTCAGTAGTTAAATACAGTATATATAGTTAAATATTCTAATCCTGAACATTTTATGCATCTGGTCCTTACTTGCTAGGGAACCTGCCAGATTAAACCAGAAAAGATGCACAACACCTAAAGCCATAAGACAGGGGAGTACACTGCGACCAATACAAGATTGCATTTAGTACATAAACAGATTTTTTTTTTTTTTTAATTGAATTTGAAAGTTAATGGGCATCAGCACTGGAAGGGGAGTTGGCTTCTTGAGTTTACCTAAGATACTCATCTTCTCTATCTCAACATCCAAACTAATAGCTAGGCAGTCAAGTAGAGAAAAACACAGCACATACATTTTTGTACTACAAAGTAAAAAATTCTCAGTCTACATGAACTTAGAAATATCCAAATAAACCGTAATACCGTCACTAAACTCTTATTTTCGTTCTTCTAATGAACCATGTCTGTTGTGATTAGTAGCATTTCCACATCTCATGTGTAGCATTAGACTGCTTAAGAGTCTTATCCATCAGTGAGTACTAAGCAATTTGCTTATGAAACATCAACAGAAGACCCCATTCGCAAGAACAACTCAAATTCTAAACGAACAAATGGACATTATGTTCACAACACATAAAACTAAACAGGTGAAGGGAAAGAAAAATTATCTGCATAGTGTATACTTAACGGGGGTGGAGAGGAAGGAGGGGTAGACTGACGAGCCGGCACAAAACAATGTCTTAAAGTAGAATTTCCTGCAACACCAAACTCCCCTTTACATATTTATTTCCAGTTACACTTACTTCCAGTTCTTACTCCGCTCCTGACCCCTATCCCAAAATTGGTTTAATCTTTGGTATTATGTACATGGACTGCTTTATAAGAAGAACCCTGCACAGTTTTCAGGGTGGAGAAATCAAAATAAAATAAACCCAAGATGAAACTAAAAGGCATTGAAAGTTCGGGCTGTTCAGTCTGGAGAAGAGAAGGTTGCGTGGAGACCTCATAGCAGCCTTCCAGTATCTCAAGGGAGCCTATAGGGATGCTGGGGAGGGACTCTTCATGAGGGACTGTAGTGAGAGGACAAGGGGTAACAGGTTCAAACTTAAACAGGGGAAGTTTAGATTGGATATGAGGAAGAAATTCTTCCCTGTAAGGGTGGTGAGGCACTGGAATGGGTTACCCAGGGAAGTTGTGAATGCTCCATCCCTGGCGGTGTTCAAGGCTGGGTTGGACAGAGCCTTGTGTGACATGGTTTAGTGGGAGGTGTCGCTGCCCATGGCAGGTGGGTTGGAACTAGATGATCTTAAGGTCCTTTCCAACCCTATTCTATGATTCTATGACACCTATCATAGCTCTGCAGCTTAGCTCTGCAGGGTTGCTGCCACTGGTTTGGGGTGTTCTTCTGTTGGGTTGGGTTTTTTTTGTAAAAGACAGAATCAGACACTTTACATACTGGGCACAGCCATAAGCAATGCAGAAAATAGACTGAAAGAAAGAAAAAGAAAATTCAATTGTGAATCCAAACAGTTAACAGCTCAGTATCTCAGGCTTGCAAATAAACTTAGATTTCAAGGCCAAAATGTGCAGGAGTCCTCCGAGTGTCTCATAATACCAGTTCCTTCAGTGTTTTATTATGTTATTATGTTTTTCCACTGCTTAAGGTAAATAAGCAAACCTCTGCTTTCCTTAAGTGTAACAGCAGATTCCAATCAGAATTTACACTTCCTTATATAAACAAAATTGCGTGCAGAATAGCTGCATGAGTGTACATTCATCCACCATTCTATTATTCACATTAAGAACAAAAGGAAAGGTAATGTGAGTTGGAGGTTAATTTTTGTTGTTAATTAAAAAAAAAAAAAAGCTTTAACATTTTTCTCTTAGATAATGCTCTCTTCCTATGAAGAAAAAGAACTGTGGGAATTTTAATTGGAAAAATCCCCCTCTAATTACTTAATAAACCAATTTTTACCTTCAGGAATTTTTAGTTTGCCTTCTTTTCATATTTCTGAAAATTACCTAGACTTTGCCAAGTTTAAATTACAGAAGCTATGCAACTGGTTCAGCCAAAAACCACTTTAGTGAACAATGCAACAGAGCATAAAAAAAAGCAACACTGATACCTCACAGTGTAAGGATACATAAAAATTATTAAATGTGAAGCCAAAGCCACTTACCTTCCAGCCTCTTGAATTCCTAAGATTACTCTAGATAATAAAGCATATGGAGAGATGCTCACGATCTTTAGCGAGGGATGAATCATCTTCATGTAGACGCTGTGAATAGCCCCTGTATGCATACTGACATCATCAGTAAAGACTTAGAGGCAGAGGATACTATGGTAACCACACAAGGTGCTGAGAGAGAGAAGCCTTTAATTGCTTTAACAACTTCCTAAGGCTCCTGCTACTGGGTTTCCATTTGCTCAGAGGGAAATCAAGACTGTCACAGAGCTAATGAGTGTGACATTGTGCAGAAGAAAACCCACTGAATCCATTAATTGTGATGTGACTTTTTAAATGACATGTGTCATAGCCGGATTCCATTACCAAAATTTTTTGACATCTGCAAGATCTACCAGGAGTCACAGGTCAAGAAGTAACACTGTCAGGTAGCAATTCTGTAAGCATTTGTTTTCTCTATTTGCATGCCTTGATACTACCTCAGAGATATTATCTTCTTCAAGTTATTGCATAGCTGTAAGTAGAAAGTGTTCTTCTGCATCAGAGGGTCAAAGATTGATCAAAAAACAACTTAAAGTCTTAATACTAAGGCTTAGGCACAGCATCAGCTGACATACTGTGAAAAAAAGGTATTTATCCTCATATCATAACTCTCTGAACTTCAATACTATCTACAAATATATTGCCTATGAAGGACAAAGCTCAAGGAAATATTACCACCAGTGACATGATATGACCAACAGATAGCTGTAAAAGCAGTTTTGACTAAGCTTTCCAGAAAATTGCAGTATTGTATCTTCATTTTACATACAGACAGCTCAGCTAGGGTTTATGGTTGATTTGTTGGTTTTTTTTTTTTCAAAACTAAACAATAACCACATGACCAACAACTCAATCAGAATTAGACAAAATCAAAATGGAAGCACAGGGGATGGAGGGGAAAAAGGACAAAAGGAGTCTCCAAGTCACTTTGGTTTTAGTTTTTAGCTCCAACAAGCTTGGGTTTTTAATTCTTAACTTTGATTGGGTTATTGTGAAATCAGCTTCAGAGCTGTATCACAAATATGAGACAAAAAAACACCGCAGACACTCCAGTTTTGAGTTCTCTAGGCACCAAAGTTCCCCTTAGTGGTCATTTCCCCAGGTAATGATCTGCCTGAGCAGTATGTTTAATTAACAGTCCTTCTTTTACAATTGTACTATTGCCACAGAAAAGATAGAGCCAATTGTTTTATGTACTGGGTTTGCAAGTTAGAACCTTGAAATTAATTTTATTTTTGCCTTGAAGGTCTGATTATTGGGTAATCTTTGACAGTTTCTATTCCTAACCTCCCCTCCCCACAACTGTTAAGATACTTAAAAAACAAAGTGAAACAAAACCCCAGACCAGCAACAACAAAAAAACCCCAAACCAACCAAAACCCAAAGGCATTTGTCAATGTATCAATACATCAAATTTTGCAACACTAATGCTACAGGGCTTTTATTTATCTCTATGATACTTAGAAGTCTAAAAGCTTCATTGGAAAACCCATTCCAAAGTAAAAAAAAAAAAAAAAAAAAAAAAAAAAAAATCAGTTTATACAATGTTTCATTACACAAATTCTTTAACACCATAGCTGAGACAGCGCTGTATCTGTGAGAAAAGAGCATCACATACCAGGCTGAACTGTAGAGTCAGCAACCTGGTTCATAAGGATGAACCACAGTAGCGAGCACAAGGGGCTGATTAAAATGAGCACAGTTCTGTTCAGACTGCAGCCTCCTGAAGCAGAAATATCTGTTTCTTTCTATTTAGAAAGAAATTTTTTATTTCTTTCTAACCGTTCTATGCAGCAGGCTGATGTCAGCTTCCGAACAACACACAGAGAATCTTGACATACAGTTAGTTAGGATTTCCACAATTTAGGGTATCTAGAAGAGCTGCTGTGAACTGGTTCATTAATACATGAAACAATGAAACGTTTGCAAAGAACCTGTGCTTTCCAGTTTGGTTGAGATAGTAATTAAGAAGACGACTGAACACCACTGGACCAGACACTTCCACAGTTAGTTGTCATTCAACATGACAAATCATCCAGACTAAGTTTTGCATCTTTTGGGTGTTTTGTTTGGTGGGGTTTTTTGTTTGTTTTTATTTGTTTTTTAAAGCAGACTTTATGGCCCCATTTTTAAATACTAGTGCAAAATGCTTCACATACTTCACATATATAGACTGCTTTTCATAGCTAACTTTCTGTGTGCACACCTGGTTTCAAAACCATCAACTGGTGTTCCTTTCCATCACAATCTCTGCTGCTTTATTCATATAATGTTATGCACACTTTAGGGAATAGAAAAGGTAGAGAACAGAGGTAAAAAAGAATTGGAGAACTGTCTTTATGATGAAGTTATATATACAACCCAGCTAAATTCGCTCTTAACTGCAAAAATCTAGACAGCCATAACTAGGGCTTTTTTTTGTTATTTCTCTGTTGAGACAGGTATTATGTCTCCAGAGGACAGTAACAGCACTCATCTATGTGGATGTGTAGATAGAGAAACAAATAGCAGATCAATAAAAGCAGAGAATTGTAGCCACTCTACTCCTTCCAACTCCACCTTTAGAGATTGACATAACAAGCTAGATAGTCCTTCTTAGGAAGCCCAAAAGCCAAAATAGCCACAGCAGCATGAACAGAGAAACTTCTTCTAAAGCTATGGTGTGAAAGATACAAAGATGCTTACCATCTCCAATTCATTCTCAAGTGAATTAAAAAAAAAAAAAAAAAAATTTAAAAAAACCCAAACTTAAACAGATCAGCCTGAAGCCAAACACAAAAATTTTGTTCTAGAACTGAAACACTAATCTCTTGACTGCAAAGTTAAAAATGTAGTTAAAAAGGACAAAAATCAAAACGTATCCAATCTTAAATTGCTAAATGACACATACAGTTTTTAAAGTGCCATTTATCCAAAACACATTTCCCACAATCTTCTTTCTGCTTTGGGAAGAGGAAGAACAGACACCATCTGGCATGTCAAGCAAATTATATCCATCCCTTCAGAGGCCACAATAATAAATAAATCTAATAAATCCATCATCTCAGACATCTTGATTTAGTAGCTAAATGACTGTCTCAGTTTTTTCCAGCTAGAATCTCATATGAAAATATTTCTTTGGCAAATTTGACAACTTCTTCTTTCATCTCAAGCTAACTCACTTGACTGCTTTAAAAACTAAGTAAAAATAAAGCCTAGCTTGTTCGTTCCTCGAATGGTAGCTTAATTGCGTATGCCAAGTTGATACTGTCAGCCAAGCAGGTTTGTACATACAATGTTCCTTTTCGAATACCCACAGAAATCCAACCAATTTAGATCAGATATACATATCAATAAGGATGGGAGGGGGTTAGGAAATGCCAAATGACAATTCTGTATGTTTCTTAGAGTCTTCATTTGAGTTGGATAAAGGTTTCAAGAGAGTGAGGAGAAAGTAATAGAATATCAGCACACATTAGAATGGAATTGTAAATAACAATGCAAGCACAGCACACATTCTTTCTTGAGCTCAAAACATCAAGCATGAAAAAAAAGTTGGTATGTAAAAGAGCAATCTTGACATCATTTTTGCAGACACATGTAATGGTTTCCTTATATGCCTAAGCTCTTAAAACTATTAAGCTAAGACTCCTTAATCTTTCAAGAATCTCATTCCTACAGAAACTGAAAGAATGAAAGACAGTAGCTCAAGCAATCATGACAACACAGTCTGAATTCCTGCTCCTACAAAGAGACATTCCAAGCTACTTGCTCCCATGTCTTGCACAGATTTCTTTCTCCCCCCACAATTTCTGCAAATGACATCTAGAACACACACAGAATTCACCAGTTTCCTGGAACATTTTCAGGAACTCTTACCTCAACTTTTATCCATGCTGAAATCTCGGCATAAGCCATTTAACTTGGTAACTGTTAGAACAAGTAGGTACAGGACAAGCTTTATAAGAGGTACCACTTTATAAAGTAATGATCATCTACCACATTTAGAATATTTCTGAAAATAATCAGATGAGTATTTGTCAAAGCAGTAATTGGTAAATTGGTATTACACACAACAATATACTATTAGTATGATGAAATATAAGGGACAATGAATATCAAACACAATTAGAAAATACTTTCATTAGGAGGTCGTTGTGGTTTATTTCATATATGTACACCTCCAACTGAAGGGTTTCTCTTATTTTCTGCAGCGATATGTTGCCAAAACAGAGCTACAGTTCTTATCACCACCAACACTAGTGTTAAAACAGAGGCAAAGTACTCCCAAGCAGCAACTCCTTCCACTATAGCATCAGATCATGAATGTGGTCATACAACAAAGCTACACACATAAATAATATATAGCTAATACAAGCCAAGCAAAGTATTTTAATCATTTCATGTGGTTCTGTTATCAAGCCTATGCAAATCTGGCTCTTATCTGGCACCAGTCCTGCTTCAAGCATATTATGGACTGGGTAGTGCTAGAAGGCTTTCAGCATTAATAGCAGAGTGCTAAGGCAACTGTCTTTTTTCAGACACATCTGCATGACAAACATCTTCTGAGAAGTCATAATGCTGGGGGAGGAACCCACCATGTGCACATACTTCTGGAATTCTGGAATGACCACCACCAACCTCTTCAGGGGCAGTCTTCAAGGAAAAGGGAGGTGGGGAGGAGGCCGCACAGCTCTGTTCTCAACAAGTGATTCTGCCTGTCTTCAGATGCACAAATCTTTTCCCCTTACTAACCTGAAACACATCCTGATTTTCACAGTCTGTGCATCACTTTAATTAGGCTTCAGAACAGACCATCTCCTGCTTGGGCAAATTTGCTTTATGTAATACACAGGGGTTAACTACAAAATTGAAAATCAGAAAGAGGCAGGACTACGCTACTGCTGCCAAAATAGTTACCACATAATGCATTTACAAACAGCATGTACCTAGGCATTTATATTCATACGTTCACATTTGAAAAAATGTTAGAAAGATGCTCACTCGGTACATCGTTCCTACAGTTCAAGCATAGCTGCGAAGATAAAGGTCTACATACAGCACTGTACCACAATATCCACGTGCTTCCAAATATGGATCTTTGAAACACACAAGCAGGTTTTTTTGTAGAAAACTAAACTTCTCCGAACTCTATTTCTTTAAAGGGACATCACTGCACACAAGAATATCTACTTGTATTTGTAAGGCTGGAACAGTTCACGTCATCCTTTTTGAGAGCAAAAAATGAGGCACTTGTCAACACTGCTGTCTCTACTGTTCAAACTTCATTAGATCTTACATTCTGCATTTCAGACAAGAATCCAAAAGTAAATCCCAATTTTCCATCACTGAAAATTATGTTAGTCTTGCTTTGTCCAGCTGCTCCTCACATAGACACTGAAAAACACATTAACATCCTTCTGCCCCCTTAGCTTTATATATCCATGTTTAATTATCAGATTATGTTCTGCAGCTCTGCCAACATAATAACAGAGCTTTTAATTCAATTCCTACAGCAAAAATTTCTCTGCTTTGCCCTAAAATAGGGTCATCCCTCACTCCTTAGCTGCAACTATGTCTTTAGTGCCTTGCTGGCATGAGAGCTGACTAAGTGCACCAGAGGTCAGCTAACTGCTTGAAAGAACCACATACCGATCCTTTTAAATTTCTCATTCCACTTGGCTGTCCTTTAGTACCTTTAACAACACTTATACTTCAAGAAACATACTGAGTTTACACTGCTTCCATATGACCAAATGACTTCAGTGACACAATGTATACCTTGTTTTCTTGAGTCAGGAATTCATCTCTAGAAGAACCCTTCCACGATCACCACATTTTAAGATGCCTCTAGCTTTTACAATAGCAAAAGGAGTTACAAAACAACCTCAGCCTGCTCATGGCACAAGACGAAATTATTTGCCATAGATGCCAGCCTCAAACTCTGCCACTGTTAGACAAATGTAAGAGCCACAGCCTCAAATTAAATGAGTTATTTTTCCAGATAAGCAATTCCCAACTGAACAGAAAAGTGAGAAAATTTAACATTTGACTACTACAATCTCTTTCCTGTAACCATAAGAAGTCTGAGAGAGGGGCATATAAAAAGGATTAGAATACTTGACTTTAATTCCAAAGTGATTTATGGTTTCACAGCACTTTACAACTGCCAAACCTCCACACTGACTATTTTGCACATGGAGTGTATTATTTCTGTGTTTTCCACTAGCTCCTGTCTAGGTTTTACCCAGAAATATAATAGGCAAATTTTGACCCAGGTACATTTAATATTTAATTAGGACAAGAGAACACCTTGCAGAACATCTGGTAAGCAAGCTGAGCAAGACAAGCTGCACTCACTAAATCAGCTCAGCTGAGACAGACTTCATAGTGAAAAGAGCACCTTACACTGCTGCTCGTTTTTCAATCTTGGTCCTACAGGTGAGCAAATAAAGATTATGGTGGAAGGTTTATTTTTATTTCAAGATAAAGTGGACAAATTTATTACAAGACAACAGACATGCTTGACTTAGTCAATTAAAATACAGGATTTGTACCATGACTAGAGAAATGAGAGGTATAGCAATGATCTTCACAAAAATAAAGAATCTGCATTATAGACAGTGAGATTAGAGTCGTAGAAATTATATTTGCAAAACAGTTACAAGAACAGTATCAGGAGCTGTAATGTTTTCTCCAAGGTTTCACATAAAACCAAGGAAAGCACAAAATGCAAAAAACAAAAACAAACCAAAAAACAACAGAAACCATTGTCACTGCATCATGTTTTCTTACTGACTTATTTCTTTGTCCTATGCATAAGACATGTACATAAGCATATGGAATGCAAATTTGTTACTTCTTGCCAGAGTACAAAAGATGTAGGAAATTGCTTCTGATGAGGATTTGTCATTTAAGTGGAACTTGCTTTGCCAGTATGCAGAAAACAAAAAGTAAACATAATCAGAGAAAAGATTTTCTTTAGAGTAAATTGGAAAGACCTAAGAGAAGCAGGGATTTAAGAGGCCTTCAAACAAAGCACCTTTTTGCTTACCTGCATGTAAATAAACCTATTAAAAGATTCTCTTTGTGTATTAGCTTTCCTTTAAACCCAACAACAAAACTCTCACACAGTTATATCCTAAACCTGTATCTACTGGTAATTTATGCAACTTTTGTCCTTAACACCAGTATAAATAGAAACAAAATACTCCCTGCAACAATCAGTTTGAGTCTCACCAACAAAGAACAAAGAGCTCTAACAAAACTGTCAGCAACAGATATGACCCTACTGCTCCGAAAGATTATCAGGAATCACTGACTGATTGGAAGGGAAAACAATCAGCTAACTAAACATGCAACAAGAGCTAGCAGATCTAATTGAGTAAATTGTATTCTGGTTTTGGTTTAGAGAAGAGTAGTACTGTTGGGTAGCACTGCCCAACAACAACAGATGGAGTCTTCCCATAATGCCTAAGCAGAGGCAGAACTTCACAGAACATGTTGTCATTAGCTCCTAGTGATGAAAATCATAGAACAGTTAGGGTTGGAAAGGACCTTAAGATCATCTAATTCCAACCCCCCTGCCAGGGGCAGGGACACCTCCCACTAAACCATGAGGCTTTCCTTCCAGCAGCATGTACCATGCTCACATCCAAATATCTCACACCAGGAAGTTAGAGCATTTGTATTTGAGAGCCAATGCTGCTGTGACAACACACCACTTAAGGGAGGCCCAAAAATCACAGGGCACTTTCTATGTAGCTGGTATACTTGGTCTAAAAAATGAAACCAAATAAATACTATACACAAATATGCATTAAAATTTCAGCAAAATCAGATGAATTAAGGACAGTTTGACACAGCTTACCATACCTTACAGAAGATAAACTGACTTAGAATTTGATACAAACGAAAAACTTGTGTCCAAAGTGTCAGAGTATGCTCCTACTGGGTGTACCATTCTTCACGTCCATAGTGCAGCATGATTGCTTTGTATTTTACATTAAGTGTTGAAGTTTCATTATCCTGCCAATCAGTAAGTTATTCTTCTAAATGAAGATACGTGACAGGCTTCACTTACAAAAGAAAGCTGTGGCCTGCAAGTGAGTTAATGACAATCACCAATCTGCCAGGCGTAATCCTATCTGATATTATGTGATGAAGGTGAGACAAGCTAATTTTCCCTAATCCTTTAATCCTCTGTTGAAAGAGGTAAGTAACTAGGGAATAACTAAAGTTATAACTGTATGTATTTAAGATCTACTACAGACACCTCAAAGATTAACATAAAAGAAAATAAAAAACAGCTGACCGCTCATGCGTAGCAAGGAAAATGGCCTTCAAAAAATCAGATATGCAAGATAAGATAATTGCTTTTAAAATGAGAGCTAACCTCTTTACAAAGCCTGTGCTACCATCCCTTTTCAGGAAGCTAGGTTAAATCAAAGACAGAATTCCTGATTGCAATAGCATTTGTTCTAATTGGGCTCACAGGACATGCTTAAGTATGGCACAAACAAAGCTCATTTGAAAACAAAGAGCAGGCAAGGAGCCTGTTTACACAGGTATTGGTGTCAAAATATAGCTGAGGAAGCTGCAGGGGTTGAAGTAACTGCCCATCCACCTGCCTAGCGTATGTGCCTTCGCCTAAACATCACATTTTCATTAGAAGCATATTCTTTGACTGTAGATCAGCACTAGACTGAGACACAGAACAGACCACTACAAGGCAGATGGCTGACTGCAGCTGCACTCTCCCACATACTAGATGAAAGCTAATGCAGAGCAGGAAGCGATACTGCTAACAGTAGCTGCAACCACCACTGAAATAAGCAAAACCCATTGAATTACTGCATAAAATGCTTTATGTTGGTGGAAAGGCAAATAAAGAGCCTTACTTGAACCAAGCTCTTGGCCTCTTTTATGTTAGAAAATGAGAGGACATGCACTAAGGATCATCAGATTATCACATCCCAGGTAAAGACACCAGGGGGCAAGTCTAGACCAAGGAAGACATACCCTTGATCACATCAGGGAATCTGTAAAACAACTGGACATATATAAATCCATGGGCCCTGATAGATGCACCCATGAGTGGTGAGGAAGCATGCATGGTCCTTGGCAAGCTGCTCTACGTGGTCCTGGCTGAGTAGGGCATCTGGACAAAACGACAGAATAAGGTCAGCAAGTGATAATTCCTGCTCTTGGCAGCTACTATCCCTTCATTAAACAAAAAATTCCCACAGTACTCCCCAACTTCACATAAAACTAATAATCAGATATTGCAAAGCTTGACAAAGATCTTGCTTCACTGATCAATTTCAGGGACACAAGTCTAAGCGTTTACTCATTACTAGTAACTGAATACATATTATAATCAAAAAGAAATTATATATTCAATTCACATACATGCATATACACAGTAACTCAAAGCACTTTTCCTAAGAAAACTAACATGGTTGTATGTCGGTCAAGTTATTTCATCTTACTTCATATCTGTCAAGACAAGACACAGATGGTGATCTTCATGATTTGAAGATCATCCAAGAAAAAGCTTTAGTCCGTACTGAAAACCACAATAACTACAGGGAGCCAGAGCCCTGTTATGAACGTACAGCTTCTCAGCACTGACCCAACAGAATAAATCTCACCTATCACCAGAAAATATATTTCATTATTTGGAAATACTTGCTCCTGAAAGCACTTAAAAAGAACACAAACTCAAACATTCTGGTCAGTCTGAATAAAGATTTCAACAGTGGCCTTCTAAATTTCAAGAAAGCACTAACTCCATATTGATTTCCCCAGCTAGCTCCTTCAGGAAAAAAGTACTCAGTATTAAATGAAAACACTGAATGACAGAAGTAAATTAAGTTCAAAAGAGGGCACAGAATTAATGACTTATAAACAGAAATATGAGACAACAAAACTACAGAAAAACAAACAGCGGTAAACAACTGTTTTGAATTAGTATTTTTAAGAAATAACCATGAAGCTGAGAGTTAATTCTAGAATTCTCAAAAAATTAAAGAGAGAGAAAAAAAAAAAGGGAAAAAAAAAGGCCAAAAACATGGCAAACATGTAAGATTATCCTCCAGTAATAGTATTTGTTGATAAATACTTGTTCTAAATGGAACTGGAACAAAATAAACCTAAGAAGACCACTAGTATCAACCACAAGAGCTCTAATATTCTTGTACTTGTGGGCAGTGTTGTCAAAATAGTACTCCTGCCCTCCCCAGACATAAAAGGTTTTGACACAAAAAGGTCAGGTTACAGAACCAGTTACCTGAACTAAAAGTAGGAAATTTCTCTCTCCCTTTATTTCCCTCCTCCCCCAGCTTTCTTGCCATTGTAACAGAGAAGAAATGCCCAAATTTCAGATCACAGACTGCCTGACTGGGGTGAGGGAGAAAGAAATTAGTGGGAAGAATTCTGAGGAAATTATGGTCTCCACTGAAAGTCAATTAGTTGATAAAAGAAAAAAAAAAAAAAAAAAAATTCGAAACCAGCTAAACAGTGACAGAACAAGATAGAGCAGAAGTCATCCTGGGGGAAAGCCAACAGAGAGGATGGATCTGGAGCCACAGAGACAAAGTGTCCAGGAGTGGCAGACAGCTCTGCCCACAGCCAGAACAGTCCATTAAGTTGCATCCAAAAAATATCGGCAGCATCAAGAACTTCAACAAAGGTAGCTTTAATCCATGGTTACGCCTTTTTATGACATACGCATTTATCAATTGAGATCATCAACAAACCTACAGATAGTATCTTACAGCTGAAACTGCCAACAACCCAAGGAGCATAAACACTGAGAATCTTCCATATTATATTACACACTGAATACAAATCCTTCAAAAAGCACTTAAGTATAACAAGATTATCATTTTCATATTTTGCAAATGTATCTAGTACAAATGTGTCCACTAAATGGATAGTCAGTTCAGAAGCTGAATAGAAGAGGTCAAATAGAGTAGCTAAATAATGATAACACTGTTTATAGCAGTAAAAACCAGCAAATTGCCTGAAGATGACAGGAAACTGCACTTATGCAAATAAAGAGACTTTGGTTCGAGATTAATTAAATCATTAATCCTTTTTGTTCCCCAGTTATTTTCAGAGAACACTTCAGCTTGACATTATGAAAGCACTGTATGTGCAATATTTTACACAAGCCATCTTCAACACTTTGACATTGCTTCTGTTTTCATAAGAAAAATACTTCAGTTGCAGTTCGTGAAGCTTTTTTCTTTTCGTTAAAGCTTATTTTCCAATGTGAACTCATTTCAAAACCTTCTTGATACCACCTTATTCTTTTACTCCTTACTGTCATACAGGTTACTGAAAAAAAGCAAATGTGCTAGGCTGTGATGCAGTAGAAGGAAGGTCACCCAAAGCTAATAAAATCAATGGAATATGCTTACCTAAAGCCAGCTGCTTCCAATTCATGTTGTTAGGCTCTAACACAAGATACTACAGAACACTGATAACCTCACCTAGTGGTAATTTCCTCATTCAAAAACAATACCTCTGGCTCTCCATGGGGAGTATGACATGGCAACTGTAAAAGCCACAGTGCAGGTTTAAAGCCCCAGTGCAGATTTACCAAGATGCTTAAGCACCAGTGTTGGCTTGAGAGCGCTTGCTTAATATCGCTACACTGTGATGGGGCCTTATTTTACTTTATCTTTGAGTTATAATACCAGTGCCACTGTTCTTACACTAGTATTTTTTAAATTTTAATTTTACATGATTCAAGTGTCAGAGATGGCAGTAAAGGAAACACTTGCAATGAAAACTGACTTCCCCAAAGAGTTACACTGGATCTGTTACAGCAGTTTCCTATCGAGTCACAGTTTCTGGACCTAGAGCTAGGCTATTTCAAAAATAAACAGTGAAGTGAAAAAGTAACAAATACAAGTTAATGTTTCATACGTCTTACTGAAGCTTAAGACTGCAGAACACAATATGGTAAGAATAAAACACTCACATAATGAATCCACTGAGAACATCAGCAAGTTTTCTACTACTTTATTATATAACAAGTGAGAGGACTGATGTAGAAATTTACTTCCAGGCAGCAAAATGGGAAGAAGACAAACCTCAGGACAAGCCAGAGCATTGCCTTGGGGAGACCAAAGAACCAAACATTTCCACAGATCAAAGATCCTCTCCCATAATCAAGCAGTGGCCTGAGAATAAGCATAGACATCTGAGGAAAGCTATGTGACTTCAAAGCACGTTTTCCAAAATACATGGTTTCTGATTGATCCAAATCATGTGTGCAATTAATTTCTGAACCAGCAGCTACTGCAAGAAATAGTCACAAGTGATCAAATGATCAGACAGCTCCTTGCCACACTACTTAACTATAGAATACCTTTCTCTAGCAAGCAGAAAGACTGTAAAGCACAGTATCAAAAAGAATCACTGCTGTAACTCATAAATGAGACCAACAAGGTTATCACAATGGCAAAGTATATCCAACAAGCTGATCAGAGTTTTGCGAGCAGCCAAAAACTGTTCCAATTCCTTAACACGCTGGTTTGAATGACCAAGTACGCAGTTTTGCTTCCAGTCTGATTAGATTAAAAAACCAACTAAGGCAAGTGGAAGAACTGAAATGATCACCAATTCACAACACATGCTTACTGTTTCCACTGATACATATCATGAGTGCAACAACAATACATGAATCAATATAATAATATAGATAATGTATTACTGCATTATCTGTATTATCCTCTCACATCCTTAGGAATAAAAGGCCAAGTGTCACAAGACACTAGGACTAATATTAGAAGACCAAACTCTATATCAGAGATATAGAAGACCACATAAAAACAGTAATAGGCCTCTAAATGCAGCTCTCTAGAAAAGCTTTCTCTTTGCCACAAGCAAAACAGAAGAAGATTTGGTAGCTATTCACATTGTTTGATTTCTTCAGAAGATGAAACAGATCACATCAGATAAAAGAAGTTAAAAAGAAGCAATGAGCATTCTATATCCCACAGAGGGGGGAAAAAAGCTGATATTAAACTTTTCAGAATAGAAGCAGAACATTGAGGCAGACAAACAAAACATCCTTTTGTTTGATTAACTCTTTTCATAAAGAAAGTTGAGAAAGCTTCACTGCAACATGATCTTTTTCATGACACCTGGTTATTACTTATTTTGCTTCAGGTCAGATACAGTCTCAGCTTTATCACCATACAACAGCACCGTACAAATACCCATTATGTGCACTTCTGCCTTCAAAAGTGCTATGACTATGAACCTGAAAGCGACCTCTTTTTTATACTAAAAAGAAGTCAGTTCTGAAATGTTTTATTCACTTATCTCCTCTTTAAACTCTGTCCAAGTGATTTCAAATTCAACAAACCATAATGTGGACTGGAAGACCTGTGGAAGACACTGCATTTCAGGGCTTGGTAATCTTGGGCAAGCCACGTCTGCTGTATTAGGCCTTGTACTTAAGACTTGGGAAACCCCGGTGTCAGTATGGGCAGCTGGTGCAAGAGAATCTGCTGGAGTGTGCCCTGCCAGACCATGCTGCATGATGATAGGCATCGTGAAACAGACAACCCTTCTGCTTGTCAGGGGAAGATATACTGCATACACTCCGTGGATATACTGTTTGCAACAGGAAAAAAAAGTTAACCAACAGGAGATGTTTTTACTTTTACTCCAGCCTGGAGTCTCAAAAGACAAAATTGACAGGAAATTGCCTTCTATTTATGGGAATAATATAAAAAAGAGAAAAAAAAAATAGACCACAAAAAGAAATCAAGACTGTGGATGGACCGATTACACTCTCTGCTTCCCCATTCAGCAGAGAAGGAGAAAGTACACCAGGACCAGTTAATCACCCCAGTCTGGTGGCTCACATCCCCATATCAGTTGACTAGATTTGGATCTTCCCTCCCAAGGTGCAGTGGATGGCTGGAGTCCCATAGGAGGAAATAAACCTTATATTCCACTGACAGTACACTGGAGCAATCATAACTGTCAGCAGGTAATGTCTCCAATGATTACAGGACCCATCTCTATACATGAAAAAAAATCCCCAAACTGATTAAAATTAATCTGGGGGGGCAAGAACATGCTTGTTAAATATCTTTATTATTACAGCTGGGTTCCTATGTGCTTTCTATGGCAAATGTGCAGGTAGCTAATGTACATAAATAAATTCCTGGGCATGACTTGTTGGCAGGCAAAACTTTGATAACAGGGGGCAAATATTCTTCTAAGGTTCATATTATCACTGTGGCAAAAGTGGTTACACTTCCTGCTTTTTGAGCCTCCCTCAAAACAGGTTACTTCCAAGCAATACAGGCTGCCCAGAGGCTACATAGAGATCACCCAGATAATTACAGCTATTAGAGGCAGGAGTTATTCTGAGCCCAGTCCCCCTCTTCAACAGCTGTTGTGAAAATGCCTAACAGTTCCCAGAAAATGACAGCTAGTTAATGACCACTACACACCCCACACTCAGAACTGCAGTGCCCCCATGCTATCACTCTCCTCCAGCAAGCTCTATCTGAAGCTGTGGCATTCTGCATGGGATGTAGTGAAGGCTTTGTCATTCCAGCTGCTAATGAAGCACAGAAGCAACCCATACAATTAAGCTGGGATCAGCCGTACACCTTCACAGCACTGGCCCAGAGGCATTCACACACCCCCACAATTTGCCATGGGTTGGTAAACTAGTGTTTGGAAGATTTTAATACTTCCCCACACTGTAAATGTATCAGTTATGCTGATGATGTGGTAGTCCCACTAAATCAGAAAGTGAGAGAAGAACTAAGTAACATTACTGAGAGAAAGCAAAATCATGTTTGGGAAATTAACCCCAAAAAAGTTCATAGAGCTGCCACAGAAGTGAAATTTGGAAGGAAAATCTGGCAGGGAGTTTGCAGAATGATGCAAAAGTAAGCTAAACAAACCTTTATATGACAGCAAGGCTCCCAATTTTACAACGGGTACTGTCACACAATGGTTGGACTTGATGATCTTAAAAATCTTTTCCAACCTAGTTGATTCTGTGGTTGTTCTATGAAATTACTTCAGTCAGTAAATTGGGAAGGTGCAACGGCTTTGTGGAGGCTCTGGCAGCAAGGGGACAGGGGGCACATTCTGTGAGGCTTCTGGTCTCAGAGGTTGCCTCCATCAACACAAAACTACACCAGCTTTGGACTGCTTATTCAGCCCTAGCTGAAACATAAAGAATCACCCACGAGACGAAGGTTACTGACAGCAAGGCTCCCAATTTTACAATGGGTACTGTCACACAATGGTTGGACTTGATGATCTTAAAAATCTTTTCCAACCTAGTTGATTCTGTGGTTGTTCTATGAAATTACTTCAGTCAGTAAATTGGGAAGGTGCAACGGACTAGCACTGTGAAATTGAAATGGTGCATTTCAACGCTTACATCCGCCAGCACAAACAAAGTAAGAGCCCAACAAAAGAAAACAGCACAAATTGGCCTGGTTAATGCAGTGTGCCTCCACCACCGGATGTGACAGCATCTTGGGCACAGCAGGCCTCACCATATGAAAAATTAACCCAACAGCTGAATGTGTAGCTCACCGATGGGTCAACAAGACATGTGAAAGAAAAACTGCAGTGGAAGCAGCTGCCTTTGAGAGAGCTGGGCAAACCTTCCTAATCTACCACGGGAAGGGAGGAGCAAGCAGTACGTCAAACTGGCGGCTGCAGCTATGGTGCTAAAGGAACCACCAGCTTCAGAAATCTTTATACTGACTCCTAAGTGGTATCTAAGGGTCTCACACTGTGGGCTGGTAAAATGACAAGCAGATGATTGGACGATACATTGTAAACTTCTCTGGAAGCAAGATTTGGTAAAAACCAGAGAGCAAGTCCAGCACCAAGGTGCTCTGGTGAGACATGCAGATGTCTCATGTGAGCCAGAGTAGGAATACGATGCTGCTGCTGGTCAGTTTGCTAAGGCACATTATTTCCCCAACATCCTCTAACAAGGAAGTGCTGGTGAAGTGGGCTCATAGGAAGTCAGGTTATTCAGAGATTGTTCCTACTTACAAATAGAGAGAAAATAGGTGCATTCCTTGCTCCAAAAGGCCATTCAAAATGCATTTTAGGAATACCAGATCTCCAACTTAATAGAAGCAAGAAAACTGCTACAACAGTGCTGTAGAAAGACAAAGTACTGGATGGTCCCAGGCCACACCTCACATACACCACAACAGGCCACATAAAAGAGGCCACAGTTTGCAGCGAATACCAGTGATGGCAGATACATGTACAACCATCTGGCTGTACTGCCTACTTCCCATGTCAACCAGAAGGCCAGTAAGAAAGACCTTCACTTTTTAAGCCAATGGTTATGTATTCCCATTTGTATTTCATCAGATGACGGCTGTCATTTCCAGGACAAATGGTCCGGCAGTAGGCTGGTGCAAACCAGGTAGCATGGGTTTCTTACGCATCTCATCAACCTTGTGGAGGCAGTTTAGTAGAACATTCTAGTGCCTTACCTAAAATACAATTCTTCCACCCACACTGTGGTGCAATTGGCCAACAGTGCTGGCACCAGCATTAATAAATCTAAATAGCAGTGGAGGAGTCCAGGGTTACACCACTGACAAACTCTTGTTAGCCCACTATCATACAGGAACATCACCAGACAGGAACGCTAACACCGGGGCTCCTGTCTGAAACTGAAGAGGGGTGCATCTGAGCAGTGGGTGGACAATCTTGCTTATAGTTATCCCTGCCAAGATATCATCCCAGGTTCTAGGGACTACGTTCTTAACTTCAGGACACTTAGAGATACTCCTTAACATGTTCTGCAACATATATTTCATAAAAAGCTGTGGTTTCCATCCGTTCTGCTGAGAGCAGACGGGGCATCCTCCCCAGGGAGTCTCAGCACAGCACCTGTCTGCAGAGACATGTCAACAGCTTGTGCATCACAGCGATGCACAGTCCCACCTTCTTGGCCTGTTTTGGGGGGCGAACGGAAGCTCTGGTGGGAATTACAGGGCAAATATTTGGGAAATGCTAGTGTGGGAGAAATGGGTGTGTGGGAAGATCCCCCCATCCCATGGATTTTTTGCAATAGGAAGCAGGGTGATGGTTTTAAACTAAAAGGGGAGAGATTAAGGCTGGATGCAAGGAAAAATCTTTTATAGTGAGGGTGGCAAAACACTGGCACAGGTAGCCCAGAGAGGTGGTGGATGCACCATCCCTGGAGACATGCAAGGCCAGGCTGGATGTGGTTTGTGTAAAACGATCTAGTTGAAGATGTCCCTGCTCATTGCAGGGGGTTGGACTACGTGACCTTTGAAGGTCCCTTCCAACCCAAACTGTTCTGTGATTCTACGACCACCCTTGCAGAGACTGGTTTATAACCACTGCTACATACTACTGACCTTCTAAAGACAGAAGTACAGCTTATTCTTATTAGCAAGAGTTACTACCTCCCTTTCATACAAACTATAATGTTAAAACATCTTTGGCATAAAAAAGTTATTACAGTCCACTCTACAAAAGGAAGATCATAATAACTCACTGCCGCTACCTTCACAGCTTGTGAATTTAGGGAAAATATGAAAGATAATTGTCCTTCTTGAGTAAATTATATGGGCAATTTCTCATGGGAATTAGAAGGCATTTTCACATAAATCACTTTGTCTTATTAACTAACAATTTAAGCCCACTTCAGATATTGAGATCACAATTTAAAGAAACACATTTTCAGGCCTTCAGCGCTACTGTCAGCAAAATCAACCTCAAGCCATTGCTAGAGCTGTACCCTTACCATAGAGCAGCAGGTAGATTCAGAACACCCAGATAAGCTTTCTCCTTCTCTGTGAACCTCTAAAATAGCCATTTAACACACTGGTTTGGAGAACTGTTATTTTAACTAACCAGACTTAGTTACCCAAGCATGCGTATTTTACAGTCTCTCATAACACCGTCACAGAGAAACTGGTGAAATATAGTCCAAAAAAACAGACAGTTAAGTGGACTAGCTGAACTGCTAGGCTCAAAGGGCTGCAACGATCAGTAACACAAAGTCCTCCTGTAGGCCAGTCACTAGCAGTGTATCTCAGGAATGAACACTGGCTCCAGTCCTGTTCAACATCTTCATTGATGACCCAGAGCACTGAAGGAGGGAAGAGTGGACAATACACCAGAGAGTCATGCAGCTATCTAGAGGGACCTTGACAGGCTGGAGAAAGTGGCTGACACAGACCTCATGCAGTTGAACCAAGGCAAACACAATGTTCTGCATCTGGGAAGGGAGAACCCCATGCACTAGTACATGGGGGCTGGCCAACTGAGAAGCAGTTTTGCAGTAAAGGCCCTGGTGGAAAAAGTTAACAGAAGCCAGCAGTGTGGACTCACAGCAAAGGCAGCCAGGGGCATTCTTGAGGAACAGCATCACCAGCAGGTTGAGAGAGGCAACCCCTCAAGCTTCCAGTTAGGACTGACAAGGCCACACCTGGAGTGCTGTGTCTAGTTCTGGGCAACCTAGTACAAGAAAGACATGGACACACTGGTGCAAGTAAACAAGAAAAGGGCTACAAAGATGACTGAGGGACTAGATCATCCACCATACAAGGAAAGGTGGGACTTTCTATAGCCTGAATAAGAGAAGGCTTGCTGGAGAGCAGGTAGAACCTTATCAATATGTATGAGATTGATCAACATGGGGTGAAAGCAGAGAAGACTGCCATACTCAGTGGTATCGACTGACAGGATAAGAGGCAATGGGCATAAGCTGAATCACAAGAAATTCTATCTGAAGATATGCTTGATCATGAGGGTGGTCAAACATGGGAAAAAGCAGGCCCAAGCAACAGTGGAGTACCTCCATGGAGGTACTCAAAACCTGACTGATCAGGCTGTTCCAGGCATCCTGATCTAGCTGACCCTGCTTAACTAAGGGGTTGGGTTATACTACATAACCTTCGAAGGCCCCTTCCCATTTCAACCATCCTGTGATTCTATATTAATCTCACAGGAAGAAAGCTGGGTGAGACAGTCAAAGAAAAAATGAGTAAGCACACTTTTACTGTCAAAAAGAAATCACTGTTTAATTAACATTCTCATAACTGCCACACGTAATAAAAGCTATATTATATAGGAATAACTTTTCTAGAAATAGCTAGGTTCTCTAAAATTAGGTATCACAGAAAGTGATTAATTAACATACTTAATAATTTCGTGATCAAAATACATTAATACTGTTGCAATATAAATGCCAGTAAACAAGCAGAGAAAAAAAAGCAAGCTATCTGAAGTCAGGATAAAAAAGATGCATTAAAATCCACCAGAAATCCTTAATATCTTCTATAATGAGATTGAGATTCTCAGTACAATGCAATCCAGCTCTGTAACTCAAGCTGAGGATACACTGTGCTTGTAAAAGGAAATAAAAGGAACTGAATTTAGCCAGTCTGAATATAAATAATCCATGGAAAGCTAAAGAACACAGCACAGAAGTCTGCAACAGAGCACCTCTGATTTTAAAAAAAATATAGCTTTCATTTTTTTTTTCCTCTTGAAATGGACTGCTGTAAGCCTGCAAGGCTGACCTGATCAGTTTTCAAGTTCCTTTTCTTTACTCCTGAAAATACCTAGCTTTATGGCACACAAGCATGGTTCAAGTTAAAAAGAACTCTATTAAAGGAAGCCAACTTGGAAAGCAAATTAATCACTGGAACTCCAGAACCAAAAGAAGTCCCAAAGCAACAGCACTGGTTTTGTAGATAAAACACTGGACTACAACCGACTTCAGCACCTACACAGATGTAAAGGAGTAGCTTTACAGAGAGTTGACTCAACTGGGAAGGGGTACATAGAGGAATCATAGATGAAAGATGGGAATCTCCTTCTAAAACAAAAAGCTTCCTGGAAAGACGTGGATGAAGAATTTAAGTATAATCGTGTATCACTGATGCTAGATAATGAATGCATATTAATGGACTTCACAAAAAAAAGCAACTAAATTGTTATTCTTGATGTAGTCTTTAAATACCTGTTAACAGAGACATGAGAAGTAACACATTTACTGCATCACAGGTTAGATACATGATCCATTCCAGTCTGTCTTTCCTGTCTTCTCCTCTCTTCTACCCTACTTCACATTAGCCTGATCTACGATTTTCCACTTTTTCCTTGTGAGTTTTTTGGTCAATAGTTCACATAAGCCATACTTCTCCTATCCCAGTTTTCTAGCTCCTTACCTGATCCGCATCCATGTCAGATCACCCCCAGACTTCACAGGATTTCTCTCTCTCCTAGCTGTACATCCCCACTGGCTCATGGTCCCAACAGTATCTACAGATGCCACATTTCTCTGACAACTGGTTTTCTTCAGCAGACTTACCTTCTCCTCTTCTCCTTGGTTCACCTACCTTTTCTCAAGTTCTCTTTCAATCTCAGCTTCTTGATTCTCTATTGTCTTTACAGCAAAGCAACACCTCAACCCTGACATAGAATCATAGAATAGTTAGGGTTGGAAAGGACCTTAAGATCATCTAGTTCCAATCCCCCTGCCATGGGCAGGGACACCTCCCACTAAACCATGCCAACACTTAATGATTTGTCAACATCATAAGCTACAGACCTCAGAAACTTACTGTGGGAAGTATCAGAAAGCTTTTCTAAGATATAACAAAGGAGTTCTTTACTGTAAGGATGGTGAGGCAGTGGAACAAGCTGCCCAAAGAAGGGGTAAATGCTGCATCTCTGATGGTGTTCAAGGCCAGGCTGGGTAGAGCCTTAGGCAGCATGGTCTAGTGTGAGGCTTCCCTGTTCATGGCAGGGGGTTTGGAACTACATGGATCTTAAGATCCTTTCCAACACTAACCACTCTATGATTCTATGATCCACATCCTGTAGTTTAGAAATGTACCTTGGAGTTACTTCTGCTTAACATCTACGTACCTGTACATGCATTTGTTTTAGTTTCACTGAATGCGCTTCTAATGAAACAGAATCAGAAGGAGAAATGGAACAGATTCTGAAATAAAAAATAATTAAGAGACAGAGGGAAATGAAAAATTGAGTGACAGAAGAAACAAAATATGAATTTACTTACACTATCTTGGCAGATTACACCATCTTTCTTCGATGAAATAGCAAATCTTTCCACCAGACAAAAGAAAATGCAGCAGACCTGTCGGGGTGGCAGAATTTGGTATATTTTCACCCATCCTACAGCATGGAAAACTACTAAACATGAAGAAACTGGATTAGAAGATGTTAAAGAAGAAAAAAAAAACTATATGAGTGATTAAACAAAGAGAAATGCAACTAGCACTGAAACAAGAGCGAAGTGATAGTTTCATTAACTAGGAGTGTTTCAAAAATGTAGCCTTAACATTTGCATAAAGGAAATTGGCACAAAATATAGGAGAGAACCTATAGTCTGCTGAAGTGAGGCTGAAGAGGTACTACTCATTCACAGGAAGATCACAGTGCCTTAAGAAAGAAGTGGGTAATTCTGACAATCAAATCAACAAAAGTATCTTTTAGGGTTTTGGGGTCTTTTTTAACTTTTTTATTCTATTTCTGCTTTTATGTCAAGCATTTCAGGACTGGCTGCTCTTAGCTACCAGTTTATCAGCTGGAAAGAACAGATCTATTAGGTGATTACATGATCACAGCTACTGTAATGTGCTCAAAATAACAAACAGCAACAATAAAAAGCGATCTTAAGGTGTATTTAGTAATTTCAACTTTCCTCTATTACAGACCTGCTTTTACTAGTGTCACTGTCTCCATGTGCAACACCAAGTACAATCCCAGTCAACATGTACAAGAAAGAATTGTTCAAACTGTAAGCAGTAGGAGAAAGGGCTACTGGAGTCATAGAAAGATCTCAAGTTGGAAGGGACCCACAAGGACCCTCGAGTACAACTCCCTGCTCCTTCCAGGACTACCTAAAACTAAACCATATGGCTAAGAAGGTTGTTCAGATGCACCTTAAATTCTGACAGGCTTGGTGACAGGACCACTTCTCTGGGGATGCTGTTCCAGTGACCAACCACCCTCTCAGTGAAGAACCTTTTTCCAATGTCCAATCTGAACTTCCCCTGATGCAGCTTCATTCCATTTACTCATGTCCTGTCGCTGGACACCAGAGAAAGGAGATCAGCACCTCCCACCCCACTGACCGCTCTTGAGGAAGCTGTAGACTGCCATGAGGTCATCCCTCAGCCTTCTCTTAATTTTCCAAGTATGTAATGAGACAAAGACAGGCTGGATTGTTCAGCCTAGCAACATAAAGTCTAAAAGCAAACATTACTGCTCTTTATAAATAAACTGAAGTATATAAAACCAATAGCAAGGAAAGGACACAGAATTAAGCTACTGAATGATACTAAACAAGAACGAATGAGTGTATAAAGCCCATGAATAATTTAGAATGGAAATCAGACATTTAGACATTTTTTAAATAAGCCAGAAGGAGTATGCTGTGGATCATCATTTTTAAGATGAGTAATCATTTTATCATATGGATTGAAAGGCATTCTTTGCAGGCCTGCAACAGAGAGCAAATGTACAGCCACTGAAATACTCATTCACATACTTGGATGGAAGGGATAAAAGTGAAACAAATCTTCTACAGTTTTATAGGGGTCCTACAGGGTTAATCTAGCACTGCGCCTAACAAAAACAAAACAAAAAAAATGGAAAGAAAAAAGAAAGGTTTTAGTGGAAACATTTCTTCATAATCCCTTTTTGTTTCTAAGTATGAAAAACTAATAATGCAATTTTGCTCCTAAGTATAAAAGACCTGATGCATACGCAAACACAGAAGACTGAAAATTAGTAGGCCTCTTGCAACATCCAGTGGGAGTGTCAGAAGCAAACTTCTGGTGTTTTATTTAAGCCCTGATTAACCCTACACACTAGGAACCATGGCAGAGAGACAGATTATTTTAAAACACACTATACACCTTTGATATGTGTATAGCTTATTTTACAATAATTTGAAATACCTGCCTGTTGTAGAGATTCATATAGTAAATATTGTATTATGACACCAGGACCATGAATGTAAACAGCACAGATTAAAGCAGCAGAGATGGAGTAATAAGAATGGCATGCCTGCTGCAAATAAAGAGATCAAGTACATGGAACTGAAAATATGCACTATGACTCAACATTACCTCTGGCATTCTTTATCAAAAGGAAACATAAATACAGCAAAGATCATGCAACATCATTAACAGTCAAGAATAAACCAAAGGACTTGATAGCAGCATCCCTCGCTCCCCTTGTCACTGCCAGTAATCCTGGGCAGACTGATGGGATACCCATCTGTCCTGGTCTTCATAAATGTAGGACTGCAAAAGCATGAGTACAAAATGAAGGAAGAAATACATGAGGCAACAAATATGAGTTTATGAAAATGATTCTGCTCAAAATAAAAGCCATGTTTCCTTCTATCCAGTGATCCACTGTGAGCTGCTGCACTTTAAACTCTTCCACTTCATCTGGTTGCATATCCTGTTTGGCTGTTGCAGAACCATGGTATCTTAAAACAGACCATTTGCCAAGTGACATCTGTTGCATAAAATGTAGGAAGTTCACCACTGCAGCAGGAAGAGCCTAGGTTATCATTTATTGTCTTTTAGTTTCAGCAAAAAAGCACTTCTTTGTGTTAAATGGCAGATTTCTCTAATTGAACTATCTAATTGATAATACATTGAAGGGTGAAGGGAAAGTGACAGAACCCCTTTCTCTAAGGAGCAGGGCAAGTGTTCACAGGGCATGGAGCGCCATTACAACAGCGCTCTTCCAACTAATGACTGCTAAGTGCCTCAGATGAAGGTCAGGCAGCTTGTTTCTATTAAGTAAATCAGAAAACCTTGCTTTCTTTTGGCATCTCTTCACATATGATCTACACACATTCTTTTAGAGGCTACTTTGACATTTCATTCGCATTCACACACAGAGATGAAAAAGAGTCTCTATGTAACTTGTGTTTCTCAAAAACAGTAATACTAAAACCAAATATTTTAAGATGTATACCCGAAGAATACCAAGTTTCAAAAGCCAGCACTAGCCATGAATTTTGCTTCCCATTTATATTTATGCTACTTCTGTCAGTACTTCCTTGCTCACATGGTCATGAGCTGCATCTCATAATCTTTCTTGATTTCACCTTATGCTTCCAGAAGTTTATCATAATCTTAACATACAAAGTACTCCACACTTTCAGTCCCACATACTCTTAGTAGCAAATTTACCAAATTGCATTGAAATGTATGTTTTAACACAAATAATAAAAGTAATCATAAAAATGAAGAAATACTAAATCAAAATATTTTTCAAGTAAGACTTTAGATCTTTCTTTAGGAACTTGTTGATTAATTATTTTAAAAAAGCTTTTAGTTTGATTCAACACCCCTGGGGAGTGTAATAGTCTATCCTCCTTACCTTGACCAACTGGAAGAAACTGAATCTGAGTACAAGCAGGACCAGCAGGACATTAGAAAAGAGTCCTCCTCTTATCCCAGAGAAATGAAAGGGTTATCCATTAAGGAGCATGTGGCAAATCCTCACTATCTTTCAGCAACCCAAAGCACTTCAATTGTACATGTTCTCACTGCCTTGCAAAAAGCTAAAAAAGAAGAAGGGGGGGGTGGGGGAGAGAGAGAAGGGAGGGGACAGCAATGCCAAGCAGAGCTCAAAGAAAGGTGCCATGCACTATCCTACAAATATGAAATATTTCAGTGGTTCCATCTCCTCTCAAGCTACAGTTTTATGTAACCCGAAAATACTTAGTTGTGCCCTGGGTAAACATCCTGTATTTATTTGATTGATCCAAGGTCTGCAGCATCAAAAACACAGAACTTCAGCTAGGCTCACTAGTTAGAGCATGTCCAGCATTTCCTTCAGTCACTTCAATGTTAGACTGAACTAAGATGCTTCAAGTAGAGATTCTTTAAAAGAATATTCTTAATACTTTGGCTACACAAACTGTCATTCTAGACCAGACTGGTAAACCATTCTGGCAACAATTTGCGCAGAGCAGCCAACACTAGATATTGTTCTCTAGATACAAGAGGACTAATGTGGTATAACCTACCATATGGAATATGGCTGATATGGTATATCCTATTCCATAAAGCATTTAATTCTGATTTTTATAAGTTGTTTTCAGGTATAAAGCAGAAATACTGTTTCTAGCTTGTTCAATTTGATTTGTGATTATTTTCCAAATTTTTGTTTGTACCAATAGCTATGATTTTGGACACTACTATTATACATGTAAGCATTACAGGAGATTTACTCCTCTCAAATATTACCAGTAATGGTCACATCCAATTAAGTGTGAAATGGAAACCTGGCAAGTTATAAAATGACTTCATTTCATTGTACATGTCATCATTCTTGAGTGTGCAACATGGATGTTTCTGTCAATCTGTAAAATGAGGACCGCAGAACAAATCCCAACCTCCCAGCTACCTTTAAGCCATGACTACATGTAAAAAAGAAGCAATACGCTAAGAATAAGTTTGTCTTCAATATGTTTGGATTTTACACCACAGTTCCTTAGAATTCATATGTAAGTAATCAAACTGAACATTTTGTGGTATCAGCCACATACAGAGAAATAATTTCCAGAAGAACAGATTCAATCATATCTTCTTTTATTTGACACTCAGCAGCCGAGAGGCTCTCTCACTTGACAAAGAACCAGATAAAGCAACAAAGTGGTGGGTTTCTCTTTTGGACTGTATCTCTGAGATTACTTTGAGCCTGCCTGCCCACATGCTTGCACAGACCTCTGCCCTCATCTGTCAAAGGAAGACCTGTGTGTCCTATATCTGTTTTTGGCTACTTGCTACCCCTTACCTCCAGACCACCCATTTTCACCTGCACCAGTGACAGGATTCCTACATCAAAGAAAATAGCTGAGTACATGAGGATTAAATACAATCTGTTTTCCACTTTTTTCTGTTGACAAACATGCATCAATCTTCCATGAAAGTTATTTTAAAAACTGTCTCCTGATTTGAGATCTACAGGACATGAAAGACACCCGAGTTCACATCTATAAAACAAGATAAAGATATAAATAACGGTCTGAAACACAAACCCTCTAAAAAATGAGTCTGATTAAGATTTTGGGATTGAACTGCACTTTTCCAAAAGCTACATTAAAACTGGTGGGTTTAATGCTGGAACACCTGTATATACAAAGGAGTGCACCCAGTCAAAAGAGGAAACAAAAGGCCTTATTCATATCAGTTGAAATATCATAAAGAGAATTGACATACCAAAAGGCTCGTCTTCTTGTAAGAAGACTTCCATTTTCATACCAAATATCAATAAGTAGTTTAGGATTTCTAATTAGCAGCAGTTCTTTTGTTATTGGAATCTGAAAGAGCACTCACCTGCAAGCCTACAGCACGTCACCTGAGCACAATCTGTGGTAAAACATCCCCACTTACCAGCACCACACCTGGCGTCCCACCACAAGACAGTCAAAATACTGACAGTGGTTTTACTGTTTAAGAAGCGCTCGAGACCCGCCGGTCTACCATCAGTCCCCACAGCACAGCCTCGGACTGGCAGGTGAATAGTTGTCCGGTGTGCTCAAAAACACGTGCAAATCAAAAATGTGGGAGATCGGCAATACATTTTTCAAAACTAATGCAACTACATACAAGGTCTCATAGGGGTTTTTTAAAGGAATTAACAGAATGAGCAGTGAAGGCTTAAAAAAGAAAGGGAAAAAAAAAAAAAAGAAAGACAATAGCCAGTCCCAGGCACTAACGGGAAACATACCACCACAGCTCCGAACAGCTGAAGTCAAGACTAATAGAATACCAACGCTAGACCGCTTTCCCTGGCTGGACATCCAGAGTTGAAGACACGCCGGCACCGTAGACCGGGGGGGCGCCGTGCCTCCCGCCATCAGCCATCTTCCCCATCCCGGGAGCGCCGCTACCCAACCGCAGCTGTCCCTTTAAGCCGCACTCTATGACAGGCGGCAGGCAGCGGCCCCCGGGATGGCAGCCCCGCTCCCCCACCGCCGGCCCGCAGCGAAGCCTGCCGCGCTTCCCTCCTCAGCAAACTTTGCCGGGAGGGGAGCTCTTCCTTCCAGTCCGCTTACACAGGGCACAAAGCCCCAGCAGAAAAAAAAGGAGGGCTCAGCAGAGTCCTCGATGCGCTCACCCCGTGAGGCGGCGGCAGGACAAGGGCTCACCTCAGGGCCGCCGCAGACCGGCAGGGCTGAGCCAGACCCGGGTGTCCTGCCGCAAGCACCCGCCTCGGGCAGCTCGGCCCAGCGGGGAGTGGGGCCGTGGAACGTGTGTCCAGGAACGGACAACGCATCCCGACGGGGCGCAGGGCCCTTGCGTCCGCCACGGGACCGACACCGGGACCGGCTCCTAGCGCGGAGCTGGGACGAAACACCGCAACTCCAACTCCCTCTTCCCGCAGCCCCGCACGTGAAACTCACTGGAGGGAGCCGAGCCGTGCTGTCTGCTCCCGACCGAGCTGCCTCAGCTCCGCTGGCGACAACAGCGGCAACACGAGCCTGTCTCGAACCGCGGATGCGAACCCCCTTCCTGCCGCCGCAGAGGCTCCGCCTCCCCGGGCCGCCCGTCCCCCATCGCCCCGCCCCAGAGCCGAGGAACCGCCCCCCCCGCCTGGCTGAGGGACGAGGCGTCGCTCACGTCTGCTTGCGCTGGGTTGCGGGCGGGGCGGGGAGCGGGTTTGGGGCTCGGTTGCGTCCCTGGTCTCGGTTCAGGTCCCGAGGCCGGGTCCCGGCGTCTCGAGGCGCGGCAGGAGCCGGTGGCTCGTTGTGCTGCCGGCTTCCGGCGGTGGAGCCCATTGGTGCGGGAGCGGGGTGCGGAGAGCGCTTTGCGCCCCGCTCCGGCGAGAGGGGATTTCAGCGCCCGTCTGCCAGGCCCTGGGGCTTTGTACACCCTTTGCCTCGGGGAACAGTAACTGAGACCTTCGGGCATAAGCTTTTGCTAGGATGGGAAAGTTTGTCCCGACTAGAGCCGGGGGAGTTTCGGCGGTGGAGCGGTACCCCGGGAGGTACTGACCGAAGATAGTGGGAAGCCAGAGTAAGGTAATCTCCGAGGGGTGGGTGTTAAACAGCGCAAGCGGTTACTGGTGAAGGGCAAGGCAAGGCGAGCGTGCTGATCGCTGTTGGAAGCTGATCGAGCTGCGGTGCACTTGGGTGAGATTCCAGTGGAATTCATGCTGAAGCTTGGGCATGCCTTACAATGAGCTGTCTTCCAGCACGTACCTGCTGCATGTGGGCATTGCTCAGCATCTCTGGCTGAGCAGGTTCGTGCAGGAGACCTTTGGGTGGTCCATCTGTGCCGGTCAGCTGGAGGAGTTGTAGAACCGTAAAATCATTGAGGTTGGAAAAGGTTTTTGAGATCATCAGGTCCAACCATAAACCCAGCACTGACAAGTCCACCATGACGCTGCGTCCCTACATGCAGCATCTGCATGTCTGCACTATATTTTGGGAGCATTATAGTGAAGCATTCTTTTGTTAAGCAAGACTTTCTTAACACTGCTTTGGAATACAAAAATACATATGGTAAAACATGATTCTGCCACCTTCAGGCTAAAGGAATACCTTGTTTTACAAGTAGAGCTACTGACTTCTTTATAAAAACAAATTTTGGAAATTGGGCCTGTGATGGGTGTTTCAGTACTTCTACGCAAGCTAGATATATTACGATGAACAATTTTCCTTATTCATATAAAATGCAAGATACCCAGACTTAATGAATTCATTATTTGGTAGTCTTTAAAATATTTCCCAAATGAAAGCACATCAGTGATTTTTTTGATTGATTTTAAATACCTGGAAACTTGCCTTTATAGGGGGATAGAACATAGCAAGCAGTTAATGGTTAATGCGTCCAAAAGTTGTTTTTATTCTTTGAGGACAGGAAATCCTATACTCTGTGAACAGAAGGGATGACTTACTGGTTCCAGCTGATGTACAAAGTTACACCACCATTTCTCTATAGAGGTCTATTGTACCATGCGCTTGTGTATGTTTGTGCCAGACTTCCCTTATGTTATCTATCTGGCTCATGAAACTGAATGCTGTAATTACAAAGGCCTGGCCTAAGGATTTCAGACCTCACCCTGAGAAAAGTGATTCAGTGCTGCTTTTGTGAAATGGCAAGCTGAGAGACCCATCTGTTGCCTAGGCAGGAGCGTCCCAAAGGTCTGTTGCTCTGCCCCTTTCATTCCAGCTAGGATGGTGTGGCATACAGAAAAGGGTGAAGCTTCAGTCTCTCACTCCCAGGGGGTCTTGTCCTCTTCTAGTAAGCAATGTTTCCTGTGCTAGCTTCTCTTACACGAATCCTGTAATTATTGTAGATTAATTTATATTCTCAGAACAATCTCTGTTAAGGAGAGTATGGACAGTAATTTCATAGAACCATAGAATCATAGAATAGTTAGGGTTGGAAAGGACCTTAAGATTATCTAGTTCCAACCCCCCTGCCACAGGCAGGGACACCACACACTAAACCATGTCATCCAAGACTCTGTCCGACCTGGCAGGACAGGGCATTCCACTGCCAGGAATGGAGCATTTTGAAGGTCTTAGCATGTTCCCTGAATTAGGAAGTTCTGTTTTAAGAGAATATCAAGACCTGCAAAGCCAGTCCTTTTTGTAAGTGCAGAACATCTGTCTTAAAAGTATTCATAAAAGGACTCAAAGTATTTGAAAAAAAAAAAAAAAAAAAAGAAAAGCATTGAAGAGTTTACACAATCAACTCTTTGAAAAGTAATTAGGGAGTAGAGGAAACTTGGGCCTTACTAAAAGGATATTCTTTAAAGTTTTATTTTTTTATTTTTAAAAGTTTTTTCTTCAAAATTAGATATTAAAATCTCAGGTTGTTTTGGGCTTTTTTTAAAAATACTTTTGTATTGAAGTCATTAATTTGAGTAGAAACTGCCAACTCATGTTTTTCATTATGGTAAGCATATGGCAATCTACCTTAGACTTCGCATTTAATGGCTCTCTAAATAATTCTACTGTATTTACCTCCATTTGCTCATATTACTTTCATTACTTTGAGTGTTGTTTGAATGCTTTTTAACTTTAATTTCATTTATATTACCCATCTGGTGATCTCCATGCCAAGTGATTTCGTACTGCTTCACAAAGGCAATGAAAAATAATACCTCAACATGTAGTGTCTAACTTTTGCCTCCTCCTTTTCTGAAATCCGAGACTAGGCTTATGATGTCTTTTTCTTAGAATATGATATTTCCTAGCACAGAAAAATAAAACAACATTTAAACTTTTATTTTGTGACTTGTTCTGTAACCTCCTAGTGTGAAGTGCAGAAAAATAAATAAACCACACACTGCATCCCATAAAGTAGAAAACTTCCTGTAAGACTGGCTTAACTGCATTGAAAAAGTGTTTCTCATCTTGCATGCTTGGTGTCTATTTTAATTTCAATGACTTCATGGTTAAAATCAAAGTGTTCTGAATGTTATTTTTATTTTTTTATTTTTTTCCATAAAAGGTCACGTCTTATAGCATTTCTGTGGGAAATAAAACAGTGTGGGTTTTTATTTAGCTTCCAAATCCTCTATTTAAATCTAGAGACTTCTGCATTAGGTCCCAATTCAGCAAGGACTTTAAACATTTGGAAATGAGGTACATGCTAAGGCAACTAAGTTCAGACCTCTCACATTAAAGCAATATCAAGAGACTGGTTTGGTTATGGTTATGATCTCATGATAATATACTTGGACTTCCTTGTATGCAGGAATAAACTTAATTTAGTGACCTGAGCTCTCTCATTGTGGCAAATGTATCTTTAAGATTTTCATTATCTATGTCTGAGCCATGCAGGCAATTGCTACCTGCCATTTATGGATTCATGAGAATGCATTGTTTAAATATGCTCAAAAAGCTTTTGAGTCATGCAGTCCTCTTGCTTATAGTTCCATAACACAATAATATTGTTACTGGCAAATAGCCATAATAAATATTAAGGCATAAAGGTCAGTAACATATATCTTGATGAGGTATTTTAGATTGATTGATTGATTACAGGTTTTGACCTCTTTTCTTTGAGCACCATTTCTATTTTTGCCACAGATACTTACTTCCTTTTTTCCTTTTTTTTTTTTTCTTAGGCAAAACAAAATGCCACCCTTCCTTTTATTCTTTAGCATGTATAAAAGCACAGATCGCATCAGACACTGGAGAGCTGCATGGAGATTTTACTTTGCAAATGGAGCAGCATGCTGGCAGCATAAAGGATGAAAGTCTTTGAAGAGCTCTTTTGAGGGTAGAAATCAGCCCACGATCTCCTTCAGGCTGCATTCTTATTCATCGTTATTTCTAAGTTTTTTTTTTTTTCTCAAACACTCACCAAGATAAATTCCAATCTTAAAGAGTCCCAGTGAGCTGAGTATGTATTATATAGACATGTAACACAGCTATAGTTACTGCACTTTTTATACCTCAATATAATGCAAAAATACAACAAAACAAATACCTTTACATTGGAGGCTTAATTTTATCCAGCAAATGGAAATATGCCGCAAATCCAATTACCTCAGCTAGCACCCTTAGCAAAACCTTAACTATAGTGTGCAGTAAATGATCTCTGCTAACTGCAGATGAGGTGAGCTTTTGGGGGCATAGCTGCTTATATAATGTCTTTCCCATGAATGAAAGATGACATCTCTAGCTCTGCTAGGCCAGTACTTAAAAAAATAAACCAGTAAGTCTCATCAATGTTTGGAGACAAATTATTTATAACACTGCATTACCTAGAGTGATGCCATGTTTTACATACCATTGAGAATGATTTGTAATAAAATATAGTTTCAGAAAATAAAATACCTCTATCTCATGTTTTTGTTATCTTACATGCACACTAGCGTTTTGATATTAAAGTGGAAGAGAAATCTAACATGGCTGAATATGTGTACAAGTGATTACTGGTGCCCCGGTGCAGGTAATTCAGTTAGTTGTCATTAATCTGAGTGCGCTAACTGAAATAACTTTCCTTGGAAAATTATCTACATTTCTCCTAAGGCTTTTTGTATGTCATTAAATTGTCTTACTTTTGCCCATTTGCTTCTGGGATCTCTGCATAGGTCTCACTGAAAGATTGTGGGTTTTTTCATGTATTTAGCAGTTTTTCCTTGTTTTCAGAAAAAAAAAAAAAAAAAGAAAAATTATCAGATGTCTATGGTAATAATGAAAAGAGATTCACAAAGCATGTTAAGTGTATTTGAACTAGACCTTTCACTCCATCTTTAAATTGTTTCCTAAGAATTTGGAGTAGGAAAACAATGGTTTGATGTTTATTGTTTGTACTTAATTGTGTTAAGCAGTGACTGATGGTAGATAGCAACTCACCACTAAATTCTGCCATATTTACTGAGGGAATCATAGAATCACAGACTGGTTTGTGTTGGAAGGGATCTTAAAGTTCACCCAGTTCCAACCCCCTGCCATTGGTAGGGACATCTTCCACTAGACCAGGTTGTTCCAAGCCCCGTCCAACCTGGGCTTGAACACTGCCAGCGATGGGGCAGCCACAGCTTCTCTGGGCAACCTGTGCCAGGGCTTCACCACCCTCACAGGGAAGAACTTCCTAATACCTAATCTAAATCTACCATTACTCCTTGGCCTATCACTACTTGCTTTATGAATAGTCCCTCTCCAGGTTTCTTGTAGCCCCTTTTGGGACTGGCAGCTGCTCTAAGGTCTCCCCAGAGCCTTCTCCAGGGTGAACAAGCCCAGCTATCTCAACCTGTCTCCAGAGCAGAGCTATTGCAGCCCCTGATCATACTCATGGCTCTCCTCTGGACTCGTTCCAGCAAGGGAGACCTGAAGACTAAGCTGCAGATATGGTTTCTAGTGAGCTACATCCCTCTAAAAGGTCAGTATTTCCTAGTGCACGAATACTTGTTTACAGAAAGAGAAGAAAGAGTAAATTTTAACATGTTTTGAGAAATGTAGCAGCAGTCCTTTCTGCTTGTCCTAAGATAGAGCTGCTGGTACCTTCTAAGTATATAAGAAGTACTTCCATTACTCAGTTTCAAGATAAAGCTACAAAATAATCTCAGGTTTCAGAAGACTAACCACAGGCACACTGAAAATAAGGGAGATCAGATGGGGTTTTTTTGTTATGAAACCTTGAACAAAGAACACCTAGAGACAGAGGAGATGAAAGGAGATACAGGGAGTAGAGATGCCAAATTGTCCTTTGCATATACATTCCTAATTGACTATACACATAAATGATTTGCCTAGAATAAGACAATATCTGCCAGCAAAGTTTACTGAACAAACAACAATTATTTAACAAATTTTAGGGGCTATTTATTTTGTGCTAAGATTTTTTTTTTAAAACTGCATCCAGGAAAACACAAACAGAGAGGCGACTCTTGAAGCCAGAGCAGATCATCCTGTGGTATAAATAAGCCAATGCATTTTTTAAAATGTGGGAAACAAATACTGAAAAATAAACAATTGAAAAAGTGACCACATTTAGCCATTATTTATGTGGGGGTAAACTTTCCAGTGTTGTGCCAGGCTTAAAGCACTATTTTATGGGCTGACTCGTGCATCCACACCTTTTGAAAATCCACATAGCTGGATATGTCATAGGCTAACTCATGGTGAGCTCCTTACAAGCTAATCATTGCATTCAGGCAATGCAGAATATCACAAAATTTAGTATTCCAAATGAGAATGTAGCCTCAAAATGAACATTGAGATGATTCTTCAGCCACAAATACATAACATGACCAAGAAGGAACATGTGTGCTGCAACAAGCTGTGGTGGGAAATGGAATCATGGATGCCAGCTCTTACTTTGTTTCACTCAGTAAAATCAATCATCTGTTCAAAATTAATGAGAAAGAATGAAGTTACAGCACCAGTAAGAGAGACAGTGAAAGAAATGAAATGGTTCTGTTTAATATGTACTTAGTACTTCAGGTTTATTACTGAGTATTTAAATACTAACTGAGCTTCCCCATTTCTGCCATGTTCACAGAATCTTGTAAAGTCTGGGTGTTGTCCAGAAGGACCTGGATGGGCTGGAGAGTTGGGTTTGTACAAAACTCATGAAGTTCAACAAGTGCAAGGTCCTGCACCTGGGTCAGAGCAATTCCAAACACAAATACAGGCTGGGTGGAGAATTGATTGAGGTCAGCCCTGAGGAGAAGGACTTGGGAATACTGGTGAATGAGAAATTGGACATGAATCAGTAGTGTGCACTTGCAGCCCAGAAATCAACCATGTGCTGGGCTGCATAAAAAGAAGCATGACCAGCAAGCAGGTCGAGGCAGGTGATGATTCTGCCCCTCTGCTCTGCTCTCTTGAGGTCCCACTTGAAGTACTGAGCCCAGCTTTGGGGTACCCAGTACAAGAAAGACATGGACCTCTTGTAGTGGGTCCAGAGAGGGCCTCAAAAAGTGGTCAGAGGCTGGAACACTTCTACAAAGAAAGGCTGAGAGAGTTGGGGTTGTTCAGCCTGGTGAAGAGAAGGCTCCAGGGAGATGTTATTGTGGCTTTTCAGTACTTTAAAGGGGTTTATAGGAAAGACAGGAAAAGGTGTTTTAACCAAGACCTGTGGTGACAGGACACGGGGCAACTGTTTTAAATTGAAAGAGGGAAGATTTAGACTGGTATAAGGAGGAACTTTTTTTTACAATGAGGGTGGTGAGACATGGGAACAGGTTGCCTAGAGAAGTTCTGGATGCCCCATCCCTGGAAGTGTTCAAATTCAAGTTGGATGGGGCTTTTGAGTAACCTGATCTAGTGGAAGGTGTCCCTGCTCATGGCAGAGTGTGGGTAAGTTGGAACTAGATGATCTTTGAAGGTTCCTTCCTACCCAAACCATTCTGTGATTTTATGATTCCAGAATTCTATGATTCAATTATTTTAAGACTTGGTTAACTTATTTTCCTTATTCCTCCTTAACCCAGAATTTATTTGTCCCTTAGTGAGCAAAAGAGTCATTTGGAAGCATGTCAGAAAGCAGAGGTCTCAAACTATTCCCCTTTTCCAGGCAAAAGAGGCAGGATCCCACCACTGTGAAATGTTTGAGAATGGTGTGCAAACTACTGTTTCTTGAGATGAGAGCAAACAGTTCAGACATCCACTTTTACTCTGTCATTTAATGAAGGAACCCATCCATTGCTTGTGGTCTCTAAAAACAGAGGTCTAACCAAATTTTCTCAGTCAAATTTATTCCATCCTCTCTAAGAGTATTACAAATGCATTTAATCATTAAAACTGGAATACATCTTTCCCTTTCTTGTAACCTATTTACTAATTTTCTGGTTCACTTCCTTTATATCTGATTCATTGATATTTGCCTACCTGAAGATTCTTCCCAGTAGCACCTCCAACGGGATTAAGAAAACCACAGAAGAAAGTGCTAAGATCTGGCAGATGGCCTTTAGGTTAATGGCTAGATATTTCTTTGGAGAGGTCATTGTCCCTCAGTGAACAATGATCATCTACGGAGAATGATAGCAAGGCACTGAGTGAATTTGTAATATGTCAGGGATGTGACTCCAGCAGCATGCCACCAAAACCAGTTTTTCCTGGCTTACATGCAGAAAGCTAAGCAAAATGTGAGCCTACCTGATATTGCCTCATACATGATGTCCTTATTTCTGTGGCCAGAGGATGAGGATTCCAGAAATGGAATCCTTTTTCTTGACTGTGCAAAGGCAGGTAATAATATATGAGACTAGATTTTTACCTTTATGTATGATTCTTCTGAAATAATTAAATGTTGGACTGCTAGAGATAGGTTTGTTTTAATCCATTTTAATTTCTAACATTGTAGCAGATGAGCCATTCATATTACAAATCCAGGGTCCTCTAAATATAAACAAAAAGATAAACAAGAAAGTTTAATTTCATTCTGCAACTCATTTTAACTCTAGACATAAAACCTGATTATGAATTACCTGTTTCCATTGGGAAATGCTGGAGTAAATATTAGCAAAAACGTAGTTAGTGCTGTTAATGCCTGTCCTTGTCAAAGATGTAGGATAGTTTTTCAGCCACAATCAAAATGAGGTTTTGTTTTTGTTTTGTTTTGCATAACATGAAATCAAAGTACCTATCCCTAGTGAGATATCTATTCTTGTCTTGTAGATTGCTGTTTTTTCACCTTCTGTTTTTTTCTAATCCTCCTGGAAATAGTGATGTTTCCTTTTCTTGTAAGATTTGCTGTCAATCTACATTCCTTATAATTTATAAATCAAGAAATTATATCCAATTTGTTCACTGGTTGGTGAAAAATCTGCTATATTGTATGAGAATATTCACATGGCAATGAAGATTTGACATCTCTCCAAAGATAACCGCCATTTGAAGTACCACATTTCTTCAATTACTTGAAATTCCTTTGACATTTGGTACAAATTCCTAAAAGTGAATGAACAATGCAAATGTAGGAATGTTTCAGAAGTGTTATCACATTTAAATATTTGTGTTTTCAGAGTGATGTCTGTGTAAATACTTGTACTGAATTCCTCAGTCTCTGTGTCAAAACAGTATTTGCTTGCATTCAAACAAAACCACATCTTCAGTCAACCTAATGCAGCTGAGATTTAACGACTTCCATCATGGCAGCTACGTATTATGGGTAGTTCTAGCAGGAGCCACAGTTCCCTATTATATAAAGGAGGTGTAGGTAGCAAGTGCAGGTAGACTGCTGATGACAGGCTGTAGTTGCCTGAGCCATGATAACTCAGCTAATAGCAATTCTTGTAACCTTGTCGTTTCTTTCTTTATTTTTTTCTCCCCAAAAATTGGTGAGAAATATTTGTCACAGTCTTATTAAATCTCTTCCATGTTATGAACTGTTTCAGGAGAAACCTAGATACCTCCTCCACAGCCATCCAAGTCAGTCCTCTTTTGCCAATTGCCTACTGTTTGTACTGAGGTATTGAAAAGTGTGCTAAGGGATGGGTCTGCTATGTTTCTGAACTGCTCTGAATATAGAAAGTACAGTGATACTTGCTCAGTCCCCCAAAGGATAACAGTAGAGAGAGAGCAAGAGACCAATGGCCCTGAGTGAAAAGTTAGTGAAACATGCAATTTGATCAATAGGAGAATTGTGTGTACTTAAGCAGAACTTCTGGATCTTATGGAAGCCAACGGAGGGGGAGAAAAAAAATGCCTGTGGAAGAAAGCTGCTTTTATACTATTTCAGAATAGATTTTTTTAGGACACCTAACTCTTTCCCCACATTATTTATGGAGCCCAGGAAGCTCACCCTAACCATGAGTTTCTAATTCCATTAAGAGGAGTGCTGTGCTTAGCTGCTAGGTCTTGTCCTAAACCTGTATCATATTGCGTTTGTAAAAATTAATTTCAGCCAGCCTTCCCTTACTTGAACTTTCCTTCAAACAACAGATATAATCACAGTTTTAGGAAAGAAAATATTAGTTCTATGAAACAGTTTCTAATAGTGGACCTCTTGTTTGGGATGGCACAGTGACAAAACACAAACACAGTCAGTCTCTTTGTGAACACTATACTGTATATCATAAAATGAAGTAGCTACATTTCCATTGAACTCTATTAACAGCAAGGGTGGGGTTGAATAATTCAGACAACCTATCATTAAACTCTTCATTTAACCATAGAGGAGAGGGCACTGGGAAATAACAGTGTAGAAGGTTGTTCTGTTCAAAACTGTGAATTAGTGTGGCTATTAGTATGGCCTTTGTGTCAGAAATAAGAGACAAGTGTTGCAAGCGTGGTGTTGCCCATAGTATACAATATGCAGGCTTCATTGAATAAGAAAGCAAACATTGATTTTCCAAAGCATTGTCATGTTGATAAAATTGCTAATTGATTTATCAAAAAAAACCCAACCCAAACAAGCCAGAATCAGATGAAACCCTATAAGGACTGAGAAATGCTGCAACATTTTGTCAAATACTCTGAAAATATATTTGAAGACTTCTAAACAGTCCCTAATGGGTGGCCACTTATATTTTCTATCGATTTCTGGGAGAAAAAACTCCTGAAGAAATTGTGTCTATTTTTCCTATTTTTTTATAATGGATTTTCCTTAATGTGAAATAAGTAGTTCTGTTCGCACATTGCAAAGATTCGAAGTAAGCTGGGTCTCTTTCCCTGAAAACACACAAGTGTTACACTTGACATCTTAGAAATCAGGGCTTATTTCTGCCCACAAGTCTTCTGTGATAAAGACTCTTAAAACAGAAAGAGTTTGTGAAAATATAGCTGCTTTCAATGCCATGAATGCAAATGAAAAGCCATGAATTTACAGATTACCATCCAGTCACTTCCGTGTCTTTGTCTCCTAGACTGTACTGTCAGTGCTAATTTCTTCTCATTTTTGGAAGAAAAAAAAAAACCCTTGTATTGCTTTTATGAAATTAAAAATTCATAGAAATATTTCTCATTTCAGTGGCATTTCTGTTGCGTGGAAGTTCCTTCGAACAGTAGGCATTCTCTTGTTAGTGAGAAGCAGAATGTCTCGTTTGTTCATGTCATGTTGCCAGGTCTGTTCATTAAAGTAATTTGAAAACTCTTTTAATTAAATTACATTAATAGACTACTGAATATGCAGGATAAAGAGACAGGTTGTCCTAAAGCCTGGAAGAAAACTGAAGGATGGCTGAGGCCAGCTCAGGCTTCCGTTAATGAGTTATCCACAACATCAGCTATGCTCAGGTGGAAGAAACTGCCTTGAAAGGAACACATCACTGGGACAAGAGAATTCACTATTACGGGCTTTGGATCAGATTTGTAAGATTAACAACATATCTAAAACATGTATGCCCAACCTCACTCAGTTTTTGTAACCTATACTGGAGAATTTAATTCCAGAATCCTAGTACAAAATTCTGTGTGAATCTGTGTGGTTATACTGCTATGCTGTATTGAATTTAAACTGTAATTTTTACTTTCTCTGTAAATCAGCTGGACAGATTTCCTCAAGCATCCCTCTGATGCCATAGGATGAAGACAGTCAACAAAAATAAAACCTGTCAGGTTCCAAATGCATTTTTAAACCATGTTCTCATCATGATTTTTTTGTATTTGTAACTGAAGTATTGAGCAGGGAGTCTTGATGTTATCTATATCCTACAGAAACATCTGTCAGTATAGCCTATTCAAAACAAAGTAGTATAAAGATAGCAAAATTATGATCAGGAACAGTAATTCCTCAGTAAAATCTTAATGTTTTGGTTGTGAAACCTTTATTCATGTGGAATTACCTAGTGAAATAAAGCCCAGAAAAACCACCAGTTTCATTTCATTACCTCAGAGCAGGGTCACTGTGCGTAACATGAACATTTTTTTCATTTAGGTATGTCTGAAGATTATAGCCAGTATAGTTTCATAAGTAAACGATGTTCAAACATCATGTTTTAATACTCCGAATTTCACAAACGTTTACAGCTCATAAAGGAATCTGCAGTGAGTTGGGATAATCCTAAAATATCGAATATAAACTGTCTTAAGTTCGCTGATCTTGGCAGATGTACATCACAGTCTACCAGAGGATGCTTTGACCTACAAAGAAAGACAAATAAACATGAAAATTGAATGCTTATAAGCAGCAGCTGGCAAAGGCCCAGAAAAATAAGAATTAAACTTTTCAGTTCATTGTATTGGTTTGTCTTCACTGAAGGAGAAAAATGGAAGAACTAGCTATTTCTTGAATAAATATTCATGCCCGAACTGATGCAGAACAGCAACATCCAGATTACCTGCTGGGAAGCCTTGTGGTTCATCCCAAGGTTCCTCCATGCTCCCCGAGAATGGAGACCTGTCTGCAGTACCACAGTTCCCAGTGGTAGGTCTTCTTACATCAAACCAAGGATAACATTTGGGATCTGTTGTGCTCAAAGCTAAGCTCTTAGATCAAAAATCAGGGGGCAAGTCTGGGTTGCTTAATGTGTGGATTGCTGTAGAAACATACAGCAATGAAAAGTTTGAATTATTTTAAGAAGTTTAATTATGTGATGAAATCCCTAGCAAAATGTCATTAGAAATGATAAAGTCTCAAAATCACATGATTTTTCAAGAGGAAAAACACAGTTCTGCCATAATCTTTATTAGCAGAGAAAAAATGAACTTTTTTGAGTTATTTTTTAACTGCTTCTTATTTTCCAAGCTATTTTACTTTTAAATATAATTACTTTTTTCTGTCCTTTCTGTTATGCTCAGCCTTGGACTGAAGTCCCACTGTGTGACTGTATAGGAGACATATAGGAGAATTTCAGGCAGCTTCCTCTGCTAGTTAAAAAATTATTTATCTACCATATAGCTATTTATTTATTTATTTAATTAATTAATTTATAAGAGAGAAGACAGAGTGAAACAGTTTTTGTCATCCTTGTCATACTGACAGGCTGCAACACTAATACAGTATCTAATAAGCAAGTATAGCAAAGAGTTAAACAATTGCTGCATTGCACTAGGTGACAGGGACAGAAATGGACAGTTACTTTTCTTAGGGGAAAGAAATAAACTATAGCAAACCTGTACCTCCCCTCTACCTTAACTGCTGCTTGTTCCAAAGGCCTGGAATTTTAACCCTGATGGCTACACTGTGAAATCAACTTTAGTGATAAAGACCACTGTATAAAGACCACCATTTCCAATTCTATTTGCACGGCTAGAAATTATTATCTATTATCTACTGGTCTATACACACACACACAAACACATATATATATGTATTTGAGAGGCTGAATTTGCTAGAAAAGAGGACTCCAAAACATAAACATGGCTGAAACTTTCTTTGGCTGGTTAGATTCACTGCAGCTTTTAAGAAAATTATTTTTTCTTGGTTAAGGCAATATATTCTGTGTGCAAGTCCAAAATTCAAACTATTTAGGAATATGAACTATGTGACTTGAAAACTGAGAACATTTCTGCTATTGGGGCTCTGCCAGTTTTGTGCACAAACGGTTCTGTTAGCCAAGAAGTAACTCCGGCTGTGTAGTGCCTGACTGGATGAATATCTGTGCAAAAATATTTTGTAGTTTTTACTGATTTTCAGCTCACTGCAGTTGTTCTTAACAGTAGATATCTACTGGGGATCTTGAACATTTTGTTTTGAAAAGTATATATTTATCTTCTGTAACCTACACATAGTAACTAGCAGAATATGAAAATAACCATTATCAGCTTCCTTCAAAAGGTAAAAAGCCCTTTAGGTAAATTGCTATGACTTTAATACAGATTTATTAGTGATTCCATTAACATTTTTGGTCGAAAGTATACCAAGAGGTAATGTATAAAACATGTTCCATTTATTTCTTTTTTTTTTTCATTTTTACATCTTAGAGGCTCGAAGTGTACTGTACTGTATTCTATGCTGGTGTAGAACTGCAGTGTTGAAGCCTGAACATTATACACTACTACACATATACTTTCCTTTTTTTTTTCATCATAGGCGATAACAAATCAGGCACTAAAACAGCCCTTTGCACATTTTTTATCTCAGCTAGGACATACTGAAAACCACATACCATGTTTCTGAAAGCAGGTTATCAGAATTTCTTCACTAATGATTCTGAATTTCTTTACTAATGATTCTTTACTAAGGATCCTGTGTTTATCTCTGATGCCTCAAACAGTGTATTCCTGCTTGTAATCCAAGTGCAAGGGTGACAGTTACAATATGTGGCCTTCCTTTCAGCAAAGGGCATATAGCTGAAATCAAAGCTACTTAACCGTGGAACCACTAATAGTGATATTTCCTTAATGAAAAATCTTCATTGAAAATAATAGTTCTACTGGAAATATAATACTGAGAGATACCTACTTTTCTGGACAAAGCACAGAATGGTGTTCTTCCTTCATAACCTACCTAACGAATCTCTCCGTAACTCTAGAAATGGAATCATAGAGTCATCTACTGCCAGGGATAACTCTGTCCCTGGCAGAGTTCAAGTCCAGGTTGGACAGGGCTTAGAGCAACCTGGTCTATTGGAAGGTGTCCCTGCCTGTGGCAGGGATTGGAACTGGATGAGCTTTAAGGTCCCTTCCAACACAAACCAGTCTGTGACTCTATGCAGAACAATGGGGCATGTTTGAAAATCTATAAAATAACTTAATGACACAGCTGTCTACCCACTGTACTTGAAATATATCACATCTCTGTGAACTTCATAAACAGAATCATAACCAGTGTTTTGTAGTGGTCTGATCTGTGACTACAAGCTAAGAAAAAGAAATGCAACCTTGGACAATATCTTCCTTCATAACTGACTCTACATCACATTTTATGCTAAAATGCATCACTAATTTTGGAGACTAATCAGCCATGTTAGGAAAATTCAGGAGATTTTAGTATCCTCCAAAATGGCCTGTGTTCGTACTGGTGTTAGCATAGTGCTTGTATGAATCCTGGTATTTCTTCCACGGTTAAAGCTGAGAACTGTGTTACCTGACTTACAAAGTGTGCCAGGTTTTCCAGCAAAAGCTGATGGGAAAGCTATATCCTGTAGGTACCTCTCTGAGTGCTTGTAGCTTGTTTCAGGGGGTGGTTAGGCATACTGCCTCAGATCAACAGAATTTTGACATAGCTATTTGTACAGGTTATGTACTTTAGAGCTTGGATGTTACAATAGCACATGTTCACCACCTCAGGAGAATATAGCAGGTCAGGAAAAAACAACTGCCATTGCTGGAGATGTGCGTGCTGTGTGATTCCTGTTGTTGTAAGACAGAAAAGAACATGAGGACACATTTAAAACTGATGCTGGCATAGCAATGTGATTCTTCAGGCTTTGCAAATTTGTAGTGCAACTTAACAAACATTCTGTTAACACGAATTTAAAGGGCAATGTGTTTTCAACTTTAATGATATAATCACAAGGTTATTTGCCTTGGAATATAGAAATTCCTGACAGATTTACTCATTTAGGATTTTGGTTCATTTAACAGATTAGGCAGTAGTTCAGTAATTATATTACATAATTTACTGTACGGGACTTCTAGTTATATAAAAATGTAATTGTTTTTATTTCATATTTGTTTAACAGGCTTTTGTAGCTGGAACATAACTTTAATAATTTATAAAAGTTCCTTGTGTAACAGAATTTAAGTAATTATTTGTCTGTTATATATTGCTGGCATGCTTACTCATGAAAATCACCTACACATCATAAAAATCTCTGATACCCTCTCAATCTCTATGCTTGAGAGCTAAATTCAACTTTGCCATTTAAACTACCCTGCATAGGCTGATCCTGAAGAGCAAATTAATTGCTCGCTTCATCAGTCAAATAGATTTTCTCTCGAAGGGGCAGAGCCCCTGATGGCAACCAAGCCAGAACTTGTGGCCAAAATGAGAAAGCGTGCCCTCAAGAGCATTGCAAATATCTCTCCACTGAGCAATCAGGCATCTTTCTTCCTTTTGGAAGCTGTCAGTGAGACTCATACTGGTACATTGCTTCCAGGGATCAGGCTTAACCACATGCTGTTATGAACAAAGCACAGATCATTCAAAAGGGAAGAAAGGAGGGGAACTAAAGGCCACAAAGCATGAAGAATAGTAACACAGAAGGGAAGTTTTGATAAAAGGAATGAGAAATAGGTAGGAGTGCTTACAGGATAGGTATGGAATAGAGAATACAGTGTCAGCTGGCAGTCATGAGTTTATTCTCGAGGTTGCGAAGCTGGTGCTGTTTTGTTTTTCTCCACTCTCTGCACATAAATGTGTAAAGCTGTAATGCAGTGTCTCATGTGACTAGCCTGCAGTGCAGAGCTGTGTCACCCTAAGAGGAGGCTGAGGAAACAGTTGTAGCAGTGATGCCCGGAGGGCGCCCATACCTCGGGAGATGTGGCCAAGATGGTGAGATGTCCCAGTCATTTGGGACAGGGTCCTCTGTGACCTCAGCAGGTCACTGCAGCCTGGACCATACCGTGGGGATTCGGACTTGCAGCACAACTTCCAGGAGGGGAGAGCAATGCTATAGGGAGACCACATTCATACTTTTATTTTAATTTCCCTCTTTCCCTCACCCTGTTACAAGAAAGCATCCTCACTGACATTCTTTAAAGTGCAAGGGATATACGCAAGGTGGTTTGTTCATATCTGAGATCCTGGATGGAATAATGTTCAGAGACTGAGGATGCTGCAGGATAAAGGTTATTTGCTGTGATGGGCATAGAAAATCAGTTAGATGAGATTTTCTGTGGAAATACTTGCGATGCTTTGCATTTCATGGTGTATACTGGTGTGTGTGCATATGAATAAAATGTACCTAAAGGTATAAACTTAAAAGCATTTATTTGGTTGTGTCAGCCATTCCAGGGTTGAAGGCTTCTCCTAACAACCTGCAATTGTGTATGCAGCCGGATACAGCAACCAAACTATACATTCAGAGAATGAATTACATTTCTGTGTGTAGATGGAGTCCTAACTCTAAAATTAGTTAGCTGGTCAATGAAGTGGCAATAGCACACTTAATTGTCTCAAAATGGAGTCTTTTGCTGCACATGAAGCTGATAAATTAACCTTACAGTTACTCCTTTAATTTTAATAATAATAGCAGGAAAATCTTGCTTTATTTGCAAAATTGGAAGTCAATAGAAAATTCTAAAGCTAGGTACAAATTAGATCACCAACTACCATTGAGAAAAAGATTAAGGTGAATATAGCTTGACATTACAGTAGTTACAGATGCAGTGTGTATGATAGTTCATCAAAATTAAAGTCAATCTCAGAGATGAGACTGATTTTTCAGAACCAGGATGACAGAGCCAGGATATTCTTAATTTGCCACTTACAGGGCTCAGGCTTCCACTACTTTCTCTCTTTTTCCCTGAGATACTATAAGCACTGTGTCTATTCCCATATCCATAATTGAAATTAATTATTTTCTGAGAGAGTAAGTGGAACTACAGAGGCCTGTAGAAAGCCCATGCCACCACAGCTGAACAAAAATATTTTAGTGGGAGGCCAGACCTACAAAAGAAGGATAACCCCAGGGGTTCTTGCTTTATTCACAGCTTGAGTGACCTAAAAATTATGTATTACTGCATAGAATCACAGTTCTATTATTCCCCTTGCAGTTTAACCAACATTTCAAACTAAATTAAAGAAACCATTGTGAGTTTAGTTTTCTGAACCTGTTTTCAAGCTCATCTTTCCATCTTCTCTGACTTCTGCTTTATAATCTATCCTCTTTTTTTTTTTTTTTTTTTTTTTTCTGTTTAATTAAGGAAATACCACTTTATTCCCTAAATCTGTCTCCTATTCCCAGAAATCCACAATATTTTTCTAGGATCCAGATAAGAGTTCAGTATTTTGCTCATCTTTGTGCTGTTAGTGACAGGAGTAACTTGAAACATACCAAAAGCATTCCAAAGGATCATTGGGGTTTATTATAGCATAGAGTAGGTTTTTCTGGCCAGAGAGTTTTTCTTCTATTTTGATTCCTAGGATTGTTTCATTTACTGAAAAGAACACAGAAAGATGACACTGTGCACCAGTCTGTGAAAGATCAAAATTATTTCATACTAAACCATTATCATTTGGCTTTTGATGCTAGTCAATTCTTTCTGATTTCTTTACTGCTACAATGCTAATGATAGAAAGAAGTATGTGTATGCGAATTAATGTTAATTGGGTTGTTTCTAACAGTGTAGCCTCTTCCTTCTAATTTGCATTCTATAATGCTCATAAGTAAGTGTCAGGAACTGCATGTGTGGTGGTAGCATTTTCTGCAACATCAGTTGCCATATTCATGTGTTGTTCGGTGTACAAAGCCTAGTCATCCTCTGTTAGGGAATGGCAGGGGTGCATAGTTAGTTGCAATAGCATCCTCTCTTTTACTAAGGTGTTGGCTATGATGGGTTCTTATCAACACATGTAACTAATGAAAAATATGTGTTTTTCAGAAGTGCAGAGTTAAAAAAGAAGTAAGAGCTTCTAAAATTTCTGCAGTACTCACAGCTTTTCTCTCAATGCTGTTTGTACTTTCATATTCTGATAAAAAGAGCTTGTAAGAGCTTAAAGAAGACCCCTGAAGAGGAAGGGTATAGACTTTTTCTTTAGTTAGCAGAAAACTCCCGAGTGTTTCCCAAAATGCAAACTGTGCTTCTACAGAAGAAATAGAGACAGGTTTGGGCAAGATTGGTGGGGCAACTGTAGAACTCTTTAAGTTCTGCACAGTAATCTGTCTGAACAAGTTTCCTGAAATAAGAAATGATCAAACTTGGAGGATACAGTAGAGCTATTGCTGTTTGTGTACTGTGGACTTCATATACTATAACAACTTGACATTCCTTCTAGTTGCCACAATTTCTATGTCCAGTGTTGCAAAGTGTTTCTTTTTTGGGTAGGGAGAGGAAACATGATGGCATTCCCCCAAAAACCAGCTGCTTCTTGCTTCAGAGTGAGGCATCAATCACCAAGAAAAAAATTCACAGTGCAAAAGCTAATAGTGTTGATGTTTAAATAATCATCAGTAAGCACGTGCATTAATTCCTCATGGAGATAAATTAAGTGCACTGCGCCTTTTCCTGCTAGTGTTCCACATTCATCCCTTATTTGGTCTTATTTGCAAGTCTGACTTGTTGCTATTCAGGAGGAAGAGAGAGAGAGAGAGGAGAGAGAATAAAGATGAAACTGGAGACTCGAACAATAATTTCTTATAAAAGGCTTGTACAGCGTATATTAGCTGTATCAAAACTCAGCCTATTGCAAGGCTGAGGTGTGAGTTGAGATCCCATATGGCAAAGATGCCACCAAGCTTGACATCTGTAGCCTGCCTGGAGTCAGGATTAATTTGTGCCCTGCCACTCTGATTGCATTGGTGTGGGTTAAGGGAGAAGAGCAGTTAAAAAAAAGAGAAGAAGTGGGGGATTGCAGACAGTGGCACACCAAGATGAACAGCTTTTTCTTCAGGTGTAAAGCATGCAGAAATTTGCCAGAACCAACTCATTGCACTGCTGTATGTGGAAATGAGGGAGATATTACACAAGTTTTCAGAGGCTTGTGAAATTCTTTCTACAAACCCGTCTTCAATTTTCATTGTTTGGTTACTCTGTGTTGGGACTCCAGAGGACAATGCTGTAGTTTTAACTCTTTGAAACAAGAATCTACAAGCACCTCCATCATAACCCTGTTGTTTATTAAACTTACTGCACTTACAGTATTTCTGTTGCTGCATTTTATTTTTTTTTTCAGCAGAAATGTACCTCTAACCTCTGTCTCGGCAGTTTATAAGAGTTTCTGCAGGTTATGAAAGAAACTGAGCTCATCTGTTCTAGCCTCTTTCGCCATAATCACGGTTAGTTTCTATCAGTCTCCCTTTCTGCTGAACAGATTAGTAGTTCCTTCCACAGGTTGTCTTTAAACAGTTCATTAAAAGATGAAAAATGCTTCATTTAAAAATGTATTAAAACTGGTATCAAAAGCAACCACATCACCTTATCCTTTCATACACTTTGCCATATAAGTTGAATCATTTTCTTAATAATTCACTTCCAGGACACTTCTATGCAGGGTCAGGGTTCACTCAGCCTGAGTATTATGTTGGCTGTGGGTCTTCATTTGTGGGCAGATATAAAGAATTTTCGTTTTCTTCTCCTTTTCCCAAACATTTAAACATCCATCCTAAACATATGCCTTTTGGACTTCTTTGCAAGGATAGACATTTCATTTGAAGAAGTCTGGTGACTTCGTGAAGAGAATCTGAATCCTTGAAAGCTGGTTTTCTTACACTACTCTCACTGTTGCTGTATTTTATGTAGGATGTTATAACTGGCACAGAACCTGTAGGAGATAAGATACATTGTAGAAACCTCATGCAAACTTGAGGAATGTTGAAATCTTATTTGTAGGTGCTAGTAAGAGTTGTTTCCATGTAGTCTGAACACAGTGGGTTGTAAGACTTTACTAAATATTGCCCACTTTAATAGACTGTAATGCAATCATATATTTCCCTTATTTAACACATAGTTTACAGGGGAAAATGCTGTACGTCACAGAAAAAACTATTTGATCTCAGCTTTATAATATGCAGAAAGCAAATCTGCCATAGGTTAGAAATAACATACCAAAATATAACTAGAACAGCAGAAATGTAGAACTTACACATTAAATTAGTTGTTTACAATTAGAAAAGATAACATATTGATAAAACCACTCCACACTCCAGCAGATTGAAGGAGGTGATGCTGCCCCTCTACTCTGCTCTTGTGAGACCTCACTTGCAGCACTGTGTGCAGTTCTGGTGTTCTCAACATAAAAAGGACATGGAACTGTTGGGACAATTCCAAACGAGGGCCATGAGGATGATCAGGGGACTGGAGCACCTCCTGTATGAAGACAGGCTGGGAAAGTTGGGGCTGTTCAGCCTGGAGAAGAGAAGGCTGTGTGGAGGCCTCATAGCATGCTTCCATTATCTGAAGGGGGCCTATAGGGATACTGGGGAAGGACTCTTCGTGAGGAACTGTAGTGGCATGACAAGGGATAATGGGCTCAAACTTAAACAGGGGAAGTTTAGACTGGATATGAGGAAGAAATTCTTAACTGTGAGGGTGGTGAGGCACTGGAATGGGTTGCCCAGGGAAGCTGTGAATGCTCCATCGCTGGCAGTGTTCAAGGCCAGGTTGGATAGAGCCTTGGGTGGCATGGTTTAGTGGGAGGTGTCCCTGCCCGTGTCAGGGGGGTTGGAATTTGATGATCTTAAGGTCCTTTCCAACCCTAACTATTCTATGATTCTATTCTGTGATAATTTCAAGCCATAAAGCTGGTGACCAATAAGGAATTTAACAGGGTGTCTTCAACAGTGTCACTCTGCTTTAGAAAAAAATTATTGTAACACGAATATTCCAGTTTTTCTTCTCAGTGACAGAGCAGTCCCCAAACTTGTAAGATACTAAGCACCCAGTAGGAATAAAATGGCTACTGAAGGAGAAATGAAAGCATGACCTATTTAAGAACATGAGCAAAAGACTTATGAAATCAGAAAAGCATACTAAATACCAACTGGAATTAAACACAAGCAAATTTTGAAGCTGAATCATAACTGTGCTCAGTGAGAGCACTTAGGTCTTCCAGCAGGCAGTTTTCTATTGAAAACTCATACGTACTCATTTTAGTCCCAAAGAAACTCCTAAACAGAGAACTGAAACATTTGATCCAGTTCATTCCATTTTAAAGGTAGTGAATGAAGAAAATTAGCCTTTTCCACAAGCATGTTATTCAATGAAAATGTAATGTCTGAAGCAGCTTGATCCTTTTGTTCTCTCAGTATGTGTCCTCCAGTACATGCCATCTACATATTAACTTTTTCAGATTTTGTGTCATTGAAACTCAGATAAAATTCTTGTTATTTAGCTAATAAAAACATTAAAAATGATTTTTTAATGATTATTATTACCTCTTAAGATGTGTCTATTTTTATCTAGAAATAAATTGTAAGTTCTGATATTTTCTTCATTCTTTCACAGCTCTGGTTACAAGCACTGTAATTTTCTTTGCAGGACAATCAAGACATCTGCAGGTCAAGCACAGCAATACAGATTCCTCTTAAAAACACAAACATCAGTCTTTTCTCTCTATCCCCTGTATAATCAAAAGGTCATGAAGAACAAGCAGGACTGGATTTATCCAAGGTATTAATTATGCTATTGTTCTGTGTGCCCTGCCTCCTGGGACAGTACATGTACCTGATTATGTGTCAGCACAGCAGATTACTTGCAGCCTTTCTCATCCCATACAGAGTGAGACAACCCTGTATGACAAGTACATAATGAGTTGTCATAGCATTCTTTAATTTTAGCTTTGCATCTCATATTTGTTTTCAAAAAATTCCTTGATGTATACATACAGCTAGAGCAATAATTTTTAAGAATAAAGGTTTTTGGGCGTTGCCTGTTGCAGCTCTCATATTCACGAAATATTTCAAAATGGAGGTCTGAGGCTTACACAGCTGTAAAATCAATGTGCAGGAGAAGAGCAATCAATTCCTTCTGTGGAGCAAGATATTTTGCATGCATCGACTTGTGCACGATGCTTCCTGCTTTTTATGTTGGTCTGATTAGAGAAAAAAGTGTACAGCACATGTACCTCTATATTAGTGACACCACCTGTGATACCTTTCGAAATGATATCCTTGAAAGATTTAATCAAAGGATTAAAGAAACCACAGGGCCACTTCACATTGATACCAGACAGTTTATAAGCAGGAGATACTGTAACAGTGGCAGCATTTTTAAACACTTTGCAGCTCTCTTTACAGAGAAACACAGGAGGGGATCAGTTCAAGCCAGAGATCAGTTTACAAGTAATGTGAGTGAATGAACTAGACCATGTAGAGATTAGAGAATTGCTCCTTAAAAGCTTAAGTCCGCTTAATGCAGACAAAGAAGGCTGAAATGATGTTATGAATCTGTAACTCTTAGAGGTTACAAGCAAAGAAATAAGTAAAGCAGTAGCTGAATTTTTCTCTTGCTTTGGGATTTATTTTAGGGTATTGGAAAGCAGAGAAACAGACATCAAACATAACAATAAGAATTAAGAATGATTTGTTTCACTTTGAAGGGGGGTTCTGGGTACTACCTTAAGGAATACAAAGAAAAGCAGGGAGGTAAGAAAAGGAAACAACCATTAAAAATCAGAGAGAAGTTAAAAATCACAGAGAAAACTTTAAAACATACTACACTGCTTTGAATGTGAAAAAATCATAGAATCACAGGCTGGTTTGGGTTTGAAGAGACCTTAAAGCTCATACAGTTCCAACCTGCCCTGCCACGGACAGGGACACCTTCCATTAGACCAGGTTACTCCAAGCCCCATCCAACCTGGCTCTGAGCACTGCCAGGGATGGGGCAGCCACAGCTTCTCTGGGCAACCTGTGCCAGGGCCTCACCACCCTTGCAGGGAAGAACTTCTTCCTAAGATCTCATCTCAGTCTCCCCTCTGTCAGGTTAAAGCCATTCCCCTTGTCCTGTCCCTACAGGCCCTTGTCCAAAGCCCCTCTCCAGATTTCTTGTCGGCTCCCTTTAGGCACTGGCAGCTGCTCTAAGGTCTCCCATTGCGGAGCCTTCTCTTCCCCAGGCTGAACAAGCCCAGCTCTCTCAGCCTGTCTCCAGAGCAGAGCTGCTCCAGCCCTCGCAGCATCTCCGTGGCCTCCTCTGGACTTACTCCAGCGGCTCCACATCCCTTTTGTGTTTCGGACCCCAGAGCTGGATGCCAAGTACTTGAACATCAATGAGCATATTAGACAGCAGACTATTAAAAACAAATCTGGCTATTCTGATTTCCTATTTTGTGTAAGTACATGTCCACCCTCTATATGGTCAGTGTGAGCCTATTACCTGATAATGCTAGGTACTGGTTCTTTTTTGAGAGGTCATACTGGTACCCGTTCTATAAGATCAAGCGTTCATGACATTATACTGGTAATGATAGGGAGGAAATCTCTGGCAAGCAGGATAATCGGCTTTCACATTTTGAAAAATTGATTAGAATGCTGAAGTAAGAATCTTAGAGCTGAACTCCTTTGCATCAGAGTGGGTGAAGAGGGCTGGTGCAGGCTTAGGCCTCATCTCCCTGCAATTACAACAGGTTTGCAGCTGGCCTGGCAGTCCTACTGGAGGCATGATACAAAGCAGAGGGATAACCAACCCATCTATTTTAAAGGCATTTAGAGACACAGGTGAATGAGTCATTGGGGAAAGCACATTTCTCACTAAATGACCAGATTTTGCATGAACGCATTCATACCCACTCTTATTATGTTCTCATTTTCATTTTATAGTCACAATTGAATTCTCAGTGCTTTGTTGTGATGCCTTTGCTGAAATTGAGGAGGAAAGGACTCAGGAGTGCTATGAAAGTATGAGTTGGTCTGTTTCTATCCAATACTTGATTCACTTCCAAGTTGTTCTGTTTAGTTTCAGAATGGCAGGGGAAAAAGCAATGCTCCAATTAATAATTTGTCAGAACTTGCAATTTGCACAACACAGTTTTTTTCTGAAGCTGTGGCAATACCAGGAGAAATTATAAAAAAGCTGTAAGCTGTTCCGCATAAGAGAGCTAATAGATTTTATTTAAGATGACATAATTATTACAAGAATATGAAGAACTCAGTAGTAGGTATGAACATACCATAGTTAATGAAACCCACCTCCAGAATTTCCTTGTTTTAGACAATGCAGGGAAATATCTAAAGGCTGTATCTCTGGCTTGATGAAAGATAATATATTTGATTGGAACTGTAGGTCATCCCCTTACTCTAATCACAAAGGCTAACAGTGCAAAACATCACTCTTGATGGATGTTAGAATAGAGCCTATTTTGTATTTTCATCACAGTCCTGTGATGGAATCTGTTCTGTGATGAGATCCATTCTGTACGAAGGGACCTCACATAGATGAATATGGATAAACCAACACACTGGGCCAAAACTAGGAAGACTACTTTTTTTGGTTAGCCTTCCACCTTGCTTGCTTTTCTCACACCCTTTCTCTCTGTTCGTCCTTCCACAGTCATACCTACTCCCCCTCCCATGTGCTGATCATAAGCAGAATGAGTTCCAAATTCCCATGTCCACTTGGCTCTTCCCAGTGCGGCTGTCTTGAATGGTATCATTTAGTAGCTCATGAGATTCATGCTGGAGGTCTCACATAGACCTGGAACTCTGTCCTGCCACTTTGAATATAGAAGAACGGTCGGGTTATCAAAGCTATTGCATAATTGTATATTAATTACATTATTCAGGACGCTAAATAAGCCTCCTAAGAAGATGATGCAGTAAATTAATATATTCTGTTGCGTCCCGTTTCATTTCTTATTTTCTTCCTTTCCTCGCACTGCTTTCCCTTCTCTTACTTCTGTACTCTCATCATAACAAACTCACTTCTGTATGATGGATTGAAATAGGCATGTATGTTCACAACCCTTTAAGCTTTCCTCTGCAACTGGAGTTCCTAACATGCCAGGCAAATGCAAAACATTAACTCCTGTTGATCCAGCTTCCTTCACCAGATGATGTTTGTTGTATACATGGAAATTGAATAATACACTGGTACTGAATGCAATACTGTACTCCCTCATCTTGCAAAGCTGCTGTCCACACAGCCATGTCTTATTAAAGACAAGTTATGCCATGGTACAAATGATAAACAAAAAAGGGTAAACCCTTTTTTATGTTTTTTTTTTGTTGTTTGTTTGTTTCCTTTTTTTGGGGGGGAAGAGATGTTAATTATTTTTCATGTGTTTTATGATGTTATTACTAACATGGGAAGCATTCTGATCCATTGTCTCTACATTTTTGCAACTCCTCATCAAATATACAGGAGTTTGCTATAGCCAAAAACCACATGAGCGGAGGTAGACCTTTGAGTGTCACCAGATCTTACAGACTAGAGAAATAACCCACAGAGTCACAGTTAATAAAAATACTATTGGTAGATTTTCAACAGTGTTTGAAATCTGTGATTTTAAATATGAAATCTAAAATTTTATTAAACCCTATGCCTCAAGTAGAAAACACTTAACAAAAAAGATCTACTTTCTAATTGTTCAACAGTTTTTAAAGCAGTAAAAATAACTAGACCCAGTTTAGTTAACACTAAATGTAATAAGATTTTTAATTTATTTCATACCTTCTTACAGTTATTTTGTGTATACTAGACAAAGTTGGAAAGGATGGTGTTGATACCTACAGCCTGTAATTAATACAATAATATTTAGAAAAACAAAAATATCATATGTACTGTTATATAATTCACTCAGCTGCATTTTCCATCTGAGCAAGTAATTTGACAGCTGACTAAAGCAGTTTGTCCCTCAGTAGAATAAATGAAAAGCTAAAATTGCATTCACAACGGAAAAGGCATGGGAGTAGGCACATGTGCACACATGTACACGCAAAGAGACACACACGTATCAGACATTACATTATTATCTGAAGGAAAAAGACAAAATTGCAAAGCTGCCTTGAAGAGCAGCTTCTGACTGGGTTAAAATATTTGATCTGGCTTTACTGTCTTTATTATGAGGTTACATGGATAAAGATCTCTTAAGCCACTGATTCCTGTCTCTAATGAGATCTGTGTTCTAGGAGCAAGCCCAAAACACCATCTGGCTCACTCTAACCAGTGTAGAAGAAGTCAACCATGGTACCAGAGGAAAGAGAGGATTGAATTTAAAGAGTTGAGGCAGAGGAGAAAGGAGGAAAAGACATGAGTATTGCAGATGAATGTATCAGCAGGACAGTGCAAATTTAAGTATACTGCCAAGTACTGTCAAATAATGAAAAATGAAATAATAATATTGCAGCAGACACCATAGTCACATTCCTATTTGAATGAAATAAGTATTTTAAACCAAATAATTGAAAACAACCCTCAGTATCTCAGCCACCCTGAAAACAACTCTTTTGTTCTCTTTTTCTGGCAGACCCTAGCAGGTCAGTGCAGAAAATGTGGAGTTCTGGCTGCCCTGAACAGAATCCTGTTTCCCAGTACACATTCCACTGATAAAGGCTTGTAGGTTGAAATGAAAGTCATTAAATGGAAGTTAATATCTCCTCAGTGGCTTATCTCCACTTTCTGCTCAGGACAAGGGGTTATGAGGTGTCAATATTTATGTAATACAAAACTGAACTTCCATCCTTTAAACAAGACAAAGTAGGGGAAAAAAATGAAAATATTGTTATACACTGAAGTGGAAATAAAGGAGAAGGGTGGAAACATATTGTCCTGGGTTCAGCAGCAGCAGCCATTTTTCTCCTTCATAGTAGCTGGTGCAGTGCTGTGTTTTCAACTTCCGGTCTGGGAACAGTGCTGATTACACCGATGTTTATAGTTGTCTTAGAATGTTTTGGCCTGACCAAGGACTTTCTGAGTCTCATGCTCTGCCAGGGAGGAGGGGAAGCCGGGAGGAAGCAGAAACAGGATACCTGATCCAAACTGACCAAAGAGCTATTCCATGCCACAGCACATCATGCCCAGGATGTAAAACTGGGGGCAGGAACCCGGAAGAGTTCAGTTCACAGCTCGGTCATTGAGTGGTGAGCAGCTGTATCCTCTTCCCTTGTATTTCCCTGGTCATTATTATTATCGGTGGTAGCAGCAGTGGTTTGTGTTATACCTTAGGTACTGGACTGTTTTTATCTCAACCCATGGGAGTTACATTCTTTCGATTCTTCACCCCATTCCCCCCCCCCCTCAAAGTGGGGGGGAAGAAGGAGGGGGAAGTGAGTGAACGGGCTGTGTGATTTACGGCTTAAACCATGACACATATAGAATGAATGTGTGTTTTTTCCAGTTCTGTGTGGTTTGGAACAGTTGTTGCTGAAAGGCCATACTAGGCTTTACTGGTCCCAAAACCAGCTGCACTCTAGTGCTCCAGGAGATGGCAGAGCCCCAGGCAAACAAGCAGCTACATCACTCCACCAGAACACCCTAGCAAACTCAAAGAGCCCCAGGCTTGCTCAGACAGCGGTGTGAGTCAATTTGTGCCTTTTTGGAAGGCAGAATTAATAACAATGCATGGAATCTGATGGTGTTTTCACTTCTGTAAACATGAAACTTTCACAATTCCTGAAATACTTTTATCTTGGTGACCAACACAGCACTTTGTAATGTGGTGCACTTAGCCAACGTGTTTAAGGAAGGAAGTGTTTTGTGGTAAAGGCATGGGGCTAACTTTCCATTTCTAGCTCTACTAAAGACTTCATGTGTGACCTTGAACAGGAATTTTACTCCTCCAGTATGACTTGTCCTACATCTTCTATGGGTATTCCTTCAATCTGCAATACCAGAAAGAGCTTCATGAAAGACAATGTAAATGCAGTGGTCAGCAATTTATGTTAATCCAGAATATTAGGTGGGTTATTTCTTACAAAAAAGGGGAAAAACAGTTACTGATTTTCTTGTTTGAAATCAGGAAAGTTTTGACAGGAACTGCTTTCCAAATTTGTGGATTTTCTCCTGCATTTGCCTTTTTATTTCTTCAGGGGAAGAGAAGTTGCTTTCTCACATGGTCTGCACTCAACAAACCTGCCTAGTTTAGTTCCTACAATGAACCTACTTAGTAGTAGAGAGAAAGAGCTGTTTTTCTTTTCACATCAGTGTGAAAAATATCAGAGAAACCTGCTGCTATGTGTAACCAATATGCTGCCATTGTTACCCAAGCTGCTGCTTCACATTATAGAATGCACTTGAACTCATTGAGCCATACGAAGCAAATTTTTAATATGCCAAACCTGTACTGCAGGATCATCCCTGGAGACAGAGAGGGTGACATCTGTACTGCTGTGCTAGTGTTATCTGCCTAGTAAAAGGAATATATCCAGCATCACATTTAGACTGATAAATATGATGATGATAGGGAAAAAATTCCTTAAGCATTGACAGCATGTATTTACTGCTCCAAACCTATCATGGCTGTCATGTCACATAAAGGAAGCAGAAACAGAAGGGTTGAAGGAAATAGGCTGTTTAAGATTAGAGAAATGAAAGTCTGACATCCAACTATGTCCTTCAGGAGTGCAAATTGGCTCCTTATCCATAGAACTCTTCCCTCCTGCCTTTTAAATATATACTATAGCACCTACAGCTACTCCAAAGCTGCATGTATGCAAGGATAAATCACAGCAGTCCCAGGCTCTGCAGTACAAACCACAGTGAATTTCTTGAGGTAAATCTGCAAATAAAGGAGGACTGTGCTTTTATTTCTCCTTCCTGGCATTTACAAAAAACCAACAGCAAAACTATGAGCATTTAATGCTTGAAACAGAAAAGTACTCAGCTAATGGAGGGATCAGGAACTGATAAAGCAGGAAAACTACTCCATGCAAATGAGGAGAGCTTCTGTGGTATTAGTTTGATAATTTCACATAACAGGCTATTATACCTTGTAGCAGATCTCTGCTTAGGGTGATATGCTAAAATTTACATTACCACCACATTTTTCAGTGGTCAGGATTTTCAGGCAGAGATTTGCTTAGATACTTCCAGTTCAGGAGAGTATTTTTTTAGTCAGAAGTCATAAAATGCAAAGGACTAGAAACCTTTGCCAACCTGTTGTTCAAAAAACCTCAAACAATCAACCTTGGTTCAAATCCTAAGCAGTATTAATAGTAGTAAGCACTTTGACAGTAATTTCCTGTCTGAAATATGGAATTATTTGACAGAGATTAAGAACAACATTTTCAAAAGCTTATCTGAAGGTAAACAATCAGATAGCCTGCTAGCTAGGGACATAAACAGGGATTTTCAAAGTAGGTGAATAGGTACACTTCCATTGCACATGTGCTTGTGCTTGGGTATTCAATCTCAAGGAAGGATGAGATGAGTCTGGGAGACACAGGCAAGTTAATTTATGTTTATATCTCTGTTCTTCTAATTGTGGCCAAAGCTCTGGTGTGTAAGCCTTGTTAAAATATCTTAACAGAATCCTGGGTAAAGCAAGTTTGAGGTGTTTTGGGCTTCTTTGGGGTTATTTTCTCCTTCATAACAAATAATTCCTCTGCATGGTGATTTGTAGTGACAGGTTTATAGCCTTCGCAGTCAGCTCCATCGAACGCTTTGGCGTCCTGATGCTGTGGCTGGGTGGCTTAGTTCTCCTGCCTTGAGCTGAATTGTGTTGTCTAGCAACAGACAGCTCTTTTGCCACCCTAGGAGAAATATGATGCTTATCTTACCTGTTGTCTGTTCTCCATTTTTCTACCTACCAGAAGAGAAAAATGGTCTAAGTGTAGGGAAGTTTAGTGGAGAATGTTTTATGTACTGAGTCACAGACACTGATGCAAGAATTCTAGCTGTGTTGAGACTACATGCTCATGCAGTAACAATTTAGGTCAATCTGAATGAAATGCCTTTTTTTTTTTACCAGAAGATGAAATTTTAGAAGGAAGTAGTCTGTGAAGTAATTTAAACAAACCCCTTTTTCTCCTATAATTAGGGTTTCTTTTCAGAAGTGATGCATATTTTCATGGTAATTATCTGGGGTAAGAACACATGGACCATGAGGTTGTCCAAGAAAAATCTTGTGACAGCAGTGGAAGCAGTCTACAATACAGGGTGAATACAGACCTCCTACTTCCACACCTGCCTCCCTCCAGATTTCAAAGCACAATCAGAATATTGCAAATGTGTCTGTGTTCTGAGAATCTCTAGTTCACATGCTATGGTTAATGAGGTATCTTCTAAAATATGGTGATAAGTTATTGTACTTTGCAACAGTTCTGTGTTGTTGATGCAATAATATGATGTTATATCCACACCTGATGAAAAGGACTGGCTATGTTACTGAGTGAGGCATAATGAAAACTGTGATGAGACAACTGCCCTCTGTTACAGGGGTAACAGTAACCATAATTCAATACTTCCTTAGGCCAGCAAGTGAAAAAAATAAATTTTAAATGTAATAACTAATGTAGACTTGTCAGTAAAATAAAAGCACTATGCAGGCTAGCATGACTGCTAATCCTCTCACAAGCCTAAGGCAGCAGTGGGCATAAATTACCCCTAAAATACTTTGGCATACATTTCTGAGGTAACTGCAGAATCACATCTAATATCAGCTTCAGCTAACCTCATTGCTTCCTCGCCTGGATGAGCAACAAAAGAAAAAAGCTAACATTAAATTTAGAATAAAATAACTTCTTCAAATCAAAATTAGAAATGAAAAATACATTGATTTCAGGATTGTTATTTTTATGAATTAAAAATTAAAAATAAATTCTTCATATATTTAAAACTCAATGCAGATATTTTTAGGCCCCTATTCAGCAAATTGGTTGTTACATGAAATTTAAAGGCAAATTCAATGTCTAAGTGTTTTGCAGGGCTGCATACTTAGAATTTATAATTTTAATTTAATCTCTAAGCTAATAATTTCAAATACATTTGTATTTGAGTGCTATGACTATATAGTACATTGAATATATACTTTTGACATCTGTATCTTTTTAGCATCACAGTGGCTCTATTTCATTAATTGCATATGTTGTAGTAGATGCATAATCTGATAAGAGTTTAATAATTCAAGATAAGGACAATCCTGTCCTTACTTACAACTGTGTAAATCTGAAGTGGTTTTGTTTACTTTGATAGTATTTAAATGTTGATTTCAAAATCTTTTTCTAAGCACAGCTGATGTCTCCACAAATACAGTAACATGACTAGTCTATGTATAAAAACACACATACAGATAGTGAAAGAGCAAAAAATTAATGGAAAAAAGGGCTAAGCAAGATTTTCAAACATTAGTCATGGACTCAATTGAATGAATTTCAGTGAAATAGATGAGTCCAGAAGCATATTCATTGGAAACAACTCTGGAGTGTTGTAATGCTAGGCAGAATACATAAATGGGTCTCTTCTACACTGTCCTAGCTTCCATCACAAATACATGCCAGGAGCACACCAAGCTATTAGAAATGTAAGTGCTTTACCAGCTCTGGTTGTTCTGAGTCTTGCCCTGGGTAGCATTTTCTTTTGATTGTCAAAATTAAAATAAGGCAGACCTATGCATAAGGCCATTATTCATAATACATTTGTCCCTATGCCATGCTCAAGTGAGTCAGGTCAGCCTGAGGAACTTACTTATTTCCTCAAGGTACCATGTGCCTGAAGGTTGATAAAAGGGTGAATAGAGGTATGATAGATAAAAGCACATGCTACTTTACATAGAACTAAAATCTAAAATGTTGACCAAGAATTTTTGTGAAAGGCTGTATTTCTATCCATGATACTTATGCTTTAATGCAATAGTGTCATAAGGAAAAGGACAATATGCACACTAAATAGGAGAAGCCAAATACATAGCATTCATTCACGCTGAGGTGGCAAAGAGCCTTACATAACATTCAGTTTACACAATTAACTGTATCACAGACAGCAAATAAGAAACATATGCATTTTCATGGAGCTCCTGGCTGAAACTTCATCCAGAAGAGGAAGCCTTAAAGTAAATAGGCAAAGACAAATTAAACAGAAGAAAAAAAACACGTTTCTTTGGCTTGAAACCAAATTCATGCAAGAGCCAAGAACAGCTTGAGAACCAATTTCATGCTAATAGGCAAATGCTAGTAAAGTAGGAACTTTTATAAAGGATTTTCAGTAGAGGTACTTTCATATACCTCAATGGCTTTGTAATGTGAATATTATTTATCTCCATTTCACTGACAATGCAAATGAAGGTCATTAAACTGCTTGTCCCAAGACATGTGGGATTAAAGTAGTGTTGTTTTAATCCTTTCTCTCTAAGGCTGCCATACTAGCTGGCTGTATATTCTATCTCACAAAGTTCTGGTCATAACTAAGATATTTTCTCTCCTGGGTGTTGCTGAAAATTTGATAAGTTTCTTTGTTAATTCCCTATTTTTTATTAAAGACAATTTGTGTCAGGCGTCTATTACCATGCCAGCTACTGCAGCTGTAAGCCATCCATCTGGCATATAAGAATAATGATCCTGATACATATTCAGTGCATTTCAGTGAGTCCTTTGGAAATCAGATGCACTTCAGGAGCAAATTAGGAGGCAAAAATGATCTGGGAACACAGCTATTTGAGACAGTATCCTGCCTAAAGTCATTATAGGAGCAGTGAAGCATAAGGAGATAATAAGCCAATCACTAGTACCTTCTATATGTCCCTTCCCTCCTTTGCAAATCACTCTGCAGTGATTCAGAGAAAGGAAGGAGCACATTCTTCATGAAGGATAGACCAGGTCCATTCTTGAATAACCATGCAACTTGGCTTCTGTTTTACCCAATACAAGCGTATTTGGAAGTCTGGTTACCACATAAAGGAATGGGTAAAAAGTTTCTGGCTAAGTGGTTAAGAAGTGGCATGTTTCAGTTAAGCTGAAACATCCTTCCTGCCCTTTTTCAGTCAATTCTGGTACAAAGAGGAAGTATCTTCTAAGGTGCTCTTTCGTCTTTTCCCTTGATCTGAACTTTAAGCATCTGTTGAAATGAAGACATAACTACTAAATTCCTCTTTTGCAAAGTAAACAGAAAAAGTGTTACTCAACTAGAAGCCTTCTGGAAAAATGCTGAAGCTGTTGCGAGGTAAGGCCTGGTACTCTGAAGCCACAGAATGGATTGCGCACCAAAAGCCTAAGAGTAAGAATTCATTTCTTCTCATTCAGTTCTTGATTAATGTCTGTAATTGTCCATTAGCCTGCTGTTACACTAGTGACTCACTCAAGGGCTCTTGACTTAGAAATACAGCAGATGGCAAGAAGATGCCCACCTGCTCTGTAGAATCAGTTAGAAACATAATATGTTGCTTCTATGAGGACTCCCTTTCAAACAGATGGAAATAATTTATACTCATTTATTTACGCTTTTTGACAGTCTGCTTCACAGGTTTTAGTGGCCGCAAATTATTGCCATACAAAAGATTTCCTTCCTTTTTATGTTGAGAGTGCAATGAGGAAGGCAATCGAATAACAGGGATACTTCTGGGCTAATGTCATTGCTTCAGAGTGGGCATTTGATTCATAAAGCTCACTTTATCTGTTAAGCAAAGGCATCTATCATAATTGCTACAGTTGTTTGCCGGGAAAGCATTTTGAAGTTCAGAATAAACTTCCTTGCAGAGAACCAAAATTTGTCCCTAGCAGATAATGAATATTTTTTTTCCTTCAAGCATATGAGTACTTAAAATTCTAATGTCTATTACACTAAATAATTCTTGAAAATAAACAAACAAACCAACAGTGTAGAAACAGGTTATTCATTTAAGAGCAATGAGTTTTCACTTGTATCACTGAAAACATAGGAAATATCAGAATTAGATTATTTTTGGTATATTTCCTGTTGTGCTGTCTTTACTAACATGACCAGATTTACTTATGCACATGGAAAATGGTGGATAATAGAGTTATTCTTTTTTAGAGTCATAGGAACACAGCTATTTGGCACTCACTTAAATGGATCTTTCTTTTCTTTGAAGAGTAGGAGAGCTCTTAGAATCATCAAATCATAGAACATCCTGAGTTGGAAGGGACCCATGAGGATCACTGAGGCCCATGATCTAACTCCAGGCTCCATACATGGCAACCTAAAACTTAAATCAAGTGTTGTCCAAACACTTCTTAAACACCAACACACTTGGGGCCATGAGCACTTCCCTGGGAAACTAGTTTGAGTGCTTGACCATCCTCTCAGTAAAGAACTTCTTCCTAATATCCAATCTGAATTTCCCCTGAGGCAGCTTTAAATCATTCCATTGTGTCCTGCCACTGGACACCAGAGAGAAGAGATCAGCTCCTCCCTTTCTACTCCTCCTCATAAGGAAGGCATAGATCGCAATGAGGCCACCTTCAGCCTCCCTAAGCTGAACAAACTTAGTATACTCCTCTTAAGTCATGCCCTGTAGACCTTTCAGCGTCTTTGTTACCCTGCTTTGGACACATTCTAATATTTTTATATCCTTCTTATGTTGTAGACCCCAAAACTGGACACCATACTTGAGGTGAGGCCACATCAACAGTGGGTATAGTGGGACAATCACTTTTGACTGGTTAGCTATATACTGTGCTTAATGCTCTCCAGGGTACACTTGGCCCTTTTGTAGAAATATGGTTTTTAACACTTGTCTCCACTCACCTCAATAATTGCTGATTCTCTTTGGGGGATAAATCAAACTTATGATGAGACACCACATCAGAAGAAGCAGCAATGGTTGTGCTCAACTTCTATTCTTGCAGGCATTGCCCTTCACAGAAGCTTAGAGGTTAGTCTGAAAATATCTATTATTCATGTACAAATCAGGCCACATTTTTTGTAGTGTCCAGTGGCAAAGAAGTGTAAAGCTGCCAGGAACCTGCTTCAGTGATTCTTTATCAGTGTCATCCTTCAGAATAAATCCAACCTTTGCAGTAGTCCAGAGAGTGCATAAGCAGTGGGTTGCTCCCACAGGACCATTTGTTATCCGAAAGGTAGCAAATGCAGGATTTGGCAAAGTTACCCTGCTACCTAGCCCAGGTGACTTAGTTGAACATGGTATTAAATTTACAGACAGCTCCCAGACTATCAGATAAACCAACCATAAAAGCTTCCTGCTGTTTTCCCTCTCTCTACTGGGAGGAATTCAGAGGAAGGACTTCAAAATTCTGGAGCTAGAAATCAGGCTGTGTTCTTGGGAGTTTGTTCCACAGTTTTCCTAGTTGCTCGTGAATGTAGTTGCCCTTCTACCTCCGCCTATTAACAGCATCTCCCACCTCCAGAATGTTAATGCCAGATTGCAAGACAGGCAAATGGATGCTTTTATCCAGTCATTTTCCATTACTGGTGGGTGAGGGTTGAGAAAAGTGAATGTAACAAGTAACTTCATTTTCTTCAGAGCTCAAGCACAGTATTTTTCTGTGTCACTACTAATTGCAAGAGTGACTGAGACCTACTTTAAGTAGGCATATGAATAAAATCTTTTCACATGCTAAGTCAAAACTATGTAAAGATAACCATAATTTTCTATCTAGTGATGTGGGAGAAACAGTTAAGGTCTCCTGGCAATGATAGGCACCTGTGAGACGGGACTTGGTATAAAAAATGATCCCCACCTTTTCAGGAGGAATTCCTACCTGACCCTGTTGAAAACAAGCCTTTCCACAGTTTTGGCTGTTTGAAAGTGACAGAAAAGGGAAATATACAAGCATCTTTCAGAAATGTAAGGCCAAATCCTGCATATATATGGCTAACTTTTATCTAACATTTCAGACACGTAATTCTATGGTACTGAGTGGACCAATATCCATGTAAACTGCTGTGAACATGATGTAAACTGCTGACATTACAACAGCCTTTTAAAGGAAATGTTGGGTTATGAAATCTAGTATAATAGTTAGCATAATAATCCTGCTAATTAGTTTAATTGTATGATGGACCATAAGTAATTTCTCATTTGACTTGTTGAAAATTTATTGTGGTTTATACATTTGCTTACATATTTAGCTCAGTTAACAAACAAAATATGTAAACATGTTTGAGCTACTTGGGTTTAGTAGGAAAGGTCACTCTATACTGGCAGTCTAGTTGGTCTAGTTCTTACAGATCTTCCTATAAGTGGTCCAAACCAGGGACATTATTAGCTTTTGAGCCTCTGGGTGCCTGCCATTTTAAAGCCGATCGCTTTTCCCTTGCAATTTGTATTCTGCAAACATTTCTAAAGCCTTCTAGTGCTCTCTCTATTGTTCTATACTATAAACATGATCTGGTCCTATTGGATTTCTTCAGTCACATCCTAAAAGTAGCCCTACTAGCTTAGTGGTGGTTAATCCTACTGAAATGAGCTCATCTGACTGCTTTTCTCTGGGATACAATTTATGCATTAGAAATCCAGGATATCCACTGAACACGGTTGGTGTTGCAAAAGTAACTCCAAATTATGGCTTGGATACCTTATTAAAATTCAGTTAAATGATTTGCTGAAAGCAAAATTTTGGAACAATATTGTTTCAAACTTCAAATAGACTCAAATAGTCTAATTTTGGAACAATATTGTTTCAAACTTCAAATAGACTCAAATAGTCTAATTTTGGAACAATATTGTTTCAAACTTCAAATAGTCCTGTGGCCCAAAATAATGTGTTTATGTATTACATGCAGAGTACAGCTTAGCTCTACTAATAGTGCCATGAAAAGAAAATCCTGCTAAAATTAAACAATCAAAGAAGACAGGTGAGGTGTGACTTTATGTAGTAAACAGTGATTGAGGAAAGAAGAGAAAACAGCAGGAGTCTGCATAGAACAAATTAATTCATGCTGGAGTTTCAAGCTCCTGAAGAAATTAAATTGCCCACTTCCTAATCAGTACAGCTCCCTGCCATCTCAATTCTTTTCTCCATATTTCATACTCTGAGAATGAAGACCCTAGGCCCACTGTAGGAGGGGATCTGGTTTGAGATTGTCTTAAGAACCTGAACATGCACAAGTCCTTGGGACCTGATGAAATCCATCCTCAGGCCCTGAAGGAGCTGGCAAATGAAGTTGCTAAGCCACTGTCTATCATATTTGAAAAAACATGGCAGTCAGGTGAAGTTCCCAATGACTGAAAAAAGGGAAATATAACCCCCATTTTCAAGAAGGGGAAAATGGCTGATCCAGGGAACTACAGACCAGTCAGCCTCATCTCTGTGCCTGGCAAAATCTTGGAGTGGATTCTTCTGGAAGGCATGCTGAGGCACATGAAAAACAACAAGGTGGTTGGTGACAGCCAGCATGGCTTCACTAAGGGGAAATCCTGCCTGACCCATCTGGTGGCCTTCTATGATGGGGCTACGGAACTGATGGACAGGGGCAGAGCAGTTGATATCATCTACCTGGACTTGTGCAAAGCATTTGACACTGTCCCACATGACATCCTTGTCTCTTAAGTTGGAGAAACATCAATTTGATAGGTGGACCACTCGGTGGATAAAGAACTGGCTGGATGGCCACATGCAAAGAGTTGTGGTCAAGGCTCAGTGTCCAGCTGGAGACCAGTAACGAGTGGTGTCCCTCAGGGATTAGTGTTGGGACCGATCTTGTTGAGCATCCTTGTCGGTGACACGGACAGTAGGATTGAGTGCACCCTCAGTAAGTTTGCCAATGACATCAAGCTGTGTGGTTCGGTTGATATGTTGGAGGGAAGGAATGCCATCCAGAGGGACCTTGACATGCTTGTGAGGTGGGCTGATGCCAACCTGATGAAGTTTAACCATGCCAAGTGCAAGGTCCTACAGCTGGGTGGGAGCAATCCCAGGCACAGCTACAGGTTGGGCAGAGAAGAGATACAGAGCAGCCCTGCGGAGGACTTGGTGGTGTTGGTTGATGAGAAAATTAACATGAGCCAGCAGTGTGCGCTTGCAGCTCAGAAAACCAACTGTATCCTGGGCTGCATCAAAAGGAGCGTGACCAGCAGGTCGAGGGAGGTGATCCTGCCCATTTACTCTGCTCTCATGAGTTCTCACTTGGAGTATTGTGTGCAGTTCTGGTGTCCTCAACATAGAAGGGACATGGAACTGTTGGAACATGTCCAGAGGAGGGCCAGGAGGATGATCAGGGGACTGGAGCACCTCCTGTATGAAGACAGGCTGGGAAAATTGGGGCTGTTCAGCCTGGAGAAGAGAAGGCTGCGTGGAGACCTCATAGCAGCCTTCCAATATCTGAAGGGGAGCTATAGGTATGCTGGGATGGACTCTTCATGAGGGACTGTAGTGGTAGGAGAAGGGGTAACGGGTTCAAACTTGAACAGGGGAAGTTTAGATTGGATACAAGGAAGAAGTTCTTTACTGTTAGGGTGGTGAGGCACTGGCATGGGCTGCCCAGGAAAGCTGTGAATGTTCCATCGCTGGTGGTGTTCAAGGCTGGATTGGATAGAGCCTTGGGTGGCATGGTTTCGTGTGAAGTGTCCCTGCCCCTGGCAGGGGTATTAGAACTAGATGATCTTAAGGTCCTTTTCAACCCTAACTATTCTATGATTCTTTTCTATGATTCTATATTTCCTCTCCCATATTTAGCATAATTTGTTCTGTGTGAAAGTTCCCTAATTTATGTTTTTACTGTATTTTTAATATTTTTATTTTCAAGTATTCTATGAGTGTGCTTTTTGTATCCCTTTGAGGAAATGACCATACAGCTATGACCATTACTTTTTCTTTTTTGCTGTTGAAAATATAATTTAATGTTTGCCTCTGCTTTCTTTATTTCTTCTTTTTTACTGTCCATAAAATTGAGGTATGAGACCATACTGTTGCTGCATCTATGACATACTGTATTACTTCATCTCTTTTGTGGGGTAAACATATTGAGTATACTGTACGCTACTTTCAGAGTAAAAAGACAAGAAAATTTAAAAGTAGATATAGAGCTAACATTAAATCAAGAAGAGATCTTCAAAAGACACAAAGAGAAAATGAGCTAATTTGAAATACTTAATCTAAACAGTCCTTGTTTTTGAATTAGTTTGGAACTGACAGAGGAGTTCCAGATCTTAAATTAGCAACTCATTAATACACAGATGTTGTGAATTGGAGTAATTGAGTATTATTTTCCCTCCTCCTGCTGAGTCTTTAAATCTGGCAGCATGAGTGTCATCCATTCTTTTGAAATGGTAGCAGCAACTGCAGAGAAAATGTAAATACCCATTATATGCTGTAAAGGGAGTCTGGAATAAATCAGAGCATTTCGGAAATGGCATCAGTATAAGACTACAAGACAAAATACAAGCTTTATACTTTGTACAGTTCTTTCAGTTTACTTTGTTACTAGGTATTCTTAAAATAAACCTGCTATACATGCACTCAATTTCCTTGCATAAATTAACATGATAATTTTTTGTTATTCATAATCCAAAACTTCTATTAAACAAGGCAATATTTTGGATGACTGGAATATAGAAAGCAAATGAGGTGTTTTTGACAGAACCTCATTTCCCAGAATCAGGCCTTGATTCAGGAAAGCACTTTAGCAAATGACTAAGTACAAACATGAGCTTTTGTTTGTGCTTTTTTGATTAGGGATCAACTTAAGCATGTACTTAATGTGTTTTGCTGAGCTGGGGCCAAAGTTCTGTCCATGAACTTTAACCTTTGTTCAGTTCTGAGGGTAGGAGTACAACCCACATGCAGCAGAACAGGCAGATATTAAGAGGTTTCCATTATTTCAAATGGGTGTCATTTTTAGTTGATACCTTGTGAGAAGACCTCATCAGATTTATGTCTCTGAATATGAACCCTAGCATGATCTGGCCTTGAGCCCAGACGTTCAGCTTCAGCTTAAAGCCTGATTCAGATCTGACACTGAACACCTCGTGAGCTCCTTTTTGATAATACAGTATGGAAAGTGAATTATCTTGTAGCTGGGAGAGGTGGTTCATCAATACAAGGATGACATACGTTGTGAAGTATCACTGATATGGAAAAAAGAGAAATTGGTCCTTGGGATTTCCATGCCTGCACCTGCCCCTACCACTACATTTCTTTTATAGCATTTCTGTTTTAAGGCTTAACATTGTTATTATGACGTATCTTGAAAAGATTTAAAACTACCACTAGAATTCTGATTTTCGTGTTTAGCTGTAGCTGAAGTTTCTAGAAATCTATTCAAATTAGTGCTAATGCATGTAACTTGCTAAAGGCTAGCACAGTGTTTGCAGTTTGTTTTCAAATTAATCATCTCAAGCCTTCTTTTCAGGTAAGATATTTTAATTATTTTTTCCTTAGGAGAATTGCATTTACCGTGTTTGGTTTTTTTTTCTTTCCTCAGAAGAATAACTGAAAAAATTGCATTCTAGTCCCTGATTTCCTTTTTATTCTTCTCTTGACAAGTTAACGTGTGCACAGCTCCAAATACCTGCATTCCCATTACTTGTGACATGCTGAGGATAGTTTCAGCTAGTGTCTTCTTCTATTCTGACAAGTAAAAATCCAAAGAGGCCAAATGATAAAACTGGTATTTAACACAGTCACAATGAATTGACAATGATATATAGAATCATATAAGAAGACTTCTATTCTCAGTTCTATTTCCAAAAGGAAACATATGGTTCTTTCATTCACTTACTGTTGCACATTCAAAACTTGTGTATAGTATTTGTAGCTCATGGATGAAATTATTGACTTTGTCTTTAAAAGACAGATCCTATCCATTCTGTGAGAAGGACCTTAAGCCTTTTATGGTGCTACCTCATATTAGCTCAAGTGTAGAAGTCTTGATTCATGTTAAATGTGCTTGTGATGCCCCTTGACTATATTAAATGAGTGTCTGCAACTGAAGGTCAGGTTCGTGATAATTTGAGGAACCTGAACATACACAAATCTGTGGGACCCCATGAGATTCATTCCAGAGTCCTAAGGGAACTTGCTGATACAGTTGCCAAGCCACTCTCCATGGTATTTGAGAATTCATGAGAGTCAGGAGACTTCCCTGCTTACTGGAAAAAGGTCAATATCACACCCATTTTTAAAAAGGGTAGAAAGGAGGACCCTGGGAACTACCAACCCGTCAGCTCACCTCTATAACTGGGAAGATCATGGAACAGATCCTTCTAGAAGCCATGCTGAGGCACATGGAGGACAGGGAAGTGATTCAAGATAGCCAGCAAGGCTTTACAAATAGAAGTCCTGCCTGACCACCCTAGTGTCCTTCTATGATGGAGTTACTGCGTCAGTGGACAAAGGAAGAGCTATGGATACGCTCTATCTGGACTTCTGTAAAGCTTTGACACAGTCCCCCACTACATCCTTCTTTCTGGATCTGGAGAGATAAGGATTTGATGGGTGAACTGTTCAGTGGATGAGGAATTGGCTGGATGGTCACATCCAGAGGGAAGTGGTCAATGGCTCATTGTCTGGATGGACACCAGTGACAGGTGGTGTCCCTCAGGGATCTGTACAGGGACCAGTACTGTTTAATATTGTCATGGTTTAAGCCCAGTCAGTAAGTCAGAACCACGCAGCTGAAAGAATGTAACTCCCACGGGCTGAGATAAGAACATTCCAGTAACTAAGGTAAAACACAAACCACTACTGCTACCACCGATAATAATAATGGTAAGGGAAATAATAAGGGGAGAGAATACAGCCGCTCACCACTTGCCAGCCGATACCCAACCTGATCAAGCAGTGATCTAATCCTTCTGGGTAACTGCCCCCAGTTTACATAGTGGGCATGACGTGCTGTGGTATGGAATATCTCTTTGGTTAGTTTGGGTCAGGTGTCCTGTCTCTGCTTCCTCCCAGCTTCTCCTCCTCACTGACAGTGTGTGTGACTGACAAGTCCTTGATCAGGGTAAACATAATTTAGCAATGACTGAAAACTTCAGTATTATCAGTGCTGTTCCCAGGCTGAAAGTCAAAACCACAGCACTGCACCAGCTACTAAGAAGGAGAAAAATGACTGCTACAGCTGAGCCCAGGACAGTATCTTCATCAATGACATAGGCAGTGGGATCGAGCGCACCATCAGCAGATTTGCAGAAGACACCAAGCAGAGTAGTGCAGTTGACACAGCTGAGGGACAGGATGGGACCCAGAGGTACTTGGACAGGCTCAAGAAGTGGGACCATGCAAACCTCAGGAGATTCTTAAGGTCAAGAACAAGGTCCTTACCTGGGTTTGGGCAACCGCAGGTATCAATTCAGGCTGGGGTATGAAGGCACTGAGAGCACTCCTGAGGAGAAGGACTTGGGGGTACTGGTAGGTGAAAGATTGGATGTTAGCCTGCAATATGTGTTTGCAGCCCAGAAGGCCAAACAAATCTTCGGCTGCATCCAAAGGAGCATGGCCAGGAGATTGAGGGAGGTGATCGTGCCCCTACACTGCACCTGCAGTTCTGCGTCCAGCTCTGGAGTCATCAGTACAGGAAAGGCATGGACCTGTTGGAAAGGGTCCAGAGGAGGATCGTAAAGATGACCAGAGGAATGGAACACCTCTTCAATGAGGAAAGGCTGAGAGAATTTGGCTTGTTTAGCCTGGAGAAGAGAAGACTCCTGGGAGACCTTCACTGTGGCCTTTCAGTTCTTAAAAGGGGCCTATAAGAAAGATAGGGAGAGACTTTTTACCAGGTGCTGTTGTAATAGGATGAGGGGTGATGGATTGAAACTAAAAGAGGAGAGATTCAGGCTGGATGTGAGGCAAAAAGTCTTTACAGAGAGGCTGGTAAAGTGCTGGCACAGGTAGCCCAGAGAAGTGGTGGATGCACCATTCCTGGAGACATTCAAGGCCAGGCTGGATGTGGTTCTGGGCAACCAGATCTAGTTGAAGATGTCCCTGCTCATTCCAGAGAGGCTGGACTAGCTGACCTCTGAAGGTCTCTTTCAACGCGAACTATTCTATGATTCTATGATTCTGTGATAAGTACCTTCTTTGGCACGTCAGCCCAAATACTCTCTTTGGAACGCAGTGCCTTTACATAAACTAATTAAAATTTCCAAACTTGTTGTGCCAGTGAGATTTATAATGCTAAGTCACTATAATAGAGAACTTTAAGATCTATACAGGAAATGCTGCCTCTCTGTGATAAAATAATAGATGTTGGTTTAGCTTACTTTGGCATTGTTTTTCTGCCTGCTGTGTTGTACCTGCATGCATACCTAAATAGAGGAACACAGTGGATGAACATATATTGTCATGTGTGTATTGAATAAGTCAGGAATTTTATGAGATTGGCTAGCAACTCTTATTTAATTAAACAGTCTGATGATCTGTTCACACCATTTGTTTCAGGTTTAGCACCCTGTCTTAATTTATGTATACAAGAAGAGAAATATACATTAAAAAAGAAAAGCAGAGTGCCCCAAAATTCTTCACAATGAGCCAAGTTTATGGAATGATAAGAACATATTTAGTTTCTACACTTTTTATAACGGTTTAGATCAAGAGTATGAGTATTAAATTTTACATGGTTTTATGCATTAAATGTTCATTTCATGAACTATGAAGAAATGTACATGGCACCTCATTGATCAAAAAATGCAATTGAACAATGTCATACCATCAGTCTCTGCAGCTTAGACAGCAAGATCTTGACTTGATTTCCTAAAAACATTGCTTATCCTGTGACAACAATCAATGCCACTAGCTTTTTTCAACAATGTGCAAGAAAAATAAGTGCGACAGCTGCAGAGTTTGGAAGTGCATCAGTTGCAGGGCATACAGCCCTAGGAGCAACAGGGGAGGGAGTATCATTCTTGTGTTAATTGCAAGCTTTCTGGCTGAAATAATAAGAAACATTATTATATGAGACCTTTGCTCTCAGTAATACACCAAAGTGCAACGCTGCATGTAGAAAAGCATGACTACAAAGGAAGTCTTTGTGATTTATTTTAATATAAGGATCACATAATTTGACACTGGATTGTTGATGCCATCTTTCATGTCTTAATAAGAAAACTTCTGAAGCCCATCTGTCTCAGATACCTCTATAGTTGTCTGCAGTACTGGCAGGATGGCATCTGGGAAAACTGTGAAATAGAGAGAAATAACAATATTTGGTTTTATTCAAAAATGGAGTAAGATTTGCTTCGGTTTGATTTTGAGAAAATGTTTCACTTTACTGTCAGTAAAACAATCTTCATGGTCAAAAACAATTAAAAAGATAAAAACTTCATATTTTCTATCTGCATTGTAATATTTTTCACTGTTTTTGTTTAATTGAAAGCACTTTTACTTTTGAATACTTGCTGTTCGACCAAAGGACATTGTAATAACCTGTTATGTCCCTGAAGTAGCCGCAGTAGAGAGCAATCAATCCCTGAATAATGCATATTACTTTCAGTCACAGAAAAGATTAAAATTAGGCAATGATATTATTACTTGTGCTTTGATGCAGGCCTATAATAAGTGATTTGCTTTTCTTATTCTAAAGTAAATCTCCAGAAATCTGTCCTAGTTTTCTTTTATTTTGTTTTGTACATGGTTTTTCTTGAACCAGAATGAATCAACGAAGCTGGTGTTTTGTCTTTTAGTCATCTGATAGACTCTTTTCGTTGTTGTGCAGAAGACACTTTCAAGAAAATAAGAAGAAAAAATGCATTCTATTTAAAAATAATTGCGCTAACTTTATGTCCTGGATTCAGCAGTAGCAGTCATTCTTTCTCCTTCTTAGTAGCTGGTGCAGTGCTGTGGTTTTGACTTTCAGCCTGGGAACAGAGCTGATAACACTGAAGTTTTTAGTTGCTGCTCTGACCAAGGACTTTCTGAGTCTCATGCTTTGCCAGGGAGGAGGAGAAGCTGGGAGGAAGCAGAGGCAGGACACCTGACCCAAACTAACCAAAGAGGTATTCCATACCACAGCACGTCATGCCCACTATGTAAACTGGGGGCAGTTACCCGGAAGGATTAGATCACTGCTTGATCAGGTTGGGTATCGGTCGGCGGGTGGTGAGCAGTTTTATTCTCTTCCCTTGTTATTTCCCTTATCATTGTTATTATTGGTGGTAGCAGCAGTGGTTTTGTGTTCTGCCTTAGTTACTGGAATGTTCTTATCTCAGCCCGTGGGAGTTACATTCTTTCCATTCTCCTCCCTATCCCTCCAAGAGTGGGGGGAGGAAAGTGGGGGAGTGAGCGAGGGCTGCATGGCTGAGTTGCCGATTGGGCTTAAACCATGACACTTTACAATGACTGACTTCCAGAATTTGGGCTGCTTTTTGTTGATGAATCTGAAAAGTTAGGGAAAAAAAAGCATTTTAACAATACATAATTTGCTGGTTTACTCAGCAATTCTGAAAAATTGTGATGTTTAGCAACTATAGATTTTGCTCAGGAATGACAAGCTATGATAGTGACTAAAGTCAACTATATGCTGGGCTGCATCTGCAGCAGTGTGAGCAGCACATCAAGAGAGGTGATTCTCCCCCTCTGCTGCATTCTGGGGAGAACCCCCTGCAGTCCTGTGTCCAGCTCTGGGGCAACAACACAAGAGGGACGTGCAGCTGATGGTGCAAGCCCAGAGGAGGCCACAGAGATGCTGCAAGGGCTGGAGCAGCTCTGCTCTGGAGACAGACTGAGAGACCTGGGCTGGTTCAGCCTGGGGAAGAGAAAGCTCCAGGGAGAACTTAGAGCATCTCCCAGTGCCTAAAGGGGCTACAAGAAACATGGAGAGGGGCTTTTGAGAAGGCCCAGGACAAGAGGAATGGTTTTAACCTGACAAAGAGGAGATTGAGATGAGATCTTAGGAAGAAGTTCTTCCCTGCAAGGGTGGTGAGGCCCTGGCACAGGCTGCCCAGAGAAGCTGTGGCTGCCCCATCCCTGGCAGTGTTCAAGGCTAGGTTGGATGGGGCTTGGAGCAACCTGGTCTAGTAGAAGGTGTCCCTGCCTGTGGTAGGGGGGGTTGGAACTGGATAAGCTTTAAGGTCCCTTCCAACCCAGACCACTCTGGGATTCTGTGATTCCTCTCTGCAGCAGGTCAGTGGTGGTGAAGAAGGGTCCTTGCGTTCTGTAGGCTCTGCCCACTGAAGAATGCTCAGCGATGCAAGAAGACAGCATTTCTGTCCTGGAAATAAAGCAGAAGGGACAGAGCTTGTCTACAGCTGCCATGGAAAGAGGACAGTAGTCAAAAGAGGAGGAACTGGCAAACAGAACCATGGAAAATGGAGCTTATTTTCACTGCTGCTCCTAAAGTATTTTCTAGATCACAATCAGAGCATTTGTTTCTGAGAAGTGATGTTTTGCTTCCCGTCTCATATCCCCTACCAGTCTTAACATCTCCTTCAGCAGGAGCACTGAAGTAGACCAGATGCTTTCCTGCTCCAGGCAGTCTGCTGCCTTTGCTTCTGCCCAGAGCTGCCCTGTTTTGCTGATAAAATATTTCAATTTTCTCATCTTCTCAATGTGTTCCAAAAAGGTCACCACAAACACATGTTTCTCTCAGTGGCCAGGTCTCTTCAAGTTCTGTTTGCTGAAAGCCCTGAAAAGATGTAGTTGGCTGCCGGCTCTCCCTTGAGGTGTAACTGGTGATGAGTTTTTGAAAAAAAACCTACCCCACCATACTGTAGCATGACAAGGTAACAAAGATCTTTCCTCAAAGATCTTGTTCACACTGCAAGGTGTTTGCTTTGTGGAAGAAGTTCACAAGTCAAATAGAATTTTGACTGACTCATGGAAGAAGCTGTGAACCCCACATCTCTGTCACAGCTGGAAAGGCACATTATTCATTGTGGTTATGTATTGTTACTGTGCTGTTACTGGGCACAGCACCTGGAGTCCTTCATGGGCATGTGGGCTAAGCATGTGCCAACATGTGCATGATTCAGCTGGGTAACTGAATCTAATAACTGTGCAATGTTCTGGTTCATGCTTCATTTCTTCCTTGTGCTGCTACAGAATCCATGTAAATAAATAATAGTGTTTTCCAATTAAGAAATTTACACTGGAAAAGCTCAGATCAGCAGTTGAGTAAGGAGGGTCTGAGGGAGCATCCTCCTTTTTCCTGAGGTCCGGAGGGAGCAGGATGGGGCTGCTGTGCAAGGGCTGGGGATCCAGGCACTGACGGTAGCAGTGGAGCAGGGGGCAGAATGCAGCCCAACAGTGCCCAGGGAGAGAGCAGGGACCAGTGACGTCAGCTGGGGACAGCCAGTAGGACTGACATCACCAGACAGGCACTTTTTGGTGATGAGGCAGGTCTGGGCAAAGCCAGGAATTCAAGTTGTTGGGTCAGGGATGGATACAGGGACTTGCATGGCTGGGCACACGAGCACAGGATATCTGCAGCAGAGATCAGGAGAGGGGTATGGGCTTAAGCCAGAGTTTGGTACAGCTCCCAGGGGAAGAAGGGACAGTCCCCACAAGGCTTCTCCCAGATGACTGATCCAGGAAACTCCTCACCATGTCAGAGCTGGCATAAGCACAGGTGGAAAATTCAGTGGGGAGGAGACAGATGGATAGAAGGAGGCTGCAGAGCCTGTTGGTGCACTGGAGACCAACAGTGAGTGCTAGTGTTTCTCCAAATGTGGTGCTTCAACAATGACTAAGGTAGTACACAAGGAGTCCATTTAGGAATATATTAACAAGCCGATATTGAGAAGAATTAAGTTATTACTATCACAAATGTTTGGAATTTTCCAAGATGGCTTTAACAAAGGTCTGAACATCCTGCCCAGTGGTGGCAGAAGACTGGTAGTGTCAGGAATTGAAAAGGATTATTTGAGGAACACTAAGAAGGAAATTAAAAGTGAGACATTCATCATGGTAACATTTTCATAGCATTATGTATGAACTAAATACACCATGAAGTAAGAACAGTTAATTAAATCCTCTTAGGTTTGAGCTATCTCCAGTTCATTCTTTTACAAAAAACAGGCTGTGCTTTGTCAGAGTGACCTGCACTAATATAATTCTTTTAAAGGACAGCCTTTTAAAAATGTGTCATGTTGTGGGAGGGATTCTGTCCACCAGCTCAAAAGCAGCCTCTCTGCCCCTATTTAAAAACTCTTCTGCTCCATATCCATGGCAGTGGGGGCTGGAATTAGATGATCCTTAAGATCCCTTCCAATCCAAACCATTCTATGATTTTGCTTCTATACTGTCAATTGGTGATTTTCAGAGCATAATTTTTGGTAGTGATTTTATTTTCTGCCTACCTTTCTTGTACACTCTTATTGGAAAGTTTGACCAGTCGATGCTAAAATGCTTTCCCCTCCATCTAGTTTATACCTATGGCTTGAAACTTTCTGCTCAGGTACAAAAATACTCTTTTGCATTTAGAATACCCGACCCTGGTTAATATAAATACTCTACTGGGTGCAAGCAGAGCATATTCATTCTCAAATAATTTTATAACTTGTTAAAGAACCTTCTGAGAAATATTTATGCATTATCAGGCTTCCAAATGCTTTGCATATAATGAATATGCAAAGCACAGCCTGCTGTATATATAGCTTCATTTTGTGTATAGAATGATACATATTGCATAGATGATTAAACCAAATGTATATGAGACAGATGAAGCAACTGCACTCTTAAAAAAGTATATTTTCCTTCAATAATCTTTTCTAATTAGCTACTTTATCTTTTTACTTATTAGTCTTCAGGTCACTATTTTAATCTTAGAGAAATATAGACTGAAAAAATAAACTTATTTAAAGTTACATTCTTTATAAGCTGTAATCAGATTGTCAGCTTAAAATAAATAGTTTGCATGTAGGTCTATATAATGTTTCACTCATATATCATTTTAATGCAGAACAGCTTCTGTGAAGGGAATTCAGCCTGTCACTGGATGTTTAAATTTTCAGTGTCTGTTGTCATGGCAACTGGAATTGACTCTGGTACCCACTGTGTTCAACATAAATTAATTTAAAGCCATAGCATCTTGAAATGCTTTATTCTCTTAAAAAATCTTGCTTTTCCTTAAATTTATTGAAGTAAAAAATAGCTATACTTGAAATACCATTAAACATACATAAATTCTCAGCTAATTATTAGTTTTATTTGTGGAATTCAGTAAATTGAACCTAATAAATAATGTATATATAGAAAATTGTTCCTCTATTTCTTGCGGAACTGCACTTCTCAAGTAATATAACTAATACATTTTAACCAGTCTTTATTTTGAATTCTTGTGTTTTGAATTTACAGTTTCAGTGATTTCAAATCTGCATGTTAGACTGACCAAGTGAAATTACAGGATTCATGATTTCCTTAAATTTCCTAGTTCTTCTGCAATTTTGTTATGCTTCTGTTAAAACTGCTAACTTATGTCTTATGTCTAATTTTATCCTATTATCCTTTATGAAAAGAATCTGTAAAACACAACTATGTATATATTTAAAGGAAATAAATGTCATGTGTGAGATCGCTTGGGATTCTCACAGTTCCAAAGAGGTTTAAGAGGAGATATGATATGCAGGTGCTGAAGAGAGAGGAGATTGCTCCAGCAGGCATAGCAAAATCTTTTTTCTCTCGATATTTGTAAAGTCAGTGACTCACAGCCTAATCTATCCTCTTACATGTCTAATGAAAAATAAGAGCTTATGATGTACAGCATCATGTAGGGTTCCTCAATGCAGGAGATCGTCAATGACTCTGTTTTGCATAACATTGTTGACATTTAAGAAAGATTTTGTGGTTTAACCTTCCTGAGACAGGTACGTCTCACATGTTTCATTCCTTGTGATTTCTACAGTACAGTGCGCTTCTCAAAGGACGAATGCTGAAATAGTTCTTTGAAAGAGCTAAGTTTCAGTTTTATGTTGAAAAGATTATTTAATTATTTTATAAAGCATGAGAACAGAATGTGATCCTTTCTGAAAATGCAAGCGTCTAAAAAAAAGTATTTACACATTTAGAAATGAGTAAAGTGAGTGTTTATCTAGGCAATAAAAGCCTGATTTTTTTATTATTTATTATGGAAATCTTAAAAAAAAAAAATCCTGGTTCAGTTTCAACAATCGTCTTCTACATATTGGGTCTTATGCAGTGAAACACTTTCCACTGCAATAGCTCATGTTGTTCATATTTTATTTCATTCCTGTGTCAAAAATACTGATTAATATTTAAGGCTTTAAAAATTACTGCTGAAATTCTGATATGAATGTCTGTTGGTGTCTCTATGAGCCTAGCAGTTGTAACCTTGCCATATTGACACATACTATAATGAGACATTTAAGAAAACAGAAATCTGCTGCAGCTCTGCATGACTCATTTGCACCAGCAGCACACATTCATTAATAACCCAGCAGAGACAACAAATCTGAATCTAACTTTCCTGTGGGGATTTGTGTTGCAATGTTTTCTACAAAAATGTTAATGGCTGCAACTTTCCTCATTTGGATTATATCTTCCAAACACCTCTATTTCTTAATGAGTATGCTGTCACTCATTATGTTAAATCTTCTGTAACAAGCTTCAAAGGAGAAAAGCTCAGCTAGCTATTCTTATCTGTCACTGACGGAACAATTACAGTCTTATAAATGACTTCATTTTGTAGACCGCTTGATTCAAACCAGAAGTGGAATAGAGTCCTCTCACTCCTGAATTACTGAGAGGGCTTTTCTTCTCAGTTCACTGAGCAGTAAGTATCACAGAGTTCACAGTGAAGATGTAGAATCATAAGGGTGCTTTCTTACACAAATGTGGATTTAAGTATCACATCAATAAATGCCTTCCATAACACAGAAGTTTATTTTCAAGTTGTCTGCAGACAGCTGATTGCTCAGTTGATGAACTCAGTTTGTTGAGTCCTCCTTTTCCTTGATAAGGGATCAGTTCTTTAATATTAGCCAGGTCTTGCAGTAGGCATTGACAGGCTCCTTCAAAATGCCATATAAGCTGGTATCTTTTACTTGAACAGTATTACATTTTAAAACATCCGTCTGGTCAGATATCTTTCAGCTGATTATGCTGAGATTTTCCTTTAAACTGTTTGCTAATCTGAAATTCTATTCCCCTACTACAAGTAAATAAATAGCTGGTGCTTCTTTAAGTTAGGCAGATTGTAATACTGAAACATGCCTTTCATTCCAGCTCTGATTTTCCAAAATTATTATTTTCATACCATCAAAGATTATTTGTAAGAACATGAATGATTAATCTAACTCCTGGTAAATAGTGAGTAGCTTATTACATAGCTTAGCTTCACCAAGGAGATGGTAAATTAAAAACAAATTAGTAATAAAATCTGTTGCCTGTTTGAGAATGTGCAACATATGCCTCCAAAAGGACTCTTGCTATGATTTCTTTTCCTAAGTGGGGAGCAGAGAACAAGACTTTTCCAGAAATATAGCATGTTGTGGCTTGGAATATATAGTAAGTATATTTTTGAAATGGTTGGCAAAATTACCTTAAATAAAACATTCTGAATGTCTTTGCTACCACTTCAGGTAAACCTTTCCCCAACCACACATATCTATGAATGTATGCAGCTAAATCATGTAGCAGAAATCAAACTTTCAATGATAATACTCTTATTTTAACTTATTTGGAAAGCTGATGCGTGCCAAAGTGAGGGTGAGATGTTCAGTGAGGGTTTTTTTCTGTTTCCAGGGGCTTTGTAGCTTATATCTTTCTGCTCTTAAAAAGGAAAAAAAAAAATAGAAGTATGCTAAGAAATCTTGATGGGTTTATTTAGGTCAAGATTACTGAGTTTCTCCCACAGTCACTGCTACTGTTTTTTAATATCCTGATATTGAAGCATATCAACTAAAGTGAAAAGTGCAGCCCAAATTCAGAGGTAAGACAGACAATTTATATGCAAAAAATGAAGCAGTTTGCCTTCCAGTCTCTGTAATATTTCCTTAAAAAATTCTTGAGTGCTGAGTCTGGTTTTGCACTGATCTTTCTTGGTCACTTGCTGATCATTATTTGGACTGGTGGAAAAGTTCATAATGAAATCTCCTTAATCCTGAACTGAATTTTTTTCCTAAGGTCAGATGAAAAGCCAGAGAACTAATAACACTTGACACTTACTCTGTGTTTTGACTTTTCATGGAAAGAAAAAGGAAGTATCATCTGGAATTTAGTGTGAGCTTCCCCTGTTAGGTTGCCTGGTATAGTTACAATCTTGTGAATAGTGCAGTCAGGAATGCCCTTACTGCCTCAATGAGTAGAATAGTCCTTGGATAGTAGCCCAAGTTCTCTCAGATGTGTTTCAGATTTTGGTCATTTCTGTGAAATAAAAAAGAAAAAAAAAGCACCATACAAAATATGGAACAACAGCAGCAAAAGAAATCTGTAGCAGTAAAATTAATAGATGGTGACTGCTTGTCTCTTTTACAGTAACCTGTGTGTTGCAGTGATACCTGCCTGTGCTCATGTTTGGCTTACTGTGCATTGAGATTCAGGGTTTCATTTGAACTTTCTCTCCCCTGTGTAATTAGCATTTATTTCAAGAGAATGCATTTAACTTTTTTTGATGCTAGGGTTAATATTCCTCGTCTTTCTTCGAACTCAGTGAACCCGATTTTCATTTATAGCAAGAACCTTTTGAGCCACTCTGTTAACTTATTTCCATTTTAAAGGGCTTGTGTACTGTCAGTATGATGGAAAAGGTCACATTGCAAGTGAAAAACCAGGGCCTGTGGGGTTTCTAGATATCTTGTTTGTGTCTTTCAATGCAATCATAAATAAGAAGGGAAAAATATTTTCACCAGTTATTTCTTTCCAAATATTGAATCTTTCTTATAAGACTTCAAGATAATTTAATAGCCTTCTAGAAGTTTAAATATTAAAAGATATTAAAAACACTTTCAATATTTTCAAACTGAATTCCTTTAAAAAGAATCTGAGTTTATTTGAAGTAAAAAATTCAAAATGCAGCACTTTACCCATGTTACACATGATTTTCTAGCTTTAAGAACAGTTTATGCTTTGAAAATGGGTACAAAAAGGGAAGCCCTGTTTTTAGTTCATAAAAATAGCCTTTTACCCTTACAACTGGGACTCGTAAGTCTACTATGTTAAAGATGTGATCTTGGGCCCACTGAAGACTCTGCAAACTCCCACTGAATTCACAATGAGATTAAAAGCACTTCTCCCAGACAGAGCTTGTTTCTCATAGTTACATTTATCAGAGATCTGTTCAGTTTAACTGGAAGCATCTAAGGTAAAAATAATGCTACATTACTTTCACATGCAGACTGTTCCACAGTCTTGCAAATCTTCAGGCCAGGAAACTTTTCCCAGTGAGATAGCCTATGTTTTCCTTACAGTTACACTAAAATATTTAACCTTCAGTCCTTTTAAGGGATTGTTTAATGCCAGGCTATTGTCACTGACATTTACAGAAAATACGAAGCCTCAGAATTTTTTGAAGATAGCCTAAAAGAGCTAGATAACCACTTGTTATTAATATGCCTTGAAACAAATATTTTATTGGTAGGCATTGATCAGCAGGCCAAACTACTTCAGGCTTCTTGTTCCAGTTCTTTGTCTGCCTATGAAGAGGTATTTGTCTTCTGCTCTATTGTTTGCTTTCATGGCACTTGTCAACATCTATTGTTTAAACAAGAAGATTTAGTAATATAATTCATAACTAATGCCCAGATTCTTGAATAGCAGGCTTATCTATGGGTAAAATTGAAATCTTTGTTTCAGTAGAGACATAGCCATAAAATCAGTTTTGAGTCATGGAAACATACAGACATCTAGCAAACAGTTAAATGACAGTTAAATATAGCAAACAGTTAAACTACAGAGAGAACAAACTCTGGAAACTTGCATGATGTATTTGTAACACAATTGAGTCCTTATTTACTGTGGATCCTCTGAAGCATCAGACCTATATAAATAATACAAGCAGACCCATGTGGTGTCATTTTAAATAGTTAAAGCAGATGGGGAGATGCTGTGTGCAGCTTTGTTGAGAGGCTGTAGATCAGAGCTGCAGATAACCCTAGGAAAAATGGCAAAAGTTTTCAAAGTAAGGGAGCCTTCAGGACATCTTGAGGTTCAGGGTCAGAACATATTACTTCTTTTTGGAGAAGAAAAGCCTCTCTCTCAACAAATAATATGGTGGAATTTCTTTCCTGTGGGTATAGTCTGGTTAGCAGTAAACAAGTGTCACTACAATGTATCCATGTTCACTGATGTATGTAATTTTTTAACCACCTGCTCCAACAGAAACAGTTGAAATGAAATAACATCTCACAGATAAACGTCTACTCCTCAGAACCATTTGCATCTTAATGTTTATGTTCAGGAACTGTCTTGGTTTCCTGGCTTCCACCCAGCAACAGGAGACAGAATTGTATGCAAATTACATTATCCCTTAATTGAAAAATCTGCATGGACTGTAAAGGTAAATATTATGTCTGGTTTATTTTCAAGCTGAACTCCATGAATGACCCTGTAATTCAAAGCAGCAGCCTCTGCATGTCAAACTGCTACCTGCTCCTCTCTTGACATGTTGTCATTCATTACCACAGCAATTGAAATACTTCTACCAACTTTACAAGAAAAAAGAGCTAAATCCAACATACAGGAACTGAATACTGTGCTCAATTAGAGTGATTATATTTTGCATTTTTATATTGCTTTTGATACTGGACTGTTTTGCCAGAATAGCCATCTGTTGATCTCATTCATCTAGACAGAACAAAAGCATTGCCTTCTGCCAGCTATTTGATTAAAAGGATTATAATTAGCTTTTCTGTTTCCACTGGGACTTCAACTGACATGTTCTTGTCATCTTAAGCCAGGTAACACAGTATTTATTACAGTTTCAGCAATGTGGGAGATAGCATCATCTAAGTAACTGCATCATTTGCTTTGACGCATTAGTTAAAAATGGTCTTTATTTGTAATACAGATTTTCCTACCCATTCAAAAATCAAATGTTAGTTATGTAAGGTGTTACCATCCAAAATCAGGGAAAATAGCTTCAAACAGAAAACATATTTATAGAATATTTAACTCTTTAACTTCAGAATAGACTCACAGCTGAAGTGTTTTTCCAGTCAAACATTAGGTATAAATGTCAGACATTAATTTCTCTCTCTTCTTCTGTCTCTGTTTCCCACTCAATCCTGTTCCTTCCTGAAGAAAATGTAAATTCCAGTGGTGAAATGCTGTAGTTACATCTCTCCAAAGAAACAAGCAATTTTGAGAAATCAATTTGCTTACTCATGACAAGATACTTATAAGTGCACTAAGTCAGTAAAAAAGTGTAATTCTGTGTTGTCATTTAGTGTATAAGGCTGTCTAAATATAGAAGATATGTGCATTAGTTCAACTGAAAACAACACAGTCTTATTAGTCACAGGCATCAGAAACCTCCTGAATCTTCTGTCTATCTCCTGGCTTTTATTCTTTTCTCCTGTCTCTTATGCTGAACATTTTGTTCCTCAGAAGATTCCTGAAGAATCAGTAACAAATACCCTCTTTTTGCAGCATGTGACATTTCATCCTCTTATTCAGGATACTAGTTTTGAGGGCTTGATTTGAGAATCCATACCGCAGATACATCTATTATTTGAAGCCTCTCCTGTGCTTTATCAATAATGTTTAATACAAGGTGTGGTGCTGGATTTCAGAACTACAGGTTTCTCAGATTGGAGTTAGCTTGCAGCAACTAGTACTGTCCAAAGGTTTAACCTGAGATTAACAAAGCTCTCTTATTTCAATGATAATAACATCAATCGCTGTAAACATTGAAAGCATCTAAAAGGAGTGTGGGCAATTCTTTGTAATCCGTGGTTTTGTCTAAGAAGATGAAAATCTCTGAGAAGCTCTCAGATACTGGCTGTAACAGTCCAAGTCTCCTTTCACTTTTATATCACTACAACAATATTGACTTCAAGTGAAATATTATAATTTTTCATTAATGCAGAAGACTTGACAAAGAAACCAGAATCACAGGATCCCAATATTGTATAATTGTAACAGCACTAGCATTTGTAAAGGATATTAATTACATGAAGTAACCTATTCCAAAACCAGCTAACACAGTGTATAGTGACCAGACATCTGCTTTCAGATGCCTAGTTTATTAACAGCAACAACTCTTCCCCTTCAAAAACAACCTCATTTTTTAAAGTTTGTAAAGATATTCCTAGAGGAGTTCCCTTACTATTCTCTTTTATAATGGCAATAGTGATCCAAAATATTACTTCTGTGTCACAGGTTAGAGTTTCTCAATCTCTGTTACATCTTTGTGAACCAAGTAAAAACCAATCCTGCTATGTATGGTCAGTACCCGCTAACATTTTGGAATAATTTGGACAACACAATTTGAATGTTATATGGGGCAATCCCAAGTCTTGAGGTTTGGATATGTTGCGAAATATTGATAGTTATTTAAACCAACTGAAAGAGTTTTTGTTGCTCAGGGTCTCTTCTTACTTCTTTCTTTGTTTTCATTTCCTTCCTTCTCCTTGTCTTCTAACAGTTTCTTTGCTATTTCTTCTTTTCAAGCTTACATCAGGATTTCTGCTTTCCTAACACACCACCCAAAGAAATGACCTTTGTGACAGATGTTACTCTCAAAAGCCTTCCTCAATGTCTATTGCTCCTGGTCCATAAGAGTGCAGTAGGTTACAGGTGTGTGCCTCTAGACCAAGAAAGGCCTATTGAAAGAAATCTAAACTTTTAAAGAAAAACTACAATGAAGATAAGCAGAGAAACAATTTGGTTTAAATAGAAAATTCAGAGTCCAAGTATCTGTGCAGCTTCAAGAAATTTGGAGCTGAATTCACTCTTTAGTTGAAGCCACTTTATGAAAATTTTGGTGAACGGTGAAGCAGCATGATATAACAATACTTTTTGCTCCTGAATTTCACTTGAATTTTTAGCTGTATCCAGAAAAATATCCCTTAAGGCAGTAGTGATAACTGAAGCAATCTAAATCTGATAAGTTTTAACATCCGGGTTCTTTCCCTCACATTTTCAGAAAAAGTTTATATGCAGATCTCTCCAAACAGTTTGTTTAACTAGTAATTTTATTAATATTACATTGTTAAATATAGAATTTATTTTGAGAGCTTTTGTATTTTATTAGGAAAATACACATAATTTCCATCTTTTAACGCATTCCCCAAATCTGTGGACTACAGAATTCTTCACTTGAGAGTGTCTAGCCAGTAAAAACTAATTGGTGCCATCTTGTGGTAAGTAAAGAAAATACAAAACAATCGTTCTTGTCACATCCTCTATAGTTGCGCACTAAATTTTCCTTTTTTCTTCTCTTGCCTGTTCTCTACCGCTCCATACATGCCTTTTTGCTACAGTTTGAAGTCCACCTCAGTTCTAAAGAGATACTGGTACGGTTGAAAAACGTTACATTAAAACAATAATTTAAGCGACCTACAGAAAAAGAACAATCTATAATGCCAACTATGGTCATATTAAAATACAAAATAGAGAACAAACAGTTAAATTTATGAAACTAGGTTGAGCTACAGCTTGCTTCTTTGGCACATGTAAGCTAAAAGTAACATTATGGACAGGTTCTTTTTGGCATAGGCATCACTGTGGTAGCACCAAGCTTGGCAGAGAGACATGCTAGATTTTCAGTGCAAGCATTTGTCTTTGATAGTAACTGTAATTTCTCATGCTCTTTGGCTCCAACTTCTTAACAGAAAGAGGATTACAATCTTTTTTGTTAGAATGTTTCATGCCAGTTTTGCCATCTTAACTATGATGCTGTTTCAGCACTGCAATTTGCAGGGCTCCCTAACTGCCACCATGAACTGATTAGGAACATTTCTAGGATGTAGTGAAATCTACCATTCATCTGTAATTCACATGCACCCCTAAGTGGAGCTGAAGTTGAAAAATTCCACCCTGATGCTTTTAATTTTCCATCATTTTAGCAATGTCCTTGTAATACGGTAACTAGCAAAATAATAAATAGATATTTTAAAAAAGTATATTTCCCTTAAGAAGTGTCTGGGAGCCTACAAGACTCAGAAATGCCACGAAGACCTTCATCCTAGGCTGGACTATTTCTTCCCATAGAAAATGTATGGGAGAATATAATATTGAGAATTAGCAATGTAATAGTTGCAAGAAAATTTCTGACACCCAAATATCCATACAGAATACAGAAAGCATGGCGCTTCTGGGGGAAGGCTTGTGAAACTCCTTGGTTATACATTTCCATCTTTTAATCTTGATTGTTCCCCTTTAATCCAGTTTCAAGATCAAATCATCCCCTAGCTGTTTCAAGGAACTCCCTTCAAAAATGCACCTGCTGTTTTGGAGTAGTGGTAGAAAAGGCAAGCTCTGCGTTACACTTTTTCATTTCAAAGCTTTTGCAGGGGTGCTGTGAGATGGGGTAATTATATAGTCCCCTGGCTTCCATCAACATTTTTCTAACACCAGCACCTCCCCAGAGAAAATCAGTGGAAATCAGCATGTGCCCTTTCTTCAGTCAAGGGTACACAGCAGGGGCAAGCCGGCTGAAACTTTCATATTCCCTCCAGTCAGTCCTCCCCAGTGCCAAGCTCAGCACACTCTGTGTCTCTTTCATGAAGCTCCATAAGGCACAACACCTCTCCGTTCTGTGGGCCAGGCTGTCTCTGTGAGAATCACTTCTCCTCTTGGTTTACATTCTCTGCAAAGACAGACAAGGGGCTCAGCAGGAAATTTCACCTGAAATTGCATGCAATGCACAACAGCTAATTGGAAGAATATTTCAGTCCTTTGTATACACTGAACTGCGTATTGTGAATACCTCCTAAATAGCTTATTATATGCTTAAGAATGTCAATAAACAATTTTCTAATCAGATCTCTCCATCTGAAAACATACTGTACTATCCCATCTTGCTTTCAAGAATCTTAAAGCAGATTCTGACAGAACCTTAGGTTACTGAAACAGGTCTGAAAACCGATTGCTTCTTTTGTCCATGTGAAATTATACTCCCTTAGTCTCAGTAACTTAATTGTGCAAAAAGAAACCAAGTAAATAAAACTTCATAGCTGGAGTTATCAGCTTAGTACAGTCATTATGGAAACGGAAAGATGGAATATATCTGTTAGCTGTTTTTTCAAACTCAAGATCAAAGATGCAGCCATGCTGAATAGTTTTGCCTTCCTTTGTCTATGATTAAAGGAAAAGTCCCAAATCTGAAATGGCTGAAATTAATCATAAAATGAGATTCAGTGTGACAAGTAGTTGGATGAAAAAAAATAGGGATGATTACGAAAATGTATGGATTATTTGTTCTGAAAGTTTCTTGGCAAAATCTTTCAATTTTTCATTTCAAACAGCATCTTTCATTAAGACTAATCAACATTTCACAGAATAATATAAAGCCCTGGCCTCACGATAGCTGGAGATGTCATTTAACCTAACTGTGCCTTAAGTCATGTTAAACTATACCTTCAGCATATCTAACTCTGATTTGTTTAACTTTGTCCTACAGACCTGCAGTGGTGAAAAAATTACAGCAACACCAGGAAATCTGTTCCAGCTCCTTACAGTCCTTATTGTTGACCCCTTTGTCCCACTGCTTGATCCAGATCTTCCCTTCAGTAAATGTGCTATTCAGGTTGGACATGTAGAACAGTTTTTCCCTTTCCTTTTAGCAAAAGCCTTTACAAATTGGGGATTTATATTCCTCAACATTTTGCTTTTCCTGCAGCTGTTCAAGCTTCCTCTCTAGATCACACTGTGTAGGCCTTTGAACATCTCTGTAGCTCACATCCTTATTGATACACATATGCCCTGAAGCATGGTGCCAAATGCCCTATCATTGCCCAAATACCTTATTACTGCAGTGAAGAAGAAAGACTATTTGATGCTTCCAAAGTTTCTGCTTCTTTCTATAGAACCTGTATTCTTTCTTTGTATTCAAGCATATGACCAAAGCACATGGTCAGCTTTGTAAACCACTATGAAAGCAGATGGTGCTCTAGGAAACTGCTGCCCAAGTGGTTGGCTCACATTCTGCATTTGTGCAGTTGCCAATTTCAGCCTACACACAGGCTTGCAAATTTTAAGTTACAAGATTTGTAGCTGGCTTTGGAATTTCATCCTTTTATTTTCTTTTTTTTTTTTTTCCCCTGAATGAGTTCTCCAATATACTCGCTGTGGGTGTGGTGCCTGCCACGGCCAGCAGCTCCACAGATGACTTGTTCATCCCACAAGGAGCTCAGCCCAGCTAGGCATTCCACCATTGCAGTGCAGCCTGGCCACATGGGGAAATCGAGGCACAAGGCACAGCACAGCACATGGAGCTGGTTGCAGATGCGTCATGTGGAGCTGTGCCTTCCTGGCTCCCCAGCCAGTGAGGATCCAAATGGCCAAGGGCTGGCACTTCTCCCAGCCAGGGCCAGAGTCAGGGTGTGCCATGATTCAGTTCTGGGCCTCTTGCTACAGGAGAGACATTGAGGTGCTGGAGCGGGGCCAGAGAAGGGCAATGGAGCTGGTGAAAGGCTTGAAGCACAAGTCTGATGAGGAATGGCTGAGGCAACTGGGGGTATTTTGTCTGGAGAAGAGAAGGCTCAGGAGGGACCTTACTGCTCTCTACAACTACCTAAAAGGAGGATGGCGCCAGGAGGTGGTGGTCTCTGCTCCCAAGGAACAAATGATAGGACAAGAGGAAATGGCCTCAAGCTGTACTAGGGGAGGTTCAGGCTGGATATGAGGGACAATTTCTTCCCCAGAAAGGTGGTCAGGCATTGGAACAGGCTGCCCAGGGCAGTGGTGGAGTCACAGGCCCTGGAAGTGTTCACAAACTGTGTAGATGAGGACCTTAGTGACATGTGTCAGTGGTGGCCTTGGCAGTGCTGGGGAATGGTTGGACTTGATGATCTTAAAGGTCTTTTCCAACTCAGTTGATTCAATGATTCTACGATTTTGCATTCTCACACAGTTCTCTTGTATACTAGAGGCTATAGATTCTAGCTGTCACATGTAATTATAATGATCATATTCTCTGCAAATAGAGCACAATAATATTTTCAGATCATGTATGAAACCTGAAATACTATGTAGTCTTTGAAGACGACCAACTTCCCCCAGTTTTTCAGGTTCTGAAAAAGGAACCTCCATTTCAAGGAGTCTCCATATACAAAACTTCCTTCCTGACGGTTATTTCTACTCATAGCTAAACCTTGTTAGCAAGAACAAGTAGGGACTCTAAGATCTATTTAGCTTCTCCAGATTGAATCTCTTTGTACTGTAAAGTTTCACCCTGAGAATCTTTGTTCTAACAAACTGAAAAAGGGATAATGCACTTTTAAAAGGGTAGATTGTGCAGGAATTTCTGCTGTACTACAAGAATGTTTGCAAGAGACCTGTTTCATTATTTCCTCACATTTTCTGTGAAAGGGTTCAGGGTTACAAAACTGAACACTCATCCCACACATCATGACTCATTAGCCCATAATCACTTTCAGCCGTTATTTTGCAAGGCTGTATTTACTTTTTTCAATAAAAATATATGACATATCCAGCCTTAGCTACAGAGACTGTTCTTGAATTTGGCTTTTCATTCAAAAAAGCATGGACTAACTTAAACTCTTTGCTGTCTTTTTAGTAGGGTAAGTTGCGTTTGTACTGCTTTGTTTTCTTTTTTGTCCTTGTTATCTGTCCTAGTGTCATTCTTGACTATGTGCTATAGTCAAGAATGCTATATGATTGCATTCCAGGTGGAAAGAAGCTAAGGTTTAGTGGTATCAGGATATTTTTCTGTGCAGTTTGCTTACCCAGTTAGCCTCCTTATTTCCTTTTTGTGAGAATGTCACAAATTACAAAGGTTGTTTGACATTTTCAAATATTTCTAAGGAGGAAATACCATAAAGCAGCATGTAAACAAACAAACAAAAAATCTTTCATATTGCACAGAACTTCCAGTCCAGCTGAAATTGGCTGTCTATATACCTAACAAAACATTCTGTTTTTTTGTTTCCCAGTATGTACAGGTATGCATGAGTATAAGCGTGTATGTGTTCAATGCTTTTACTGCATGCATGTGCTTCAAGAAATACTTTCAACAGCATATAGGCCATTTTGCTGTTAAAAACAATGTAAACGGAACATTGTTCCTTTGATATCTGCTTTAGGAAATAATGAAAATTATGTAAAAATATATGTCAGAACTTTTTTTCATTTGCTGTTGTGTTGCCAAGATGTTTTTCAGGAGAGCTGAAAGTTTATGTACTTTGTAGTTGATTTTCATCCAATTCTAAAATAATCAGAAGCTGAATGAGTAGGATTTCAGTTTCATATATAAACATTATTATTAGGTACAGAAAAGCATATGGCCTGTGGAAGCTTCTACTTATCCTTGTGGCATGAATCATCACACCAAGGTTTTCTGCATAACTGCTTCTTTCAGTAAGCAAAGCAACATATGATTGATGATAAATCTTTCAAAGAAAAACCAATGAAAATGATGCCCTTATTAAGAAATGTTTCATGTTATATTCAACTACTGATGAAGGATTTACACAATATGCACAATATAAAATGTTTCATTGTATACAGGACCAGTTAAAGCTTGAATCTCTTTTTTTATCTTGTAACACAGGATACAAAGAAGGACATCTGTCAAGAAAAGTAATTGGAAAAGGAATTATCTACTTGAAAGACTGCTTTCTTTTGTGGCTCCCATTCATATTTTTAAATGAAAAGTGATCTGTGTATTGTCTTAGAAATACAGGTGAAACAATTCAAGAAATAGCATACTTTACTGAAGTACTGCAGAAAGAGTTCAAAACCATAAAAATGATTAGTGGTTTCAAAGCTCACTCTATCACATGGAATATTTTATTCTATAATCTCTCTCCCCTTCCCCCCATGACAAGAGTTTCAACACCACAAACCAGAAACAAAAAAATTCTTACAATATTCAAGCATGATAACATTATGGCTGACAGTTTTGTAGTACATACTGTTGATTTTATGGGTAGCATTCATTTATGCTTAAATATGAAAGGCAAGTAAACTTCTCTGCATTGTTTTTGTTCATCATCTAGAAGGAATTCTCACACAGGAGAAACAGAAAACAACCTCTGATAAAATTCTTCTATCCTTAAGTGTCAGATGCACCTTTAAATTTTACCAAGAGAAACTGAAGTCTTGTTTTAGTGAAGCTGATGTCTACTGGAGGTAGGGTAGAGGGAAAATAAGATTTAAAATAGCAAATGTCTTCTTTGAAAACACCAATGTGAAGACACCTTGAGAATATTTTTGAGATTTTTAGATAATAACTGAAATCTCCTCCTAAGTATTGTATACTGAAAAATTAAGCATTAAGTTACACGCATTTCCCACTGAACTCAATAATGAATTGAGGACTAGCCCAGTTTTTCTACACATATCAAGCTGTGATTAAATATTTTTTTGTTTTAATAAATAGCCATTTTTGCTAAAATATCTTTAAAGAAGTTGTGGCCTAAAATGAAATTTTAATTTTTCTTTTTTTAGTAAAACCTGAAAAAAAGACTCGCCTAAATATTTTACATACGCAGAGGTCTAGGTTTAAAAGTTAATTTCACCTCAGCTAAAGCAAAGAGGAATGATTAACTGCTCAAATCAGTTGCAGAAATGTAATGTGACCTATTCCTTTCACACACACAAAAAAAAGTCTTTAAGATATTTTTTCTCGATGACAGATTTACCTCTGTTCTATAAACAGCACCAAGTAATTACTCCAGCCTATTGCAAATCTTTTGTCTGGGAAAAATACAAAAAATAATGAATTATCTCAGACAGAAATGTACCATTTTGCCCAAAAGATTGTATCTCCTGTTAAAAAAACAGGACTCTTTTTTCTCTTCACACTGCTGATTTTTCTATAGAGTCACTGCAATGAAAATAAATTTCAAATCTGGATAATAAGTAAGTATATTCATAGAGAGATCTTTACAGTGGCTGTAAAAATCTCTGCAAAGATCTCATAGAACTTTTCCCAGGAGATGACTAACAGCCAGTTCTCTTTCTGAAAGTGCAGGCAGTTACATTGGTCACTTGTATTAGTTACGGCTTTGCAAGAGCTATGCAGTGAGCTTCTGCCTAAAGTAGTAAGATTCAAAACAACCAGGTGCTGTCTGGATCAATATGCTCACAATAGATTTCATCCAATACCCAGCTGGAGTCACAGAGCTTATGGGAAACTTTTACATATTTCTTTGATGTGGTGCATTAACCTCAACCCAAACCCAAGCATCCACAGATACTCGCTCACTCCTCTTCTTGGCCAGTAGGACAGGTGAGGGAATAGGAAAAACAAAAGCAAGAAAACTCATGGATCAAGATAAAGACAACTTAGTAAGGTGGATCATAGAATCATAGAATAGTTAGGGTTGGAAAGGACCTTAAGATCATCTAGTTCCACCCCCTCTGCCAGAAGCAGGGACACCTCCCACTAAACCATGCCACCCAAGGCTCTGTCCACCCTGGCCTTGAACACTGCCAGCGATGGAGCATTCACAACTTCCCTGGACAGCCCATGCCAGTGCCTCACCACCCTTATAGGAAAGAATTTCTTCCTCATATCCAATTTAAACTTCCCCTGTTTAAGTTTCAACCCGTTACCCCTTGTCCTATCACTACAGTCCCTAAAGTAGAGTCCCTCCCCAGCATCCCTATAGGCCCCCTTCAGATACTGGAAGGCTTCTGTGAGGTCTCCATGCAGCCTTCTCTTCTCCAGGCTGAAGAGCCCCAACTTTCTCATCCTATCTTCATACGGGAGGTGCTCCAGTCCCCTGATCATCCTCATGGACTTCCTCTGGTAATTGTTATAACAGTTCCATGTCCTTTTTATGTTGAGGACACCAGAACTGCACACAATACTTCAAGTGGGGACTTCAACAGAGCAGACTTTGGCCTCTTCAGGAACCTGCTCAGTAAGGTTCCATGGGATATAGCCCTAGAGGGCAGGGGGGCCCAAGACTCTTGGTTGATATTCAAGGATCACCTGCTGCAAGCTTTGGAGCGATACATCCCTACTCGAAGGAAGTGCTACAGGAGGGCCGGGAGACCTCCTTGGATGGATAAGGAACTGCTGAGGAAAATTCAAAGGAAAAAAGAGGCTTATAAAAGGTGGAAGCAAGGACAGGCGGCCTAGGAACAATACAGGGATGTTGTCCAGGAAGCTAGGGACCAGGTTAGGAAAGCTAAGGCCCACTTAGAATTAAACTTGGCTAGGGATGTGAAAGATAACAAGAAGGGTTTCTATAGGTACACTGCAAATAAAAGACAGACTAGGGACAACGTGGGTTCCCTCCGGAAGCTATCGGGAGAACTGGCTACCTTGGATTTGGAGAAGGCTGTGGTTCTTAATGACTCCTTTGCCTCAGTCTTCACCGGAATATGCTCTGACCACACCACCCAAGTCTTGGAAGGCAGATGCAGGGACTGTGAGAATGAAGACCCTAGGCCCACTGTAGGAGAGGATCTGGTCTGAGACCATCTTAGGAACCTGAATGTACACAAGTCCATGGGACCTGAGGAAATCCATTCTCGGTTCCTGAAGGAGCTGGCAAATGAAGTTGCTAAGCCACTGTCCCTCATATTTGAAAAGTCATGGCAGTCAGGTGAAGTTCTGGATGACTGGAAAAAAGGAAATATAACCCCCATTTTCAAGAAGGGGAAAGTGGATGACCCAGGGAACTACAGACCAGTCAGCCTCACCTCTGTGCCTGGCAAAATCTTGGAGCGGATTCTCCTGGAAGGCATGCTGAGGCACATGAAAAACAACAAGGTGCCTGGTGACAGCCAGCATGGCTTCACTAAGAGGAAATCCTGCCTGACCTATCTGGTGGCACTCTATGATGGGGCTATGGAACTGATGGATGGGGGCAGAGCAGATGATGTCATCTACCTGGACTTGTGCAAAGCATTTGACACTGTCCCACATGACATCCTTGTCTCTTAAGTTGGAGAGACATCAATTTGACAGGTGGACCATTTGGTGGATAGAGAACTGATCGAATGGCCGCACGCAAAGAGTTGTGGTCAAGGCTCAGTGTCCAGCTGGAGACCAGTAACGAGTGGTGTCCCTCAGGGATTGGTGTTGGAACCGATCTTGTTGAACATCTTTGTCAGTGACACGGACAGGGGAATTGAGTGCGCCCTCAGTAAGTTTGCCAATGACATCAAGCTGTGTGGTTCGGTTGATATGTTGGAGGGAAGGAATGCCATCCAGAGGGACCTTGACACGCTTGTGAGGTGGGCTGATGCCAACCTGATGAAGTTTAACCATGCCAAGTGCAAGGTCCTACAGCTGGGTTGGAGCAATCCCAGGCACAGCTACAGGTTGGGCGGAGAGGAGATTCAGAGCAGCCCTGCGGAGAAGGACTTGTGGGTGTTGGTTGATGAGAAAATGAACATGAGCCAGCAGTGTGCGCTTGCAGCTCAGAAAGCCAACTGTATCCTGGGCTGCATCAAAAGCAGCGTGACCAGCAGGTCGAGGGAGGTGGTCCTGCCCCTCTACTCTGCTCTTGTGAATGAAAAAGAAAAATTAAAGAAGTGATGTAAAGAAAGACAACTACTCACCACCTCTCACAAGCAAACTGATCCTCAGCCACTCTGAGTGATGGACACCTTGGAAGCCAAAACCACTCCACACCTTCTGGCTGCAGCTTTCATTACTGAATCCGACATGATAGAGTATGGAATATCCCTTTAGCCAGCTGGCATCACCTCTCTTGGCTGTGTCCCCTCCCAGATTTTTTTTTTTTTTTCATTTATTTTAATAAAATAAAGGGAAAAGCATTTTTTTTACTATGTATTCATGTCTGCAGCAGCTACCTGAAAATAATTTTTGTCTGTGATAAAACCCATATACACACATAAAAAAAAGCTTGTGGTTATTCTTCCTCAGTAAAGATGGTATTGTTTCTACTGATGATTCAACTAGCTTAGCACTACTTTTCTGGATTGAGGTCTCAAAGCACTAGTCTTTGCTAGGGAATGCTAAGGAGAAATAGCTGATATGTAGAGATGTAGAGCTGAACAACATTATCACCCAAGAGTAAAAAACTTCTGCCCAAGTGTCTTTATAAGGGCTTTAAGAAATTAATGTGTGCCATTTAATAAGAACAAGAAGGAGCCTTGTAAAATCTTGAAAGTGGAACTGCCTACTAATACTCTTTGTCCGTGTTCTCAGAAAAGGAGTATATTCTCTCAAGATTAGCTAAGGGACTAAAATTTCATGATCAGTACTAAATAGCCAATAGATAGATAGACCTGAGTGTGATATGAGACTTTAATTCCTTACAGAGATCAAGGCAGCCAGGCAGGAAAACAGTCAACTGGAGTAAATGTGAGACTGGAGATTTCTAGCCTGACTGCATCACATTTTCCTCATGTAAATAAAGTAGAAGAATTGAAGTAGACAGGCAGCAGGTAAAGGTGCCTAGAAAAAGAGGTAGTTTCTCTGCTTGTGAAGCCACTACTGCCTTTACAAGGCAGAAGGTCAGTTCCCTAACTTTGTGGAAGGGCAAACTGCAAAGTACACAGATTTTGCCAGTATTAGAATATTTGCATTGCCTAAACACAGAGCTTAGAATTTATTCCAAGCATAAGTGGCCATCTCTTTATAATTCCTTCAGGTTCTGAAGGAATGAGTGATTTGTAGTGCTTGCAATTATTGAATTTCTCTAAGAATTGACTTCCTAACAACACAGCAATCTTTGCCGCATGTTCAGTAGCACACCCATTATTTTGTACTGGAATCATTAAATTGGATATAAGGAGGAAGTTCTTTACTGTGGGGTGGTGAGGCACTGGAATGGGTTGCCCAGGGAAGTTGTGAATGCTCCACTGCTGGCAGTGTTCAAGGCCAGGCTGGATAGTGCCTTCCGTGACATGGTTTAGTGTGAGGTGTCCCTGCCCATGGCAGGGGGGTTGGAAGTTTATGATCTTAATGTCCTTTCCAACCTTAACTAGTCTATGATTCTTTGATTCACTGCTCTCTCTGATGGTATCTTAAAGTTAAAAAAATACTTAAATTTGAAACAGATACCTGTTTACCAGATAATGTAAACCAGAATGTGTTTACCAGATAGCAAATTGTAAATCAGAGGTATCTGTGGGACATTCCTCTCTTTCTGTTCCTATCTGTAGGGGTGAATTCATATAAAAAGAAGAGCAGAATTACTCTAAGTGTAGATGTAAGAATATTGGATTCTGTATTTCTCACTCCATATGAAAGCCATAGTGACAACAGACATTCCTTTATTCACCCCAAAATTAGTACTCCTGGAAATTAGATTTTCATTCTTTTCTAACAATCAGAAATAATCTCTAAAATATATACCTAGCATTTACATTGTGTTTTCCTTGGTACATTTTTATATTGGTTCATCAATATTTAAATTGTGATATTCTCTAATTTATGAGGTCCCAGATACAGATGCGTAGAACACAAGCAGAATTCCTCACATCTTTAACCAGACTACTCCAGCATTTGTTTTTTAGCATGTTAGCAAATTCTATATACACTTAGTCATGTGAGGACTGAGAAAAATGCACAGGGATTGTCTTACAAAATTTACTCATGTCCTACTTTTCTTAAGTTAGAAACAATATATCCAATTTATCTACTTAAAGAATATAAATTCTAAAAGAATTAAGTAAACTAATGTTCTTTTAATTTTGCAGCAGGTGATTTCCCAGAGGAACAGCCAAGGCCAAGGATGTGCCTTCATCACTAATGTAGCAATTTGTTTAAATCAACATGCAAAAAATTTGAGAATGCAGTTGCAACCCCTTTTTGTAGAGTAGTGCAATATATCCCTAATTAAATTCATATATTTCTTGAAGTATAAGGAGAAAAAGAAGAAGGGCTGGGGTATAATACAGATCAGAACAAATACACAGAAAATTAAAAAATTAAAACAAACCTCCAGTTTGGGAAGGAGAAGAATCGAACAGAGCTATTCGGATAAAGGTGACATTCTGACTGGCAGGCCAGAAAATGATCTTGTCAACAACATTTCCTAAGGACTACAGTCAGTGAACTGTTGTAGTTTAAGGCCAGCCTGAAACTCAGGACCATGCAGCTGCTCACTCACCCTCCCTATTCCCCACTCCCTCCGCTGGGATAGGAGGAGAATCGAAAGAAAGTAAACTCCATGGTTTGAGATAAGAACAATTTGACAACTAAAGCACAATATACTACTACTACTACTAATAATAATAATAATGATAAGGGAAATAAGGAGACAAAACATAAAACTAAAAAGGGAAAGGAAGAAAAAACAATAAATACAAGTGATGCAAAATACAATTGCTTACCACCTGCCAACTGATACCCAGACTGACCCAAGCAGTGATCTGGGCCTTCTGGGTAACTCCCCCCAGTTTATATAGTGGGAATGATGTGCTGTGGTATGGAATACCCCTTTGACTAGTTTGGATTGGGGGTCCTGTCTCTGCTCCCTTCTCACCGGCAGAGCATAAGAGACAGAAAAGTCGTTGATCAGGGTAAGCATTACTTAGCAACAACTAAAAACATTGGTGTGTTATCAGCATTGTTCTCAGACTAAAGACAAAACACAGCACTATATCAGCTGCTAGGATTAAAAAAACAAGTAACTCTTACAGATGAACCCAGGACACGACCCATGAAAGTGAGAAAGGGTAGGAGATGAATTAACAAACCTATCCTTGCAGTTTTGGATGAAAGTGAGAATGACAGTGTAACTTGGAATAGGAGCAGAGGGGATTTTAAAGAAAAGATGGGGAATTTGTTTTTCTCCATGGTATGTGGACACAATGGGGGGAAGGGGTAGAGACAAAATGAAGTGCAGGAATATAGTTTTGGACTGAAATCCTGTTTTAAGGGCAACCAATTTAGAAATACATCTTTTATAGTTTGTTTTTATCCGAAAAGTAACATCTCCTACAGCACACAAAATGGCTTCAGTTTTAATCCTGCTAGCAAGGAGGAGCAGGTTATGACAATAAACTTCCTCAATGAATCATTGCTTAACAAAACATTAACATCTTATTTTGCTATAAGATTTGTAAGAAAAAGTAACAGCTGGGTGGAAGACTTCTGATTGTGAAATTTGGGAAACTTTTATAATATCTTGTCTTTAGTTTCTCCATTTTCATCTTTTTCCTCAGTTGCTACTGAAATCACTGAGGACAGAAATTCTGTTTGTGAATGGAAACTCCATTACACTCATAAAATGTGTTTCCATCCATGCAAATGCAACATAACAAAATAAGATTTCCCTTGCATCTAGGCCATTTGAAATCAGCTGTGTGGCCTCACTGCTATTTTAACAGTCTAGTTCTTGTGCAATTACTAATTCCTGAAAATAGAAAATAGACTGGCCCACAAACAAACCTGATTTTAACTCCAGTTCCATTCAGTGAAGGAGCTTGTGCCTCCACAAATCAAGTAAAGATCCAAGATGGAGCAGACACAGGCTGCCACGCCTGTCCCGTCGGAACTGCTGGACCTCAGTGGGCAGTGGCATGGAGGAGGAAGAGGCTGCAAATGAGCCCAAGTGCTATTATATTATTGCAAATTGAATTGAAACAATAAATAATAAAATCCTAAACAAAGCCTTCTAGAAGTTTCATTTGCATGCAGTAGCAGAAAGGCATGTATATTAATAAAAGGATTGCCTAGGGACTGAAGGGAAAGTTATTGCTAGTCTCACTATACACCTGTCTTGGGAACTTCCAAATTGAACAAAAATCTTCCCCGAAGAAGTTGTTCCTGTTGCTTAGATTCTGTTAAATAAACATAATGCCTAAAGCATACTTGGAAACCAGCACATGAGCTCTAATTGCTGTGCATTAGGATCCAAGTTGAAATGATTTCAGAAACTGAGCCAAACCCAGACTTACCCGTGTTTCTTTAAAACCTCATCTTTCCTAACCATGATTTCTTGGTAATACAAAGTCTGCCTGTGTTTTTTAAACTCAGAGTATCTATGACTTAAACTCACTATCAAATGGCTAACATCCAGTCCAGCAGCACCATTTCATTCTAAAGTAATACATTAGGTATGTAGATTACACACCTGTACTAAGTTTCCTCTGTCTTGAATGTGAGTCAGCTTATTTTCTGTCTTGACAATGCCATTTTCCAGAGTGTCAGAGCACATAAATGAGATACTGCCATTAAGATACTCTATTTACCCTAGCTTTAGTGTTGTTTGCTGCCTTTAAATCTTCAGGTTATTGTTTTAACTGGACACCAGGAAAATAACTTATTTCTGAAATAACGTTCCAAGCAGTGGCATTGATTTTTTTTGTATTTACATTCTCCACTCCTGGCTGCTACCCAAGTAGCTCTTGTGAAATTGCACTGGCTAAGATGGAAGAAAACTACTCATCCTTACCTACAGCTTAAGCCAACTGAAACCCAAACTGATTTCTGAGAACAGGAACGGAGTGTTGAAATATAAGAAAATTACTTCCTTGTCACTAAAAATTTGGCCAAGCCAAGTCTGGTATAAAGGAAAAAATTAAGGTAAATATAGCACTATTCATAATCTGAGAAATTCAAAGACACTAGCATGAATAGGGTGAATAGCACTTAAAAACCACTACTGAAGATTTCATAGAATGTGGAATGATTGGTTTTTAGTATTCACATAAAAAGGTAATTTTTATTCAAGTAACAGCAGCGTGTATATTTTCTACAGTGCTTTACTGACTTTATTGCTTGTACACACTTGAAAGGAAAATCCAAGGACAATACAATATGTGTCACTATTAGCAAGCATTCATGAGATCCAGCTCAGAACTTCTCTGCAGCAAAATCCAAAAACTACAGAAACAAGAAACTGGCAGAGCAGAAATGGAAAGCTTTTAAGAATCAGGCCATGAAGAAGATGGGGGACATCATACCACGTCTGCTGCTAATGGGAGGACTTGGTCTTCCTGCAACAGTTGCTATCCCGGACATCTCAGCTTCCATCTTGGCAGGAAAAAATGCAGCCTGCCTTTTGAGGGCTTTGCGTTGATAAAGTTGTCATGGGCAGTTTGTTTATTTTCCTTTGTCTACAATTATGTTAGTTCATATAGAAAGCCTTGTATGTTTATTGTATTTTCAGAGATAAAGATTCTGTCAGACTCTGGAGGAAGAAATGGGAGATAGGAGAGGATAGAGAGAAATGGAAGAAGTATAAGGAACTTCCCAACGGCCCACTTGCGCAGGTGTCGCTATCTGATTTATCAGTGGTCTGAGCTTCCTTAGAGGGGTATGCAATGACAGCTAAAGAACTGGTCTCTGCTTTTCCGTACCTGCTAGCACAAACACATCTTTTGAAATATTTATGCAGTGCTCACAACAGCCAGTGCAATAGATTATTTTTGGTAATAGTCCATGCCTGGGCAAACAAATGGGCTAGTTTAGTATGTATAAATGATTGCAAAATTAGCTGCAGCATGGGTGACTCAGAATTGCATAGCTTCTTCTGTGTGCTTCCAGTTGCAAATCAGGAAATCCCCCTCTTCTAGAGCCATCACTGTGACTGGACACATCCTTTTTGCTCCAACATGAGTTCCATCATAAAGGCACAGTCAACCCTTAGAGTGAAATGCTGCCAGAAAGAGACAATGCTAGGAAGCATAGGTAGGAAAACATTCCTTCTTGCCAATTAATTCTTTTGTGTTTCCTGCTAATGAGTACATCTGTGTTCTCCCAGGAGGTAGCTGAGGACTAGGCACCTGCTAGTTTCTGTTAACAGTATGAAGATAGGTATCTTACAGGTATTCTCTTATGTGAGAGGTTTCAGTTTTCATTGCAACTAATTCCTGAAATAATATCTTTTAAAGTGGCTTTCTTACAGTCAGTTGAAGTACGCCCCCCAAACAAACCAAACATCAAACTTTTTAGTATTAAGGTGAGATACCATTAGGACTGCAAAATATATGACTGAATTCATTATAGGCACCACATATGAAACACAGTAATAAATTAATTACCATAATAGTAATAATACCATCATATCACAGTGTCCAGCAGAACCTGAAGTTCTAAAGAGGAGCTGCAATACTTACTGAAGCTGGAGCCATAGACATTATTAGAACTTCCAGCCATTAAGCAGATTGCTATAAATTTTGAGCAGTTTGGCAGCTCACCCATTTCCCAACAATGTTTACTTATTCTAAAAACATAAAGGTCAAAGCTGAAAAAGAATAAATTTAATTCCCTTATGTCCAAACAAAATTCACTTGTTCTAAATGAGATACATGGATGAGAACAGGACATGCAGTTCTCCACTTACATGACCATGGATAAATAAAACTGCTCACGTCTATTGCTTGTTTTGTTCTTGAGGACTAAAAGATATGTTCTAATATCAACAGCAGTTTTTTAAAATTTTTTTGAACTGAAGTCCCCATACCAAATGGGAACCTGAGTGACCAATAATCAAATAACCAAGCTCTTTGTCCTCCTAACTGACTTGATGCAGCAACATAGTCAAGCTTCCTTTTGGCCTGTGCCTTAGAAAATTACCTTACAGACTGCTCTGTCACTGGCAGGTGCTAGACAACCTACCCTTGCTTGCTAACCTAACCCTTTTTGTTGTCAAACGTTTTATGAAATTGTGGTTGTTTTCTCTGGAGACATGCCCTGAGAAGGCCATTACCTCCTGTTGATCATATCACTCAGATTTCTGGGGCACAGGCAAATAAATTGTTAACACATTGCTGCAAGTTTAACAGGACAATTGCTTTGTAGCTCTCTGAAACACAGATACTGATCTAAACCCTGCTGACTGATAGCACTGACTAGACCTGATGCCTGTACTTTGAATTTATGTTGAAATCAAATTTATGTTGACCACTGCTATAACTGAGTGCATTATTCACCTTTAGCCATAAAGTGTTCTTAGGCCTCTAAAAGCTAGAAATTAAGTTCAAATAACAGAAAAATGAAAGATATTTTATGCATTGAATGCTTTCCTCCTTTTCGTAAAACCTTTTTATAAGACAAATATGCACTGTCAATTTTGTTAAATCAACAAGATAGGAAAAGAGAAATATAGATTCTGAAGTATTTGTTTGAAGTAATAAGCAAACATTTTCTTAAATACTTCATGAAGAAAAAATTTGTGGTCTAAATCAACTGAACTGGCTAGACAAATAATAGATTACAAGCAGATGAAGACCAAAGCAGTAGTAGTAAGTTAGGTATTTCCAGAGCATACCAATGTCTGTGAATACAAAACTAAACAAAACAGTAGTGAAATAAAGTAATTATTTCAAAATCCTGATTCAACCTATCATGCAGAATGTGTAAAAGGTAATAAGACCCTGCAAAAGGCCGTGGGTGGTTTTGTTTGGTTGGTTGCTTTTTTCCATCTTAGCAGTCCATTTATAGCTCTCTCCTTGAACTTCTGAGTACCAGAAAGGCCAAGTGAAATTCCACTTAACTTTGTACACTTGAAAATTCATGTAGATACTGTTGTCTCTCACAATCAGTGTGTTTCTTTAGATCTTTAACTTTAGGTGAGCCACATTTTTGTACCAGCACTTCTGTCTCATGTAGCAAGACATGCAACACCTGTATTACTCGAAAAACGAACGTAGAAAATTCTCCAGCTATTATCTATTTTAGAAACACAGAAAATTGCCTGCTTAAGACATGCTACTAGTTTATATTTCCTAAAATGTTATACTCTTAATATTAACATAAATCTATTTTTAATTGTATTTTTTGAACAAAAATGGGATTACAGAAAAATAGCAGACTGTTTTCTCATACTTCCAAATAATTTTTAAAGACTTGTGACATCATAAACATGTATTTAATTAATTATAAATAAAAGCTTATTGCTTCAACATCTGTATTGAATTTAATACTTGCAGCATGGAATCCAAACTTACTGTTGCAGAAATTCTTGGAAAAGTTCTCATTCAGATATGTAGATTTGAACTAAAGCTGCTTTTACAAATTTGTGCTTAAGAAATTAAATAAATGTGGATTAAAAAGAGTTTGAAACATTACACAGGAAAATCTTATGTGAATTATGTCAATAACATGTATTTATAAAAAACTTAAAGTATTTAACAGGTATAGCTGGCTGGATCTGTCTTCACGATGATGTCAACAAAAAGGATGAATTGAGAAATTTAACAATAGTACAAGTAGGGCATGGGATATAAGTTACTTCTCCCTTTAAAACTACTTTTTTTTTCTCTCCCCTTCTCACTCCTCATCCTCTCCACATATTTGCAGCAGACATGTCCTACAGATTTGACCCATTAGTTTATTTCTTAAGGTCTAAGCCAAAATTTTGGAATGCTTAACCTGGCTCTGAAAGAGAGCCTGAGTCCCTGTGGAGCAACTTTGGTATACAGGGTCATACATAGGTGAACTCTGCCTTCAAATTTTACTCAGACTAGATGTTAGTAGTAAACCCATGGGGTCACTGATTGGATAGAAGTTCATTTTTCATAACTACTGCTGTATTATTTAGTTATTACTTTCAGATGAACATTTACTGCATTGCTGTATTTAGCTTAATATTCATGGCCAAATCAATTAATGAATTAAATTAAATTAGTTTTAATTGTAAGATAACAATTTATGGATTGTCATATAATTTATAAACTGGGCAAACTGTATTTATGAACTGAATTTTAAAAGATTACAGTAATGCTGCCCCTGAAACATAAAAACCATAAGAAGTTTCATAGAATATCCAGCACCTTTTATTGTTTCATCTCACAAAAAAATTTTGATCATGAAAATGTTTTAAGGTAAATAACTTTATGTTAATTTTTAATATTTGCATATTAGTTTATATTTTACAATTATATATTTTATACTAATTTTTATTTCTTTTCCCTGGATTAAACTAATAAAACATAAAAATTACAACATTTTGGGGATTATATTACTTCTCTGTTTCCACATAATGAATTTTTCCTGCTACTAGAGGCACTCCAGTATTTTATTAAAATCAATGAAGAGTGTCCCTTTACATGCTTTGAGAAGTATTTCCTGAGCAGTTTTCACCTGCATTCATGGATTAATATTGCAGTCATTGAGAGTATGACTTGATGGTGAATCACATTGTAGTGCTGCTACTCACACAGGTGTCCCATTGAAGTCAAGATAATTATTAGGGCGGCTAAAGTGTATGAAATGAATATAGTGAAACGAAAAAAATCCCTGCTCATTGATGTAAATGTCAGGATTACCTTCAGCTTCAATGGTGTTAGGTTTTAATTCTGATGATATTCTTACATCAGGCTTTTAAAGTAACTGCAGTCAGTGGGATGTCTACTTCTGGCATACTTGAACTGAGGATCACCATTTGTACCCTAAAAACCTTTTTGAAAAGTTCCTTTTACCTTCTGGACTTACAAATTTAAACTTCTCTTTTGGGATTTACACATTTAAACACATATTTCAAATGTATATCATAGTTACACTCCTGCTTTCCATATGCTTTTAAATGCTCTTCCCAGAAACTGGTGCATTAAGCCATATGCATAGTTCTCTAAGAGAACATGTCTCTCAACAAGATTTGATTTAAAATTCTTTGCTTGTGAAGAGTTAGATAATTGCTTGTTCAAAAATATTTGGTGTCACACCATTTTGAAATGACAGCTGGGGCATGTGTTAGCATAACTTGTCATTACAATACATAAACATGTTAGCATGTTGCAACTGTGACAGCTAACATCAGTAGCAAAAATAATAGAATCACAGCAAGGACAAGTTAAGATGGTACCAGGTTTCCCAGACAATTCCTGATGTGTTACCTCTATGTAGTTTGAGTTACTGTATTTAAAAAAGTTCAGTTTGTTTTGTTTCTCTTCCACCCAGGTTGTGCCATCTATCTCTCACACTCCTTGCCAGACTTCGTTTATTAAGAATGCTTTCCATTTTGTTTAATTCCTCCTCGAAGTTTCCCTCAGATGACTAGCACTCTTCCAAAGAGAATATATTCTAAGTGGAATCAGTTTGTCATTTTCTCCTTGGTACTAATTTAGTATTCTGAAAAGTTTTTAAAGTCAGAATGAATTTTAACAATTAAATCTTCTGCAGCTGCATGGGTGTGAGCTGAATGCTTAGGACAACTGAAAAACTAAGGTACAGTCAAGACTGCTAATAGTTTATAGTTGGAGGCAAAATAATAGGACATTAATAATAGGACAGTCAAATAATTGTGCCCCCACAACTGTTTATCATTTCCATCTATGCAATGGCGTGAAACAAAAGAATAAAAGCACGTAATAGCAACTAAAGAAACAATGGGTGGGAGAGATGCTTATCTGGTGCTATTATGATGTAGTCCAAGAAAATCTGAACAAATAACATGAGTTATTTATTAATTAGGTCAGGCTGTCCAGTGCACCTCCGATCCCATCTTTTCCAAGTTTTTTCACTTGTGCTCATGGTAAGGTGTTCCCTGAATCAGCTTCTGGAAGCAGAGCTGCCTGAGCAGGAGCTGAGAGAAGCCTCACAGGGGGCCTGCCCTGCTTCCCCTGGGAGGTGTCACTGCCTGCTTCGCTGCTGCCCTCAGTGCTCCTCAGCCCTCACACAGCAAGCAGCAAGTGCTGCTGCTCCCTGACAAGATCAGTCATGAATGTACTTCCATAATGTGCACAAGTCCTAACAGCAATGGATCTATACTGTTTCCAAGATTCTGCCACAAATTGTCTTCTTGTCTTCTGTAACAGTTTCCATTATCTTCCCTATTCTTTTTCTCATGACAGTCCCTCAGCCAGGTTACAAATGTCCATCCTGTGTTTCCGATGCCACACAGAAAACACTTGGGGATGTCCTCTCAGTTTTAAGGCACCAACAGTTACTCTTGAGAGTTTGACCCTCTTTTGGTGATGCATTCTAAGGCATCTCAGGTCTGAGGGCCAGCAGGACACCAACAGGCTCTGATCAGCCTCACGGGGGTCTCCACTGACGCCCCTGCTCATGGCACCCCTGCTCAGGGCTCCAGGGAGGCGCAGAGAGAGGCTGCCATGGCTGAAGAGGTGGCTGGCTATGTTGTCACCCTTTGCACCTGGCTCTCTGTCCCTTTATGCAGCCACTGGCCCTTGCTGCTCCCTGACCTTAGGTTAAGAGTTATAGCTACCTTGTCCCTCAAACAACTGTTGTTTCTTAACAGTCCTATCTAGTGCAATTGATTCCTTCATGACTTTCTGCTGGTTTGGGCATTTTGCTCCTTCATGACTCCTGAGGTTTCACAATCTCAACGTCTCAGTGCTGATGTGTTCACCGGGAGAATGCAGACTTTTTATGGGGAAATCTGAGTACACTGGAAACAGACTAGGATCTCTGATCCCCTTAACTAATCCTCACCTGTTGAGAGGTGTTGACTAGTAGTAGGTAGGTTCTTGGGCTGTTTTGTTTTCCTGGGCCTCCCTTTACAAAATCCTTTTCTCAGCTCATGGGTGAAAAGAGAATGGCAGCCCTTCTAGCCCAGCAAATACAGTTGCCATTGCATGGGCTTTGTGCCAGACTGAAGAGACAGCATTAGGACATTTTCGGCTTTGTACAGACTTGCTGGCCTGGATGCTAATGGCTTGTTGCATTTCCCCTCACACTCCAAACTGAAGGCATCAACCTTGAGACCCAGGGTGTCTGTGGAAGTGTGAATATAACACCAAAGAACGGGTTGACACTAAGAATTTGTGCATATTGTCTTAACTGTATACAAGTTGAATTATGAATGATAAAAAAATGGTGATTGGATAAACAATAATTCCTTGATTAGGCTGCTAACACACTGCGTTTATTTTGCGTGGAACAAGACTGAGCTTAACAAATACTGGAAATTCAAGCTTCGATCCCATAAACTGGTGACAGCATGAAGTGCCACAGATCTGTCAAAATCTTGCCACGCATTGGTGTTGGACATTGAGTCTCCTGCCACTTCTTCTGTTGTATTTAGTCACTTAATAATGTCTGGAATCTTCTGACCCTTTTCTGCCCCATTGCTCTTCTGTCACTGTGTTTTGGCTGTTAAACAGACTTAGTATAAGGGTTTGTTTTTTTAAAGTCTTATGCTGAATGTAGCCCTTTGTTTCTGCAAGGATCTTTTAACATTACCTACTTTTGTAACTTAGTGTGATATAAATATATAAATGCGATTTAGTTGATGGAAGACCATCAGTTTGGCTTCTGTTGCCTCAGATCTTCAGCTTCTCTACCAGGTCATCTTCAGTAAAATGGGTAATGATGACCAGGACATTTTAGTTATGTGACCGGAAACAGAAATCTCGTTCTATTACATTACTCTTTGCAAAAGTTCAAACAGAAACATAGTACAAAACTAAACTTCATATGAAGCAACTTTTAAAAACTGGTAAATACATTCCTTCAATCAGAAATTAAGAAATGTTAATGTATAATTCTCCTGGAAGGCATGCTAACGCATATGAAAAACAACAAGGTGCCTGGTGACAGCCAGCATGGCTTCACTAAGGGGAAATCCTGCCTGACCTATCTGGTGGCCTCCTATGATGGAGCTATGGAACTGATGGATGGGGGCAGAGCAGTTGATGTCATCTACCTGGACTTGTGCAAAGCATTTGACACTGTCCCACATGACATCCTTGCCTCTAAGTTGGAGAAACATCAATTTGATAGGTGAACCACTTGGTGGATAAAGAACTGACCGGATGGCCACATGCAAAGAGTTGTGCTCAATGGCTCAATGTCCAGCTGGAGACCAGTAACGAGTGGTGTCCCTCAGGGACTGGTGTTGGGACCGATCTTGTTCAACATCTTTGTCAGTGACATGGACAGGGGAATTGAGTGCACCCTCAGCAAGTTTGCCAATGACACCAAGCTGTGTGGTTCGGTTGATACGTTGGAGGGAAGGAATGCCATCCAGAGGGACCTTGACATGCTTGTGAGGTGGGCTGATGCCAACCTGATGAAGTTTAACCATGCCAAGTGCAAGGTCCTCCACCTGGGTCGGAGCAATCCTAGGTACAGCTACAGGTTGGGCAGAGAAGAGATTCAGAGCAGCCGTGCGGAGAAGGACTTGGGGTGTTGGTCGATTAAAAAATGAGCATGAGCCGGCAATGCATGCCTGCAGCCCAGAAAGCCAACTGTATCCTGGGCTGCATCAAAAGGAGTGTGACCAGCAGGTCGAGGGAGGTCGAGAGAGGTGATCCTGCCCTTCTATCCTGCTCTTGTGAGACCTCACTTGGAGCATTGTGTGCAGTTCTGGTGTCCTCAACGTAAAAAGCACATGAAATTGTTGGAACAAGTGAAGAGGAGGGCCACGAGGATGATGAGGGGACTGGAGCACCTCCCATACGAAGATAGGATGAGAAAGTTGAGGCTGTTCAGCCTGGAGAAGAGAAGGCTGCGTGGAGACCTCACAGCAGCCTTCCAGTATCTGAAGGGGAGCTATAGGGATGCTGGGGAGGGACTCTACTTTAGGGACTGTAGTGATAGGACAAGGGGTAATGGGCTAAAACTTAAACAGGGGAAGTTTAGATTGGATATGAGGAAGAAATTCTTTCCTGTAAGGGTGGTGAGGCACTGAAATGGGTTGCCCAGGGAAGTTGTGAATGTTCCATCGCTGGCGGTGTTCAAGGCCAGGTTGGACAGAGCCTTGGGTGGCATGGTTTAGTGTGAGGTGTCCCTGCTTCTGGCAGGGGGGGTGGAACTAGATGATCTTAAGGTCCTTTCCAACCCTAACTATTCCATGATTCCATGATTATTAAGCTTTCTTCTAAACAACTCCTATTAGTCTATGTAAAAACTGAAATACAATCTAAATTACTGTGCTATGGACCTCTAAAGTAATCATTTTATCCATAAGTTCTTGAAAATACATCATTTAATTATTTTCTAGTTAAATAAACCACTTACTAAAGAATCTTTGCAACAGAAAAATCCTGCTATGGATTAACTTCATAATTTGGCTATTGCATTTGGTAAAAACTAACACACAAAGGGATTGTTTGGATTTTTTTCCTTGCAACTATTTTTATATATCCTGTAAATTGAATTTACTTGATCAACCTAATATTCAATGGACTGCTGAACAGGAAAATTACTTTTGAATTTATTTTTCAATTTCAACTTCTAATTTTTGTATTTGCTTTTGAATTTCACCATTTTGTAGTTTTTCTAGGTTCATAGAAGTGTAAAAGGCAATCAGCAGCTGGAAAGATTAATTTTTACAGTTTTATCTGTGCAAGGCAACTTTTAAAAACTTTTTTTGTTGATAGGTTATTTTTTGATTGAGATATTCCAGGGAATTCATGAACTTTTCATGCACCAATTCCATTTTTTGCAATATATTTTAATACTCTCCAGCTTTTATATTTCAAATACATAATTATCATGACTAAGTTAAAAAAGAGCCTGCCCAGAAATCACTCACAGAAACATTATTTTTGGCCAGGAAGATAATAATTAGTGAATGAAATCAGACTTAATTCTCCTGAACAAACAGAAGTTTTATGTATTTAGAAACAGGGAAAATCCTTGAAAACCCCATGGCAAGTTATGCTGCATCAATAAAAACATGAAAGAGAACTGTGTAATTTCAGCTTTACTAGACTTACTAGTAAAAATTTCCTGTAAAAGGCTGCAACAGTTTGAAATATTTCACATTAAAGACACTTCCAAAAATCAAAGCAACAAGTTCAGGATTTATATATTTATCTGAATATATACCTGAAATCTAGACATAAATAGCTAGCTGGTAAGAATCCTTGTTCATGTACTGTTTGACTATAACTTGTAAAACTGCTAAAAACCTCATTTAATCTTGAGCCCTTGAATTGCGAAGAATGTTGTATCAGACATCACAGCCACGCCTCAAAACATATTGGACTTTCCAAAAATGGAAAATATCCCTGTTTCAGAAAAATCTGAGATTCCTGAGAAAACTCTGGTATCTCTTCTTTCAGTGTTTTAGACAGGATATTCATCAGGTATAGCAATAAAACTGCCCAAATCTAACAATCATATGACTTTGTCACCTATTTTGCAGTGTTGCCTCTAACACACTACCAAGTTTCTTTGTGTGAACATTTCTATCAGAGATTTTTTTAAAGCACAAATGGTGAGATTTGGTATACTCTCTAGATGCATATTCATAGGAATGCTCTCTGTTAGTAAAGAGGCAAAGTCAATAGTAACTAAAACTGTAACATAAGATAATTCTACCATCCCGCCCCCCAAAAGTCAGTTTTTTTTTCTGCTGCTGAAACCTTTTGTTTGTGACAGATGGCAGAATCAGAGTGGTCAGGGCTGGCAGAGACCTCTGGAAGTCATCTGGTCTAACCACTTGCTCAAACACCACCTCCAGCCAGGTTCCCAAGACCATATCCAGATGCCTTTTGAATATTTTCAAGGACAGAGACTCCACAACCTCTCAGAGAAATCTGTCCCAGTGCTTTATCAGCCTCACAGTGAAAAAAGTGTTTCCTGGCATCCTAGCAACACCACCTGTGCTTCAGTCTGTGCCCACTGCCTCTGGTCCTGTCAGTGGGCATCACTGAAAAAAGCCTGGCTCTGCCTTCTCTGCATCCTGCCTTCAGGTATTTATAGACATTAATTAGATTCCCCACCTCCATCACCCTGAGCCTACTATTCTCCAGGATGAACAGCTTTTGCCTACAGGAGGGATGGCCCAATCCCTTCACCAATGTGGTGATCCTTCACTGCACTCTCTATTAGCTCCATTTCTGTGATGTTCTGGGGAGAACTGGACACACTACTCCAGGTGTGACCTCACCACTGCTGAGTAAAAGTGATCTTTGGATGAAGCCAGTGAAGCAGAATGAACATAGAGGGGGTGCACATTTTTACCTGCCATAAAAATGTTATAAATAAATAAAATTCAGAGCTATTAAAAAAAAAAAGGAGTTGCCATCATGGTGAGCATCTAAGAGAGAAAATTTGTGGATTTACCTGTTCCTCCTCTGTACATGTAGAATTTACCTAACATCATAAATTATTACTACCTGCCTACCACTAGAGGTCATGTATTTGCTAATGAAACAAACTGAGAAGCAGATAAAATTGAAAATTTGTTTTTGTTAAAACTGGGAACCAAGCAGAAATAAAGCTGAAGAGACTGCCCAGTTCTCGAAAACACTGAAACGAGTATTTCTGAAGAGAAATTAAAGAATTAGCTCTTCTCCATTAATCTACTCATTAAATTCCAAGAGTAGAAAGTAATCCATGGAATTTACTACGTGAAAAATCAGTGACTGTGAGAAGTGATTTGTCCCATTATCTCTGAATATGTTTACTGATCAAAGAACACAATGTTTACGGAAAACAGGCAAGGTTTGGTGAGAATTAAAAGATACAGCATCGAGATAAAAAACAGAAAATGCCTTGAGTTTTCACACTGAGGCATATTTATCAGACAGTTTAACAAATGATGGGAACAACTATAGGAACTATAGGAATTCATTGTAGGATACTGGTTAACCCTAACCAACAGAACAAACCTATATACTTTTCAATGTATTTCACTGCAGGGTAGGTTGGTTGGACTTCTCAAGGATGAAAAAGGCACAAAAGTAAGAATAGAAGATCCATTACTAATGTCTTAACGAAGGTAATAATTCAAGAATATGTCCTTTGACATATATTCAAAACAGGGGAAAGTTGCTATTGCTTCTTTAGGCCTACAATTAGACACAGGGCAGATTAAGACCTACATTACCATAACTAGCATAGGTACAAGACTTTAAATAAGCAGAGAGGTTATTGCAGCGTTGGCAGAAGCACAAGACTGCCCTGAGGCACAACATAATTTAGAGATACCTTGAGCTAGTTTACATCCTACAGCAGAGGAGTACACAGCTGTAGGACTGCTTTGTTCATTTTCAAAAGAATAAATATGTTCAAAAAGAAACAAAAACAGCATAAAAACTAGAAAGCTACACACAATCAAATGCTGATTTTACACTGTTTCCAAAACAAGCGCAACATCAGGATTTAAATGGAATTCAGATTTTACTGGAAATATGAAACAATGAAGACAGTCAAGAGAAAAGATAACTAAAGTTTCAAATTCCTGGTTCTGCATGCCAAAGAGGCAGGCTAATTTCTACCCTATTATGACTCCCTCTGGGTGCTAACATACCCCAATCCACATGCCTCTTCAAAACAGGGAAATATACTTGGCAGAGGTGTTAACTACATCTTTAAATACCACAATGTAGATAAAAATTCAAGATGACCCAAGGCTTTTCTCCACTGGAAAAAAAAAAAATAAATAAAGGCAGACACAAAGAAAGATTATTCATTTAAAAAGGCAGCACTGTTTCCTCACAGCTTCCTTTGAGCAAATTCTGACCTAGGCCAAGTAACTGAAAATTATGTGGAGACAGATATCACAGTAGAGATAAAATAATCCACAGAGTAAAAAGATTTTATTCAGAGTGCCAAAATATCAGAAATAAAGTTGTGGAAGTATTTGACATGTGAAAAATTCAGCAAACACTGAAAAGCTGCCTGGAAAATTAGTTTGTTAGGACCCCAGATAATCTACTTTTCATCTTATTTTATAGCTGGTAGAGTCAAAGTAAGCACTGTACTGACAAAATGTGTCACGTTTTTGGGAGATAATCTTCTTACAATGTGAGAGTGGGTCTGTGAACCACTTGGCCTTTAAATGAGAGGGGATGGCTTCGAGATGCTTGACAAAGAATATCTTAAATATGCCATTTTTGGTCTTATCTGATGGCAAAACTCGATCACTTTTGCAATTCAGAGAACAGCAGTTCTCAGACTTCTTGAAAAGCAACTCTGTTTCTTAAACAAATCCACAGGTCTTATCTAGCATTCCTGTGGTGGGTTTATGTCTGATCAAAAATGAGACACAATGCAATCGCACACTGCACAATGCAGTGCAACGCAACTTGAGAAATCCTATGACTTCTGAGACTGAAGAAGCTGTAGCTGATCAAATACAACACTGTGAAGGTAGAAGAAGGCTATATGTTATAATCCTTCCAGAAATATAGCATTTTTTTCTTTAAAATACTTGCTTGCCTCTCTGCAAGGTATTCCAGTATGAATTTTATGATATTATTCTGAGTTAACTATCATTTTTTTCCCCTAGAATGTAGTTTCCCATTACAGGGAAAAAGTTCCTTCACAGGAACTTTGGATCAGAAAAAGACATCCTAGTTAATCCACTTTCATACCCTTATCCTAGCCATAATTTCATCAAGATCCACCTAAAGTTTTAAAATGCACTAAATCTATTAGAATTTTCGCAGAAAGTAGCCTATGGAACAGCTTCAGGAGGTCTCCATTAACTCTGATAGCTAATGAACATACAAATTGTAGGTCATATTTGCCTTTTCTATGAGCAACCTCCATTTGGATCAACAGATTATTTACCTCATTCTATTACCATTTGTATCTGAGCACTCTAAATACCTCACTGGAAACCAGCTGTATTTTTATATTTTCACGCAGGTCATGTATTCAGTCTTGAATGTCAGGAATTTAAAGTTCTTTAATAGCTCGTAATGATACAGCAGCATCATAGCAGTTTATAAAAGCCAGTTGGATCTCTGTAAATTGCTAATTGAGGAATGACAGTATCACTCAGGAAACATAACCAGTTCAAAAATACATTGTATTTCATTCCCCCTCTCTCTTCCTATCCCTGTGCCTTTCTCCTAAAAATCACAGAACCGGGTGGGTTGGAAAACACCTTTAAGATCATCAAGTCCAACCATTGCCCCAGTGCTGCCACAGCTACCACTAAACCATGTCATTGAGGGGTTTGTCTACACGGTTTGTGAACACTTCCAAGTGACAGTGACTCCACCAATGCCCTGGGCAACCTGCTCCAGTGCCTGACCACCCTTCTGGGGAAGAAATTGTTCCTAATATCCAGTCTAAACCTCCCCTGATGCAGCTTGAGGCTGTTTCCTTTTGTCCTATTTCTTCTTCCTTGGGAGACCAGCCACCTCCTGGCTCCATCCTCCTTTCAGGTCTCCCCTGAGCCTTCTGTTCTCCAGACTAAACACCCCCAGTTGCCTCAGCCATTCCTCATCAGACTTCTTCTCCAGGCCCTTCACCAGCTCTGTTGCCCTTCTCTGGCCCCACTCCAGCACCTCAATATCTCAGTATACTAGCATGGTATAAACTCTTTGAAGTGCACTTCTATTTAATCCCCTGAATTATCTGATTCCCTATTTAATTCTCAGAGTAGTTCTAGACTGGACACCACTATGCTACCCTCCACAATATTCATAAAGATACTGTTGGCTTCAGCTGAACAGACTATTTTTCATAGTGAGCTCTACTCACTTCTCTTTTTCCCTTCCTTTCTGTCACCTTCCTCTGATGTTAAAACCAAAATCATCAGCTGGAATGGTGACAATTAAATGAAGATAACAACAAACCTAGCTGACCTGGCAGATCAAAGGAGGTTTTTATGTCTCAGTAGCAGTGTAATAATTTAACAATTTAGTGGATTATTCTCACTACTCTAGCATGTAGGCACTGTAGTGAAGATCAGGTTATTAGACCCCTCAAGAGGCTGTTAACTGTGGTGTATCTTGATAGCCGTTTGAGGAAAACCCACTCCAAATTGTTGCCTGAAATTATAGTAAAATAATTTCATGGTCTGGGGGCTGTCAGTGACCAGCAGTGGAACACTTCACTGGAGAGCAGCTATCCAAGCTCCTGGGGGCTTCGGTGGCTGTGGGGCTGGAGCAGCACTTGGGAAAGACCCTGAGGTGGCCAAGGCTGAGGGTGGGAAAGGCCCTACACCCAGAGAAGCCCACAGCCCTCCAGCTCCAGCCACCACCAGCTGCCCCTGCATGCTGCTGCAGCAGCAGCTGATTTCTCACTTGGAATGAATACATAGTATTCACAACACTATCTTCTCTAACCTACCAGTTTTCTTTTTGAAGAAGACCATCTCCATGTAGTTTCTGGACTTGAAATACTTTTCTCTAATACTTGAAAATGTGTGGTTCTTTCTGAAGAGCTGTGACACCAGGGAAGAGAGGACAGTTGAGAATTCACGAAGATGCCCTGGTTTTCATTGTGAAACCAAAGCCACGGCTCATGTCTCCAGTTTCAGTCTTATTCCACTTGTCTCTAAAACGTTTCAAACTCTTGAAAGGGGAAGTGCTCTTCAACAAATACATACTACCCAGAGATTAACACTAGTGATGGGTAATTGATTCCTGGACTCCTTCCCAGTTGTTCTTGTGCAGATGAGTGAAGTTAACTCCCACTATATGCAAACAGACTCAATACTTCCTTGAACACTTGACAAATTCTCGTGGTCTGCAACTGAATTAACTTGCTCAATGGCTGGAAGCTCCTGCAGGTGGAAACTCTCTGTGGTACAGTAGGAGAAATAATATTTCCAAAGGATGACATTTGCAGATATCCAGGGGTTTTTTTGGTTGGAGATGGGTTTTCACACCCAAGCGGGTCATATGCCAACTCTCTTGCATAAAGTGGGAAAGTACTCTATCCGGAAAAAAAATCCCTTTCAGTTTTTCCAAAACTCACAAAGAACATCTTGAGGTTGGGTCGTTTTTTTGTGGTTTGTTGGTTTTTTTTTTTCCTTTCTCGGAAGAAACATGATTTTCAGCTGCTTGACTTTCAATTGTTTTCAGGGCAAACCTTCCCCCGAACACGGACGTGCCCTTCTTCCGCTCAGCCTTGAACAGGCAGTCGGAGGAAGAACATGATTGGACACACGAACCCGAAACAGAAGAGAACCCGGCCCTCACCCCTGGTCCTCCCGACGTGTTAATGTCGGTCGCGCTGTGACCTTTCCATGGCTCTCGGAGCAAGGGCTCCCCCCTAATGGCGCCAGTGCCCGCACGGCTCGACCCGTTGGACCGGCGGGCCGCGGCACAGGTGTCGGCGGAGCCTGCGGTGACACCAACAGCAAGCCGGCTCGGAGGGATCTGCCGGACACGGCCCAAAAAAGAGCGGAGCGGGGCGGGGCGGGGCGGAGCGGAGAGGAGAGGAGAGGAGCGGAGCAGGACGGGCAGCCCTCCCCGATAGGAGGGGGAACGCGCCGCCACCTGACCATCCTCGTGGTATTTAGAGGAGTGTTGCAGCCGGTGCTGAGCCGCGGTATTCAGACGCTGCCATGGAGGGTGGTGGCATCGAGAACCCGGTGTTTGAGCCGCCTAGCCCCGACGCCGGCCGCCAGCGCCGGGGGAGCTCCGCCAAGGTAGATGCCGGCATCCCCGAGCAGTTTGGGGAGGGGCCCTGCGGTTGGGGCTGCTTTGCCCCTAGGGCTCTGCAGGTCTGCAACAACCCTGAGGGCTTCCTGGCAATGTACAGCCTGCTGGCCATCTTCCAAGGTAACCTTCTCCGGAGACGCAGTGAGGTGCTGCACTCTTCCCCACCTTCCTTGTGGGGCTTTAATGCTGCCCTGGGTGAATCTTGCTCTCCATTCTGGAGCTGCGGGGGAGCCTCGTCTGGGGAAAGAAGGTGAAGAGTGGTGGTGGTGGGTGAGGGGGGACAGGGTTTCTCCAACTGCTTGAGTCTAGTGTTGGTGCTGAAAAGTGACATTAGTTGCTAGACTCTTGTCTAGGGGAGGAAGTGCCTCAGTATCCTGGATAGTACTGCTCTTTGTACTTCTCTCAGTTCCTCATTTTCTTATTTTCCCACCCACCTTTTTTGACCACTGCCAAGCCCGTGGCCCCATCAGCTCCGTGCTTCATGCTCTGCTCTTGTCTATACTGGATCCCCATTGGTCACGTTCAGCTAGTGCGCCATACTTGCTGTGCAGGTTGAGAGGGTTGGTCCAGGGAAGAAAACAAATGCTGTAAAGCAGTAGACAGCAGTGTAGGTGCCCTAGCATGTGCTTTGTTGCCTGCCAGTTAGAAAGGTACCTTAGCATGGTTGAGTGTGACTTTGGGTAATTTATGTGGCTTTAAAGACATTTGGTTTGTTCTGTGAATTGCAGTGCAGCCATTTTTAGCACATAGCTGGGGGATTAACCTTGAGGAGAACCTGACATTTTGCTTGCTCTTAATATCTGTTGTTCAGCTTCAGATATTCTTGTCTATATTTTTGGCTTTCTGTAGCAAGATCTGCTGGGGCCTTGGCAAGCCATAGGCCTAGAAAGCAGTAATAATTGGATTAATGTTCAGAACCCTTCAGCCTCATTGGACTAGCTAGAAAAGAAAACTTTTTCCTGAAAAAATAGGAACCTTTTAAGCTCATCCTTGTTGCACATGAGACTGCTGTAGAGGGGTGTGGTGTTGGGGGGGGCATGTAGAAGAAGAGATTCAGTGCTAGGAGAGCCGGCAGCCTGTACCAAAGACATGAGGTTATAGATGGCTGTATTCCTGCCTGAAACTCTTGAAATAACTGGGATGATCTGAGAACTGAGCAGCAGTATCATAAGAAACCCTGTCCCCTTAGGGTGACATGGGTGTTGGTTATGCCACTTATGCAGCACTTGGTCCTGTTAATTAACTGTAGATGTATGCCAGACCTCAGAGAGGTACCTACCTAATGTAGGGAGAATTCTGATGCTTGTTTTGGAGGCTGATGTAGGCAAAGCTAATACAGCCTTTGTGGCATTCTTAATTATATGTCATCTGGATTTTCACAAGAAGTACCCTTCCTTTGGCTAGATCGTAGAAAGGAAATGGGGCACTGAATACTCAAGTTGTAACTTTTTGAGATGTGGAAAAAACCCAGGAATATTTTCACACAACAAATTCACTGCCCTTTGTGAAACTTTGCAGAAATATTCAAGACTTGCAGCTTCAGAACTTAGATAAAAGCACTGGAGTTTTGAAGTTATGTGAGCTACTACTGTACTGTAGCTTTCCCCTCTAAATTATGGGAAGATAAAATACATCAGTAAAACTTGCTAATACTTAACGTACCTCCTGGAAAGTTTATTTCCTAATGTGTGAAGAATAATGAAATAATCCTTAACACACTTTTGATTTATGTAAGCTGTTACACTAGACTTTTTTACACAATGAGTGAATACAGTAGGTGGTTTACAGCAAAGACCTGGTACAAGTGTGTAGATTTTTGTATGTGTGTTTCTAACATGTATGTATTTATTAGGCTATTTTCTTGCTGCCCTAGGAAAGAAGTTGTTGTTATCATTGACATCTGATATGCTGCATTTCAGCTTCTCAGGAGATTGTGGGTGAAACTTAAATCTTCACTTCTGGCTGTTTCTGTTTCAAGGACATGTGAAACCTGTATTTCAAGAATAGAAAACACTACTTTGTGTAGAACATGGATACTTGAATAATACCTGCTTTCGTATGGCACTCACAGGTGCATAAATGTATGATTGCATCTTGTCATGAAGTAACCAGATATGCTGCAGTAGCAAAGAAGTTATCTCACTAGCTTGGGTCCAAGCAAGACAGTTTTTTGTAATGTCAGTAATAATTTTGGTAAATGAAACAACAGAACCACTGTTTGAGACTGGTCTGGTCTAATCTGTCTGAAAACTTTGAATAGCACTAATACTTTATATGTGGATAGATTTATTGCTGGAAAAACTTTTAAATTATTATTATTATTTTTCTTTTTTTAATTGGGTGCCTGCAATCCACTGCTTCAAAGCCACTGTATTTTCAAAACCTGTAAAGTGCTTTCTGTTGAGTGGATGAAGAAAAAATACTCCTGTGTCTTGTTCGACCAAAGGAAGTTGGTTTATGATTAATCTGAATTTTGTGATTCAGTGCACACTGTACCTAAACTTCTACCACATCTTCTAAACAGATGTGGCAGGACAATAAGGGTTTGGATGATAGTTAAAAAATAATTTATACTACTATTTAAGTGTTGAGCTGTCCTTGTGGAATTTGTTTTTCAGATCAAGTCAGTGTCAGCCAGGTTCCATCTTTCCTGAAGAAACTTTAGTCATTAATCACTAGATGAATGGCTGCACAACTTCTCCAATGCAGTGATCACATTTACTTTTTTACAGATTAAATGTAATTATCCAGTAAAATTAACTGCAAGGTTTTATGGCTTTTGGGATGTAAATTAAAGGTGACAATTTAAACCACAGGTAAAGATGCTGTCCTGAATACTGCTATTTAATCCTATAGGAATTTAAATGTGGTGGTCAGACTGACAGATAAAATCATAATTGTTAATAAAAAGGCCATAGTAGGATGTTAGAAAACTGTGATTATGCCAAGACCTGCCTCCTTATAGAATGGTGAAGTGTTTAGTTATGGTGTAGATTTCACTGATCAGATAACAGGTGGTTGATCACACATTTGGAGTGATATCTTTTTTTAATATATAGAGGACTCTAGGCAGAACTGTTGAACTTCAGGCTGTGTAGTTGCACTTCTGGATGGTGCAATGCTTGTTGAAAACTAACTTAAATACATGGTTGTCCCCAGTCATCTGTCGTTCTGGTCTTAGAATGACAATAGAGAATTGTGTTTGGATTTTAGAAAGAGAAAGGATAACTGGGGGGTCTGTGTCAGACTGCAGAAGTCTTAACCTTATTTGCAACTGTGACTCCAAGACTTGCAACTTTTTTCAAGGTTGCATATTTTATTATAGGCACAGTTTAATTAGACTACCATGAAGTTATCTGACAGCTAGAAAGTAGTCATTCATCTCACTTGCAACAGAATCCTATTTGGGAACTGTCAGAAGTAAACTCCTGAATGTTTTAACTACTTGGTGTAGGAAAATGTGAGGCAGGATGGGAGATTCAAGTTAGTATCTACAAAAAACACATGTATAAAATGAACAGTGTTTATGAGCATGCACTGGCAGTTGCAGCTTACTTGCTTCTACTTCTGGGTTGGTTTTTTGGAATTCACCTGTGCCTAAGTATGGAAGCTTGTGCAAGGTCTTTTCTCCAGGTTGTTTTGATACTTCTGGAACTTAGAGATTCAGAGGGCAAACTTTTTTCTCAGTTAAAGTAAATCACCTCAGTTAACTCTGAAACAGTTACATTGTATTTTAAAATATGTTTTATATTATAGAGGAAGGATGTCTGATCAGAAGCTGCTTGGTATCTTCCCTTCACGGTGGCAGAGAGGAAATGTTTGACAGTCTTTATTTGAAAGCTATGTCCTGAACTCTTCCGCTGTAGCTTGTATTCCAATGCAAGTCAAACTTGACAGATTTTCTTTTAATTTGTGCAGAATCTTATAATGCTGCAATGTATTCTGTTTGAAATCTCTGTGCCTCAGACTGAATCAAAAACCTTAATACATGAACAGAGTTTGGGGCATGGTATTTTACCAGATTAATATTTGAGTGTTGAATCTTTAATGCCCACAACAGAGAAGAAGATGGAATAGTTCTGTGCAGTTTGGCTGGCTTAAGTTAGCACTGTTATCATTCTACTACCTACTTGGATTTTAAAGCTAATTAAATACCTTTAAGTATAGCTGTGTAAATATATTTGTTTTAACCATTCCATTATACAGTGGTAACTTTACCCTTGCAACTTTATCAAATAAAAGTACCTTTGATTAATTTTTTTTTTTTTTTTAGGTATGGTGGTAAATGGCCTGATCAACATTAGTATTTCAACAATTGAGAAGCGTTATGAGTTGAACAGTTCACTTACTGGCTTAATCTCTGCAAGCTATGATATTTCTTTTTGTATATTGGCACTGTTTGTATCTTTCTTTGGAGAGAGAGGGCACAAACCACGATGGCTTGCTTTCTCAGCATTTATGCTAGGACTGGGCTCACTTATATTTTCCTTACCACACTTCAGTAGTGGAAAATACCACTTTGGAACTAAACTTGAAGGTAAGATTATTCTTACGTTTTGAGAAGGATTTAAAAAAATCTATGTAGCTACTTGGTGCAACTTTTACTTTGGTGCAAAGTAATTAATCTCTGTCAAAGTCCTAAAAATACCTTTATTCTGAAAATAAAATGATTCTGTGAAATCCTGAAGTTCAAGAGGTGTCTCTTTGCACAGTGGACTTCCATTTCCAGAAGAGATCTGAGTGTCAGTGTCAGTTCTTGCTCATAAGCAATACTTGAAAAAAATTTTTTGTCTTGTGCTGATGAATGCAATTAAAATTCACTTTGTGTAAAAAAATTTCTTTGAATAGAAATGCAAGTTAGGTCAGTGATTGTCCTGAGTTCAGCAGTAGCAGTCATTTTTCTCCTTAGTAGCTGGTGCAGTGCTGTGTTTTTGACTTTCAGCCTGGGAACAGCACTGATAACACTGATGTTTTCAGTTGTTGCTAGGTAATGTTTACTGTGACCAAGGATTTTCTGGGTCTCATGCTCTGCCAGGGAGGACGGGAAGCCGGGAGGAAGCAGAGACAGGACACCTGACCCAAGCTAGCTAAAGGAGTATTCCATACCACAACACGTCATGCCCAGTATAAAAACTGGAGGAGTTACCTGGGAGGGCTAGATCATTGCTTGGGTTGGGCTGGGTATCAGTTGGCAGGTGGTGAGCGGTTGCATTCTCTCTTCTTCTTATTATTATTGGTGGCAGCAGCAGTGTGTTATACCTTAGTTACTGGACTGTTGTTATCTCAGCCCGTGGGATTTACATTCTTTGTATTCTCCTCCCAATCCCTCCAGGAGTGGGAGGAAGAAGAAGTAGGGGGAGTGAGCGAGCGGCTGCATGGTTCTGAATTACCAGCTGGGCTTAAACCACAACAGTGATGCAGAATAAATGTTAACAGAAAACTGTTAGACTTGGTCTTGTTGGAGGGTGACTACATGTTGCAGTTCTTTTAGGCTTTCAACTATTAAAGGCATCTTGTAACAAGTTTCCCTAAGTTGTTCTAATGTTGATAAGAACTTGTGGGTTTCTTTGAAGTAGGGGGAACAAGCAGTACTGAGCTATACTGAACAAAGCAGTACTGAAATTCTGGGAGTAGCCAGCTCTCAGGAGATCTTGCATATCTTTTCTCATAAAGCAAGATTTTAAATGCAGCGTGCTTAATGCATCTCAGCTTAGTGATGCACCTGTAACTAACAAAGAAACATTCAGATATGTTCACAGGGGGATGACTTAATATTTCAGGATTGTCTTAATTGTTATTGCAGTATTTAATCAGATTTATGCCTTCAGTGACTAAGCAGAGTAGTGCTCACTAAAAAAATCAGTAGCTGTTAAGCAATCTGATGAAAGGCTCTTGGTCTTCTGGTGGTTGATTCTCAAATTAGTATTTTTTTCAAGGGTTAGTCAATGTTGCACACTTCCATGAGCTGTCCAGACATGAAATATTAGTTCAGTAACTTTGGCAAGCTATTGTTCCCCATCTAATAAGTGAGGATGTGAGGCAGAGGTCAATTTAACTTTTAAAGCCAAAAGGAAAAACTCTCCAGTTTTTGGAGGCTGAGCAGATGATTACTTGTTCCTGGCTCTAATACTGTCTGCAATTTCAGTATTCTTCCTACTTCACTAGTATGGAAGGGAAGCTGAATTTAATACGAAACAGTTCCAGCTGGCAAGGTGGGAGTCTGAAGGAAAATGGCCAACTACTGCAGCAGATCTCACTCTCTCTCCTATCAATTTTGGTTGAAATCTCAGAATCAGTTACTGTTTTATCAGAGATCTGTCCCTTTGTCTGCCATTAAAGATGCTGAGGTGTGATATCTTATTAGGGGCCATGCTCTATATGGACTTTCTAAATCTAAAAGCTGTAGGAAAAATTCTAAATGGAGCATGTACTTTCTTCTTCACGGCACTGTAAGCATGAATTCATGCTGATTTGACTATTGTAATGCAGCTACCAGTGCTGTGACTGTGCTGAGCAGATTTAAGGACTTAATCATAGAATCGTAGAATAGTTAGGGTTGGAAAGGACCTTAAGATCATCTAGTTCCAACCCCCCTGCCAGGGGCAGGGACACCTCCCAATAAACCATGCCACCCAAGGCTATGTTCAATCCAGCCTTGAACACTGCCAGTGATGGAGCATTCACAACTTCTCTGGGCAACCCATTCCAGTGCCTCACCACCCTTACAGGAAAGAATTTCTTCGTCATATGCAATCTAAACTTCCCCTGTTTAAGTTTGAGCCCGTTCCCCCTTGAGCTGACTTAAACAAAATGTTGTCAAAGATAAATGACTACAGAGTGCAGGGAATGTCTGTGCAATGACAGATCTGCCGGTGCTGCATAACAGCATCCTTTAACAGTTAAGTAAACCACAGTGCATGATTTTATAGGATGTCTGGTTTAGCTAGTTCTGATGATGAAGCTTCTTAACCGTATGTTTGGCTGCAGAAGTAAATAGGACCACACCCTGAACACTTCCCTTGTAAAAATCTTTTATTTGACGCTTTGTATTGAAGTTTTTGAACAGTTCCTAGTTGTTCCTAGGACAAGGGGTAACAGGTTCAAACTTAAATGGGAATTTTAGATTGGCTATATGGAAGAAGTTCTTTACTGTGAGGGTGGTGAGGCACTGGAATGGGATGCCCAGGGAAGTTGTGAATGCTCCATCCCTGGTGGTGTTCCCCCAAGGCCAGGTTGGGCAGATCCTTGGGTGACATGGTTTGATGTGAGTTGTTCCTGCCCATGGCAGGGGGGTTGGAACTAGATGACCTTAAGGTCCTTTCCAACCCTGACTATTCTGTGATTCTATGATTACTTGAGTATTTTTTCATCTGTCATATGCAAGTACAGTGGGCTTCACCTGCAGGACAGCTTCAAAATATGGTTTAGCATGGTATTTAATATGTCTGCCAGGTTAATGAACAGATCTTGTCTGGAATACAAAATACATCTAGTGTTCAGTATAAGGATGACAGACTTCCTGGAACTTAATGGTTTACCTTGAGATACTAATTTAATTTTGAGTATATACATATCCTACTCTATGAAACTATTCAATTGGAAATATTTATCACAGTAACACTCTTTAGAAAGTTTGTGTCCTATTGAAAGAGTAGCTAACCAATGGTCTACCTATTTACAGAAATTTTTAGCAACATCAAATGTGTCTTATCTCTAGAAAAGCTTTAGACTCAAATTTGTAATGCAGATATAACCTGCTATTTGTTCTGGTAACTTTTTCAGGTTACATAGGGTCATCAGTGTCGCATCAGGCTCTGATATTGATAGTCAGGAGCTCCATCTACTGGTTTGTGTCTAATGAAACCATTTGTTATTTGGTTACCTGTAGTACAGAGAACTAAAAACTGCTAATGCTGTAAGTAATGTGCTTTTAAACTTCCATCTCGGATCTCATTGAAGCGTATTTAAATTTGTGAAAGATGTCTGTTACAGCAAATGTGAAGTGTAGATCTTCACTTGACACAAGGAAGATGACTTTATTGTGAAGTTGGTCAAGCACTGGAACAGATTACTGAGGAAGACTGTGCAGTCTGTTTTGAGGTGACCTTTAAGACCATGCTGGGTGAAGTCCTGAGCATCTGCATTCTGCTTTGGCGCTGTTTGGATTAAGTTTGACAACATGACTCCCTGATGCCTCTACCAACCTGAATTATTCCATAAGTCTCTTCAGTAACAGGATGTGAGTGACTTCTTTGGAAAAAAAGAGCTGTCTTTGTTAGTAACAAACCCTAGCCCTTTGAGTTGAAATGTGTGTTGTGTGATCTAAGAAGAGGAAGAATGATTTGAACACTTTTCTTCAGTTCTCTGTTCTACTGGAGACTCAGGTGATAGACAAGTCATTTAGGGTCTGAGAGTGAATCTTTTCAGAAGGTCATTAATTGACCTTCATTCCCAGAACATGCCAAGGGCAATTTAAGAGTGAAGAAGACTGTGGAATTTGTGTACTAATGGTGAGAGAATGTGTGTGATGCCCTGTTCTAATTTGACTGTTTTGTCTCGCATCATCAGTACATCTGTTGTTTTTCTGTTGGGTGTGCTCTCTGAAGAGACTATCTGATTACTCAAATAATGATTAGTGCTGCTCTTCTCTACATTGCTTGGCCTAATTCTCTATAGCACTTAGATGTGCTGCAATACTGTAATATCTGCCTTTAGAAACAAGGATTAAGTCTTCATTCAGCATGTCCATTGAAGCTTTGAGTTTCCTATTCAAGACTTAAAGGTGAGACATATTTATGTTTATAAAGGAATGGAAAACAAGCTGTTCTTTATTTCTTACTCCTGGCAACTCTGAACTATTTCCTGCCTGCCAAAAGAGTTAAAAAAAACAAAAAAAAAAACCAAAAAAAAAACCAAAAAAAAAAAAAAAAACAAACAAACAAACAAAACAAACCACACCTACTGGCTGCAGTTCAAGATACAAAGAAAACCATGTCAAGAGACCTGTCTTGCGTCTAATGTAATTGGTAAAGCATCTCACAGTTGGTTCTACTCTCTTGCCTAGTATGTTGTATTAGATACTTGGGGGTATTTTGGCCTTTACATAACTTGAATTCAGGTAGAAAATTTAAAGCATGCAAGAAGGCTTATAATGACTAGCTCTGTTGGATGATGCTGCCTTTAATGCAGTTCTGCTCTTTAAAATGCAAGTCTAATCCACTGACTTTTAGAAGGAAAACAAGTTTAATGAGAAAAGCTAGTTAAAAATGGTCAGCCACCCATCTTAAACTTCTCCTAGCGTTTTGCTTAGCTAAGGTTAGAGTCTAAAGGCAGTACCTTCTCACCATTGTTCTTATGACAGCAGCAAAAAGGCTTGTGGATCTAATCCAGGTTAGATTTAACCTGTGTCACTTTAACAATCTGTTTAAACCTTTGACTGGTACAAGGCTGGTACTCTTAGCTTTGTGGTGAATGATCTTTGCTTTTAAAGTGTTTCTTGGGAGCATGAAATACAGTCTATGACTCCACTGAGCAAGTGCATGTGTACTTGGTGACTTAAAAAAAAAAAAAGTCTGGTAACAAATAAGAGTACGGTGATTGTATTAGAGTGCATATTGATGGTTTTCTTAATTTTGTAGTTACACCTGATCATGTGATTCTGAAAAAAAACTTATGTGGTAAACTTTTCACATCAATGTAAAGATAAATTTCCTAGGGCATATAAATTGAACAGCTAGAAATGTGCAAGTGTCTATAATCAATTAGTTCATGTCAGTGTAAAATCCTGAGACATTGTGGGTGGAGATGGGAATTTGTGAAGAGCCACAATCTGTCAAGAGTTTGATTTATATTACCCTACACAATCTACTTATTTTGTGAAGATCAAATTAGGCTACACTTTAGTCATTAGCATCATTTGCAGTATTTTCTTGCTCTGCGTTACTTGTTTTCTGATGTGTATATTTTAACAAGTTACTGTTGTTTGTGTGCTACAATAAAATAGCTATCTAGATGCTGTTTTAGACTAGCCCAGTAGGCATTAGAGGCTAACTTATAACTGCAGGTATATTGCATATATATGCGGTGCACATGAATATGTGTATGTTAACAACATATTGCAGTACATGTTTGTTTTTTTTATAATCGGTTTTAGATGCTGTGCATTTAAATACTACAAAGTTAACATGATTTAAAGACTTAATTTCCTTTGGAAAAGAGGAATCATAGCATTATATGTTGGGGTTGGAAAGGACCTTAAGATCATCTAGTTCCAACCCCCGTGCCATGGACAGGACGCCTCTCCTTAGACCAGGTCACCCAAGACCCCATCCAACCTGGCCTTGAGCACTGCCAGGGATGGAGCAGTTCCAGTACCTCACCATCCTCACAGTAAAGAACTTCCTCTGTTTTAAGTTTAAACCCATTAACCCTCATCCTATAACTACAGTCCCTGATGAAGAGTCCTTCCCCAGCATCCTTATAGGCCCCCTTCAGATACTGGAAGGCTGCTCTGAGGTCTCTGTGCAGCTTCTGTTCTCCAGGCTGAACAGCCCCAACTTTCCCAGCCTGTCTTTGTATTTGAGGTACTCCAGTCCCCTAATCATCCTTGTGGCCCTTCTGTGGACTTGTTCCAGCAGCTCTGTGTCCCTCTTATGTTGAGGATGCCAGAACAGTAGTGCTAGTGGGGTCTGATGAGAGCAGTGTAGAGGGGCAGGATTGCCTCCTTTCATCTACTGGTCACACTTCTTTTGATGCAGCCCAGGATATGGTTGGTTTCTGGGCTGCAAGTATGCACTGAAGCTGGGTCATGTTAATTTTCTCATCAACCAGCACCCCCAAGTCTTTCTTAGCAGGGCTGCTCTGAATCTCTTCTCCGCCCAGTGTGTGGCTGTGCCTGGGATTGCCCCTACCTAGGTGTTGGACCTTGCTGTAAAAGAAAGCAAATAAAGTATATTTTCCATTTATTGTCAAAACCTTTAGTCTTCAGAGTAGTGATTCATAATAAGCTGTTCCCTGTGCTGCTTCTGCGTAGCATTAAAATGAGTATTGTTCAAAAGTGGAAAGAAATGAAAATTTTAATGATTCCTCTGCTTGAAGTGAGAATTTCCCATCGCTCTATATTGGCCAGTTTTTGTGCAACAGTAGTCATCTGTTGTGTGTTACATGATTCCACTTCCACTATGATGTTGTCCCTTCAGGAGGAAGCCATGATAAAGCCCATGTATGCATTTATAACATCAGTATAGACAATTCTCTTTAAATATTTGCTGTGTGGCAGGTACTTCCTTAAGTTTTATATCCTGTGAGACCAAAGTGTGAACAAGTTAGCCCTTTGTTTGCTTAAAGTCAGAAGTGTTTTTAAATGTAAAACAACCTGAGAAAAATCATGTAATAATTTTGTAGTAAAGTATTGAGAACTAATTGGTGTATTTACTTAATCTGTAGTGTGCTTTCATATATTTGCTCAATGTGGCTTGTTTCTGCCACACTGATGGGTTTGTTCTCTTTAGGGTTGTGTACTTTTCTGTGGACAAATCTGAAAAGAGCCATGATCCTCCTTTGATCTTCTCCCTGGGGTGTCTGCTACTAAAAATGCAGTGATAGCAAGGGGAAGGAGAAGAAAAAACCTACTCCCTGTCTTCACTCTTTTCTCTCCCATCCTTATAGTGCTAAGCATGACAGGAGTAGATGCAACCTCAGGCTGTTATACCTCTGCTTCCCTCTTTGTATGTGTGGGCAATTTCAAAAGCTTTACATTAACTTCTCATTCTGCAGATACAGCAGTGTGTGCATCATGAACATTAGTGGTGTGGGGTTTTAAGTTTTTGGGCTTTTTTTCCTTGAGAAACACTTCTCAAAAGAGTGTATGAGAAGAGAGGATTATCTTTGCTTGTGACTAACAACTGCACTTTTCTCTCCAGCAATCGAACTTCCGTTAGGTTATCCAGACTGTTCTGTCACTTAAGGGCAGAAGTTGTTAGTGCTCGCAGAATCATTAAAAGGTACAAGAAGAAAATTAAGAGTCTGTTTCCTAGGAGTATTCACTAACCTGTTGCATGACAGTTTGACAGGTTTGGCTTTCTTTGTTTGTTTTTCATGTTTGGTCAATAATACTTTCAAAAAGCCAAACTGTTTTAATAAGCCTATTTTATCCATCTTTCCTTCCTGGTAAAGAAAAAAAACCCGAGCCATAATAGTATTTCTTTTGGGGGATATGATATCACTGTCAAGTGGGGTATATTGCTAGGCCTAAAAATGATAATTGTGTGCAGAGTGCTTCATATGTAGTTTAGCTTTCAATGTAGAGTTTTTTGCTTTTTAGTTTTTTTTTTTGTGTGGTTTTCTTTTTGGTTTTGGTTTTTTTTTTTTTGTATTTTATTTTCTTCATTTAGACTGTGACAAGCTTGGAAACAGAATTTTAAAGTCTTGCTCTCTGTCTTTCAGACACATGTCAAATTCCAGGAACAAGGTCTGCTAACTTCACTTGCAGTGCCAGTGCAATGTCTTCACTTTCCAGCTATCTGTATGTCTTTATCCTGGGACAGCTGATGCTGGGAGTTGGAGGAACACCACTATATACTTTGGGGACAGCTTTTATTGATGATAGTGTTGCAAAACACAAGTCTTCCCTTTATATAGGTAACTTTTAAAACTACTTATAACATATTGTCTGGATAGGTCATAGACTGCAATGCCTTTGAAATGTCTGTATGAATTTCTCTAATTAGATCTGTCTTGTCATTGTTTACTTAGATGCATAGTGTTTCTATATTGGCTACTGTGCGTGTTTGGTAGTAGTCTGGTGTAAATGTCAAGTCTTGTCAATAGTTGTTCTGCGGAGTGTGGTAAGACTACTTTGTACCTCTCTTGCTATTTTTCATGTCAGTAACTTAAGGTGATTAAGTGGCTAATATAGCCTGCCTGTCAAGAACAGAGTGAGCTGTAGAGAAAATTTGCTATCAGTCTTCGAGAACTACTGTGTATCAGGTTAGGAGCCAGATCTTACTGTATCCTAGATCAGATTTATTTATTTACCTTCTAACAGTAATCTGTCCCCTCAGTGGAGTGGCACTGTTGTGCATCATGTGATCAATGCAGCTCTCTAGCCACATAGAAATTTGGCACTTCAGGTGGAAGTATCTTTCCTTAATTGACAGTAAGCAGATTGTCTAGAAACATGGAGAATGTGTCTTACTATGGAGCTGTTTGAAAACAAAGGAGTAGTTTTCTTAGCAGTGGTTTTTAATTTTTCTTAATCAGCATTCTTTTGGTTATGTGCATTTTTACTGCCAAGTTCATTGTAGTATAGGTGTGTTTTCTGTTGGTATGAAGATGTTTACTATTATCCCCGTTTTAGGTGTAAGCTGGTAAAAGTATGTTAGATATACTGGTTACTGCAGGAGGAATTCAAAGCATCTTGGATTCCTGGACTGTTTTCCAGATTAAATCAATATTTCTAGGGGGCAAAATTGAAATCATCATCTATTTGCATACAGTTTGTGCTTAATTATTCTAGACAAGCCACTTCATTTTATGCCAATGAGTAGTTGCATATGTTAAATCTTAAATAACAAAGACAACTTTTATTTTTCCTGTTTCTTTATATTGAGAGAGAAGATTACACTTTCATTAGTTTCCTCTGAGGCCAGTGAAGTAAATAGAGCAGAATTACAGGTGTCTGAGTGATGAAGGGATCATGAAGTAGCCTAAAAACTACTAGAAGAATGGGGTCACTGTTTAAACTTAAAAATGACAGACCAATACAATAAATTCATGCTTGCGCAATCTTCAGACAACTGCCAGGTTCAGAAGAACTCAGTTTATATATATTCTGTCCAGTATAAAAAAACTAAAATGCAAGTGAGTGGACATGCAGCTACAGGAGTCCTTAACTCTTTTTCTTGCTTCTATGGAAAGTATTGATTTAAAACACATTGTGTTGCTTTGCCTAACGTGGGAAGAATTGTGCAAGGGAGAAAAAAAAAACAAACTAAAACTTTCTTTTAGTGTCTGCAAAGAGCTCCTAGCATCTTAAAATGTAAGCTTGTAGGTTGGTAGTTTCTTTCTGTTTTGAAGCTGGGTGCATTTTCATGAGTGTTCTTCTCTTGCTGAAATGAGGTATCTGCATCTAAAGCCAATAAAAAGTTAAGCAATTCCAAATGGTAATTTAAACTGAATGGTCTGTAGGAAGAAATAGTCACCTTCCTAGCTAGGTTTGATGTTCTGTAGATTGAATGTATACTTCCATTGGAGAGGTCCTTTCAGCATGTCATTTCCAAAATACAGGAAAACCTGGGATATGACAACTGAATGTTTATTTTACTTACTGATATTTTAAAGTCCTCTTCTGTGTCCTTTCCTCCTCTTCTACTCCTTCCCCACCCCCACTCCTCTTGCTGTCTAAAGAGCATGAAATAATACTAAACAGTGAGGAAGCAACTTTGGAAACAACTGAGAAATTCAGATTCTTCAACCTGAAGAGTTGCATCAAGCTGAACCTCTGAGTTGCAGCTTTTAATGAGAGTTGCAGATTTCTTGTTAAGAGACAAGTACAGATTTTGTCTTCTACATGCTATAGTTGAAGTATGACAGTAAAAAAAACAGATTGAGGTACGGAAACCGTTTGGTCCAAAGCTGATTCAGGGTGTCTTAAAACAAAGCTTTTAAAATGTATGGTGAACTTGATATATTTTGTCTTCTAGGAATTGGCTATGCCATGTCCCTGCTGGGTCCTGCTGTTGGCTACGTCTTAGGAGGACAGCTACTTAATATTTATATTGATATCGAGATCCCAGAAAGGCAGGATACAACTTAGTCTTTTGCTTTCTGTTTTCTTTCCCTATTAATTCTTATTAAAATCTTCATCTTTTCTCCATATAAGGAGGAAAAAGTGTTTTTGTTTGGAAAATACTGCATTTTCAAGAGCTTCTGTAACTTGGTAACAAGGTGCATTCACAAGGGCTTCTAGCAAATGAGTTACTTCCCACAGTGAGTAGTCACTCCATTGTGTGTGAAAGTTTCTCTGCAGTGCAAATACTTTGTTCTAGCTTTTTGAGATGCTGGCTGTTTTAAAGCTGATTAACAAAAAATGCTTTATCTTCTGATGAGTTGCTAATTTAAGGTTAGATTGCAACTACTGATTTATTGTGCAGAAAGTTTCCCTGAGGTGGGATATGGGGAGTAGGATACTGCAGCTTGCCTTCTGGGGAAGAGCTTGCTAGAAAATTTATCAGTTGAATATTCAAAAAATGACAGAAACTGCGCTGCTATCCAACAACTTCATTTGTGTTTTTATTTCCTCTCTTTTGGAGACTTATGCAGTGATACTCTGAACTTCTGTATTGTCTTTCACTTAACTCATTGACTTTATTTCTAAAAACATTTTTCTCAGTATCTTAATGCTGCAGAATCTTGAAATTAGGGAGAAACAGTGACTTTCAAATCAGAATGAATTTGACTGAGCTGAAAGCTATATTTAGTAGAATGCAGTATTATAATAGAGCTGGTGATTGTGCTTTAAACAAGCCACCAATAAATTAAATACAAGTAGATAACAAAAAAATTGCAAAATTAAAATGCCTTCTGTTAAACTAGTATTTAAAACAAAGATCTAGCTTACTGACATCTGAAATTGCTGATTTGAATTCACAAATTGTAAACCTGCCTTTTGCAAATTATTTTTCTAGTACAGAGATGGATCCAGATGACCCACGTTGGCTTGGAGCATGGTGGATAGGATTTCTTGTATGCTTTGTCGCAATTTGGCCTCTTATAATACCTTTTTCATGCTTTCCAAAGTACCTACCAGGTAAACATTTAAAAATAATGGGCTGCCTTGGAAGAGAGATTTGTTTTACTTCTGGGTTACAGGCTGCTGGGCTGAGTGATTGTTCTTTGTTTCTGTTTATCAGTTAATTGTTTTTGGCTAAAACCTATGATAAATAACTTGTTTCTAATATGCAGTCTTTAAAACAAGCAATTTAGGGCTTTGTGTATGTAATGATATATGGTAGCACTGGAAACCAGTTGAGCATGGAAAGTGATTGTCACAATTTGGAAGGTGCTTGCAGCTGAGCACCCAGGACTGTATTTGAAGATACTGTGTTACCCATCAAGAAACATAAGGAAATTTCATTGACTTAGCGCATGCATGCATTATTGTCTTTGACTCTGTTGCCTTATTATTTTGGGTAGAATAATTAAACATGAATCAAAGTATCTCAGAGCAGTCTTCTAAAAAACAAGTTTAATACAATTTCTGTTCAGGTAGTTATTATCTAGGAATCCCTTGGAAGAGCATCTAAAGGAATGTATTGTGCTTGCCTGGAAAGAGAAATGATGGAGGAAAAGAAACAATGGAGTAGGGACCTGTGGAGAATGTGTGGACAATTAAAAACAAAAAAAGAAAATTGAATGAGTTTAAGGTTAGTTTGGAATTCTTAGGATATTTCTAATATCTTCTTACAGACAAGGCATTCTAATGGAAGCATGATGCTTTCAGCCAAATTCTTCTTTCTGCAGCAGTACATTGTTGATATTTTTATGGATCTGTATCAGTAAAATAGTCAAGAATACCTAAAATGCCTAAGCTAGTTTTGTGAAGGAAAGCAAACACTTACCTTGTTTCTGACTTCAAGCCCAAGAGCACCAGTTTTCAATGGTTTTGTTGTCAAAAAATATGTCCATTTGTAGGAACAGCAAAAATACAGTCTGAAAAGATCTCTGAAACACATGATGATGGAAGTGAGCTGCTTGTTGAGGCCCAGAATATTGGAAAAAGCTTTAAAGACTTTCCCGTGGCTCTCCTGGTAAGGGAATCATGGTTTTACTAAAACTGATATATTCTGAGAAATAGGTTTGGGTTTTTTTTTTTGGTTTTTTTTTTTTTTTTTTTTTCCTTCAGGTAAAACATAAATGTTGAGAAAGGTAAATGCTTTTTTATTGTGTTGTGATAGGTAAGTCTCCAGTGCTACTGATAATTTAATGCATAATCATTTTGTTGATGCTTAGAACTGTTAAGTAAGAAAAGCATATTAGTGAAGTTCCAAATGAGAGTATCTGCTTTAAAATATAGTGACTTCTAGTTTACATGGTACTACAATGAAATAATTTGGAGTGTAATGCTAATTTCCCCCCATAGATACTGTTGAAGAATCCAGTGCTTGTGAGTCTGATAATAGCCAGTACTTCAGAAGCTTTAGTTGCCACAGGCTTTGCCACGTTTCTACCAAAGTTGATAGAAAATCAGTTTGGGAAAACATCAAGTTTTTCAGCAACTCTTGCAGGTAATGTGGCTTTTTGATTTTACATGTTCAATTCATTAGTGCTGAACACCTCATTAACATTATAGTTTATATAGGCATCTTGTGTTTGTCAAGATATTGTGAACAGACTTACATGAAATGCAGCTTTCATAGCAGAAATTACATTTTTATATTTTCTTGCTTGTCCTGTGAGATTAATTCACCAAGGGTGCAGATCTAATCATTGTCTGATAGTAATCATAATTTATTCCTGCTTGTTAAAAAACTTTTATTTTTCCTGATTAAAAATCAGCTGAAGGAACATTAAGCCTTAGTCCCTACTGCCTATGAAAGGCAGCTGGAAAAAAGCAGTGTTTATCACAAGTAAGCCAGGGCTTGACCGGGCTTTTCCATTCTTCAGTTCTACCATGTTACAGTGATATAGCTTAAAATGACTAATCAGGTTGTATTATAAAATTACTGTGCAGCTGCTTCTATGGTTGCTTTGTTGTTGCTTACTCCATTATCCAGTATGCAGAACTAAGAGGTAGAACAGAGGAAGATTAGGAAAAGCTGAATATTGGAGAAACAAATGAAAAACTCTGATGGAAGAGGTGCAGTAAGTAGGGTCACATGATTAACTCTCACACAATTACTTCTGAAGATCAGCATCCGGCTCAAGGCAGATAGGCCAACAGATGCTTACAGTGTGGCAGGCTTAATACTTCTGGAACATGTCTTGCTAAATTACCTTAGCTGTGTAGTGCTGCAATGTAAGCATATGCTAGTTGAAGTGTTCTAAGAGAAATACCTTTGGGAGACACTTTCTGAATTACTTATTTCCCTGGATAATACTAGATAGTACTTCTCCTATTCAGACATCGTAGCTTCAAAATTGAGTATTTGCAAGTTTTACATAGAAATTCATTGTATTACATGCTCAATCGCTAAACAGTACTCAGCAGTGAAGTGGAAAACAGGATATTCCTTTGTTTGTCTATAGATCTATACACTATTGCCTATAGAATTTCTGAGTGGAAAATATTGATAGCATTAACCAAATGTAGAGCTTTAAATGCCTACACTAATTTTGAAAGCTAGCTGTACCTGAACTAATGTTGAGCTAGCTAGTCTCAGTGTTACCAACGACTATGTTAACTACTTAAACCACCTTTGACTCTGTGTATGTGGCCTGTGCAGTTCTGCCACTGTACCTCAACTGTCTTTAAAAATAGATGTCTCAGGTCAGTGCATGTTAAACTGAGTTCTGTGTGGTACTGTAGATTAGCTATAAAAATGCTCAGATATATATCTGGAGTTCTAATAGTGTGAAGAGGATTAATCATTATGGGTTATATGGACAGTGAAACTGACCCACTGTTCTAGACTTTCTAATCTATTATTTTTTCTAATCTATTTTTTTTTCTAATCTATTTTTTTCTAATCTTTATGTAGATGATTTATTATATCTTGTGCTGTCTCTTGTATAGTGGTGATTATGTTGTTTTATTAAAAAGTTCAAAATATGAATGTGTAACAAAGAACATGAATATGAAGAATGGACTGAAGCAATGAAAGAGCATTACCGATTTTTATGAAGTGGCTCAGAGATTCCTGCCCAGTATGTAGTATTTTTTAAGTAATTGAGTTTTTCTATATTGAACTTGGGTTTTGGACGACTGTAAATCAATTATGCTATCAAGTTGAACTTCTGGAAAGGCTAAAGATAATGTGAAGGCAGAATAAATTGCTCATGTTAACAGATTCTAGTAAGATGTCATTTTCAAACCATCACATGGGCTGCATTTTAAGATACAGGTAACTTCTGTGATTTTATCTTTTTTTTTCTTTAGGATAAAATTGCATTCTAAATTGTTTCACTAATTATATCTTTCATTTTTATGTAATTGCTGGTGTCTTGTTTTCCTCTAGGGCTTGTATTAATTCCAGCAGCAGCACTAGGCCAAGTCGTAAGTGGCATTTTGGTTTCCAAGTGCAAAATGGATTGCAAAAGCATAATCAAGTTCATGATAGGCACTTGTTCAGTGGCCCTACTATTAAACACAGTGTTTTTATTTGCTAAATGTGGGAATGAACCTTTCGCAGGTGTCTCTGAAACATATAATGGGTAAATATATTTTAATGAACTCTTGGGTGTGGTGATAAAGTTTAAAATAACTAAGCTACTTCACAGAATGCAAAGCCTTTAAAAATGTCATATTTTGCCTTTATGTATGAAATGGAAGTGCTTTATGGAACTCTAAAACCTTGTTCATGGAATCTTTGTATAATAGATGATTAAGAAAATGTAATAATACATTGCCTGCAAACTGTTCTGAGCAAGCTTTTCCTGCTTGACAAAAAATTCCAACTTCTGTAACCATTTTAGGTGTAGCCATGGTATTGACCAAAGCTAATTTTCTAGCTCTGCAGAAGTAGTGTGTGTTTTTGTATTTGGTTTTATTAACCAGCTCTTGACAATCTTGGCAGTTTTAGAGTCTACTTGTCAACATTTTCATGAGAGCCCTGAAGTGAACTGCAGCTTACACTGATTGCAGATTTTTCCCTAGAAAAACAAAGACATTATTGTAGCATCAGATTCTAGCATATCTAGCCTCCGTTTACAGTGAAAGCTTTATTTTTTTTTTCCTGGTAAGATGGCTGATAGAGGTAGAAATTTAATGCCCAAGAGAGCATAGCTCAATGACCCAACTTGAAGAATAAAATTAGTAGAGTAACATGACTAACTGAAGCATAATTAAAAATACTTTTGTCTAACATGTATAGAAAGACTTCTCCAAAAAATACATGCTTTCCCTTCTCATTCCTTATAAGAATGTAGTGTATTGTGCATCTTTAGATATTTGTAGTAATTGTAATAAAAATTCTAGGATGAATGTTCTTCCTGTTTCTGTGAACAAAGCTTACTCTGGAAACCAGTACAGTGGTGGAGAAAAAGAGTCAAGAGAAAGCAAAAATGAAGCAAGATTAAAAAATAAATATCTGCGTGATAAGCATTCTTTAGAGAATGGATTTCTAGGTCTGCTTGTTTTAAAACTTCAGCATTGAATGTATGTGATTACATCCCCATCATAGGCACTATGTTGTATAAAATGTCTAATCTTGCCTTATTAAGGCATTAATTACAAGATTATGATTTCTCAATTCTCATAGTTTTAAATAGCACATACTTCCATAGTGTGAGCAGTGTTTAAAAGCAGAGGAAGGTAGATAGCTATGCCAAAACTGTGCTCTGAAATGGTCAGTTATTCTGTCATGAATTGGCAGAGCCAGAGGCAGCTCCAGCTGTTTGAAGGTCTGCCAAAGAGCCAGATGCTGCTGTGCAAAATAACTCCAGTAGACTGGTAGCTAGGGACTAGCTGCCATTTAAAAAAAAAAAAAAACATAAGTATGAGCAGCCTGCTGTGTAACTTGCTGTGTGAGTAACTTACCAATATTTTTTTGTTTTCCCCAAATCCCCCATTTTAACAAAGGGTTAGGCACCACTATCTTGTACAAAAACTGAATCTGTAAGCTATGCTTCAATGCATAAAAAGGCATTTGAATCCTAGGATGGGGAAGAGTGTCTCTGCACTTTACTGATGCAGTAGCATGAAGTATGCAATGAAAATACAGAAGATGGGTTGAGGGGGGAAGTTAGTTTTGTAGCCTGTAATGCATGTAGGTAATAATTATAGAAAAAATGGTAAACATAAGCAGACATATATGGTTTCTTTACTTGGCATTGTCATGCTTTTTGACTGACTTAATATAAGCATATAACAAACAGAAGAATGTAGGAAAGTCACATCTTACTCACTGAGGCAACTAAGTGCACAAAAATCACACAATATGAAGTCTATTAATTTTTCCTAGGTCCTTCAAGGGTATCATTGACATAAACATAACTGATACATTACAAAAATTTCCCCAAAATAGTGACATGAAAGACTAATCAGACATTTTCCAGGTGTCTCATTTAGGTAAAAGTAAAACCAGTAAAATAAGTAACCTTAGGTTAACAGGACAGAAATTCAGAGGGCTTGGAGGCGATTGTGATTGAAGGCAGTTCTCTAAGTGTTACAGTTCTCTAAGAGAGTAGAAATTTGATGCCATTATACCTTAACAGTTCATTTGTACTTCCTTCTTCTTAAAGCAAAGCTAACGCTTGTTCTGATTTCATCTTTCATCTTTACAACTTGATGTATCAATTGGCAGGAAATTCAAAGGTTGGCATTTGATGCTTAAAACATGGCTCTACTTTAGTGTGAAAAATGTTAGCTGTAAGATTACTGTGGGCACTTCAGAACTGTGATAAGTAGGATGCAGACACTGGTTGTGGAAAGTTTATAGTTACAAATTGAGCAAAAGAATCTATATTCAGCAGCTGAATACTGAGAAAGTTCTATAGAAAATAGTATGTGAAGCTATCTACATTCCTATACCAGGTGCTGTGATAATGAGCAGCTGACAAAAGGTACAGCTCAATAGATTTTCTTCCTCAGTTAAATAAGGTTGACTTGTGTTTAATAGTTTTATGTAACTTCAGCAGTTGTGTAGGTTAGCTCTTACTGAAGACCTGTCATATGCATTTTATTTATGTAGATGACATTTGGAGTTCACTAGTCCTGAAATAACTCTCTCCACTCAGTATCCATTATAAGCAATGGTTCGGTTTTATGTAATTCAGTGTTACATGTTGGACTCAAGTTTGTTGGATATACAACCTGCATCAAAATAGTGGCGCTGACGTAGTGCCAGTTCTGTAACTGCTTTCCATGAAGCAACAAGCTGCTACAATACGTACTAGAAGCTTTAACAAATTTATAAGCTTGTAGAAGAGTAGACAAATGCCTGATTTCTGCTTATGTTATTGAACAAATTCTTCTGAAATAATAAATTATGAGAGTGTTCTGAGAGTTGAGTTGGAAATGGATGCAAATTAATTTTTGTGGAGATTTTAAAATCCTTAATGGCAAGCATTCTCTTTCTTTTGAAAAAATAGCTTGGAGCTGGGGAGTGGGGAAGGCTTTTGTAAGTTCAATGCTAGAACCACACGAGTACAGGGTCACTTTTGAGTCCATATTTTAGTGAACAACGTATATTATTTGTAGCAACTTTGTTTATTACTAGATAAGGCTATAAACAGAACTAATGTGAATTACTTTGTCTATTAAAATCTTCAAGTTTGTTGTTTTTTTTTTTTTTTGTCAAATTCTTTTGCCCAGTATTTCCTTGAAAACTTAAAGAAACAGAAATGCACTGACTACTTCTGTAGTTCCATGCATTCCAGCAGGTCTCTGGTACTCCTTGTTTTACTTTGCTGTGAAAGAATACCCAACCTATAGAGCTTTTGAAGACCGCTTAATGACCTCATCTGCTAGGCCTCTTTAGAAAAGAGTTGTTAGAACAAGTTCCATGTCAGAAGAGCCTACACTAAATTGTATTTCCTGTGTATGTTAATATTTTTCTCTGACTATGCATAACTATTTTTAGTCCCTTTTTGTAGGTCAGGGAGCAGAGATGTTGTCTGCCTATGTAAACAGAACAAATGTTGCTACTGAATTGATTACATACTTCTAGGCTTGACGTGCCTCATAGGTTAATGAGTCTCTGTGCAAACAAATCTGTGATTAGTGAATTTATGGTTCACTGTAGTGCATTAAGCCAAAGCAAACTAACTTTGATTCTTCTATCTATGAAGAGTGAACTAATGTAACTTAATAGGATTCAACTGTACTACAACCAAACTAAATATATTGGTAGTTATGATGTCCCTAATATTTCATGTGCAGTTTGAATTCTATGTAAGTAATCACCTTAATTCTTAGATAAGTTATTTCTCCACTTAGTATTTGTGCCCATTTTAAATTCTCTTGAAGAAATCTGTCTTTTAGGTAGTGAATCTGGAACTTTCAGTTGATAGTACAATATTTAAATTAATGACTGCATTAGTATCCTGGTATCAGCTGACTGAACTCTTAACCTATGAAAATTCTTTACTTTGTGATGCACTGTTAGAAAATCAAGGGGTGTAATCCGTTTTCTTCAGTTAAAACTTAAGAAGGTCCCACACATCATAAACTAATATTTTATTTAGCCCCACTTATAATAAAGTGGGGCTACTTCAAATACAACCGTGCTATGGCCTATACTGGAAGTAAATGCCTAAATTGAGAGTAGTTATAATAAGCAAGAGCTAAATTAAACTCTGTTCATTAGTTATTCCTGAAACAGTGAGAACATCTTAGAGGTCCTTGTGGGTATGATAAGACTTTGTATGTTGTACCACTCTGCATTTAGCATGTGCAGCCATCTTGATGCTTTGACAATGTGGATGTCTGTGTAACAGTGTTAAAAATACTAAAATGTTTGCAAGTGGACTTTAATCCAAAGCATGGAAAAAACTTTGGAATGTGATCAGTAGAATAAATAGCACCAAATACAGCTTTTAGTCTTCCTGAATTTTTTTCTTAAAAATGTAAATTGAACAAATTCAGATTAATGAGTGTGGAGGAGAGGGAGGAGATGATACAAGAATCATGTTGAGACACAGTTTTGTCATCTGTTTTGTGGAATGGAAATTGGAGGAATAATCTATGGAAGGAATAATAGTACAAAAATAACTTGGTATAGAATAAATGGGAAGAGTTGTAAGTACTAAGAACGTGGCTTATTTTTAAACAAAAAAGTGCATAAACTGCTTGAATATTTTGAGATTTATTATCCTGTAAATACTGCATTACTTACTTATCTGTCTTCTGGTTTTAAGTTACTTTATTAAAAGCCTATTAACTTTTACCTTTCAGAACAGGCATGCTACATAACTTAACAGCGCCATGCAATGCTAACTGTGGATGTTCACGGTCTATGTATTACCCAGTTTGTGGCAGAGATGAAGTTCAGTACTTCTCTCCTTGTTTCGCAGGATGTGCATCACTTGTTATTAACAAGATGAAAAAGGTACTTTATACTATGAAGATAGCTAACATGGTCTATTCTGGTTACCTGCCAAATACATTCTGTATTGAAAATATTCTTACCTTAGTATGACAGCAAATCACGGTATTTGAGTCAGTGATAGTTGCTACAAGAAAAATGGGTGTGGATTGGAAATGCATATCTAAGTAGAATCAATGTTTGTATGTGTCACTGTCCAATACTCTGACCAGGTGCTTTTAGATATTCTAAGTGTGCGGGTGTAAGGTGTAATATCAAATTTATTTGTGACAGATGATGTTACACAGGATTTATGATTTAGCAGTGTGATAAAAATATGTTGAAAACACAATACAAGTGTAAGTTACATTTAATAAAACATAGCAATTTCAATGCGAAGTTCAGTTGCAGTACCAGTGTGATTCCTGTTACTGGTCTCTTTTACATACTCCTATCCCTACGCTGAGCTTTCCCTATCAATGGGAGTGCATACTTGGGTTGAAACCAGCTCAAGTCTATTCAGAGCTCTCTTCAAAATTATTTTGCTGGCTGCTTGATTTTTATAATTTATGTTTGGCTGAGCTGCTTTCCTCCCCTCGTGCTGGTCTGACTAACTCAGGGAGATTTTCACAATGTATTAATGAACTCGAGGAGAAATTTTTGCACCACTAGTTGATCTGGTCAACCAACATAGCTGTTTCTTTTCTGTATAGTTTTTTTTTGCAATAGATGTAGTCATTCATACTTTTGTATATTATGTACTGCGTATCATCATGCTGCTGACTCTAAAATCTTTAGTTTTAAGGTTTTGTTTTGTCTGAACTGTGTGGGGTTTTATCTTAATGCTTGTACCTAAAAACTTGCTCCACATGAAATGGAGACTACGACAGTCTTTAGATCACAAAACCAAAAATACCTTTTGCTCAGGTGAGCTGGATCAGTGAAGCTCTGCTGAACCAGTTTTAAAAATTAAGGTTACAGTGTCATATAATCATCAGGAGATGGACTGTTTCTCCTATGGTAAAGTCAGGAGTTATTCCTTGTATCCAGTGTGATGCTAACCCAATTAACATCTGCCATATTAGTATTACTTAATGTCACTCCTGACCTAATCTTTCTTTTACAAATTATTTGTAGATGTACCACAACTGTTCCTGTATTGGGAAACCAGAAAGACAAACAGGTTTAGAAGACCTCTTCTATGAAGCTGTCTCTGGGAAATGCCCAACACAATGCAAACTTTTACCTTTATTCCTGACCTTCTTCTTTTTCGCTGTTGTTTTTACATTTATGGCTGTTACTCCAACAACTGTGGCCATTCTCAGGTACACTTTTTGGAGCTGAGAAGTAGGTAGATTTCTTGTGAAAGCTCAGATCAGTGAAATATTCTAATTTGTTTTGCTTTGGAATGTGGACTTGAACCAATGTGCAAGGGACTTCTTGTTTTAGTACTTTGTGTAGTAAGCAAGCAGCTCTTGAAGCAGAGGACAGCCATACCATTGTTCACTAGTTCTGTAATTACATTTGGTTAGTAGATTTAACATTTCTACAGCTTTTCTACTTGTGGTGAAATCCCACTTTCATGGGATCACTCCTCTGTTTTAGTCAAAGCAAGAAGGAATAAACGTACGATATGCTTGGATAAAGAAAATATAAAACTGGCCTGTGAAATCCTGTGTGCCAGGATTTCAAATTGTACCAGGAAAAGAACAAAATAACAACCAGTCTTGTATTCTCAGCCTCTGATTCCTGTCTCTTGTTTGTTGAGAACCGTAGACTACCTTTCATATGATATTGATGTTATATGTATGGTAGTCTATAACATAAAATATGACAGCACTTATATGGCTGTTAACCAATGGTTTGACTCTTTCAGACTGGAGAAATTCATATGCAAGATAGCTAAATGTTCTTTTTTTTTTTTTTTTTTTTTTTTTTTTTTCCAAATACATGGACCTTGTTCTGAAAGTAAAGCTCTTTTACTTTATGTTGAAATCTGACTTGTACCTCTAATACTTCTAGAGAGAAAAAGTTTGTGATGCGTAGGAATACATGCAGTATTACATGTGATGCTTTGGGAGGGTATGATTAGATGCTCCTTTTACAGCTTCCTAGATAGGGAGTTCAGGAGGGGAATGATACATTGCAACAGTGATCTGTAAAAGCATCTAGTTCAGGGTTGGTATAAATCGGGAATTAACAGCTTGGAATTAACAGTTTGTTGGGTTAGCATAAAGTCAGAATGATGTGAAGTGTTGCATCATCTTCAAATCTGAGCTGATGTAGTTTTATAGTCATAGTTTTATTTAGATAGTTCTAAGCACTTGGGATTTTTTATGTTTGTGTTCTTCAACTGAAATAGTGAAACAGTTTTTATGGGAGACTGTAGAGCAGTTTAAATGTGCAAACCCTAATTTAAATATCTAAAACTTGGAATAAATTACTACACTATGTTCTGATAATTTTTCAGCAGGCCTGTTTTGTGTAGCTTCAAGTTTAAACCCATGTGTTTCTGAAAGTGTTCTAGTGGTAGAAATAACAACCCACGCTATGCAAAACTAATTCTTTCCTCTACTTTCCTGTATGGGTATGGAGATCCTAACATTGGCTGCTCATAATCTCTCATCTTGGATGTTTTTCTTTGTTTGTCATATGTAATCCAGAATAATGGAATAACTCCTGAATATAAGAACTCATAGCAGCCTTCCAGTATCTGAAGGGGGCCTACAAGGGTGCTGGAGAGGGACTCTTCATTAGGGACTGTAGTGATAGGACAAGGGGTGATGGGTTCAAATTTGAACAGGAGAAGTTCAAGCTAGATATAAGGAAGAAGTTCTTTACTGTGAGGGTGCTGAGGCACTGGAACAGGTTGCCCAAAGAGTTGTGAATGCTTCATCCCTGGCAGTGTTCAAGGCCAGGTTGGATGGGGTCTTGGGTGACCTGGTCTAAGGAGAGATGTCCTTGCCTATGGCAGGGGGGTTGGAACTAGATGCTCTTAAGGTCCTTTCCAATCCTAGCTATTGTATGATTGTATGATTCTAATATTTAAATAATAAAGTCTTCTTAGCAGTGATACTGCTTCAAAGATACAGTTTGTTAAAGAAAACAGTGCTGAAACTAAAATGCATAAATGAAGTTAGGCTGTATTTAATCTTTATTGTAGTATCTTTAAGACACTGGCAGGAGAAAAGTGTTGCTGGTGAAATATCTGAAAGAAATAGGTAGGAGATGAGGAGGTAAATTTTGGTAGTTATTAAAGCAACATGTTGATTTGTATATCATAGTCCAGAACTGATTAATTGTAAGGTCAGGTAACTACACATAACAGTTATGGGAAATATAACAGCTTGTGCTGTGCTGAAGTCTCACTTAATCTATTGCTTCTTTAGGAATAGTAGCTCAAGATTGCATTCTAGCACTGAGCTTTACTTTCTTAGTTTTTCTGTGGAAAAAAGATGCTCAATAGTATTATCAGGGTGCTGCTGGTAAGCTAGCTTTTTATTTGTACTGTTTGTTAAACTAGTTAAGTCTAAAATTCTCGGAGAAATTGGAGTTTCTCTTGTCAAAATACCTTTTGAAGTTACTTGCTTACTTGTTCTGCATGCTGGTTTTCTAAAACTCTGCAACTCACATGTTAAAAGGGAGTATTATGACAAAGCATATTCACTGAGGGACAAAGCAGAAAAGCAAAACAATTAAAAGTTGTTTACTAAGTCTTAAACTGCAAATCTTGTTTACAGGTGTGTGCCAGATAAACAGCGCTCATTTGCTCTTGGAGTGCAGTTAGTGTTTCTCCGACTACTGGGTATGACTTCCTTGTTAAAACACTTGCCTCTGAATAATCTACTTACTTGAAATTTTTCTAGACTTAAAAATAATGCAGTAGCAAGCTTTCAGAGGAGCTTTAAGCAGCCTGTCGTTGGCTTATAGAATACACTTGTTATAAGGCATCTGCCTTATAACAAATTCCTTTTAAATAGGGCATGTGTACTCCTTTTAGCCTTTCTTCTTGTTATCAGCACAAACAAAATTAAAGTAATTGCCATTCTTTAAGCAAAAGGCACCTGCTGTCACTTCCCTGAGAAGAAAACATATTCTGAAAGTTAAAAAATAAGAAATCAGCAATGTAATAGAAAACAGCTTTTTTGTAGTTAATATCTCAAGTTCCAGAAGTTAAAAGAAAGTGACGCAGTCTTGCACAATCATATCCTTATTGGACGTGACAATATATTTTGAAGTGGAAAGGTAGTCTTTGCTCTTCTGCCTTCCCTTCAAATTCCTTTGACTAATTTTAGCCTTTATTTAATTTGTAGACATTTTGTACATAAATAATTACTAAGCTTATATGTGGCAAATCTGCTACTTAAATTCTAAATCTAAGTGTCTCCAAAATCTCAGTAAGACAGGTGAATCACCTTAAATAAAACACAAAGTTAAATGTAGGTATTCTCTGAACCGCTCATTTGAATTTTTTCTCCTTAAACTCTTGGTTTAGTCTTACCATTTTAAATAGCATACGTAGTTCAAGACTGGGTCAAGGCTCTGTTACTGGTTAGGCTTTTATATTTATATTTATATTATATTTAGTACTGCAGCTATTCCCTGTTATTTGAGATCAAATATCATAGAATGTGAGAATAGTTTGGGTTGGAAGAGAGCTTAAAGCTCATCTAGTTCCAACTCCCTGCCATGAACTGGGACAGCGGCCACTAGACCAGGTTGCTCCAGTCCCCATCCAACCTGGCTTATGAGTTCTGCTTTGCTGTACTTATTGGAATTCCTATTACTCTAAGTCATTGTACTAATAAAACATAATGAGTAAATATCATCACGGGTAGTAATTAGCAGGGAGTTATTGTTAAGTGTTTTGTGAAGGCTTCTCTGTTTCATTCTACTCAGTTATCTGTGGCAGAATCTCAACTCTTGACTTCACTATGGAGCAGAGGATAGTAGAGCTCCTTGCACTGCCTGTATTAACTCTTGCTGAAGAAGGTGGCAACGGCATTAATACCAGCAAGATATTTATGCTGTACATTTTAGGAATCACACAGGGGTCCCAGACAGAATAGCTGTACTGAGGACATAGCTGCTGAGTAGCGCAAGAACAGTTTAGGCCTTGAATAGGTCAGGTAGACATGTAGTGGTCAGCCAGGAGTGTTTTTGATAAAATTGGCTGTACCTGGATGCAAAACACTTGTGCTTTACAAAGCACTGTGAAACAAAAATCACGCAAGTGTTAACACGTTCTATGGGAATCATTTTAAACACTACTCATTTTATGTTAGTTTTTCCCTGGAAGCTTGGCTGTATCTAAGGGGTGGGAAAAAAATGTGTAATTGGACATATTAAAGTAATATATTTGTTCTCTGCATTCATAGCTGTTTTCCGCTGATTTCAGTCACACTTTTTTTTTTTTTTTTCCAATGAAAACTAAGGGAGCTGAGAAGGTCAAGTCTTATGAAGAAATCTCTTGCTTGATAAAGTGAGACCTGTATAAAGAATTAATTAACCCACACCCTACCTAGTGAGAATCATGGAAGAGACACACTTGCTATGTAATATGAGCCCTATGATTTTGTTTAAAATGTTTGATGTGTGGTTCTCCCATTTTGTCCTCCCACTATCTCTAGGCATTTCACCATACTCATTAAGACCAGGTAAGATTATTCTGAGTAACTGAAAGTTCTTACATGTTGCTGTGTTTTTTAGGTACTATTCCTGGACCAATTTTGTTTGGTGTTGCTATAGACAACAGTTGTACTCTGTGGGATATTAATGACTGTAATACTAAAGGAGCCTGTTGGGTTTATGACAATGAAAGAATGGCTTATCTGCTGATGGGCATAAGTAAGTGGCTTCTTCATATTAAGTACATGTACAGCGTAATAGATATACTGACTTGGACTGCTAGATAGGTATTACTTTAAAATGGAACATTAAACTTATTTTTAACAGGAGTGTTTTTTAAAAATTGTTATTTTTGAACACAAAATAATGGGAAAACCACATTAATGGCTCTTAAAAATTACCTAGAAAAATATTTCTAATAACAATAATACAAAATGGTTTTGTTCTTTGGTTTTTCTTCATTGCCATACTTTATCTAGTGAATTTCAAGGGATTGGCACGCATTTCAGTCTTACCTGCCTCAGTTTGTTGGCAGGTTAAGGTCTGAGGAGCATTCTTCCTTGTCATATTTCAGGGTTTTTTTCCCTAAATTAACATCAAGGTTTTGAAAATATCTCTGAAGAGTAGTCAGAAATTTTCCCAACTTGTATAACACTGTTCCCTTAACGTTATGTCTGGGGGAGGGAAGGCAGGCTAAGCTTGCATCTGTGATAACTGCTGTTGTGCTGACTTCTAGCATCTGTAATATTTACAGTGCATTAGCTGAACTGCTGACACCTAATCTTGAAACTGAAACTACAGGAGTCACAACTTGAGGTTTCAGTATCTCTCAGACATATTTGTAATAAAATACAATGCCTCCTCTTTTTCCCCCCTTTCTTTGTTCCCTACCAAGTTGCACAAACACCACTGTACCAGTGAGTTGTGAATGGAACAACCTTTTAGAGTAGCTGAGGAGAATACTTAACAGGTTTGTATGTGGGAAGTTTTAGTTTGTGACAAAGAGAATATTGATACAATGAAATACCGTATGGCAACAAGAAGTAAGGCAGACTTGCACTTCCGGATAGAATGGGGTGAATAAATACAGAACTGAAGTAATGGCGATAGCTGCCACAAGCAGGATATGTCAGGCTGGTGAGTGGTCTGAAGTTAGAAGAGTGCCTTTACCTGCCCTTTTAATGTGAAATATGCTGAAATTCACAGAATCCATTTTAAAGTCTTAGTGTAATTCACCATGTGAAACTTCAGAAGCAGCTGAAATACTGTTATCTGCTATTGAAGGCAACTGCAACAAGGATTCTTCTGTTCTTTGCATTCAGGTGCTTTTTGCAAAATCATCACAATCATCTTCACAGTCATGGCAGTATGTTTGTATAAGCCTCCCCCAGCCAGTGCAGTCATCTCACGAAAGGATTCAGAAATGGTATCAGCCATACACACATAAGTTGGGAGCAAATGGGACCTTTCAAAAGCAGCCAACAAGAACAACACTTGTACTGAAGTTTGTGTACCTAAATGAAATTTAGTTTGCTTAAATAAAAAGATCCTTTTTGATTCTTGAAGGACTAAAAATATTTGTGAATGTTCGTAGTGTTCTCTGACTTGCTAAGCATACTTTTTAGAATTCCATTGTGTACATCCAAAAAAGTGACACTTAAATTTGCAGTCTGATTTTAGATGTTTCACACCTTATTTGAAACAAGCTGGAATGCTCAATTGAAAAAAAAAGAGGAAAAATAAACTAGTAATGGGAGAAAGCAAGTAACTCGATATATTGAAGGGAAATATGAATGTTTAAAATGGACTTATTTTAATGTGCACATAATCTGGGCTAGTGCCTTAGTTGGGGATTTTGACTGTAGATGCACTTGGGGATGTGCAAGTATGGCCATGTTTTAAAGATATTTTTACATGGTATCTTCCTGCCATAAGTTCACTTGCTAGTATTGTAGAAAAATGTGAATAGTTGTTACAGGGTAGCTGGGTTTGCAACAGCAACATATTTGTTAATTTAAGTGCCTGAGCTTTTGTCTGTTATATATACAGAAAATTGCTGTCCAGATGCTGTCTCTTAAGCACTGTTAACATTTGTCTATAAAATAAAACCTATTCTTTTACTGCTTCTGTGTATGCTCTGTGATTTTGAAGTGACTGAGTTCTAGGATTCTCAACTCCAAGTAATGCAGTCCTGAAAGATACCAAAGAATATGTGTCCTGGGCTCAGCTGTAGCAGCCATTTTTCTCCTTACCAGTAGCTGATGCAGTGCTGTGTTTTTGACTTTCAGCGTGGGAACAGTGCTGGTAACATCGATGTTTTCAGTTGTTGCTCAGTAATGTTTACTTTGATCAAGGACTTTTTCAGTCTCATGCTCTGCCAGTGAGGAGGGGCAGGGGAAGCTGGGAGGAAGCAGGGACGGGACACCTGAGCCAAACTAGCTGAAGGGGTATTCCATACCACAGCACATCATGCCCAGTATATAAACTGGGGGGAGTTACCCAGAAGGCCCAAATTGCTGTTCGGGTAGGGCTGGGTATCGGTTGGTGGGTGGTGAGCAATTGTATTGTGCATCACTTGTGTTTGTTTTCCTTTTCCCCTTTTATGTTCTCTCCCCTTGTTATTTCCCTTATTGTTATTATTTTTGATGGTAGCAGTGGTAGTTTTGTAATGTACCTGTTACTGGACTGTTCTTATCTCAATCTGTGGGGTTTACATTCTTTTGATTCTCCTTCCCATCCCCCCAGGAGTGGGAGGGAAGAAGGCAGGGGGGAGTGTGTGAGTGGCTGCATGGTTCTGAGTTACCGGGTGGGCTTAAACCACAACTGAGTTCAACCGTGAAAATTTAGGAAAACATAGCTTTAGTTGTTCATTTTGACTTTCACACTGCATGCTATTAAAACTTTTATTTGTACAGCGCAACAGATGTGCAAATTAGTCACTTTTGCCAGGTACTAAACTGTATTGTCTGATACTGAAATATTCAGTATTGACTGTAACTTTTTAATGAGCAAGATATCCTTATCACTTGCTTTACTGTGTTAATGTAAAATTCCTTTCTGTTACAATGGCTGTGCATGTCACTCATGTAATGCATGCATGCCCTTTTCATCTCATTACAGAGGCTGTACTCATTGACTCTACTAAGATTTTTAAACGAGTTCTGCAGCAAAGAATTATGGAATATGAGTCATGTTTCATCTATTTAAATGCAGCTGTTAAACTTGGTAGAGATTAAGTATGTAACTCAAGAAGAGGCTGCTCTGTAACTGTTTAGAGGATATTCCTATTCAGGAAATAAAGCAAAATAATCTACACCTGCTGAAAGCTTGAGACTTAATGGCTTTTGAGACAGAGGAGGAAAGGGGCAAAATACAACAACAGAGTTTATGCTTGCTCTATTAACTTGAATGTCTCCTGATAATGCAGTTTCCTGATAAATGGGCTCATAGCAAGATGGGTAACTTTCCTTGAAAGACCTACAAACTGATCTTTCATTAGGTTTGGGAATATGTGTTAAAAATCTCAATTCAGTTTCCAGTTTCTGGTATGGTTTGTGTGGAATATAGCAAATCACTTAATCATAGTAAAGCTATGCAATATGCTGGCTAAAGTTTGCTTCTCTTGATCTGTCTTAGGCTGTGAAATCACAGACCACAATTTCTGCTGATTAGCATAATTGTGCTGTTTACAATAATTGTGGGGCAGAGTAATGGGAACTTTGTCTTCTGAGAAAGTTACCAGCAGTCTTAATTGCACTGGAGTGGTTATTTAGGTGGAGAAGGAAGGAAGCATTGCTGTTGCAATTTGTAATCTAGCCTGTGGGGGACTATGTGGCTGAGGGCATGAAGTTAGAATTTAGCCTTGAAGATATCAAAGCTTATCCATGAAGAATGAGGAAGCCGAAGGGATCAGGATGAGAAAGCAGAAGGCAGGAGCGAGCAATTCAAGGGGAATAACTAACTGCAGAACAAGAGCTTGGCAAGATAACAGACTTCAGTATATGCGGCAGAGGGTCATCCAATAATCTGCTGTTGCTAACTGATGTAACCAATGGCTAAAAGACTCATGTATGCTAGAAACTGTATATAAATAAGGGTTTGTAATAGTAAAGCAGAACTTCTACTTAATCACCAAAGAAGCATGTTGCATGTCGTTTGTCCGTCTCAACCATGATGCTAGCCTATGACTTGTTAAAGATTAGCCTTGCTAGTTTAGGAGGAGCAGCATGATGGTTAGAAGAGAGACCAAATATTTAGAACTGGCTAAGTTTACCAGTTACTGGCTAAGTTGACCATCTTGTGTTACAGCAATGTTAAAATAATAAATACAGCAATATAGTGGAGGGCAGTAGATGTGTCAAAGGTTTTACTAAATTAAGGTCACTGTCACTGTCAACAACACAGAACAAGTGTGAGTTAGGTATTTTGACAAGGAGGGTGAATTAAAAATTGCCAAATGAGTGAGCCCAAAGGGTCAAAGCACAAAGTCTACTTTGAGTCATGTCACTAGGTGCTATATCCAGCAGATCAATCCTGGGCCCAATCTAGTTTGACTTCTTCATTCATGAACTGAATGATGGGTTAGATTGTGCTCTGGAGGAGTGACAAATGGGCAAATGGAAACCACATGAAGTTCACAAAGGGGAAGTGCAAAGACCTGCGCCCAGGGACAAGTAACCCCATGTGCCAGTAACGTGAAGGAGGTCACCGAGCTGAAAAGCAGTTCTTCAGAGGAGACTCTTGGGTTCATGGAGAACAAGTTGATGGTAAAACAGTACGCCCTTTCTGCAAAACAGGCCAATAGTGTCCTGGGCTGCAGTACCGCCAGCAGACTGAGGGACGTGATTCTTCCCCTCTACTCAGCACTGGTGAGCGCACAGCTGGAGTGCTCTGGCCAGTGCTGGGCTCTCCAGATAGATGTTACAGACTTACTGGAGGGGTTGTGGTGCATGGCTGCAAAGATGATTGGCGGACTGGAATATCTTTTGATACTGAGAGATCTGGGAAGGACATCTGGAGAAAAGAAGGCTCAGGTGGTGCTGAGCCTTGAAAAGAGGGAAGCCAGACCGTTCTTACTAATGCCCAGCCATCTGGACAAGAAGTAGTGGGCTCAAACTGAAACACATGAAATTCCCTCTGAACATGAGAAACATTTTTTCTAGCTGTGAAGGTGGTTAAACATTGGAATAGGCTGTCTGAGAAGTTGTGGAGTCACCGTTTTTGGAGATGTACAAAACCTGACTGGACATGATTCTGGAATAATGTATTTTGGCTGACCTTCCTTGAGCTGGGGGGTTGGACTAGGTGATCTCAAGCAGTCCCTTCCAACCTAAGTGGTTTCTGTAAGATGCTCCTTAGTGTGGCCTTTATCCCATTCATCATATGATGTGTAACTTCTTTACAGAATTTTACAAGGGAAGACCTACTTTTCTTGCGTAGTATCATTTTGTTTCTTCTCTTAGGTTTTGTTGTTTGGTTGGGTTTTGGTTTGGTTTTTTTTTTTTTTTCATTTTTGGTTATTGGTTAGCTAATATTGTGTGTATGTCTCACTCTGTGATATTCTTTTCATGCTAGCAGCGATAAAACATTTCAAAAAGCAGTTGACAGTCTTCTGTGATTTGTGCATTTTTTGTGAGCCAGTGTTTAAAGTGCGTGGACTATTAAGTTCTTGGACTTACATCTTTGTGGTTGTGCTAACTAACACAGATTTGGGGTTTAAGAAAAATCTCAACTATTGTCCAAAATAAAGATTTTAAACTGCTGTTTAAAACTTTCTGCAAGTTGCATCTTCTAACTAGCATGATTATTTTTTGGACTCATCCTAGTGCAAATGAGACTGTCTAACTAAAATATGTAGTTGAGTGAAAGTTTCAATTCATCTGTGAGCCAGAAGCAAGCTTCTAAGTATATTGCTTTGCGTAGCTAGCACAAATAAGAAGTTTATTGGAGCCTCTGCTTAGTAAATCTGTAGGAGTCTTACAAGGCAGTGACAGTGATTAGCTGTTATAGTTGAGACTAAACTTCTGATATAAACTTCTTTTTTTGTTGATTTTTCTTTTATCTCAAAACCAAGACTGTTTCTCTGTTCTGCACAGAAAGGATGATAAGGTAATCTCAAGCTCTATTTCGACAGTGAAGCCTCTGTTAAAATAAGCCAATTTGTATTTGGGCACAAATGAATAGCTTAACACCAACATTCACCTCAGTGGCAAAAGAACATTTTTCCTGGCTTCATGAATACTGAGAAAGGGGAAAAACCTGTATTTATGGCTACCATATGTATCGATACTTGAAAGTGTAAAGTATACATGCCTCGCTTGCGGTGTTCCTTTGAACGTGATTGGAGGTATCTGAACAAAATTACCTGAAATGTCATTGTAAACATTGTAGTTGTAAACAAAGTAGACCCAAGTGTGTCTACTGATCTGTTATTGACAGAAACAGATTTTTAGGAATGCTGCAGCTTGCTAACTGTTTTTACATATTTGAAGTTCATTACTGAGGTGGTGACAGTGAGCCTTGCGCTGCTTACTGGTCTAAAACATGTTAAAGGTAGATCAGGAGTAGGAAAATTAATAAAAAAGCATCTTTCATGTCTGAAAATCTTTAAATCTTGTTGGTTGAATGATATTTCAGTTTATCAGTGAACAAGTGGGAAATAAATATGTAGTCTTTTGTTACAATACCAGAACTTACACTTGTGATTTAACATATGGTGGGGGATTGTTGTTTGTTTCTTGTGTGGTTGGTGGTTTGTTTTTTTTTCCAGCAGATGGCTGTGTTTCTGCTGACATGAATTAGATCTATTTCACTTTCTTTTTTGGTGGGAGCATTACAGGTCTGTAGAGTGCAGAGCAGAAAATATAAGAGCTTTTGCAAAAAAATATTCTTTTAATGGAAGACTGGCATCTTTTGTCTGTTTTTGCAATGCCACTGATTTTTTTTTTTTCTGGTGGTAAATACATGAATATGCTTGTTTATGGTTTCTTTTATTTTTATGATGTATTTGTGCAGCACTCTATGCAAGTCTATTTTTGTATGGGTTCTTATGTTTCTTTTTACCCAAAACCAGAAATCCCCAGGCACCAATGGTCAGTTAGATTAGAGAAGCTTTACAAAAATACAGAGGCAGCAAATTAATCTTATATCTTAGTAGTATATGATTCAAAAAGGCTGGAATGTGGTGTTGGTTTGCTGCTCCCATAGCAAATGTACTCAGAATAGTGAGTCTGCTGTGCAGAGGAGTCTTATGAATTTGGGCTGCCTACTCCTGTGTATGCATTTCAAAATGTGTATAATGTGACTGCTGGTAAGTGGTTATATAACACCCACTCCAGTCTACAGAATTCTTTAGTAAATGCACAAAATGAAAGTCCCTGGGCTCATAAAGAGATTTATTTTCATCATTATTAATCTTTAAGCATTAATACTGAATATGTATTTTTTTACCATGAATTTGAGCTCTTGAGGAGAGATGAAGTATAGCTCAGGAAAATAGAATCCAAACTGAGTAAGAACATCATAATTCCCTCCAAATTATTCCAGAATTTCTAATACATAAGGCTAACTTGAACCCTGTTTTGCCCTCAGTATTTTGGTCAGGGATTGTCTTTAAAGGTGCAAAATTGAGGATGTATTTATCTTATTTGGAATAAAAGCAAAATCATAAAGTAGACTCATTTGGTCTGAAGACAGTGAGTGTTTTGCTATTTATTTAAAGGCAATCAGGCTTCTTAGACAAATTGCAAGACAACTGTTTAATATTTGATGGACTTGCCATAAACCCAGCTGGAGGAAGTTGTTGTCACAAAATTGAAAAGGCTTGATAACTTATAAACCTTGTAAGAAATGACTGAGCTATGAGAGAAATGCAAGCTGGAGAGAGGAAATCCATGCTTTTCCTAGCTAGTCATCTTTTAAAATGTCTCACTTGTCATGTTTTAATTGGCTAGATGTAGAAATTGGTTTCACAGATTAGGATTGCAAATTAATGCAAATCCACATATTCACCTTTGTACTTTACTTTCTCAGGCATCTGTTGCCATTCGTTTGAATGGCAAACTGTCAGGCTGCACATAAAGAAGGCTCCAAAACACCTACAATAAGTGAACTGAAGCTGTTCCAGCAAGATATTGGCAAATAAACATACTAAAACAGCTAAAACAGGAGATATGAAATGAGACAAAGGAAATGAGGGCTGAAAATATGACACATGAAAGGAAATTCATGCCGGAGATGAAGAAGCTTACATTGCCATTGTATTTAATTCTAGTCAAAGTGAATGACCTTCATTTGACATGTTTGTAGATCAGTTATTTGTGCCTATGGGAATGCAAGAACATACAGTTGATGATTGCATAGGGGCATAACCTGCTGGAAGCAATCCCTGGAAACAAATCTGGTACTGTTTGCAAATTACCATATGTAGTAGAATAGCTAGGAGAAAAGAAATACGTTATGTGCAATTTAAAGAACTTTAAGTTTCAGATGCTGTAAAAATGTTTTGCCTTCTTGTAAGGCTGTGTCTTTCATATGCAGATATGCTAGTCTAATTTTTGTGGGTTTTGGCTTACTGGGAAATATGGCAATGTTTCTTTTCAAGTTAGCTGGGTTTGATCTTGAAAAACATTCTCTTGAGCATGGCTCTGCTTTTCTTTGGGTGCCCCATCATTTGCAACAACACTGCATTGAAGAATCTCTTTAACTTTGCTTTTTAAAAAAACAAGACAAATGTGACCTATTCTTTTGTCAGTTCCCTTCTTGCTCAAGATTTTCTCTGTCCTCCTTGAGAAATTTTTGTCTGAAGGATTCTGTATCAAACTTGACAGACAGAAACAACACAAATTGTAGAACTTCTAGAAAAGTTCATCAAACCTCATCAGAATGGATACCTGAAGTTTCTTTAGTGCCATCCACTAAAGAAAGTTATAACTCAGCCATAGGCCTTTTTAGAGCTAGAGATCAGCCAGATGATTGCATGCAGATCTGGAGGAGTAACTGCTGCTCGTAGACGCTTAGTGAGACAGCACTGGGAAGGCTGGAAGCTGTGCTGATGATGTAGGACAGGGCCACAGGAAAATAGGGTTAGTTGATCCAAGCTCATCCATCTGTCAGCTGCTTTCTGTAAAACCCTTTGCTTTCCTTTCACTTAGATACAGCTTTTGATTACTTTCTTGTGTGACCACATACCTCTCTGCTCTTGTCTTACTCCCAGAAAAAGAGAATTTTAAGATTTTTTAAAAGCAACTTTATTCTTTCAAAAGTATTTCGTAAGATGTGGGTAACAAAGTGGTTTTTGGTTTAACCTGCACTAACCAATACTGAAAGTAATACAGGCAATTATTTTTATATTTATAAAGCTTGAAAATAACACAAATTTCAGGTTCATTTAATTCAGTCAAGGCTCGGACTTCATAGAGGTACTAGGTTTACTAAGCATTTACTATTGAAGAACTGTCTTGCACACCCTGTTCACTGGAATAGGTGTAAAAGGTCTTGCCTAGTGTTTTGATCCTACCACTCTGTGTGGAAATATTTAACTTTAATCATGTGGCCAGTTCCCTCAAAGTATCTGTGGATTTGAAACTAAGCAGATGCATAAATGTTTGTAAGGAAAGGGATACAAGCAACTCTGAGCTACCAAGACAGTGGATTCTGCCATGAAATGGTTTTCTCATCATGTTCATGCCTTCAGAAAAACATATGCTGTCATTTAAAGCCTGAAGCCCATAAGAAAGACAAAGCTATTAAAAACAATTAAAAAAGCAATTAGATGTTGTTAATTCGGTTCCTGTATAAGTCTTTCCTACTTCATGGATCATCCTGTGTTTTTCAGTAGGACTTAGGACAACCTTTTGGGGCATTCCTGTTTTCTCAAATACCTGAGCTGTTACGGAAAGTCTACTTCAGAACCTTTGGAATTAAATTTTTTTTATCAGTATATTTCAAAAAGCAGTCTGTGTTTCCTTATTTGCTAATAAGCTGAAGTATCTTGGACATTTTTTGAATAGCGAAGTTACAGTCCAGGGAATACTTAAATAGGTATTTTGTTTAGCTTTTTATTTATTTTTCAAGAATCTGAGGCTATGTATATGAAGATAACTAACAAGTGCCTGAGCTTTGACAAGTTTAAAAATTTCCTATATCTAAGTTTTCCTCCTGTTTATTAGTAAGAGTCAAACATTAAGGTGCTGAACAGGACTAAATTTCTTAGGCCAGCCAGTGTAAGAAGACACTCTATAGGGTTTTTTTGTATGTTGTTACTTGGTCTCCCATGCAACCTTTGAAGTGCTTTACACAGTTGCCAGGGAACAGTCCTCGAAGTAGCTTCTGGGATATTGACTAAAGCAATAAAAGTTTCCCGGTATAATGTATCAGTCTGGGTTTTTTTTTTTGTTTGTTTGTTTGGGGTTTTTTTTGTTTGTTTTTTTTTTGTTTTAGTTTTTTTATTTCAAAGCACGCAAATAGAAAAAAACAGGTGAGATTATTTGTGAAAAGCAAACAGTACATGATTTTCTGCATTTCCTGTATTATACTCAAACAACTCAGTGTACAATGGTCTACTGGAGGAAAAAATGTTATCCAAACATACCGCATAAAAAAACTTCAGAGCACAACAGCAATGTACTGGAAGACTAAGCAGGTAAGAATTCAGCCAATCAGTAGTAGATGCTAAGTGTTTTTATTTTCTTTTTTCACCTTTGAATTGTACATGTGCATGCTGTGCTGAAGATGTGCTTGATTTAAAGTGATGTTGGAGCTTTTGTAAGTCAGTTCAAGACCATGCTGTTCTAAAAGAATTGCTATAATGGATGCATTTGGGATGATACCTATGTGTGTGGAATTGTGTGGAATGCGCAATGTTGTTAAACAACAGTTCCTCTTACTAAACTGATGGAGCTTTGTATTCTTTGCTATGCATAGTTGTATGGTGGGTTTTGAGTTGTTTTTTTTTCTTTTTTTTTTTTTCCCCGGTTTGGTTTTTTTGTGTTTTATGCTTTGTTTTGGTTTGATTTTGTGCAGTAGTGCTTGAGCAGGTAAGAAGGCTGTTGCCGGAAGCTGCATGCATTAATTGAGAAAAGTCTACTCTTTTTCCTTCCACTTTTAATTAAAATAACAAACATAAAGCTGCTTGGAACAACATGGGAACTTCTAAATGCTAAACTTCTGTAAAACTCAAAACCCACAATGAACACTGTGTGAAATATTTATGGAGATATCACTGCTGGGCCAGAAAGTGTATCACATAATAGGATGGTTTAATGTGGATGTTAAAGCCCTTAAGCTACAGAGCAACAGTTTGTTAACAATGAAATGTGATGGAAATCAGTGTGGACTGGATAGAATTTGATTCAGCAGAGCATCTGTCCTGAACACTAGAAGTAAGACACACCTTTGCAAGCTACATACAATAGCTAAGTAAAAAATGGAGAGTTGGAAACATATAAGCAAGTTTTAGCATGTTATTATTTAATTAAAATACTTAGTATTGATGAAGATAAAAGTTGTTCAAGAGTAGAATATGTACCAAACAAAAGATATACTCCCAGGATGATATAGTGAATAAGCAGGGGAAAAGATCTCTACACACTTCAATTAGGTACTTTTATATTCAGCTAGCTTTGTGCTAGTGGTTTTCCTACTCAGCTAGAATATATTACTATATGCTATTTGTTAATGAAGCTTATTACACCATGAAGTCAATTTCAGGAGAATCCATAGAAAGAAGAGATGGAATTGCTGCAGACATAAATCTGGAAAAAACTTGTGTGATAGGTGGAGTGGGCATTCTATGTAGTGCTTTGCATATATATAATTGCGTATTAATGTGCCTTTTGGAACTTAATCTTCAATTTCAGTGTTTGGGAGAGCTTTGTGCATTGTCTTATGATGGCATTTGGTACGGAAATAAGTTCAATTCAATGTGTTATCCCTTGCCAGTACTAAAGTTGGTCTGAGCACAGTGGTTAAGTTTGCCTTTTTCTGAAGAATTAACAACCTGAACTAGACTGACAGAAGTGATCCAGTTAATTCGTCCATTTGTTGGCTTGTGCAGTCTTTTTTTTATATTTAGACAGTCTCTGCAAGTAGTATGGTTTATAAATCGCTAGCAGAACCAGCTGACCTGGGCTCAGTTGAGTAGGTCTCAATGCTGTCACTATGTGCTCTGTGGAAAAACTGAAATCTTTTTATAGATATGGTGAAAGGGCTATAGTGTATCATTTATAAGACTCTATTCTTTGAATAAATTCAGACTCTGAATGGTATTTCATTTGCCTGTGGAGTCTGTAGCAGTTTGCATGGATTGCTTGGTGCATTCATAATATATTTTGTTGTCCTTCATTTTCATATTGAAATGAATAAAGCAGAAGGTGATGGTTAGCAGATTTATCTGGTAAATTCTTTTTTTTTCTGTCATTATTTGTGGCGTACAAAATATTTGCCTTTCATTTCAATTTTAAAATTTGATTTACAAAATAGCAGTATCTCACATGTTCTTTATGGGGAAAATTAGAAATTAGGAATGGAGAGCATTCATTACTTTTAGATTTAAAGAATCAAAATCATTGGGAAGTTGTGCTGATTAGGTTTTTTAATATTTGCCTATACAATAATGTCTTTTTAGCGTGCTGAAAAAAAATCACTTTTAGGTGGTAGGAGAACATGAGCATTGCTAGAAGGAGCCATGTGTTTCATTATGGAGACACTTCAGAGTGTCCAGAGCAAGTTCTGCTTAAATTTTTGAGTTCTCAGCAGTCTGAAGAATAAAGCAACTTAGTGAGATGCCTGAAGGGAGTATTTATATGTCCAACTGCAGTAAAATTTAGAGGTAACTGAGCTGCATTTTAAATACTGAAGGTAGAAGCTCCTGCATGGACTAATTTATTCAACACTTAAATTTTTATGCTTGTTCAGGCAAGTTTAGGTGAGTAGAAGTCTTCAACGTAGACATCCTCAGGGATCCTAAACTTCAACCTGCATTATAAAGCAAAGCTGCCTGTGATTTTTCTACCTGGCAAATGAGTGTTGTTGTGGTTTAAACCTCTATAACCCACGCAGTCGCTCCCTCACTCCCCCTTCTTTCTTCCCCCCAGCTCCCAGGGGAATGGGGAGGAGAATCAAAAGAATACAACTCCCACAGGTTGAGATAAGAACACTTTAGTAACTAAGGTATAACACAAACCACTACTGCTACCACCAATAATAATAATGACAAGAGAAATACCAGGGGAAAAAAATACAATCGCTCACCACCTGATACCAAGCCTGAACACACAGTGCACCCCCACCCTTCCGGGTCTCTGCTTCCGTTTTCACATCCTGGGCATGACGTGCTATGGCATGGAATACGTCTTTGGTCAGTTTGGGTCAGGTGTCTAGTCTCTGTTTCCTCCTGGCTTCCCCTCCTCCCTGGCAGAGCATGAAACTCAGAAAGTCCTTGGTCAGACCAAAACACTACCAAGCAGTAACTGAAAACACTGGTGTTATCAGCGTTGTTCCCAGGCCCAAAATCAAAAACACAGCGCTGCACCAGCTACCAAGAAGGAGAAAAATGACTGCTACTGCTGAACCCATGACAGTGTGTATTTGTTTTTGTCAAAGGGAACCATGTTTAGTTGTTCTTGAATAAATAATTTCTTTTCAGAAAGGATATTAAGAGAGTAAGAGGACTCAAGATAGATAAATGGGGCACTGAAGTCCCCTTCTCCCCTTCCCCCATATGCTTCAAAATCATTGTATTATCTGCACTGTAGTGACTACATCATCAAACAATAAAATTATGAGCAGTTGCGGCTCTCTTACAATTATGATCCTAATGGGAGTTTATTTCTTCAAGCAGCAAATCCAATTGCTGAGATCAGCATACTGGTAGCAGAATTAAAATGAAAGTAAAATTGTAACTGTCAGCATCTGACGCAGAGCAATACAGCAGTAACCATTAAATCTTATTGTTCTCTCTACAGACAGAAAGGGATGATGATGACTTTTTTGACATTTCCAATACAACCCTGTTGCAGAGTCTGCTTTTCAAAGAATTATGTGCCTGTACAAAGTACCCTTTTCCTTCTATGGTGTTAGTCTTGGATTCGTGAGTTTAATTTTTCCTGCTAATTCTTATGGAGTGGTCTAGCCCTAAAAAGCTTCTTACAAGATTAGGTTTATTTTTTTCACAGACTAAAAAGGAGCCAAATCTGAAGGACGCCATGTCAGCTGCAGCACATTAGAAAGGTTTTCTGCCTTTTTTTTCCTTGACAAAACTTAACTGTACTGGTGTACAGTTCAGTAATACCTCAGTTCCAAAAGTCTTGCCAGATGCTTTGTGCAGCACTTGTGTCCACACATTCAGTATGAAGCTGAGCCTCTGCTGCGCACAGGGTACATGGTGGAGCCAAATAGCTCTTGAGAGGCTGTGGAAGGCATCACAGTGAAATTGCATGCTTGGCAAGGATTCAAAAGGTTTGGTTTGCTGCATTATCAGTGGAAACTGGGAGGTTGAATTTTTCAAGGGTCCATCAGTGTAGAAATTTAACAAACACAAGTCCTATGCTATACTGTATTTTTATACATAATACTGAAGTTTATTTTAGAGAAAATTGTAAATCTTTCAGAATGCCAAGTATTTAACCTATTTCAGGTCTTGGGTGAACAGATAGAAAACATATTTTCTTAAATTGCAGCTTTAAAAAATGTTACTTTGAGCACTGGAAATACATGCTAGAAGTTAAATCTGCTGGTAACAGGCTACGAACACCATTTGTAGGGCACTGTAACGTTTTTGTATTCAGACTTGCATCCCATTAAAAATCCCACTGTGAGTTTGGTGAGGCACTGAAACAGGATGCCCAAGGGAGCTGTGTCTGCCTCATCTCTGGCAGTGTTCAAGACCAGGTTTGGCAGGGCTCGGTGCAACCTGCTCCAGCAAAAGTTTTCCCTGCCCATGGCAGGAAGTTGGAACTGACTGATCTTAAGGTCACGGAGGACCTTAAGGTCTTTTCCAACCCCAACCATTCTGATTCTGTGAAAATAATTGTTGGGGTCTCAATAACAAGCCCTAAAGTGACAAGAAAGTACAAATCTGTAGCTATTTCTGCCATGCTCAAAACAGTGAGATGAGCCACTGGATTCTTTATGTGCATAGTTTGTGGGTTTTTCCCCTTACTTAGTTCCTCACCTTGTATCTTCTCTAATCTCCTTACTTTATCTTCAGGTTACTGCAAATGTAATCAAGTTAGAAAATGGCTAGAAAAACCTCTGGGTACTATGGAGGTATTTGTGCTGGTGTTGGGCCTTACTGTGAAACAACATGACCGCAGAACTGAGTTATAGTAATGAGCTAGGAGATGGTGTTGCTGGTAGTGTGTTTTTTCCAACCAAGTTCATTAATGTCTATTGTCATTCATGGGTGATTCAAGCCATCCCAGGAGGGATAACTTTATACCTTTGAATGGAGACCAGATTGCATTTTACGCTGTGCTTCCACATCACAAGGCGAAGTTAGAGAAGAGATACATGTGCTTTGATCTGAGATTGTTTCTTTCATTCTTCAGCACAACTCGCCCAGTCATCTCATGCTCTGCTTGTGGAAATATTATCTGGGCTTTTAACACCACTGGGGGCAACCATGGTATGTCTTTGTCCTGTGTCACAGTGATGGATTTGTTTTAATTTTCATGCTTTCATGCCAGTTGTGCATATCGCATCTACAAGAAGGCTGATTGACTGCTTATGAAAAGCAATAAAAACATGGAAGTAATTTTTGTATTGCCATAATGGCTTTAATTGCTGGTGTACTTCAGAAAAACTGCCCATTTCAAAAAGCCATTCAGCCCATGGGGCAGCCACACTCATTCAGTCTGAGAGGAGTGCAATATCTGCACAAAGCTGATAGTACTGATCCGGAGGCAGGTTCTGCAGTAAGAAAGTTGTGTTTAGGACAGATGTCCAAATTTTAGATTCATGAGATCCCTTATTTACTGCTGTCTATCTCAGGAAATACACAAAGTCTAGAAGCACCTCAGTATCTGCTTGCAAACTTCTCCAGATGCTTGAAGATGTGCCTTTGGATAAGTCTCATTAATTGTATTCAAACTAATTATATTTCTCTGATAATTGGAGCAGGAATATGCATCTCTTGCCTTCCAGCTAATTGTCCTAACAAATGAACACATTGTCATGGCGTGTAGCAAGCAGCTGGAAACTAGCTCTGCTTGTGTTCTGATTTGACCAAAAGATATATGACTTTAATTAGTGTGATGTTAAACTCAAGTTAAAAAGCTCCGCTGAAAGAAAAGACATTGTAGCTCAGGCTTAGCACTATGCTTACATGATTGCATGGCTCCTCACACTTGGAGCTATGTGTCTACAAGCCTGGTTACCTGCAGTATCTCTGAGCAAGAAATACTGAATGATTCCTTACATAAGGAAATATACTGAACGGGAAAGGCTGAATATGCTCCATCTGCTGCAAACTTTCTTGCTTTAGTATTTTTTCTATTTCATCTTCCATAAAAAAAATAAAGAAACACAACTTTACTTTTAGGAGAAAATTCAACACATACAAATACATACAATAATATGCAGTGAAACAGACAATAAAAAGAAACAACAACATGTCTGTAAAACAAGCATGTAAAGCATGATTGGAAATACATTTCTGTGACAATGACATCTTGGTGCTCCGTATTTGTTTTCTGTTGAAGCTCCCAATCAGATGTGCTCAGTTAATAAGTCAAAGCAAGATTTTTTTAATAGCCCACACAGCATGCCCAGTGATTTATCTGAAATTCAAGCTGTGTTCATCCACCTCCTACACCATATAAACAATCTGGGGTCAGAATTTCATTGGCAATCCTTTTGACGCATTTTGCAAATGAACATTTTTCTTTTTGTAGAATCATAGAATGGTTTGGGTGGGAAAGAACCTTAAGATCAACCAGTTCCACCCCCCCTGCCATGGGCAGGGATGCTCACACTAGACAGTGTCACCCAAGGCTTGTGTGGTTACAGATGGAAATGAGGACTGGGAAGGACCAGGAAGGGGAGGACCAAGGAAGGGAAGGGGAGAGAGAGCTGTCCCAGATGCAGGACATCACCAACTGTAATATTTGGATCAAAGCTTTGGTCCTGGAGCTCTTTCAGTCTCCTAGTGTGGATCCCCTGAAGGGGAACGACAATGAAGGAGAAGCAGCAGCTTCTCCCTTGACTCAAGACTCTGAGTGCCAGTTAAGTGACACGCGTGTGGCTGGCACTGGGGATCCCAAGGTGCTGGAGGCAGGCCCAGATCCCTGGGTCTGTTTGGCAGGGACATTGCTGGTACCCGTGTGCCATCCTGCTGACATTCCCTCCTTCCCCTGAATGTGCTCTTGCTTCCTTGTCCCGCACACTCTTCTCCAGCAAAGGCACTGAAGGAGAGCAGCCTGTGAGGGACCTCCCGCCCAGTGAGCAGCCGCCAGCAGCAGCCTTGGAGCCCAAGCAGTGGGCTAATGCACCACAAGCTCTGGCGCTGGTCACAGGGCCATGCGGGAGAAGGCAGCCCACAGCACAGCACCCACACAACCACCTGCACCCCGAGAGAGACATGGCTGGGGAGAGCTGTCAGCTCCTGATGTTCTGCTCTGTGTTTACAGGAGGAGCCAGCAACCCTGGCCAAACAACAGAAGGAGGAGGTGAAGGCTGAGTCCGAATACAATAGGGACAAAGAGCTGTCCCAGTGGGACGCCGTCACCACATGGGACACCGGTGGCAAGCCCTCGGTGCCAGAGCTCTCCCAGGTCTCGCCCCCGCAGGTCCCCAGGAGGGATCCAGCATCCCCAGAAGCATGGGCACAGCTGCAGCTGGAGAGGCAGCAGAAGAGGCAACTGGCGACCTGCAGAGCGTGTCTCCTGCCCCAGCCGGATCCACAGACACCGAGCCAGTAGCTCCAACCCCGCCTGGAGCTGCTGAACAAGAGCAGCACCTCACACCCCTTGTTGCCATGGCACAAGGGGAGGGGGAGACACCGGCACCAGCTTCCCCTGGCTTTGACAAGCAGCAGGCAGCAGCGCAGGCACTGAGACAGGCGCGTGTCTCACAGGGCCTCACAGTACATGATGCAGCCCTGCAGGTGACGCCCACACCCACAGAGTGCTAGCCTACGATCCAGTTTGTGGCTGTGGTTCAGGGAACCGACCAGCAGCCTTTGGAACACTGGCACACAGCCCAGCGTTTGGATGTGGTGACGGCAACAATTGCTCCTGCAGCACTGGGGGACTGTGGGTCTTGTGTGGCCGCTGACCCTTAGGGACAGCCCAGCACAGCCCCTGTCGTTGCAGCAGCAGTAGAGGGTGTACAGGGCATGGTGTCACCTGTGTGGGGAGAACAGCAAGAAGAGGCCACCAGTGCTGTTGAATCCCCAGCAGCAGACAAGGGTGAAGTGAAATCTTCATTGACAGAGGTCCCTGGGGCCGAGGCTGTGACACCCCACCTTGCCCCAGAAGCAGACATAGAAGGACCCGCAGCTGCCTCTCCCTCAGATCAGGACTCTCAGCACCCAGTGACTGAGGCGCATGTGCCCAGCACCCCAGGTCTCGAGGTGCAGGAGGCAGATGCCTCCCCGAGGCTGTGTGTGGCTGAGAGATTCCTGGTGACCCGCTGGACAGAATTTCTGGAGGGGCAGAAGAGGAGCAGCATGGCCAGCAGCAGGCACAGCCTCGACAGGCAGAGGATAGCCAGCCTGCATGAGCAGCTGGGAGGGCCTGAGGAGAGGGAGCTCCAGCTGCAAGACAGCGAGGGGCAGCGTTTCTCCTCGAGACACAGAGGGACGCTGCAACACAGACAGGTGAGTGCCAAAGACAGGATGGGACAGCCCAGAGCAATGAGCCTGCCCCTGCCTGGGGCCAGCCACTGCGCAGCTGAGTTGCAGCACACTCATCCCCTGCATCCCAGTTGTGTGATTACAGGAGGAACTGCCGACTGAGAAGGAGCAGGAAGAGGAGACCGACCAAAAAAGGGAAGAGTACAGCGACAAAGAGCTGTCCCAGTTGCAGGTCGTCACAAAATGCAACATATGGATCAGAGCCTCTTCAAGGAGGTGAAGGAGTCATCAGAATGCGACAGGGACAAAGAGCTGTCCCAAGGGGAAGCCGTCGCCACACCGGACACCCATGGCAACCCCTTGGTGCCAGAGCTCTCCCAGGCCCCCCACACAGGTTCCCAGGGGAGATCCAGCATCCCCAGCAGCATGGGCAAAGCTGCAGCAGGAGAGGCAGCAGAAGAGGCAGCTGGAGACCTACAGAGCGTGTCTTCTGCCCCAATCGGATCCACAGACACCAGTCCAGCAGTTCCCACCCTGCCTGGAGCTGCTGAGCAAGAGCAGCAGCGCGCACCTCTCGCTGCTGTGGCACATGAGGAGGAGGAGGCACTGGCACCAGCTTCCCCTGGCTCTGCGTCCTATGGTGCAGAGCAGGCAGCATCACAGACTCCTGCCCCAAGGCGGCGCACTCTTGTAGACTGAGCTCTGCAGGTCTCGTTCGTGTGCAAAGTACTGAGCAGAGCATCTGAAAAACATCAAGGAGAGGCCAGCACAGCCGTTGCCTCTCCAGCAGCACAAGAGGAGGAACAGGCAGTGTCACCTGCAGCAGTTCAGGACACTGAGGACGAGACAGGTACATCCCTGAGTCCAGTGGCAGACAGGCCAGGTCGGCAGCAGAGCCTGCATGAGTTCATCTGTGCCCTGGCTTCCTCTCCCTGGGCGAGGGCCAAAAGCCTTCACTGCAAAGCCCCCGGGAAAAGCCCTCAGTGGTGGGTGGCATCAGCAGCTTGCCGGGTGCCCACCCAGCCCCGTGCCTTCCCCCGCAGGCACTGCCACCCACCCGGATGCAGGAGAGCTCCAAAAGCGACGATCATCCTGCTTCAGGAGGACACTGAAGTCTCTGCACAAGACTTTCAGTTTCTCCTGCAGGAACCCCCAAGAAGAGGAGTAGTGCCACACTGCCAGTGCCAGGCCCCAAACAGCTGCACTGAGGATATCGTGCTGCAGCCTGCACTCACTGTGGACACCTTCTCAGGCCAATAAACTGTATCCCTTTCCCCCCACTGCTCGCCTCTGCCTGCTACTGCTTTTCCCTTGTGTCAGTAGTGTAGAAGCCTGGGGAGTGACCTCTTTCCTTGAGGCACTTCCCAGCTGGTGGGCTTGCAGACCTGCTGGCTCTTGGCAGAATGTGCTGCCTGTGTAGGAAAAGCGCATCCCGACGGGATGAAGCATTGTATGATGTGGTGGCTCACACCTCAGCTGGCTTTTGAAGCCAAGTGCGTGTTCCAGCCCCCTAAAGAGAATGAGAGGGTTGTAGAACGGATGGGAGGAATAAGGAGAAAGGCTTGGAGTTGCTGCAAGGATAAAGCCCATAAATATGTGTGAGGTAGCTCAGGCATGTGGAGGTGAAGGTGACAGAATGATGGGCTGCTATCAGGAGCGGGACCAAGCCTTGCCGGGCAGCCTGCCTTTCCCTGATGGCTCCAGGGGCAACATATGGTATTGTCCATCCAAAAAGGACTCTTCTTCACTAGGTCTGGAATGCTCTATTCATCATCATAATGGCACAACTCATGGGAGACAAAGACCCCAAGTACCGTACAAACAACATCAAATTGGGTGCGAGGGTTCACCTGCTATAGGAGGGTGTTTCCACAGCATCTGCCCCTGCTGCCCAACAAGACCAACCCTACGGAGCAGCCAAAGGGGAGCTGCCTGCCTGGAGTTAATGCAGAGAAACTGACACCTCTCCCTCCAGTGGCACCAGCACAAGCTTCCCATGGCTTTGGCAAGCAGGAGGCCACAGCGCAGGGACAGAGACAGGCACCGGCCCCACAGAGAGCCAGAGGATTCAAGGCAGCTCTGCCGGTCACAACCACATGCAAAGAGAGGAAGCCTCCGCTCCCACCTGTGGCTGTGGCCCAGAAAACCAAGAAGAGGCAGGTGTCACAGAGGGACATAACAGTAAGCCTGCATGTGGTGAAGGTGACAACGCCATCTGCAACACTTGAGTCACTGGTGGCGGCAAAGCATCAGGGAGAGCACAGCAGAACCCTGGCCTCCCCAGCAGTGGACAAGCGGAAAGTTGCAGCTGCCCTGACAGAGGTCCCTGGGGCAGAGGCTGTGACACCTTGCCCCAGCAGCACACAAACGACATGCCGCCGCTTCTCCCTTGCCTCAGGATGCTCAGCCCGGTGACTGAGGTGCGTGCGGGCGGCATCACAGATACCGAGGTGCAGGAAGCAGGTGCCGCCCCCCTGGGGTTGCATGTGGGAGAGAGATTCCTGGTGCCCCCTGGGGTTGCATGTGGGAGAGAGATTCCTGGTGCTCCCTGAGACAGAGGAGAGGAGAGCAAGCCTGAAGAGGCAGTTGGATGGCCCTGCGGAGCAGGAGCTCGAACACAGACAGGTGAGTGCCAAGGAGAGGATGGGACAACACAGGGGTATGAGCCTCCCCTTGCCTGGGTCCAGCCGCTGCGCTGCTGAGCTGCAGCACACTCACCCCCTGCGTCCCGGTTGTGTGATTACAGGAGGAAATGAGGACTGGGAAGGACCAGGAAGAGGAGGACCAAGGAAGGGAAGGGGACAGAGAGCTGTCCTATCTACAGGATGTCTAAACTTTAATTGAAGAAACAGAAAAGCTACATTCCTTGTGCTTTAGTGTTTGAGTGTGAAGGAGGTGACTTGGCATCCAAAGAGATAAATGAATGATTCTTAATCACAGTTGGATTCTTGTTCTTCTGCTAGTTAATGACTGGCTGGGAGGAGTTAATGGTCCTCAGCTGCATCTTGGATCGTTAACCACTGAAGAGATTATTTCTTAGCAAATGCCTGCTGTTAAGAATTTTACTATTACAAGCTAAACGTATTTTAATGTCTTCTGAAATGCTTGTGGTTTTTTTCCCTGAATTTGATTTGCATATGGGATGTCATTGCCTGGTTTTAACTTTTTACTTGATACCACTTGAATTTTCAACAAAGAAAGCACCAAAAAGAAAGTTCCTTCCAGTTTAAAACTGAAGGAGCAAATACTCAAAAGTACTTTATTACTGGAATTGAATGAAATCCATTCTTTTTAATACACTTGAGCAAGAAAAAATTTCTGTCCTTCCCAGTGTGCTTGGGGTTAGCATAAGGACAGGAATAGTGATTACATGTAACCTCCATAATTTGTGTAGTGTTGGGTTTGTTGCATATTGGGAATATATCTCCTTGGAATATGCACTGTACACATAAATGCACTCAATGTGTTATATTTTTTTCCTTTACTTTCATCTTTTATTATCTGTTGTCAACAGTTGTGCAAATAAGTTTGAGATGAGTGATCATGAAATCTTTGTATTGTCCTAAATCAATTGATGCACTTAATGTTAGAAAAGATGGGAATGGGGCAAAGTCTTAGATTTATTAGTGAGTTTGTTCTGGAAAATTTCCACATAAAGCAAGTATCTTTAACGTAATGATTTTATCTACTGGCCCTGGAAATTACAAAAGCTCTAGAAATTACCCATATATTGTTTGTTTGTTTGCTTGCTTGCTTGCTTGTGTATTTATTTTTTTTTAAACCAATCCATATTACAATTTTAAAATTTTTGACCCTTCTGTTTGTATTAGCATACAAGGTAGTATTCTACACCATAATGTTACAGTATGTCTATTCGTAGAAGAATTCATATTGAAACACCTCCCATATTTCCCATTTTCCTATGAGTTTTGAAAATTATATGGCAAATGTAGTCCTTGGCAGTCTTCTCATTGACTTGATCTTTGTAGGAAAGCCAACCAAATTGTGGTTTTTGACCGACAAAATGCAATAGAATGCTACTTTGTAATGGAAGTTCTATGCTGAACTTGTGTAAAGGTGTAAAAGTGTTATTAAATGATGCTGTCCTGGCTGGGAGGGAGGTATAGTAAAAGTAATAGCTTTTCTTTTACTTAACATCTAACAAACTGAACAGCAGAGTTGCTTCAAATTAGAGAAAGTCTATTCAGTCTAGTCTGCTTTTGCATTATAGCTGATCTGAAACCACTTAGCTTATGAAAAAATATCCTGCTCTTTCTGGTTGAAGCTGAACACGGTATGCCTGGCTCAGTGTTCAAGTAGTGAAGCAAAATCTAGATAGAAGGATATGGGAACATTTTTTTTTACTGGGACATCCCAGTTTGTTGGGCTGCTAAGCAAAATATTGATGAAGAAAGGCACATTTCTGTTGAAAGACAACACTATAAGAATGAAGTTAGTGCTGTGTTCTGGTGCCATAGATATAAAGGGAGGAATTAAGCCAGTCACCAGAGAGAGTCTTGTGGACTTACATTAAGTAGAAAACGTTCAGAAGAAGGCACAGAGGACACAAAACGGACCTGAAAGATTGGAATGGGACATCCAAGAACTGACCAGAATGGTGTTGTACTTGGACCCCACTTGATCACATTTAATTCTATTGTATCATAATGTATCATACTATGCTATTTGAAGAAAAGAATTTATCAAGAAACCATAGTAGGTATTGCAATGTAGGGCTTGCAACTCCTTTCAAAGACATTTATTTCACTGCTGTGATCATATTATATCATTCATTTCCTTATTCTGTCAACATCTGACAGAAAAACAATACATTATGTAAGGCTGCTGCTTAATTTTGTTGCATAGCATGAAATTTAGGAAGCACTAAAATGGCACTGCCAGAGATAATTCTATAAAAGAATTTAGTTGGATTATCAATATAAGTTCAGGTTGTGATACCCTGGGTTGTGCAGAAAAAAGCTTTTTATTTTCTACATTGTGACTACTTATTAAGTACAAATACATGTGAATATGAGCTTAGAGCCTGAGGTTTCTTTTTACATTTTGTGCATTAATGAATAAATTTTTTACAGGACTGTGCACTTTAAACTTCAGCTTCCTCCCAACATACATTTTTTGCTATCAATGACATTTTAAGGACAGTTTCCAAGATTTTTGAATAAAGAAATTAATGAAATACAAACACCTTTTTTTTGGTAGGGTAATTTTGATCTCCTTTCATTTTCATTTTTTAAAGTAGATTATGACTGCAGCACTGGAATGCATATTTATTCAGAAGGCCTGACTTCCTGAGAATAGAGTGCAACAAGGACATCAGGTTATGTTGTATGAGAAAGTAATAAATTATGTTTTATGGAGAAGTTAATAATGCAGAATGCTATTACTTCATGCACAGTTTCTAATGGTTGATAATTTGCACTTTTGTTTGTGTATATGTGTGCATAGGTATTAAGACAGATAAATGTATTTTACAAAACAGCTCTTGCAGCTTTGACATGTTTATTGTGTGATATATTGTCTCCTTGATGCTTGCCAGGATTTCAGGTGCTAGATGGAGGAGGATATTAGGATTCCCTGTGGTTAAGACAAGCTAAAGAGCAGAGTTTTGGAAGATATCATGACCACTTTATTTTTGACTTGCAAGTCCAAAAAGAGTGAGGTTTTCCCCCTGCCCATTGACTTCTGTGTTATGGAAAGACATTTCTTTTACTATCATAATTACATTATATTACATTATAACTAAGCAAATTATGGTGCAAAGTTTTTACAAAAGTCCATCCATTTCTACATGTTGTGTTGCTGGTCTAAAATGTCAATATCAGTAAAGTAATGTATTTTTTAAGTGGATTTAAAGTGGTATTTTAAAACTCTTGCAGTAATTGAACTAGACTAAGTTTTGTCCTTGGAATTTTTGTTTGCTTGTATGTTTCTTTGTCAGTTTTAAACCTGCAATTTTTAGCTAGTGTTCACTCACTGGGAAAAATGCATTTTAGAGAAAATTAGTTCTGTTGAGAATAACCCTGCACAAGCTATAATTTCTCACTTGCTGCAAGATAGGGATCAAGTACAAACATCTTTTCCTTTGGTCATCTCCCTTTAGTTGAAAGTTTAGTTGAAAATGAAAATTAGTCTCGGTTTTTAAACACTTTATTCTATCAGTGTTATAAGACTTTAGATGTTCACCTGCTATTAGTAATCCCATGATAACTCTAGTAATATTAATGTACTGGTAGGACTACTAGCTCAAAGTGTGACGTAGAAAGTGTAAATAAAATTACCTTATTAACTCCTAAATAATTGGAACTAAGTCTTTAATATTTTGTATTTATGAAAATATTTGCAAAGCAGCCTGAACTTCCACTCTTCAGTCATTAGTAGCAGCAGCTACAGCATATCTGTTTTGGGAAGAGGAGCTGTGCCACACTAGTTTTGGAGATCTCTAATAAGGAAAATCTTAAAATGAAATTTTCATGTTCAGTCAAAACCAATAAACAGTGAATATTTACAGTTAATGGTTTGTCCATAATTTTCTTGCTGAAAGAGTTTTTGTAGAGATTATTGAGGGAGTGACTTTACAGTAACTATGACTATCTGAATAGGCTGAAATCTTACACAAATGCACAGAAGTAAATTAGTTTTTAAAAAAGTTTGTGATGTATGGTTTGTATGTTTGTAAGTGTGTAAACTTTCCAGAAACAGGGTTTATACTCCTATCACAATGTCTTACTTAGCTGTAAACCTCAGAAGCTTCTAATGTCTGGAGGAGACATACAAGGTTATTTCTTTGCGTGTACTAAAATGTAAATAAATAATGAAGTGCTATGAGCAATTATTTTTATATTTAGAAGTAGATAAATTCCTACAGTCCTCCTTACCAACTGATGAATAACCATCTGCTTCTCTCTTCTAGTAGTATCTTCCGGGGTTCTCTCAAGAAATAAAAAGGTTGAGCTTCACAGTCAACAGTGTATGTTGAAATACCTCCTACTGAAATAATAATGGGTATATGAAGGTAATACTGATCTTACATTAAAGTGCAGTGACTCTCTTGAATGCACTCCAAAACTTAACAAGATGCCATGTCAGTTATATCCAGGATCATGTAAACCACTGAATTTAAAGCACTGAACTACCATTGAGATTAATTGGTGCAGAAACACCTGCTCAGTAAATAAGAACTTAAGCAGAGCCTAAATAATCTTTTTTTTAGTAGTGGTTCCTTGAAATTATTCAAATACTTTGTAATTAAAATAAGAAAGTTTGAGTTGGGAGAAATATTAATACAGAACTAATAAACCTTGATTTTTTAAAATTTTTTTTTTAAAGTAGATGCTGGTTGTGGGCTGGATTTATGAACACACTTCGTAACAGTCTGACGCATTAATTTAAAGCACAGGAGTATCTCTAGTGAAGCTAGATTGTATATATAATTGAACGAAGGTATGGGTCTGTAAATTACTTTGTATTCCTTACTATGGTAGTAAAACAGAAATGCAATAATGAAGCTGACTCTAATAGGTAGCACTGAAAGATATGCTGCTGGCAGCTGGCTTTGCTCCAAGCAGTCCATTTAGGCTGTCTTGATATATAGCCGTTATTGTGCTTCTCCTTGCAACTTTGCTGAACTGCTCTATAAACATCTTTACAGAATAAGTACGTACACATTTTATGAGCAGTGGGCTACACTCTATGTCCAATAGTATATAATTATTTAGGCTGTAGCACCAATAATTGCATTTTATGAATTTTAAAGGCCCCACTGTCATTTAAATTAAAAGTAATTATTGCATCATTCAGGTTAGAAGTCTATAGATTACAGCTGTTATGGCTGGTAGGTCCCAGCTGTGACTATGGGGCTATTTTCTGAAACAGTAGCAGAACCACAATCTCCATATGATTAAGTAATGGATTGCTTTGCTGAATTCATGAACCAGATTCTCAGCCTCATTCAGCATAAACTTCCTGAAGGATTTTAGGAAGAAGTAGTGATGTCTTTTCAGTGTCTTTGTCTAAGGAACCAAGATCTGTAGGTTAGCAGAACAACTGAGGTTCTTCCTTGTGTGTAAGAAAATTGATTCTACTAAGCTCCTTCTCACCTTCTATGTGGTACTAAGTGAGGACCACTGGCATGCTTTATACTTCTTCTGTGTGCTATCCTCCTCCTGGATACAGAATTTTTCCACACAATCATGATGATTCATTAGAATCTGTATGTTTTACTGTCGTGGTTTAAACTCAGCAAATCAGCCATGCAGCCCTCGCTCAATCCCCCCTACCTTTCTCCCCCCCCCCCTCCCCCCCCCGAGGGGTGGGAAGGAGAATCGAAAGAATGTAACTTGCACAGGTTGAGATAAGAGCAGTCCAATAACCAAGGTATAACACAAACCACTGCTGCTACCACCAATAATAATAATGATAAGGGAAATATCAAGGGAAGAGAATACAATCGCTCACCACCTGCCGACTGATACCCAGCCCGACCAAGCAGTGATCTCCCTTCTGGGTAACTGCCACCAGTTTATGCAGTGGGCATGACGTGCTGTGGCATGGAATACCTCTTTGGCTGGTTTGGGTCAGGTGTCCTGCCTCTGCATCCTCCCGGCTTCCCCTCCTTCCTAGCACAGCATGAGACTCAGAAAGTCCTTGGTCAGACTAAACATTACTGAGCAGCAACTGAAAACATCAGTGTTATCAGCGCTGTTCCCAGGCCGAAAGTCAAAACCACAGCACTGCACCAGCTACTAAGAAGGAGAAAAAATGACTGCTACTGCTGAACCCAGGACATCTACAAAGTGTTTTTTTTTTTTTTCTTTGAATGAAGTGCTATCAAATACCAAGTGATGTTCTGAGCTATGCTGGAAAGGGTGATATATGATCCCCTCGAGGGGGAAGCTCTAATGAATCCCTGGCCACTTGGTGGCTCCAAAATCTTACCCTGTCAGACTAGGTGTTTTCACGTCCTTCATCACTAGGTGTTTTCACATCCTTCCTAAGGACTGCTCAGGACTAAACTCTGAATAGCTCAGGGTTTGTAGCATGCACACCTCAGCAACAGCTCAGAGAAGAGAGTCCTGAGGTCTGCCATGACTGGATGTGGCTGGTATTAAGAGAGTCCTCCTGGACAAGTAGAATTCCGTTGTTCTAATTTTTTGTACAAAACTTCAGGGCTTGTGTTTCACAGACATGAAAATGAATTATGGCACAGAGAGCAAGAATAAATGCTTTTCACAAAACCCTGCACTGAGCAGCTGCAACAAGGATGCCCAAGATTTGCTGAGCATGGAGTTTTGTCTCCTCTAGAGCTGAACCTCTGATGGTTGGTTCAAAATTCTCTGGTATTGACAGAAGACCATTTAAGGGGTATGGAATATATCCCTTGGAAAATATTTATGGAGAGCAGATGTATTGACAGGTCTTCTCCCAGTTCCTTGTTCTGACCCTACAACTTGCAATAATGCCCTGTTTTTCAGGGATGTTTGTGGCAAAAATGATGTCCTTTAGGATTAAAATACTCAAATATGTGTGGTTTGTTTGGTTTGTTGATTCATTTTTGGTTTGTTGTTCTTTCCATGGAGGCATACCGATGGTAAAACCAGTCATCTAAAAATACGATGGCTTTAAGTTTCAGCTACCTTTTCTCTAGGACTGAGATACTCCTACACTGTCTTTGAAAATGAGTGAACTCTCAGAACAGATTGGAAATGAAGGTTGCCCATTTAAATCAAATATGTTCTTATGAACGGAAGAAGGCTTGCCATTTTTTTTTTTTTTTTTTTAAGATAGCTCAGTGTGTTCTTTAATAGTCTGACCCATTTTTTAAAGGAAGACTGTCCATGGCTTGAATAATGCTTGGAAGTGTTTGCTACATCAAAGAGCTTTGTTTTGCTGCCTTTTTTCTGAAAGCAAAAAGGCCTTGATAGTGTGAGATTTATTTTTTCTTTGTAAAATGACACATTTCTCAACAAGGCTGCAGTAATTAAATAATAGTGAGTGCAGCCCAAGAAAGAAGAGAATTATGCCAGTATTTCTAGCTGTGCAACTAGAGTCTGTTGCCTAACTAGTGAAACATATATTCTTCTGTAATATTCAGTAATAATGACCTTTATGATTGTTCTATTTTGGGCTGGGATAGAGTTAATTTTCTTCCTAGTAGCTGGTGTGCTCAGTGCTATGGCACCTGCAGCACAGAATCAGCAGATTCTGTTGCTGTGAAATTATTACTGTGAGTAGGAGTTAAGATTGTACATCTTGTGACTTAAACTTCAGCTATTTTTGATGATTTTCAAGAATAAAATATGGATAGACCATAGAAATAGCAAACTGTCATTTGTTATTCACCTTCTACATGCCATTCCTGGATTTATGTATCTTTCATCAGTCATCCCCTTTCTGGGTTAATGGGGACTATTTTGCTTAGTCTTTTCCCTCAATGGATTTGATTACCCTCTGAACTTTCCCCAGTTACCCTGTCAGCAGCTCTCAACATTGTATTTCCAAGTCTCAGTAGTAAGGTGTAAAAAAATACCCATGCACCAAAAATCAAACAGAGAAATCTTTATGTGATATCACAAACAAATATGTGTGATGTTACTTTACAATGTGTTGCAACATGATTATATCAGAGTCTACTTCAAATACTAGTAGACCCATTGACAAGAAACAGATTCAATGAATTGTATTCCAGTAACTTTTGAAATCTGCTTTGGATAACCAAAACTTCATATATTGGATGCTTTTCTGACAAGAGCACAAAATTAAATTAATACTTGATGGCATGTTTTGTTTAGTCTTAATTCTTTGGTTGATATATTTTCTTGTTGATGTGATGTCTGCACTACAGTTAACTTAATGTAGCATTCGAATAATTATGACCATGCATGCTTCCAGTAATGTACCTTCCACAGTAGTGTACTTCTATGGAAACACACAGCCTTGAGAACTAGTACCATCATGAATGAACCAGCAATCTGTTTTTTTCCTGAAATTACATGTTCCTTACACAAGTCCCAGTTAAGAGTTTATCAGTACTTTGGACTGGCAGTTACCTAACATATGAACCTTGACTTGTTACCTGACCATAAACGAGTTAATTAACTACATATACTTTCCTTTCTGATCAATAAAACAGTAGCAAAAATAAAGTGAAAAAAATTAAAATGAAATAAAGATAAAAATATAAAAATGGATGGCCATGATTTATATTTGTTGACATCACAACCTGATGTAAACATGTAAATGTTTACCACATGTAAACTAACTTATATGTTTGTATTTTGAATTTTTATTTTGGGGCAATTGAGGGCATTCAATTTTTTTGCTTTACTATGCCTCTGCTACTTTAGTTAGCAATTGGAGGAAAAGGCCAGTTAAAGCCAGATGGAATTTTCCTGTGGGGCTGAAATATTCAGTGCTATTTACCTTATGACAAGATGAAGGATGCTGGAAAACCTCAATATACAGTTTCTCTGTTTTATCTGTTTCTCTGGGTAAGGGAGTGCTATTACTGACAGAGTAAGTGAAAAGCAATATTGCTGGGTGTGCACTCTGAATGCATGAATAAATTGATGTAAAATAAATTGCATGTGAAGTCTGAAATATAATCATTAATATCCTCATCTTAAGAAAAGTTTTAAGTAGGTGTTCATTCAAATTTAGGTCCATGATATAAAAGAAGTAATACAAAATTAATTATCTGGGCAGAAATTATAAATTCAGAAGAATGCACTCATTGACCAGTGAGAGTGCTGTTCTATGCCTGTTTAAATGATGATAAAATTGTAAACCAGTGTTCAGTCTTGAATTTGCTCTTTGAATATTAACTTAAATAATTCAGTTGCTACATTGTCCTGGGTTTCAAAATAAAGCTACACTTTTCATCTCCCTAGATCTCAGCAGGTATTGGTGTATGCTGAGCCTCATCTTGCTTTGGAAATCACTGAGTGAAGATCTATTGAGTGTGTTTTGCAGGTTACAGACTGAAGGGACCATAATGGAATTTATATCAGTTTTTAAAGTTGTGGTCTTTGGAATAAAATCTGGAAGGAATCTGAGGATTTCAAGTTATGCCTTACCTTTCAGTGCAGCCTAGCAGTCCCTGTGTTGCTTCATAGCACTGTATTAGGAAAAAAATGCCTCATACTCCTATCCAAATTTCCCATTGGTTTACACACTTGGAATGTGCTTATAATTATAAATGGTGAAAACAAATTAAGATCTTCTTTCACTTCTGCATATTTTTATTTTTATATTTTAAGTGAATGCTTGTGTTTATGACAGGACGAAGATGCAACTTTCATGTTTTAGTCTTCCATTGCATATGCCTCTAGGATTTCTCTGTTTGATCTTTGTCTTCCCATCACCAACTTGACTTCAATTAAAAATCTTTCTAAACTACTGCAAAAAAAGTTCTGATTGGGGAAAAAATAAAACAAACCCCAAACCTTTATCCCACCCAAAACCTTTAGTCTCTGAAGTGGTAATCCATATATATTGATTTGTAGTTGAAGATTCACTGATGATTAATAAACACTTTTAATAAATTCCCTTGTCATGGTCTATAAATGTCCTATGAATTTGTCAGGGTGCGGTCATACATAGCAGTGCTTAATATTTGTAAGAGAAATTTTGTTATGGAAATCATGTATTATTCTAAGTACTTGCTCCTCCATACAGAATTTAGTCCCTCAAGATAAAGCAGTGGTGGAAAAGTTGTAACTACTTGTATACTTTCACAATCGTGTTCATCAAACTTGTATAGAGCAAGGAAATCTGAGTGGCTTTTTTGTCCACTTCTGATAGGAATCATTGATATTATTAAACCTTTTGACTGAGTTTGACAGAGGTTATTTGTGTTTGACTGAGGTTATCTCTGTTTTACTGAGGTTATCTGTGTTTCTGAGTCTTCTAGGAAAATGGTCCCAATTTGTGATCTTATAAATTCTTGATTTTTCCAGAGTGTAATGAGATCCCTAAGTTGCTCTTTTCCTTTGCTAGTAGTTCGTTTTTCTCTTTGGCTGGTTTTGGTGATTGATTCAAATGATAGATTAATTCAAATTAACTTAAAATATCATGTTTATTGTGGGTTCATATGGTAGACAATAGGTTCCTCGTTCCCTGAGCTCTGTTTGACATATAATTTGTAAGTGACCATTGGGTGTCACTGTTGCTGCTATTACTAGATGTTCCCATCGCTGTTGCCATCACCACCAAAAGAATAGGCTTGAGGATTAATCTGGGGAAAAGAGGGGTTCACATTGAATTCAAAATCTGAATTTGATTTCAAAATCTTTTCCTTCTTGCTGCATAGAAAAGTAAAACAGAAATATGGACAGCAGTGACTGATGCAAGTAAAGGAAAAGAGCAAGAGTAACTGAAATGCGGTTTCCATATGTATTCTACAAGGTGTAACATGTAGCTAAATGTGATTGCTGTGGGATAATATTGACGTTTTCCATTAAAGAACAAATTTCCACTTAAGTTAAATCAAATAGTGGTTTGATTGTTCAGGATATAAAGGAGTATGCTGTCATGCTGCAGTTCTTAAAATGAAGACGAAGTCTGGGGTGGAAAAAAAAGAAAAAAAAAAAAAACACCAGAAAGCCTGAAACTGTAAAGCAGCATTAAAATTACACTTACAGCTCTTCTCATATTCATTAATGAGTGAGTGCCTTACATCACCAGCAAGCTTAGCAAGTGACTTGTGGACCTCAAAAAGCTAATATATTTCATGTTATTGTCAGAATAAAATGTGGGAGTTTTTCTTGGGTTAAAAATAAGGCTTGGCTACTACAACATATGCACATGTGATTCAAATCATTACCTGTAGGCTCTTCTGTATTAAGCTTTGCACCTGCTCAGAGGCACTCTGACTTTCATGAGGCCTGAAGTCTGTTTATATGGAAATGTGGAAATGCTCCAGGTCCAAAATACATACTATAGTTCAGGAAGAATGTATTATTTCAATGATCTTTTTATCTAGGAAATCAAAGCAACTGCATACACCATCAATATCTGTAAAATATATATGAAGTGTTTCTGACAATGAATGTGGTTAGACTGTGTTTAGTACACCTTGTGCTTATGCATCTTTTCAGTAATAAGAATTTTATGTATGAGCTCTTTTTCTTGCTAGGAGCAAACTATTAGCAGAGAAGATCAATATAATTTTGTCATATTTTTTAGATCAAATGCATGAATTTTGCGTATAAGTTCAATATTACCAATTTGCAAGGTCTTAAGATGCTTTTAGATTTCAGTGAAATGGCTTTTTCTTGATCATTTATATATTTAATATTTTTCTCTTCATGAATCTGTATAACTCTATGGATATTTTTGCATGGATGATGTTATATTTCAATTAGCAGAATATTAGTGCTATACTGTAACTCAGAGTAGTGGTACTATCCCTTACCTCTGATCAGAAGGTATCAGTGCTGGGTTGGGAAGCACAAAATCGTTAAAGATGCTGATTGGTAGGTGAATTCAGAACTGAGAATAAAGTAGGTTTGTGTTAAGTTTCCAGATCCTGTCTGGAGAGCAAAAAATACGTAGTAATATGTACTTTTGTTTCTTATGCGGTAACTCAAAAGTAATACACATGACATTCAGCAGCTATTGTAGCAATCCAAGCTGGTATCATATATTTTGTTGATCACAGGTTCTAACAGGTACAGCTCCTGTAAGAAAATTAAAATCATATTCCACTAAATCTTAAACAGATACAATTTCTTCCTGATGGAGTAATTTAATTTTATACGGATCAAAGAAATCAAGCATAGGTCTATGAATCTTTAAAAGCTATTGAAGAAACCTTAGAGCAGTAATATTCTTCCAAGACATGTAGTATACATTCTACTTGACTGCATTTCAAAGAAAAGTAACTGGCCAGTACTTTCAGCATTTAAATCTCAGGTTTCAGGTTTTCTTTGAAAGCAGCTCTCTCTTTTGAGATAACATGGAGGTGCATGTTGTACAGAGAAATTTTAATAGAGGCATTTCATGATTTTGAACACTTCTAAAATTCAGAAGATTAACTTCTGAACATAAACACTGAAATGTTTAAACCAAGGGACAACTCAGTTCCTGCTCTATTGTTTGTGATATTGAAGGTAGCAAGACACAACATTTTTCACCAAGAGGAATCTTGAAATATTTTTACAAATTTTAAGTGTACATAAGTACTTTTGATATAGAATTAGAAAAACCCTTCTTACTCCCTGTCAGCTTAAACAATGAGTTGTTGGGGGGTTATTGTATGTTTCTTGTGTCTCTTTCAGGTATCTGAGAGTTCCTTGTGCAGGTGAAACATAATAACACAAATAACACATATTTGTATAGAGCTTCATACTGTTGAAGAACATTAGAAATAGTAAACCCTCCAGGAGAAAAACAATGATAAATGACATCATAGTTTTCCCAACAGACCACAACAATAATTTTTAAACTGAAAATGCTGTAAAACTTTCAGTTATGTTATCTCCAGATTCAGCAAAATACTTCAAAATATATTACCTTTGAGTCTCAAGGAAATAATCGAGTGTTTGATTCACTCAAATGAAACCTGTGTGTGTAAGATGTGTATGCATGTTAAAATAGGATGCACCTCATATATTTGCATTCTTTTTCTACTATAAAATATTATATAGTCGTGTATATTATGCCCTGATGATCATAATAATTCTGCATTTTAGCTCTTGGCACTCTCAATGTACTTTAAGTGAGCTAGATTTGTTTAAATAACATTTCCACTTCAGTCTTGGACTTTTTTGGTAACTTTCCTTTCTAGGTCTGTATGATTTTTTTTCCATTGTATTAGTAGAGTGTTAGCATAATACAACATATAAATCACCTAAAGTAGATGAATGTCCAAAATTTACCAAAATTTTAGTACGAAATTGCCAAGAACTTTAAGTTATGACATTCATCTTAATTTTTAACCTGCAAGCGTACTGCACCGAAACTAAAGGTTCAAGTTTTGTCCTGGCCAAAAGGCCAAGTGGTTTACCTCATGTTCACACGTGGTTTAACAAGTTCGCAAGTGTTTTGACAAGTTCACAAGTGTTTTGAGAAGTGGTTTACCTCATGTTCACATGTGGTTTGTCAAGTTCACAAGTGGTTTACCTCATGTTCACATTTCTTATTATATAACCTACACATTTAACTGGATGCTGAAATCAGTGTCAATGGCCTATGTTTTGCTGCCCTTCATACTGGAGAACCTTTTGGTATGTTGCTGTATGAGCCTTTTGGTACGTAGTTGTATGAACCAATATTGTTTTGAAAACACACAGTGTATGCTGTGAGGCATTGTCTGAAAGATGAACACTCAGAATATCAGTGTATCATGTTGGCACTATATTCAGATAAAAGGAGACAAAGAGTCTTTGAGACTATTTTTCTTGCATGCAAACAGTGATTATATGGTGCAGTTTTGGTCACACATCTGCCAGCTGTGAAATAAGTGGTAAACAACAACAAAATGCTTAAATGAACAAAGAAATTGTGAGGGTAGAATGAAATATATATAAAAAAATAGAAAATAGGAATGAAAATAATTCATGCTGTTTACTCAAAAGGTTTCTCAATGTAATCCTGGAAATCATTGAACAGAGATCATAAACTGGGGATTAGAAAGCTCAGATTCTCAGATTTAGAGCAGAAGTATTTAAGTATCTTCAGCTGAACTTTAAAAGATACTTCTGTAAAAGCTGACATTTCAGCAGGACGAGTTAACTTATTTATATCTGCCCATGTACCTTATGGTTTTATTATCTATGTAAGGTCCATGAAAATGACATTATAGGAATATCTCACTAAAACAAATTATGAAAATAAGAAAATGGCAGATTAATTTAAGATCTTGACAAAGAAAAAGGAATGTACATAAGAGGATTACTTACCCATTAAAAAGAGAAACATCATAAAAGCATGCACAGTGGGTAACTGCAGTCAATTAAGTTCTCATTCAAGTTTACATGAATTTGCTTTATCCATTGCTGAATTGCAAAATTCATTGTCCTGGAAACAATTCAGTGTTCTGGAAACCAAAGCTTCTTCAGATATTTCAGATACCTATAACCTGATGTCATGATTGCTATTTTTTTGTTTTAAAGGTAACCTTTAGTGCAGGCATTATGAAAGAACTCCTGGATTGTGGGAAAATATAAATGCTAACATTGTATCTAAACAGTGTTATATCTAAAGCTCTAATATGCTGACTTCCAGTACCAAAAGAAGAAAAGTTCGGCTTTCATTCTTAAGCTTCTCCTTCAGGCAGATTGTCCTATCTCTACCTTGAATTTTTACATCAGCTATGGCTTTTCAAACTTCAGCCATTAATAAAGCCCATATAATGTAGGCATAGGTTCCAAAAAAGAATGTTGTCTGTGTGTGTCTTGGCAGTTGTAGATCTTTCAAAATTACTCTGAAATAAACAGGCAGTCTTCTTTCTACTCTCTATCCCTCCATACATACAAATGCATGTGTTAGTGTATTTATTATCATTAGAGACAGTGTTTATGTTTATGAATGAAACAGGAGATCAGAAACATGAATTCGAACTTTCTTAAAAAACAGAGCATACAAGAGAAGCTTATAGGTATCCAAGCAGTGATGGTGAGGCAGGTTGGCCAGGCCAGATCTTACAGTGGCTGGTTTCTCTTAAAGGCTCCAAAGAATTCACATGTTAGTGAGGAAGATTACCATTAGCATTTTGTGTGAGAGTATTATTCTTCATAGATCTTTTGGCCAGGCTTTCTTCTGAGATTTCATAGGCGATGATAAAGATAGATGTTTCAGCTCCACTCCAACGTCCTGTTGTGAATTCTCCTGCTGATTCATGTTTTAGTGCCTCTTTTTTGACCTACAGTTGTGTATGAGGCAGATGTGGAATGGTGAATGTCTTAATTTCTGACCAGAACAGCCAGATGTGGCACCTCAAGACAGGGCCTAATGCTTGGAGATGCAGCCACATCAGCTGTGCCTCACAGATCCTGAGGAACCATACGTCTTGTCCAATTGTTGAATTAATTATCTGAATAAATGGAAATGTTTAATAAAATTGATGCTGTGGAGACATTTAGAAATGCAGGAAATCCCACAAACTCTAAATGATGGCATACATTTTTCAAAAAATGTTTGCTTCTGAGCTCTGTTTGCTGCTTCATTGAAATTAATTTTTCCTCTTGGAGATCTCCTGGTGCTAGAACTTGTATTCTTTTGCAGCCTCAGGGCAATGATTGGTAAATTATTGTTACTAAAAGGTAGAATCAAAAATAGGTTACTTTTTCTTTGGTTTTAATTTGGCCTCTATTATCACATAGGGTCTTAACTCTCAGTTTCTCACTGCACCACCTACAGAAGGGATTGTGAAGTAAACTGCTATGACCAGGGACATTTGAATGGTAATTGAGGTTTATTGTTAATTCAGAAACAGCTGAGAGGCAGTAATGGTTTTGCTTTATGATCATATGGCAATGAGAAGGTAAACTGGTGGCAGAAAAATCTGTATATACTCAAGCATCATTAAAAGTGTTCACATAGAACTTGCAGGATTTAATGGGGGTGGAAAAATGTTTCTACTGATATGGGAAGTTGTCCTACTTTCTGTATTTCAGAAAAGTCCATGTTCAAAGAATTCTCTGGCCTGATCTCGTTATAGAAACCCAGTAATAGCTCACAGCCTTCTTAGTAACAAGTTATGTGCCCCTGTGTCATCAAAATCCAGTAATAAAATCCCTTTGCATTTTCATGTTTATTAAGAAAAAGGTCTGTACTCCAGGCTGATTTAAATGTTTAAAAAAGTGTAATGAATCTGTGGTTCAAATTAAAGTGTTCATAAGATGACAAGTGTAATCAATGTCTCTTCATATGAAATAGGCTGTAGCAGCCTCAAATTTGTTACAGCTAGCAGAGGGTCACAGTATTCTACTGCTTCATTAACCATTTTGCTTCAGATACATTGCAATTCTTAATTTAACTTGGTGAAAGACTCTTCTGTTATTTACTCAGCATGGGACCTACTGGCATATGATGCCACCTCCAGAATGTTCAGAATGACTTTTCACAAGCAAAATGAGTACAGGCTGATCCCTGGAAGAAGGGAGATGTGCCACTCACAGTAAAGGTCTGTACAGTTTCTGGTACTCACCTTGCTTGAGAGCCCAGCTGTGTGGTGTTGCTTTCCTTTTTTCCTTCATTATATGCTCATCTACAATGATCTGAAAGTATTTGGTTTTCAGGCCATTAAACATGATTTACCACTTTAGAACATGTTAAAGGTTTCTCTAGTCTTACTTTATTCAAAGCAGGTCTGTTATGGCATATTTTCAAGGAGTAAATTTCAATAACAATCTTAGGGAGAGGATTTGCGGGATTCTTTTGCTAAATTGATTACCTCCCTCCTTCCTATCTCCTGCATATGCTGTTCTCTACTGCTTCACTCCTTACTTTAGAAACAGGAAGGCAGATTTTTCTCTGCTGCTTTATGGAGGGCAGCATAAGTACACTACATGAAAAATGTGACTCATAGCTATGCTGCTGCTACATGGTTGAGAAAAATAACTAGTTTCCTAAATGTCCACTTGTAATAGAAAGGGTGTTCTCTATTTCAGCCTCACAAAGTCTTTTTCCTTAACAGCTCCATACAAAGAGAAAAAAAGACACCAGCAGGAGGTAGGCTAATGCCAAGGAACAAGGGTGTGGAAAACCAAGGAAGGAAGAAGCCCACAGGAGTAGGCTGGTGATGGAGGGCTGAAGGCAGGGGGAAGACATCAAAGAGCAGAAAGTAATTACAGTAAATAAGAAGATTGCTAATGTCTAGAAAGAGGGTGCAGACTCTGGAGCTGCATCACTGTGAACAGCTTCCAGAAATTACAAAACAATACAAAGATTCAGTAAAATGTAATATAATAGATTAGAGAGTTTAGGTTTTATATTGCAGAATTAGGAGTGAAGATTTTGTGAAGCTATCATCAGCTAATTTTGGAATATATAAAATTTTTTTTGAGGTTTCTGTTAAAAAGAGAACATCATGAGCAGAAAGTTGACTACAGCTTTGTTAAAATTTAATATGCCTACAAAATTGCAAACTCAATGATATTAAATATAATTAAATCCAGAAAGTAGTGTTGGGTTCTTTAAAAGAGCCCTGCCTCTGTTCGTGGTGTGCAAACTCAAAGCGGTGTAAGAATTGTGTCAATGGTGCTGCTTCACATGTATTTGAATCATTGTTCCTACTTACACATACAAGGGTTTACAGTCTTCCCTCCGCTAAATTCTTTGTCCTGGTTTCAGCTGAGACAGAGTTAGTTTTCTTCCTAGTAGCTGGTGCTGTGCTGTGGTTTGTCCTCAGTCTGAGAACAATGCTGATAACACACCAATGTTGTAGCTGTTGCTCAGTAGCACTTACCCTGATCAAGGACTTCTCAGTCTCATGCTCTGCCAGTGAGGAGGGGCACAAGAAGCCAGGAGGAAGCAGGGACGGGACACCTGACCCAAACTAGCCAAAGGGGTGTTCCATACTGCAGAACAGGGATGGGCTGGGTATTTGTCAGTGTGTAGTGAACAGTTTTACTGTGTATCACTTGAATTTTTGGGGGACAGGGGTTATTCCTCCCTCTCTCTATTTGCTATCATTATTAATATAATGATAATAATGACACTAGTATTAAGAATTATCACAATTATCACTAATATATTACTTGTAGTATTGCATTATTGTTCTTATTAATGTTATTGTTATAATTTTTATACTATTTATAATACATATTGTGATAATACATAATGTGACATTGAGACTGCTATCCTGCAAGACCCTTATGGCTGTAAGCAATACCGTCTCCTGTAGCTTACTTCTATAGTCAGCTTGGCTTCTGTTGTCATTTTATTGCTGTGTTGAAAATGTATTTGGTCACTTCTGATAGAGTGCAAATACACAACCTGCAAAAACCAAAAAAGTTCAGCAAGCTCAGCAGATGGTCAGATTAGAACGACCTCTGAAATCTAACAGCAGATTTGTAATCTGTAGTTGTCTGGTTTAATTATAAAATATGAGTAAGTTTTTGTTTATTTCCTCTACATCAAAACTAGAAGGTTTAATATTCAATGCTCTCAGGGTGTGAGCTTATCTTATAGCTTCAAGTGTTAATGACTATTCTGCCATATGTTTAAAGAATAAGAATTTTTTTATATTTAGGTTTTGTAAATATGAGCTAAGCAATGCTAATTATATATTCTTTCAATTAAAATATGTATTATTACCTGCACATGTCTGACTATCAAGCACAACAGTGGGAAGTAACACTTAAAATTGATGAAATTGCTTCACATTATAAGCAAACTGAAACTGGACTTGAAAACCTTGCTTCAGCGATAAACCAGCTGCAAAAAATAGCTGTTGAGCTTTGTCGTTTTGAAGTATTCTTTCACTTATTCTAAAATGTTCAGATAAAATGCAGTATTTCAAATGTTGTGTGCAACAGCATGGTAGATAATCAAACAGCAAACATTGCCGTTCGGCAGTTCAGTCACAAATGTATGTACGTGCAATTATGTCTAATTATAGAGTGAGAAGAAAATGGAGACATATGATGATTGCAATATCATTATGACAGTTATTTAATATGTACAGTTTTCAGTATCTATTGTGAGTCTCTTTTCTGATGAAGAATGAAATCTACGTTGCAATTTCTTTCTGCCCTTGAAGCAGGTGTTACACAAAGCTACATTCAGAATTCTTTTCCGCCTTAAAAAATGTATTCAGTGGCTTGTTTTTGAGGTGACAAAAGAAAGCTGATGAAATGAAACTGCATCAACTGTGCAGCTAAATGTCTGGTTGTTGTTTTTTCGATAGTTGTGTATATGATCGTGCATCTGCTACTCTACTTCTTAACATTTATGAATCCTACGTGGCTGTTTATTACCTCAAGGTTACCGAGCATGACGTGCAGCTAAAACAAACCTGAAGGCTTTAGGATAGCTGTACAAATACAAGTTGTACTATTTAACTGGCAGTAGGTAGTATTCTTAGAGTATTAAGACCTGATAGAGCTTTATAGATTTCCAATAGAAAGCAATCAAATGGTAAGCAAGAAAAATATTCATTATTATTCAATAATAAGCAAGAAAAAGGCATAAGCTTAAGCTGACTTGTTAATTAGGACTGTTAGTCCTGCACTGTCACTTGGAGTGAGAAACCTCTCTACAATTTTCCTGTCAAGACAAAAACAGAAAAAACCACAAACCCTACAGTGGTTAGTGCACTTCTCCAGGGAGTGGGATGATACTCATCAGTCTGTTTCTACAGCCTGTCCAAGACACCCTAAATGGCAGTTCTATTTGCTGTAATCACCCATACTGCTAATAGGGTCATTAAATGAAGATATTAAATCAGGGTCATCAGCAAGGAGCGAGGCTCCTCAGATTTCAGGTGGGGTCACCAGACCGGTGCCTCTGTTCTGCACAGTTCCCTGAGTTTCCTACAGGTGTCCCATGATCTTCCTCTTCCCTGCAGATGTTACATTCAGACAGCTGGATCTGTTGAACTCCCTGGTGGGTGCTGCCCATACTCACTGGTGACCAGGGCACTATGTCTATGCTGAAGCTGCAGATCTGCAGGTGCAGCAGTAACAGGCTTGAAACAGGAACAGGAGCATCACCTGCATAGTGGCTTCTGGCTCTCCTTGCTGCCTGCCCACCCCAGCTCTGGATGTGCACCCTGCCACAACCCTAGCTCTCTCCTCCTTCTGCTGATGCACACGTGGGCCCACACTTACCTCACAAGCTCACACATGTGTTTCTATTTGCTCCTTGCAGGAGTCACAAACACCAAGGCTGTACAAGAGCTTTCTCTAGTGTCAGTTTGTACTTGCACTATTGTGTCTTATCGGTGTGCTTTGTCCTCCTCCTACCCAAGTGGAAAACAGATTCTCCTTGGTGATCTTCAGAGCCAGCTGCCTGCACTGCCTTGCTGGCTGGGGTCTCTAGCACGTTTGCTTGCCCAGAGGCTGTGCAGGGGCACCAGGCTGGAGTGATACTGGTGGCAGCATTTGTAAGTACTAGATTTCATAGTTTTGAGGAATATCAGTTCACAGAAGTTTGCTCAATTAAGCTTTTTCTATCCAACATTACTGTGGGGCTTAAGAGCACAACCCAGCCAATAACCTTGTTTCACTAGAATCATGCAATCACAGAGTGCTTTGTGTTGGAGGAGACCTTAAATCTTATCCAGTTCCAACCCCTGCCAAGGGCAGGGACACCTTCCACTAGATCAGCTTGCTCCAAGTCCCATCACAACCCAGGTCTGAGTACTGCCAGGGAGGGGGCAGCCACAGCTTCTCTGGGCAACCTGTGCCACTGTCTTGCTGCCCTCACAAGTTAAAACTTCTTCCTAAGATCTCATCTCAATCTCCCCTCTGTCAGGTTAAAGCCATTCCCCTTTTCCTGTCCCTACAGGCTTTTGTCAAAAGCCCCTCCCCAGGTTTCTTGTAGGCCCCCTTTATGTCTTGAAAGACTTATAAGGTCTCCCATGAGCCCTCTCTTCTCCAGGCTGAACAAGCCCAGTTCTCTCAGCCTGTCATGCATTTATTTATTTTTTATGAATTTACATTCATAAAAACCCCGGAGGTCTGGGCTTAACTGGAGGTTTTGCAAATTCTCCGTGGCAGAGATTAAAGTTCGTATATGTGTGCTTTGTCCCAGATGTTTTGAATCTCATAACTTTTTTGAGAAAATGCTTATTTTCTGAAGCAGACATTCTGGATAAGACAATGAAATATCAAAGCAATTCCTAGAAAATGGGAAATCTCCTAGAAAGGAGAAAGCCTGACGGACTTGCTGCAGCAAAGCCACTGATTAGCAGAAGTGTTTAGATACAGAAAAATATTTTCTCAGCTTTCAGAGCTTAGTTTTTAACTCTTAGAATGTGGAAGATTAGGAATAAGGTAAGAATTACCAAAAGTTGTGTCTGATTTTGCGAAACAGGTAAACCAAAATCCTCACTGTTCTTCAACTTCGCCAATAAAAAAGAAGTGAAAAGAAAGTGAAAGAAATGAAGCTACTATCCTGTGAGCGTAAAGATTTGAGAAGTCTAGGCAAAGCCCTAAAACTAGGTTGAACATTTTTGTCTCTTTTCTTCTAGGACAATAATGCTGAAAACAGACATTAACCTACAGCAGTCATGGGGGAAAGTCTTGAATATGAAAATTGCTCCATGTGGGATGGAAGTAAAACTCAACTGAGTGTTTTCAAATTAAATAATCAAACCTTTTCCCCTGACTACTAAAAGAAGTTCCCTATGTTTCTTCACCAACTTTGTAGGTGTGAAGTTGCAAGTGATATCACTGTAAGTGATAGTATTTCAGAAGAAGTACACATAAAAGGATCAGTGCCCTTTCCTGCATTTTCATTTTCCTTAAGAAAGTGAAGATTTCTGAGTAGTTTTAAAACTTTCATTAAAAAAAAGAACCCTTCAAGGACCCTTCTAATTTACAGTGCCTTGTAAGGAAAAGAGCAATAAAAGCATTAGTCTGTTCTTAGCTATTCACAAGTTTAATAGAACCTTTTAAAAAAAGGGAAAATACAGGCACAGAAGTCATTGACTATGGGTTTAAAAACAAAACAAATCACAACATCCACCTCCCCCCCCCAAAAAAAACAAACCCAAACCCACCCCTCTCATGGACTTACCTTAAAAAATAATTAAAAAATGTCTGTGAAAATATATCTTGTAAAGACTTTTAGGTGGTAAAGTGGGAAATTACATTGTCCTGCTCTGAGAAGGAAATTCTCAGGTTGGAGGAAAGTTTCAGGTGGAGCTGTTCAGAGATCAGTTCTGGGATGAATATAATTTAATATTTTCATTGAAGTCCTTGACAGAAGAGTGCTAACAAGGCTTGCTGATAGAATAAAGCTACTCAGCATTATCAAAAAAAGGGATCAAAAAATGGGTCACCTTGTGGAATGGTCTGCAAAGTATGAGATGAAATTTAATATTGCAACTGCTTGGTCATATCTTTAGGGAGAGGTAAAAAGAATGTTCATTATTAACTGGAAGCTATTTAGTTGGAAATGCTAAAAGATGAGAGGAATCTAGTGCAATAGTTGGTAAGAGAAAAAGTATGCCATAGAGCCAACAGTCTTAGAAAAGGATGTTCTCAAGAAAAGGGACAATGAGATCCCAGGATTCCTTGCTAACATACCATGTTTTTTTTCTAGTATAGCAGCATTTATTAAGCAGTGTTTAAGAAAAAGTAATTAATGTCTGACACAGATTTGGGTGATGTGCAACCTGCTATGAGCAAACATGAAAAATTTATGCATTGTTTTTTCTGCTAGCAAAGTGAAGGTATGACCTCTAGAAAGGGAAAAGGACTAGTTAAGCTATATAAAAATACTGGTATATGAGCAAATAATGTAACCACAGCTAGGTTTAGAAAACCAGGAAAAATATCAAAGTAGCAGAAACAGTGGGAAATTCTAAAAAAAAAAAAAAAATCAGTAAGGCTGAGGGGAGAGGGGTTGTTGACAATCTAAGTACATTTTGGGCATTCTAATTAGCTTGTCACCAAGCAGAAGGTGTTATAGACTTCTTAAACATGATGAAGTACTACAAGCAATTTTTTGTTCAGGCTTTACATCTATTAACTGATTTGAGTTTTGTGGAGAACCTGAATATTCTCCTAAAATTTTTGCTGTAGTTGTTTCTGTATTTATAGCCAATTGCACATATTTTCTTTAATGGCAATTTACTTATTGCCTAATTTTGTACTTGTGGATGGATTCTTTTTTCTGACCCAAGAGACTAAAGTCAAAAAGATGTCAATTGAATCAAATAAATGGATGCTGCGCTACATTTTTGACATCATAACTGTTCTTGAATTCCTTTTTATCATTTCTTTATTTTTTCTGTTTCCCTCCTCCATCTTTTGCAGTGACATTCTTCTCGCTTTTTCTTCCAGTCATCCAGTTGCCACGTTAATATGTTAATACTTCCTGATATGTTAATACTTCCATTTTCTTCACCTCTTCTTCACAAATCAGCAGTGAAATTGTTAAAGTCTCAGGTTTTACAGGTTTCACACTCAAGAGAAACCAGGCACATCACATCTTAGAAGGGAATTTTTCATCTTGTTTGAGGTCATGGTGAGTGTATGTTAGTTCACACTTGGTTTACATAATAAATAATTTTTTTTAAACATGAAGATTAGGTATTTTACTTTGCAAGCAACAGCTCAGTTGTTTAAAACACTGTGGTATATGCATAAACACTAGCAGCAGTTTTTCTGACCATAACAATGCTTTTTTTCTAGTTGAAATTTATTAATCTACACTGTATGCTACTCCTAGATCATACATGAGCAAATCAAAGTAGATAAAATTTTCAAACATCAGTGAAGATTAGTATAGATCCATAAGAGATGGGATCCTGACCTTCAGAAAGTGGCATTCAGAACCTAAAGAGTCTCAGACTGGTGATCAGTTTATTACAAGAATAGTCCTAACAGATCCCTACCTTTCCATAAGGCATTCTTACAATTTATCTCTTTTAGATTCAGTATAACTCTTTGCTTGCATTTTGGGGGGTTAAGGATAAAAGGAGATATTTTAAATATTCAGCAGCATCCTCTTTGGTTGAGAGAGATAACATTGGAGTGACTGACAAGAACTATGTTTGGGCAGTGCTGTCTGTCCACCTTGACATGCTGAGCTAATAAAAAAAATATGAAAGTAGAGATTAAAGAGAGCTAAATGGCGCGTGCCAATTCAGAGAACACTAAAGAGTTACACTAGCCATCAACAATCATTTACCTTGGAGGATGGCATTTGTTTTTCATTCATATGGAAAAGAATATCTCTTTCAAAATATTGTGGTTCTCCAATTTTTCGCTGCATGATCATGGAAGAAATAAATAAGCTGACAGAGCTGCTGAAGGTTGGTGCTGAAGGCAGTGATTGAGGGAAACAGTCAGCATTTAGAAAGAGAAAATTAGAAAATAAAATAACTCTTGTTGTCCCATATTTTTTTTATGATATACTACTGTAGCTCTGATATGCATGGTCATGATCTCATTTAAATTTGGGTTGTTTCAATATTGTTTATGCCTTAGCAATATGCAGGGCTTTTTTTCCTAGAAGTACTTAAATGCTTTTTGCATTTTCTGTCAGCACTTCCCACAGACATTTTGGTAATAAAACACTGACTTAAAGATTATAAGAATGACTATAAATCTGTGCTAACATACTATACTAAGTTCTGTAAATCCATAGCCTCTAGGCAATGAATCTATTAGTGAGAATAATGTTGAATGACTGTATATTCTAGTGTTATTCAGAATTTTGAATGAGGGTATGCTGACACTTGCTGGCTGTTGAATAATTCAGAATTCTGGTTGCATATGTCATTCATTCTGATGATCTGAAAGAGTTTGCAGGAGTCACACTTTCTGACTTGATGTGTCTCTGAAAATACCAAGAAAGCATATTAAGATTTGTAGGATTCCTCTTGACCCAAGACAATCTGTATTGACTGCAGCTCTGACCAGTATCTGAAGTCAATGGGAGATTTGCTATTGGCTTATGTCAACAAAATGCAGAACACAGAGAAGAAAACTCTCCACAAATGTCTGATGTTGTCCATTCTCCCAGTGGTCTTTCATCAATGGGAGGCAGCTTTTTCTGATCTCATAAGGTCTTTTGAAAATTGAAGGACTGAAACCTAGCTTTGTTTAGAGTTTGTAGGAGTGTGCTCAGACTCAGTAGTACTCACTACCTCAATAGACTCTGGAATAAAATATTTCTTTGAGTAAAATTAATGGAGATTTTTCTATTTTGAAAAAAGTAGATAATTGAATAGCATTACATATTGTATGATCATTTATAATGATGTAGTGATAGGTAACTAGCTGTTTATAAAGAGAATAAAAGCTATTGCTTTCTAGAAAATATACTGCAAAATAAATTCCAAAGATATTCCTTATTTCCACTGGTGTTCTTTCAATGCCAAGAGAAAGAAGTCACTGTTTTTTTGTAAACAAAAATACAAATAAATTCTTTTGTTTTGATTGGAATGTGCTCTCATGAATCAAGATTCATGATGCATTTGGAAACATTGTTTAAGTTGTCCATGCTGCAAAAACAATCACTCTCAAAGTAAATATTTTTTTAACTTCTTTCTTTCTTGTTTATCTTTAAATTAATACTTGATGTGCTAGTATCTCTGGAGAACAAGCAAGACCTGCTTTTCATTTTCAAGTGTTTTTTTCCCTGAAACTTACTGGCAGTTTTGTTGGCTTATTACAGGCCTTTATGGTGTTGCTTGGCAAGGAAAGTTTCATTTCTTTTAGCTGTTTGATAGCTTAAAATCCTGCCTGCTAAGAGTTTGTGAAGCATTTTAAAAGGAACCGGGTAGTGCTGTTTCCAGTGGTTCAAATGAAGACCAATTACACAGGATTACTATTTTTACTACTTAATACTTAGAAAAAGTACTTACAACAATGTGCCTAAATGAATTAGTGAAGAAAGAAAGAAGCAAAAAATATTTCAACTTAAAAAGTGGTGCATTAAACTTAACCGCTCAATGTCCAGCTGGAGACCTGTAATGAGTGGTGTCCCTCAGGGATCAGTGTTGGGACCGATCTTGTTCAACATCTTTGTCAGTGACATGGACAGTGGGATTGAGTGCGCCCTCAGCAAGTTTGCCGATGACACCAAGCTGTGTGGTTCGGTTGATACTTTGGAGGGAAGGAATGCCATCCAGAGGGACCTTGACACGCATGTGAGGTGGGCTGATGCCAACCTGATGAAGTTTAACCATGCCAAGTGCCAGGTCCTACAGCTGGGTGGGAGCAATCCCAGGCACAGCTACAGGTTGGCAGAGAAGAGATACAGAGCAGCCCTGCAGAGAAGGACTTGGGGGGTTTCGTGGTTTAAGCTTCTATAACTCACGCAGCCTGTTCTCTCACTCACTTCCCCCTCTTTCTTCCCCCCACTCCCGGAGGGATGGGAAGGAGAATCGAAAAGAATGCAACTCCCACAGGTTGAGATAAGAACAGTTTAGTAACTAAAGTATAACACAGATCACTACTGCTACCACCAATAATAATAATGACAAGGCAAATACAAGGAAAGAGTACAATTCTCAACACCTAATACCCAGCCCGACCACGCAGTGCACCCCCACCCTTCTGGGTCTCTACTCTCTCTTTTTTCATCCTAGGCATGATGTGCTGTAGTATGGAATAACCTCTTTGGTCAGTTCGGGTCAGGTGTCCTGTCTCTGCTTCCACCCAGCTTCCCCTCCTCCCTGGCAGAGCATGAAACTCAGAAGGTCCTTGGCCAGACCAAAACGTCACTAAGCAGTAACTGAAACACTGGTGTTATCAACGCTGTTCCCAGGCCCAAAATCAAAAACACAGTGCTACACCAGCTACCAAGAAGGAGAAAAATGACTGCTGCTGCTGAACCCATAACAGGGGTGTTGGTTGAGGAAAAAATGAACATGAGCCGGCAGTGTGCTTGCAGCCCAGAAAGCCAACCGTATCCTGGGCTGCATCAAAAGGAGCGTGACCAGCAGGTCGAGGGAGGTGATCCTGCCCCTCTACTCTGCTCTTGTGAGACCCCACTTGGAGTACTGTGTGCAGTTCTGGTGTCCTCAATACAAAAAGGGCATGGAACTGTTGGAACAAGTCCAAAGGCGGGCCACAAGGATGATCAGGGGACTGGAGCACCCTCTGTGAAGATAGGCTGAGAAAGTTGGGGCTGTTGAGCCTGGAGAAGAGAAGGCTGCATGGAGATCTCATAGCAGCCTTCCAATACCTAAAGGGCCCCTATAGGGATGCTGGGGGGGCATTCTTCATGAGGGACTGTAGTGAGAGGACAAGGGGTAACGGATTCAAACTTAAACAGGGGAAGTTTAGACTGGATACGAGGAAGAAATTCTTTCCTGTAAGGGTGGTGAGGCAGTGGAATGGGTTGCCCAGGGAAGTTGTGAATGCTCCATTGCTGGCGGTGTTCAAGGCCGGGTTGGACATAGCCTTGGGTGGCATGGTTTAGTGGGAGGTGTCCCTGCCCCTGGCAGGGGGGTTGGAACTAGATGATCTTGAGATCCTTTCCAACCCTAACTATTCTACAATTCTATGATTCTATAAATTGGACAAGGAAGACACTTAGTGGTGATAGAGGACTTTGTCAAGATTGCCCTAGCAATCTGACAAAGCTGATCTTCCTATTGAAAGCACACTCTTGGCTCCCCTGCTTTGCTAGTTTCCATCAGCAACTATTTGCTCCCTCTCCCTCTCCAGGCTTTGTGACAGTTAGTTCCAGATGGCCTAATGCATCAGAAAAATTCTTCCATTTTGACATTGCTAGCAGCAGTGTCATGGTCTCTGTAGGCCACTTCTAAGACATCCCTTGTAATTTTGTAAATTAGACACACATCTGATTTGCAGGCTAAATTGTTATCTAGGAGGTTATGACTGCAGAAGAAGCTGTTATAATGCCTCGGGCCAGATCCAGCAGTCAGCTTGACTCTTGTTAAACGTCCTTTTTCTGGAAAAACGCCTTCTTCTTTTGAGAATGGAAAATCTCTCCTGCTGCTCCTGCTAACTATTTTCATTTCTGAAGACCATGTCTGATCCAGGCCGCAACAGAACTGTTCTCTTTCTCAGGGACTGTGTTTCCTTTTTAAAACTGCATATTGAATCATAGAATCATAGAATAGTTAGGGTTGGAAAGGACCTCAAGACCATCTAGTTCCAACTCTGCTCCCAGGGGCAGGGACACCTCCCACTAAAACATGCCACCAAAGGCTCTGTCCAGCCCAGCCTTGAACACAGCCAGCGATGAAGCGTTCACAGCTTCCCTGGGCAACCCATTCCACTGCCTCACCACCCTTACAGTAAAGAATTTCTTCCTCATATCCAATCTAAACTTCCCCTGTTTAAGTTTGAACCCATTGCCTCTTGTCCTATCACTACAGTTCCTAATGAAGAGTCCCTCCCCAGCATAATGATTCTCTTACATTTAATGCTTGCAATTCTAGGTATGAGGAATGGATTCTATTTCCAATTATACTAAAACATGGGGACACTTTTCTAGTGAACCTGAAATGCATAATTTTACAACTCTATTTTACGTGTTTTATACTTTTGAATTGTTAGAACGAGAAGAAATACTACTTTTTATATCTTTTTTCACTCAACACAAGGAATATAGTATTTCTACGCAATGTGACTGTCCAAGTACTCTGAGAGAAAAATCAAAGGCAGTGAAAAGAAAACTGCAGCTGTGTGCTGCAGAACATGTAGAAATGACAGTGAAAGTACTAACAGAATCCTGTATTTTTAGAAGGCCAGAGACGTGACTAATCACAGCCCATTTTTTGCTTTTTATGGAAAAGACTTGTTACTCAACTACAAGAATCATGGCATGGTGATGGAATAAAGTGACAGGTGAAAATTTATAGGAAGAAGGAGGTTGATGGCTGGACATATTTGTTACTGCAGTTGATGCCCCTTCAGCTAATCAAGATTGAAACCAGAGAAAATACGTAATGATATCAATGCTTATACTTACATCAGTTAACACATTATTTTGTACATGCATGAAGGAGATAAGAAAGCTTTATTGCCATGGGTTTAGAAACCTATGTTATACCTAAATGGCAGCGCCATGAGTGGATTAATTCTCTCAAGTATATGCTGCTAAGCTCCTGTTCACATAGTACCATATATTAAGACCTTAGCATACTGCTTTTCAGATACAGACAAAACTTTATTAAGGATGAGTGTTGTCCTACTGTTCTTGTATTTTCTGTTACACACTCTCGTAAATTCTCAAGGTATAGTTGGTTTTGGTTTGCGAGGTATTTTCTGAGCAAGTGTTGGAAACCACTGTTTAGTTTTCCAAAGAGAAGAATTAAGGTTGCAAATGGCTGAGTTATTCAAGATCATAAATTCAGGTGTAGTTGCGTATATGCTGAGTTTTTCTGTTTAGATACTCAGATTCATTGTTGACCACTTCCATAACCCATGGGGTGTTCAGAATTGAAATATGAAGCTCCTTGACATCAGAAACCCAGAATTCATGAGGAGCTTTACCTTCAGGGTTGCTAAAGACTTTCAACACAACCAATAAATAACACTTAGAATATAAGGCCTGAACAGATTTCATGAATGCTGCTTAAGTCTTATTGGGATGGGAAACAGGCTGTCAGGGCTAGAAATTTTAGTTACAACTATATATGCATTTACTAACTTTACAGTTGCCTGATTTCTAACAATTTATGCAATTAAGAATCCCCTCAAGACACCCAAGTCATCATAAGCTAATATTTAAATTTTTTTTTAGGTCTAAAATTTTGAGTAGAAGTTTCCAATGTGCTTTTTATCTAGTTCTTCTTGGAACGTTGTGCAGGTGTAAGTGAGATGGAAGGAGGCCTTTAAGCAAAACGCAGTGTCCACTGGACATTGAAATTAAGAGCTTTCCTAATGCTAGCAAAGACTACTCCGTCATAAGATCAGTCTAAACACTACTTTTGAGCATGTGGAAAGCCATTTATGCTACCTGTCTGAGCCTGGATTTAGGGTTTGAATATATTTAAGGACTTGTGTAGTCAAACACAATTGAGGAAAAGAAGGAGACAGTCTTCTGTGGTAGTATTTAGGAATAGAGAACTTTAAAGGTACCCAGTTGAACCCATTATTGCTACTTATTTTTAGCAGAATGTTCTTGTCCCTAACCCCTTATGTCCCTCCTTTCTCTGTGCTTGCAAGTTACATGAGCTATAAATCCCTTTCATCCTTACCTCAGAAATTCCTGTGGTGAGAGTTGTCCCATAACATCTTAGCCCTATGCCTTCTTACTGCATAATAAGTGAGTTTTCCTTCATCTTCCCTCTAACCATCAGTCTCCTTGCCCCAGCTTTGTGTTCTCCCAGAGAAGGACTGAAATTCAGATTTCAAGCTACAGGTTTTTTATTTTTAATGACAGACAGATGAGCAGCTCGAAGCCTGGGCAGGCAGCCAACTTCCCTTATCATTGAAAAGAAGCAAGAGTACCCAGTCCAAAGGAGAGGAGAAAGCTGAGAGAAAGGAAAAGAGACAGCTAAGCATGTCATCAGTTAAATGTCCTGTGGATATGCAAACGGAGTACTAACAGACCTAAAATATCCCAGGAACAGTTAAACATGTACAGATTTAGAACCTGCTGCCAATCTTTGTCAAACTTGGTAGCTATGCTGATGACCTGATGTCATTGGCATGTTAGGTTAAGTTGTTGAAACTGCAAAAATTTGATCTTGCTAAATACGCTCTTAGTATCTCAGTACAAGAGCAGTATCTGACTTTGGTGTCTGATTTTGATGGAAAATGGTAGAAATCATGTCTAAGTAATATGTCTAATCTTCACAAAGGACAGTGTCTAAAAGAAGCACACTATGTATGTCCCAATTCTGATTAGCTCAGAGAAGATTATGGGAAGAACTAAGCAATGGAGAAGAAAAGTATCAGATCTCAACAGGAAGAAGGAGAGAACAGCAAAAAATTTATGTAATAACACTGTCTTTCATGACGTACTTTCTGCAAGTTGTCAATATGCAATGAAACCATATTGGAAAATGATCTGAAGCAGGCACTGTTGTAGCCAGTACTGAAAAGAGGTGAGGCTGGTACTCTTCTGAAATGCATGTTCATCTACTGCTTCAGAAACACAGAACTCTTTTTCATAGAGATCACTAGTTTTAACACCATGTGTGTGATGGGTTAGGGACAGCAATGCAGCAATGTAAAAGAGGCACTCAGCCATCTCCTCCTGAGCTGAAGTTCACATGCTTATTCAGTTAGAAAAGCTGCAGAAGGAGCTTTTAGAGACACACCTTATTTGTGCATAAGGTCTTCCAGTCAATACTGATTCTCATACTGCCCTTTGTTATCCACAGACTAATTTGACGTTGGCTTTATGCCTAGCCATAAATATTTCCATCAGTAAAGGTATAGTCATTTCTGTATGGTAATTACGTGGTTGTATTTCACATCTGTTTTAGGAGCTATAAATATGAAGAACTGATTAAATGCAAGCACAAAATGTCTCCTCAGTGAGGAAGCTGATATACTTGAAATTGCATCTCAGTATAGTTTGCAGAAATGGAAAATTTTTGCAAGAAAATAGTAGTCTGGCTTACTGTTTACTCTATGATCATGTAAAATTCATGACCAAAACACACAGACACAGGGTTATGGATTTCAAAGAGTAATGCACTTAGGTTCATTATTTACATTCATATTAGGTTCACAGAGATTTTAGGCATAATCCAATGTCAGTCTATTACTCTCAAAGTAAAAAACAAAGATACTTGCTCTCAGCATCATCTGCAGAATGGCTTTCTTCTTATTTGTTTTTTTATCTTGCCCACCTGTAGCAATTGCTGTCCCATGTAACTGTTTGGCACAGTGTTCTGCTGTTCGTCTACTTGTCCCTAGTAGATCAAACATCAGCAAAACCTTCTAGTTTAATTACTTGAGCTCCCTGCACTCTGCCCAAACTGCTCACACTGGTTGTGAGTTGAAAAGGTTTGTATTAGAGTAATGTATTTGTGCTTTTTCCTTTTTTCAGGATTGCAAGACATTTAAACTCTAAAAAAAACCAAGCCTGATTTTGTGTTTCTTTTAGTATGGCATTATGGGAAGATACCTGAAAGTCAAATTAGTTTTAAATTAAAATAAGTGCATTTTAAAATATTTCTTTGTTGAAGTCACTTCAGAAAGCTTTCACTGTAGTATGCAATAACTTAAAATGTAATTTATCTCAGGCCTTCATAAATAGAAATGTTGTCCTGCCCAGCTTGTTTAGCATTTCCACTAAATTGCTATATAGAACACAATATGTTAATATGTCTAAAAATTAAATAATAGAGATGCTACTAATTTGTGTCTAAAATCACACAAATATGTCACTGCAAATTCACAAGTCTGAAATAAGAGGTTTATAGAAGAGGCAAAAGCTTCAGTTCTATTTACAGTTTTACTGTGACTGCAAGATATATATCCTTTTTCTAATGTACAGCAGCTATTTTTAAACTATGTTTAAAACTGAACAGATCACTTTACAAATGACTGCAAACCAAAGGAAAATTAAATACTTTGTATGCTCCAGGAAAGGCTCTTCAAAAGCATGTCAAAGATCTTCAAAATTATGTCCATCTGGCTTTTTTTCAAACTTTTATCCTTAGAACATCAATCATATTTTGTGCATGTTGAACAGGCTTTTCATGAGACCCAAAGGCTTCCACAGATAGTTTTTCCCTTACATGTTTAACCTGTTTATATCCAAATAAGATTACCTGTGTCTTTGCTTCTTAAAACATGACATAATATATTAGTAGTAATATGGATCATTTAATGTCTGTTTGTTTAAGGAAATTGCTAATAGGCCATCAAGAGTAAAGTAAGGAGAAGGCTGCTTGGAGAACCCATAGCAGCCTTCCAGTATCTGAAGGGGGCCTATAGGGATGCTGGGGGGGCATTCTTCATGAGGGACTGTAGTGAGAGGACAAGGGGTAACGGATTCAAACTTAAACAGGGGAAGTTTAGACTGGATATGAGGAAGAAATTCTTTCCTGTAAGGGTGGTGAGGCACTGGAATGGATTGCCCAGGGAAGTTGTGAATGCTCCACTGCTGGCTGTGCTCAAGGCCGGGCTGGACAGAGCCTTGGGTGGCATGGTTTAGTGGGAGGTGTCCCTGCCCCTGGCAGGGGGGTTGGAACTAGATGATCTTAAGGTCCTTTCCAACCCTAACTATTCTATGATTCTATGATTCTATTAATTCTGTTGTTACCATGAAGTGACAGACTTCTATAGCTACTGTTTGCAAAGACTAATATGGTGGTGTGCTTTTTCTATTTCCTGCTCTCTTTTTGCTGGCCATTCATATTGGTGGACCCAAACTGAAATATAGACTTCTTTTTCGTTAATCCACAAGGAGAGTTTTTTTAGCTATGTTATGGTTTTAGTGTCAATTTTTAATATTTAGTTGCTAACTTGATCACTAATAGTACATATGAGTATCTGTGTTATTTTTATTATTTGGACATTCGAACCAGAAGAGGGCAACGTTAATCTTATTACCAAGACCTAATGTTATGTTTAACTGCATGTGAGTAGCTGTTTTCTTTCCCTTAAACATTATGCGACTTATGTACCATTGGGCCCAGTCCTACTTTTGTGTAATCCTGTGGCTGGCCTGTTGAAGTGCATATACTTACACATCCAAGCATGATTTATTTTACTCATGCAATGGTAGGGACGGCTTCAACTGTGTATTAAAGAGACCCTGCTCCTCGGGAACCATGTAGAGTCAGGTATGTATACATACCTAGGTTTTGGTGGTTTCCAACTTGAAAGTCAAATAGTAGCCTTATTAAATGGGAGTGCTAATTACTGAGCTTGGTTGAATCAGGTTCCCACCAAAGTTCTATGTTAAAAATGTAATTCTCAGAGGCATTAATTCTCTTTGCATGCAGATATAGGAGCACAATAATCCATGACTTTCAGAGCAACAAGGAACCATTTACAGATTCCATATAACACAAAAATGTGAGCTCCAATTCACTACAGGCATGAATTCTTTATTGCTTTGTCAGTTTGCAAATCTAACAATAATAATAAAAAAGCTACATAGAACATTATTTTTGCGAAAATTGTGTCGTTGTGGAACACATGACTAGGCTTGAAACAATATGAGCTATTAGCAAGTTCATGGTATGCTGAGTGATGATCTGGCTGAAGGGGAGTGATGAATTGGCTGAAGAGGAGACCTCAAAAGGTTGTAGTAAATGTACCTGCATCTAGCTGTTGACCAGTCACCAATGGCGTTCCTCAGGGCTCAATTCTATGGACAGTTCTGTTCAATATTTTTATCACTTACTTGGAGGCAAGAGTTGAATGCTTGCTAGTAAAACAAAGCTTGGAGGTGCAGTTGACTCCCTCAAGGACCTTGCAGAGGGATCTGGGTAGACTGGAGCATTGGGCAACCATCAGTGACATGAAATTTAACAAAAAGAAGCACAGGACTGCATCTGAGATGTAGGAATGTTGGACACAAGTGAAAACTGGGAGAGGAGTGGCTGAAGCACCCCTGCAGAAAGGGATCTGTGGTGGTGGTCAACAGCAGGCTAAGCGTGTATCATCATTGTGACCTGGCAGCCAAGAGGGAAAACTGCATCTTGGGGTGCATAATACATGACACGGCCAGCCAGACAAAGGAGGTTATCCCACTGTATTTAGTGATGTTCTGACCTCAGAGTGCTGACATAGTGGTCAAACGTTAAAATAGGCTTCCCAGAGGTGTGGTCAATGCCCCAGGCCTGTTAGTGTTTAAGAGACATTTGGACCACATTTTTACATGCTTTTACTACGCAGTAAAACATAGTAAAACTACACAGTTTTATTTCGATCTCTTCTCTCATTCTGGTAAAAAGAATGTTGGATACTTTGAAAAATGAAAGTTATGATAACAGGACCTCATTCATCTCACCCTTACAGGCCGTCAGTGCCTGCAGATGAATAAGCAGGAAGGACAGGTTTCAATTCTTGCAAATGTTTACATGTTTGTGGAATTTGGCTAGTCCAGAGTAGCTCTGCATATTAAGTTATTTCACTTACCTCTGAAGATCCATTATAGAGGGGATGTCAAAACAGAGCCCAGAACTGTGTACCTACAGCAATTACACATTTAAAACTTTTCCAGCTCTGGTATCTGAGACTGAATTAAGTTAATATTTACCATTTCTCACACAGTCTAGACTGTGCTGAAATATAAGGGCTCCATGCACCACTTAAAACTACAGATGGATTACTGAAAATGCAACTCATTCAGCCTTCTGTTCGTAACAGTTATTTAATTTTGCTTCCTTTAATTTTAATCTTCCTTTACTCTAAATACTCTACTTGTGCTATTAGCTCTATCTGTAAGTAATGAGAATATTTCTGTCCCAGTGCCCCCTTTTAGAATGTCAGGCTACAGTCAATATATTTACATGAGACACACCATACAGGATGCATAGGTGCAACAAAATTAATGTTTCAGGAACACGGAGCATGCAGGCAGAGCTCTGTGAGTGATTTCAGATGCCAAACCCAACAAGTCCCTCCTTAATGATAGAGCAATCCATTTTGAAGAACAAAAATTGAAGCTGTCCTTTTTTTAAGGGAAATGGGAAATTTGTTAGTGAACTCAGTGTACTCAGAAATCCTTCCTGCCTCAGTCTTTTTTCCTACCAGATTTAGGTTGACACTAGATAAAAAACATACAATACAAGAGCTGACACATAGTTAATCTTTTTCTATTTCCTTCCCTCAAACTTGATTATTTCTCCCCATGCATTTTTGTCATTCCAGATCCTTCCTATTTCACACCACTCTCTAATCCTTGTGTGCATGTTATCACTTCATGGAAACAGGGTTGCTGGCAAAAATTTAATCCTTAAGGATACAAGATATTAGAGACCGCGACCCCATCATGCAATGATGCAGAAGGTGTTAAACTCTTTTAAATGCAATCAGAATTCAGCTAAGCATGGAAAGCTTTGACAAAATGGGTTAAGCAAGCAAGCATTTTCTTCAGTTCTGTGTAATGGAGCGGAAACTATCTTTGATAAAGCCATTGAATATGATGCATAATTATTTCATAAAATATAAATTATCACACAATTGTTTGTAAAGTAGAATATGATGCATAATTTCTACAAATTCTTTCCTGCAAAACATGTTTAATAATTGCATGGATTTAGAAGAGTATAATCAATAAAGACACATCTTTGCCCTCACTGATATTATATGCTATTTGGTGACTTGAGGATTCTGTGGAAACAACCCATTTGGTTAAAAGGATTAAATCTTTCATCTTGCATTCATTTTTCACTGATCAGCGTCTACATATTTGACTTGAAAACTTAACTGGCATGGAATTGGGAATCATACTTGAGTAGAATAGTTGGATTATTTATAATTTGGAGTAGCTGTAATAAGGGTATTAGCAAGTTCTTCATCCTTTTGTCAGTAGCATGAAATAGAACCTCAGTGAGTCTTAGTTAGAACTTCTCCTTATGCAAGGGAACTCATCAAGCTACCAGAGAAGCTCTGTCAGTTCCAGTACTGGCTCCAATATACATACTTTATTTACAGCTTCTGTTCGATGCTCCTCCAAGCAGGAGGATGCTGTGGTTAGGTTTGCTTGGAAATAATATTTAAGCCTTGTAACTTATGCCAGTTGTTCTTAATCTTCTCAAGATACTGCACTTTTTTTTTTTTTTCTAATTTAATTTTGAGTTCTTGTGACTGCTGAAGATTTTATTTCTTTTTTTCCTTTTCTCTTGGTTATGGAGAGTACATCTGATGTTCTTCTGTGAAGATATTTCTAAACATGTACAGACATAAATTCTTTTTAATAAAATGAAAAATTTACAATTGGGAAAAACTCAGAAAAAAATAGTGAAACTATTTTAAAGTGTGTCAGAATGACTTGGAATGACCTTTGATTAGGTTATATTTTCAAGGTGGCAAGCCATGTTCTCTTGTCTTATATTTATCTAAAGATAGATAGGGTGGCAAAGATTAGCTTGAAACATGTCCTTTTCAGGTGGTGTAATATAGACATATGGGTGCTTCAGTCTTCTGTTTTTATCTATAGCTTAGTATAACATAAATATCCAAATTGTGCTGTTTTGAAACCTTTCCTCTATTGGAGGTGCATAGCAGAGTGAATGAGTCAGTGGCTTATTGACAGCATCTTCATGATGATTGTTTGTTGCTGGGCAAATAAAGAATAATCGTGGATCTCACATCACAAATGTTAATGTGGTAAGACTATTATAATGTCTTTTACGATACTTGGAAAACTCAAAAGCTACTGCTGGTGCACTGCACTTAAACCATTCTTAGTGCCAAATGCTGAATGTCCTTTCCATAAGTGTCATGGGTTCAGCAGCAGCAGTCATTTTTCTGCTTCTTGGTAGCTGGTGCAGCACTCTGTTTTTGATTTTGGGCCTGGGAACAGCGCTGATAACACCAGTGTTTCGGTTACTGCTTAGTGATGTTTTGGTCTGGCCAAGGACTTTCTGAGTCTCATGCTCTGCCAGGGAGGAGGAGAAGCCGGGAGGAAGCAGAGACAGGACACCTGATCCAAATTGACCAAAGAGGTTATTCTATACCACAGCACGTCATGTCCAGGATGGAGAGCACAGAGCAGAGACCCGGAAGGGTGGGGGTGCACTGCGTGGTCAGGCTTGGTTTTAGGTGGCGAGAAATTGTATTCTTTCCTTGTATTTTCTCTTGTCATTATTATTATTGGTGGTAGCAGTAGTGATTTGTGTTATACTTTAGTTACTAAACTGTTCTTATCTCAACCAGTGGGAGTTGCATTCTTTTTGATTCTCCTTCCCATCCCTCTGGGAGCGGGGGGAAGAAAGAGGGGGAAGTGAGTGAGAGAGAGACTGCGTGGCTGACGGGACTTAAACCATGACACATAAGGAATGAGGAAAATTATATATTAGGCGTTTCAAAGACAGAGTTTTAAAAGATTTTTGCAACTGTTTAGGAGAAAAGCTAGCTGCAGTACAGAAGCCGACTTCTGTTGCCAGTAGTGATGCAAAACAATTGGTGAGGTAGTTTTATGATTAGTCAAGAGACTGACCCATTGGAAAATTCTGATTCATTGAAACACGAATTTCTTCCCAGGTATGTGCAATTTTGAAAAGCTTTAAGGGGCAATGCCAAAATTTTTTATTAACCTTAAAGAGCAGTGGATGCTACAAAAGAGAAAATATCATAGTGGCCTGAACACTCAGCAGGAATAGGAGACCTACATATAAGTCTCTGCTCTGTCTAATTCGGAATAGTTACCTGTACCTTTTTTTACCATTATTGCAAGTGCAGACTTTGGCTACAGGACTGTTACATCACTTGTGAATCTCCCTTTGTGTTTCTGCCATTTCCTAAAGGTGCTGTTTCTGTTTCTGCAAAGAACCCTAATATTTTTGACAGTTTGGATGGGACTTGGAGAGACCTGATCTAGTGGAAGTTGTCCCTGCCCATGGTAGGGTGTTGGAACTGGATGAGCTTTAAGGTCCCTTCCAACTCAAGCCATTCTATGACTGTGATTTTCTGATAGCAACTGTGGCTTCCTGGGGACCCACACTGGAGCAGTCTGCTCCTTATGGACTGTACTCCATGGTGAAGACCCATGTGGGAGCAATTTTTGAACTTTGCAGCCCATGTGAAGGACCCACAATAGAGCAGTTAGTAAAGAACTATATCCCATGGGAGGCACTCCACACTGGATACGTGTGGGTCTCTTCTGGAAAGTCTTGGGAAGAGCTGATAGAAATGCAAGTGTATTCTTGTCTGTGAGAAGAAGCTCTGTAATGAGTGCATTAGATCTGGAGAATATTTGTGTCTTCCTCTTGAACTAATGTGGCGCAAGCAAAGTTCTTCTCTTTCCCATCTTCAGATTGGTTGACTGCTTTATTTAGGAGTGCACTTAACTTAATCTATTGGTATTCCTCTTCTGTCTTTCACTCTTTCTCCATGAACTCAAAATTTGGGTGGATTCCTCTTGACTTTTTCTGGCTATATTATAGTCCTGCACTAAGATTCATAAACAGCAAATACCAAGCTTGCCAAAATTCCTGTGCAGCTTGAATGAGATGTATTATAATAGAAATCAGATACTAAAGATGTTGCCTGCAGACTGCCCAGAATTATCCCCTGGAAGTGCCAAAATGGTTATCTGTACAGTGCAATCCTTCATGAATGACCCGGTCCCTTTCTGCAGCAGAAACAACTAATGTACCTCCTTGCAAACACTGAAGTCTTAATAAAGTTATAAAATATATTTACATTTGGCAAGGGTTCTTTCTAGAAGATGGCCTGGATGTAACAGTTAGCCCTGGGATTTTCAATGTTCAATAAATACGACATCTGAATTAAAAAAGGAATAATGTGTATTGTGCAGCCATGTGTTTGAATAAGTATTTTGATTATTGCTTAGCAACTAATGCACTAGCAATATGTTCCCCTGTGGATATAATCTTCTTATCAGTGTCAGCTCCTGAACCCTCCCTTTCCCATATTTCAGTCAGATAGCTAGTGCACAAACATGAGACTAATGCAGTGCTGTCCCGCGGCTGCTAGCTAAGGCTGCTTCAGCCCCTAGTTAATTAAACACTTCATAATAAATGACTATGGGTTAATCAACATGAAGGTGCTCAGCCTCATACCAGCAGTCTCCCACCTGCAGTCTAAAGTTTGATATGTCATCATCAGAACATTGAAATTTCTCTCATGCTGCATATGGGGCAATGCAATTTTGACTATAACACAACAGATATGAAGCAAGTGTCAGTTGTCTAATTGTTGTTAAATCAAACCAGGCAGCAAGATGCAGCAAAATGCAGGCCTAGCAAGTGTATGTGGAGGGGTAGTTTGGCTTTCATTCTGGAAGCCACTGTCTCCAGCTTTTACCACCCAGAGCTAATTGTCCATACATAGCTGAAGACCTGTTCTTCAGGTCTTCTAAGGAGGCACATGAGCTAACAGGCTTTAACACAACCTGTCACAGTAGATGTGTGTGGAGCTAGAGTTTATGGCTTTGCTACACAAGAAAATACAATATTGCAGAAAAGAGATCAGTTTTCTGTCTGTTCTCTTAGGAGACCTTGTGATAGCCAACTTTGCATAGACCACCTAAAAGTCTTTCTTTCTGAAACAGAAGCAGCACACGAACATCTCTCTTTCAGATGGGCAGCAGAGGCGTGCAAAATAGTAGAAGCTATAGCATCTTCCTTCTGTATAGAGAAACAGTCAGTTTCTAACTCTGACTTAACGTTTTAGAACTTTGGTATCTATTACAAGAAACTTGGAGTGAGGCTTTTGATAAGGGTCTGTAGGGACAGGACAAGGGCGAATGGCTTTAACCTGACGGGGGATACTGAGAAGAGATGTTAGGAAGAACTTGATCCCTGTGAGGGTTGTGAGGCCCTGGCACAGGTTGCCCAGGGAAGCTGCAGCTACCCCATGCCTGGCAGTGTTCGCGGCCAGGTTGGACGGGGCTTGGAGCAAGCTGATCTAGTGGAAGGCATCCCTGCCTGAGGCAAGGAGGTAGAACTGGAGGAGCTTTAAGGTCCCAAGCCATTCCATTATTCTATGATTCTCTGATATATGAAATAATTTTCAGAAAACTATGCAGATCGGGTGATCACAGACAGCTGCTACCACATGGTGTCGTTTTCTTAGTGCAATCAGAAGGCCTTTTCATTCTTTCATCTTGTTCATAAACTTTGCCAGGACAATTCTTATTTTTGCAACAATAAGTAAATTCTTTCTCTACGGTATGCAGTAATCAAACCAGCCAAGATATTTGTGCGTATTTTCTACCAATTTCTTCCTTGTTCTTACATGAAACACTTTTTAGATACACTTGAGGTGTGGTTTAAAATGAATCTTAATAAAAAATAATTTCCAGATGAACTCTGGAAGTTAAAGTTTCGAAGTCTAACTGTACAGGACAATGTTAACTTATATAACTCTTTCCCTATTCTCATGACAAGTAATATCCAATATGAGAGGGATGAAAGATTACTCAGAAATCCTGATTTGTTTGCCTGTTGACTGAAAGAAAATTGGCGCTTAATACTTAGTTGTCCATTGGAAATGTTCATAACTGTGGAATATGTGGGCAAAATCACAGGGTGGAAAGAATAATTGTCTTAAATACTTACAATACACAGTCTAAAAGAATATTAGGCCATTTGGAATTGTTAAATCCCTTTGTAGGCTAGCAGTCCTGCTGTGTGTAAATGCTTATTTTTAAAAATAGGCACTTGTATGGCACAGCTGGATATGAAGAGGAAAAGACTTTCAAGTGCTAAACAACCTAAAATTTCTTCCCTGTGATTTTCTCAATATTTATTTTTTGTGTGATGGATGTTGTACGATTTTTTGATGCAGCTCCATGACTTGAAAAACTGCAGCATGAATGGGCTTTATAGTAACTTGATATTATATTCACGCATTACTGGGGTCAGAAGTATTTTGTAAAAGGAAACTATTGTAGACAATTAAAACGTGCTAGGGATCATACTGAGGATGGAAAGGACATATTTTCTTTCAAATTTTCCCAGATTTTATTCTGTGAAGGGTACGTAATGACTAGCTGCTGGATGATGAAGTTATTGCTTTATATCAAGTTAGTTATTTTGCCACAGGATTTGATGGGCTTTGGATATCTAGATTGTCCCTTTGAGACTAACATTGTTATAGGTGAGCTACTTTGTTGTTCACCAGGTAGAACTAATATTCTGAGAAGGATGCATTATTTTCAGTATGTTTTGATTTTCACTGTGATTCTTTCAGTGTGAGGGTGTGTAATAAATGTAAACTATGAATTTGCTGATTATGAGAGATTGCTAATTGTTAATTCACTTATAATTGTTAACTCGCTTATGGAGCAAGGCTGGTACGAGATGCTTGAACGATCCTAAAACAAGTAATAATTTGTAAACGTCAAATCACAGTATCCTGTTTCACCGATAAATAATAGAACGCATCTGGGAGGACTAGTACGAACCAATACAGAAATGATGAAATCAAGAAGAAATGAACTGAGCATGCGCCAATCCCATTGAGGTGAAAAGTGCAGCAACTAGGAAGACCCTTACTTCATCCCGAGACCCCTGCCCAAGACCACCAGGAGGCAGTGCGCATGCAGAACAGTGTTGCGAAACTAATTGTAATACAAAGCAAAGAAAAATCCACATGTTGCGACCCCTGAATGAATATGCATACCTTGGTACAATAAATATAGTACATTGTCACTTCCCTGGTGTGCATGTTGGTGGAGCAGTGACTCCCCGCGCACCCAGCGCTGCTTTGCTTATTACCTCTTTATATTTAATTACAATAAATTACCTTTGATTTTATAATTGGACTTCGATCATTTATAACAGGTGTAAACTCTAACAGCACCTAGAATGAGAAGAAAAGCAGCTGATTTTAGTTCCTAAGTATGATTGTATCAGATAATTAGATTTGCATGAAAAAGGTGTGCTTACCCATGTACTTATGTTGGTAGCACTGGTGCCATAGTCTGACTACTCCAGAATTTCATCATCATTCTTGCAGCCAACAGTGCTGTTGTTTTGTTTTCCTTTTAAACCTCTTCTGATAGCCCTAACACCTCATTTATTTAAGCAGCAAGTTCACTATTTACACATTCTCAAAGAGCCGTGGCTATTAAAAATTGCTTCTTCCTGGCATTGAAAAGCCCTAATGATTCAGTCCTGCAATACACCTTTGCTTACAAAGGTGTCTTGTCTTTTGTCCCTGCCCAGCAGATGTCAGCACAATCAGTTCCAGTAAGGCACAAGTCATTCTCTAGCCATATGAAGTGCAATATGCAGGTTTATTTTAGAGAATATACAGAGTATTTTGAACCACTTGATCTAGTAGAAGGTTTCTCTGCCCATGGTAGAAGTGCTAGAACTAAATGATCTTTAAGGTCTCTTCCAACCCAAACCAGTCTGTGATTCTATGATTCTAGGATAACATACTCCCATCTTCCCGTGTAATCCCCCTGTAATTCCAGAAATGTTATTCTTTGTACTGCAAAAATACAGAATATTGCACAGTTTTCTCCTACTGTAAATACTTCTGATGCCACAGATACAATATGTTGATGAGTAGGACAGGTTTATCTTTCTAGTTATTTCTCATTGGGACTTTTTCTTCAATTATGAAGAAATATGAAGTAATTACATGTACATTATGAATTTTTTATGCCAGTACTGATAGTATTTTGTCTTTTGAGCTCTTTACCCTCAAAGGTCTGCCTTTGTTTTCTCACTCAGATGCTCCCTATTATCATGTCTACCTGCTGGTTTTCACTACTGTTTCTTTCTGGACAGTTCCTATTCTGCCACTTGCTCATACTCCTGTTCATCCTGCCTACCTCAAAAGAAATAATCTTGAGCAGATGTCAGTTTATCTGTTTATCTTTGCAATGTTTATTTTGTACTTTAATTTTGTCCCTTGCCATTAAACAGCATTTCTCTCCCCACTGAACACTGAGCAACCACTCAGCAGTTGTTTTCCTTTGCTCTAAGTAAGTGTGAATTTGGGCCCAAATTTATGGGATTTCACAATTTTTCTCTATGTGCCTCAAGATCAACTCTCAGAAATAAGCTTATTGCCAAGCTCTACTGCAAAAATGACTTCTTTTGAGATTTCTTGATGATTCTTTCTTAGCAGATGCTGAGAAAGTAATATGAGAGATCACTCACTCCAACTTTAATAAATAACAGATTCATACAGACATATAAGCATAACTTTGGGGAGTGAACAAAACAAAAGAAATTGAGCACTAACTGTTTATTATACACCAAGAGGGGTAGTTTTCAGTACTGAAATTAAAAATGAAGGGTGTATTTGAGACTTATTTTGAGAAAAACTGACACCTTGCTAAAAGAACAGATACATGAGTAGGAAAGGAAAAGCCTTTTATAGAATCCACAAATATTGAAATCTCTTAGAAATTGCCTGGAAAGTAAAGCTAGAGAGAGAGCTTGGAGAATATTGGTTCTGCCAACCGGGGCTGCTGACCAGAGACTTTGAAATCTTTCTAGCCTGAGTTAGGAAAGCTTCCATTTTCATAAAGACACAGAAATCAGAATTGGAAAAGGACTCTTGAGTCATTTAGTTGCCTCCTGCCAATACTCTCTAATGTATTCCGTATCTTGACTGCTTTCTCACGTCTAATTGGAAAAGATTCAAGTGACAGAATTCTCATTGCTTCCCTTGGGGTAGGGGGTTTAATTGATCTCATGGTGAGAAAATTACTTGTTAGGTGCAGGAAGTAGCTCTTAAGAATGTGTCTTGGAAACTGATAGAGATTTTGCATAAAATCTCATTGAGAAGGCAAAGCTATTTAATGCAATTTTGCAAATTCAGTACTCATGTTACTTCTCTGTTTCACTTTTACCAGGAGCTGAAAGCTAGCATGTGAATTGAGCTTGCTCTATTATCTTACACAGTCTATAATATGTGCCATCTTACACAGCTATTTTAACACTCTCTTTTGCAGGAGGACAGTGGCACCATTTTGTCAAGTGCAGAGGTATATATCATAAAACCACAGAATGCTTTTAGTTGGGAGGAACCTTAAAGATCATCTACTTCCAATCCTGTTGCCACAGGTCCATTTAGATTTCCAGCAGCAGCTAGCCAGCTGCATGCTGCTAGGATTTGAACTTAACTAGGCTCATGTGAGAGTCTATAAATCAAAAAACTGTATCATATGGCAAATCACACTTAATCTTTTATGTAAAACTCCTATGCAACTTAATGTGGATGAGGCCATGGGAAGTAAAACAGTCTCAACTTAGAATTCTTACTAAATGTAGTGTGTTGCAGTTTATTATCATAAACTTCTAATCACTGATTCATGAATTGAGAAAAAGAAAATAAACTAAAAAAACAAGAACAAACAAACAAAAGAACCCCACCCAAACAATTAAAGAAACACTTAAGGAGACAGATTTCCTCCCTTTTTCCCAGGCTCAGTCAGATATTCAATCAAATATCACCCCTTCTTAGTCTCATCTTCCCTTATCATCACCATGTGTTACACTTACTTATCCCAATCCCTACGATGTGGCAACAAGCAATCTAGGGGGCTGGGGTTGCATGTGTAGTATGTGTATGTATGTGTGCATGACAGTCCTTGATTTCTACTAATTTTTCTCTTCTTCAGAAAGGGTCATCCATGTGCTGCAGTTCCTCTGTGAATGCCAGCGTCCTCGTGTGGGCTGCTTTGCTCTGTAGTCTTTCAGGAACGTCTCTGAGTGATGTACCTGTCCTGGAGTGTCTCCTTTCAAAAAAAGCATCTTCAGCTCTGTCCCCAGCAGTCTCCTTTCATGTGCTTTGTCTCTTACCTTTCACCCTTGCAGATGCAACTTTTTTTTGCATGTGTGAGTTAGACTGTGAGCAGGAGCTCCCCTGCCTGACTGCATTTGTGGGTTTGTTTGTGAGCAACGGGGTTTTTGACAGTGGTCTCAGAGACATCTGAAAGCACAAGTGATTGCACTGGGCAGGTCATTGTCATGTCCAGTACTGTCCCCTGCAGTTCCTTACTCAGCTGCCCCATACAGTAGCCGATAGGATTCTGTAGAAATTGTGACAAGACTAGCGTAGAATCTCTTTTACAGAGTTTCCATTGCCATAGAGAAGTTTGAAAATTATTCTGGAAAATGTGTTCTCTAGTAAAGGTCCTGGTTAGTTATTCCCAACACACATGCTTTTAGGCACATGCGAAGACATATAGCCATCCATGAAGATGCTGGGGAGCTTCAGGAGTATTGCTTCCAATATTTTTATCTTTCTGTGTGTATCAGTGCCCTGGCCTGAGGAGAAATACCTTACAAAAGCGTAAAACATACTATTGGGATTCCTATGGCACAGTTGCTTCCACTTTAGAGCAACATTGTCTCTAGGATATCCATTGTTATCTGAGGAAACATGTGAGGCACTACTGGAATACTGTTTCATGGGAAGCACGGGATTAGGATGTGGAAATAGTATGTTAAATACACAGTCTTTTGCATCTCTATCAAGAATACAAGGGCTTAATGTAGAAGTTCCTGCTCCATTGAAGGCACACTACAGGCGTATTTTCTACTACATTATATACATATACTACAACATATATCTGCTATGACACATGGAATTCCAGTTCATATTTGTAGTTGGATTTCTTTAAGAATGTCACTGTTGTTTAATGTTGATAAGTTAATTAACTCTAGTTTTATGAGTGACTTCCTCATGTCAACTAAGAAGTGATCACTCCTTAGGTTTCAGAATTTCTCCCTTTTTTAACTGACTGATTCAGAGACATACTTGGTGTTTCAAAGATTATGCAGTTGAAGGGAGATTTTTTCTCTTAAACTGGTGTCTGTGGCAATAGAACCCCTAAGCTTGCACTTTGTCTTAGCTTCTTAAAGACTGGATCATGCAGTATGACTTAGTGTAGTTGGTTGAGTCTCAGCCTGCTGCTTGAAGAAGGGCTATTACGGTTTTGATTTCTTTCTAATGACATTAAGAACATTTTCAATTAAAAGAAAAATTTGGGTTGATTTTGCTTTCTAATAAAAGTAATGGGTATTTTACAGCTGAAATACAAAGAACTAGGCAGCCTGGATCTTCCAAGCCTCACGGATCTTATTGTTCAGCAACACACTGAACCTTATAGGCCTGTTAAAAGGGTTAGCAAGAATCAGTTTATATCCACTTTAGATAACTACTGTAGTGCAGATACTGGATATATATATATTTAGTTCTGATGCAGTTCTGATGAGATGATATGAAGAACTCATTATCCTCCCAGCCAATAGATAAGTGGTTAATTTGTATTGTTGAGATGACTGTGTGACTTGGTACCATGCAGTTTGTTTTCCTTTGGGAAATATGTTGCATACAGCATGATGTCAGACACATACAAATGACTGTTTTTTCTTCAAAGTAATGCTGATGAAGAAAAGCTGCAGCACATTCATACCATGATAACCTATGAATCCTCTGACTCATGAATGACTGGTCACTCTTTTTTAAGATTTTCAAAAGCATAAAAAAGAATGTCCCTGTTAAATTTCTGCAAATTCCATGCATATTTTTGTGAAATGGCCTGTTGTCAAATAAACCAGCTCGTGTGGTTCTGTAGTATCATGCTTTGAATATAAATGTCTGCTGAGGTAATGTATATCCATTAGGTGGGATCTGCCTATGCCTCTCAATAATTCTTCAGTATGATAAGACTGTGCAAAAGTGGGATTGTGATCAGCAGGACGCTGTTCTGACATTTCAAGAATCAAACTGTGCTTGTTGGCATCAAGCAGGACCAGACTACAGTTTTCCTGCCAAAGCGTTGAATTTATTGAACAGAATAGGCATGGGATATGGACAGAAAGGCTGCAGCCTCCCATATGATTAATTTATAGTTCTGTCTGACCTGACTGTCTGTCCTTGGGTAATTTGGAATTAGGAGATTCTTTTCTAGCATTCCTTTTCTTGCAACAGTTTAATAAAAGATATTTGCTTGTGCTTGTTAACTTTGAACCCATATTGTTTAGCTGGACACACGCTTTATTATTTATCCCTTTAACTATTTTCTTGATGATCTGTCAGACTTCCCTGAATTTGTGAAGCATATCATCTCAAAAGCTGCAACAACCTAACCAGGGAGCATAAACCGATAAACTCAATCTGTATTGCCTTATTTCATGCTTCAGTGCGAAAAGTGACAAAAAAATACCTGAACCATGTCTTCATTATGTACACAGGAGGAGAATTTTTCAAACTTTCTGAAAGAATAAGAAACCCCTCTGGCTGAAGCAGTAACTTGTAAAGTCTGACTTATCATTAAACACAAAAAACCCCAAACAAAAACAGGTCACAGTGTTCATATTTCACTGAAAATGTACTGTAGTCAAAAGAAATAATTTCCACAGGTCTCAAGACAGTCCCTAGTAAGTAGCTGGAATCATGTAAGGAGATGGCTGACAGGTGATCTTTCAGTACCATAGAATCATATTCAGCTGGCAGTAGTTAGAACAACCCAAAAAAGGTATGGAGAGAATCTGCTTTGTGAGGGATCATGAAGATTAAAGGCAAGAAAGAGAACCTCTCTGGCTGAGCACCATATTGTAAATATCTTTATTGCTTGATCTATACTTCAGGTTTCTTCTTTTCACTTTTAGTTGTAATAATCTGGACTAGAAGATACATGACAAGAAATGCCTGAAATTCAGGGCTTTAAAAAACATTGCTTATGATTTGTTTGGTCTTTCTGAATTTTAGTGATATACAACATTCTCTTTCTTCTTTAGAAATGCTTCAGATGGAAAAAAAATACTGGCAATGCCTGTCAGTAAGAAGCAGTTCTACTGGAAGTTTTTCCTTCAGTTGCAGTTAAATGAGACTGATGTAATGCACAAGAACTCCCTCTCTCCTGTAATCACCTCAGCAATTGTGCAGGTGCAACCATTTGTGAGGCTTTGATGGCATGATTTGCATTAAAAGTAATCTCTTTTCTCTGTGTTTGATGCTACATTTTTTTACCCAGATAATTTCAATGACACAGCTGAACATATTTTACCCCAACCACTTCAGGGACTGGTGGATTGGGAGGAAATTTCTTGAACTGGTGTTTTATGTTCTTTTCAGCCAGCTTTGAATCATATATATGTCTGGTACAACTCCATAGATCTCTAAAGTGATGTATATAGGAGACTGGTTTGGACCACAGTCATTCCTTTCTCTGATAGTAACGAATCAGAGAATCATAGAACTTACCTTGCTCTTTGTTATATCAGAAAGTGTTTCAAATTTATATTTCCTTTCTAAAAAGTTGTTGTACTTGTTAAGAACTAGTATAAATCTCTTTTCTTGCACTATTACATTGCCAGTGTAACATAATTTTGGCCATAGAGATTAGTGGAAGTACTAGCTGCCCTGAATATATACAGCTTTGTATTACTCTGTGTGCATTGTTCATTATTTTCAAAGTTGAAAAATTTTGAATAGAAATTGAAAGTCTACATGAAAACTGGGGGTAAGTTGGATTTTGGATTCGTAAGATGATGTCATTCATGATATGGTTACCTGTGATTAGATGTTGAAGTTATGGGATATTCTCTCTTGTTTTTTACCCTCGTAGTATTTGGTGATTGACTTCCTTGAATTGTACATTTTACTATTTGATTGGATCAAACTATGCTTGATTTGGTTCTAGTGCTTCACCATGCTCACAGTAAGGAATTTCTTCCTTATATCCAACCAAAATCTGCCCTGTTTAAGTTTGAGCACATTGCCTCTTCTCCTATCAGTCCTGATGAAGACACAGTTAGTTACTGGACTGCAAGTGTACACTGCTGGTTGTACATGTATGAATCTAGAGTGTGTTGCAAATACAGCATGATCTCAATACTACTGATTTCAAATCTCTAAGGAACTTGATTCTGTGTTTTAGTTGTTATTGTTAAATATAACAAATGGCCAAAACCTGGGTTTAGCTCATGAAAAAAAAAGCAGTTTTCATAGATACTGAGGTCATTTGAGGAAACTAATATATACTCTTCCTTGATAGATTCCAATGCCAGTTTTAAATAGGCATATTCCCCCTTCACAGTGAAAGTAAATTGTAAGAGAAGTTTTATTGTCTACATAATAGCAGTATCTTTTGTTCTCCTACTCTGATATGACAGTATTAGCCCCTTCCTTCATATAAAAGTAGGGGCAGAACTGCCTAGAGAAGTGAAACATAGGATAATATTAACATTTGGGTGTTGGAGACCAAATTCCACCTGCATATTCATCTGAGATAGAAAAAAGGATCTGAGAAGAATAATTTCCTGCAATAAGCTTTGGCGACATTTTTTCTAATAATTTTGTTCTGCATATAAAGATGCAATATGGAAGAGGAGAGCACATGTCCTGCTGAGCATAGTCTGTATCTGATATTCAAAATTTTCCATTTTTGAAGATTCAAACTATTAAATAAATACAACCAAAATGGACTTAGCTAGTTGTGGTAAGTAGATGCTTGCAGTAATGCAGAATATGAATTTAAAAAAACTGAGATTCAGATAATTCTTATTTACCCCTTTATTGGCAAACCCAAGATGAACATATGTTAGTGCCTCTATAAAACACTCCTATAATACGCAGTGCTGACCATATGCTGTTGCCAAAAAAATGATCTCTGAGTTTTCAGCTGAGAGGCTCAAACTGAGTTTGCTGCTTATTATAAGAGTGCTAACTTGCTTCTTCAGCAGAAAGATGAAATACAGCTGTGCAGGTCATCTAAGCTTTTGCAAGCTCTAAACTGTGTAGCAAAAAGAAAGGAAAAAAGAGGCAAATTGCTTATGTTGTCTGCTTCTCTCACATTTTAGGTATGATTCACAGCTTAAAAGAATAGTAAATACCCCATTGACTTTAGTGAAATTTCATCCAGTCTACAAACTGCAGTATTACAGATGTCACATGAATTTTGGAAAGTCAGGTTTATCCATCTCAACAAACTGTTTCATGGGCAATAAGACCAAAATAAAATCAGAATGTTAATTCTTCATGGAGCAGATTAAGCTCCATGACAGTATTGCTTGTGCTAATATGGAAGAAGATTGACTACTTAAGCTTGCTAATTATTGAATTTGTTATAAAATCTTATTTTTTTTGAAAGATTATGTGTAAAGTAAGAAAAGAGAAACTTTTCTATAAATGTCTTTCCTGAAATAAAATCTTCTATTTCTATAAAACTTCTGACACGTGATCGAATAGTAAAGCAAAACCAGCTGATATTCTAACATTTTTTGCACCTTCAAAAGCAAAATGAATATGTTTGCATGCTGTGAAATACAGCACAAGAACTACGTTTTTGAATTAAATTACTTTTATGACTAAAACAAATACCTCAGTGTTCAGATGCACTGAAAATTAAGTAAAGGAAAGAGTATATTTAAAGTTAATTAACATACCACCTCTGAGCATAGAAACTAAGTTTCAGGGACTGGGTTAGTCCATATTACTGAGAAAAATTGCAGAGAGGAGGAAAAGTACTTTCATTTCTATGGCCCAAGGTGTTTAGATAGCTGCATATATATAGCTTTGCTCTTGAAGTGTGATAATGAAAATTTTCCTTTGGAAGACCTAAACTCCACTTCCAATTGGTATTCTTCAGTTCTCTGTTTTATTTGATAATATATATTCAATAATATAAGCATTTTTTAAATATCTGTCCTTCTTATACTCCTGTCAGTCCAGGATAAACAAAAGCTTATTTCCAGAACAACCCTGGAGCTTGTAATTCTGTCTGAGAACATACATCCAGTTTGTTATGGGCTAAGGGCTCCTTCTGCCCATGGAGTCCCATAATTCTGTGACAGCGAGTATTATCTAGCCTTTTTTTTGAGATAAAATAGCAAGAAATTATACAGCTGTTTCAATGTTCTTATTCTTTCTTTCTGGTTTGCCTACATACATTTTTTTTTTTTCAGTCATTAGGAGATTTATGATGTAGAAAAAGCTGGTATTTATTTTCCTTCTTTATCTCTGTCTTCCAGCAGACTCATGTAAAATCAAAGGCAGGAGAAATTAAGATAAAATTGCTTTAATTAATTAAATTTTTACCTTAGGATAATCTCCAGTTTCACTGAAGTAACTTCTGCTCATGAGATACCACAATTGCACAGGCAGTGTCTTCTTACTATCAGCTATATTCTTCTATGGCTAAATATAAGATTTATGCTTGGGAATATCGTAGAATCATAGAATCACAGAACGATTTGGGTTGGAAAGGACCTTAAAGCTCCTCCAGTTCCAGTCCTTTGCCATAGGCAGGGACACCTTCCACTAGACCAGGTTTCTCTAAGCTCTGTCCAGCCTGGCCTTGAACACTGCCAGGGATTGGAAAGCCACAGTTTCTCTAGGCAACCTGTGCCAGCTTCTCACCACCCTCACAGGGAAGAACTTTCTAATGTCTAATCTCAATCTCTCCTCTGTCATTCTAAAGCCATTCCTGCTTTTGTTATTACTGCACATCTTTATAAATATATGGATTTATATAGCATCCTGGAGGTCTTTTATTTCATAAACCTTACTCAGCAAGCTTTTGCTGAACAGATGTTCAACTTTTGCAGTTGTATTCCCTGTTACATTAAAACAATTTGCCACAGAACGAGTGCCTGAAACTTCTGAAGGTAAATACTTCTCAGTGTGAATCTACTAAAATAGGAAATTTGATTTCATGGCAATCTTGTAAGCAAAGCATGTTGTCACAATATTAATCACCTTTATTATTAATGTTTTAATTTTCTTAGCCTGAAATCTCTATGAATGGCTACTTAACACTGTAGAGGTTATCAGCTTGCAAAATCCAGAACAGTAAACATTTCCCATATATGTGATTTGTGAAATATTCTAAATATGCTGGAGTACATAAAAATGTACAGTACCTGTGATGATGCCGTATTTAAAGATACAGACAGAAAGAAGTTAGCTCAGACAGTGGGTAATTTGAACATAATTTTTTTTTCTTCACCTCATTCTGGCTAGTCAGAATTCCTCCCAGTCAGAGCTGCAAATAAGGATCTGCTTTATGGAAATCAAAGAGCAATACTAAATAGAATGGGAAACACATGGTAAAACTTTTGTCTTGCACACTCTTCTTCTGCTGCAAAGGGCAGCATCTGGCCAAGTGTGTTCATGTCTGCATTGCAAATTGTACTTTAGGGACTTCTTTATTGGAATTAATCATTCCAGGCACAGGGAAAAGCATCCACACAGGGCACTGCAAGTTTCATGCACAAGCTGCATTTCATTAAAAATGGCATCTTCAGCTCCTCATAGTTCACTTTTAAAATGCATGTATAATGTCACCTTGTGTCACTGACTTCATACAGTATCTCATAACAACTGTTTCAAATGGGAATTGTAAATAAAGGTAAAAGAAGACAGTATTGTGGTACATTTGTTCAATGCCAAATATTTTCAACATTTGTCTATGTTAAACCTAGAGAAAGCCAAGCTCAGTGAACATGAAACTTCACCCTTAGTTAGCAAAAGTCTGGAACTATAATACAGGACTGGACAGATGTATTTTGCAAATTCCACAGACTGAAATCTTGACATTGAATTGTGATGTGCAGCCTACTAGCAGTCCATCTGTGGTGTTGGTTCACTATTGGATGTTGGCTGGGCCTCACAAGACCTTCTGGGAAAATACTCCTTGCTGAAATATTTTCTTTTAACCAAAACAGTTCCTTTGAAAGGCCTAATACCAATCCCTGAGGAACACAGCTCATCACTGATCTCCATTTGGACATTGAGCCACTGACAGCAACTCTTTGAGTGTGACCGTCCAGCCAATTCCTTATGCACAGAATGGGCCATCTGTCAAATATATGCCTCTCCAGTTTGAAGACAAGGATGCTGTGCAGGAGAGTGTCAAATGCCTTGCACAATTTCATGTAGTTGATGTCAGTCACTCTTCCCTTATCCACCAGTGCTGCGGCCTCGTCATAGAAGGCTACCAAATTTCTCAGGTATTATTTGCCCTTAGTGAGACAATGTGTGATGCCATGTTTTCTGTGCTAACTTTCCAATGAGCTTATCTGCCAGTAAGATTCACAGATGTGAAGAAAGAGACGTAGTCCTCCACCCCACTTTTAAGATTAGAGAATTGAGACTGAGATATAAAGATCAGCAATATCTGCTAAACTTGGATGCTTCAGTTTGAGCCAAGCAGGACCTGATAACATCATAAAATCTTTTCCACATTTGAATCATATCTTTTCATCATCTCAGCACTTCAGAATTCAGGTTACGACTTCACAGGGCAGGCATTAAGAGAAAGCAAACTGCAGCTACTGACAATTTGAGCAGAATGTCATGGATGTTATTTACTCAAACATTTTTCTTCTTCCCTCTTGAGAACTTCTCTCTCATTCACTTTTCTGATTAATCAGAGAGTAAAAGGTCATATTCAAAATGCTGACAGGGGTTATAGACTGAATTGAAGTTCTTCCCAACTGGCAAAATTTGCTGTCCTGAGAAGAAAGACCTGGAAAAAAAATCATGGCAGTCAGGTGAAGTTCCCGATGACTGGAAAAAGGGTAATAAAACCCCTATTTTCAAGACGGGGAAAATGGATGACCCAGGGAACTACAGACCAGTCAGCCTCACCTCTGTGCCTGGCAAAATCTTTGAGCACATTCTTCTGGAAGGCATGCTGAGGCACCTGAAAAACAACAAGGTGGTTGGTGACAGCCAGCATGGCTTCACTAAGGGAAAATCCTGCCTGACTAATCTGGTGGCTTTCTATGATGGAGCTATGGAACTGATGGACAGAGGTAGAGCAGTTGATGTCATCTACCTGGACTTGTGCAAAGCATTTGACACTGTCCCACAAGACATCCTTGTCTCTAAGTTGGAGAGACATCAATTTGATAGGTGGACCACTCGGTGGATAAAGAACTGGCTGGATGGCAGCACGCAAACAGTTGTGGTGAATGCCTCAATGTCCATCTGGAGACCAGTAACGAGTGGTGTCCCTCAGGGATAGGTGTTGGGACCGGTCTTGTTCAACATCTTTGTCAGTGACATGGACAGTGGGATTGAGTGCGCCCTCAGCAAGTTTGCCAATGACACCAAGCTGTGTGGTTCGGTTGATATGTTTGAGGGAAGGAATGCCATCGAGAGGGACCTTGACACGCTTGTGAGGTGGGCTGATGCAAACCTGATGAAGTTTAACCATGCCAAGTGCAAGGTCCTACAGCTGGGTCGGAGTAATCCCAGGCACAGCTACAGGTTGGGCAAAGAAGAGATTCAGAGCAGCCCTGCAGAGAAAGACTTGGGGGGTTGGTCAATGAGAAACTTAAGATGAGCTGTCAGCGTGTGCTTGCAGCCCAGAAAGCCAACCGTATCCTGGGCTGCATCAAAAGGAGTGTGACCAGCAGGTCGAGGGAGGTGTTCCTGCCCCTCTACTCTGCTCTTGTGAGACCTCACTTGGAGTATTGTGTGCAGTTCTGGAGTCCTCAACATAAAAAGGACATGGAACTGTTGGAACAAGTCCAGAGGAGGGCCATGAGGATGATCAGGGGACTGGAGCACCTCCTGTATGAAGATAGGCTGAGAAAGTTGGGGTTGTTGAGCCTGGAGAAGAGAAGGCTGTGTGAAGACCTCATAGCATCCTTCCAATATCTGAAGGGGGCCTATAGGGATGCTGTGGAGGGACTCTTCATGAGGGACTGTAGTGAGAGGACAAGGGGTAACAGGTTCAAACTTCAACAGGGCAAGTGCACCAGCTACTAGGAAGGAGAAAAATGACTGTTACAGCTGAACCCAGGATGCCCATCCCTTGCAGTGCTCAAGACCAGGTTGGATGCAGCTTGGGGGGGCACAAGTGGAAAGTGCCCCTCACCATGCTAGGGGGATGGAACTGGGTAAGCTTTAAGATCCCTTCCAACCCAGACCATTCTATGAATCTATGCTGGGGCCCATTCAAATTCATGTTCAAAACATGGTAAAAAAGTAGTCTCAGTGAACACTGTTGCTAAGTTTACTACAAAGGCGAGTGGGTGAAGTGTACTGTTGTGCTATGGATGAGCACAGATGACCTGTAGATCTTTATGACCTGACTTGTTCTGAGGACATGACCTGCCAGCATCTGAGTTGGGCCTGGGCTTGAGCTCCTTTACAGGGTTCCTGCGCTGTCCACCCATGGGCGCACAGTGCTGGTAGCAGCCACATATAATTTTATCCCTCTGTTCATGCAAGCAGTGCCTCACACGGTGAAGAGTACTGTAGAGACTCTTAGAGTCATGGAGTAGTTTGGGTTGGAAGGGTTTGCTCACCTTTATTGCACTGCAAAACTTACCCAGGACATCTGGGTGACTGTTCGGCAAGGAACTGGTGGTGCTGCTGTGTGCAGTTCTGGTAGCCTCAACATAAAAAGGACATGGAACTGTTGGAACAAGTCCAAAGGAGGGCCACAAGGATGATCAGGGGACTGGAGCACCTCCTGCATGAAGATAGGCTGAGAAAGTTGGGACTGTTCAGCCTGGAGAAGAGAAGGCTGTGTGGAGACCTCATAGCAGCCTTCCAATATCTGAAGGGGGCCTATAGGGATGCTGTGGAGGGACTCTTCATGAGGAACTGTAGTGAGAGGACAAGGGGTAGTGGGTTCAAACTTCAACAGGTGAAGTTTAGATTGGATATGAGGAAGAAATTCTTTCCTGTAAGGGTGGTGAGGCAGTGGAATGGGTTACCCAGGGAAGCTGTGAATGCTCCATCGCTGGCAGTGTTCAATGCTGGGTTGGACATAGCCTTGGGTGACATGGTTTAGTGGGAGGTGTCCCTGCCCCTGGCAAGGGGGTTGGAACTAGATGATCTTGAGATCCTTTCCAACCCTAACTATTCTATGATTCTATGATTCTATGAAATGTGGTCTGTGTTTCACACATCAATATGTCCATATTTTATACAACTACCTGAAAGGACGATGGAGCCAGGAGGTGGCTGGTCTCTGCTTCCAAGGAACAAGAAGAAATGGCCTCAACCTGTGCCAGGGGAGGTTTAGACTGGTTATTAGGAGCAATTTCTTCTTTGAAAGGGTGGTCAGGCATTGGAACAGGCTGCCAAGTGCAGTGGTGGAGTGACTGTCCCTGGAAGTGTTCACAAACTGTGTAGAAGAGGCCGTTAGTGACATGTGTCAATGGTGGACTTGGCAGTACTGGGGTAAAGGTTGGACTGGTTGATCTTAAAGGTCTTTTCAACCCAGTTGATTCTATGATTCTATAAGTTTAGATTGGATATAAGGAAGAAATTCTTTACTGTAAGGGTGGTGAGGCACTGGAATGGGTTGCCCAGAGAAGTTGTGAACGCTCCATCCCTGGTGGTGTACAAGGCCAGGTTGGACATAGCCTTGGGTGGCATGGTTTAGTGGGAGGTGTCCCTGCCCATGGCAGGAGGATTGGAACTAGATGATCTTAAGGTCCTTTCCAACCCTAACTATTCTGTGATTCTATGAAAGCAGGAAATTGAGCAGGGAACCTTGGTGTGTCTCACTCTCAGATGCTACGTGAAAAGGTGACGCAAATGCTGTTGATGGAAAAGGTCAGAGAAAATGTTTGATGTATCTTAACTCCTCTGTTAGCAGCAATAACAAAATGGTAACAGGGTTAAAGGCAAAGTGTGCGGCCATGGTAGTTTGCACTCCTCTTTACCTAGTTAGGGAAGGCTCAAGTCTGGAAAGATGCTGGTTCCAACACAGTTACTTTAGTGTGAATTTGTATAATTCACTGATTACTGAGCCAGCTCTTTAAGTTTGCTCAGTTGCCTGCCTGTCTGCTTTCAAGAAGCTGAAAGCTTTTTTTTCGTATGAAAATATAGATGCATATTTACATTCTATATGCACATCTAAGCTATCATGATTAAAAGGCCAACATTTTGTTTTGTTCTGGGAGGGTGTTTTTCATGTCTAACTATTGTACCTTGCTTCTAGTCCATAGAAAAGTTTTAATCACCTAGAAATACTGAAATTTACTAGATTTAAAAGAAAATCTCAGGTTTCATATTTGAATCCTGGTTTGACTCTCATCACCCTCAGATGAGTGAATTTTTCACTTGTAAGAATCCACTTGAATATACAGCTAATTATAATAGCATTCCAAAATCATATATCCTTTATGTAAGACACTGCCTGTTATTGATGGTCCATTTGTAGTACATACCACATACAGATTTGCTTACAATGAGTTGGAAGGAAAGCTATAGGACTAACCAAGAATATTGTAGAACAACTAAGGAACACGCTTCCCCCTCACCCTACCTAAAACTTTTGTTCTACCTCTTTTTTGCTTCTTAAATGCTGGCTTTATTGATGGCTGTTGCTGTGGTATAGCTGCAAATGTGATAACTAATTTGAAAGCTGACCATAGGTTTTGAATGTAAGCTGTTAGCTGGTGAGTCAGTACAATTAACTGTTCTGCATACACTTTGTTGCTCTGGGGGATCTAGATTAAACCTTTTGTATTTTACTGAAATCATTGACAGGGAGGGGCAAGAAGTTTCTATGAGGAAAAATTCACAACTTTAAACATTTCTCTAATACAGCCAAGGCAGGTGACAGTCAAATTCTGAAAAGCATATTTACATATTTACAACCAGTAACATATATTCTGTAAGCTTTGCCAAATACAATTATCAGGTAGGATAGTTATTTGATAACAGCAGGATGTGAAAAGAAATGCATTTTCCAGAGAGTAATAATTTTCTGAATTTAGATAAACTCTCTATGAATTTAATGTTTATATATGTTTCTAAGCATGTTTCATCAATTCTTTTTACTTTATTTGTGAGACATGAAGACTTAAAAATTTACATATATTCAGATGTTTCACAACAATTCCACATTTACACTCTCCTCTAGTTTATTGGCAATACTGTAAAAAATAGTTACCTTTACAACTCCTTGGTGATTTAAGTTATGAAACTACTGGGTAACTTAGAGGAAAGTGATGTATTTGAAACTATGAGAAATCTTTTCTTTACAGAAAGATGGGTGTTTAGATATTCAGATCACACCCAGCACTACTTACCTATTTATACTTCTGATATTGAATTTATTTAGACTCATGGCTGGAAAACTGGTACTGCAAAAATAACTGTGCCAAACTAAACAAATAAGTGACAGAGCTTCCTGATATAATAGTGAATGAGTAATGGCTCAGTAAGATTAAATCTAGCCTACATCACAGATGCAAGGTAATCTTACCCAAGCTTCCTCATGGTCTTAGTTGATTGTAAAAGGAATATATTTTCTAAAGTGAAAACCAAAGCTTTCAAAATTCTATAATGAAGAAAGGTTGAGGGTGATGCTGGGTGATGTCTGGGTGGACAGATTTTAACAGGGAGACATGAACAGTACGAACTTTGGGAGTATACAGAAGCTGCAGACGAAATGTGACTTTCTGCACCCTGGTCACCATCTTCTGTGGGCCCAGGTAATGGTAGTACAACTTGGAAGATGAGTGCATCAAATGAACATGCTTACTGGACAAACAGGGTCTTCTTTTCCCAGCTGTTCTTGAATTAAAAAACAGGTGCACATGTCCACAGGAAAATGTCCCTGCATAAATGTTGGTGTAACTGGGTAATCATGGAGGTGGAAACCCCACTGTGCATTCAAAAGGATCTGCTGCATTGAAGTGTAGACACTTATGTTGCAGGCAAATTTTGCCAGCAGGAACAGATGGATTCCTAGTCATCTGGATGGTGACTAATACAAAGATAGAGATGCTGCTTCAGGATCTGATCCTCAGACAGTGGGTGCTACAGGGTGTAAACAAAGAGTTGCACCTCCAAAGCTGTTCAGAAAACCAGGCCCCCCAATTCATAACCACCCTGTCCTGTAAGCCATGACAATGACACAGTCGTGGTTTAAGCCCAGCTGGCAACCCAGAACCATGCAGCCACTTGCTCACTCTCCTCCCCTTAGCCCGCCCTGCTCTCAGAGGGATGGGAATGAGAATCAAAAAAAATGTAACTCCCACGGACTGAGATAAGAACAGTCCAGTAACTAAGGTATAACACAAACCACTGCTGCTACCACCAGTAATAATAATAATGATAAGGGAAATAACAAGGGAAGAGAATACAACCGCTCACCATCAGCCAACTGATACCCAGCCTGACCAAGCAGTGATCTAACCCTTCTGAGTAACTCCTCCTAGTTTATATAGTGGGTATGATGTGCTGTGGTATGGAATACCTCTTTGGCTAGTTTGGGTCAGGTGTCCTGTCTCTGCTTCCTCCCGGCTTCCCCTCCCTGAAAGAGCATGAGGCTCAGGAAGTCCTTGGTCAGAGTAAAGATTACTTAGCAACAACTAAAAACATCAGTGTTATCAGCATTGTTCTCAGGATGAGAGTCAAAAAAACAGCATTGCACCAGCTACTAAGAAGGAGAAAAATGACTGCTACTGCTGAACCCAGGACAGAGACATGCTGCAGTAACAAACGTGCCATCTGAGGAGCTGTGGCCACCTCAGTGGAATAAAACCAGCCACCTTTGTAAACTTCAGTACCACTAACACTGCTGTGAAGGGGCCAGAACCCTGTGTCTGCAACAGTGAGGCACCCCAGGTTAAGCTGGGCTAACAAGGGCATACCTGAGAGGGCTGAAAGATAAATGAATTCCTCACCCTCAGGGCAATGAGGAGCTGTGAAAGCAGTATCTGTGCCTCCAGGGAAACCTGAGGGATGTACCCTCAATGGCAAAAATAGGACAAGATACAGATCTCCTCTGCATTGGCACAAGAGCCTTCTTCTACAAACTTTGTGTAGAGTCTTTTACAGTCTCTGGCGTAGACTGAGCAGGGGTGAAGAAAGAGTGGCTAAAGTATAAGATTCTACCCAAAGCACTTCCACCATCACAAGTCAGAAGGTGTCATCATCCTAAACCCCATCTCCTCCACTGCTTGGTGACTGAATCTGCTGCAAGAACTTGACCGCTAATGGGATAAAAAAGAAAGCTGACCTTCATGCTGCCACTGGGAAAAGAAGTACCCAAGCCCTCCAAGAAAAATTCCATAAAAATACAAAAAGAGAGAGGTCCCTATCCCCAGTAAATCAAGGAGGGAGGGACTAAGCAGACAAGCGGGAAAACCCCCACCATGCAAAAGAAGAATACCAGTGGGAGAATGGAGAGGAGAAGCAGTGCAGGTCCGTGCAGGTCCTTGCTTGGACTCTGCACAAAGCTATGGCTGCTTTGCTATGGCCTGAATCTCCTTCCATGTCTCACACACCTCCTGCAGCTTGATCTGCACTGCACTCCCCTGCAGAGCTCTCAGGGCATCCTCTGTGGACACATCTGCAGGTGTGTGGGTATGAGAGACACCTTCACGCAAGGTTCCCAGCAGGAGGGCTATTGCTGCTAGCTGTCAGGTTGGGCCCCAAAATAGATAAAAGGACATTAAGAAACAAAGGCTACAGCAGGCAGTAGCTTGAAGATGTTGAGGTCTGCCTCAGTTTTGTTAGATCTCCTGATAAGACACCAAAGGCAGCCATTGGTATAATATTTATAAAAATACCGTCTCTTTGGAGCACATAACTGCATAACTCTGACAGAGATAATGAAGATAAGGACATTTAGGAATAAAAAGAAATGCTTCTGTGTCTATTAAGCACTATTCACCATGTTATTACAGATACAGACATAGTGGTGCTTTAAATTTATTCAAGGTGTAATAAATGTAAACTATGAATTTGCTGATTATGAAAAATTGCTAATTGTTAATTTACTTATAATTGATTGCTAATTGCTAACTCGCTTATTGAGCAAGGCTGGTACAAGATGCTTGAACAATCCTATAACAAGTAGTAATTTGTAAACGTCAAATCACAATATCCTGTTTCACTGATAAATAATAGAACGCATCTGGGAGGACTAGTACGAACCAATACAGAAATGATGAAATCAAGAAGAAATGAACTGAGCATGCGCCAACCCCATTGAGGTGAAAAGTGCAGCAACGAGGAAGACCCTTACTTCATCCCGGGACCCCTGCCCAAGACCACCAGGAGGCAGTGCGCATGCAGAACAATGTTGCGAAACTAATTGTAATACAAAGCAAAGGAAAATTTACATGTTGCGACACCTGAATGAATATGCATACCTTGGTACAATAAATATAGTACATTGTCACTTCCCTGGTGTGCGTGTTGGTGGAGCAGTGACTCCCCGTGCACCCAGCACTGCTTTGCTTATTACCTCTTTGTATTAAATTACAATAAATTACCTTTGATTTTATAAATTGGACCTTGAATTTTTATAACAAAGGTAACAGAAATGCAAAGTAATAAGCATTCCAACAGCTAGCCTGAAAATTCAGCAAGATGGATTTGATTTCTTGTTGGATCAGATTTCATTTCGTGACCTTCAGCAAGTAGCTTAAAAGTAGATTCACAATGAGACTCACTGTACATCAAAATGAATTTCTCAGAATTTTAGCTCAGCAACTGGTTGCTTCTGTCAGGAGTCAATCTTTATATACTTTTGGTTTCACTTCAAATTACTTATGTGTCTTCAAAAAAAGAAAATGTCTAGAGTAGATTTGTTTTTCCCCATTTTTTCTTTTGATCAATAGTTAGGTTCACCTGTAATCAAATGTACATTTCAGTATTTTTCTGTTTAGGGTTTTTCTTGGGGAGGGAGACTGGGAAGGGTAATGGCCTCACTCTGAAGATGTAACCACTTGACTAATATCTGTTGTAGAAGACTTGCTGTGCTTTTATGGAGCTTGTCTGCTTTCAAATTATTATTCAGAATAGAGTTGAACCTGATTCTCCCATGTTTAAGCCTGAAATGTCCCTAAGAATCAGGGAATCAATATATTTCTGTTTTACTATCTGTTGTGAGAAAAGACTTCTCCAAATTTAGGTGTCAACAAGGTAGGTACCTCTCTCTACAGTTGGGCGTACTATCCATAGTGTGCTGATAGTAGCATTCTTTAACTGCATGACAGGTATTATATAGTCAAATGTCTGTTTCAGTGTCATGGGCTCCAGTATGTAGAAGAATTACTGGCTGTAATGCTGAAAAACAAAGAAACTTAACGTTCAGAGCCTAGATCCCTTGGGGCCTTAATTTCCCTTTTATAAACTGGCATTGCCTTACCTTATATTTTAGACAGAGGTGCATGTAAATGCAGCAGAAAAGATCAGTATTATTTCTATGTGTGTACATGTAGTAATATATGTTGTTGTATGCTGGAAAAACTGTGATGACAATTTCAGAGTAGATTCCTAAAATAGAAGTAATGTAAAACTGATTTAGTAATATTGGGATATTGAAAAGTAAATTTTGTTAGACTTATTACAATAGGACCTAGCAGCCCTAGTCATCTGAGGGAGAGACAGTTGGAAGAAGCCTGCTGAGTGAAATGTTGGGAGTGGGAAAAAAGCTAGCGTAATCGCCTGCACTCTCAGCAGTTAGGCAGAGAACTGTCATGCCAAATATCTTCGTGAAAGAATCCAACCCCATGAAATCACTGACTGTCAAAGGAATTATGAATGAATAACATATTTTGCAGTATAAAACTGGGGATTCCAGATAATTCAACAATAAAATAATGAGTTGTTCTGATTTCTTGTAGACTGTAATAACGTAGGCCCATTGAAAACTTTTTTGAAGGTGTATTTTTACAGTTTCTAAATCTTTGTGGGAAAGAGTTTTCAAACTAATTTTGGAACTGATATTGCTGGAGATTGAAGAGGAAAGTGAAAATTTGTTAGTTGTAACATTTATACCTAGTTCTTTTTCAGAATGTTATCCCCTCCAACTTGAGACAAGGAAGCACAAAAGCACAAAATGGAATATAAACCTTTGTAAATAAGTGGAATCAGTTCTAAGTAACGATGGCTTTGCAATGGAAAATAACTGAGGTGCATGAAGATAAATCTTTGTAGTAGACATAGTTTTAGGTCCTTATGACCTTAGTACAAAAAGTGTAAGAAAAACAGGTTTGAAAAACAGGACCTGGGGATGGGGAGTATCTGGGACTAGCAGATGTCCAGGATGGGCACTGTTAAACTAACTGATAAGTAGAAGGACAGGATGATTGCTATGTTTGTGGTGTTAATGACCCCATTAAGCTGGTGTGAACATCTACTGGGGAGTATCCGGAACTGGCAGATGTCCAGGATGGGAACAGTTAAACTAACTGATGAGCAGAAGGACAGGATGATTGCTATGTCTGTAATGTTAATTAAGCTGATGCTTCAAAGACTGCCAGAAGTTATGAAGATTGTTGGAAGAAGTAAACAACCTTCAAAGACCACCACCAGATTTTTGTACACGTGTGGGAAACTTTCTGAAAAATTATGTAATTCATATGTAGCCTCATGAATATGTATGTATGCCCAGTCACTATATAAGGACTATAAGGACAGCTTGTGTAGCAATACAGTGACACACATTAGGAGAAGCTATCCGCCATGTCTCCCTGTGCGGCAATAAAGAATACCTGCTTATCAACTTGAAAACTTTGTTGGCGAGTCTGTTCCTGGAGTTTTCTCCGAATCAAACTGGAGGATATCTTGCTAAATTATTTTATGTAACACAAAACAGTATTAGCCAACAGCTAGGTAGAACTAGCTCATTTCATTAACATTTGGTAGGAATTAGCATTTCTCACTCCTATTCTTTGGCCAGGATTTATGAGCTCACTTGCTATCTGTTATTGAAAACAAATACAGTTCATCATAAAACATATATTGAAATGAAGATGTACACTTTATCCTCTAAATCTTAGTCTTACTGTGAAAACTACGTGAAAAGGCAGTATGCTTACAGGGCATGTATCTTACAAGTTAACGTCTGTCCCCACTGTGCTACAGTATCTAGGGATGATGATGGCTGTCTAAATTATTTCTCGAATTGTTATGCCACCATCAGCTTTTTGTGTTAAAACACCTTAAACATCTACCCTGGAAACCAAACAAAAACTGAGACAGAAAATCAGATAGTTCAGCTACACAGAGATTGTAAGTGATAAAAGTTTGACATTCTTTTTATTGGACAAGAGCACCAATTTTAACAGCCACAGGAATGGATAATTAGGCTTCTAAGAATTAATTCAATAAAAATGATTTTTTTAATTATTAAAATGAACCATCAGTGAAATAACTTGTTAACTGTGTAGAGGTAACCCTTATTAAGTGTCTGAAGTGTTTTCCCTCCAGCTTGGCTCTCTCACTTCATGAAAATCAAATTATTATTTCCCAGGAACAACCCAGAAATAATATTTAAAATAATTCATCAATATAAACTATAAAATCAGACATGCTCCAAGGTTATCTAGCCACTTTCTTGACTTACTCTTGAGTAGTATCACAGTATAGTATAATTTGAATCAGAATCATATGTGGTTTGGGTTTGAAGAGGCCTTCAAGCTCGTCTAGTTCCACCACCCTACCATGGCCAGGGACACCTTCCACTACTCGAAGTTGCTCCAACTTCCATCCAGCCTGGCCTTGAGCACTGCCAGGGGTGGGGCAGCCACAGCTTCTCTGGGCAATGTGTGCCAGTGTCTAAAAAGTGTAATTGACAGTAGAAGGCTTTTTTGCTCTCTGATGTAATAGGGAGGTATTACAAGTTATAAAGTAACATTAGCAATCATGTAAGAATAAGGAGTTAAAGTGCTTTATTCATTTTACAGGATGTAGCTGCAAGCAGAATGTCCTTTAGACCAGGTTTGATTTTGACATCCCAGTATGTTAAAAAAAAAAAAAAAGATGAGAGGACAGAAAAATGTTGAGTTTTTCTGTGTCAAAATCTCAGGGGTGTTTTGTCATAGGTTTTGAAGGCAGAAGAACAAGTCTCGGTGTGATTCAGCTCAGTGTGAGATACTGAATGCAGGAAGCATAATTGTGAACTAATAATTCCAGAACTGAACTTTCAGATTTTCTGTAGACTGGCTAGACTGCTAAGAACTGTAAAATGTTAAAAGCACAGATTTTCAATGCACAGTATGAGAAGTAGCTTGAAAGCATTCCCAGCTTTGTCAGAAACAGGAGAATTTAGCTTTTTTTTTTTTACCATTGCTTAAAATCTTTGCAGTGACTGTGAATATAATGATGATTATCTATTTAAACTTGAAATATGGGTTAGATCTTTGCAAAAAAATACATGCTAATTTAAACAGAAAGACCACAGTGTTATATAATTTAAGACATGTCTTCCTTGTTGAAAGAGAATATTCAGTGCCTTTGGCATTATTTTCAAAGGAATGACAAATATAATGGCTCTTATTATATTTTAAATAAAAGGAAAGGCAGAATAGAAATTTATATGGAGCCAATGAAACTAAAAAGTCTAGTCCCAGTTGTAAAATACTTTTTATTTTACTTAGACTCTTATGAGTTCGTGAAATATTTGGTCAAATAAGGATTTCAGGACTGTGACCACACTGTACATCAAAGCAAAATAGTAGATAAATGCATTAAAAAGCATGTTAGACTAATGAAGGTCAGTGAGAAAATTTTCTAAAGTGGAATGTTTGCCAATATAGCACTATCCTCTTCTTTTTCAGCTATATAGCATTTGGAATAACCCTGATAGCCCTGCCCAAATCATGGCACAAAATTTTTCAAATACAAAATGTCAATAGTGTGCCTGCTGTGCTTTTGTGGGTTGCATTACTATTGTTGAAATCAGAGTTGTTTCAACTGAAGATAGATATTTGTGTATGTTAAAAAGCATTGTGATCTTGGAATACTGCTCAGATGCAACCCAAATGTAAACCAGTCACTTTGGTACATGTGCTCGCTGTCCTTCTTTGAATAAACAACAGCACCTTGTCTTGTATATCAAGTGTACCTTAGAGAGCCAAGGAACTTGACAAAGAAAAATTGTTTTTATTTCAAACATTTATTATATTCTTAGCTTGTATATAGAAGAACTCTTGAAGGGGCTGCAAAGAGAAGAATCAAGCAGGCATGTTGGGAATATGGCAAACAAAGTAATAAGAGAAATAATAGCCATGGCTTCATTTTTAGCCTGGATTGTATAGAGCACCTGACTGTGTTCCATGCTCCTTCTCCACTGATTATCTATGCTGTCTGAGTCCTGAACCAGCTCCAGCCCAACTGATTTCAGTCAGGGTTTTTTCCCTAAGCTGAAGTACAAAACCTGTATAGCTGCATTCAGCAAGGCTCATGGCTGAAACTTGATTAGATGGCAGTCCTTAACCTGCTGCAAATTTGTGATGCTGGATAAGTCACTTGGTTTCTCTCTTGTGGTAAGTGTATGCCTTTGTGCATATAAATTCTAATATTATCTTTGCTTGGATAGAAGTTCGAGACATTGTTGTGGTTTACGATTTTTCAAGTACATGGATTTTTTAAAGTGCTGAAATATGTTGACCATTGTGGGAAAAACTAATGCCCATATGTGGCACACCTGCCTTAAACGTCTGATGCTTTCCATGTGCTTTGACACTAATAGTAGTATGTCACATTTTGTTATTTAAACATGAGAAGGTCCTCTCTCAATGAACATGATATAGGATGAGAATAAAAAATGTACAATATGATTTCATGAAACGGCTATATTTGCAAGCTGACTAAGTGCAAAGTGGCTTTAATGGATTATAGTGTAATACTTGTGCTGCACAGGCTTGTTTATTAGATTTTGCATGCAAAATAAATGCTAAAGAAACACCTCTCTGTATTGGTCTGAAGTCTCAAGTAAATAGTCATACAGATGAATGTATATTAGAAGACTTTAGAAACCTATTCTGATAAGATTTATTAAGTAAACATACAAGTTAATCTATTCTGGTGAATTAGACATTCCATGTCCTTTCAGAAGCAAGTAGTGCCATTTTGCTTTGTGAAAGGAATCAGCATTGTAGCCACTGCACCTCTGCATTGATTGAGACCAGGTGCTTGGTAAAGTAATACCTAGAAAGCTAGAGCTCTGACTTTAACAGGGGGCATCTTTCATTATCTCATTTAATCCAGATCTCTGGATCAGCACAAAATGTTTCTTAAGGGTGTTGTGAGGATGCAATCTTGCCCTTCACATCATATCAAAGTGTAAGCTTGTTGAAACAGAGTTACCTCCCGTTCTGGCCTAACGACTCTGACACCTCCTGGGCAAACACTTGTTTGACCCACAGTGCAGGCATTTTCAGTATCTAAGAATACTGAAGGTTATCTTCTGTAGAATGTAATAGCTTCTTTGTGACGAAGCTGTGAAATCCAGAGTAGTGGCATCGGAAAGTTCTGCCATTTAATTTTCCCTGTGGAACACAGTGACATGGTGCTAAACTCAAGGTTGAACCATAATTTTCAGTCTCTTCAATTTTCCCAAGGTTAATTGTATATTATATGCTGCTTCACTGGGGCACAATGTCATGATGCCATCATTCATGAGGTGATGAACTTCTTTAGCCCTCCCAGGAGTAGATGGAAATTCAGATGGTTATTCCAACTTTTAGACAGAAATTGTCCTCACTGGGTCCTTCCTGTTTGAAGTCATAGAAATAAAGCTGAATGCTAAAGAACTGATTTGTTTCTGTTTACAGAAGATCATACTTCAATTGATGGTCATTAAAGTGTCATGTGTATTTTTTACAAGTGCGTAAATAGACAAGTAATCTTTGACATTAGGGGCATAAAATCAGAAATTATTTATTTGGTTCTCCAAATATAAGATGTATCTACCCTTCAACTTTATTAGTTATCATATTGCGTATAATTTGCTTGACCTGTTGTAATAAAAATCACGAGAATATTAACTGTTCAGGAATAGTACCGTCAACATGTCAGGAAAATTGATGTTGAGACATTCTTTTCTACTGATAACATTGCTAATTTGCAAGCAGTTGGGCTGCTGTAATTGAGCTTCAGCCTGAACTCTTGTTTTCCACTGCTGTAGACCTAAAATCAGATAAAACAGTGCACCTGAATGATTTTCTTTTTTTTTTTTTTTTTTTAACCTGCATGGGTTAATTCAATAAGTGTGGTAGAATTCATGCACCAATATATGTTGGGGGAAAACCCAGCTGAAAAGAAGCTTGGCAGAAAAGGATCTGGGGGCCCTGGTGGACACCAGGCTGAAGATGAGCCAGCAAAGTGCCCTGGCTGCAATGGAGGCTAATGGTATACTTGGCTGCACTAGGAAGCATTGCCTGCAAGTTGAGGGAGGTGGTCCTTCTCTTTTATTGATTGGTGAGGGCACACTTGGAGCATGGCTTCCAGCCTAGGCTCCCCAATGCAACAAAGACAGGGACATACTGGAGAGAGTCCTGTGAAAGGCCTCAAGGATGGTTCAGGGGCTGGGGCACGTCGCATATGAGGAAGGGCAGAGAGAGATGGGACTATTCAAACTGCAGAAGGCTCAGCGGAGCTCAGGGGTAATTGGCACAAATTGAAACGTAGGCACTTCCATCTGAACACAAAGAAACACTTTTTCACTGTGAGAGTGATTGAACACTGGGACAGGTTGCCCAGGGCGATTGTGGAGTCTTCATCCACAAAGTCATTAAAAACCCATATAGACACAATCCTGGGCAATCAGCTTTATGTGGCTCTGCTTGAGCAGGGGGATTGGACAAAATAATCTCTAAGAGGTCCCTTTCTAACACAAGCATTTTTTGATTCTGTGGTTAAAAATGTTGCAGGTCAGTATCAGTATCTACTATACCATATTAATACTCACCTCAGCTCATCATTGTCAAAGAGACTTCTCATTCAGTAATAAGACATAATTCGAAGAGAAGAAAATCTGGTCATGCAAACTGCTGAGATGATTACATTACATATGAGTGAGGGTTGTGGATGTGGACTGAATGTTTTGGAGTCGATAATATATATATATATATTTACTTGATGTCAAATCACAAATCTTTAAAATACTTTATCTCATTGAATTCTGACAAGATTCCACAAGCAGTAAAAAAAATAGATACAGGTATTCAGCCCATTTGACTGTTCTGTGCTGTTAAATCATTATATTTTTATTTGGAAACTTAAAAAGAAAAGCGTTACGAAGGGAATCTGTTTTTTTCTGTGTATAACCTCAATGTCTGAGACATCTCACAGATGATGTGTGGGGTACAGCTTCCTGAAATCTGCAAGATTTATCATTTGCTAAGATTATTCTTTTTCAGTGGAAAAGTGTTTCCTATCCTTGCTTTTAAAGCTTTCTTCTAAAACCTGGCATACAGTTTGAAGAATAGTGGGGTATCAAATGCATTTAACTCCTGAATTCTTTTGGATTGTATCCTGGAAAATTATGCCAGCTCTAATATCTTTAGCTGATAAATTGGCTGAAATGACAACTGTAATTTGGTCTTTGCAGAAATCCTCATTTTAGCTATATCCTGTTATATAGGGATCTTAATTGAGTTTTATTTTTATCCGTTAGAGTATCTGCGTGTACCAGTCACCCCTTTTATCTTGGCATCACAGGTGAAGAAGGCAGAAAGCACTTGTAAGAACATAAAATTGTTTTTTGCTAAGCTCGCTAATTATGAACATATATAGATACAGGTATAGATATCTATATATAGATGTATCTATATGTATAACTTCAATGAACTTAGAGCTATAGTCACTAATTGCTAGAATTTTTGGTACTAAACACCAGAAAATAAAGTTTCTTTTTTTTGATAAAGTTTCTTGTAAAATATTATTCAAGTATGCATGTATTGTGTTCTCTACTTAACAATCAGAGAATTCTTGAATACAACTGGAAGTTAACCATTTGGGTCAGTTAGTTTGATAGAAAACATAGCAGATGTGCAAAGCTGGTATATTAAAAGCTTGGAAAGTTCTTCGTTACCACAGAGTGTATTTTCATTTAATTTTTTTGTTTAGTGACTTGGATCATATTTGTTGTTTTGTAGTCTGGTGATAGTTTATCCTGTACTGCAAAAGCTCTAGCTGCTTTGCTGGTTGATATTGCCTGAGACAGCATTCAGGGCTTTTTCTGCTTCTCCATGATTTACCAGCTTCTGTGGACAAAGTACTGTACAGCTGTCATATAGTGTTTTCTTTCTCACAGGTTCTGCATCTTTCATTACCCCATTCTGTCCAGAGCTTTGGATCAGTACATTTAAAAACATTAAAATGCTAGGCTGGATTTTTTTATTAAAGCTGAAAATACTCTTGGAGTTCTATGAACAGGCTTCAAAAACTGGTTTTTGTTTTTGCAATTTCTACTGGAATTATTGCAGGATAAGTTCTATTCTCTGTATTTTAGTACAAAATATTTCTTAAGGGTGTTGTGAGGATGCAATCTCGCCCTTCACGTCATATCAAAGTGTAAGCTCGTTGAAACAGACACCTCCCATTCTGCCCTAATAACTCTGACACCTCCTGGACAAACATCTGTTTGACCCACAGTGCAGGCATTTTCAGTTTCTAAGAATACTGAAGGTTATCTTCTGTAGAATGTAATAGCTTCTTTGTGACGAAGCTGTGAAATCCAGAGTAGTGTCATCGGAAAGTTGTGCCATTTAATTTTCTTTTGAACACAGGTATATGGTGTTATCTAAACATGATAAAACTCTTGGAAATTAAAAGAACAGTCCATAGTTTAATTACTTTTATCAGATCAACACACAGTTGGAGATACTGATTTTGTGTTTCTACTCAATTTGTGAATTTTGGTTAAGTGACTTTATTCAGGTTATTCCACCATATCAAAGAGTTATTTGCTTCTTTATAGTATTTTATGATTATCATGTGACTTTTTGTTTTATCAGGAAACCTACACTTAAAACTTCTTATTTTGGGGAGCTATGCTTTCTTAGACACTGTGTTTCTGGAATGGTTTCCTAGATGATGCTAGTAAATATATTTAACCGTAAGAGAGAGAAGGATTCTTGTTTGAAAGCTAAATAGACATCTAGTGGTACTCTTATTTTAGTACCTTTAGCTATATTATTTGTATATTATTGGTAAAATTAGGTGGGTTTTTTTATCCAGTTATAACATTTTCTCTAAATGAACATTGCTCTGAAACAATCCACATACAAATGGCACAGGCACTACATTTAGAGACAATGTTTTTACATGTTTACAGTGCTACCATATGTTTGCTATTTCTGCATCCAGTATTTCTTTTCTGCAATAGGAAAAGAAAAAAACAACAGCCTTTAGACTGTAACATTTTTCTCCCTACTGAGTTCATTTTGAACTTTACCTTTAAAGGTTTGTCCTTTATCGTGTGAATTTCACCTTTCATGTGAAATTTTTGAATAAGTATAATAAGTAATTGTGCCTCCTCTGTATTAAAAACCTTTGTTAAGTATTTCAGAAAAGTTTGCAGTGTTTGACTGAAAGAAAAAGTAAAGAAACTTCACATGACATTATGTAAATAACTTTAATATTAGCTCAACCAAGAGAAAATTACTATAACCTAGCCAATAAGTACTTTACATTATTTGTGGTATTAGAAGCATTACTACAGCCTAATGAAATGACCGGGAAGCAGTGTGGGATTATTTACAGTTACTGACAACACACATGCATAAGCATAATTTTAAGTGTATGGATAACACCATTTGCCAAGGAAACATTTGTCTGCCCTACCCAAAGTTTTTATTTATGTCTGAAACCAGATTGCTCAGAAAATATTTATGTATAAGGAGAAGGTCAAACATGCAGGTGAACTGCAGATAAAGTACCTGATACAAAACCAAGCAGCTCTTTTGATGTTTTATCTGACAAAATTAATGTTCAAACATAACTCCTAAATTATTCCTTTCCATTTCGTTTACTTTGAGAAGAAAAAATACCCTGAATGACTAGCCCTATAATAAAATTGCTTTTCTGTTGTTTCATTTAGATTTTTGCTAAGATATATTGGTGGTTAGGGTTTGTTAAACAAACACATACTTTTGTCTCGAACTGCTTATAGAGCTTTAGAAAATCGCATAATCTTTGCAATGGGCTCCCTGGGCAAGTGTTTGACAGGTATAAGAAACTAGCAACCACTGAATATTCTCTATGCTTGACATCATCTGTAAATGGCAACTCCCTGAAGCTTGGCTGGGGAAATGCCATCAGCTGCAGGAAACATGAAATGCAGGAATTCCTGATGGGACCTTATATGAAGCCTTTAATAATGAAGCTTGACTTAGATCAGTTATTATTGAATATTGCATCAGCTGTGATAAAACTTCATTTTTTTATTCAGTCTTATTAATGTCTGCAGCTAGTTTCCAAAATGTGATTTATTCCTTATGGAGAATACCAGCTGGACAGCCTGGAGTCCAAAAGGGCAGTCTGTCTGCAATGCCAGTGTTTGTCGAAGGTGACTCTCCTGACACTGCAATGCCTGAACTGCTGTTAGCCACTGCATTTTATATAGTCGCAGACTTTCTCTTGCATATCCTCCTGCGTGTGGTTTGCACATGAAAACCTGCATATATCAGTAGCTCTTTATGAATGTGTTATTATGATAGTACTCAAATAAGGCTCTTTTCTAGAAATATATTTTACCGTTCACGTATCCTTCACTACCAGTTTGTTACTTGATGAAAATGAGATTCAACCCAGGCATCATCGGCCATTTCTGCCCCATCGCTGTGGTGACTGTCTCGAGAGGGGGACGCCTGCAGCGCCTGATCGGGGGGAGCCTCGGCGTCCAGGAGCTTCAACTCGGGGCAGCAACAGGCACCAAGGGAGCCTCAAGTCCTCGACAGGCTCACCCAGGAGCCGGCAGCTCAGCAGACGTGAGGAGCCAACTCAGAGGGGGCGGCGCCAGGAGGAGCGGCACCAGCCCTGACTGGGTAAAAGCCTGCCCCAGGGAGCGCAAGCCACCAGGACGGGTTTGAGGCAGTTCGCACGGCAGTTCACGCGGGCAGGAGAGCAGGATGGTGATCACTCGCCGTATGACCAGGGCTCAGTCTGGGAGCTCTGCTCTGGCTGCCCCGGCAGCGGCCAGAGTAGGCACCCAGACAGAGCCAATGAGAGGGGAGGCTGCAGTGCAGAGCTTGGGGTGTAGAGGGCGCCTGCACTGCTCTCCTGAGAGGAGGGTGCACAATGGGCAGGGCTGCACTCTCTGGTGGAGGTCCTCCTGCAGCAGGTGGATGAGCTGCAAGAAGCTGTTACTAGGCTGAAGGGCGTCAGGGAAGCTGAGGGGAAAGAGCACTGCTTGCTCCAGGACCAGACTGTGCGGTGGCCTCAAGCATCTGCTGTCGCTCATGCAGGAAAGGAGGCTGCTAAACCAAGAAGCTGGGAAACAGTAACAAAAAAGCCAACAAAAAAAGGAGGAAGAGGACAATTAAAAGCAAGGGACTTCCTCCTAAATCTGTTGTCCCCACCCAGAACCTCTTTGCTGTCCTGCATGCAACACACTCCCACCAGGAACAACTGGCTGATGTACTGGTAAAGAAGATCACTACTGGTGCTGCCAGGAAAAAGCATTGGGCTGTAGTAGTAGGGGACTCCACTCTGAAAGGAACAAAGGCACCCATTTGTCAGCCTGACCCAGGCTCAGGGAGGTGTGTTGCCTATCAGGGGCACAGATCAGGGATGTTGCAGAGAAGCTGCCTGCTCTAGTTGATTCCACTGACTATTACCCACTTCTAGTGCTCCATGTGGGTGCTACTGATATAGATAGCAGTAGTCAGGAGAACATAAAGAAGGACTACAGAGCCCTGGGAGAGGTGGTTAGGGGCTCTGGAGTGCAGATTGTCTTTTCGCCAATTCTCCAGGATACAAGACAGGACCTTAAAAAGGCTAGGAGGATTGGCCAGGTTAATAAATGGTTAGAAGGGTGGTGCTATAGTCAGGGGTTTGGGTATCCTGAACATAGGACTCAATTTAGTAGGCCAGGTCTACTGGGGGCTGGTGGAGCTGGTCTGACAAAGAAAGGGAAGAGTGGATTTGGTAGGAGGCTTGCCAGGCTGGTCAAGGATGCTTTAAACTAGATGTGTTAGGGGAGGGGGGCATCATTCCATCCCAACACACACAGTAACTTGCTAGCACCTATCGTAAACATTCAGAGCATTGTAGAGATATTCCAGCTGCTCCAGCCGATGAGCTGTCTTCAATTGGAGCTCAGCTCAGATGCCTCTATATAAAGGCCCATAGCATGGGGAACAAACAAGAGGAATTAGAGATGTGTGCACATCTACAGGGGTATGATATCATAGGCATCACAGAAACATGGTGGGATGGCCCCTATGACTGGTGTGTTAGAATGGAAGGTTACAGGCTCTTTAGGAAGGACAGGCCTGGTAGGCAGGGAGGGGGAGTTGCTATTTATGTTAGGGATAGGCTGGAGTGTATGAAACTGTGCCTGGGAACAGGTGAGCAGTCGACAGAGAGTTTGTGGGTCAGGGTTAAAGGGAGAACAGTGATGGGAGACATTATTCTGGGGATCTGTTACAGACCGCCTGACCAAGAAGACTCTGTCGATGAATCGCTCTATAGACAGATAGGAACAGCCGCAAGCTCACACGCCCTTGTTCTCATGAGGGACTTCAACCACCTTGATATCTGTTGGAGGGATGGTATGGCCTGGCACAAGCAATCCAGGAAGTTCCTCGATTATGTGGAAGACAACTTCCTTCTGCTAGTAATAGAGGAGCCGACAAGGAGAGGTGCCGTGCTTGACGTCATCCTCACCAACAGGGAAGGGCTGGTTGGAAATGTGATGCTCCAGGGCAGCCTTGATTGCAGTGATCATGAGATGGTCGAATTCGAGATCCTCAGGACAGTGAGAAGAGCGTGCAGCAAGCTCACTGCCCTGGACTTCAAGAGAGCAGACTTTGGCCTCTTCAGGAACCTGCTCAGTAAGATTCCATGGGATATAGCACTAGAGAGCAGGGGGGCCCAAGACTGTTGGTTGATAACAGGAAGGGATTCTATAGGTACATTGCAAATAAAAGGCAGACTAGGGACAACGTGGGCCCTCTCCAGAAGCTATTGGGAGAACTGGCTACCGTGGGTTTGGAGAAGGCTGAGGTTCTTAACGATTATTTTGCCTCAGTCTTCACCGGAAAATGCTCTGACAATACTGCCCAAGTCTTGGAAGGCAGACGCAGGGACTCTGAGAATGAAGACCCTGGATCCACTGTAGGAGAGGATCTGGTTCGAGACCATCTTAGGAACCTGAACATATAGAAGTCCATGGGACCTGATGAAATCCATCTGCGGGTCCTGAAGGAGCTGGCGAATGAAGTTGCTAAGCCACTGTCCATCATATTTGAAAAATCATGGCAGTCAGGTGAAGTTCCTGATGATTGGAAAAAGGGAAATATAACCCCCATTTTCAAGAAGGGGAAAATGGATGAGCTGGGGAACTACAGACCAGTCAGCCTCACCTCTGTGCCTGGCAAAATCTTGGAGCGGATTCTCCTGGAAGGCATGCTGAAGCACATGAAAAACAACAAGGTGGTTGGTGACAGCCAGCATGGCTTCACTAAGGGAAAATCCTGCCTGACCAATCTGGTGGTCTTCTATGATGGTGCTACGGAGCTGATGGACAGGGGTAGAGCAGTTGATGTCATCTACCTGGACTTGTGCAAAGCATTTGACACTGCCTTGCATGACATCTCTGTCTCTAAGTTGGAGAGACATCAATTTGATAGGTGGACCACTTAGTGGATAAAGAACTGGCTGATTGGCCGCATGCAAAGAGCTGTGGTCAAGGCTCAGTGTCCAGCTGAAGACAAGTAGCGAGTGGTGTCCCTCAGGGATCGGTGCTGGGACCGGTCTTGTTCAGCATCTTTGTCAGTGACATGGACAGTGGGATTGAATGCATCCTCAGCAAGTTTGCCGATGACACCAAACTGTGTGGCTCGGTTGATAAGCTGGAGGGAAGGAATGCCATCCAGAGGGACCTTGACACGCTTGTGAGGTGGGCTGATGCAAATCTGATGAAGTTTAACCATGCCAAGTGCAAGGTCCTACAGCTGGGTTGGAGCAATCCCAGGCACAGCTACAGATTGGGCAGAGAAGAGATTCGGAGCAGACCTGCAGAGAAAGACTTGGTGGTGTTGGTTGATGAGAAAATGAGCATGAGCCGGCAGTGTGCACTTGCAGCCCAGAAAGCCAACCGTATCCTGGGCTGCATCAAAAGGAGTGTGACCAGCAGGTCGAGGGAGGTGTTCCTGCCCCTCTACTCTGCTCTTGTGAGACCTCACTTGGAGTATTGTGTGCCGTTCTGGAGTCCTCAACATAAAAAGGACATAGAACTGTTGGAACAAGTCCAAAGGAGGGCCACAAGGATGATCAGGGGACTGGAGCACCTCCCAGTTGAAGATAGGATGAGAAAGTTGGGGATCTTCAGCCTGGAGAAGAGAAGGCTGTGTGAAGACCTCATAGCATCCTTCCAATATCTGAAGGGGGCCTATAGGGATGCTGGGGGGGCATTCTTCATGAGGGACTGTAGTGAGAGGACAAGGGGTAACGAATTCAAACTTAAACAGGGGAAGTTTAGATTGGATATGAGGAAGAAATTCTTTCCTGTAAGGGTGGTGAGGCACTGGAATGGGTTGCCCAGGATGAATGCTCTATCGCTGGTGGTGTTCAAGGCTGGATTGGACATAGCCTTGGGTGGCATGGTTTAGTGGGAGGTGTCCCTGCCCCTGGCAGGGGGGTTGGAACTAGATGATCTTAAGGTCCTTTCCAACCCTAACTATTCTATGATTCTATGATTCTGTGATACTGAGGATATTAATCTATGATACTGCTGCACTGTAAGATGACTTGCTTCCTCTTCTTCTTCTCCTCTAAGGTTTGATTCTGCTTTCGCCACATCTGTGGTGCTTTCTGGAGTGCTTGATGTGCCATTTAAGCTTGTCAATATTTTTGTCAAGAAGTCAATATTTGTACATTGGGTCAGGACACTGAAGTAGTCAAGTAGTTCAGCTAAAGTAATGATAATCATCAGAGAATATACAATGTAGGGAAGGAGAAGGTAGCAAGAACCTTCCATTAGGTGCAATTGAATAGGTCAGCACCCAGTTATTTCACTGTGCTATACCTGAGATAATCCATCAGTGACCCAAGGCTGTGGTTCACATTTTATACTGTATATTGTATTATGGTCCATGGGTCAGAACCTGGGATGTAAACAATGCCATAGCCTTTAAACTGGCAATGTTTAGTTTCCAGTAATCTTGACCCAGGTTTTCAGAAACTGCTACTGTCCCTGAACATGTCAGGGTGCTCTCACAGCTGGAAAAGACCAGCCTTAGATTTATATACTCCAAGTACATAGCAGACAAATTGTACAGTCTGCTATTCCTGTGAACACTCCCCACTATTTATAAACAGACTTTATGCAGCTCCCCTCTGGTTTACTCTTGTGTAGGACTTGGTCCTTAAGCATGCCATTAGTCACATAACACTATGTCAACCACCTCAAGCACTTTAAAAGGACTTTATAGGTTTTTAAGCCATATGTTGGCAAGTAGGTGAAAATTAGTTGATGATATGTGATTGAAACTGTGTGAAAACACAACATATATCAAACAATATTCTAGCAGTACGTGGGGCTGTCTGAGAATTTTGTCAGCTTGCCTTTTTCCTGGAATACAGTACTTAGGAAAAACCCAACACTCTCTTAATTAACTGATTAACTGTTTGCTAATTTTAGTTAGTTGCAGAACAACAGAATCAGTTGATTTTTAATGGTGTGGTTTTGTTTGTTTTTTGTTTTCTGTACGTAATTGCAAATTCTTAGCAGTACTAAAATAAGACTTGTCCGTCATTTCTCTGCTAAAGTGTGCACAGCTAGGGGACAAAAGCAATTTGAATGCAGCTATATCAATTTCCTAATTAACAGTTTGCAGCTAACTTAAATAGCACAAGGGATTTTTTTTTTCTTTTTTCTCTAATATGAGTGATAGCTGAGGTAGCTAAAATGGCAAAAAAGGTTTCTTTCATTATTTACTTGAATGTTTTTCAAACTACAACTACTTTAAGGGCAGTTGCAAAAATTAAAGGTACAGTGCTTCTGGATATTGGTATCAAAGTAAAATGGTCAGAAATTATGTCTTAGATGTTAGGAAAAAAAAATCACAGAGAAGAAAAGCTGTGCATGTGATTCAAAATTCACATGCCTTTTGCTTGATCTCTGTTCAAATTTATATTATTCTTTCTTTTTTTTTTTTTTTTTTTTTTGGTGGGTCTTAAATACCTGAAAACTAATACTTTTAATACGCTCTGTCCTGGGTTCAGCAGTAGCAGTCATTTTTCTCCTTCTTAGTAGCTGGTGCAGTACTGTGGTTTTGACTGTCGGCCTGGGAACAGCGCTGATAACACCAATGTTTTCAGTTGCTGCTCAGTAATATTTGGTCTGACCAAGGACTTTCTGAGTCTCATGCTGTGCCAGGTAGGAGGGGAAGCCAGGAAGAAACAGAGACAGGACACCTGACCCAACCTAAGCAAAGGGGTATTCCATACCACAGCACGTCATGCCCAGTATATAAACTGGTGGCAGTTACCCGGAAGAGAGATCATTGCTCAGGTCGGGCTGGATATCGGTGAGCAGGTGGTGAGCAGTTGTATTCTCTTCCCTTGTTATTTCCCTTATCATTATTATTATTGGTAGCAGCAGTGGTTTGTGTTATGCCTTAGTTACTGGACTGTTCTTATCTCAACCCATGGGAGCTACATTCTTTTGATTCTCCTTCCCATCCCTCTGGGAGCAGGGGGAGGAAGGAGGTGGAAGTGAGAGGGTGGCTGTGTGATTCTGAGTTAGCGGCTGGGCTTAAACCGTGATACACCCACACAGCATTCCTTGGCTGAAATCTGTGGTTAAAATATCTACCTATATTATGTCAGATAGGTATTTTTTAAAGTATAAGGTAATTTCAATAATTTATAGATTTATAAATTATTCTCATCATCCATTCCTCCTCTTCTCCCAAACTTACATCTTCCAAGTAAGAAACAATAGACAACTGTTGAATTTATTCTGTACAAAATACAGATAGACCTTGGAGCTTCGGTCCAGAGATTCTACTTTCTTGTTTAGGAGCACTGTTTGCATCTAAGATCGCTAATAAGTTCATTCAAAGTATCTTCATCACTAAGAATGTCTGCTCTTTTTAATTATAAATGATATAACAAATATATGTATCCCGAGTTTGATAATATGGATTTCACTAGCTATTTTTTCAAAACAGTTGAACATCCTGGTGAACAAAATTTTTCCATTTAACATTGCTGTTACAGTCAGATCCTTTAAATACTTTGTCACTGATGTGAGTATTTTGCTAATATAATGAAATTACAGATGTGGTTACACTGTTCAATTCCAGTTAAGTTTTTTGTTTAATTCAGGTGCATCAAAGAGGGAAAAAGTCCCTCTCAGTTCCTAACCAAAACACTCTAACAACAAAATAACAGATAATAGTGTTGTCATGGGTTCAGCAGCAGTCATTTTTCTCCTTCTTGGTAGCTGGTGCAGCACTGTGTTTTTGATTTTGGGCCTGGGAGCAGCGCTAATAACACCAGTGTTTTCAGTTACTGCTTGGTAATGTTTTGGTTTGACCAAGGGCTTTCTGGGTTTCATGCTCTGCCAGGGAGGAGGGGAAGCCGGGAGGAAACAGAGACAGGACACCTGACCCAAACTAACCAAAGATATACAAAAAGCAGTCAGTGCCACAGCATCTTGAAAGTTATATTCAACATCTTGAAATGTTTTGTGTCTCTTGACAGCAGATACTGTCTCATATCTATTCATCTTGGAACAAATCATACCTTCTTATCTGAAATTAAGTCACTTCGAGTCATAAATAAAAAAAGTCAGGAAGACAACACACAGATTCTTGGTGCAATGATTTTTGCTGTGAGGTTGTTGTTCCCTAAAGTGCTATTATTCACTTGTGCTGTTATGGTAGTGTCCTGGGTTCAGCAGTAGCAGTCATTTTTTCTCTTTCTTAGTAGCTGGTGCAGAGCTGTGGTTTTGACTTTTGGCCTGGGAGCAGCGCTGATAACACCAATGTTTTTAGTTACTGCTCAAATGTTTAGTCTGACCAAGGACTTTCTGAGTCTCATGCTCTGCCAGGGAGGAGGGGAAGACGGGAGGAATCAGAGACAGGACACCTGACCCAAACTGACGAAAGAGGTATTCCATGGCATAGCACGTCATGCCCAGGACGTAAAACAGAGAGCAGAGACCCGGAAGGGTGGGGGTGCACTGCTTGGTCAGGCTGGGTATAGGTGGTGAGTGATTGTATTCTTTCCTTGTATTTGCCTTGTCATTATTATTATTGGTGGTAGCAGTAGTGATTTGTGTTATACCTTAGTTACTAAACTGTTCTTATCTCAACCTGTGGGAGTTGCATTCTTTCGATTCTCCTTCCCATCCCTCCAGGAGTGGGGGGAAGAAAGAAGGGGGAATGAGTGAGAGAAACTGAGTGGCTGCGAGGCTTAAACCACGACAAGTGTTTATAATAGTCACACTTATATGAGATATGTTTAATGCCCTTTTTACATTGAAGGAAGTTTCTAAAAGGCGAATGCCATGATTTTGTGGTACACCCAACACTTGACTTGTCTTTATGCATGTTACATTAATAGTTTCTTCCAAGAGATAACTTATTAACACCTTACCTCTGAGGGGACAGAATATAAATATCCTGAATCACCTTTATTAAACACCATCTTGACTGGAAGTTATGGTTATCGAAAAAACTTGTACCAATTTTATGTATTGCTTTCATAGCAACAGCTCTTGTATCATGGCTGAGTTAACTTCATTGCAGTAAGAGATATTAAAGCAGGTAGCAAAAGCTTTATGCTCATTTATCCAAAGCTTTCTTGTATTCTCTGATGGTGTTTAGAAATATAATTTTTTTTTTTACTGCTAATGATTTTCTGTGTCAAAAAAGCCAAAATTAAATAAAATATGTCATTCAGAATCCTGCAAAGAGTGAACTTATTCCAGAAAAATCTTCTATTTAGTACCACTATTTAATTTTCCATCCTATACTTAAAAGGAAATGAAGCTTATTTCAAGGAAGGATGAGCTGTGGATCTGTAAAAAGAATAAATGACCTCACCAATCATCGTGTTTAAGGAACACAACAAATGTGAAAGTGTTATAGGAATGTTCAGAATCCCTAATGAGATTTCAATTGACGGCAACTTAGTCGAAGGCTTCATGATACAAATTTACAAGAAGTTACAAGGTTAATTGTTTTATACAGAATGACATTCAGAGTACTGAACTGCTTACATTATGTTTGCATTCATTTTCCTGTAAGGGGAGTGTGTAGGATTGCTTTCACTCACAATATCTACTGTATTGCTTCTGAAGATCTTTTAATTCCAAGAAAACTATTTTAATATTTTAAAAACAAAGAGGTAAACGCAAACTCAACTTATCTGCTATAAATAGCCTGAAGTTGTAATCATATAAAAGTTAAGAAGAGGTGGTATCTGTTCAGAAGAACATGCAAAACTCCTTTTTACGTAGTTTTAGTAGGAGTATGTAAAACACAAATCAGGATAAGTTCTGCATTCAAATGTAAAAGACAAAAATAGTATCTGGAAATGCAGGAATTATTTATCTGACTACCAATCATGTAAGCTTCCTAAATATGTATAAGCACATCATATTTCTGTTGTGTGATGTGTTATCTGATGTATTCTGCCTGTGTCGGATTCTGCTCTGGTGCATAAAGAACAAAACTGTAGTCAGTTTTGCTGGATTCTTTTAATAACCCTTGCCTCTGAACATTCAGCTTCACAAGGCTTGATGCAGAACAGCATCCGTGGATGTATTTTTTTAAAAAAGTTCTTGTCAGACTACCCAGAGGAAACACAGTTAAGCAGAAATACATACTTTGGTGGGTTTAAAAATGGCAGAAATATTTTACATGGTAGAAATCTCTTTACAGGTAATATTCTCCAGTGTGCAACTTGTACTACTGTTTCTTGATCTATAGGAATGTGAATACTCTACAAAAAAGTTTCTAAAGAACATATATGTGACAACAGCTTTTCTGCCATTTTTGAATATTAAAATTAATAATGTCATTTTAGACCATATTACTTTATGATTTATGATATCAAGTGATAACTGGTGCTTAAAGAAAATAACTTTGTATGCAGCATCACTGTATTAATTTCAAATGCTTACAATGAATCTTAGAATCATAGAATAGAATCATAGAATAATTAGGGTTGAAAAAGACCTTGAGATCATCAAGTTCAAACCCCCCTGCCGTGAACAGGGACATCTCACACTAAACTGTGTCACCCAAGGCTATGTCCAACCTGGCGTTGAACACTGCCGGCGATGGAGCATTCACAACTTCCCTGGGCAACCCATTCCAGTGCCTCACCACCCTTACAAGAAAGAATTTCTTCCTTATATCCAGTCTAAACTTCTGCTGTTCAAGTTTTAACCCATTACCCCTTGTTCTCTCACTACAGTCCCTCATGAAGAGTCACTCCACAGCATCTTTATAAGCCCCCTTCAGGTACTGGAAGGCTACTATGAGATCTCTACTCAGACTTCTCTTCCTCAGGCTGAACAGCCCCAACTTTCTCATCCTATCTTCAACTGGGAGGTGCTCCAGTCCCCTTATCATCCTTGTGGCCCTCCTCTGGAATTGTTCCAACAGTTTCATGTCCTTTCTATGTTGAGGACACCAGAACTGCACACAGTACTTCAAGTGAGGTCTCACGAGAGCAGAGTAGAGGGGCAGGAACACCTCCCTCGACCTGCTGGTCACGCTCCTTTTGATGCAGCCCAGGATATGGTTGGCTTTCTGGGCTGCAAGCACACACTGCAGCCAGCTCAAGTTTATTTTTTCATCAACCAACACCCCCAAGTCCTTCTCTGCAGTGCTGCTCTGAATCTCTTCTCTGCCCAACCTGTAGCTGTGCCTGGGATTGCCCCGACCCATGTGTAGGACCTTGCACTTGTCATGGTTAAAATTCATCAGGTTTGCATCAGCCCACCTTACAAGCATGTCAAGGTCCCTCTGGATGGCATTCCTTTCTTCCAGCTTATCAACTTATCGTGGTTTAAGTCTCTATAACTCACGCAGTATCTCTCTCACTCACTCCCCCCTCTTTCTTTCCCCCACTCCCGGAGGGATGGGAAGGAGAATCGAATGAATGCAACTCCCACAGGTTGAGATAAGAACAGTTTAGTAACTAAGGTATAATACAAACCACTACTGCTACCACCAATAATAATAATGACAAGGCAAATACAAGGAAAGAATACAATCACTCACCACCTATACCCAGCCTGACCAAGCAGTGCACCCCCATCCTTCCGGGTCTCTGCTCTCTGTTTTACATCCTGGGCATGACGTGCTATGCCATGGAATACCTCTTTCGTCAGTTTGGGTCAGGTGTCCTGTCTCTGCTTCCTCCCAGCTTCTCCTTCTCCCTGTCAGAGCCTGAGACTCAGAAAAGTCCTTTATCAGACCAAAACACTACCAAGCAGTAACCAAAACACTGGTGTTATCAGTGTTGTTCCCAGGCCTAAAATCAAAACCACAGTGCTGCACCAGCTACCAAGAAGGCGAAAAATGACTGCTGCTGCTGAACCGCTGACACAACTGAACTACACAGCTTGGTGAGATTGGCAAACTTGCTGAGGGCGCACTCAATTCTACTGTCCATGTTACCATCAAGGATGTTGAACAAGACTGGTCCCAACACCAATCGCTGAGGGACACCACTCGTTACTGGTCTAATTAAATATTATCTTGTAATAATTCCTTACAACAAACAGCACATGGCTGTCAGAATGTCTCTGGAGCAGGAAAAAATCATTAGGTAAAAAGCACTTGAGTATTTTTAATCTTGATGGATACATACATAGAATGATAGAATCATGGAATAATTAAAGTTAGAAAGGACCTTAAAATCATCTTGTTCCAACCCCTCTGCCATGGTTTTAACTACAGACTCCATTAACATTGAAGGCCACTGATATAATACTGGCTGCAAAAGAAATGCTAAAATCCACATTCATTTAATAACAATTTATAAACATCTGTCATCTGATATTTAGAAAACAGTCATATTTATGGGTAGCATTTAATAGCTTTGGTGTTTTGTTGATTGCAGACTGGAGAGGAAAGAACATTGTAGGAACTGAAAACAATTTAAATGATTGTTGCTGCTATTTTCCTTGCTGACTTCTTTGACACAAAGTGTTCCACAAGGTTTTGACAGCTGCTGAGTTAAAGAAAAAGCAAACAAGCACCAAGCAGCCACAAAAAAACCTAGTAATATAGTAATAATTAGCAGGAACAAACAGCTCCCTGTGGAAAACACAGAATTAAAATTGGCATCCAAAATGTCTTTACTTAAAGTAAGTAAAAACTTCAGCAATCAGACTGTAAATAATATGGTGACTTTCATGTTCACTTCTGTAATCTGTAAGGAGTGTTATTTTACTGCTGTTATAACTTCCTTCTCAGGAAGATTTACCCTCCTGACGGGCTGGTTAGAGCATATGTTTCCTAGCAGTGTATTGCAGCTAGGACAGACATGCATTCTGAGGTCTTTGAATGAACAATGTGTGCGAAATTATTTAATGTTGACTACATCTGAGAAATTAGGATGAATATTTTGACCTCTGATTACCAAAATGTTAAAGGTAGAAAAATCAGATTTGTCACTGTAAGCTTATCCTTAGGGAAATGTTACTTACTACTATGAAAGTCTGGGATTTTTTGGATTTTAGAAAGCTTTTCTTTATCTCAGTGGCTGGACATGTAGCCTTCATTTGTGCTTGATTAATGAAGGGATTGAGACAGATAGCTGAACAAAACCTAAGCATTATCTAACATTTACCCTGTCACTAGTCAATATATTTGTTGCTTTCTCTATTTCATATTTTATCCATACCCATTTATAAAATTAGGCTATTGTGGGATAGACTTTTATTTGGGGTTATGTTTTAATTAGGTTGCTTTCATTGCTGTCAGAGGAAAATATTATTTACTTTTTGAGATCAGGGACAGAGGCAAAGAGCTGAAAACTACAACCATCCGGTAATTTAAGTTGGTTTTTGCAAGAAAAGCAACACCTGATTTTTCAGGTTATGCAGAATTGCATGATATTTTACATGTTAAGCACACAGGGCACTGTGAATTAATTACTAAAAACGGAAAATGAAAGAAGATATTTTTAAATGAAAAGCAGTTTTACCAAGACAGGCTTTGAAACCTACAATTTTTATTCAGACTGAAAGTGTAAAATTGACAAGATCCTAAAAATGAAGATTTCTAAATTGTCCTTTTTGGTGAGACGGAGATATATTTTTGCCATAAACTGTCTAAATTGCTGTTAATCTGATGACGGCTGAATTATGAGTGTTGCTGTGGGTCTTTCTACTTGGCTGCTTTGTAGAATTTTTGTCTGAACTTTCAGTAAGAAATATTGTCATCTGCTGCCTCACTGGCCATGCCAGCTTTAAAAATCAATATATGGTCATTTTTTGGCGTGTCTTTTAAAGAAGTGTAGAGATGAAATAAACCACTTTTAATGCCGAGGTAACAGTACCATCTTAGATTGTGCTTTTGGATGAGAGATGACAAATTCTCACTTCAAACACATTTAATGTTTATGCTTAGGTATCTGTGTACTTCACAACTATTGCAGTTCAATCGTATACGGTATTTAACATCTCTTCTTCAATATTTGTAACTTGTAGGAAAGATCTGGCTGACTTGGAACTAGATAGTTCCAAGATACAGGTCTAATGTGAGCTGAGCACAATATTAGTTAACCCATGCAGCGAGAGCTGGGTGAGAATGAATGATAACCTTTAATTTAAAAATGAAGTATAAGTCCAATATTTTCCTTAGACCCCCTCTTGCTATTAATGTATTTTAAAAACCCTTTCAAAAGTCTCTATCAAAATAGGTGTGGAGCATGCAAGGCTGGGGAGAGGAGAGGAAAGGGAGCTGATTATTTTTTTGTCCCATTTTGCTTTCAGCAAAAAACTCCATGTTTGTGGGACTGCTTCAACCTGCCAGAAGTAAAAAGCCACAAAAAGCCTTTCAGGTTGAATTCTGCTATACTTTGACAGTTTGTCTATGTTAGCTTTTCCATTCCCACAAAAATGAGAGACAGACTGAAAACAACAGAAGAACAAAACTCAAATGAACAAAAACCCCACAGCAGTATGATGGGAATTCATTTGTCACGTGTTTTAGGCAAAATGGTGTATGCAGATGTCAGAGCCCAATTCCCTCTGAGCAGGTTCTTTCAGAAAGTTGTAACTGTGGAGGGTGTAATGTTTAATACCCTTTTAGCACAATACAGATGGAAGCAACTGACATAGCTATTTGCCTGAAAAAAAAAAAATTGCCACCTTCTTGTCCTTTTTTGTGTTGAGATAAAGTCAGGTTTGCAACAACAGCTGTGGTCAGCCACACTGTGAGTTATTCTCTGAGTTTCACAGGCACATCATGCCTCCTCATCTTATTTGAGCCTTTTTCTATGGTAGGGGATAACTGGTGAGTCATAGCAGAAACTAGTATTTTTCCCTTTTTAATGCTTTCTTTACTAAGCTAGACAAGCTGTTATACTTTGAATTTTAATCAGCAAGAATAGTAAAGGTCCCGTTAAAAATAGCAAAGGTCAGGAAAAGATACGAGATCATGACTGTGTTTCAGGAAAGGGGTGTAATATTGAAAGAAACACCAAAACCACAGAAATGCATGCATAATATGGAATGAAGTTCGTGAATTAAGAGTATGATAAAAATACGGTTCAATGTCCTTTACCTGATTACTGTTGGTGGTGATAAATGGATATGAGTAGCTTTTTGAAAGTTGGGATATTTCGTATTTGTAGTATCTGTCTCTTCCTTCTTGCTCCTTCTAGCTAAATAACACTGCCTTCCTATGTCTATTCAATCTGGGATCAGTTATTTGGTGAACTTTATGATGTAAAAATACTTGATAAACACTGCTGAGGAAGAATAGATAGTAGATAACAGAATTTTCAGCATGACAGTAGTGGTTTTCTGCATGAATTTTCAGCTCTGAATTATGTATCCAACTATTTAAAGTATTTTGGCGCATAATAAAATTATGATTTTATGTATACACAGATTTTACAGTATCCAGTCAGACATAAAAGTAATAAAATCTGTAATTTTAGAAGAAGGAAAAAGTTATTGAATCCAATTAATTATTTTTACAAGCACATCCAAAAACTTGATCTTTTGTAACAGGCATAGATTAGAAGAAGGCAGCACAAGTAGAGGCAGGAGATGCAGGGAATGGAAAAGGAAATATGGCAGAACAATGTCTTTTACCTACAGCCGAAATCTTGAGCACTACTTTCTTAAAAGAATCTTGTGTTTGACTGGCTTAGAGGAATGAGGGGAAACAAATCAAAGAAAAAATGTAATAGTGAAATTTTCAGCCCAGACAGCTAGGTAGTGTAAGCTGTAAATAATATTTGGGAAGGTGTTCCGGGTTGAAGGAACTATTTCAACAGCAAAAGTTCTCATCCTTAGTGGTATCTAAGCATTATTAATTTTTTGTGTGTATATGTCTCTATTTCTTCTATGCGTTTATCTTCTCATCTGATGTCAGTCTGATTTTATTTCTATCTGAATTGCTGAATCACAATCACTGCATTGACGCTGACAGATGATCAAGAACAATGATTTCTGCCCTCTTAATATAGAAGGACGGTCACAAGAAAGGACAAAGCCCAGGCTCTTAGTCAAGTGCCATGTCCCTTACTTTTCCAGGTATAAGAAACCTGCCATCATCAGGCTATTCTACTTCTCTAGGGATCCTCTGACTCATGAATCCTATCCAACAATATTTCTAGTCTTGAGATTAGAAGACAAAGTTCTAACAAGAAAAATACATTTGCTCGAATTTCCAATCAGACACTGCTTCCAGGGACTCAGCTTTTGTTCTGTGAGGTAAAGTGTGTGCAAACAGTATTACCTGCTAACAAGACTGTTTCTAAATTGCTGTGTGCAACATTTGAGTTTGTTTTTAAAAAGAACATTGGATCAATAAATGAAAACAAATAAGTCAGATGAAACTTTGCAAAATAGACAAGGGGGCACGTTCCAGTTTCTGAAGTGAAGGAAATTTTTCCTTCTCGAAATAAATGTATTGAAAGACGAACTAGGAGTATTAGAGAATGTGATCTGTCAAGGTATTTAGCCAGTCAAAGTGTTGAAATTCAGATGACTTAAACTGTAATAACTTTGTAATGTATTAAAAAAAAAAAAAAACCCAAACCAACCAAATGTAAAAGCTGTTTTTGAAGGACAGGAAATCTTTTTTCTATCTTACAAGTAAAAGAAATACACAGGTTGTAACATTTTTTGAATGGCCATGTAAAAGTAATCACAATAGGGCTATACGCAACTTTTACTACTGTATTACTGATTTAGAAAGGGAATATATGAATGTAACTTTGATCTGTTCTAATTAGACAAATAATAACCAATGGTCATGCCTTTTTGTTTGTCCAGTCATATGTTCTATCAGACTTCTACGTAGCCTTGGAACGGTTTTCTTTTTTAATGGCCTATTCTTTAATTTCAGTGGAGATGGCTTGAAATTATCATGAGCTAATAATAATCCTAAAAATGGAATGAGAATGTTGGAAAGCACAAGAAAAAACTTGCATGTCCTCTGAGAGATAGAAACATGATCTACTGTGAAAAGCAGCAGTAGCTAGTAGGCAACTTAACTGGTCAGTAGATAACTAAGTCTTTCAAAGATAACAGGAAAAGTATAACTTCCACTGACTGTTGTGATATATAGATTTCTTCTGTCTCTTTTTCAAAATAAACTTAATAATCAGAGAAGCTCTCTACACCTCTTTATTTATATTGGTAAGTATAAATATATATGAGTTTTGGCTTTTCAGTGGTAATTGTGTATGTAAAAAAAAAAAAAAATTCTTCAAGCTCCTTTCTAGGCCCAATTGCACATGTAATCCTTTTTTATGTTTCCATCTGACAATTTTTATTCTGCACAAAAGTTCCAAAGTCAATCTGAATACATTTTGAGTGTGCTTTTAATATGTGACCTCAAATGCTTCTCTGTATAAAAGAATGCAATCAGACTCTGCAAGATTGATCTTTTTCAACATTCAGTCAATGTGCTGATTGAATTTTTTTACCTTCTTTCCTTCTGGGAAAAATCTGATTGAAAGCATGAAGAATCCTTCTTCATTTGTGTTCCAAAAAGAAAGACAGGGGGTTGGCATCTTTCTTGCATTCAGCTAAACTACAAGTGTTGCAAAATTTCAGTGTGCAACAAAAGTGGCATTTGGTTGATTGTAACTTATGCTCCTGCATCTGCTTCAGCAGCTTCAGCAGCTTAGTTTTGTTGAAAATAATCTGTCAGGAGGCTATAATATCAAGGTATGGCTGCAGTTTTCTGTTAACTCAGGACTGTGAAATAAAAGATAGCTGTTCTATGACTAGGAATAATGTACTGATGTTTACTACTAAACAGAAGAAGGAAAGAAGGATGCCAAAAAATTACTGGTGCTCCTCAAAGACAAACAAAGAGAGAATTGAAAGTATCTGTTGGACAATAACAGTGATAAAATTGTATCTTTGCATGTAAGAGAATCTCTCTGGAAAATAGGAACAAATGGATCTTTGCATTTCATCTCGGAGTCAAGTCAACTTTCTGGTGGAGAAAATATTGAAACATAATGTCTAAGGAATTTGGTTTCAATATAAAGATACTTCATGTTATTTAGAATTCATATTTTTCTTTGATGTGGCCAAGGTTTCTGAGTACCGCATTATTTATTAGGATTATTTTGCTGCTGAACAAAATTGGTGATTTTTAAGAACCACACCAGAAATATGTGCCTGGTAGCACCTTTGCTGTGTCTAGAGTTTCAGCTACTGCTAAGCAATGATTAAGGAAATGTCTAGAAAAAAGCAGGTGTATTTGTAGAGTGAATAGATTATTTCTTTCCTGCACTAAGGCTGAGCATTTTTTGCTTCTGTCAGGGAAAAGGCAGAGTAATATTTGAGCAGAACTGTCAAGATTTTACCTTGTAAATGATGTGTGATTTTTAGACCAGGTGCTATGACTTGATGATATCACAATTTGCGAAAAGCAGCTCACAGGAATTAAGCTCCAATATTAATACTTCTTTAAAGAGAATCCAGCCTTTACTTGTTAACTTCTCAAACTGTCTGTATTCAGACATTGTGTACTATTTACTATACCTTTTTTCCTTACTTAGTCGAAATCTACAGAGGCAGTAAAGTGTCCATAAGTATAATGTTAACTACTGTTTATTATTGAAAAAGTTCATTTAAATCTTAAAAAAAATATTACAGTAAATATTTTTAAATGTTTTGTTGAATTCTTAGTCCAAAGTACAATTTCCTTTTGAGGAATTATTTATTGTTAAAGATTTTGAGATATAAAGTGAACATCTTGACATTTTGCTTCATTTTTTATTCCATTTACTGAATTTTACTCAAGCCAACCTCTTCTGGGGCAATGAAACCCAAGTGATGATAGTGGCTTTTGCTTAACAGAGAGAATGGTTCATCAAGCTGGAGACCAGTAACGAGTGGTGTCCCTCAGGGATCAGTGTTGGGACCGATCTTGTTCAACATCTTTGTCAGTGACATGGACAGTGGGATTGAGTGCGCCCTCAGCAAGTTTGCCGATGACACCATGCTGTGTGGTTCGGTTGATACGCTGGAGGGAAGGAATGCCATCCAGAGGGACCTTGACATGCTTGTAAGGTGGGCTGATGCAAACCTGATGAAGTTTAACCATGCCAAGTGCAAGGTCCTACAGCTGGGTGGGAGCAATCCCAGGCATACCTACAGGCTGTGCAGAGAAGAGATACAGAGCAGTCCTGCAGAGAAGGACTTGGGGGTGTTGGTTGATGAGAAAATGAACATGAGCCGGCAGTGTGTGCTCGCAGCCCAAAAAGCCAACTGTATCCCTGGCTGCATCAGAAGGAGCGTGACCAGCAGGTCGAGGGAGGGGATCCTGCCCCTCTACTCTGCTCTCATGAGACCTCACTGGAGTATTGTGTCCAGTTCTGGTGTCCTCAACATAGAAAGGACATGGAACTGTTGGAACAAGTCCAAAGGAGGGCCACAAGGATGATCAGGGGACTGGAGCAACTCCCCTATGAAGATAGGCTGAGAAAGTTGGGGCTGTTGAGCCTGGAGAAGAGAAGGCTGTGTGAAGACCTCATAGCATCCTTCCAGTATCTGAAGGGGGCCTATAGGGATGTTGGGGAGGGACTCTTTATTAGGGACTGTAGTGAGAGAACAAGGGGTAATGGGTTCAAACTTAAACAGGGGAAGTTTAGATTGGATCTGAGGAAGAAATTCTTTCCTGTAAGGGCAGTGAGGCAGTGGAATGGGTTGCCCAGGGAAGTTGTGAATGCTCCATCGCTGGCGATGTTCAAGGCTGGATTGGACATAGCCTTGGGTGGCATGGTTTAGTGGGAGGTGTCCCTGCCCCTGGCAGGGGGTTGGAACTAGATGATCTTCAGGTCCTTTCCAACCCTAACTATTCTATGATTCTATGATCAACTGGCAAACAACTTATTCTATAACTTCAGCTTTTACTTCTAGACATTTCTGTCCAGTGAAAATGTAAAAAAAGCCCTGGCCTTTCATATGAGCAGGAAAACAAATACAGCTACCAATATAATTTGATCCACTTATTGGATAAATTTTTTTTGTACAACATTATCTGAAAGTCACCTATAGCGATCCATTTGATGAATTTCTAAACAAGGAAAGCAGAAATAATTCTGCCCATTTTCCTAATTAACTGCAGCAATTAGTTCAACAAGATTAACATTGTGACTTGTGTCTTTTGCCTTTATAGAAACAGATAAACAAATAGAAATAATCAGATATTTAGACATTCAGATCCTTTTTTTCTTTATTTGAGGTTTTTTACGTTTTAGAATGTAGAAATCTGTATGTTTAAACTATCCTATTTTCTTGTATGTTAGAAAATTCCCTTTTTGTTCTTGGTTAGCCTGCTGGTTATCTACTTACTAATATTAAATTTCAAGGGCATGTTGAAGAAAATGTCAATTCAAGCTACTAGCTCATATTACTTTTTCCAAGAACACCGGGGATGAAGGGCTTCTGTCATCTATATCCATTTATATTTATGGGAACAAAACACTGTGTGTGAAAGGGCAAATGTAAATGATGAGTCAGGTCTTCATTATAGCAGACATACTTCAGTTTTGTTGCCCTACCTTGACAGTTCACTTGCTAGAGGGGATAATGTAACCAAATTAGAGCCCTCTGTCAAGTCTCTTTATGGGTCCGCCTTGTCTTTCATAAAGCGGAACATCAAGCCAAAAGGGAATTTTAGCACAAATCAGTTTTTATGACTGCAGGTATTTTCTATGATATGAGTTTCAGAGGAATAACATAGGTGAATTCAAGCACACTGAATTTGTTATCTGTTAGCTGAGATGGAAATAGACAAACAAGGAGGTTTTGAAGGTGGACTTTTTAATTTGCATTTCTTAAGAGACACATTCTTCCTTGGCTTACTTTACATGCAGTCACATGATGGACTATAAAATGTCCACAGTGAATCAGTACTCTGTTTTGTAGAACCACTGTATTATCTGGGCAAGTCCAGTGAGATGTTCTTTACGTGTCATGATAATGGAAATGTCTGGTTTGCAGCATATACTCCAAGAAAGCCCATGAAGTGTCATTTCAGGGTCATCACGAGTTCAAATAGAGAAGCAGATTCAAGACTAAACTATTTAAAATTATTAGTTGGAATCAGATCCAGACTTTCTTGTGATGTTGCTGAAAATATAGAAGTGTGTTTACAATATCTTATTTTCTTTTTCCTGTCCCTCAAACAGAGGTAGTTTTTGTTCTTTATTAATTTTTGTTCTTAGCTTAGCTCAGTTATGTTATTAAATCTTTTAAACAATATTTTTCAAGTTAAAAAATAAGAACTACTGAGTTCTATAAAATTAAACTGAAGAGGATACAGCAGTTCAAAAGATAAAAGATTTTCCCAGAAAATCTCAAATAGATCAAGTTTGGCCTTTAAAAACAAAACTCAGCAAAAATATTCTTCAAACAGCCTTTATGCTTTTGTTAATATTTCTGCACAAAGAGCCTTAGAGATGATTCAGGCAAGTATTCAACTATGACCTTGCCATTTCTTTCCTGTTAATTAAAAAAAAAAAAAAAAAAATCCCAAAACCAAAATTCAACCACCCCATCCCCCCCCCCCCCAAAAAAAAAAAAACCCTGAAAAAATAAACCCACTGAAAATCAAACAAGCAAAAAACAAATCAACCAACCCAAACATACAAGCCTTCAGTAGTGGATCTCCTCTTCAAAGCTGGAAATAGGACATTTTTTTTTTTCATGTCTTTTAGAAACCTACTTTTATCATAAGCATGGAAGAAAGAAGGAGTCAGCTTTGGCAATACCCTTAGTCCAAATGACGTAGTCAGTAATTCATTAATAATATCAGGTAAGCAAAATCATTAACAGATCTTTTCACACTTGCAGCTCTTTGGATGTGGAGTAGAGGTGAGGTAGGGAATTTACATTCAGAATACAAAATTGATTTAGTGTTTCTAGGTTGCCAAAACAAGAGTGAATAACCCCTTTAGTTAATCTGATACTACTTTGCACCAGTGTTGTAACTATTTGTGACTTTACAGTACATTTTGGATGGGAGAGCATAGGGTAGGTGTCCATCTATGAAAGAGGTGGTTAACTTCAGGATTTCTTTTATTTAAGTAAATTGTCTGTGATGACAGTAGTTAAAGATGTGAGAATTACACATCAGTGAAAACGTGTCTTCTGATTAATATAAAACACATTGTTACCTGCAAGTGGAAATGTACACTGATGACTTTGCACCTGGCTGTGAATTATGATTCACTGATTCTCAAAGTTCAGGGGATGACTTGGAATATTATGAAAATTGTTTTGGCAAAATACGTATTCTAATAAAAGGTCAAATTCCAATTCACCTCTGTTGATTACTAACAGGGGTGATTGCTGTAGTGCTACCCATATAATTTCAACAGATATGCTTGCGATATAAAGGAGCACTATTAACTCCATTTCTTACATAACGGAAGTTTAGGTACTGACAAGTTAATGTTTCTCCAAGTCATATAGCATATTAACAGATAGCAGGACAAAGGACAGCATCTACTCTCTTGGATTGCTGATTCTGCATCCTGAACTTTTTCTGCTCAGACGTGTATTTTTCATTGCACTAAAAGGTAGTGCCCCTCTTACACAATCATGCTTAAAATTGGAGTGTGCACCAATATGTTAGGTCTTTCTGTAAGGCACTTGGCGCTCAGCAGTTCAGAGCTCTATGGCTGTTTGCCCAATTGAACTCAAAAAAGTTTCTGTTCTGTGAAAATTGTCTTTGTGTGATTAATGCCCTTCATACTGTCAGTGTCTCTTGCTTCAATACTTTTGGTAGGAGTTTAGTTCCTGTATTTCAGACTACAAAACTCCTTCTGCCAGTGGGAACAGTTTGAAGTACTTTTCCATTTCTAAACTTACAGTGTTTGAAGAACAGCATTTATTTTTTCTTTTCAGAGGTGTTTTTAATTAAAGTTACAGTAGATTGTTCTGAGGGTGTGTACTGGCAAATCTCTGAAGATTTTTGTGTTTGTGCATAGGAAGGAAACAGGAGCTGAGCATTACACTGTGTTTGAATGAAGGTAAACACTCCTATGCTAGGCATTATGGTAGCCAAGTTTGATTCTGTCTGAAGAGTAGTTTACTGATCTATTGTAACTTATACCTCTTTTAGTCATTGCAGCCTGAAATGGTTGAGATTATTGCTTTTTTCCCTCAGAAGTACTCTAACACAGAGAAGTGATAGTTAATCACTAATGATAAGGACAGGTTCAAAAGTCACTACGATGCCTCCTATCTGTTATTTGTTCTCAGTTTTGTCACTGTCTTGCTGTGTGATGTGGGACAAAAGTAGTTTCCCCTCTGAGTGTCTTGGCTTTTACATCTCTAATATGGGATTAATAGCTTAATCACTGGCCAACTGCTGGGTTATAGATGGCTGTTCTTTCCTCTGCTCCAGAGCATATTTGAAGAATCAGCAAGTGTGTTGTTATAGACAGCTTACTGTGAGTGTATATGCCCTTCTGATGTATTAAAATTCCGAACAGATGCAGGCAAATATTCCGGTCCACAGATGTAAAGCTGTTGAATACTGTATCTTTGTAATGGGAACTTTACTGGCCACTCAAGAGTAGGAGCTGAAAATAGCATTGACTCTATGTGACCTTCACCAGCTTACCAAAGGCAAAAACACATAATGTAACTATAGTAATTATAATTTTACAGATTGCATATAATTTTGGAGGTCTAGAAGCAGACATTTATAAAGAAGTTACTCAGAGTTACATGAGAGTTAGGAAGGCTAAAGAGAACAGCCAGTTAAGATAATATTTTTCTTTAAGCTTATTTATTTGAGTCTTAGCAATTTTAATAATAAATCTCTATTTCAGTAAAGAAATAATTTACCTAGTGGAGTTCTTTATATGTATGGTTGCTTTTTATATTTCTAGGAAGGTTTATAAAATCTTGAAATTCACCTGACATTGAGTTTTCGAAGAAAAATTCAAAGAAAAGACTTTTAGCACAATACTGTGGTCTAATATCTTAGGAAAAAAAATCTCTTTTTTGAAGTTGAAATAGATTTTCCATAGAAGTGACCAATGGGGGTGATGATAGTTCTCAAGATACAGTAGCATTCTGTTTTTCCTTGTCTTTCTCATAGAAAGACTGCTTTAATTTCTGATATAAAATCCTAGGATAACAGTCAGTAGCATTTCAGAACATGAGTCCTCAAATATTTATTTGTGATCATTATTCTCATTGCCATGAGGTAAGGTTTTTGGGTCTTTATTCCTTAGCACATTTTTTTTCCTTAATTATTTTTTTCTTTGTGCATTTCTGGATTATTGTTAACTTGAAAATGCATCTGTGCACCACAGGATTAGTTTGCCTCCAGCTGACACTCTCATTTTTATTTTGTTTTCATGATGCTGCTCAAGTTTATCGGCTTTCATGTTCACAGTACAATGTAGTTCTGTATAAAGCTATTTTTAATGATGCTTTAAATTTCAAATGAATATTTTTGTGCAACCAGTTTAAAATAGCTGGAAACTAAAAATTAACTTTGGATAATATTTCTGAATTTAATCAAATGAGAATGCAAAAACTCCTTCGACTTCATTTGAAGATGGAGAATGTAACTAAGGTGTTCTATAGATGCATAATTTTTTTAATGACACACAGCAGTCTACAAATTCAGTGTTACCTGTGTATCTTAGGAAAAGACACTGAGAAGAAAATGCCAAGAGGAATGTATCAGCAATTTCAGATGCTTAGGCTATCTTCCTGTTTTATTAATCCCTCCTTTGTTCAGCAGGGTGAGGTGTTACTTCTGTGTTATTGTAACATAAATGTTAAGACAAGCTGTTTAACTTGTGGCAAGGTTATTCAAAAGAAAATGTGACAAGGTTATTCAAGAGAAAATATGACAAGAGAAGGAAAACCATTCTTCTAAAAATCCCACAGACAGGTTTTTAAACACTATTCTGCCTTCTAAATTGTAATCAACACATCTTATATTATAGACAACAACTTTGTCTTCTAAGGAGATGCTAAACCAAATGTTTCATGAAAAAAAGATCAAAATTAATAAAGAATAATAAAATCACATATTCGAAAAAGATCTTTAGGATCATCAGCTGTAAACCTAATGCTGCCTGCCAAGTCTACCACTAAACCACATCCTTAAAACGTTACATCTTCAAAAGATGTGTAGATGAGCTGTTAGGGACATGGTTTAGTGGTGGACTTGGCTAGGTTAACAGCTGGACTTGATCTTAAAGGTCTTTTCCAGCCTAAAGAATTCTGATTCTATGATCTACACATCTTATAAATACCTCCAGAGATGATGACTCCACCACTTCCCTTGGCAGCCTGCTCCAGTGCTTACTAACAATTTTGGTGAAGAAATTTTTGCGATATCCAATCTACACATTCCTTCAGGCAGTCGTAGAGAGTGATAAGTTCTCCCCTGAACTTCTTCTCCAGACAAAATGCCCCCAGTTCCCTCAGCCATTCCTCATCACACTTGTGCTCCAGGCCCTTCATCAGCTCTGTTGCCTTCCTCTGGACCCGCTCCAGCACCTCAATGTCTGTCTTGTAGTGAGGGGCCCAGAACTGAACACAGGATTCCAGGTGCAGCCTCACCAGTGCCCAGTACAGGGGTATGATTACTGCCCTGGTCCTGCAGGCCACACTATTGCTGATACAGGCCAGGATGCTGTTGGCCTTCTTGGCCACCTGGGGCACAAGCTGGCTTGTGTTCAGCTCTGTCAATCAGCACCCCCAGGTCCTTTTCTGCCAAGCAGCTTTCCAGCCACTCTTCCACAAGCCTGGAGCTTTGCATGGGATCGTTGTGACTCAAGTGCAGGACATGGCACTTTGCCTTGTTCTGCAGCCTCATACAGTTGGCCTTAGCCCTTCAATCCAGCCTGTCCAGATCCTTCTGTAGAGCCTTCCTACCCTCAAGCAGATCAATAGCTAACTTGGTGTCATCTGAAAACTGACTGTTGGTGCACTCGATGTCCTCATCCAGATCACTGATAAAGATATTAAACAAAACTAGCCCAGTACTGACCCCTGGGGATTTGTGACTGGCCACCAACTGGGTTTAATTCCATTCACCACAATTCTCTGTGCCTTGCTATCCAGCCAGGTTATTATCTTGTGAAGAATACCCCTGTCCAAGCTGTGAGCAGCTAGTTTCTCCAGTAGGCTGCTGTGGGAAAACTTTCAAAGGTTTACTAAACTCCAGGTAAATGACATCCACAGCCTCTCCCTCTTCCAGTAAGTGGGTCACCTTGTTATAGAAGAACATCATACAAGTCAAGCAGGACCTGCCTTTCATAAATGCACTAGTAAATGGGACTGCTTAAAATTATTGAAAGTGGCTCTGTGAGCATTTCTGCCAGCTCCCTCAATACCCTTGGGTGGATCCCATCTGGCCCCATAGACTTGTGAGTGTCAAAGTGGTGTGGCAGGTCACTAATAACTTCTTCTGGGGTTATGGGGGCTTCATTCTGCTCCTCATCTCCATCTTCCAGCTCAGGGGGCTGGTACCCAGGAAACAACTCATCTTACTATTAAAAACTGAGGCAAATAACTGATTAATTACCTCAGCCTTTTCCTTATCCTTTATTTTCCCCCACATCCAATAAAGGATGGAGATTCTCCTCAGCCCTCCTTTTGTTGGAATGCATTTATATAGAAACATTTTTAATTGTCTTTATATGGCGGTAGCCAAATTAATTTTAGTTGGGCTTTGGGCCTTCTAATTTTCTCCGTGCATAACCTCACCTCTTGTAGTCCTCCTGAGTTCCTTGCCTCTTCTTCCACAGGTCATAAACACTTTTTTTCCTTAGCTCCATCCAGAGATCTCTGTTCAGCTAGGCCAGTCTTCTTGATGATGAGCTCATTTTTCAGCTCATGGGGATGGCCTGCTCCTGTATCTTCAAGATTTCTTTCTTGAAGAATGTCCAGCCTTCCTGGTATCCTTTGCCCTTCAGGACTGCTTCTGAAGGGGCTCTGCTAACCAGTCTTCTAAACAGGCCAAGTCTTCCTTGCAGAAGTCCCAGGTAGCAGTTCTGCTGACTACCCTCCTTACTTATCCAAGAATTGAAAACTCCATCAGTTCATGATCGTTGTGCCCAAGACAGCCTCCAACCATCACATCATCCACAAGTCCTTCTCTGCTTACAAACAACAGGTCCAGCAGGGCACCTTCCCTGGTGAGAGCTGGCTGTCTCACCAGCTGTGTCAGGAAGTTATCTTCCACACACTCCAGGAACCTCCTAGCCTGTTTCCTGTCCACTGTATTGTATTTCTGATGTACATTTTGTAAGTTGAAGCCTCCCCAATGAGAACAAGGATTGTCAATCGTGAAGCTTCTCCCAGCTGTTGATGCAATATTTCATCTGTCCCTTCACCATGGCTAGGTGGTCTATAAGACTGTTACCATGATATCTGCTTTTTTGGCTTTTTCCCTGATCTCTGCCCCTAAACACTCAACCCTTTCATCACCATTGTGAAGCTCTAGACAATCAAAACACTTCTTAACAGACTGGACTATCTCACCTCTCCTTCCTTGCCTGTCCCTTCTGAACAGTTTATAGCCATCCACTGCAGCATGCCAGCTTTGTGAGTCACCTCACCATGTTCCTGTGATGGCAACAATGTCATAGCTTTCCTGCTTTTCCTGCACTATAGCTTCCAGTTCCTCCTGTTTGTTGCCCATACATTGGTGTAGCTGCACTTCAGTTGGGATATTAATCCCACTACCTTTTTGGGGGGAGAAGTCCTAATTCCTACATGACCATTCTCAGGTGCTTCCACGGTTTCTAACACATCAATACCCCTTTGCTCTTTGCTGTTGCATGGATCATCACCCTCTACCTCAAGTGAGACTGAAGGATCTCCCTAGCACATTGTCCCTCAAACATTGGCATGTTACCTCTAGGATTATCTCTTATGAACCTGGTTTTATCCCTTTCCTCCTTCCCTCCTAGTTTAAAGTTCCTTCTGTGAATCCTGATAACTGTGCAGAGATCCTTTTCTGCCTTTGAGACAGGTGTACCACATCTGTCAGCAGCAGACCTGGTGTTATGTAGACCAAACCATGATCAAAACCCCCAAAATTCTGCCAGTGACACCAGGCTTGCCCCCAGGTATTGATCTGCCTAGTCTTCCTGTTTCTTTCCTCATCATTCCCTACAACTGGAAAGCGAGGACAACTCTGCTTGTGCTTGTGATCTCTTAACCAGAGATCCCAAGGCCTTGAAGTCTCTTTTGATTGCTCTTGAACCTCTTTTTGCAACTTCTATGATACAGTGTATGATTGTCTCATTTAGTAGAAATGCTCATTAAATAAGGAATAAAATAATTAAATAACTTGCATAAAGAGCTACATCAACATCTCATTTAATAATGAGAACAATTAAAATTTAGATAAATTTAATGACATCAGAGGAAGGTGTACCCCCATTTCTATTAGCAATGATACTGCTATTAGTATTATTAGGCCTAATTGTGATCCTATATGCCTTCCGTGGGAAGTAGAGGCACAAGCACAGTGCCATTAACACACTCTACAGTTGATATAGCTGCTTTTGCGGTTGTTGTTCACATAAGGAAATGGCCTTAATAGGTAAGACAGAAGGTTCACCTGGTCAGGTGACTGGAAGGTACTGCAATGGCTGCCTCAGAGCAGAAGACCAGGACAAGCATTTCTGATCATGGCCCTTGTTTTTTCTCAGCCTAATAAGCTTTGCAGCTCAGAGGTTTTCTTGAATAGATTTTGTGGTTTCTTTTGGAATGCTTTTAGTACAGTTCAAATGGACCTCTATCCCTGTAGTCCTGATTAGCTTCATTGAATTCCAAGTATATTCCTAATATACTTGGCAAAAGATGGCGAAGAGCTTCTCATCCTAAATATACACTGAATGAAGGGACAACTCATTTTCTTTACTGTTTTGAACTTGCTATGTTTATAAGCTGCTCTTTAGTTCTTAAGCTGGGTGTCCTTTTTAAGTCAGCAATGATTTTGTAGACCTGTGTCCTCAGGGTTACTGCTCAGGTGAAAATCATTTCTATAGAATGTACGAGGTAAGCAGTGCTAGAGCAGAAGTAAATCCTACCTAGGTGAGAAGATTTTTCAGGATTATATCCTTTGCAGGTAAATCATCTTTACAGTTCATTTTCTCTCCTTCTGATTTTCAATCATTACCAAAAAAATTTTTAAAGCTATATAAAGATTATATGTATACTCAAATATAAATATATGTTTTAAAACTTTCAGTGTTATTGATTCTATTTTCAGAATTCTTTTCAGACTCTCCTATGGTCTTCAAAATTTCTTGTTTGCAGTTGATGCTGCTGTCTGGAGTTCTTTTATGATGCATGTACTTGAAGGGGAGACGAGATGTAAACTCTCTGCTTGACAACAGAAATTACTTGTTCATCAGTCTAAACCTGTGGTTTATTTGTGGTTTAAATGTTAAATTACAGAAATTTATTTCATATTAGGGAGTAGGTTTTCTGAAGGATGGCATCAAACTTCCATCAAGACATGCAGTCAAAGATGGACTAGCGGTAGTGGCTTTCTAGAAATACAGTGTAACGTAGGAGAGGTTATTTGTCCGCAGAGAAACAACCTAGAATAACACAGTGTTCCCAGATATACAGATTTCTGACAAAAGAACACCAGAACACCATACTAAGGTGTTGTAACAAGTGCATGGACCAGGTTGTCTCAAAGACAAATCCCTTTCTAAAATTCCCTTTTGGAAGTGTAGCTGCCTACCAAGGGCCTTTCAATGGTAAAAAGGACACAAAAAGGCAATGGATTATTCATAGAATCATAGAATCATAGAATAGTTAGGGTTGGAAAGGATCTCAAGATCATCTAGTTCCAACCCCCCTGCCAGGGGCAGGGACACCTCCCACTAAACCATGCCACCCAAGGCTATGTCCAATCCAGCCTTGAACACCACCAGCGATGGAGCATTCACAACTTCCCTGGGCAACCCATTCCAGTGTCTCACCACCCTTACAGGAAAGAATTTCTTCCTCATATCCAGTCTAAACTTCCCCTGTTTAAGTTTCAACCCCTTACCACTTGTCCTATCCATACAGTTCCTCATGAAGAGTCCCTCCCCAGCATCCCTATAGGTGCCCTTCAGATACTGGAAGGCTGCTATGAGGTCTCCACGCAGCCTTCTCTTCTCCAGGCTGAACAGCTCCAACTTTCTCAGCCTGTCTTCATACGGGAGTTGCTCCAGTCCCCTCATCACCCTCGTGGCCCTCCTCTGGGCTTGTTCCAACAGTTCCATGTCCTTTTTATGTTGAGGACACCAGAACTATACACAAACTCCAAGTGAGGTCTCACAAGAGCAGAGTAGAGGGGTAGGATCACCTCCTTCAACCTGCTGGTCACGTTCCTTTTGATGCAGCCCAGGATATGGTTGGCTTTCTGGGCTGCAAGCGCACACTGCCGGCTCATGTCCTTTTTTTCATCAACCAACAGCCCGAAATCCTTCTCCACAGGGCTGCCCTGAATCTCTTCTCTGCCCAGCCTGTAGCTGTGCCTAGGATTGCTCCCACCCAGGTGTAGGACCTTGCACTTGGCATGGTTAAACTTCATCAGGTTGGCATCAGCCCACCAAGCATGTCAAGGTCCCCCTGGATGGCATTCCTTCCCTCCAACGTATTAACCAAACCACACAGCTTGGTGTCATTGGCACACTCAATCCCACTGTCCATGTCACCGACAAAGATGTTGAACAAGACTGGTCCCAACACCGATCCCTGAGGGACACCACTCATAACTGGTCTCCAGCTGGATATTGAGCCATTGAACACAACCTTTGCGTGCAGCCATCCAGCCAGTTCTTTATCGACTGAGTGGTCCACCTATCAAACTGATGCTCTTTCAGTATTGATTAAAGCAGTTGTGTTAAGTACGGAGCAACCCAGAGAGCACAATGAAAATAAAAATACCAAATTTCTAAAATACAGAGTACTGTACTCACATACATACATAATACACATACTTATACATATTTTTTCTTCTTGTGTTGTTGACCCTGGCAATGTTAAAAATTATGAGTTTTCAGTTCATCTGAAATTGAAGAACTGCAGAATCTGTATGTATGGAGCTGCATGAATATTTATTTTGATCTCACATTCCTGGGAACAAACAGCAGGTATCTATTTTCCTTTGGTAAAGGTGAAAGCTGCAGCTCATTGTTAGTTACCTTGTTCAACAGTTATCTTCAGTTAAAGGCTAAAAGCTATCCCTGCTTCATTAAAATTAATCAAGAATTGCAACTTTTAGAGGAGCACATAATTAATAGCTTGTCTACCCAAGGGATGGTTGAAATATATTTCTAGCTGCTTACTCTATTTATGGGAAATAAATGGTCATAAAAGAACATGCTTTGTTGATATTAAACTAATTTCTTCCATCTGTCGTCTTATAAGAAATTGAAGAATCACTGTCAATATCTCTCTTTAACATGAACAAATTGGTGTGTTACAACTTACAATGTTTAACTTCCTGCAGAGACCTTCATTCTGTCTTGGAACCAGATTGCTTTCCTAGAAAATATGGAAGTACTGAAGACATTTCACTAGAATGGTAGTCATAAAATTGTAAGACATAAAATCTTAATGCAATATTTAAATGGCTTCTCTCCATTCAGCAATTTTGTTGTGTTAGCAAATATCCATGGTCACCATATGAAATAAAATAACCTGTTTACTGATACTCAGTTTAATTTCTTCAGCTGCATCTTGATAATCTTACTTTATTCCACTGATTATTTAACTTTAGCTGTCTGATTCCTTCAAATTAGGAAACATTCATTGTTTGTTAAAATAAACAAAACCAACCTGCTGTGTTTGAGAACAGAAGTGTTAGTAATGCAATACTATTTAAAAGTGTTCAGAGTAGAAAACTTTCTCATCCTCATCTCTCATTCTCATCTCCCAACCTGTGAGAGATGGAATAATTAAAATGTCAGTCCTTTGTTGTAGTGGCAGTGGTTATTTCATGAAAGCTAAATAGTAGTGTGCATTGGAGTAAAATACTTATATCTGATGGAACACTGTGATCTCTCATGAACATTTCAAGTATCTGCTGAACAATATCTAAGCTCTGGCATGCCTCAGTTCATCTTGCTCTACAGATTATACACTTGATTCCATTATTTGCATTTCTCACAGTAAGGTTCTATTTTTTAAAGAATGCATGAATTTGAAGAGGTATTTCCATTAAGAGGAATTAGACTTTTAATAGGAATTCCTATGAACACTTCCAGCTCATATTCTCCATAAAGGCTGCAACTTGAAGGAACTAAGAGTATAAATATATTTCGCAAGCTTTGAACTATTCAGGATTTTAGTGCAGAACACCCTCTGCAATCTCCAGATGAAAATGCAAATAGTTGGCAACCAGCTGAGTACGACTGAAACTACTGTAAAAAGGTGTTTCTTCTTTTTTTCCTGTTAAAGGAATCCACATCAGCTACTGTGAGAAATGATACACCTGTAATGCAGACTTGGGTTTCATTCACTTACTTGCCTATATTAAAGATGAATTCAGTATAAAATGTCTGTGATGATAGCCTTGTCTTATGGCAAACTAGCTTTTCTTTCTCTCATAGACTAAACCTATCACTGATGATGTTAAGAATGAAAGTGGAGCATTAAAAGAAATTCTAAGATTTTAAAGACCCAATAAATTCTAAATATTAGGAGGAATCTTAGAATGGATTGTTTCTGCATGTATGCCTGCTGATGTCATTTGTAGTAAATTTACACTGCATTTTCATATTTGGTTGAGTCAAAGCGAAATTGATATAATCAAAGGCTACAAAGTTAGGTCAGTCTGAAAGGGTAGACATAGATTAGAACTGTGAATAGAGCAAAAAACAATAGTTATATCAAAAGGAGTAATTCTCCCTGAGAAAGTATGAGTGATTCCATGGAGACTGCAGGCAGTTAAAAACTAAAGGGAGTTCACCAAAAAAATATATTGCTTGGAATAGCTATTTTTTGCTATTAAAAAAAAAAATAAATCTCCAGTTAACACAAACAAGGCAAACTTAAGTGGCTAGTTGACTGTCGTGGTTTAAGCCTAACTCACGCAGCCCGTTCTCTCCCTCACTTCCCCCTCTTTTTTCCCCCCACTCCCAGAGGGATGGGAAGGAGAATCGAAAAGAATGCAACTCCCACAGGTTGAGATAAGAACAGTTTAGTAACTAAAGCATAACACAAACCACTACTGCTACCACCAATAATAATAATGACAAGGCAAATACAAGGAAAGAATACAGTTCTCTCCACCTAATACCAAGCCCGACCACGCAGTGCACCCCCACCCTTCTGGGCCTCTGCTCTCTGCTTTCTATCCTGGCCATGACATGCTGTGGAATGGAATAACCTCTTTGGTCAGTTTGGGTCAGGTGTCCTGTCTCTGCTTCCTCCCGGCTCCCCTCCTCCCTGGCAGAGCATGAGACTCAGAAAGTCCTTGGCCAGACCAAAACACCACTAAGCAGTAACCGAAACACTGGTGTTATCAGCACTGTTCCCAGGCCCAAAATCAAAACCACAGTGCTGCACCAGCTACCAAGAAGGAGAAAAATGACTGCTGCTGCTGAACCCATGACATTGACATATCAGTTTTTTGCAGAAAGTATTAACTTCTTTGTTATTATTACTCAAAGTAAGCCCTCATTGGTCAAAGTAGCTAATAATGACTGCTATGAGACACAGGTTTTTAATACTTCTATGAAATGAGATGGACAAGAGCTTCTCATTTGGAAAATAATCTCCACAAATGGGGCTCTGCTTGGATGGTCTTAATGGACAAGAAAAGTCCATTTGTGGTCTTTAACACAGAATGCCTGCTGTGCTTCTCTGTGAGTAGAAGTAATTCCCTTTTATTAGCTTGCAAGCTAAATATCATAACCTCATGGTAGGATATCTCATACTTTTCCATGTACTCAGGTGACACTGTAATGACATTGAATTAAAAAAGGTTACTGTATTATGTTTTCTACTATAAATGTCATATATATGAGATGTGAAAACAAGATTTTACATCAGATTACAAAATTTCTGACCAAAAAAAGGAAAAAGAATCTGAAAACTTGAAAGAGAAGTTATTATACACTTTATGTCTACTTTCATTTCCCTAAATCATTATAGGTGTTTCTGGGTTATTGATTTAAGTTTTTATTTTCTTTACAGGCAAGTTCCTGAAAACTTTATGTCATAGAAAACACCTCAATAAATTCTGTAGCATTCTTTGTTTTGTATTTACCTTTTTGGTATATAATTTTTTTTATCGTACATATCCAGCAAATGATCTTATTATTTTATATTTTTTCTGCACAGGAAAAGGCCAACTAAATATTCTGTTGAAGGTTGAATAAAGAGTGCAGTGTTACCACAGTGAATACCAGATATGTAGCACAGTAATTAAGCTCATTAATAAACTACTAGCACCCAAACACTACTTCTGGGGATCTGTGAAAATCAACGGTTTATTCCTACGTTACTGTCATACGTTATGAAAGCTTTTACAGAATTCTTTTTGCTAAAAAGTGAAGGTGCCTGTCCCTGTTTGTATAAGCATGGAATTATACTGGGCTCAGGTAAATCAAGAAGAAGATAAAATGATTGGAGGTCCAGGAAGAATCTGTTGGTTAGCCTCACTTGCTATCAAAGTCCCATAGCATGCCCTCAAAGAAGTTACACCACAGAGGTAGTCATAAACTGCATTACCATTAGGCTTTAAAGGTAATATCTCAAATTCTGCTGTATGTCATCTGTAGGTAAAGATTGACTTTTTCCTGGATAGTGTTATAATGCACATTCTTCTCTTGACATGCTTATGAAAATGTTATTGACCTTAGAGTTTATGTGAGCAGACTCAGGATGACTATATTTAATTTTTGCTGCATTCTAGCAGCAAACTATTAAAAGGAGGAAAGATATTGTCCATAAAACTAGCCTGATAAAAAGGGTTTTCTTGCACTATAATGTCTGGTCTGACATTTCTGTATAGCAGGAGCAGTATGACAAATCTGTTGTATTCCCTGCCACAGTGTCAGAGAATCTCATCACTAATTTAGGAAATCATTGGCCTCAATATCACCTAGAATGATTGTCATCTTTCCCCACTGGGAGTGCATTGACAGGAATAATGATGCACAGTAAGTGGGAAAATCTTTAATGAAATATTTTTTGGTTGAGGGTGACAGCTAGAAAACTGTTCTTCAATGAAGTAATCATATCTACCCTTGGATGTCCTCAACATGCACTACATAGCTTCAGTATAGAGAGCAGAAGAATTGCGTTGAGAAAATTTCCATTTTTATCTCTTCCCTGGCAGGCAATGAACTGAAATATAATTAACCATTTCATTGCTTTAGCTTTGCAACACAACATATTCATAGGAAGAACATTTCTGTGAGCCGTCTGGCATTCAATTTAAATGCACAGACACAGCAAAAGCAATCCCAGATACCCTCAAAGTTATGTCTATGACTATATTCCTACATTCCATGTAATTTGGAAGCTGAAAACACATCAAAAAGCTAACATTTATGCTTAATTTTCAAAATAATAGTTTCATATTTCATCTTTACTGCAGCCTTCTGCAAAAAATAATTCTTAGATGTATTTATGACTGAAGGATTTTTTTTCTCTGTTGCATGTGGATTTGGTTTAACTTTTTTAAAACATCGCTGTCTTTTTGCGCTGCTCTTGTCCTATGTTTTACTTCCGTTTAGAAGTTGTCTTTTGATTTGGAGCCCTGCTGCACAAGGCACCATGAACTTTAGAGCTGTTTATTGATCTAATGAAAATATCAACGCTGTTGACTTATTAGTCAGACTTACTAGTGGCAGAAGTATTTGAATGAAGTCCTGTGAATCCAGCAATCAATATTTTTTAGTGTTTCTACATTTTTTAATGCATTCTGCATAAGACAACTTTCCTGTTATTTGTCCAGCTGTGACCAATACTGCTCTTAATCCTTAAAAATCGTATTTATTTTTCTAATCTAATTTTCATATCACTGCACTACAAATTCTGCATCTTTTCTGAACTATATTTTGTAAAAATTTGTTTCTCCATATCTGGAAGCAATTTGAGTTTTAATGTTAAAGGGAAAAAATGTTTTGCTTTTTGTACTGGAAAATACAGGCTTTCAAGTACCAGTAATTGCTATTCTGTAAGAGCTATTCAGTTACTTGCTTCATAAGTGATATATAATTTCTTTGATAAGAAGATTATCAATGATAATCTGAAAAACCTGTATTCTGCCAGTATTGCTCCAAGTACTAATGGTAATGAAGTGAAACAGTAATGAACAGAATTTTCTGTATTCTTTTAGTAATATACGTAAATACCTCTTTGTATATTAGGGCAGTAAAACCCTCCCACAACTTGTGGTATCCTTTTGAATGTGCTTGGACAAAATTCAACTTCTTCTTGTGAATAATAACTATGCTGCAGCTTGTTCTTTTATTAAATTGGGTATTCCAGGCAGTAGGTTTATTCTTATAAATATTGGGTTCAGTAATTGCAATGAAATTTCTCTAACAAATGTCTTTTGACTGTGAAGTGAAATGAAGTGGCTATATATAAAAGTTACTATTTTAATAAAGAAAGATCTGCTATCTCAAACTGACAAAATGTCTTGAACACAAGCAGAATAAAATATGGGCCATCATTTCTAAGTGAGTTTAAAGAATGTCATTGTAGAACTTTATGTCCATTATTGACCTGTGTGTGTTGGGATGCCTAACCTTTTAACATCTGGCAGAAGGTACATTGTTTAATTTTCTTTGTACGTTTTGAGTATCTACATTTGCTCACTTGTCATTCAGGAGACTGGAATTGGTTTCCCCAGCTGGGACTGGTTCAACAAGGGGAAGTGTAAAGTCCTGTGCCTGGAGAATAACAATCCCAGACACCAATATATGCTGTGGAACCAGTGACTGCAAAGCAGCTTTGCAGAAAAGTCATTGGGGGTCCTTGTGGGCATGAGGTTGAACATGAGCCAGCAATGTGTCCTTGTGGCAAGAAGGTTTAACAGTATCCTGAGCTGTATTAGCAGGATTGTTGTCAGCAGACTGAAGAAGGTCATTCCTCTCACCTGAGCCTTGGTGAGGGGACATCTCTAGTGCTGGATACGATTCTAAGCTTTCCAGTACATGAGGGACATGGACATACAGTGGAGAGTCCTGTGAAGGGCCATGAAGATGATTAAGGGGTTGGAGCACCTGACATATGGGAAGTCTGAGAGCTGGGACTGTTAAGCCTGGAGAAGACAAGGCTCATCAGGGTCTTATTAATATATATCAATACCTGACAGGAGGGTGCAAAGAAGATAGAGCCAGGCTCTTCTCAGTGGTACCTGCTGACACGACGGGGGGCAATGGGCACACACTGAAAGACGAAAGCTTCCATCTGAACATTAGGAACATTGCGATGAAATACTGAACATCAGAAATCAGTGTGAGGGTGACTGAGCTCTGCGACAGGTTATCCAGAGGGGTTGCAGACTCTTGCTCTTAGGAGATACCCAAAAGCTGTCTGGACATGGTCCTGGACAGCCTAGGTGGTCCTGCCTGAGGAGGGGGATTTAGACCAGATGACCTCCAAAAGGTCCCTTCTCAACCCAATCATTCTGTGATTCTGTGAGATGCTCTCTGGATAATTTCTCTAAGCATGCTCATTTTTTAGAATGTATGTAAATTCTAGTGGAATTTTGAAATTGTACATCTTTATGGCTCTGGACCAAAGGAGAAAGAAACTCTTTGATCTCAATTTCCTAACTAATTAATATGACAAACAGAAGCAGATGAACAAGAATAATGGAAATATAATAGCTGTAAAATAATGCAATAAATGACAATAAAATCACATAATTTTTTATTAAAACTGAAAAAAAAACCTCAAACAAAAAACAACCAAACCCTAAAGAAATTAACATTTCCTTTCTCCATCAAGTATAAAGAATTTAGTTATGTTTTGGTCTGAAGAGTTCTTTAAGTTCAATTTATGAACTGATGTATGTATTTTCTGGACAGAACTGGAACTATGTTTACTCTTGTTGCACAAGACTTCAGTCATGCCCTGAGCTTTACCATTGTATCTGTCAAACAGGACGTGATTCTTGTTTCATTTTTGTTTGCCTTCAATCCCAGGTAAAAAATGATAATTGAAACAGAAAAATTGTATATTAGAACTGTAGGACAGTTTTGGAATTTGCGTGTACAGAAAGGCATGGTTTAGAAAGGAGAATGATCTGATCTAAAGTCTGCTTTTTATAATTCAAGATAGTACTTTAATAATTTTACAAATAAGTAAACCATTTTAATCACTAATGCGTGTCCTGTGTGCAAAGGCTGGAGCATGCTGTTTGAAAGTAATTTAAAGCAATCGGAGAAACAGAAGAATATGGCCAGAAATCCACCTTTGTCTTCCATGACTACAGTTCTTCGAGATCTGTGTTCTTTCATGTAGTGTTTCTTATGCATAGAACATTTACTTCCTTTTTCACTGTAACGGGGCACAGTTTCAATCAAACCCTTGATGATCTGTTTTCCTTACCAACAGATGCAGCATCAAATGCTGGAGCTACTTTGGTGGGTACCTGGCATGCAGCCAGGGTCAACCCACCACAGGAATAAACAACATGCTTCTTCTAAATCAGAGAAAGATGAGGAAGGTTGTGCTTTCCTCTGTTTCATGACACTTTTTGTGAGGTCAAATTTTAATGGACCTTATGATATATAGCTAAAGAAAAAACTGAAAAATAGGAAAGAATAAATGTCTGAAATACTAATGTAGGACTGTGACAAACTATGGGAAAATGCAATTTTATGCTTGAGTAATGTACTGTTTCATTATGCTTAAGAACATCTTGTAACCTGTCGTGGTTTAAGCCGTAAATCATGCAGTCGCTCTCTCACTCACTCCCCTCTCTTTCTTCCCCCTGCTCCCAGGTAGATGGGGAGGAGAATCGAAAAGAATGCAACTCCCACAGGTTGAGATAAGAACAGTTTAGTAACTAAAGTATAACACAAATCACTACTGCTGCCACCAATAACAATAATGACAAGGCAAATACAAGGGAAGAATACAATAGCTCACCCCTTCTAATACAAAGCCCGACTACTCACTTCCCCCTCCTTCTTCCCCCCCACTCCGGGGGGCGGGGGGGGGGAACTGGGAGAAGAATCAAAAGAATGCAACTCCCACTGGTTGAGATAAGAACAGTCCAGTAGCTAAGGTATAACACAAACCACCACTGCCACCACCCCCCACAACAGTGACCAGGAAAATACAAGGAAAGAGGATACAATTGCTCACCACTCGATGACCGAGCTGTGAACTGAACTCTTCCGGGGTTCCTGCCCCCAGTTTTACATCCTGGGCATGACGTGCTGTGGCATGGAATAGCTCTTTAGTCAGTTTGGGTCAGGTGTCCTGTCTCTGCCTCCTCCCGGCTTCCCCCCCCTCCCTGGTGGAGCATGAGACTCAGAAAGTCCTTGGTCAAGCCAAAACATTCTAAGCCACAACTGTAAACATCGGTGTTATCAGCGCTGTTCCCAGACTAAAAATCGAAAACACAGCACTGCACCAGCTCCTACGAAGGAGAAAAAATGACTGCTGCTACTGAACCCATGGCATAACCTTACTGAACTGAGTGAAAACTTTGCTCTTGATTTGCCTTACAAACTTGAGTCAAATGCTTCACTTTTACCTAGCAGGAACATTGATGTGATATGAACAATGAATACTGAATGAAACTACCTTTTGAAAGAATAAATAATAAGTCCGGGTACTGGTAAGTGTGCACCTGTCTAGTCTAATTTACATGACATACCAAATGCTAAAGCATTCACAAGAAAGCAGAGCCAGTGAATGAGAATTTTGCCTGAGTAGCAAGGACCACAATTTTTGTGTGGATCTGTGCATACTTAAGAATGTAGTAAGTACTGTGTGGGTGTCATGGGTTCAGCAGCAGCATTTTTCTCCTTCTTGGTAGCTGGCGCAGCGCTGTGTTTTTCATTTTGGGCCTGGGAACAGTGCTGATAACACCAGTGTTTCGGTTACTGCTTGGTAATGTTTTGGTCTGGCCAAGGACTTTCTGAGTCTCATGCTCTGCCAGGGAGGACGGGAAGCCGGGAGGAAGCAGAGACAGGACACCTGACCCAAACTGACCAAAGTGGTTATTCCATACCACAGCATGTCATGGCCAGGATAGAAAACAGAGAGCAGAGACCTGAAAGGGTAGGGGTGCACTGCATGGTCGGGCTTGGTATTAGGTGGTGAGAATTGCATTCTTTCCTTGTATTTGCCTTGCCATTATTATTATTGGTGGAGGTAGTAGCGATTTGTGTTATACTTTAGTTACTAAACTGTTCTTATCTCAACCAGTGGGAGTTGCATTCTTTTCGATTCTCCTTCCCATCCCTCCAGGCATGGGGGGAAGAAAGAGAGGGAAGTGAGTGAGAGAACGGGCTGCGTGAGTTAGAGAGGCTTAAACCACACCAGTTCTTTTTGGCGCCCAACGTGGGGCACGAAAGGTTGAGGTAACGACAGGATTAATAGCCACTCATCACAATGCTGATTTATTGGCTCTCAAAAGTTGTTGCTTTTGATTCTCCTGAGTTCCTGGTTTCAGCCTGTTGTACCTTACTTACAGCCGGTATTTGTTATCTCAGCATTTTTTGGATATGGGTTTTGGGTTAAGGTTCTTGTTTCATTGTACTTCATTGGAATGGTTTGTAATACAGGCGAGCTCCGGAAGCTGGGGGTGGGGCAGATGTGTACCTGGCAGTTTGGCTGCTTTTCACCATCCTGGCCCTCGTCCTCACCTCCGTCTTTGCGAGGCTGTGGGGAGCTGAGGGGGGCAGCCTCGGGAGCCGCCAGCAGCCGAAACAGCCTGGGAGCGCGGCCCCGAGGACCAGGAGCTGAGCCCCCCCAGCCGAGCCCAGCCCGGCGGCTGCAGAGCAGCGGGAGGGGGCGGTGGAAAAGCCGAGCCCTGCAGCCGAGCCCAGGTCCGCGGAGGACGAGAGCATTCCCCAGCAGCCGCCAGCAGAGCCCCGCGAGCCCGAGCCCCAGGAGGATGGAGGAGACCACGCAGCACTTCCCAGCAAGGCAGAGGAGGAAGATCTGGACTCAGACAAAGAGCAGCTGGTGTTGAGAGAGCCGGCAAGCACAGCAGCTACACCAGCCCCAGTGACAAGCACAGCAGCCTCATTTGAGAGCTCTGAAGGGTTTGAATGGCCTTTGGGTACCCTTGAGACCTGCCTGCTGATTGTGATGGGGATCAGCATGTTGGCATGCATACAGAGTGTGTTTTACCCACAACCATTTTGTCTGGTCCCGAGAGTTAAGCAGAGTAGGGTGTGGGCCTTGTCTGGGTTTAGGCTACAATGTAGGATGACCAAGAGATTTCCCCCAAGCCTGGACAGTCGTGAGTGGCAGGGTGTGTGGGAAAGTGTGGGCGAGTATCTAGTCCACTGGGCCGCCCCTGTGCTTTGGAAGTGTCGGAGATGGAAGGCAGCTGTATGGAGTCCCCAACAAGAAGCTGCAGAAACTGCTGGAGGGGAGGGTGAATTCTTTTGAGCCTGGTGGGCCCATGACACCTCAGACCATCAGGGCAGAGATGTAACATACAGATGGACTCATGATTGAGGGCTGGACTTAGCAGTGGATGCTGTTGCCCAGGTTATTGACGAGTGTGAACAATTCACACAGCCTCCCCTGCTCTGAAAGACTGTTACAAGAGATGGAGCCTGACATCATGGACTGGATGGACTCAGCAGCTTTATAGGGATTGATCCATGCACTAAGGGATGATCTCTCTCCCTCTGTGTGTGTGTGTATGTATGTATACATATACATGTGATGGTCTATTGAAAATGTGGGATCTGAACATGACGTGAATGGTATGGAATAAGGGGTGGATAATGTCATGGGTTCAGCAGCAGCAGTCATTTTTCTGCTTCTTGGTAGCTGGTGCAGTGCTGTGTTTTTCATTTTGGGCCTGGGAACAGTGCTGATAACCGCCGAATCACTAACCAGTCCCACACTTCAGCTGGGAACCCCTGCTGCAGCTGATGCAGGGAGTGCCAGGTAATTGGGAAAATTCCTGCATGGTGCGTCCACCTGTAGGTGAGGCTTCAGTTTTGGCCACAAGAGGGTCCTGCTTTTATACCCTTAGAAAAACGACTGGCTTTATGCCTGATCTCTAACTATTTACTTATGAGATACCGCAGTTTCTCATCATCTCACTGCTGGCCCTGCCAAGAGTGTTGTCCAAGCGCCCCACTGCAGCCAAGCATGAAGGTCTTAGAACAGCTGCACAGCTATGTTTTCCTGTCTCTTTCCGATAAACAGTCACAATGACCACAAAAATATATACTTTATCTAATATACTTTGTTATGTCTCACAGTCACAAGTGGGGAATCAACCCTCTGCTAGGTTCATATCCATTACAGTCACCTGAACCAAACTAGCCAAAGGGATATTTCCTACCACAGCATGCCATGCCTAGTATATAAACTGGGGAGGAGATGGCCAGGAGGTGTTGATTGCTACTCAGGGAGAAACAATTGTATTATGCATCACTTTGTCTTTCTTGGGTTTTACTCCTCTCTCACTTTATTTGCTTTCAAAAGTTTATTATTATCATCATCATTATTTTATTTTACTTTATTTAGGTTATGAAATTGTTCTTTCCACAACTTGTGGGTTTTACTGATTCTTCTCCCCATTCCACCAGGATGTGTGAGAGGTGAGCAAGCAGCTGTGTGGTATTTAGTTGCCACCTTGTCTTAAACCACGATACAGGGCTGGTCTTATTGCTTGAATTTTTATTCTTTTTCTCTTAAGCTTTGTTTTATGCAGTAATTAATGACCCACTCCTAACCCAGATACAGAGTATTCCAGCTGCTGAGTAGTGAAGTGCCTAATAAACATCAGACACTTGGTTCATTACTCATTTTTTAGTGCAGATTCTACAAAAAATTACTAAATCACCTTTTGCTCTTTTCCCTCTCTTCTCATTATAGAAGAGGGTCTTGTAAGAAGTCAACAATTGAATTAGTGTGAAAAGTGAAATGACTGCTTTGGAGTTTAAAAATGTCCAGTCTTATGTCTATTCCTGACCTGTCATACAAATAAGGTAGCTCCCTTTGAATCTGAAATCCTTTGTCTTAAGCTGCTCAGTAAGTAAGTACTGGAAGAAGGAATAAGAGCTCTTCAAAGCAGTTTATATTCCATGTGCTTTTTCCCTATTTCTGTTATTTTGTTTTCCATTATTGCAATCTGTGCCTTGCTTTCTCAAGTGTCCTTTCAGACACCACTGTTAATTGTGTGCTTGCAAACCTGTTTGATTATTTGTTGAAATGCTATTTTACCCTGAATAATGCCTGTGCAAAAAAAAAAAAACTTTCTTAAGGAACCTATTTCCACTTGATGTGTTGGGCATCATCCTGGTTGATTAGCTTTATGGCACAAAGGAGCCTATTCCAACTTTTGCATCAAGAAAATTTTGGTTCAGTACAAAGACCAAAATGTTGTGTATCACTCTGTTTGTAAAGTTTGGTAAAACCTCTGTCTGTACTTTTGAGAATGCTGGTACTCTGTTCTCATAAGCTATGCAGTATCTCATCTAAAATGTGGTACAGTGCAAGTACTTAACAGTGAAAAATGTAAAATTGATTTTCTTCATAAAATTGGACAAGTATATTTCAAAAACCTGAAGTGTCTAGTGAAAGTAAATAAAAAAAGTTTAACAAAAATTTAGGGTTCCTAATTTCACAGTAAAAAGCAACAGTGAGCTACCTGAGCTCCTTTTAGACATTGATGGTATCACTAACACAAGAAAAGAATGGTCACTGAATGACATGAAGGTGAAATTACAGCTAAACTGAGAAGATATGTTTCATTGCTGTTACTTTCCCTCATCAGAGCTTAAAAATGAAAGGGCTAGAAATTTCATCTTCTTGTCTGTAGTCATCTGCTTTTTTCTGTTATAGTAACTGTGCTTTGATCTTAATGCTTAGTCAGTAGGCTTTTTGAGGTTTTTTCAATTCACCACTAAATCTGGTAGTGGCATCCATCAGTTGTTTCTATTACGCTTATCCTTTCTTGTCTGATAATGAAGCTATTGAGCTAGCAGAACTCTCCTGTGTCTCAAGACTCTTCCTATTTTCCATTTTGATCCGTCTGTTCTATTATCATTCTCCTTTCAGATCCATTGTGTGTCTGCAATTATAAAAGTAATCTGATTTTCCTCTCTTTCAGCTGAAGTATTTCTGACTCTGTCCTCTGGCTGTATATGATGCTGCTCTTTCCTAGTTTGCTAACATGTCACATCTTCTATATCCTGTTCAGACTTAGCTTTTGTCAATTATTATTTAAATTTATTATAAATTGTGTTAACATTATCTATTGTTTTTACTGCAAGATACTAATAATGACTGATAGAGACGTATTTATTTGTAGTACCATTTGGATACTGACTTTTGTGAGAAGCCCAGTCATAGTTTGATACTTTAGTAACAGCATGTTCATTCAAGTCATAGCCTTAATTTTAAACCTTTGTCTACATCAAACCTGAAATCTTGGCAGGATATAAAAGTTGGTATAAGTAGCAAGCTCATAAATTTCTGCAGGTTTCTTTCTGCCTAAGCCCTTTGAAATTCCACTAGAAATAGTGACACATTCAGTTTCCCACTTCATATCTTCTTTACTTGTAAGTCTTGTTCAGTTTAACACAGTCATACTCAAAGGTATGCTGGGAGTCACTTGTCCCTGTGCAGTTTATATGTAAATTCTGCCACAGATGGAGGTATTATAAACAATGATGAAAAAGGCTGGAATACCCTAAGGAATATATGTAAGCATATATGCCTTTGTAGCACAACCTAGCTTTTTGGTTGGACGGCAAGGTCTAGTATTTATGTGAAATGTTGCTCTTATTCTCAGGGAACTTATTTTAGAAGGATAATAGTCTGCTTGTTTCTCAAGAGCACCTGCATAAAGAGAAGAATTTTGTCTTGCACACCAGCCTACGTTTACATGGCATAACTTAAAACGATAGTGAAATAAGTAATCTGCTTCTCAACCGGTATCAGTATGCTAGTGTTATGCTCTATTAGCCTAAGTAGTTGTACTGAAAAACAGTCTTAGTGAAACATAGCACTAAATGAGCTATATGGCTGCCAGTGCTAGAAATAGACTGAATCATAGAATAGTTTGGGCTGGAAGGGACCTTTGAATGTCATTTTGTCCAGCCCCCTCTGCATAAGCATGGACATCTTCAGGTAGACCAGGTTGCTCAAAGCCCCATCCAACTTGACCTTGATGGGGCATCTACCCCCTCTCTAGCCAATGTGTTTGAATGCCTTACCACCCTAATCATAAAAAATGTCTTCCTTATGCCTAGTATAAATTTACCCTGGTTTCGTTTAAAATTGTTCCCCCTTGTCCTATCACAGCAGGCCCTACTAAAAAGTCTGTCCTCATCTTTCTTATAAGCCCCTTTAAGTACTGAAAGACTACAATAAAGTCTCCTTGCAGCCTTCTCTTCTCCTGGCTGAATACCCCCAACTTTTTCTCCGTAGCAGAAGTACTCCATCCCTCTGATCATTTCTGTGGCCCTCCTCTGCACCCACTCCAACAGGTCCATGTTTTTCATGTCCTGAGGACTCCAGAGCTGGACACAGTATTGCAGGTGAGGTCTCACCACAGGGGAATAGAGGGGCAGAATCACCTCCCTTGAATCCCTGGCCACACTCCTTTTGATGCAGCCCAGGGTATTACTGTGAGCACACATTGCCTTTTCATCCACTGGTATCCCCAAGTCCTTCTCTGCAGGGCTGCTCTCAATTCCTTCCTCTCCCAGCCTGTATTGTTCACTTGCACTTCGTTTCATGGGGCTCACATGAGCCCACTTCTCTAGCTTCTCCAGGTCCCTCTAGATGGCATCCTGTCCCTCAGGTGTGCAGCCTGTACAACTCAGCTTGTCATTTTCTGCTAATTTGCTGAGGGTGTGCTTGATCCCACTGTCTATGTCATTGGTGAAGATATTAAACAGTATTGCATGGTATTTATGACCTAAATACTTGATTTGATAAGCAGTTGCAAATAAATATTGAATGTCATACATCTAGGTAACCATAATTGGTGTCTGAGAATGCAGAGCATAAAAACACTTTCTTGCTGTGAAAAATTTTGAAAAGCTACACTCAGAAAAAAAATTGAAACAAAACCCAAACCAAAACAAAAAACAAACAAAAAAAAAAACCCCAAAACACAACCCCCAAACCAAATAAAACCAAGTAAAAAAAGCCCAACAAAACAAAATGCAAAACCCAACACACAAACCAACCCCAAAAAGAAGTCTCCAGCTCTCAAGTTTTCTTCTGTGATTGCAGCTGTTATTTCTTTTACCTACTGATTAAGCTCAGCCAGTGATTCTCTGATTCTCCGCATATCTGCATATCTGCATGTGATTTTTTGAGGCTGAAAGTGACTAGGCACAAAAAAGCAGCATTTCTGAGAACTATACAGGCCTCAGGATTATATAATTGTACTTAATGGCAAACTCATTTCCATAAGTTTGTATAGAGAAAGAAGAATGTATGTCTCTATACAGGGAAGACCACATGAAATATAGAACCGTGTGATAGAAGCAAGGTTAGAGCTGATGCATTCTTTCTGACCTTAAAATCAATGAATCAAGGAAAAGGACTTTAGCAGTGCCTCTCTATGGCATGTGGTTTGGGGTTTAAAATGTGTCATTTGACATTTGCTTACAGATGTCCCTAGCTTTCTTCAAAATTTACTGAATATCTGCTAACAGGGCATAGTCGAAATCATAAGCTTAATTTTGCTGACAAGTGTTTATCACTGAACACAGTTGTGGCTCCTTACACTTCACAGTTAATGCAAGTACTTTTTTACGCCTACACAACATCATTCAACAGAGAATAAATAAAAATTATTCTTAAATCTACAACAAAATTGTAAAAGACAAAAAAGGCAGATACAACGAGCAGTAAATTCATAGTTTAAGAAGCATAAATTAGATTTCTATCTTGTTTAAAGTATATTTCTATCTTGTTTAAATGTCACTTAGGTTAAGAGCTGAATTGTTTCCACCATTTGTATTTCAGGTAAATTATGGCAGATAAGAACAGGGAAAATGAAAAAAGCAGGGAATAAAATGCATAGTGCATGAATAAATGTATAAAACATCAAAAATATTCTGTGTATTAGAAAATTTTCACTACATAAATGATACATTTCTCTTTCATTCGGATGAGGATTTAGTGAAGTAAAAAGTGACTGAATTATATCCAGTGCATTTTCTTAAGGGCAGTTCTGACTATAAAGTGTTCTAATTCTAATAAATGCTCAGGTCCACAACACTGAACAAACTTGCTTGTAAAAACCATGATGTTATTTTTTAAATAATTGCAAAAGTAAATGCATTTGCTAGAGGAATCTTATTGCAAAGTTGTGGTATCAACCAATTTTTATAGAAATGCAAACACCTAGATGATAACTGCCTTTCTTTCTGTCTCTATCCTTCTTTCTTCTCCATTTTGCACACTTTTTTCATGCGTTCTGAAAAAATAATTAAAAATTGAAGGACTTTGCAAAAGTGGATTTATTTGTTTTGAACCATTAACTTTACAGCAGACTTCATTAGTCTCCATAACTCCAGGAGATTTCATTAACTCTGTCATGAATCTTGCTTTAGGTTCTTAAGTGAAAGGAAAAGAGGTAGGATTGCAGAGGAATAGGTAATACATGTCAGGTTATGTATTTGATATATGTGTGGTCTTTTAGTTTATTTATTTTTTACAAAATCATTCTTTGCAGCTTGTAGCAATCTTTAACTTTCCAGAGGTACAGAAAGGCTTTTTTAATATACCCAAATGGTAGTATATTGACATTTTGATCTAATTTTCTCTTAACAAGAATAGAAATTTTACATATTGGGTTGTGTAGGAAAAATAACTTGTAAAGCGCGGTGCATGTGCAAAACAGTGATTTCTATAGTTTTGTGGGACAAATAATGACACATTTAATAAATCAGGTGTGATTTTTTGCCAAGAGAATGGGTCTAGCTATTTTACTTCTCATAAAAATCTACGGTAAGAATTTGATTGTGGACAACCAGGAAATATCTAATTACTTTGCATGAACTTTAATTTACCTACGTTATATTTTGTTTAACTACTTGAAATTAACTTTCCCTTTCTCTTTCCCTTCCGCTTTCCCTTCCCCTTCCCTTTCCTTTTCCCATTCCATTTCCCTTTCCCCTTCTCCTTCCCATTCTATTTCCCTTTCAATTTCCCTTTCCCTGTTTTCATTTCCCTTTCCTTTTCTTTTTTTCCCTTTCCCTTTTCCTTACTCATTCCCTTTCCCTTTTCCCTTCCATTTCTCCTTCACTTTTCTTCTTCACTTTCTCCCTCTCATTCTCCCTCTCCTTTCCCCTCTTCCTCTTCCTCTCCTTCTTCTTCTCCTTTGCCTCATAAAAGCTTTTCCTAAGTACATAATACTTTTTATTGAGTATTGGTTGGGCTGCATCTTTGTTGGTATGTCTGTACTGTTTGTCGTTCATTTGTCAAAAGCATTACGATGAATGGCAGACGCATTAATATGTACTTGACTGCAGTGACTTTTTATGCTCTCCAGCTATTCCTTTTTATCATGGTTTTTTTTTTGGGCCATGGGAGCTCCATCTGGAATAGCTAAGCTGAGTAAAACCTCTCAGCTTGTCTTTGTATACAGATTGCTTACAATGTTGTGAGAGCTTATGATGTTGAAAAAGACTAGCTATCTTCATGAATGTGATTTTTTATTAATTTGAGATTTTTCAGGTCTTTGGTCTCATAAAGGCAGCAGTCTTGGAGATATGAACTCAGGGAATAAAAATTACCGCATGATCAACTCAAATATTGGTAGCTGCCTACCTAAAAGAAAGGTCACCTTCTGGTCCCTTTTGTGTTAAAATAAAGTCAGCATGTTTGCAATGGATGTGGTCAGGCACACCATGCATTATTTCCTGAACTGCACAGGCACATCATCCTTGCACTTGTCCTCTGAGCTTTCTTCCAGGCTAGTGGATAACTGGTCAGTCACAGTGTGCTGATAATACATAACTGATATCATAGTGAGATAATTTCTTAACATCTTTGAAAGGTTCTGGAGATCAGAAGTCCTCAGCATCTGGAGAATGGCAGATTTTCACCAACCCTCAAAAAACACCAAAAAGGCAGTCCAAAAAAATACACACTGGTCTACCTCTTCTTGGTCCCTTGGGAAATCACAGAGTGAGTCCTCTTGGAGCACATTTTTGAGCACTTGAAGGAGAAGATGAATGGGAAAAGCCAGCATGGATTCATCAAGAATAAATCATAGTGGACTAACATGGTTGCCTTCTAGGTGATAATAGTTCCTAGCGTACCCTGCTACTTCAGAACATTACAGAAATTCATAGGCTGTTGTTGCACAGATTTAGTGCCATTCTACAGCTCTGCCCTGCCTGGCCTTGGTACCACTTGCAGAACACATACCTTGGCCTGTCTCCATTAAGATGCCTGATTTCCTGGTGCCCCTCCAGCTGCCCTGCTCCACAAACCCAAAGATGTCTATACATACTCAGTTTTATTTTCTGGGTAATAGACCAAAGGCTCCCCACCATTGCTTTGGGGTATCTGCACAAAGTATTGTCTTGAACTAGTGATAATTTACAGAAATGTTGGCTTCTCAATATCTGTCTCAAGCATCTGTGCATTACACTTACTTGTTTTTCAATTAAATATAGCATCAAAATAGGGTCTGTGTGGAGTGAGGTGGGGAAACAAGGCAGTTCCCTTGCAAGAAAAGTTACAAGCAAAAAATAAAGAATGTGTTATTCTGGGAGGAAAAATCTAAGGCTGAACTTCAAGTGAATAGGAAGATTGATTAAAAAAAGGTCTCTTATTCTTTTTCAGACTGATTATGAGAACAAAAATGTTTGCCTAATGTTGATGAACTTTTCAATCAATCTGTAAAAATGACCCATTTCCACATGGGAGGTGTAATTGCATGTAAGAAGCAGACAGTTTATAATTATCTGTTTTATACATGTAAATGTACCACTGAGTCCAATTGAAATTTGACTCTATTGATGAAACAGAATAAATTGCTGAATTTCTGGTAATCATGGCCTTTACAAGATGTCTGCAGTTGAATGAGACTGCGTTATGCATCTGCTTTTTAATATAACTGTAGGTAGATAAGGTCTGGCGGCCGGAAGATGTCGCGCTGTACGGAAAGACAGGGACCCTCTCCTAATAGCCAATAGCGTTTAGTTTATGATGTAAGCAGATGGAAGTGACATTGTAAACCACTGGCTATATAACATTGTGTCACCTATTAATAAACGCCATTTTGCCGTCCACCACATTGGTGTCTGTGTGCTGATGGCCCACGTGGCCTGGGGGTTGGTCGCCATGCCGTTCCTGAACCAGGTCGCCACGCCTCCTAGAGGCAACAAGTGGTGCCGAAACCCGGGAATTCGCCTGGAATCCAGTGAACGGTGGCCGAAGCGGCGGGACCAGCCCGGCGGGGAGGACGCTCCCAGACCTGCAAGGACGATGGAGGCCCTTGTGAAGGCTATACAATTACTACATAAGCAGTGGGGTATTGATTGTAAACCCAAAGATTTTACTCTCACCGTTGCGAGGCTTATACAGATTGGGGTCATTGACCAGCTGGTGGATATTCTCCACCCAGAAGTGCGGACTAAATGCACCACAGCGTTAGCCGAGGAGACGAAGTCCTTGGGTTGTGGGAAAAATCTTAAATCGTGGGGGAAAGTTGAACAGGCTCTGCAAAAGGCCATGCAGGAGCAGGAAACCTGGAAGGCGGCAAGGGACTCTTTGTTGGTCACCCCGAAATTGGGAGTCGGGGCAGTCACACAGACTCCGCACTTACCAGATGATGGCAATTCTGCTGAGTCTAAAGACTCGTGGGAGGGCGATACACCCCCCATGTCCCTGAACCCTGACCTGCTTACAGAGGGACAGAATCAAGCAAAAGTCCTTCTGGGGCGGGTTAGCTGAGGAGGCCAGGGGTGCCGCGGAGAAATCAGAGTCTAAGGACGATTGGGCTAGACCACCGCCATATGCACCCCAAGATGGCGCCAGCGGCAAGGGGAAGGGCGGTGTGATGATGTCCCCGACGGGAACAGGGAGGAAGCGCTAGAATTAACAAGCGCACACAAACGGGAAGGGGAGGAGAACGAGAAGGAGAAAGCTGGTGGGGACGATCGGGAGAGGGAGGGGAGCGAGAGTGAGGGGCAGAGAGCCAATCAAAGCGGCCGTCCAAAAAAGTGCCCTTATAAGGCAAACACCTCTCCAAGCAGAAGGCGGGGCGAGTTAAGAGGGGAAGAACGGCCCGCCCACAAGGGAGGTGGGAGGGGCCAGAGCCCTCTGAGCGGAAGGCGGGGAGACTCAGGAGGGGGGGAACGACCCGCCTACAAAGGGGGTGGGCGGGACCAGAGCAGAGGAAGAGAACGGCCCACCTGCGGGGCGTGCAAGGGAAGTGGGTGGGGCCGGAGCCCAACAAAAAAGTATTGGAGCTCGTAAATAACCAGTCAGTCGAGTTCCGATTCCAGATCAGACACTAGCTGGGACGAGTGGCTCGCAACCGGTCCAAATTCAGAGGAGGAATGTTGCATCTATGCGGACCACACTGGAGTAGTAAGAGACACTATGGAAAAATTAAGAGAGAACCTAGAAAAACGGCAAAGAGAAAGAGAATCGCAATGTAGCTGGTATGAAAATTGGTTTACCAGTTCACCGTGGTTAACCACCCTCGTATCTACCTTGATAGGGCCAATTGTAACAATGATGATAGCCCTGATCTTTGGACCCTGTATACTAAATAGGCTCGTGTTGTTTGTTAAGAGCCGGCTGGAAAAAGTCAACATCTTGTTGGTAGAACACCAGCAACTGCTTTAAAAACGTACCCACTCAGTGTTACCCCCAGTTATCCCTAAGTTACCCCAAGTTACACCCCATTATTACCAGTTATCCCCTAACCTCCACCCGTTTAAATAGGCAACTGTAAAGGGAAAAGTAAGATGGGTAAGAAATGTAAATGTATTGTGTGTTTATAGTCTCTCTGTGATAGTCACACACTGAAAAATTAACAAATATAAGTATGTTCACTTTTCCATCGACCCTTGCAGACCTATAGATACTGTCGGCCACTTCTTCCGATGTAGACTGATCACCTATGTCAGAGCAAGTGTTCATTTTAGTCAGTTTAGAAGCCCAAGCCTCAGACAATGTGAGGGAGGCAGAGTCTCTGCGGGGACGCCCGCTGAGATCGAGCTTGCCACCCTACATTGCGCTGACGTTGCTTGGAGCTGGTTTCTTGATTCATTGCAGGGTCATTGTACCGCATTTTGTCAACATTTTGTGTTTTAAATTTTGTATTTGTGCGAAGTCCCTTTATAGGATCCCGTTTAAGGTGCCTTATGTTTTTTACTCAAGTTTATTATATATATTCTGTAAGACTGTTACAAGGTATAGAATAAGATGTTATAAGATATAGATAAGATTTTGATTACTATATTTTGGCTAATTTAGTTAAGCATAGGGAGGGGGGAAATGTAGGTAGATAAGGTCTGGCGGCCGGAAGATGTCGCGCTGTACGGAAAGACAGGGACCCTCTCCTAATAGCCAATAGCGTTTAGTTTATGATGTAAGCAGACGGAAGTGAAGTTGTAAACCACTGGCTATATAACATTGTGTCACCTATTAATAAACGCCATTTTGCCGTCCACCACATTGGTGTCTGTGTGCTGATGGCCCGCGTGGCCTGGGGGTTGGTCGCCGTGCCGTTCCTGAACCAGGTCACCACGCCTCCTAGAGGCAACATATAACCTGCCTTTCTCTATTATATTACCTCAGTCCCCTAAGACTACATTACAAAAGGTAATGGTTTTTCTGCTCCACTGAACTGCATGTTCAACTGTTTTGTAGAACCACAGAAGAAGGGATGCATATTAATTATTAATTGATACATCTTTTCCATGTGCCTTTTTCTAGTGCTATTTATGTGGTGCTATCAGTCGTGGTGATGAAAGGTTTTTCTGAATGTTTTTTATTAACCAATGAAGTGTATTATATCTTGTATTCTCTTCCTCTCATTATTCCCCCCCCCCCCCCCCCTTTTTTTCATGTGTAGCTACATACTGTTGGGGAATGGTTGATAGAAACCAGGCACAATAAGATCATAGGCCAACGGATGGAAAAAGCCTGACAGTAGTGAACCAGAGGCTTTGAGGCCTTGGCTGAAGGTTACTAGAGAACGCGTACGTGAGAGGGTTTGAGGGAGTTGGCAGAAGAGCCTGAGAAGTCAGGATATGTAGGGAGGAACTGATAACGTAACCTTGAAGCACAGCTGCAAGCTGGAAACCCCCTGGAACACAACCAAGAAGACAGACCACAAAGGGGGGGTGGGATGTGAATGTAACCTTTGAGCTGTGACCAAGCACATACCAATCATGTAACCAATCATGTATCAATTAGTAGATATAGGTAGCCAATCACATATTAGCGAGTGTGCCTGCATAGAGTATATAACTGGAACCCTCAGATGAAATAAACTGAGTCTGATGAATGATCATATTGATTGTCTTCATTCTCCCACCACTGGAGGGTCCTCGCCTACCGTACAGGCAATAAGAGCCTGTGGGCCCCGCTCGCAACGCATACCATTAACTTTAAAAGCACTCTTAGCTCTTTGGATGTATTGCCATTATTAATCAAGACATTACACAATTATTTACTGTGCTGGGAGAACATCAGGTGATAATAAAATTACTGGAAACCAAAAAAATATATTTTTCGACTGCTGATCTGCTTGTGCAAGGAGATTGGGAATATTCTGTTCCATTACTTTCTTAGCTGTTTTGCTCCCTGTGCCTCTAATTTCACCTCTGGGAATCACAGAGCAGCCCAGACACCTGCTGTACATAGAGGTGTTCTGAAATGAAACAAAGGAAAATTCTCCATTTTATGCTACATCCCCAAACTACAAGAATGGTAAAATAAGTAGATGATTGCTGTCTACTGAAAATGCAATTTCTGAAACGGAATAATAGTAATATAAAACCAATATAATTCTATGCCTTGCAGGCAGTAACTTCACCTAATTAGCTACAACTGCACTACTTTTTTAACCTTTCAGAAGATATCTTCAGAAAGTCACTTTTGAAACTTATGCTGTCAATGGTACCATAAAAGGTGTGTTAAACCTGGCACAAATGCACCATTAACATCCTGTTTTAATTGCGGGGATGATTCCATTAAATTTTTCATTATTATTTTTATACTACCAGGGAAGATAGAAGCCTTCATCTACCTTGCAAGGCTGCTAAACAAGAAGTACAACAAATGCAATCATTACTTTTGGTACATTCTGATGGCATTTTACTCCAGCTGCTATGAACCAGTACTGCCTTTCTAGAGAGTAATCTAGCAATCTTTTCATTTTAAAAGCAATTACTAATGACCTATACTTGAACATACCTTGTAATACTTCTGCAGCTGTATTGTTTTTTGGTGTTTTGTTTTTGTTTTTGTTTTTTTTTTTTCAACTATTGGCGTACAGAGGCTCAGCCATCTTGTTATGTTTCCAAATCCATCCTGTTTTATTCTATATTTCTTTATTTTTGGCTCAGGCCCTTTTATCCAGAAAGGTGAATGCCAAAGCCAAAAAGTTTTTCTTTATGTGATAAAAAAAAATCTCTTATGAAATGGTCTTTCCTATCTAATGCTGGGGCATTCTTTCCTTTACACTTGATGAGGTGTTCATTCATGCTTAGCCCTTTCAGTAAGTGAGCTAGGTGCTCAAGGAATGTAGATGACAAGGAGCCCACAACTGTCATCAACAGCTAATGGCCTGCATGTATGGAGACAGAGGAAGTATCCAATAAGGTGTTAGAAGACTCCAGACCAAAAATCACCATTGGACTAAAAAGCATGTGAGGGGAGGGTGCATAAACTGTAAGGGTATAGTTACCCACACATTTCTTTGTTTGGAGCCCGCCTTTGGAGGCTCCCGGCTCGAGCAGCCCATTTTGATGTACCACTCAATTATTAAACCACTTTTTCCTGGAATTGGTCATCTGAGACTGGTGCAGGAAGTATAGGGTTGAGCCTGAAGGAGGAGTGAGCATGCCAGAGAATGAGTGTGTGTTTGTGAGTGAGAAGCCAAAAGGGGAACCCACTGGCTTACTGGAGCCACCCAGTGTGGAGGGTCTCCAGTTGTAGCTAAGCTAGCTGGGCAGTTAACTAAACGACCTGTCTATCGTGTAATTGACATATCATTAAGAGGTATTCATAAATGAATATGAACAGTGCAGCATCTTGTCTATCTAGCGGTTTGGCCATCTAGTGAAGAAATGGGCAGTAAGACAGATATCCTTCAAAATATCGTGCTTGGAGGGATCCAGCCACACAAAGTAGCCTGTTAATTTCAGCATTCCTGATCTTCTGCTTTGTTCTACTTCCTTCAGATTGCTTATCCATGAGAAATAAATGAGTAGAATTGTTTTGGGTTTTTTTTTTATCTATATCTGACCCATTTATCTCAATCCCTAATTGTTGGCATCTTTCACTATCTAAATCTACTTCATTCTAAATAACTTCATCTGCTGTGGACTGTGAGAAGGAATCTTACATAAACATTAGCTTCAGCTAAGTTTTTCAAATACTTTGGATTCCACTCACCCTCTATAACATACTCTTCTGGGCTTTTGAATTCTTTCTCAGGCCAGAAGCATTTGACAGCAGCAACTACAATTTCTAGATGTAATCACTAATCACTTGTCCTGGGTTCAGCAGTAGCGGTCATTTTTCTCCTTCTTGGTAGCTGGTGCAGCACTGTGGTTTTGACTTTCGGCCTGGGAACAGTGCTGATAACACCAGTGTTTTCAGTTACTGCTTGGTAGTGTTTTGGTCTGACCAAGGACTTTCTGAGCCTCATGCTCTGCCAAGGATGAGGGGGAGCCTGGAGGAAGTAGAGACAGGACACCTGACCCAGACTGACCAAAAAGGTATTCCTTGCCATGGCACATCATGCCCAGGATGTAAAACAGAGAGCAGAGACCCGGAAGGGTGGGGGTGCACTGCGTGGTCGGGCTTGGTATTAGGTGGTGAGCGATTGCATTCTTTTCCCTTGTATTTGCCTTGTCATTATTATTACTGGTGGTAGCAGTAGTGATTTGTGTTATACTTTAGTTACTAAACTGTTCTTATGTCAACCTGTGGGAGTTGCATTCTTTTGATTCTCCTTCCCATCCACCCGGCAGCAGGGGGAAGAAAGAGAAGGAAGCGAGTGAGAGAGTGACTGCGTGGGTTATAGAGGCTTAAACCACGACATCACTATGTTCAGTAAATCCTTCACAGAAACAGTCATTTTTGATTTAGCATTGGACCCTAATTTCTCATGTTATTGTGATACACATGTCTTTATGGGAATTAATTACACAGAAAAAAAAACCCAAGTGAACGAATTGCTTGTGGTTTGTGAGTACTCTCTTTGTTTTAGCACTTCAATGCAGATGCTGCAGTTCAGGAATAATGTGGAGGTGCCTGAAAATAGTGACTTATGTGTAAAACATAAATATTCTTTTTAGCATTTTTTTTTTCTGAGTGGTGAATTCCTTGTGAACAGAATATGGAAATTTGAAAGGATGCATTTTACATTATACGTGGCAGCATGGCATTATATTAGGAAGTGACTACCTGTCATGGTTTAAGCCCAGCTGTAAATCAGCCACACAGTTTGTTAGCTCACTCCCTCCACTTCCTCCCCCCACTCCCGGAGGGATGGGGAGGAGAACTGAAAGAATGTAACTCCTACGGGTTGATATAAGAACAGTCCAGTAACTAAGGTATAACACAAATCACTACTGCTACCACCAATAATAATAATGACAAGGCAAATACAAGGAAAGAATACAATCACGCACCACCTGCTGACTGATACCAAGCGCAAAGGAGCAGTGAATCAACCCTTCCGGGTGACTGCCCGCAGTTTTTACATAGTGGGCATGACGTGCTGTGGCATGGAATACCCCTTTGGCTAGTTTGGGTTGGGTGTCCTGTCTCTGCTTCCTCCTGGCTTCCCCTCCTCCCTGGCAGAGCATGAGGCTCAGAAAGTCCTTGGTCAGACTAAACATTTGGGCAGTAACTAAAAGCATTGGTGTTATCAGCGCTGTTCCCAGGCCAAAAGTCAAAACCACAGCTCTGCACCAGCTACTAAGAAAGAGAAAAAATGACTGCTACTGCTGAACCCAGGACACTACCATAACAGCACAAGTGAATAATAGCACTTTAGGGAACAACAACCTCACAGCAAAAATCATTGCACCAAGAATCTGTGTGTTGTCTTCCTGACTTTTTTTATTTATGACTCAAAGTGACTTAATTTCAGATAAGAAGGTATGATTTGTTCCAAGATGAATAGATATGAGACAGTATCTGCTGTCAAGAGACACAAAACATTTCAAGATGTTGAATATAACTTTCAAGATGCTGTGGCACTGACTGCTTTTTGTATATTTTAATAGATTCTCAAATAGATTTAAAAATCGACCTTATACTACACTTTGTGTATTAAAGATATGGAGTAAATATGCACACCTTGTGCTAAGACAGCTGAAGTTGCTCTATGAGTATCCTTCTTGGAAGGACAAGCATTAAATGGAGTGCAGTAACATTGAAATTTGTTTTGGAATAATATATAAACAAGGTCATGCAGATTTTTACCCCTTATATCAAACCTAATGGGTTACATCTGTGGAATAGTCATCCAGCTTTTAAATTCAAGCTAAAATACTTCTATAAGTCTGAGCCCAATTGATAATGGATTGGGCTAGCACAATGGATCTCAGTACCATACTCCTGTAATATATTCTTAGAAGTGTTTGTTAAGATTGTAGTAAAAGAAGTACTCTGGTTCCATCAGACATTGTTTGAAAATATCATATATTGAAGCTAACACCAAAAGAAAAAAATAGAATAGTCTAATATTTTTCACATGCAGAAAAACCTCAGTTTTGCAGCATCAGACAGACTTCCAGTCAGGCACATGGTACATGGTACATTTCATGGCGGCATTCTTTGGCAGTATGATCTTTAGAGCTCTTGCAGGATTTTATTAGAAGAAAAATCCAGTTCATCTTTTCTGTTGTTTGGAAAAAACATATTCATGTGAAATCATGCTGCTTCACTCGAAGATAAAAACAAGGACGGGTGGTGCCAAATGGGAACTGCTTACAAACACCTTCACCATGATTAGCTAGCTAATTTTATCCTATGGCCAAAGGATATCCCCAGCCCAATGCAGGCATGAAGGAAAAGTTATACATTCAGCATTGCACAGGTTAGCGCAGTGCAGCACCTTCCTGTGCCTACTCAGGTTAACTGCTCAGTGGTCAATAATTTCTTAATGTGCAACAGCTTCCCAGCTAAGATCAAGACAAAGATGCCAGAGAAGTACTCTTCATCAGGGACTGTAGTGACAGGTCAAGGGATTATAGGTCCAAATTTAAACAGGGGAGAGTTAGGTTGGATGTAAAGAATAAATTATTTTTTGTTAGAATGGTAAGGCACTGGAACAGGTGGCTGAAGGAAGCTGTGAATGCTCCATCCCTGACATTGTTAAACACCAGGGTGGACAGGGCCTTGGGACACATATTCTAGTGTGAGGTGTCCCTGCCCATAGCAGGGGGTTGGAACTAGATGATCTTAAGGTCTTTTCCAACCCAAATAATTCTATGATTTTATGAACACATCTCATTACTCAATGCAAACATGCTCTTGGAAGTCTTTGTAATCTCAGACTGATTCTGCAGACTTTAGCCTTCCATAACTGAAAATAAGAATCTCCCATAACTGAAGATAATAAGGAGAAGCTATGCTTCCTGAAGTATATTGAGAGAAGATAATGAATCTTAGTTATGTTGCACTTTACTACATGTATTAAACACTAAAGCAGTTGGAAATAGTGGCACTTACCGCTGTTTCAAAGGACATCTGAGATAAATTTAGACCTAGAAATTGACAGGTTTCAGTGCTTCAGCTGTGTTAAACATAACACAGTAAATTTGTTCCAGTGTGATATTAGGTCTCTGATCATTGAGATTAAGAAAAACTTGAGCTAGGCTATTAATATGATAGTATTCTTATATAGCAGGTGTTAATTTCACCTCAAATGCACTTTTTGTAGAGATTATTATTGTTGTATGAGATCTACGAAGTAAGAACAGACCTATTTTTAAACTTTTTTTTCCTCTTATTGGCACAAAATTGAAAGAACTGTTCAGCCACCCAAGCAGATTTTTACAAATGATATTTGTCTCCTTGTCTGAGCAGAAATCTACATGGTTTTCATGAACTGTAAGAAAAGATATCACTTGAGCTGAGTGCAGGCTATTGTTTCTCTTTTACAAAGGATAGCATGCAAATCACTGTGCTACATAGTATCAGAAGAGCAGTTAATAATAGCAGTTTAATTGACTGACTAGATATAGTGAAATGAAACAGGCAATAATGATTTTATGCAGCTAATAAAGATTATTACAGACTGGAAGTGCTGTGGTAAACCATAACCATAAATGAAGGGAAACACTAAGTTAGGTGCACTCAGTGCTGAAAATCTAGGTAGCTAGACTCAAAAAGTAATCACTTTAATAAACTTTCTAAAAAGTAATTTAAAGGTTAAGAAAAAAATGATCTAAAAATTATTTTTACATTACAAATATAAATGTGGTGCAACTCTCTAATTCAGTGAGTGACTCCAGATTCACAAAACCGTGCCTGGAAATACAGTTTGTCCTACTGAACATAATCCAATATATTCTATTGATTGTAACAATTCTTTATTCTATTGAAATTCAGAGCAGTTTTCAGCTGTCAAAAGTGTCTGCACTTGGTTATTAGAATCACCTGTGGCAGGGATAAATTGGAGAATGGACTTTAGGAAAGTAATCTTTAATAATTCTGTAGAATAAATGTCCAATTTTTAATAGTTTTAAGTAGCTCAGGAATGGGATTAAAGGTTTTAAGTAAATGTGTTTATGTTACACCATAAAAAAATAAATGAAACAGTTTACATATGGAAAACTTGGATGACTAAACCTAATTATTTAGTTTAATGCCACGTAAAGTACATGTGGTGTTTAACAGATAATATTTTCTCCTTCTAGTCTGTAGGACTTTGACTAAGTGTATTGAAATTTGAGTGAAAGTTGCACGGTTTTTATTTCTTTGATCTGTTTAAATAAATATATATGAAAAATAAAGTTAGTTTCTTAAGTAGCTGTTGCTGTGATTTCCTGTGTGTATCAATGTATTACAAATTTAAAAGTAAATGTGTAAAAAATGAAGATTGGTGTGTTTTTTAAATTGGTCAGAACCCACTGTGGAATTATTAGGAGATTTGGGGTAACTGGGAATTAAATCTATATTCAAAATGCAGCATTGTCCACACATAAGACAGAAACGGGCTTTCAAGGCCTCTCGGGCTAAGATGCAGCCATACCTGGTATGCCAGGAATGTGCACTCCACAGCGGTTCCCGTAACAGGCGGAGGATAGAGCGAGGTGGAGATCTTGCGGTTATGCTCTGTCCTAACTTCAGCAGATAAAACGGGAACTAGGTGGTACAAGAAACTGATAAGCTGCATACTTGCTACCCTGAGCCAGTGGCCTGTCATCTTTTTGACAAAATACCGTCCTAGTGTGAACTTTGCTTCATTATAATACTAAAATACACACCCCTCTCCAGTGCGACCCCCCTCCGAAATAAGACCACCTCTCTCTGAGCATGCTCTCTGAATTTTTAGTCTGATATACCTTTAAATCGAGGCGAGAGAAATTTTCACCGATGGTAATAAAGGTATGTATGACTAGAGTCACTCAAGCTCCACCTTGAAGGTAAAAATAATATAAAATGACCCAAGAGAAAGGGCGATTTCGGGGAAGATATCATCGTGGACGAGTCATGGAAGATAACATCAACCGACTGCTGGGACCAGTCGACGGGCTGGACCTCTCTTCCCCCCCCATAGGGACGCCTGTGGGTAAGACTTGCACTGTATCCAGTGCTTTCCTAGGAAAAGTTAGAATCTCTATAGAGTCACTCTTATTGTCACCTGTATATTCTAGAGCTATGCTGTGTCAACTTTATCAAGCGCTTGTATTCATGTAACTATTATATGCACGTGCTTTTGCAGGCAGTATTTATCACCGGCAATCCATAAGAACCTGTACCTGTTGCATTAATAAATTCAGTATAACTGTGAGCAAAGTGTGGGGCATTATCAGTGAATCCGATATCAGTCGTGCTCGGACTGACAGTTATTGTCAGTGAATCCGATACCAGTCACGCTCGGACTGATAGTTGCATATAGGAGCTGTCCCTATGGTGAATTATCAGTGAATCCGATACCAGACGTGCTCGGACTGACGGTTATTGTCAGTGAATCCGATACCAGACACGCTCGGACTGATAGTTGTGTATTGGGGCTGTTCCTGGCTCTCTTTATATAAAACCAGGGGTTTGTTCCCCCCTCTCCATTTAACGCAACACCCACCATTAAAGTTCTGTGCAGTGTGATGGATGTAGAGTGTAAAATGCGTCTTGTGAAACTCATGGAGTTGTTTAGATCTGGCTAGGTTTTCCTGACAGTGCTTTTATTTATTTTATTATCCAATCATTTGCTGTTATTCTCATCATTCTCCAGGAAGCAAAGAGGGAAGGGCTGGTTAATCCTGATAAACTGGTTAATCCTTTGTTTTACTCAGCATATATTTTTGTTCCAAGTGTTATCACTTCTTCTGCAACACTCCCTTCACAACTGTTTGGAAAGGCTCTTTTCCTTCTGCCCTGTGAAGAAAGGGCCTGGCACAAGGATGCATGAGGAGTGCAGTCTGTGACCACTCGGGTCCCCTCCTTCTGAAATTTGGCACCTTGCACAAGTTATTTATCAAGCTTTCTGTAACAGCACTTCTCAGAGAGGTGGACACACTTATTGTTGGCAAGCCTTAAATACCTAATTTGCTTTCAAAGAACTTGGGCAGTCATTTTAGTTCTGCTGTGCAGTAGTGCAGAATTCCATATGCTTTTGTTTCTGAGGAAGAGTTTCTCTACAGGGACCAGGACTGCAGTTTCTTCAGTGTTATATCATTGAATCATTATAATGGGAAAAATCAATTCTTTTTATTTGTGTGCTGAAGTACTGCTGTGCTCCAGTGAATATCAAGGACCCCTTCATGAGTGCTGACTTGGCATCCTATTATCAGTCTTTTTCACAGCCGTCTGTTTCTTATGTTGAGAAATATTTCTTCTGGAAAACTTTGGCTTCCTGTGCTGAAATAAAGCCTAATGATACAACATAGCAAAATTTGGGAATAACAGAATACTGGGAGTGAAAGCCTAGCTCCATGAAAATTACACAACTTTTGTTATGGAATTCAGAGGAGCCAGGACACTGTATTCCAAGAAGTTCAAACATGTTTTCAGGCACAGTTGCTGAGAATAGTCAAATGCAAAAATATACAGTTTGATATTGAAATGCATTTCCTAGTTGATGTTTTTTATCAAAGCCTTGTAGTGTGAGCAAGACTGATACCATGATAATTCTAATACAGAGCAGTCCTGCAGAGAAAGACTTGGGGGTTTTGGATGATGTAAACATGAACATGAGCCGGCAGTGTGCGCTCGCAGCCCAGAAAGCCAACCGTATCCTGGGCTGCATCAAAAGCAGCGTGACCAGCAGGTCGAGGGAGGTGATCCTGCCCCTCTACTCTGCTCTCGTGAGACCTCGCTTGGAGTACTGTGTATAGTTCTGGTGTCCTCAACATAAAAAGGACATGGAACTGTTGGAACAAGTCTAGAGGAGGGCCATGAGGATGATCAGGAGACTGGAGCACCTCCTGTGTGAAGATAGGCTGAGAAAACTGGGGCTGTTGAGCCTGGAGAAGAGAAGGCTGTATGGAGACCTCATAGCAGCCTTCCAATATCTGAAGGGGGCCTACAGGAATGCTGGGGAGGGACTCTTCATGAGGAACTGTATGGATAGGACAAGTGGTAAGGGGTTGAAACTTAAACAGGGGAAGTTTAGACTGGATATGAGGAAGAAATTCTTTCCTGTAAGGGTGGTGAGGCAGTGGAATGGGTTACCCAGGGAAGCTGTGAATGCTCCATCGCTGGCAGTGTTCAAGGCTGGATTGGACAGAGCCTTAGGTGACATGGTTTAGTGGGAGGTGTCCCTGCCCCTGGCAGGGGTGTTGGAACTAGATGATCTTGAGGTCCTTTCCAACCCTAACTATTCTGATTCTATGATTCTAATATGCTTGTATGGTCAATATTGAAGAGTATATATAAAAAATAAATGTATTTAAAACTGCTGCATAATTTTAGCTGGAATGTGTAGGCAAGTGATTGACCATTGCTCATATAAACCATAGGGCTTAAAGTCCGGTGAGGGCATAGTATAAATTTTATTAAAGCCTATATTCAATTATTTACTGGGATACCTCCATTATTATTCTGTGCCTTTCCCTCTATTAAAATAATTATATCATTTTAACAAAATTGTATATGAAGGATCACTGTTTACTCCCACCAGCCGTTTCTGAACTGTAGTTGTATTTCACTATTCGCAGGTCAGATCCTGCTTCCTTGTACAGGCTTCAGGAAAGAAGTTACTGTGTGTAAAATGGTGCTGCTACTATTCTGGGCCTTTGTTGGGCTTTTGCCTTGAGTTTTGTATTCTTCTTTTACTATACTTGTATTTTTCGAGTGAGTAAAAGTTTTCAGTACGGCTTTGGTTTAAAGACTAAATTACTTACATACTTCATCGAATAATGTGAAAAATTTAAGCCAAAGAATAAATAATTTCAATGGAAAAGGCATTCATTATAGCAATGGGAGTGCAAGCTCACCCTTATTATAAAAGTAAACCTGGAAATCAGCAAATGGTTTGGTATAATGACATTGTAGGTAATAAGTGTTTATGGAAGAAGAAGAAAGAATCAGGGCTCATCTCATAACAGATGTGAATAGGTCAAATTTTTTAGCCCCTCTGTCATGGGTTCAGCAGCAGCAGTCATTTTTCTCCTTCTTGGTAGCTGGTGCAGCACTGTGGTTTTGACTTTCGGCCTGGGAACAGCGCTGATAACACCAGTGTTTCGGTTACTGCTTAGTGATGTTTTGGTCTGACCAAGGACTTTCTGAGCCTCATGCTCTGCCAGGGAGGAGGGGGAGCCGGGAGGAAGCAGAGACAGGACACCTGACCCAAACTGACCAAAGTGGTTATTCCATACCACGGCATGTCATGCCCAGGATGGAAAGCAGAGAGCGCAGACCTGGAAGGGTAGGGGTGCACTGCATGGTTGGGCTTGGTATTGGGCTGGGTGAGCAATTGTATTCTTTCCTTGTATTTGCCTTGTCATTATTATTATTGGTGATAGCAGTAGTGGTCTTGTGTTATGCTTTAGTTACTAAACTGTTCTTATGTCAACCTGTGGGAGTTGCATTCTTTTCAATTCTCCTCCGCATCCACCCGGGAGCGAGGGGAAGAAAGAGAAGGAAGTGAGTGAGAGACAGACTGCGTGAGTTAGAGAGGCTTAAACCATGACACTCTCAATAAAATTGAGTCAAACTAACCAGTAAAAATGATTCAAAACTATGTCCAGAGGTAGTCTGTTCTGTTTATTTACTTTACTGCTGAAGGTGTGTAAAATATGTGCTAGTGATACTCAGATTATAAAAGAAAAATGTATTTTATGACTGAAAGATTATCGGTTCCAACTGACTGAATAACCAGACACTACTCAGAGCAAGAACGGGATATATCAGTCTAATTCTTAGTAGATATCATCATAACAAAAGGCCAGGCACTACTTGTAGCCTTATAAACCGTTATCGCTAAGAGAAAAATCATAGAATCATAGAATAGTTAGGGTTTGAAAGGACCTTAAGATCATCAAGTTCTAACCCCCCTGCCAGGGGCAGGGACACCTCCCACTAAACAATGCCACCCAAGGCTATGTCCAATCCAGCCTTGAACACCACCAGCGATGGAGCATTCACAACTTACGTGGGCAACCCATTCCAGTACCCCACCACACTTACAGTTAAGAATTTCTTCCTTATATCCAATCTAAACTTCCCCTGTTTAAGTTTCAACCCCTTACCACTTGTCCTATCCATACAGTCCCTAACGAAGAGTTCCTCCCCAGCATCCCTATAGGCCTCCTTCAGATACTGGAAGGCTGCTATGAGGTCTCCACGCAGCCTTCTCTTCTGCAGGCTGAACAGCCCCAACTTTCTTTCTCTGTCTTCATGGGGGAAGTGCCCCAGCCCCCTGATCATCCACATGGCCCTCCTTTGGACTTGTTCCAACAGTTCCATGTCCTTTTTATGTTGAGGACTCCAGAACTGCACACAGTACTCCAAGTGAGGTCTCACAAGAGCAGAGTAGAGGGGCAGGATCACCTCCGTCGACCTGCTGGTCATGCTCCTTTTGATACAGCCCAGGATACGGTTGGCTTTCTGAGATTGAAGTGCACACTGCCGGCTCATGTTCATTTGCTCATCAACCAACACCCCCAAGTCCTTCTCCGCAGGACTGCTCTGTATCTCTTCTCTGCCCAACCTGTAGCTGTGCCTGGGATTGCTCCCACCCAGGTGTAGGACCTTGCACTTGGCATGGTTAAACTTCATCAGGTTAGCATCAGCCCACCTCACAAGCGTGTCAAGGTCCCTCTGGATGGCATAATTTCCCTCCAACGTATCAACTGAACCACACAGCTTGGTGTCATCAGCAAACTTGCTGAGGGTGCACTCAATACCACTGTCCATGTCACCGCCAAAGATTTTGAACAAGATCGGTCCCAACACCGATCCCTAAGGGACAGCACTCATTACTGGTCTCCAGCAGCACATTGAGCCATTGAGCACAACTCTTTGCATGCGGCCACTCAACCAGTTTTTTATCCACTGAGTAGTCCACCTATCAAATTGATGTCTCCAATTTAGACACAAGGATGTCATGTTGCACAGTGTCGAGCGGTTTGCACAAGTCCAGGTAGATGACATCAACTGTTCTACCCGTGTCCATCACTTCCGTAGCCTCATCATAGAAGGCCACCAGATTGGTCAGGCAGGATTTCCCCTTAGTGAAGCCATGCTGGCTGTCACCAACCACCTTGTTGTTTTTCATGTGCTTTAGCATGCCTTCGAGGAGAATCTGCTCCAAGATTTTGCCAGGCACAGAGGTGAGGCTGTCTCGTCTGTAGTTCCCCTGCTCATCCATTTTCCGCTTCTTGAAAATGGGGTTGTGTTTCCCTTTTCCCAGTCATCAGGAACTTCACCTGACTGCCATGATTTTTCAAATATGATGGCTTAGCAATTTCATTTGGCAGCTCCTTCAGGACCTGCGGATGGATTTCATCAGGTCCCATGGACTTGTATACATTCAGGTTCTTAAGATGGTCTCGATCCAGATCCTCTCCTACAGTGGGTCCAGGGACTTCATTCTCACTGTCCCTGCGTCTGCCTTCCAAGACTTGGGTGGTGTGATCATAGCATTTGCCAGTGAAGACTGAAGCAAAGAAGTCATTAAGAACCTCAGCCTTCTCTAAATCCTCGGTAGCCAGTTCTCCTGATTGTTTCTGGAGAGGGCCCACCTTGTCCCTAGCCTGTCTTTCATTTGCAATGTACCTATAGAAACCCTTCTTGTTATCTTTAACATCCCCAGCCAAGTTTAATTCAAAGTGGGCCTTAGCTTTCCTAACCTGATCCCTAGCTTCCTGGACAACATCCCTGTATTCTTCCCAGACTGCCTGTCCTTGCTTCCACCTTTTACAAGCCTCTTTTTTCCTTTGAATTTTCCTCAGCAGCTCCTTATCCATCCAAGGAGGTCTCCTGGCCCTCCTGCTGCGCTTCGTTCTGGTTGGGACATAGCACTCCTGAGCTTGTAGTAGGTGGTCCTTGTAGCCCCCTGCCCTCTAGCGCTTTATCCCTTGGAATCTTACTAAGCAGGTTCCTGAAGAGGCCAGAGTCTGCTCTCTTGAAGTCCAGGGCAGTGAGCTTGCTGCACACTCTTCTCACTGTCCTGAGGATCTCAGACTCGGCCATCCCATGTTGGCTGTAACCAAGGCTGCCCTGGAGCATCACATTTCCAAACAGTCCCTCCCTGTTGGTGAGCACAAGGTCAAGCATGGCACCTCTCCTAGTCAGCTCCTCTATTACTTGCAGAAGGAAGTTGTCTTCCACACAATCGAGGAACCTCCTGGATTGCTTGTGCTGGGCCATACCATCCCTCCAACAGATATCAGGGTGTTTGAAGCCCCCCATGAGCGCCTGCAAATGTGAGGCTGCTCCTATCTGTCTATAGAGTGCTTCATCCACTCTGTAATAAATAAAGAAGCATAAAAAGAATCATACATCCACTTTAGGAAATTTATTTAGGTCATAGTTTAGGATTATGAGGGATTTTTCTTGCTTTTCTTTTCTACGTAATTATATATACTATATATAAAACATTCTATAGTTAAACCAATGCATTGCCCTTTTAGAAACTTCCACTACTTCTTGAAGTTTTAGTGGCCATAAGAACATTAAGTAAACTAATTTCTCAGTATTTCCCTGCAAGATAGTTTCGTTCTTACTTGGTATGTGTAAAAATTTCAGTTACTCTAGCATAAATATTGAATATCATAAAATACTAACAAAATGCAATACAGTACTGCTCTGTATTTCACACATATATCAGTGTCAATAACTGAAAATACATTTGAAATTCTACAAATGTTGGAATGTTCTCACACAACAAACCTCTGTATTGAAATGGCAATTTCAGATAGTGAAATGGAAAATACTTTGGAAGCTGAAGCTTCTTATTTATATGGCCAGTACTACTGTTGTAGGCCAATGAAGACTTGTCAAATATATTCGCAATCAGTCTGCATGGTAGGTCATAGTAGGTATCTGTCGTGGTTTAAGCCGTAAATCACGCAGTCTCTCTCTCACTCACTTCCCCCTCTTTCTTCCCCCTGCTCCCAGAGGGGTGGGAAGGAGAATCGAAAAGAATGCAACTCCTACAGGTTGAGATAAGAATAGTTTAGTAACTAAAGTATAACACAAGACCACTACTGCTACCGCCAATAATAATAATGACAAGGCAAATACAAGGAAAGAATACAATTGCTCACCACCCAATAACAAGCCCGACCACGCAGTGCACACCCCCACCCTTCCGGGTCTCTCCTCTCCGTCTTTACATCCTGGACAAGATGTGCTGTGGTATGGAATAACTTTTTTTGTCAGTTTGGGTCAGGTGTCCTGTTTCTGCTTCCTCCCGGCTTCCCCTCCTCCAGGACGTGTCTGGGAGTTGAACCAATAGACGAAGTTGAAATTTGGCTATTTGATTTGACCTCAGGAAATGTAGCTATTGTATGGCCACTTACCTGGGAAAAGGTTCAGTTATACTTGCATGTAGCACTACATGAAGCTACAGCTGGAATAGGAAGATAAACTGGTATTAGCGCTGGCAGTAGCTCATTGATTAATTTTTGCTAAAAAGCATTTGCCTTTTTGTGTTCTTGATAGCCAAATAATGTACATTCAAATCACAGAATGATTGAGGTTGGAAGGGACCTTTGAAGGCCATTTGGTCCAACCTTATCTCAAGCAGGACAGCCTGCAGGCAGTTACCCAGGACCATGTTCAGACGGCTTTTTGAATGTCTTCAGGGATGAAGACTCCACAGCCTCTTTGGGCTACCTGGAGTTTGGTTTTAATGAATCTCCACATGCACAGACAGTCTCTGTATTCTTCAGAGGTTACTCGTCCACCTCTTGTATGCTTCCTTCTTGTGCTTGAGTTTTCCCAGGAGTTCATACTTGCAGGCCTCCTAGCATTTTGCCTACTTCCTGTTCATCAGGATGGACTGCTGATGGACTGTTCAGAAGTCTTGATCCTTGAATACTTCCCAGCTTGCTTGGTACCTTTTTCTTCCAGGATTGTATCATGTGAGACCCTATGAAGATCTCTGAAAAGGCCAGTGTTTGCTCTCCTGAAGTTCAGTGTTCTTGTCGTCTTTCTCAGGATCCATTCCATGTCCTCTGTAGTCAAGGCTGCCTTTGACCTTCACAGCCCCAGCGAGCCCCTCATTGCTGGTGAATATGAAGTCAAGCAGGGCATCTCTCCTTATTGGTTCCTCTATCGCTTGATTCACAAAGTTGCCATTGCTTTCCAGAAACTTCCTGGACTTTTTGCTATGTAGATCCTCCAGAAGATAACATTAATTATGCATGGAGAAAGCAAGATAACTGACTCCAAGGAGTATTGTGAGTTTATTCTTTATCATATATAGCCCTAAGTATTCTCTGCTCATATGCTTAATTACTCAATTTCCTTTTCCAATCAACATGTAGCTTCGCTTATCAACTTTATTTATTATAATACATAATAAAAGAATATGGCTGTGCCCTCAAATTTGATTGAAAGAATGTATTTCTATCTCTGTCCAGTTGTTAACATTCATGAGTACAGAAAATAATAGACAAAGAATACTGATTCATCTCCAAAACATCAGTATTGAATAAAAACCTATTTCAAGTTTAAGATACAGAGACATTAGTGTCTAGACATGTCATGGCTTTGAGAAAAAATTTTTCTTCCAATGGTTCTTATTAAATTAGTTTTAGTTGTTAATCATATGCTCTGCAAAGTCCAGAGCACAAACATTTTCAGTTTTGAAACAGTCCTGTACCTCACTGCCACAGAATATCCAATACAGATCATAAATAATAATGTCTTTTTGTAAAATATTATGTCTGTTAAGAGTAGAATTCACCAAAGGAACCTTTTTGGGATCTAATGAATCAAAATCTCTTGCTTCAAGATGCTGAGTTTTGTCAGAACTTCAGGAGGGAAAAAGTCTCCTGACAGTGCTAAGAAGATTTTATTCACATGATTTTTTTTTTTTTTTTGGCATATGATAGAAAATATTTAAAGTTAAGATTTCAAGTAAATTTAACCTCTGCAAGATGTTATTTCCCCCATAAAGCTCAAAGGAAAATTCAGGTATACAATGTCAAAACAAATTTTCTTTTTATGAAGATGTTCATAGAATTGACTGGACAAATTGTTAGGGAACTCTTCTGTGTAAATGTTACTGTGGAATGGTAATTAATATTTTCCACATTGAGATCAGGTTCAAACTGAGAAAGAAGTATGAACTCCTGTATGATGAAAATGAACTCTTTAGGAATTGTTGTGTAGTTCTCATTTGTGTTTAAAAAAGAAAATAAAACAAACAAAAAAAACCCAGAACAAAACAAAACAAACAAAAAAAAAAACCACCCAGCACTAAGGAACAATAAATGGCAACTCTGTCTGAAACCTGCAAATGAGACTGAGTTTTACTGTGTTATATGTAATAACCAAGCAGTGTATAAATACAGGTGAAACTTTTTCATGCTACGTGTATGTAAAACTTTGCTTACATGTTTGAAACACCATATCAAATGTTTAACTTTGTTTTCCATATTCTTTTTCTTGCCTTTCTTTTTTTTAGGTTGTTGGAATTGTCTATTAATTCTGTAGGAAACTATTCATATTTCACTTTCTGCATTGTCAATAGTCATCAACATTGTTACCCTAAAACACTGAAGATGTGGCTACACATTTTGCTCTTGTTCTTTAGTAGAATATTTGAGAACTGAGTTTCTTACCGTGTTGGGTTTGCAGTCATGAAATGCTGAACTTTGTGGAGATTTTGAAACTGAATCATCGGTGGCTTTTGGCACTGAATCACTAATGTTGCAAAACAGAGCAGTCAAGCTTTTGAAGAGAAGTGAAAAAAAGACAAAAGAGCAGCATGTGTACCACATTATTAAAATGTGAACTGGAATATATCATACCTGCTAAGCAGGCTCTGACAGTCTTCTTTCCAGTAATAGCACAAAGCTTCTCTTTTTTTCTCTATATGATGTAAACTTTTTTTTGATCCAGTTAATGAAGCACAGTAGTAGTTCTGGAGGCCTCAAGGGGAGACGTGTATATGAATTTATGATCTGATGAATGTTTGAGCTTTCTGAAAGCAAATTATCACTCTGCAAATGATAGTGCATGTAATAATACAGACTAGGTGTTCAGGACTTTGACAAAGTACCATATGTGCCTCAATATTTGTGTGTGCACAGGAGGGAGCAGGATTTATGTTGCAGTGGCAGGTGCTGAGGTATTTGAAGAGTCTCAGAACAGTCAGATGATGTTCTGAACCATATGTGTAAAAAAAGCACTTGAAGTGACAAAATTGAAGGAATACTCTTGGAGGGGGTTGGAAAAATAGGCCTGTTTTGTGCTTTCCCTTAAACACTTAAAAAAAGTCTCCTGAAAGAATTAGGAACATGGGGAACCTTTACTCAGAAAGAAGAAAAAAAAAAAAAGATTAAAAAAAGTTTGCTAAACTTGACTAAATAAACAGTTCGACATTGTTGTCACAGAATAGAGCTAACACTGCAAACTTCTTCATCCGCTTGTATTTGTATTTGTTCATACATACTGATCATGGATCAAGGCAACAAATATTGGTATAATAGGATCACAGAGTGATCATAAAGACCTGAAATAAGGCAACTATGCTTTAGAACAGTCATCAGAGTCTTGAATGAGTCACGGGGACTTGAATTGAAATTTTTTGGAACAAAGAAATACATAAAAAATGATCTAACACAGGAAGCATCCAGTAGTTTTTAAATGGCATCATCCAGTCTTAATATTTGAATAACAAACATCTATCAATATTTACTGTCACAGGGTGTTTAACAGACAAAGACAACAGAAATCTTTTTCCTTGCTCTGGTGATGCCGAACTATCTGCCTTGGCTCTCTTTAAAAGTGTCATGATTCACAAGGCTTATAAGCAGGAGAAAACATGTGCCAGATGAAACTTGGACTATAGTGAGTTCATATTCAGTTACCTAAGATAACTGTTTATGTTTATCAGAGGTAGCATAAACTCTTCATTATTATCTGAAGATCATATTATGTAAGTCAGTGTTTTTACCACTTGTCTCTCAGGTTTTACTTAAGTATTATGAGTTTTCCGAGCCAGATTTATATTACTATATATCATATTTTTTAGATTTTTTTGATTTTTTTTTGGGTGGGGGGAGGCAGTCATGTTCTTAAACTGTAAAGTACATTGTGTTGTACTTTAAAATCTCTTAGGAGCTGACACAGATATGGTACATAATAGTCACTTACTATTGAGAGCGTAGAAGAGTGTGTTTTACTAGGAACAGGAACATTGACATACTTTTGTAGTATTTACAGTGACTGCCTTGTGGTCTCCAGATGGAATTTAAGATGTTTATTATGACCCATGAAGTCCTAAATGGCCTGTCAGGAATTAAATCTTTCCTTATGCTGTTCTGCCACAGCTGCTACCAACTTGCATATGAGACACGGTAGTTGGCAGGATGTAAATGATGAAAGCTTTTTCTTTTATCCTGAGTTCAAAGCAGTCTGAAATTGGAAGATTTCTAGAAAGTCTACAGCAGATATGTGCAATATAGCTCTACGGTGAGCAGTAGAGGCAGAGGCAGGAGGAAGCAGGCTTCTGTCTGAAATTTGTGGAAGCCACTGAATTCGCTTTGGATCGTAAGTGTAGTTATTTTCTGAATATTTTTAGACTGACAAGTAACAATAAATAATGTAGTTGTATCTCAACAACAGAACTTTGCTAGTTGGTAACTGTAAAAGCATCAAACTCTATTCTGTTCTTCCAGTGTATTGTTGTTTCTGGCCTTGCTTAGATTAACAAAACATGGTAGCAAAGAATGTACCAAATCATTAATTGATCATTAATATCATTAATTATTATATTAATTTTATAATAATATTAATATGTTATTAACAATATTAATATTAATATTTTATTAATAATCGTTAACCAGATCATTAATAAAATAGTTATTAATAATTCTTTACAAAGAATAATTTAATCTAAATTATATTGGTCTAAAGTATTAGTGTTTCATGTAATGTTCTTGATCTTTTTTCAATTTGCTTATATGCTGTCTATAGCGATAGGACAACTTACAAAATGAGCATTATTATGGAATAATAATTATCTCACAGTGAAGTTCACAGCTCTCAGAAGTGCAGCTGTTTAAAGTTAGATTTTCTCACCTGTAAGAATACAGTTGCCTAGAAGACTGTGACTGATTAAACCATGTCTTGTTTAAGCCACCAAGAACAAATTTACGGTTGGTATCTGATTTTACAATGCATATATTTCATCCCATTTGAAGAACTGGGGAAAATGTACAGTTTCTCTATTCATGCCCAAACAAATCCATATTAAAATCCACTCACGCAATGCAAGCTGAGGAGGCGATGAGCTGGATTGCCTGGCAGTGTGAGAGAAACAGAAGCTGTCAGACGTATTTCCATATTATATAGATTATATGAGCAAAGCAAGTTTTGCATTTTTGCCTCAGAAATAGAAGACATCTTATTTCACAGTTTAATTAATTTTAAAAGAATGTAGATCACCAGAGAGTAGGATGCCAACAGAAAGGGATAGAATTCAGTAAGCCTAAGTCATTGAGTAAGCATACGCACATATATATACATCCATATATATTTTTTCATATATTATGTGAAAACCAGAAATAAAAACTACCAAGCAATTTTCCCCCTCTTTCAGGACAATATGTTCCCTGAAAATAAGATGGATATGGGTACTTCATATATCCATTTTAGCTGGCAAAATGTGGTTTCTTCTGGACAAGAACAAGGAAGAAAGCCCTAGAACTAGATTTCGTATAAGTAGTAAATGTGGTTTCATAATGCAGCATTGGATCAATCTAAACAGAAATAATATTTGGGGTTTCATGTACATACATGTCTGTACAGACATATACAGAAAATAATAAATAATAATAAAAGCAGCTTTTATAATTCACTGTAAAGAATAATTTAAATTACATTTGTCAAAAGTATTGGTGTTTTCACAATGTTCTTGATCTTATATGCTATACGTAATACTATACTATATATATTACTGTTTTTTATATATATATATATATATAAAATACTGTTCTTATATACCTAAGTGTATGGTTAGTCTGTGGGTAGGTTTTGTGAAAGGAGAAACCCTCAAAAGGTCAGTGTAAATTTTTGGAAATATCAAATTCACAGTATTCTGAAATTAATGAATTTTGACATGTGAATCAAAACTTAGGATACCACTTCTTAAAAAAAAAATATATCTGATTGTATCATCTTTTCATGGGTTAAAGTAAATCTTATTTAATTTTCTTTGGAAACTGGCTATTTTTGCACTATTTTTAAGTAAATAAACTTGCAAAAAGTTGAGACTTACTTATTTTAATAAGTGCTACATGACTACTTTTAATCATGAGTGGTGGTGTATGTGTTCAAGACTAGCTTGCTTTCGAAAGCTGAGAAATTCAAAGGTAACATGAAAAAGTGATTTTAAGATTTTGTTGCAAAAAGAAAGATAACTTTTTACAGTTATAGTTTGAAACAAAAATAACATAATATCACTTGAGGGCATTATATTAAAGGGTTGGCTAGTGCAGTAAAATAAAGGTATTATCCTGGAGCTTTATTGTTTATGCATTACAAGATTGCATCTCTCAGTGGGTATATTTAAAATACAAAAGTTCTCAACTTTTTTTTCAGATTTTGGCAAATTTCTGCTTAGAACTGTAATACATGAATTAGACGGCCATGTATTTTAGCTAAGTGAAAGAATATACTTCAAAGCCTGATAGTACTAAGCTAACACCCTTTCTTTCAAGTATGCAGGAATCAGACAATTTTCAAGAGAAAAGCAGAGTCTGATAGAGAATAACCAAGTATTGTTAACAATTGCCAGTATGCAAGGTGTCTTTGCAGTTCAGGACCTCTAACAAACATAGTCCTCTATGTCTTGTTCACACTGCACATATGCGTTTCATATTTGCAGACTGTAGACGTTGGAAAATGCTGTTGTTACTCCTGTAGCAGAGTAGAAGGTGCTCCTTATTGTCTCACATCGGGTATTAAGACCAGTTACAGCCCGGTTACGGCTTATCGCTGGGCGGGGGTATTGCTTACACTAGTCTGCTTTTTCCAGGCTGCCAGAAGTGTTTTTCTGCGCTATACCACGGCGTGCGAATACCAAATGGCACGGGGCCCAGCCCCAATCATCTACCTGCCTTTAAGTCTGATGTAATTAAACCTTTGTGAATAGTTCAGGACTGAACCTTTTGTTAGCCATATGCATACTGATAGAATGAAAAATGTATTAGCAGTTTATTTAGTAATGGTCCAGCTGCTATTATGTTCTATTTTGATATCTGCATTGTCCTGATTCTCCCCCAGCCAGGTGTGCTAGTCAGCTGTCTGCGAAATACCTGCATCTTTGTGGGGAGTGACATCTTACATGAACGTGTTTAATATTCACAACTGTAAATCTTCCCTCACAATAAGGAACTTCTTTGCAATCTACAACCACTTCATGTTATTGCTCTTGAAATTAGTATTACTCGCTCCTTTGTCTGCACAACAAACCTACCTAACAAACAGAAGCAATTAAACAAAATACAATATTGCTTAGGTCACACCAGAATTTTTCAGAAAAAATACCCATTTCCTCTTGAAAACTTTAACTAGTTTTTCCTGAAGCTCATTCTCTATCATGCACAAGACAGCATCTATGCAGTTGTAACACATCTGTAAATGTTCAAGTCCTTCATCTGGGCTCTATTCACCATAGATGTAATTACTTTTCATCTACAGAATCTGGAATACAGAATCTATATAGCTTAAGCTGTATTACTTTATTTGCTTAGCTCTGCAAATCTCTGGCTCTGTCTTCACTCTATTAGCCAGAGCAGTAGCTAAAGCACATTCTGTCTTCACTCTATTAGCCAGAGCAGTAGCTAAAGCACATATTAATACCTTAAAATTTGACTCAAGATTAGAAAACAGACTCTGTTATTCCTTGCTGAAGAAGACAATATAAGCAAAATTTTTCTTGTAAGATAAATGGTGTCATTTGAAAGTATAATATATCATGACTATCACTAGCCAAGTAAACTAATATAAGAATTTGGAAAACAGTTATGGTTATGAAAGAAAAAGGGAATTAATATACTAGTACAACTTAAAATTTATTCATTCCCAATATTCTGAATATTGCCTGGGCCATTTTCAGTTGTTTGTAGAAGTGATTTTACATAGTTTTCAAAACAGGGAAACTAGTGGATAGACGTCTTTCTATTACTTCAGAAAAACTGGGGAGGATTTTTAAGAAAGCTCTGCGTCACTTTAAACTTGGTGATGATTACTGATCTATACTTGTGTCCCCTGTCTTAAGGCTGTTTAGTATATTCTGTTCTTAAATTTTTGATCTCACTTTTCAGTTTAGGAGGGCAATAATTTTAGGTATTACTAATGATATTCACAAGCCCACTTAAGTCTGGTTCTGAAGAAACTGGAGTAAAAGATGAATGGAATATAAAACTAAAGCCATAGATTTGAACTCTTAATTCACAGCTGGCATTTAAAGAAAGCTAGAATAGCTTTTGATATATGTGCTATGTCTCTGAAAAGACTGAATTTTCTTCCTGTATTGAAGAACATTGTCATGTTATAAACCAAATGCCACTTTCATGTCTCTTTGCATCAAAACCTCCTGAAAGTGGTAGGCACAATAAGTTAAATAACAGTAATAATTACTGATGCTCTACAGTTCCCCTGTGTCTTTCTAACACAGTTAATTTCAAAACATTCAAAAGATTCTGAATCACCCTCTGCAAATGTAGGGTGAGCTGTACACCTGAAAATGCTTTTTAATCAAACGATGGTATAAAGATAGTGTTTTGTCTTACTTACTGACTTTCATTTAATTTCATCTTTACAAACTCAAATAAAAACTTGTTCATAGTTTATGGTTGCATAAGGGACAGTTAGCTGTCTTTCTGAGAATAGTAATCTGTTGCCTTGTACACAATCAGAAGAGAGTGTCTTGGTGACTAAAGTAGCTCAGGAGTTGCAATACTAAGCACCTTGTTTTCCATTTTATAGCTTACCCTCCCTGGGAAAGTTATTGATATCATCTGTCACAGGTGAAATATTAACAGAAGTCATCATTATGGGGTCAAAAAAAAGGTTTTATTAATGATGAAACAATGATCTTATGACAATTATTCAATGATTGAGTGTTAAATAATAATTGAATGTTGGCTTAGCAATGATTTAACAATAAAAGCAATAAATTGGTAGCAGTCACTCTGCTTACTATACTTCAAATAAGTAAGCTGTAGCTCAACAGATGAATGTCATCAGTACACAATGTACTTTTAGTCCCAGTGTAAAGTAAGGGTTCTCTCAGCCTCAAGGATCAACATGGAGAGGCATTGCTATTCAGAGGGATTGCTGCCAGGCAGCCAGTTGCTGTACAGGAGGGCTCAGTGGGCTCAGGAGGGACTGCAAATATCACTGTAGAAAGTGAAAGGCTTTTAGTCAAGCCCTCCCTGTAGTTTTGTGCAGTTTTAGTTTTGTCTAGTCACAGTTCAGGCCCTTACAATTAGCTCCTGATAAGATGTGGCCTAGATTCCTAAATTTTCTGATCACAAAATAGTGAGAACAGTGAAAAGCAGGCAATGATTAACTGCTATATTGCTCTATATTTGTGCAGGACCATTGGTTTTGTGCTGTTAAGGTAGAAAAGTTGTTAAGTGGAAGTCACTTTTTGAAAGTTAAAGCTGATAAGTTGTACTGTTGCAAAGACTAAATGAGGCAATTCTCCGTGGCAAATTTTTTGTTGCTATTGAAGAAAGTAAAGCAGCTGAGTATAAAAATGCTTTTGTTACTCTTTCTCATTCAATTATATGAAAGATGGAAAAAAAGCTGCAGGGTATATTTGTAAAAGCATAAAAACCCCTTATATAAATCTAGGTTTGTACTTGATGGAACTGGACTCTATGAGTTAGTCCGCTCAAAGCATGTACTACGAAAAGTCTTTCTGTCACTCTGGACAGTCAAACCCACCTTTTTTTTTGGGCATGACCTCAACAGTGAAAGCTGGCAATTTCACAGGATTGAATTCTGAGGTTTTTTCTGATAGTTTTTCTATTTTTTCTAATCTCTTTTTAACTAAGAGACTTAAATGCAATTTCAGCTTTCATTTTAAAAGCGAAATTTTGTCTGAGAGCCTTTAATTGAAATCACAGATTCAGTCCACAAGCAGAATACTGTTCTGACTATATCTTTAAGTTAGAAAACAGTAATTATCTAATTTATGAAACAGAAAAAGACAATTTCAATTTGTCCACCTTTCACTTTTTTTTAGGACAGCTTAAAATGGGCATATCATGGATGGCTTGTTTTCTATCACCAGAATTTCAACCAAGTTACCATTTGACCAAAGTGGTCAACATAAAAATTTGGATTGAGAAGCAGGTTGTTTCAAGAGTTTGAGGATAGACTGAAACAAAAGAAATTTCTCTTAAATATTGTACCATATACTATTTGATTTCTCCAAAGTGTTATCCTTTTCAATTCACTTATATGAATATAATTCATAAAACAACATGTGTACTGGAGTTCAAAAGTAAAATTATATAGAAAACAGTATTAGTACCTAATTTTAAGCCATTATTTAATTTACCCATAATATTAACGTATTATGAATTAAGTTTTCAGAATCTGTGATGTGAACAATGGAACTATAATATTCATACAACATACCTATTGTCACAAGAAGAATATAGAGCTAACTAAAATATTTTGATGGAAAAATATTTTTCGAGAAAAGCAGAGTTTGATCTAAATACAAATAATTTCTGGGATCCATTCTATTTCAGCCAGTCTTGAAATTAATAAATTCAGTATCTGTGCTTTGTTGTTAACAGTTTATCTAAATTTAAATCAAAACAATACATTCATTCTCAGTTGGTGTTTTTGTATGTTCATTATTTCCATTTGTAGACAACAAACTATTTCTGTAATTTGGAAGGTGAGATTGAATCTCATGATTTAAGGAAAAAGAGAGGAAAGATGGAGCTCTCCAAGAAACATGAAGTAGCTTTCATCTGCAGATGAAGTCAGAGAAGCTAAAAACAGAAAGCTGAATTGAGGTCAAAGAAGAAGTCCTTCAGTTGCTTATAGAGAGTTTCAGTATTACAGAACAGTCAGAATTATTGCATTTTTGTAACTGATATTTCCAAAGAATAAATGGAAAATTAAGTAGTCAGGTATTGTACACATTGTGATCTTCTGAGACTCTATATTTTGATGAGCTGAGAATCATAATAAAGGTCAAGATATGCAGCTGTAAGTGGACATAGTTTTGTGTATTCAAACTCATAAACAGTGTCCACAATGAACTTTAACTTGAAGGCTAGATTTATAGATGTGCTGAAGGGACTATAGAAACAAGAACATTTTCAGTATTTCTCATAAATTTAAAGCTGCAAATGTACATTCTGCATTATTATAGCCTTCTGCTATTTTCTCTAACAAATTTTTATGTAGTTTGTCTCATGCACAAACTTTGAAGTCTAAAGTTATCATACAAGAAGCCAGATTAGCTAAATAATTTAACTATCAAATATTAACATTTTCTCTCCAAATGTGTCTGGACTGTAGGTGAAATTAGGCTAGAAACACTGATAGGTTTTTTATATTTATGTTTTTATATTTATTTAGCTTATTTATCTTTACATAGCTTACTTGTTTTAGGTTGCTGCCTTTAGATAAATATTTTATTTACCATGCCTTACTTGCCTTTTATATAAAAACTGCTGCCTCAGTATTTTCATGGATTTGACTACTGTGGTGTAATTTATTAAATATTGATTCTTTCATTGGTATCCCAGCAAGAAGTGAGTGGAAGAAACATCAAGTGTGCAAAATTAGGTTATGGCTGTGTATTTCTTTGGTAGATGTTTTTCATTGTGCAATTGAAGCAATTCCAGAAATAAGCTATTTTTTTTCGGGTAGCAGGAATGTTTATCCTTTCCAGAAACAACATATTGTGGCCTTACCTGAAAACATGCTATAATCCATCCTTTTCATACAAGATTCAGTGTTGCAATGTACTATGTTCTGCAGCATACCTTAAAATTTTTCCCAAGCTAAATCTGTTGATAAGTGACTGAAAATCCCGTAAGGTAACCTTTTTATAGTATTTGTGTAAAAACAAAAAAATCACATAGTTGATCAATCAATTGAATTGGCAGCATATTGGGAATTCAGTGCATTAGTATGAAAAGCTCAGGTGCTCCATGTAAAATACAAATGAGTTGCTTTATTTTGTTAATGCTATTTCTTTATTACATGTACAAAATTCACTCTTATAATCCAATTTTCTACTAATATGAAGCTGTATAAACTTGGAAGTCATTGTGCGGTGGTAAGCTAGCCAAAAATTCCTTTGAGTATAATTAGAGTTAATCCATTCAGAGAAAGTAGTGTTGCTAGAAGCGCCTTGTATATCTGTATTTCTTGATTTTAGCTGTTTGATACTGTGTGAAGACTGCTAGACACTTCAGTATTTTGACTTAACAGAAGACATATAGAGGAAACGGCATCTCAATTACAGTTTTGACCCTGGCATTACTGGAAAGCAATAGGAATATTGTTAAGCTCTATAAAATATTCATTAGAAGAGGAAAGATAAATTTGATAAATGAAGTTTTCATACATATTTACACATGACAATAGATAGATATGCATTTATTATATCCAAGAAAAAGGTAAAAAAAAGTGGAATGATGCAATACTATCCAGCAATTCTCAAGATAAAACTGAAATACTTGTGATTTGAGGGCAGAATGAGTGCAAGAAATAAAATCTGTTTTGTCTAATGTAAAAGCAAGATTAGATTTCTAACAAAGTCCTTTTTTTTTGTTACTAGCCTAAGGATAGAAATAAAGATAATCAAAACTGACATAAAATATTAAATTAGAAAGAAGTAAAAATCGGTTTGCCACAAAAAATTGAGAGGAATATATTTGAACTGTAAACTACTTTGACAGATTACTTCCACATTCCCACATTCAGTTTCATTGTTCCAGGTACATTTCATCTGTCTGCAAAAAGTTTCAGTACGTTACAGTTAACTTGAAAGATGACCTGTTTTGAACGTTCCGTTATCTGTCAGGACGAGGTTAAGTAAATTTGAAATATTTTTATGTTGGCATACCAAATTAATCAGACTGCTTATCTAGAGATAAATAGATAAGTGTAAACCTAAATATTTTTAGAGAGGTATTGATAAAATAAATCTCGTTCATTCTGTCTTATCTAGAGCAAGCATTTATACAGACTTATAGAATCTGTTTAAAGAGCTAGAATATTTTTTACTGCCAGTTACCAAAACTACCAAGCACCCTGATAAACTCAGGCATCACTGTATCTTCAGCAGCCTCTGTACTGTACCTTATATTACTGATGCAAACAGACTCTTGACTCTGTTGACAATCAAACTAGATGGAGGCTAAGTAGGGACCAATTAATACTTATTAACTTTGTTGGGTAAGTCTTGAGTCAATAGTACTATTGATAATGCAGTAAAGCAGCAGCCTATGTATGCAGAAATCAAGTATAATTAACTTTTTCTTATTAAAATCAGAACAGTTTGTCTGCAGCATGGACTGAAACAGCATGAGTTGCAACTGGATATAGAAACCTGTCCTCTGAGGAGATATTCAGTATGCTTTTTTTTAATGTAGACTTTTGAGATGGGTGTAACTATGTAGGTTAACACTGTAATCTAGTGGCTGTACAAATCATGTTCATCATCTTTATATCAGCCTAAATACTACTTTAATTTTATTTTAACAATATAATCTTTAATACTAGTCATAAAACAGCACTAGCAAATAACACAAACGTTTTATGTTAACAAAAAATACCCTGTCTTTATTATTTTTCAGCAATAAATGCGACCATCATAATGTTCTGTAGCTTCTGTATTTCAACTTGCAAATGATTGACTTCTATCAAGCCATTCTCCTCGGGTACAGTTTTCTTGGTCCGTGTTTCAAAGGAGCTAAAACAGGGTAGGGTCAACATCAAATCACAATGTGAAGACAGAACAAAACCCGCATGGTGTGAGTGAAGGAGGAATTACTCATATTCTTTATTTAAAAAAAAAAAGAATTCTTAGTGCTCTGGCAATTCAGGAGTCCTTTTGTGCCTATCTGTAAAATCAGAAACCATCAGTATGGAGAAAGGGGCTCAGTGATATAAAATACATATTAGACCTCTTTAGAGAAACTCTTCCCTATGTATTATATATACAGTGTCTGGAACAAATCCAATTTACTAACAAAATTCATTAAATAAAATAATTTCATTAGCAGAATCATCTCTAAATAAACCAAGCACAAACAAATAGCCTTGATATCACAGATTTCATCTGCAACAATGGGATTTGTTTTTGGAGGGTGATCTGAAAGACTGAAGAATTACTTGCCTTCAAATGACACAAAATCAAAGAAGGGAGACTAGTTTCATTTCCTTCGCAGCAAATGAGAAAGGCCATTTAAACAAATGGAAGATGAAGACTACCATGACTAAAAGCACCCATGAATAGTTTCATAAATATGATTGCTTCTACCAGTAGCTAGAAATGAAGTCCAGAGAAATAACTTTCTGCTGTTATTCAGAAGATCTTACTTTCTTTTTAGAAAGCTATACCTTTTTCTGAATATGTGTAGACAAACCACTTTTTGTGAACTCCACAAGGGGAATTTGTTCAATTTCTTATCCCCAGTTTTTAATATTGTTCAGAGCCCAAAAAATGGTTGTTATTCATGCATAAGAATTAGCCAAACAAGGAGATACCTGAGAAAGACCAACTCAAAAATATTTAACTGAGTAATTAGGACATTATCTTGAGAACGGAGACATTTTCAGTCTGTTTCCTTTAGGGATAGATGGAATTTATAGCATGGTTGTTCTTCAGTCCTGGACGGAGGACAGGTGTGGCATCACTGTTTCCTTGTCTGACTTTGGGCTGTACAGAAGTGAGCTGTCCAGATCTTCCAAATGTATTTCAGGTGATCTGAGATTATTAGATTGCTTTGCAGGGGTTTGGGAAAATGGCATATTTTGATTTCTGATACGGTTTAGGCACCATCAGTCCCCAGCAGCATCTGAAAGTAGGCTGATATGGTGGCCAGATGGAAATATTTAAGTGAATGTTAGTGGGTGAAAATTCAAATGTGTGGGAAAGTTGTGGCCTTCAAAGAGAAAAGAGTAGCAGTACCTTGTTTTTGAGTACATAGAATTGAAATATAGGCCCTCAGCTCTATGGATATAGCCAAATCTTGTTTCTCAATCCCTATTTGTAAATATCTCTATGTCATATTGTATGATATGATATCTCTATGAAGAAGAATTAATTAATACTTGGACGAATTTAGTTGATCATGTGCCAAGGAACACATATAGAAAGGCTCACAAATAGATTAAACATTAGCATATAAGCAGCATATTTGTTGTGCTGATGATTGCATTTGTTTTGATTTGCAGAGTGGCACAGGTGCTTCCTTGAGGCAAGGGCAGGGGGACTAGTGGGGAGACGCCATGGTGCAGCCATGGAGAAGGGCAGGCCAGAGGGTCATCTTAAGGCAAGTCCAGCCCAGTGATGGGGCATCTTCCCAACTATGAGGATGGGCAAGCCATCAAGTCAGTGTGAAGATCATGAACATTTTTTAATTGTCTTGTTAGCTTCACTGAGCAGCCATAGGTTTTCTTATAGCAGGTGCATCACTAATGACCTTAGCACTGCATGCACCAGCCTTCTTACACTGTGCAAATATAAACAGAGGTGGAGGTATAGAATTTTGTAGACCAGAAGAGAAAAACTGCATTCTATCATTGTGCTGAATTGTCTCATGTGTTTAGGAGAAAAATTATTGCTCTTAGGGTGGCTATTGCCACCTACAGCCAGCAAAAAGGAAATAATGAGCTAAAAACATTTCTTCTGAACAGATATTTGGATAAGGTGTCTCCGTTAATGTATGTGTGTTGGCACAAAATTAATGGTTTTGTAGCTGGAAACTCCATATACTGAGAGATACATGTTGAGCCACCCAAGAAAGCAAAAGGGAGTTTCATTTCTTAGTAAATCAGGTAAGAAGGCAAACTGGAAAGGTTCTCTTGAATGCTAAAATGCAGACTCATAGTAATAACAAACTGAACAACCAGATCTGAATTTTGAGACCACACTGCAATGTTATAATAATGCATAGGCATAACATACTTATTTTTCCTCTTTGTCCAGTGAGGTGAATGGTTTTCTTCACATTCTCTACATTCTTCCAGTTCAGCAATTGCAATGCTCCAAATAGGATTTGAATATATGTATCTTGTTTAATAATCTAATGCATTTATTTGTTGAATTAGAAGTTTTGCTTGTTCATATAACTTGCTGAGGAAGTTTTAACAGATTAATCAGTGAGAACTGATTTAGGGTAATGGCTTTACCTTCTGTGGCCAGCATATGAGGTTATTTATGAGATGAGAGAGAAAAGAAAAAGCTATCATTTTGCACTAAAAGAGATAAGAGAGACTAAATAACTACATGACAGAACTGGTCTGTGTTGTTGAAATACAGTAAAAGCATAAATGAAAATCAGAGTACTTAGTGTAGGAAGAAAATCATATACATTTCTAAAAGTGCAGCACATTTCTTTTTGAGGTCTAGCAGGAATTCTACCAAAGTGTTTACCAACTACAATATATGCTTGAGGGAAAAAAATGTAATAATGCTGGAAGCAAACCTAGGGAATCTCATTTTTTTTGCAAAAATAGAAAATATATTCACACACATATGTAAAAGATACAGCTAAATCCCTGAATGATGATTTTACTGGAAGAATGTAAAATAACACAATAATCCATACTGACACTTCTGTTACGAGAGTACTTGTGTATTTTGTGCATATTTCTTGCCTCCTTGTTACTGAGGATGCGTGATGCTTGTTCCTTGGCCCATAAGGGATGATCCTATTCTGTATTTATATTTATAAGGAAAAAAAGACCCTATTTGTGTCACAATGCTTTAGATAAGGGTAGTTACTGCTTGTTTATGGTACTAATGGCTCAGATACCATCAATTTGAACTGGAGGAAAAATTTGCTGGTGCCAGAGTAGTTATACTCCATAACTGATACAGCCTTTCTGTGACTTAGAATCATAGAATCATAGAATAGTTAGGGTTGGAAAGGACCTTAAGATCATCTAGTTCCAACCCCCCCTGCCATGAGCAGGGACACCTCACACTAAATCATGTCACCCAAGGCTCTGTCCAACCTGGCTTTGAACACTGCCAGGGATAGACCATTCACAACTTCCTTGGGCAACCCATTCCAATGCCTCACCACCCTTACAGGAAAGAATTTCTTCCTCATATCCAATCTAAACTTCCCCTTTTTAAGTCTGAAGCCATTACCCCTTGTCCTATCACTACAATCCCTAATGAAGAGTCCCTCCCCAGCATCCCTATAGGCTCCCTTCAGATACTGGAAGGCTGCTATGAGGTCTCCATGCAGCCTTCTCTTCTGCAGGCTGAACAGCCCCAACTTTCTCAGCCTGTCTTCATATTTTATGAGCAACAAGAGATATTAAGTATTACCTTGAACAGAAGTTACAAACAACATCACTTCTAAGGGTCAGAGGCCATTTTAACACCAACCAATAGTGAAGATTTTTAATGTGCTGACCCTTCTAATCATAAGTATTTAAGATAAGTCTAAATTTTGGAGGAATATACTAAATCAAAACTTGCAGTTTTTTTACTTGAAAGGTCTACCTGAGCTCTACCTAAAATAATCCAGTAAAGGAAGTGTCAACAGAAAAATCTGGACCACTTCCACAATTTGGAAAGCTTTTTCAAAATACTCCAACAAAAGACAGATCTAACATTTGGGTAAATACAGCTTCTGCATAGACACACCACTCACAGTCTACCCACTTCTTCAGTCTCTTCATTTTAAGAATATACTTCAGATTAGCACCACCATGAAGAGTCTGAATTACTGTACTTCAAGAGATACTTAATGAGCAGTCCTAACTCAGTATGCCCTGGGAAGCTATGACTAAACAATCTGCTTTTTTAAGCATTTCGCTCAGCAGTGCTCTAATGTGCCAGAGCAACTAGTTTTACTGGAATTCAGTTTCACTAGGAATTAGGACCTTATTTTGATTAACAAGTTTTTTTCTCCCCTCTCTTTTCAGCTGAAGCAAGATCTGAATTTTTAAGCTCCAGAAATTCAATTTGGTAGAAATTCTGATAAACAGTTACAAAGCACCATGTCTTACCTTTGAAGTCCACTTCTTCATTTCCATCTATGTCAAATATATCTATTACTCGCTGTACTAATGGATTCTGTTGCAATTCAGGTAAAGACACGAACTCTTCCATGCTCAAAGAACCAGAGTTGTCCAAATCAAGCTTCTTAAATCTCTTCTGCTATAGAATTGATTTGCAACAGGCTCCCAAAACAATTATGAGGTACTCAGAAAGCCTGAATAAATTCGGGGAAATTACTTTGTTTGCCTGCTAGCAAAATTTAGAATTTTATCCAGAATCTAGAAAACACGGAGGTCACTGGTGACACAGGAGCAGGGTGTATCTTTGCCGTATATGGAACTTTAAAGGTAATGTTTAAAGATCTGTGGAATACAAAGTGCCATTGAGGAAACAAAAATAATACATCCCTTGCTTTATCTGTGAATTAGTTTACCCATATTAAGTGGTGAGTTCTGGAAACTGTCACTTTAAATAAAGTAATGGTAGAAATAACACGCAGTAATGAATGTAACACATGCCACACTAAGTTTTATTTATGTCTACAGAAGGATGTATACACACACGTGCACATTCATTTGACATGGTGCACTTGTATGGTCACTCAGATAAAATTGCATTAGGTATAATCTGTTGCTCTTGCAACAGATTCTGGCCTATTCTAATCCTTAGAATTCATTCAGTTTTCCTTTCGGTATTCTGTCATGTGCATTTTTATTGTCTTTCTCAATGTTATTTTTTTCTGGATCCAAAACAAATAAAATCCACCCCTCAGCTTTGTGGCAGCCCACCTGTTCACATGTGTTTTCGCTCTCCAGGACCATTTGGTTTTCTGAGTCCATGCTGTGACTAGACTTAATCAGACATTGTCACACTAAGTATCTTTAATTGTTGGCTACTTAGTTAGTAGTTGGTCCTTCCAGAATTTTCTGCTAAATTGAAGCCAGTCTTACATTTCTCTACTTCTCAGGTCTCACCAGCTAGTGTAGTCTTTAAGAAACTGCTACATTTTCCATGCTATTTAAAATCTATTTTATAAAGGATGATGCAATCACTAATAGCTTTTCCCTTGCATTCAGGACAGTGGACTATAAAGAGGACTGAAAGCCCCATTTCACATGGAATGATCCAAAGTTATGTAAACATTCACAGAATCACACCGAATTTCACAGAATTACAGAATGACAGGATCACAAAATGCTTGAGTTTGGAAGGGAGATTATCTGGTCCAACCCTCATGTTTACATAGGGACACAAGTTGCCCAAGACTGTGAATATCTCTAAGGATGGACGCTTCACAGTCTCGCTGGGCAACCTCTACCTGTGCCTGGTCAGTCTTATTGTGCAGAAGTGTTTCCTGATGTTCAGCTGGAACTTCCTGTGGCTCCATCTTCTTTACACACTCCCTTCAGGTAAAGACATTAAGGTGAATATATATATAAAGATCTCCTTGAGCCTTCTCTTCTTCAGGCTGAACTGAGAGATGAAAGTCCCAGTTCTCTTAGCCTTTCTTTATATGAGAGATATGAGAGATGGTCCAGTCCTTCCATCATCTTAGCAGCTCTTCACTGGACTCTATCCAGTACATCCATGTCTCTCTCATATTGGGAAGACCAGACTGGACACAGTACTCTAGGTGTGACCTCACCAGTATGAACTAGAGGGGAAGGTTCATCTCTATTGTCCTGCTGGAAATAACATTGCCTAATGCAGCCCAATATACTCTTCACCTTCTTAGCAGCAAGGACATATCGTAGGCGTACATTCAACTTCGTGTCCCCCAGGACTCAGAACCTTTTCCATAAAAGCTGCTTTCCAGTGGGGTAAGCCCCCAGCATGTGTCGATGCATGGGGTTGTTTCTCCCAAGACTTTGCACTTTCCTTATTGAACATCATAAGCTCCATAAGCTTGCCTTTGGGCCACTAATCACCATCCTCAGCGCTCAGTCATTCAGACAGTTTTCAGTCCACCTCACTGTCTCGTGGGCTCTGTATGGGCTCACTCTCTGTATGGGCTGCTCATCCAGCCCATACATCAGCAACTTCTTTATGAGAATCTTATGGGAGGCAGTGCTGCAGGCCTTACTGAAGTCCAGGTGTTTTCTGAAAATTTAGGAAGCAGTATAAGAATACACACTAGATATTACATATTATTTTAATGGACAAAAGAAACATATGTACTTTCACAGAATTAAAATTTAGTTTTAATCTCCAGTAACTTCTATGAGGAATAAATAAAAATAACTCTTTCTTTATGCAAAAGAACATTTCTAGATTAATTTCATCTTATGTTTTCTGAGCATTCATTTTGAACACATGAAGTGATTTAATTAGCTTGCTAAATTAACTTCAAGAATCTATCCATAAATGCTTTGTGAAATTTTAATATCAGAAACTCTGCATTTAGCTATAGCAAAATGAAAGCTTTACTTAGATCATTGCTGGAACAATGGTGGAATGAATATCTAGCAATGGAATATTTTAACTAAAAGTTTCAGAAATCAGTTATCCTAATTTGGAAAGAAGCATACAGAGAAATCTGTGCGCACAAAGAGACTAACTATAGTACATTCACAGCATGTAGTCATGTATGCAGAATGTACTTTTCAGAAGGCCACATCACCATTTGACTGTGATAACACTGAAGGAAAGTAACTTGCAATAAAAAGGCATAATCTTCAGAACAGCTATTCCACAGAAAAACATAACCCAAAAGAATATGTAAGTGCAAAGTACTATGACAACTGTCTTGCTATTGCTTTTTCTTAAAGTTTAGCTGTATCCTCATAATACTTGTCAAATGTTAAATTACAAAAATTTAAATCCACAGTAAAGAACTGTTTCTAACTGGGCCAGTTGTTGCTTTCTCTGTTCCAGAACAACTGTTCCACTTTCTGTCATAAAAAGTCAAGCCACGTTTCCAGGGTAACTATCCCATTGTCTACTTTCCTGCCTAGTGCAGTCGTATTTTCCTTTAAAAAACACTTGTATACAACCTGTCGTTTCTGTTCATTTGAAAAGGTTTGTCTTCAAATAGAAAACCTCTTTTTCTTTTTGAAATGTGGAGAGTCTTGCACAATTACTTTGAATAATTTTATACTTCTCTCACTTTTGTTGCATTGAACTGTATGTTCCTCTCTAGTAGGGTGACCTGAGTGGCATAATTATTTTTAGTCTCATTAATCCCTGATATGTTATTAAATATAAATTGCATTAAATTATTCTAATGCCTCTGTGCACACTAGTGTTTCTACTGTTAATTACTCTCTAAGATAATTCAGCATTTATTGAGTTTTCAGAACCTTCTCATCCTCTGTATTTATACAGAAAAACAGTTTAGTTTGATATCCTTCCTTCTGCACTGATTGTTTACTTATCATATCTAGGGTGTGTTGCTTTTATCTGTCATATTATAATTCTTACTGTTGCTATTAATAACTATTTTTTTGTAGCTCCACAAGGCTTTGATCATGGTATAAATGTTGAAACACACCACCTGTCCAAAGAAGCTTGTAACTGAAGACTTTACATTCCTAAAATATCACACTTCTGTAGAATCTATATTAAAGTGATTTGGTTGTGTAACAGTGACCTATTTCCAGTGAGAAGTCAAAAGCAGTCATTATTTAGACAAAGCTGCAGAGCTGGGGGATTTTATGAATAGGAACGTTTGCACAAATTTGACTTATTGCACAGTTTAAGGAGTGCTAACATCAGTGGTTTTTAAGAAAGCAGTGCTTGCACACGTGCAGAAAAGGTGTAACAGAAATTCAATATTCCAGTGCAGAAATGAGAAATGAGCAGGTTTTTGTACAAAACTCAGTCTTATTCATGTCAGGACTGATTTTATTATATGAAGGCAGCAGCTGAGATTTTTCACCAATTAATTTTTAAATTGCATGACATGTATCTCTGCTCATGTTTGCTGAATTAAATGAGGTGTGACAAGACAGAAACTAAATGTGGCCTTCACAAAGTAGTACCTTTGAAAAGAACACAGGGATGTGTGATTCTGCATTCAGTGACTATCTATGCTTCTCAGGACAACATGAAATAATATTGAAAAAATGCAGCCAGTTTCTTACCTGCTGCTGATTATATTTTGACCCATTAATTAATAATAGAGAAGAACTAAGAAACATTTCAAGGTACATTTCACTTAAAATATTTCTCCCATTCTTTTCTTTGAAATGAAATGTGAAAGAAATTTTTATTATATTGTGTCTATGATTTCACTGAAGATCTAACTTACATTCTCAAAAATAAAATGAGTTGTGCCTCATCCCTCCCTTACTCTCCACTGGATGGTATTACAATGAGCACATGGGACTTGACATGTTCTTTTCTAGTTTCCTAAACTTTTCACTAGGTTGACAACGCCAGATAGAGCTTCAGTGTGTTGAGTCAGATGCAGAACATGGAAACAAAATCTAGCTTCTTGGCCTATCTAATGCCTTTTTTCTTAATGAAATCAGAATCATAAAATGGTTTGGGTTGGAAGGGACCATAAAGCTCATCTAGTTCCAGCGCTGCTGCCATGGGCAGGGACACCTTCCACTAGACAAGGTTACTCAAAGACCTCTGCGCATCCAGCCTGGCCTTGACTACTGCCAGGGAGGAGAGAAGGTGATCCTCATCATCTTTCTGGGCAGTGACATTTTCAAAACGTTTCAGTAGGAAAGAGCAACTAACTTCAGACTTCATTCATATGGTTTAGATTAGGTTTTAAAGGTGGCATTATCATTTCAAGGCAGTCTAAAACCCTACATTTTTCATTGTGATTTAAATATGTCATCTTCAATACTGCCTGTAGTACTTTGCCAGGTAGAATCATTCTCTAATGAGTAGGTGTACATATATACTATCCTAACAGACATGGCACATTTTGTTGATATACTCTGGGGCAAAGGAGAAAGGAAGTACTGGATTTCATTGTAGTCTTGAATTTCATGAATTCTCATATTACTCACTTAACAGTGGAATTGTGGCACTGGAAGGAAGAATATAGATAAGGTATTAAATAATGAGTTTTAAAAGAATCTTCAGGTAGGATGAGAAAGTTGGGGCTGTTCAGTCTGGAGAAGAGAAGGCTGCGTGGAGACCTCATAGCAGCCTTCCGATATCTGAAGGGGGCCTATAGGGATGCTGGGGAGGGACTCTTCATTAGGGACTGTAGTGAGAGGACAAGGGGTAACGGGTTCAAACTTAAACAGCGGAAGTTTAGATAGGATATGAGGAAGAAATTCTTTACTGTAAGGGTGGTGAGGCACTGGAATGTGTTGCCCAGGGAAGTTGTGAATGCTCCATCGCTGGTGGTGTTGAAGGCCAGGTTGGACATAGCTTTGGATGGCATGGTTTAGTGGGAGGTGTCTCTGCCCATGACCGGGGGGGGGGGGGGGATGTGTGTGTGGAACTAGATGTCCTTAAGGTCCTTCACAACCCTAACTATTCTGATTCTATGATTCTTGTCTCACTAATAATTACGGGAGTTTTATCTGCAAGGGATGCTGGGTTAAACTACGGCCTTCAGGCCACTTGTGCTAAGAATGATATTCAGAAAAAATTGCATCATTTTATATTTGCAAAAATAGATGGCTATAGAGCTGTGCTGTACGAAAGTTCTCAAAATATCCATAGATGTATACATACACATCCCTACATCAATCATGGGGGAAAGGGAAGGAGGCATATTCTTGACATACTTCTGGACTTTGATGACAGATTCAATCTTGACTCCAAATCTAGGATGTCACCTTGCAAGCTGTTTCCGCAGCCACACTCAAAAGTGTCTGGCTACTAACTTAAGGTAACTAGCTTTTTAATGAGGCTGTGAAAGTCAAAGATACTAAATTTATATTCAAATGCAGTTTTCATGTGTGTTTGAAGTATGGAATTACGCAGGTGAGAGAGGAACCAGCTCTTTGGAAAGAAAGCAGGTCAAGGCTATGTTTGAGATGCTGTGAATTGCCTATTATAAAGGAAAGCTATCTCTAAGTGCCTAACATGTTAGCAATTTGACAAATGGAGTGGTTCCCATTCAGTGGCTTTCCTGAAAGAGTTAATCCAAGAGAAAACCACAACCATAATTTTATAGCTCCTTTTGCCCCCAGGACATTCAGAGGAATCGGCTGAGAACTCTTTACCCCCTTAGCATTTTTGCTCTCCTGAAAAACTGAAGTTGAGGAGAGAAATCTTAATATCTGATTCTTTCCCTGAGTAATCAGCAAAAGTTTATTATGGCTGGGACACAATTACAACTTCCCTTGTTTTCAATCTGCATATTGCAACCTATTTTTATCATGATTTTCCTCATATGTATGGGTAATCAGTTTCACATCATAGTTTGCTTCTTTGTCTCATCATCTTCTGATGTAGCTTCAGCCCATATCTTCTTTTCTTCTCAGAAATCTTTTTCTGTTACTTTAGCTCTGAACAACACACCCTTACTCAATTAACTTCTTTGAAAATCAATTTAAAGAGTACATTTGGAAAAAGATTCGGTAATCTAGATTAAAGCAACCTATTAATCTCTCTTTGTTTTGTTGGTTTGTTGGGGTTTTTTTCATACTGCTTTCCCAAGTCCTTTAGCAAGAGATACCTGGCGATGGATGGCAGTATAACTGATTTCCAGAACACTATACAGACTACATTCACCAAATTTATGAACTGCAAGAATACATACTCCAAAGCAGTCTAACTTTCCCAGAATTATCACAGACACAGGTGATGAAAGCTGTAGCAACTGTTCCTTTATGGATTTGGGATATAAATCTTGGGTAGTTCTCTACTCCACCAGAGACAGGAGTTCTCAAATCTTCCTTCTAGAGGTTTATAGTATGTTTTTGTGAGAATATCTGCTAATTTACAGAGATATTACAGATAATCAACTTTCGCTTCATTTGTTCTTTAAGCCATTTGAAATAGCTGCAGGAAAAAAATTATATTCTTTTTACCATCGTTGTATGAAACACCTTTCTTTTGTTTCAGTATGACTTAAGAATTATTTTTTTTTTCCTCCTCTTTCCAACAAGCATCCCATGGAAAACTGTATTTGACATGGCAGGCTTAGAAATAGGATTTTTTTCCTATATATTTTAAAAGCAATTTGATTTTGAGAGAATTAGAAAGCTTTTATTCTGGAATCTTTGTCAGACCATTTAAAAAATATTTATTAACTGCACATCAATTACCTGAAGCACATTTAAACTGTCATAAAATTCGTTTGGTACATAGAATCATAGAATAGTTAGGGTTGGAAAGGACCTTAAGATCATCTAGTTCCAACCCCCCTGCTAGGGGCAGGGACACTTCCCACTAAACCATGCCACCCAAGGCTATGTCCAATCCAGCCTTGAACACCACCAGCGATGGAGCATTCACAACTTCCTTGGGCAACCCATTCCAGTGCCTCACCACCCTTACAGGAAAGAATTTCTTCCTCATATCCAATCTAAACTTCCCCTGTTTAAGTTTCAACCCGTTACCCCTTGCTCTCTCACTACAGTCCCTAATGAAGAGTCCCTCCCCAACATCCCTATAGGCCCCCTTCAGATACTGGAAGGATGCTATGAGGTCTCCACGCAGCCTTCTCTTCTCCAGGCTGAACAGCCCCAACTTTCTCAGCCTATCTTCATATGGGAGGTGCTCCAGTCCCCTGATCATCCACATGGCCCTCCTCTGGACTTGTTCCAACAGCTCCATGTCCTTTCTATGTTGAGGACACCAGAACTGCACACAGTACTCCAAGTGAGGTCTCACAAGAGCAGAGTAGAGGGGTAGGATCACCTCCCTCGACCTGCTGGTCACGCTCCTTTTGATGCAGCCTGGGATACAGTTGGCTTTCTGAGATTGAAGTGCACACTGCCAGCTCATGTTCGTTTTTTCATTAACCAACACCCTCAAGTCTTTCTTTGCAGGACTGCTCTGTATCTCTTCTCTGCCCAACCTGTAGCTGTGCCTGGGATTGCTCCCACCCAGGTGCAGGACCTTGCACTTGGCATGGCTAAACTCCGTCAGGTTGGCATCAGCCCACCTCACAAAGCGTGTCAAGGTCCCTCTGGATCGCATTCCTTCCCTCCAAAGTATCAACCAAACCACACAGCTTGGTGTCATCAGCAAACTTGCTGAGGGTGCACTCAATCCCACTGTCCGTGTCACTGACAAAGATGTTCAACAAGATCGGTCCCAGCACCCATCCCTGAGGGACACCACTTGTTACTGGTCTCCAGATGGACATTGAGGCATTCACCACAACTCTTTGCGTGCAGCCATCCAGCCAGTTCTTTATCCACCGAGTGGTCCACCTATCAAATTGTTGTCTCTCCAACTTAGAGACAAGGATGTCATGTGAGACAGTGTCAAATGCTTTGCACAAGTCCAAGTAGATGACATCAGCTGCTCTACCCTTGTCCATCAGTTCCATAGCCCCATCATAGAAGGCCACCAGATGGGTCAGGCAGGATTTTCACTTAGTGAAGCCATGCTGGCTGTCACCAACCACCTTGTTGTTTTTCATGTGCCTCAGCATGCCTTCCAGGAGAATCTGCTCCAAGATTTTGCCAGGCACAGAGGTGAGGCTGACTGGTCTGTAGTTCCCTGGGTCATCCACTTTCCCCTTCTTGAAAAGGGGGGTTATATTTCCCTGTTTCCAATCGTCAGGAACTTCACCTGACTGCCATGATTTTTCAAATATGATGGACAGTGGCTTAGCAACTTCATTTGCCAGCTCCTTCAGGACCCGCAGATGGATTTCATCAGGTCCCATGGACTTGTATACGTTCAGGTTCCTAAGATGGTCTCGATCCAGATCCTCTCCTACAGTGGGCCTAAGATCTTCATTCTCACTGTCCCTGCGTCTGCTTTCCAAGACTTGGGTGATATGGTCAGAGCATTTTCTGGTGAAGGCTGAGGCAAAGAAGTCGTTAAGAACCTCAGCCTTCTCCAAATCCAGGGTAGCCAGTTCTCCTGATAGCTTCTGGAGAGGGCCCACATTGTCCTTAGTCTGCCTTTCATTTGCAATGTACCTACAGAATCCCTTCCTGTTATCCTTAACATCCCTAGCCAAGTTTAATTCTAAGTGGGCCTTGGCTTTCCTAACCTGATCCCTAGCTTCCCGGACAACATCCCTGGATTCTTCCCAGGCAACTTGTCCTTGCTTCCATCTTTTATAAGCCTCTTTTTTCCTTCAAATTTTCCTCAGCAGCTCCTTATCCATCCAAGGAGGTCTCCTGGCCCTCCTGCTGCACTTCCTTCTAGTAGGGGTGTATCTCTCCTGAGCTTGCAGCATGTGATCCTTGAATGTCAACCAAGAGTCTTGGGTCCCCCTGCCCTCTAGGGCTATGTCCCATGGAATCTTCCTGAGCAGGTTCCTGAAGAGGCCAAAGTCTGCTCTCTTGATGTCCAGGGCAGTGATCTTGCTGCACACTCTTCTCACTGTCCTGAGGATCTCAAATTCGACCATCTCATGATCGCTGCAATCAAGGCTGCCCTAGAGCGTCACATTTCCAACCAGCCCTTCCCTGTTGGTGAGGATGAGGTCAAGCATGGCACCTCTCCTTGTCAGCTTCTTTATTACTTGAAGAAGGATGTTGTCTTCCACACAATCAAGGAACTTCCACATGAAGCAATGTCTAAAACTTTAAAGAAGATAGATGAGGTTGTCCTGGGTTCAGCAGTAGCAGTCATTTTTCTCCTTAGTAGCTGGTGCAGTGCTGTGGTTTTGACTTTTAGCCTGGGAACAGAGCTGATAATACCGATGTTTTTAGTTGTTGCTCAGTAATGCTTATACTGACCAAGGACTTTCTGAGTCTCATGCTCTGCCAGGGAAGAGGGGAAGCTGGGAGGAAGCAGAGAAAGGGCACCCAACCCAAACTAGCCAAAGAGGTTATTCTATACCACAGCACGGCATGCCCATTATAAAAACTGCGGACAGTTACCTGGAAGGGTGAGATCACTGCTGGGTCGGGCTGGGTATCAATGGGTGGGTGGTGAGCAGTTGTGTTCTTTTCCCTTGTTATTTCCCTTATCACTATTATCATTGGTGGTAGCAGTAGTGGTTTGTGTTGTACCTTAATTACTGGACTGCTCTTATCTCAACTAGTGGAAGTTGCATTCTTTCGATTCCCCTCCTCTACCCCTCTGGGAGTGGGGTGGGGAGGAAGAGGGTGAATGTGCTAAGGACTGCATGGCTCATTTAAGTCTGGACTTAAACCACAAGAGTTGTTTTTGGTACCCAATGGTGGGGCACAAAGGGTTGAGATAATGACATCTGACTGGAGTGTGCCTAATTATATTTGTGATAAGCAATCATCACTTTGGATTAATAGTCACTCATCACAATGCTGATTTATTGGCTTTCAAAGTTGTTGCTCTGGATCTCACAGTTTCAGGATGTTGTACCTTACTTACAGCTGGTATTTGCTGTGTTAGTGTTTATTGCCTGGGGCCTTGGGCTAAGGTTTTTGACTCACTGTACTTTATGATGACTTGTAATACAATAGAATCATTGATCATGAAACTTGCATTCCCAGTGTGGTCACCACCTCTATACTTTGGGAGGTATATAATAGAAGTTCTTAGCAATTACACATCTTTTTTCCCCTCCTCAGGTGGTCAGGGTGTGAAGGAGACATCCTCTTAAGCTCCCAGAGCCCCACCAGACAGTTTACAGCATCGTTTGAGAGTTCTGAAGGTTTTGAATGGCCTTTAGGTACCCTTGAGACCTGCCTGCTGATTGTGATTGGGATCACCATGTTGGCACACATACAGAGTGTGTTTTACCCACGACCATTTCATCTGGTCCCAAGAGTTAAGCAGAACTGGGTTTGGGCCTTGTCTGGGGTTAGAGAACAACGTAGGAGGATCAAGAGATTTTCCCCGAGGCTGGACAGTCATGAGTGGCAGGGTGTGTGGGACAGTATGGGCAAGTATCTAGGCCGGTGGGCCCCTCCAGTGCTTCGGAATTTCACCACTGAACAAGTACAAAATCCAGACAAATTAGTAAAACACTTAAATGAAGTGTGTTGTCATTCTGGTCATACCAGAGAGGGACAAATCATGGCAATGTGCTGGGGCTTGGCCTATGCTTACAGAGCCCTATTCAATACCATCCAGTACCTTGAAAAGGAAAAAAATGTCCCTGGATCTGAAGGCAAAGCAACAAGAGAGCGCAGCTGCTCCAGCTCCAAGCAGAGCAGATGCACCACCCCCAGTGACAAGTACAGCAGCTACTCAAACTTCGATCACAACAGACAGCACAGCTACTCCAGCTTCAACCACAGCAGCTACACCACCCCCAGCAACATGTACAGTAGCTACTCAAACCCCAGTGGCAAGTACAACAGCTACCCAAACCACAGTGATAATCACTGCAGCTAAACCAGAGGACCAATTCTTACCAATATCTGTTGCCCCTGAATGCAAGAGGAAAAGCAAAACAAAAGACAAGAAAGATGGAGGAACAAGATGAAGAAGCAATACCAATGCATTTACTATCTGGGACAACACCTGATCAGAAGTCATCATCACATGACGAAGAAGAAGAAGAAGAAGAAGTGACTTCTCAACCTCAGACCTCAACCGAGCTACAGAATATGCGAAAAGATTTTACTTGTCAACCAGGGGAGCACATCATAACCTGGTTGCTCCGATGCTGGGACAATAGGGACAACGGTCATGAACTAGAAGGTAGTGAAGAGGTAGTGAAGCCAAACAGCTGGGACCACTTGCTAGGGAAGGAGGAATTGACAATGTAATTGCAAGAGAGAAACAGTCCCTCAGCCTTTGGAAGTGGCTCTTGGCAGCTGTGAAAGAAAGGTTTCCATACAAAGATGATGTTATGAGTCGTTCGGCCAAGTAAACTACTCTAGAGAAAGGCATCCAGTCTCTGAGGGAATTAGCCATTGTAGAGATGATCTATCACATCAGCCGAATAATGGGGATGTACCCATAGATCCAGATGAAGTCGAATGTACACGACCCGTGTGGCGGAAATTTACACAGAACACACCATCATCATATGCCCACTCATCAGCATCAGTAGCCTGGAATGACATAGTACCACCAACAGTGGATGAAATGATTCATAAACTCCAAGAGTTCAAAGGCAATCTCACCCCTTCCATCATTTCAGCTGTGGAAAAACTGTCCCAGGACCTCAGACAATTGAGAGACAATCTATCTGATCTATCCAGCCCCTCACATGTACCAACACACATCTCAGCTATCAACAAAAGGCATCCTACTGTTTGAGAGAGAAGATATAGAAGGTATACCCCACGGGCCACCCTACGGTTTTACCTGTGGGATCACAGAGAAGACATAATGAAGTGGGATGGAAAACCCACCTCAGTTTTGGAGGAACGGGTGTGTGAATTGAAGGGGAGAACAAAGGTCAAGGCTGATCACCCCATGAAGGCTGCGGCTTCAGTCTCTGGTGAGCAGGTTCCCAGATGGAGTGGAAGAGCTGATTTTACTTCAGCTCCTGTGATAAAGACTAATCCTGGTCAATGAGACGTAAGTGACCAACGTTGTGATGACTATTAGAGCAGCCCTGCCTCCAGCCAGGTGGAGGTAGAGGACAATCGGATTTACTGGACTGTGTGGATCAAATGGCCTGGCACATCAGTGCCACAGAAGTATAAAGCTGTAGTAGATAATGGTGCACAGTGTGCCCTGATGCCATCAGGCTGTCGAGGGGTGGAGCCCGTTTATATTTCCGTAGTGACAGGAGAATCCCAAGAGTTGACTGTACTGGAGGCTGAAATCAGCCTGACTGGGAAGAAATGGCAAAAACACCCCATTGTAACTGGTCCAGAGGCTCCATGCATCCTCGGCATAGACTGCCTCAGGAGAGGGTACCTTCAAATACCCAAAAGGGTACCGATGGGCTTTTGGTATTGCTGCTTTGGAGACAGCGGAAACTGAGCAGCTGTCCACCTTGCCTGGTCTCTCAGAGGATCCTTCTGTTGTGGGGTTGCTGAAGGTCGAAAAACAAGTGCCAATCGCGTCCACAACAGTGCACCGGCAGCAATATCGCACCAACCGAGATTCCCTGATTCCCATCCATAAGCTGATCTGTAGATTGGAGACTCAAGGAGTGATCAGTAGGACCCGTTCACCATTTAATAGCCCCATATGGCCAGTGTGAAAATGTAACGGAGAGTGGAGACTAACAGTAGACTATCGTGGCCTGAATGAAGTTACACCACCTTTGAGCACTGCTGTACTGGGCATGCTAGAACTTCAGTATGAACTGGAGTCAAAGGCAACCAAGTGGTATGCCACGATTGATATTGCCAATGCATTTTTCTCAATTCCTTTGGCAGCAGAGTGCAGGCCACAGTTCACTTCGACTTGGAGTGGTGTCCAGTGCACTTGGAACCGACTGCCCCAGGGGTGGAAACACAGCCCTACCATCTGCCATGGACTGATCCAGACTGCACTGGAACAGGGGCAAACTCCCGAACACCTGCAATACATTGATGACATTATCATGTGGGGCGATACAGAGGAAGAAGTCTTTGAGAAAGGGAGGAAAATTATCCAAATCCTGCTGAAAGCCGGTTTTGCCATAAAATGGAGTAAGGTCAAGGGACCTGCACAGGTGATTCAATTTCTGGGAATAAAATGGCAAGATGGACATTGCCAGATCCCCACAGGTGCGATCAACAAGATAATAGCAATGTCTCCACCAACTAATAAGAAAGAAACACAAGCTTCTTGAGTGCTGTGGGGTTCTGGAGAATGCACATCCCGAATGACAGTTTATTGTAAGCCCTCTCTATCATGTGACCCGGAAGAAGAATGAATTTAAATGGGGCCCTGAGCAACAACAAGCCTTTGAGCAAATTAAATGAGAGATAGTTCATGTAGTAGCCCTTGGACCAGTCTGGACCAGGTCAGGTGTGAAAAATGAACGCTACACTACCACTGGGGAGAATGGTCCTACCTGGAGCCTCTGGCAGAAAGCTCCAGGGGAGACTCGAGGCCGACCCCTCAGCTTTTGGAGTCAGGGATACAGAGGATCTGAGGCCAGCTATACCCCAACTGAAAAAGAGATACTGGCAGCCTATGAAGGGGTTTGAGCTGCTTCGGCACTGAAGCACAGCTCCTCCTGGCACCCCGGATGCCCATGCTGGGCTAGATGTTCAAAGGCAGGGTCTCCTCTACACACCATGCAACTGATGCTACATGGAGTAGGTGGGCTGCACTAATTACACAACGAGCTCAAATAGGAAATCCCAGTCATCCAGGAATTCTAGAAGTCATCATGGACTGGCCAGAGGGCAAAGATTTTGGAATGTCACCGGCGGAGGAGGAGGTGATGCGTGATGAAGAGGCCTCACCATATAATGAACTGTCAGTAAGTGAAAAGCAATATGCCTTTTTTACTGATGGGTCCTGCTGTATTGTGAGAAAGCATAGGAGGTGGAAGGCAGCTGTATGGAGTCCTCGATGACAAGTTGCAGAAACTGCTGAAGGAGAGGGTGAATCGAATCAGTTTGCTGAGGTGAAAGCCATCCAGCTGGCCTCGGATATTGCTGAACAAGAAAAGTGGCCAGTACTTTATCTCTATGCTGACTCATGGATGGTGGCAAATGCCCTGTGGGGGTGGTTGCAGCAACGAAAGCAGAGCAACTGGCAACGCAGAGGTAAACCCATCTGGGCTGCTGCACTGTGGGAAGATATCGCTGCCCGGGTGCAGAACCTGGTGGTGAAGATATGCCACGTAGATGCTCATGTACCCAAGAGTCGGGCCACTGAGGAACACTAGAACAACCAACAAGTGGATAAAGCTGCTAAGATTGAAGTGGCTCAGTGTTGCGTTAAATGGCAAGGGGGGGGGGAAACAAACCCCTTGTTTTACTTTCAGATACGTTGCTATCGGTCCGACCGCGTCTGCTTATATCGAACCTCTAATGGTCTGGGAGCCAATCCGACTGCGTTCGCTTATATCGGACCTCTAATGGTCTGGGTTTTACCCGACCACGTCCGCTTATATCGAACCTCTAATGGTCCGGAGGCTAATCCGACCGCGTTCGCTTATATCGGACCTCTAATGGTCTGGATTTACCGATAGTAACAATTAGATATCAAAACAGTACAACTTATTGACTAAATTTATTGGTGCAACAGTTACAGGTTCTTATGGATTGCCGGTGATAAATACTGTCTGCAAAAGCACGTGCATACAATGGTTACATGAATACAAGCGCTTGATAAAGTTGACACAGCATAGCTCTAGAATATACAGGTGACAATAAGAGTAACTCTATAGAGATTCTAACTTTTCCTAGGAAAGCACTGGATACAGTGCAAGTCTTACCCACAGGCGTCCCTATGGGGGGGGAAGAGAGGTCCAGCCCGTCGACCGGTCCCAGCAGTCGGTTGATGTTATCTTCCGTGACTCGTCCGCGATGGTATCTTCCCCAAAATCCCACTTTCTCTTGGGCTATTTTATATTATTTTTACCTTTAAGGTGGAGCTTGAGTGACTCTAGTCATACATACCTTTATTACCATCGGTGAAAATTTCTCTCGCCTCGATTTAAAGGTATATGAGACTAAAAATTCAGAGGGCATGCTCAGAGAGAGGTGGTCTTATTTCGGAGGGGGGTCGCACTGGAGAGGGGTGTGTATTTTAGTATTATAATGAAGCAAAGTTCACACTAGGACGGTATTTTGTCAAAAAGATGACAGGCCGCTGGCTCAGGGTAGCAAGTATGCAGCTTATCAGTTTCTTGTACCACCTAGTTCCCGTTTTATCTGCTGAAGTTAGGACAGAGCATAACCGCAAAATCTCCACCTCGCTCTATCCTCCGCCTGTTACGGGAACCGCTGTGGAGTGCACATTCCTGGCATACCAGGTATGGCTGCATCTTAGCCCGAGAGGCCTTGAAAGCCCGTTTCTCTCTTATGTGTGGACAATGCTACATTTTGAATATAGATTTAATTCCCAATTATCCCAAATTACCTAATAATTCCACACTCAGGTGGACTTATATTGGCAACATAAGGGTGGATTATTTTTGGCTCGGTGGGCCCAAGACACTTCAGGCCATCAGGTCAGAGATGCAACATACAGATGGGCTCATGATCGAGGGGTAGACTTAACAATGGAAACTATTGCCCAGGTTATTTATGACTCTGAAACGTGCTGTAATTAAGCAATCTAAACGGTTAAAGCCTCTTTGGTATTGTTGTGTTAAGGGGGGGGGGGGGGGGGAAACAAACCCCTTGCTTTATTTTCTGATATGCAGCTACCGGTCCGACCGTGTTCGTTTATATCGAACCTATACTGGTCCGGATGCCAATCCGACTGCGTTCGCTTATATCGAACCTCTACTGCTCCGGATTTACCGATAGTGGCAATTGGATATCGAAACAGTGCGGTTTATTGACTGAATTTATTAATGCAACCGGTACAGGTTCTTATGGATTGCCGGTGATAAATACTGTCTGCAGAAGCACGTGCATATAATAGTTACATGGATACAAGCGCTTGATCAAGTTAGCACAGCATAGCTCTAGAATATACAGGTGACAATAAGAGTAACTCTATAGAGATTCTAATTTTTCCCGGGGGAAGCACTGGATGCAGTGCAAGTCTTACCCACAGGCATCCCAAGGGGGGGGGGAAGAGAGGTCCAGCCCGTCGACTGGTCCCAGGAGTCGGTTGATGTTATCTTCCTTGACTCATCCATGATGGTATCTTCCCCAAAATCCCACTTTCTCTTGGGTCATTTTATATTATTTTTACCTTCAAGGTGGAGCTTGAGTGACCCTAGTCATACATACTTTTATTACTATTGGTGCAAATTTCTCTTGCCTCGATTTAAAGGTATATGAGACCGAAAATTCAGAGCGCATGCTCAGAGAAGGGTGGTCTTATTTCGGGGGGGCGTCGCATTGGAGATGGGTGTGTATTTTAGCATGTAAATGCATTATAATCACATTATAATGAAGCAAAGTTCACACTGAGGACGGTATTCTGTCAAAGGATGACAGGCCGCTGGCTCAGGATAGCAAGTATGCAGCTTATCAGTTTCTTGTACCACCTAGTTCCCATTTTTTCTGCTGAAGTTAGGACAAAGCGTAACCACGAGATCTCCACCTCGCTCCACCCTCCATCTGTTACGGGAATCACTTTGAAGTGCACAAAGCGTAACCACAAGATCTCCACCTCGCTCCACCCTCCATCTGTTACGGGAATCACTTTGAAGTGCACATTCCTGACATACCAGGTATGGCTGCATCTCACCCCGAGAGGCCCTGAAAGTCCGTCTCTCTCTTATGTGTGGACAATGCTTCATTTTGAATATAGATTTAATTCCCAATTATCCCACATTTCCTAATTATTCCACAGGTATTGAGGGTGATGGCTGAAGTACAAATATGGGAAGGCCTGGCAGATTGATTATATCACACTCCCATCAACCTGCCAAGGCAAGTGCCATGTGCTTACCATGGTGGAAGCAACCACCGGATGGCTGGAAGCATATGCTGTGCCCCACGTCACTGCCTGGAACACTATCCTGGGCCTTGAGAAACAAATTTTGTGGCGACACGGCACTTCAGAGAGAATTGAGTCAGACAATGGGACTCATTTCTGGAACAGCTTTATAGACACTTGGGCCAAAGAGCATGGATGGCATTGAGTAGGTATATCACATATCCTACCATGCACCAGCCTCTAGGAAAATCAAACGATACAATGGGCTATTAAAAACTACACTGAGAGCAATGGCTGGTGGGACTTTCAAGCATTGGGATACACATTTACCAAAAGCCACCTGGTTGGTCAACACCAGAGGATCTGCCAGCAGGGCTGGCCCAGCCCAGTCAGAACTTCTACGTACTGTAGAGGGGGACAAAGTTCCTGTAGTGTACATAAAAAATTTGCTGGGGAAGACAGTCTGGGTTATTCCTGCTTCAGGTGAAGGCAAACCTACGTGTGGGATTGTTTTTGCTCAGGGACCCAGATATACTTGGTGGGTAATGTGGGAAGATGGGGAAGTCCAATGTGTACCTCAAGGAGATTTGAACTCAATTGTATGCTGTTGCCTGCTATGTAGCACTTTTATAGCCCACCACCTAGATGTCTTCAGGTCACCAGCGACTGGACCTGACTTCCCTCCGACCATCATCCCAACAAAGAATGAACTTTGATGAAACCAGACAAGTTCTGCAGTAAAAGAAGGATCAGCATCAGAAGGCAACTACCCAACACTGCACACAGCCTCTCCTACTCTGAAAGACTGTTACAAGAGATGGAGCCCATCATCATGGACTGGATGGACTTAGCAGCTTTATGGGGATTGGTCCATGCACTAAGGAATGATCTCTCTCTCTCTCTCTGTGGATGTACATATATGAGAGTGAGGGTATATTGAAAATGTGGGATCTGAGCATTATGTGAATGGTATGGAATAAGGGGTGGATTCTGTCCTAGGTTCAGCAGTAGCAGTCATTTTTCTCCTTTTTAGTAGCTGGTGCAGTACTGTGGTTTTGACTTTCGGCCTGGGAACAGCATTGATAACACCGATGTTTTTAACTGCTGCTTAGTAATGTTTAGTCTGACCAAGGACTTTCTGAATCTCATGCTCTGCCAGGGAGGAGGGGAAGCCAGGAGGAAGCAGAGAAAGGACACCCGACCCAAACTAGCCAATGAGGTATTCCATGCCACAGCATGTCATGCCCACTATGTAAACTGGGGATAGTTACCTGGAGGAGTGAGATCACTGCTGGGTCGGGCCGGCTATCGGTCGAGGGGTGGTGAGCAGTTGTGTTCTCTTCCCTTGTTATTTCCCTGATCATTATTATTACTGGTGGTAGCAGTAGTGATTTGTGTTACACCTTAGTTACTAAACTGTTCTTATTTCAACCTGTGGGAGTTGCATTCAATTCTCCTCCCCATCCCTCCAGGAGCAGAGGGGGAGGAAGGGGGTGAGTGAGTGAGAAAACTGCGTGGCTCATTTAAGGCTGGTCTTAAACCACAACAGTCGTATATACAAACACAAGTGTTTATGTATAAATCTCAACTCAATTTTAATTTCAGAAATATTTTGTTGTTTCTTTCAATCTGGGCCCAGCTCATTTATTTGAAGGAGAAGCAAAAGAAGTCTGTGCAGGTGGATCCAAGAATGGAACCTAAAAGGTGACTTTTCTCCACAGTGAGTTTTGTATGCATCCAGTTGAAACCAAATGTATACAAGACATGGTACCTGATAGGATGCACCCATGAGTGTTGAGGAAGTAACTATGTCATTGTGAGACCACTGTCAATTTTGTTTGGAAGGTCATGGCAGTTCTGAGAGGTTCCTGGGGATTGGAAGAAAACAAATGTCACTCCTGTTTTCAAGAAAGACAGAAAGAAGGGTTGGAAGAACTTCAGGACACGAAGCCTTCCCTTAATCCCTGGATATAAGCAGTGAGGGACATGTGGTCACGTTCCATCCCTGGCATTGGAACTTCTCACTCAAAGTCATCACAGTCGATTTCTTGCGATGTCATAATGGATCATCCTTGATCTGCAGCTTGCCCTGGCAGAGCTGCAGCCTCAGCACATGCATTTGGGATTACTGCAATGTCACTGATCACTCCATTCCCTGTCTCTTGTACTGTGTTCAGCATCAGTGTTTCATGCCAGACACTGATGTCTTGGCTGTTTTTTCCAGGGCCCCATCAGGTTTATGTGGCTGTTGTACATATCTTCAGGCACATACAGCAAGAGAGTTCATTTGATAACACCCTGTGTCTCTTTTCAGAGGCTCCAGAACAAAGTCCACAGGTACTCCCAACAATCCAAGCCCTGCTGGCCAGGCTGCTTGGCTCCTCTTGCTTCTTCCAGGGCACATCTTAATAGTAGACAGTCTGTGTAAGGAGAATCCAAAGAGATGTTAAGTATCCTTCAAAGCCTGTGTCCTTTGTCCTCTGCCTTCCCTCAGGTATTTCTGTCCCAACTCTGTAGAAATACACATTTAACTGCTTATAAATATGTTTATATGCCAGCATACATGTGTGTCATGGGTTCAGCAGCAGCAGTCATTTTTCTCCTTCTTGGTAGCTGGTGTAGCGCTGTGTTTTTGATTTTGGGCCTGGGGACAGTGCTGATAACACCAGTGTTTCGGTTACTGCTTAGTGATGTTTTGGTCTGGCCAAGGACTTTCTGAGTTTCATGCTCTGCCAGGGAGGAGGGGAAGCCAGGAGGAAGCAGAGACAGGACACCTGACCCAAACTGACCAAAGAGGTTATTCCATACCACAGCACGTCATGCCCAGGATGGAGAGCGGAGAGCAGAGACCCGGAAGGGTGGGGGTGCACTGCATGGTCGGGCTTGGTTTTAGGTGGTGAGAAATTGTATTCTTTCCTTGCATTTGCCTTGTCATTATTATTATTGGTGGTAGCAGTGGTGGTTTGTGTTATACCTTAGTTACTAAACTGTTCTTATCTCAACCAGTGGGAGTTGCATTCTTTTCGATTCTCCTTCCCATCCCTCCGGGAGCGGGGGGAAGAAAGTGGGGGGAGTGAGAGAGCGAAACTATGTGGCTGACTAGACTTAAACCACGACAATGTGAAATAAATCTTATTTTGAAATACCAATCTTCCCTCCTTGCTTTGAACTGTACAACATTTTTGAGATGTGTTGCTACTGCTTGCAGCAGAGGTTTTTAGCTGCAATGCCCTGAATGCCCCAGAAAACACCCCTAAACTCTTCATGGAGACAGATGATGCAACTTGATGTAAGCGATTACAGGATAAATTTACTTATAGTATTGCATGGCCCTTCTATTTACTCACAAAGGATTTTGAGGGGCACAACTATTTGGGAGTTAAAGTCTTTCCATTTATAAATGAGTATAGTGTGTTATAGGGAGTCTGAAAAAAGAACATGGCTGCTATTTCTATTTCCCCAGCTTCTTTATTTTAGTCAGACATTTTACGGTGAATTCCCTCATGCCATCAAGAAACATATAGAGAAAAGACTGAATGCATTACATTACCAAAATGTGATGTGTGGGTATATTTGTAACTTGTTGTGCAACATGGCCACAAATCAACCAAAAAATACAAGAAAAAAAAGCAAGAGCACAAAGGAGCAGCCAAGGAAGTACAACAAAATCATGTCAGTGACCATTCTTTCCACCCAGCCATGTACCTAGTAAACAAAGCCAGAAATCTGTACTAAGTGATTCATTCTTGCCAAAGCAGAGGCATGCATTGGACTGCATGAAATAAGAACAATTCAGAAGAGGTGATACACCAGCAAGGAAGTTTTGAGGTTAAAGTGGCATTTGTGGCCTTATGAGCTGAAAGGAAAAGGTATTCAGGGCTCTTTTCTTTCTTTCTTTTTTCCTTAATTCACCAAAATCTTTCCTGAAATTCTACTTACAAAGAGTTCCCAGTGGAGTTAGGAACACTTTTCCATTAATTTTTAATCCTTCAATTCTATGGAAGAGCACTTTTTCTGAAAGGTGTGGTCTTCCATCTTGGATCATGGCTGCTTGGGCAGGTACTCATTCTGAATACTTTGATCAAACAAGAGATGTTTCTTTCAATTCTTCCAGAAAATATATGCTCTGAAGCAAATTAAATTGAAATAATTTCTGCTAACTTGATCTTAAACTAATTTAAAGTTGCAGCGCAAAAGGCTGTTTTTCCTTAAATCTATTTAATGTTTTATTTCCTTAGTGCTTCCTGCTTTCATTTCAAACTTGATTTATTGCTTTACAAAAATCCTTTTAGCTGAAGTACTCCAAGAATAATAATCTTAGGCTTGCAATTTACTCTTTATAGAAAATTTTAAATAATTTTTGTTACAATTAGTGGAAGTCTTTAATTCATCATTCTGATTATTTTCCCCTGCCTTATTAATGATTATTGCCTTGCCTCTTCCACTGCCAAAACCCTATAACTACAACACTGGTCTAAGAACTTACATATATATATATATATATTAATTATTTACATAATTAAATGAAAGACAGTTTGACTTTCATGCCTGAAATGCTTGTGAAAGCTTCCTTTGTTAATTGAATGCTGTTTTAGATAGTTTAAAAAGGATAAGGCTGGGTCATATACACAATTGCCGTTTTATTGACAAGCCACACAGTAATTTTTAGACAGTTTGGACTGACTTTAAATGTATTCATTTCCATTTTGCCATTTGATTATAAACCTCAAAAATGTTTATTTTAAATTGAATGAAGTGAAAGTAGGGAGATAAAGAGTGAAATTCTTGTTGCTACCAGTACCTCAATGATAACAACAACCACCTTACACATAAAAAATGTACCCTGATGAGACTGATTTGAATCTTCAGCAAAAAATTTCTTCTCTACTACCTATGGGCATTTCAGTAGATGGTTCTTACTAATATTGTGCTATTTTTAATAACAAAGTATTTAATGGAAATAGAATTTAGGCATACCAGTTCCTTCACATGTGACTTAATAGTAGATTTTTTTGAGGGTATCAGTTTATATGTAAGTACTTTATATATAAATGATGGGGTCATAGATTAGATCATATTTTTCAGAGTAGCCAATGGCCCAGTTCCAGGGACAATCTTTGCATACTGTAAGATGTAAAACCTATTTCTCTTCATCGTGTAAGTGAATCCAAACATCTCATGTAAACATTCTGAAATGGAGAATTGTCATGATCTTCATGATACTAATCTCAGGAAAAAAAGAAAAAAAATCAGATCAAACTATTAGCTAAACTAACCTGAAATCACAAATAAAATGAAAGTTGTGATGTTGTAAAAAGGGAAAAAATGAGACACTTCCTCATAACCTATTTTGTTGGGTTTTGTTGATATTGTTTGATAATTTTCCCTTGCTTTGGCCTTGACAAAATGGAGCAGGACACCCCTGGAATTCAGTTTAGGACACATATTTTCACAGCTGAGAAAAATGTGGTTTTATACATCAGTCAGGTTTGACTTGAAGTAAGACAGCTGAGTGTTGGATGTATTCATGTAACATAATCATTCAATCAGGAAATTTGCATTCCTCAGGAATTTAATATACCTGAACAGGCTTATTAAAAGACAATCTGTAGATACTGAGTATCTAAGTGTCTAAATTTATCTGGTTTGCAGAGCCTCTGCTGCTTAAATGAAAAGGTGTACTGGATATATCCCCTTATGACAGGATTACTTAGTATGTGTAAATCTATTTCTCAGTACTTAAGACATTCTGTATATAGCACGTCCTTGTGCATATATGCCATCTGAAGTTCTGTGGTATGGAAATGGATGATTCCACAGTGATTTAAATTTAAACCATTCTTTATTTTTTTAACAGATTGGGAGGTGACCTGTAATCAAAATGGTTTATTTGAAAAAATGAAGCAAGTTTGGTGGAGCAAAGAAACAGAATTAATAAAAGATTAAAATAATCTAGCAACAAACATTCTCTTAACAGTTAAATCACTGTTTCTGCAGCAGGTAAGAGAAAAAGACACAATGAACTAGAGAAAGAAAATGTGGGTGTACATATATATAAACTTACAGTACATTGTTTTCTATTTGTGCCAGGTTGTGAATAGTTGCAAGGCAGAATTTCCTTCTGTAATAATCTGCATCTGATTACTTTATAATATCAGAAAGAAATCTCAGAAAAAGCTCCGGACAGCTCTTTGTTCAACAACATAGCTGGTAAGACTGCTCTTCTCTTGGTCACTGCTATAAACTGGTACCTGTCCAGACTATGGCTAATAGCACCAAGATAACAGTGAACTGAAAGGAAACATTACAGTATTTATCACAGAAAAATGTCACTGAAGATAAAATTTCCTATCAGATAGAGAAGACTTTAATCTTACGTGTCTGTTGTCATCTATCTCTGAGAAATTGAAACCAAAACCACTATATTTTTGTTGGTTTTCAGAGAGAAACCTAGGGCTGAAAACTTAATACACTTTAGATGACTTCAGGATTTCCTTTTACCACATCTGGAGAGTAAACAACCATCAAAGGAAAGGGAGAATACTTTCTAAAAGACAGCCGTTTTCAAACTTCAATATCATTAGAAAACATGATCACACAGAGGCAATGTAGAAGGTCTCTGGTGCAAGAGATTCAATAAAGGGATATGTGAAACTGCAGACAGACACAGTTTTGTGAAAAGGATGCTCAGCTGGATTTTTTTCTGAAAGCATTCACAGTTTTCACAGGATCATTAGGGTTGGAAGGGACCTCTGGAGATCATCCAGTCGAACCCTGCCAGGGCAGAGCCACCTGAAACAGGTCACACAGGAACTTGTCCAGAGAGGGAGACTCCACAACCCTCCTGGGCAGCCTGTTCCAGTGCTCTGCCACCCTCAACATTAAAGAAGTTCTTCCTCATGCTGAGGTGAAACTTGTTGGGTTTTAGTTTATGGCTACTGCTCCTCGTTCTGTCGCTGGGTGCTACTGAAAAGAGTTTGGCACCACCCTCCTGGCACTTGCTTTTGAGACATTTATATGCAATAATGAGATCCCCTCTCAGTTTCTCTTCTCTAGACTAAAGAAGCCCAGCTCCCGCAATCTCTTCCCATAAGAGAGATGCTCCAGGCAGCTGATCATCCTCGTGGCCTCTGCTGGACCTCTCCAGTAGCTCCTTGTCTTTCTTGTACTGAGGAGCCCAGAACTGGACACAGTTCTCCAGATGTGGCCTCACCATGGTCAAGCAGACTGAGAATCACCTCGTTTGACCTGTTGGCTACACTCCCAAGGCACCCCAGGACATTCTTGTCTCTCCTGGCCACAAAGGCACACTGCCAGCTCACAGTCAACTTGTCATCCACCAATACTCCAAGGTCCTTCTCAGCTGAGCATCTCTTTAGTAGATCAGCCCCAACCTGTACTGGCACTTGAGGTTCTTCTTCCCAAGGTACAGGACCCTACACTAGCTCTTGCTGAACCGCATTAGGTTTCTCTTTGCCCAATTCTCCAGCCTATCAAGATCCTGCTGAATGGCAGCGCAGCCTTCAGGTGTATCAGCAAACTTGCTGATGGGACACTCCATCCAGGTCATGGATAAATGAGTTGAATAAGACCAGACCCAGTATTGATCCCCAGGGAACACGACTGACTACCAATTTAAGGAATTATGTTGTGACTTTTTAAGTTCTCATTCACAAGGGATGGATCTATGGGACAGTCTAGCTCTGGGAGTGTTACCTAGTTTATCAATCTCAAAAATAGAAAGCTCGCACACCTAGTCCCTGGCCTGAGATATCTCAGATTGTTAGTGGGCTATCTAACATAACACTGTGGACCAGGAACCATGACTAGTTTGTTAGCACTGGAGCTTGGAGGGTTTAGTCTTAGAAGTACTTAGATTCTTATTAGTATAATGGATGTTCTGGCACTTAAGTCAATGCTTAGAAATTCTGGAAACACTCTTCCTTACCTTCTGACCAGAGAAATTATGAAAAGACCCAAGGAGTCTGGGAACTTATGATGCTAGAAGCTGGAGGCCCTGGATTTCCACCTTCCTTGACAACTGACTAGGAGGGGGGCCTCAGCAGCTTCCCAGGTGGGCTGCCAAAAACTTGTCACATTTCAAAATCAAATTCCATCCACAAAACATTTCTACATTGACAAAGCAGCAGTTGTCTGTAGAACAGTGTTTGTACTTGAGGCTGTAGGCATTAGTCTCCTGCAGATGCTGGTTGACAGGATGAAAGAACGTGACATGACTTCTACATTGGAAGTACCTTTCTTAGAGTAATTGGCCTTGTTTTAGGTATGATATATTGCTTGTCATTGTGACAACATAGAGCGTCTACATCCCTGTAGAGTTCCATTCATGGCATAGCAAATCTAGGGGTTCTTAACCAGCTCAGTGACATGAAGTTGATAAACAGCCAAAACAGAATTAAGAGCTGCGTGATTGTATGTAGCAGAATACAGCTGAGATGTCAGCTCTTGGCAGCTGGGATATATATTGCTATTATTCAGTACTGACAAGTCATTCATTTTTAAACAAAAGACAACAGCAAGGTTAGATTTATTATACTTGAACTAAAATTTGAATCTTGTAATGCTTTGGAAGAAACTGGGATTATAATTCTACTTTTCTAGGAGTAAAGAATTTCTTCTATTATCTTCTCTCCTGGGAGTTTTAAGACCTTTCTTCTAAAGCACTTTATTGTCAAGACTTCACAGATAATAAATAACAGTGATGACATTAATATAACATAAAGAAGAAAAGCAATTAACAGTAGAAATATGACACTTTGGAAAGCATGCCTTACTGCTGCATTTTTCCTCTTCTGACTTATGAAGATCAGCTCTTTTGAAAAATGTCACTGTAGACATTAGGGATCTATTTACCATTCATGTAGCTGTGTACTTCTTTGCAAAACTCATTTATGGTTAGTTTATGCCATAAATCGAAATGCTAGTCATAGTTTTTTTAATCTTGTAAGTACCATTTTTTCATTTCACGTTTTTTGATATTATGATAAGAAATTTTAATTTTCTAGTTAAATTAATGTTTCTTTGCAAAACAAAGGCTTGTCCACTGGTCTACAGAGATCTATTAAAAGCATTTGAAAGTTTGTATCAGTATCGGGGGGTTTAATTTCAAGTTACACAGAATTTTTTAACTCAGTCCTGGCCCAGTTAACACTCCCAAATTATTTCAGTAGGCATTGTCATGTTGCTATTTTGCTCATGCTCCCTAAAAAAAAACTTTCCATCTTTGTGCTTCAGCCGAAAAGCTATTTTAGGACTGGATACAGTACTTAGGTAGGTCTAGCAGTATATTCATATGATTGGAATTTTCATCAGATGGTTTTCTGTACAGCTAAGATACATTATTTTATGCAACTAATCTGTGTTTTGAGGTGTCTGTGGAGCTACTGCATTGTGTGGTTCTGTTTAAAAGGGAGTATCATCTTAAAACAAATCACTAAATCCCTGGGACAATTTTCATCTCCCTTGGCATATCGTGAAGTTCTTCATAGTTCAGTTACCTTTTTCAGTTACTTTTGGGTGCAAAAGTTGCAGCATCTGTTCTAACCTCCCAGGTTTGTCAGACACCTTGATAGCTTTTCCATCCACTGCGTTAAAATTAACCTTAAATCTTTTATGCAGCCTTTTTCATTCTTTCCACACTCTTAATGATTTGGGTATTTTCCTCAGACAAATTCTGCTATTCCAAATTTTTCCTGCTGTGTTGTAGTCGCCACAGACTTCTCTTCAAAGTTCAAAGTGGAGAGCAGCTCAGCTCTTTCTTGATTTCCCCCCTATATATATTAGCAGATCTGTTCTTCAAAAAGTCATCTTCTTCAGCTCAGTATTGGAGCACAGGAATAACCTTGTGCTGCCTCCAATACTCACTACATAGGGAAGAGTACAGACATGCAACAGGCACATAGTGATGCTCTTACTAAAAATACTTTTCCAACCTGCTGCTGTAGGGATTTCCTAGGCAGAGCTGCTTTTTGTAGTTAAAATTCCATGATAAATTTCTATTTTATGGACTTTTCAGTCTCCCCTTGAATTCACGTGTCAGTTCAGCACCCACAACACCTTGTGGCAACCAGTGTTGCAGATTAATTACAAATTAAGCTAGCAATCTGCTTTTGTCTTTGGGATTTCATTGGGTCATTCATTCTTTACTGGTTCCCTGTAAAAGACAGTCTTTCAGAAAACCTCTGCCTCACTGAAATTCAGCTATCTTGATACTATCTTTTTAAAGCAACATCAACTAAGGAAAAAGTGCAGTCAACACACCATTCCACAATAGTCAGAGACAAAAGCAGGGTTATCCATTCAATAAATCAGACCTGAAATTTAACATAGGCTTCTGGAATTGTAGCCGCTATAGAGAAGGCCAAAGGAGACTTCCATTTTTCTGTTCTCTCTGAACCTCTCCATATCACTTTATTATTGGTGGAATAATAATATTATAGCCCAGGCATGGGATTCTGAAGGACCACAATTATTTTGGTTTTAGATTTTGTTCTTCTGCTTAGTTGACTACAAGCTTCTCACACATCTTTGGGCTTGCTGCTTTTCCTGCCATGTCATGCAATGCACGTATTTCATATAAGCTGAAGGGAGAAAACGTAATGTTTTGAAGAATCGCTGAACAGTTGTAAATGAGAGAATTTCATATGAGAAAATAAAAATCTATATGGTGAAGTGAAGTCCTGAGTGTACAAGTGACTAGAATTTTGTAAAAAATACCTCTTAGACCTTCTGTGACAAGAAGACAGTGTTGGTGTGTTCCCTAGTAAAGAGAGGATTTACTTTTCATGTACTGTAAACTTGTCATTAGACATCAAAATTTTGTTTAACTGAATGATTGAGGGAATATTTGGACAACTTCCTGTGAATGCATTAGAAATAATTTAAAACACTGACATGTGGGAACATGCATATGCTTGTGTTTGGGGAAGAGGGGTGTGTGTCTATATGTAGATGCATACACACAAGAATAATTATGTCTAGCAGGTTCCATTTTAGAATTATGAAACATGATGAGGTATGAAGTCTTGCACTTGTCCTCTTGTTTGCCAGCTTTCATTGCAGTGTAATTCTAGGGAAGAAAAAAGTTACCTTTTATAAAAAAAAAAAAAAAAAAAATTCACACACTTGATTGTTGTGGTTTAAGCCCAGCTGGTAACTCAGAACCATGCAGTTGCTCACCCACTCTCCCTTTCTCCCCCCAGTTCCTGGCAGGATGGGGAGGAGAATCAAAAGAATGTTACTCTCACTCGTTGAGATAAGAGCAGTCCAGTAACTAAGGTATAACACAAACTACGACTGCTACAACCAATAATAATAATGATAAGGGAAATAACAAGGAAAGAGAATATAAAACTGAAAGGAGAAAAGGAAAAGAAAACAATAAATGCAAGTGCTGCACAACACAATTGCTCACCACTCATTGACATACCCAGCCCAACCCAAGCAGGGTGGCTTGGGTGACTCCTCTCAGTTTATATACTGGGCAGGACGTGCTGTGGTATGGAATACCACTTTGGCTAGTTTGGGTCAGGTGCTCTGTCTCTGCTCCCTTCTCACTGGCAGAGCATGAGAGACAGAAAAGTCCTTGATCAGAGGAAGCATTACCTTGCAACAACTAAAACATTGGTGTGCTATCAGCATTGTTCTCAGACTAAAGTCGAAAGCACAGCACTGCACCAGCAGCTAAGAAGGAGAAAAATACCTGTTACAGCTGAACCCAGAACATTGATAGAGCCCTTTTGAGTCTTCATAAGACTCTAGTGCTTCAGGACTCCAAAAGCTTAGAGTAAGCTTAAGCGGAAAAAAGTTAATTTTGGAAAAGACAAGCCTATAGTGTGAAATTTTATATCTCTGCAATTTTTGTGGAAGGATAATGTAGAAAAACGTTGTATCTGTTTACATTGTGTGTGTATTGAAGCACATTTGCAAAATTGTGTCGTGTACTTTCTTAAATAGTTGAATTTCATGCATGTACATATATGTGCTACATTTATTGCAACACGTAGAAGGACTGAAGTGAGCCTTTTATTACACATTAGCACATTTGTTGAAGATGCAGTGATGGCCAGTAAAATATCAGCATTTCTTAATAACTGCCAAAACACACTTTATCTTCCATACAGCAACCCTGAATGACTAATATTTATGCAGCTTTATTTTTCACTAATTTCTTAGACTAGTTTTGTCCAACTGTAACTCATTTGGCAGTGCAGAAGAAAAGATTCACATGTCTGATACATGAAAAGCTATGGGCAATTTTATATGAGCAGGTAACCTGGTATTATATCTTGACTTGTTGAAAACCTCCAGTAGCCAAATAAAATTCAGTAAAAACATTAATTATTTAATGGACTTTGCCATAACAGTGACATACAATAATTTATTGAAGAATTGGATAGTTTATGCTTGTTTAATTCTTATGCACTTTTGAATAAAGCGACTGATCATGGCTGAGAAACCAGGAGTACTTTTTATTGTAAGAAAATCTGCATCTTTTCACATACCACTGTGGCTCAGAAAAAAAGAAAAACCTTAAAAAGGTTCTGTGCCCTTGTCAATTCCCACAAAAACGCTAAAGCATTGATTTAATATAAGGGTTTTTTTAATTATCTGCCTGTAACATCAGAATACTTCCTATAAGTGGCATGATATATTGGGCTGAAAACCTCTTCCCTGCATATGGAATATCACAGTGCCTGACTTTATTTTCCCTAAAAATGCTATGGAACTTGATTCCTATCCATAAAGTTCACCAGTAGAGCCATCATAGTTCAGCTTTCGTTTCCTCTTGCCGAGTCCCCTGTTTTTTCACAGCAGTCCATCCATACTGTCATGATCCTAGGTAGTATCTTCCTTCTCCAGGTTTCTATGAGTTTTCTGAGCTGCATTTAATTTTCAGAATATTTCTAACAATGATAAACGTGTTTATTTCTTCTCTTGTTTCTGCTTACAGTGTCCCACCCTATTGTAAGGCATGCAAAGTTTTCTAGCATAGGTTGTTTCCATGATTGGCTAATTTCTTAAAGCCTAATCATCCTAAACTTAGACTGTGATTCCTACCTCCAACTTCAAAGCCCAGCTAAGACTGTTCATATATTTTTTTATTTTTAAAAGCAGGAACAAAAAAGTCAATTCTGTAAAACAAAAACAAAAACACAACAACAACAAAAACCTCAACAAACCCCCTCCCAAACTTAACCAGCAAAACAACCAACCAACCATAAAAAGCATTAGTGCATCAGTCTTAACAGAATCATTTACAATGAGGGTATGGTACTTGATGAAAAGACTATTGAAATAAGTCTAAAAAAAGGCAGAAGAAAACCAACAATTTCATATTGACTAACTTGACACTGGACTTAATTCAATTTACAACACATTCCTCCTTTGCTACATTTTGCAGTCCAGACTGTCTCTTGAGTTCAGTTTTGTCATGGGTTCAGCAGCAGCAGTCATTTTTCTCCATTTTAGCAGCTGGTGCAGTGCTGTGTTTTTTGACTTTTGGCCTGGGAGCAGTGCTGATAACATCAGTGTTTTCAGTTACTGCATGGTGGTGTTTTGGTCTGACCAAGGACTTTCTGGGTCTCGTGCTCTGCCAGGGAGGAGGGGAATCCAGGAGGAAGCAGAGACAGGACACCTGACCCAAACTGACCAAAGAGGTATTCCATACCACAGCACATCATGCACAGGATGTAAAACAGAGAGCAGAGACCCGGAAGGGTGGGGGTGCACTGCGTGGTGGGGCTTGCTATTGGGTGGTGAGCGATTGTATTCTCTTCCTTTGTATCTCTCTTGTCATTATTATTATTCGTGGTAGCAGTAGTGATTTGTGTTATACTTTAGTTACTAAACTGTTCTTATCTCAACCTGTGGGAGTTGCATTCTTTCAATTCTCCTCCCTATACCCCTGGGACTGGGGGAAGAAAGAGCGGGGAGTGAGTGAATGAACTGCGTGAGGGGCTTAAACCACGACAAGTTTGTTCCATCGTGGTGCTTGATTCAGCCTCCCTTTCCAGCCATCTTTACAATTACACAACCGTAAGCATGTCTTTCCTTAGTCCTAAAAAATATCCATACAAACACATAAATGAAGCAGCACCACTGGTCAGCACAAGTTGGTAAAGCTTGGAACAATAAGAAAAACATAAGAAAAGTGCGGTTCACAACTAAAAGGGACAGCATTTAATTCCTTATATTTTAATGTTTGTATCTCCTATCTATGGAGACAGAACGGAGTAGTTAAAAGTAATCTTATTTTGAGTTTTAATTTGAATGCCTTCAGCTGAAGAAGTATCATGTATCAAAATGACAGGCGTAATAGAAGTATTGTTCTAATCTGTAAGTTTTAGCAGAGGGACTATATAAATAATAGGAGTTTCCTCTCTACTGCCTAAACACAGAGGTTCTCAGAGGCTTAGTTTTTAGTTTGAGCTCACATTATGAGCACAATGAAGTAGACTGAATGTTACTGCTGTTACATATTAACAACCAATTATTTTTATAGTATTGGGCATGTAGCAGAGAGATATATTTATATCCTCACTAGAGGGGCCAATAGGTACCATGGTAGTTAAAATCAAGCAGGAGAATTTAAACCTTCAAGTCTTCATCTGGCAGAAGATATGGTTATTAGATGTGAAGTCTCTATCTTGTTTTTTGGAGGCTTGTATTTCTTTTGAGTTTACTTCTGTGGGCTTGGAATTTTAGCTGCAATTTTTGATTCACTATCTTATAGCATCTTTTGCAATAAATGCTGTACAAAATACCATTCTGATAGTTTATCTTCAGGTACCCAGTGAAACAGAATTTTTACTTTTTTCCTTTTATCTAGTCCAGACTCATCTAGAGTAGTTTAATTATTTGTTTTGAAGCAAAATGAATGAATCAGTAATATGCACCTGGCTTGAAAGGTCAGAATTGCTGGATGGCTTATTATTGACTTCCTCTGGTATAACAAGCCTTTTCAAGGATGACAGGGCTGTGTGATAGCACTTCATCTTTTTTTCAGCATTTTGGTATCAATTATTTTACTCTATGCACAACCCGTTAGTGGCTTTGTCATTTAATCCCTGCTGACAGAAGCTGAATTGGCATTTTGTGAGTTGGAACTGTGAACCTTCATTTACTGTCTGTCACTTCTCAGACTAGTAAATGTGAACCATAAAAAGCACAAGTTAAAAACTTCAGAAACACAGCCTTCATACAAGAGACTTGTTAATACCACATATACAAAGAGTTAGCTGACAGGATTTAATTATATTACTCTTATAAGGTAGCCCTCATTTTCGGCAATACCATCAGCTTTGTATGAGCTAATATTAAAAAAAAAAGAAAGTTATCTATTAAAAAAGCGTCTTAGACTTATGCATCCTAATTATTACCCTGCTCATTTTGTAGTTCCTTCCTCATTATGCAGAAAAGCTTCTGTGAAATGCCTGGCTCTCTGCTCACAGGAAAGGAGTATCACTCAACTTTACTCCTCCCTGCTTTCCTTATATTAGATGGCTTTCAAAATGGGATGATATAGGATAGAGTAAGGAATACGAGCTTCTGCTGGAAAGAACTTTACTTCAGGAGTAGTACTTCACTAGTCTTTATTTAGATCTGTCTGTTTACTGATTCCAAGCTTGTTAATGTATTAAATGCATTAAAGCATCAGCACTAAATGCTAGAGTCATCCCATAAAGAAGGAATCATGAGTTTGAGTAACAAATCACTTCTAGAGAGGTACTTTGTTGATTTTGACAAGGGGTGATTTCCAGGTGGATCAGTAATGTAAAGTGTTATGCAGATTCTTCATCACAGCAGGATAAATAACTTACAGCTTACAATTTAGTATAAATAGACTTTGAAACACAATCTAATACATTCAGGAATTGTTTGCCATATGCTGACAGACATATGCATATGCTCACTACCAAAAAACCTTAGGTTACCACTTCCAAGCACTATAGCAGAAGATGCTGGTGTTGCTGGGTTTCTCTCCAGTTTTCATAAGTGTTTCCAATAAATCCATTTATACTAGTGTAGGAACTGATATTCTCAGAACAGTTACTAAAAATATTTATATTTTCTTTTTTTTTTTTTTTAATTTTGATCATATTTTTATAGTTACCTAAGTTCCACAGTTAAAATACTGTGAGGAAGATGTTCAGTTTCATGTCTAATAACTGCTTTCAGTATACTATTGTAACCGTTACCACTTTTTCTTGTTTTCTAAGTACAGAAATATTCCCGTCTCTTATTTCTTCTCTCCTTGCCTTGAAGAGACTAAATATTCAAGCTTGTAACAAAAATAAATGAGCAGAGATATTTTTCCAGGTGTCAAAACTGAGGTCCTCTGTGGTAATTTAGAACTCATACACTACTCTAGAATCCTGATTGTATGCTTTAGGATTCATTGGGTTTTTTTTTTCATATTTAATTGCTTTGTAAGTCTCTAATTATTTTCTGTTCTTTTTTTTTATTTTATTTATCTTTGTTCAGGTGAATGCTACTTTACATGCATTTTCCTTAATTTTAAAAATTAAAGTAATACATTTATGTTTTATTATGTTCTTTGTTGGGAGTATTAAAAATGCCATTGTAATACTGACTTTTTCATAACGCTATGCACAAGTCCAGGTAGATGACATCAAGTGCTCTATCCCCATCCATCAGCTCCATCATAGACGGCCATCAAATTGGTCAGGTAGGATTTCCCCTTACTGAAGCTGTGCTGGCTGTCACCAAGCACCCTGTTGTTTTTCAGGTGCCATAGCATGCCTTCCAAGAGAATCTGCTCCAAGATTTTGCCAGGCACAGAGGTGAGGTTGATTGCTCTACAATTCCCTGGGTCATCCATCTTCCCCTTCTTGAAAATGGGGGTTATATTTCCCTTTTTCCAGTCATCAGGAACTTCACCTGACTGCCATGATTTTTCAAATATGATGGACAGTGGCTTAGCAACTTCATTTGCCAGCTCCTTCAGGACCCACAGATGAATTTCGTCAGGTCCCATGGACTTATATACGTTCAGGTTCCTAAGATGGTCTCGAACCAGATCCCCTCCTACAGTGGACCCAAGGTCTTCATTCTCACTGTCCCTGCATCTGCCTTCCAAGACTTGGGTGGTGTGATTAGAGAATTTGCTGGTGAAGACTGAAGCAAAAAAGTCATTAAGAACCTCAGCGTTCTCCAAATCCAGGGTAGCCAGTTCTCCTGATAGCTTCTGGAGGGGGCTCACATTGTCCCTAGCCTTCTTTCATTTGCAATGTACCTATAGAATCTCTTCCTGTTATCTTTCACTTCCCTAGCCAAGTTTAATTCTAAGTGGGCTTTAGCTTTCCTAACCTGATCCCTAGCTTCCCGGACAACATCCCTGAATTCTTCCCAGGCAGCCTGTCCTTACTTCCACCTTTTATAAGCCTCTTTTTTCCTTCAAATTTTCCTCAGCAGCCCGTTTTCCATCCAAGGAGGTCTCCTGGCCCTCCTGCTGCACTTCGTTCTGGTCAGAATGCAACAGTCCTAACCTTGTAGCAAGTGATCCTTAAATATCAGCCAGCATTCTTGGGTCCCCCTGCCTTCTAGGGCTATATCCTATGGAACCTTACTGAGCAGGTTCCTGAAGAGGCCAAAGTCTGCTCTCTTGAAGTCCAGGGCAGTGAGCTTGCTGCACGCTCTTCTCACTGTCCTGAGAATCTCCAAGCTGAGTGTGAGGAGCTCAAATGGGACTCCACTGTCCATTATCTCAAAGACTGGTGTGAAGAATTGCTGCCCATTATGTCACGGATTGCTACAGACATGAGCAGTTGAAGAGCTGGCTGCAAGAACAGTGAAACTGAATACACATGAACCAGCTGGAATGTGCGGTACCTGACATTAAGAACAGAGGTTCTCCTCGCAACACATAATAAAAGGAGAAAAAGTTAATCACTGTGGTGAATACCCACCTTTGATGACGACAATGGACGTGGGGGACCATCCACCATGGAAGATGGCCATGGACTCTTGGAACGCTGCTGGACCTGCAGTGGTGACTATCTCTCTGCACTCTGAATTCATGCTTAATTTCTATCCTTTTTTCCAATCTGTCCTATTGCTATCTTTTCATAATAATTATCTTTTTTAATTACTACCTTTTTGTAATAAACAAACTGATTGATTACAGTACTTGTCCTCACTTGCATCTTAATTTCGCCTGGGGACCATGAACAAAATAGGTCTGACACTTGGTTTTTCTCCAGTCAGACCCTGACAGTGGCAGCAGTGAAAGAATCAGGAAGACTGATCTTCAGAATTCCCACTGTTTGGAGGGGGTCTTTTTAAGAATTGAGACATGCTTGTCAAAGAAAAAATGTGTGAAAAACAGGCTAGGAAACAATTAAATGTTTTAATGAATGGCCTTTTATCTGAGAGCTCAAATCACTTTCCAAACTCCTAATCTTCATTTCACAGATGAGTAAACCTGCAGATTAAATGATTTGCTTGGGTTGATTCTAGATACAGACTTATCAAGCTAGGAAATAAAAAACCCTTTTGTTCTTGGTAGCTCAGGCTTCTAATGCTATCTTACCAGGTGATGTAGATTGTTCCAGCAACTTAAAGGAAGATTCGGAGAATCTAAAATCTGCAACAGAAATTTAGTTAACCCTCTGCATATTTTACCTGTATGAAATCACTGCTTACAGTAAATTGGAGACTGCCATTATGACTAGACTGTAGGCTGAGATATATAAAAAAAAAAGAGAAGGAAAAAACAAACGTAAGAAGAATGAAAAAAAGGAAAATTATATGCAGTGCTGGACCCATTTTTAAGGAAAAAAAAAAAGGATCTGAATGTTCAATATCCTAATAATTACGATTCATAGAACTTGCCTTTTTACAGTGTTATTTTGCTTGTAAAACAGAAGATGAAAAATCTTTATACACTACTTTGATATGTTATATTCAGGTAGTTTTAGCCACTGTACTTGTTTTTCTAGCTACCCTATAACTGGGTATATGTAGGAAGGGAACATTTATTTTCTCTGTAAAGTTTTCTATGTGAAGAAAATGGAAAACTAAAGACCTTTTTTTGACAAATTTAAAGTCCAAATAATACACAAAAGCTGAGAGAACATTTTGATATCAGGTATGTTTTTCATAACCACTTACATTCCTCAGTCATTTTATCTCTCTCAAATTTGCAAGCAACTTTTAAAACTTTGCTTTTCAATCTCATTATCTTTCTCAACATTACAATAATATTTACTTTAAAACTTACAATTAAAATTCCTCAATATAGTATTATCTGATGAGAAAGGAGAGCACTGGAATTTATTTTGTGTATAGAACCTAAGAGAATATAAGGACCTTTTTCTCATAACAAATCAGTTTATCAGCTTTATTAAAAAAAAATAAAAATAAAGAACATGAATAATAAAGTTTCAGTAATTAAATTCTGTAAGTTTTGCTGTTTCATGATATGAAGTAACATGGTTACATACATTATACACAAGGTAAGCTTTCCAACAGCCTTTTTATAGTACTCTCCTAAACAGGATAAAAATGTTTTTGTATTTCTTATCACTCACAACCATTGAACATGCTAGAAAATATCATCTACATTATAATTATTGCATCAAAATATAACATGATCTCTAGATAGTTGCTTATATAGCTTTTGTTGTCATCACTTTTCCTCTGCCGTTTAGACTCAAATTACCAATGAGAACAGTGCATATTCTTTTGTGATGTTTCAATGACTAAGTTACTATAAAATTGAAATGTACATCGGATGGTCTCAAAATATAATGAGTTGTGCGTGAAAATATCATATTCATTTATGAAATTAATTTGCATTTTTAGAGAGCTTTCAAAACACTGGTTATTTGGAATCAGCACCTCATTAACATTTTACATGCCAGAGACTAATACAAAACTTAGGCTAAAGAACAAATGACAATGCAGCTGCTGAAATTTAGGCTCCTTCTTCAGTAAGCTCTGCATAATTTTTTGTTAGAAGTGTCTATAAACTGAGAAAATAAATGTAATTATTTAGAATTCTTGTCTAATTAACATTGTAAATTATTTTGGACTAGCATTAGTTTTTCCTGTTTGAAGCATAAGCCTAAATTATGAGAATGTTCTATTGTTTATTGCACTGCTGAAGGAAAGCTGCTAGCGCAAATGAGCTAAATTAGTGATCAGGCATCTGCTTTGTTAAGTGAATCAGACAGAGAAGGAACTTGAACTTGACTGTTTAAAAAGTTCATGACAGCAGCTGGATCTGTCCCAGCCTTGTATAAATAAGATGGTCAGCTGATAGAAGCATTATATGAGGGTTTATTAAAATATTTCCAGAATAATCTTTCACTGAAAACTGCTTTTCTACATTCAGTAATGTCAGCCTGATGTGATGCACATCCTAAGAACTCTCTATGGACAAAGATTCATTTTGTTGAAAAGCACCACTTCTAGCATATAATATTTTAAACTGACTTGTCAATCAGTTATATAGGATTTTGCTTCTCTCACATTTACAATCAAAGCACTAGTCAATGTATAAATGTGAAAAGGGGAGTTACTGCTAACTCCGGACATTGGATTTGAGTTCAGAAATATATGTTTAATGATATAATATAACATATAACATAATATAACAGGTCCTTTTTGGTTTTGTTCTAATGCTTTAACCATTTTATGGTGAATTTTACGAGTGTGAGAATTGTATTCCTCTACAATAAAAACCACCAAATGACAAACTGCGTTGGCATTTCTGAGAGGATATTTAGCTACTGTTCAAAAAAAAGACAAATGCAAGTAGACTATTCCAAATTAGATGCCCCACAGTTTTTCTCGGCTTTATGCCTGATGGACATTTCTACTATTGATACTGCTAAGGTTGCTACCTGATGTCCCTAATTATGAACACTGTTTTCAACTTAGCATTTTCCTGAGAGGTTTGAGTCCCCAGTTTTCATCTCATCTTATCTTCAATACTTTTAGATCAATATCTTGAGGTAATCAGTGTAGGAATACAGTCTTTTTGATTCTTTTCCTTCTAAGAATGCTCTACACCAGCATTTTTGATTTACAAGTGTCTTCTTTTTTGTAGCAGAAGAGCACCTAGGCAGATACTATTTTCAATAATAAACAATTAGTTTTACTATCAGGCTACCATTGTCTTCAAGATGTGTGTACATTGCTTAATTATTGCAACTTTTCCCTCCCTGCTATGCATCTTTATATACTCATAAACATTTAGGCATTTTCTTTGAACATTTATCAAGTTAGGTCTGGACCTTCATTCCTAATCACCTGGGCTTCCTGGATTGCCCTCACCATTTGCTGCTGGCACTGTGGGACACTAATCTGCCCCCAGTAAAAGAGAAAGTTCTCTGGACTCAGGAATGTGATTTTTCCAGTAGCCAGAGTGGCATTTTAGAGCTTGCCAAAACTCTAAAACATACAATGAATGTGAGGTTCTCAAAAGTTAACTTACAATTTCTTGATTCACCACTCATGAGAAACAGAAGTGCACACTCTTAGCCAGATCTCTTGGGCTGGGCCTATGCTGATGCTCTTCTAATGTTGAAGATGCATCTATTCCATCTAGAACTTAGTTTTTGGCCTGCTCTGGACCCTATATAGTGTCTGAATGCATAAATGTATGTGAATGATTTCCAAGTTCAGAGGATCTAAAATTTGTTCTGCCTCAGCCTAATGCAATGGGATTTACACGTTCTGAAAAAAAGAGGTATTCCAGTTTCTGGAGGTATTCTAGTTTGTATATAACAGGAGAGTGCATTGCAGCGTCTGAGGATTCAGAAGCTTCCTATAGCACTGGAGGTGGCGGTAGCAGTGGTGCAGGCAGGTTCATACTCCCATTGTAGACAGTCCCCATGTGCCCTAAACCATGCCTTGGTATTGCACTAGTGAATACTAGCAGAGACAAAAACAGTGTGAGGGAATGTGGAATGCAATGCGGATGGTCAGTACTACAGTGTTAGATGTACCTCTCTGGCTTTATTCTATTTAGATGTACATGTATTGCTATAAGCATACCTTTAAAGATCAGGATGCAATTGGGGGAGATCAGGACATGACTGATGAAATGTAGGAGAAGTATTTGATAATAAAATTGGAAACAAAGAAACAATGGAAATAAAACAAAAACCCCTATTAGCTACTATAATTATTAAAATCAGTGAAAAACTACCTCTGAGAAGCTTAGATTTTCTCAGTTTGGCATCTAGCAGTCATTCATGCTAAGTGGACCATTTCAGTGTTAATTCACTGTCTCAGTTACTTTATAAAATTGACTGCTTGGTTTCTCGGTATAACCTGCTTTATTATATAACAAATGAACAGAAATGAATCAGAAGAACCTCAAATCCTTTTTTTCCTTTTACTTTTGTTATTCCCTGTGCTTCTATCATTCTATTGCGGGGGATTACAAAACCACACACGGACAGCACAACAGACCAATGTGATCAAGGCTGCACAGTTTATTGAGTGCAAGCACCTCTTTTATAGAAAAGTTACAGAACACCCGAACATTCCACTATAGTTGATTGGTTCTGCCTCCCAGTTGAATTATACCAACAGCTTGTGATTGGTGGCAGCTCCTGAAGTGGCAGCAAGTGGGCGGCCCCTTCTGGGAACTTTTGGCGGGCTTCTGTAAAGGTGTCCTGTAACAACCCCTCCAGCAGCCTCCAGCCCCCTCTGCTCACTATAGGGGTGGGGCTGAGCCAAAGGCTGGATTGCTCACATAACCCTTTTCAGTGAGAAATGCCTCCACATTCTATATTGGTTCTGTGTAGAACAGTTTGGTGTCATCGGCAAACTTGCTGAGGGCACAGTCAATCCCACTGTCCATGTCACTGACAAAGATGTTGAACAAGACCGGTCCCAACACCCATCCCTGAGGGACACCACTCGTTACTGGTCTCCAGCTGGATATTGAGCCATTGAGCACAACTCTTTGTGTGCGGCCATCCAGCCAGTTCTTTATCCACCGAGTGGTCCACCAATCAAATTGATGTCTCTCCTTTTAGACACAAGGATGTCACATGGGACAGCGTCGAACACTTTGCACAGGTCCAGGTAGATGACATCAACTGCTCTATCACTGTTCATCAGTTCCGTAGCTCCATCATAGAGGGCCACCAGATTGGTCAGGCAGGATGACACCAAGCTGTGTGGTTCGGTTGATACACTGGAGGGAAGGAATGCCATCCAGAGGGACCTTGACATGCTTGTGAGGTGGGCTGATGCCAACCTGATGAAGTTTAACCATGACAAGTGCAAGGTCCTACAGCTGGGTGGGAGCAATCCAGGCACAGCTACAGGTTGGGCAGAGAAGAGATATAGAGCAGCCCTGTGGAGAAGGACTTGGGGGTTTTGGTTGATGAGAAAACGAACATGAGCTGGCAGTGCGTGCTTGCAGCCCAGAAAGCCAACCGTAACCAGGGCTTCATCAAAGGGAGCGTGACCAGCAGGTCGAGGGAGGTGATCCTACCCCTCTACTCTGCTCTTGTGAGACCTCACTTGGAGTATTGTGTCCAGTTCTGGTGTCCTCAACATAGAAGGGACATGGAACTGTTGGAACAAGTCCAGAGGAGGGCCATGTGGATGATCAGGGGACTGGAGCACCTCCTGTATGAAGGTAGGCTGAGAAAGTTGGGGCTGTTGAGCCTGCAGAAGAGAAGGCTGCGTGGGGACCTCATTGTAGCCTTCCAGTATCTGAAGGGGGCCTATAGGGATGCTGGGGAGGGACTCTTCATGAGGAACTGTAGTAAGAGGACAAGGGGTAACGGGTTCAAACTTAAACAGGGGAAGTTTAGATTGGATATGAGGAAGAAATTCTTTCCTGAGGCACTGGAATGGGTTGCCCAGGGAAGTTGTGAATGCTCCATCACTGGTGGTTTTCAAGGCTGGATTGGACATAGCCTTGGGTGGCATGGTTTAGTGGGAGGTGCCCCTGCCCCTGGCAGGGGTGTTGGAACTAGATGATCTTAAGGTCCTTTCCAACCCTAACTATTCTATAATTCCATGATTCTATCATTTCCCCTTAGTGAAACCATGCTGGCTGTCACCAACCACCTTGTTGTTTTTCATGCGCCTCAGCATGCCTTCCAGGAGAATCCGCTCCAAGATTTTGCCAGGCACAGAGGTGAGGCTGACTGGTCTGTAGTTTCCTGGGTCATCCACTTTCCCCTTCTTGAAAATGGGGGTTATATTTCCCTTTTTCCAGTCATCAGGAACTTTACTTGACTGCCATGATTTTTCAAATATGATGGACAGTGGCTTAGCAACTTCATTTGCCAGCTCCTTCAGGACCCGCAGATGGATTTCATCAGGTCGCATGGACTTGTGCACATTCAGGTTCTTAAGATGGTCTCGAACCAGATCCTCTCCTACAGTGGACCCAAGGTCTTTATTCTCACAGTCCCTGCATCTGCCTTTTGATGCCCATTACCCTTCCAACAACATAAAATAATCTCTAGGGCTTTAGTACTGGGCTATCCAGAATAGCTTTCATATCTAATGTATGGGAAAAGTCTTTTAAGAATCTTGATAATTTTAAAAGTTTAAATGACTATGAGATTTTTGTTGTGTTTTCGTTTAGTTTTTTGTTGGTGGCTTTTTTTTTTGGGGCGGGGTGGGGGGTGATTGTTTGTTTGTTTTATTTTTTTTCTTTCTGCAAGTTGTCTTTAAAGGAAAGAGTATATTTTAGTTCTTTTCCATTTGCTAGTCCTATGCATTATGTTAGCTTGTTAGCATTATGCTAGTTGCTTTTGCCAGCAGGCATACACGTGAAAAAGAAATTCAATAGAACTAATTGTCTGTTTTGTGCTCAGCATGTCTGTTTTAGAAGTTACATTACACAAACCCAATATCTATTATGTACCTTTGTGTAAAAGCACCAATACAGATAAAGCACTGAAATAATAAATTAAAAGCTAGTCAGTAATTTATGTAAAAATAAAGAGATTCTCATTTGCATCTTATCTGTTGTTTGTCTGTGTATAATCTACTCACAATTGAATAGATGAATGATCTTAACTTTCTTTTTTAATTGTCTCTGGTTTCGCTTGATAATCAGTTATTGCCTGGGTTTTCTATGCTATTAAATAGCATCGATATAATTTGAAATAAATGTAGAACAGAATAACATAAAGCAAATGATGTTACTTTAAGCTTAAAGTAAAAAAAGTCTGACTCAGATATAGCAAGTTGATCAATTCAATTTGCTGTATATAAAAGCCAAACATATAGAGGCATCTATTTTATTTGCTGCCATCTAGTAGGAAAAAGTTAAACTTAGCACATTTCATACAGGTTTCCAAGCAAATAAATTTTATCTCTGTGTTAAATTTTAAAAGTGTATTTTGGGTAAACACATCACTTTTACTGATAGTACTGTTTTACTGCTCAGTTTGCAATGATAGAACCTTGCTTTCATAGAGGAACCATGATTTACAGCATTTTCTTGCATTTATTTTAATGTCTATTTTTAAAATGCTGCAACATGTTCTGTATTCATAGATTTATGTAGATTAGCAGCAGTAGAGGAGAAATAAATATGCTTTATTTATTTATTCTTTACACGTCACTCTCTAAAATTGTTGAAGGCAAGATAGCTCTGTGTTTTTCTAAGGAGAGCAGCTTAAACATCCCTGTCTGTAACTTATCTGGCATTGCTAATAGATACAGTTTTATAACAGTAAAATTCATGATGCAAAAATTATAGCACTTACTTGCAATCAGAATATTTTGATGGCAAATTAGAATTAACAGTGGTTAAATATTGTAAGACTTTATTGTTATCTGAGTTTTTAGTGACATTGCTGCACAACACTAAAAAACCAAATGCAACTAAGGTATTCAAAAAGACCTTTGATATATATGGTATTCTCACGAAGTATTTCTTTTTTTTTTTTTTTTTTTTCATAAAACAGAAGCAAAAAGAGTTTTCAAGTATAATTAGTTCATTCTGTACATACTATAGCCGATGCAAAATTAGTATCTCAGTTTTCATCTTAAGACTAGACAGGTCTGGTCCTTCTAATTGGAATGCAATCAGAATATTTTGCTAATTTATTTTCCATTTGTCCTGGATTTTCCCAAATAATACTCAGTTGTGTGCGTTGTGCATCATTTTGTGATAACATCAATTACATGACCTTTTCATGAATTAATGGTAACTATATAATAATTTGCCTTCATTTTCCTACATCTTTCAAATGCTGAATCCCTCTGAAGAGAGCATTTACAAAGTTCATGCAGTCATTTGTTCTCCACAGGTATTAATGTCAGCTGTTATGGTTAATACTCCACTTTGTACTCTGAAATACCAGGAGTAAATCTTTTCCATTAAGTAAGAAAAACACCCTTAATCACCTTTCTATTCCTGTTGCTTTAAGCACTCACTGGACACACACACCACGTAAACCCCAGGGTTAACCATGATATTTACAAAGGTCCTCACTTGTCATCCTGTCTTCAAAATTCTTGTTCATTCCCATTCTTTCCATTATTGGATTTACTTGGTTACTGTGACTCTGATTTCAAGTCTAACACAGTCTTAACTCAGGATACTAAATGCACATTGCTGCAGATGTGCTGATGCTGATTCATTTTTAGTGATTATCTAACAAGAGACGGCCACTTCTCACCATTGCTGTCCCTGAACATCTATAAACATACATTTCCTTCTTTAATCTCAGGATCGGTGAAAGAAAACTTGGAGTTCCATTTAATTTTACTTAAATTTGTGGTCTATCCATAGTGTTCTTGTGTCTTTTTGTTCCTCTGTTGTGCTGTATACTCCAGATTATCTATCCATTTATTGTACTTAATATCTTGAATCTTCTTAATTCACTGATGTGTGCATGCCTTTAGTAAAATGCTTAACTGATCTGTGGACAAATTCTTCCTCTGGTCTTAACCTTACCTGGATATTCGGTGCAGTGGACAAGAGCTGATGTGGATAAGAACTGATGTATGGCAGAAGCTGGAGTTCCGCTGAGGACTCCACTTCTGACATCCTACAACAAAGGATGACAGAAAGCTTGTGCTGAGCATCACTGTGCTTGCGCACTATAATGCTCAGCCATCATAGCGCACAAGTATTCAAAACCATCTTTATTTATGATGGCTGTATTTGTTAGTATGATTTTAGCACAATACAAGAGCTGTTTTAAAGCATTTCTTCCACACCTGAGCTCCGGTCTCCATTGCTGCCTGAAGGGAGTAGGTAGCCTGCAGCAACACTCTGGGACAATATGCTTGAAAAAAAGTTATAATTTTTTATCTGTCTGTTTGTGCTAGATGAAGACTGGAAAAAACAATTCTTTATACAAAACTCTTGCAATATACTCAATAAAGTAAACAACGAAAAGGTGCAAGCAGAGGAAACAGCTCTCTTCAGTTGAAATAACAGATTCTCGAGAGAGGACACCAGCAGCACCTGATCAGGGGAAGGCTTGGCGTCCAGGAGCTTCAACTCGGAGCCGCAACAGGCACCAAGAGAGCCTCAAGTCCTTGACAGGACTTACCCAGGAGCCGGCAGCTCAGCAGACACGAGGGGCTGACTCAGACGGGGCAGTACCAGCACCAAACCTGACGGGTTAAAAACCTGCCCCAGGGAGCGTGAACGACCAGGGCGGGTTCGAGGCAGCTCCTGCAGCAGTGCGAGCGGCAGTTCACGCAGGCAGATGAGCGAGATGGTGAGCACTGGCCGTATGACCAGGGCTCAGTCTGGGAGCTCTGCTCTGGCTGCCCCGGCAGTGGCCAGCGTAGGCACCCAGACAGAGTCGATGAGAGGGGAGGCTGCAGTGCAGAGCTTGGGGCGTAGAGAGTGCCTGCACTGCTCTCCTGAGAGGAGGGTGCACAATGGGCAAGGCTGCACTCTGTGCTCCCTGGTGGAGGTCCTCCTGCAGCAGGTGGCTCTGATGCAGGAAGCTGTTACTAGGCTGAAAGGTGTCAGGGAAGCTGAGGGGAAAGAGCACTGCTTGCTCCAGGACCAGACTGTGCGGTGGCCTCAAGCATCTGCTGTCGCTCATGCAGGAAAGGAGGCTGCTAAACCAAGAAGCTGGGAAACAGTAACAAAAAAGCCAACAAAAAAAGGGAGGAAGATGACAATTAAAAGCAAGGGGCTTCCTCCTACATCTGTTGTTCCTACCCAGAACCTCTTTGCTGTCCTGCAGGGGGCTGATGGGGAAACACATTCCCACCAGGAACAACCAGCTGATCCACTGGTAAAGAAGAAAACTACTGGTGCTGCCAGGTGAAAGCATTGGGCCGTAGTAGTAGGGGACTCTACTCTGAAAGGAACAGAGGCACCCAACTGTTGGCCTGACCCAGGCTCAAGGGAGGTGTGTTGCCTACCAGGAGTTCGGATCAGGGATATTGCAGAGAAGCTGCCTACTCTAGTCGGTCCCACTTACTATTACCCACTTCTAGTGCTCCATGTGGGTGCTACTGATATAGATAGCAGTAGCCAGGAGAACATAAAGAAGGACTACAGAGCTCTGGGAGAGGTGGTTAGGGGCTCTGGAGTGCAGATTGTCTTTTCATCAATTCTCCAGGTTACAGGGCAGGACCTTAAAAAGGCTAGGAGGATTAGCCAGGTTAATAAATGGTTAGAAGGGTGGTGCTATAGTCAGGGGGTTGGGTACCTTGAACATGGGACCCAATTTAGGAGGCCAGGTCTACTGGGGGCTGGTGGAACTGGTCTGACAAAGAAAGGGAAGAGTGGATTTGGGAGGAGGCTTGCCAGGCTGGTCAAGGATGCTTTAAACTAGATGTGTTAGGGGAGGGGGGCATCATTCCATCCCAACACACCCAGTCACTTGCCAGCACCTATAGTAAATGTTCAGAGCAACGTAGAGATATTCCAGCTGCTCCAGCCAATGAGCTGTCTTCAATTGGAGCTCAGCTCAGATGCCTCTATACAAATGCCCGTAGCATGGGGAACAAACAAGAGGAATTAGAGATGTGTGCACGTCTATGGGGGTATGATATCATAGGAATCACAGAAACATGGTGGGATGGCTCCTATGACTGGTGTGTTGGAATGGAAGGTTACAGGCTCTTTAGGAAAAACTGGCTTGGTTGGCGGGGAGGGGGAGTTGCTATTTATGTTAGGGATAGGCTGGAGAGTATGGAACTCTGTCTGGGGACAGGTAAGCAGTCGACAGAGAGTGTGTGGGTCAGGGTTAAAGGGAGAACAGTGATGGGAGACATTATTATGGGGATCTATTACAGACCACGTGGCCAAGAGGACTCTGTCGATGAAACACTCTATAGACAGATAGGAACAGCCTCACGCTTGCAGGCCCTTGTTCTCATGAGGGACTTCAACCACCCTGATATCTGTTGGAGGGATGGTACGGCACCGCACAAGCAGTCCAGGAAGTTCCTCGATTGTGTGGAAGACGGCTTCCTTCTGCAAGTAATAGAGGAGCTGACAAGGAGAGGTACCATGCTTGACCTCGTACTCACCAACAAGGAAGGGCTGGTTGGAAATGTGACGATCCAGGGCAACCTTGATTGCAGCGATCATGAGATGGTCGAATTTAAGATCCGCAGGACAGTGAGGAGAGCATTCAGCAAGCTCACAGCCCTGGACTTAAAGAGAGCAGACTTTGGCCTCTTCAGGAACTTGCTCAGGAAGATTCTGTGGGATATAGCCCTAGAGGGCAGGGGGGCCCAAAACTCTTGGTTAATATTCAAGGATCACTTGCTGCAAGCTCAGGAGAGATATATCCCTACTAGAAGGAAGTGCTGTAGGAGGGCCAGGAGACCTCCTTGGATGGATAAGGAGCAGCTGAGGAAAATTCAAAGGAAAAAAGAGGCTTATAAAAGGTGGAAGCAAGGACAGGTGGCCTGGGAAGAATACAGGGATGTTGTCCGGGAAGCTAGGGACTAGGTTAGGAATGCTAAGACCCACTTAGAATTAAACTCGGCTAGGTATGTTATGAATAACAGGAAGGGATGCTATAGGTACATTGCGAATACATGACAGGCTAGGGACAATGTGGGCCCTCTCCAGAAGCTATCAGGAGAACTGGTTACCCTGGATTTGGAGAAGGCTGAGGTTCTTAATGACTTCTTTGCCTCAGTCTTCACCAGAAAATGCTCTGACCGTACCACCCAAGTCTTGGAAGGCAGACACAGGGACTGTGAGAATGAAGACCCTGGTGCCTACTGTAAGAGAGGATCTGGTTCAAGACCATCTTAGGAACCTGAACATGCACAAGTCCATGGGACCCGATGAAATCCAGCTATGGGTCCTGAAGGAACTGGCAAATGAAGTTGCTAAGCCACTGTCCATCCTATTTGAAAAATCATGGCAGTCAGGTGAAGTTCCCAAAGATTGCAAAAAGGGAAATATAACCCCCATTTTCAAGAAGGGGAAAGTGGATGACACAGGGAACTACAGACCAGTCAGCCTCACTTCTGTGCCTGGCAAAATCTTGGAGCAGATTCTCCTGGAAGGCATGCTGAGGCACATGAAAAACAACAAGGTGGTTGGTGATAGCCAGCATGGCTTCACTAAGGGGAAATCCTGCCTGACCCATCTGGTGGCCTTCTATGGTGGGGCTTTGGAACTGATGGACAGGGGTGGAGCAGTTGATGTCGTCTACCTGGACCTGTGCAAAGCATTTGATACTGTCTCACATGACATCCTTGTCTCTAAGTTGGAGAGACATCAATTTGATAGGTGGACCACTTGGTGGATAAAGAACTGGCTGGATGGCCGCATGGAAAGTGTTGTGGTCAATGGCTGAATGTCCAGCTGGAGACCTGTAATGAGTGGTGTCCCTCAGGGGTTGGTTTTGGAACCAGTCTTATTCAACATCTTTGTCGGTGACATGGACAGTGGGATTGAGTGCGCCCTCAGCACGTTTGCCGATGACATCAAGCTGTGTGGTTCGGTTGATACTTTGGAGGGAAGGAATGCCATCCAGAGGGACCTTGACACGCTTGTGAGGTGGGCTGATGCCAACCTGATGAAGTTTAACCATGCCAAGTGCAAGGTCCTACAGCTGGGTGGGAGCAGTCCCAGGCACAGCTACAGGTTGGGCAGAGAAGAGATTCAGAGCAGTCCTGCAGAGAAAGACTTGGGAGGCTGGTCGATGAGAAACTTAACATGAGCTGGCAGCGTGTGCTTGCAGCCCAGAAAGCCAACCGTATCCTGGGCTGCATCAAAAGGAGCGTGACCAGCAGGTCGAGGGAGGTGATCCTGCCCCTCTACTCTGCTCTAGTGAGACCTCACTTGGAGTATTGTGTGCAGTTCTGGTGTCCTCAACATAGAAAGGACATGGAACTGTTGGAACAAGTCCAGAGGAGGGCCACGAGGATGGTAAGGGGAGTGAAGCACCTCCCATATGAAAATAGGCTGAGAAAGTTGGGGCTGTCAAGCCTGGAGAAGAGAAGGCTGCGTGGAGACCTCATAGCAGCCTTCCAATATCTGAAGGGAGCCTATAGGGATGCTGGGGAGGTACTCTTCATGAGGGACTGTAGTGAGAGGACAAGGGGTAATGGGTTGAAACTTAAACAGGGGAAGTTTAGATTGCATATGAGGAAGAAATTCTTTCCTGTAAGGGTGGTGAGGCACTGGAATGGGTTGCCTAGGGAAGTTGTGAATGCTCCATCACTGGTGGTGTTCAAGGCTGGATTGGATAGAGCCTTGGGTGGCATGGTTTAGTGGGAGGCGTCCCTGCCTGTGTCAGGGGGGTTAGAACTAGATGATCTTAAGGTCTTTTCCAACCCTAACTATTCTATGGTTCTAAGATCTGGGTGAAATCTTTATTAAACCTGTTTACTTCTGTTCATGTTTATCAAATTGCCTGCTTCTGGATAAATCATATAAGATTATGAATATGATGAGCTGAAGAGTTGTGATGAGCCAACCAAGCTTCTTGTGCACCTCCAGCCTGCCTGTTGGCAGAGCAGCCAACTAGGTGATGGTATCACAGACATCAAAATTAGTGTCATGTTCACAGGCCCTAGTTCTAATGGAGAAATTCAACCACAAATACATGCTGAAGGGACAGGCCAGCATAGCATACCGAGGATGTGTAACCTGGGAGAAATACAGAAACATTGAGTACACTGAGGCTCCCTTATAGAAGCCAAAACTTGAATTGAATCTGATGAGTGAAATGAAGGTAACAAGAAGGGCTTCTGTAAGTACACAGATGGCAAAAGGGAAAATATGGGCACACTTCTGAATGAAACAGGAGACTTAGTAAGCCAGGACATGGAAAAGACTGAAGTACTCAATTTCTTCTTCACCTGAGTCTTTATCAGAAGGACCAGTCTTCAGGCTCTCAGGTCTCGGAGAAAGAAAGTGGATAATGGCTGGAGCAAGGCAGACCCACTCTTGGTGAAAAAGATCAGGTCAGGGAAATCTTAAACAAATCAAAGGTACATAAATAAGGTCATGGGCCCTGAATTGGTTGTATCTGTAAGCACAGCCAATGATACAGCAAGGCCACTCCCAATAATCTTTGAATGGTGACTGGGAGAAATGCTCAAGGACAAAAATTTAGCAAATATCATTCCTGTCTTCAAAAATGGCAAGGGGGGTCTCAGGGAACTGTAGGCTGGTTAGCTTTACCTTGATCCCTTGGCAGGTGATAGAGCAACTTATCCTGGAAACCATTTTTTGGATGTGAAGGCAAGTATTTAAAGGAAAAGCTGTTGAGATATGACAGTGTGATTAGTTCAGCTTTTCTCACAGCAGGAATTTGTTCTGAAGTATATATCCACTGTTGTGTCACCAGATGACATTCCATATGTTGGTAAACAGCATCTGAAAAGGTGAAAAACAATGACTAATGTTTCAGAGAGATATTTTTTGCAGCAATCATTGGGCAAAGCTAAAAATACCAAAAGATCTTGTTGCAAAGGCATGCAGAGAAAATGTTTGGGTTTTTTGGGTTTTTTTTGGTACAGAGGTATGGAAAACTGCATTTCCATTGCCATTGCAATGCTTCTTTTCGTTGGGATACTGCAGCTGAAATTTTTACTCTTGCTAGCTAGTGCTTCATATAATCTCTCCAGATGTTGTCTCTTTCCCTCACCTTTCTCAGGAGACATTATTTTCCACTGTGAAAGATTTTATTCTGAGTGTGGCATAGGTATGTTTTATACCATATCCATTCAGTTTGGACAGGGCCATGAGCAACCTGCTCTAGCAGGAGGTGCCACTGCCCATGCAGAGGGGTTAAAAGTAGATGATCTTAAGGTCCTTTCATACCTAAACCATTCTGTGATTCTATTATTATAAAGTTTCCTCTTTTTTAGAAGGAAAATGTACCAAAACTTTCAAATCCAGAGATATGTTAATTTAATATTTTTTTTTAAATCACTGTGTTTTCAGCATTCAATTTTCGCTGCTAGAAGGCTCTGTAAATTATTAAAATTATTGAAATAATTGGTGATTCTTCATAGGTATTAAACACAACTCAACACATAATTTATAACATCTAAGGCCAGAAGGCAGTAATATATCATTTAGCCTGACATTTTCAGTAACATCCACCATGGAATTTTAAATATACATCAGTGTATTAGATAATGTAATAAAAATGATGTTGTGCATGAAATTTTTGAGATTATTAACCTGTGGTTTTGCTAAATACTAACATTGCAGACCCTCTTTAAAGGCTCCTTAGTTCTCTTGTATTGAGAGGGCAAATCAAAACCAATAGGAGGATACTAGACATAAGGGATACAATATATTTGAATATTTTCACAGATGAAATAGATACAGAATATTTTATCCCAATGTTTCATAGCTCCTTGTACAATCACTTTCAAGTTCTAATGCCTCATTAGCATATGCTTTCTGGGTATGTTTTGATAATTCTTTAATTATGAAACATATTAGGAGGATCTAAATTTTGAAATTCTATAGCAAATGTATCAGTGTAACTGTTTAACTAGTGATACTTATTGAATCATTTGAAAAGTGTTGTGTGCGCAAGAACAAAGAGAAGTGGTTTGGTTGTACCATACAGAAAAAAATACTGTTTCATTGTATTGCTTAGAAAGAACAGCCTTTACTTTTTCTACACTTTTCTTCACTTTACTTAATAATACCCAGCCAAAACACCATTTCCTTATTTTTTCCTAATGTTATCTGGCATTTTCTGTAAGTGCAACCCTGTTCTCCCATTTCTAATTCAACAGTGGCCCTTTCCAAGAGGTTTTGAGGTAAATTCAACTTTCATCTCTCTTTGTTTAAATTTGCTGGACTGCAAAAGTAACTGTGGTTTGAAAAAGAAGAGTTTGAGGAGTATACCTAATTTAGTTTTCCATTACATACATTCTGATGAATTAGACCCATTAGTTGTGTTGAATACCGTATTATGGTACAGTGTCCCAGGGAAAGATCAGAAAACAGGATAACTGAAGATTTGTACACATGCTAAAGTAATGAAGTTCAGTGGTAGCAAATAATGATGTTTCCTACTATGTGGGAGCTGGAGGAGTTTCATGCAGAAATTCAGTCAGTATTATTTGCTGTAATTGTCACCAAAACAAGAGCTTTAGAATTCTAAAACGTGACAATGTTTTCTACAGCTTCCAAATCCTTGTGAAAGACTGGCCAATTGAGATCACAGAAAAGAGCTGTTGGGTAGGTATGAATGAGCTAGAGGTTATTTTGAAAGCACTGGAGATAGCACATAATGACCACAACTATGGTCAGTGTCTGCACTGCAGAAGAAACATAGCAGGGGTATAATATCTGCCAGCTATAGAAACCCTCATGCTCATGCTTTACCAACACTCAGGGTATGAAATGTGAAAGTATATAGATTTGAATATGTATCATGCCTTTCCCTTTCTCCTTCAGAAACTGTTTACAACACTCAAAGAGCCCCACTACAGACCTGAATTAAAAAAAAAAAATCCAGTTATTTTCTCTATATAGTCATCAAAAACATAATGATGCACACAAAAACCTAAAGCAGTGGAAAATAGACAGATCCACAGTTTCCCTTGGTAAGCCTCAGCTGTCTCTTCTGTGGTCTCACTTCCCATCTGGTCACTGATATGCTTGTGATATAAACCATAGTTCAGTGCAGAGCAAAACCTCAGACAATAAGAAATCATTTGCAATGTCTCAGAGCCATGAGGAAGAAACCTGTTGTTCCTTGCTGGTGGAAACGCATCCGTTTGCCAAGACCAATATTAGAACATGATTTTCACCAAGTTTCTGTATCAGCCATGCTTCTCAGGTTTATCAAACCATCTGGCACAAATTCAATCACCTAATGCTTTAGGCTGTTGCAAGGAGAACTGCTCCTTACACTTTTTTACACTGAGAGATCTTGCTGAACTGCCAAAGTTTAATCTGCTTTCTCCAGCTACTAGGGAAAATTACTCACAGGAAAGCCAGAGATTAATTTCTGCCAGTGAGGAAAGAATCATAGCAAATAAAATAAGAATGTGATAGCATGAGAAAATATACAGCATTGCATAGGGACCCTTCTTGCCCTAGGTCACATTTCCTACTGCCAGCTGATGAAACTGTGAGTTCAACTGATAAGACTTTACTGCTGACTACGTGAAAATGTGAATATATAGCAATGTGTGGAAATAGGGTGAAGCATTTAAAGTTTCCAAGGAAGCTGTGTAAGAAGGAAGTCTGAATGGTCTTCCTTGATCAGTCAATCAGGGAAAAGAACAATTTGTTAATGTGGAATGGAGAGGGGAGAAGGGCAGAAAGGAAAATATGGTAAGGTTCTCAATGTTGCAGTCAAAAAGAGGATGAGTTTGACAAAATATGTATTCTGGAGTGAACAATTAAGAATATAAAAGGAATGAATGGTAATAAGAAGAAAGAGGATAGTAATTCAAATAAAACTGAAGTGTGAAAAAATTGCAGAGAGAAGGAGAAAAGTCAGGGAAAAAATGTCCAGAATTAAAGGTGGTGAGAAAGGGGGGTGTGGGATTATTAAACATATTGGAAGACTAAAAGTGTTTTCAGAATAGTCCCACTGTAGCTGGAGAACTAAAGTCTAGAAACAAAAAACTACTTGCTTTTTTTGCTAGGGTCTTCCAGAGTTTAATGATTCTAGTCTGTGGAAAGCAGTTACATTTTTTGCTGATATGGATGTATCTTGTTCTGATATCCAGCCATTATTTCTTGTTAAAAGTATCATTAAGCATCTGAAATTTTCCATCTTTGAAGACACTACAAGTTATTATCATCGGTCAATCTTCTGTTTGCTTAGTATGTTTGTTAAGCTTAATATATTAAGCTCATAGAGGTTTTTGCTATAGGGCTTTTCCCAACTCACAGATCATTAATGTAACTTTTTTCTATACCCTTTGCAATTTTTCAGCATGTATCAGTTTTCCAGTGTATCCTTCATCATGGTGATATACAGAGGTAAAACATGTACTGTTTATAAAGCTGGACAATGCTTTAGCCAGGTTCACTGTGGAACAGTACTGATGGTTGTTTGTCCATTGTTATCCATAAATCTTTTCAAGAATTGTTGATTCTTTGAATTTATCCATTCAACAATTTTTATAGCCTATCTCTCTTGTCCCCAGGGGTAGAATTCATTTTGCCTATCATTGGCAAGCTAATTACTGCAACACAATCTTGATAAGATCTTAAGTTTGCTGTAATTTAAACCACTGCTGAAGTAAACCTATGTAGTTTCACACGAGACAGAGAATAAGAATTCCTTAAAATGGGCTCGCTTTACTGATCCAAATAATTTAATTTCAGATGGAATGAACTGAAATATTGAAAAAATTTGGTGTCAGATGAATATATACAGCCTGGTTATATCTATGGGATACTACTAATAAACTAGAATACCAACACAATACTGTTGTTAAAAGATGTGATTTTCTTATTATTCAGTTACTGGAAATTATTAAAGGCAATCATTCATGTTTTGAAAATTTTTCATAATAAGCTCACAGGAGAGTACAACAGTCATTGAGACTACAGAAAGAGTAAGGTTTTCACACTCACATAATTGGATTTTAGCATTGTTCCCCCACACCCCTCAAATCTCACTTGAAAATGAAGCAATCTGTTCTGATTGAGACATGGATCTGCAAGCCTGGGTGTTTTAGTTTCAGAAGAAGCAGTTATGGATTCTGAGGGTGACTAAAAAATACTAAAAAGAAAATCTTCACTGCTTTTTCATCAAAAATGCAAACTGTTATATGTTGTAGATGGATCCATATGATATCAGGTATATGTATCAGCCCAACAGAAGTAGACGCAATCAAGAACAGTCACTGAATTTATAAAAGCTCAAAGGAAAGTGTATAGCTTAAATGATGAAATCTTTCAGAGTATCTAAAAATGAATGAATGGATCAGAGTTTAATGAATCTGGAGGCAATGTTTTTCACTCCTTTTTTCGAAATAAAAATTAAGCAGCTTTAATCCCTGTCAGATATTCTTGCTTTCACCACAGCTGCATAAGAAATAACGAATAGCCAAACAAGCAAGAACATTGATAAGATAGCAGCAGAATATGTATCTTTATAAATTTTTACTCTCTTCTCAAGAATGTTTTTCAAGACATAGTTGCAAGCAATATAAGGACTTTATGAAGCTTCTCATACAAGTATCTGGTGGATGAAGCAGCCAAGCCATTATCCATCACATTTGACAAGTGGTGGCAGAACAGTGAAGTTCCTGCTGACTGGAAAAGGGGAAATATAACCCTCATTTTTTAAAAAGGGAAAAAAGGAAGACCCAGGGAACTACAGATGAGTCAGTCTCACCTCAGTGCCTGGCAAGATCATGGAGCAGATTCTTCTGGAAACTATGCTAAAGCACACGGACAATAAGGGGCTGATTGGTGACAGCCAACATGGCTTCACTAAGGACAAATCGTACCTGACAAATCTGGTGACTTTCTATGATGGGACCTGTCATGTTTTAGCCCAGCCGGTAACTCAGAACCACACAGACACTTGCTCACTCCCACCTCTTCTTCCTCCCACTCCTCCCAGAGGGATGGAGAGGAGAATGGAAAAAATGTAACTCCCACGGTTTGAGATAAGAACAGTACAGTAACTAAGGTGTAACACAAACCACTGCTGCTACCACCAATAATAATAATGATAAGGGAAATAACAAGGGAAGAGAATACAACCGCTCACCACCTGCCCACCGATACCCAGCCTGACCAAGCAGTGATCTCACCCTTCCAGGTAACTGTCCCCAGGTTATATGCTGGGCATGATGTGCTGTGGTATGGAATACCCCTTTCGCCAGTTTGGGTTAGGTGTCCTGTCTCTGCTTCCTCCCAGCTTCCCCTCCTCCCTGGCAGAGCATGAGACTCAGAAAGTTCTTGGTTGGAGCAAACATTACTGAGCAGCAACTGAAAACATCGTTATTATCAACGCTGTTCCCAGGCTGAAAGCCAAAAACTACAGCACTGCACCAGCTACTAAGGAGAAAAATGACTGCTATAGCTGAGCCCAGGACAGGGCCACAGTGCTGGTGGATAAGGAAAGAGTGACTGGCATCATCTGCCTGCACTTGTGCAAAGCATTTGACATTGTCCTGTATGACATCCTTGTCTCTAAACTGGAGAGGCATGGATATGATGAATGAACCACTCGGTGGATAAGGAATTGTCTGGATGGCTGCAAGCAAAGGATTGTGGTCAATGGCTTAATGTCCTTGTGGAGATCAGTAATGTGTGGTGTTTCTCACAGGTTGGTACTGGGACCAGTGCTGTTCAACATCTTTGTCAGTGACATAGACAGTGGTGCTGATGCACTCTCAGGAAGTTTGCTGATGACACCAAGCTGTGTGGTATAGTTGGCAGGCTGGAGGGAACAGATGGGATCCAGAGGGACCTTGACACACTTGAAAGGTGGGACCATGTGAACCTCATGGAATTCAAAATGGGAAGGCTCTGCACCTGGGTCAGGGCAATCACAAGTACAAATACAGGAGAATGGACTGAGACCAGCCCTGAGGAGAAGAACTTGGGAGTGTCGGTTTACAAGAAGCTCCCCATGACCTGCAACGTGCACTTGGGCCCAGAAGCCCTCTATAGACTGGGCTTCATCCCCAGAGTGTGAGCAGCAGGCCGAGGGAGGAGATTCTCCCCCTCTGCTGCTCTCTGGGGAGAACCCCCTGCAGTCTTGCATCCAGCTCTGGGGCAGGAACGTAAGACTGACGTGGAGCTGTTGGAGTGAGTCCAGAGGAAGCCATGCAGATGCTGTGAGGGCTGGAGCAGCTCTGCTCTGGAGACAGGCTGAGAGAGCTGGACTTGTTCCGCCTGGAGAAGAAGAGGCTCCAGTGAGACCTTAGAACAGCTCCAACTGCATAAAGGGTGACAAGAAATCTGGAGAGGGGCTTTTGACAAGGGCCTCGGGACAGAACAAGGGGAACAGCTTTAACCAGACTGAGGGGTGTCATGGTTTAAGCCCAGCCAGTAACTCAGAATCACGCAGCCGCTCACGCACTCCCACCTCTTCTTCCTCACCAGGCTCCCAGGGGGATGGGGAGGAGAATCGAAAGAATGTGACTCCCACGGGTTGAGATAAGAACAGTCCAGTAACTAAGGTATAACACAAATCACTGCTGCTACCACCAATAATAATAATGAAAAGGGAAATAACAAGGGAAGAGAATACAACCGCTCACCACCTGCCAACTGATACCTGGCACGTCTGAGCAGTGATGTAGCCCTTTGGGGTAACTGCCCCCAGTTTATATACTGGGCATGACGTGCTGTGGTATGGAATACCCCTTTGGCTAGTCTAGGCTAGGTGTCCTGTCTCTGCTTCCCCCTGGCTTCCCCTCCTCCCTGGCAGAGCATGAGACTCAGAAAGTCCTTGGTCAGAGTAAACATTCCTTAGCAACAGCAGAAAACATCAGAGTTATCAGCGTTGTTCCCAGGCTGAAAGTCAACGCCACAGCACTGCACCAGCTACTAAGAAGGAGAAAAATGACTGCTACTGCTGAACCCAGCATAAGGGGAGATTGAGATGAGCTCTTAGGGAGAAGCTCCTCCCTGTGAGGGTGGTGAGACAGTGGCTCAGGCTGCCCAGAGAAGCTGTGGCTGCCCCATCCCTGGCAGTGTTCAAGGACCAGTTTGGACGGAGCTTGGAGCAACCTGATCTACTGGAAGGTGTCCCTACCCATGGCAGGGGATTGGAACTGGATGAGCTTTAAGGTCCTTTCTAACCCAGATCAGTCTGTGATTCTGTGATTCTATTACTTTTATTAATAACATCTTTTATATTGTTCTGGAGTTTTGTGATCATAATCAGACATATTCTCGTGCTGACCTAATTATTTCTGAATATTCATTCATAAGGCCTTAAAAAATTTTCCTTTTCTAGTACTCTGCACTTCTACAAACTTGTTTATCTATATATTAATATAAATATTTTGTAATTCTTATTTTTAGGCATTACAGATTGTATTTATAATGTTCTTTTTTTTTAGTAAAATATTTACCTTTTCACATAATCAGCATTTGTGCTGGATAAAACACCATATTTGTTGGTCTTTAATAAAACATACAACATTTTAATGGTCAGGAAAGAAATGTTCCCCATTTATTCCAAAAAAGCTGCATATTATTTACCAAAAAAAAGTTTTAGAAGTTTTATTACAGTCCCCTTTGCCTTGTGCGTCTTATGTTTTCCAATTTTTCCCTGTTTAATTAGGAATGGTAATGAGATTCTAATGCCCACTTAATTATTTGACTCTAGCTACCAGTCTAATTAATCAACTGCCTGTAATTCCTTCTCCTTTACATATGCCCTTTTATAAAAGTCTCACTTCTCAAAGCAGCTTGTGAAAGGGAATTACCATGTCATCAGTTCTGTATATATACTGGGCCAAAAAGCAAAATGAAGCTTTTACTGATCCCTTTGAGGAAGGGCAGTCCTGCAAGGAGAGGTAATTGGAGTTAGAGATAGTATTGAATCGTAGAAGAATGTATGTAGCTTAACCTTGACACTAAACCCAAGCTGTGCAAAGGAAGGAAAGCTTTTGGTTCCACACTGCTTTATCCCTACTTCTGCCAGAAAATGGAATACTTAACACAGAAAATCTAGATATTCTGAAAGCTGGGTTTGGGCATATGGTGTCAGGAACTAACATCTTTCTTTTACGCATTCCTCAGGTGCTACAGAAGTAGTTGCTTATTTCACATCCCAAACATGAAAAAAATAATTCTTACTAGGTTTGATTTTCCATTAACAGTGTACAGTATTTGCTTGGAGGATAAAAGAAAGTATTAAAATTAGAAAAAAAAATGTTTCTAAGAAATGCATTGATTGCATTAAACAAATTTAATATTTGTCAGTGGCAGAAAGCTGTTGCTAAGAAAGCTAGGCAGAACTTGAAAAACAGAGGGGTTCCAATTTGTATCTGGAAATTAATTCATTTTTCAGATGAGCCAACCCATAGTGAACTTAACATTTATGGACACTTAAAAAAACCATGATAAAAACTGACATTTAAAAGACATAAAAGGCATACCTTAGAGTTTGTCCTGAAAAAAAAAAAAACAAAAAAACCACAACAACTTATTCTCAAAACATCCTGGCATTTTCAGTAGAGTACTCCAAGGCAGGGGAGAGGAATTCTCCATGGCAAGAAACAGCAGCGTTAGCACTGAGAAGGTAAACTGACAACTTGTTTAGGAGTTTGTGTGAGGATAGTATATTCTGCTTGCATTTATACTTGCATCAAACATGAGGGTACTAATTAACTTGAACAACCATATTTGTCTTGGTCTGTAATACTTCAGCACGTGTCTGGGGGACTGTTTTTCTCCCTTACAGGAGAAAAGAAATAATATTAAATTGCTTTTGCTGAAGTCTGATCTAATAACTTCTACAACTCAGTACTAAATCCTTATTATGTTGTTCCTTCAGTTATTTCCCTCACTGGACCTGTATCAATTAAGGCTCTGTGAAAAACCATGCAAGATACAAAGTAGAGTGAAGAGCTGCCTTACTGTAACACTGCTTAAGGAATGATGTATACTAAACACGGGATTTCAGCCTCTTCATTTGGTCAGCTACGGACATCAATATTTCTGAGAATAAGCGCAACAAAATGTGAATATGATTTAATAATGCACTAAAATACTGCTAATAATATGAGTAGTGCATAAAAATATTACTGAACTATTGAAGTTATAATGGTTTATTCAAGTATTATTTAATAGTTAATCTTGGAGAATGAAGCTGAATTCATTATGATACTGTCTGCTGATTTCTAAAGGCAGTTGGGTTTTTTTTCAGTTTATTCCAACTCACACTTGGAGACCTTTTGAACTACGTTTGTTTTCAATGTGTTCTTTTTTTTCATTTTCCTTTCTGAAATGTGTTTCCAGTCAGTAGGAGCTTCACCTGTCTGCCACGACTTCTCAAATATGATGACTAATGGCTTGGCAACTACTTCTGCCAGGTCCCTCAGAACTTTGGGGTGCATTTCATTGGGTCTCAGGGGCTTGTGGACCTTCAGGTTCCTTATATGGTCTTGAGCCTGACCTCCTCCTACAGTGGATAGCTATTCATTCTCTCAGCCCCTGCCTTTGCCTTCTGTGACTTGAATAGAGTCACTGGCTGGAGCTCTTGCCAGTGAACACTGAGGTGAAAAATTTGTGGAGAGCCTTGTCCTTCTCCATGTCCTGAGTAATTAGATCTCCTGTTCTGTTATGGAGGTGGCCCGCTTTTTCCCTTGTCTTCCTTTTATCCCTGATGTACATCTAGAAGCATTTTTTTTTGCCCATAATGTCCCCAGCCAGACTGAGTTCTGTCAGGGCTTTAGAATTCTTAGCCTGATCTTTGGCTGCTCAGACAATTTCTGTTTGTTCCTCCCAGGCTACATGTCCTTGCTTCCACCCTCTGTGGAAGATATCATCTGTTTATAGTCATAAAGATTCCATGTTTGCTGGATTCCTTTAATACATCTATGGGGTTGTTTTATGGTTGGTTTTTTTTCATTTAAATTTTATTCATTGTTTCAATATATATACCAAGTGCCTGTATTCCTTGTAAGGATGATTCATAAAATATTCTTGGAAAGAGTTCCTGTGTGGAAATATTCAGAAACTGCAGGCCAGACTGGAAGCAAATAAGTCATCTATATTTGCTTTACAAATCTTCTCCTTTAATCTACAGTACAGTATGTCACAAAAAATTCTCCTGCCCTTTATACCTCAAATAATCTATTCATTTGACCACATACATCAGGATTCTTTGGCAATTGCTTCTGCTTAGCATGAGTCATAGTTTCCTTGATTTCACATTATGCCCTGAAATCTCATTCTAATAGACACTCTCATAAATCAATAATGTCTGCCTTTCTGTTTGTTTGATTGATCTAGTGATTTATGTGGTTTGATTGTAAAGGTGAAAGAATAAGAATGCTGTTGATTTTGGTTTTTTTTTCTTATTGCATTCAAACCTAGCAATCAGTTTCCATGAAGCAGGCAAACTAAAGATATAATTAGGTTAGGTTAGGTTAGATGTCAGAACTAGACAGAACGTGGTGTGAGGATTAAGAGGAATTTCCCTGAAGTAAGAACTATTGGAAATATCTGATCTCTGTATGGGAAGGCAGAACAGCAAAATGGAAGGAAATATAACTGAAAAACATCCTCTGATGGTTATGTTTAATAAAATGTAGCTTCCATACAGGAATCATCAGTTGTATAGAGTGACAAAAATCTTATATTTTGCAAGCCTAATAGAACTCCTCAAATAGACCTTTTTTTGTCTTCCACATACACTTTTTCCCAGAAAACAGAAGAGTTTTTGTTTGGTCAGGGAAACAGTTAATCGTTGTTTAACTAAAGCAGCTAGAGAAACCCTCTTTTGCATTGAGTTCCATGATATGGAATGGTGTTTGAATCCTTTGGTGAAGAGGAAACAGAAGGGTTCCTGCAGCAATTAAATCTTACAGGAGAGCTAAGAGAACTTCAACATTGTGATGGCTTCTTCCCCAGGTGAGATATACAGTCCATAAACGTATTTTCCTGTGATCCTTAAGACAGTGAAAGCTGGCCGAATTTCTACTAAGGACACGGATTACTTTCTATCTAACTGTGATTGTTTTGTAAGTATTATTTAATATTTTTTTATTGATCCTTTTCCATCAGGATAAGAACTCCATTAAGTATCCTCTACTCCCTTGCAGGGGAAGCAGGGGCAGAGGAGTAGCTTTGGTTTTAAATACACCCAAAAGCTTGGAAATACCAGTTGCCTGGATGTCTTCAGCTTTTACCCTACTGAAATCTCTCTCATGGTAAAGGCTGTATCATCATAAACACATAACGCGCAGTTCATTTTGACTTTTGAGAAGCTACTGCTGCTGTTTTCTTCTTTGACACCTTCTAACGTAAAAAAAAATAAAAAAGAATAACTGTTCTGCAAAGTTTTGTGATAGAGTTTTTCCCCTTTCCTTTGTGCATAATCTGGAACCTAAACGGTCCTCATGGCAGTGCAGACTTTTGAAAGGTGTAGTTGCGTTTCCTGGTGCCAGGAGAAATTTGCTCACATGCAAGAAGATAGTTAGGTGGAGCAAGTTGAGAAGAGTAGTCAAAAGAGCCAGAAAATTACTCCTTTCTTATTCTTTGCAGAAATGGAAGGAGCTTGTGCTGCAGGTACTACCCTGAAGAGACAATAGTATTTTAGGCATATTGTATCAGACCAGGCAAAAGATACAAGGGCCTAGCCCATATTGGCTTTTCTTTTTCATTTGTTAAACCACTTTGCTAAATTGGTAGCAGATAAATTCGTCCAGAGTAAATTCATCCAGAATAGAAAATTCTTGGAGAGCAAAATGTTGCACTGTGAGCAATCTCATTCTTTTTCAGCAAGAACATTGTTATATTATTGCACACCCTTAATGTGTTATGCAAAGTTTGATGATAACATCCTACACTGGCTTTTAGTGTATTAAGACATGGTACAGTGTGTCACAAAATAGAATAATCATCCATTCGAAACTCAAAATGTACCTAAACTGTGAAGCAAATATAGATATTTCCCAAATTCAAAGTATCCATGTTTACTGTCACCTACAGTATCCAGGGTCAAATATTACAGTCCAGAGCAAGCACAGTCGACTTTCATCTATCCATGGTCAATTTACTTAAGTAATGGAAAATGATGTGGGTGCAGAGGCGGTTCTCTGGCCAAAGAGCAGAAGCTTGGAGGCCATGCTATGCTTGCTACCTACAAGACAGCAATAACTCCAGTGGTCCAGCCGTTTTTTTGCTGGGAGTCACTGGCACTAAAACATGCTGACTCTGTGCCAAGCCAGCACAGATGGCTCTGAACTGCATTTCCCATGAGTGGAAGCACCCCATTGTCTATATAGAGGTTGGATTATATATATATATATGCATACATATGTATGGTCTGGCTTAGTTTCAGTTTACTAGCAGTCAGATACATCTTGGAGAAGGCACTGGAGTTTTTCATTATGCTTACGAAAAGCCTGCTATTATTCCTTAAGCCATGACTTTCATCTCTTGATGCATCCCATGCACCTCCAACCCCTTGCTTTTCTGGAGACTGGAGGTGATGACATATTATTTTTAAAAAATTATATTTGTAAGCATGAGTTTACAAACTGTACATGGATATTTAAATTTAGTGAATTACAGGAACTCCAAACAGCTGGCACTGACAGTGGCAACCTTCATCTCTCTATCAACCAATTCACTGGTGAGTGTGCATTGTTTTGCGTCTTTTAGTTCAGAGACAGAATAAATAAATGTGCTGTGAATATATGACTCATTACTGACTGCAGGAGAAAATAACTCTTAGAATAGAGGACTGCAGTGGGACACAGTCTCATGTCAAGTTTGTTGGCTTTTACAAAATAGCCCACACTTCTGCTGGTGCAGATTCACAGGCATATTGTGGATGAAATAAAAGATCCATTTTGTTCTTCATGGTGTATAGCAATGCAGGACTATAGAATTATAAAACAGTACCTCGCTGCAAATGAGTGTCTTGGGCTGCTCAGCTATGAACTATAAACTCCTACCATGCTGAAAACTAGATAACTTGTGCTGTGCAGGTAAGAAATTTTGTTAAAATTAAGACAGACCCAACCACCTGTGTACCAAGAAGGGATTATCTTCTTGGCCATAATAACATTTTGTTTATTGTGGTCTATATAACTTGTTCTCTCCGAAAGTTTGGATCCAAAATGTGGACTTCCATGGCACTTGGCAGTTGTGATTAAGTCTGTGATTCTGTACAGAAATCCTATGACATTGATTTTGTGAATTTGCATATCAGCCACATGAGCTAATCTTTGCATCTCTGTTACCAAGGTCAGCAACAGTTTGATCAGATTTCAGAAACCACTCAAAATTCCAAATTATTCTTTATTCTCAGGATATCTAAATTAAAAGGTACATTTAAATAATACATCTTTCTGCTGAAATATTCCTACATGAGGGGTTAAATCACTTGGCCTATGCAGCACTCAGCTACCTAATTTCTACAGGTAGCTACCAGCACTAAATTTTTACAAGTTGCTTAATTTTAGCTGTGACAATTCCTATTCCTTTTCAACCCTTATCTGCTGCAAACCAGATATTTAAAAATAAATATTTTGAAATCAAAATCCTATAATCTGTATTAGCAATGATTGCTATCCCTTTTGTACGTAGCACCAGCAGTCCTTTAAAAGGTTATCATTGCAGAACATGTCAGGTGAATACTACTGTGTGTGAGGCATCCTCATTGATGCTGAGTTCAGTTTCTATGTTCCTTTTCATTTCCTGAATTTAAGAGGTAAGCTAAAGGTGTGTCATGCTGCATTAGCTACTACAGCAGGTTTGCTGCTGCAAAATCAGAAGGCTTGCAGCTTTTCTGGCGAGTCCTTTGCTGGTGAGTCTTTCAGCAAAGCTTCAGATAAGGGGATGTAAATGTTAAATAGAGATCACATGCCAGAAATCTATATTTGACTGCAAATGTTATATTTAATGCAGAAATAAGATTCTTATTTGGAAACACTGGCTTTCAGATTTGTTTTATAAACAACAGTTCTGAATTTTTGTATTTTTTCTCACCTTTAGAATTTTTATAGTGGGATTTTAGCTGCAAATGTCATAAATTATTTTTAATAATGCTATTTATTTTCTGTTACATTTTGAGTCTTACAGAACCTGAAATTAATCTTTTTTCTTGTTTTGCCTTTGGCTTTGGTTCCTCATTGTCATAAAGCAGATAACCTCTTCTAAATTGCACTGGAAACTGGAATCATTGTTTAATTTAATTGCTCTGAAATGCTTGATTGCAGTTAACAAGTGTGACATGGTTTGCATTCCTATATGTTAATGTCACTTTTCACAACAGAACAAAATTTTAACTCACTGATTTTCTGCAGTTGCAGCTGTTAAAGGCTCATCCATGATATGATTTAGCTTTCAGCTCCTCCTGTATTCATTATACTTGTTCAGAAAGGGAAAGGAAAAAATTATGCTTTTCCCATGTTCACTATGCTTAGTTTTGTTTCTCACTCATCTGCGCTACTTCCAGCTGCTGAAGTTTCTTCTAATGTCTAGTGTCACACCTCTTTGAATAAATAAGCCACAGACTTGCTGTCTCAAAATCTCTTTGGATTGTAAAGGATTGTTTTTTCTAAAAAATTTCTCCTTTTGATAATCTCATTTCCTATGATAGACTAGGTAATTGAAGAGAAAGAATTACAATAGGGAAGTTCATGAACCAGTAGCAGTTCATGCAGTCTACCTCCCAGCTAAGCTGCTTCCAGAAATTTATTTTGTAACTCCCTATTTTTCATTTTCCTGTATGTTGGCTTGGTTTTCAGGTTTTTTGGTTTCTTTTTTTTTTTTTTTTTTTTTTGGTGGGTCTTTTTTTGTGGGGGTGGTTTGTTGGGTTTTGTTGGGGCTTTTTTTGTTTGTTGTTGTTTTTAAATAGACTTCCCACATTTTTTATAAGACAATATTCTAATAAAACTTTGAATATGTTTCTTTGGATTCACATAGATCTGAGACAGAAAAATTTAAAAAAAAGAAATTCAAACCTGTGGACTCAGGTTGCTACTAGGGACAGTTATTTGCATTTCCCCTTTTGTTATCCCTCAGTCATATTTACTTTAAACTCTATGTTATTCTTATTCTGTGGTACAATCGAACTATCAAACTGTGGAGGGAATATCAAGATCAGAAGCACTTAATCTAGATCTGTAATATTTCTGCACCTATTACTCATAATTATTTAAATTCTGTGAACTTAACCTAAGAACTTTCTGTGGCAGAGGACTGAGATAACTCAAAGCCAACGTTTTAATAAGAAAGTTGCATTTATTCTTTTCCTCCTGTCAGATTGTGGAGCAAGGATTTGCAGTAAGGATGAACTATGGAAACAGACTTCCCTGTATCTGGTCCTGCACCACTGAAACCTACGGCTCAAGGGTATTCAAGAGATTATTTGTCTAATCAATGGTCCTAGTGCAAATTAGGATTACATTTATCCCAGCCTTAATAGAGGTTTACTCAGTCTATGCTTAGTAACGTAGTTGCTTTCCCTATGCATCCTGTTTCATTGCTGTCTACCTACACCATTGCGAGATCTTCCACAGTACTGAAACTAAATCCTCCTTACTGGAACTGAAGACAGTTGCTTCTATCCTCTCTGTACATAGAGAATACATAATAATTTGCTTCTTTGTTACAACTTTTCAGTACTTTAAGGCCACAATTATATGCTTCCCCAGTCTTCATTTTTCTTTACATTGAACAGCTCCCAGCTTTTCTCCCATGTCATGTTTCTTAAACCTCCAAGTATTCTCTGATCTTTTCTGGACCTTCTTCATTAGTGTCTTCAATTGTTACATCCCCAAACTGGAAACTGCTGGAACTGAGATCATACTACCACTAAATATAGAAGAAGAATTGCTCCACATTTTAAAGGTAGTGTTCTTGTTTATATCTTAGTCTCCAACTGTGAACATTAGTGAGTTCCCCCCCAGCTGAGACAAACCCATCTCTTTGTAGAAGCTGTGAAGTGTGCTCCATCTGGTGTGTTGATATGCTGACCACAGATTTGCCTATTTTTATGTTTAAATCAATATTTTAAGGTTTCAATATTCTCTTTAATCTTGTTTTGGAGTTGGTGAGAAGGCATCTTATTAAACTGTCTGATGCAAAGCAAGAAGTGCTTCTCCTTCTTCTACCAGCTAATAACTTCCATCATCAGAAACTCCAGAGCATAATTATCTGTGACCCACTGGTTGTCCCATGCTGACTTCTCCATTAAGTTTTTTTGATTTAACTCTCAGAATTGAAGCAGAGTTATATTAGACAAATAATCATATGCAGACACAATAATATTCATATTATTCACAAGCATTTGAATAAACAATTATTCATTCTGTGAGACAGCATTGCAGATAACTGTCATAATTTTTTACAGGATTGAGTTTCTCACCATTTTGTAATGTTCGCATTTTTCTTTGGACCTGATAAGGAAGGAAGAAAGAAGGGACTACAAATTTCAGAAAGCAGGATATTTTATATCAAATAATTTACCTAGGGAACAATGCTGTCATGCAAGTTCTCATCTAAAGGTGAATAGTCACACAATGTGAATACTTGTATTCACCAATCTGTGATATACATTCATATTATTAGGATGACAGCAAATGAATTGTTAAATTATGTCCCAGCATTTGGTAATTCACAAACAAGCAAGGATTCAAAAACATTGTCTTTATCTGATGTCTTATTTAAAGTGAGTTATTCAATCAATTCTTCTGGTTAAATTTTTCCTTTGCTTAATTCATATAATACTGGGTCTTACAAGGAATTGTTATTGAGCAGTGCTGTTATTCACAGCACCATTTACACAGCACTTCAGTCTCCATAAAAATGGTTCTAGTTCTTTATCAATTTGTTAATGCCTTACTACCTGCCGAAATGAATTTCAGTAACATGACATATGCTATACAACTTCCTCAAAGTGCAGACAAAAAATGTACTGTGTAAGCTAAATAATTCACAATGACCCAGAATTGCAGCTCTTCTCTGGAATTATAGCTGCTTCATTTACAAAATGTCACAGTGTAAGACATTAAATAAGTAATCTATTTCATATTTTAGGTAGCTGCTAGCTATAGCCTCAAATATATATATATTTTAATTGATAGCTGGTCTTAAGGATGTTGAGATTCAGAGAAATATAAAAAAGTTGTGGTTTTTTTCCTCTGGGACATGGGTCATAGACCTCTACATAGGATGACAGCACAAAGCTAACAGACAATTTTGAACAAGTGGATGTACACTATATGTCAATACTTTCAAATTCACATTTGAACAGCCTAAACCAGTGATGGTTTAAACTGCATTAGGTGCTTAAATTGCTTTAAAATTAGCAAGATCACACATTCATTTTCTTCCTCAATGCCTGATTGCAACTAATAGAAGTGTGCATGATTGTTTTTCATCATACATCAGTTTACTTTTTTTTTATTGACCTCAACTGATGTCACAAATGAGCAAACTAGTATTCCTAAAAGAATATAATTGCAAATATGAAATTCAAAAATATTTGTATCTGCAGCTTTAAAATCTGATTCATGCAATTTCTTTTACTGGTTAATTAAAGGGAACATTTCAGATACAGACAAAATCAAACTCAAAGTAAATAATATGCTGAAACCTATACTTGCTGAATATATGTGATACTTGGCATATATTTTTTATTAGCTATATATTGAGACATCAAAATTTTGTTAATATTATATTTTATTGAAAACAATAATGTGACTTTTACTGATTTTAGTGGAGTTTAGATTTAATCTTTTGTTTTCAGTACAGTGATGAAAGATTGCCAACTGTCTTTCATCTGCCAACATTGCTCTTCACTGTGGAAACAGCAGTTGACCACACTACCTCATAATTCCTCATTTAGAAATGAGTTCTGCTGACTTAGGCTTAATGTTGGAGACATTATTTACTCAGACCTGAAAGTCTGGATGGATCTTTGATTCCATGATATATGTACATGTTCCTGAAAACAGAAGATATGGGGTGGTACTTTTTTGTCTACTGTCTCTAAAATGCAGAAATCTTGTTTTGACAATACTATGTTTGGAACAGAGGTAATATTTAGGCAAGGAGACTATTGCTGTTTTCACTTTCCTCTCTCAAGTTACTTCAAGGATTACTAACTAACGCAACAAAGGCTACACTTCAGCTAAAGCAATAAAAAATCTTTTGCACTTTTCCTTCCAAGAACGTTAAAGTTCCTTACAAACACTAATAACATTAGTCTTGTAACATGCAGTAATCCCAGCATTATTATCCACTTTACAAACTGGTAGTATTGAGGGGATAAGGTCTCACACAAGGCTTTGGCAGAATTTTGAGTGAAAGCCTAACTCACAATGCTTTCTTTATCTATGGTATCATCAGGAATAAAACTGCAACAACTATTTAAAGGTAGCATTATATTCAAGAAATGTAGTCCATTTTCCTTTAAAGGTTTTGCTTTTCAATACCTTTTATTTAAACAAATGTGTTCATTATCTGAGATTATGTCATGAATGATATACGCAAGATTTTGCAGGCTAAATCTCAGGCTTTTCAAGTGAGGTTAAGATTAGTGCATTCTTCTGGTGTTTATATTTCTATATCAATGTGCCTGTTTCAGTTTGTCAGCTTCATGCAACTAAAACTTCCAACGTATGTGATCACAACCAGAAAAACTTAAGACAATTTAACTACTTAATTTTGCTGCATATTTGTAGAAAAGTTATTAGAAAAATATAAAAGTAAGCTCTTAGACTAATTTTGTAAAGACTTCTTTAAATCAGCCACTCTTTGAAGAAGCGTTTACATACCACCTCAGGCATGTCTGTAAGTCCTACTCATGAGCAGCAATACTTTAAAGCCATAATCAAGCTGATGTTGTCTTCAGCAGAAGGGGGATTTTAGTGTGAACTCGAGATTCCATGCAAGGAACAGCTCTGGATTAATCTCTTTTGTATCTCCTACCACTAAAACATTTAAGTGGTTATATGAAATAAAGAAGATGCAGGGGACGCAGCTGTACTTTTCTTAGTTTGATTGCAAGCACAGAATCCTCTCCTGCCAACACTGAGCAGACAGAAGGCAGATTTCAACATGACATTAGAAAAAGGATGCAACTGCTGTGCAGAAGACAGAATGACAACAAGTTTTCCTGCCTGAATTTGTGCAAGTCTTTGTTTAGGAAGTGTTTTCAGAATATAGCCAGCAGCCTGAGCCCCAGAGAGGCAAGAAAATCGCTACATTGTGAGCCACACTAGGGCTTAAATGCCAAGCTGCCCGCTTTCATACAGATTCATATAGAAGTGCTTCTGCTATATCAGCATCTGAGAAACTTTACTGGTGGAAACATGAGCACCTCACTCATTTGTCTTTCACTTAAAGGAGATTTTTTTGGTGTGAGGAGAGGAGAATAGAGATAAATCTAGCTCAAAGAGATGTTTATGTCTTATATTACAGTATCTTTATGAAATCACATTAGTCCAACAGCTCTTCCCCAAGTTTATTACACTCAGTTCTGATTCCCTGAACTGTCTAGTGGGTATCTGAATTGAGTGAAAGTAGGAGATGTTCCTTCTGGGAAACTCTTCAAAGTTTTATAACAACAGCTGCAGCGCCGTGAAATCTTGAGTATAATGCAAATGAAGGAAAGTTCATTTCAGTGTTGTAACAGCTTTTGATTTTTTTTTTTTCCAGTAGGCACCCATTCCGCTTTTTATTAAGCTTCTGCCCAATCTGAATCTGAGAGCTGATCATTGTGAAGGAATAAGCTGGTTAAGAATGAGCGCATTAAAAAGGTTTCAATTTTTCAAAACTCTTGAAGTAGCAGAACCACTTTCAGTGTTTTAAACACAAATGAGGTACCAGAACTATGTGGTAGATATTTCAGGTCTGAATAACATATCAAATATAACTTTTTTTTTTTGTCAGAGGTCATCACAAAAGCCCTGGCTGAAGAAATCCTTGTATTTTGACCAGATGACAATGTACAACAGTTGGGGACCGTCATGGGTTCAGCAGCAGCAGTCATTTTTCTCCTTTTTAGTAGCTGGTGCAGTGCTGTGTTTTCGACTTTCGGCCTGGGAACAGCGCGGTTAACACCGATGTTTATAGTTACGGCTTAGAATGTTTTGGTCTGACCAAGGACTTTCTGAGTCTCGTGCTCTGCCAGGGAGGAGGGGAAGCCGGGAGAAAGCAGACACAGGACACCTGACCCAAACTGACCAAGGAGGTATTCCATACCACAGCACGGCATGCCCAGGATGTAGAAACTGGGGGCAGGAACCTGGAAGAGTTGAGTTCACGGTTCAGTTGTCAGGTGGTGAGCAGTTGTATCCTCTTCCCTTGTTTTTTCCCTTGTCATTATTATTATTGGTGGTAGCAGCAGTGGTTTCTGTTATACCTTAGTTACTGGATTGTTCTTATCTCAACCCATGGGAGTTATATTCTTGCTATTCTTCTCCCCATTTCTCCCCCCCTCCTTGGATTGGGGGGGAAGAAAGGGGAGTGAGTGAGCGGGCTGCATGATTTACAGCTTAAATCACGACAGTTCTTTTTGGCGCCTAACGTGGGGCATGAAGGGTTGAGATAATGACAGGATTAACAGCAACTCGTCACAATGCTGATTTATTGGCTGTCAAAGTTGTTGTTGTGGTTCTCACAGGTTCAGCATATGATACTTTACTTGCAGCCGGTATTTCTTATCTTAACATTTTTCTGCCATGGGCTTTGGGTTAAAGTTTTCGTTGCATTGTACTTTATTGCACTGATTTTTAATACAATAGACTCAGCTACCACGAAACTGACCCGGCTTTTGTTCCAATTGTGTTCACCAACTCTGTACTTTGGGAGGTATATAATAGAAGTGTTTAGCAATTACACATCTTTTTTCACCTCCTTGAGTGGTCAACCTGTGAAGGAGACATTCTTTTATGCTCCCAGCCCCCCACCAGACCAGATTTTCCCTGAGGCTGGATAGTCATGAGTGGCAGGGTGTGTGGGATAGTATGGGCAAGTATCTAGGCCAGTGGGCCCCTCCAGTACTTTGGAACTTCGCCAGTGAACAAATGCAAAATCCAGAAAAATTAGTAAAACACTTAAAGGAGGTGTGTTGTCATTCTGGTCACACCAGAGATGGACAAATCATGGCAACATGCTGGGGGCTGGCCTATGCTTACAGAGCCCTGTTCAACACCATCCAGCACCTTCAAAAGGAAAAAAATGTCCCTGGATCTGAGGGTGGAGTAATGGGCAGCGCAGCTGCTCCAGCTCCAAGCACAGCAGCTACACCATCACCCGCGACAAGTACAGCCGATACTCAAACCCCAGTGACAAGTACAGCAGCTACCCAAACCGCAGTGATAATCACTGCAGGTAAACCAGAGGACCAATTCTTACCAATATTGGTTGCTCCTGTACACAAGAGGAAAAGCAAAAAAGAGGCAAGAAAGATAAATCAAGATGAAGAAACAATGTACTCACCACCTGGGACAGCATCTGACCAGGAGTCATCATCACATGACAAAGAAGAAGAAGAAGAGGTGACTTCCCGATCTCGGACCTCAACTGAGCTATGGAGTATGCAAAAAGACTTTACCCGTCAGCCAGGGGAGCACATCATCACCTGGTTGCCCTGATGCTGGGACAGTGGGGCTGACGGTCATGAACTGGAAGGTGGTGAAGCCAAAAAGCTGGGATCACTTGCTAGGGAAGGGGGAATTGACAAAGCAATTGCAAGGCTGAGAAAGTTGGGGCTGTTCAGACTGGAGAAGAAAAGGCTGTGTGGAGACCTCATAGCAACCTTCTAATATCTGAAGGGGGCCTATAGGGATGCTGGGTAGGGACTCTTCATGAGGAACTGTAGTGATAAGACAAGGGGTAACGAATTCAAACTTAAACAGGGGAAGTTTAGGTTGGATATGAGGAAGAAATTCTTTCCTGTAAGGGTGGTGAGGCACTGGAATGGGTTGCCCAGAGAAGTTATGAATGCTCCATCGCTGGCGGTATACAAGGCTGGATTGGACATAGCCTTGGGTGGCTTGATTGGGCATAGCCTTGGTTTAGGGGGAGGTGTCCCTGCCTGTGTCAGGGTGGTTGGAACTAGATGATCTTAAGGTCCTTTCCAACCCTAACTATTCTATGATTCTATGATTCTAAGAGAGAAACAGTCCCTCAGCCTTTGGAAGTGGCTCTTGGCAGCTATGAAAGATAGGTTTCCATACACGGACAATGTTATGAGTCGTTCGGCCAAGTGGACTACTCTGGAAAAGGGCATCCAGTCTCTGAGGGAATCAGCCATTGTAGAGATGATGTGTAATATCAAGCTGAATAACAGGGATATACCCATAGATCCAGATGAAATCGAATGTACACGGCCCATGTGGCGGAAATTTACACAGAATGCACCATCATCATATGCCCACTCATTGGCAACAGTAACCTGGAATGACGTAATACCACCAACAGTGGATGAAATGATTCATAAACTCCGAGAGTTTGAAGACAATCTCACCCCTTCCATCATCTCTGCTGTGGAAAAACTGTCCCAGGACCTCAAACAATTGAGAGATGATCTATCCAGCTCCTCACGTATACCAACACACGTCTCAGCTATTAATAACAGGCACCCTACTGTTTGAGAGAGAAGATATAGAAGGTATATCCCACGGGCCACCCTATGGTTTTACCTGCGGGATCACAGAGCAGACATAATGAGGTGGGATGGAAAACCCACCTCAGTTTTGGAGGAACGGGTGTGTGAATTGAAGGGGAGAACAAAGGTCAAGGCTGATCACCCCATGAAGGCTGCGGCTTCAGTCTCTGGTGGGCAGGTTCCCAGATGGAGTGGAAGAGCTGATTTTACTTCAGCTCCTGTGATAAAGACTAATCCTGGTCAATGAGACGTAAGTGACCAACGTTGTGATGACTATTAGAGCAGCCCTGCCTCCAGCCAGGTGGAGGTAGGGGACAATCGGATTTACTGGACTGTGTGGATCAAATGGCCTGGCACATCAGTGCCACAGAAGTATAAAGCTGTAGAAGATAATGGTGCACAATGTGCCCTGATGCCATCAGGCTGTCGAGGGGTGGAGCCCATTTATATTTCTGGAGTGACAGGAGGATCCCAAGAGTTGACTGTACTGGAGGCTGAAATCAGCCTGACTGGGAAGAAATGGCAAAAACACCCCATTGTAACTGGTCCAGAGGCTCCATGCATCCTCGGCATAGACTGCCTCAGGAGAGGGTACCTTCAAATACCCAAAAGGGTACCGATGGGCTTTTGGTATTGCTGCTTTGGAGACAGCGGAAACTGAGCAGCTGTCCACCTTGCCTGGTCTCTCAGAGGATCCTTCTGTTGTGGGGCTGCTGAAGGTCGAAAAACAAGTGCCAATCGCGTCCACAACAGTGCACTGGCAGCAATATCGCACCAACCGAGATTCCCTGATTCCCATCCATAAGCTGATCTGTAGATTGGAGACTCAAGGAGTGATCAGTAGGACCTGCTCACCCTTTAATAGCCCCATATGGCCAGTGAGAAAATCTAACGGAGAGTGAAGATTAACAGTAGACTATCGTGGCCTGAATGAAGTTATGCCATCCTTGAGCACTGCTGTACTGGGCATGCTAGAACTTCAGAATGAACAGGGGTCAAAGGCAGCCAAGTGGTATGCCACGATTGATATTGCCAATGCATTTTTCTCAATTCCTCTGGCAGCAGAGTGCAGGCCACAATTCACCTTTACTTGGAGGGGCTTCCAGTACACTTGGAACAGACTGCCCCAGGGGTGGAAACACAGCCCTACCACCTGCTATGGACTGATCCAGACTGCACTGGAACAGGGGCAAGCTCCAGAACACCTGCAATACATTGATGACATTATTGTGTGGGGCAATACAGAGGAAGAAGTCTTTGAGAAAGGGAAGAAAATAATCCAAATCCTGCTGAAAGCCGGTTTTGCCATAAAATGGAGTAAGGTCAAGGGACCTGCACAGGTGATTCAATTTCTGGGAATAAAATGGCAAGATGGACATTGCCAGATCCCCACAGGTGCGATCAACAAGATAATAGCAATGTCTCCACCAACTAATAAGAAAGAAACACAAGCTCCTTGAGCGCTGTGGGGTTCTGGAGAATGCACATCGCGAATGACAGTTTGATTGTAAGCCTTCTCTATCATGTGACCCGGAAGAAGAATGAATTTAAATGGGGCCCTGAGCAACAACAAGCCTTTGAGCAAATTAAATGAGAGATAGTTCATGTAGTAGCCCTCGGACCAGTCCGGACCAGGTCAGGTGTGAAAAATGAACGCTACACTACAGCTGGGGAGAATGGTCCTACCTGGAGCCTCTGGCAGAAAGCTCCAGGGGAGACTCGAGGCCGACCCCTCAGCTTTTGGAGTCAGGGATACAGAGGATCTGTGGCCAGCTATACCCCAACTGAAAAAGAGATACTGGCAGCCTATGAAGGGGTTTGAGCTGCTTCGGAAGTGATTGGCACTGAAGCACAGCTCCTCCTAGCCCCCCGGTTGCCCATGCTGGGCTGGATGTTCAAAGGCAGGGTCTCCTCTACACACCATGCAACTGATGCTACATGGAGTAGGTGGGCTGCACTAATTACACAACGAGCTCAAATAGGAAATCCCAGTCATCCAGGAATTCTAGAAGTCATCATGGACTGGCCAGAGGGCAAAGATTTTGGAATGTCACCGGCGGAGGAGGAGGTGATGCGTGATGAAGAGGCCTCACCATATAATGAACTGTCAGTAAGTGAAAAGCAATATGCCTTTTTTACTGATGGGTCCTGCTGTATTGTGAGAAAGCATAGGAGGTGGAAGGCAGCTGTATGGAGTCCTCGATGACAAGTTGCAGAAACTGCTGAAGGAGAGGGTGAATCGAATCAGTTTGCTGAGGTGAAAGCCATCCAGCTGACCTTGGGCATTGCTGAACAAGAAAAGTGGCCAGTACTTTATCTCTATACTGACTCATGGATGGTGGCAAATGCCCTGTGGGGGTGGTTGCAGCAACGAAAGCAGAGCAACTGGCAACGCAGAGGTAAACCCATCTGGGCTGCTGCACTGTGGGAAGATATCGCTGCCCGGGTGCAGAACCTGGTGGTGAAGGTATGCCATGTAGATGCTCATGTATCCAAGAGTCGGGCCACTGAGGAACACCAGAACAACCAACAAGTGGATAAAGCTGCTAAGATTGAAGTGGCTCAGGTGGACTTATATTGGCAACATAAGGGTGAATTATTTTTGGCTCGGTGGGCCCATGACACTTCAGGTCATCAGGTCAGAGATGCAACATACAGATGGGCTCATGATCGAGGGGTAGACTTAACAATGGACACTATTGCCCAGGTTATTCATACCTCTGAAACATGTGCTGTAATTAAGCAAGCTGAACGGTTAAAGCCTCTTTGGTATGGAGGGTGATGGCTGAAGTACAAATATGGGTAGGCCTAGCAGATTGATTATATCACACTCCCACCAGCCTGCCAAGGGAAGCGCCATGTGCTTACCATGGTGGAAGCAACCACCGGATGGCTGGAAACGTGCGCTGTGCCCCATGCCACTGCCCGGAACACTATCCTGGGCCTTGAGAAACAAATTCTGTGGTGACATGGCACCCGAGAGAGAACTGTGTCAGACTATGGGACTCATTTCTGGAACAGCCTGATAGACACTTGGGCCAAAGAGCATGGCATTGAGTAGGTATATCACATACCCTACCATGCACCAGCCTCTGGGAAAATCGAACGGTACAATGGGCTATTAAAAACTACACTGAGAGCAATGGCTGGTGGGACTTTCAAACATTGGGATACACATTTACCAAAAGCCACTTTGCTGGTCAACACCAGAGGATCTGCCAGCAGGGCTGGCCCAGCCCAGTCAGAACTTCTACATACTGTGGAGGAGGACAAAGTTCCTGTGGTTCATATAAAGAATTTGCTGGGGAAGACAGTCTGGGTTCTTCCTGCTTCAGGTAAAGGCAAACCCACTCGTGGGATTGCTTTTCCTCAGGGACCCAGATATACTTGGTGGGTAATGTTGGAAGATGGGGAAGTCCAATGTGTACCTCAACGAGATTTGATTTTAGGGGAAAACAGCCAATGAACTCAATTGTATGCTGTTGTCTGCTATGTAATACTTTTATAGCCCACCAACTAGATGTCTTCAAGTCATCAGCGACTGGCCCTCTGACCGTCATCCCAACAGAGAATGAACTTTAATGAAACCGGATGAGTTCTGCAGTAAAAGAAGGATCAGCATCAGCAGACAACGATCCAACACTCCACACAGCCTCCCCTGCTCTGAAGGACTGTTACAGAAGATGGAGCTTGATGTCACGGACTGAATGGTCTCAGCAGCTTTGTAGGGATTGGCCCATGCACTGAGGGATGATCTCTCTCCCTCTGTGTGTGTGTGTGTATGTATATATATATATATGTATGTATGTGATGGTATATTGAAAATATGGGATCTGAGCATGACGTGAATGGTGTGGAATAAGGGGTGGATACTGTCATGGGTTCAGCAACAGCAGTCATTTTTCTCCTTCGTAGTAGCTGGTGCAGTGCTGTGTTTTCGACTTTCGGCCTGGGAACAGTGCTGATAATACCGATGTTTATAGTTACGGCTTAGAATGTTTTGGTCTGACAAGGACTTTCTGAGTCTCATGCTCTGCCAGGGAGGCGGGGAAGCCGGGAGAAAGCAGAAACAGGATACCTGACCCGAACTGACCAAGGAGGTATTCCATACCACAGCATGTCATGCCCAGGATGTAAAAACTGGGGGCGGGAACCTGGAAGAGTTGAGTTCGCAGTTCGGTCTTTGGATGGTGAGCAGTTGTATCCTCTTCCCTTGTTTTTTCCCTTGTCATTATTATTATTGGTGGTAGCAGCAGTGGTTTGTGTTATACCTTAGTTACTGGACTGTTCTCATTTCAACCCGTGGGAGTTACATTCTTGCGATTCTTCTCCCCATTCCCCCCCCCCTCCCCCCGGCATGGGGGGGAAGAAAGGGGAGTGAGTGAACGGGCTGCGTGATTTACAACTTAAACCATGACAGGGACATGTAAACTAGGGTGCTGTAATGGTGCAATGGTTCATCTAGTATATAGTATCATTCTTGCATCAGTGGGAGGTGTCCCTGCCCATGGTAGGGGGGTTGGAACTAGATGATCTTAAGGTCCTTTCCAACCCTAACTATTCTATGATTCTATGGTCAAAATGCTCAAAAATATGAAACTCATCAGAAATAAAACTACTGAATATACAACACTTTTCCTTAGTGCAATAGGTCTCTGACCTCAAAGAGCAAACACTTTTTATCCTAAAGTAAGAAAAGTAAAGCCTCTGGCAAAAAGGAGTTTGAACAGCTTGTCTACAATATAGCAGGTCTCAATTTCCTATTTTAACTTATAAATATGTTAAAGTATACAACCTCTCTTTACACATTTATAAGCTATTTCTTTGTTCATAGTTTATGACAGTGGTCCACTCCCAAATATTGTTTTTCCTCTAGATACAATGAAATCCTCTGCAGGAAAATCTGACATGCTTTAACAGAAACCGGGATAATGTTTCCACTGTGGCCTTGCTCTTGTTTTATTTGCTGTAAGTATAGGCTTCCATCAACAGATGAAGTGTTAGGAGCAAGGGACACTCAGGCACCTTGCTTTAAGTTTCATCTTTGGTGTTTATCATGTCCTGGAGCCATTGCAATGGTGAGGACAGACAGCTTAGTTTGTGGCTGCCCAGTATCACATTCAATATGATCTGAATCTCTTAAAAAATTAGTTGCAGAAGTCTAGCAGTTCTGTAAGCAGCGTATGCATACACTAAGCTTTCCATGTGAAATTTTCTTGGCTTTAGAAGACACATTCCGATGCAATTGTTATTCCCTGCCAAAGTTCAGCTATGTTCTTCAAAAACAAAACAATTTCAGCTGATAAGATTGTGGTTTTTAATATTGATAAAGGATGTCTGTTCTTTTCTCTTCGTTTTGGACTTTCCAAAATGGGCTGATTAAAATCTCAAAAAAAAGAAAACCCAACCACTATTTGCTTTGAGAGGGACATGCAGCAAGCAGAATTGTAGTCCGGTGATTGTAATGCTATCTACTAATATAAACTTGTACTCTACCAGCTTTTTTCCATCACCAAAAAAAAAAATCTTTGCTTAAAAGTAGTAGAAATTAAAAACAGTATTTTTATGTGGAGAGACTCACAGGAATAAAATACCATATTACATATTTAAAATCACAAAACATAAAGGCTGCATTTTCTACTGAATGCACAGCTGGGATTACATCTTTTATGGTAAGCGTATGGTAAGTGCTGTGAAAGAAATATAACCTGAGATATCTGAAATTATAGTACAGCTTTAGATAAACTAAGAGAATAATTTTAATCGTAGAATTGGAATGATTAAGCTCTCCATATGTTGATTCTGTTGTTGGTTCTAGTGTTTGTCTATTTTTTTTATGCATCTGTTTCCACTGGATATGAAATTTGTAATTGCTGCATAGTAAATGTAGACTGTTGTAATTTGGGTATTTTCAGAAATATGCAAGGATATGTTGTTTTTAAAAATGGAAATCTTGAATGGAAAATAATATTTTTTAATTACTGCAGTACCATATAGAGGTATATATGCTATATAGGTTTCATAGTTGTAGAGCCACATAAAGTTTTACCAGCATACTGATATTTATGAAGTCATCCTAGTAGTGTTGCAGGACCAGGGTGAAGTCATCCCCACAATATTTCTAAAGCTGAACATTTCTCTGCTTGTTATTGTTGGTGAACTGAGACACAGAAGTTCCAGAGGTCAGACCTACATTTTCAATCATACAACAAATACAGTCAGGGGCAGGTTTGGCTAAACATAGAATCATAGAATCATACAATAGTTAGGGTTGGAAAGGACCTTAAGATCATCTAGTTCTAACCCCCCTGCCAGGGGCAGGGACACCTCCTACTAAACCATGCGACTCAAGGCTCTATCCAATCCAGCCTTGAACACCACCAGCGATGGAGCATTCACAACTTCCCTGGGCAACCCATTCCACTGCCTCACCACCCTTACAGGAAAGAATTTCTTCCTCATATCCAATCTAAACTTCCCCTGTTTAAGTTTGAATCCGTTACCCCTTGTCCTCTCACTGCAGTTCCTCATGAAGAGTCCCTCCACAGCAACCCTATAGGCCCCCTTCAGATACTGGAAGGCTGCTATGAGGTCTCCACGCAGCCTTCTCTTCTCCAGGCTCAACAGCCCCAACTTTCTCAGCCTGTCTTCATACAGGAGGTGCTCCAGTCCCCTGATCATCCTCATGGCCCTCCTTTGGACTTGTTCCAACAGTTCCATGTCCTTTCTATGTTGAGGACACCAGAACTGCACACAATACTCCAAGTGAGGTCTCACAAGAACAGAGTAGAGGGGCAGGATCACCTCCTTCGACCTGCTGGTCACGCTCCTTTTGATGCAGCCCAGGATACGGTTGGCTTTCTGGGCTGCAAGCGCACGCTGCCGGCTCATGTTCATTTTTTCATCAACCAAAACCCCCAAGTCTGTCTCTGCTGGACTGCTCTATATCTCTTCTCTGCCCAACCTGTAGCTGTGCCTGGGATTGCTCCCACCCAGCTCTAGGACCTTGCACTTGGCACAGCTAAACTTCATCAGGTTGGCATCAGCCCACCTCACAAGCGTGTCAAGGTCCTTCTGGATGGCACTCCTTCCCTCCAATGTGTCAACCGAACCACACAGCTTGGTGTCATTGGCAAACTTGCTGAGGGTGCACTCAATCCCACTGTCCGTGTCACTGACAAAGATGTTGAACAAGACCGGTCCTAACACCCATCCCTAAGGGACACCACTCATTACAGGTCTCCAGCTGGACATTCAGCCATTGACCACAACACTTTGCGTGCTGCCATTCAGCCAGTTCTTTATCCACCGAGTGGTCCACCTATCAAATTGTTGTCTCTCCAACTTAGAGACAAGGATGTCATGTGAGACAGTGCCAAACGCTTTGCACAAGTCCAGGTAGATGACATCAACTGCTCTACCCCTGTCCATCAGTTTCCATAGCTCCATCATAGATGGCCACCAGATTGGCCAGGTAGGATTTCCCCTTAATGAAGCCATGCTGGCTGTCACCAACCACCATGTTGTTTTTCCTGTGCCTCAGCATGCCTTCCAGGAGAGTCCGCTCCAAGATTTTGCCAGGCACAGAAGTGAGGCTGACTGGTCTGTAGTTCCCTGGGTCATCCATTTTGCCCTTCTTGAAAATGGGGGTTATATTTTCCTTTTTGCAATCTTCGGGAACTTTACCTGACTGCCATGATTTTTCAAATAGGATGGACAGTGGCTTAGCAACTTCATTTGCCAGCTCCTTCAGGACCCACAGATGGATTTCATCAGGTCCCATGGACTTGTATATGTTCAGGTTCCTAAGATGGTTTCGAACCAAATCCTCTCTTACAGTGGGCCCAGGGTCTTCCTTCTCACAGTCCCTGTGTCTGCCTTCCAAGACTTGGGTGGTATGGTCAGAGCATTTGCTGGTGAAGACTGAAGCAAAGAAGTCATCAAGAACATCAGCGTTCTCCAAATCCAGGGTAGCCAGTTCTCCCGATAGCTTCTGGAGAGGGCCCACATTGTCCCTAGCCTGTCTTGTATTTGCAATATACCTATAGAATCCCTTCCTGTTATCTTTAACATCCCTAGCCGAGTTTAATTCTAAGTGTGCCTTTGCTTTCCTAACCTGATCCCTAGCTTCCCGGACAACATCCCTGGATTCTTCCCAGGCAGTCTGTCCTGGCTTCCACCTTTTATAAGCCTCTTTTTTCCTTCGAATTTTCCTCAGCAGCTCCTTATCCATCCAAGGAGGTCTCCTGGCCCTCCTGCTGCACCTCCTTCTAGTAGGGGTGTATCTCTCCTGAGCTTGCAGCAGGTGATCCTTAAATATCAATCAACAGTAAGGCCTCCCTGCCCTAGGGCTATAACCCATGGAATCTTCCTGAGCAGGTTCCTGAAGAGGCCAAAATCTGCTCTCTTGATGTCCAGGCAGTGAGCTTGCTGAATGCTCTCCTCACTGTCCTGAGGATCTTGAACTCCACTATCTTATGATCAGAGCAATCAAGGCTGCCCTGGAGTGTCACATTTCCAACCAGCCCTTCCCTGTTGGTGAGGACGAGGTCAAGCATGGCACCTCTCCTTGTCAGCTTCTCTATTGCTTGCAGAAGGAAGCTATCACTTGCTAGCACCTTTAGTAAATGTTCAGAGCTATGTAGAGATATTGCAGCTGTTCCAGCCAGTGAGCCGGCTTCAACTGGAGCTCGGCTCAGATGTCTCTATACAGATGCTCGTAGCATGGGGAACAAACAAGAGGAAGTAGAGATGTGTGCACCTCTATGGGGGTATGATATCATAGGAATCACAGAAACATGGTGGGATGGCTCCTATGACTGGTGCGTTGGAATGGAAGGTTACAGGCTCTTTAGGAAAGACAGGCTTGGTTGGTGGGGAGGGGGAGTTGCTATTTATGTTAGGGATAGGCTGGAGTGTATGGAACTGTGCTTGGGGACAGGTGAGCAGTCGACAGAGAGTTTGTGGGTCAGGGTTAAAGGGAGAACAGTGATGGGAGACATTATTGTGAGGATCTGTTACAGACCACCTGACCAACAGGACTCGATGGATGAAGCGCTCTATAGACAGATAGGAACAATCTCACACTCACAGACCCTTATTCTCATGAGGGACTTCAACCACCCTGATATCTGTTGGAGGGATGGTACGGCCCGGCACAAGCAATCCAGGGAGTTCCTCAATTGTGTGGAGGACATCCCAAGATTTTTGTATAACTAGGTAAATTGTTGATATTTTTAAGGGCGTTATGTGGATTAATACCTGCTCCAGCTTCAGAGAAGCTTGTAAAAAAACAAAGTGTTCTCACTGAACACCCCTTCTTATGAACAGCTATTCAGTGATCAGAGCCTAATAAGATACCTAGTTACTTCTTAATAATGACATTATAGTAAATGTATTTTAAATATAAATATATTTGTTCATTACACTGTCAGCTCTTGTTTAGCTGTTGATGCTGCTTGTAGTATTTCTATAACAAACCAGTTTTATGGTGATCCTTTATGTTGTTGTTGATGTTCATATGACATGACTTGTCTCTGTGAAAGCTTTACAACTCTATGTGAAGAGCCAAATCATATTTTCTCTAGGCATTAGTCAGGATATGTATTTGTATGTTCTGGAAACAGGCGTGTGTTTATAAGTTTCTTTTAAAGGAAGAAAAAGAGATAGATACTTCTTTAAATTTTGAATTTTTTTTAATGATCATGCATTTTTCAGATCTAAACTGCAATTAAAACCTTCTTGCTCATGTAACTGACTGATTGTAATATTTCCTAGATTATTATTATTCATATTATATGCTGTCTCTCTCAATTAACCTACTGATAGAAGGAAAATCTGGCTGTAAATAGTAGTGCAATAGAACATCTGCATTAGTGGGTAGCAGCTGGAAATCTAGATTCTTAGGGCTATGCTCATTATGATGAATAGTGAGTGCTATCCTTATAATATTTAAATATTTTTATTTTTATAAAATATTTGAATAGTCAGCTAAGTGCCTTCCTCCTGCTACACACAATATTTGTAGCAAGCCCATTTATTCAGTCATTTCAGACCTGATTGAACTTTGCAATATTCCTTACTGCCGCAGTTACTTGAGGAGAATGTAGCTCTCATTTTTGCTGGATCTATCCATGGGTCTCTGGATGTCTATGGATCCAGGAGAAAGACTTACAAGTGTAATGCTGCAGGTTTCCTATTTCTCTGTGGCAAAAAATTTAATGGAGAAAAGAGGCTTTATACCATTAGAAAGACTTTATATAAATAGCTTTAGAACATCTACAGCATTTGGGGTTGGATACACATTAAATGCCTTTGGCTACAGCAATGTAGATTTGTAGGTTGTGTTCACTTTTGATTTTTTTATCCATTCACACCAAACAATGAGAATGTTATTTTCAGTTAGGCTTTACGAAGACGACAGACTGCCTGGTTACTTAACAGGCAATTTCTTTGATCTTAAGGTCCTTTCCAACCCTAACTATTCTATGATTTTATTTCTACTTAGGCTGCTTTATAGATGCCTTCTAAACCATGCCAACTCTTCACTTCATGCTACTTTTTAGGACAAGTAGTCCAGAAGAGACTGAGTACTGGGTCTGGCTGTGATGGAATTAACTTTCTTCATAGCAGCCTATAGACTACTGTGCTTCAGATTTCTGATTAAAACAGTGTTGATAACACACTGATATTTCAGCTATTGCTGGGCAGTGCTTGCCCATCATCAAGGCTTTCTCTTTTTTCTATACTGCCCTCATGCCCTCCTGCCACAGCAGTAGGCTCAGGGGGTGGGCAAAGAGCTGGGAATATTACACAGTCCTTAATATGTGCATGCACATATGCACACATGTAATCTGTAAAACTCATTATATTTCAATCATTACCATTGGAGGGTCTTAGCAGGGAGGAATCATGATACATGATAGTAACAGCGATAGTAACTCTGATTAATAGAAACAGAACAAATTAGCTAGTGAATTAGAGTCCCTGAATATGTCTGTGCATCTCTCCCTGTCACTATAAGGCATTTGGCAGAAATTGGCACTATTAATAAAAGGTAAGATGGAGCTCTTGCACATATACCAAGAATCTTGAACTTACTGATGCAGTCCAATGGCTTATTTGATGGAAATAAGTACAATTGAAAGAACTGAAGAAATCAGATATTATTTCCAGATGTGTGTGCAAAATTGCTGTACTCAAATGACTTTTAACCTTTAATAAATCTAATTAAACCAAATTAAAATTTCAACCTTCACAAACTCAGTAGTACTCATGTGGTGTTTTCTCAATAAAATTTATTAATAAATCAGGTCTTCTGCATCATTACACAGCTCAACTTAAATAACATTCTTTGTATTATGTTTCTATCTTTAAATTAAATAAAAGGTTTACTTATATAGCATCTCTTAGTTATCTCATATTGTACTCCTCTGAAGCAACTGTAAGTTTGGTGGTTCTCAGGAAAACGCTGCCCCACCACTTTCATGCTGTTTGTTTTCCCATTTCTTTGCAGCCAAGGAAAACGACCACTTGTCCATGATAACAGTTATTTGCTTACTTTAGAGTACTTCTTCACAGATGTAGTTACCTGTGTATGCTATGTCAACAGTAGTGAGGTAATCTATTCAGTAATTTATATTTTAAAAATTATCTTATCTGTTACTTTGCAAGAATATGAAGTAATACCATATGATTCTTACACGTGCATGATTATTAATGTAGGTTTCTTCACAATTTGCCTATCTGTAGTCTACAATCAGATATATATACTTACAAATATCATATCTCTTTATGTGGGTGTTGTGGTTTAAGCCTCTCAGCCATGCAGTTTTACTCACTCACGCCCCCCTCTTTCTTCCCCCCACTCCCAGAGGGATGGGAAGGAGAATCGAAAGAATGCAACTCCCACAGGTTGAGATTAGAATAGTTTAATAACTAAAGTGTAACACAAAACCACTACTGCTACCACCAATAATAATAATGACAAGGCAAATACAAGGAAAGACAATAATTCTCACCACCTAATACCAAGCCCGACCACGCAGTGCACCCCCACCCTTCCGGGTCTCTGCTCTCTCATTTTTTTTTTTTCATCCTGGGCATGACGTGCTGTGGCATGGAATACCTCTTCGCTCAGTTCGTGACAGGTGTCCTGTCTCTGGTTCCTCCCGGCTTCCCCTCCTCCCTGGCAGATCATGAGACTCAGAAAGTCCTTGGTCAGACCAAAACATTCTAAGCAGTAACCGAAACACTGGTGTTATCAGCGCAGTTCCCAGGCCCAAAATCAAAAACACAGTGCTGCACCAGCTACCAAAAAGGAGAAAAATGACTGCTGCTGCTGAACCCAGGACAGTGGACTGAAGTGAAGGCTGAAGTCTCAGGCAGCAGCCAGTTGCTGATGGAAGTAATCAGCTGCATTGTAAAAGTATATTTAAGAGATAAGTACTCACTTTTTAAACACAAGATGGTCAGTCTCACTTTAGCCGACACCAATGGACTGAAGTAAACAATTTTGACAGTCAATAATTGTTTTCTTAAAATTTTTTATCCACATCTAAGTATTTTGTGTGGTTTCAATCTTATTACTGTTAAAATGCTGTATTTTAAATATATGTGTAACACAGGTTATAGATGTTTTTAATTACTTATACTGGGAATGTTATCCTTCTATTGACCAAGGTAATAAGTAATTTTTCTCCCACTTCTATTTTTCAGAATAAGGTTAACACAGATGCTACTGAAATTTATATACAATTGTAAATAATTTGAATTTAGAAAGGAACAGTAGAACAAAATTTTGCTCCGTAACTCATTCTACTTCAGTGCCGAGTAAGTACAACTACTGTTAGAGATAACTTCATATTATTTTTCACTTTTCAAATTACATTTTTCTCTTTTTCTTTAATAAAACAACTATCCTCAAGAAAGGAGACATTCAAAAGTAAAAAAAGGCTTGTTTTTTTTTGTTTTCTTTTGGCAGGATTTGTGGTTTGGACAAAATTCTTGAATGAGTTAATACTTCAGTAGATAATGTGAAGAAGAAGCTATCCATTCTACAAATAATAGAGGAGCTGACAAGGAGAGGTGCCATGCTTGACCTCGTCCTCACCAACAGGGAAGGGCTGGTTGGAAATGTGACGCTCTAGGGCAACCTTGGTTGCAGCGATCATAAGATAGTGGAGTTCAAGATCCTCAGGACAGTGAGGAGAGCATTCAGCAAGCTCACTGCCTGGACATCAAGAGAGCAGATTTTGGCCTCTTCAGGAACTTGCTCAGGAAGTTTCCATGGGATATAGCCCTAGAGGGCAGGGAGGCCTTACTCTTGGTTGATATTCAAGGATCACCTGCTGCAAGCTCAGGAGAGATACACCCCTACTAGAAGGAAGTGCAGCAGGAGGGCCAGGAGACCTCCTTGGATGGATAAGGAGCTGCTGAGGAAAATTCGAAGGAAAAAAGAGGCTTATAAAAGGTGGAAACCAGGACAGGCAGCCTGGGAAGAATACAGGGATGTTGTCCGGGAAGCTAGGGATCAGGTTAGGAAAGCAAAGGCACACTTAGAATTAAACTCGGCTAGGGATGTTAAAGATAACAGGAAGGGATTCTATAGGTATATTCCGAATAAAAGACTAGGAACAACATGGGCCTTCTCCAGAAGCTATCGGGAGAACTGATTACCCTGGATTTGGAGAAGGCTGAGGTTCTTAATGACTTCTTTGCCTCAGTCTTCACCAGAAAATGCTCTGACCATACCACCCAAGTCTTGGAAGGCAGACACAGGGACTGTGAGAATGAAGACCTTAGGCCCACTGTAGGAGAGAATCTGGTTCAAGACCATCTTAGGAACCTGAACATGCACAAGTCCATGGGACCTGATGAAATCCATCTGCGGGTCCTGAAGGAGCTGGCAAATGAAGTTGCTAAGCCACTGTCCATCCTATTTGAGAAATCATGGCAGTCAGGTGAAGTTCCCGACAACTGGAAAAGGGAAATATAACCTCGATTTTCAAGAAGGGGAAGATGGATGACCCAGGGAACTACAGACCAGTCAGCCTCACTTCTGTGCCTGGCAAAATCTTGGAGCAGATTCTCCTGGAAGGCATTCTAAGGCACCTGAAAAACAACAAGGTGGTTGGTGACAGCCAGCATGGCTTCACTGAAGGGCAATTCTGCCTGACCAATCTAGTGGCCTTCTGTGATGGGGCTATGGAACTGATGGACAGGGGTAGAGCACTTGATGTCATCTACCTGGACTTGTGCAAAGCGTTTGACAGTGTCTCACATGACATCCTTGTCTCTAAGTTGGAGAGACAACAATTTGATAGGTGAACCACTCGGTGGATAAAGAACTGGCTGAATGGCAGCACGCAAAGAGTCGTGGTCAATGGCTGAATGTCCAGCTGCAGACCAGTTATGAGTGGTGTCCCTTAGGGATGGGTGTTGGGACCGGTCTTCTTCAACATCTTTGTCAGTGACATGGACAGGGGAATTGAGTGCACCCTCAGCAAGTTTGCCAATGACACCAAGCTGTGTGGTTCGGTTGATACTTTGGAGGGAAGGAATGCCATCCAGAGGGACCTTGACACGCTTGTGAGGTGGGCTGATGCTAGCCTGATGAAGTTTAACCATGCCAAGTGCAAGGTCCTACAGCTGGGTGGGAGCAAACCCAGGCACAGCTACAGGTTGGGCAGAGAAGAGATTCAGAGCAGCCCTGCAGAGAAAGACTTGGGAGGCTGGTTGATGAGAAACTTAACATGAGCTGGCAGCGTGTGCTTGCAGCCCAGAAAGCCAACCGTATCCTGGGCTGCATCAAAAGGAGCGTGACCAGCAGGTTGAAGGTGATCCTGCCCCTCTACTCTGCTCTTGTGAGACCTCACTTAAGTATTGTGTCCAGTTCTGGTGTCCTCAACATAGAAAGGACATGGAACTGTTGGAACAAGTCCAGAGGAGGGCCACGAGGATGATGAGGGGAATGTATTACCTCCTATATGAAGACAGAGAGAGAAAATTGGGGCTGTTGAGCCTGGAGAAGAGAAGACTGCATGGAGACCTCATAGCAGCCTTCCAGTATCTGAAGGGGGCCTATAGGGATGCTGGGGAGGGACTTTTCATGAGGAACTGTAGTGATAAGACAAGGAGTAACAGGTTGAAACTTAAACAGGGGAAGTTTAGGTTGGATACATGGTGGAAGTTCTTTCCTGTAAGGGTGGTGAGGCAGTGGAATGGGTTGCCCAAGGAAGCTGTGAATGCTCTATCCCTGGTGGTGTTCAAGTCCAGGCTGGACATAGCCTTAGGTGACACGGTTTAATGTTAGGTGTCCCTGCCCCTGGCATGGGAGGTTGGAACTAGATGGTCTTAGGGTCCCTTCAAATCCTAACTGTTCCACAGTTCTATTATGTCTTCTCTGCCACCCACCACCATATCATGCTAAAGACAGAATGACTAGTTGCTTCAGAATCTGTTTAGAATATTGTGGGGAGAGAAGCTGTGCGTGAGTTCAGACTGTGAACTTAGTCTGAACAAGGTAAGCTGGAGATTTCTTGATAGTAATGTAAATAAATATGTATTTTTTAAAATAGACACATATGCATATGGACTTGAAAAGATATAACAATTTGTCATTCAAGAAATGCTGTATCCAGTATTGGGATATTGAACAAACAGTAGTAGTGGCTTATTTACAAGTTGTCATGACTTATTGATAATTATACTATATAAAATATTATACTATTATTATAATAATGTAACATCATATTATATGTGCAAGAGCTAAGGAATAAATATTTGTATATTTTATTTTCAAATTTCTCAGAAGTCTGAAGGTGATGATGAGCCAAATCACTTTAATGAAAAATATAAATAACATATATGTCAATTGTAGCTGGCAACTGCTGATGGGTCTTTCATAAAATTCATAGACCCCACAAGTTCTAGAAAATGTTACATACGTGTATAAATATAAACTGACCTAGAGCAGTAAAATAATTCCTAAAACATAAAAGTGACATATTGCACTTGAAACTTAAAAGGAATTATTGGTCATTAATAATAAATGGAAGGTAACTTGCCAAGAAAAGTAAAATTTCGAAGATGATACTGGTATCTAGGAATGAAAGGATTTAATATTCTCTCTGGAAATTATACAAGAACTAAAAACCTCTTATGACATTACTGAGAAATTTCTGGTAAAAGGTAGATGTAACAGATATTAACACTGGATGGTTTTGTTGTGTAGGAAGTGAAGCATATCTGTTGCAATGCACACAGCAAGGCCAACAAACAGGAGGAGCTGGAAGCTATTGTGCAGCAGGAAAGCCATGGCATAGTTGCCATCACAGAAACATGGTGGAGTGACTCACACAACTGGCGTGCTGCAATGGATGGCTATAAACTCTTCAGAAGGGATAGGCAAGGAAGGAGAGATATTAAGAACTATGTTAAGAAGTGTTTTGACTGTCTAGAGCTTGGCAGTGATGATGAAAGGGTTGAGTGATTATGGATAAGAACCAGGGGAAGGACAAAAAAGCAGATATCATGGTGAGAGTCTGTTATAGACCGCCCAGCCAGGATGAAGAGACAGATGAAATATTGTATAAGCAGTTAGGGGAAGTCCCACAATTGCTAGCTCTTGTTGTCATTGGGGATTTCAGCTCACCAAACGTCTACAGTACAGTGGACAGGAAATAGCCTAGGAGGTTCCTGGAGTGTGTGGAAGATAACTTCCCGACACAGCTGGTGAGAGCGCCAGCTCTCACCAGGGAAGGTGCCCTACTGGACCTGTTGTTTGTAAGCAGAGAAGGACTTGTGGATGATGCGATGGTTGGAGGCTGTCTTTGGCACAACGATCATGAAATAATGGAGTTTTCAATTCTTGGATAAGAAAGGAGGGTAGTCAGCCGAACTGCTACCTCAGACTTCTGCAGGGAAGACTTGGCCTATTGAGGAGACTGGTTAGCAGAGCCCCTTGGGAGGCAGTCCTGAAGGGCAAATACCAGGAAGGCTGGACATTCTTCAAGAATTCTTGGGTAAGAGTGGCTGGAAAGCTGCTCACTGGGAAAGGACTTGGGGGTGCTGACTGATGGAGCTGAACATGAGACAGCTTGTGTCCAGGCAGCCAAGAGGGCCAACAGCATACTGGACTGTATCAGCAGTAGTGTGGCCAGCAGGGCCAGGGCAGTGATCATCCCCCTGTACTGGGCACTGGTGAGGCAGCACCTCGAATCCTGTGTTCAGTTCTGGGCCCCTCACTACAAGACAGACATTGAGGTGCTGGAATGGGTCCAGAGAAGGGCAACAGGGCTGGTGAAGGGCCTGGAGCACAAGTGTGACGAGGAATGGCTGAGGGAACTGGGTGTTTAGATTTGAGAAGAGAAGGCTCGGAGGGGTCTTTATCACGCAACCTGAAAGGAGGCTGTAGTGAGGTGCATGTCAGACTCTTCTCCCAAGTAACAAGTGATAGGAAGTGAGTAAATGGCCTCAGGTGAAGTTTCAGTTGGATATTAAGAAAATTTCTTCACTGAAAGTGTTATCAAGCTTTGGAACAGGCTGCCGAGGGAGAGGGTTGAGTAACCGGCTATGGAGATATTTAAAGACATGTAGATGTGATGCTTAGACACATGGCTTAGTGGTCGAGTTGGGAGTTTACAATTGGTCTCAATGACCTGAAGGATCTTCTCCAAACGTAATGACTCTGTGATTCTACAATTTAAAGAGCGTTGCCTTGTAAAGTCAACCTAATGGGCTTGTTTGGAAAATACAACTAAAGAAAATTGCTTCTTCCTCTAGATGCTATGTGCTTGAATTTAACTTAAAATTATATTTTTCACAAACTAATCCTATAAGTAGGGGTATCAAGCATCAGTTAGCTGTAAGAAACTTTACCACGTATGGTAGCTGCCTCCAGGTAACTGCATGCTGACAATTCTTTTTTTTTATAGGACTGATATTTTCCATAGCTCCATGGAAAGATTAGTATCATGCTATCCAGGTGGAAACCTATACAGCTACAACATCAGATTTCTTTTCTGCACTGCATTTTTTTATGTTACACAGGAAATGAATTCAGAATTTATATATATAATTATATAAATAATTAATGGAATCATAGCTATTTCTGACCTATATTTTTAATACATTTAAACAGTAGCTATTTTTCTGATTAATTTTGCGTATGTCCAGAGAGCACTCTTTGTTAATAACAAACATAATCCTTCTATTAATTATGAATAAAAATATCTTGTAGATTTTCTTAATTTAATAATTATCATCTATAATAATTATCGTCACTGATATAAACTACATTTCACAAAGAAAGCAGATCTCTGGAGCAACCAAATTCAGGCTGCATGCTGGAATGCATTCTCTTTTCTAGGGTTTCTTCTTGTTAAAGAGAAATATTCACTCAGCATTGCTGAAGAGTTTCCATTGATTCCTGTCCTGAGAGAAGTAATTAAAAGACTAGTTTATGGGCCTCTGGAATTGTCTTTTTTCCTCCAAGCAGAGCATTTTTTTTTTTCTTTCACATGCATAGTCTCTGAAATCTTTGCGGTACTGGTTTCTTAATGTTGTGACACACAACATTAGAAAAAAAATTGTCTTCAGAATCTCCAAAACCTGCAGCTTTTAAGATACTGTGCAGTAGAAATGGTTGTAGCACACCTCCTGCCTTTTTCTTTCACAAAGGAAGTAGGATTTCCTGAGCATATAGCTTTAGCTATCAAATGCTATTATTTTTTTTTCACAGAATTGTCAGATAAAAAGGTCATAGAATGCATTTCAAAAGTAAAGTAGTCATTATGATAAGTAAAGAACAGAACATTTCATTTCAGGACCTGTATGGGCTCCAGTTCACTATAAAATAGATTATATGGTTTTATTGTGCAGTAGATATCTCTCTTTCCCCATTTATTTTATATTTTTTACTTTGTACTATAGAAGAGATGCACAAACCTCTTCATTTATTCCTCTATACCTTGAAATCAGTGTACGGCACAGGCTGATGTATACCGAAATTGGAAACAATAGGCTAATCCCCAATGTCATATCTTTTAAGCCGAAAATGGACCCAAGTTATTTTACAATGTCAGGTGAAGCAGCTAATGACAGTTGACATGGGGACAAGATAATATTCCCTAAACATTAAGCTTAATTTGCTTTGCTCATTTTGTAGAAGGACAAAGGTCAAATTCCATGGGACAATTACTTTGAGAACGATATTTGCTTTCAGTGGAAGCAGAGAACTCTGGAAACACCCTTAGGTTTTTTACAAGTGACTTGAAAGCATCTCCTCTGTATTATTGTGATTCTCTAAGCAACCAGTGACATGAAAGCCTGTGCTTCCAATGCAGCTGTACTGATCTAAGTTACTTTTTTTTGTGGTACTTATGCTTCTTATGTGCTCTTTACTTCAGTAATGACTGAAGGTACCATCACATACTGCCACATAAATCATATTATTCCATAAGCAGGTAAGTGAATGTTCAAGTAGCTTCTGGATTGCGGGAGATCAGGAACAACATGACACCAACCAATGTGATTGAACGCTGAACAATTTATTGTGTGCAAGCATCTCTTTTATAGAAAAGTTACAGAACACCAAAACATTCCACAACAGTTGATTGGTTCTGCTTCCGAGTTAAATCATAGCAACGGCTTGTGATTGGTGGCAGCTCCTGAAGTGACAGCAAGTGGGCGTCCCCCTCTGGCAACTTCTGTTGGGCTTCTGGAAAGGTGTCCTATAGTAACCCCTCCAGCAGCCCCTGGCCCCCTCTGCTCACTAGAGGGGTGGGGCTAAGCCAAGGGCTGGATTGCTCACGTGACCGTTCTCAGCAAGAAACGCTGCCGCACTGGATCATATTAGAACTTAGAAAACAATGTCATATATCATGCTTCAGTAAATGTATCCATATGCACACATGTATTTGCCCACACAAACACACTCAGATGCATCTTTCTACTGTAAAATGCTTGTATCATGTTAACAACCGACAAATCAATAGAGAAATTTCATCATGTGCTTCCTTTTCCACATCTTTTAAAGACTGCCTGACCAAGAGGGCTCGGTGGATGAAGCGCTCTAGAGACAGGAACAGCCTCACGCTCGCAGGCCCTTGCTCTCATGGGGGACTTCAACCACCCTGTTATCTGTCGGAGGGACGGTACGGCACTGCACAAGCAATCCAGAAAGTTCCTCAATTGTGTGGAAGACAGCTTCCTTCTGCAAGTAATAAAGGAGCCAAAAAAGACAAGTGCCATGCTTGACCTCGTCCTCACCAACAGGGAAGGGCTGGTTGGAAATGTGATGATCCAGGGCAGCCTTGATTGCACCGAACATAAGATGGTCGAATTTGAGATCCTCAGGACAGTGAAAACAGTGTGCAGCAAGCTCACTGCCCTGGACTTCAAGAGAGCAGATTTTGGCCTCTTCAGGAACTTGCTCAGTAAGATTCCATGGGATATAGCCCTAGAGGGCAGGGAGGCCCAAGACTCTTGGTTGATATTCAAGGATCACCTGCTGCAAGCTCAGGAGAGATACACCCCTACTAGAAGGAAGTGCAGCAGGAGGGCCAGGAGACCTCCTTGGATGGATAAGGAGCAGCTGAGGAAAATTCAAAGGAAAAAAGAGGCTTATAAAAGGTGGAAGCAAGGACAGGCTGCCTGGGAAGAATCCAGGGATGTTGTCCGGGAAGCTAGGGATCAGGTTTGGAAAGCTAAGGCCCACTTAGAATTAAACTTGGCTAGGGAAGTTAAAGACAACAGGAAGGGATTCTATAGGTATATTGTGAATAAGAGACAGGCTAGGGACAACGTAGGCCCTCTCCAGAAGCTATCGGGAGAACTGGCTACCCTGGATTTGGAGAAGGCTGAGGTTCTTAATGACTTCTTTGCCTCAGTCTTCACCAGCAAATGCTCTGACCATACCACCCAAGTCTTGGAAGGCAGACACAGGGACTGTGAGAAGGAAGACCCTGGGCCCACTGTAAGAGAGGATCTGGTTCGAAACCATCTTAGGAACCTGAACATGCATACAAGTCCATGGGACATGATGAAATCCATCTGCGGGTCCTGAAGGAGCTGGCAAATGAAGTTGCTAAGCCACTGTCCATCCTATTTGAAAAATCATGGCAGTCAGGTGAAGTTCCCAAAGATTGCAAAAAGGGAAATATAACCCCCATTTTCAAGAAGGGGAAAGTGGATGAGCCGGGGAACTACAGACCAGACAGCCTCACATCTGTGCCTGGCAAAATCTTGGAGCGGACTCTCCTGGAAGGCATGCTGAGGCACAGGAAAAACAACATGGTGGTTGGTGACAGCCAGCATGGCTTCACTAAGGGGAAATCCTGCCTGACCAATCTGGTGGCCTTCTGTGATGGAGCTACGGAACTGATGGACAGGGGTAGAGCAGTTGATATCATCTACCTGGACTTGTGCAAAGCATTTGACACTGTCTCACATGACATCTTTGTCTCTAAGTTGGAGAGACATCAATTTGATAGGTGAACCACTTGGTGGATAAAGAACTGGCTGGATGGCCGCATGGAAAGTGTTGTGATCAATGGCTGAATGTCCAGCTGGAGACCTGTAATGAGTGGTGCCCCTCAGGGATCAGTGTTGGGACCAGTCTTCTTCAACATCTTTGTCAGTGACATGGACAGTGGGATTGAGTGCACCCTCAGCACGTTTGCCGATGACACCAAGCTGTGTGGTTCGGTTGACACGCTGGAGGGAAGGAATGCCATCCAGAGGGACCTTGACATGCTTGTGAGGTGGGCTGATGCCAACCTGATGAAGTTTAACCATGCCAAGTGCAAGGTCCTACAGCTGGGTGGGAGCAGTCCCAGGCACAGCTACAGGTTGGGCAGAGAAGAGATACAGAGCAGTCCTGCAGAGAAAGACTTGGGGGTTTTGGTTGTTGTAAACATGAACATGAGCCGGCAGTGTGCGCTTGCAGCCCAGAAAGCCAACCGTATCCTGGGCTGCATTAAAAGGAGCGTGACCAGCAGGTCGAAGGAGGTGATCCTGCCTCTCTACTCTGCTCTTGTGAGACCTCACTTGGAGTACTGTGTGCAGTTCTGGTGTCCTCAACACAAAAAGGACATGGAACTGTTGGAACAAGTCCAAAGGAGGGCCACAAGGATGATCAGGGGACTGGAGCACCTCCTGTATGAAGACAGGCTGAGAAAGTTGGGACTGTTCAGCCTGGAGAAGAAAAGGCTGCGTGGAGACCTCATAGCAGCCTTCCAATATCTGAAGGGGGGCTATAGGGATGGTGGGGAGGGACTCTTCATGAGGAACTGTAGTGAGAGGACAAGGGGTAACGGGTTCAAACTTAAACAGGGGAAGTTTAGATTGGATATGAGGAAGAAATTCTTTACTGTAATGGTGGTGAGGCAGTGGAATGGGTTGCCCAGGGAAGTTGTGAATGCTCCATCGCTGGTGGTGTTCAAGTCCGGGCTGGAAGCAGCCTTGGGTGGCATGGTTTAGTGGGAGGTGTCCCTGCCCCTGGCAGGGGGTTGGAACTAGATGATCTTAAGGTCCTTTCCAACCGTAACTATTCTATGATTCTATTCTATGATTCTATGATCTTTAAGCAGTATATTCCTCACTTATTTCTACTGTTAGCTCTCATTATAAATCAGAGGGAGTCTCAGTTTTTTTTCTTGGTAGTCAAGGCCAAATATGACATTCCATCAGCATCAGGGAGGCCTCCACATTTATGATCCCTGAATTTCCTAGGAATATCAGAAAAACCCTCAGTAAAAGCTGTTTATTGAGGCATCAGTACTATACTGTATTTACTAAGGGTAAAATGAGTCCCATTGGGAGCTTCCTTAACCTGGCTACAGCCTTTTCCTATGTTTGCATACGGTCTTTATCTTTCCCAGTTAGAGACAATATTTTTTTTAACTTTATATTTTATTGTAAGCTATCATGGAAAATTATAAAACTGCATGTTTACTAGTAAACCCTGGTTATAAAACTTGGTCTTTTGGTCTCATGAATTTAGTAAGGTAACGGTGTTTTTCCAGTCTTGATTTTGGGCAATGCCTATGCTCAAATCTTCTTTTGCACCAGATAAAATTCCTTAAATTGTAGCTATGTTGAGTAAGCCCAGAGAAGAGTTGAGCGTTGCATACAGAATTTGAAAGATGTGTGCAAGAGTCTGTAGGCTCCTATTGGCCTCTGAAATGAGAGTCTAATTGCCAGTACCTGACCTAGAACATTTGTTTTGGCAAGTTACTCCATTTCTTATATTTCACTTTCTCCAACTCTGTATTAGAAAAAATAATATCCATCACCCTTAAGAAAGGCAATGCTAACTTTGATCTACTATTTAGAAGTTACCCATATTAGAAATTTTCTTCCATGAAAGTTATACTAATTATGCTTCATCAAATTTAACCCACTTACAATCACAAGTCCAAACTTAATAGCATGTTTTAGGCGTCTTTGCCTTCCTGTCATAATTCAAAGTAGCCATCACCTACTCTTCATTTGCATTTATGACTATTTTACATAGCCAGAGCAACAAAACCATTTGCATTGCATCTGTGAATCTTCCCCACTATTGATTTTTTACTCAATTCTCCTTTAAAAATTGTGATTACATGGGTTTCCCGTAAGCTTTTGTAGGTGCCTCACCATATATTTATTTTTCTAAGCCTTGTTTATATTGTGTTTTAATTTCAAACAAAATGTTTAAAAATTTTCACTGTGGAACATGTCTACATATTTTGCTCTGTCCATTGCTCACAGATTCCATAGTGAACAAGTTTCACTGATCTTTTGTTTAAAGCATCCAGGAAAGCAGTAATAAATCTTGTATTAGTCACTCTTGCCTCAGCAGTTCTAATAGCAGGCATATCATATATTTCCATTTTTATTTTATGCATGACCTCTAAGCATGGATGATAGATACATTTAAGAAATCTGTGAATAAATACCAGCAGCAAAACCAATGCATACTCTTCAGGTCTAATGTAACCTATTACTTTGCCTGTTGGGACAGAAACATCATACAATCACTGTTTAGATAAGGGTGAAATAGCACAGTTTTGCTCATGGGTGCTGATTATTTCTGAATTAGCCTGAAAACAAAGAATATACAAACAATACAGCAAAGAACATTTCTGCATTATATAGCTGGAAATTCTTGGAAGTAGTTTTTAGCAAACAAAGGCTTGGAACTGAGATGCCTGTTCAATTCTTGGAGACTTTTAATCTTGAGGAAAAGGAGAGAAAGAATACTGCTTTCTTCAGCTGGTGTGTGGACATTGTTGAGGAGTTAATTGTCTGCCTGTTCAGGTCAGGATGCCAAAATGCATCTTTGGGTGCTACAGTACAATGAGCTGCAAGTACTTTCCATTTTCTCCTGACAGTACAGCTGCTGGTATAATCAGTTTGGTGCTGTTGGAAACTCTCAGAAGCTTTGTACTATGTTGCTAGGGGCAGTCTTAATTATTTTAATATTTTCACAAGGATATCTGTAATATTAGCAATATGCAATGTGTTTCTTTTGCATGACCTGAGTAAGTAACTAGTCAACTGAATACCAATTTTGTCATTTAACTACATCTTTCCGTTTAAACCAAATGAGTATCTGAATAAGCATCCCATACCTTTCTGGAATGAAAAGATAAGGATTTGGACAAAAATCTTTAAATTAACACAGTTACTTGAAATGCTTATTAGCAAGTTAGCATTCAGATTATTCTAGGCAGTTTTAATTGTGGTGATTGATAACACAGCCATCTTACTGCCTCAAGATTCTTGTCAAACTAAATAATTTTCCGCATTCTTATGAATTAGGTGTTGATAAGATATAATTCAAAGGGAGTGTCTTTATGAAGCTAAGCTAGTAAACCATAAAACATGGTAAATTAATTCTGAAGAGGTTTTTTTGTTTGATTTGGTTTGGGGTTTTTTTGATGTTTCCTGGCTTTTATTTTCCAGGCATAGGCTTACTTTTTCCAGTGGTAAGAGTTGACTAAAGTTTGCAAGATTACTCTTGCTGCAGCTTTTCATTTGTCCAAAAGAGAGAGGTAGAGTGGGACAAGTAACTGTAGTGTTGCCAGACTCTTTTCTGCATGCTTGTCTTCCTTTTTTGACTGCTGCAATATGTCTGTGATGGTGCTTTACTAGTATCTCTCTTTCTTTATGTTTTTCTCCTTCCTCTCATTAAATCTTTTGTGCATTACAGTGACATGTGACTCTAATGGATGTTTTATTTGACAAAGTCAAATCAAAGATGTATAATAATTTTTCTGTTTTGTAGTAACAGTAGAGAGTGGATTACACTTTTGACAATGGCTTAAACACTTTTAATCAGTGAAATATGAAAAACAGTGACAGCAGTGTTATAAGATGAACAGCAGAATCAAAAAAATCTGTACTTTGGGCACAGAAACTGGCCAAAACACATTGATAGCAGACGGTGGTGTATCCTTTAGATGGTGGCATACCCCAAAAATAAATGACAAATAATCATTCAATTATTTTGAATTTGTTATTTCTTGTTTAAAAATGGTAAAATTATTATTTGTCTTGTACCATTTATATTGATATTTAGTTGTGCATAGATATCAATTTGATTTTATCTGGAGTAGGAAATCTCTAGACGTTTTTGTTAGATGGTGATGTCACATCCCTTTTAGTGAAATCTGGCGCACTTCACATTGTAATATTGCAAATAATAATTCCTGAAGTTCTAAAAGAAGAAGCAACTTTGACAATGTACAAGATGTTTCGTTTGTCTTCATCTCTTTGAGTACCATTTATTTGTATCTCAAGGTAGGTGTTCACATTCATATGTATAGTAATGACTTAAGCACTTTTACGTCAATCAGTGAATAGTAATTCTCAGTAACAAAACACAGAATTTTTATTTTGGGGATGAGAAAACTAAGGTATGTTAGATAAGGATGCTTTCCAGCTATGAATTCTAAGAGTAAGCTATTTCCATCATATTTTCCCCAGTCACTGTCTTCATTTTACTTTCTTTCCGCAGAAGAACTTTTAAAAGAAGCCTGTCAGGTCTCCAGCAGTTTGATGTGACATCACGGGCAATATAGAGGTGTACCTTAATTTTTGGAAGCTGAGCTAGGAACTTGTTTTAATCTGTGGTCTATTTGTTTCTAGCACATGCAATAGTAATCTTTGGAAGTCACATGAAGTTTGCAAAATTCCAATGTGGCAAAAGGAGGAATGATATTTATATATTTCCACTGATATATTACCATAAGCAGGGTTGAGGCATTTAGGGAAAGTCATTATGTATGATCCTATAAGGGGAGAGACATGGTGGCTCTTCACATAGGAGTCACCATTATTCACTTGACCATCAAGAATAAATGAGCAACTATAACTAAAACTTTTCCTAGTGGCAGAAATTTTGTGCATTTAGTATTACTTATAGGAGCTGTTTGCAACAACACCAGGTAGATCCAGCAATATTATCTCTTCTGCTATGTATTTTCATCATTTTGTAGTCCTACTACCTAGTGGAATTAGGCACGTGTGTTATGTGTACGTGCATAGGTACTGGCAGTAGGAGGCTGCAGGGGCAGGCTCTGTATAGGGAGTCTGGGACTGCCCAGTGCTAGACACAGCTGGTTCCAGCCTTCTCCAACAGACCCACCACCGGGCAGAGGTGAGCCCCTCAGCCAAGATGGTGGTGCCTCTGGGCAAACATATTAAAGAAAGGGCAAAATACTGAACAGCAGAGAAAGGAGTGAAGAAAAAAGGTATGAGAAACAGCCCTGCAGTCACCAAGATCAGTGAGGAAGGAGAGGGACAAGGTGCTCACTCCCCTGGAGCAGAGATTCCCTGCGCCCCATAGAAAGGATCATGGTGAAGCACTTTTTCCCCCTGCGGCCAACAGGGAACCACACTGGTGCAGCAGGTATCTCCTGAAAGAAGCTGCAGCTTTTGAAAAGGACCCACTTGAGAACTGAAGAAAACTGGTAAAAAGTAAAACAGGTAAGGAGTAGCAGGGGAGAACTGGACTCACCACAACCCCCATTCTGCACAGTGCTGTGTTGCTTGGCAGAGGACATCAAATGAAAGCACTGATTCTGGGAAAAAGTGGGAGAGTGGGAGGAAGGTGTTTTCGATTTTGTCTTTGTTCCTCACCATCCAAATATGTTTTAATTGGCAATACATTCTTATTTTATGATGGAATCATTCACCTCTGGAAGAAAAAGGAATTTGAAAAAAATAGATATGTTGATAAATGTCCAGAGCGAATTTCAAAATCTCCTTAGGCATAGAAATACACTGAAAAATATATGCCTAATATCTCATATTTATTAGGCAGTCAAGACTATTCAATTTTTCTGCTTTTATATGGCAGCTGTCAGGATGTTGTTGAACTTCCCTGTTAGCTGGAAGAACAACTGTTTCTTGGCACACCAAAAATCACTTGCCACCAACAAGTTGCTCCTCACGGATAGTTTATGCTTCTGTAACAGTGATTTTCTGCTGTGACAGACCATTATCTTTGTATTTACTTACATTCTGAAATAGTCATTGAGTGGGAGGAGTAGAGGGCACTATGCAGAGAAGTGCAGTTGCATACTGATAGTAGGTGGATGTATTTATACTGATTTTAATCCTTTCAGTCATGTATATGTGTGCTCAAACCAATATGCATAAAAACAAATAGGCTGAATAGATGCCAAACACGAGAAACACACATATAACTGTTTCAAACGGAGAGGACCAGAGTTGAACCTAATTGTAGCTGGATGGCCGCACACAAAGAGTTGTTGTGAATGGCTCAATGTCCGACTGGAGACCTGTAATGAGTGGTGCCCCTCAGGGATCAGTGTTGGGACCAGTCTTCTTCAACATCTTTGTCGGTGACATGGACAGTGGGATTGAGCGTGCCCTCAGCAAGTTTGCCAATGACACCAAGCTGTGTGGTTCGGTTGACACGCTGGAGGGAAGGAATGCCATCCAGAGGGACCTTGACATGCTTGTGAGGTGGGCTGATGCCAACCTGATGAAGTTTAGCTGTGCCAAGTGCAAGGTCCTACAGCTGGGTGGGAGCAATCCCAGGCACAGCTACAGGTTGGGCAGAGAAGAGATTCAGAGCAGTCCTGCAGAGAAGGACTTGGGGGTTTTGGTTGATGAAAAAATGGACATGAGCTGGCAGTGTGCACTCACAGCTCAGAAAGCCAACCGTATCCTGGGCTGCATTAGAAGGAGCGTGACCAGCAAGTCAAAGCAGGCGATCCTGCCCCTCTACTCTGCTCTCGTGAGACCTCATTTGGAGTATTGTGTGCAGTTCTGGTGTCCTCAACATAAAAAGGACATGGAACTGTTGGAACAAGTCCAGAGGAAGGCCATGAGGATGATCAGGGGACTGGAGCACCTTCTGTATGAAGACAGGCTGAGAAAGTTTGGGCTGTTCAGCCTGGAGAAGAGAAGGCTGCGTGGAGACCCCATTGTAGCCTTTCAATATCTGAAGGGGGGCTATAGGGATGTTGGGGAGGGACTCTTCATGAGGAACTGTAGTGAGAGGACAAGGAGTAATGGGTTCAAACTTAAACAGGGGAAGTTTAGATTGGATATGAGGAAGAAATTTTTTCCTGTAAGGGTGGTGAGGCAGTGGAATGGGCTGCCCAGGGAAGTTGTGAATGCTCCATCGCTGGTGGTGTTCAAGGCTGGATTAGATAGATCCTTGGGTGGCATGGTTTAGTGGGAGGTGTCCCTGCCTGTGTCAGGGTGGTTGGAACTAGATGATCTTAAGGTCCTTTCCAACCCTTACTATTCTATGATTCTATGATTCTAAATGTGTAATACATGCATATTCCCTGTTTGGGAAAGATAAATCTATACAGTATTTGACAGGAACTCAAGAAACCAACCTTTCAAGAAACAAACAGTATCACGGATTTTGAGGATTCATTCCCTCTCTAAACCCCCGAATCCTCTTTTTGTGGTGTGTTTACTTTTAAAATAGCATGAGGAAATACGATACCAGACTTTCAGACTTCTGTTTTCATTTTGCCCTCGATATTGTATGTCAGTCATAGAATCATGGATCATGGAATGGTTTGGGTTGGAAGGGATCTTAGAAACCATTCAGTTTCAAGTCCCCAGCATGAGCAGGGACATCTTCCATTAGACCAGGTTGCTTCAAGCCCTGTCCAACCTGGTATGAACACTGCCAGGGATAGGTCAGCCACAACTTCTTGGGGCAACCTGCGCCAGGGCCTCACCACTCTCACAGGAAAGAATTCCTGCCTTATATCTAATCTAAATCTACTCCTTGGTTAAAGCTATTACTTCTTCTCCTGTTATTATATGCCCTTGTAAAAAGTCCCTCCCCTGCATGCCAAAGGAGCTTAGATGTCAAATAACTAAGTTAATTTTGTAGATAGGATTGAGGTTTCAAAGCCTCTTATGGACAATTTTTCAAAAGTGTTTAGATGCTTAATCACCATCTGATTAAGTTGCTGTGATATAAACAGCATGGGAACCAGAGCACATTAGGTCTTCCAGGTATAAATGCTGGCATTGTGGCGGATGGGAAGTAGCTCACTACTGGTGTGGTAGCACACAGCACACTTATTGCTGTGGTTGTAAAGGAGCAGTGTCTCTGCAAGACCATATTATGCTTCAGACAATTTTGTAATAAAGTCAGAATAGCAAGTCCAAGTGTTTTATGGACATTTAAAAAAAAAAAAAAAAAAAAAAAAGAACTGATCAATTTGCACTGCATTTTTGGCCCTTAAAAAGGGATTTTATTTTTAAAAATATATTTTCAAAGTTTACTCCTTAGATGGACTTATTGGACTTCTTAAGTATGATGGCACTTAAGAGATGAAGCATAAGAAAAAAAAACAACTGAAAAGAAGGTGCGTTACTAACCTATGGGATTTCTCTTCTCAGTTAAAACTGGCTGTGTGCATAGTTTTATGCTGACGTAAATACCAGGTAACGTATCTCTTTCTTTCTCAACTTTATTGTCAGCCTCAGTGGAACAAATACATATACAAAATACATGTACACATATGTGAAAGTCATCTGAAACAACAGAGTAGTTAATTCAGCAAATTCCACTTTCCTTTCCACAGAATGCAGGTACAAATATCTGATGAAACAGAAGTAGGAAGTTTAAGAATTACACAAATAAATGCTTCTTTCTCTGATGCATAATTAATTAATTTCATTCATTCATTTCCCACAAGATAGCTGGAGCTAAAAAAGAAGCAGATATTTATAAGCTAATCCTAACATTAAAAATCATGTTCGGTAGGAAAAATAAGAGGAATTTTGATACAGAAAGTAAAGAAACCATTAGGTGACTAAGACTACTGCCATAAAAATACAACTTACTCTGTAATTTCAAAGATCACCCCACAAGCATCTTGTTTACTCCACAAGTTTGGCCTCTGCCACAGACTGATCCAAACAGATCACAAGACTCATCTCGCATGTCCTTGACTCATGTTGGGGGTTTGTTTGCTTGTTTAGCAGATTCATCCTGTCATAACAAAACTGCTGAATTTTCCAGTGATTAGGTTTGCTACAACCCCTGGCACTGCCTATCTGCCAGATTACTATTATATTCAAAGAAGCACTTTTTGGTACAGAAGTAAATAGCAGGGAACCTGAAGTTTATTAGTAAAAGCCCTGCATTGCAATTTTCCATACTCTGCAAGAAAGTAGACTTACTTGTCTTGAGTCCAACTGACATCTTCGACAGGTATAAAATGTTTTTTTATAAAAAAGGGAATAGAAAGGCAATAAAAAGGTCAAGTGATTTTCACATTGTCTGGCATTTTTCTTTTGATGAAATATGACACTTCAATTTTGTTCAGACCCAAGAGACACAGAAATAAAAAAAACTCATGGGTATAGTGCCATTGAAGAGTTTTTTCTCTGAAAAGAGATCTTTTCCACAGAAGTGTGAGAATGCTAGTATTTAAAAACTATATCACCAACTATGAATATCACGTGTATGTGAACTAATTACTTTAGTTTCTATTATCTTACATAGATTATCAATATAATTTCTAATTCCCTTCTTTCCCTTTCTTCCCCCAACAAGAGACAACACAGCACTAACCAAACAAAAGTCTTCTATATTTTCAAGATGTCTGGAATGATGTGGTAAATTAACTGTTTTATAATTAAACTGCAAGACCGATGGGTTTAATTTAGCTCCACTTGCAATTAACCACATTCCTGATTTTAACAATGCATAAGTGTTCGAATCAAAGCATATGGGATAAAAGTACTTTTCAGACAACTTCTTTTTTCCAGTCTAGGTGAGCATTCCAGATTTTCTTTGCCAGCACAGCTGCGTTAATATCCAACAAATGTGTTCCCAAGTTCAATGCAGTTTCCGGCAGCCACTTGTGATTTTTCTAGAACAAGTTATCCTGGAATCTTATTCAAAAGCAAACTATCAACCAAGTCATGGTATTTTGGTGTAACTGAGGACTTTCAGCAGTTGAAAGTGTGGAATCATAAATCAAACCATTGCCCAATGTACCTGTGGTGATTAAAATGCTACACTGTAGATCTGGAAATTGAGTATCCTGGTCTCAGAAACAGATGAGCTTTCTAAGAGCAATGTGGATTTTAATGGCTTAAATCAAAAAGAATTCAGAGTATGTCTAACCACTACTAGGCAGCAAAAAAACCCTTGTTAGTAATTGATTTATATTATTACACAAAATTATTTTTCTATCACGAATAATATATTCATTAAACTGGCATCAACTTCACCATCTCATGCTATGATTTTGGTGGGCTTTTCTGCCCTTTGCTGATTAAATAGTCATCCCCAATAAATACAGCTATGTATCCAAGAAAAATGGCCTATTATAAGAAATGTTACCACACAATAAAGTGATTTGGACCAGCAGTTTTAGCTGCCATACTGAGGACTGCAAAGCTAGAGGTGGTTTGAAACTGCTCTGTTCTTCTCTGTGGCCATTTTTGGCAACTAAAACAGGACAGCTCTTACAGAAATCTGCAGAGATTAGGTGAAATGAGAATTACTGCAATAGTCCCAGCGGGCTAGAGAGCAAGAAAGTTTTACCCCATACACCTGTACTACAGTTCGTCTCTATGGCATGTCAAGAGAGGACAAAGCTGCAAATATATCGATACGTTAATGGATTTGGTCTCAAAAGAATCTCTATTATTTTATGCTTTAGCTTTTAAGTATACATGATTTAGAAATCTTTTTGCTAAGATTTTGCTTGTTTTCTCTCATTGCTTTATATCCTTTAACACGTAAACTTTAAATCAAGGTTCCTGGAAGCTTGCAAATGCTGGGCAGTTGTGGAGAAATACTTCAATGGCTTGGGCGTTTACTTTGGGTTTCTCCTACTGCCACCAGGACTGGATTTTCTATATAGAGTAGCAATGATACAATTAACCTCAGGCAGGCTTTTGTCATATAAAATTCATCATTTGGATATCTCCATAGTGGTGCTAGCAACCAGGAAGAGGAGCTGAACTTGGTTCACAGCATAAACACAGCTAAAATTAAACCAAAGAAGACTGAGTTTGGAATGCATAAATTCCTGATTTCTGTATGACAAAAGACCAAGATTTGCCATTTTATAGCTCAGCAATCAAGTGAAAACCTTTAAAAGAAAAAAAGAAAGAAGGAGTGTTCTAAAGTCTACAACTCAGAGAGATACAAGCATTTGGGAATATTTTCCTGCATCCTGAAGTTCGTAAAAGCTCACAAAATCAAGTATGTGTTCTGTGTACCCAGTGTCCTCTTTTATTAGATACCAAAGTTGTAGTCTGATATTTGTTCTAAAAGTTACAGAAAATCCACAAAGGATTCACTTTGCTATTTATATTAAAGGAAAGCACAGGTATCAAGTATATGTTCTATTTAGTCCTAGAGCTACAAGTTATGTAAGTAAACTTATTCCGCAGTGTAGTACAGATTTTTTAGCTTTCTTTCGCCCATGTAATTTCTTTAGCAGTTTTAGATTCTTTTTTGTCAAGTGATATCCAGTTTAAGTTGCAGTCATTATTGATATTATAATTATCACATCTCACATTGATACCTTTTCTATATCCCACTCAAATCTGAATTTTAACATGGATGGGTTGTTTTGTATTCAGTGACAGGTTACGATTATTCTTCTATTCTGTTTCTGTCTAAGAAAGATACGTATTCAAAAACCGTTCCTGTGATCTTAGGGTAGTGTTGGCTTGCTCAGTACTACATTTTGACAGATGGTGGATATGGGTTCTGAATAAGAGCCCAAACAAAATGTAGCTCATTTCAATTCTTTTAGTGTTATTGTAAGGACTCTTTAAACCTAGATTTCACAGAAATATTGTTGAATGACGTACAGACGAAAGATGGCAAAGTAAAAATAAGCTTATTCTTGCCATTCTAGTTCAGTATTTACTGACTGGATTTTCGAGGCTTATGGGTGTTTTTCTTGGTTATATTACCATGTAATAATTGCCTGGGAGCAGTTTAAGACCATCCAGCTTCTCTTCTGATTGTTGTAAGATCTTGACTTTTGGTTATGAATAAAGTCCTATTACACAGGGGTTAGGATGACACGTTTTCATTTTAAGATAGGCATTCTCTTTTCATCTGCTAGCAATTGCTTTTACTTGGCAGAAGCCCTGACATAGACCATGCATTTTGTCTGTTTCTACAGATCAAATTGGGTCTCTTCTGGGATTCAAATGAAGATTTCTTATGGAAGAGAGCTGCTAAAACTAGTTTTAGCATATATTTCTGTAATATATAAAATATCTACTCCACTTTAAAACATTACTTAAAACAAAAAAGAATATCCCCCAAATGTTTGTTAAAAAACGTGCTAACCTTCCCCTGCCCTCTTTTCCACTACTGCATGATATGTGGATTGTAGTTAAAACTGTTCTACAGAGGAGATTATTTTAGGTACAATTTGTGTCACTAACACAAAGATCAATCATTTCTCATATTTTTTAAAGATATTCACAGTTATTTCCCAAGGAGTGTGTCCTGGGTTCAGCAGTAGCAGTCATTTTTCTGCTTCTTGGTAGCTGGTGCAGCGCTGTGCTTTTGACTTTCAGCCTGGGAACAGCTCTGACAACACCAGTGTTTTCAGTTACTGCTTGGTAATGGTTTGGTCTGACCAAGGACTTTCTGAGCCTCATGCTCTGCCAGGGAGGAGGGGGAGGCAGGAGGAAGCAGAGACAGGACACCTGACACGAACTGACCAAGGAGGTATTCCATACCACAGCACGTCATGCCCAGGATGTAAAACACAGAGCAGAGACCCGGAAGGGTGGGGGTGCACTGAGTGGGCGGGCTGGGTATAGGTGGTGAGCGACTGTATTCTTTCCTTGTATTTGCATTGTCATTATTATTACTGGTGGTAGCAGTAGTGGTCTTGTGTTATACTTCAGTTACTAAACTGTCTAATCTCAACCTGTGGGAGTTGTATTCTTTTGATTCTCCTTCCCATCCCTCCGGGAGTGGGGGGAACAAAGAGGGGGGAGTGAGTGAGAGAGCGACTGTGTGAGTTATAGAGGCTTAAACCACGACAGAGTGGTAACACATATGGTACCCATGTCGAGCAGAAAGCACCCAGTTACAGCACCTGCTTTCAAATTACAGTTTGATCAAGATCACTCTGCTATGACAGAAGCAGAGAAGGGCTTTTGGGTACTATAAAAGAGTAGTCATAACTATGGACTCTACCTTATATGCAGGCAATTAGTTGAGATAAAACCCTGAATACTGCATGTATATGGTGCAGACTCGAAGTTTGTGCTGCAGTCTAACATAGAGGTGCCCCATGTAATGCAGATTAGCACATTTTTCAGCAGCCTTACAGCTGCTTGATATTTGCTGCTTTGTCCTGCTTATCTCCAGCTGTTACGATTTATCATTGCTTCTGGTACCTAAGGAGTTGCCATGGGTTCAGCAGCAGCAGTCATTTTTTCTCCTTCTTGGTAGCTGGTGTAGTGCTGTGTTTTTGATTTTGGGCCTGGGAACAGCACTGATAGCACCGATGTTTATAGTTGTGGCTTAGAATGTTTTGGCCTGACCAAGGACTTTCTGAGTCTCATGCTCCGCCAGGGAGGGGGGGGAAGCCGGGAGGAAGCAGAGACAGGACACCTGACCCATACTGACCAAAGAGCTATTCCATGCCACAGCACGTCATGCCCAGGATGTAAAACTGGGGGCAGGAACCCGGAAGAGTTCAGTTCACAGCTCGGTCATCAAGTGGTGAGCAATTGTATCCTCTTTCCTTGTATTTCCCTGGTCATTGTTGTGGGTGGTGGTGGCAGTGGTGGTTTGTGTTATACCTTAGTTACTGGACTCTTCTTATCTCAACCAGCAGGAGTTGCATTCTTTTGATTCTTCTCCCAATTTCCCCCCCTCCCCCCTTGGAGTGGGGGGGAAGAAGGAGGGGGAAGTGAGTAGTCGGGCTTTGTATTAGAAGGGGTGAGCTATTGTATTCTTCCCTTGTATTTGCCTTGTCATTATTGTTATTGGTGGTAGCAGTAGTGGTCCTGTGTTATACTTTAGTTACTAAACTGTTCTTATCCCAACCTATGGGAGTTGCATTCCTTTGATTCTCCTCCCCATCTACCCGGGAGCAGGGGGAAGAAAGAGAGGGGAGTGAGTGAGAGAGCGACTGCGTGATTTATGGCTTAAACCATGACAGGAGTGCATTTGAAGCAGTTCAGGTACTGTGCCTGCATTCTATCAAGCCTACATGCAATGTAAATATCCTCAAGTATACTCGAGTGCTGCTTTCACTCCTAATGCTAGCAGTAGCAGCAATAAACTCTCTCCTTCTCTTTCCCTTCTACCATCTTTTTTTTCCAGCCTTTGGATTCTTCTGTCAGGTACTTCTGGAAACTTTTAGAGTGCCAGCAGTTTTTATGCTGATACTGGCAGTGTCTTCATTTCCTGTAGTGCTATAGCTCCAGCTGCTTCTGTTTAACTTACGTCTCTGGAGAAAGAAGTTTTGGAGTACAAACATGACCTCTATTTCATAATTTGTTTAGAAAATTATTCTGAACTACTTACTGAGACAAAAAACATTAGTGACACCCTTCATTATCCTAGAAGATTGCTGCAAAAGCATTCCTTAGAGGCCTCTAACCTCTTCTACCTCTCCATAGCATACTTTGAAGAATATCATACAGGAGTTTAAGGCATTACTTCTGTTCAGAGAATAAATCTAGCTTAGATGCTGTCAGGTAGTCATTTAAGGATCTGACTGATATGAAAAAATAGTGATGCATGACAGATTTAAAATTGGTCACTGCATCCTCTCCAAAGCAGAGTAACCTGCTTGGGGAGCTGTAGCAGGGATGAAAATACCCAAGACAATACAGCTGTATCTATATTAGTACATTGAATAGTGACAGAGAAAGCTACCAGGCAATGGAATTCAATTTTGTCTACTATTAAACTCTTGCAAAATTCTCCATCATTATTTATTTCTTGATTTATTTTGGGCTGCTGTCAGCTAAGGCTTTTCCTTGTATTTCTTTGTGTGTCTTAGAAGCTAGTATGGGGTAGGAGGCCATTTGCTGTAGGCAGCTCTGACACCTTTTAAAAGATAGTTTAATAGTGCAGACAGAATTTGTTCCTTGCTAGTTCCTCAGTGTTAGGCTATGGTCCTCTGTTAGTTTACTAACAGTGAGTTTCCAGGATATTCTTGAATATCTAGCAGCAGAGTACAAACAGGAATCTTGCTGCAATTTGTCACACCTTCTCAAGAGAGTAAAGTGATGGAAAATCTTTTCCTTGGGCTAAAACTGCCCCTCAAATTAAGGAAACATCTATAATCACAGAAAGGAAACTGCACTACTTTATTCAAATGAGTTGAACTAAACATCACTTCTTGAAAATTGGTATGGTGGCATTGTGTGATGGATGTAAAGCTGAATTAGATTTACCTCTCTACACTGGGATTACCTAGTAGCCCTAGAAACAGGGCTGTGGACAGCAGAAAGAATGAGAGGGGCTTGGGTTGGGTGTTGTCATGGTTTAAGCCCAGCCAGTAACTCAGAGCCACACAGCTGCTCGCTCACTTCCCCCTTTCTTCCTCCTCCCACGCGGGGAGGGATGGGGAGGAGAATCGAAAAAATGTAACTCCCATGGGTTGAGATAAGAACAGTCCAGTAACTAAGGTATAACACAAGCCACTATTGCTACCACCAATAATAATAATGATAAGGGAAATAACAAGGGGAGAGAATACAACTGCTCACCACCTGCTCACCGATATCCAGCCCAACTCGAGTAGCGATCTGGGCTCCCAGGTAACTCCCCCAAGCTTATATACTGGGCATGACATGTTGTGGTATGGAATACCCCTTTGGCTAGTTTGGGTCAGGTGTCCTGTCTCTGCTTCCTCCCAGCTTCTTGTGCCCCTCCTCACTGGCAGAGCATAAGAATCTGAACAGTCCTTGATCAGAGTACTTAGCAACAACTAAAAACCTTGGTGTTATCAGCACTGTTCCCAGGCTGAAAGTCAAAAGCACAGCACTGCACCAGCTACCAAGAAGGAGAAAAATGACTGTTACTGCTGAACCCAGGACAGGTGCATTGGCAGTTTTAATGTGACTGAGTCATTTGGGAAAGGTCAACAATGAGAAGTCTTGAGACACTGGGAACAACACAAGAAGAACCAAAACATTTCACTTTCCCAAGCAAAGCAGCATATTGATACTGGCTGGTTCTGGATATTTAAATGCTTTGGTATGAAGCAACAAATTTAGAGGTTTCTTAGATGATTAAAATTTGTTTACCAGATTTATAGCTGCGTTTTTCATATTTATTTCTGAATATGTTCCCCAGCTGCTTCTTTCCAATACTGTAGCAGAGTGCCCTGCTGTATTTTTGAATACAATAATTTTTTCGTCTTTCGCAATCTTTAAATTGAATTCAGGAATGTGAACCTTTTTACAAAAGGTAAAAAAGCCAAGCAAAAGATAATAATATTGATAAAGGAATGTGATATTTTGCTTTGTTGTAATTCAGTGTGTGACCCACACAGAGATTTTCAACTTGGTGGAAAGCATGAACTGGGTGGAACTGGGTGGAATACAATGTGAGTTGTACATCTTCAGCATAAACTAACACAAAGTCTGGGTTTTGGGGGTGGTTTTTTTTTTGTTTGTTGGGGCTTTTTTGTTTGGTTGTTGGTGTTTGTTTTTTTTTTTTTACTTGACTTCGGAATTAAAAGAACATTCCAAGGATATTCCAAATAAGTTAATAGAGAACTCTGGTTTTATCTGGTTATTTTAAATGTATTAATTTTTTCCATTATAACAACTTTAGAAGTACCATTCTACAACCAAAGGTCATTCACTTCTGTGGTCTTTATGACCAGACTGAGCAGTACACATGCTCTCATTTACAACTGAGCACTGAAATCTCACTAATACTTGCCACTTCTGAATCTGGAGCATTCCATAGACTTCAGTAGAATAAAACTGCCATTTTAATAAATGTAGGAAAGAGTTTATGGGTCAGAAGTGGTGTTAAAAATGTACTCAGAGTGTTTTGTATATAAGAAAGCTCAATCTCATCAATATAAATTATTTAATCTAAGTTTACAAAGTATTACGTCCAAGAAAAGCTGCTTAAAGTGGAAACTTACAGGAAGAGTGACAGTATCAAAGTGTAAAATTATTGTCTTGGACACACTGATTACCTTCTGTGGTCCTTTTGAGCATGTCCTCCCCTGACTTTGGTACAATAATTTCTGTGTGATGACAGTTTCAGCAAGAGGTTTTGTCAATCAGAATAATGCAATGTCACAAAAGCCAGAAGTGTCTGAACTCCTCAAGGCGAGGAGGGAATTTGATGCAGATCTTGTTGTCTGGGTGGGAGCTCTAAACAGGAAGTGTTTATGAAAGGGGGTACTTCACTACCAAAAGCAGACTACAACAGCACTGTAGAAAATTAAGATTCATTTTCTGATTGAAAGAATGCCTGGAGATACATTTATAGTGTATGGATCTCAAACAGCTTCTGATTTGCAGCTTAGTTGCCTTTCTGGGGTATCTCTTGCTTGATCTCCTTTGCTGAAACTGATCTACTATAAATAGAGCATTTGTTGAGCTCAAGGAAGAGGATCTCTTCAAGGAAAGCACATTAGAGCACCAAGCAGTGCATCAGAGTGCATCACCAACCAGAGCATCAGAGCATCCATGAAAAGAGGCAAAACCTGCCCAGGAATGACACTCATTTGACAGTGTTTACATAAACAATTTTACTGTAATTACAGCTCGTTTAGATGCTTCTCAGAAAGGATTATGCCAGGAAAAGATGCCTAGTGGAAAAATATTTCAGCCTGGTAGGCTTAAAGATCTCAGGCAATAATAGTTATTCGAGGGCAAATACCAAAAGTAAACCTGACTATCTCTCAAACGTCAAGCTATGCACGATATATGCCTTTCAATAGACTACTGCTATAGATTTTACTTTATGCTTCTCAAAGCTAGATAGAAAATGCTAACCAGAACAACTGTTTTTTTGTTGGAGAATCTGTTCTATGATCATTTTGTGAAATTATCTCAATTTTAATAAAAAAATTTACAAAGGGACAGATATCAGAATTCCAATTGTAACCTTTAAGTTGTCAATGGAATGTTTTGGAAATTTGTTTTGCTTTTAATTTCTTTCAAGTTATCTAACTATTAGCACTACATTGATTGATTATATCACAAATAGGTGGCATACTTCTGAAAAATAAACTGTTTCGGCGGGTCACACACTTGAACTAACATGGAAAAAATACAATATTTAAATTAATATATTACCATATAGCCATCATAATAGTGTACATATTTTATATATGACATGAGAAGATTTAATATTTGAAAATTATTGATTAAAATTTAAAAATTTGTACACTTGCTGATCTCATAAAACATAAACATGCGAATATTTTAAACTAAAACAGAAATTGCAATGTGAGAATTTTGGATTTTGAAATTTCATTTCATGAGACATTCTTAAATATTTTTATATTCTGGAATGAAAAAATCTGAAAACTCATGTGTGTTCAAGTGAAAATTCTGAATATTGATTTACTTTATAATCAAGAAAATCTTCATTATTTAACATTTTTTTTCTCAGTTAAACAGTAAATACTTTAGCCAGCATGTAAAATAAATTAAAAAATCTTTAAAAAATCTCTAACAATTAGGACACTTATTCCTTTCTTGTACCAGTATTCTTTCATCTCTTTCTTCTTATTTCTGTTCTATATTTTTTCCTTTTTACTCCCTATGAATTTTATGATTTTTAATTTTACATTTGGTCCTTTCTGTGACAGGATAATCTTTCCCTCTTGAAGTCTCTTCATGTATGATTCAGCAATTAAATATCATTGAATCTGGTCTAAAACTGCTTTCAAAATAGAAAGTGAGCTAGGCCATCACATTTTCAGGAAAACATCACTGTAGAGTATTGCTTGATATTTAGTGCAGCAAAATGGTCCAATTTTTTACTTGCTTAGTCTTTCAGCTATTGAAGGTAGTGGTTGATTTAATAAGGGAGTATTTATTAATTTTTACCTTGAAATTTTTTTGTGCAGGCATCTTAAAAGCATTTATATTTCTGCATTATATCTTCTTGCTTTATGAGAAATGTATTTTTTTCTAAAACAAATCTATTTAAATTTAAGACAAATTGGTACCTTCCTTTTCTTGCTGTCGCTATTGAATACCCTTAACTAAATTGGCCACTAAACCGTTTCATGTAAATAAAAGTGAATTTGATTTTACAGTTGTGGGTAAGGATTAACTTCAGGTTTCTTTGCTTCAATAGGTATAGATTTATAAATAATGCATGAGTTCTATTGCTTATGCAGTCTCATATCTTGATATAATTAAAAGAAACAAGCATTTGCACTAGAACGAAGTACTTCAGCAAATTGGGTAATCTGAATCACAATTGTGGAGTGCAGAGGTGATTGATCATATGGCTTTTCTCAAGCTGGCATGTCTTTAGAGAAATTAGTGTATTAGTTGTGCTATGCTTGCTTATTATACAAACACAAAATTGCTCTAAGAAAATTAATGGGATCTCAAAATTAATTATTTAAATGTTAGGAAATAGCAGAATGTATACTGACTGTGGAAATTGAGTTCACCAGACTGAATGCATGTATTTTATTTTCCACAGGACCTCCTACTTCATTTAGTATTATCAGTAGGTTCTGTTCACTTAGTGATCTGTTCAAACTATGGTCTGTGGACAATGTTAATAACTTACTCTTGAAATTGCTGTGGTATCTATCCTTATGATTTCCATGTTAATTAATTACTTTCACAACATAACATTGAGGTAAGGGAGTGACACTAATCCTATTTTGCTTACATGTCACAGTTGTCCACAATATTAAACTGGAAAGTTTGAAGTGCTAAGACCAGAGTTTGACCATACCATAGCGTACATATACTAAAAGTACAACTGGTGACTTCAGCAGTGATTTCTGTAAGTGTTTTGTTTATTCCATTGTTCTATGAGATCCGAACACACTGACTTGACATGGCAAAAAAAGTTCATAGAATCATAGAATAAATCATAGAATCATAAAATAGTTAGGGCTGGAAAGGATCTTAAGATCATCCAGTTCCAACCCCCCTGCCAGGGGCAGGGACACCCTACACCCCACACTAAACCATGTCACCCAAGGCTATGTCCAGCCTGGCCTTGTACACCACCAGGGATGGAGCATTCACAACTTCCCTGGGCAACCCATTCCACTGCCTCACCACCCTTACAGTCAAGAAATTACCCCTTATATCCAATCTAAACTTCCCCTGTTTAAGTTTGAACCCATTATCCCTTGTCCTGTTACTACAGTCCCTCATGAAGAGTCCCTCCACATCATCCCTATAGCCTCACTTCAGATACTGGAAGGCTGCTATGAGGTCTCCATGCAGCCTTTTCTTCTCCAGGCTGAACAGCCCCAGCTTTCTCAGCTTGTCTTCATACAGGAGGTGCTCCAGTCCCCTGATCATCCTCGTGGCCCTCCTCTGGATCATTCAATTAATCTTCTGTCAGAAGTAGAGATGCAGCTGTATTGTGATGGAGTTAGACAAATGATAACCTGTCTTACGTCTTGTAGCAGGCTGATTAAGAAAAAACAACAAAAAGCCACACAACAAACCAAATAAAACCAACCCCGGGAACTACTAGAAAAGCAGCTCAGAAGATATTTTACACTATTCTGGGGATGTGCAATTTACGTTTACATACATAAAATGAGGTGTGCAGGGAATTGCATTCAGTTTTTTTAAATGACATATTAAACGTCATAAAACGTCATAAATCATTACTCCTTTCAGATTTCTGATCACTAAATTGGAATTCTTGAAGGAGCTTTTATAAAAAAAATATTGCCCTGAAGCAGAACATTGTGGACTTTGATTTCTTTATCAGGAAATCATTTCAGAGGGATTTAGATTGAATGGAAAGTAAAAATAATTTTAAAATATATCTTTTTAACTCTTTTCAAATACATGGTATCTCTGTACAGTAGGAGAACACTCTCACAGTTGCTGCATCTCTTTGTTGTCTTTACCTTGAAGGTAAATACATTACAAACCACTTTCATCCTATAAGCACTGAAATCATGTTTGATTTTTAACCTGTGAAGGTGTGAGAACCAGCAAGGAAATAATAAAATGGATGGAGAATGGTTACATTGTACTTGTTTTAGTATAGGATTGTAATTAAGCTTGAGCAAAGGCTGAGCGATTGTAATAAACCTTACAAAAAATAAATCTTTGTATAAACCTAAAAATGGGTATCAGCATAAGAATGACATGTTTAACTTGGGGTGAATGTGATTTCTGGACAGTTTACATAATTTAAAAAAATTCTTAATATGTAATAAATCTGCAAATAATGATCATCTTACTTGCCTTGTTTTGAGAACTATTAAACTGCCTTTACGTCAACCCATGAGTTTTCTCACTTGTACCCTTCTGATTCTCTCCTCCATCCCACCAGGGTGGAGTAAGCAAACAGCTATGTGGTGCTTAGTTGCTGGCCAGGGTTAAAGCACAAGAGACCTGATAAAGTATATGCAAATGCATATTGTGCAGAGTAAGATCAGATGTTATCTGTCCTTTATTTGGATGGACAGTCACCACATAGAGAGGAGTCTGAACTAAAGACAGTAAACGACAATTTAATATTTACATTATTCAATAAAACTGCCTTGTGAACTAAATATAATGCTCTAGAGCAGGTTCATTCATGTCAGATTATTTCACTTGCCCTTTTCTTATTTAAATTTATGTGTGGGCTGACTCTGAGACTGTTCCAATTCTTTTTGACAGATATACAATCCTCCTGGGAATGCCCCTTAATGCTCCTCTTGGGCCTGTCTGAGTTGATTCAGCCAGATTTGATAAATGAGAGAGCAAGTTCATTTTAAAATAATAAGTTGTGGAATAATTAGGAAATTTGGGATAATTGGAAATTAAATCTATATTCAAAATGCAGCATTGTCCACACATAAGAGAGAAACGGGCTTTCAAGGCCTCTCGGGCTAAGATGCAGCCGTACCTGGTATGCCAGGAATGTGCACTCCACAGCGGTTCCCGTAACAGGCGGAGGATAGAGCGAGGTGGAGATCTTGCGGTTATGTTCTGTCCTAACTTCAACAGATAAAACGGGAACTAGGTGGTACAAGAAACTGATAAGCTGCATACTTGCTACCCTGAGCCAGCGGCCTGTCATCTTCTTGACAAAATACCATCCTAGTGTGAACTTTGCTTCATTATAATACTAAAATACACACCCCTCTCCAGTGCGACCCCCCCCCGAAATAAGACCACCTCTCTCTGCTGAATTTTTAGTCTCATATACCTTTAAATCGAGGCGAGAGAAATTTTCGCCAATGGTAATAAAGGTATGTATGACTAGAGTCACTCAAGCTCCACCTTGAAGGTAAAAATAATATAAAATAGCCCAAGAGAAAGGGGGATTTTAGGGAAGATACCATCGCGGACGAGTCACGGAAGATAACATCAACCGACTGCTGGGACCGGTCGACGGGCTGGACCTCTCTTCCCCCCCCATAGGGACGCCTGTGGGTAAGACTTGCACTGTACCCAGTGCTTTCCTAGGAAAAGTTAGAATCTCTATAGAGTTATTTTTATTGTCATCTGTATCTTTTAGAGCTAAGCTGTGTTAACTTTATCAAGCGCTTGTATTCATGTAACCATTATATGCACGTGCTTTTGCAGACAGTATTTATCACCGGCAATCCATAAGAACCTGTACCTGTTGCATTAATAAATTCAGTATAACTGTGAGCATAGTGTGGTGCATTATCAGTGAATCCGATACCAGTCGCGCTCGGACTGACAGTTATTGTCAGTGAATCCGATACCAGTCGCGCTCGGACTGATAGTTGCATATAGGAGCTGTCCCTGTGGTGAATTATCAGTGAATCCGATATCAGACGTGCTCGGACTGACAGTTATTGTCAGTGAATCCGATACCAGACACGCTCGGACTGATAGTTGTGTATTGGGGCTGTTCCTGGCTCTCTTTATATAAAACAAGGGGTTTGTTCCCCCCTCTCCATTTAACGCAACAGAAAATTGGCGTAGTCGGCAGGATTGCCATGGATAAACTGCTGCAAAAATATGATTGTGCCCCTTCCCCGGCTGGGAAGGAGTGGGCCCAAAAGTTTTGGAAGGATGAAGAGAAAGTGGTAGAACGTATTGAACAGTGTCGAGCTTTACACAAGCTAAAAGTGGGAAAAGGTAAAAATGTTATGTGTGCAGTTTTAGGTGCTTGTTTATCTTGTGCACAAGAGGAAGCTAGAAATGCCCCTGCTCCTAATTTGATTTCTGATGCAGAATATACTGCTCTGAAGTCAGAAAATGAGGTGTTAAAATCATCATTAACCTTTCACAAGGAGACAGGAGAAACACTGAAAGCTCACAACAACAAACTCGAGAGCGAAAATAAAGACTTGCGAGATCAAAATGTTCACCTTGTATCTCGGGTTGATCGACTCTGGGGTGAAAATAAGGCGTTAAGAACCCAGATTGATCGACTTGCAGATCATAATTATCAACTCAAACAGATGATGGAAATGGTGAGCGGACTGTTAGATAAAATGCAGCCTTCTGCCACAGTGCAGCAGATCCGGAGGTTAATGTCTTGCCCCTCTCAGGCTGAAGATTTATGGTCTGATAGCGATCAGGAAGAGGCTCTGATTCCTTTACGACCTCTAATTAAGACTGAGGTTACTGATAGTGGTAATGGCGAAATCCATACAACTATACGTGCCACTGCATGGTCACCCACAGAGTTAATGAATTTAAAGGAAAAATACTCTAGACGTGCTGGAGAATCTGAGACAGAATATCTGTGGCGAGTCTCCCTGCAGGGGGGGAGATACGATTATGCTAAGTGAGGAAGAAGCAGGAGGTTTTTGGGGACCTGGAGTGTTTTTAGCCACCACACCAGGGGATCATCATTACTCTCTAACTGCTCGGGTGGCATACTGGGCAGGGGGGTTAGACCCACGAGAGAGAGGAGAACCGTTATCAATTCAAGCTGCCAGCTATTCTGATTTAACTGAGGCAGTGCAGAAAGCTGCTTGTATACAAGCAATGTATAATAGAGGTGATATGCGAAGATCCCCTATGACAGCGGCTATAGACCCTGACCGACTAAACCCTCTCATTCGTGGTTTCCCTGATTGTCTTAAAACCTTTATAGTCACAATTCAAGACCGCATACGAGAGGGTAGTAACAGGCGAGGCCAACGAACTTATTCACTCACCTGGAGTGAATTTGTCCATGAAATAGACCAATATGGACGTAAAATGGGATGGGTCAGTTCATATAAGGAAAAACCCTCTGACCATACCCGAAAGGTTCGGCAAGTGCACACTCGGGATTCCTATCCTAACCAAAATCAGATTGAAACCCCTAAATCCAATTGTTTTTATACCCACAACTCTAAATTTGACAGAAAGTTCAGATCAGATAGGGAAAGGAGTGAGAGGTGGCGCAAAGCCCTGGAATTGGGTATACCCCGACATATCCTACGGGGTATGTCAACAGAAGACCTCAATACATTAATCCGACTCCTATCTGAGAGGAATAATCAAGTAGGGGAAAAACGATTGGGCAAAGGATTCCCAAATTATGAGACAGAAGAAAAGGAAAAGATACCTTCTGCACCAGAAAATGATCTGATTGACCTGTCAGAATCTCAGCAAAAAAACTTCCATCCCCGGGGAGGGCAGTGAGCCACCCTGCCCGGCGGGTGTTAGCAGTGCAATGGCTCTCTAATAATAACTCAGAACCTATTATTGCCATTCCAGTGGGACCCCGGAAAATATTAGTGGAATTCCTTATTGATACTGGGGCTCAAATGTCAGTGATAACTAATGAAACAGCACAAGCTTTAGGCATAAAACCTACTCGGCATAAAGTTAAATTCACAGGAATTGATGGTGTAATAAAGGAGTGTCCCACTGCAAAAATAACCCTTTGGTTACCGGAAGAGCAGAGACTAACTCGGGTAGAAGTATTAGTTGGTGCTGCACACACTAACCTTTTAGGATTTGACATTTTGTGTGGGCGAACATGGAAACTCCCAGATGGAACTGTGTGGAGTTTCGCAGGACATGAACAAGGGTCAAGCACCATGAGGTTAAGTCTGTTGCAGACATCTATACCTTTACCTCCATCTAAAATTACCAATGTTCGGCAATACCCGTTACCTGCAGCAGCACTTACAGGGGTTGACGGGGTGGTAACAGAATTAGAAAAAAGAGGTATTATTAAACGAACTCATTCACCTTACAATTCTCCGGTGTGGCCTGTAAAGAAACCCACCGGACAGTGGCGCTTTACAGTAGATTATCGACAATTAAATGCCAATACTGCTCCTTTAACCGCAGCAGTCCCAAATATTGCTGAAATTGTGACAATGATACAAGGAGCCGCCCACTCCTGGATGGCTGCCTTGGATGTTAAGGATATGTTTTTCATGATTCCTCTCCAGGAACAGGACAAAGCCCAGTTTGCATTCACATGGAAAGGAATCCAATACACTTTTAACCGACTTCCACAGGGATATAAACATTCCCCTACTATTGCACACAATGCTTTGGCAAAAATTTTGGCAGAAATTCCCATTCCTCCTGGTGTGGCAGTATATCAATATATTGATGATATACTGATTGGGGGAGAAAATCAAGAAAGTGTAACAGATACAATGGAAATAATTCGAAAGACATTACTCGAATTAGACTTGGAAATTCCAGACTCGAAGTGTCAGGGACCTGCACAGGAAGTTAAATTCCTGGGCGTCTGGTGGATAAAAGGAGCTGCTTCTATTCCTCAAGACACCCTGGAAACCCTGGAACATGGACAAAATCCATCTGGTGTAAAAGAGTTACAACAGATTTTGGGAACTTTAGGTTATTGGCGTAAACATATCCCTGGCTTTTCTATTATTGCCCGTCCTCTGTATAATCTGCTTAAAAAAGGAAAAGCCTGGGAATGGACTGAACAACACACTAAAGCATTAGAACTGCTAATAAAGGAGTTAAGGATATTTCAACAGCTCGGTCCTATACATCCAACTGACCCAATCCATGTAGAATGGGGGTTCAGTGAACATGGTTCTCACTGTAACTTATGGCAAAAAGGACCAGAAGGACCAGAAAGACCACTAGAATTCAGCTCTCACTCTTTCAACGATACAGAAAGAAGGTATTCAGATCTTGAAAAAGGCTTGTTATCCCTAGTAAGAGCAGTAAAACGAGCAGAACAAATAAGGAGAGAACAAGGTGTAATCATTCGCGGACCCTTTCGCCTCCTAGATGTAGTCCGTAAAGGAACGGCACCACCTGCCGGCATTGCACAAAAACCCACGGTTCGTAAATGGTATGCTTACTTAGAGGGCATTAATGAAATTATGCCTATTTCAGAAGGCAGTGTTAAAGTGTCCAAACTACAAAAAGACATAGATGGTACTCGGCTATTCCAGTCTCCGCCTGATAAACCATCTCCAATTCAGGAAGCACCCCCTCTTAAGGGAGGTAGTGATCTCACTGGAGTGTGGTTTACAGATGCGTCATCCTATCGAGAAAACAATAAATGGAAATATACAGCTGTGGCATTAGAAGTAGCAACCAATGAAAAAATAACTGAAACAGGAGAAGGAAGTGCACAAGTGGGAGAACTTAGAGCAGTCCTGCTAGCTGCACAGCATGGTGCTAGCCACATTTATACTGATTCATATGCTGTTTTTAAAGGAGCCACTGAATGGGTGGGTCATTGGGCAGCGAATGATTGGCAGGTAAATAGAGTCCCAGTTTGGGAAACTGATAGCTGGAAACAACTGTTAGAGATAGGGGAACAAAGGAAATTACATATTGGTTGGGTAAAAGGACACGATCGTTCAAACTCAATCACTGCTCAATTTAACCAGGAGGTAGACAGCCTCACACGACTGAGAAAAATTGATGTCATAAATGATGACCACGAATGGAAACGATTGCTTGAATGGTTACATGTTAAACGTGGTCACACTGGTAGGGCAGATTTATACCGAGAAGGCTTAGCTCGAGGATGGCCTGTATCAGTTAAGCTATGTGAACAAGTAGTAACTGCCTGCTCACAGTGTCGCTTGCGACTCAATAAAGACCATCCGAGTAAAGCCCCTCCCCTGCACATCAGAGATAAGAAAACATTATGGCATTCCTGGCAAATTGATTATATCGGACCTTTGAGACCTTCAGGTAATAAGAAATACATCCTGGTAGGAGTAGAAATCATCTCTGGCCTCACCATGGCTACTAGTGTAAAATCAGCTACAGGGGAAAACACAGTAAAAGCTCTTCAAGGATGGTTTAGCACACTCCCCCTTCCAGAGGAAATCCAAAGTGATAATGGTTCACACTTTACAGCTACAGTGGTACAAGATTGGGCCAAAGAGGAAGGAATTCGGTGGGTATTCCACACCCCCTATTATCCTCAGGCCAATGGAATTGTGGAGCGCACCAATGGGTTGGTCAAACGCTTTGCGAAAACTCATGAACCTGAATGGGACTCGCGACTACCCGATGCCATTTATCAATTAAATAACAGATGGAGCGGAGATGGTTGCCCTAAAATGAAGGCCTTTTGTGCATCAGCTACCACCATCGCTCCAAAAATACACACTAAACCAGGAGAATACCCCACCGGTTTTTATGCAGGACAACCAGTATTGGTAAAAATGCCTCAAATTGGAACAGTACCAATGGTACTAGTTACCCCCAAAAATCTTTATGCCTGGGAAGCCAAAGACTGTTCAGGAAAGGTACATCGGATTAGTGTTCGGTGGATTTTACCTTCCTTTTAACCCCGTCGGTCCCAAGACCGAGCATGTTTTCCTTTTTCTTTTATGTTCACAGAGATTCTAGATGAACTGCACGTGGACGGACGGATTGGCCTACACAGAACTTGAGTGCATCCAGGGAATTTTGTCACTCATCCTAGCCGTAGTGGTATTTATCACATTCATGATCATTTGTCAACCTAAGTTTTAAGGAGAAAATGGTAGACCGTAGAATTGGACCCACATTATGTTTCCTCCTAATAATACCCAGTCTTTTGGCTACAGACATACAGTGGCCTTGGTCTAAGGCTCGGGTGCAATATACTGGGTGAATGGGAACCCCTCCTGCAAATTTAAACCTGTTAACAATGGTTATACATGGAACAGAGATGTATCAAGAAAATGAGTGGAGTTGGGATGGCACACATAGAGTTCCACGACTATCAGGGGTGATGGGGGAAGAAATAAAAGTGGGATGTAGAGTTATCAATGGATCCACCCACAAACAAGCAAGACAGATCTCTGTAACCAAAATAAAAACAAATGAAAGGCAAATAAAAGTCTGTACTGGGGAGAGATGGGATTGTTGGCACAACTTTACTTTAATCCAACCAGTCTTTGTGACCTGTCTCTGGGCACAAGACAACATAGGGTTGTCCTTTAAATTCAAAGTTAATACCATGACAACTACCCCTGTGCCAGATACGAAACCAACTTCCCAGTCAATGCTTGAAACTATGTCCACTCAACCTCCCGCTAGTTTAGCTCCTTATGCTTATAACATTGGACCTTATGTCGTCAAAAATACTGGTCAACAACAGATATTGTTTAACCCATCATACTCCCTCAAACGAGTAGAACTATCTATGCAAATCAACATCTCTGCAATTAAACCCACATGTTCACCATTCCTGGACACATCATATGCAGGATGGTCAACATGGTTACATGGACGAACCTTCACCCCCTTAAAACGATCAAAGAGAGATGTAACTGGTATCCTAGGAACAGGGCTGGGAGTCTTGAATAGCATTGATGCGGAAATTTTAGCCAACAAACTAGCCACAATAACTCATGACTTGACCAAATTGAAATACCCTTTACAATCTTCTCTTTTGGCTTTGGGAAATCACCAATGGTTTTTATCGAATATATTACCTCAATGGGAGGAAACGAGTGAAAAGGACCACCAGCTAATTTTAGATACACTTGATGTCGCTCAAAACAACATCTCTTTGGCTCTCAGTTGTATCCAAGCCCAGATATGGATACAATCAATGACAGCCGCAATCATAAGGGAAGGTGAAGAAGGTACCTTACCCACTGAAATTCGAAAAGTAATCTGGGATAATGCAATTGAATTTGAAAGGAAATTCCAATCTTGGTGGCACCTGATTAATTTCACTTATGACCCCATTGAGAGTAAAGTCACTGCTTTTGTCCTAACAATACGCAATGCTTCGGTACGTACCATATACCCAATCATTGCGCTAGGACTGAATCACCATGAAACCGTGCTCTACCCAATTGAACATAGAGTATGGGCGCAATATATCAATAAATGGCAAACTGTTGACGTCGATGCATGTATCACACGAAACCAACAAGGATTCATTTGTGAAAGTAATACCATAAAAGCACAAGACATTTGTCTTGACACAGAGCAAAATGTTTGTCATTTTGAAATACATCCCAATGAAAATCCAGAAACTATGCTTGTATATATTGGAAAAGGATGTGCTTGTATGAGAACTCTTTGCAACTTCATATTAATAGATGATGTTACTATGAATATCACTGATCCCACTAACCTTTGTATTTGTAACTTTACTAACATTATTGGGTGTGACTTCAATTATTCAGCTCCTGTTACCTCTCAACAATTGTTGCGATCAAGACACACGCTGTATAATGACTTGTTATTCACTCCTATTGGGATGAATCTCACATTGGTGAGAAAGCTGCTACACCATGAAGACTTGAAGCAGTTGTTGACCCAGGCCAAGGAAAAAGGACAAAGAACTCTGATCACTGTCCACCATGATACAGAAGAAATCCATCAGGTGTTGCAAAGAGTCCAGAAAGATGCGGAAAATAAGTGGTGGGACACTCTCTTTGGATGGTCACCAACTGCCACAGGCATTTTGAACAGGATGCTTCACCCCGTTGTGATTTTGTTAATACTCACTGTATTAGGTTTTGCCTTGACAATCGCTTTGTATATTAGACTTTGGATTATGTTAAAACGCTTAACTAATTTAGCAACCCCACAGGATGTATATGTCCTTAGCAATCCTCACTCAAAAAGTATATGGGACATTCCAGATTCCTTCTAAACATTGTGAAGCTTGAGTGACTATAGTCACGGGGTGGATTATGTGGAATAATTAGGAAATTTGGGATAATTGGAAATTAAATCTATATTCAAAATGCAGCATTGTCCACACATAAGAGAGAAACGGGCTTTCAAGGCCTCTCGGGCTAAGATGCAGCCGTACCTGGTATGCCAGGAATGTGCACTCCACAGCGGTTCCCGTAACAGGCGGAGGATAGAGCGAGGTGGAGATCTTGCGGTTATGTTCTGTCCTAACTTCAACAGATAAAACGGGAACTAGGTGGTACAAGAAACTGATAAGCTGCATACTTGCTACCCTGAGCCAGCGGCCTGTCATCTTCTTGACAAAATACCATCCTAGTGTGAACTTTGCTTCATTATAATACTAAAATACACACCCCTCTCCAGTGCGACCCCCCCCCGAAATAAGACCACCTCTCTCTGCTGAATTTTTAGTCTCATATACCTTTAAATCGAGGCGAGAGAAATTTTCGCCAATGGTAATAAAGGTATGTATGACTAGAGTCACTCAAGCTCCACCTTGAAGGTAAAAATAATATAAAATAGCCCAAGAGAAAGGGGGATTTTAGGGAAGATACCATCGCGGACGAGTCACGGAAGATAACATCAACCGACTCCTGGGACCGGTCGACGGGCTGGACCTCTCTTCCCCCCCCATAGGGACGCCTGTGGGTAAGACTTGCACTGTACCCAGTGCTTTCCTAGGAAAAGTTAGAATCTCTATAGAGTTATTTTTATTGTCATCTGTATCTTTTAGAGCTAAGCTGTGTTAACTTTATCAAGCGCTTGTATTCATGTAACCATTATATGCACGTGCTTTTGCAGACAGTATTTATCACCGGCAATCCATAAGAACCTGTACCTGTTGCATTAATAAATTCAGTATAACTGTGAGCATAGTGTGGTGCATTATCAGTGAATCCGATACCAGTCGCGCTCGGACTGACAGTTATTGTCAGTGAATCCGATACCAGTCGCGCTCGGACTGATAGTTGCATATAGGAGCTCTCCCTGTGGTGAATTATCAGTGAATCCGATACCAGACATGCTCGGACTGATAGTTGTGTATTGGGGCTGTTCCTGGCTCTCTTTATATAAAACAAGGGGTTTGTTCCCCCCTCTCCATTTAACGCAACATAAGTATACCCCAATGCTCTGACTCTGTTGATAACCTGTACTCAGGCTTAAGGACCCTGGCCTGTTATCTATGTGGATAGCTTATTGTTTGTTGACTCCATTGAGCTCTGTGCTTATCAGTTTTTGAAGACTTAACACATCGCTAGTATTTCATTCCTCTTCTGTGGAAAAAGGATGACAGTTTTCATTTCTGTCTTCCACAGAATGCAGGGATATATGTCTTTCCTTCTAGGATATTCAAAGCCCACAGAATGCAGGAATCAGCAATGCAGGACATGTTCCCTCAGCTTTACAGTGGCAGAAGAACTGGCCAACCACATAACCCAGAGTTTCCACTCTTGGATATTCCAGGCTGCATGGTTTAACCTAGTATTCCTCCCCTCTAAAATTATGCCACATTAGAGGGCAGATTGCTAAACGGAGAAGAGGTGCAAGCAGCAAAGTGAATAGATGAAATGTTTAAAATCTCTTCTACATTTGAACAATCTAGAGAGCTGCCTTACAAATTCTTATCCTGGAATCACCTTATATGAGGAAAAGTCTTAGTGTTGTACCAGACTGAATAGCCAATAACACCTTATTGATGCAATCATTAATTAAATTGATCAATTGATTAAATACACACTAAGAAATCCCCAATATTCAAAGCAGAAAAGTTACTCAACAGTAGGAAAGTCAAATATGAAACTGCAAAATTATTTGCAATCATGTGTGACTGTTGTTTCATGAAGCCTCAGTAGCAGAACAGAAACATCTAAGAAAAAAATTACCTTTAATATGATCTTCTTTTAATCATTGAATTATAGAATGGTTTGGGTTGGAAAGGACCGCAAGGTCATCTAGTTCCAGCCCTGCTGCCATGGACAGAGACGCCTCACACTAGACCATGTCACCCAAGGCTCTGTCCAATCTGGCCTTGAACACTGCATTAGCAACCAATTAGGAGTCTTAAAGCTGGAAATGTACAGTGAATTTTCACAAAAGAATGTTCACTGGAGGCTCTGTTGCCTGTCTCTGACACTTTAATCCACTTATTAAGGTGAATAAGATGCTTAAAGGAAGTTGAAAGTGAAATAAGTATGGTGGCTGATAACTGCTCACTCCTCAGTCCCTTGCTCTGTGGGCAGGGGAGACAAAAAAGGATTGAGAAAATTCATAAGTCAAAATAAAGGCATATATTAATTACTGTAGAGGGCAGAATGGGCTTGACTTTAAATATATTATCGATTACATATTTAGTTACTGATTGCAGTATTGGGAAACAAAAACATAAAAGCATAGTGAAAAAAAAACCATCTCCCATACACCCACAGTCAGTTTCACTCCAGATCCCTCTCCTCATCCCTGTTTGTGCCACGGGTTATACGTTTAGTCCCTTCAATGAGGCTGTGAGCATCACAGGGCGCTTGGGCTCAGGATGTAGCAGTTTCTTTCTGCTGCTCCTTGCTTCTCAGAGTTTTTCTCTGTGCTGTTTTGGGTCCTCCAGAAGCTGCAGTTCCTTTCAGGGGAGCCTCTGCTACTACTTCAAAATTACACAGAAAGACAAAACAAATTCTCTACAAATGGTTGCAACTACCAGTTGACTACAAGATAACACAGCACATTAAATGCAGAGTTGATAAATGCACAATGATGAACATAAAGAAAAGCATCCTGGATGCTGGTTTGACAATGGAGAGCTTCAGATTAAAGGGCATTTTTTTGGAAGCCAGGAATAGTAGTTGGCAGCTCAATGTTCAGTCCAAAAACCTAGTAAATGTTTAGGAAAAACAAAGAATGAACCAGAATATACCACTATTGTACTGTCAAAATACTGAAGTAAAAAATACAGAGAAGAGTAACAAGGATGACTGAAGTTATCCATGATTTTTACAGGAAAAGAAACTAATTAGGCTAGGACTCTCCAGCCTGGAAAAGCGAAGACAAAAGCAAGAGATGACAGATCCCTGAAAAATCAGATATGGTAAGGAGGGGGTGAGTGTAGACTGCTCATTGCTCCTTTTAGCACAAAAACTGGCAGGCATCCACTGAAATAAGCAGGCAGCAGTTTTTTCTGGTCTTTCTTTAAGGGAAAGGCTTTTTCCCAGTGTGGTTAATATCAGATTGTGGAATTAATTTCCACAGAAGATTGTAGAGGCCAAAAGTGTAAATGAATCGGAACAAAAAAAAATAGGCCAATTGATGGAAGATGAGTCCATGGGGACTATTGAATGTAGTCACATGAATGTCACGAAACCACCGATTTCAGGGAAGGCATAACAACAGATGCATTACTTTGTACATGCTTTAGAGAGCAAGCATTACAGGACACTGCTGAAGGCATGTTATTGGCCAATGGTCTGAACCAATATGACAATCCTTAAACTCAAAAGTTTGGGAGTGACTTTGACCTGGCCTAATTCCATCAAAAGATATACATACTCAAGAAAAGGGCCTTTCACTTTTATCTCCTTTTCTCTCTGCTGCTGATATGCTGTAGGCCTTAGTTGTGCATTTTATTTTCATCGCTTTTTTCCTCCCAGAAAATACAAGAAAGGGGAGTATGAAAATAAAATTTCAGTACCGGCTTTATAGCAACTTTTTACTGAGCAATAAGTCCCCATTATGGAAAAAAGGCTCAGAGGAGATGGGCAAGGGCAATGTCTCCCTGTGAAGGTCAGAGAATAATGCAGGGTCTGACTGACCATAACTGTTGCAAAGAAGCTGACTTTTTCCCAACATGAAGGAGACCTGAGGGTAGCCTCTGTTTTGGGTAAACAGCTATCAGCAGTTGTGTGGATCAGCTGGTGGTGTAAATGTTTCTCTCTGAGCTGATTCAGCCAGTGTGAAAGTCTCACAGTCTCAAGCAGCCCAGCATAGGGGGTGTAGATATATGGCTCAGCTCAACATAAAGTATAAAAATCAGACAAATAGCAAAATAATTTTTAAGAGGGCAATGGGCTTGAGCTGGCTTCAGCCAACATACGCGCTCCCAGTAACCTGAGAGGCCCAGCCCTGCGATAGGGAGCTTCTTACAGAAACCAGGAACATGACTCACACTGGTATTGTGAATGAACTTCACACTGAAATTGCAATATTTTGTTAAATGTAATTTATATTTGTATTGTGTTTTCAGCATATTTTGCATTACTCTACTATATCAGAAATACCACATAACTTCTGCACATTTATTTTGATTCTATAGTAGCCTCTGTTTTCTTCTCTGAAAATGGTCTGTCATGACACTTTTTAGTTCCAGTTTGGAGTGTTTGTAGATACAGTATTGACTACAATGTAGGCTTCAGTTTATTTTTCAGAACATATTCTGATGGTTGACGAATGCACATTGTATAAACAATATAGCAAAAAGTAATTTTAATCTTTTCTGCACATTCATTTTATCATTTGCAGCACAAATAAAGCTCAGCTCACCCTATCTACTTTGGACTTCACTTTCTTGCTGGTTTCATAGGTTTTACCTCTCTAAATATTCATGAGTTTTTCAATACTCTCCATTCATAGCTGCACTCCAGACACTCATACCTTATTTTTAAAAAATCCCAACTCTATCTCTACTTTTTTTTTTTTACTTGGGTAATTTCAGAGCTGAGGAACTGTTGAGCTCCCTGTTAATCTTATCATGTGTTGAAAACACGTACTTTCTAATGTAGTATTTTCCTCTGACAATCAGATCTCTGTTGGTGGCTTCTGGTTTCTTGACTTTCATTTTCACACATTAATCTGGAATCAGTAAATAAATTGAGCATGCATATCTTCAGTTTTGCTTTTAATTCTTAGCTTTTTGTTGACCAAACAAGTTGATGAATCATTTAAGTTGAAAACACCTACCATTTTGTTACTTTATTTACTTTTGCACAGCCCAGCTAGCATGCTGTCATGGGTTCAGCAGTAGCAGTCATTTTTCTCCTTCTTGGTAGCTGGTGCAGCGCTGTGTTTTGACTTTCGGCCTGGGAACAGCACTGATAACACCAGTGCTTCGGTTACTGCTTAGTGATGTTTAGGTCTGACCAAGGACTTTCTCAGTCTCATGCTCTGCCAGGGAGGAGGGGAAGACGGGAGGAAGCAGAGACAGGACACCTGACCCAAACTGACCAAAGAGATTATTCCATACCACAGCACGTCATGCCCAGGATGTAAAACGGAGAGGAGAGGAGAGGAGGGACCCGGAAGGGTGGGGGGTGTGCGCTGCTGGGTTGGGCTTGATATCGGGTGGTGAGCAGTTGCATTCTCTTTCCTTGTATTTGCCTTGTCATTATTGTTATTGGTGGTAGCAGTAGTGGTCTTGTGTTATACTTTAGTTACTAAACTGTTCTTATCTCAGCCTGTGGGAGTTGCATTCTTTTGATTCTCCTCCCCATCCACCCGGCAGCAGGGGGAAGAAAGAGAGGGGAGTGAGTGAGAGAATGGGCTGCGTGATTTACAGCTTAAGCCACGACACATGCATTTACTACTGAATATGTAAGCTGACTCAGCTGTTGTATTCACTCAGCTGCTAATACATATTTTCATTTGAGATATGCCAAGTTTATTATTATTAACTATGCCATTTCAGGGTGATGACTAATCTGATTTGATTTTGGGAGCACTAATACATAGAGTTATGACAACAGTGAATGCAAATCTTGATTTACAGTTCAAAGTTGCATTGTCTCTCTCTCCTGTGATGGTTGGTAGACATATTAACTTTATCATGACAGAAAGTGTGGGCATGTATAATGTACATGGGATAGAGCAAAACCTGTAGTCCTTGTAAAGTACATTAAATATATATGTACTTTCCAGTCATTTGAAGCTTGTCTTCTGTCAGGCTTTCCATTTGTTAATAGCAGACACAAATAGTAAGAATGGAAGTGTCATGCTGCAGTAATATGTTCTTGTTAAACCATTTGCTTACCTCTGCACTTTAACTATGCAGGCTGTAGAGTTAAGTTACATAAATATACAGACACATGCATACATATTTGTCCCTTTGGATTACGACACTGTTTTAGCTAGCTCTGCAGAAAATTAGAAATTGTTTCTTGACACTGATCTTAGGATGATAGTTCTTTATGTCAGTGGAACATGCAATGTCAGTATGATTTTTCCTAAAATTGCTTACTCTGTTTTGTCCTGGAACAAACTAGGAACATACACATATCCTTGTGAGAGCAGTTCTCTTGTGAGACATGTCCACAAGATGCACTGCTGTTATACCTCTGGCGTCCTGGCTGTGGCAATTTACATCACATTTTCCCATTATGTTTACCATGATTGTGCTCTCAGACTTGGCAGCGATGCCTGACATTGTTATAGCTAAATTTTTTTGTTTGAGCCCAAAAGGCTTTTTTTAAGTTGATACTTGATCTCATAATTACAGCTGTTCATTTCATATCAGCATAGATTTTATAACTTTGACCTAGCTTAAAATCATTAAGCTCCTAGACCATGAAAAATCTTTCTGCTTTGGAAATTATAGTTATACTATTTTCTCTGAGAGAAAATTATCTTACCTTGTAAGTCCATTATGACTTTATTCTTTTTATTTCATTTTTCATCTCCTATTTCTTTATATTCATTTACTCCAAGGAGTTTGACACTATAGTTCTTCATGTTTTCTCTCTGTCAACATGCTTTCTGTTTCTGCAGACATTGATTTTGTGTTCTACAAATATATCTGGTAGAGTTTTCTTCTTCTTTAATAACTGATTCTTCAAAACCCTTTTGTAATTAAGGCTCATTAGTCTAGCAAATTCAATGCCAATCTTTTTCTTTTTTTTTTTAATCTCTGTTGTTTAGGTTTTCTTAGCACAGGTTTTTGACCTTTCAGTCATACCTTTACCTGAAAAATCAGCGAAATTATTTCTTCTCCCTTCTGCCCCCATCAGATTGTCATTTGAATGCATTTACCTGCCATCATTTTATGAAATTGTATTATGATTATTTGAAAATTTCATTTTCATGATTTCTAAATAGCCTCTTTTTTTCTAAAAAACAGACTACAATATTATAGCTTGAAACAATTAAATGTTTTCAATTAAAAAAAGATAAAAAATTGACCCCTGAAAAGATTTTCAGCTACTTGGATTCTCTTATGGATGCTATTTGCTAATGGAAAAATACTAGCTCTCTGGCAAAGAAATTAGCACCCTCATTTTGGCTTAACACTGAAGAAAATTCCATTTGAAAATTACTCTATCAATCATTGAAGTTATCAGTAAATTATAATTACATATATGTGTGTGTGTGTGCATTTTTAAACTGGATTACACCTTTGATGTAATAACAGAAACAGACTTTCAGTCTGTAACACATTGACTAAGGAAGATAAAGTATGGTATTATGGTAGAAGCACTGTCCAAGTCAGTGAATTTTTACTACGCACAGACTAGTAACAAATAAACGTTCTCATCAGGCGCTACAGTAACATTTCCAAACTGAAGTTTTATAGACTTGACTAAAAGCTGTTAGTTAGTTTGGGCTTTTTTATCTATGGAAGAAAAAAAATGTAGAAATTGCATAGAATATAACTTTCCAAAAAAAATATTTTTATTAGCTCCAGCAGTTATCACTTATCTGGCCCTAAGCTCCAGACATGAATATCTTTAATATTCAATATGTATGTCATGCTCCTATAATAGTAACTTTCAATGGAAGTGCAAGGAGATCATTAACTGGAACACATTCACTTTATGATATGTTGTTATATGAAAGTAAAGCAATTATATCCTATTATGACTGCATCCTCTCAAATTTCAACTCTCGAACAGATGCTTTACTGCATTCAATCTCTTTATACTTTATTTTCATGGAAGAAATGCAGTTTTCTAAATGAGAATTGTATGACATACATAAAATATAATATTATGAAGTTTAACACTTTATAGACAGTTAGCTTGGTAAGCAATAATGACAAACCTTAGTTTTTCTAGTGTGTTCATTAGCATCAACACTCTCACCCAAACTCAGACCTTCCTGTAGCTGAAAAAACCCCACAAAGTCTTTTAAGCATCAGCTTTATTTCAAAGGGATCTAGCTACATGCAGCAAAATAGTAAAGTATGATTTCTGTTTTAAATTGTTTTTCATACAAACCAATGTTAAAGGGTTTTGTGTATTAACTGTTTCCATTTCCTAACTGCACACAGGTGGATAGGCCAAATAGCACTGGAGGCAAAGGTTTGAGATCCCTCCCTGGAACAGGAAAAGGAGAAATAAGAATCATAGACTCATAGAAGGGAGAAATAGAGACTATTTTGGGTAAATTAGATTTATTCAGATTGGCTGGGCTTGGTATAAAAGATATGACTCCACCTCATATTCAGTGTAGGCCATTTAGAGAAAAACTTTGTAATATTCAAAATGTTAATTTACCAGAAAAGAACTCAAGAGGCTGAATCAAATCTAACTGTACATTTATCCCAATTACATTTAATATTTTTCTTCTGTTCCTGACACTGTGTGTTTAAAATTGCTCCCCTAATACTTCAATATTATTGTAACTCCAGAAATAAATTCAGAAAAGTTGAAATTATTTCCACATAAATGAAAGACAAAGTAGGTCCCAGCAATCTTATTTCATCTTTAGCAGGTCTGCCCATTGAGAGCTTATTATTATAATGGCCAGGAATAATTGGAGCCCTGACAAATTCTAAAATGATTAGCTCATGTTGCAGACAAAGTTACAGCATTTTAACTTTACTGAAAGAAAAAACTTATTTTTTTCTTTTATTGAAAATCGACTTTGTGAAGAGCTAAATTAATTTCTGATTCTCAGCTAAGGTTTCAAATAACTCTTTCATTCCATTTATCAATGTGTGTACACATTGACATGTTTCCAGGTTTACATGAAGAGAAAAAAAGCTATTTACAGCTTTTTTTTAGCACACAAAAGAAGGAGAGCCTTACAGGTTTATTGGTATTAGAGATAATTTTTATTCAAAAAGATACAAATCGCATATAGTTTGGAATTTGCATATAATTGGAACTTTATTAGTGAACTCAAGGATATAATTTCTTTTTTTTTTTTTGCTTTTTTCCTTTTTCTTTTTTTTTTATTTTTTCTTTGCTATTTCTCTTTTTTCTTTTTACTTTTTCTTCTTTTCTTTTTTCTTTTTAGTCTATTTTCTGTTCAAACATTATAAATTAAATACTTTCCAGATTATATGACCTCTCAGAAGTCTCATCAGTCCAGTGAGTCTGTGATTGAAAAATAGAATGGAATTTCTTTTTATTAGACAGATGAAGCTGACAAATAGAGAGACCTTTCTCCTTTGTCTCTTTTACTACATCGAAGAGTAAGAACATCACCTGCAGACTTAATCTTTTTGTGTATTAGTAGAAGATTGCAATTTATTGATACGGTGATTCCTTGTTATCAATCTGAAAATTAATAACATATGCATAGAAGACATAATTAAAAGAGGGAGGGATGGCATTAAAGAATTGAGCAGCTTAATAAGTACATTTTTATTTTCTGGGTTTGGTTTTTTTTCTGGTTTTGACTGAAGAAAGCATCCAGTTCAGCAAATTATGACGTGAAAGGTTCTCTGAATTAAGTCTACAGAATAAAAAGAGAAAAAATTTTGCAAGCAATCAATTCTAACACATTGAAAATAAAACACAATACACAATTTAACAAGAAGCCAAAACACTTTAGAAATAGATTGGAAAAAGAACGTATGTGGTAGATATATAAAAGGACTTAGTTGTTATTTTCGGCAGAACAGTTCAAACATTTAAATGTTCAAACATTATGTTTAGATTCTACCTAAATATGGAGTAGTGAGGCACCTGTACATTTAAAAATTCACCCAGCTGTACTTTTTCTGAGTATTACTCATAGCTTACATAAATTTAGCTACAAAGATTCTAGTTTATTCACTACTAGAAGGTGAACTATTTCTCTTAGTTTTCAGGGTCTGACATTACAGATATTCTGAGTATGCAAGTCTGGAAATTGTTCAGATGAAATGCAGTATTGCATTTGAAACACATCATAGTGCAATACTATCAACAAACCCAGTCAACTATTGCATTTTTTCCAGTTTGAATCTATAGTTAGATATTTATCATAACCTTAGTACTTCAATTGCATTTTCTCATTAGCAGAAATTTTGCTGAAATTAAGATGCAACAATACAGCTTTAGAGCGTTATTCACACTTCAGTCTTTAATCCAAGCCCCAAAATCCAAAGCATGGCACAGCAAGTTGACCAGGACTGATGAGTAGCTGCTTGAGACGACACTAAGGTAAAATCTAAGTGAAATATGAATTGGCTCTGCTCTTTGTAAAATGGTAGGAGTGGGCACAGATTGAGACAGCTTCTGTAATGTTGGCTGTGAGCCACTTTACTTTGGTGCTTTGACTTCAACAGCTTGTTTAAGCTTTCCACATAAGTAATATAGAATGTTAATTACATATCTGCATCATGAGTGACTCGTCTTTCTTTAAATTCTATAAAAATGCGGCTTTTCAAAATCATGGGATGACTGTAGTTTCCAGTTTATTCCAGTGTATGCATTAGACGAATTTTTTTTTCAAACACAAAATTATATTATGGATTTTAATGCTTGAAAAGCCTCCTATATTTGGTACTTCTCCTTAATCTTTATTTATTTCTATAAATAATTAGACTATGTATGCACCCTGTTAGTAATTTTAGATCATGAATAGGACTATAGCATTTTAAAAGTATCCCCATCTGTTCTTAGATGTGGTAGGAAAAATAGAATGAACCTTAAGAAAACATACATGTATGTGGTGGAAACATACAAATAATATTTGTAAGAACTAAACAGTATCCTAATACAGAGTACTTTAGTCTGAAATACTTCCTTTTTTTTTTTGGTGACTAAATAAAGATCTATCTAAAAAAAAAAAAAAAAAAAAAAAGAAGAAGAGGAAGCAACACTTTGAGTTACAAGAGAAGACCACAGCTGTCCTTTTGCTCATAGGCCAACTATAAACTGCAGCAAAGAACATTCTTGATATTGACACATGAATCACTCCATGTAACACATGTGCAAGCATTGATCAATATATAAAATCTAACCATAGTATCTGATACATGTTCACATGTCCATAAATAAGCTGTCAATCTAATGCCTAGAGATACGTAAGTGCATGCACAAAGCCAGTCATCAGTAAATTATTTCTAAAAAATCTCCTTAATAGCCATTGCATGTATGCAGGGGACTGGTGGTGTATTTCCCCCCGTGTTCCCCCTTATTGTTTTATTTAAATGAATCTAGTTACCTTTAGGTTGAAAAGCTTTGAGATGCTTCCCTGAGAATCCTAAAACACAAGGGCATAAAATGGAGGTGACCAGGATAATATTGCAACAGGAAAGCAGGAAAAATGTTACAACAAAAGTAAATCTGTGTTTTAGTACACATAAAAAATCTTACTTAGCAGGAGAATTGATTTAATTTTTTATATGGACCAAAGATAACTTAAATACATTAAAGATAACTTAGTGTAGGGCATGTCCTACAATGGGAATGCTTTTCAAGTGGTGCATTTTGCTAAAACTTTTGTGTGGCAAACTGATTTAGGTCTACCAACTATTGAAATGGACTCCGTTGTAGTAAACTGTTATTTTAGCTAAAATGCTGAGCTATTTTAAATTCCTGACTGATAAAATAGTTCAACCTGCTACCAAAAACCAAAACGCATCCAAGAAAAAGAGAACTTTAAGTCTCATCTCTGTAAAACCGTAAGAGAACTATCTGAGTCCAAAACTTCTTAAAATAGGCTCATCTGCATGCATAGCCCCATGTTAGGATAATATATATGCTTCAAATTAAGGATAATGGGGCAATTTTTTTCTTAATATTTTGCAAAATTTAGATCTCTATTTTCTCCTTTTGCTGAGCAGTCCCTGATGGATAGCCTTTCTTCAAAGAGTTTGTCACTCTCCTAATTGGAAATCTATCTCTTGTTACTTAGCCTGCTGCAATTAATGAGTTAATTGCAGGATGTATTACATATTTCCACTGTGTCCTCACAAACAACTCATTCTGTATCACTACCAACCACAAACTATTTGTTTTTTTCATCTGCAGTTTACTTCAAATAACACATATTGCTAATGTTTCTGTTTCTGATTGTGTAATCTATTGCCTTGACTTGACATTGTTTAATTAGGTGGAATTTCTTTCTTCCTCTGCTTGATAACCAAATATCTATATCATGTGCTAGTGATATAGATAGCAGTAGCCTGGAGAACATAAAGAAGGACTACAGAGCTCTGGGAGAGGTGGTTAGGGGCTCTGGAGCTTAGATAGTCTTCTCATCAATTCTCCAGGATAAAGGGGAGGACTTTAAAAAGGCTAGGAGGATTGGCCAGGTTAATAAATGGTTAGAAGGGTGGTGCTATAGTCAGGGGCTTGGATATTAAGAACATGGGACTCGATTTGGGAGGACAGGTCTACTGGAGGCTGGTGGAGCTGGTCTGACAACAAAGGGGAAGAGCGGTTTTGGGAGGAGGCTTGCCAGACTGGTCAAGGATGCTTTAAACTAGATGTGGTGGGGGAGAGGGGCATTATTCCATCCCAACACACCCAATCACTTGCCAGCACTTATAACAAATGTGATGTAGGGATATTTCAGCTGCTCCAGCCAATGAGCTGGCTTCAATTGGAGCTTGGCTCAGATGTCTCTATACAAATGCCTGTAGCATGGGGAACAAACAAGAGGAATTAGAGATGTGTGCACGTCTAGGGGGGTATGATATAATAGGCATCACAGAAACATGGTGGGATGGCTCCTATGACTGGTGTGCTGGAATGGAAGGTTACAGGCTCTTTAGAAAAGATAGGCCTGGTAGGTGGGGAGGGGAAGTTGCTATTTATGTTAGGAAAAGGCTGGAGAGTATGAACTCTGTCTGGGGACAGGTGAGCAGTCGACAGAGAGTTTGTGTGTCAGGGTTAAAGGGAGAGCAGCGATGGGAGACATTTTTGTGGGGATCTGTTACAGACCCTGATCAAGAGGACTCGATGGATGAAGCGCTCTAAAGACAGATAGGAACAGCCTCATGTTCGCAGGCCCTTGTCCTCATAGAGAACTTCAGCCATCCTGATATCTGCTAGAGGGACAGCAAGGCCCCGCACAAGCAACCCAGGAAGTTCCTTGACTGTGTGGAAGACAACTCTCCTCTGCAAGCAATAGAGGAGTCAACAAGGAGAAGTGCCATGCTTCATCTCATGATCACCAACAGGGAAGGGCTGGTTGGGAATGTGATGCTCCAGGGCAGCCTTGGTTGTAGCAACCATGAGATAGTCAAATTCGAGATCCTCCGGACAGTGAGAAGAGTGTGCAGCAAGCCTGTAGACTACTGTGCTTCAGATTTGTGACTAAAACAGTGTTGATAACACACTGATATTTCAGCTATTGCTGGGCAGTGCTTGCCCATCATCAAGGCTTTCTCTTTTTTCTATACTGCCCTCATGCCCTCCTGCCACAGCAAGTAGGCTCAGGGGGTGGGCAAAGAGCTGGGAATATTACACAGTCCTTAATATGTGCATGCACATATGCACACATGTAATCTGTAAAACTCATTATATTTCAATCATTACCATTGGAGGGTCTTAGCAGGGAGGAATCATGATACATGATAGTAACAGCGATAGTAACTCTGATTAATAGAAACAGAACAAATTAGCTAGTGAATTAGAGTCCCTGAATATGTCTGTGCATCTCTCCCTGTCACTATAAGGCATTTGGCAGAAATTGGCACTATTAATAAAAGGTAAGATGGAGCTCTTGTGCACATACCATGTTTAGAATCTTGAACTTACTGATGCAGTCCAATGGCTTATTTGATGGAAATAAGTACAACTGAAAGAACTGAAGAAATCAGATATTATTTCCAGATGTGTGTGCAAAATTGCTGTACTCAAGTGACTTTTAACCTTTAATAAAACTAATTAAACCAAATTAAAATTTCAACCTTCACAAACTCAGTAGTACTCATGTGGTGTTTTCTCAATAAAATTTATTAATAAATCAGGTCTTCTGCATCATTACACAGCTCAACTTAAATAACATTCTTTGTATTATGTTTCTATCTTTAAATTAAATAAAAGGTTTATTATATAGCATCTCTTAGTTATCTCGTATTGTACTCCTTTGAAGCAACTGCAAGTTTGGTGGTTCTCAGGAAAATGCTGCCCCACCACTTTCATGCTGTTTGTTTTCCCATTTCTTTGCAGCCAAGGAAAATGACCACTTGTCCATGATAGCAGTCATTTGCTTACTTTAGAGTATTTCTTCACAGATGTAGTTACCTGTGTATGCTATGTCAACAGTAGTGAGGTAATCTATTCAGTAATTTATATTTTAAAAATTATTTTATCTGTTACTTTGCAAGAACATGAAATAATACCATATGATTCTTACACGTGCATGATTATTAATGTAGGTTTCTTAACAATTTGCCTATCTGTAGTCTACAATCAGATATATATTTACAAATATCATATCTCCTTATGTGGGTTCCAGTGAGGGCCGAAGTCCCAGCTTTACCATCTCAGGCAGCAACCAGTTGCTGATGGAAGAAATCAGCTGCATTGTAAAGGTATATTTAAGACAGAAGTACTCACTTTTTAAACACAATGTTGTCAGTCTCACTTTAGCCGACACCAGTGGACTGAAGTAAAGAATTATGACAGTCAACAATTGTTTTCTTAAAATTATTTCTCCATATTTAAGTATTGTGTGTGGTTTCAATCCTATTACTGTTAAAATGCTGTATTTTAAACATATGTGCAACATACAAGTTATAGATGTTTTTTAATTACTTATACTGAGACAGTTATATTAATGCAAAGTCTATTGACCAAGGTAATAAGTAATTTTTCTCCCACTTCCATTTTTCAGAATAATGTTAACACAGACGCTACTGAAATTTATATACAATCGTAAATAATTTGAATTTAGAAAGGAATAGTAGAACAAAATTCTGCTCTGTAACTCATTCTATTTCAGAGTGTCGAGTAAGCACAACTACTGTTAGAGATAACTTCATATTATTTTGCACTTTTCAAATTACTTTTTTTTTTCTTTAATAAAACAGCTGTCCTTAAGAAAGGAGACATTCAAATATAAAAACTCATAAGATGGTGGAGTTCAAGATCCTCAGGACAGTGAGAAGAGTGTGCAGCAAGCTCTCTGCCCTGGACATCAAGAGAGCAGACTTTGGCCTCTTCAGGAACCTGCTCAGTAAGATTCTGTGGGATATAGCCCTAGAGGGCAGGGGGGCCCAAGACTCTTGGTTGATATTCAAGGATCACCTGCTGCAAGCTCAGGAGTGATACATCCCTACTAGAAGGAAGTGCTGTAGGAGGGCCAGGAGACCTCCTTGGATGGATAAGGAGCTGCTGAGGAAAATTCGAAGGAAAAAAGAAGCTTATAAAAGGTGGAAGCAAGGACAGGCAGCCTGGGAAGAATACAGGGATGTTGTCCGGGAAGCTAGAGTCCAGGTTAGGAAAGCTAAGGCCCACTTAGAATTAAACTTGGCTAGGGACGTTAAGGATAACAGGAAGGGATTCTATAGGTATACTGCGAATAAAAGACAGACTAGGAACAACATGGGTCCTCTCCGGAAGCTATCGGGAGAACTGGCTACCCTGGATTTGGAGAAGGCTGAGGTTCTTAACAACTTCTTTGCTTCAGTCTTCACCAGAAAAGTGAAGTCTTGGAAGGCAGACGCAGGGACAGTGAGAATGAAGACCCTGGACCCACTGTAGGAGAGGATCTGGATCGAGACCATCTTAGGAACCTGAACATGCACAAGTCCATGGGACCTGATGAAATCCATCTGCGGATCCTGAAGGAGCTGGCAAATGAAGTTGCTAAGCCACTGTCCATCATATTTGAAAAATCATGGCAGTCAGGTGAAGTTCCTGAGGACTGGAAAAAGGGAAATATAACCCCCATTTTCAAGAAGGGCAAAATGGATGACCCAGGGAACTACAGACCAGTCAGCCTCACTTCTGTGCCTGGCAAAATCTTGGAGCAGATTCTCCTGGAAGGCATGCTAAGGCACATGAAAAACAAGGTGGTTGGTGACAGCCAGCATGGCTTCACTAAGGGGAAATCCTGCCTGACCAATCTGGTGGCCTTCTACGATGGGGCTACGAAACTGATGGACAGGGGTAGAGCAGCTGACGTCATCTACCTGGACTTGTGCAAAGCGTTTGACAGTGTCTCACATGACATCCTCGTCTCTGATTTGGAGAGACACCAATTTGATTGATGGCTCGCTCAGTGGATAAAGAACTGGCTGGATGGCTGCACGCAAAGAGTAGTGCTCAATGGCTCAGTGTCCAGCTGGAGACCAGCAACGAGTTGTGTTCCTCAGGGACCAGTGTTGGGACCGTGCATTTTCAAAATTTTTGTCAGCAACATGGACAATGGTATTGAGTGCACCCTCAGGAATCCTGCTGGTCACACCAAGCTGTGTGATTCAGTTGATATGCTGGAGGGAAGGAATGCTATCCAGAAGGACCTTGACACGCTTGTGAGGTGGGCTGATGCCAACCTGATGAAGTTTAACCATGCCAAGTGCAAGGTCTTACACCTGGGTGGGAGCAATCCCAGGCACAGCTACAGGTTGGGCTGAGAAGAGATACAGAGCAGTCCTGCAGAGAAGGACTTGGGAGGCTGGTCGATGAGAAACTTAACATGAGCTGGCAGCGTGTGCTTGCAGCCCAGAAAGCCAACCGTATCCTGGGCTGCATCAAAAGGCGCGTGACCAGCAGGTTGAAGGAGGTGATCCTGCCCCTCTATTCTGCTCTTGTGTGACCTCACTTGGAGTATTGTGTGCAGTTCTGGTGTCCTCAACATGAAAAGGACATGGAACTGTTGGAACAAGTCCAGAGGAGGGCCCCAAGGATGATCAGGGGACTGGAGCACCTCCCATATGAAGACAGGCTGAGAAAGTTGGGGCTGTTCACCCTGGAGAACAGAAGGCTGCGGGTAGACCTTATAGCATCCTTCCAGTATCTGAAGGGGGGCCTATAGGGATGCTGGGGAGGGACTCTTCATGAGGGACTGTAGTGATAGGACAAGGGGTAACGGGTTGAAACTTAAACAGGGGAAGTTTAAATTGGATATAAGGGCAAAGTTCTTGACTGTGAGGGTGGTGAGGCACTGGAATGGGTTGCCCAGGGAAGCTGTGCCCAGAGAAGCTATGAATGCTTCAAACCTGGCAGTGTTCAAGGAGAGGCTGGACAGAGCCTTGGGTGACATGGTTTAATGTGAGGTGTCCCTCCCCATGGCAGGGGGGTTAGAACTAGATGATCTTAAGCTCCTTTGCAATCCTAACTATTTTATGATTCTATGATTCTAAAAGCATTTGTGAAGCACAGTTTTCACTGCCCTGGATATAATTTTTGGGATTTGTAGAGCAAGTCTCTTTCCTCACACTAAACTTGCACCTTGTCTTTATGTCATGCAGAATTTGGTCACTACCTATCTTCTGCTTGGGATAAGATTTAGCTATACTGCAGGCTTGCAAAAAGATGAGCCTGCAGTTTCACAGGGCTTATTGCTATTTCCCCCAAAACCAAGCCTTTATGCATGGACCAAATAATTCTTTAGATTTCTGAGAACATAGTTTAGCATTTTTTCCCATCCCTGGTGCAATGCATCATAGGTTCCTGGATCTTTAAATGTGTAGGAGTTCACATGTCCAATCTCTTTACACTGTAATTTGCTTCAAGAAGAGCATAAAAGCTTTAGAAAGGCTTAGACTGGCAGGGGTGGGAGCAACTGTGAAGACTTAACTTCACTTTTTCTAAGTGTTTGTTTTCTTTCTCAAACCATGTAATGGAAATGTGACATACACAAGTGATGGCAAGAGGAATAATTCTAATTTGCAGGGCTTTCTCAATTGCTTCACAGCATAAAGTGTTACTTCTGATGCTGAAGACTGCTGAATTAAACATGTACTTCTATAGGTCTCCTCAGTCACATGGTTCAGAAACTTGGTGACAACGACATCCAAAAGGTTGCAATGTTTGGATAGTGAAGGACACCACTAGGAACTGAAGAAAGTTTAAAATATCAAGAGAGCTGTATTTTCTTTTCCACCTTCCATTTCTTTTCAGAATAATACAGAAAAGCCCAGATACTGACTTTGTCTGCTCCTGTTAGACCTCCCCTTCCATTTCAACCTCATTCAAACAGCTGAGAAGACCAACTACATACAGTAAAGCCTCAGTCAGGAAGTCAGGTTTTAAATGGTTTTGCTTGTGAGATACAGAAAATCTAAGGGCATCATGAACACACAAGCTACAGAGAGACTGGCAGATTTTTTTCACTGCAAGGGAAAGGGCAGAGCAGCCTTGGACTAACTTCCCACAGAAGACCATTCCTACAGGATATGTAGAAATTAAGTGGCTGGAAGGAGAGGGCAGGTAAGTGTTTCAGCAGAGTTAAAAACATGGTGATTGCAAGGATCTGACCGAGATCTGAGACAGAAATCGAAGGTCTGGTTTACTTCATATGAAAATGGAACATGCAAAGTATCATTTTTTAACTGAAAAGTAAAAAATTTCAGTCTTGACTGTAATGTCCTTCTTGAGAGAGATGATAGTACTTGGAATATTGGAGCAACCAATTAAAACAAGCAGATAGATTAAACACACTAAAACTTACTGGACCAAGAAGAAACTTGGACATAAGAATGTTCTTTGACAACAATGATTTCAAGTTCAAATTGGCTTAAACAATAAAATTCTTATCTAGAACTGTAATTGTCAGAATCAAGGAGATGAAGATAGAGAGGCTGTGACAGACAGCAAGCCAGGGCATTACTGGGCACATGGGAAAAAAAATGCAAGAAATGCAGCAGAGTTTGCATGGGCTGTTCAGCAACTATGGAGCACACACAATGTGACTAAAGACCACTCTGAAAACTAGTATTTTCAGCTTTACTTTCAACTCTCTGGTGCAATATAACAGTAAGCTATCTTTAAATATATTATTCTACTGTTAAGCAGTATTATTCAGCATGGTTCATCTTATGAAAATGCTGCTTTCATTTGAATGATAAAGGATTAAATTCATTTTGCAGGAGTTTGAAGGCATTTCCCAGGATTTAGGAAGCCATCTGTAATGCAAAATCTAAAGATGAAACTGAGCAAATGACAAGCAATCCAAGCGATTAAAAAAACTTCCTGTGCTGTTCAGAGAACAAAGCAAAACAAATACGCAATGCAGTGGACAACTGACTAGATCTGGGGAGTCAGGGCAAAGAAAAAGGTATTCTGTACACAAACCCAAAGAACTGGTAGCTTGCCAGAAAAGATGTTACCTATTACAGACAAAACAAAGAGCATTTGTTTGGTATAGGATCTGTCGGTAAAGAAAGAGGTCAGTAAATACACAACAAAGTTTCATCTGGAGAAAGTCCATTTCCTCAAATGGCTTTTTGGGTTGCCCTATAGAAAGAATTTCACAAGGGAATACAACAGAATAGCATAGCCAGGATAAAAGTTAACCTAGCAAAGAACTACAATTTTTTGCAACAACCTGAAGCTCATTCATCACCAACTTGCTCGCTTCCCCAAACTACAAGGGTACAAAGATCCCTGCAAAATAAAAACTTTTTTCTTGAAAGTCATGAGCCTGAATTCTAGAATCATTGTTCAAAGAATGCTGCTTTGCAAGATTTAAAACTCAAATCTTGATAATTTGAGATGCTGACAGAAAAGCTCAGAGGAGTTCTAGCGTGAGACACATTAAGTTGTCCAGATGAGGTGTCGTGGTTTAAGCCTCTCTAACCACGCAGCTCGTTCTCTCCCTCACTTTACCCTTTTTTTTCTTCCCCCCGCTCCCGGAGGGATGGGAAGGAGAATCGAAAAGAAGGCAACTCCCACAGGTTGAGATAAGAACAGTTTAGTAACTAAAGTATAACACAAATCACTACTGCTATCACCAATAATAATAATGACAAGGCAAATACAAGGAAAGAATACAATTTCTCACCACCTAAAACCAAGCCCGACCACTCAGTGCACCCCCACCCTTCCAGGTCTCTGCTCTCTGCTCTCCATCCTGGGCATGACGTGCTGTGGTATGGAATAGCTCTTTGGTCAGTTTGGGTCAGGTGTCCTGTCTCTGCCTCCTCCCAGCTTCCCCCCCCCCCCCCCCCTCCCTGGCAGAGCATGAGACTCAGAAAGTCCTTGGTCAAGCCAAAACATTCTAAGCCACAACTGTAAACATCGGTGTTATCAGCACTGTTCCCAGACTAAAAATCGAAAACACAGCACTGCACCAGCTACTACGAAGGAGAAAAAATGACTGCTGCTGCTGATCCCATGACATGAGGATTCTGAGAAAGGTGTGCTAAAGCCCTGTCATAGTTTAAGCCCAGCCGGTAATTCAGAACCACGCAGCCAGCCACTCACTCACCCTTCTCCTTCTTTCCTCTCGCCCCAGAATTGAAAGAACGTAACTCCCACGGGTTGAGATAAGAACAGTCCAGTAACTAAAGTATAATATAAAACTACTACTGGTACTGCTAATAATAATGATAAGTGAAATAACAAGGCGAGAGAATATGAAACTAAAAAGGGAAGAGAAAAAAAACAATAAACACAAGTGCTGCACAATGCAATTGCTCACCCCCCACTAACCAATACCCAGCCCAACCCAAGCAGTGATCTGGGCCTTCCGGGTGACTTCCTCCAGTTTATATACTAGGTATAACATGTTGTGGTATGGAATACCCCTTTGGTTAGTTCAAGTCATGTGTCCTGTTTCTGTTTCCTCCTGGCTTCTTGTGCCCCTCCTCACTGCCAGAGCATGAGACTGAAAAGTCCTTGATCAGGGTAAGCGCTACTGAGCAACAACTAAAACATCATTGTATTATCAGCATTGTTCTCAGACAAAGCTGAAACACAGCACAGCACCAGCTACCAATAATGAGAAAAAGAACTGTAGCTCAACTCAGGACAAGCACATTGACAATGGCTTTGTCAAAGCAGACTAATGCATCACAAGTGCTTATGAAAGCTGACTGCCAATACACTCACAGCGAGAGGTACTCCCATGTTATTCTATAAAATCTGCAACACATTGACACTTGGGAACCAAGTGCCACCTGGAACTCATCATAAATCTTATATTGTTATTCACAAAAGAGCTTCCTAAGCCCTTCCTCATCCTGACAATACAGAGTATGTCTGTGCTCCGGACCAGAGCTCGGGCTGGTAGGACCTGGCTCCAAAGAAATTTCCAGTCACTGCCAGGGGAGGAATGACATAGTACACTACATCTCCCTTCTATCTCTTATTCCCTTTCTTGGTATTTTTTATTTCAAGGCAAGGATGTGGAAAGGAAGCACAGTCCTAGACATGGCACATATGTGCTTTGCATTGTGGAAATTCTCCACTGAGAGTACACAACCAAACTAAAGCACTTTGCAGCGGATGAGCAAAATCATTTCAAATAACCTGTTTCTGGGCGCAAATTTATATTAATCTTGATTTTTTTTTTTTAATCTTAGGACCAAGACAGATTTTCCCACTCTCCAGTCAGCCAAAATTGACAAGTGAAAATAATTTCTCAAAATTCTGCCCATGTAGGTGGTGATTTCCTGTTCGAGCACTTCAGACTCCCATTTGTCCTTTCTGCCATAATTGGAGAATACTTATGTCTTGTGACTTACAGGCAACGTGTATGTTTACATATATATTCCTTTCCTTCATGCATTATTTTATCTCAGTCAGGTCTGAACCAATGATTTCAAAACCTCTGGATATCCTTTAGCTTTAATGTTCAGTCTGTAATAAGCTTAGTAAATCAAATTTACTTTCCACTTCATTTCTCTGAACTATAAAAATAGCCACTGAGTTATTCATTTCCATCAAAAATATCTATTTTTGATTTTGTGACATAATTTCCTTTAAAGAGCACTAAAATACAAAGTATTCTAAGCAAAAACAAAAAGTTCTCTCCCTTTTTGTTTAATGCAAATCATACCTTTAAAAGTCAAAAGTCTGAAGTTCATACAGTGTTTATACATCTTCAGATAAAAACTCTCAACATTGAAAGGCATCTAAAAGGCTTCTGTGACTGGATAAGATTTCAAATGCTTTTTCTCGGTCATCAAAATAAGTAGAAAATTTATTTTTCTCTCCACGATCTTTGAGCAACTATGAGTAACAGGATTAGATCATTAATGCAGTTTCTATGGCATATATTTTTACTTTCAGTCACTTCAATTTTTTAGTCTTAGAGATAATATTTAATGAAATACACAAAATAAAATCAGAGAATATCTTTCTTGTTATGTTCTTGTTACATTTAGTGGATTCCTATTTTGAATAAAAGTCTGGCAGTTAGGAGGGATGAAGTGATATCCTAACCCTGATGATGTCAATAAAAATTGTAACATTTACTTCAGCAGAATCAGAAATTCGACCATAGATCTGCTTCACATGTCTGGCCCACTAGCTTGGGTGACATACATTTAAAGAATGAACTGTCTGAAGAAGCCACTGCTTAAAAGATCTGACTTGGAATATGGTAGATGAGGGCTCTGTTGCGTCTTAAGCAGTAGGCAATGGTATAAGCCTCTTGCTGCCACTCATACTGTAAAACTTTCATTGAAAGCTGTCATTAAAAATTAACTTGATCATAGCAGCGGAGGTTTCACAAAACGACAGCAGAGGATATACTGTGAAGTTACAGCATCTATTTTTTGTTACACAGTAACAGTTTGCATGTGTGCTTTTGTCCGCAGCAAATCGGAGTTATGTTGAGGCAGCTTAGCTGACAACAAAAAGGTCTTGCTGGTTCATCTGCTCATACAAGATCTGTAAGTTGCTGCTAAGGACAGCCAAAAACCTTCTCTAACAGCGACTGGAGTCTAAATCCTTTGTATGACAGGTGAATGCAGAACAGTCTACATTATCAAACTGGTAGATCTGACCTCTTCCACTGACCAGAAATTCAGATTTGGACATGGAGAAGACTTACTTTTATTGAAACTTATAAAGGCATGTGCTGGTTTTCACTGGGATAGAGTTAATTTTCTTCATAGTAGCTAGTATGTTTTGGATGTTTGAGACTATGTTTTGGATTTGTGATGAAAACAGAGTTGACAATATAAGGATGTTTTCCTTACTGCTGTGCGGTGCTTACACAGAGCAAAGGCCTTTCTGGCTCCTCACACCACATCACAAGCAAGCAGGCTGGGGGTATACAAGGAGTTGGCAGGGGCCACAGCTGAAGAGCTGATGCCAATACATGGGTATCCCTCACTATATGGTGTCATGGAGAGGAAGCATAACACCATATGTCATATGATGCATATAAAATTGGGAGAAGAACAAGGAAGAGGAATGTTCAGAGTGATGGCATGTTGTCTTCCCAAGTAACCATTACCTGTGATGGAACCCTGTTGTTATGGAGATGGCTGAACACCTGCCTGACCATGAGAAGTGGTGAATGGATCCCTTGTTTTCTTCACTTTTGTGCCCAGCTTTTGCTTTACCAGTTAAACTGTATTTATCTCAACCCATGAGTTTTTTCTGTCACCCTCCTGATTCTCACCCCATTCCACCTGGGTGGAGTAAGTGGCTGTGTGGTTCTTAGTTGCCAGCTGGGGGTAAAACACAGGATGCCATAAAAGTGTTGCTGAATCACAATTTTCCAATTAGGAAAGAAAAAAAGGGGGGGGGGGGGTTGGAGAAACCACAACAAGCTGTAGTCTTGATCTCAGAAAATGCCTCAAAGAGATAAGTAAGAAAATACTGCTAAAAGCATATGGGAAGCTCTTTTGCGTGACTTTATCTAACACAAAGCAACGGAAGTCAGGCAATAGTATCTATCTGTATAGTTTAACTAACATTAAATTAAGAAAAATTAAAATTAGCAATGACAAAGGGAATTAGTTTCTGAAGAATGAATGCCTCCTGATGTGGTTTGAATTCAGACAAAAAAGCTTCTTTCCCCTCCTCCAAATCTATATAGACTAGGCGGGTATCCTGCTGGGAACTATTAGTAAAACCATGGTTCTCACCAGGAGGCCATTCACGGTTACTAAAATATAGTAGAACCTCACAAATCTATCATATAGCTTCTTGGAAAATCTCTTTCCAGTTCTCACACATGGAAAATTCATGACATAATCCCTCAATTACTCAATTTACTACAATTGTTTAGGAACTAAATGACTCTACATGCAGTAATGAGTTATGAAGCGTTACAAATAATGAAAATAAAGCATAGTCTTTCAAATAAATGAAAAAGTAATTTAATGTTTTATCTGCTTTGCTTTTATATCCATGACTACTCACTTGAACAAAAAAAATCAACATACAATCTACTTGCAACCTACATGTAATCTACTTGCAATCAATGCAATCTACTTCCTTTATGCACTAATAGATGTGTAAAGCAAGTACTATTATGTCTTTCAGAAACTTCCTTAAACTTTATTTCTGCAGTAGCAACTGAAGAGTAGTCTGGTAGCAGGTGTGCTGACATGCTAATTACAATTAATCACACTCTTCCTTGTCTTGAGTTTGCCTACGGCCTCTTAGTAAAAAGCAGGACTTAAAATTTCAGGCAGACCCAATCAACATCACTTCTGGATCAGTATGTTGGTGCTGAGTTTTTTTTTGCATGACTCTGGGCTGTGTAGAAACCTAAATTCATCTTTCTATGACTCCAGTCTTTGAGGTCTAAAAGCTTGCCTAAAGCATAGAAAAAAAGAGGACAAGTGAGCTTGCTCTAAACCAACCTGAACTTTTTGTGCAGTGTTTGGATGAAGCAGAGATGATCTGCCTGGCTCTGATCTCACTTCCTGGTTTTGATGGCCTACTGAAAACACCATAAGACCAATACAGAGCAGACATTTGTCTTCCTATTGTCCCATGTAGGGAGGAATTCCTCTGGGACCACTCACCTGAGGTCACCTAAACCCAGAACAGACTCTATGCAGCTAAGTTAAAACTAACCCTAACTATAACCTGTAACCTCTAACACCTAACCATAATACCCTAACCATAACCCTAAACTCTAATGACCATAATCATAATCCTAATGACACTAACCCAAACTTGAACCCTAAACGCTAGCCTCAACCATAACCTCTCTGACTCCTAAGAGCCACGTTAGACCAATGTTTCACTGCAGAGATGAGCAAGCACAAAACCTCAGGACTAACCCAATGCTAACATATTGCCATGATCTTTCTTCACCTTCTCTTCTGAATATGATGCAATCAGAAAGAGGAGTGCTTTCTGGAGCTGCAATCATTTATCTAGTTATTTTTTAATTATTTAAATTTAAATTATTAAATTAACAGATTATTAAGCTACAAGGATGAAAATATGGCCAGAAATTTTCTTTAATTCCTTCCATTTGACCAAAAAGAAACTTTTAAGTAAATAGTAGTCCCCTAACTAACCATGCTTTATGTTCCATAAAGATAAATTCTTCAGACTCCAAAACAGAATTGTATCTGAAGGGTGAAGTGAACCCAGGCTCAGGCACATTCTTAAACGTGCTTACAAAGGAGACAACTGTTTTGGTCTCTCAGGAAGGACAAATCAAGAAAAAAGGTGGACACACTGCATGTATTTCTTATCTCAGCTTCTTTAGTAGGCCTGGGTCAGTCATCCTCCTCCATTCAACTCGTATCTTTGGTGTGGGGAGTGAAGGCGATAAGATTTGCATGAAAAACAGTTTGGGCATGAGCTCTGAGGTCTTGATGCTCAACAAGCCCTGGGGCGATAAGTCGAAGGACCGGGAAGGTGGAAATAACAAGCCTTGAGGAGATGTGCCAGGATGTAGTTGTGCTGGGAGTCTCAGTTGATGATGCAGTGGTTGTGAGAGGGTCTGCAGCACTGTGGTTGGACTATTTACCTGGAGAGTTTTACAGAGGTCAATGAGATTGAATGTTGCATGTATGTGCAGGTTGGGAAAGTACCGAACAGGGGGATAAAAAGGGCTTGGTTGTAATAAAGTTGGATTTGAGTCTCCTCATCAACTTGAGTCCGTACTGTGAAATGCCACACTTTTGGGCACTCTCAACATTTTCTCCCATTTATTTTATTGGACCAGATACAGCTTTTTTCCCTCTCTGTCAGTTCCCAACCCCTTAACCCCTTCATCCCCATCCTTCTTATGTATCTACTTCTTCTTCTCTCTTTTTCTTCTGTGATTTTCCCAGTGTCATTTAATTCTTATTTCTGTTTCATCATTTTTTCTCTTCATCCCAACTATAAGAAATACAGGATGATTATTTTTCCTAAGGGCAGACTGCCTTGAGCCTCCCTAGAAAAATACAGGAAAGTAACGCAACTCATCATTATCAAATTTCACATATATGAAATGAATGTTATAGCCATTTGGATTTAAAGCAGTAAGGTTTTAGCGTTCCTGAAAGCCATACTAGCTGATAACCGTTTTTAATTAGCAGAAAATTTGCATGTCTTTAATGAAAATCTATAGGGCATTTGCAATATCCTATGTCACAAAAGTAAGGAGATCATGACGACTGACAATGTCTTCTTTTAGGCTGGCCTCTATCTGCATGATCACTCTCCTTGAAATGATAATGTAATTTATATTTTACCACTACATAAAAATGTGCCTCAATCAGAGAAGTTTGCAATGTAATAAACACAACAGTGAGTGCCCATGAATTAAACATCCTTCCTGGCTGTTACACTGCAATTTCATCTGGGGACCTCTGCACTGGATAAATACATTAGTGCACAGAAGAATGTAAAACAGAGAATATGGCTTCATTGGGATTTAGTTCCAATGCCTTCTAAGGAATTGCTGTAGCATTTATTCTAGAGAAAAACATGTTCTCTTCCTATCACACAGACAAAGAAATGGCTAAGAGGTTCAGGTAAGCTTACTGCAACAGTCTCCACATTATTGATCCTTTGTTTTTTCTGCAAGGTGATTGCAAACACTGAGTCATCATTGCATGTTAGTCACAAACATGAGAGGGAAGGTGAATCTGAATACATATTCTGACTTGCTTTTCCTGTCTTTGAACATCAAGAGAAATTTAAGCGCTGCCAACCTAACCTTGAGCCCTATGAAGTGGAATAATTACACAAAAATGCAGTTCACTGCATCATCTTTAATTCTGCTGTCTAAAGAAAAGCTTTTGCTTTATGAAGCAGATATATTTGAAATGCTGCTATTTGCAATACCAGAAATGCTAAAAATGCAATACAGGACTATGCCTCTATATAACAGCAATTAGATGGTGCTTCAAACAAGAGGATATTTAACAAAAGTGATGTACCCCTTGTCCTCTCACTACAGTCCCTCATGAAGAGTCCCTCCCCAACATCCCTATAGCCCCCCTTCAGATACTGGAAGGATGCTATGAGGCCTACCCACAGCCTTCTCTTCTCCAGGCTCAACAGCCCCAACTTTCTCAGCCTATCTTCACACGGGAGGTGCTCCAGTCCCCTCATCATCCTCATGGCCCTCCTTTGGACTTGTTCCAACAGTTCCATGTCCTTTCTATGTTGAGGACACCAGAACTGCACACAATACTCCAAGTGAGGTCTCACAAGAGCAGAATAGAGGGGCAGGATCATCTCCTTCAACCTGCTGGTCACGCTCCTTTTGATGTAGCCAGGGATACAGTTGGCTTTCTGGGCTGCAAGCGCACACTGCCAGCTCATGTTCGTTTTTTCATCAACCAACACCCTCAAGTCTTTCTTTGCAGGACTGCTCTGTATCTCTTCTCTGCCCAACCTGTAGCTGTGCCTGGGATTGCTCCCACCCAGGTGCAGGACCTTGCACTTGGCATGGTTAAACTTCATCAGGTTGGCATCAGCCCACCTCACAAGCACGTCAAGGTCCTTCTGGATAGCATTCCTTCCCTCCAATGTATCAACCAAACCACACAGCTTGGTGTCATTGGCAAACGTGCTGAGGGTGCACTCAATCCCACTGTCCATGTCACCGACAAAGATGTTGAAGAAGACTGGTCCCAACACTGATCCCTGAGGGACACAACTCGTTGCTGGTCTCCAGCTGGACACTGAGCCATTGACCACAACTCTTTGCGTGCAGCCATCCAGCCAGTTCTTTATCCACCGAGTGGTCCACCGATCAAATTGACGTCTCTCCAACTTAGAGACAAGGATGTCATGTGAGACACTGTCAAACGCTTTGCACAAGTCCAGGTAGATGACGTCAGCTGCTCTACCCCTGTCCATCAGTTTCGCAGCCCCATTATAGAAGGCCACCAGATTGGTCAGGCAGGATTTCCCCTTAGTGAAGCCATGCTGGCTGTCACCAACCACCTTGTTGTTTTCATGTGCCTCAGCATGCCTTCCAGGAGAATCCGCTCCAAGATTTTGCCAGGCACAGAAGTGAGGCTGACTGGTCTGTAGTTCCCTTGGTCATCCATTTTGCCCTTCTTGAAAATGGGGGTTATATTTCCCTTTTTCCAGTCCTCAGGAACTTCACCTGACTGCCATGATTTTTCAAATATGATGGACAGTGGCTTAGCAACTTCATTTGCCAGCTCCTTCAGGACCCACAGATGGATTTCATCATGTCCCATGGACTTGTATATGTTCAGGTTCCTAAGATGGTCTCGATCCAGATCCTCTCTTACAGTGGGTCCAGGGTCTTCATTCTCACTGTCCCTGCGTCTGCCTTCCAAGACTTGGGTGGTATGGTCAGAGCATTTTCTGGTGAAGACTGAAGCAAAGAAGTTGTTAAGAACCTCAGCCTTCTCCAAATCCAGGGTAGCCAGTTCTCCCAATAGCTTCTGGAGAGGGCCCTCATTGTCCCTAGCCTGCCTTTTATTTGCAATGTACCTATAGAATCCCTTCCTGTTATCCTTAACGTCCCTAGCCAAGTTTAATTCTAAGTGGGCCTTAGCTTTCCTAACCTGATCCCTAGCTTCCCGGACAACATCCCTGGATTCTTCCCAGGCTGTCTGTCCTGGCTTCCACCTTTTATAAGCCTCTTTTTTCTTTTGAATTTTCCTCAGCAGCTCCTTATCCATCCAAGGAGGTCTCCTGGCCCTCCTGCTGCACTTCCTTCTAGTAGGCATGTATCGCTCCTGAGCTTACTGCAGGTAATCTTTGAATATCAACCAAGAGTCTTGGGCCCCCCTGCCCTCTAGGGCTATATCCCACAGAATCTTACTGAGCAGGTTCCTGAAGAGGCCAAAATCTGCTCTCTTGAAGTCCAGGGCAGTGAGCTTGCTGCACACTCTTATCACTGTCCTGAGGATCTCAAATTCGACCATCTTATGTTCGGTGCAAGCAAGGCTGCCCTGGAGCATCACATTTCCAACCAGCCCTTCCCTGTTGGTGAGGACGAGGTCAAGCATGACACCTCTCCTTGTTGGCTCCTCCGTTACTTGCAGAAGGAAGCTGTCTTCCACACAATTGAGGAACTTCCTGGATTGCTTGTGCGGTGCCATACCAACCCCCCAACAGATATTCAGGGTGGTTGAAGTCCCCCATGAGAACAAGGGCCTGCGAGCGTGAGGCTGTTCCTATCCGCCTATAGAGCGCTTCACTTAAACAGGGGAAGTTTAGACTGGATATGAGGAAGAAATTCTTTCCTGTAAGGGTGGTGAGGCACTGGAACGGGTTACCCAGGGAAGTTGCGAATGCTCCATCGCTGGTGGTGTTCAAGGCTGGATTGGACATAGCCTTGGGTGGCATGGTTTAGTGGGAGGTGTCCCTGCCCCTGGCAGGGTGTTGGAACTAGATGATCTTAAGGTCCTTTCCAACCCTAATGATTCTATGATTCTATGATTCTATAGGTGATGATAAATAGAAGCATAGAAGATACTCAAATTTTGGCTGTAAGAGTACTTCTGCGAGGTATTAGTGTTCTGTGCACGTTAGCATTAAGTAAATAATGGGAAGATCTGGCGTCTGCTTGAGCCATCAGTGAAAATATCGATTAAGGATATTGATGAAAACTAATTAGTACTTAAAAATTTCTCAAAGAATCATTTGCTGCTGTAAATGTTGCTTCTTTTTTACAATAAAATTGAAATAATTTATGCTATCAAACACATTGCATGGAACTAAATCATAGTTAAGTGTTAAGCACATGAAGGATGAAGCATCAGTCATGCCTGTTTTTGAAACAGAAGCAAGTACAAAGACATGACCTTTTCACAATATTCTGTTAAAAGCTACTATTTGGAAATCAGAACACTCGCTGTAAATTGAGCAGATTTACATTAAAATTATATATTAAACATTTAGTTTGAAAAGACCTGAAAAAGTTACTTCATTCATCCTGCCCCCACAGGTTAAGAATCTAGAGATGTGTAACTTGATCATAAAGGCATCCAGTGATGGAAATGCTACAGCTTCTCCTCTCTTTAAGTGTTTCTCTATCTTCAGTGATAGCAAGGGCTGAATTAAATCAGAAGATATTTCTAGGCACCCACACACAACATGAAATACTCTTAATGAAAAAAAGAGTAATGTATTTTATCAAATGTAAACATTTCAAGATACTTTCTTCAGCATGAAATGCTTTCTTTCAAGAACTCTTTGCTGCAGAAGCTAATTAGCACTCTGAAATTTTAAATGCTTAAGCGCATGATTATTTGTATTATTCACATTTTTGCTCCTTCAGTAGTCTTCATGAAAGAAATTTTACTGTCATCACCAGCTGGCATTAAATACGATTTACTGAACGTGTTTCTGGGTTCACAGAGCTAAACCATTTCTTAAATTCATGTAAAATAAATCATACTATTTGATATAAACTCTACTCATTATTTAAATATCATTAGATTGTATGAGAAGGAGGAAATAATTTCAAGGCATAATTTAGGTAGCTAGTTAGAGTTAGGAAGTGCTGTTGATAATAAATTAAAGAAAAGTAATGAAAGGAATTGGTGAAGTACTAGATATGAATGTTTAAATTCTCTACAGAGTAATTTCATTTTGTGTTTTAAAAAACTTTGTCACTGCAAAGGAAATGTACCACCTGGCTCAATTATGCTATGTGTATGCTCTAGACCTATATACTACATGTGTCTGTACTTGAGTACATTACAGAGCTAGAGAATAAGACTAGGAGGGAAACCTTGTCAGAAATGCTATGAAATGAGTCTTCCTTGTTGTAATCACTGCTGTAAGGCTATTTCTGAAACAGGGAGGACCAGGACTGATTTGGAAGAACACTAATCATGTTGGGAATTTACCCTGGACCAACTTTTAAGTGACTCCTGTGACTCTTGGAACCTGCTACACAGACAACCACAGAGCTTAGAATAATAGGATGCACAGAAGATGAAGACAGTGAATCACTGCAGGATCAAATCAATCAAGACAACTGGTGGTGGACGTGCTAACAGCAGAACTCTCGAAGAACCGGTTAGGTAGCAGTGGCAGCAGCAGCAGGAATCTCCCAGTACTGTCCCCAGAAGCAGGGAGATCAGATCACCACAGACTGAACCCAACTGTCTTTCGATTATCATACTAACAAAGCATGAACTTTGATGAAACTGGACAACTGCAGCAGTGATAAAATCAGAACTGGTGTCAGCAGGCAACAATTCACCATCACACACCATCTCTCCTGTCTTGAAAGACAGATGAAGCCCAATGTAATGGACTGAATAACTCAACAAACTTTTATAGGGATGGCCCATGAACTAAGCGATGATATCTGTCTATATGCATTTATATATCTATATCTATCTGTATATCTATATCTAAAAACACAGAAAAAGTGATAGTATATTGGAAACGGGGGGACTTGAGAATGATGTAAATGGTATGGAAAAAGGAGTGGATACTGTCCTAGCTTAGCTGGGAGCGTCATTTTTCTTCCTAGTAGCTGGTGCAGTGCTGTGGTTTGGCTTTAGTCTGAGAACAATGCTGATAACACACCAATGTTTTTAGTTGTTGCTAAGTAATGCTTACCCTGGTCAAGGACTTTTCAGTCTCTGATGCTCTGCCAGTGAGGAGGGAGCAGAGACAGGACACCTGACCCTAACTAGCCAAACGGGTATTCATACTACAGATCATGCCCAGTATATACACTGGGGGGAATTACCTGGAAGGGACCAATTGCTTCTTGGGTCAGGCTAGGTATTGATCAGCAGGCGATGAGCAATTGTATTATGCATCTGTCCTGGGTTCAGCAGTAGCAGTCATTTTTCTCCTTTTTAGTAGCTGGTGCAATGCTGTGTTTTTGACTTTCAGCCTGGTAACAGCGCTGATAACACCAATGTTTTCAGTTGCTGCTCAGTAATGTTTAGTCTGACCAAGGACTTTCCGAGCCTCATGCTATGCCAAGGAGGAGGGGAAGCCAGGAGGAAGCAGAGACAGGACATCTGACCCAAACTAACCAAAGAGGTATTCCATACCACAGCACGTCATGCCCACTATATAAACTGGGGCAGTTACCCGGAAGGGTTAGATCACTGCTCGGGTTGGGCTGGGGTATTGGTTGGCGGGTGGTGAGCGGTTTTATTCTCTTCCTTGCTATTCTTTGACTGCTACCGCTGAACCCAGGACAGCATCACTTGTGTTTTCTGATTTTGCTTTTATTTTTTTTAATTGTCATTTCCTGTTGTTATTATTATAATTTTTGTTGGTATTCTTTCTATTATTACTATATTTTACTTTATTTTAGTTATTAAACTGCTCTTATCTCAACCCATGGGTTTTACATTCTTTCAATTCTCCTCCCCATCCTGCCCAGGGAGAGGGAAAGAGGGGGCTGAGCAAGCAGCTGAGTGGTGCTGAGTTACCATCTGGGTTTAAATGACTACGTATGAATCATGTATTTGAGTGATGCCCCAAATCCTGCCATGTGACACAGGATGTGCTGGGTTACCTCTCAGGATCTCATAGTCCTCTTCTCACCCAGCAATATGTTTTTGTGCTAGTAGAATGATAGGCATGGGAATGGCCTCATTTTTAAGGAAAATGGCCACAGATTATTAATGTGTGCTTTTGGAGAAGTGTTTTTCTTTATATTTTAATAAGCGTAAACTGACAGTTTTACATTTTAATAACTGAATAAAAGTTTTGGAGTTTTAACTGTTTGAATCTTGTAGTTACAATATTAGACAGGGTGCTGGGAGCATCATAGAGCAGATGTTAGTCCTGCTGGTGGTACTTAAAACGCACAGGCATAAAAAAACCGCAAAAGCATTTATTTGCCTGGATGAGGCTGCAGTGGCTACTTGTACATAGAGTCATCTGGAGTCAATTTTTTTGGTGTTTGCAGATAGTGATGATCAGTTTTCAGTCAGACTGGTTGCAAGTGCACTGAGCGCAAACAAAAAAGGGCACTGCTGGACAAGGCACCTCATGACACCCATCATCATCAGTCCTCAAGTCTCTTGGATGCAAGCAGGGATTCCTTGTGTGGAGTGAGGACTAGTCAATATGAAGTAGGAGGGGAGATGGGTTTTAAGCTTCAAGGGGAATGCAGCAGAAGATGGGGAAGAACTAGCTGAAGGCACACTACTTTCTGAATGTGCACATGGCCTGGCACGAAACTGAGAGCTCTGGCTAACAAATATTGTAAGCTGCCATTGGTACCTGTGGGTGGAATCGAGTAAAACCACCACTGAAGATGGGTGAATTTAGGATCTTCCATACACATTTTCAATTATCTGTTGCTGATGAGTCTGTCTAATTATAAATGCAATCTAATATACAAAAATAATGTAATGTATAAAAAAATGCACTACAGATGTTCATTAGGGCTAACAAGACAGGTGGAATCCTGGCTTTTAAGCTGAAAAAGTGATGCAGTTTTTACAATGGTATTAAATTGAATACACTTTTTTATTTTCTAGAAGAGACTATCTGATATGAATTATACCAAGCGAATTTGAAGTTCATGCTTACAGATAGTATGTTTTTTTTCTCCTTTTGCTGCTGATGCTATTTAGAGTTCACTTCCTGAGACTAGGTTATCAAAGTCACAGCAGAGAAAAGCACAGAAAAAAGCTTCATCTGACTTGTGAGGAAAATTGTAAAGTTTCCATTCCATTCCACTGAAGCTGAATTAAACCTCTCCTATTAGACAAAATTGGTTTTTGGAACAAAGCAATTATTAGCAGCCCTGACTTTCTCAAGGATTTCTCTAACCTTTCTTCACTTTTAATGCCTATGAGGAAATATTCTCTGAGGAAAGGAAAAGCCATGTTTATCTCCAAATCTGCTTGCATCTTGCTGTGAAATATCTGTTAACCAAACAGTGCTGCAGATAGCATGCCAGACTAAACATACCCCGGGAAGATTCTGTCCCTCTGACATAGAGGAGCTCCTGCTCTTAACCTAAGCTAGGAGAGGAGTCACACTAGATTTGTCACAAACACTTCCCGGAGCCCCGTGGGAGAGTGATGGTGTTGAAGCCTGCTCTAAAAAAGCAAACTTAAGGGCTGTCGGCAGATGCCCGTCACATGAAATGAGGGTAGTCCATGATAGCCCAGATACTTCAAGGAGGGCAAAGAAAAGTGGATATAACTCATGATTTCTTTTTTATGTTGTATTACACATTTTAAAGGGGTTTTGTTTGTTTTGGGGCTTCGTGGGTTTTTTTGGGGGGTGGAGGGGCTGGTTTTTCTTGGGGCTTTTTTGGTGCTTTTCAGGGAAACCGTGTTACAAGTGGAAAGCAATGGTCATGTTGACACCGTGTAAATGGAACGGGAAGCGCGGGCTGGGCGGCGGGTTTGGCCGGGATCGGGGTTAACCTCCCCCGGCGTGTGTCCAGCGCCGGCCGCTTCTCTTCCGCCTTTTTCCTCCTCCCGGCTCCGCATCACTCCCGCTGGGTGTCGGGGCTGGGTGAGCTGCCGGGGCTGGGAAAACACCACCCAACATTCAAGCTCCATCAGGGCTGAGTAAATAACTAATTAAATATAAAATTAACAACACCCTGAAGCTCCTCAGAAAAGGAAGCGTGACGCTCCTTTAGTGGTACCGGCAGAGCCGGTCCCTGATCAAACTTTCCGATGCCCAGCAGAAGACGTGGTACAAGCTGCCCCAGGCGGCCTCTCCCCAAACACAGCGAAGTCCAAACAGCAGGCGACTCCCAGCCTCGGGTCTCCCTCGGCTCCGACCCGGCACCGCCCGCGGCCGCTGCCGGCGCTCAGCGCAGGGTGCCCGCCCCGCGCGGCGCCCATTGGCCGCGCTCCGCCCGCCACCGCCCCGCCGTGGGGAGGGCGGTGCCAGCGTCGCCCCCGGGCCGCCGCCGCGGTCGCGAGGGGGCCGCAGCGGAGCCGGAGCGGCGGCGGTACGAGGAGCCGCGGCCGCAGCAGCTGCGGCGGGAGTAGCCGGAGCGCGTCTTGGCAGCAGTACGACGGACCCGTGCCCCCGGCCGAATACAGCGAGCCTCCGCTTGCGAGCCCGGCTTCTGATCAGAGGAGAGAAGGGTGCAAGACAGACAAACTTAACTGCCAAACAACCCCAAGCGCCCGCGCCCGCCTTGGGGTTTATTTTTATTTCCTTTAATAGTTTCTGGGGAAAAAAAAAAAAAAAGACAAAGAGAAATATTACTGTGTTTTCGGCGATCCGTGCCGCGTGTGGAGTTGTTTTTCCGCACACCCCTGACAAACAAAGGAAAAGGGGGAGGGGGACCGTCGCGTTTCGCAGAAGACATGCGTTCAGTCCGGAAGAGGTGGACTGTGTGCACGATAAGTCTCCTCCTCATCTTTTATAAGACGAAAGAAATAGCGCGGACCGAGGAGCGTCAGGAGGCACGTGTCGCAGGGTAATTTTGGGGCGCCGAGCTGGGAGGGCTACCCGAGGGTTGGTATCGGTGTCTGAGGTCCTCTCCGTGGCCCCATGGGGGTCTCTTCAGGTTCCCCTGGCGGTCGCTGGGCACAGGTCAGGCTGGAGGAAGGCATCGGGGGAGAGGGGGTTGTGAGGGACGGGGTACCGCTGCGGGACGGATTACGAGCGAGTTGAGGTGTCGGAGACCAGTGGCTGGAGGTGAGGGGGATGGGCGGAGGATGCCCGGTGTTGCTCCCACCCCGCCCCGGTAATAGAACCGCGGAATGCAACTGGCCGAGACTGCTCTTCGGGGGCTGGAGCGGTGGTGGCGCTGCCGGAGCGCGTTGTGCCTCGTTTCCTGCTTTGGGAACCTTTAGGGGACAACGTGCAGAGGTGCGCGGCAGCTGCAGCTCCTGGTGCTCCTGCCTCTCTGTCCTTAAAGTTTGCCGGGGAGCTGTGCTTAACTTAGGTGCTCCTTGGGGATGTTTGCTCTGAGAGTGTGCGGGGCACCCCCCTTATTTCCAGAGGCCCCTCCGCTGGAAACTCTTGGTCCGTCGCCGAGACCCTGGTACATATTTTAACTCTCCTACCTGTCTTCGGTTAAAAATAAAAGGCGAGTCCTTTTCCATGTTTTTATTTGCGCCTCAGCTATCTGTGTTGCGGGTTATGTTTGTGTACGTGCTTGCCTGTATTCCTCGGTTTTTTCCCAACTTGCAGCTGCCCTGTGAAGATGCTATGGTCACAACCGACCCTGTTTTCCCTTGGAGGGGTGTAATTTTCTTTTGTTTTCACAGAAGGAATGCATAAATTCCGCGGTGGCTTGGTGAAATCAGCAAATTCGGGAAGGGGCTCACACTTTGTTTGCTTGTGCAGACCGTGGGGGAGATTTATCCTTGGTGTAAGCCCCTGCCTTATTTTGAAGAGGAGGCATAAGGAGGTTGTAAGTGTGTGTATAGGCCTGAAGAAGGCTGGAGCAGTTGCAACCTACTTCTTGTCCTTCGGTTCCCAGTATTGAAGGCAGAAAGTGCATCTCTTTTCCCCAGCCCTTGCTGGAGCAGGTTGTGGGCAGCAGGGCACAGCTGGGGACAGCTGTGCTGGCAGTGGCCCTGGCACCTCCCCAGAGCAGAGAGCAGGGGCTGGACTCGCCTGTCTTGTCTGCATTGTTAATAACACGATGTTTGCTTCCCTTGGTGTTAAAAGATATTCAGAACTTGCTGCTAATTCCCTCTTGCTCAGCCTGGTTGTAAGCCCTGTTCCCGCCGTGATGCTGTGGTATTAGCACGCTTATGAGATGTACAGAAGTTTTGGGGTCATAGGTGTGCAAAAATACGTGTGGAAATAAGTGTGTAAGGGAGACTCAGCATTAAAGATACCCATATATCTTAACATGTACTCCTTCCTGTCAGACTAGAGGTAGCTACTAAAATGATTCAGAAATTAGTCACTAGGTAGAACCCATATATATTTGCAGAAACAGAAAAGCCCTCTTCAGTTTGTGGTATGTTGTTTTGCATGATCTAAAAGGTACTAAAATGAACTAATGATTTAATATTAAAGAAAATAAGTGTATTTAGTCATAAGTATGTATATCCTTAACAACACTTTGAAACATAGCTGTAATGTACTTCTGCCAGGTCATTTGGTGATATCTCTACTTTGATATCAGTGAGACTTCTTGTGCAGTCTCGTGCTTTGGCTAAAGATACTGGAATATAGTTTCTTTTCCCAGCTTCTCATCCCATCCGTTACTGAATGAAGTAGGTAAAAGACCCCCAAGTGCGTTACTAGTGTCTGCTGCCACTGTTGATGTTCCACTTGCCTTTCTCCTGAGGGAAGGGCTCATGCCATTTGGTTATTTTTGACTGGCCACATTTGCTAGCAAGCAAAGTTAGTTTTCTGTGGGATTTTTTTACTTCCAGAAGTACCAGTAATGTAGAACTGTAAATGTGTAAGGTGGTTATTATTAGTGACACTAATCCCAGGTGAATCCCAGATGTTCAAAAACGGACAATGTGCAATTCTGAAATATGCACTGTGTTCTTGTAGCAAGTGGGCTAGGACAGTAATCGTGAAAGCATGCCCTTCTAGATAGTAATGTCCCTTTAAAAGTTAAGGGAGTAGTGAAACATGCTTACTGTGTGGAATCCGTGTAATCTGCTGCTGATATGGAATATCCTTGAAAACAGTTATTTGTATTTAATAAACTGTCTTTATAAGAAGATATAGTCTTATTATACTTGTCTGATTCGTCACTGAGGCAATGTAATTCCAAGTGAAGATTGATACTTGTCAGCCAAAGTTGCTGTCCCACTATGGCAGTCTTTTGTTTACATCAGAGAGGATTTGCAGTGATCCTAAAAGATACAAAGTAGCCCGAATTTATTTCACAGTTGTTTACACAATGGAGGATTTTTTTTTGAGTAAATTTAGTTTTTTATCTGTTAATTTATTTAATATTACTTTAGGTGAAAATCAAATAAAACAATACCACTAAAAGGAAAAGGATCATGTAAGTGAACACCTTTGTGTTTGTTGTAGAACTTTAACACAAAGTGCCTTCTTTTACTTCCTGAACACATAATTTAATATGGTTTTACTGCATATTCTGTAGGTCACTGCAGATTTAAACTGTGAATATGGAAGACAACCATATTTCAAAGGCTGGGGTGCTTTAGGTGTTGCCGACATGTTTTGTTGTCAAGTTTTGTCAACTGTGTTACTGTTCAGGTACCTACCGGATATTGTTTAACCCAGTGTAAAATGGAGACGTCTCTGTAGTGCTTCTAGACTGGGTGCTTTACCTGCAAGTATTTTGGTAATCTCCTTTTAGATGAGTAAACCCTATGCTGGAAAATGTAAGTAATAAGTATACTTGCAACCATTATTGAATTTTCTTAAGGAAAAAAAAAATTAAAATAGAAAAAAGTATTACCACATTCTGGTTTTTTGAATTCAGGGACTTGTGCAGCATCCTCCCATGTCCTTAAGTTAGTGATTTAGGCAATTTACATACAGATCTTGTACCTACGGTTACTTGAAGTTAAAAGCTTTTCGGTAGGTGGCAGTCTTACCTACGAGTCTACGCAATGTCAATTTTCAGAGTGTTGGTGTAAAGAGGGTGAGGGAGGAAGTGCTTTGCTAGTAATGCTGGCTTGTTTTTGATGAGGTGTAGAATATTAGTTTATTACTTACAGGGCTTTTGCAATCACAGCAATTTTTGAAAATGGCTAAGTTACCAGTTTTGTTAATTTAGCTTAATTAATGTCCCATTTCAGGTTAGTTTGAATTTAGTTTGCTATATAATTTAGCAAATATTAATACTTTATATATGTATACACAACAATAATGTTGCTGTAGCTCTTTCTAAGGGCAAGGATCCAATTGTTTTAAGAATTTACAGTCACAGGGAAACAAGGATCATTGATTCCCTAGAGAGCTTACAAACTCACATCTTTTCTGTTTTGTTGTTTGAGTGGCTGGTCAAAAATTCTGTATGCAAACTAAGTGAAGTTACTGTTATTGGCAGTATTTTGGAGCACACATATTTAACAGGTAAAGAGATTTCTATATGTTACTGTTATTATATATTTCTGCACGACTGATACAAAGTGTTCTGTGTGGTAAAAGGATTAACAGCTATGTTTGAACGCAGCTGAATGTTGCTCTGTCATCCAAATAGGAACGATATGGAAGGCAATAGAAACCTATGGAGCTAAAACCAGATTTTAGACCTAACACCTTCAGTTTGCTTGTGTTGTTCTAGCTTCTCTGCTAAAACTGTGGTACCTTATCACGTGTTCAGTGATCATCACCCACAGCTTACTGTGTTTTTTTTATTTTTTTAAGCTTACCTTACCAAAATTTGTGACTGTGTTAAGATTGATGAAGAGGATAAGACAACTGGGGTTTCTTATATGTATGCATACAAAAGTTTCAGAAAGCCTTGAGGAAGTTTTGTAGTTTGTATGCTGCTAAACTCCAGATTTCTGTGCATGAAAGTCTCTTAGTATCAATAAGAGTGAAAGAGAGTCTATTAGGCCATTATTATAGAACATGAACAATTGCTGGTCAAAGGCTTAGTACTGGAATGTAGAAGTTCAGAATATGCCTCACAAACATAGTAAAGTTTGGGTGAAACATCATAATTTGGAATTTATTGTTACACCTCTTTCATTATAAATATAAATAAGCTCTTAAATTGCATATTCAAGTATTAGTTACAGATGTCCCATTCATTTCTCACAGGTATAATTTATTTGCTTTGGCAAACAGAGAGACAATTCCTTCTTTTTGTTGTGAATAATTGTATGTATCACTGGTACTTGTGACATAAATTACTTAAAACCAGAGTTAGCCTTGATGTAATTCTGTCTTTTCTATATTGCATTGCAGAGATGGTGAATTGAGTTTGAGTAGATCAATGATCAATAGCTCTGATAAGATAATTCAGAAGAGTGGCTCCTCAATCTTCCACCATGCTGTAGAAGGCTGGAAAATCAATTCTTCTTTGGTCATGGAAATAAGGTGAGTGTTTGAGATAAAAAGCAGTTCATTACATATTATCTGTAATTCTTTTCATTTCGTAATGCCTGTAACTCCTGTGGTCTGGAAAACAGTCGTTTGATTTATGGTTGCAGATAGATGTTTTATAACTGTATACAGAGTTCAGTGTTAAATGCAAATAAACTACGTTAGACTCCAAAGTCAAGCCATCCTTCATAAGAATAAATAAAATGTTTTTATCTGGCTGTGTCAATCAGACCCTTGCAGTCAGTATCTGTATGATGCATGTCCACATTTGAGTTTTCTAGAACTCTCTAGAACACTCTTGCAGTCAGTGGTGAGAAACTGGCACTTTTAGGACATGATTTCCTCTCATCCTAAAGGTCTGCTATAGAACAGATGGAAGGAAGTGCCCTGCACGTACCAATTTTTCTCCCTTAACTACAAAGGTAGCTTAAGGAGTCAAGAGCTAGGATATCAGGTGCTGCAAATCCAACCCTGTCTGTGGCTGGCCTAAGCCATAACTTCTCATGTTGATAGCACCTGTATCTTATGCAGGATTTTTCCTAAATTTTGAGAGGGTGAAAAGAGCCTTAAGGTAACGCTGAGGCAGGAAGGAACAGTAGCAGAGTTAATGTGAGTTCTGGTGTGTCTTAGTAGTTACAGTGGGTCTACTCAACTTGGGCCCTGAGAAGCAGCAGCTTCCAGTGGTTTTTATTGTAATTATGTTTTCCCTGCCTTATTTGGAAAGACGGCCAGTAAGAGAAATTTATGGAGCTTGGGTTGGCAGTGTGAAGAGCCAGCAACATCACATTCTGTGAAAAACGATAGAAAATATATATATTTTCTAGAAATCAGGCGCATGGCTGCTTGCCAGACACCTGGGTTTCCTACTGGTGAAAGCCTGGTGGTTGCCCTAAAATGCAGCTCAGGAATGGTGTTTCTTCCATGACCATCCCTTCTGATGTAACCTGTTTGACCAGTGTATGGTTGTGTTCCATAAAGGCTAAGTTCTGCTCCAAGGTAGTCCAGGAAGCAGATTTTCTGTATCAGTAACAGTATTCAAAATTTGTATGGACTTAACTGCCAGTTTAAGTTTGGAGAAATACAGAGTAAGTTCAGAATAATACTGCTGAAATTCCAGATCGTAAGTTATGGTTCTGACAAGTAGAAAATAGTATGCTGTGAATTTACTTGTGAAGTAAACTGATGTGGAAGCCATTGAGCGACTATAGGTAGAGGCAGATAACCTTTTTCATTCATTTTGTTGAAAAATTAAGTGTCATATTTCAGAATCATGACAATTCATAATCCTACTCAAGCCAAACATCAAACAAGTAAAAATATTACGATTACTTTTTGATTATAATTGAGAGAAAATGAAGCTTGGGTTTTGTTCATTTTTTCACCTGCTCCAAAAGCAAAATACATCATTCAGACAAAGAGGCAAACCAGTAGACAATGCTTTAGATTTTTTTAAGCCTGTCACAGCATGTGTATCATCTCAATCTACTAAAATAATGAGTTTCAAAACTATTTTTTTCCTTATTGTTGGATTGGGAAAAGTTTCCTCATTTTATAAATTACTAACAGGTTCTCAAACAAATGATGTGATTATGTGGTATTTTTTCAGAATTGTACAGTGAAGGTTGTTTTGTTTTTTTTTTTGTCTCTGTAGAACAATGAAATAAAACATATATCTTGTACACTGGTTTAAGCAGTCAAGCTTTCACTTTATCAGCATAATGATTTTTCTGTACAGTAGAAAGTATAATGCTGAGGTTATTTAGATGTCCACGTTACTAGTCTTGTTTTGAGATGAAATAGCTATACCATCATTAACACTGGGGCAGAGAGCAGGTGTTTTCACTGAACCAGTAAAAGATTTTAGATTATGTGACTTAGGGCCAGAATTTTACATGAACTATGTGAAATGAATCACTGCTACCAGAGTACTATTCTTTCCAGAAATCCTTTTTGCTAGTGTGCCTAGCATACTCAGCAGTGAGGAAGGGAAGTTTGGCATGCTTTTTTCCCTGAGAAAGCAGTCCCCTACAATAATTGTTGCGCTCTGATGTTGACTAATCGATATGCATTCTTTCACTTTTACAGGCAGTTTGCTATACACCTTTCTTCCTTGTCATGGCAGTAAGAAGCATCTTAGCCGTAAATATTTTTACACTTACAGACATATCATCAGGACTAACTTCCATTGTGTCTAGCAATCTCTTAGTGTTCTCATGGTTAAACTAACTGTTCAGCTCTCCAAACTACATTACATGCACTGTGTAGACCGTGAAGATGATTCATACTCTATTATTGCAACTGTAAATGTGAACAGTGATGTTCTTGTGGTGTAAGGTTGACAACAGCAAATAACAGTAAGAGTGAAACAAAAAAAACCAAAACACTGCCTGTTGAATAATGTATAAAAAGGTATTGGTTCTTAGCAGTGGAGAAGTAATTTGTGAAACCATTAGTGTACAGCATAAAGACATTTCATAAAACTTATAATAAATGGCATAAGTGGCAGCTGGTTTTGAGTCTTACGTCAGTTTGACACCCACATTAGAGATTTTAAAACATAGAAGATATTTGATAGTTTTGCTTTATGCAAGGACTGTTGATCACTGTTATGTCTGTACCTCCTTGGCTGGCACCTGGAGTATTATGCTTTGCTATTTGCTTTGTTGACCATGGGCATCATCTCTGGCCATCTTATTTTTGTTCAGGTTAGTGACCAGTCTATCAGCCTCAAAAGTCCTATGAATTCTTGATGAGGCCAGGCTCAGGTGGGAGTCAATGATTGGAAAAGCTCCTTCATGGCAGGGGTGTTGAATCTAGGTGATCTTAAGATCCTTTTCAACCCTAACTATCGTATGATTCTATGATTCATCAGGACCCCTTGGAGGGGATGAAAAGCTTTCATGAGTCACAAGATGTTCTTTGTGACTTTGCAGCCATTAGTGTCAGTCTACAAAGTGTAGCAGCGATTTTGAGAGGGCAGCAGGCTCTTGGAGGTGTTAAGCAGGCATTAGAAGAAAGAGCTGGAATTTCTGTGCTTCAGGTGCAAATTATAGGTATTATTAATTACTTGAGACTGTAACAAATTTGCTGCCTTGCCAATCATGATTGGTCTTGTAATTTTTCCAACTGATGTTACTTTCTGCTTGACAACAACTTTAAAGAAAAATTAGTAATGCTTGTGCCTAAGGGAAGGCACAAGACTGCTTGTTTGGCTCCCTTTCTGTCTGAATTATTTCAGTCATGAAAAGGAGAGAGAATCTGCTACTTGCAAGGTTTTGTATCTTAAGTCCTTTCTACTTTCTGTAGCAATGTGAAAATTTTCCAGTTATGGAAATCAGGAAATTTCAGTTTTATTGAAGACAGTACTCTCAGAAAGGAGACATTTGGCTGAGATATTACAAACATGTCTGAGGAGGTCTTTCACACAGGACTGATGCCAGCACATCTGTGACGTTTCAGTCTGTGATTTTCTTCTTCACCTTATTTTTTATTTAATGTGGGCATCTTTGTTGGAAGAGGTGAATGAAGGTTTTGAATTGCAGGGAAAGGCAGAAAAAAAAAAAAGAGTGTTGAGGATGCATTTAATCGCTTTGCAGTGTAACAGAGAACTCTCCTGTCAGAAAAGGGTGAGAACTCCTAAGATGTTAAAGGCATCAGAAAAAAAAGTGCAACTTCCTCCTTAGAGAGGTTCAGATTATTATCACTGTTTATCTTTCAAGTTAATATGAGCCAGCTATGGTAACTCCCTAAACTGTAAGCAGTAAATACTGAAGTGGCATTGGAGCAGTACAATTGCTGTGAAGCTTTTGAAACAACACTTTGGCGCCACTTGCACTGTTTCCTTAAGGGCCTCTTTGTCTTTAAGACCTGCAGAATGGGCCTTTCTTCTTATTAGTTACAGTAAACCTTAAGGGTTTTTGCCTCTTTAGTCCCTTTCCTCAACTGAAAGGTCAGTGTTCACTGCAAGTTGGAGTGATTAACTCTTTTGACGCCTTTCTTTTGACTCTAAATTGCTTAACTTATGAAAAGGTGACATATGGCTGGCCTTCATATGGTAAACAGTAGTTGAGTCATGCTCTGTTTAAAAGCCCTCTTTTCCTTTTGCATCCCCACTGAAGATTTGTGCTAGTAGTTGCTTCAGCTAGTGACCTTTCTGGTCAAGGAAGCGTGGGGTGCCCTAAAGGGCATGAGGAGGGCTAGAATGGGAACTTATGTTTGTGAGGTCCTCTGTGGGCCAGGGAATGCCCGGAACTTTTCCACAGTTAGCTGAAGTTAGGCATTTTTTTAACCAATCCAAATTGGGGATTGGACTAGATTACGTTTTAAGTCCCCTTCAAACTCAAAGTATTTTATGATTCTAATGCTTCCCTTGAAGTGGTGTTCTTAAAACTCCCTTTCAGTCAGATTAAAGCCAGCCATCTTCAAGGGCAGGCTGTGACCTTGTGTTACCACACAGTTTGTTCTTTTGTTGTGTTTTTTTTTTTTTTTTTTAATTAAACTGATTCAGCTGGCTTAAAGTATGCTTTACCTAGGTTATAGTTCTTGGTGATTTCAAATGATGAGAGCTTTCAGATGGGGAGTGCAAAGCCGTGTCTGGACTTCATAGGGTTAAAAAATCAAATTGTTAAGAGACCTATGTGAATCAGTCAGAGGAAGTTTGCAGGAGAGCAACAAGAGGGGTAGAGATCTACAACACATGACTTAGTAATAAGTAAAAGTGAAAAATGAATGGCTTCTTAGCATCAGGTAAATGAAGGGTACTGCCAAGAGTATGGAATAGTCTGCTCTCCAAAGGCAAGGCATAAGGCACAAGAACAGTCTTCATTTGCTGTGGAAAAGACCAGAGCAAGCATGAGCAACATTGTTCTGCTGGTGAGGCTAGGAAAGCACTGACTTAGACTTCATGGGGAGTTTGCTGAGTCCCCACCACCGGGGGGGTTGTTAGGAATATATTAGATAGACATAGACTGGGATTGATATATTATAGAATCATAGAATGGTTTGGGTTCAAAGGGACCTTGAAGCTCATCCAGTTCCAACCCCCTGCCATGGGCAGAAGCACCTTCCACTATATCAGGTTGCTCAAAGCCCCTTCTAACATGGCCTGTGTGTATAGATAAAGTCACATACTCAGTGGGAGCAGAGTGTGTACTGGGTAATCACTTAGTCCTTCTCTGTTTCCATAATGTGATTGATTGTGAGCTAGCTCAGCTTACTGGGTGCTGTGGATGTACTTCAGGGGTGTCCCCTCATGGCTGGGGTCCAGACAAGTCCAGATACCCCAGCAGCGAGGATATGTGGCATTGTCTTGTTCAAAAGGAATGATTTTCCCAGGGAAAGTGTTGAAGGTCATATTTCAGTGTTCTTCGCAATGTATAAAAATAATACATTTATTTGTAATGTTAAATGTTTAAGTGATTTAGTTTCTTTCCTTAATCCACACACATGAAGCAGGTGAGGGAGAGTTTGTCCTTGTATAATAGTTGTGTAGTGCAAAGACTACAGTACAAAATAAAACCAGGAAAATGCATATAAACAGAAGAATCTCACCATGTTACCCCAGAGCAATATGTATTTACAGCATTTGGAAAGCTTTCAGAGCATTTTCAATGCTATTACATGTACTTTATCAGATAACTGGGAGTTGTAGTTGGTATTTAAGTATTATGAGCATCTGTTTCTGGTTACAAAAGCAGAACGTTAGGTCAACCGCAGATAACGACACCATGTTTCTGTGAGTCGCATAAACATGTTGCACACATCTGCTTGAGGGAGCCACATCTGCCTCTCCTGCCCACAGAGGGTTCAGGCAACACCCTTAATGCAGTTTTATTTATCAAAACAAAGCTTGAAGACCAATTCAAAGAAAACAACTTCTTTACTCATTTTAGCTTAAGGTTGCAGAGCACTTCTGCTTCAGGGTTTATAAAAAATCATGCTGTTTTTTTCGTCTTCTGACACGGCTTACTTTTGAATTTTATGTGCAGCTGGATGTGGGTTAGAACTTACTTTAAATTATTTTGTCAGGTCTGTTTAATCAGAATAACCTTGTTGTGCTGTTTCCAATGCTCTTTGTGGGACAGAGCAGAGGTTTAAACAAGTTCTTATAATTAGCCAGCGTCAAGACTGACTGAGACACTCATGTATGTACTTTCAGGTTTTGTCATATCCCTTGGTATTTTTTTTTTTTTTGATTCAGCACTTGAAAGAAAATGGGAAGTACTACTGTCCCCATGGTACAGATGAGTCAGTAGCACAGAGGAACTTAATGACATGAAGTCTGTGTTCTTAATTGTATATTTTTCAGTATTAAAAGATATCTGGATACAGTCAAATTAATCAATTAAAATATTTTCATGTCAGCATTATTTTGCATCTTTTATACAAGGATTCTTATGTAGACTGTAATACCTGTGCATACATTTAATTGAATTTGCTACTGACAACTTTAAGTAAGAAAACAGATGAGAAGATACTCAGATTCAGTGACTTTTGCCCATCTCAATATTTTATTGAAAAATAAGTTCCTTAGACATCTGGAAATTTCAGCTCTGTTAAATAAGTGGCTCATTAATTCAGATCCACTTGAAACCCTTTGGAGGGCTTATGTGAGTATGTGGGAGCACACAGATAATTAAGCTTTTACTGTAAGTAACCAAATTAATAGCAGAAGCCAAGGCACTTTTATTTTCTTGGCACTGCTTGAGTAACTTCACTGCGTTCCTCTTATGTTTTAAAATAATACACAAGATACTCTATTCAGGCACAAATGTTGCTATTTGTTTACTAACAGAAACAGTATTAGGACCATTCATTCTAGGTATCAGGAATGGGTGTTTCAGATTATTAAAGTGAATCTTCTGGTGGTCACGTGACTTTTTTTATGCAGAGTGTAATTCTGCGTATTTCATGGTTTCTTTGGCTTTTTGGGTCTCATTTGTGGTCACCCCTTCTCACGTCAGAGTGCATGTGAAGCGAGTCTGGATAGTTCAGCTGATGCTATTGATAACTTTTGATGCCTTCACCTTGTACACAACTCTTGTAGCTCTGTTTTTAGGTAATGAATCATTTTAGTAATTTGTAATACTTCTAGATTGACCAATTCCTTTTTTCTTGCTCTTTCCCATTAATTTCTGTATCTGTTGCAGAGTAATCCAAATGAAGCTTAACAAATCCATGGAGAGTCTTTCAACCTACAGGCTGAAGTGAAGTCTTCATCTTCCTTTTGCCTGGCCTTACCAAAAGCTTTAGACACTCAGGATTTTAAGACTGTTTATCTTTCTCCATTATTCTGAGTCCCTCATATGCCTCAGCACAAGCTGTCTTTGGTCTGAAGCAGTTTCATTCATATGTGACAGCTGTAACAGACAGGCCCAGATAGCCTCTTCTTTCTTTTCTTCTCTCTTTTTTTTTTTTTTTTTTTTTTTTGGTCAAAGTTTAATAAACAAGAGGAGAAACTTGGAAGAAATATTTTTATCATGTTTCACTTCCTTTGTGGGTTATAAGATCAGTTTCAGGGTAAGTGTTTTTTATCACTGGTTGCAAGGTTCAGACATATTCTTTCCTCTTGAGGCAATGACACAAGAGTTGGTTGATGAGGATAGTGTTCTGATAATTCATCCTTTTTTACTTGTGTGGGATTATTTCCCCTTGATGTCTCTGAGTCGGTGTTGCAACTGCTGTTGACATCTCTAGTTATCTTTTCCTGTTTTGATCTCCTCTAAGGAAGTTCTGCTGTAGAAGCTTATTACGTAAAAATAGTGTTCTCTTACTCAACCAAATGCCTGTTCTGTTTTAAATTCCACCTCACCTACTGACAGCTGTGGAAAATGCAAAGTTCTTGTTTTTCTGCTTGTCTTGTTAAGAGTTGCAGAGGCAGAAGTTTCTATTTGAATTAACATGTAGTGAACCCTGCCCCAACTTAGCACTCCCCTTCTCTTCCTTAAGTGTATTCTATTTCAGTATGTGCTTCAGGTCACATGTGATCTTTATGTGTCTTCACAAACAAACACGCTTTGCAGAGCAGGGATGAACACCAGCTTGTAAGGCTTAGGTTATTTGCAACCCTGAGCTAGCAGTGGCTACTGCAATTCTGACCTGTATTCCTTTTCAGGTTTTTACAGCAAGGATAAGTGTGTATTGAAAACTGCTCAACATGACCAGTGCAAGTTTCAGTCATTATATAGTTGCAGTCATTAAAAGTGTCTTTTTTTCAACTTAGTGTGTGTGGTTTTTTAGACCCATGCCCCCACCCCTGTAAGCAGGTACACTTACTGTAACTTTTTCAGCTGACATTTAAGCAGACAGTCTTCATCTGTTACTTGCTGTGGACTGATAGTATACAACTGTTTCATTACTGTAGTTCTCTTGACCTATGGTAGCCTGTATACCTTCATCTTGTCTGAACCCAACTAATAGTTAATTAATTGCAGAGAAGAAAGATAAAAGGTGGGCTAACCTGATCATTGAAGCAATGATGGAGTTCGTAAGTGTTCCTATGAGTTCAGCTAACAACTTGACTAGACCTTGAGCTGCAGTCGTTTAATTTGCAGCATGTTTTTAAGCTGATTTTGCTTAAATTCGTACAAAAGATTGTGGGTGTTCGTATTTCAAGTTAATTAGGATAATTTTGGCTGAACTTCAGTTAATTAGGATCAAGTTTACACTAAACTGAATATGTTTTCTTATGGTAAAATAAGAATCTAAGAAAACATGGGCATTCCTAAACTAAGCTGATTTTTGAGAGATGAGATGGTAACGAATCATTTATTTCTTAAATCATGAATACGTCATATATTTAGCTATGTTTCTGATTTTATTTCAAATATCTGTTTATTCCAAAGTTTTGCAGAATACTCAAAAATAGTATGCCTTCCAGTTCCCAAAATTGTCTTCCCTTGGTCTCTCAGTGCCTTCATAGGAGGTCACTAAGCTCTATCACTGTAGTATTTATATGTCATATTTTAACAAATATTTCAACTCTGTCCTAACAGCTTTGCTCTAACTCCATCCTAGAGCATGGGATATTACTCCATAGTCTGTCTGACGCTCTCTGCCCTCTGCTTTACCTTGTATGCACTGTACAGTCTGTATTACTTAATAGTATTACTTAATAGATAGACTCCACATGAGCAGTGATTGTTGTGTTTCATCTCTGGATTTTTCTATCAACACAGAAAGAACATTCTTCGATTCTTGGATGCTGAAAGAGATGTATCAGTGGTCAAAAGCAGTTTCAAGCCAGGAGATGTAATCCATTATGTACTGGACAGACGTCGCACCCTTAACATTTCTCAGGATTTGCACAGCCTTCTCCCTGAAGTTTCCCCAATGAAGAATCGCCGATTTAAAACCTGTGCAGTTGTTGGGAATTCTGGTATCCTTCTGGATAGTGGATGTGGAAAAGAGATTGATAGCCATGACTTTGTAATAAGGTGAGTTTTCATCTACTGTTGAAGGTACAGCCTGCTATGTTTATTGGAGAAAAGCTGGGAGAAGTGTTTTGATTTCAGATTTCAGGCAGTGTCTAAAACTAATCTGAAATGGTATCCTTTACTGTGTGATTTCCCAAATTTAAATACGTGTTCATATTGTTGACAAGAGGATTATTTTTACAGTGAAAATAAAACCGGGCAGAGGAGAGAGGTTTGTGCTACGTATTTTTGCTGTTTGTTTATTTTATTCCAGACAAAATAAATAATCTTATGGAGGCCTTGGTAGAACAAATGCAAAACGTTTTATCTTTAAAAAATACTCTTTCTTAGCTCTTGACTGATAAAGACGGCCTATTGTGAATTAATACATTACTACATTACTTATGTGCAGCATGAGGTAAAATTTCAGTGTGATATATTGATGTTCAAGCAGATGGCTGCCATTAAGGTAATTGGAAGTCACACATCTAAATCCCTTCACATTGCTCTAAAAATGTATCCCTGCAGTTTGGGAAAAAATGTTATGCTTCATTTGTTAATTCATTCTTCAAACACACACAATAGAATACCTTTGGACTTCACATATTAATAGGAAATAAAAGAGAAATAGCTGGCCTAATTTGACACCCTGGCATTATATTTATGTAGAGAAATATGGGCAAAAGATGGGTTCTTTTGCTTTTGAAGCAGAAGTTTTGATTGGTTTGGTTTGAGGAAGGGTGAAAGAGCAGAAAACAGAGGGGCAGTGACAGAAAACAGTATAGAAATAGTTGTCATTGCAAGTAATTTCTTTTCCTTTTCTCACATTAAAAGTGGATGGTGGCAAAAAAAAAAATCAAAAGGCTATGGAAAAGAAAAATAATAGTTTTTCAGTGCATAAACCAGCACAGGATATACTCATAAAAGTTGCATTTTATTTGAAAGGTATACTAGCAAGTGGCAACTGAAACAGTAACACACCACTCTTTCATTTTCCTTACTTGTTTTGCTTGAACCACTGGTCTTTAAAATTAGCATCCTTGTTACAGAAGCAATCCCAAAATACATACCACATTTTTAAACCACATTTAGCCTATGACATGGTTTATACCCTTTCAGAGATTAAATGTGATTCATTTAACAGAAAAATTTAGATACTAGGTTTTCCAGATGAACATTTTCTTTCAGAAGGCAAGCAACATATTTTTACTTAAGTCACGTGCTGAATTTCTTTGAAGTCATTTCCATGCTCTTCCTTGTATTTTAACTAGCCATGAAGCTAGGTGTTGATATCTGAAAGGGGATTTTAACTAATTCAAGCCATGTGGAGTAAAGATATTCTTAAAGATAAGTGTATGAATAAAAGAATGGTGAAGCTTAATAGGAACATTAGGAAGTTATTGTTGCTGCTCAGTCAGTTAGACTGGAGAAACATCTCATATGGGGTGTGACTAGCAAAATGATCAGTATAACTAGGCTGATGATACTGTGGATAATAAACTTGGGCAGGTAAGGAACAGAGTTCTTGACACTGTGGCCCATAGGGAATTTTACTACAGTGAATTTTTTGGATTTACAAATCTAAATTAAAACATTTTAGAAATTCACAGGTTATCTCGTGGGTTAAACTGTCTGATATTATGATTATGGTCTCAAAATGTACCATGATACTCTGTTACTCTCTTTGCTTTCAGCTGATTTCTCTAGAAGTAAAATGCAGTTATTCTACTCATCACCTGATGGTGTTCTGAAAGGCAGTTGCTGTATGTAGCATATGCAGCTAGGTGAACAACACCTTCGTAGAATCTTCTGGTGCTGAGTGCATTATGCCTATGTGCTGTGACAAGTATGTCATACTGTTTTGGTTAAATATGTCATACAGTTGATTTTAATAACACTGTATGTTCTTTTTGAGATCTGAAACAAAAGAGTGTAGTTTTGAGAGAGTTGTTTCTTAAAGCAGTAGTTCTAATGTTAGTTCTAACACCAACAATACCATTAATTTAATGAGAAAACTGATAGTGAACATCTGAGAAAGTGAAGAGGACACAACAGGCATCCAGCAGTATGGGCATTACAGTACAATAGACTCAATATCCTGAATCTCAATGCTCCTATAAAGGTGGTATGAAGATGTTAGCAATGACTGACAAAGACACAGAATATATGCTTTATTAAGGGTAAAGAAGATTATCACTCCCCAGTACTTTTGAGTAATTGTAATTATATCTGTCAATGTCTTTGAAACTAATCCAAAGTTCTAGTAACTGTCTATCTACCTTTAATACATTCATGCCTATTTAGTGCCTTCTATATGATGATGTCTCTCAAAGATCAAGTAGAGACACCGGATAATCAGAATACACCTATTATGGAAAATGTTTAATAATAGCACCTAAACTAGAGTCAGTAAGTACGTCTGCAAGCCAACAAACAATTCTGTCCGCAAATTTTACAAGTAAAACAGTGCAGTTCTTCTTCAGACATCCGTGTGCCACTGTTTTCTCTCCCCTTGTTAATAAATAAATTCGTTGGCTTATCCTGTGCAAAGAGGAAGATAATCTGACTTCCTCTTTGATGTCTTGGTTTTTTGGGAAAGCAATTGTGATACGAGCAGAAGACAGGGTATCTGTTCAGGAAGCAGAAAAATCAATCTTCTAACCATATCATGGAGCCATAATTGCTCATTTAAACAGAACAATTTAAATTTCTCTACTAATAGTAATACATGAGCAAAGACTGGTAGTAGCTTCTTCTGTATTGTTCCTTTAGCTGATAGGGAAAAACAGTCATAGATTTGTCAGAGTTAAAAGATTTAGGATATTAAAGTCCTTATATTCTGGAACTTTTCTTCTGTTTCTGTAACTTGTTTCAGCTTTTATGTCCAAGTATTTAATACACATTGCTTGGATCATAAGCATTGTGCCAGCGGAGCCTGCAGATACCTTGAAAGCGCAGTTGCCAATTTAACAGACTTATTTTAAAGCATGATTCTTTCTTTAAAAGTAACATTTCAGTATATCATGGCAAGCTCATTAGACTTTTCTCAGCTCTCAACTGTGGCAGCTCTATTCCTACAAATTATTACACTACATTGAAACATTAAATGAAAGCAGAAGAAAACCATTGTCTTCAGATGTTCTTGCACAGCCATTAAGGTGCCTGAGAAAAGGGGAGTACCAGTGTAGCTGTTTGGTGTTTTCTGTCAAGTTAGACATGGGTGGCTTCCACCTCAGGAGAGCCTTAGAGAAGGCCTGACTTCTTGTGGCTACATTTTCCCTTTTTGGCTTCACCTCACCCCTTCTTCAGCTGCTGGAAGGGTCCTTGCATGACCGCTGCTGCGGGCAGCCCACTGTGGAATGAAAGCTGATACAGAGATGCCTTCTTACAAAGTCAATCTCTTCCTCAGCTACTAGGTAGCACCTGGTGCTGCTTATGCTGGTAGGCCACCGTAATGGGTACGCTCTGTGAGAATTTATATATCCAACTTTGGCGCATCTTCCTTTTCTTTAAAGGGAAGTTGATTCTTAAGTAGGTGATGTGGGTGAAGATGTAAGGACAGAAGTTTAGAAGGCTTTTGAGTTAATTTCATAATTAGCTTTGAGAAAAATCTTTGTGATAGTGTAGTCTGTCTATTAAGATCATGGTTATTTCAAATTCAATGTAAACTGATGATCTGTGAGCCTGTGAAGAGACACTACCTAGAAGGAGCTCCTTGTTTTATGAATCTCAACTATTTTTAAACAACTGTTTCTGTATCAGGAACCAAACAAGTATACAGAACATGTGAGAATCCATACATTTTACTAATCATTAGATTCAGCAGGGGGAAATTGGAGGTTTGTGCCTGGGGTTTTTTTTTTAAATCTCCCTTTTTAGGGGTAGATGTGTGTGAAAGTTACTACAGTGCTTTGCTGCTGCACTCCTTTATTTGAAGAACTGGGTGCAATTTGTTCTTAAAATAGCAAGAATCTTTGAATTCAAGGTTGCAATTTTGATTCTTACAGGAATCTAGATATGAACCTGAATATAAAAGCTTCCAGGCTATTCAAGAAAGCATGTGTGTTATCGGTACTAGTTTAAGTAATGCCTTATGTTTCAGAAATGCCTTATGTTTAATATTATGTTATCCAGGAACAATCTAATTTTAATTTTTTGGCTTCTCCGAGTATATGTGATTAGTATTGTGCAATAGATATTTTTGGCTTTGGACAAGGAGGAGATATTAATGAAACAAGGCATGTTTCTGCAGCAGTTTTGTGCAGCTTGGGCTTTAGAGCGGTTTCTAAATATTTGTTTCAACCAATAAACCTCAAGTGCACAGATTGTTAAAGGATTAACAAGATTCATGCCCTCATGTTCTTATATTATTACTGTATGAAGAATATGTTCTCAATGTCAAATAAAATGGAAATAGTTATCACTTCTACTCAAATTTTCATGGGTTTTGTTTAAAATTAACATGAAAATATTAGTATATGGTCCGTGAATATTATATATTGGACATTTGCATGCATATACATGGAATGTATTAGTTTTATTAATAACCAAGCTAGTTCAACTGAGAATCTCTGTGGAATAACTGACATATCATTTGAATGTACTTCTGTGTGGATATGATGTTATTATTTTCTTTGTTAGGCTCTGGTATATTAAAGTATGTTATGGATGTGTGTTTGGGCCATAAAGGTGTCACAGCAAACCCAGGGCTGATTACTCTGATGTAAGTGTGGTATAGTAGCACTTACTCCGTTCTTCAGCCTTTTCTTATGGCATGCAACTCCAGCCACTGGCAGTTTGGTTCTTTTCTCCCAAATTTTTGTTATTATATCCCACTGTAATCAGTATATGCAACAGACAGATGTGGAAGAAGCAGAATTTCAGTCACTAATTCTGTATATCTTAGGATCTCAGTTATTCTACAGATACCCAAAAACTATGTGATGCTTCAGACAGATAATGATGTTTCACTTTCATCCCAGATCTTTTCTTAATGATAGCATTGCAATGCATGTTCTTGTTGAAAATCTGCTATCACACTGAAAGCATGTTTTGGGAACCTCTGCATTTTTACTGTGAATGTTTTTTACATGTATTTGCCTTTCAGTATCATGATTCTACACAAATATTATGTAAATTAGGTGGCCCTGTAAACTTGCTCATTACCTAAATCGTATAATTGCTGCCTGATAATAACTTGCACTGAGGTTTGGATATGGTCTGGGCTGATGTCATAGGAAGAACAGGGACTGCAGCATTAATTTGAGGTACCTTGCATATTATTGCCCCTTCCAAAAAAAAAAAAAAGGCAAAGCTTGTGGTGCAAGCTCCTCATCATTAGTTGTCAATACCTTCGGTGTTCTGTGTCTTTCGACAGATGAGCTAGAATTAGGGAATATAACACGCTAAGAGTATTGCAGTGCTTATTTCAAAGTTGTTCAGTTAATAGGCTTCTTAGTTGGACTTAGAAAATAGGTATGTGTTTATGTGTATCTCTGACGCTTTCTTGAAAGGGTTCTGAGAATTGACAGGAGATCATTGGCATCTGCTAGCAAACATAAAAATTCCAACAACTGCATGAAACTGTGGCATAGCATAAAAATGCATTACAGGTTAAGGTAAAAATCTCTGAGCTAGATAACGAAAGATATTTACATATTTACATTTACATATAGTACTCAAGACTATATGCAAATACACAATAGCTAGTTTTATTTGCTCTGAAATATGTAATAAATCTGGGGACCAACTTTTTAGCAGGGCCTGTTGTAATAGGGCAAGCGGTAATGGTTTTAAACTAAAACAGGGGAGATTCAGGCTTTATGTAAGGAAGGCATTTTTTACTGCGAGAGTGGTAAAATACTGAAACATGTTGCCCAGAGAGGTGGTAGATGCTCCATCCCTGGAAATATTCAAGGTGATGTTGGACCTGAGCAATCTGATCTAGTAGTGGAAAGTGTCCCTGCGCGTAGCAGGGGGTTGATGACCTTTGAAGGTCCCTTCTAGCTGAAACTATTCTGTGATTTTATGATACCTTTCTTTAAAGTTTTCTTGAACTCATTTGTAAATATAAATTACTTGGTACTAGCAGTTTAGGATGTTACAGTTCATCACAAGCACATAAACTCTTGAACTCAAATGGAAACACTTCTAATGTAACTGCTCCATTTAATCCCTGCTGAAGAATGTGCTGATTTTAATTAAAGGAATTTAACAGGTGTTTTATATTTTCTGACTTTGTGGATAACTATGGAGTAAATACAATTCTCATTTAATGAGCACTAAAATCTTTCCTTGAAGAAAGTAATCACTAAGAAAATGAGAAGATGCTTAATGAGGGTAATATTTTTATAACTTGGTGAACTACAACTAATTTAGTAATGTTTATTTTATTTAAAGAGCTAGAAACTTGTGTAGAGCTTGTCTTGCATTCATGTTCTACTAAAATAACAATCTTAGTGTACTGCTAACCAGCTAGTTCCTTGGAAACAACCTTTCAAAAGCGCAGATTTATTTATCACATTGTTTCAAACTTCAGCACTGCCTACTAATTCAAATTTATATAACTGAATTTTTAAAAAATCAAAGGTTAAGAGGTGCTCAGCATTTGGAAAGCAAAATGCCTTGCCTACCTCTAATATTATAATCAGGTATCTATTTTGAGACAGTAAGGTTTGAAAAACATGACTGATACACTAAATATTCATAGAAAAACCCATTGTTACTGAGCACATTTCAGTTGCTTATTGCTTCCTGAAATTGTGCAGTATTTGATATTAAGTATACTACTGGTTAGGCAGTAATGACATTCAAGGTAAGCAGGCATTAGAACTAATAGAATGCTACTTATATTAGGAATAGTATAATCAGCAAATGTTTTGAAGGACCTACTTCTGACATTGCTTCTTAGAATCCTTCATCTTAACAGAATAGTTTGTTAAATTGTGAAAATAATATTCTGTCAGGGTACTTACTAGGTACGTACCAGCTACAGGCTATTTCACTGAGGATGTTTTGAAGGTGATTAGTGGCATTTGGATCACACCAGTCACTGACATCACGGTTAATTTCTTAATTGCATTTTGTCATCTGCATCCAGTGCTGCCGATGGAGAATGCTGCCTCGGTGTGAATACATATATATGTATTTATACAACTGAGGTAAAAAGCTGCTGAACAAAGGCCTGATGAGATCTTCTTCTCATGTCTAGAAAAGAGCATAAAGCTGCTTCAAAACTAAACAAGATTCGAATATGAGACATCGAGGGGAAAAATGGAAATTTTAATATTTTCCAAAAAAATAATTTCTAAATTAAATTAAAAATAGAAATTTCAAAACATCCGATCAGCTGCAGTGATAAAACCAGACACCAAAACACTGAACATTCCCTTAACATGGGGTAAATTTCATTTGAAAATCATATTTAAATGCTGTGTTGTAAAAACAAAAAAAGAAAAGGGCACTGACTAACCTATATAAATTAGACCTTAATTTGCTGTCACAACTTCCTTTAAGAGTTTGAGCTGTTGGTAACACGAAGACAAATGAACCCTCAGGAAAGGTATCAGGTGCTAGAAAACATGCTGTTATACAAAGTGCTACTCAAGTTGTTAATGCATTTTAAAGCATGACAACATGGTTTTCGAATGTACAAAGAACTTTTTTTTCTTTTTTTTCTCACAGCATTATGTACCTTGAGTGCTTAAAAAAAGTGTGTTGAACGAGTATCTAAGTTGGATAACATGCTGATATAATGGAAAAAATCACTGATACTTTTTTCTCATGTTAAATTGAAATGAGCTTGCATGTTCATTTTCAGCTTTGCTTTCATGCACACTTTTTTCCGAGTTAATGTTTCATACTTATTTTCCTTTTTTCATTAATTTCTTCCTCTTCAGGTGCAATCTAGCTCCTGTGGTGGAGTTTGCTGCTGATGTGGGAACTAAATCTGATTTTATCACCATGAACCCATCAGTTGTACAAAGAGCATTTGGAGGCTTTCGAAATGAGAGTGACAGAGAAAAATTTGTGCGTAGACTATCCATGCTGAATGAGAGTGTCCTTTGGATTCCTGCTTTCATGGTCAAAGGTGGGGAGAAGCACGTGGAGTGGGTTAATGCATTAATCCTTAAGAATAAATTGAAAGTACGAACTGCCTATCCATCACTGAGACTTATTCATGCTGTCAGAGGGTAAGTTTCTGGAAAAGACTGGTCTGTCCTTGGAACAATGAAGCTCATAACTAAAATTCCTAGCTGGCAGAAAAAATCTCAAGTAAAATGTTAAAAGGATTATATTTTTGTTATTGCTGTAATAGATTGCATTTCTGATACAATAAGTTTGTTTGGTAGCAAATGTATTCCACCTATTTAGCATGCTGTAATGCAAACAACATTAGCACAATAACTTTTCACTTTCAATTTTATGTATAAAAATTTTTTATTATCATTATAATGATAAATTAATGAAAAAATAGTCTGAATTCAGAGGATATTTGTGAGTTACTGAATCAGGGGACAGTCAAAAGTGCTACATGGGTATTTTTGGGACAAAAATGGGGAGATGAAAAGGAGATTTTAAATAGCATAGGGGATAAGGTTACAACCATGTAAATAATGAAGCCTGGCAGGTCTGGAAATAATGATGCCCTTCCTAAAACGTCTAGGATTTTGTAGCAATCTTTCTCCTTTTGAATTTGACCAGATTTGGCTTGGGCAGTTCAAAAACATGATCAAAATGACTGAAAACATTAATGCAGCAAGTTGTTAAAAAAAAAAAAAAAAAAAAAAAGATAAATTCAGCTTGTATTCCTTGAACTATGCCGTCTGTGAGATTTTGGGAGATGCCATAAAGTATTGGTATTGGCTTGTATACCAGTTAGTGATTATTTATTGGCCTAAAAAGTTAATACGGTTAAAGCAGCAGAGGTGAGACCAGAAGGGATGTTTAAAAGGCTACCAAAATCTAGGATGAGAGTATGAGAATAAAGCTTAGAAATATGTTGTTCTTCAGGATGCTAGGACTTTTGAATATAGGACTTTGAATGGGACTTTTCTGCTTCTGCCATGTCTCAGATAGATTTACTGCTGTATTCTTCATGTGTACACTTCTGGCACAGGGAGCAGATAATCTCTTCCCTTTGGAATTTGGGAATCCTTTGAAAATTCTTTATTTTTTTACTGTGTTGCTCAGTTTCTGTAATTACTGAATAGTTTTTCTGTTGCACAGTTAAACTTCAGCTATTTATGGGCCTTGAATGTGTTAAATTTTCAAGTAATCAAAATGTCTGTAACACATGGGTTATAGGTGTAGTAGGTTTTATGTGTGTATAAATCTGGATAAGATTACTTCCAGTTTACAAACAGCTGTTCTTATTTCCATTTGCTAAATTGGGCAAAATTACCAAAGGTAAATGGTAATTCAGAATGTGTGGTCTTTCAGGTGACCAACTTCAAGGTCCTTCAGGGGGCTTTGTCTTTAAAAAAAGAATTAGCATCTACATGGTGTTTGTGGAAGAAGGGCAACAAAAGCTTTGCCACCAGAATTGGTGCTGAAAATTTAGACTGTATTTCATATTATACCAATCAGTGTCATCTGAAATGGCTGCACAAATCTGTTCAGATTGTTGAGTCTGTGCTCTAAAGCTTAGGTTCCCCACTTCAAGCCTTTTTGTTTAATCACCTTGCTTTCTCTTTTTTGTTCATGTAGGAAGTAACCAAATATAATAATGTATTCTTTACTGGTTTTTTTAATCTGAGTAAGAACAAGGTAGGAAGTCAAATTAATCTTTGGTCTAACTCTTGACTTTACAAAGTGAGATGCATGAGGTAAATACATCTTTGTGAGTCAAGTTTGGAAGTGGTTCAGTTAGCAGTAAAATACTTGAAACATATACTCTTTAGACAGCAGCCCTTAATAATGAGGTTTGTATTACAGCAGTTAAATCTGGGGGAAGAGAATTGTCTCATATATGTCAAATTACATTTCTCCAAGTTCTGTTGGGTTTATATGTCAAATGGAATACCGTGTTAGTATGAGAAATTAGTAACTAAAAATGATTCTCAAATTAAATGGGTCCTAAGCTAAAAATTAGTATTTTCTACAAATAAGTAAAATAACTTGAAAAATAAATTAAAATTTAAAGCTGCATAACCTGCTTATCAAATCAGTCCATTTGAGCAGTAAGATTTGGGAAAGTTTAAGCAAGTTACAACTGCTAACTTCAGGCTAAAACTAATGGACAACTAAGTCTGCTGCCATTTAAGTGTGTGCATCTTACATAATTAGGTTTAAGAAAAATCTTTGTGATAGTGTAGTCTGTCTATTAAGCTCATGGTTGTTTCAAATTCAATGTAAACTGATGATCTGTGAGCCTGTGAAGAGACACTACCTAGAAGGAGCTCCTTGTTTTGTGAATCTCAACTATTTTTGTGTGTTTGTTTTGGTACATTTGAGATATTTATATTTGATGCTTTTGTAAACTCTTCACTTGCAACTTTATGTCTTTTGTGACCAAGTTAACAGTGATGACCTAGTGAAGGTCTGTGGTGCTGCAAAAAAGGTGGACTAAATAGTGTGAAGATTGCTATTAGTTTGTGAAAGCAAAAAACAGGAAATCAACCCACAAGATGTGCATCTTAAAACACACAGTAAGACCTGTGCAGAGCATCAAATCTCCCTTGTAGAGCGCCTAAATATATGTACAAGACGATAAATGCCAGGCTTATGCTATGTGTTTCAGCCTTTTAAGCTGCAAGAGGGAAATGCCATTTGATGAAGGCACAATAAGGAAAGCTGAACTGCAAGAAGCAGTTTTCATAGACTGTTACTTCACACAAGGAAACTACTTTCATCTGCAACCTTTGTTTAGTAGATTGTGAAATAGTTCAAATAGATCAAATGCAGCTCAATGAATTTCATTGAAGGCTACTGAAGTTTAGAGCAGACAAATGGAAATTTGCAATGACTGTACTGTATTAATATTTAGAACATCCCCAAACTCATCAACTTCCACAAATGTAACTATTCACTTCTTTTATTTCCAGTTTCTTGCTTTGGTAATTCCAAAGCGTTCTGGCTTTACTCTTTATTTGAGTATGTATATTTTGCAATAAATAATAAATCATATGAAGCTAGTAGGGACTGTTCTAAATTAGGCTTTAAAGATAAGGAAATCAGTAAAGAAAGTCAGTGTGGATCTTATGTTGGTTTTTGTATCTTGTAAACCTCCCAAATTTTTAGCTACTTAAGATTTTTGTAGGCCATGCCAAAGACGTCATACTAGGAGGGCCTGCTGAAGAGCTGTCCTCAGCTTGGAAGCGTATTCTTATGGGGACAAATAAAAGGTGGAATTTTATGTTTAATAAGCTAAAAGGCTTCATTAACCTGTTTCAGACAACTCATGCACCCATGCTGTTTTTCCTGTATAGAAAATACATGTAGATGATGAGGATAGCAAAGATCTATAGCATATCCATATCATTCAGTGGGTTGAAATATAGCTTGTATTTGAAACTTTAATGTATTATATTGCAACTACTTATCTTCATAATCCAAATATATAAAACTGCTTCAGGGCTGAAAACTGCCTAAAAAGAGGTAACTGTCATGAAAAGTTTAATTATGAAAAGTTTAATTATAAAAAGTGCAACTATAAAATCATTTTTTCTTTTGAAAACAAAGTTTGCAGTGTAAATTTAAATAGATATCAAGAGTTCACTGATTTAATGCATGTCAAATTTTCTTAAAAATTATTGAAACATAATGTATTGTGTGCTAAGTAGTTTAGTAACTGACTAATCATCAACAAAGTAAAGTTCATAATGCCAACCTGACATGTAAGTACTAATAGAGGTGCTTAATGCTGAAGGGTACAGGCTGACAACAAGAAGGTTTGGAAAGTATTGTCTCTATTTCTTTTTGTGTGTTTTTGCTTCATCAGTCTTTAGAGCATAAGGCACAGGCACTTTCTAAAGACAGAACATTACCTTTCTTAGACTTCTTTTCTGATCTAGTGAAGCCAAATTCTGTACTCTTATGTACTGTTTTCCATAATAATAGGGCAATTTTGCTGCAGTCACATGCAACTGAAAAAATGATGATGAGATGAACAAGATCATGATGAGATGAAAATCTCACTCCTATTTTTCATTCTCTTTTAATGAAAGTAACTTCCTGAGCAGAGCATAATATTTGGGAGTTGCTGTTGATCAGATAGTAAAATAATGACTGCATTGTAGGATAATTTTGAAAAACTTTATTTTTTCCTGTCCATTTGTGCACTTTTTTGGGTCATAAAAGAGTAATATAGTGTTGGAAAAAGAAATTCCTTTTTTTGCAGATCTCTTCTGTATTAAACTTCTTCAAATTATGGCAACTCCTCCAAAATCTCAAAGGCATTCAAAATACAAAAAACAGATGATGCGAATACTAAGTCCATCATGATAATTACTTTTTTAATCAGTATCATATTTTAAATAGCTGGTGGATTCAGATTTTTTACTTCAGTAGATTTAGATCAAGTGGTTTCATATGATAAATTATTTTCTCTGTTTTGTACTTCTTGATAAACAAGTTTGTATTTCAAGTTAGAATATTGGATTTGGAAATCATTGCACGATTTCTTCACCAAATGTTTCTAAAAGCTATTTTATGGAACTTTGAATGTAATTGCGCATATCTTATTGACAAAATAATTGAGGTAATCAGTGCATAACAGAGTTCAAGATAGAACTAGAATCTATAAATGAAGACCTTAACTGATTAAAAGGATCTGTTCGCTCTTTAATACCGCTGCCAAGAAGGTTAATTACGAAGTAACTAATCATGAACAAACAACACAGCATTTTTTAAAATTTAATGTAATGACAAACTTCAGAAACTTGATTTATTAATAAGCCTGAGATTTAATGCTGAACTCTTTCATTAGTATTATTTTTAATGGTATTTTCCAAGTGCGGTGATAGTCTTTGAGGTGTGGACAGTAGAGTCTGGGCTCAGTAGCAGAGCTCTAATGGAATATGCGTTAAGCAGTAGGCAAACAGGAATTGAGCCTGCTGGGATTAGAGTCCAGGTCTTGTTTACTTCCAGTGGTGGCAGACAACCAAACCTGGAAGTGGTATCAGCAGATGCTCTCTGCTATGGATCTTGCCTTGCACTTTCCTGGAGAGAGTAGAGGGCTCCTGGGACTAAGAATGTTGCTGATACATTAGGTGGAGGCCAGAGTAAACTTCCAGTGACTTGCACAGGTCTTCTCCTGTTTCTAGTGAATACCTGAAGACATCTGTTAAAGAAACAGAACACCCCCACCCCCACCAAGCAATACAATCTTTTATAGTAAAGTAGTTTTCTGAGAATTTTCTTCTTACATTTCCTCTTCCAACTCCACAGAACAAAATTCTCACACTCAGCTTCATGTGTAAGAATGTTTTCTTGGCTTTTTTTCTTGTTGGAGTGATCCCACAAACTATTAGTCACTCTGCAGTAATAGCGCTGAAATTGCTTCACATAAGATTCCTTCCTGTCTTTTTGGATACGGAACAATTGCATGGACATCCTGTGGGATTTGCCTAAGCTCAGCTTACTTCCTCCATGATACTGCCTGTGAAAGAGCTGTGTTAGACTTGATCTTGTATTAAACATGGCAGAGTTCCCACTGAAATATCTGTGGTTTGCCTGTGTAAAGAGAATGCTGTGCCTGTTTATGATCACTTTTCATTAGAGTCTATTTTTCTTTTATTAGTGAGAGCAAACAGCTGTTGTTTGAATGTAGTGACCTTTCTCACAACTTTGCCATGGATCCAGAGTCCTTTACTGTGGGAATTACAGAAAAAAATACTTTGAGAAGCTCAAACATGCCAAAATCAAATAGTTCTCTGGCAGCTCTGTGCTAGTAAAGAAGCAATTGCTGGGAGCAATCCATATCATAAACACTTCTGTTTCTTTTTTTACTGCTAACTGACTTTTTTCTGTAACACTAAAATGTATTTCTTAAGCCATTTTTGAGTACCTGAGTTAATACAGAACCACTGCAGAAAACAAAAAAATTAAAAAATGGGCATTACAATAAAAATACAATGGTATATTCAATATAAAATGTCCGTGTCTTTTGCATCATGTCATACAAATATTCAAAGTATTAGGAAAAAAAAAAAGTGACACATTTCCCTACTTTCCAGCAGACAATACCTTTTTCATGTATGTGGATGTTAAAGTAGGAGTTCTTTATTACTGTACCCTTGGGCCCTTGTGTGACATATCAGCAGAGCTGACTTTGTGTGATAACTTACACAGACAAATGGGATGCCAGTTAGTTTGGGTTTTCAGAACTTGATCTGTTGTGTGAAGTTGTTCTTCGGAGACACTCCAGAGCTATTCTTCCAGCCTAGCAGCCAGTTACCATGGCTGCAAGGCCTGTGCACCTCATGAGGGAGCTTCTTCATCTGGTTAAAAGTTTCTCAGGATGAGCTTTTTTTTCCTTTGCACAGATGTCCTATTTTATTGTGTTTCAGGAAGATTTAGTGAGTCTGTTAAGAGATACGTCACTCTGCTGTGAGGAAAACCAGAAGTTTTTCAGTGTGGGCAAGCACAGTTGAAGTAGAGGAGGACATAAAGAGGAAGCTGAATGTCCCTGAACTGTCTGCCTTTTATATTTTTCATTGTGTGGTCCATTCTAAAATGAATGACAATGAATGCCATGAATAGGCAAGTCATGATTGTAGGGAGAAAACCATTATTTTTACTTGCCTTTTGATTATAAAATTTTGTAGGTTTCTGGTTTGGTGGGTTTTTTGGGGGTTTGTATGTTTGTTTGTTTCGTTCTTTTTGCTGTGGCAGCTGCTTTGTTCCTGATTATGAGCAAGACCTGTAAAACTTACTCTTCTAAGGTTGAATTTGTGATTTCAGCTGGAAGAGAGGAACAGAATTAGTTATAAAAAAAAATACTAATGAAAGTGCCCATTTTCAAGTTTTACTGCTTAGTTTACCTACCATGAGCAACAGCACTATCTCTAATGCTAACTAGCAGCTAAGCAGGAAATCACAGTTTATTCATACAGTGTACTTGCAAATTTGTATTTATTTTGACAGTTTCTTTTCTACTGTATTTTATTCTATTATTTTTGATTTAATTTCTCTTGCATAAAATGTGTTCATGTCTGTTTCTGAAAATTATAAAATGGTGCAAAATTAATTAACTGTAATTTGACCATACCATACTTCTGTAACAAAAATTGTAGCTGTGCAAGTAGTATAAATAGGATTGAGAGGAACTTCTCTCTTTTTGTCTTTTTATGTGAGAGGTGAGATATCTGTTGATTCTATATGATACATGTGTGCATGAGGAAGTTCTGTCAAGTTTCCCTCTATTTTGAAGTGACATTTGTAAGGTAAAACAGAGTAATAATAATTCTGCTATTTTTTGTTTTTATTGTAATGTCTGCCAAGAGTTTTCAAAGGCACATGTATTTAGCTTTGGTCTTACTGAGCTTTTGTGATGAGAAGCAGTTGTATTGAGCATCCAGGCAGTAGCAGATTTCTTCAAATTCTTAGTAAATTACTGAGATAACGTGGAAATAAGCAAACAAAGCTATAGCTTTATATGCTATATGGTACGGCATTTCCCTTTGGTCGGTTCATGTCAGCTGTCCTGGCTGTGTCCCTTGTCAGCTTTTTGCACAGTACCATATGACTAAAAATGCTTTTGTATCTGAACTTTCCAGTAAAAGTGGAGAGTTGTGATACCATGTTATCATATGACAAATTCTACTAGTCCTAAATATATTTATTAATCTTCTCTGATTTGATCCCTTAATCTGGAATTAAAAAAAAAAATAGGAAAACTGAGTTTAAAGGACATCTTATTTTTCTGTTTTGATGTTTTTTATGTGTTTTCAGGGGGGTAAGGGAAGGAACAAAACAAAAAAGGCCCAAACCAAACCGATACAGAGAAGATGAAAATGGATACACATGCCTATGATAGATCCTTTTGTAATTCTTCTGTATTACACTTCTAGCTGCCACACTGGAGGTAGCAGAGCTAGGTCAAGAGCAGTATGGATGGCATTTCTTTCTGCATCAATGACTGTGACATATGAAAGATGATGCCACCAGGTGCTGTCAGTTACCTTATACTCCAAGTCATTGGGTTGTTTGTGAAAATGACTAAACAGTCCTTTAGTGAAATAATACACTGAGGCAAGCCTTACAGTGGTGTCAGCATAGGAAGGAGTAGTTTGGCTTAGTATCTTCTGTAGCTTTGTTTTTTAGTTCACATGAGTTTCTTCAAGAATGCTTTAATAGATTTGTTTGAAATCCCTGGGTTCTTATTTGTACATGAAGAAAGACTTTTTAAGTGCTTCAGATCAGAAGCACTGAGTAGCATTTGGGCATTTTATGTCTGAAGTTACCAGATGCCAAGGCTAGTAGCTACCTTTCTCCCAAACACATCTATCCATCTCTTCCTTTTACACATGGAGTCTACGTATTTCTCAGTTGTGTAGGAGAGAAGATCCTGTTCATTCCTCTTTCTGAAGTGTACTGGATCTGGCTGGGTTGGAGTTGACTTTCTTCATTAAAGTCCTTGGCCAGAATACAGGTGCTATGTTTTGGATTTGTAGGTAGAACAGTGTTGTTAACATGCCAATGGTTTGGCTTTTGCTGAGCAGTGCTTTCATAGCCTCAAAGCCTTCATGTCTCACTCTCTCACCACCAATGAGTAGGCTGGTAGTCGGCAAGAATTCGAGAAGGAACATAGCCAGGACAGCTGACCTGAACTGAGCAAATTAAAATGCCATGTCATTTAGCGTCATGGTCAGCAAGCAGTAAAACTGTGATAGGGGAAAAAGAAGGGCAGGGGATTTTCTTCCAAGACAGCTGTTGCTGAGAGACCAGGTGGGCTTCAGTCTGCTTGCAGGTGGTGGTGAGTGATTGCCTTTTTTTCCCCTCTTCTTTCATTCACATAGTAAGCTGTCTTTGTCTTGATCCATGAGTTTTTTGTTTTTGCTCTTCCTGTTTTCTCCCTCATCCCACTGAAGACATTGAAGAGGGAGCAAGACAATAGCTGTGTGGGTGAGAAGAGGCCAAATGTAGGCTTTTTGGAGACTAAGCAAAGCCTACTAGCCTGTTCCAATTTGCATCGAAGAATTAAGAGACTGAGTGAGAAAAATTCAGACACTATGTAAGAAAAAGGGTGAGAATTGCACGCTTGAGCATGCCAAGTCTGTTTTCCAAGAGGCTCCAAGAGCCTTCTGTTTCCAAGGAAGGCAGATGGAGTTAAGGGTGCTTATAGGCTTCCAGAAGCACTCAGCACAATTGTATGACAAAGCTACACATTTCCTTCGGCTGTGTAGAGAAGCAAGATATGCATCACTGTCCCTGGAAGTGTTCAAAAGCTGTGTAGAGGAGGCTCTTAATGACATGGTTTAGTAGTGGACTTGGCAGTCCTGGAGTAACAGTTGGACTTGATCTTAAAGGTCTCTTCCAACCCAGCTGATTCTATGATTCTATGATTTCAGACACATGGGAGATAAAGAGGCCAGGTGATTAGGTGAGCACTGGCATGCCTTATGATGTTTTAAAGCACAGAACATGTTTTGAAAGAAAATAGCCAGCTCATCAGGGGATGGGTCTGGATTCTGCTACATTGGTGTCAGGAGGCTCACCATATGACTTAGATGCTAGGTGCCTGTATTTTGGATGGAGTGAGATTTAAATCTCACACCAGTCCTCTTTTCTTTCCCAGGTTAGACTGAAGTCTCTGCCCCTCTGTACATTCTGTCTTATGCATCAGTAGACTTTGTTCCTGTGAATCCTATTCTTAGGTATCCTACTGTCCTTGTGCTCATGTGTAGATTGAAGGACATGTTTGTACATGAATGGGAGATCAACACTGTGTGTGGATTACATTACAAGTTTAATACGACAAAGTTACTGTATTGAAGTCCTTTTCTGAAATTTGCCCTTCAGGTCTTCAACAAGTAAATTAATGGACCGCAGAAAGAATTAAGAAAATAGCTGCCACTTCTAAAATGTAAAACCCCACTACTTTTATTTCTACTTTTTTTAGAATAATATTTCTGTATTGAAATAATAGTTTATACCTCATGAACACTGTGGAGACAGTGTATTTACATTTTTCATTCTGTATTTAGTGGGAAAAAGGGTTATCCTTTGCATTTTTTGAAGCATCTATTTAGTGAAGTGGTAAAAAAAATTTGACTTAGAGAAAGTTATTGCTAGAACTTGCATTTTCATTTTAAATTTAATAGCGCTGTATTAGCTAGCATCAGTGAGATACAGGGGAATTTCCCACCAGAATGGGTAATTATTTTCTCTTCCCACTTAAAGAAAAGAAGACCTGTAAAAGGATCTGAGATAAGATCTTATTGAGAACAAGCGCAACTGCTGGTTTCAGAATATTTGGGAGGCTCATGAGGGGACTTTTTTTTTTTTTTTCAATCTCAGTATAATGGTGGGTACGCTCATTAGAGGTGTTGGCAGAGAGGAAGTAGTGTCTCTGGAGTCATACTGAAACCTACAGGTGGCACATGTTATGTTTATATCAAAATGTTCAGTTTTGGATTAAATTTAATTTACAGAAGGGCAGTATCCTGTTTATTCCAGACTGCTCCTACAGTGTAAAACCCACCTGTGAGTTTTGCAGGCTTTGAAAGATTCACATTTGGCATGAACTTTCCAGATGAAGCCTTTCTCACCTTTAGTCTGTAAGGGACAGAGTATAGAAGCAGGTAGACTACAGAACGTAGCTATAAGTAACGACAAGCTTTCAGAAAGCAATCTCAAAATTTCTTTTTTCATACTTTGCAGAGCTCGCAGTCATTTTAAAATCACTAGAGCAAAATTCTGAGGGCTGATAAAGATGGAAACCCCTCCCTCAATGCTGCAGCATGTTCTCCTCTCTAAAGTGAGGTACACATAGCTGCACCAGCTGGGAAGTTGCATAGCTGCATGAAACCTCACTAGTACAGTTGTGAGCCATACTGAGAAGACTGTGTGCTGTGTAGATGGTGCAGCATGGCTGGTTGCAGGGGATCCCGTGGCAGTGTTCAAGGCTGGGTTGGACAGAGCCTTGAATGACATGGGTTAGTGTGAGGCATCCCTGCCCATGGCAGAGGGATTGGAACTAGATTATCTTAAGGTCCTTTCCAACCCTAACTATTCTGTGAGTCTGTGATTCTCTGATTACTGTAAGCCAGCATTGGAAACAAAATGCAGGGCTTGCCCTGTAGACAAGTGCTGGCAATTGGGGTTTCTGCTGTCTACAAGGAGTTTGTCATGGGTTTTCATAGGAGAATTGATTTGCTGTAGTCTTGGGTTTCTCTTGAGTCCCCAGGAACATTTCATAGTTGGAGCAGGTCCTCAGAGATGACACTGGCTAGCTGTGGAGTCAGCTGGTGAACTGAATGAATTCTGGGAAGGGAGAAGGACATGTTTGAGAGAATATGGGTAGAGGAATCATTGGCTCTGCAAATCTCAACTCTCTGATGTTGTTGGCATAATGATCATCTGAGCAGGGGTGAAAAGTAAAAGGAAGCCTCTCTTTCTGGATTTGTTTTCAATTTTTTTCAATTTCTATAAACTTGTTTTTAATAAGCAAAGCAAGATCCAGGCGTGAAATATCTGGGAAATGTGCCAATGTGTAAATACGCTTCATTTCTATAACATTGATGACTTGAAGTTGAGTAGCTTGGATTCAGACAGAGGATCTCACTTCAAATTACTGTTAATTATATGGCTGATGGTAATTTAGTAAATCCACTGGCAATACACTGTGACTTTTAGCATAATATTAAGTAACAGTAAGATGTTCAGGTTTTACTTAAAGGCTTTAATGAAGAAGTAACAAGAATTTTCTTTTAAATGAATTGTTTTAACTATATGCAGACTTTGTTTTTTTTTTTAATTTTAATTGTAATCTTACAGTTTAGTGAGCTGGCTACATAATTTGGTTCAGGATTATCATAATTACTTTTTTTTTTTCAATTTGATTTATAACAGCAGTAATTATAATAGACACTTTCCTGCTATATGCCTCTATTGATGCAATAAAAGTACATGAAATGCATGGAAAGAAAATAAAAGCACTTATGCAATGGAATGGACTAATATCTAAATTTTTTGGCAGATGCTAGCCGATCATTACAAAGTCTTCTGTCAGATTTCTCTAGAAATAGACCTTATAGCAGCATTCCAGTATCTGTAGGGGGTCTACAAGAATGCCAGAGTGGGACTCTTCATCAGGGACTATGGCAATAGGACAAGGGGTAACAGGTTTAAATTTAAACAGGGGAGATTTAGGTTAGGTATAATGAAGAAGTTCTTCCCTGTGACAGTGGTTAGGCGCTGGCACAGGTTGCCCAGAGAGACTGTGGCTGCCCCATCCCTGGCAGTGCTCAAGGCCGGGTTGGGCAGGGCTTGGAGCAGCCTGGTCTGCTGTGAGATGCTCCTTCCTGGGGTTGGAACTGAATGATCCTTTAAGATCCTTTCCAACCCAGACCAGTCTGTGATTCTGTGATATTCTGTACTCCTTTCTGAAATCTGTAGTAGGAAAGAGAAATTGATGCAGAAGGCTGTTGTATCAGCAAATCTTGGAGAAAAGCAAATTAAAGACAGGAAATCTTTCTGGAGGAAATCCAGAGCAATTTCTTTTGGGAAGTTACAGCTTGTAAAAGCAGTAGTGGGATCTTCAGCCTCACACATGTATGGTATATTTGTTACTGACCAAGTGTAGCGGTGACTGGAAACAGTTTTTTCATGGTGTATTGCATGCCCTTGTGAAACCAGTTGGTGGGCTTGGCAGAACTCCAGTCACGTCTCAATGCTGCTAATTGGCGTTTTGTTTGGCATTGTTTGCAGTGAAGCTAGAGCTTAAGAGGATGTGAACAGTGAGCAACAGTGCTTCTTTAAAGGCATTGTTCCATTGACATTTCAACCTGCGGACTCCTGTGTATTGTTTAAGTGTGCTTTTCATGTTTAATGAACTTTGTAAGGAAATTTCCCATTTCTGAGCTCTACATTAAGTTGTAATGCAGCAGGTTTTTCTTCTATTCAGTCACATTCTTCAACATGTACTTGCACATGCTTCAAGGAATGCTTTGTAACTGTTTGAAGGTTTTGTGTAATTTCAATCCTGAGAAGTAACTACTGCCTTCTTATTTTACTGAAGTCATTTGCTATTATTTGTATGAAGCCTGGCTCTTCTGGTTGGTTAATTCAGTGATGGCTTTGAGATTTATTATGGCAAAATCAATAGCTTTTATATCTCATTAATCTGCTCTGGTTCATTACATTGATCAAATTTAAGGGCCTGTAATGGATATTTTGTGTAATAATATCTAGAAGGGAGACTTCAGATTGTATTGATTAAATCAAAAGAGGTCAGATTTTCTTCCGTATAATTGAAGTAGTCTAATGAGTAACATGGCATTGAACATGTTTTACTTTATCTACCTGAGATGATGTTAGATATTTTTGATGTTGGACATCAAGGGGAGTTAATCATAAGTTGAAAGCAGTTTTAACCTGTTCATCAATCCAGTGGGCAAAGAACATCCTGAACCTATTTTCAAGTTCACAGGCTACATTTTTCAACATCAGTTTTGGTATCAGTGCCATTCATTAAATGCTCCATGATACAGGGCATAGTCTTCATCATGGGATTATGTTTATAAATTTCCCCCTATTGCAGGGATACAGAATATAATATTCCATAGCAGGGAGCAGAATGTCCCATAGTTGTGGCTTTTTGTCTTTTTCAGAGAAGATTTAATAGGTAATAGAAGTTGTTAGAAAAAGGGCTCTGAAGAATACAGACCTGTAGTATAGATGTTTTGGGGAACAAACAAATTTCAGGGTTTTCTGAATTGACAAAGAGGAATTTAACAATTTGAGTGGGTCCTTCCACTATTGTGTTCCTTGTTCCTTAATATGCGTAGTGGACACACTGCATTTTATTCTTATTCCCCCTTTTTCTTTTTTTTTTTCTGAACATGATAGCATTTGCATTGTTTTGAAAAGAAAGAAAATTCATTAGCTAGAAAATTCATTGGGATTTTTAAAACAGAAATATGTTTTCTAGGCATAAGTGTAAAAGCAGATACTCAGTATGAAAGACTAGATCTAATGGTGAAAGCTAGAATTAGTGCATGTTTCTAGCTTTAATTACACCACTCCAGTAACATTCTGCTGCAGTTGCTGTAGGAAAAATGCTGATCAGTTGTAAGTTGTAGGAATGCTTTCATAAAACTTTAAGAATTCTGTAAGTTTTTGAAATGTGCACTTTTTATAAATCTGAACCGAAGTTACCTGTGTGTTTCAGAGCACTTAGCAATGTCACCCAGTCAATCTACTGCACATAACTCTTATTGTAACTTGTCAGACTGCATTGTTCTTTTTTCCTTACTAGTCTTCAGCTGAATTGTTATCTTTGTTTAAACAAAAGATTTTTCGCTGTTCTTAGCTTGACATGGGTTTTGCAAAGAGACATTCGCTGATGTGGTTGAAGAGGCTTATCCAATCAGTCCCTCTCTTATTCCAAACCAAATTCTTTTTCCACTCCATTTGCCCATGTTTGACATGGGAGATAGCTTTGCGTGTGGTAATTTTTAATGAACATTTTGTCATGCCCTCAGCAATCCCCAGAAGAGGACAGAACCCAGGGCACAGTTTGACAAATCACGTAAGTTCAAGATTAATGTGATCATGTGGTTGTGTTGTATTATATGTTATTTTACCGACATGGGTTTGTATTACTTCAGTTGAAACTGAAACCTAAAATTACTTGATTTCTCTCATAGTTGAAATATAATCTCTGTAATTGCCATCGTGACAGATATTTTATAGTTACACAATAGTAAAATTATTGGTTTGCATTTATTAGAGGATTCATCATTACTGTGCAGGACATGGGTCAAATTGATTTCTTAGCAATGAAAACTGTGCTGACCCAGATCATTATCAAGTTTTCCTACCAAGGAACTGCTTCAATAGCCTTTTTGAGGCTTCAGTAGCTACTCTGAGACATACAAATAAAGGCTCTTTCAGGAAAGTAATATGACTGATAGAAAGTAGGCTGCTTATTTATCACACTGCTCAATTCCTGTTAAAATTGCCCCTGTGGGCCATGTGGAATCAGACACACTCTTGCGTTCTATTTCTCAGTTTCATCTCCAGCAATACAATGCGTCCCAATATGGGCTCGTGTCTCTGCCCTTTAGCTTGAGGCTGACTTCTGGTATCAATCCTGCTGATGCCAGATCAAACATTTGCCTAGGAAGCTAGCCCACCGTCACAGTTGGTCTGCATTAACACCTAGGTCCATGAAGTGTGCCAGCAGCAGGGAGCAGTGGTGCTGTCTCTTGTGCCCCCCCTGAATGGGGAGAGAGCCGCAGAGGAAGAGTGGAGAGGAAGGATTTTCCAACACTGGTTACCACTTGGGGCAAAGGTTTTCCTTCAGCAGAGTAAGAAGTTCTGTTTCTAACCCGGACTGAACACAATGCAAGTCAAAATACAAGCTTAGGCTGTAAGTGTCCTAATAACTTGAAAATCTTAATGAAGTAAAATACTGGTTTTCTATGAATGCCAAATCCTGGTTGTTTTTTTTTTTTTTTTTTCTCTTTTTTTCTATACACTATGTGCTTTCTTTTGTCTGTCACTTTGCCATACTTTTCCTTTCTGTTTTGCCTTATTTGCCCCCACCTTTACATATATATATATATATATGTTTCTGTGTGTGAAAGAGTTTGGTAGGTGGTCTTATATTACTGAAAAGAAAATTAGTTGTGAAGGCAAAGGTAGTTCTGTCTCCACACCCAGTAAAATATTCTTGTGCCATCTCCAATCTAAATGTGATTTTTATGCTCCTCCCGTTCATCTCTTTCCTTAATCAGTTCTGTTTAATTCCAACTGATGCAAATAATTTTTTTAGAGAAGGAAATAAGCAGTATTTAGAATATATATGGGAGGAAAAAAAGCAATTGATTCTGTCTAAAACATACTTAAATTTCTAGCCCCATTTACATAAAATGCAGTTGCTTTCTATTGCTTATTTTTATAACTGCTTTGTTAGGATTGGGCCCTGTGGGCTTTCCAGAATGGAAATCCAGCACTACTTTTCCTGCCAAAGTTTTTTGCTTGCGCTGTCAGTATGCTTAACTTTTGTAAGTATTATTTGCTTGTGTTGAACTATTCATTTGGGTCTGAAGACACAATGGTGCTCCAGTCTCTAAAGATTTGTATAGAAGTCTGATTTGCTTAACCCATTACAATGAGTTTAGGGATGTTTACCCATTCCCTAATGTATGTTTAATCATGACGGAAAATTGTACAGCTCGGTACTTAATGAAAGTCACTGGTCTGAAGAAGTGTGTTCATCTGGAAAAGCAGAGACATGCTTTTGATTGAAGCACATCAGCACAACTGCGTGAGCAAAGCAGCTCAGTGCCTTTCCCCTGCTATGCTTAGCATATTCACATATGAATCAATGATCATGAGCATTAGCATTCTCAAATTTTCTGAATATATTGCTCTCTTCAGTCATGAGTGCCAGAGGACTATTGATGTTATCACTAGGTATTGGGTAGGTCTGTAAGACTGTATGATAGAAGCATCCTTCCAGTCAACAAACTGTCTTGCTCAGAAAAGCTTTGCTTGGTACTTTGTGCCTTCCTGCTTCGTCATAAAAGATGTCCAGATAGTGAAAGCTTGGACTTTCACACAAAACCTGAATAGCACAGAAGGGGTAGAGCTGAACTGTTTTCTAGATTATACACAAAGTTTATGAGGTTCCAACCAGGTATTTCTTACCAGTTGTGTTGTAGGAAATGGGGAGATACTTGTATAACAGGAAGGCATGGCATTAATGAAAAGGTGATATGAGGAAAGATTCCTGTTTGATTATGTGAATGAACCCCAAAGAAACGTTAACATATCTTCATATCTTTGTATATGAGCTGGCAATACACACTTGCATCTGAGAAAGCCAGACTTCTGCATAAAAACAAATGTGGCCAGCAGGTGATTCTGGCCCTCTACTCCACTCTGATGAGACCCTACCTGGAGTACTGCATCCAGCTCTGAGGCCCCAGTACAAGAAGGACATAGACCTGCTGGAGTGGGTCCAGAGGAGTGACACAAAAATGGTGAGAAGACTGGAACACCTCTCCTATGAAGAAGGTCTGAGAGAAATATGATTATTCAGCCTACAGAGTAGAGGGCTGCAAGAAGACCTTATTGTTCATTTCAGTATTTAAAAGGGCCTTATAAGAAAGGCAGAGAGAGAATTTTTTCCAAGGAGCCTAGTGAAAGTACAAGGAGCTGTGGTTTTGAACTGAAAGAAGATAGGTTTAAATTGGTCGGAACAATACTTTATGATGAGTGTGGTGAGACACTGGCACAGGTTGCACAGGGAAGTTCTGCATGCCCCATCCCCGGAGGTGTTCAAGGCCAGGTTTGATAGGTATTTGAGCAACCTGGTCTAGTGGAAGGTGTCCCTGCCCACAGCAGTTGGGATTAGACTAGGAGATCTTTAAAGGTCCCTCCCAACCCAAACGATTTTGTGAGTCTGTAATTCACTGAATTTTGTATTTTGCCCTTATTATCTGTATTGCAAGAATACGTATTGTCTAAGTATGTCACACAAATAAGGTAGACATGGAACACCCCTCTGAGACATGTATCTTTTCAGCAAGCCCCAGGAAGGAGCTGATTTGCCAGAAATGAAAACCTTCTCTCCAGAAATCTGTTAGCTTTCGTAGACTGTAAAATGTACTCTAGGTCTGTTTTACTGCAACTTTGCTATGTACCTGTGTGCACATCTAGTGCACCTGTGATCTCTGAATAAATTATTTACAACTGTCTTCTTTTAAAATGGAAGTATTTTTTGCTCTTAAAAATGATTATGTCCATGAGTTGAGGGAGCAATTCTTTTCATCAGAGTGCTAGAATAAGTGTCAGCTGATGATTTCCATGATTCTGAAGCAAGGCTAAGTGTTGCATTGCTGTGCAACAGAAGACTAACCATGCTTACTGTCAAAAGGTTCTGTGCTCTTTTTGGTGTAAATGCATTCTTAAGGGCTGAAATTACTTCTGAAAAATATTTTTATGTGTAGAAGCTATCTAAGTAAGTAGCCTCTACTTTCTCTTCTGTAGTGTAATGTATCACAAAGAATAGCTCTAACTACCGAAGCAGCAGAGTGTTTCCAGCATGTCTTGAGAGCTGGAGCAAAACAGTCTGGGCAAACTCCGCTATTTTGGAGCAGTAGGGAATACTGACTGGTGGACAGAGATCCCGACAAGTTGCAGAAGTAACAAGTGCGGCCTTGTGTAGTGGAGACAAGCGAATCATTTCTGTGGCTTAGAAGTCACTGTGAAAAGAGAAGTGATTGAAGTGATGTCCCAGAAGCTTGGAACACTTTGAGAAAGGAGGAAGTGAAAAGGAGCTGTGAAAAGGCCCATTCAGGTGTTTCTGTGTGAGAATGCTGGGTAGTTAAACATAGCCTGAAGACAAAGGCGTCCCACAGGTGTCATCAAAAGTTTTGCTCAGGCAAACTTGCTTTAAAAGTTGTCATGAATGTGATCTGCATGGTGAGAAAAGCATGAAAATCAAGAGAAGATGCATCTTTCCTTACAGCTGAAAAAATATTGTGTGGTTAATCATAGATGACAGTGAACAAATGATCTGGAAGACCAGTGATAAGCAGGAAAAAAGCTTATACCAAAACTTAACAGCAAAGTGACTTTGCCTTCTGTAAGCTATTAAGGGAATTTTGAATGGACCAAATGCACACAAGAACATGTTAAGTTGGTCTTAAAAATAATATGTCAACATTAGAGGTTGTCTGTGCATTCCAGCTTACCCAGTAAGGTATGAGAAGATGGTTATTGTAAAGTGAATAGAGGAAATGTGGACATCATGATCCTTCAACCAGTAATCAGTGTGGGGTAAATCAAGCTCAGTCTGTTAATATTAGCTTTGTGTTACGAACAGTTCCATTCTGCAAGCTTCTCTAGTGATCTTTATTTCCAACCCAAGTCTCCAACACTTATCAAAGTTTCACAAGTGGTGATCTAGCATCAGCTGAGATTTATTATGTACAAGTAGTTTTACGTACTGGCATAAGTGTTTAGTGAAACAGCTTGGAGTTTTAAAACTTTAACATTTTGGTTATAAGGTTTAACTTTTGTTCATATGCTGGAATGCCTTGGTCATGTCACCAGTGAGCAGGGTGCCAGGTACCTCATTGCTAAGCTTTTCAGAGATGTGGATAGCTTGATCATCTCACAGCCATGTAAGAAGAACTTGATCTTGTAGGTGTGCTCAGAAGTGGTTCTGTGCCTGTTAAAAATCAGTGTTCACGCAAATATGGTGCTGTTTTCTTCCAGAAGTTACTCAAGCAGATGGGACACAATGGCTCTCATTCTTCTTTTGTACTGCAGCTTGGCTACACAGCACTTGCAAAGGCTCAAACTTGCCTCTTCCACCACCTGACCAGGTTGAGGCCTGTTTTCTGCAGTTGTGCTCTATCTTGTGTTGGGAGCTTTTCTGGGCAAAGGGATGTCATCTGCCTGTCTGGCTGGAATGCTTCTATTTTAAAACCAAAAAAGGGGGGGGTTTTGAAAGTCCTTGTTTATAAAGGAAGAATCAAAGGCTCTGCAGCATGGGCATTTTATATTTTGAAACTACTGATGGGTTAACATACAAAAATATTGTCACTTGTTCGTCAAGGACTGAAACATGGCTCTTTTCCTTTGCATGAATGCTTTTATCAAATGGTTAAAGAGATTTATTCACCCTGTGATTTCCTTATAAATTTAAGTCAATAATATTTATATATTAGGTTATTTTTTAGTTTATTTATTTTTAAGATGAAAACTAAAAGAGCTAGTATGGGTTCAAATAAAAGTATTCCGTTAGCTTGGAGATATTGCAGAAGTGGGACAGAAGTTGATGCATGTTCCCGTATCCTATTAATTAGTCCTCAAGGCTTTCTCCTTCATATATAGGCCTAACTGCCCCATCCTTTCAAATATTATATAGAGCATGTGGCTTATGTCTGCAGAAGATTGCAGTTGTTACACCAAAATCTTTTTATGTATGAGAAAAGATTTCATAGGCTTAACTGGTGTTCATTTTAGCTAGTGTTTCTTAATTCACTGGCAACAGAAGGGCAGCGTTATGCTGTATTGTGATACTCCTTTATCCTTAGCAGATCCTTTTCCTATTGAGGTGATTATCCAGAAGCTGATTAAAGCATCTCTAGGTGCAGATCATGCTAGAGCACTGGTGCAAAACAGAATAGTTTCCTGCACCAGGGAAGCTAACTGTTTTATTTTAAGACAGGTAAAAGTAAACTTTAATATGTTCTTATTTTTTCCATAGCCAGCATAGACTGTGTTAAAATTCTCTGCAGTGGTGGTGACGCTCAATGGCAGTCTGCTGGCCATGCTCTTATTTATCTGTGGCAATGCAAGGTATGTAACATGACTGTGTTCACCATTGATATCTTGGTATTTTCTTTCTCTTTCTACGGAAGATTGCCAGGCAGACCACTCTTTCGCTCGAGTGGTCCTTGAAATCTGCTTTATTTAACATTAGTGAATTTAGTTAAAATAGTGAATTAAAGTAGAATTTTAAAAGTTAAGTTAAAGTAGTGAATGTTAAAGTAGTGAATTAAGCAGATTACAAGTTTGGGGAGTATTTCCACTCCTGATAATCCACATTATTCCTTTTAATGAAATGGCTCTTGTGTATGCTATTTCAAAATATTGTACATGGAAAGCTATTGTCCATGCAAACACTCAGCAGTGTTTCTTTGCTGGGTGTCACACTCCCAGTTGACACATAATTCTTTCACAATCTAGATTCCTTTTTCAGCCTCCTGTCCAAAGCATATCTCAGTCAGAAAAGGAAAATTACGCATTTTTATTCATACATTCACATAAATTGATGGGAGTTAAAGGCCTCTTCATATGATTTATGTGGTTAATCCCACTGAAGACATGAAAACACAAGCAAAGTCTTTATTCTTTCTCAGCGTAAGGAAGTTCTTTGAGCTGACACCTTCTAGAGAAAGCAGGTGCTGGTCCAAGAACATAAAAATGATCCATCCGTAGCCTGTGGTCTTAGCAGTGCTAGGTGCCAACACAGAGGCTTTTTAGAAAGAGAGGAAATGTCAAGTGTTTACTCTGTGATAAGTGCTTTCATGGTCAGCAGCTTGAAGATGAAGCAGCTTTTCCTTGAAAAGGAGCTTCATCTGCACCACTGTGTTTGTGAATTTTAACAATATGTGTCATTTTAGTCTGTTGGCCATTTTGGTCATCCAGAATATTCTGTTGCAGTGAATTCGACTGTTCAGTGGCATATTGTATAAAAAAGTACTTCCATCTGTTTATTTCAGACCTACCATTGAATGACTCCACCAGGTCCATAGTTTTTATGCTACAGTGCTTGTGTTAAAGTAGTAATTGAATCCCTATTTGCCACCTTTACACACTACATAATTTTGGAGCTCTTTGCCATGTCCTGTCTTAGTTTTCTCTGTTTCAAGCTACTCTGTTTAATCTCCCCTCATACAGAAGTTATTTTATTGTTGTACAGCCTATGTCACTTTTCTCTTTGTTGTCCTGTTCTACAATATTTTTTGAGGAAGTATTTTTTTCAAGACAACATACATCATCTGTCTTCTTCCACTGACAGAGACACTCGAGTTGTCTTTTTTCACAAGTGTTTTGCTTCTACCTTGTTATTTATGTTAGTGTTTTAACTTTTTAAATATCATATAAGATTTCTTAGAAGGCTCTTTTGAAAGTATTCCCTCCATGTGACAGCTCTAAAAGGAACAGAATTTCAGTGACAGGCAACTGTGTATGATTGAGTTTGCTTGGAGATCAGCGTGCCACGCAATGAACAGAGCTTGGTATATATAACCTACGGAGCTATTCAGGTTATAACATGTATGTTTCCTCAGTTTCAGTCTTGTCCAGAGAAAGGAGTTAAAAATTTGTTGAAATATGTCACAACCAAATTCTTATCTCAGTTATACTTAGAAATCCTGTCAAATGTGTAGGTGTGGCAAATAAAGATGTTAAATATGCTGGCTTGTCTGATGTTTGAATGTAGCTGATCGTATCAAGTTTTCCTTGTCTTAGATGACACACATAATTCTGAATAGAACCTTGGAAAGCAGGTCTCATGTTTTAATACAGTCAGAAGCTGTCTATTCCGCAGTAGTAAACAATTGTCATTAGAATTCCCTAGTATCCAGTTAATGTAATGACAATCAGCACCAGATGTTGCATATGTTAGTCATTGTAACAGAGTCCTGTCAGAAGATCATCTTAACTTTAGCTATCTTTAAAACAGATGTCTATGGTTTTTATGTGTTTGTTTGAATTTAATTTTTCTCAGTAGCTGCAAGAAGTCATTATCTGGCAGCAACATGCTGTGCAATTAACAGTTCTTCTGCAAGCATGCTGATAGTAGTACATTTCATTCTTATAAATGTAAAAATATCTTGCTAGGGTGAAAGTGTGTTGGTTTTGACTGTGGGTTAAACCATAGGAGATTATTTTGATCTGGCAGAAAGAGATTCAATATTTTTAAAGGCCAAAACGTTGAGGTTCCGTAAACACAAGACAAATATAAGTGTCAAAGCAATATTTTAACAATGATTAAGGATGTAAAAAATTTATTTCACGTTCATCAGGGCAGACTTTTACATAGAATCATAGAATAGTTAGGGCTGGAAGGGACCTTAAGATCATTTAGTTCCACCCCCCCTTCCATGGGCAGGGACACCCCCCACTGAACCATGCCATCCAAGGCTCTGTCCAGCCTGGCCTTGAACACAGCCAGCGATGGAGCATTCACAGCTTCCCTGGGTAACCCATTCCAGTGCCTCACCACCCTCACAGGAAAGAATTTCTTCCTCATATCCAATCTGAACTTCCCCTGTTTAGGTTTGAACCCGTTACCCCTTCTCCTATCACTACAGTCCCTCAATAATAGTCCCTCCCCAGCATCCCTGTAGGCCCCCTTCAGATACTGGAAGGCTGCTATGAGGTCTCCACACAGCCTTCTCTTCTCCAGGCTGAACAGCCCCAACTTTCTCAGCCTATCTCTTTAATTACTTTTCTTAAGATTTTTCAGGTGTTGAAAGATTTTTTCCTCTCATATTCCTTTCTTTCATGATTCCTTTCATTTTTCCAGACCATTACAAATCATATCAATTTACTGCTCACAAGGCTTAAGACCAGTGTACAGTAATTTGTAACTTGTACTGCATTGTGACTGAGCCCAGTGGCAAAAATTGGTTACAATTGTTGAAGTGTTGTAACCAGTAACTGAGGGCAACAGTTTTGCCAGAAGGCTACTCCTGAACAAAGAAGGAATATTTTATATTATATTCTGTTCACACTGTGGTTTTTATTTATTTCACTTTATTTCAAATTTCCTTCATGCAAGGTTGAGTTAAGTAGTTTCAGGTCAGCTGGGGTTAAGAAAAGATGAATGTTTGTGAGGACTGAAAGAAAGTAAAATGTTACAAAGAAAAGAAATATGCTCAAATGTATATTCAGAATTCCAGAGCTCGAATGAGAGTTTGTTGACATCAACAGAAACAAACTCTTAAATTTCTACTTTCCAGTGTAATCCCATTGATTCCAGTGGAAGTACAGCGCATGTGTGACTGGAGGTTCCTGGTAGAAGAAGTTTTCCATTTTCTGCTTCTTTACTTGGAATACAACGCCTTCTTACTGCTTCTGGGATGGCAAAAATTGGCATGCAAATAAGTCAGATTACAAACATGTTACAATATAGGTATCTGTGGTTTGCCCTGTTAACTCATTTGCAGTTTAAGACCAGTTCTAACCTCCACATGCATCTCTGAAGAAGTACCACTTTAAGAGTTTTTGCCAGCCTTTGCAGGCAATTCTCTGTATAACTTATATTTCCTGTTTGTTAAATTAATTTGGTGTTTTTTTTCTCAAATCTGTCAGGTTTATTTTGAATTTTCAGTCTTACCCTCAGTGGTACGTTTCAAACCAGTTTTTCTGCCAGGTCACAGGAAAATAATATTTTACTACAAAGTCACAGGTTTTAGCTTGCTTTTAGTTGTAGGAAAATAATCTTCCACAAGAAAATGTAAAAATCTTTTTGTTTCTAACACTAAGAATTAGAATTTATTGTTTGTTGTCAGTGTGAATAAGAGCAGAACGTGATTTATCTGACAAAGATAAATCCTTTTTAAAATGGTAAAATAATGGAACATTTTATAAACATCCTTTATGTTGTGTATGAGGGGAGAACACTGCATGTCATATACCTGAGTGGAAGCAAGGTTTTTGGCACTGTCTCCCACAATATTGTTCTATCACGGTTAGGATACTGTACTGTGGATGGTTGGATTACTAAGTGGGTCAAAGTCTAGCTGACCCCATAGCCTAGTGGGAGGCTTAGGAAATCCAGCAAGGACAAATAGAGTCCTGCACCTGAGAATGAGTTAACACTTGCAGCAGCACGGGCTGGGGACTGACTGAGTGGCAGGGATCACCTCTGCTGGAAGGAACCTGGACATCAGCGGGACCTTGATAGGCTGGAGAATTGGTCAAAGAGAAACCTAATGGGGTTCAACAAGGGCCACTATAGGGTACTGCACATGGAGAGGAAGAACCCCAAGTGTCAGTGCAGGCTGGGGCTGATCAACTAAAGAGCTGTTCAGCTGAGAAGGACCTTGGAGTATTGGTGGATGACAAGTTGACCATGAGCTGGCAGTGTGCCCTTGTGGCCAGGAGGGACAAGAATGTCCTGGGATGCCTCAGGAGGAGCATGGCCAGCAGGTCAAGGGAGGTGATCCTCACTCTGCTTGACTCTGGTGAGGCCACATCTGGAGAACTGTCCAGTTCTGGGCTCCTCAGTATAGAAAGACAAGGAGCTACTGAAGAGAGTCCAGTGGAGGCCACAAGGATGGTCTGGTGTCCGGAGCATCTCTCTGAGCAGAGATTGCAGGAGCTGGGCCTGTTTAGTTAAGACTGAGAGGGGATGTATTTAATGCATATAAATATCTCAAAGGGAGGGTGCCAGCAGGATCATGCCAGACTCTTTTCAGTGGTGCCCATCCACAGGACAAGGAGCAATGGCCATAAGCTAAAACACAAATTTCGCATCCACATGAGTTGGAACTTATTTACATTGAGGGTGGCAGAGTACTGGGACAGGCTGCCCAGTGGGGCTTGTGAAGTCTCCCTCTCTGGAGACATTCAAAACCCACCTGGACACATTTCTGTGTGACCTGCTCCAGGTGGCTCTGCTCTGGCAGGGGATTGTCCTGGATGATCTCCAGAGGTCCCTTCGAACACTAACAGATTCTGTGATTCTGTGATCTGGCAGGAAACAAGAGCTCATCAGTGCTTCTTGGCAGCAAAGGGCCAAAAACATCTGGGGCTGTATTGGCAGGAAGGTAACTGGTCAAGTGGGGAAAGTGATGCCTCCTCTCCCCAGCACTTGTTAGACCATATCCAGAGCACTGTGACCTTACTTTAGCCCCCCGTAATACAGGAAAGAGATTGCCAACTGCAGCAAATTTTGCTGGGAGCTGCAGAGGTGGTTGAGCTGGAGCACGGGCCCTGTCAGCAGTGGCTGAGGGACCTTACTTTGAGAAGGAGGTTGGACTAGAGATCTGTTGATGTCCCTTTCAGCCTGAATAACCCCATGGTTCTTGAAAAAGTCATTACTGAGATGTTTAATTTTTATACCTCTGTCTCAATTTGAAATCAAATTATTTTATTTAACACATAAGTCGTTCTCCTTTACCCTAGTTTTTATTATTAACTTAGTAGAGATAATAGACTTTGTCAAAAATTACATTTTTCTATGTAGAATGTTAAAAAATGCAAGTCTTCTATTCATGATGTGAAACTACATGTAAGAACTAGTTTTTGGTAAGATAACAGCGTTAAAAAGGAAGGAAAAAACATCATCTTTAAGCCTAAAGAACAAGAAAGTATTAAAATATTCCTGACACAAACCGATTATTGACAATACTTATCTCCAGTCTTAACAAATACTAAAAGATATCTTTGATTATTTTCACTTTTGTATGTAGCAGTGAAACATGTAGATGATTACTATTTAAATTTTGAAGTCATGTGAGATCTCTTTGAAGTGTGTCTGCTCAGTAGAAAGAAAGGATTGTAGAAAAGAGAACCGTATTGGACTGGATGAAAGAGGTGTACGGTGTGTGGCCATGACTGACTATGTAATATGTCTGAGGCAGGTACAAAGCTTTTGGAGGCAAAGATGGCTTTGATTTGTGACAAGGAGCTGAGGTGGAAACAAGATAATATGAGATGAAAGGAGCAGGAGCAGAAGGGTATAGTTAGAACTGCTTGAGTTGGTTGAGCACACCTTTTTGCCATGAAAAAAGAGTGTTTGCAGTCCCCTGCTATCAGCAGGTTGTCCTTTAATCTTATGGTGTATTCTGCTATATTTAGTTATCTGTTGCAAACCTGATATTAAGTGTAATTTTATTAAAAACTAAATGCATGAACCTGCCTAAAATAATTAAGTGCTGAACTAGCCTTTCTTTCATTTCAGACTGACATGAAGCATGATACGCTTATTTTATCTGGGATGCATACATTTTCTTGCATAACAGGTTACAATGTGAGGGAAGCAACTTCCGACAGATCCATTTGACTGCCATTTCATGCCATTCAATGTTTTGAAGAGACAAACCAGACATGTTGTTACCTGCTTAGGAAACTGTCCTATAGCTTCAGTCAGATCTGTGAACTGTTGAGTACGAAACAAAACCTTTTCAAAATTATTAGCGTAAGATTTTGCTTTTCTGGAGACTGCTGTTAGCAACCAGGAAGCTTTGCCTACTTAATCACAAAGTAATAAGCTTTGCTTCTGTTTACTTCTGAAAATCACATTCTTAAAGTGTTACATGTATTATTTCCCTTTACTTTCTATTTAGCAAGCAACCTGTGGAGCGATCACAATCAGATATTCTATGTAGGACTGACCTGATAAGATGAATTGGATACTGCAAGAGGTCAAAGTTTATAGCAAGAGTCTGTTCCCTGATCTGGTTGATGATTTTAACTGCAGTTTTCTAGCATTTGCAGGCATTGTGATTTCTTGTTAGGGTTAAAGCTTGAATTAAGAACCTTAGTTGGCCAGGTTTTCTTCAGCATGGTGTCAAGTTTCACTTCTCTTCTAGGTGGAATAAAGGTGTACCAAAATGGCATCATCATCTATAATCTCAGTTTAGAGAGAAGAATGAAGTTTTTCCTTCTATTATAGTGTAAAATAAATGTGTAACAGATAAAATAAGTTCACAGGATTTATTCACATGAAGTTGTATGAGAGTTTCTTAATGTACTTTTTCTTTCTTTGCAGCTATTGGCTAACAAACAAGGTCCACATCAAACGACCCAGCACTGGTCTTCTCATGTATACGCTTGCCACCAGATTTTGTGATGAAATTCACCTGTATGGATTTTGGCCATTCCCAAAGGATTTACATGGAAAACCAGTCAAGTACCATTATTATGATGATCTGAAGTATCGGTACTTTTCTAATGCCAGTCCTCATAGGATGCCATTAGAGTTTAAGACATTGTATGTATTACATAACAGAGGAGCACTTAAATTAACAACAGGGAAATGCATACAGTAATAAAGCTCATGTAAAGTACAAGAAGTACAGTATACACACCTTGTCATAAAGATGTTGTGGAATGGCAGTCAGATCCCAGTGAAGATATGTTTCAATACCCACTAAGCCATCAGAAAAAAGAATTTTATCAGAAGTACATAACCAGCTATTATACCTGTGAAGTGCTATATAACTAAGCCAGCTTGACTGCAAGGGTTCAAGTAAGTGCCACTTTCACTGAGAACAAAGCTTGAATGTATACTCAGTAGTGTTTACAGGTTCCAGTGACACATTCATCATGAACTAAAGAACAAAAATACAACCTGCTTACTGCTGACTTGCTTCTGTGCTCAGGCAGCCCTCAGAAGAAATCCCCAGTGGATGGAATATTTCTTGAGCAATTAAATGAGGCTTTAGCAAAAAGATCATGATGGAATTGAGTAGAGAAAGTGAAGTCCATAAGATCAAACAAATTAGTAAATGCCTTCAGTCAGGGGACTGCTTATGATCTTGTATTATAATCTCAGCTTTTGTTGCTGTTTTTCTTACTGCTTTTGGTTGGGATTTGTTGCTTTTAAGTATTTGAGCCCTCAAAGGATTTTGAGAATGTAATTAAAGTATGTATCTTATGGAATTGTCTTAGGAAAAAAATTCATAAAGGTGGGGGGGTGGAGGGAAATGTCAATCAAAAATCAAGTATTTTATCAATTGTTATTGTGATGTATCTTGCTGTCACACAACCCTTAACATCCCAATTGCTTTTCTGGCTACCGCTATCAATGCCCACTACATGGAGCCAGTCAGAGGTCATTTTGATCCATTTTTAAAGAGTAGCTTTTCTGTTGTGTTCAGATATGAAAACATGTGAGAAGGTGCCCTTATTTTTGGTACCAAAGATTACTTTTAGGCACATTATTTCTTTTCCTTGAAGAAACAGTGTAGATTTATTATGATGTTTATTTGCTGCTGAAGGGAGCATATTCTTTTTGATGTTTAAATTTTTTAGTTAAGCATCTCAAAGCAAAGCTTCTTTTCTGACTTTGCATGTGGAATTTCATTCTTCAGAAAAATCTACAGGAGTAAAGAAATTATTTCATACATTCAAATATATATACATACACAATTTTTGTTCCTGATTTTAAAGGAAAATACAAAGTCTAAAGGAACTCAGGTGACATTGGAACATGTCTAAAGAAAAAAAAATAGGACCTAGCCAATTAAATAGAAAATACAAGAACTGTAGATCAAACAGTTCTTTTAAAACTCAAATTTCTAACAGTGTTGAATGATACTACTCGTTTGTGTCAGCTTGATATTCTGATATGTAATTGAAATAACAGCTGCATTATCTCACAGTGATTTTTCTGAGCATCATTCCTGTTTATCCGTAAAACCACTCTCTTATTCCAAAAAAGACAAGAAGAAATTACAGGAAGGTAAGAGAGGGTAAAGTGTCAATGCAGCATATACAAACATAAAAAACCTGTCTGCATATGATATGTTTTAGTGCTAATGGAGCTGGTAAATGAAGAACACCATGATTCCACTATTTTCATGTCAGGCTAGGCTAAGGAGAAAGCATGCAGATAAAATGTATGGATATTTTCTTTTATGTTCTTAGCTCTATGATAGGCCCTCGTCTCCAAATATGGTCTTCCCTGTACCTATTGAATTTTGAACTAACTTGAGCAATTTCATGTATAGCACAACACTCTCAAACATTGACTAGCTTAAAGTGCCATTTATTACCCAGTTTTCCTCTCAAGTTCACCTGTATTTCAAATGCATGACTAAAGGTCTGTGATTATGCAAATGTAGTAGCTAAATTACTGCCTTGCAGTTTCGCAAAAAGTTTTTGGGAAATAGAAAGTCATTTTGTTGTATCTAAGACACAGTAGCATTTTTCCTAATTCAGCAATCTTTCTTACCCGTGACAGTTTTCTTTGGCTATATGCTAAGGTGTAGGATGTGACCCTAACATGATCACCACTGAAACCAAGGCATCATGAGAATCTGAACAGCAATACAGACTTGAATGTGTTTAGTTTGATTTTGATAAGCCAGAGGGTGTTATTTGTACACTGTGTATACTTAAGAGTTTAGGACAAGGTTATTTCCTTGAAAGGTGAGAATGATCCTGTTCTTTCTGTTAGTGTTTTGCTGCTGTTGATCTTTCAAAACTTATTTCGTATATGTTGACAGAATTTCTATTGAGAGAAAGAATTCACAGCTGCCAGTCTCATAGAAGCTCAAGAAGCATCTGTTTAAGTTTTATCTTTTCTTCTGGGAATGTCTTTTCTTTCTAGTATCAGGCCATCAACAAAAAGAGAATTCAAGTAGACTAAAATATTAACTGACGTGATCTTTTTCACCCTTTCCTCTATACCCCCTGGCTTTGTATTGCCCTGGGCAGTTTGTGCATTTCTGTTGAGGCACCCCAGGTCCTGAATGAAAAACCAGAATACTTCCACCGTGTGATTCTTTTTCCCTGAAGGTGACCAGGAGCACAGCACCAAAGGCTTAGCTGCTGTATAGGTACTTTACAGTGGAATAAATTTCACCCTGTGGCTCTTCAGTGGGCAACATCTTAAACCTTCATAGCTGCCTTGAATGGTTTCTGCTGATTATATACATTCACACCTCCTGTGTTGCCTGCAGCACAGATCAGATAACCAGGCTTTATTACAATTACCACTTTTATGTAGCAATCTCAACAACTAATAAGAAAGTAGATAGGATAAAAAGAAAAAGGATCCCTAATGTTGTAATGATATCTGCCCGGGTGAGGAACAACTAAGGAATGCCCATCAGTTGAGTCTTCCTCAAATTGATCCTCATATCAGTCATATCAATTGCCAGCTGAAGTTCCGAAACTTATATTAAAAATAAGAACTGAGAGCTGCAATCAAGACAGCAGTGTGTATCTTTCCAGTTCTTATGGCAGCTTTACATTGAACAACTTCATTTAATTCAGATCAATTTATTGTGAATTGCTTATTAATGTACATGTTAATGTTTCTGTGGAGAGAATCTTTCATATTACATAAAACTAATAGATACATATATTTGATTGTTAAGTTTTCTGCTTTGGGACAGTTCTATCTCTCAGAGCTCTCAGCCGCCCTCCAGACATAAGATCTACTGAACCTTTCAAACCTTGTCTGGTTAACACAATCTAATGTGTAATAAAGACTCTACCATTTTTTTCTTAAATAATACAAGCAACATGTGCTTGAGGTCAGCACCTTCTCTCTAATTGACTACAATTTGAAGAAAAATAGGTGTGGGTTCAGTAATTTTTTTTTTTAGTGCTTAATCTAGCAAAGTGCTGAGCACACTTTACAGTGACTTTCCTGGGTGAGACATGTCCAGGATGTAGATGGGGATCCAGATTAGCATATTTCAGGATATAACCCTGAAATTGCACATTATTTATTTTTAAGAGCACTGTTACTTTGTGTAGGGAAAAGCACAATTGTTATAAATGTAAATAAAATTAAGGAAGAGCGTTTACAGGGAGCTTCATTCCTGCACAGTACTATTGCTACTGAGTAATACAGTTTTTGTGCTTTAAAGTATTGATATGTATTCTGTCAGGATTGTCATGTTTGACACTGTTAATATTATATCAAGTACAGTTATGGGGATTGTTTTTTATTTGTATAACTATAAAATAAAGATTTTTTTTTCATTTTTCTGCTATATTCTGAACTATATTCTGTTGTAACGCAGTTGTGATAATATTTTTCAGTTATGTGCTAACTGTAAAGATAATATGGAAGGAGAATGTCTCCTCTAAGTTGTGTGGTCAAGGACTTTCTCAACACAAAGGGGGATATTAAGAAAAGGAGGAGGCCATAAGGAAGAACACAGAGACAAACCTGGCCAAGAAATGAGGGAGGCAGTGACAAGATCAGTCACCATTGATGAGATGAAGCCGATCAGTCGCACTAACTGGTAAAGGCATGTGAAGTGTAGGAATGTTTATTCCCATAAGATTATCTGATCTACGACCTTGTCAAATGGAATACTGAGGAAGAGGGGGAAGCGCAAAGTATACTGAGACACAGACCTGACAGATCTCCAAACCTTGAGGTCTTGAGGGCTGCAGGGGTGTTGGTGGACCTGTGCAAGCTGATGAGGCAGTGTGCAGGTGAGAAAGAAAAGGGGAATAGACAGAAAAGGGGTCAGTTTCATGTAAACTGTGGCTGGTAAGAATGCTTGTCTGGCTGAGCCCTGTGCCTGATTGTCGCACTCTGTCCTAACTCTCTGTTCTTAACTACCTGTCTGCATGATCTCACTCCTTCCCACGTGTGCAAGTTCTGCAAGGACGCAGTGCCAGCTGCTGGGGACCGCTGTGAGAGATGTGGAGGCCAAAGTCAGATCAGGCTGTGAGCGCCTCTGGTCTGTGCGGTCTGCTGTTCGTCTGAGTTGAGGGTCTCAGCTGCTCTATAACTACCTGAAAGGAGGTTGTAGCGAGGTGTTGGAACCCTTCTTCCAAGTTATATGTGAAAGAATGAGAGGAAACAGCCTGAAGCTGTGCCAGGGAAGTTTTAGTTTGGATATTAGGAGCAATTTGTTTGATGGAACAGTTACTAAGCACTGGAACAGGCTGCCCAGGTCAGTTATTTGAGACACCATCCCAGAAGGTATTTAGAAGACCTTCCGGTCTCAAAAAGTGTAGGTGTGCACTTAGTGACATGGTTTAGTGGTGGACTTGGCAGTTCTGGAGTAACAGTTGGACTTAATGATCTTAAAGATCTTCTGCAACCTAAATGATTTTCTGAGTCAGTGATTCAGTGCCGGCAGCTGAAGCTGGTCTTTAACTTTGAGCTTCCCACTGTAGGCTTGGAAGGGCATGTGTCCCCAAAACCCACATGCTGGAAGTCACCAGCATGAGTGTGATGCAAGTGAGGGGCTCAGGGCTGCTGGCTGGAGCAGGACCACAGGTCACAGTCCATGTGCCTGGTGTCACTGCTAAGGGGTGGGTGTCTGTTTCCTCCCCAAACCTGAAGTGCAGGTGGTGAGCATGTGAAATCACCAGTGAACTTCAATCTGGATCAACCAGTGAGCAGGAGACCCTGGCTAAGGGCAGGGTGCCAGGCAGCAGAAGGGTCTGTGCTGGTACTCGGGGGATCTATGAACATCCGTGTGCTTGTGACCCTGGAGGGTGTCTGCGCACACGCTGGTGACCTTCTGCCTGTGCCATGCCCAGCAGAGGAGGGTCTGGGCTGTCTGCTCTGGGGCTGTGTGAGACCTCTGGGGTGCTGCAGAGGCAAAGCACCCTCTGTGTCAGCACGTGACCAGCGGTGTCAGTGTCCTCTGCATGTGTGTCACAGGGACACTGGCTCAACTTCACTTCTGCGAATGGGAAAACGTCACCCTCATCCCTGAGCTGGAAATCAGGTTGGGCAGAATTGGGCCTGGGCTGGAGCAGCTGGAGGAGGCGGTTTCTTATAGTGCCCGATTAATAGGATTTGTTTTAAAGTGTTTGAAGTGGTTCACATATGTGCAAAATGTACCTAATGATGGCCAGAATTAATCTCTGTATGCACTTCAGAATTCAAAATAAAATGAAAATAATAGCTTGTAGAACTCATACACAGTACTTTAAAGCCTATTAGATCAATCAGTATCATGTTTTGATCAATAACAGATTTCTAAACCTTTACTGGCCATGCTGCAAAAGCAAATGCACAACTCCATGCTGGCTATAGAAACTAGAAAAATTCCCCAACCTTTTTCATAATGAATTTGATAATTTTTTTCTTTAATTGCAGATTCAGCCTTCAGTTTATGTGTATTTGAAACTGGTATGCCAGTCAATGATTTGCTGAGCTGTGTTCTTTTTCATGGCACAGGCGCAAGAGGCCATATTTTGCTGAATCTTGCTTATAACTCTGTAATATTAGATTATTTTAAATGACTCTCCATTTTTATCGGAAAAGTGTTTTTTGTTACTTACTACAGCAAAAACATAACCATATAATTGATGATCAGTTACTGTGTCCATGAAAAAATCCTGCACTGTGATGAAGACCTGCTTGCATCGTCAATATTCATGTGTGCTTTCTCCTGCAACCTTAAACAATGACCCTGTGAGCCCTGCCTTTCTGTATTCAGTTTATACCTTCTTACCTTCTGTTTGTTTTTTTATGTCCCAAAATAAATACATTTATAAGTAAAGGAGATGGTTTCACCATTTTCTTGTTGCAAAACTGTAAAGATATTTGATGTGATTGAAGTGCTGCCTCTGAGCCTTATGAAACATTATTATCAATATGAAAGACAGTTTCTCAAAGGAAGGAGTACCACCGAAGGAAATGTAATTTCCGCAGTTTAGTTATGGCACTGAGGTGATAACAGAGCTAGCCAACTTTTTTCCTAGGTGCTAAAATGTATTCCAAGGGAAGTGAAATGAGAAACATAAAATGACAAACATGAAACGAGACAGGCCTGCTCTAAAGGAGATGTTATTACTTGAATCTCAGTGCTCTTCAGTTGTTTTAGAGCAAACAGGAAGCATCTCTTAAAAGATGTCTGTTTATTAGAGTTGGACTCAGTCTTCTCACAGTCATTACATTGTCTTTATGCTGTTGTGGACCTACTTGAGGTATTCTCATCTTTACCACTGATTTTACATTGTCATAATTTGAGTGGAAAGAGTGGAGTTGATTCTGTTTAGTGCAGAACGTCTTTAAAGTTAAATAGTATTTAGTCTTTTGAAAGAGTGAGGAAAAACATGTCTCTAAGCACGTGCCAGATATTACCTGTACATCAAAGACTCAGTGTAGAAATACAGGCTTCATGCTTTTGCTATTAAGGTACTACCATCTAGAGTTAGATGGGAAGTTTTGTCTCCTTTCTCCTCTATGGGCTAGCAACTCTATGGTGCACCAAGGGGCATCCTCTGTTGAAGAGCCAGGGGGCATCTTATAAATTTTCTCCATTCTGAGAGGCAGACACCTGCCCAAAATACAACTCCTATAAAGCTCAGGCAAATGTTAAATCCCAAAGCATTTCCAGTCAGGAACAACAAGCTGCTGTGCTAAGACTCCAAATACCAAACCCACACATATAGACAATTCCAAATAAAGTGTAATCTTTTTTTTCTTTTTTTTTTTTTAATTTCTCAGCTCTTCATTTTCTCCAGAGAAAAATAAATAACAAAATAGTATTTTTGCCTAAGCAATAGCATTTTTAATTGTGTGTCTGTGACTGAACTCATATGTGTTTCATAAAACAATGTTTCCAGTACTTCCAGAATAGCTTAAATGGAACTGTTGTATTTCTCCTTAGGACTAGACTACTTTGTTCTCTTATTTATTGTGGTTGAACAGCTTTAAGTGTTACTCTTATGTCAATGTGCATATAACATACAGAACAATTATGAGTCTGCTGAAGCAAATCTCAGCTCCTGCCTTTAAACATAATCCTCTTCTAATGGATAGTAACAGCATTCCTGGGGATCCCCTTGCCAAAAGAAAGCCTGTTAACACTCTGGCATACTATCCAGGAGTTAAGCTCCAGACCACTGTAAAGCTGTGAAAGTAATTATTTCCAGTGTCAGAACAGGCATGGAGAGTCAGTCAAGGCCTGACTGTCTGAAAATATGCTTGGTGCATAGAAAGAATCTTTCCAAATAGTCACCATCATCCTTAATATTAATGTATATCTGTAACAAATGCTTTAAGAAGGTGTATGCTTTTTATAGATGGTCATGCCTGAAGTTAAGTAATCGATCAATTTCTGAAATCCTGGCAAAGGGAAATCATGCTTGCAAAATATTTCTCTAATACAGAAGGTCTGAAACAGGCTGTTCCGCTGGATGGTAGCAGCTCTGTGTTTACTGGTGCACACCTGTGTTCAAATAAATAGTACCTTAACAAGAAAACCCTTCTTGATGAGCTAGCTGTGCTCTCCAAGTAGTTTTTCTTAAACTCCTTTTCCTTCACTGTTATCTCATGAAAACTGTTCGCAGTAGCTTCTGTTTCTTTCACAGACTGACAGCTGCTATTAAATGTGACTAATCTGTCTGGTTTTGCTATCAGGTTTCTTAGACCCACTTTCATGACTCAGCAGCTGTTCTGGAGTATTCAAGTCCTTGTCTCCATCCATTGCTTTGTTGCACTAACAAGAAACAGCTTCAGGTCTGATAACTTCAAGAACAGTTACCTAAGCAGTCAGTTCCCACATTGTTCTCCTACATAGTCCTCTGACTGCAGGAAAACTTGAATCAAAGTGAAAGGTGATGACATTGTGATAGTATAAAGATAGCAAGAAAAAAATTCAATCAGTAACAAAATAAGAGCAGATGCTTTCAAATTTCCCCCTCCTGAATCCCCAGCTGTATGGCATTCTCCCTTTCCTCTCCATGTTTGTCCATTTGCTCTTCAAACTCTCTGTTCTTACTGCTGCTGAAACACTGGCAAGTGCAAGCTGATTCCTGTATCTGTGTGCGAGGAGAGACTATGTGAAGCTTGAGACAGTGTCATGTAGCAATGAACCAGCCTGGAAGAAGAATAGCTATTGTGATATGGTACTCCATATAGATGAATTGCTTCCTTTAGAAGAAGGATAGCGAAGCCTGAGTTGTGCATCATGGCAGTGCTTTCTGCTCTGATTATATATCGCTAGGAGAGTGCTGTGTGAAACACGATCAGCATTCAGCGCTGTACTAGCTCTAACTCTGTTCATCAAACAAGTCATCCTGTGAGTAGTACAATGTGTAAAGCCTGGTTTTACACAAAGTTATGTCCTGAAGCAACCCCAGCTCCTCCCATGCCAGTTGCATCACTGCTTTTCCACCTTCCACTTTTCCACTTCCAGTGTCTTCCAGAGCCCTCTCACTGAGCTGCTTCCTCTTCAATAATCGTACATCCTTCCAGTATTAACATTTGCAGCATGGGAGAGTGGACCTGTTTTGCAAAAACAGGAGAAGCTCACAACCCAGGCAAGTAAAGGAGCCTATGATGCCAGTTTGCAGCTATGGAAGGGCTAATATGCTTGTGCTAATAGATAACGTATACCATTTAGGGAGCGGATACCTTGCTGCTGAGGGACTGCAGAGTACTAGTCTTTACCGCAACAGCAAAAGTGCTGTTCACTCTCTCTTTCCTTGTAACTTATTTCCAAAAGGTGTTAAGAAATTCAAAATTGATCAGACAGCTACTCCTATAGTAAATATGGCTGAATTTGATCAAGGGATTAGTACAGAATTGCTTAGCTTGGAAAGCGCCTGTTGAGATCATCCAGCCCAAATCCTGCTACTCAAGCTGGGTCAGCTAGAGCATTTTGTCCAGGACCATGCTGGGTTGTGAAAGTCTCCAATGATAAGGGCTCCACAACTTCTCCGGGCAGCCTGGTCAGGTATTTGACCACTCTTACACTTTACAGTAAAGAAAAGCATTTTATTGTGTTCATATGCAATTTCCTTTTTTTTCAGTTGTGCTCATTGCCTCTTGTCCTGTCAGTGTGAATTACTGAGAAGCACCTGGTTCCCTTTTCTTCATTGACAGCCATCAGGATGATTAGACCTCCCTGAGCCTTCTCCAGGCTAAACAGTCCCAGCTCTTTCAGCCTTGCCTCATATGAAATAGCCTTTGGTCCTTTAAGCTTCTTCATGGGCCTGTGTTGGACTCATTTGCTAAGTTATTAGAATTAACTGACAGACAAGTAGTAGCAGCATAGAAACCTTACTGCCTTAACAAACCAGGCTGAAGTGAACTGTAAGTGAGCTGTAAGTCACAGAACAATGTGGCTGTATGTAGGACTGAAAAAATACCTGAAGAGAATTAGTATATTTATTTTCTCAATTAATGTAAACCCTAGTTCCCACTCTCTACTACTAATGCTAGTATTTCAACCCCCCTCACTGGTGGTATCAGTTGTGGCACAAAGGCAATTCAGTAGAATTTTAGTCCATATTGTCTCCCTTTCATTTTTACTAGCTTCTCTAGAGCATGTGACGAACTTTGGAAAGATTATGTGGAATTCCTGATAGTAAAAGTACCTTGACTTCATAGAACTGTAGAAGTTACCATGAAGCCCAGGATAATTTTGTTCCTAGATTCTTGTGATTCACTAGACCATGTCATACTTTGTCTTGGTTTAAGCCTCTCTCACTCACTTCCCCCTCTTTCTTCCCCCTGCTCCTGGAGGGATGGGAAGGAGAATCGAAAAGAATGCAACTCCCACAGGCTGAGATAAGAACAGTTTAGTAACTAAAGTATAACACAAATCACTACTGCTACCACCAATAATAATGATGACAAGGCAAATACAAGGAAAGAATACAATTATCACCACCCAATACCAAGCCCGACCATGCGGTGCACCCCCCACCCTTCTGGGTCTCTTCTCTCTGTCTTTACATCCTGGGCATGACGTGCTGTGGTAAGGAATAATCTCTTTGGTCAGTTTGGGTCAGGTACCCTGTCTCTGCTTCCTCCCGGCTTCCTCTCCTCCCTGGCAGAGCACGAGACTCAGAAAGTCCTTGGCCAGACCAAAACATCACTAAGCAGTAACCGAAACACTAGTGTTATCAGCGCTGTTCCCAGGCCGAAAGTCAAAAACACAGCACTGCACCAGCTACCAAGAAGGAGAAAAATGGCTGCTACTGCTGAACCCATGACATACTTGTATCGCCTTAACATGGTTTCTGGCTTAAGCAGATCTTTAAGTGACTGTGATGAAGCAAGTGATTCCAGAGGCGCTTGTGTATTGGTTACTCTCATATATTGGAAAAAGTGATAGTTCATAGAATCATAGAATCATAGAATAGTTAGGCTTGGAAAGAACCTTAAGATCATCTAGTTCCAACCCCCCTGACACGGGCAGGGACACTTCCCACTAAACCATGCCACCCAAGGCTATGTCCAACCCGGCCTTGAACACCGCCAGCGATGCAGCATTACAACTTCCCTGGGTAACCCATTCCAGTGCCTCACCACCCTTACAGTAAAGAATTTCTTCCTCATATCCAATCTAAACTTCCCCTGTTTAAGTTTGAACCCGTTACCCCTTGTCCTCTCACTACAGTTCCTCATGAAGAGTTCCTCCCCAGCATCCCTGTAGGCCCCCTTCAGATACTGGAAGGCTGCTATGAGGTCTCCACACAGCCTTCTCTTCTCCAGGCTGAACAGCCCCAACTTTCTCAGCCTATCTTCATACGGGAGGTGCTCCAGTCCCCTCATCATCCTCATGGCCCTCCTTTGGACTTGTTCCAACAGTTCCATGTCCTTTCTATGTTGAGGACACAATACTCCAAGTGAGGTCTCACAAGAGCAGAGTAGAGGGGCAGGATCACCTCCCTCGACCTACTGGTCACGCTCCTTTTGATGCAGCCCAGGATACGGTTGGCTTTCTGGGCTGCAAGCGCACACTGCCAGCTCATGTTCATTTTCTCATCAACCAAAACCCCCAAGGCCTTCTCTGCTGGGCTGCTCTATATCTCTTCCCTGTCCAACCTGGAGCTGTGCCTGGGACTGCTCCCACCCAGCTGTAGGACCTTGCACTTGGCATGGTTAAACTTCATCAGGTTGGCATCAACACCTCACAAGCGTGTCAAGGTCCCTTTGGATGGCATTCCTTCACTCCAACGTATCAACCGAACCACATAGCTTGGTGTCATCGGCAAACTTGCTGAGGGCACACTCAATCCCACTGTCCATGTCACCGACAAAGATGTTGAACAAGACCAGTCCCAACACCCATCCCTGAGGGACACCACTCGTTACTGGTCTCCAGATAAACATGGAGCCATTGACAACAACTATTTGCATGCGGCCATCCAGCCAGTTCTTTATCCACCGAGTGGTCCACCTGTCAAATTGATGTCTCTCCAACTTAGAGACAAGGATGTCATGTGAGACAGTGTCAAACGCTTTGCACTAGTCCAGGTAGATGACATCAAGTGCTCTACCCCTGTCCATCAGTTCCGTAGCCCCATCATAGAAGGCCACCAGATTGGTCTGGCAGGATTTCCCCTTAGTGAAGCCATGCTGGCTGTCACCAAGCACCTGGTTGTTTTTCATGTGCTTCAGCATGCCTTCCAGGAGAATCCGCTCCAAGATTTTGCCAGGCACAAAGGTGAGGCTGTCTCGTCTGTAGTTCCCGGCTCATCCATTTTCCCCTTCTTGAAAATGGGGGTTATATTTCCCTTTTTCCAGTCATCGGGAACTTCACCTGACTGCCATGATTTTTCAAATATGATGGACAGTGGCTTAGCAACTTCACTTGCCAGCTCCTTCAGGACCCACAGATGGATTTCATCATGTCCCATGGACTTGTATGCATTCAGGTTCTTAAGATGGTCTCGAACCAGATCCTCTCTTACAGTGGGCCCAGGGTCTTCATTCTCACTGTCCCTGCGTCTGCCTTCCAAGACTTGGGTGGTATGGTCAGAGCATTTTCCGGTGAAGACTGAGGCAAAGGAGTCACCTCAGCCTTCTCCAAATCCAGGGTAGCCAGTTCTCCCGATAGCTTCTGGAGAGGGCCCATGTTGTTCCTAGTCTGTCTTTTATTCGTATTATACCTATCGAATCCCTTCCTGTTATCTTTAACATCCCTAGCCAAGTTTAATTCTAAGTGGGCCTTAGCTTTCCTAACCTGGTCCCTAGCTTCCTGGACAACATCCCTGTATTCTTCCCAGGCCACCTGTCCTTGCTTCCATCTTTTATAAGCCTCTTTTTTCCTTCGAATTTTCCTCAGCAGTTCCTTATCCATCCAAGGAGGTCTCCTGGCCCTCCTACTGCACTTCCTTCTAGTAGGGATGTATCGCTCCTGAGCTTGCAGCTGGTGATCCTTGAATATCAACCAAGAGTCTTGGGCCCCCCTGCCCTCTAGGGCTATATCCCATGATAGTTAATGGAAAATCTGCTAGAAACATATGCCTTTGTTTTGATCTTTATGTTTAGAGCCAAGTAGACCAATACGTTTGGAAGCTTTTTCGCAGGTAGGCACTTACATTAAAAAAAGGTAATGATTTGGATTTTCTCCAATTTGCTGTTGAAACCACTTACACGAAAAAGAGAACTTTGTGTTTTGAAAGTCAGTAGTTCTCTAAAAGTAGGAAAGATTTTTCATCTCAGTATCCTGTTTATTTTTGGGCTTGTTTGACAAGCACGTAGCAGCAAAATATGTGTTTATAATTATTTGGCATGGAAATAGTTTGTATAATGTGTATTTCTTAGCAATTGCTTGACTTTTTTTTAACTACTATGCAGCAAAGTATTGATAAATTTCAATTTCAGTTGCTGCCATAATGAAAGTTAACAGACAGAAAAGAATTGGCAAAGTTAAGATGAATGTACTTCTGATCTTATATAGTGCATATCCAAATGGGGTCTTGGTGACTAAGTAGAGGATTTAACCTCATATAGAAACACTGCTAGCTGGTGAAAATTTGTCATGGAATCTTTGAAGATGATGCTTTTAGTTCCTTATGTGAGTTTTTGTTTTTGTTGGGGTTTTGTTTGTTTCTTTCTTTGTTTTGTAGTTGGTTTGTTTGGTTGATTTGGGGTTTTTTTAATCTTTTTTTACCTAAGAAAACAGTCTTTAAGGAAGATGTTTACTTCTAAAAGTGTTCTTGTTTACTTGCTTCTTTGATAATTGCTACAGAATATAAAAGCTCTATATCCTATATATGCCCACCAACATGAAGAGGAAATGAGCAGAAACCTTGTAAAGTGGGAAAACACCTGTGTAGACAGCCCTTGGTCCCAGGGCAATCATTCTGTCCTTAACAGGTCACCTCTCCAGGTCCTCAGCTGCACCTTCCTAGGCAGGTGGAGCATAGCAATAAGAAAACTCCGTATCATGGCAAGAAGTCATTAACTGTGAGCAATGAACCATTAGTTACCATTTAGACACAGTTTCTTATTTTCAGGTCAAAATCCTAGAAAGAAAGGTTAGATATGCAGGCTGTATGAAAGAAATGGTAGAAGATCTACAGAAAATTACTTGGTTGTTGTTTATATCAGCTTTTGGACTTCACAGGGCATATAGGTTTTAATTCAAGCCAATTCTTCTTGAGTTGCTTAAAAAAAAACAGTAAATACTTTACAGAGTAGGATAGATAAAACATGCAAGTAGATGTTTACTTAATTTATGAACTATAGAAGCACTACTGACAATCCAAATTAGTTAAATGCATTTGGTGCAATGAAGTTGATCGGTAAATTTTTTAAGCAAACTTCTATTTTGCAAAAGGCAAATTACCTTTTGCTTGTTACTTTTGAATGCAGAATGCACTGTAAATCAGGAAAGAGCCATAAGACATGTGACTTTAGACCGAGCTCATTAATTAAATGTATATCTGAACTATGGAGTTTTTCCCCGCTGATCTCGCTGTTGAAGGGGCTGATGATACAGCTGGCAAAGAATGCTTTTCTTTTCTTTCTCTTATGAATGAGACACAATCTAAAGTGAAAAAGGAGGACAAGTAGAAAATAGATATATACTATATTACACTGACAGCAGAGCAAAAATCTCACTAGGTGTGATTACTTTAGACTATCAGCCTATGTATAAGGCCAGCTTACTTTCTGATAATGATGTAGGCAAGATTGCTGTCCCACAATTTCTTATGCTCAAGTAATATTGAAGACTCTTAGACCTCTGCTGCTTGACTTAGATTAAGTCCTCAGGGCCACTCAAGTCACCATCTTGGCTTATACTTCAATACAACATGTAAAATATGTGCAGAGAAGTCGTTTCGATTTTAGCTGTTTGAAAATGCCTGGTATTTGATGAAATCAGGTTTTCCTCAGCACTTAATCAAAGTAGATGTCAGTGTATTGGTTCACACACAAAACCCCCCATCACTGAGTTTGGATATTTGAAAAACATACTTCGTTCTCAAATTTGATTTGGGACGATGGTATACATAAAGTTTCTCTCTAGTGTTATGTAGGATATACTGAAATATTTTCTTCCAGCAGGAATTTATCATCCAGAGACAGCAAAATTAGAACATGTTTACTGCTGTGGCTGCTTTGTTGCAGTCAGCCCAGAGTATGGATAGGAAACAGATGCAGCAAAAACAAGGTCACAGATCAGTGATATTTGACACATGTGAGTAGTAATACTTGCAGTTTTTTTCTTAATTGAAGAAAAGAGATTTTATTGCCTAAGGAAAGGCATTCTGGAATAACGTCTGAAACCACTGGCAGAAAAGGTGCATGAAAAGAAACCTAGTCCAGGAGAGCAATCAGTAATAATGAGGTAATGGACAAATTATGAGCACTGTAGACACCATAAAAGGGAGAGACAGTGCGTACTTAGAAAGCTGATGTCAAAGGTGTGACCCTGTAGCTGATGCTATGTAAGCAGGAGTGTGGTCAGCTGTGCAATTGTCCCCTTCAAGCAGCTGGGACAGCACTGCTGCATGAGCCTCCTTGCTGCTGTGAGGCAAGGGACAGGGTTGTTCAGTTTTTACCTGAGGGTATTGCAGGGCACAGGGGTGAATGATGACAAGTAGCTTTTTAAAGTGCTTCTAGCGTTTACCATCCAGGCGAGAGTGCTCCAGAGCAGCACAACTATAAACTCATTCACGTTATTTAAGATACTCAGGCTATTTGAATCTTCATCTGAGTGCAGAAGCTTTATAAACATTCCTGGGTTTGCCTTCAGTTTACTGATCCTTGAACACTTACACTAGGTATAACTCATAATGTTATCCGGATCTACTGAAATGAAGGAACAAGGAAAACACTTGTCTATGCATTAGCTAGCACTGACAAAGCACAGTGGTGATTCTAACAATATATTACATATATTACCACATGTTGTCAGTAATTGGTTGTTTGGGTTTTTTTTTTCAACAAAACCTACCTTTAAGCAAGTGAGCAGGTACCTCTCTGTCACTGCTGGTTGCTGTCAGGCTCTTCTCTTACTCTAAAAGCTTTTCTACAGCAAAGCCAGGAAGAGACAGATTTTTTTCTGATGCTATATGTGCTAAACAGAGAAAGAGGAAAGGAGTATTTGTGTTTTCTCCTACCAGTATGAAAACCCAGAAGGACACAGAAATTATCCAAACGAGATAACATCTTGTGTATATATACAAATACATTGGAAAAGTGCCAAGAGCTTAAGATGGAAAAACATTTTTGAGAGGAAACAGTGACCAGAACTGAAGCCAGACGAATTCCAGAAGGAAATAAGTGATACCATTTTAGCATGTTTAAGTAGTCTGACATACACTTAGGGATGGATAAATATGGTAACTGGGAAGAGCAAGACCTCTCTGGAGGAACTACCCTCCTGAATCTAGTAGGGAGAGAAGAAGAACTAAAGCAGGGTCTAAAGGCCTGTCACAAGGCCTTTGCTTTTACTTTTCTTCCACTTTTCAGAAAGTAGTCCAAAACAGCCTTATTTTAAATAGGTAAAAAGTTCATGGTTGGAGTGTTGTATGAACACATGAGCTCATTAAGAGATGCTTTAGGTATCTTTAGTTTGGTAAAGGAACCATGAAGTTGGAATGCGTCAAAAAAGAACCAGATAAGCCTTCAGTGCTGCTCCCACCCTAGACAGGACCTGTGCAGGAGCGCCTGCAGACTGCACTCAAGAGTAACAGCAGTTCAGTTAGCACTGTCCGACAGTTATTCAATGATTAGAAGCTGTTCTGGCAGGAGGGTAAAGATGTGCAGCCAAGGCACCTACTAGCCACCTCACTAAGGAAGGAAGCTCCAAAGAAAATACAGGAGCTTTAGGATATTGGAACTGTGTGTTATCTGGAAATGTCTCTTAGCCCATTTATCTACCCTGAATGGTTTTTAGCCAATTAATGTATGTTTATCTGGCAGGGGAAAGCATTTTGTTCAGTACCAGTAATTTTAGTTAATTTTTTCCATGATTCTGGACAATAGTGCAAGCAAAATTCAGATATAAGAAAAAAAATTCTTTAAACATGAGCGCCATTGTCTTAGCTTCTAAAAATTCTAGCATCAGTTCAGCTTCTCCCTTTATTGTGTTCTTTTCTCAAATATGATTTTTAAATAATAAACCAATATTGACCTCAGTATAGAAATAAATCAGACAACTGGTAACCAAAACCGCTTCTAGACTTGCATACTCTATGAAACACAGCATGAAACTGTATGGCATAGTTTCATACACAGACCTGAAATACAAGAGATGATGCTGAAGCTGGTTTACGTCACCACGGTACTGCCAAAAGCTTTGAAGTGGAAAGGAGCTGAATTTTTCTTGTGGATAGTTTGGTAGTCCATATCAGTCTGACAGGAAGTGAATGTTACAAAAATCAGTCTTCATTCTCTAGGTACCTTCTTAATAGTGGATATATTGAAATATAGAGAAAGTATACATATAATTATATATATAGTACCGTCAGTTCAGTGACAAAAATCTTTTGCCTGATGGCAATGACATTTTTGGCTGTAAGTGTTGGGGAAAAGAAGAGAAAAATATAAAAAAGAACTGAATGAGAGGGCTACAGATTTGAACATACTTGAAAAGGGAAGAGCATTAAAACATATTTCGGTCCACATTAACCTACTTTAGATGCCAGCATGTTAAATCTCCCATTTATCAGTCAGGCCGTGTGCCAGTGGTGTAGAATAATCACTGAATTACATTGTGGTGACTATTTCATCAGCTCTCCATTCTGATTGTCTGTATTTTATTCCCACAGAGAAAAAAAAGAAAAAGGAGCCTATTTCAGTGTTCAGAGTAATTTTGTGATCAGATCATGAGTGTGAGGAGAGAGCAAACCCATACTGGTGGTCGTACTAGAACATGTGATAGTCATAATCTTGATTTATCAGCTCTGAGAAGGTCCTTTTTAGCATAAACTCGAATGTTTCTTGATAGTATGAAAAAAACCTCACAGTATATATAGAAACAGGAAATTTTAAATACAAATTAAGTCTTAGCAATAATTTGGAATTCCCACAATTTTCTTTTCTTTTGTTAGCCTGTGTAGCTGCCATTTTATTGGTCTAACATTTCTAATCTCCTGGGGACACTTACATTGCTGGCTGAATTTCCTGAATTTTCATTCAGCTGTGATGCACAATGTCAGCATAATACATAAGTTACATTCAAAATCTTATAATTGGGCAAAGAAGAAACAAAGTTTACGTATAAATGCAAGAATTTATTGTTGATATCACCAAAATCTGGACAATGTAATTTAAAAATCGTTATTGGTTTAGATCTAAACATTACAGAATAATAATAATAATTAGAATACAGGGGAAAAAAAGGGCTTGGTTGAAGTAGCAATAGAACTGAAATCATAATACAACGACTTAGTTTCTGTGTTTTTTACTGGTAATATCTCATCCTTTTTCTGCTCCTTTCAGTCCTAAAGTCAATGTGGTCATTCTCATGGCTTATGGTGAGTTATAGAGAGTTGTCAATATCCAGTATCCTTTGCCAAGAGAAATGTAATGTTCATGTTGGTCATTTTTTCTCACTCTAGGATCCTCTTGGGGTCATTTTTATGTTTGCTAACACATCTTTACATTTTGCTTTTTCTTCATTAGTCTGCAGCCCCATGTTGCACCCAAATTTACCATATGCATACTTCAGATATCTTTGTGCATGTTCCACACCATTTCTTTGCTACCTAAAAATCCAATTTTATTTCCAGTGACAAGTCTACAACTTTTAACAGGCTACTGGAGAGTTATTTATTGTTTTGAGTTTTCCAGGGCCAAGCCTGTGCCTCATCTCTCATCCCTCTCTCCTATAACCACGTCCTGTGCCTCCACTTGCAAAGCTTCTGATGTTGTACCAGACCTGCGCTTCTCTACACAATGTGTCAGAATAGTAGCATGATGACTGCTTGTTACTATTAATATGAAAAATGTTGTGGTGCCATATAAAGAAATATAATAAAACAAATTAGCCGTAGATAGCTTGTCAGTTAGAGGAATTGCTGTCAAAGCTAAACCAGGCAAAACAAAGCTTCAGGCAAGTCAGGAAAACTCAGATGTAGACCAATCTGTGATGAGCCTCAGTCCCTTGGCCTTGCAGACCCAGTATGAAATGTATAGGCTGTTACTAGCAAGGGCAATAGGGTTTTGCAGGGCTACATGGTTACACACACAGCTGGGAGTCAGCATGGCCGAGAGCTTAACAGCAGCCTGTGGTATCTTGCCTATAAAGTGCCATCGACCTAACATTTGTGAAGTGGTTTCTCTTCCTCTTTTTTTTTTTCCCAGAAATTTCATCTTAGAATTGCAAAAAAAAAGTAATCTGAATGCCTTTCAAAATTGTACTTGTTGAAATCAACATGGGGTTAGTAAGGGAAGGAAGTATAGCATTTTAATTTAGTGGCAAATTTCCAATAAATCTGCATCAAAAAAATTTTTGACCAAAGGTGTTTGGATGTTGATGGTTACTTTTTACATTTCTCTTGTTGTATTAATCATTGGTTAAGAGAGCATAGAATAAAAGCTCTTGACTTCGTAAAATGCTTGTAATAATGAAACATCCCACTTTTGGTTGAACAACCACTTTAAGATGACTATTGAAGATAAAAGGTAGGCTAAAGATAAAGGGGTAAAAGTAAGACAATGGAGCCACAAATGAACAGATGTAGCATTTCTTAATTAGGGATGCCACAACTGCTAGGACCACAGACTAGCTTTTAAAGCTCTTTGCACCAGGCTTGAGCATCATTGCAGAGTGCTCAGGAAGCATACTTAACTCAATTTGTCCTTTGCACATGTATACATGAGAGTACAAAGTGGTTTTGTTGGTAGTGCTTTTTTGTCAACCATGTCTGATATATAAAGAAGAAATGGGTGGTAATTCTGTTATTTTTTGGCGGCTAAGTTCATGGCCTTTCTTTTAAAGCAGTTTCCCAAAGTGCTCTAGCAATGATCTGTCCTCATGAGCTTACATGGATTTAGGCTAGATTTACTAAAGAATATGGCATATTACTTCACCATTATTATTGTGAAGAAGTTACTGGAAGTTAGGGACTAATGTTTTAAAGCATCTGGTTACTGCTTTGGAGCAACTTGCATTGCCTGATAGGACACAGCACAGGTGTCTGACCTGGCCTGTGGTGCAATTCCAGATGTATAGACCTAGTAGTGATTCAGCCAGAGAGGTAAATCAGAGAAAGTGTATGTGGCTGTATCCCTTAAAAAAGAATGCAGGCAATCTGGAACATCAGAAGCTCCATGAGTTGTCTCGGCTATTAGCTCTATCTAACAAAGCATCATTGTGTAATTTATAATGTTGCCTGAAAAATGACAGAACATTTTTTCAAAGGTAATATTTAATGCTCAAAAATCAATAAAATCTTCATCAATCCTTGTGACTTTCCCAGATAGCAGGCAAGGATTAGCTGGTAAACGATTTTAAATTTTCAGGCTTCTTATAGTCAAAATAATGAAAGCCTACACAAATATTTGTTCAGTGAAAGAGCAATATATTAAGCAATCCATTAAGTTGGCAAATATATGTGAAATAAGAAATTATGGCAGACTAATCTCTCTTTTGTATGGAGTAAGAAATTAGTGTAACTTTTTTGGCATTGTCCAAATATATGTTACAGTCCCCTTTTTTGGCTACCTCATGCTTTAAAAATTAATTCTGTCTTGTAGATATCACAGTTAAACAGCAGAGGAAGACATCAAAGTTGTTAATCACTTTCTGAGAGTGAGATAAGTCTTCATTTAGGTGTAAAGTTGAAGTAACTTTTACAGTAATTCCTAGGGTTCTATATTTTCTTTCTTCTTTTCTATCAAGTGTTATCTCTTCACATGTATAGTTGCTAAGAACAGTGAATGGTCATATTTCATTTACCCAGGAAAAATATGTCAATCATAGCAAGACTTCCATGAGGTTTAGAAGAATCCCATAGACCCTAGCAAAGCCTATTCCACTTCATGCTTAGTATAAACTGCTAGGCCAATATTAAAACTTTAGATGTTCAGGCAGACATGAGGAGGTTTTATACCCGGGATATTCAAAGTAAAATGTTCACAAACTGACCAGTCACAGAATTTTCATGTTCAAGATGAAACCACTTCGAAGGCTATGCTTTTCAGAATTCAGTAGGAGATGCATTTCTGGATGAAAAATCCTGATTTTTCAAAATCCCTCATGCTGAACATCCCAGAATAGAGACAACCATAATCTTTAGTTGTTTAGAAAATTTTAAAAATGAGAATAAATAAATATAGTTAATATTTTTTCCAAATAGCTTTGCTGAGTTTTTGCGTCTTGAGAGTTTTGTGAAAGACACAAGGTGTTGTGGTCTCACTCTTGTAGTGTGCTGAGCACTGACGTCTTACAACATCTTCTACAACAGGTGAAATCCTACAGCGCCCCAGAGAAACTTGTAAGGTGGAAAAGCTTCACAAAGAGAATAAACTGCAATAATATACAAATAGCAAATATGAGAGAGAGTAAAGGAATGACTCCACTGGAGATTGCAACAACCTGAGCACACTGAATGCAAGACAACTTTAAGCCTAAACCTATTTCATTGCGTAACATAAGTCCATTGCAATGCTTGTATCGTCTACATCTTAGCAGAATTCTTTAACTTAGTTTCAAGATATGCTAACAGAACTAAATGTGTTTTGATTTTCTGTTACCTCCGTTTAGCTCAAAATATGGGCAAAAAGAACTTTCATATGATCATGTCCTCGGATGATATTCACAGAAGAAAACTGACGGAAATTTTAGTTTAAAGGGCCTGTAAATGACTAAACAGATGTCTCTGTATCTTTTATTTCTGCCTATGCCTGTAATCATAAAATATTAAGTGCTGAGTAGGATGAAATTTGTGTAATAATTTCATCTGTAATTAGACGAGATTATGTGCTGAGTAGGATTCCATTACTGACAGGGAATTACTTTACCCTCTGAAAATGCAGAGATATGCAAGTATATTTTGTACAACTTCTGTGCAAAAAATAATAAACATCTACATAAAGAAGGTTGATACTTGGAAACCATGTACTCAAGGGATGGTGGCATTATTCTTAACATGACAGGTGAAAGAAAGAAAGAAAGAAAGAAAGAAAGAAAGAAAGAAAGAAAGAAAGAAAGAAAGAAAGAAAGAAAGAAAGAAAGAAAGAAAGAAAGAAAGAAAGAAAGAAAGAAAGAAAGAAAGAAAGAAAGAAAGAAAGAAAGAAAGAAAGAAAGAAAGAAAGAAAGAAGGAAAGAAAGAAAGAAAAGAAAGAAAGAAAGAAAGAAAGAAAGAAAGAAAGAAAGAAAGAAAGAAAGAGAGGAAGGGAGGAAGGGAGGAAGGAAGGAAGGAAGGAAGGAAGGAAGGAAGGAAGGAAGGAAGGAAGGAAGGAAGGAAGGAAGAAGGAAAAAAGAGAGAAAGAGAGAAAGAGAGGAAGAGAAAAAAGAAAGAGAGAGAGAGAGGAAGAGAAAAAGAGAGCAAGAAAGAAAGAGAGAAAGATTCACAGAGAAAGAATGAAAGAAAGAAAAAGAAAGGAAGGAAAGAAGGAAGAAAGAGAGGAAGGAAGGAAGGAAGGAAGGAAGGAAGGAAGGAAGGAAGGAAGGAAGGGAGGGAGGGAGGGAGGGAGGGTGGAAGGAAGGAAGGGAGGAAGGAAGGAAGGGAGGGAGGAAGGAAGGTAGAGAGGAAGGAAGGAAGGGAGGAAGGAAGGAAGGAGAGAAGGAGGGAAGGAAGGAAGGAAGGAAGGAAGGAAGGAAGGAAGGAAGGAAGGAAGGAAGGAAGGAAGGAAGGAAGGAAGGAAGGAGGGAGGGAAGGAAGGAAGGAAGGAAGGGAGGAAGGAAGGAAGGAGAGAAGGAGGGAAGGAAAGAGGGAAGGAAGGAAGAAAGGGAGGAAGGAAGGGAGGAAGGAAGGAGGTAGGAAGGAAGGAAGGAATGGAGGAAGGAAGGAAGGAGAGAAGGAGGGAAGGAAGGAGGGAAGGAAGGAAGGAAGAAAGGGAGGAAGGAAGGGAGGAAGGAAGGAGGTAGGAAGAAAGGAAGGGAGGGAGGTAGGAAGGAAGGAAAGGAGGAAGGAAGGAAGAAGATGTTGTCACAGTGTAGGACCCAGAACGCCATATCAAGTTATGTAGTCCTTCAGTAGGCAAAATCGACTTAGATGAAGGGAAACTTTTTATAGTAAGAATGTGTCATTATTGTAGGCAAAGCCTTGAGCATATTTGCACTCTGCAATTTATGTACTGGAATGTCTAGAAATTGCATGCTTCATTCTGAGAGAATGAACAGGAAAATTAACATCCTCCCTCTGTATTATGACATGAATGCCTAAGATGCACCTTGGAGCCACTTAGTTGCTCAAGTAGCAGCTAAGTAGCTTGTAAGAACTCCAGTTACTACGCTGAATATGCTCTTTAAGATCTCACTTAACCTAGTACTTTCCCCTTCTTCTTTTCCAATACTGGGGTTCTCCAACCCAAGTCCTACTCCCTGCCGACAAAAATGGCCAATCAGATTTTTTTAAACTATCATTTACACATTTTCCTAGTGTAAGCTCAGCTGCAGAACAAAGCATCTCCAGAGCTAAGCAATATATGTTCTATTTGTCAAGCAGTATGGATCTGTACCCAGATCCATAGGAAAGTAAGATGCAATAGCTTAGTTTTTTGCTGGGAAGTGTTTTGATTTTAGCTTTAGACAATTAAATTCAAGTCCTGCATCCCTGTCCACCTCCTGGGAGGGATGCAACAGAGGGCTTGTCAATAGAGATATGTGCCGGCTTGCTGACAGAGAAGCACTTATGATAGCAATATTTAGAGTAAAATAGCATCATTCTCCTACTGTTAATAGTCCATTCATTCCAGGGGCAGTAGAACTACCCTACTCCAGGAATATAAACATACATTCTGGCAATTTCTGCATATTTTAGGTAAAATCTATGTCCCTTTAATGTGCATGTTTTGGGTTCCTTGTTTTGTTTTGTTTTGATTTTTCATCAGATTTTAGGACAGAACCAACTTTTAATACAAGTTACGTAAAAAAAAATAAATTGACAAATGCATTTGTTTCAAATCTAGTGGAAAGGGAGCTCCTTACCAAAGTATTACTTAAAATAAAGCTTGGTTTTAAAGAACTGTAAAACATCAGCTTCTCAACATGTTTCTCATTTGAGTATGTAAAGAGCAAAGTAACAAACCAGCACTTAACTGAATACTGAAAGAGGAGCGGGTATGTGTCTGTCTGTCTTTTTAAACATATGATTGTAAAACCTCAATTTATATATGGATAAGGGAACTTGGTAGGGAAAGATGTACGTTTGATTTTTTTTTTCAAGAAACAGGGCAAACCCACAAGCAAAAGGCAGAAAATATAGTCCTTTTATGTTTCATGTATCTTTTACATTTATCATTGATGAAATTGTAACTTCTTCTATTCTTAAGATCTTAGAAAGAATAAACTACATAATGGGTCTCTCATTCAAAATTTCATTTTGTGTTTGTAGTTCCACAAGCTTTGTTTTTGAAAAGCAGATACCATTCATGTCATGATTTTTGTAATTCATTGTCTTATATTGTCTTATATATCATCTTTTTATTTTCCTAAATGATTCAGCTATTTTAAACCACTTTGTGATAATGTGTTTTGTCAGTTTTTCTCTAAAATATGGACAGAATATTTATGCAAATTTTCAGAAGGCAATATCTTCCAAACATATATCATTTAATGGGATGGCTACATTTCTGTCATCTTTATTTTGCTTGATTAAAGCAGAACTGCAAAGTTGTGTTTGTACATTTCTGTGTTTCTTTGATCCATAGAGTGGCCCTCAGCAATATAAGAATAGTCTTTGAACTCAGATGAGCTGAGCTGAAGTGAACTTGAGAGATCTGCCAGTCACTGAACTGGTACAAGAACTCCTGTGATCTGTGGCCACTCTGTCTGCAGGAAGCTGTCTGGAAGCCACTGTGGAAAACCCAGCACCTGATTTTCTGTTTCTGATATCAGCCAAACACAACAGAGAGTTTTAACTAAACTTTTTGTAGAGGTCACTGATGTAGAGACCTGGGCAAATTCTAGCACAATCCATGATCCTTCTACACACAGTGAGTATTATTTTGGACATGGATGCACTTATAAGGACAGGGCTTGGCATTTATAACCTGAGAAAGTTAATATATTCTGAAAGACACCCGGATGAGGACTGCAGGACTAGATATTGATGACGTTAAATACCCTTAGGCTAAGATGGTGCTTGGCAGATGAGTATGTAATATACCACAGGCGTTCATGTATTTTTTAAAATAACCACATTTTCTAGTAAAAATCACAGGAGTGAATCAATGCATCAAATTGATATTTCTTATTGGTTGAGTGAATGTACTTATTTCCTTGCAAAGTTTTTAAAAAATTTACATTCATTCAGGGTGGAAATTTGACTGAAATAATATATAAGGAAAAAAAAAAAGAATGTTTAATCCCACGTGGTGTGTATTTTGTGCTTTGAATTGTTCTGGTCAGCATGATGCAAGATCAGAGTGATCAGACACTGTCACAGTCCCTGTTGTATACCGCAGCCTTTTCCTTTGCCCTGCAGTCACATAAGGAAGAGGGAGTTAAATCAATGTTGAACTGATAAACTACAGAAAGCAAACAGCTTTACTGCCTGAGCACCATGTGTCTCTTGCATCCTGGACACTTCAGAGGCTACTGTGATGGATTGACATGGAGAGCAGAAATAGAGTTGTATTTGGGAAGACTTCTTCACAGAATGTCCTGTGCACCAGCTTACAAAGAGGAGGGAAGGTCATCATGAATACTGGAAGAGGAACTGTCCCATTTTCATTCTTTACTAGCCGTATTCTGACATGGGAAAGGATCAAAGCAGAATACGATACCTATATCATTTTCAGGGTGTTTTGTACGTCTTTTTTGCTTGCAGCCTAGTAAATATTGTGAGATGAGATCAGAGAAATCCTTTAGAAAAGAGTATGTCAATGGCATTAATTAAAATTGTTGAATGAGCATTTAATTTAGGGTCACATGCTTAGAGCTAGTGACAGCTCACTAGCAATTTTTTATTCAGTAACCCTTCCATCTTTGTTGCTCACTTGCAGGTTGTCCAGTTGTTTTTGGCAGTGGATTTTAATTCCATGTTGATCATGATCTTCAGGACTTCATTCATATTATTCCACATTGTGTGCTTGCAAGGCACCGTCAGGAATGAATGTGTTCTCTTTGGAGCCTGCAGTTAGCATCCCAGAAAAGCAGCTATGATTAGCCAAATCAAAGTCTTTCAAAGACAGCAACCATAGCCCAGCTGAAGTGCTGCAGCTGATGTCACCCTATTAAAACTCTGTCTTCTTTTTAATCAATGGATAGAGCAGATCATTTTATTTAATTCACAAAGTGCATATAATGATCTGCCTCTTGCAGACCAAAACTTTGGGAGGTGATAAATGGGAAATGGGCTGGGAGTTTTTCTCTGGGGATTTTTTTTTTTTTTTTGGTTTTGCTTGCTCGCTTGCTCCTTGCTTCTGTACTCTGGTTCAAATTATAATAAACCCACTGATTCTTCTCATCCCAGCTTAATACTGAACGCCCCGCAGATGTATTTGTTGTTGTACAGAAATACTGCTTTTGTGCTTTGTAGATCACAATATATGAAGGAGCAGAACCCAAAGAGCTACTCACCATTTCACAGAAGAGTGTGTAGTAGCTCCGTTTGTGTTGCACTTGGGCTTATTGACCTGCTTACTGATAAAAATGCAGTTTTGGAAATAATCTGATATCACAGTTTTGCAGTACTCTAGCCCAAATCTACCAGCCTTCAACAGGGCAAACCTCTTCCCTTGACATGACCTTGTAGTTGGTATAAGGTGTGTGATTACAACTGATGGCAAAAAGGGGAAAGGTTCTGACTTTGAGAGTGTTTTTAAAAATGAAGGTTAAATGAAACTTAGCAAAATAAGAAAAGCTGTAGAAGGAAATAAAGGTTTATTTTTCTTCAGAATTTATGTTTACTTTTCATTACTCAGAGATAACACATACTCTTGGTTGTATTAGTTTCAAGCAAAAATGAGTTGTGTCTTGTCCTTCTGCCTCCCTCACACGCACTTTCTCTCTACCCACCCCTTTTGCTCCCTTTTTGCTCTACTTCTCTCCCTTCTTTCCCTTTTGCTCTCTTTCACACCCCCTTTCTCATTCTATGCCTCTCTCACACATCCTCTGTCTCTGACTACGTCTCTCTCATGTTCTGCTTCTTTTCCTAACCCTGGCTCCCACTTCCTGCTCTCTCCCTGCCTCTGCCTTGGAAACAGATTTTCTTGGGATGCTTTTCTCCTCCTAGTTCAAAATTCTTGACCATAGGGGTTAATATCTATCTCTTTCCTGCACCAACCCAAACTTATAAGAAGAAAGCTTATTTTTTGAAAATCCTTCCTGTCTCCCAGCCCCTCAGAAACTCGATGTCTAGATTTTCCTAGGGAAATCACGGGCATTAGTAAACATATAGATTTAGCCATGGCAAGTAAAAAAATGAAGCAAAACAAATATCCTAGGATATTGAAAAGGAATGCATTGCAATTTTTAAAAGTATGACACTCTGGTCTCTGATTTTCTGCTCAACTATACATTATTCTTTTACTTGCCTACAAGTTCATATTTGCAGACAAATACGCTGCTTTGCAGCTGAGTGTGTCAGCTGAGATTGGGCTAGATGAATAGAATTTGGATATTCGATCTTTGACATCTGATGATTTGATTTCTGGTTCTTGAAGTTTAGTCAATTAAAAATGTAGAAAACCCTCCTTTGGACCTTCTTGTTGTGTTCCTGAGCTCCTGAGAAGGATTAAATTTTATTGGGCAAGAAGCTTTTAACGTATATACATGAGATTTAAGAAAACACTCAAAATATTTACTTACAATACTTGTAAAAGTCTCTTTTATTTTAAAAATGACATGCGCATTTCTTGTGCCTTTAGAGCAATGCTTTGTCAATGGAAGGTATTTTAAGTAGCTCACACAAAAGTTATGAAATTGAAAATTCACCTGATAAAGCTGCTTTTTTTACCCTTAGTTTTAGGTAAATGGCATTTACAAAGTAAACAGCTTTGACTTAGCCTGCCCCTTTGTTAGAACTAATTAATCTCCTTCTGTGGAATACTTGCAAACAAGACTGTATTTAAATGATTGTTGCCTCACCTTCCCTTCCCTTCCCTTCCCTTCCCTTCCCTTCCCTTCCCTTCCCTTCCCTTCCCTTCCCTTCCCTTCCCTTCCCTTCCCTTCCCTTCCCTTCCCTTCCCTTCCCTTCCCTTCCCTTCCCTCTGTTACCATATTTTAATTTTTATAAGTTTGGTTTTTCCTTGAATAATTTTTCCTGGAAATAACTTATGGTTTAGAAGAAGAAATGAAAGTGTTCAGGTGATTTCTTTACTAAAAAGTATGTAACAAAAGAATAAATAATTCTTCAACCCAATTTCAATCACTGGCTACAATGATAGAGAAGTAATAGTAACATAGAAATGTAAGCCCTGAGCAGTCATTTCTAGCAGATGATGATATATTAAACCTCTAGTTGTGTCTTAAATGTAAAGATATCGTTATTCCCCTTTACTTTTTTATTACTAGTTTAGCCTTGTAACCAAATGTATTGCTTTTTCAGCTGAACATTCAGCTGAGGTTGCTCTGTGAGAGTACCAGCTAATATTGATGTTTGCTTCTGATGATCTGATATCATCTGATTTGCACAGATTTGACATAGGAACATTCAGCTTCTGCTGAGGAGCTGTCATTAAGAATGGGATATTATGAACAAGCTGAAGTATGATCAAAGGGAACAAGCTATTTGGGGAGAAGAGGGATCCTACATCTCACTGCAGGCAGTCTGAAGGGAAAGTGGCCATCAGTTAAAGCATTAGCCAAGTGGCTGTCAGCACACCGATAGCAGAAGTGGAAAGAACTGGCTTGAGAAATACACTTCTTTCAGCACAAATTATTTGTGTCATCCAACCCACTCACCACTGTAAAGAATAAAGCAGGTAGGAATCATGCCTGGACACACCAATAGTTAGTGTATATTATCCATATTACACTGCTATAATCTAGAAGCATGTGTAACTGGGATGCTGTTGGGGACTTTACGTATGTACACATGGCAGCTAATAAAATGCTTTAAATCATCCCTCTGTAATCACAGGCCCCTATCATGATTTGTCTGGAAATTGGTTGTATGCAGTTCTAGATACTTCACAAACTTTGCCTGCGGCAAATGAGTATTTCTTGACTAAGGGTGAACATGGCTGATTATAACATCAGAAGAAATGGAGTTTCTAAGAGATCAAGGAAAGGTAAAAAATACAGCAGAATGAAGAAGTAGAAATATATGATGGAAGGTCTTTCCTTTCCTTCAGACCTACCGTGAATTTTGTGCATGCATAAATCAAAACAGACTAAGGGGAAAAGGATCTTTCTTCAGATGAATTGTAGCAGTGCAAACTGTTATGTGTGACAAAAGAAATATGTTCACCCTCATGGTGCTAAAAAGGTTTCTTCAGACTCTCTGAAGTTTCCAAAGTCTTTTAACACATCTGCAGCAAAACACAAAGAGGTCATCATCACCTTAACCTCACCTTGTATGAAAAGGAATGAAAAAATACTTCAGAAACCTTGTAAAAATTGCATACGTAATTCTTATTTGATCACAAACTGCTGAATTTTATTCACAGACGGATAGGCAGCAAATATATTTAAAAGCAGACAGTAAAAACAAAAATGTAAAAACAGTAGCATTTACTTTTCACTTCAAAGATCCTTCTGTTTTCAGTGACAAGTTTTTATATTTATACATTGTCTTCTCAGTTTTCAGTTGTACATGCATAAATATAGTACTGTAACAGAGACTTGTACAAGGACCCATAACCAAAGATGTTAGCTTTTACAGTGACAGTGTTACATTTCTGCAAATTTGGAAAACATCAAAATCTAGAAATAACACACTTTTAAATACTGAATGTGATAAGAATGGCTTATCTATGACAAATGGCTGTCTAGACTGGAAGTATGTTGTTCTAAAATCCTCTGGCATGGTCGCCTCCGAGTGGAGTCTTTGTGCTTTGATGACCTACTCTTCACTCTTTTTATCCATGACTCTTTGACAGGGTTTCTGAGGTCTGCTTTTCTGCTTGTTCACCTACCCATCTGCTAGGGTGTTATAGGACTCCCTGACAGTACACACAGGATAATTAGGAAGGTATTTAATGTTCTTTAACTTTGAGAAACTGATATATTAGGAAACTGTTGTCTTCCTGCTCATGTAATCTGTTTCAGATCAGGTTCTACAACACAGAAGAATCTTTAAATAGTTTTCTATTTTGAGCCCAGAAGTTTTCCATTTTGCTAATTCCCAAATGTCATGGAATTAGTTTCTTGCTTTACTAATTCTGAATGTGTACTTGCACATATTGTGTTTCATAGGTTTAGAATACATACATAAATAGATATAATAGATAAGTATATATATAACTAACATTTGAAGGTAAATGAGTATATATTAAATAAACATATATATATATGCATAACCTAACTGAATTGCATATGATATTTATTGAGGATTTTTAGCTACTTACAAAGCAGTGTCAATTTATTACTTTGTTTTATGTGTTCTTAGCTAATTAATCCCTTTTTTTCATTGTGAGTTTTATCTTCCTTTCTTCCTCAGGGGTGTAGAAGCCCCTTATGTGTAGACTGAGAAAAAAAATGAAGTCTTTTAGACTGTTAGAAAGCAGATAGTTCATTAGCTATGCATTATCTAAAACACTGTTAATCATTACTAGGGCAGTTATTCTAACTTTTAGCAAGCCTCTGCCTTGTTCACTAAGTGGCCATTTCTTTCTGGCATTTTTACTCAAAAAAGAGCAGCACTTCAGCCTGAATGTGTTCACTGAGCAATGTGAGCTTTGCTGGAAAAAAGGTTGTTTTACCTCAGCTGAGGTTAATGCCTCTATGTGTACTCTCCCACTGACACACCTCACCTCATTTCACTTGTCCTGAATGAATGTCCTCCAACAGAAGAAAAAAAACGATATGAAAGAGAGACGTGAACAATTTCAGATCACACTGCAAAAGACTTTCCACACTGATTTATAGCAGAAATGAAAGTCTCACACCCTCTTTCACTTCCTGGACTTGAGCTTATCTGAACAATGTGGAAACACCAGTGAGAGGGAAGAACAGTTTCATGCGACACAAGAGTTTGCATTTGGAAATTTCATCTGATATTGAAAACGCATTTTAGAGTAAGATCATTGTTTGTTTTGGTTTGTTTTCTTTTTTTCAGGTTTTGTTTTGTTTATTTTTTTCTTGAGCTTACAAAATTGTTCTTATTTAATCTGTGGGGCTTGAGAAATTTTTCAAAATGTGCTGTGGGGTAGCAGCAGTAGAGCTTCTGCAGAGTTCATAGCAGCATGTGTACAGATGCCTAAAAGTCCTATCATTTCAGCTCCTGAGGAGTGATACGTAAAACTGTAAAATTGGTTTAAAAAATTTGTGATTTTTAACTCTCAAAAAAAAATTTGAGAATATTTTAAGCATGTTTAAAAAAATAATACCATACTTGCTGATGTTTTTCCCATAAAGTGTGACATTTGTTCCTACATGTACAAGGTAAAAATTTTGGACAAGTGGCCTTACTTTCAAAAGAAGATGAAATATTATTTTAAACCAGTATATCATTCAGGGTAAGAACTTAATCAGATAAGTAGCTACATGTCTTACAAATAAAACTCTGTCTATACTCAAGAAATAAAATTGTATATTTTGTAAAGAATAAAGAATAATAAAAATGACAAAAAATTCCTACACTTATTATCTAGTCTTAGAAGAGGTAAAATATACATGTTCTACACTGTAAAATATAGATTAAAGTTATGAAATGAAACGGTTATGTGGATGATAAATGGTATAGAAGCATTATAACAACTAATTAAAGAAAAATCTCCTAAAAATAGTGTCTATTATTATTTTCACACATGTGCAGTACTGCAAAATTAAATACAACTCATCTAAACAAGATATTTTGGATCTTAATTTACAAGCTGTGATACTACAGCCCACATGATCATGGCTTTTTGTGTGTAAAATTAAGCCATGCAAATGGTTTCTTAAGTTACTGCTTAACTCATATCAAAGAAATATATATTAATGAATGCTGCTAAGAATTACTTTTATCTGATCAAATAAAGCAAATTACTGCTGCTTCCTCAAAGTAATCAAGAAGGATCATGGTTACTTTTAGATTTGTTCAGGTAATGGAAATGTAAGTGAAAATATGAGAAGGTTGGGTGGGGGATAAGAAAATATCAGTCATTTGGTCACTGAACATACAAAGACAAGAAATGAAATTAAACAGGTGAAGCACTGAACAGAAAAATGGGATGATGACATTAATGTTGTGCCTTTGAGGGCATCTTCTTTCCTGATGCTGTTCATAATATCTTTGAAACAGAGTTATTGCTGGTAGAAACAAGAGGTAATCAGAACAAATAGTGGAAAGAAGAGACATTTAGAATATGCCTATATGATTTAAGATCAAAATGTTACACTATTCACTCTCTCAGAGCAAAACAGTTGAACACCTATTTTGTTTCAAAAAATTCTGTGGAAGTACCAGAAAAGAAAAAAAAACCTTATCAAAAAATATCATCAACAATACAAAATGAATCAAAACCTTAAAATCCCCAAAAATGCCAAATAAAAGGTTTAAATAACATCAGACACAAGACCAAATATTTTGTCTCAGACTTATGCAGCCTAAATGCCTTTTAAATCTCCAGGTTAGTGTTTCCTATTTGGTGTCCTGGGACCTTCACAAGCTCTTACCAACACAAATTTCTAAAAGCATAGAATTTTGTTCGTCCACATCCGGGCATTCTTATAATGAATGAAAGGAACTATAAAAGCACAGGGGAGAATGAAAGTCTTCGATCTGCTGGTCAACAGTGTCCTAGGCAGCCAAGAATCCTGGGATCAGTTCTGAGCTCCTCACTACAAGAGAGACATTGAGGTGCTGGAGTTGGTCCAGACCAGGGCAACAGAGCTGGAGAAGGGCCTGGAGCACAAGTCTGATGAGGAATGGCTGACAGACCTGGGGGTTTAGTCTGGAGAAGAGAAGGCTCAGGGGGAGCCTTATCTCTCTCTACAACTACCTGAAAGGAGGATGGAGCCAATAGGTGGTTAGCCTCTTCTCCCAAGGAGCAAGTGATAAGACAAGAGTAAATGGCCATAAGGAAGTGGATCAGGAGGTTTAGAGGAAGATTTGGGACAATTTCTTCCCCAGAATGGTGGTCAGGCATTGGAACAGGCTGTCCAGGGTAGTGGTGGGATCATCATCCCTGGAAGTATTCACAAACTGTGCAGATGAGGCCTTCAGTGACATGGATCACTGGTGGCCTTGGGAGTGCTGGGGCAATGGTTGGACTTGATAATCTTAAAGGTCTTTTCCAACCTAGTTGATTCTATGATTCTATGTTTAGGCATTACTTATAATTGTGTTATCCTTCAAATCAGGATGATGTAGTAACTACATACACCGAAATGTTTACCAAGTGTGTCCTTGGAAATGCAAAAATAATCTGGCTTTGTGTCATCATGTTGAGCTCAAAGCAATAGGGATAACTAGGGAAGAACAAGAAGTAGAACGTACCCAAGAATTTAACAGTTCCCCTATTAAGGTCATTTTTAAATTACCTTAGTAACATATAGATAAAGATGCAGCTTACTTCTGAAACAAGATTGTGGCCCACAGAGCTTGCAAAATCCAAAATAAGCTTACCTTATACTAAGAGCTTTATGCTGCATAGAATTTAATTGCAGTAATGCTAAGTGATCTGAGGATTTTATTGTTACTTTTGTGTGTATCCTTACATGTTTAGTAATGAGCAAAGTGAGGAAAACTGTTGGAGTGTACTCAGAGCTTGGTCTGCAACCCATAAAGGTACTTCATCAAGATTAAGATCTAGTCAGTAAACTACTTTCAGTCATGAAAGGAAACTGGGTAAAATCTTAACATAAAAAAAAAATCAGTCTTTCCTGTGTCTGAAAACTCTATTATATCTGACAGAGCAAACATCTTTTTAGTATTAGAACAAAATTAAACAAAAGCAAGCTATGGATTATAAGAAATTCTATTCATCCTGTCTCACATTTATATTGCAAATCCAGATACAATATTTAACTGAGGACATTTAGTGAGCCTCATTGCTGCTGCACACGTATTCCATTAGGGATAAAATTACACTACACTGATTAAATCAATCTAACACCCTTTCCAGATGCAGCAACCAATTAGATGAACTCAAGTATTGTAATTTCCTCTTGCTTTATATGATCTTCTGGGGTATATTCCTTGCTTCTTTATGCTGCAGAGAGTGAGCTGTTCTGATCTCTTGCTGGTAGACTGTGGAAGAACAACTGTTTCTTCTGGAATCACATCAGGAGTTTAGGGAAGGCACTAGAAACTGTTGGTTTGGTCTTGCCTTTTCTTTTAAAAATGTGAAGTTCTATCCATAAAGTAAAGTTTGCCAAAAGCTATGTGGCTGAGAGGGGCAACAAGTTAACCATCATAGTTAAGTCTGCAAAGAAGAGCAGGAAATGGAAGAGATGAATTCTAGAAACAGCATTCCCTGCCTAAGATACAGTGCAAGTAACAAAACCAGTACAGTCTTTCCTCCTCCATTTTAGAGGATTAGGTTATCCTAAGAGCAGCCTACCTGAGATAAAATATCTACTGCAAGGCTCCACCTTTGTTGTTAAGCAGGTATTGGAAAACACACGTGATACACAAGGGATGAGAAGAATTTTATCAAGCAAAGGAGGATTTATAGAATCATAGAATGGTTAGGATTGGAAAGGACCTCAAAACCATTCAGTGCCAACACCCCTGCTATGGGCAGAGACACCTTCTACTAGACCAGGTTTTTCCAATTCCTGCCAAAGCAGATTTTGAATATTGCCAGGGACTGGGCATTCACAGCTTCTCTGGGCAACCCGTCCAGTGCCGCACCACTCTCACAGTAAAGAATTTCTTCCTTATATCTAACCTGAATTTGCCCTGTTTAAGCTTGAACCCAGTGCTCCTAGTCCTGTCACTACAGTCCCTGATGAAGTGTCCCTCTCTGGCATCCTTGTTGAGCCCTTTAGGCACTGGAAGCTTTACGGTCTCCACACAGCCTTCTCTTCTCCAGGCTGAACAGCCCCAGTTTTCTTAGCCTGTCACCACAGTGTCTGGCAAGGTCACGGAGCAGATCTTCCTGGAATCTATGCTAAGGCACACTGTAGAAAAGGAGGTAATTACTGAGCAGCTGACATGGCTTTGAACTAAGGGCAAATTGTGCCTGACAAAGCTAGTGGCCTTCTGTGACAGGGTGATAGAGAGGGTGTACAAGGGAAGAGTGACTGACATAATCTACCTGGACTTGTGCAAGGCATTTGATATTGTCCTTCTCTCTAAATTGAAGATGCATGGATTTGACAGATGGACCACTCAGTGGATAACGAATTGGATGGAATTAGCAATTCAAATGGTTGCGGTCAACAACTGGATATCTGGATGGAGACACATATTTATTTGTGTTCAAGAGCTGAAGATAAATAAGTGAGAAATACTGGTCTTGTGCAAGAGGTTCTTCTTGTGTATTAGCTATTCAGACCAACAATATCATGGTAAGGAGACACTGCATATATTTTTTTACAAATAGTTATATATTGGAAACAAAATATTTGAGTTACCTCATAGCTTCTACAAAAGAATTGAGAAGAAAAAATTAATTTGGAGATAATACAAAACTGTTACAAAAGCTTATTAAGCATAAAGAATAAAAGAACTACTGAAGATTTTAAAATAGTAATTAAAATAGCAGTGTCTTCTAGGACCAGATCATGATAATATAAGTTTAACTTCTTCCATTATATTGAAATTATTACTGCTGAAACTCGTATCTCAGCAGTCTGTCAATAGCCTTATATGATAGCTGTACTTGGAGGATAAAAGCAGCACTATGATGTCTACTGGAAATTTGGTGTGTAAATACACAATAACTGAGCTATCAGCTTTGGTGTTCTGCCTAATTAGAAGGTAATGAGTAAAGCATGCACCAACATGAACAAACACTTTCTCTGCAGCAAATCATTTATGTTAGGTTCAGCATAATAAATAGCTTATAAAGGAAGCAGAGATGACTCAGTGATGTGTGATACTTTTTGTGCTTCCTGGTGAATGATGTCTGTCACAATTCTGTGTTTCCAGACTTTATGTTTTATAGGATGGGACACTACCAAATGTTGAGAGTCTGTAGAGCCTTTTACCCTTATTGATATGGTGCTAAACACCAATATTGCTCAAGAACTGTATCTGCTGGAAAACATAGTTCGTAGACTAGAGGTTATTGACATTACACCTTACAAAAATACATTATTTGGGCAAACAATGTGAAATGATATTTGTTACAGTGTGTGTGTGGGAATCTGATTCATAAATTCTAAAATTTGTTTTGAGTTGAACCTGTACTGTCACCTAAAGACTTCACCATCTTTGTTTTCTTCTTTTCAAAACTGACTGCATGCTTAGTAACATGGACTGCATTTTGTAGTCTACGTGGGGTGTATTACACTTGCCAACCTGAAACATGTATTCTGGAGGAGTGTGTTTTTCAAGCTTCCTTTAGGCTTTTGAGCTGCTTTCCTATGCAACAAAGAACCCAGGAGTGCTGGTCTTTCAGATCATCCTATCCAGTGATCAGGTCTACAGCCATTTTAATCCAGTTCGTACAACTAGAAGAGGCAATTATTTGTAAATAAGGTAGTTCCTTTTCTTCATGATTTTCTCCTGGCCCAAAAAGGAATCCAGACTGCAGCATACCCTTCCAGAGGCTGTCCAGCTCTTTGATATTTTCCATCTTTTCACCTGGAGATGGGAAGTTCTACCAAAATCCAGCACGTGACAGGAATGTAAGGAGATTGTTATTGGCAGACATTTTCATTTGTTTTACTTGCCTGACTGTCCACTTTCTTTCTGTCGTGGTTTAAGCCCCTCACACAGCTCGTTCACTCACTCCCCCCTCTTTCTTCCCCCAGTCGCGGGGGGATGGGGAGGAGAATCAAAAGAATGCAACTCCCACAGATTGAGATAAAAGCAGTTTAGTAACTAAGGTATAACACAAGACCACTACTGCTACCACCAATAATAATACAAGAGAAAGACAAGGGAAAAGAATACAATCGCTCACCACCTATACCCAGCCTGACCACACAGTGCACCCCCACCCTTCCGGGTCTCTGCTCTCTGTTTTACATCCTGTGCATGATGTGCTGCGGCATGGAATACCTCTTTGGTCAGTTTGGGTCAGGTGTCCTGTTTCTCCTTCTTCCTGGCTTCCCCTCCTCCCTGGCAGAGCATGAGACTCAGAAAGTCCTTGGTCAGACCAAAACGTTACCAAGCGGTAACCGAAAACTCTGGTGTTATCAGCACTGTTCCCAGGCCCAAAATCAAAAACACGGCACAGTATCAGCTACTAAGAAGGAGGAAAATGACTGCTACTGCTGAACCCATGACACTTTCTTATTCTTCTTCTTCAAAGAAAACGAATCTCATAGGCAATTAGTCATAGTGCTTGCAAATTTTATACCGGTTTTTGAGGTGCAACAATTCCATTCCCCTACACCACAGCATGGATGTGTCATTTGAAAATACTTTGTATAGAATCCATCTCTTCTATTTTTATAAGGTTATTGGGAAGCCTTTCAGTAATTTACTGTAAACACAGAAAGTAGAAGGGATTATTGATGACTGTGATATTTCCTGCCACCTGGAGAGGTTTAACAGGTGATAAAGTGTAAAGTTTGGAAATGCAGTTGTGGTACCTGGTTCCATGCCAGGTCAGAGTTTATGACAAGTTCTTAGAGACAACTCTCTGAGGAACAAGTCTGGGAGAATCTGATCATGTTTCTAGCTGTTTTAGCCACACAGGAACTGCAACCATTACTATAATAAAAGGTGCCCTTTCCATTAACCCCCCACCAGCAGATTCCTCAGGAGAAATAGCAATATAGAATGGTTGTGAAATATTAACTCCATAGCTATTATAAAGGCAAAAATATTTTATTCAACTTGTGTCATTCTCGGACAGAAATATCGGATAAATATAGTTGCAAGTGAAATACCAATACCTGAAACAGGCAACACAATAATAATAACAGTTTATGAACATGTAAGAGGCTGGGCTGAGAGACTCTTAAGACAGCTTGATAATACCCACTCTATAACTCTGTGAAGCTGTTAGATCAAATACTAAGAGGAGATTAGACATGACGCTTTCTGCTGCCCTTTAAAGTTGATTTCTTTCTTAGAAGTTCACAATTATCAGTTCCAGTGACTAAATTCCCAACAGCAACTTGGGCAGATTTAGACACTCAAATATGCATTCACAGAAGACAGCACACTGAGCACCAAAATCCTCCATATGCCTAACTGGAAATGCTGAAGAGGTGAATATGCTGAAATTCTCTCTCCCTCTTAGTTTTTCCAAGGAAAAAAAAAAACTTCAAGGAAAGTTTCTATATAAGGTTAATTCTTAGTGACAGAAACTGCTTCCAGTAGTGTCCCTTTCACACAGTTAGGTGGCATGGCCAACTACATCATTATTTGCTTTAAAAAAATGAGCCAACAACTGGCTGTGGATAAAACCGCCTTTTTACACGGCAGCTTTGTAGTATAATCTCCTGCTCTCCAGCACATATACTGGATGGTGAGTGCCTTAGCTTGTGGGAGTCTGAGCCCACAGCATCTCACTGACGGTTTCATCCCAAACTAATGCTAGGCAATGTGCATGGAAGAAACTGTGTGTGTGGGGGTGCTATGTGTGCATGTAGTGATTGTGCATATGTATAGGTGTATATGTGTGCAGGTATGTGCATATGCAGATACTCTGTAGGAGTCCAGGAGGCTACTGAAATGTATGCCAGGTATGTGCCCTTCACCACTACCCCAAAAAGAGATGTATTTGAGACAGATCAAGAGCATTAAATATTAAATATTAAAAAATTATACATTATATAGTAAATCAGGTGAGAGAATGCTTATTATATGTTAAACTGTAATTGAAACTGTCTGGTTAAAATACAGAGTAATCCTGATGATGTGCCTTGTGGACTTTTTGCTCTTGTGAAGACTATCAAAGAGCTATGTTAGGATGTTCACGATATCACTCCTTCCGTTTTGTAGTGATCTTTTTTATTCGTCTCTGGTGTAAGCCAAGACTGATAATCCTTCTGTACTTTAAAAGAAACAATCTGGCTTCAGCCTCATCCATTTCAAGTTTAGCAGGATAAAACAAGCATTTAATTTTATAATCCCAAAGCTTCCTCTCAGTTTCTATGGATTCTGCTTCCTTTGTATTTTCATATTGCAATCAAGGAATAGCAATAGTTATGTGAATTATAAATCAAACTTTTATTCAATCTACCCAGCTGTAACAACTTATCTGTATTACTATAATTAAGGAACTTTATTATGATTTCTTTTTGGAGGACACCAGGTGTTCTGCTCACTGTTCTTTGCATGATAAAGGATGCAGACATAACATTTTCTATAAACATTCCTTTAAAGAGGTATCTGCTAATTCTTCGCTTCTTATTTTCCCCCTCTCATTTCACACAAGCCAAGACAACAGATTGTTTCTCTTGCTTTTATCTTCTAATCCATCAATTTCCAATTTTTGTTGTTTGTTCATTTAGACATCTGCTATTCAAAGACTCCAGTTTATTCTGTAAAATCTCTGTTCTGGAGAATGTAGATCTACATTGCTCACTTCCATTTCAACTTCACTGATATGTAATATCATTTTCTTTATCCCCTACTAACTCCATCAACTGAGCATAGAGATCATAAATTTCTTTGGTAATTTATTTTTTCGCTGTGTTTTTAGATCATTTTTTAGCTACTAAAATGCTGTGTAATGCCAAATTGTAGGCTTTTTCTCAGCCAGAGCAATTACTTAGAGCAGCTTTGTGAGATCAGCCTGTACATAAAAGGAAGAGATATCAGCCACATACATTCCTGGGGTGGCTTTCTCCAGCTGTTTAAATTACTCTTTTGCATCTTAACTCTTTAATCACTCTATCAGAGCATACTGTCTTCCTCAAAAATAGACTCAATTCCAATTTCCTAATTCCTTCTTTGCACTCTTAAGAGAACATAGTAAAGAAAAGGTGCCTGCTGAAAACACGTACAAGGTGTGTTGAAGTCCAATTCCTCTTAATATAAGATCAAGAAACTTGACAAGCCATCTCTGGTCAGCTGTGAATTGAATTAGAAGTTTAAAAGCTATATTGTATAATTTATAAAAATTTAACATAATTAATGCGAAATATGTAATGAATAGGAAACCAGTTGCCAAACGGGGGGAAGAGAGCAAATGGCTCCATGTTTCTGAGTTACCAGTTGATCTAAACCATGACAGTAACATAAGGATTTCAGCTAGGTCTCCATAGATAGGTAGGGAGAAGAAGGATTTCAGGCATTTACAGTACTCAAGGAGAAGAAAATTGATATTTATTGGACAGAAAGAGGAAGTTTGACTTACTTACAAAAGTATCTATTTCTCCCATAAGTGTTTATGAATGAGGATGATTTGATTGCATCGAGGAATGAAATTAAGTTCAGTAGTCACTAGGAAGGTGCTTTGTTGTGAAAGAAATAAAAATATTTTTTTAATCATTGGGATGGTGTAATTTGGCACCTAAGATTTGTAAAAGAGCACTATAAAATCTCTAAGAAAGGTGAAGAACACTAAAATTATGCTGACTTTAAAGAAAAAAATAAAAAGGAATAAAAACACCTGAAAAGGTGATCTAAGTAATGATGGGGGAGAGAGATACATGTGGACAACAAAAAAGCTCTCACAAGAATAACTTCATACATGGTTTGAAAGACACAAATTTAAGTCAGCTGATATCTTTTATATGGAAAAGACATCTTCTCAAACAAATCTAATTTTATTCTTTGCTGAAACAACAAATTTAATTAAAAAAGGCAAATAGATATATTTGGATGTCATAAGTTATCCGACTATGTGACAGACTGAATAAAAGCTACAAAACTAATATAGCAAATGGTCAATAAAATCTACCTAATGGATTGGTTTTGAGTTATAACTTAACAGCTAGAGTACACAATAAATTATAAGAGTGCTCCTCTATCAGCATTACATATAAGTAAAAACAAGAAAGAACCTAATCCTGAAGATGAATTGATAAGCCTGACCCGTTCCCATATGCAGCTTTTTCAAAAGGCAATGAAAAACTGAATACAGTTTGGAAGAGAGATAAAAAAAATGTTTGAGAAATCAGAAAGCACTCAACATATTTGCAACAACTTTTTTTTTTTGCTGGTTTTTGATATAAATGTGCCATATTTTCCGGGATATGTGCTCTACATAAATGCAAATTAGTGTTTTCTTTCCATATGGCTGAATTGGTTTCAATACAGAGAAGAGTGACGCGTATCCTGACAGTAAATGTTATGATAATAAACCACAATGCAACTTTTATTTCTAGAGGTCAAAGACAATGTTCTCAAAGAAATATCCATGGCTGCCATACCACAGGCATTGGTGATTTTAAGTGGTTTTTAATCACAACTTAAGTGATTCCTGAGTATTGTTGGAGTTAGTCTTACCAGACCACTATTTGATATGTGATACCAGTCAAACATGCTTTTGATAAGGTGAATTTCCTCCTTGAGCAAACTTTTTTTCCAGCAGTTTTATATTGAAATTTTTTCAGCATCTGTCTTGCTTTCTAAGGTGAAAATCTCTGAGATGAGTTATAGATAACTCACTATACGGCTACCAACGATATTTCTTTTTAAACACCTCTGGAAAGCACTTTCGTTTAGAAAGTACACTGACTCCCTTTCTGAAGGACTGTGCTGTTTGAAGATAAGGCTTCTACCTCTCACTGAAGATCAGTGCTAAAATGCATAATCAGCCTTTGTTGTTTTATGTTTATATTGCCATAGAAGCCAGAAGCTTTAATTAACGTGTCAATTCATGTGTACTAGGCTTTCACAGACGTGTATGGACAGAAGAGTTTGCTAACTTTCTACATGGAAAGTCACCATATAAAAGTCCTGTGAGAAAACTTGAATACAGGTTCTTATAGTGACATTTCCATTAGTAGTTGCCTTGCTAGTACTGAAAACCCTTTGTACACTTTTGTACAGGTCATTGAAAAGGTGCACATTTAGGGAAGAGCCTGTAAGGGATAATGTGGTTGTCTAAACTTTTAGTATAAAGTATATGCTGCATATATAGTGCTATTATTAAAAAAAAACATAATCAAAACCTGTTTGCAAGTAGAAAAGCCAGTGTGTGACATTAAAATAAAGCATTTACAGAATTCGGTATGTAGGAAACTTTACATCAATCTCTGATGGTGCCAATACTTTTAGCACTAAATATGGACAGCATAAGTCAAATGGAAATATCTAACACCATCCTAAATCCAAGTAGAGTAAGGGGCTTCTAAGGAAAGTTTACCTGAAAAAAATTGAGAACAAGGCAGCAACTTATCAAATATTTGTATGTAATAGCTTCACAAGTGTAACTACTTTAATGTCCAGGAAAACTGATATATATGACTAATCTGCTTTTACAGAACAGAAATCAAATATTGTTTACTATTCCAATAAAATTTATAAAGCACTGTGAGGTTTTCTCTTTCAATTTTTCATAACTTATTGGTTTCAAATTATATGAAATAAAGAAATAGACAGGTCAGCTTCTCCCCAGTTTGGATTTTTTTTCAGGAACAGGAGTAGTACTTAGGAACTACAAGCCACAGCTCAGACACATAATTTTAGTTTTCCCACTGTAATTCTGAATATGTGGTTCTCTTCTAATTTCTCATCAACACATGCTCCACTTGCACTTAAAGCCTTTCTCTGTATTTCTGCATTCAGATTCTCACATATGTCTGAAAATTATTACTGGCAAATGCAAGTAGAAATGTATTCACCTAATCCCCTGGGAAGTAATGGGTTTTGAAATCTTTTTGAAAATTTGGATAAAGGTGCTCTTGAAAATGTTATTTGTCTTATTTATTTTAAATTGCAGTTTAATACTGTGTTTCATGAATATCAATTGCATTTGATTAAATAGTCAAAAGAAAATAGCTATAATAAGCAGTGATATGTTGCTGAGGAAAAATATTGTAAGCATTAAATCCTGAAAAAAATGCAAATAATAATTAGCAATAACAAAAGGAAGTAAATCATAGAATCATAGAATCATAGAATAGTTAGGGTTGGAAAGGACCTCAAGATCATCTAGTTCCAACCCCCCTGACATGGGCAGGGACACCTCCCACTAAACCATGCCACCCAAGGTTCTCTCCAACCCAGCCCTGAGCACCACCAGCGATGGAGCATTCTCAACTTCCCTGGGTAACCCATTCCACTGCCTCACCACCCTTACAGGAAAGAATTTCTTCCTCATATCCAATCTAAACTTCCCCTGTTTAAGTTTGAACCCGTTACCCCTTGTCCTATCACTACAGTTCCTCATGAAGAGTCCCTCCCCAGCATCCCTGTAGGCCCCTTTCAGGTATTGGAAGGATGCTATGAGGTCTCCATGCAGCCTTCTCTTCTCCAGGAGGAACAGCCCCAACTTTCTCAGCCTATCTTCATACGGGGGGTGCTCCAGTCCCCTCATCATCCTCATGGCCCTCCTTTGGACTTGTTCCAACAGTTCCATGTCCTTTTTATGTTGAGGACATAATATTCCAAGTGAGGTCTCACGAGATCAGAGTAGATGGGCAGGATCACCTCCCTCGACCTGCTGGTCACGCTCCTTTTGATGCAGCCCAGGATACGGTTGGCTTTCTGGGCTGCAAGCACACGCTGCCGGCTCATGTTCATTTTCTCATCAACCAACACCCTCAAGTCTTTCTCTGCAGGACTGCTCTGTATCTCTTCTCTGTCCAACCTGTAGCTGTGCCTGGGATTGCTCCGACCCAGCTGTAGGACCTTGCAGTTGACATGGTTAAACTTCATGAGGTTAAATAACTGCACAATGCTTAAATGAGTCTTCTCTAAAGAGTACTCAGTAAAAATGCCGGATAAATATAAGGCTTATAAATTTTAGTGGAAAGTGGAACTACAATATGGTGCTTGATATAACACAATATTAAGCTTATTATATCTATACATTTATATTTTCTTTCTTGTGCATTCTGTATTTTTATCTTCAAAAAATAAAACAACAAATGTAAGCTGGAAAAAAAAATATTATCCTTTAAACTCATAGTTCTGATTCACAGTGTTTGCTTCATCTGGATTTATACCATCTGAGAAAGCAATCTAGAATTTCCACATCAATCAGTGATTTCCTTGTTCAGCCATGTCCAAACATTTCTACTTGCAGTCACAGAAGCACATTATTTTGCTTATAATTTATTCCTCATATAATTTAAGGCAGACTTGCCTTAAATTTAAGGCAGACTTGCCTTAAATTCATTAAATTGCATCTGATATCTGCTTGCTATTTGTCTTTTCTATTAGGGCTGCAGATGTCTCTAGCTTACATGATATGTATGAAGCCTGCTGAATTATGGATGTTAAGATTAATGCAGATTCTTGCTTAACCAGTCTTAAATACTGATGTATTTTACTAAAAAGCAAGACTATGTTCTTTATGAATTGCAGAGTTACCATGCTGAAAGCTTTGCACACCTCTACTTCCTCATATCAGAAAGAGTTTGTCTCACAAATTAAACAAAAAAAAGGCAACTGAACTCAACAGGTATGAGATAGGCTTTGAAACTGAGAAGACTATTTTTTTTTTTTTTAAGAAGCTGTGTATTTCTCTGTAAATAGTTTTTTTCTCTTGAAATTTCCTGTGGTGCCTCTGGAATCAGTACCCTGACACTGACAATTTTATACTTCCATCTCATTTTGGCATCAGCCAGTTGTATTTCCTCACTTACTTTGCACCTGTGTTGACACACATCATTCTACGACAATTAACTTACAAATGTCCTTTGTAGAAATGAGAAAGCATAATTTCTTCACTTATTGAACTCCACTAAAGAAAAAAGATGATTGGTCAGGGTTTTTTTTTCTGACAGCATCATGACACATTGTGTCAGTGAAAGCTGCATTTTCCATTAAGGGAAATGAAATGCCATTAGCTTTGGCATGCGCTGATTTTCCCTGTTGTTTTGCTTACTCCCTAAGTGAATGCCTGAGACATTTTAGTGAAATTCTCATGTTTCGAACAACCAATCATGTTTCAATATATCTGCCTATCTTATGTCAAGCAAGAGGCAGTCATAGGCTGTATTCTCCAGGTGTGTCCCCAGTGTTGCAGCAGTCCATGGTCTGCATCAAGATGAAGAGAATGTATTCCTGGGGACCATTTCCTGTAGTTTTATTGAAAGTCAATAATCATTAATATAAAAATCCATCGTATAATGAATTTTTGAAAGTCATTAGTATAAAACAAGGTGTTGAGTAACCTTGACTGGGCATTGCTAATAACAGCAGGGTTCCAGCAGTGAGTGAAAATTTCTGGCCTCATTTTCCTGCAAATGTGGCCAAGAAAAGAAGAAGGCTTGCAGAATCCATTTTTCTATGGCATGGTGTAATATATGGTTAGATGTGGCAATACAGTCTGGGAGGGGTGTTTCAGTCTCTCTGTGCTCCTGAATTATTATTATGATTGTATTACTGCAGCTAAAGAAGAAAAGGTGTACAGTTTTTTTGGGTTTCTTTTCATAGAGACAGGTATAAAACATTCTTTAGCTTGTAGAAAAGAAAAGAGGAAAGAGAGGTCTTGTCAGAAAGTAATTTCTCAAAAGGCAGCTGAAATACTGAGAGGTGCAAATAGAAAGGGACAGTTTACTTAACATATTTGAAGCAACATGTATTCAATCTAGTTGCGGGTTATAATATTGCAGGATGAGACACCTGATATTTGTTTATCATGTTTTCCACAACATTGAAATGCTTCAGTGAGGTCTTCCTACTTCTCCTGGACTAAAACACTATGAGAGATGACTCTTCAGTATGGGGATTTACAGTCAAAAAATCCTTTCAGGGTGAAGCACTTAAGCCATACCTTAAAATGCACTCTGATGGCTCACTTCTCTTTTATAAAGTCAGTAATGATGTAAGAGGAAACCCCCACTTTTTGCGTAGTAGCTCAGTGCTTAGTTGTGACTACATGATTAATATTAGTCATACTAAAATGTATTATTCTAAAAAATTGATGAACTCCTGCTTTCACTGAAAATGGTGATTTTATTTTTCTTGCGGAAAATGTATTTTTCTGGATTCTGAGAATGTAGCCATGCAAATAGTTGTCAGATTTGATATTTCTGATATTTATTAGATGTAGCTGTCTTGCTATCTCCTTAATCTTTCACACACACTTGCACAGATGTGTTTTTTCTCTTCCCACATCTCCAGAACACCAGCTATCACTGACAGCTGTCACAATTGCCTACAACAGGTACAATCAAGGCACTTGAATGGGAAGTCTATCAACTTCTAATTTTAAAAACTTTTTATCTATTAAGCAGATCCAATATTTTGACTCTCAGTTAATCCATATTTTATTCACTATTCATTACTTAATCTCTCTACAAATAAATGTTTGCCACTAAACCTAGGTTTTAGAAATGTATTTTGTGTTTTCCTCTACAGGGCTTTTGGGAACTTGCCAATACCCTTCATTGCCAAAGTAGTGGCAACAGGGGCTAACAAATTATTCCAACCAATTTGGTTCCGTGGTCTTGTGGTTGCTAAATATTCACCATGATTCCCGACATATATATGATTTCTAGCTTCCAAAGCTTAGTGAGACTAACGATTACTTATTTTCAAAGATGAATTATGCATTAATTATGGTAGAATCAAGCTGCTCAGAACAAAAGAAGTTATCAGGCCCAAGAACTCTTCCCTGATTAATAAGGCACAGCAAGTCGTAGCACATGTATTAACAAACAGGTGTACTGTGATTTAAATAACATGAACTCTGGTGCAAAATGGAGGCATTTACTGAGCCTGCTGTTTTGACAGTGCATGGAAACACTTCACAGCAATTCTTTCAGGCAAGTTCTTCACCAAATGTTTCACAACTTGCTTTTCTGTGACTTACGTGAATGAAATTGGAGATGAAGAATTAAAATACTTTGAAGGGCAAAAAGGATTTGTTTTCATGTGAGATTTGAAAAGAATGACAGAGAAAGAGAAGTTCACAAACATATGCTAATAAAACGGTAGAGATTAAACTTTTTATGTGAGGTCACCTGGTCATAAATTTCTAGGAATTCCTGGCATTCTCTGTATTGCAGACCATTCTGTGAAAGTTGATGCACAAAGGGAAACATCATGAGTTCCCTGAAAGAAAAGTATTAATCATTAAACAATGTGTGCTAAGAGGATGAGATAACTCAGGCCAATAACAGTAATTACACTGAGGGACAAGTCTGGAGCAGCCAACAGGACTGTCTGAGTGCCATGACACCAGATGCTGCTGCTAAAAAATAAGTATGAAAAATTGTTATCCAAAATTGGTATATGAGTTTCTTTTCTGCATTCCACAGAAGAGGAAAGAAAAACAACACAGTAAGGAAATATCTTCGCTATCAAGCACTTACAGATCTATTTTTTGCAATACTAATGGTTGCGGTAAATGGTAAGAAACACCTCATCCTATGCAATTCTGAGACTTGGGAGATTCAATAGCAAATAATTTTACTTGAGACTAAAAATTCTTTCCTTCTCTGCATTCTTTCTATTCCTGTTAGAAAAATAAATTAAAAAGCAAAGAAAAAAAAAAGAGTAAAGCCTTTTGTCAGTTCCCAGAAGAAAATGCTATTTCTGTCTGTACATCTAGTTAGCATGGAATTAGAGATTTTTTTCTTTTGAATCTTCAGAGTTTTGCAAGTGTGTGTAACACATGACCCAGAATTTCTATAATATAAGTATTTGGCTTTGTTTTCTCACATCTGAATGTTCAGGGCAGAAAGCTGGAATTTTCCTGGTATTATCCACAGAAGGGCTTTTACTAACATAGTTCTCACAGCTTGGTGTAAAAATTTGCTGTGAAACAATGAGATTGCTAGATCTCATTGGTGCCTACTTAGGAAAGACATAAGCCAGACACAAATTTAAAAAGGTTCAAGCACATCCTTGGGTTCTGATCCAAATCCACTGAATGCAGTGCAAATATTTATTCTGGGCTCTGCTCCATGTCATTAGAGCAGGGGTTCTCCTCTCCTGTTAGCATAGAACATTTGGATGGAAAGAAATGAGGTGAACAATACAGTTGCTATGCTGCACCCAGAGCTAAAAGCAGGGAGTAAGAGTCAGGATTCCTACTGTGCCGGTGGTCAGCTACCTGGCTGCCTGCACTGCTCCAAGCTAGAGGTCAGGGGTCCCTGAAATGAACACAGGAAAACGGGCAATTCTATATGATACAATGCAGCACTGTGTGAGAAATCCCCGTACTAGCAGTAAGTCAGCACAGACAGTGCAAGTCTTCTGTGATCCTGGACTTCTACTTTCAGACAGCCAGCATAAGCTGTCACACTTAGCTCTCCTTAAAGCCCAGGAAGCTCCCTTATGCCAGGCAGAAGGGAGTAGAAGACATGATGGGCATTAATGTACAGAGCACAAATCAGTGTACAGGCCCTGGAGAGGCATTTGGATATCCATTGTCTCTTTGTGACTGAAGCTCAACATTTTTTTGCTCTGAATCCCAGCTAAGAAAACTGAACACCCCCCTAAGCACTGGATGTGTTTCCCTTTTAATAATTTTTTTAATGCAACATATAAACACATATTCTCAATCTACATTTCTATTGTTTGAGACTTACATTAATCTCTTTATCAGCACTTGTGTCCAGGGTTCAGCAGTAGCAGTCATTTTTCTCCTTCTTAGTAGCTGGTGCAGTGCTGTGGCTTTGATTCAGCCTGGGAACAATGCTGATAACTCCGTTGTTTTCAGTTGCTGCTCAGTAATGTTTACTCTGACCAAGAACTTTCTGAGCCTCATGCTCTGCCAGGGAGGAGTGGAAGCTGGGAGGAAGGAGAAACAGGACACCTGACCCAAACTGATCAAAGGGGTTTTCCATGCCACAGCACGTCATGCCCAGTATATAAACCAGGGCAGTTACCCAGAAGGGTGGGATCACTGTTTCAGGTAGGGCTGGGTATTGGTCGGTGGGTGGTGAGCAATTGTATTCTCTTCCCTTGTTGTTTCCCTTACCATTATTATTACTGGTGGTAGCAGCAGTGGTTTGTGTTATACCTTAGTTACTGGACTGTTCTTATCTCAACCCATGGGAGTTACATTCTTTTCAATTCTCCTCTCCATCCCTCTGGGAGTGGGGGGCAGGAAGTGGGGAGGGCATGCTTTTTGTTTGCTTGCAAAAGACAGAAAAAACATTTGGCTTCTGTCTATGTTTCAAGTTGCAGATGATGCAGTGATTGGTAGGAAAGTATGCATAAATACCTTCTGAATATATATTTATGTCAGAATAAAGAATGTTATCACATATTTAGAGATTACATTTCTAATGTAGATTTAGATAACTTCAATGAAGGCATCTGCCTTTCTTGCCTGTTGTTTTGTAGCCCAACCACCAGCCAGTGAATCAACAAAGCTATTATCAGGGTCAACGTAAGTGTAATACAGAAGCAAACCTATTTCATGACACTTCAGCAATACACAATGCAGCCAAATGAAAAGAAAACTAAAAAAAGAAATCTAGTTAGGCCACATTGCAATAAGAACACCTATCCTCATTTAGCATGCAAGAATTGGAGAAGCAAAATACTTTTTGATTGTATTGGCGTCTGTCATTATAAAAACTGGAGTAAAACTATAGCACTCACTCCTCCCATCCCAATTTCAAACTGTTACTAATTGCTTATAATTCACATTTCAGCTATTGCCAGGAAAGATGACCTTCTCAGAAAAAAAACTCTACGGTTTTGAAACAGAATGAACAGATTAAGAGCTTGACATTTTGTGTAAAATACTGAGCCTTCACCAATTTACACAGAGCTTTTAAGTGCAAACTGCAACTAGTGCTTTTGACTTTAGCCCAGGTGCAGATAAACAAGAAAGGTGCATATGGTTCTCAGGTGATTGATTTTTAAATACATGCACAAAATTTTAAATTGGATTAATCCCTGTTATGCAAGGTAGTGGAAACACTTCACTTTAATTTTCTTCCACAGGGAGAGTTCAACGACCCAGCTGTGGGGATCTTGGGAGAATTACAGTAAAATATTTTAATGAAAATATATGCAAAGTTTGTCATCTTCAAATCCTTCCACAACTGTTTTGTCTGCTTTTAAATGCATGAGCAGTGCCAAGGAAACGCATGAAACTTAAAACTAAAGAAATCTTTGTGCCAGGTTATCAGCTCAGTATGATCACTTACATACTTACTAGCAAAATTTTGCGGGAATGTTTTCACTGAGCTTTCATTGAAACTGCTTTCAATCATTTTCTTGGCAAATCCCAGTATTATTGTTGTAGGAAAATGCTAATCAGACAAGCATCACATATAATAATTTATGGCAGCCTTCAAAACTAGATTAAAGTTCCAAACTTTCATTATTTAGACAGCACTTTCTCCCACTGAGTCTGTTTCATCACTGCATTACAGTCATACATCATTGTGTATTGATTTTTTTTTTTTTTTTTAATTTTCTAAACAAAGAATCATAGAATCACAGTTTGGGTTGGAGTAGACCGTAAAACTCATCCAGTTCCAACCCCCTGCCATGAGCAGAGACACCTTCCACCACACCATGTTGCTCTAGATATATAAACATTGTTTAAACATATTGTTCTGAGATGTTTAAACACAATTACTTCAAATGTAATGACTGATTAGAAATTACTTTTTCTAGGTTTGTTAGCCATTTTCCTAGTTAAATTATATATTTGGCAAAACCAAACAAAGCCCAACAAAAAGTGATTCCTAAATTAAAAATGAAATTAAGAATGGAACAGTGCAATACATGAATAGACTTAACAACCATGATGGCCTGCAGTCTGAAACGTGCTGTGAGATTCAAAACAACTTAAATGTTGTGTCTCTGATAATTGTGGTCTTTGTGATTACACAAAATAGCATGCTTATCAAACAGACACTGTATGTTCAGTAGCAGAAATAAGAAGATATAAGGCCAATGGCAAAAGTAAAAATTTTTTTCAATTACAGCACTAAATCTATATTAATACCACTTAAAGCCTTGATATGCACAGAAGCGTTGCACTGCACTGACCCTCTGCAAACAGGTGATCTTTTTATTCAGACCTCTGCTTACTACTCACTGAAACTTTTTCAAACAAATAAACAACCAAATAACTATTTATTTTTGCCTTCCATGGTAGGAGTGAACTATAATCTAATCCTAATTCTGTATATGAATACACACATTTCCGCTTGCTATTCCTGACAATGAGTGTTAAAAAACACAGAGCAAAACAGCCCTCAGGTCCTGTCGTTATCTCAACCCTTCGTGCCCCACGTTGGGCACCAAAAAGAACTGTTGTGTCTTAAGCCTCTATAACTCACGCAGTCTCTCTCTCAGTCACTTCCCCCTCTTTCTTCCCCCCGCTCCTGGGTGGATGGGGAGGAGAATCGAAAAGAATGCAACTCCCACAGGTTGAGATAAGAACAGTTTAGTAACTAAAGTATAACACAAATCACTACTGCTACCACCAATAATAATAATGACAAGGCAAATACAAGGAAAGAATACAATTCTTATCACCTAATACCAAGCCCAACCACGCAGTGCACCCCCACCCTTCCGGGTCTCTGCTCTCTCTTTTTTTTTTTTCATTCTGGGCATGACATGCTGTGGTATGGAATAACCTCTTTGGTCAGTTTGGGTCAGGTGCCCTGTCTCTGCTTCCTCCCGGCTTCCCCTCCTCCCTGGCAGAGCATGAAACTCAGAAAGTCCTTGGCCAGACCAAAACATCACTAAACAGTAACCAAAACACTGGTGTTATCAGCGTTGTTCCCAGGCCGAAAGTCGAAACCACAGCTCTGCACCAGCTACCAAGAAGGAGAAAAATGACTGCTACTGCTGAACCCATGACAATATTGAAAGGCTGCAATAAAGTCTCCCCAGAGCCTTCTCTTCTCCAGGCTGAACAGTCACACCTATCTCAGCCTTTCTTCATATGAGAGGTGTTCCAGACCTCTGAACATTTCCAAGGCCCCCCTCTACACCCACTCCAACAAGTCCATGTCTTTCTTATGCTGGGAACCCCAGAGCTGGATGCAGTAGTCCAGGTGGGATCTCCTGAGAGCAGAGCAAAGGAGAAGAACCACCTCCCTTGACCTGCGGGTCATGCTTCTTATGCAGCCCAGTATACAGGTGGCTTTCTGGGCTGTGAGTGTGCATTTCTGGCTGATGTCCAGTTTTTCATCCACAAGCATTCCCAAGTTCTTCTCTGCAGAGAAGCTCTTAATCGATTCATTCCCCAGCCTGTATTGGAATTGGGGACTGCCAATTCCAATTGGCACAGATGCAGGACCTTGCAGTTGGCCTTCATGAAGTTCACATGGGCTCACTTCTCAAGACTGTCAAGGTCCTTCTGGATGGTATCCCTTCCTTTAAAGTGAATCAACTACACCACTCAGCTTGGAGTCATCTGCAAACTTGCTGAGGATGTACTCAACCTCACTAAGTCGCTGACGAAGATACTAAATAGCATTCTTCCCAATACAGACCCTTGAGGGACACCTGTTGTTGCTGGCTTCCACTTGGACATTGGACTTTTTGTACATTGTGACTTTTTGGACATGGCCATCCAGCCAGTTCCTTATCCAGGTAACAGCCTGTCCATCAAACCCATAACCAATATAGAAGTAAGAGTGCTGTGGGGGAGTGTATGTGAAAGTCCTTAGAGAAATTTATGTAGATGACATTCATAGGTGCACTGATGTAGTCACTTAATTATAGAAGGCCAATAGATTAGTCAGGAAACATGAATGTCTTGGGTGATCCACAACAGCCAACAGCAGGAAATGCAGAGTTAATTTGGCCAAAAAAAAAATAACACTGGGGAGCAAGATCTGACTGCCTATCTACAAATTAGCACCACATTTACCTCAGAAAGTGTTTAAAACCTGATTCCCTTCTGAAGTCAAATATTCATGCCTAGCTTTAATTCAGAAACACTTCTGGCAGCAGCAGTCACACTGCTTTAACCAATATTTAACAGCTGCACCATTTCATCTTTGCCATTTTTTCTTTTGCAGAAGAGAATTTGAACTCACAGCTTTGTCTCTGCCCCCACTCCCACTCTCCCTTTGCTTTCTGCATCATAATATGACAGAGGCTCTTACTGTGTGATGGGTTTCACAGCAAATTTGGTGGCCTGCACTGGAATCTGGAGTCATACCAAGCTCCCATTTTGCATGGGGCATTGAACAAGTTTCAGCTGATAGAGAATTATTTTTCTTCCTAGCAGATGGCACAGTGCTGCGGTTTGGCTTTACTTTGAGAAAAATGCTGATAATACACTGATGTTTTAGATGTTCCTAAGTTGCGCTTACCCTGACCAAGGACTTTTCAGTCTGTCATGGTCTGACAGTGAGGAAGGGCACAAGAAGTCAGGAGGGAGCAGAGACAGGACACCTGACCCGAACTACCCAAAGAGTATTCCATACCATGACACATCATGCCCAGTATATAAACTGGGGGCAGCTGGAGAGAAGGGACTGACTGCTGCTCAGGGATGGGCTGTGTATTGGTCTGTGTGTGGTGAGCAATTGTATTGTGCATCACTACTGTTTTCTGAGCTTTCATTGCTCCTTTTTTTGTTGTTCCCTATTATTATTATCAATATTGTTGTTAATAGTTGTGTTTTATATTTTAGTTAATTTCTATTATTAAACTGTTCTTATCTCAGCTCACAGGTTTTACATTCTTCTAATTCTCCTGCCCATCCCACTGCTGGGACCAGGCTGGGGAGTGAGAGAGCAGCTGCATGGTACTTAGTTGCTTGCTGGGTTTAAACCATGAGACCAAACTATACAGAAAGAGACCTCCTGGATCTTTTTTTTTTTAGGCATTTTCTGCATTAAGGAAGAGAAAGCTGAGTTTCACTGCTTGATAAAACAAGGATTGAGTCACTGAGCATTATGTGGGCAGAAAAACCCCACTGTTACTCTTGACAATAACGATGATTCTAGGTCCTCTTTCAGTGTCAAGATGCACTCTAGGTGTTATGCATTGACACTGGAATCAGCTGAAATAACAAACCTGAAACTCCCTCCTGTTCCTCCAGCTGTTTATTTTGAGCCTTCTACTTCCATTTTCTCACTCCCCAGCTGAACTGATTGAACAAACTGCATGAAGGGTGAGTCTAAGTGGTGTGGGCACACTGAACTCTCACATCAGAGCTTTATCTGGGGAACACCCCTCCAGTGGGTGGCATTTCTGAATAACTGTTAGTAAATAGTGTTTAAAATCCCTTCAGGCATATCTGCAACCATGTCTGCAATGTATCATTCACTCTCTAATTTGGTTTTTAATTCTGTTTTGCTATTCAGGCACCTTAATGTCCTTCTTATTTAATTTTAATTTCCTGTTATCTGTCAGTGAAGAAGGCACTCTCTAAGAATGAGCATGGCTGTGAAAAGTCTTGGTAGAAAGCACAAGAGGTGAATAATTCTTTTAAAGCACAGAACACAAAACAAAACAAAAAGGCTCCTGTTCTGTGTCCAGACTGAAGGAAATGTATTTGATGCACTTTGTGAGCTCTGTACAGAAACAAAGGTTGGTATAACTAAAGATTATGCACATTATTAAATTCAACTAAATTGACTTCTTACATGGCTCACATTCTGTTAAGTTAGTAAATTAACAAAGTTTTCAAATAACTGCTGCACTGTGTTTTCTGGAGCAAAGCATTGGCACACAACCCATATAAAGCAGGAAAGATGCCTCCTGGATAGATTTTTCTGTTTCAGAAATGACTATTCAGCATCTGACTGAGATAGTATAGCTATTCTATTACTGCTGTAATATTTTTCCCTCAAGGAGATGGCCTGCTTAATCCTTGAGTTTAGATTGATGCTACTATGTTTCTGTACATGAGGAAAGCCTAATACATACATCCTTTTCAGCATATCTGTAAGACTATATCATATATATATCCACAGCTTGTAATGCATGGCACTGTTGAAAGAGTTCAATGTAGCCCTATAAGATTATGCTCACTTAAGCAAATAGGAGTGCATCTGTAGAGAAAGAAAAAAAAAAAAAAAGAAAAAAAAAAGGACACTGAGACCTCACTGTCCATACTACATGTATTTCAAGGGTTTACCTCAGAGTAGCTCCACTCTGGTTTCAAGGACCGAATGGCCATCAGTGGTTGGAGCCCAACAGCTGCATTCCTGAATGCGTCTTCTGTTTTGTTTTCACCTTTAGTAAATGAAAGCAGGCTTAACAGGATCAGTTAGGAGTTCTGTTTAAAAAGTTCTGCTAAGAGCAAGATTGCACAGAGAAATGAAAGTTTCTAAAACAAACCATTAACAGTTTGTTGTCATCCTCTCCTAACCATCTGATTTGCTTCAAAAGCTTGTCTAAGCCTTGCCATTCTTTATTTATGTGACAGGACTGAGACATGTCATATATATATGCACTCTCTTGCTAGTCCAAATTAAAAACCACTAAAATTAAACAAAAAAACCTTTACACCTTAAGGAAAATAATTCTGGTCCTGCCATAAAAGTATCAAAGAAATACTCTTGGGGGTTTAAGTTTTAATTTTTAAATCTTTTAAATTTGCACATATGTAGGATAGTCCTGATAAGTAAAAATAGTTTGCATATAAATATCTTTGTGGTAAGTACTTTACTACCAGTAAAGTGTATGAATATATTTCTATTTCTTGTCGTTGTTGTTGCTCTTAGAGGAAGTAATATGTCAAATTGTATGCACTGACTGTGTAAAATGCTGCACAAACCCAGCTGGCAGTATTCCTTTGCTCTTACTTGTGTCATAGGAAAGAAAATCCCTGATTTCTTTCTTCCAGGCAGTTTCTAGCTGCAGCTGGTATGAGTGTTCTTTAAAGGAATGACAAATATTTCATTCTCTGTAGAATAAGGTTCAAAACAGGACAATTTTGGAAAGCAAAATTTTTGGAGACCTTACCCAGACAATATTTTTTAATCAAAACAATCCAAGCCATGATCCTACAGTTTTATCCAAGGTAGGTGTCTCAGAGAGCCAGCTTGCACCTCCGATGCGTCAGACCATGGGATCAGAAATGCAGGATCTAAGACTGGATCTAAGATTGGAGGAAGAGATATGTATGGTGCATGGCTGCAGTACCAGTGATATGATAAGCCCCAAGTATTTGACAATCTTGACACTGCTGATACTAGTTGTAGAGCTGATAAGAAAAATCAACACAAGTGAACCACTGTGATTTATAAGTGTTTCTGTATCACAAGATATAGGTCCTATATTTGGTTTGGGCCCAGGAAGGTATCATTTCAGCAAATAATTCAGTGTCCACATGTATTGAAGAAAAAAAACAAACTCCCCCACCACTCATCTGTGAATGCTGCTTAAAATTCATTAGCCTTTGCTCTTGTTTGACTTTCTCTTTAATTAATTTTCAGTCTGTATTTTCTTTATAATTATCTCAAGCAAGATAAAATGAGAATGTTTAGTACACTCATTTGTGCAATGAACTGAATAATCTGTGGAAGGTGCCATATGATTAAGGTTGGCTTGTTGCATATGTAAGATTTTCCATTTGATTGCTGCTCACATATAACTATGTGTAATTTAGGATCCTATTGTATTTTGGGGATATATCTTCTAGATGTACTAGAAATACCCCCAGAGATTGAAAAAAAACCAGCCAGAATAATTTTTGAGAAAAATGTTCCATTCAAAGCACAGAAGTCAACTCTTTTTGGTTGTTTGGTTTGGTTGGGTTATGTTGGTTGTTTTTTTTTTTTTGGAGGGTGGGGTAGTATGTTCAATAATTTCTAATTTGAATTTGTTTTTCTAGGTATAAGAAACCTCTTATTTTGGCCATGTACAAGTACTGGATCCTAATGTGTTACATACTATTCATTGCTCTTGATCCGAGGAGCGTAAGGGTTACTGAAATAAATTATCTTTTAATGAAGCACATAATCACAAGAAGAAATGCTGTAATATCCTTTATACTAATAATTTTCTTCACAACCGTCATGAAAGGTTGCAAATAAAACACTGATAATAATCTAAATATTAATTTTGTTATTTTTAGTAGTGTTTAATTCTTTACTTCCTTATCATATAGAAAAAAATAAAATATATTTTTAAGATATAAAATTATTTTTACTGTCTCAATTCAGTCACCAAAACTCAACCTGTTTATTTGAAGCAAATAAAAGACAACCCAAACAACAAATTGAAACAATATTTTTAGCAAATGTAGCATCTCTATATGTGAAGGAAGATCCACTTGATAATTTATGATAGTCTTCATGCTTAAATAACACAAATGAAGCACATTATGATGTTTAAACTTTAGCTATATTTGACTTCTAATGAGGTATATGCGAGTGCAGGTCTAGAATTACACAACCTGGATTAAAACCTGACAAGTTAGTGTCTTTGAAAGTTTAGCCTATAATCGGAAACATACACATTTTACATTCCTAGGAAAAAGTAAGGCCCTTATTTCATAAGAATTTTATTTTTTTTTAATTTCACTAATTATTCTATTCTTTAGTTCCTTACTAGAAGGTAAAGAAATTAATTTCAACCTGAACTAAAGCTTATGGATCATGAAAACTGGAGTTTCTTGTTATATTTGCTTCTGGCCTTTAACAAGACATTCAAGCATGTGCTTTAAACACAGGCATAGTTGCATTAAATAGCTCTGAAAAGCTGAGGAGTAAGAAGAGATCTCAATTAGTTCTAAGATGTTCTTGTAACAAAATCTGAGTTCCAGGTTTCTTGCTGTTTCCAGCAAATGTTCTCCTTCCAATTCACAGATAATCTGTTGGCAGATGACACCAAGCTGTGAGGCACAGTCAACACACTGGGTGGAAGGGATGCCATCCAGGGGGACCTTGACAGGTTGGAGAGATGGAACCACGGAAACCTCATGAAGTTCAAAAAGACCAAGGCCACTGACCCAAGGTCCTGCACCTGTGTCAGTGCAATTGCAAACAAAAATACAGGTTGGGTAGAGAATGGATTAAAAGCAGGCCTTAGGAGGACTTGGGGGTGTTGGCTGATGAAAAGCTCAGCATGAGCCATCAGTGTGTGCATGTAGCCCAAAAACTAACTATATACTCAAGAGAATCAAAAGGCGTGTGACCAGCAGGTTGAGGTGGGGGGTTCTGCTCCTCTGCTCTGCTCTGTGAGACCCACCCCCCCTGCAGTCTTATGTCCAGCTCTGGGGCAACAACGCAAGAGGGACATGGAGCTGTTGGGGCAAGTCCAGAGGAGGACACGGAGATGCTGCGAGGGCTGGAACAGTTTTGCTCTGGTGACAGGCTGAGAGAGCTGGGCTTGTTCAGCCCAGAGAAGAAAAGCTCCTTAAGGGGGGACCTTAGAGCAGTTGCCAGTGCCTAAAGGGGCTACAAGAAACCTGGAGAGGGGCTTTGGACAACAGCCTGTAGGAACAGGACAAGGGGGAATGTCTTCAACTTGACAGAGGGGAGATGGAGATGAGATCTTAGGCAGAAGTTCTTCCCTGTGATGGTGATGAGGATCTGGCACAGGCTGCCTAGAGAAGCTGTGGCTGCCCCATTCCTGGCAGTGCTCAAGGCCAGGTTGGATAGGTCTTGGAGTAACCTGGTCTAGAGAAACATGTCCTTAGCAACGGCTTGAAACTAGATGACCTTGAAGGTCCCTTCCAACCCAAACCAGTCTGTGATTCTATGATTTGCAGTAAGTTCCATTTATTTGAGTAAATGATGCTTCTTAAGACCAGTAAAATAACATGTAGTACTTTAACTAAAATGAAATTACCAGATTTATATGTTGAACTTCTGATATAGTAGCATGAACAATAAAGCTAAACAAAACACACAAAAGTGATTGGGAAAGAACATGTGACTCAATACGTCTTGTATATATGGAATGGATGAGGGTTTAGACAGGTTTTTGGACGGCCTTATAAAATATATCGAATGGCTAGAAGAAGATGGGAACAAAATCCAACAGTTTATTTTAGAAACTTTTCTGTGTAATCTTGCTCTTAGAATGAGAAAATTTTCTCTTAGGAAACAAGATTTTTCTGCCACCATATTACTTAATTATATTGATTATATCAATTATATCAATAACATTTTATAGAGATTACATTGTGCATGAGCAAACAGCGTCTTTTGCCAATTTATTACATCCCTTAAAACCAGACTTTTTGTTCTGCTCAGCAAAAATAAATATAAGTAAAAAAAAATGTTAATAGTTAATAAACTAAAATGTAAAAGTTATCAAAAATAATTAAATATTTAAAATAAAATGCAAAAATAATTGTAAAATCTATCTAGTTATGCTGCTCTCCTTTGAAATTCCCTGTGTTCATTTTCTTTTGGTTTTTCAGTCAAGTTCATATATCTCGTTTCCATCTAGATGTAGCCTATTTCCAAACAGACAGGAAATTCAACCTGTGTTATAATTTGAATTTATCAAAGCAATTTTGCTTTTAAGTTTGGCATTTAGTAAATAACTCATATTTATGCAAAACAATTCTTACCAGCTCCACTCATTCTGTTTCTATGACTGCCAATTTTCTGCTGTGTTTTGGATCTTGAATAACTGTCAGTAACAGATTTTATCAACTTCCTTTTACTGTTGTTAGTAAATACAAACCAAACCAAAACTCTTTTTCCCAGATTGCTAGCTAAAATATAAATACAACATATCACACATTTTTCATAGCACTTGTGAAGATCAGACTTCAACCATTTTTTTAGTTCTTAGCCATATTAAATTAGCTTCCTTTTCTTCAGTCACTTGTACAAGGGATATGCTGTAACTCAATGCAATGTAATTTTCTTTGCTACTTAAACTCCATTTCAGGACACATCCACTTATTTCATGCAAATTGACTTCTGAACTGGGCTTCTGTTATACAAAGGTGGATGACTGTGTTGTAGGCTTTTCTTGTCAAGTTAAATTGAGCTAGAAACTTCACTAAAATTTTTTATTTTCCCATTAAAGACAGGAGTGATGGAAGCTGTGAAGTGATTCTGTCTGGTTTCAGAACTGAGACAAAGAGCTAAGTACAGAAAATAAATCTAGGAAATTAATATTTAATCATTTACATCATTAATCAATAAGTATATATTGGGTTTTAAAACAAAAATCTTGCTCTCAAGAGAAATTGGCTAAAGCGTATCTTTTAAAGTTATGGTTTATTTGTACATACTTGCAGTAAAACTTAGATATTTTAAAACATAATCACTTACACTATATTAGACAACATAAAAAGTTATATAGGGCAGGTATGTATTGAAAGTAAATTAAGGCAAAATCATAGAATCATAGAATCATAGAATAGTTAGGGTTGGAAAGGACCTTAAGATCATCTAATTCCAACCCCCCTGACATGGGCAGGGACACCTCCCACTAAACCATGCCACCCAAGGTTCTCTCCAACCCAGCCTTGAACACCACCAGCGATGGAGCATTCACAACTTCCCTGGGTAACCCATTCCACTGCCTCACCACCTTTACAGTAAAGAATTTCTTCCTCATATCCAATCTAAACTTCCCCTGTTTAAGTTTGAACCCGTTACTCCTTGTCCTCTCACTACAGTTCCTCATGAAGAGTCCCTCCCCAGCATCCCTATAGGCCCCCTTCAGATATTGGAAGGCTGCTATGAGGTGTTCTCATGGGTTCAGCAGCAGCAATTTTTCTCCTCCTTGGTAGCTGGTGCAGTGCTGTGGTTTCGACTTTCGGCCTGGGAACAGTGCTGATAACACCAGTGTTTCGGTTACTGCTTAGTGATTTTTTGGTCTGACCAACGACTTTCTGAGTTTCATGCTCTGCCAGGGAGGAAGGGAGCCGGGAGGAAGCAGAGACAGGACACCTGACCCAAACTGACCAAAGAGGTATTCCATACCACAGCACGTCATGCCCAGGATGGAAGAGCAGAGAGGAGAGACGCGGAAGGGTGGGGGTGCACTGCGTGGTCGGGCTTGGTGTTAGGTGGTGAGAATTGTATTCTTTCCTTGTATTTGCCTTGTCATTGTTATTATTGGTGGTAGAAGTAGCAATTTGTGTTATACTTTAGTTACTAAACTGTTCTTATCTCAACCTGTGGGAGTTGCTTTCTTTCGATTCTCCTTCCCATGCCTCTGGGATCAGGAGGAAGAAAGTGGGGGGAGTGAGTGAGCAAAACTGCGTGAGTTATAGAGGCTAAAACCACAACAGTTCTTTTTGGCGCCCAATGTGGGGCACAAAGGGTTGAGATAAGGACAGGATTAATCACCACTCATCACAATGCTGCTTTATTGGCTCTCAAATTTGTTGCTCTTGATTCCCTTGAGTTCATGGTTTCAGCCTGTTGCACCTTACTTACAGCCGGTATTTGTTATCTTAGCATTTTTCGGAAATGGGTTTTGGGTTAAGGTTCTTGTTTCATTGTACTTTATTGCAATGGCTTGTAATACAGGCGGGCTCCAGAAGCAGGGGGGGGGGGGGGGGGGGGGGGGGGCGGATGTGGATGTGGACTTGTACCTGGCAGTTCCGCTGCTCTTCACCATCCTGGACCTCACCCTTGCCTCTTTGTGAGGCTTTGGGAAGCAGAGGGGGGGAGGCCCCAGGAGCCGTTGGTGGCCGAAACGGACTGGGAGCACAGCACGGGGGATCAAGAGGCCACGAAGGAGGTGGCAGAAGGGGTGAGCTCCCCTGCTGAGCCCAGCCCCGCAGCTGCCGAGCAGCGGGAGGAGACGACGGAGGAGCTGAGCCCCATAGCTGAGCCCAGCCCCGCGGTGGCCGAGAGCATTCCCCAGGAGCCACCCTCAGAGCCCCTGAGCCCAAGCCCCAGGAGGATGCAGAAGACCACGCAGCACTTCCCAGCAAGGCAGAGGAGGAAGATCTGGACTCAGACAAAGAGCAGCTGCTGGTGAGAGAGCCGGCAAGCACAGCAGCTACACCAGCCCCAGTGACAAGCACAGCAGTGTCATTTGAGAGTTCTGAAGGGTTTGAATGGCCTTTGGGTACCCTTGAGACCTGCCTGCTGATTGTGATGGGGATCAGTATGTTGGCACGCATACAGAGTGTGTTTTACCCACAACCATTTTGTCTGGTCCCAAGAGTTAAGCAGAGTGAGGTGTGGGGTCTTCATTCTCACTGTCCCTGCGTCTGCCTTCCAAGACTTGGGTGGTATGGTCAGAGCATTTTCCGGTGAAGACTGAGGCAAAGAAGTCATTAAGAACCTCAGCCTTCTCCAAATCCAGGGTAGCCAGTTCTCCCAATAGCTTCTGGAGAGGGCCCACGTTGTCCCTAGTCTGCCTTTGATTTGCAATGTACCTATAGAATCCCTTCCTGTTATCTTTAACATCCCTAGCCAAGTTTAATTCTAAGTGGGCCTTAGCTTTCCTAACCTGATCCCTAGCTTCCCGGACAACAGCCCTGGATTCTTCCCAGGCTGTCTGTCCTTGCTTCCACCTTTTATAAGCCTCTTTTTTCCTTCGAATTTTCCTCAGCAGCTCCTTATCCATCCAAGGAGGTCTCCTGGCCCTCCTACAGCACTTCCTTCTAGTAGGGATGTATCACTCCTGAGCTTGCAGCAGGTGATCCTTGAATATCAACCAAGAGTCTTGGGCCCCCCTGCCCTCTAGGGCTATATCCCATGGAATCTTACTGAGCAGGTTCCTGAAGAGGCCAAAGTCTGCTCTCTTGAAGTCCAGGGCAGTGAGCTTGCTGCACACTCTTCTCACTGTCCTGAGGATCTCGAATTCAACCATCTCATGATCAGAGCAATCAAGGCTGCCCTGGAGTGTCACATTTCCAACCAGCCCTTCATTGGCTGGTTAACCATGATTAATGGTAATCCTTGGTTAATCAGATTTACGCAACTATAAAACTAGCAGGAATTACTCAGAAAATTATTAAAGGAAAACATTTGAAGATTAGCTTACAGGAAAAATAAAACCAAAACCAAACAAACTCAAGTTGCTTTCTGTTTGTTCATATTCATTATGTAGCAGTAGAAACTGTGTATGTCCCAGTAGTTCAGCTTAGGGTTTTGAGGTTTTTTAGTAGCATGTTAATAAAATAAGGCTGAAACAATGAACACATTAATATCAGTGTAGTCTAAATTAGCAGAAGCAGAATGAATGTATTAAATTGCCATAAAATAGCTGGTGATAAAAGAACCAGAAAAGATGTGGTTTTAGACCAAAGCACTGCTGCAGAAGCTTTATCATACTTTCACACCTGCAGCCATGGTGCATTATGCTGTGAGCCCGCAGAAAATGAACTATACTGAGCTTTAGCAACAAAGGGCCACTGGGTCACCAGACAGATCATTCAGGCTGGAAGAGGCCTCAAGACACTTCTAGCAAAGCCCCTGACTCCAGCAGGGTCAGCTTCGAGTGCAGTTTTGGACCAGAGGAGTAGTTAAAAGTTCTTGCTTCCTCCAAGCAGGGCCAGTTCCTCTCAAACTGGTGCTCTGTGAGGATGCTAGCTCACGGCAGCAACAGCCAGTGTTAGCCGATGTTTGCAGGAAATGTCCAAAGAGTAACACTCTACCGCTTACCTTACTGAGATGGTATTAGGACTCTCAATGGTACTTAGTCTATGCTGTAAATTAAGCAGTGCCAGGTAGTATTCAGGTACTTAAACTCAACAAGCTATTCTGTCACAATGTTAATAAAGCTCACAGGCAATTTTAGGGGACCAGAAACTTTTTCCTAGAAAATTCTCAGACCAAGTTTAGGAGGAAGAAAAGACTTTAAGCTAATTCCAACAGAAAACTTGCTATCTTGTTTAGTAGGTAAAATATGTTTAGGTGTAAGGATGCAGGCTCTGCAATGCTAAAGTGCCAGAAAGCAGCCCAGCTTGTGTTTATTAGCCATGTTTGCAAAAGAAAATTAGTCTTCGGAATCACTGCCATGAATATGAAAAATCAAAGTGTAAGTGAAGGCTTGTATCTTTACCAGGACTTGGTTTTCCCCTTCTGTTCTTCAGTGTACTTGCTAGGTCTGGCGACTTTTTCTTTCCTTTTACTTTCTGCTGTTTGCTGTATAAACTGGACCCATGAGAATGAAGATGAAAGTCATTATCATTTTCCAGTAATCAATTATAAATACTTTTAACTAGAACTTCTTCTACTAATGATTCCTCCAACGCTGTTTGGTTGTTTTTCCACAAAAGCATATAAACAGAGAGTGAAATAGGAGATACTGAAAGCATTTTAAGAAAAAGCATCACCAACTACAGTAGTGGAACTGCATTACTATTATTAATAATAATATCATTAGAATGTTCTAAATGCTCAAACCATGAAGCATTGGTTAGGAATTGTTGGGAATAGTTGATAGAAAATGGACACAATAAGATCATAGGCCAACGGATGGAAAAAGCCTGACAGTAGTGAACCAGAGGCTTTGAGGCCTTGGCTGAAGGTTACTAGAGAACGTGTGCGTGAGAAGAGTTTGAGGGAGTTGGCAGAGGAGCCTGAGAAGCCAGGATATGTAGGGAGGAACTGATAACTGCAACCTTGAAGCACAGCTGCAAGCTGGAAACCCCCTGGAACATAACCAAGAGGAAAACTACAGAGGGTGGTGGGATGTGAATGTAACCTTTGAGCTGTGACCAAGCACATACCAATCATGTAACCAATCATGTATCAATTAGTAGATATAGGTAGCCAATCACATATTAGCAAGTGTGCCTGCATAGAGTATATAACTGGAACCCTCAGATGAAATAAACTAAGTCTGCTGAACGATCACATTGATTGTCTTCATTCTCCCACCACAGAGAGCAGGCAGAAGAGAGCCTGCCGCAGGCAGAGAGAAAGAGCCTGCATCCTCGCCTACTACGCAGGCAATAGGAAGCCTGCGGTCCCCAGCTGCGGGCAGGCAAGAGAGAGAGGGAGCCTGTGGTCCCTGGTTGCAGCAGGTTAAATGGTCCCAGACATACTAAATGGATTTAATACAACTAAAGTTAGTATAACTAGAGCCCATATAAAAGACCATTTAAATAAGATGAGAGATTTCTTTGGAAACAAGTGAGCTCTCAATGTATATAAGAAAATAGAGAAAAGTACCTTTACCTATGTGAACACTTCGGGCATCTGCATTTCCTCATGAAGTAGAAATGCCAAGAAAGTTTAAAAAAAACAAATAATAGAATTTGCCATTAAGAAAACTGAATTTTAAAAAAATGTGGGGGATAGTAAATTCAGTCTAGTCAGTTTCTCTGAAAAAGAGGAGTAACTTGATAAGTATGTCAGACATGGAAAAGACCATTGATTCAATGAAGCTTTTCAGTCTTTCAGAGACAATTATAGTAAGATGAAGTGGCTAAAAGTGAAATTTGGCGAAACAAACCAGGAAATCAGCTGCCATTTAGATGTATCAGCTAACACTGGAAAAATGCTAAAATTTGTTTCTGCTTCTGAAGAACCTGTTTACTCAATATTAATTACATTGGAAGTAGAGATCAGAAAAAAAATCACATTTACACAAAGTTATAATTTAAAAGAATTTTGGAAACGGAAAGCTTTTGATATTTTTACCATGCACAAAGCCTAAAATGCTGGGACCAGGTATTCTAACAATTTCACAGGAATAGAATTTCCTTCAGTGTCTGCATACCTGCTGTGCTCATAAAAGTTGTTATGACTGTTGCGTACAATATTTTCTCAATTTCTGCAGGAGAAGCTTCATACATAATGACAGCTCAGCAGTTTTATAGGAACTTGCACTGCTAATTTGGCCAAACAAAAAAGGCAATTCCATACTCAGTGGAACTAATACATTCTCATTTTGAGTTTATTACTCCTGCACACATTGTATTTAGTTTCGTAGGCTAAGTTTGTAGTTTTCCTTCTTCTCTAGGGTCTCTCTTCTCTATTTGACTATCTCTTTTTTTTTTTTTTTTTTTTTTTAATTTATAGGAGGATAATGTCTTTGAGAACTCTCTCTGTTTGGCATATCTAGATGAAATGGGTCACCAGCTTTCATTATTAAGAGAGGCTAGCAGAAACACTTTTGTACCCATGCAGATAATGTGGTCCTGAAGCTTGGTTCCTTATAAAGCCAAGCTAAAAGCAGGAACTTACCTACAATAACATTTCTTTTACAATACAGTGCAATCAAACTGAGAGCCAAACTAAAAACAAGATGTTATTTCTGCAGTTTAACATGTTTCATTCTAAAGGGAATGATTTCTTGCATTAAGAAATTGCATGACAGACATTATTCAGATTTACAGTAATTATTATTAAAATAAAAGATGACTGAAAAAGTACAATTTACACACAATTAAGAACAGTTAGGAATGGGATTCTATCAAGTATAAAAATGATAAAAATAAAAAATATTAAAAAAATCCACCCAGTGTCAGAAAATGTTTGCAATGTGTATTTATTAATTTTTATGTATTGTATTATTTCCAAAACATATTTTGAACTACCACTTTTCTTGGCAACTTAGATCTAAAGGCATAATGCTTTCCAACACAATAAGACATTAGTACTTCAGATTTTAGTTAAATCCCTTATTTAGAACTTTACACAATAGAAGCTTACACTCAGAAACCAAAATCTAATTTCAGGTATTTGATGAAGTCTAAAATATATAATGTAATAATAAAAATAAATGAAATATTCTTCAAAGGAAACAAGAATGACTACTATGTGCAAAGATAAAATTTATGGAAGGTCTTATCCTTTCACTGAATGCTTCTTATTCTGTCCTGCTGAATCTTCCTCATTCCTGAGAGGAACAGAAAGTAATGTTAATTTGGCAAACTATACGTATTTTTCAGTTTTTATTAATCACCAAAGAAATAGACAAAGCCTTTACTGAATTTAGAACACATGGGCAAAATGTCTCCTGAATCCTATTACAGAAATAGTGATATTAGGACATTGCGCAGGACATGAGAGAGCTCTCTGTGACCCGCTGTATATGAAATTAAATGCCAATTTATTTGCTTGAAGAGAAACAGAAAACATTAAAAATGTAGTGGAAAGTGTAGCTCACTGAAATATGCATGCTGCTCATGTAGTCTTATTTCCTGTTGCATATTCATACAGAAAGTTACTAAGTTGATGTCACAGTGTGCATGTATGTGTGTGTATAATATAAGTAAGAAGGAGAAAAGGGGGAATGGTTATGTCTGGATAAGTTAATTGTCTGGAAGACTATGTATTTCTGCCTGTTCTCTCACTTGCTTATAAAAGATTTCTCATTCAATTACACTTCTAGAGAATGTGGACTTTCAATAAATACCACAGTTCTGCTTATCTCAAACTGCTCACAGAACTGCCCTTTCCTAAGGCAGACAATCTAAAAAAGCACTTGTTCTATTTTTAAAAACAGACACAGGCAGAAAAGAATGCTGGGATGGTTATTATTTTTATTAATACTGTAACATTTACACCTGTCCAATTTCGAACATGTACATAAATATAGAAGCATCTTTGGACTTTCTAATGTAACTAACCATGCAAAAGGCTCTTGGGCCAATATTACTTCTCTAATACGTAGCAGGTTATTAAACATGTGCACTGAAGTAACCAAAGTGTGACATGCAGCTCCATTAGGTGTGTGTAATAAACAGAAGATATTATAAAAGGAGATTTTCAGAATCTATTACTGCTCCTGGTGGGGTAAAATATAAAATGAAGTCCTAAAGGGGATATATCATAAGTCACAGAATACTAAAAAAGATTGTTTATGCAGCACTTTCTTCCCTAGGGGTCGAGTTTAAGGCATGCCAAACAGAGGACAAAGAAGAGCAGATATAAAAAGTGCTTAAACCTTGGGGAATCATGAAAGGCCATTGCATGGATGGATAGTTTATAATCTGAGCATCTGCTTTACAAAAATCAACAAGGAAAAAGAAAGAAGTGGAAAATGATAAAAAATTAAAGACATTATTTTAGACATCATGAAAAAATCAGTAAAAAGGTCATTGCTTAGTGAAACAAACGTAATTCAATGACAGTATGTGATTTATCTTTGCCAAACTGGTTGCAGCAACTGACAAAAATCTGTCCATTTATCTTACACTGTAAGCTTGCTTCAGGCATTGCCAATAAGACCTTGTCATTGCTTTTAACATTACAAATATCTGCCTGTGGAAATGACAAACCTGGTGATCAAAGTGTAAATACAATGTATTGCATAAAAAAATTAGCCATCTGCATCTCACCTACACAGTCAGCAATGTTCATTTCTGAGAACAAAAAGCTTTTGAAGGAGGTCGTACAGGTGTCTGAGCACAGGAATTAGAAAATAAAAGCTGAAGGAATATATCCAGAAGGCAAATATTCCTGTCTTACCTCTTTGTTTTGATCAGATGTTTCAGATTTACAAAGAGCACTGACAAGAACTGAAACTCTAGTGAGGCAGAAGTATATCATGAATGAGTATTTCATGTCTGATCTCCATCACTAGATCATATTTTACAGATTTTGGATCTGAATTTGTTAGCTTTGCTGCAGACTCAGTGTCTCTTCTACTGGTATTCTATGTAAACACTAAAATCTGCCTGCAAACTAAGGTATAACTGACCTGGTGAAATTGGACTGCCACACAGATCATAGAATCACAGACAGGTTTGTGTTAGAAGGGATCTTAAGGCTCATACAGTTCCAACCCCCTGCCATGGACAGGGACACCTACCACTAGACCAGGCCACCTCTAGGCCTGTCCAACTCAGCCTTGAGTGCTGCCAGGGATGAGGCAGCCACAGCTTCTCTGGGCAACCTGTGCCAGGGCCTCATCACCCTCACAGGGAAGAATTGCTGCCCAAACTTCATTGGGATGGGAAGAATCATCAGAAAATAGAAAGATAAGCCCCACAGGCTGAGATAAGAACAGTTTAATAATTAAAATAAAGTACAATATAATACTAATCATAATAATGAAAAGGGAAATAACAATAAGAGAGATAAACCAAAAATCTAACAGACATCAGGGCTGCACAGTACAATTGCTCACCACCTACCGACTGATATCCAGCATGACCCAAGCAGCAATCAGTCCGTTCTGTCCAGCTGTCCTCAGTTTATATACTGGGCATAACGTGCTGTGGTATGGAATATCCTTTTGGCTAGTTTGGGTCAGGTGTCCTGTCTTTGCTTCCTCCCGGCTTCTTGTGCCCATCCTCACTGGCAGAGCACGAGAAACTGAACAGTCTTTGATCAGGGTGAGTGCTACTGAGTAATGCTGTATTAACAGTGTGTTATCAACATTGTTCTCAGACTGAAGCCAAGCCACAGCACTGCACCAGCCACTAGGGTTAAGAAAAAAACCCCTCTGTCCCAGATGAAATTTAAGTTTTGTTTTATTGTGCCTCCCGTTTTGTTGTCTTGACTCTTCCCAGCTTGGTGAAGAGAAGATAGCGGAGTGAGATCATGGCAGTCTACAGCTTCCTCAAGAAGGGCAGCAGAGGAGGAGGTGCTGATCTCCTTCCTCTGGTGATCAGCGACAGGACACGAGTATATGGAATGAAGCTGCATCCAGGGCAGTTCAGGTTGGACATCAGGAAAAGGTTCTTCACTGAAAGGGTGGTTGGTCACTGGAACAGGCTCCCCAGGGAAGTGCCCACAACACCAAGCCTGTCAGAGCTCAAGTTGTGCCTGAACAACATTTTAGGTTACTTTAGGTATATGTATTCACGCGAGGACCAGGGACTTTGACTCGATGACGCTCATGGGTCCCTTCTAAACTAAGATATTCTACGATTCTTTGATCTGAACTATGGAAATTTCCATGCTGAAATCACCATAAAACTGAAAAATTTACAACATGGAAAATAAATGCATTTTTATACTAGCACAAATAACTTCCTGGAAGAATTGTGTATGGAATTTTTTACCTGCAAAATTAATATTTGAACATGCCCATGACCACTCCATTAAGCTGTTTTATGTATGACACATTCTCCCTTGGCTTAAATTTCTATCTCAGAATCCACCATAAGAGATATGCAATATATTGCCTATTCTCATTTTTCATACACCACAAAACCAAAATTAGATTGTCCACCCACTGAAAAAATTGCCAAAATAGGTTTCTTCAGAGATAACTGTCTATTGAACCAATCTCAAACAAGGGATCAGTTTGTTGTACCTGTGCCAGTGGAGTTCATTCACTTTCTTTGCACCTTCTTTACGTGTCTTCTTCAGTGGTCAATTTATTAATGTGATTATACAGAGATATTCCTTAGTGTTTTGAGGGAAACACCTTCACATACTGTACTTTCTCCCGCAGTATACTCAACCATTTTTTCTTGGTGTAACACTTACTGTGGAAGAGGGTGCTTGCTTTAAAGAAATAATATTAACACAGAAATACAAGTAATGCATCAAATTAAAGAGATTACATTCATAGATGGACAAAGGATAAAACTGCCATTCCCATGTTCAGAAGTACATTAATTCAGGAGAACATGAGTACCAGCCCAGTTCATTTTGCTATAAAAGTCAGGATAATAGTGTCTAAATAGTTTACAAGAAAGCATAGTCACACTGTAAGCTGTGAAATTGCCATTTACAATCATAATGATGAGAAGCCATTCATACTCTGTGAGAACAGCTTGATTTCTGAAAAGAATTACATCCTTCAAAATTTATAGATGGGAGAATTTGATTGAGGCTGCTTAAATGAAGGTATTTGGGATAATGTAATATAGAGGATATGGTTCTATGCATGCTACACACAGTGGCAGAATTGTGATTTTTTGGTGCTTCTGTTTAGATGCATTAATCTTTTCCTTTATAAGTCAGCCACAAATCACTCCTGCCAGCAGGCACACTACATAACACAGGATTCAAGTGAATATTTACAGGGCATTTAAGGAGATCTTTAATTTGTTGTCACCAGGATTCCAAATTGCTAGACACTAATAAAACTCAGGATGTAATTCTTGGTAGGATTTTAAAAGAACAGAAGAATCATAATAAATGTAAGCAAAATGCAGTAGTTTCATCAATATTTAAATTTTCAATAAATGTGGCTTGTCATACTTCAGTTGTCCAAATGCAAGCCTAAAAAAAATCCAACCCCAGCTTGTTTGAGGAAAGAAGAAAAAAGAACCATTAAATATTTTCCATTAATTGATAATAAATGAGTCATTTCATAGACCAATATTGGTCATATTTTAGAATAAATACTTTGTTTACAATATGAAAGCATTTCTTCAGAGGAAGAAAAGTAAAGTCATACTTTATAGCTTGTGAATGCCAAAGTTCTCCAAAATTCACATATATTGTGCCTTTGAAGTTTTGTAGTGTATTTTATAAGGCATGGACTAGTTCTGTTACATTTTCGATCATAATTCTAAAATCACTATATTTGAAAGACATTATTTTAACACATCACTCAATAAAATTAGCATTATCTCTTAGAGAAAAGTAACTTCAGCCATTCTCAACTGAGAACATTAAGCTAATTTTGTAAGTAAAATTCATCTTATCTAAATGCGATGAAAATTATTTTTTCTCCTCATGCTTCATACCTGAAATAGAACTGAAAGACTTGGTCCTGATATTCACTCTCTCACTGTTCTTTACAAAATTCTGGAATGAATTTGCAAAATTAATCCTCTTAGTCTATTAGTTGCTGCATCCTATTTTATTTCCTCCTTGACAGCCTGAAAAAAGTCCTTTCTTTCACTTGAATAATTCCTGCCACTTTCAGCAAAAGTAAACACTGTCATTGTTTTGGGTCACTGATGTTAAGTTGTAGCAAGTCAGAGACTCCATTTGCTAACAAACCTGAAATCAGAATTTACACTCTGCTTAAGAACTGAGACTTCAAACAAAAAGAAAAAAAGGACATATTGAGAGCCCTGCAGCTGCATCTGGGGCTTATAGGAGTGTTTCATAGTGATCCTCATTTCTCCCTCCAGGACCCCGCGGAAACACTTGAGATAGCGAGCCACCGGCTTGATGCTTAGTGCTGCCACCCTGTGTCCAAGAAAACGACTAAGGATGATCCCTAAGATTTCTAAAGTATTACACATCAGATTAACAGGAAATAGGGATATTTTTTTTTTTTTAATTAAAATAAAATGAATGAAAAAAGTGTTTATTCCCATCGAGAATTAAACCGTATTTAGTTAAAGAAAAGGAAGGAAAGGACTCAGGCAAGGAAACACTGGATACCAAGTAACAAACATGAACTGCTAAACACTGAAGTGACTCAAACTAAGTATTAGTAAACATGTATGGTATTTCCCACAAATTTTGATTGATCTGCAAAGTGGACCTCTGTTTGCATATGTCTTTTTCGTGATTCAACTTCCTTTCAGAAGGATTAAGTCACCAGTGACAGTAATTCCTGGCTATACATTGCTTCCTCATTTCGCTGTGGCCTAAAAGAGAGAAGCAGCGCTGAAATTCTTTGAGTTTGGTTGTCCCTTATGTGGCTGAGGGATTCAAACTCTTTCCATGACCTAAGCCTGTCAAAATCCTGCCTTTCTGTTTCCTGTTAGCACCTTTACCTGCAGCTGCTCTAAGCCACGCTAAAGTGTCATGTCTGTCTACATTCAACCCAGTATGATCAGTCAGCACCACACGCAAATGGGAATCTGGTGCATTAATTTCTCCTCCTCTTTGTCACAAACATTGGTAGTTATGTCTAGGACTGACATGTTGGAGCAATTTCTCCCTGGCCACCAGCGTTTCCCCTGACATTTTTAGTCCAGCTTGAGGCTTGCACAGATTGTGGGTAGGTTTTGCAGTGTCCTCTGGAATCCACCATCCCCAGACTTCCTATTAGTTAGGTGTTTAGGCATTACTGGTAAATAATTCCTTATGCAGAATAAAAATGATGCTTTCTCATTCTCATATTTCATTATTTATCTATGTATAATTACACTAGATAAACATTCAACTGAACCCACTTCCGTACAGCAAGACCAAGCCCAACCATAGAATTTGTATTACGTGGGAAGATGGGACATATGTTTCCCTAGTTTAGAAAGAGACACCTTAAAAATTGACCCTTAAATAAAGTTGTTACTTTTTTTTTTTTTTTTAATTATACCTTCATAAGAAAAATAATAGAAAAGCTTCTGTTCTCACTCTGCTTGAGTGAAGTATCGGAATTGGTCAGACTTGAAGAGTTTATGATTTGCCCCATGTGATGCAAAGTTTGTGTGTCAGTAGTGGACACAACATCTTGTAGTTGCAATATGAAGACTCTGCTGCTTCTTATTTATTATCCCTTTTCTGCTTTACCTGCTTAGTTTCTAAGCTTTTGGCCTGTTGTGATATTTATGTTGAACCATACACAGTCAGTCCTTGATTCTACCTGAGGCACCTTTGTCTTTCTTGTTCAAAGCCTTTTGTAGGTAAAGAATAAAAGCAAATACAAGTGGTTTGCAAGGAAATGCACCAGGTATCTACAAAACAGAGCACACAGCTGTACCCAGCAAGCCAATTTGCTGACATGCACATATTACAAACTGAAGTAAAGCATATCCTCAGACAGATTATAAAACTTACTCCTGACAGATAAATGGTTTCTTCAACCTTTTGGTTTGACAAGCACTAAATTCCTGCCATGTCATCCTTGAGCAATAGCTATTGAATACTACATAATTCATGCATTTCACAGATCCAGCTTTGCAACAGGTTATTCCAAGCAAATTACTTCAAAATTAGTTTCTCTTGGAGAATAAAGGAAATTGAAACCTGCAGAAAGCATAGTCCAAAGACTGGTCTTTCTTCTCAACATACCCTCTCATATCCCCTATCCTCAAAGAGATACCCTTTCCTTCAGAATAATCTTTAATAAAATATTCCTTTCCAAAATAATAACAAATTTAACATTTCCCAAGTTCATCTTCATTTTTTTTCTCCTGATTACTAGCCCAGTTCTCCAAAGAGAAATAACTTTTCTGTAATCACAGCAGAAGAAAGTTGCCCCCTTGTGCATATGCGCTGCAATACAGTCCTTAACTACATTATCAGAATGCATTTTTCCCAAAAAAACTCTTCTTCTTCCAGCATACCAGATCGTGTACACTTGAGGAATGAACTAGGGATACATGGTGATTAAAGATCTATGTGATTTACTACAAGGATATAATGGAAAAAAAAAAAAAAAAAAAGAAAGGAAAACAAACCTGAAGAATACTCTGCAGGAACGAACAGATTCTATTCCAGGCTCTGCCACTGAGTTTCCAGGTGATGCTAAACAAGTTTTTTAACTCAAAATTTTTCCAGTTTGTCATTTGCTATGTTCTATATATTCTATATATATTACATATATAGAATGTGTGGAACGCTTCAACACCCTGAACAACCATTTGTAGCTATTTTAACTGAAGCAGACTTACCAAAATCAGTAACATTTACTCTCTCACAGACTCAGTACCCTATCTGTAAAATGGGAACAAGATCTTCAGGTGTTTCTGTGAAAATTTATTCGGTTTTATTAATTTGAAAGTTTAAGTCATTATTGGCATGGGTGTCTTGGAAGAAAGCAAAAAAGAAAGTAGCCATTGCTCATGTAGAAACACATTTGAATTCAGGAATATGCCTAAATCATGCAGATGGGTGAGGAAAACTGTACATTGGAAATCTATTAATTTTTTTTCACCCGCAGTAAGCAAGGAAAGTCCTGTGGAAAACCTGTTATAGAGTCATTAATAAGATGGTTATGTTTATACACAAAAATTGAATTAAGAGTGCGCAGAAAACCAGTATGATACTTTCCAACATTTATGTGCTTGATCTTTTATTGTAACTGGAGGTATTTTTAACTTCTTTATACGCAACATGTATTCTTATAACTTGAGTATGCGCACATATACACATATGCACACACACACAAGTAGTAAGCTAGCAATCAGAGCAGTTCTCTTTGAAACGTTGCCGATAAAAATTCTGACAATCAGCTCTCAACTAAGAGATCAACTATGTTGCTGAAAAGATCTTATGATTTAAAAAAAAACACGCGCTGTGTAAAACTAGACTATTGTTATTCTAAGCAAATGGAAAATAGCAAAAAAGGGAAAACCAAACTTCTAAAAACATGAAGAAGGCCAAAATACTCCCTTATGGTTAGTAACATGAAAGATTACTTGGGACAGATGTTACTGAATGCATGTAAAGGTTTAAGCCTTTCTTAAAACACAGACTTCTATCAAACAAGAACCTTCAAGCAAATAAATTTATTTAAAAAAAAATCAAGGAATTTGACTGCCTAGTGAAACTTGAATTTTTACTTTAATACAAAACAAAAAATAACATTTAACACAGCATGTAGTTGAATTTTCAATATTGCATACTGTCATTAGATATGCAATTGTCATCTTTAAGTTGAATGAGAGCTCCTCTTCTTGGTACCACTGAAGTATCTAACGTGCTGAGTATCTGCCATTTAACACATGCAACGGAAGTGGTTTGCAAGGTCTTTGTATGTTGCAAGTGATCATTAAAATACATTTAGTTCAGGACGAGCCAAAACTCTATAGTCTGTCAGATTTTGCTTTGTACTACTAACTAATGTATTATTTATTGATATGAACATGGTATTGTGTCTGCCAGCATACTTCCATAGAGAATGGCTTTCCAGCAGCCTGATACAGTTACCTGATTTTTCCTGAATTACATAACTATAATTTACAATGCTTTAAGATCTTAGCTGAGCAGAGATGTTAGAAATAGGTTAAATCCGGTTGACCTCTGTGGGAATTAAACACATGATTAAGTGCTCTGATAAGTTTGTGTCATGGTTTAACCCTAGCTGGCATTAAGCAATACACAGCTGCTTGCTCATTACCTCCCCACTGCTAGTGGGATGAGGAGGAAAATATGAAAAAAAGGAAAAATCAGGTGGTTTGAGATAAGAACAGTTTAATAATTGTAATTGAGTAAAATAGAATAATAACAATGATAATAATAATAATAATAATAATAATAATAATAATAATAATAATAATAAAAGGAAATCAAGAGAGAGGAATAAAACAAAGAAACGAACAACAAACAGCAGTGCTGCACAATACAATTGCTCGCCACCCACTGACTGACATCCAGCCTGACCCGAGCAGCGATCTGGGCCTTCTGGCTGACTCCCCCCGTTTATATACTGGGCATGATATGCTGTGGTATGGAATGAATATCCCTTTGGCTAGTTTGGGTCAGGTGTCCTGTCTCTGCTTCCTCCTGACTTCTTGTGCCTCTCCTCACTGGCAAAGCATGAGAGACTGAACAGTCCTTGATCAGGGTAAGCGCTACTGAGCAACACTGTAATATCAGTGTGTTATCAGCACTGTTCTCAGACTAAAGCCAAACCACAGCACTTCACCAGCTACTAGGAAGAAAATTACCTCTGTCCCAGTCAAAACCAGGACAGTTTGTTTGCTTGCTTTAAGTGTCAGTATTATTGCATAGTAAAAATATTGCAAGACAGAGCTGTGGGTACTGCAGTTATTCTGGAGTTAAATGTGTATGGTGCTTGTAAACCGTTTCTTCTCTTAGTATCCTATGCTGAGAATCTGTAAGAATCTATCTCAATTAGAGCTCCTTAAGAGGTAATCAAATACACTGTAATGAGATACAACCATTACGCCCAGATTGCTCTTCACATCCAATATAGATTTGGAATGAAAAAAGTTATTATCTGCTGCCTGTTTGAGCTAATGTCTGTGTAAAATGAGCTTGGTTGCCTGGATGCATTTGCCTTAGAAAAATATCTGTTGCAAATATGAGACAATGACTTATACAACTGCCCTGTTTGAAAATGCGTGAGTGATCACATCATGGTCAGTCTGCCACATTATTCCCAAGTATTTAGGCTACACAGCTGCGCCTACATGCACATAACATTGCCACATGGTAAGATATCAATGTATCTCCACTCATACCTATGCCAATAAAGCACAGAGGGACTGCTAAATTGAGATGCAATACACAAAGAAGGCATGATCCAAGGCAAAACTTATAAAATTTGGTCTAAGTTCAGAAAGTCTGGTCCAGGTCTCTCTTCACTACTAATTCATCACACCTCTCTCATCTGTTATGTAGAGTCTTCTAATCTCTGTCTGCCATTTACCTTTAATGTTCACTCAAACTTCATTGGGTCAGTATGGTGAACCAATCTATAATCTACAAGATGGAAGTGGAGACGGTAGAGTTCTACTTTACCAAGTAGAACTTCAAGAGACATCTTGAAGCACAAGAGAGGCAGCTTCTCAATCTGCAATATGTTGGTCATAAAAATAAGAGTAGGTTGTTGTCCAAGTAGTTTGAGTTGTTGGCAGTTTTTGAGCCTATGTGCACCATTGTTAGAAAAAACCCAAAATTATAGGTATACACTCTGATCTCCTCAACTTCTGTTCCCATAAATTTCTGGGTGCAGGAGGTTACATTCCTGATCCACTTGTTGGAGCTGGTGCTATGTTCAGCTCAGCAACCCGCTTTTTGTGGGCTCCTGGTGTAATCCAGAAGCAGTCAACACTAACCTTCAAGTGACCAGCACAGCAGTTCAGTACTGCAATTAAAATAATTATAATCAAGATCTGGTGCACCACCTGGAATATTTAATGTAAGAGACACAGAATTCAGGACACATATCAGCTCGAACACTGCCGGTCCATACATGAGAAATCCAGTGACTAACATGGGGAGCCTGCTGTCACCATCAAAAGAATAGAGTGAAATGACAGCAGTGTCTCAGCAGAAGTTATTCATGCATGTTTACATTAAGCTTACTGTCTGTAAACAATACTGATGTGTATCAGATCAGAACTCCAGTAGCTGTCTCCTGTGCTAATCAAGCTCCTGTTTCGAACATGGAGCAACTACAACATTGCCAGCAGCAATGCCTTACCTCTGTTGCTCTGCTTCCTAACATTGTACTGTACAATCATCAAAGCTATTGGAAATACTAGGCTCTTAACTTGTGCCAGGTGACCATGAACTATGCTGCTGGGCATCTCCATACACATCAGCTTTGCCTTCTGCACTGACAGAATCTGCTGCACACTTTGTGATTCACATAAAGAACGGAAAACCCATCCAACCTGCTGGCTTGAAGGTTCATACACTGTTTCTGGCCAGTTATCAGGAGGGCATCTTAGGAAGGATATGTCTTCCTGCCAGCATTTACCTAACCTGCTGAACATCTGTCGTTGAACACATGCAATGAAAGTGGTTTGCAAATTCTTTGCATGTTGCAAGTGATCATTCAAAAACATCTAGATCAGAATGAATCAAAACCCTATATAGTCTGTCAAATCAGAAATAGAATAGAAAAGGCTGGATTTGTTGAAATATGGAGGAAGGGAGGGAGGGTGATGGCAAGTCATGGAATTGTTCATAGTCCAGTATAATGTAATCACCTGCTTCCTATATCCAGTATGTCCCAATACCACCTATGAATGACACCTATGCAAGGAGGTTCACCTTACCCTTCTTTTCATGGCTTCCCAAAAGCAGGAGCCTCCATTCCATTTCATATTCCCCCAGTTGGTGGACAAGTCACATAAAAGGTAGTATTTATGTCACAGAAAAGGAGAAATTCAGTTTTTTTCTAAGACAGAAAATCCATATGTCGTAATGTGCTACTATTTTGTTGCTTTGAAAAGTCTCAAAAATGTAAATACATTTGCAATAAAAGGTGAAGAAATATGTAGGCTGTACTGCATCAGTGTCACATTGATAGCTGTTTATCCAGTGAAGGGTACTTCCCTCTCAACAATATTAGGATCAGCTCACAAAGCTTGTCTGCTGTGAAAACCAAGTTGTTCTTCACAGCAGTTTCACTCTGTGACTGGAGGTATCTACTTTTGGATTACACTGGTGTCGTGGTTTAAGCCTCTCCCACTCACTTCCCCCTCTTTCTTCCCCCCGCTCCCGGAGGGATGGGAAGGAGAATCGAAAAGAATGCAACTCTTGAGAAATAAATCTACATGGCATGAAACAGCACTTCACAAATATTTGATCCAATCCAATAAGCTGACTTGGATAAGAAACAGGCATGTTAAGTAGACCAGAGAGAGTACTAATTGATGAAGACAAGCTCCTTTCATTATTTAATCTGGCTTATTTCTAGTTGGATTTCTTTGCGTGGTCAAGCATTGCCATATACTGAAATACATGATTACAAATCATTTAGCATGGTTAAGCACACTTCAATAAAAACCTCCAGGGCAACTTTACTGGGGTAGATTGAAAGCCTTTTATATCGTGCAAGCAACCACTCAGAGAGATTAGTGTGTAGACAGTCCATTCCCCATTAGTTCTTTCAATAAATTTAAAAAAGGACAGTGATTTTTTGCAAGGATAAGGATAGGTGGGCTAATGTTGCACAAATACTTCCCATTGCTGCCACCTCATAAACAGCATTCACTGCCTTCTCTTTTGGACACTGCAGTTCATGGAGGATCTGAACCAGCTAGTTCATTTCCAGAATGCAGTGTCTTACACGCCTACACTGTAAGAGTACTAGGAAAGAAATAGAGGGAGGTTTGATTAGACAAGACTGAGGGGAATACAATAATCTTGAAATATATGGCAGATCTGCAACAGAACAAAGCTCTCTCTACCATTCACTACAGATTAAGTGTAATAGGCTTAAAATCACTAAGCCTGAGATTTAGACTACAAATCAGGAAAAACAAAAGTAAAAACCAATCTACTAAAAAGGACAGTTAAGCTTTGAACTACATTTCTCAGCCTACCTAAACAATCTTCACACTGGAAGTGCAAGAATCATCACAATGCTAATATTTGATCAGTAGGTTTAATATGTATCTTCAAAAAACTATGTTTTCTGAGTTTAGAAAGATGAGGGGCCTTTGGACTCTATCAGAGCACAGAGCACTTGCATTTGGTCTGAACAGAAATCCACCTAGCCATGCATCTTTTCTTGGAGAGCAGCCAAAGCAGGTTCAAGAGAGTAAAAAGAGTGTGAACATATTGCACTTGCCCTGTGTTATATCCAGGTTTTGACAAAAAGCTGTGGAAGAATTAGAGTTTCTTCATAAGAGAGTAATTTCTACAATGCATAATCCAGCTGGATAGCTGTCGAACTGAGACCAACTCTAAAACATGAAAAATTAAAAGTTTGGGTGAGAATGTTTATTGTTTAATCCTCCAGCTTTACGGATCAGGTCAGGATTAGGCTTAGGGAAGAAGATCAATAAACGAAGTGTCCCTTTGGAATGACGGCTCAAAAAGATCTCGGTCATTTGGTTTTAGAATCATAGAAACATAGAAGTGTAGAATCATAGAAGAGTAAGGGTTGGAAAGAACCTTAAGATCATCTAGTTCCAACCCCCCTGCCGTGGGCAGGGACACCTCCCACTAAACCACGTCACCCAAGGCTTTGTCCAGTCCAGCCTAGAACACAGCCAGGGATGGAGCATTCACAGTTTCCTTGGGCAACCCATTCCAGTGCCTCACCACCCTCACAGTAAAGAACTACTTCCACCCTCACAGTAAAGAACTTCTTCCCTGTATCTAATCTAAACTTCCCCTGTTTAAGTTTGAACCCCTCGTCCTATCACTACAATCCCTAATGAAGAATCCAAGTTTTGACCTCAGACTATGCCGTTACTGTATACACAATCACAGAATATCTCAAGTTGGAAAGGATACATAAGGATCCTTGAGTGCAACTCCCTGCTCCTCGCAGAATTACCAAAAAATAAACCATATGACTAAGAGTGTCACCAAGATGTTCCTTGAACTCTGACGGACTTCGTGCTATGACCACTTCCCCAGGGATCCTGTTCCAGTGACCAAACACCCTCTCAGTGAAGAACCTTTTCCTCATTTCCAGTCTGAACTTCCCTTGATGCAGCTTCATTCCCTTTCCTTGTGTTCTGCTGCTGGTCACCAGGCAGAGATCAGCACCTCCTCTGCTGCGCCTCTTGAGGAAGACTTAGACTGTGATGAGGTCACCCTCAGCCTTCTCTTCTCTAAGCTGAACATATCAAGTGACCTTAGCTGCTTCTTGGAAGTCTTGCCCTTGAGACCCTTCTCCATCTTGGTCTCCATCTTGGCTCTGCACACTCTTAACAGCTTGAGGTACAAAACTGTACATGATACTTGAGCTGGGCCACACCACTGCAAGATACAGGACAAACGCTTCCCTCAACCAGCTAGGTATGATGTGCTTGATGCACCCCCACAGTTGGTCCTTTTGGCTGCTAGGGCACACTGTTGACTCATTCAAATTGCCATCAACCCAGACCCCCAGATCTCTTTCTGCAGCACTGCTCTCCAGCCTCTCATCACCCACTTTGTATGCATAATCAGGATTAGCCCATCCCAGGTGGAGAATTCTGCACTTGCTCTTGTTAAATTTCCTCGGTTTGGGGACTGACCAGCTCTCTGGTCTATCCAGATCTCTCTCTAAGACCTCTCTACCCTCAAGGGAGTCACAGGTCTTCCCAGTTTACTGTCATCAGTGAACTTATGTTTATTTGATTCTTGCATACAGATCATTTATAAAAACATACATATTGTATATTGTGCAAAGTATATTGGCATAAGCATTCAAAAGGCTTATGCCAAAAGCCTTTTGGCTCATACTCTTCCAATGGAAGAAAGCAGGAAATCACAATCAAAAGACGTCATGATTCAAGGACTTTATTTGTATCTCTTAATAAAATTTTGGACTTTTCTATGCATCCTGATAATATCTTTCTAAGAAATCTTCCCATTTTACTGTGTCTTAAAATGAGAATGCTTCAAGATGTAAGCTAAACAGAGGGCAAGCCACTTCGAATAGATGAGCAACTATGGATAGAGGAAAATCATGCAAAAGTCTCACGAGAAGACAGCACCCCAGAGAGACTTGGGTCAGTTCTTCAAGGGTTTAGCAGCTAACAACTTGGAACATCACCAGTAGTACCATGAGACAAGAAATCCATAGCAAACAGCATCTATTCTAAAACTATGAAACACTCCAGCCACACTGGGTCTTTTAAGACCTGTATCTTGCAGTTGGTTTTTAGATTTGAGTCCTTCCCCAGCTCCTACTCGTCAACAGAAAAAACAAAAATAGCCCCAAAAAATATATATAAAAAAACCCCTAAACTAAATAATAGCTATACCATAATAAATTTCATACTGCAAAAATTGTAAAGGTATCTTTAACAACCTTTTCTTTGAGTCTTCCAAGCTTTTTCTCTATATTCTATTTCTGTTCCCAGAAATTCAAATTATTGAAGAAATCTACCCTCTCCCCCAGGTATTTCCCATTAAACTTAGGGTATCTCACATCTTGCAGGAGTTTATTTCAGCAGATCAGCTCCCATTCTTTACTGGGCTATTTATTAACATTTTGACTCCAACTGTTACAAGGGCAAGTAAACTGGCTTCAGTATAGCAAATCAGGTGGGACAGGGTTAAAAAAGTATACAGCAGAGCTTCTCCTTGTCCCATCACTATAGAAATAAACTTAAAAACAAATAAGGTATTCCAATTTTGTTCAAACACCAAAAGGGGACTGAAGAATAAGGAAATATAATGCCTCTTTTCCTGCAGCCAGTAACACATTAACTTTGAGGAAACATAGCCAGCCCAACCAATACTGCTATATTTATGCCTTTATAACTAGATACATACAGAATTAGCAGTAAATTTTCAGTCATTTTAATTAACTGGAATTTGAACATTCTGTCTGCATTATTGAGATTCCTGTGGAAACTAGAACACATTTTTTTTAAAATTATGTTTCTAGGTCATAATGCTTATTCTATTCATTTTTATAGCAGTAGCTAAAAAATAAATGCAAATGCTAAATGCCAACAACATTCACAGGAATATTACCACATCTTTCATAGTAACAGCTGCTTCAGATGTCACTTCTTCATTTTAGAGTTACAGCAAATTTAGTATTTCACCTCGTTTAAAGAGTATGAAAGTAAACAAGGCTACCCAAAGGTGCTGTTTTACCATAGGTCTGAATGCTGACACCATCTGGACTACACCCCCAGCACCCTAAGGCTGGTGAGCAACATAGAATCATAGAATAGTTAGGGTTGGAAAGGACCTTAAGATTATCTAGTTCCAACCCCCCTGACATGGGCAGGGACACCTCCCACTAAACCATGTCACCCAAGGCTATGTCCAATCCAGCCTTGAACACCACCAGCAATGGAGCATTCACAACTTCCCTGGGCAACCCATTCCACTGCCTCACCACCCTCACAGTAAAGAATTTCTTCCTCATATCCAATCTAAACTTCCCCTGTTTAAGTTTGAACCCGTTACCCCTTGTCCTCTCACTACAGTTCCTCATGAAGAGTCCCTCCCCAGCATCCCTGTAGGCCCTCTTCAGATACTGGAAGGATGCTATGAGGTCTCCACGCAGCCCCCTCTTCTCCAGGCTGAACAGCCCCAACTCTCTCAGCCTATCTTCATGCGGGAGGTGCTCCAGTCCCCTCATCATCCTCATGGCCCTCCTTTGGACTTGTTACAGCAGTTCATGTCCTTTCTATGTTGAGGACACCAGAACTGCACACAATACTCCAAGTGAGGTCTCACAAGAGCAGAGTAGAGGGGCAGGATCACCTCCTTCGACCTGCTGGTCACGTTCCTTTTGATGCAGCCCAGGATACAGTTGGCTTTCTGGGCTGCAAGCGCACACTGCCGGCTCATGTTCGTTTTTTCATCAACCAACACCCCAAGTCCTTCTCTGCAGGGGAATCTCTTCACTGCCCAACCTGTAGCTGTGCCTGGGATTCCTGCAACCCAGGTGTAGGACCTTGCACTTGGCATGGTTAAACTTCATCAGGTTGGCATCAGCCCACCTCACAAGCATGTCAAGGTCCCTTTGGATGGCATTCTTTCCCTCCAACATATCAACTGAACCACACAGCTTGGTGTCATCGGCAAACTTGCTGAGGGTGCACTCAATCCCCACTGTCCATGTCACCGCCAAAGATGTTGAACAAGACCGGTCCCAGCACCGATCCCTGAGGGACACCACTCGTTACTGGTCTCCAGCCGGACACTGAGCCATTGAGCACAACTCTTTGCGTGCGGCCATCCAGCCAGTTCTTTATCCACTGAGCGGTCTACCTATCAAATTGATGTCTCTCCAACTTAAAGACAAAGATGTTATCTGTTCATGCAATTTGAAAATGGATGTCCCAGACGGACTCAACAGTTATAACTGGCAGTCTTAACATTAAGATGTTCCAGTACTGTGTTTTACAAGATTATATTAATATCCTTAAAATCTATGATTTTGAAGTACTACACTGAAGATCAGGAACACTGAAAACAATTTTTATTTGTTCACTGAAGTTTACATAAAACATATTAATTCAGTTAAAAAAATGTCTCAACGCAAAAGGCAGTATTTTGGCTTTTTATTTGTAAAGGATAAAGCATCTCCTCAACTAAAATCAAGTTCTAACAATTCTGAGGAGTTCACAGATGCTGTGTTTACTTACAATTTAATATCAGCAAAAAAAATATGTCAACATTCCAGGTAACTGTAGAAAAAGTGTATACCACGCTTATGCCACACAAGATTTGTAACAAGCAAAAGAATACCCTGTTTTAAAAGTAGTCTCCCTTCCAAATACGTTTTCATTTTAGTGCACTCTCTCTCCATAGGCTTTGCATTTAGAATCCTTTATATACAAAAAGGTACAACAAATTGGTACAGTATTTATTGCAACAAATTAAGGATGCCGTAATATACACAAATTAAATTAGCCCCCCCAATTTGCATACCCTCTTGCTTCTTATTCCTTCCATGAAGCAGCCTCCTTCTCTGGTTCTAAGATTTAAGTTCTTTCACTGAAAGGCACGTACTTCTCTACAACAGAAGGAACAAATGCATTAATCTGAAATAGCCTGTTTCAAGAGGAACTTTAGCCTACATTTTTGAAGATCATACATTACAAAAAACCCACTAAGATATAACATTTTATTATTAAATTTGCATGTAAAAACTCAGTTACCATATGACTTTGAACTGAAGTGCCATAAAACTCCATTGATTTAAACTTCCCAAACAGACAGCTCACTTACAAAAAAAAAAAACCCACAAAACTGTGTTTTTACCTTATTGGATATATTTTTACATTTCCAAGGCTCCCCCGTTCCTGTTCAAACTTTGGTAACTGTTGATAGCAACCCGTAACTGGAATGCTATCAAAAACTGAGTAAGTGCTTTTCCTTGTGCCTTGCAGTGCAGCAAGTAGTTTGTGTGTAACATCATTTAATGAGAACTGCAACATATATTAGTGTGATATGCCTTTGAAAAATAATGAATACTGTACTTCAGTTGACACGTAGGTAAAGCTGCATGATGAGAAACCAAAGGTTAGAATTTAAAACGCTGACATTTAATAGTATGCTGTTGAACAAAATGGCTAAAACATCCCATTCAGGTAAGCTGCCTCAAACCGAAGAGGCACATAGGCTAGTTACATGGATGATGACAACAATGAGAGTACATTTAAATGGCACCTATGATACAACCAAAAGCACAGGACTTTTTTTCGTACAGCTCAAGAAAAAAAAACAGCAACAGTGGAAGTAATCATTGCATCAGAACACCAGTATAGTAACACTGCTATGCTCATTTCAGGAAAGAAGCCAGTTTCTCTGCCTAGCCTTGGAAGGGGTCAAACAGGTTTATCAGATGAAAACAAGCCTGTAGGGATTTCTAACATGTATATACTGTGCTGTAGAGTATTACTTTAAAACCAACTTAATTATTCTAGTCAAGAAAAATGAAAGCAGAGTGTAGACTATTAAAAGGCAACAAAGAAAGAAGGAAAAATGACATCTATTTTCTATAACCAATACTTACATAATTTTTTGCCCATAACAAATGTATATGAACCTACCAGAACATGCAGATTCCTGTAAACGCACTCAGTTTTTTATTACTTTCCATTAGGAGTTATGTGGGTAAGAAACTTAAACTGAATAAGCTGCTGTTGACTGTGGTTAAGCAAAACTGCAACTTTGATTTACTTCACAAAGGACTGAAATTAAAACACATTAAAGGCCACTATTCCTTGTTTCCTAATTAGTAGCTCCAAGTATGACTGCATATTTATGCTACCTTAAAATAACCCAACCAACTATACCTCTAAATTACTGGAAATATCATGACAAATGTAATGGTACCTCCTGAGAGTACATGAGTATCATTATCATCAAGTGTCCTCAGTGATTCTTGAATTACTTATGCATTTCGTACTCCCTTTGGTCATTCTTGGTTAAATAGTGACATGAAGACTGATTACTAAGCTTCAATTCAAATGCAAAAGACTTAGTTGAAACAAGGAGAAAAAAAAAATTACTGAAAGAAGTACATTCCCAATTAAGGATTTAAAAAGGAAAAAATATAATAAATAAGTACTCTACATTAATTTCCAAACTTCCCTCCCAGCAATGATGTTGTTTTGTGTTTTGCAAAGTTTGGACAGCATTTTATCAAGCTGTTCTGTAGAGATTTGTGGAGTGCATTCACATTCTTTAACACTGTCTTCCTCCTACACACAGTGTTTCAAGATAAAAAGTAACCTAAAAAAATTTTAAGAGCTTCTCCTCATAAAGGACACAGCAAGCTCTCAATACATATGAACAGAGTATATCCATGCTACTGACCAAACATAACTGAAGTCTTTGTTTTCTGAAGCTTCTAACATACAATATGATGACAATATAACATACAATATGATGACTTTGATAGTTTAAGCACTTATTATACTTTCTGAGCTCTCTTGAAACAACATCTTCTTTTATTATCAATAGTTATTCTCTTCTAAAGTTATTACTTCTGATCTGCTTAGTCAGTTCTCTTCAGCAAATTGATAGAAACGTGTTGAAATTAAGTTTGCTTAGTTACACCAATACAATTACTTTTCTTGCAGTTTGACTGAGAGGTTGACATTATCATCTCGTCTGTGAGAAATATAAAATTTTAGGTCATCTTGGAGCCCTATAAATAAAGGTTTGCCTACACCACAAGTTACATCACTCTACGTATTCACTCCAGACTATGTCATCTTCAAGCACTACATGTCACATAACTCTCTAGCTCTTCTGGGCTATATAGACTTCGATCGAAACATCAGGTATTGCTTTTTCACCCAAATCTGATCTTCTTAAAATTAAATAATACTTAACTAGCAGTTCTTTCATCAACAAGATACCACAGTGAGTGAAGAATTGTATTAAATAAATACTTGATGAATCTTACAATACCTATGCCATCAGCTAAATAAAACACTAATACTGTATTCAAACTGTTTGCATTATATATCATCCAGAACACTATTTCTGAAATAGCCTGGATCAATAATCGAGTTTCCAACTGCCTGGTGTAGCTGAACTAAACGATGATTTACCAGGGCACTTCAATTTGAAGAGCAGATGAGTATTTGGAATTTAGGACAGGGTATGGGATTTTTCTGTGGGGTTTTTTGTTTTGTTGGTTGGGTTTTTTTCCAAATACGGCACTAACAACGTAATTTTTTTTTTTCTTGGTAGTCATCATAGTTAAGGGCAAGTGCTGCTGTCTATGGTTATGAAGAGTTTGCTTTAATGCAAGTTAATTTCTTAATCATAGTAATTTCTACCACATAACCATAGAAAGTGCAGTGGCAAAAAGATTATCTTAGCACATAATTTGAAAAAATACATATTGGGAACACAGATAGGGCAATCCATTAAACAACCATTTCAATGAATATACAAGATAAAATTTGAAGGGGAATAAACAGAATATGCTTTACTTAATTGAATAACCACAATAGAAATATACAGGGTCCTTGATACAGCCCTATTTAGACTTTTGAAGTTCTTAGGTTCACCTCTTAAGACAGGCAATCAACAGGCATATATACACCCCATCATCACTCTAGCATGTTTGTATGGCAAAAAGTAAAAAAAAACACCTCATCTTAAGTATACTTCCTTTTCTTACTGTTTTCACTTTTGTTTCACCCTCCTACATTCTCTCAGGGACAAGAATTAAATATTCAGGAATGAAATAACTGAAATATGTAAAGCAGGTAAGAAAGTTATGGAGTACTTTGGAAACTCCACTAATAAGACTCCAATTGCAAAGTGGATTTATAACCGTTTAAAAGCCCTATGCATATTAGAATGTTCTACAATAAAATACCTGATTTTTTTTTCTTCAAATTAAAGTGTTTAGAAATGCATAGAAACAAAAAAAAAAAAAAAAAAACAACCTTCAGAAATCCACCCTCTGAAAACCTGATACTATTTTAGTGAACTTCCCCTCTAGGGTTTTCATTGCCTCTATTTTAAGGTATGCAAATAAAAAAAAAAAAAAAAAAAAAAAAAAAAGAGAAAGGAAAAAGCTAGTTGTTGACTTTAACACAAGGTTCAGTCATGACACCATATTTATAATAAAAATATCCTACCTTCCTCTCCATTTCTCTGGAACTCACATGCTGAAGACAAATGGTGTTTATCTTCTTGCCCACTAAATTCTTGCCCATTTAAAATTCAAGTGATCTTGACATCCCTTCTCCAACTACATGCATATGAAACACAGTAGTGAGCTTTCTCAGTGAAACTGCTTATCATTCATACTCCACTTCTGTTGCTAGAAGTAACTTTGACTTCTATATACAAACCTCCGAGGATGATTGGCATCAAATAGTGTTGTATCATCATCATCATCATCTTGCTCTAAAGGGGTCAGCTCCATGTTTTCTACGTTTGTATCCAAAACGCCGTATCTTCGGGTTTTTCTGCTTCGCCTTCTAAGCCTGAAATGTATTTTAAAACACTTAAGTTCTATAAATTCTTCTCTACTTTCTATTCCCACAATGTATGAAAACTATCCCTTAAAATATAGCTATATTGATACTTGTAATAAATTTCTAAAAAAACACAGTATATGTAAACTGTACACACTTAGGTGTAGGAAGTTCAGAGATCAGACAATTCTAAGAGCCAAGAGCTAACCTGAAATATTTAAGGCCAGTAAGTATGTTATCTGTAGTTTTGAGTAGAATTACTGTAGTGGATACAAAAAGCCTAAACAAGCACTTCATAGCTAAATGCAAAAGCCAGTTAAAAATGGCCAGTTAAAAGTATGCAAAAGCATACTTTTAGCAGATTCTACAATAAGCATCTGGCTCTAGGACAAAAGCACCCCCAGATATTCTAGAACAGAAATTAATTTGAACACAAAATAGGAAATGAAGGCAAGGAAGTTCATGCTATTTATATATTCAAAATTCCTGTCACCTCACTATATACTTTACTTTTAAACTTAATGGTGTAAAAAGGAAAGTGAGTCCCTACTTTGAGTTGAGAATAACCTAAGACAGTCACAGCAAATGTCCAGATTGCCGATAATGAAAAAAAACCTTATCAGAAGGCTGGCACAAATTTCTAGATTCAAATGAATACTGCTCAAAAAGGGATAAAAGAAATTGTAATGTGAAAACTTTCTCTATATACAGATTAGTCAAAAGACTAAGGCTAAAAGAATACTGGAGATGCTTACGCAACATACACGGACATGGATAGGGGGATCGAGTGAGCCCTCAGCAAGTTTGCTGATGACACCGAGCTGTGTAATGCAATCAGCACACTCGAAGGAAGGGATGGAATGGGATGATATCTAGAGGGACCATGTATGAGAAGTAGGCCAGTGCCAACCTCATGAAATTCAACAAGCCCGAGGGCAAAGTCCTACAGCTGGGTCAGGGCAACCCCAGGCACAGCTACAGGTTGAGTGGAGAAGAGATTCAGTGCAGCCCTGTGCAGAAGGACTAGGGGGTGCTGAGTGATGAGAAACTGAACATGAGCTGGCTTCAGTGCGCACTTGCAGACAGAAGCCACCTGTGTCCTGGGCTGCATGAAAAGGAGTTTGACCAGCAGGTCAAAGGAGGTGATCCTGCCCCTCTACTCTGCTCTCATGAGATCCCACTTGGAGTATTTTGTGCAGTTCTGGCATCCTGTCACGGTTTAAGCCCAGCCAGTAACTGAGCAACACGTAGCCACTCACTCACTCCTTTTTCTTCCCCACCCTGCTCCTAGAGGGATGTGGAAGAGAATCCCTCCTCACTTGGCAGAGCATGAAACTGAAAAAGTCTTGATCAGAGTAAGCATTGCTTAGCAACAACTAAAAACATCACTGTGTTATCAGCATTGTTCTTAAGCTAAAGTCGAAAACACAGCACTGCACCAGCTACTAACAAGGAGAAAAATAACTGTTACAGCTGAACCCAGGACATGTCCTCAACATACGAAGGACATGGAGCTGTTGGAGCAAGTCCAGAGGAGGGCCACAGGAATGATAAGGAGGCTGGAGCACTTCCTGTATGAAGACAGAAAGTTGGGCTTATTCAGTCAGCAGAAGAGAAGCTGAGTGGAGACCTCTTGGCAGCCTTTCAGTATCTGAAGGAGGCCTATAACGAAGCCAGAGAGTCCCTTCATCAGGGGCTGTAGCAACAGGACAAGGGGTAATAGGTTTAAACCTACACAGGGGAAGTTCAGTTTAGATATAAGGAAGTTCTTTACTGTGAGGGTACTGAGGCACCGGAACAGGCTGCCCAAAGAAGTGGTGAATGCTACATCCCTCGCAGTGTTCAAGGCCAGGCTGGACAGAGCCTTGGGCAACATGGTCTAGTGTAAGGCCTCCCTGACTGTGGCAGGGAGGTTGGAAATAGATGATCTTAAGGCCTTTTCCAACCCTATCCATTCTATGATTCTATGAATGGACATAGCTCATTAATTCAGGAATGTGCACACAGCACTCAAAGTGAGGCCAGAGCATCACTAAATATAGTGGGATAATAAACTCCTTTGATTGGTTGGCCATGCTGTGTTTTATGCACCCCAAGATGCAGTTCGCACTCTTGGCTGCCAGGGCACACTGCTGATTCACGCTGAGCCTGCTGTTGACCAGCACCCCAGACCCCTTCCCGCACAGCTGCTCCAGCCACTCCTCTCCCAATTTTCACTTGTGTCCAGCATTATTCTGTACCAGGTACGGAATCAAGCCCCACTCACTTCAACCCTTTGAGCCCCACCATTCAGCCACTTCCATCACCCAGCGCACCGTAAACCTCCTCATGCCACATTTGGGTAATTTGTCCAGAAGGCAACTGTGAGGGACAATATCATAAGCCTTACTAAAATGCAGAAAAACCTACATTCACTGCCATCCCTTCACCCACTAGGTGGGTGACCTAGTTAAAAGTTTGTAAAAAACCCCAAAGCTTTTATGGCTGATAACAACATGCATGGTTTCATTCTATGAAAATCTTTAAAAATGAAACTGGGAAGTTTGTACTTCATCCCTAAATTTTTTATACAACTATTGTCTCCACTGCTCTCCTGAGAGGAGGGTGTCCAATGGGCAGAACTGCACTTGGGGCTCCCTGGTGAGGTCCTCCTGCAGCAGGGGCTGAGCTGCGGGAAGCTGTTACTAGACTGAAAGGTGTCAGGGAAGCTGAGGGGAAAGAGCACTGCTTGCTCCAGGACCAGACTATGCAGGGGCCTCAAGCGTCTGCTGTCGCTCATGCGGGAAAGGAGGCTGCTAACCCAGGAAGCTCGGAAATGCTAACAGTACCAGAAAAAAACAACAAAAAAAGGAGGAAGAGGACAATTAAAATTCTAAGTAGTAAGGTTCCATGGGATACAGCCCTAGAGGGCAGGGGGGCCCAAGACTCTTCGTTGATATTTAAGGATCATCTGCTGCAAGCTCAGGAGCGATACATCCCTACTAGAAGGAAGTGCTGTAGGAGGGCCAGGAGACCTCCTTGGATGGATAAGGAGCAGCTGAGGAAAATTCGAAGGAAAAAAGAGGCTTATAAAAGGTGGAAGCCAGGACAGGTGGCCTGAGAAGAATACAGGGATGCTGTCCGGGAAGCTAGGGATCAGGTTAGGAAAGTAAAGGCCCACTTAGAATTAAACTTGGCTAGGGATGTTAAGGATAACAGGAAGGGATTCTATAGGTACATTGCAAATCAAAGGCAGACTAGGGACAACGTGGGCCCTCTCCAGAAGCTATCGGGAGAACTGGCTACCCTGGATTTGGAGAAGGCTGAGGTTCTTAATGACTTCTTTGCCTCAGTCTTCACCGGAAAATGCTCTGACCATACCACCCAAGTCTTGGAAGGCAGATGCAGGGACAGTGAGAATGAAGACCCTGGGCCCACTGTACGAGAGGATCCGGTTCGAGACCATCTTAAGAATCTGAATGCATACAAGTCCATGGGACCTGATGAAATCCATCCGTGGGTCCAGAAGGAACTGGCAAATGAAGTTCCCAAGCCACCGTCCATCATATTTGAAAAATCATGGCAGTCAGGTGAAGTTCCCGATGACTGGAAGAAGGGAAATATAACCCCCATTTTCAAGAAGGGCAAAATGGATGACCCAGGGAACTACAGACGAGACAGCTTCACCTTTGTGCCTGGCAAAATCTTGGAGCGGATTCTCCTGGAAGGCATACTGAGGCACATGAAAAACAACAAGGTGCTTGGTGACAGCCAGCATGGCTTCCCTAAGGGGAAATCCTGCCTGACCCATCTGGTGGCCTTCTATGATGGGGCTTTGGAACTGATGGGCAGGGGTAGAGCACTTGATGTAATCCACCTGGACTTGTGCAAAGCGTTTGACACTGTCTCACATGACATCCTTGTCTCTAAGTTGGAGAGACGTCAATTTGACAGGTGGACCACTCGGTGGATAAAGAACTGGCTGGATGGCCACATGCAAGGAGTTGTGCTCAATGGGTCAATGTTCATCTGGAGACCAGTAACGAGTGGTGTCCCTCAGGGATAGGTGTTGGGACCGATCTTGTTCAACATCTTTGTCAGTGACATGGACAGTGGGATTGAGTGCACCCTCAGCAAGTTTGCTGATGACACCAAGCTGTGTGGTTCAGTTGATATGTTGGAGGGAAAGAATGCCATCCAAAGGGACCTTGACATGCTTGTGAGGTGGGCTGATGCCAACCTGATGAAGTTTAACCATGCCAAGTGCAAGGTCCTACACCTGGGTTGCAGGAATCCCAGGCACAGCTACAGGTTGGGCAGAGAAGAGATTCAGAGCAGCCCTGTGGAGAAGGACTTGGGGTGTTGGTTGATGAAAAAACGAACATGAGTTGGCAGTGTGCACTTGCAGCCCAGAAAGCCAACTGTATCCTGGATTGCATCAAAAGGAGCATGACCAGCAGGCCGAGGGAGGTGATCCTGCCCCTCTATTCTGCTCTTGTGAGACCCCACTTAAGAGTATTGTGTGCAGTTCTGGTGTCCTCTACATAAAAAGGACATGGAACTGTTGGAACAAATCCAGACGAAGGCAACGAGGATAATGAGGGGACTGGAGCACCTCCCATATGAAGATAGGCTGAGAAAGTTGGGGCTGTTCAGCCTGGAGAAGAGGGGGCTGCGTGGAGACCTCATAGCATCCTTCCAATATCTGAAGGGGGCCGATAGCGATGCTGGGGAGGGACTCTTCATGAGGAACTGTAGTGAGAGGACAAGGGGTAACGGGCTGAAAGTTAAACAGGGGAAGTTTAGATTGCATATGAGGAAGAAATTCTTTACTGGAAGTGTGGTGAGGCACTGGAATGCGTTGCCCAGGGAAGCTGCGAATGCTCCATCTCTAGCAGTGTTCAAGGCCGGATTGGACATAGTCTTGGGTGGCATGGTTTAGTGGAAGGTGTCCCTGCCTGTGTCGGGGGGTTGGAACTAGATGATCTTAAGGTCCTTTCCAACCCTAACTATTCTATGATTCTATGATTTCAGACTCAAGTTCAAATTCAAAGCATATCATCAACTCCCAATTTCAGAATCTAGATACAACAGAAACATGCAGCAGAATTACAGAATAACAAGACAACCACAACCTACTTTACACAACCTTCCTGTTTACAGTAGTGTCTCGAGGCAATGCTCCAGTTCAAATGCTGAAGAGCAACCTTCCTATTGCCAAAACCAGAATATCTAACAATTGTAACTTAACCAGAAAATAATGGTAGTAGATGAGAATTTCCTTCTCCAGTTCCTGCAACGAACATTCCATAGTACTACTCAGAACTCCAAATCTTAGGAGATACAGGAACACTGAGAAGTGCCCTTATCCACTTTCATTTGCTTATGTTTTTTCCTTTAAGATATAGTATGATCAAGATATGCATTCTAAGAAAAATAAAGTTCTAAGCCTGCTCAAGAGCTACGTAGCAATTGGGATATCCTAGCTTACTCGAACTGCACGTCTTAATAAGTGCCCACACAAACCACTGGCTCTCAACTATCTTTCTGTTATACATTACAAAGGTACTGAACGTACACCAGTGTATCTAACTACAGTGAAAAGTACAGAGAGAACTTGCTGCATACCGACTGTGCTTTATGCATAATCACAAACTGGGTTTCACCCAGAGGAGTTCACAGTTTGAGCATGGCAGCAAGTAAAACTCCAAGAACAACAAAATACTGCAACAGACACTGCAATTAACTGAAAAATCATGTCGAGTTATGCAGTCGGTAGTTTCTATGAGAAATATAAAGGCAGATGACTGATAGCCCATGCTTTCTAAGGGACCTTTCCTTAAGACAGTGTTGAATAGAGAAGTTTCTCAACAAATAGTAAGCAGAAAAGAAATATGTTTACTGACAAAAAGAGGAAACAAATCCTGTATCTCAGTGAGATAGAAGTTTGCAAATGGGACAATAACCCAGAGAATGTACAAAACTAAGTTCAGGATGTCGGTGGTGACATGTCCCCTTGAAGAGATCAGGGGGGAGGCAGGTAAGACCCGACAATGACGAGCGGTAACCCTTCCGTTAGCAGAACCAGACCGAGCGCCTTTCCGCCGGCACTACCCAGACGCTTCACCCGGCGGCGCTGCAAGCAGCAGCGGAGCCAGTCCCAATTCGCCAGCGCCCACTCGGGAGCCGAGAGGACACCGACAGCCAATACCGCCGGCCGGGCCCGGCCCCTCAGCGGCCCGGCGGGAACAGCAGCGCCGGCCCCTCCCGCCCGCCCGCTCCCCGCAGCACCCCTGAAGCCGGCGCGGCCCCCTCCCTCACCGCACAGTCCGGATGACGAAGTAGACGATCAGGGCGGCACTGGCCAGCACCAGCACGGACAGGGCGCGCTGGGTCATGGGCTGCCCCTGCTCGGGCGGCGCCGAAACCTCGGCCAGGCGACTGCTGCTGCTGCTTCTTGTGGCGGCCCCGCCGGCCACCTCGGTGGGGAGCGGGTGGGCGGTGTTGGCACTCCGGAGGTGAAGGGCAGCCGCAGCAGCCTCCCCGCAACGGGCAGCTAGCAGCAGCCCCGCCAGCAGCCAGGGCAGCGGCGGCGGCCACATGTCGGCCTCTGCCCCTGCCCGGCGCAGGCCTCCACCACCGCCGCCCGCCGCGGCCTAAGCGCGGCCGGACCCTGCCGCCGCCTGGCCGCCGGAAGCGGAAGCGCTGGTCGCCGGGCGCCCGCCGCTGCCGTGGGAGGGCGTGGAGGCCTGGACGGGTGCGCGCTCCCCTCAGCCTGCAGTGATTGTCGGTGCTGCTACTGCTGATTAAGAACAGATAAGCAAAAGGAGGGCTTGGAAAATATTAGTGCCTGAAGGCTGAGACTACAGTTTTTGTTTCAGTTGAGGTCAAATGGTGGAAAGATCAAAGAGTCAGTAGGCTTGGAAGGGACCCCTGGAGATCATCCAGTCCAACCCCCCTGCCAGGGCAGAACCATCTGGAGCAGGTCACACAGGAACATGTTCAGAGAGGGCGGTTCCACAACCCCTCCGGGCAGCCTTTTCCAGTGCTCTGCCGCCCTGAATGTAAAGAAGTTCTTCCTCTCTGAGTATAATTTGTTGAGGTGAAATTGTGTTTTAATTTATGGCCATTGCTCCTTGTCCTGTCTCTGGGCACTACTGGAAAGAGCCTGGCCTCATCGTCCAGGTACCTGCCTTTGAGATACATACATGCATTAGATAAGTCCTCTCTCAGTCTCTCTTCTCTAAACAGGCCCAGTTCCCATAGTCTCTTCTCATAAGAGAGATACTCCAGGCCCCTGATCATCCATGTGGCCTCCGCTGGACCCTCTGCAGTAGCTCTTTGTCTTGTACTGAGGAGCCCAGAACTGGACGCAGCTCTCCAGATGTGGTCTCGCCAGGGTCTAGCAGTGGGGGAGGATCACCTCCCTCGACCTGCTGGCCATGCTCCTCCTGAGGCACCCCAGGACACTCTTCTCCCTCCTGGTCACAAGGGCACACTGCTGGCTCGTGGTCGACTTGTCACCAATACTCCCAGGTCCTTCTCAGCTGAACTGCTGTCTAGTAGTCAGCACCAGCCTGTACTGGCACTTGGGGAGAGTGGTTATATCTCAGTGCACCACATCCAAAGGTCATGGAGCAGTCAATGCATTTTGAAGCTGGTGGACATTCATGAACATGTAAGACAGATTAACACTTTTTACGAAGTCTGACATAGTGATTATTATGTTGGTGTCACATATGTTCCTTAAATAAAATGCTGATCTGGTAGGATAGCCCTTTAACCATTAAAGTCAATTGTTAATTTTCTTTGGCTCCTATATTATGAACAGTAAACTACAGTGAGGCTTTCAGGGGTCAGTTGTGCGTAGAGAACACCTATGCACGCTGGCAGTCAGTTCTTTTTCATTTGGCATGGTGTAAAAGGAAATGGATAAAAAGCCAAGATAACAAAGAAGCCCTGTACAATAATATTTCTGCAGTTGAAGTAATGGGTAACAACCAGATTTTGGGTATGAGCAGACATGTTTTGATATCCTAGACCCCTTAAACTTTTCAGTTTATCAGTCATACTGGATCATGTAAAATCACATATGGATAATTTCAACAGTGAAAATATACTATTAACAAGTTAATTGTTAGTTAACTTGGAAAACAAATTCTTGTGTCACACAAATGGGACAGAATTTGGAAAGGGTGAAACTTTTGTATAACGTGCCCTTTTGACTATCATCTGTATGTCTTCCCCTTGAAAAAACATTGTTCTTTTTATGAAAATATTGTTTCAGATACTTTGAACAGCAGTTTTTGCAGAAAGTGCTGTCGGAAGCATGTGAGTAAGCTTTCTTGGTAGCTTTTTCCATCATTAATAGCCTCTACAGAACTTGACTGATTGAGGTCCTCACCCCCCCAGTTTCTATCAGGCTTCTTCCCCATGAATTCCCTTGGGGTGTATGCCTTCTAGCACAGTGGCTTATGACTGAAGAACACGTTAATGCTTTTAGAACATCAATCACTGATGTTAAACTGACCTAAAGAATTGTCAGTGGTGCATGGGTTATGTAAGATGCAACAGTGCTGCGATACTCAGGGGAATGTGATGATTTATCTCTTGGCAAGCTGTATGTCAGATGCAAAGCATGAGGAAAAGATTGCCTTGGTCAGTGTAGACGGTTTAATGTTCTAACTTTTTTAATGTCCATATTTGCAAAACTATCCTTTTTAAAACTGAGGGTTCCAGTGCTGTATGGCCAGGGAAAGTTGCTTTTTGAAGTTTTTTTTACAATGAAAAGCTGGTGCTTTTATTTCAGCAAGGTAAAATAATCTCTGGACTTTCAGAATAGAAAATAGCACAGCATTTATGTTCTTTATTTTAAAAGAAATAGTTATTGATGTCTTTGTAGATTTCTTTGGGGTTTTTAATCATTGAAATGCATAGATTTTTTTGTTTAGTATTTAGGTCAACTATAAATAAACTTCAAGTTTATATGCAAAAATTTTCTTTGAGAGTGCTTTAAAATACTTCTTCAATGAAACGTGACATAACTTTGAACCTGCATGTGGAAATTGATTTGACAATTATAGTTAAGTTTTTTGAGTTTAGTTACCTGTTAGCAGTTGTTGTGTAATTTATTGCTTGGAGCCAAAGACATGAAAGAGAATTAAAAACAAATGGTAACATTCTGTGATCATCTTGGTATACAGCAGCTTTTAAAAGAGGTGTCTTAAGGTTATTTTCCTGTATTCTGTGTGTAAACTTAGAACTTTTCTCACTTATGGAAGAAATAAAGAACTTTCATATCTTTTCACTCAGAAGGTGAAAAAATTTGAGTGCCAGTGAAAGACATTGAGACTCCTAAATTGCCCATTCAAATTAATGGAGCTTACTTGTCTTTTACCTTTTAGAAAAACAAAATTGGGCAATTTTATTTTTTTTAAGTTCCTTCAAATAGGCCTTGTGGATGAATTGAAAGAGCAGAGAAATTACTTTGCAAGATTATGTGATTGTCAAAGATGTCTGGAAAGGGGCCTTTTCATCAGGAAATTAAATGGTAATTCAGAGAAAGACACTTAGGAGCTCTGTATGTTCTTCCGCTTTTCTTCTCTTGGTGGTTCAACTAAAATGTCATTATGAGTTTCCTGATAACTTGTGGCGACAATGGGCACGGTACAGAAGACATCTATTTTAGCTGTCAGCCCTATCAGCCTGTTGATGTCATCCTTTGTGAAGTCCTTGTGGGATGACTTTCAGGTGATCTTGAGACATGAGGACACCAGAAGTGACTGTGCTGCTCTGCTCAGAGTGCTACAGCTAGGTCCTCTGCCCCTGTAAGCTGTATTAAGTTCTTAAGCCTTAATAGCACTATCTAGTTCCATAGGTGTCCAAACCACATTCTAATCACTATTATTTATGCTGAGGACATCATTGTCCAAATATAGATATAGATCAGAAATCTTTTCAAGCAATCAATTTAAAAAAGCCCAGTAGTTAATCTGTCCCTTTTCTTTTAAAGATTCATTCCCCAGTGATACACTAAGTCACTACTAACTGTTGCAGAGGATTGCAGAAGAATGTACTCTGCCAAGGGGTTACAGATACAGTTTGTAAAAAATTACATATATATGTATATAAATAAAAATAAAAAAAGAAAGAAAAAGAAAGGAAAAGTGGTGCATTTCACGTTTATGTAGTGTTAGCTGGAGATTGGTCCCTGACTGCTTTTTAGAATGCAGCTGAGTGCCTCTTTAGGTAGGTGCCTTTAAAAATCTAGCTATTTAGGTCTACATCATTTTTATTTTAAATGTCTTCAGTAGCTCTGGACCAAACTATTTCAGCTATTGCATGTAAAGAAAGCTTTGTGAAAAATACAGTATGATTTCCTGTGTGTAAAAATAGTATCTAGAATCTGAAGGTAAGCAATCTTTCCAAAGTTTGAGAAAACAGTGTCTAAAGCATGTTTTGAATGGTATTCTGGTGGTATATGCAGACATACCTGAGGAGATGTAGGATGACTCTTCCTCTGTGTGTACAATTGCAGGGCCAGAAACTACTGTGTCTGGTAGCACTGAACTACACACTTCTGTGGTGTTCTTATCATTGTATTTCTGCAGAAAATGTTTATCATCTTTAAAATAATTGACTGTATTTCTGTCTAAACTTTAGATAAAATGTCTTGACAGGATGGAGGAATCTCATTGTCTTTAATAATATATTTTCATGTTTGTTTACTACCTATTGTCCTTATAATGTCAAAAGGCTCTGGTAATGCCAGGATCAATTTCTTGTGTTTAAGAACATGAAGTATTGGTTTTTATTGTAAATCATAAACATATGCTTAGGAATATATCACATAAGTTTAAATTCTTTTTGGAATAGAGTGGGGTGATACTTGCTAATAAAACCACAGCATTTTATGCACTCTGTATTTTGATTTCTTATTTTAAGCAGAAGAATAAGAGTTAACAATAAATGTTGCTTTTTAATAGTGCTTTTGTAAAATTGGGTTGCCAGACACTATCTGCTTTTAGTATAATGACAAATTATTGAAGGTAGGCAAGGTACTTTAATTTGTTTCAAAGAAGAAATCGTTTTTATATGGCTATAAAAAAATTCAGTTGTTTGTAGCAGCAGTAAATTGGTATAAGGATTTAAAAATTTGTTCTTATTGCTGGTCTGAACAAATGTTTCTGTGGAAGATTTTCATCTGTATCAGTGTCTTCCAGTGTTCTAGTGAACAGTATTTTTCTTCCATTACTATCAAGTTTATCTTTTGATCCAGCAGCTTCCAGCAGAATCTAGGCTGTTTACCCACATATGGAAGCAAGAAGGGGTCATGATTTTTATCATGCATTGTTATACATGATCTGTCACAGTCTATCATTACTTCGCTTTTCATGGCTGAATTATCTAAATCTGTGGTTCCTACATGTTTTGAGCCTATAGAACTTTCTAGCCTCTTCCTCTGTCACAGAGGCATAGTGAAATTCCTAGAGGCGCTATGTTATCAGTTGGGGGGTTGGAGGTTTGGCCTTCAGAATAGACAGTACTGCTTACCACTTTAATTACGTCCTAAAAATGTAACTTTTTCACAGATTTGTGTTTATGACTGTCTCATTAGATACAAGAATTTTAACCTTGATGTCCACATGCATGAGTACTCTCTTTACTTACATCATTTGCATTTTAAAGTAATATGTTTGTTTCTGAAACTTTTGTGTTTTGCTTGCTTACATTCTTCCTCGCAAAAGCATCAAAAATTCAGTATGTTCCCTCAGTTGAGAAGTATACTGTTTAGGCTTTAGTGCATTCCCAAAAGATGATTTTCATGAACTGGGACAAAGAGAAGCAAGAAACCCCATAAAATCTCTGCAGTTTTTCTTGTGTTGTAAACATTACTATCACTGTTTTAGGAACAATAAAAATACAATAGTTAACCAGTTACAGAAATCCTTTTTTATTTCCTCTCTGAAATGATACCATAATTCTCTGCTTAGAGCTGCCTGGACCACTCACAACGTGTGAATTAAATCTCAAAGGTTTAGATCCTCAGTGTTACACACACACCTAGTTTGCGTTGAAAATCATGAGATTAAGTGCAATTGTATTTTGAAGTTCATTATCAAATTTTACCGTAACCCAGGAACAGGTGATGGTGTTAAAAAATAGCCATTTTAATACCTGACTGATGTTCAACATAAAAGTGAGTTAGAAATGTTTGCAAATACAACCTACACACATGAACTAGGGTGTCAAAAAAGCAGAGTTTTACAATTGGACTTTAAGAAATGTTTTTGTCATTCCTTACTCTGAGTCTTCAAAGGCACGCTGAGTGAAAGAGGGAAATGAAAAGCAGACCAGATTGTGGTAACAGCTGCATTTTATTTGAATTCTATTTATGGTGAACACTTGTTTGTTTACATCATTTGTTATTTGTTATTGTTGTTACATATTTAGGTGTTACCTGTGAACAATGAAATACACTACAAAGAGTTTTTAATCAGTTACCTTTTATTGAGAACTAGAAGTTTACCAAAAGAACGTATGAAGTGTGTCACATCCAAGCAAAAAATACCCTGAAAAATAGAGCCCTAAAAAGGGCAGAAAATTTCATAGTAGGGCCTGTCTAGGCTCAGATGTGCTGTATGTCAGGATATTTATGGAAATAAACCAGTAAGAATGTCTTGCACATTTACATTGTGTTCTTTCAGTAGATAATCATGCAGCAGAAAAGAGAACCTATAATTGCCATAACTAATATCTAAAAAAACCCCAAACCAGTCTTAAATTGTGTGATTAAGTGCTGTAATTCTATACCAATTTGTTATGGGAAGTAACTTATTATAGCGAGTTTCCTTTCATATGTCAGATCCTTTTATTGTTAACAGCTTTAAGAGTGGCTTCGGGCATTTTTATCATCCTGTTTTATATACAGGTTCATTACAGACAAATTTGAGGTGAGACTGATGGCAGGTGACATTGCTAAATTTGGTTCTTAGAGCCATAGTACCCATCTTTTTCACTTAGATTATAAGAGTACTTGCAACAAGGAGAAAGAAAGAGAACACATTCAAAGTTTATTCTCTAATGTACAGTTTCACTCCCCAAAAAAGTACCTCACAGAAAGTTGAAAATACCTTTACAACTGTAATGTCTTTGTGATCTTTTAATCTCAGGGGAAAATGCTGGTCCATGTATTCGGATCTAATACTTTAAGACAAAAAATAAAGCTTACAACATTTTAATAATTATCTTCCACGTTTGAATTATTATTGTAATGCCTAATTCTTCCTATGTAAGAGATTCAGGAGGAAAATGAGAGAACATCTTACATAAGTTTTCTCTGTGGCTGGAAGCAGTGCAAAAGTGTATTGACTCTAAGTCGTGCCTGTAGTAGAATTGTTTTTCAGACCATACTTCACACTTCAGTCAGAATCTACATTTTACATCTCTATTTTATCAGATGAATGTCTGCCTTTTGTGAAAACTTGTAATGATTTAAATAATTATATATATAATTCATGATACAATTTTCAAAATATAATTTTCAAACAGAATTAGAAGTTTGTATTTCTTAATGAAAGCTTTGACTAACAAAAAAGGGAAAAAAATAGCTTCCTGAAAAATTAATTTAGTTCTGCAGAGAGGAGGAACCTACTAGAAGCCAGTAGAATGTACCATCAGTATTTGCTAACATACAGACTTGAAAAGTCTCTGTTTTTGGTTGGTATGAGAGGCCCATCTCCACTGGTGTTGCCTCTTTTGCCTGCAGGAAAGCTGTGGAGAGTTATTTGGCTGAGAACGGCCACGTGAGCAATCCAGACAGTTACTTGACATTAGTGAAGTAGTGAACCAAAAGCTTTGAGGCCTTGTCTGAAGGTTATTAGAGGACTCGTACGTGCGGAGGTTTGAGAAAGTTGGCACAGAAAGCTACGAAAACAGGATGTACAAGGAGGAACTGATAACCACAACCTTGGAACGTATGCTGTTATAGTTAACCAATCATTAAGCTGTTACTAACGCTTAGCTAAGGGACATTAACCCATCAGTTATCACCGGATGTTCTAGCATCTTGAAACTTTGTATAAAAGGCGACGCTTCGGTTACAATAAATTGTCAGCACCTGATTATATTAATCTGTGTGTGTTGTCCATGATCTCCCACAGAAGGCTGAGTAGATGCTGTGATGCTTATTCTTTGCTCCTTCTTCTTCTCCTTCATGCATCATTTACACTCTCTTTCTCATCATGGTGTGCATTTTGTGTACTTCATTTATGAGCTCTGTCTTTTCCCTTCTCTGATTGCCTCAGAGCTGGGAGCAGTTTTGTTGTGCCTGTATCTAGCAGAGAAGCCACAGAGGTGGATAAACAGCAACCTGCTCCTGAACTCTGAGAGGCTCTGAAGAGGAAGACCCTTCCTGTACTTGGTAGTACAGGTAGCATTGGTAAAGAAGAGACCTCCAAAGAGAAGAGCTGCCTCCTGTACGTCCTTATCCCAAGTGCCTGACTGACATCCTGGGTATGTGGAGCCAAGTCATGACTGAGGGACAAAATGTTGTAGAAAGGAAAGAAAGAAGAGTGTTGAGAGAACAGACTTGCCTGGGTGCTGTAGTGCATGTTGCAACATGGTTTGTATTAGTCGTGTTTCCTCCTTCCAAGCCTGGTAACCTGGTAACTGCTGATATGCAGTGATGGCCTGCCACCTTCATGGTTCAGCTTATTTAGAAAAGTGGAGCAGAGCCTTAGTGGAAAAGCAGCTAAAACTAGCTCACAATCAACTCTAGAGAAATCTAGATTTATGTTTTATTTTAAGGTATAAAGGTAGCACTTGCCTTTTTGAAACGCTTTAATATCATTATTACTGGGTTTTCCCTTTTCTATTTTTTTCCTTTTTTGCTGGACCAGATCATTGTAACTTAAGAAGTGAAATTCAGGCTGGATGAGAAAGGGCCCCTTCTGGATCGCTCATCTCAGTGCCCAGTATTATCTCAGTGAGACATTTCTCTTTGCTTCTCTGGCGAAGGACTGTCCATGTTGTTCCTGAACACATAATGTCTCTCAAAAGAGAGACAAGCTGTGAAGCTTATCACCTATGAAAGCATGAGGCAATGACTGTAATGGAAGATAAAGTGAAAAATAGCTATGCAAGTATACAGCTGTCAGTCTGCATTTCTTCTGGCTTGATGCCTTTTTCCTAATGGCAGTCACAGAAGTTTATGCATATAGGGGGCACCACTGGGCACTAACAAATTTATCCAGTCAAAAGAAAATCCCTAAGGAAATCCCATCAAACCTGTCTTCTTTTGTGACCTTCAGTTCCTCCCTTCCTCTGTGTTCACTCTCTTTCCTACCCCTAAGACCTCTCCCTTCTGTTATTGAACAGAGAGTACAAGTTTACTTTATCAATGGAAGAGGGTACAGGAGCTGTGAATCATGCCAGGCAATGGCTCACTTAATTTCTAGTTGCACAAATCTGGTTTTTATATGCAAGTCAAGCGGGATCATAGGGCATACTGCGATAACCAGACAGAAACCATGGGCAGGAGAGAGCTTCATCTTCATAGATGAGGTTAAGGGCTGCCAATTTGAGCAAGGCATATATGTGGGGGTTCAGAGAAGGCATCCTCTTCTGGAGGGAGTTTTAGCAGATTGAGAGTACAGGAAGTTAGGGCAATTAACAAAAGATGAAAGAATGGAAGGGGTTTTTTGAGAGTACTGTGTCTAGAAGTGAGTATGCGCATGTATGGCAGGACTGGAGGTTTAGGATTTAGGGAAAAAACTTAGTAAGGCAAGCAGGAGGATGGCTTTTCTAGATCTTATGGTGCAAGGGTGGTGGAAGCTAAAGACATAGGGCTGAAGTGTATTAATTTAGGGTATGTCACTAAACGACTTCCATGTATACAGGAAAGAAAGGAAATTTTTAAGTGTATATGTGATCTCAAAAGTTTGGCAATTTCTGTGTTGGACTGTTCTCCATTTTAACTTAGAACAATGTCCAATTGCCAGTAGGTAAGTTAAATGCAACGTTTTTGTAGGTTTCTTGCAGATTAGTTTTTCTAAACATGTAAATTACTATTTTGTAACCAAAGTTCCTTGTTTGCTATTTTCTGCTTTTCAGAAACATTCAATAATTATGCAAGAAAAGTCAAAAGCCTTAACAGTTCCCTTCATACATTTCAAACAAATCCCATCCTTTGTGGCAGTCTGTCCGAGTAATTTACTATGTTGAATGTGTGGCCTTTTTTTCTTGTACAATTAGAAAAAGATTTTTATACAAATTACCATGAGCCAGAAATTTTAGGGGAATTTCTTCAGACTGAAAACATGCTATTTCTAGCTCTACCACACAGCTATTACATCATAAAGTTAAATCTAAACAAATTACTAGTTCCTGCACAGTTTCAACTTCCCAGAATTTTAGCTTGAATTCCAGAAATCAAGATGGGTGTTGGATATGCTATCTTGATTGACATTTTCAGATTCCTGCTGCACCTAACCACTGGGTGGTGCTGGCATTTCCAACCTTCACCCTAAGAGGTTCTCCAAGTGCTACAGTGATACATTCACAGCTTTTGTAGCAAATAACAGTTCACTGTTTGGGAAGAATTGAGAGGGAAGATGATGAAAGAGTATTATGCTGTATGTGAAGGACCTCTGTGTCTTCACATCACCAGATTGCCATCACTTCTCAGATATGATTGATAATGGCTTGGACACATCATCCTCCAGTTCTCTCAGGAGCAGATGCATCTTGTCAGTTTCCATCGACTTGTTCACCTTCGAGTTCCTTAGATGATCTCGAATCTGATCTCCTACCATGGGTAGTTGTTCATTCTCCCAGTCCCTGCCTTTGCCTCCTGTGTCTTGGGCGGTGTGGCTGGAGTTTTTGCTGGTGAAGAGTGAGGAAAAAAATGTCATTGAGTACCTCAGCCATGTCCCGGCTGTCAAGATCTCCTGTTTTGTTCCAGAGAAGACCCACATATTCCCTCGTTTTCTTTTATCACTGACATACCTCTAGAAGCTTGTTCACTGAATGTCTGATCCTGCCATCTCTACTTTCAGTAATAAAATATAGGTTTAGCTGCTACGTGCATTTTTCAAAAATGGGTGTTTGTGGACATAGCACTATCCTAACGGTAGTCAGACTAAACCCCACCATTCCTGCAATTAACAGCAGGCACTGAAGTTGGGATTCAAAGGCAGCCACTCTTAGTCTTAATTCCTTTGGTTGCAGTGATCACCATTTTATAGAGTATGGTTAGGGTTGGGAGAGATCTTAAAGACCATCAGTTCTAAGCCTGACACCATGGCCTGACTGCTGCGCCATGTCCTGTTTGCTGCAGTATAGAATCCAAATTTGTAACATGTTTCAAATACAATAATGATTTTTTGTGCATGAAATTCTGATGCTTCTGAAAATGAATCCAGTGGTTTCTGTTGGCTACAGAATAGCTATGAGGTTGTTTGATGAGTTTTTCTTAAGTCAGGACTTGAATTTTTCCTTATAGCAAGGAGTAACTTCCTGTGTTACCTTAAAGAATTGCACATACCAAAGAGCCCTTTAGATGTCAGTCAAATGTAGCAGCATTATTAATAGCATTCTTTTCAAAAACTGCATTTAAATGGAGAAAAGAAAAAACAAACCTAAAATGAAAGCAAATCAAAACATGAAGCATATTAGAAAGCCATAAGATCAAATTCTCTTATTCTTAGTGTTTGCTTAAACAAGTAGCAAATATTCAGGCAACTACAACAGTACCTGGCTGCAATGCTGTCAGGTGTTCTGTGTTCTCTCTGGCTTTTGGCAGTTATTTTATCTAAAGATTAGTGCCTTTTTATGGGGACCCAAATACTTTTTATCTGCACAGCTGCTAGCCTGCTGAAAGGCAGGCATATTTCACGATATGAACCTGCAAATAGAATGGCATACACCAGCAAAGTGTAAGAATCTTACTGGGAAATTCTACTGGCACTGGGTCATCTGCAATACAAATCTTCATATTCTGTGTGATTACAGTTTCTTTTTATGGTAAGTGCTTTAAAAAGGAAATAATGAAAAAACTCTAGAGATATAAATGAGACAACACAGGCAAATAGATAGGAGGAGTTGTTCATCATGAAGTAAGTGTTCATAGATTAATCTGTTTAATAAGTAAGCAGTGAAGAAATAATAAAAAAACTGCCATTTGTTGTTGATGCCCATGGCAGTTTGAGGGAGGTAGAAAGAGAGTGCTTTTATTGTCCTTTCTCAAAGCACATCACTATGTTTCTTTGCTAGCATGATCTGTGGGAGTTTCTGCTCAAAGCCAGTACTACTCACAGAGGAGCAGTGAAGGACAACTTTCTAAAATTGTAGCATCTTTGCATATCAACCAAAGGCCAGGAAAGGATTCCCAGTGAAAACTCTCCCTGTCATGGCTATTGTATCCAGCTTTCTGCAACATAAAGGGTCTTAAAAGTTTTGCTTTTCCCCTCAAATTGTTCTTTGTAGCAGTCAGATGAGTGAATACAAGCCACTGTACCTAATTTTTCAAAATGTTTTCGGTTTACTATTTGGTATTGAACTTTCTTCAAAAAGAAGCTCTAAGCGAACTATCCAAACCAAGGAAACACTTAGATTAATTATTTAGAAATTCTTTTACCTATATTTTTCAAAGGTCCTCTAATAAGACAAGTTTTTATTTAGTTTTCAATTTGTGATACGTTAAAGCCTGTAGATTTAACAAGAAATTTGAAATGTCACATAAGCAAAGTGTATAATATCGATTATCTGTTAAGGAAACTTTGCAGCTATCACTAAACTGTTTGCTGGGTTATAGATCATGTGATATCCTTGTATTCAAAGTTAAAAAAAAATAATTGTCAATGTAGCTGGTTCACTCTGATGCAGATTGTACTTGAGTATTGAGAGGTAACCATCTGCCCAAGACCTAGAACCCAGGCCTCTGTGTTCACAGCTCTTTCAGTGTAGCTGCACAGCTGTACCAATGGTATGAATGCTCTCTGCTTGCAAGGAAACATTCTACCAGGTTTGCAGAAAACAAATCATTGAATAAGGTTTGAGATTAAAATGTATAATTGTATGAATTCCTAATAAATGCCTGTGCTCAGGGGAGGAGGAGAGATGTATTAAATTGGATATAAGGAAGAAATTCTTTACTGTAAGGGTGGTGAGGCACTGGAATGGGTTGCCCAGGGAAGCTGTGAATGCTCCATCCCTGGTGGTGTTCAAGGCTGGATTGGACGTAGCCTTGGGTGACATGGTTTAGTGGGAGGTGTCCCTGCCCGTGTCAGGGGGGCTGGAACTAGATGATCTTAAGGTCCTTTCCAACCCTAACTATTCTAGGATTCTATGATTCTCTGATTTATGCAGGTTTTAATTTTTTAAAAATCTGGATACATTTTGGTACTTAAAATAAAAGTACCAAAACCCTTAGATTATGAAGTATTCTCTCTTCATGTGATCCAAAAAAGCATGTTTTGTTTCCATGTAAAACCATCATATTAAAATATACTTTTTAAAACGTTCTGACATGGAGTACTAGCAGTTGCAAACACTTTATAATTGTCACATTCTGTGCTGCTAAGTGTCATTAGAAAACACTGTCTTCTGCCTCCATATGGATTTTCATGGTTATGCTGATCATAAGAAGTTCATTAGCAAAGACTGCAAATAACAGAGTTTTCTCTTGCACTGTAGTTTGATAGAAGTGATCTACCTTTTTTATAAAAAAAGAATTAAAATCACTCAGCAGAAGAAGGACGGAAAGCTTGGTTTTATTCACCAAAGGGGATAGCCAATCCTACCAAAACCATTGCACAAATAAACAGTACTGTCCTTTTCAAAGCTTAATGCTTGTCATCTCTAAGTTTAAACAAAGGGATATATGCTGAAGAAATCAATTATGACTGTAATAAACATTACTTAAATGTCACCTAGAATTATAGTTATCTGAAATTTCAAAAATGATGATTTGATACAGTAATACAGGTTGCTTTCCAGTACTTTAAATTGAGATATTACTGCATGGTCTCTTATACTGAGCGTGATACCAGATGTAAAGTGTCACTGATGTCTACTTTAGTCTCTTATTATCAGAGTTTACTCATGCATTATTCTTCTATTAAATCAGTAAGATACAGACGCAGATTCTGTGATGCCCAGAGGCTACTTTGACAAATCAGTCCTTAAAGCAAGTTTACTTCATAATTTAATTCATAAAAGTTCAGAAATATGTGCATTTTATCATAACTGTGAAAATTCAGTAGTCACTACAGCACAGGAAAAAAAAAAAGTGTTCAGAACTGTTTAGAAGTACTAAACTATCCTAAATTGCATATGACTACTTGCCTGGTTGCTAGGGGCAGCAGAGTCACATTGGTTTTATCCCAAATATTATGTTATTTGATCATTTCTCCTCCTGCCAGTATTCGGGTGTCTGTAAGCTGGTTCTTCCTCCATTCTTTTGGACCATCCATGATTATGTGACTTTGCATGAGGGAGTATTGAAAGGGTTTCAATATTTTACTTTCCTCTCCCTCAGCGTTCATTTATAAGCAGTATTCAGATCTGGTTTTTTCCTTCAGAATATCTAAAAAGAGATTTGTATTGCATAATGAAATTGCAGAGCTCATTGCTGCCATATATTCTAAACACCCAAACCATTAATACGTTCCAAAAAAATTTAGAAAAATTCATGGATAATTTGGCTCTCATTTGCTACTAAGCATAGTCATAAAAGTGCATTCTCTAGTGTGTGGATCAGGAGCTCCTAAGATGTGATGAAAACTGGGAAGATATACATAGAAAATTGATATTCTTCTGTCTCAAGCAGTTTTTCCTAAGCTGTTGACCACTGTTAGGGACAGTATACTTTACTGGGACCATTAGTCTGATTTAAAATCTGGCAAATAAATTGAAAAATACTAGAGAAAAAGTGTCTGTCTTGCTGAGAACAACTGCGGGGGATTATAACACACACGGGCAGCACTACAGACCAATGTGATCAAGACTGAACCGTTTATTGAGTGCAAGCACCTCTTTTTATAGAAGTTACAGAGCCCCGAACTTTCCACAACAGTTGATTGGTTCTGCCTCCCAGTTGAATCGTAACAAGGCTTGTAATTGGTAGCAGCTCCTGAAGTGGCAGCAAGTGGGTGTCCCCTTCAGGTAACTTTTGGCGGGCTTCTGTAAAGGTGTCCTGTAACACCCCTTCCAGCAGCCTCCATCCCCCTCTGCTCACTATGGGGGTGGGGCTGAGCCAAAGGCTGGATTGCTCACATAACCCTTTTCAGTGAGAAATGCCTCCACAAACAACAATTTTAGATATCATGCTATACGCCACGCTATGCTATGCAGTTGTGCAGCTCCATTCAGATCTCTCTCTTCACTCTATCAGAAATACCTAATGAAGGCTTTCATTATTTTTCCTTTCCACTAGCTCAAGAATTCAAAAGATCTTTCCTTACACCAGTTTAACATGCATTATTCTTTTTCCATTCTTCCATATTAATTTGGAAAGGAATAAATACAGCCATTAATCACACCTCCCTCACAAGCTAGATGTCGTTTAAGTCATGCCCTAATATGCAGCCTGGCTGCAGCAAGACCTGGAAAGCTAAGTGCAGCAGAGACTTGGCTATACCCACCTGCACTTTCAGTCAGGTCTGTTATCTGTCTTTAAATCCCTTGGCTAGAAACGCCTTCTTCCTTAGATACCCTAAATCTTCTGATTGCCTTCAAAATTCTTTATGCCTGTGCCCACTCCCTACTTGCTGTTTTTTCTCATTATTATTTTTCCGTCTTAATATGCCAGTTCTTGTCCACAACACTGAGCCTTTTTGTTCCAGTAAATAAAGCTTTCTGTATTTTCCATACAGACCCTGAATTTTTATACATGTAGCTACTACATTTTCTCCTCATTGAATCCTTCCACAAGGCCCATTTAAACCATGTTACAGAAATAAATTTAAAACCCCAAGACTAGTAAGGTTAAAAATTAAGCCCAGAGAAATTAAAATAGTATTTAAAGGTTAGACAAGCATTAGGTATATGTATTTTTTTATTAAGAAAGAGGAAAAATAAAAATGCCAAAAGAATAGTATAGTGGGATTAATTACAGTATACAGACCCAGTTCAGCATCAGAATCTGCTGTCAGTGATCACTGGACACATGCAGTCATTTAAAGGTCAAATAAATTTCTGTAAATTAATCTCACTAAAAGTTATAAACTTTAGAAGTTAAAGGCAGTAGCTGCTAGAGATAGGTATGGTAACAAAAGTAGAAAATCAACATTAAAAAAGGATAATAGAAGCTGAAACTGGTTAAAAGAGAGAAAGATATATTAAACACTGGCAAATAGTATTATCACTGCAAATGCTTCCATTCTGTAATACAAAAGGTTGTTTTCTGGGAGGCATGATAGTTCTTTTGAGAGCGAAAAGTTGGCAACTGGAAGAATGACACAAACCCATGACAAAAGAACATTTGATCTGAGGAAAGGAATTGGGGATATTCAAAGTACTACCAGTTACTGAAATTGTGATCAGCTTGTGTAGTATCTTTTTATCAAATAATGGGGAAAAGCATTTTAATAACCAGATTAATTTTAATAATAAGGTTAATACAAGGCTATGAGTGACAAGTTATCTTGGAAACAAGACTGGATTTACCAATTAACCTTTCATCTCTGCCAACTAAAGGGACAGATGGTTACCTAACTTCAGGAAGTAACTTGTCTGAATTAATTGTGTTTGATCTAGAGCATCTTAATTGGCTCATTGTATTTGCTGTGCCAGAATTTTTCTTTTCTAGTGTTAGCTTCTGAAAATCATCGTTATTAATACAAAGCCTCAGTATTTTGTTAAGTGCTCCAAATCAAACTTGTGTCTTATATTCTGTAAAGCTTCAGAACTAAATTCTGATACATGCTGTGTCAGACTGGAAAGACGGGGTGTCGTGGTTTAAGACTAACTCACACAGGCTCTCTCTCTCACTCACTTCCCCTCTTTCTTCCCCCCGCTCCCGGAGGGATGGGAAGGAGAATCAAAAAGAATGCAGCTCCCACGGGTTGAGATAAGAACAGTTCAGTAACTGAAGTATAACACAAATCACTGCTGCTACCACCAATAATAATAATGACAAGAGAAATACAAGGAAAGAATACAATTCTCACCACCTAATAAAAAGCCCGACCACACAGTTCACCACCCCCCACCCCCACCCCCACCCCCCCCCCCCCCCCCGTGTCTCGGCTCTCTGCTTTTACATCCTGGGCATCACGTGCTGTGGTATGGAATAACCTCTTTGGTCAGTTTGGGTCAGGTGTCCTGTCTCTGCTTCCTCCCGGCTTCCCCTCCTCCCTGGGAGAGCATGAAACTCAGAAAGTCCTTGGTCAGACCAAAACATTACCAAGCAGTAACCGAAACACTGGTGTTATCAGCGCTGTTCCCAGGCCCAAAATGAAAAACACAGCGCTGCACCAGCTACCAAGAAGCAGAAAAATGACTGCTGCTGCTGAACCCATGACATTATCCACCCCTTATTCCATACCATTCACGTCATGCTCAGATCCCACATTTTCAATATACCGTCACTTGTATGTATATACATCCACACACACACACACAGAGGGAGAGAGATCATCCCTCAGTGCATAGACCAATCCCTACAAAGCTGCTGAGTCCACCTGGTCCATGATATCGGGCTCCATCTCTTGTAACAGCCTTTCAGAGCAGGAGAGGCTGTGTGCAGTTTTGACACTCGTGAATAACCTGGGCAATAATGTCCATTGCTAAGTCCACCTCTCGATCATGAGTCCATCTGTATGCTGCATCTCTGCCCTGATGGCCTGAGGTGCCATAGGCCCACCAGGCTCAAAATAATTCACCCTCCCCTCCAGCAGTTTCTGCAGCTTGTCACTGGGGACTCCATACAGCTGCCTTCCATCTGTGACGCTTCCAAAGCACTGGAGGGGCCCAATGGACTAGATACTCGCCCATACTGTCCCACACACCCTGCCACTCATGACTGTCCAGCTGCAGGGAAAATCTCTTGGTCATCCTACATTGTAGTCTAAACCCAGACAATGCCGACACCCCACTCTGCTTAACTCTCGGGACCAGACAAAATGGTTGTAGGTAAAACACACTGTGTATGCATGCCAACATGCTGATCCCCACCACAATCAGCAGGCAGGTCTCAAGGGTACCCAAAGGCCACTCAAATCCTTCAGAGCTCTCAAATGAGGCTGCTGTACTTGTCACTGGGGCTGGTGTAGCTGCTGTGCTTGCCGGTTCTCTCACCAGCAGCTGCTCTTTTTCTGAGTCCAGATCTTCCTCCTCTGCCTTGCTGGGAAGTGCTGCGCGGTCTCCTGCATCCTCCTGGGGCTCGGGCTCACGGGGCTCTGCGGGCGGCTGCTGCAGAATGCTCTCGGCCACCGCTGGGCTGGGCTCGGCTGCAGGGCTTGGCTTCTCCACTGTCATCTGCCGCTGCCCCAGGGAGCGCGAGCGACAAGGAGGGTTCGAGGCAGTTTGCTTGGCAGGTCACGCGGGCAGGCGAGCGGGGTGGTGAGCGAAATGCTGAGCACTCACCTTATGACCAGGCTCCGGTCTGAGAGCTCTGCTCTGGCTGCCCCGGTGGTGGCCAGTGTAGGCACCCAGGCAGAGCCGATGAGAGGGGAGGCTGCAGTGCAGAGTTCGAGGGGGGGTGTAGAGAGTGCCTGCACTGCTCTCATGAGAGGAGGGTGCGCAATGGGCAGGGCTGCACTCGGTGCTCCATGGTGGAGGTCCTCCTGCAGCAGGGGCTGAGTTACCGGACGCTGCTACTAGGCTGAAAGGTGTCAGGGAAGCTGAGGGGAAAGAGCACTGCTTGCTCCAGGACCAGACTGTGCAGGGGCCTCAAGCGTCTGCTGTCACTCATGCGGGAAAGGAGGCCGCTATCCCAGGAAACTGGGAAACGGTAACAGAAAAAACCAACAAGAAAAGGAGGAAGAGGGCAATTAAAAGCAAGGGGCTTCCTCCTACATCTGTTGTCCCCACCCAGAGCTGCTTTGCTGTCCTGCAGGGGGCTGATGAGGAACCACAGTCCCACCAGGAACAACTGGCTGATGCACTGGTAAAGAAGATCACTATTGGTGCTGCCAGGAAAAAGTGGTGGGCCGTAGTAGTAGGGGACTCTACTCTGAAAGGAACAGAGGCACCCATCTGTCGGCCTGACCTAGGCTCAAGGGAGGTGTGTTGCTTACCAGGAGTTCGGATCAGGGATGTTGCAGAGAAGCTGCCTGCTCTAGTCGGTCCCACTGACTGTTTACCACTTCTAGAGGTCCATGTGGGTGCTACTGATATAGATAGCAGTAGCCAGGAGAACATAAAGAAGGATTACAGAGCACTGGGAGGAGTGGTTAGGGGCTCTGGAGCACAGATTGCCTTTTCCTCAATTCTCCAGGATACAGGGCAGGACCTCAAAAAGGCTAGGAGGATTGGCCAGGTTAATAAATGGTTAGAAGGGTGGTGCTATAGTCAGGGGTTTGGGTACCTTGAACATGGGACTCAATTTAGGAGACCAGGTCTACTGGGGGCTGGTGGAGCTGGTCTGACAAAGAAAGGGAAGAGTGGATTTGGGAGGAGGCTTGCCAGACTGGTCAAGGATGCTTTAAACTAGGTGTGTTGGGGGAGGGGAGCATCATTCCATCCCAACACCCCCAGTCACTTGCCAGCACCTATAGTAAACGTTCAGAGCTATGTAGAGATATTCCAGCTGCTCCAGCCAATGAGGTGGCTTCAACTGGAGCTTGGCTCAGATGTCTCTATACAAATGCCCATAGCATGGGGAACAAACAAAAGGAATTAGAGATGTGTGCACGTCTACGGGGGTATGATATCACAGGCATCACAGAAACATGGTGGGATGGCTCCTATGACTGGTGTGTTGGAATGGAAGGTTACAGGCTCTTTAGGAAAGACAGACCTGGTAGGCGGGGAGGGGGAGTTGCTATTTATGTTAGGGATAGGCTGGAGAGTATGGAACTGTGCCTGGGGACAGGTGAGCAGTCAACAGAGAGTTTGTGGGTCAGGGTTAAAGGGCGAACAGCAATGGGAGACATTATTGTGGGGATCTGTTACAGACCACCTGACCAAAAGGACTCGATGGATGAAGTGCTCCATAGCCAGATAGGAACAGCCTCACACTCGCAGGCCTTTGTCCTCATGGGGGACTTCAACCACGCTGATATAAGCTGGAGGGATGGTATGGCCTGGCACAAGCAATCCAGGAAGTTCCTCAATTGTGTGGAAGACAGCTTCCTTCTGCAAGTAATAGAGGAGCCGACAAGGAGAGGTGCCATGCTTGACCTCGTCCTCACCAACAAGGAAGAGCTGGTTGGAAATGTGACGCTCTAGGGCACCCTTGATTGCAGCGACCATGAGATGGTTGAATTCGAGATCCTTAGGACAGTGAGAAGAGCATGCAGCAAGCTCACTGCCCTGGACTTAAAGAGAGCAGACTTTGGCCTCTTCAGGAACCTGCTCAGTAAGATTCCATGGGATATAGCTCTAGAGGGCAGGGGGGCCCAAGACTCTTGGTTGATATTCAAGGATCACCTGCTGCAAGCTCAGGAGTGATACATCCCTACTAGAAGGAAGTGCTGTAGGAGGGCCAGGAGACCTCCTTGGATGGATAAGGAGCTGCTGAGGAAAATTCAAAGGAAAAAAGAGGCTTATAAAAGGTGGAAGCCAGGACAGACGGCCTGGGAAGAATACAGGGACGTTGTCCAGGAAGCTAGAGACCAGGTTAGGAAAGCTAAGGCCCACTTAGAATTAAACATGGCTAGGGATGTTAAGGATAACAGGAAGGGATTCTATAGGTACATTGCAAATCAAAGGCAGACTAGGGACAACGTGGGCCCTCTCCAGAAACTATCGGAAGAACTGGCTACAATGGATTTAGAGAAGGCTGAGGTTCTTAATGACTTCTTTGCCTCAGTCTTCACCGGAAAATGCTCTGACCATACCACCCAAGTCTTGGAAGGCAGACGCAGGGACAGTGAGAATGAAGACCCTGGACCCACTGTAAGAGAGGATCTGGATCGAGACTATCTTAAGAACCTGAACGTATACAAGTCCATGGGACCTGATGAAATCCATCCGTGGGTCCTGAAGGAACTGGCAAATGAAGTTGCCAAGCCACTGTCCATCATATTTGAAGAATCATGGCAGTCAGGTGAAGTTCCCGACGATTGGAAAAAGGGAAATATAACCCCCATTTTCAAGAAGGGGAAAATGGATGAGCTGGGGAACTACAGACCCGTCAGCCCCACCTCTGTGCCTGGCAAAATCTTGGAGCGGATTCTCCTGGAAGGCATGCTGAGGCACATGAAAAACAACAAGGTGCTTGGTGACAGCCAGCATGCTTCATTAAGGGGAAATCCCGCCTGACCCATCTGGTGGCCTTCTATGATGGGGCTAAGGAACTGATGGACAGGGGTAGAGCACTTGATGTCATCTACCTGGACTAGTGCAAAGCGTTCGACACTGTCTCACATGACATCCTTGTCTCTAAGTTGGAGAGACATCAATTTGACAGATGGACCACTCGGTGGATAAAGAACTGGCTGGATGGCCACATGCAAAGAGTTGTGCTCAATGGCTCAGTGTCCATCTGGAGACCAGTAACGAGTGGTGTCCCTCAGGGATGGGTGTTGGGACTGGTCTTGTTCAACATCTTTGTCGGTGACATGGACAGTGGGATTGAGTGCGCCCTCAGCAAGTTTGCCGATGACACCAAGCTGTGTGGTTCAGTTGACATGCGGGAGGTAAGGAATGCCATCCAGAGGGACCTTGGCACGCTTGTGAGCTGGGCTGACGCCAACCTGATGAAGTTTAACCATGCCAAGTGCAAGGTCCTACAGCTGGGTGGGAGCAATCCCAGGCACAGCTCCAGGTTGGGCAGAGAAGAGATTCAGAGCAGCCCAGCAGAGAAGGTCTTGGGGGTTTTGGTTGATGAGAAAATGAACATGAGCCGGCAGTGTGTGCTCGCAGCTCAGAAAGCCAACCGTATCCTGGGCTGCATCAAAAGGAGCATGACCAGCAGGTCGAGGGAGGTGATCCTGCCCGTCTACTCTGCTCTCGTGAGACCTCACTTGGAGTACTGTGTGCAGTTCTGGTGTCCTCAACATAGAAAGGACATGGAACTGTTGGAACAAGTCCAAAGGAGGGCCATGAGGATGATGAGGGGACTGGAGCACCTCCCGTATGAAGATAGGCTGAGAAAGTTGGGGCTGTTCAGCCTGGAGAAGAGAAGGCTGCGTGGAGACCTCATAGCATCCTTCCAGTATCTGAAGGGGGCCTATAGGGATGCTGGGGAGGGACTCTTCATGAGGAACTGTAGGGATAGGACGAGGGGTAATAGGTTCAAACTTAAACAGGGGAAGTTTAGATTGGATATGAGGAAGAAATTCTTTCCTGTAAGGGTGGTGAGGCACTGGAATTGGTTGCCCAGGGAAGCTGTGAATGCTCCATTGCTGGCGGTGTTCAAGGCTGGATTGGACATAGCCTTATGTGACATGGTTTAGTGGGAGGTGTCCCTGCCCCTGGCAGGGGGTTGTGTGGAGGCATTTCTCACTGAAAATGGTTATGTGAGCAATCCAGCCCTTGGTTTAGCCCCACCCCTCTAATGAGCAGAGGGGGCCAGAGGCTGCTGGAGGGGTTACTGTAGGACACCTTTCCAGAAGCCCGCCAGAAGTTCCTAGAAGGGGATGCCCACTTGCTGACATGAAGAGAAGCTCCAGGCGCTGCCACCAATCACAAGCCGTTGCTAGGATCTGACTCGGAGGCAGAGCCAATCAACTGTTGTGGAATGTTCTGGTGTTCTGTAACTTTTCTATAAAAGAGATGCTTGCACACAATAAATTGTTCAGCGTCTGATCACATTGATCAGTGTTGCGTTGTTCCATATCCCCCGCAGGGCTGGAACTAGATGATCTTAAGGTCCTTTCCAGCCCTAACTATTCTATGATTCTATAAGTCTATCAATCCAATCTGTACAGCATTAATTTAATTTTTTTATCTTTCCTTCTGGTTGTGGCTTTAATATATATTTCATTGTTTCCCAAAGATATCTAGTGTAAAAGAAGTTCTAAAAGAAAAAAAAAAAAAAAAAACCAAGGAAAAAAAAACCCAAGCCAAAACAGAGAAGGAATAAATAAACACAAATCTGTGCAAGTGAAATGAAGTTAATTGTAAATCACGTAAATGAATGAGAAATAAAGAAATAGTTAACACCAGATTTGGAAAGTGATTAACAGAAGTTGAATTTTGATGCCTGATGAAAGTGGACAGCATATTCAGGACAGTAAGACCCATCCAAAATCAAGAGATCAGCATGACAAATCACACAGGGAAGAGTCGGAAGGAATAGCAAAGTAAAAATAATAGAAGACAAGTTGGGCTAGAAGCAGGGCAGTTTTAAGAGTGATTAGATGACCTAATCTTAGGGCAAGTAAGATCCCATCAACATACTAGACGGGGAGATAAAGTTCACAGCAGATTTTCATGGATTATTTTACTTTATCCCACAATCTGCCTAACCTGAAGATTATCTAAATAACAGTTAGACCACTGAAGTTCCTCAGTACCTTGTGTTTCTACTTTTCTCATATGTAGAACTGCCAGTGTCAGAAAGCTATGTCTCAGTGCCAGTCATGCATGGTGCTAGCAGGATTCAGTCAGACCAACCACTCAGAGGCTGATTTAATAGACCTGCTCATCACATGGTCCAGTAAAAAAAAGAGCAGTAGACTGAGAAGACTGCCGCTCAAATTATGCTCTGTGAAAGCTTTTTTAGAAAAGGACAGATCTGGTTTGAAAAACAAAACCAAATCAAACCAAAATATTTTTTGCCAAGCTGAAATAGGATGGTAAAGTGGTAAATGCACAAACTGCTGCTTTACATTTCCTATAGTGAGTTTAGGAAACTCACTTTTGAGCTTCCTGACTTTTATTTTCTTCATAAAATAAAGGCTTATAATCCTTTTCTGAACTATGAATTCAAGTAGCTGACAGAGCATTTTGGCTAATAGTCCAAACCTCAGACTCATTTGTGAAGCCAGTCCAATAGGGGGAATGCACCTCGTAGACTCCAGGCTCTCTCAACCATGTAAAGCAGAACTAACTGTTGTTCAACAGTGATGCAGTTCTCATACTATGCCATTATTACTTGTTTTGTTGTTGTTCAAAGTGATTCAGTTTTTATACTATATCATTATTACTTGTTTTGTCGGTTTTGAAGAAATTTGTTGATTTAAGAATTTATATGGAATTTTTTTTCTTAATTTGATTTCCTTGTGTAATTTGCTTTTCCTCATCCACTCCAACTATCCCAGACACTCTATTGATCTAGTAGTGATAAATTAAGGTATGGGGACAGTGCTGACTGTTTACAATGCAAATGAAGCCAAGACTTAAGACTCTTCTTGAAGCTCTTCTTTGCGCATGGGCTTGTACACCTTTTAAATGCACACAAAAAGTTAACTTTATTGAAGCGGGTGATTTTAGTAACATAAAAACAGGATGAAAGAGAAATGCATCATTTGTTCAGTTAGTAGGTACTGAAAGCTGAATGCACTATTAAATCATCACTAAGCAGTAGAAACTATTAATAGGAGCTCAAAATTTTATAGCAAAGTGTTTGTGCTTTTTTCATTGGTTAAGTACTAGTAAAATCATAAGTTATTGTTTCTGTGTCTTGTCTCCTTGGTCAAAGATCCTGTATTTAAAAATGGAACAGAAACACTTGAAGCTTCTTACATCTTGGTGTCATCAGTGTTCACAAGCTGGATTTTGTTATCTTTCAGCTCCACTGAAATCAGCTCTAGATGCTAATTTCTGTTAGCAGAAAGCAGAGGCTGCCTAAATTTGCAAACTTCAGCTACTACAAAGACTATTTTGTACCTTAGTTTTTTATTTATGATGAGTTTCTTCCACTGGCTTTACTGAAAGGTGTTGTTTGGCCAAGTGCAAGGTTCTGCACCAGGATCAGGGCAGTTTGACGTAAGGTTGCCAACATCAACGACAACAGATACAAAGAAATGGAGCCAGATTTTCAGGGAAGCTTAAGATAACAGGGTAAAGAGCTCTACATCATATTCTGGATTGTTTAAATGTGGCTATTCTCTCCACAGATTTCACGCCGCTTTCCCTTTGCTGAAAAGTGCTTAATTGTTTAGACTGAGGAAGCACCTTATATTTTTTTTATGAGTTTTGTATTACATGACTCTGTGCTCAGACTTTAAAAATTCTTTTTATGGAGAAAATGGGAGATTATTATATAAACGGGTGTTAGAAAACTCATAAGCCATACTGAAAATATGCATTTTTGTATTTGAAGTTAACCAGGCGGTTGAATTAGTGTGCATTTTCTGTGTAAAATAACTACACTTCAGAAAATTGAAGGGTTTTTTTGCACTTTGACTTCAGAAAATTTTGACTTTGACTTCAAAAATTTTAATATTTGCATTCATCAGACAGAACTCATTGGAATACATTATATAATATATATTAATATATATATTTATGAACAAAAACTTTACTTCCATTTTTTCTTCCAAACAGTCATATAAAGCCATTTATCATAGAATCATAGAATGGCTTGGGTTGGAAAGGACCTTAAGATCATCACGTTCCAACCCCCTGCCATGGGCAGAGATGCCTCACACCCAAGGCTCTGCCCAACCTGGCCTTGTACACTGCCAGAGATGCAGCGTTCACCACCACTCTGGGCACCCTGTGCCAGGGCCTCACCACCCTCACAGGGAAGAACTTCTTCCTTATATCTAACCTGAACTTCCCCTGTTTCAGTTTAAACCCATCACCCCTTCTCCTGTCGCCACAGACCCTGATGAAGAATATAACTCTGGAGCTGTCTTTTTTCCTGAACACACTATGGCATTAACACACAATGAGTAACAGAGGAAGAAAATTAACACTCACTTAACCTAAGGCTACACTGCAGTACAAAATTCCCAAAGCGTAGGGGTAAGACCAGTGCCTTGCATGAAATCACAGTAAATGGCACTAATGCATTTAATGACAAGTCTCCAGCAGATTGTGGGTGGTCACAGACCAGAGATGCCAGAAGCCTGAGGCATAAAAATTCTTATGCATCTGCTGTGGATGCTGGTACTCTCCCCCTGTGCAGCCCCCTGGGATGCTCTATGGGGCTACTCATCCCCCAGGCTTCATCTGCCTGGGAGTTTTTCCTTTAAAGATGAGATTTGAAGGTGCAACTAACAGTAATTTTTTTCCTCTAGAAGCAAAGAAGGTTACTATCTTTTGCTGCTTTCCATACAACCTGAGTTCTTTGCCTTGGACAGCAGCCATCCAAGAACCAGCAGTATCACCAGCCCTAGAGTTTGGAGCTTGTCTCTGAAAATACTGCCTTACTGTGGGTTGATCCCACTCATACTGAAAATCATTACAAAGCATCAACACAAATGTGCTGTCACCTTGATCTCAAAAGCCACTTCCATGTTTTAATTGCTGGTGTTTTACCAACAGATGTCAGAGACCATGGTCTGGGCATTGAGAGGGGAGGATGTTTCTTTTATAAATGCATCTTTTATAAAGAGTTACTGTAGTTTATGGAACCAAAGCCAATCACAGATAATGAGTCATAACAGAAGGTAGTTACTGTAAATATTCCAAGCATGGGCATATTAACAACCACCCACTAATCAGGGGCAATGCCACAGGCAGACACAGAGACCTCCCACTGGTGTTTATGGGAATTCTGAATGGATCAGGACCTCGGCCAAGAGCTGAATATCTATTGTAACCTGCAGCATTGATATGCAGGATGGGATGGGCCATGCCTGTCATGGTTTAAGCTGTAAATCACACAGCCCACTCACTCACTCCCCCTCTTTCTTCCCACTGCTCCTGGAGGGATGGGAAGGAGAATCGAAAGAATGCAGATCCCCCAGGTTGAGATAAGAACAGTTTAGTAACTAAGGTATAACACAAATCACTACTGCTACCACCAATAATAACACAAGAGAAATACAAGGAAAGAGAATACAACTGCTCACCACCTGATACCAAGCCTGACCCAGTAGCGAACCCCCCAGAAGTGTGCCCCCACCCTTCTGGGTCTTTGCTCTCTCTTTTACATCCTGGGCATGACGTGCTGTGGCATGGAATATCTCTTTGATCAGTTTGGGTCAGGTGTCCTGTCTCTGCTTCCTCCTAGCTTCCCCTCCTCCCTGGCATAGCATGAGGCTCAGAAAGTCCTTGGTCAGACCAAAACATCACTAAGCAGTAACTGAAAACACTGATGTTATCAGCGCTGTTCCCAGGCCAAAAGTCAAAAAAACAGCGCTGCACCAGCTACCAAGATGGAGAAAAATGGCTGCTGCTGCTGACCCCATGACAATGCCTCAGATTTTGGCTGTCACTTTCCAGTGGGCAATGTAGGCATCTCTTCCAAGTTGGATCTGCAATCTCAGCTTTCAGACTGGAGGCACAGAGATTTCCAGTGAATAAAAGAATCAAGTTTAACTACTCATTCTCTAGTGTCATTAAACATTTATGACACAAACACAAGTTGTGATGTGTAAGTCAATAGCCCCAGTTGACCACGGTAAGGCCCAATCTACTGCTGGCAAGCATCTCGAACAGTGACTCAGGTTCATGTGTCAAACCACAGCTGCTGGGGCTTTTTGTCTGGGCTGCAAAAGGAATGGCACCCAACCTTTGGATAAAAGCACAAGGAAGAGGCCTGCCTTCCACCTGGGCTGGCCGAGCAGCAGGGAAGGGTGATAACACTCTGCTCCCTTCCCCCTTCTTTGCACTTGCTGCTAATTTTGATCCTGTGGGCTCAGCCCAAGACATGGTCAGCTTACACATTGCCTCTGCACTGCTCCTCTTCAGTCCTTCAAGTAAGTTACTGGCTCATGATTCAGTACTATAGAAATATAACTGTTGAGATCAGCTGCTTTATTTCTGTCAGCTTTTCTCCAGACCTTTCAATCATAAGCTGCATTATACTATATTCCCATAAAGCCAGGAAAAGCAGTAATAGATACCTCAAAATCCTGACTTCTATTTTTCCTGCCGAGTGCTTTGTTTTCTGCTGTCACCAAATTAGAACACTACCTACACTTCCACAGCTTCACCCATACTATCACTATTTCAACACACTCTTCTTAGGTTAGATGTTATCAGCTTCCAAAACGCTCCTATTTTGCTTTCTGGAGAAGAAAAACACATTCGGCATTTTCTCCCAACTTATGGCTGAGGTTATCAGACTTGTGGGCAAAGCTATCAAAGTTTCTTGCACTGAGAACATGGTGAGAAGAAAAGATCCCCCCCTGTCCCTGCCTCGATGAGGGAGGCAACAATACAGAGCCCAATGGGTAAAGAGAAAAACAAATGCAGATGAATCCTTTCCTTGGATTTCATTGCAGATTCTCTACTCGGTCTCTTGACTTTCCTTGGAGGAGCCAGGCCAATTGCAAAGCAACCTGGCTGTAATGCCAGACAGCATGAGCTCCTTAAGGCCCAAATCCAAAGCACAAGGTCTCAGCTTGCTCTCTAATACCCTATACTCTCCCACTGCCACATGCCTCCCCACAAATAAAAGGTTAACAGATTTCATTCAAACCAGGTTGTGTTGATACAGCCCCGAGGCTCACTGCCCACACTGCTTGCAAATTGCAAAGCGAAAGCTTTTCAGTGAGAACTGAGGACAGCCACTTGTCCTAACACACACCAGCCACATGATAGGAAAAGAAATCTACTGAAGAGAGCTGGGAACATACCAAGGGCTGTTTCTTGAGAGCAGAACCAACCCCCATTGAAGCAAAGCTGCTACCAAGCATCAGGCTGCCACTGCAGGGTGTTGAGCTGGTGTTACACAGGTCCTTACAGTCCTGCCAACCCCAGAGAGTGCAGAGTGAGAATGGACACAGGAAGCTGCCCCATGCTTCACACAGCTGGGACAAGGCTGCTCTTCAAAACAAGCTGCTTGGTACACAAAGAGCCTCCACCTTGGAGCAGCATCACTGCTAATCCACCTTAGTGAGGCAGCCTGGGGGATGCTGGGGCTTATGGTACCCAGCAGCTCTCTGACACTCACACAGTTAAGAGAAAATAAATACATCAATGCCATGATCTTATACATATACATTCAGAGTTAAAGCAGCACTTTGCAGAAAGTAAAGGCGCACATCCCTGACTTCATTATGTTAATCCACAAGCTTTATTTAGATTGGGGTAAATTCATCCTCAAACATCCACAGCCAGTTTTAAAAGCAACCAGATTTTGAGCGCAAGAGTCCTCACTGGGTTTTTTAGGCATGACTTGTAAGTGAGGCAACAGACTCCAAATCAAGCAGTTACTTCCCTCTGGCTTAAAAAAATGTATGAATTGGATGTATATATGCACATATATATATTTCTTTACAAATAGATTCTTGTACTTCTGTTACACCTGCACAACTCCACTGACACTACCACAGGCTTTACAAGAGAGGGCAATTTAAATGGAAATACCCATTGCAAGACAGTGATCACCTGCACCGGATTGTGTGCTGGTTCCTACTGACACCCATGGCCTTTCAAGGTCCTGTATAAACCAGTCTTTTCTACAAAGACCCACCTCAAAAGCTGCTTGTAGAAAGTGGCATTTTGCATCTTACACAAAGCAGCTGCTTGCATGAGGGCTAAAGGCAGCCCTCCCTACGTCTCACCTCCGGCACAAGCCTGTAATGCATAGAAAGCTTCAGGAGTAAGAAAGGCTGACACTGTTGTTGTTTAGCAAAGTACTCCATGTTTCTTGTGCAAATACAGCCCTGGGACACCTGCATTTACAGTGGGTGTTAAAATTCCATGCTATATCTTACAGAACATGGGGTACATGCACATATCACCCCAAGAAGCTATTCTCATGTGAAACCATCCTTTGAGAGGATGGTTACCTAACTGAAAACCACACACGCTGCTGTCAGGACTGAAGTATTCCTGGTGCCACACTGTAGAAACACGCAGGAAATGGTATCCCATCCTTTCCAGCCACTGTTTCACTGTATGTTTAACATAAATAAATAAAGCCTGGTTTTCCTATGACTAGATCCAAATGAAACATTCCCATTAAAAGCAATGTTAAAATGACCAAAAGAAAATTCAGGTGGTTCAGAGGAAAATGGTTCAGAGGAAAAACCATTTCGTATTTTAGTCTGTGACACAAGGGGCTAAAGAAAGCCATGCAGCCTATACATTAACTGGTAAACACTACCTTCTTACCTGCACCTTAAAACCTTATTTTACAGACTGTGACCATCACTCACTTCTCTACAGCAGCAGCAAACCATCTCATACATGTACCAGCTCCTCCTGCTGCATCTGAGCCTGCCTCTTGACTTTAGGATAATGAAGAAAGTTTTGATATGAGCTCAAAGAGCATACCAGCCTCTTCAGATTGATCAGCATCAACTGTTCTGTTTGGAATACTCAAGAACAATGCACCTCCTGGTACACTGTCACCACAGGAATCAAAGCCTTCTGCATCTAGGTCATTACTGACTCAACAACAGCAGATAAAAATGCCTTTGCCCCAGTGTTAGAAATACACAGATGTCCCAAATCCCATACGCAGGTGATTTCAAATACAAAGTGAATTTCATTAAAACTTGTAATCATAGCACAAAATGGAATGTGTAGGTTTGATTTAAAGCAGCCCAACAAGTTTACAAGCAAGTGTAGCACAAGTATGGTTCTTCTCATGTAGGATTATAACACAGTTCTCAGTCATGCAAAATAATTCATCAGAAAGGCAGGAATCTTTTGTTCTGCATGGCTTGATCAATTATTTAAAGACCGTTTTAGTGAATAAGGCCACCGTAAAAAAATACTAAAACATCAAAGGAAATAATGTAAGGGCAAAAGATATTTAGACAGAAAACATGGGGTTTTACAGTGCAACTTGATTGGGTTGGGAGGAATCCTGATGAAAATGAGCCTTACAGTCTGTTTCATTAAGATGTAAGTATTGTGTGTTCTTTGCCACAAGTATGTATTCAATTTTTCTTTGGAAAAAGCAGTATAAATTTTAAGGATTAAATATTTTATTTGCTTTTTTACCAGTTTTTTATTTTTGTCATTACTTCAATTTCTTGTAATAAGAAGATTAAGACTTGAAGTTCTTATATTTTGGATGTTAAAAAATAACTGAACAATATTAAAGTGTCTCTTCCCCCTCTTCCCTTGCCCTCACCATGGGGATATTATGCATTTAGATCATGGGTGTTTTTAGAGAATTATTCTGAAAAATTAAAGTTTCCATTTGGAAAAACCAAAGTGCAGGTGTTATTAAATATACTACTATATTTGTGATTTCAATCACATACTCAGAGTTGTTTCGGTTACTGAGAGCTGTTTGTTACCTTACAAGTTCTACATGTCAGAAATATGACTCTTTCTTTCTTTCCTTACTATCACAGACTGTCCCTGGCACCTTAAAGACTTGCTCATTGCACTCACTTCTTCCAAACACCAGGTGAGAGTCCAGAATCAATCAGGGCTTTAACAAAGTGAGAAGGAAAGTAATCCCAGAAAATTACCTGGACCCGTAATGTTTGCGTTGCAGGGAGTCAAAGGCTGCTTGTACAATGTTGCTCATGAAGTCTCAACTGCAGGAATCTCTCTGATTTAGCAGAGTTCCACGTTGTGCCATGTACCATTTACTGCATAAGCCCTATTACTTCTATGTGCTCCCCCTTCATTGCTATTAAAACTTTTACGCTCCTTTTGATAGAACTTTTACATTGTTTTATAATATCTCAACACCATAAAATCCTCTTTACTGACTTATTTCTGAGTGACTGAGTGCAACAGTCTTACAGTGTTACAAAGAAGAAACCACATCAGAAAAGACTTGATTCACCAGGGGTTCTGCTGTAGTATAGCGCAGCCTTGAATAAAATACCTATCTTAGTAGTATATAATGACCTGCCAGGACCATGTCAGTCTTCTCCTGCATGAAGCACAGTAGGTAAGAGTGGGAAGGATGCTTAAAACAAGTTTCCCAGATGTGGAATAGTCCATCAACACTAGCATGAGAAATAGAGTTGAAAGCTACTGAAAGCTGGAACGAGTAAATGCTCAAGGGATGTTCAATTACCTTTGAATACAGGTAGCAACTGCATGAACTTGAACAACTTGATTTTGGATTAAGTGGTCCAAAGTTGCTCAATCAGGGACCTCAGTTCACATGAAGCTAGGCCAAAATGACTTGGCTAACATCATACAGGCAGGAAATTTGACTGAAGACCTCTCACTTCCAGGATTGCAGTTTTATCACATTTTTCCTGTCCAGAATAAAAAAAAACAGTACTCTTAATGTGCAAGTTTCAGTTTAGCATAGCTAAGTAGTTTGCCTTTTTGAACTTCATCACATAACTGTTTATAAAGATATTAAAAATTAATATGGAAATCATATTACTCTTTTTCTATTTACAGCAGGCTTTTAGTAGATAAGTAATGGAGCTGTACAATTTATGTAGTGACAGAGCAAGGGAAGTGGCTTTAAAATGACAGAGGGGAGATTTAGATTAGATTGTTAGAAACAAATTCTCTACTGTGAGGATGATGAGGTCCTGGCACAGGTTGACCAAGGAAGCTGTGACTGCCCCATCCCTTGCAGTGTTCAAGGCAAGTTTGGATGGGGCTTGGAGCAACCTGGTCTAGTGGAAGGTGTCCTGCCCATGGCAGAGGTTTGGAACTGGATGAGCTTTAAGGTCCCTTCCAACCCAAACCAGTCTGCAATTCTGTGATTTTCTCAGAGCTAAACTACCACAACTCATAAAACCCTTCTACTTCAGTTTTACTCTCTATATTTTATCGAGAGTAAATATTTTTATTCTCTATACCTTTCTGTAAAATGCCTCATTTGACCTAATTAATCCCTTAAAGCTTACTCCTGCATAGATGTAATGTCTTCTGTTTGGCTCTGTTAAATTTAATATTTTTTCTATTTTCTTTTCTTTTTTTTTTTTTTTTTTCCCTATATTTTTCAGTTGCTCAGGATCATTTTCCGGTGGGATCTCTCAATTCTATTCTTCACTGTACTGTTTGTGTGTTCTGGTTTATGACGCTTTTCTGTCACTCAAGTAAGCATATTGTGTTGCCAAACTTTTTAATGGATAATACAGACTTTCCCGAGTGCCATGTTATATTTCTCTGCCATTTGACAGAAATTACACTGACTTATTTTCCAGTCTTAGATCCATGCTATGATACTTTCATCTAATATAGTTTTCTCTTTCTTCATGAAGTAGTACCAGGAGTCTAATAAAATCAAGTAAAGGCATCTGCTAGTTCTAATGTGTCCATCAGACTTCTTGCTCTGCAAATGACATTCATCTGTCATAATTTTTTCTCAACAAATCATCTTGGCTGTTACTTGTGTCTTCTAGTAGTGCAAGTGTTTATAGGTCATCTGATTCCATCTATTCCCAGGAATTGAATCTGACCATGTCTCTTCTTTTTCGTATGGCACACTTCCATCCTTTGCATTCACAGTGTTAATCTACTTAGGACTTGCAGTTCTTATAGAAAATAATAACAATCAGTTAGTTATAGCCAGGACCTTGCGCAACTGTAAACACTTCCCACACTTCCACAGCAGGCTCTAGCTGGAGCACCTTATCCTTATACCCAAGTTAAATGTAGTCACAAAACAAGGAAAGACAGCAATAATACCTGCAGCTTTTGGAGCAGTTGTTCAGTGCATGACAAAGCTCACAAATGTTTCTCATCCCAAATCCCTTCCTGGTATCCTCAGCACCATATTAATGTTCATTGTACAAATGGAGGAAGCAGATCTTGAGATACCTAAGACTGCTGTTTGACTTGATCTCCAGCCATTTTTCCCAAAGATAGAACATGAGCCGGCAATGTATGCTTGCAGCCCAGAAAGCCAGCCATGTCCTGGGCTGCATCAACAGGAGCATGACCAGAAGGCCGAGGGAGGTGATCCTGCCCCTCTACTCTGCTCTTGTGAGACCTCACTTGGACTATTGAGTTCTGGTGTCTTCAACATAAAAAGGACATGGAACTGTTGGAACAAGTCCAGAGGAGGGCCACGAGGATGATCAGGGACTGGAGCAGCTCCCATTTGAAGATAGGCTGAGAAAGTTGGGGCTGTTTAGCCTGGAGAAGAGAGGGCTGCATGGAGACCTCATAGCATCCTTCCAGTATCTGAAGGGGGCCTTTAGGGATGCTGGGGAGGGCCTCTTCATGAGGGACTGTAGTGAGAGGACAAGGGGTAACGGATTCAAACTTAAACAGGGGAAGTTTAGATTGCATATGAGGAAGAAATTCTTTCCTGTAAGGGTGGTGAGGCAGTGGAATGGGTTGCCCAGGTGTCATGGGTTCAGCAGCAGCAGTCATTTTTCTGCTTCTTGGTAGCTGGTGCAGCACTGTGTTTTTGATTTTGGGCCTAGGAACAGCGCTGATAACACCAGTGTTTCGGTTACTGCTTAGTGATGTTTTGGTCTGGCCAAGGACTTTCTGAGTTTCATGCTCTGCCAGGGAGGAGGGGAGCCGGGAGGAAGCAGAGACAGGACACCTGACCCAAACTGACCAAAGAGGTTATTCCATACCACAGCACGTCATGCCCAAGATGGAGGACGGAGAGGAGAGACCCAGAAGGGTGGGGGGTGCACTGCGTGGTCGGGCTTGGTTTTAGGTGGTGAGAGTTGTATTCTTCCCTTGTATTTGCCTTGTCATTATTATTATTGGTGGTAGCAGTAGTGATTTGTGTTATGCTTTAGTTACTAAACTGTTCTTATCTCAACCTGTGGGAGTTGCATTCTTTTCTATTCTCCTTCCCATCCCTCCGGGAGTGGGGGGCAAGAAAGAGGGGGGAGTAATTGAGAGAGAGTCTGTGTGAGTTAGGCTTAAACCACGACAGTTCTTTTGGCGCCCAACGTGGGGCTCTAAGGGTTGAGATAACGACAGGATTAATAGCCACTCGTCACAATGCTGATTTGTTGGCTCTTAAAGTTGTTGCTTTTGGTTCTCTTGCGTTCATGGTTTCAGCCTGTTGTACCTTACTTACAGCCGGTATTTCTTATCTTAGCATGTTTCAGATATGGGTTTTGGTTTAAGGTTCTTGTTTTATTGTACTTTATTGGAATGGCTTGTGATACGGGCGGGCTCGAGAAGCCGTGGGGGGCGAATGTGTACCTGGCAGTTCGGCTGCTCTTCACCGTCCTGGCGAGGCTGTGGAGAGCCGAGGGGGGGCTGCCTCGGGAGCCGCCGGCTGCCGAAACGGCCCGGGGGAGCGGACCCGGGGAGCAGGAGCCGAGCCCCCCCACCGAGTCCAGCCCGACGGCTGCCGAGCAGAGGAAGGAGGTAGCAGAAGGGGTGATCCCCCCGACTGAGCCCAGCCCGGCAGCTGCCGAGCCGCGGGAGGGGGAGGCTACCGAGCGGCAGGAGGAGACGGCAGAGAAGCCGGGCCCCGAGGCTGAACAGAGTCCCGTGGCCGAGCCCAGCCTCGTGGCGGCCGAGAGCATTCCCCGGCAGCTGCCCGCGGAGCCGCAGGAGAACGCTGGAGACCCCTCAGCACTTCCCAGCAAGGCAGAGGAGGAAGCTCTGGACTCAGACAAAGAGCAGCTGCTGGTGAGAGAGCCGGCAAGCACAGCAGCTACACCAGCCCCAGTGGCAAGCACAGCAGCCTCATTTGAGAGCTCTGAAGGGTTTGAATGGCCTTTGGGTACCCTTGAGACCTGCCTGCTGATTGTGATGGGGATCAGCATGTTGGCATGCATGCACAGTGTGTTTTACCCACAACCATTTTGTCTGGTCCCCAGAGTTAAGCAGAGTGGGGTGTGGGCCTTGTCTGGGGTTAATCTGCAATCTAGGATGACTAAGAGATTTTCCCCAAGCCTGGACAGCCATGAGTGGCAGGGTGTGTGGGACAGTATGGGCGAGTGTCTTGTCCACTGGGCCCCTCCAGTGCTTTGGAAGCATTGGAGATGGAAGGCAGCTGTGTGGAGTCCCCAGCGACAAGCTGCAGAAACTGCTGGAGGGGTGGATGAATTATTTTGAGCCTGATGGGCCCATGACACCTCAGGCCATCAGTGCAGAGATGCAGCACACAGATGGACTCATGATCGAGGGGTGGACTTAGCAATGGACACTGTGGCCCAGATTATTCATGAGTGTGAACACTGCACACAGCCTCTCCTGCTCTGAAAGGCTGTTACAAGAGATGGAGCTTGACATCATGGACTGGATGGACTCAGCAGCTTTGTAGGGATTGGTCTATGCACTAAGGGATGATCTCTCTCTCTTTCTCTGTGTATGTGGATGTATACATATACATGTGATGGTATATTGAAAATGTGGGATCTGAGCATGACGTGAATGGTATGGAATAAGGGGTGGATAATGTCATGGGTTCAGCAGCAGCAGTCATTTTTCTGCTTCTTGGTAGCTGGTGCAGCACTGTGTTTTTGATTTTGGGCCTAGGAACAGCGCTGATAACACCAGTGTTTCGGTTACTGCTTAGTGATGTTTTGGTCTGGCCAAGGACTTTCTGAGTTTCATGCTCTGCCAGGGAGGAGGGGAGCCGGGAGGAAGCAGAGACAGGACACCTGACCCAAACTGACCAAAGAGGTTATTCCATACCACAGCACGTCATGCCCAAGATGGAGGACGGAGAGGAGAGACCCAGAAGGGTGGGGGGTGCACTGCGTGGTCGGGCTTGGTTTTAGGTGGTGAGAGTTGTATTCTTCCCTTGTATTTGCCTTGTCATTATTATTATTGGTGGTAGCAGTAGTGATTTGTGTTATGCTTTAGTTACTAAACTGTTCTTATCTCAACCTGTGGGAGTTGCATTCTTTTCTATTCTCCTTCCCATCCCTCCGGGAGTGGGGGGCAAGAAAGAGGGGGGAGTAATTGAGAGAGAGTCTGCATGAGTTAGGCTTAAACCACGACACCAGGGAAGTTGTGAATGCTCCATCACTGGCAGTGTGCAAGGCTGGGTTGGACAGAGCCTTGGGTGGCATGGTTTAGCGGGAGGTGTCCCTGCCCCTGGCAGGGGGTTGGAACTGGATGATCTTAAGGTTCTTTCCAAGCCTAACTATTCTATGATTCTACGATTCTATGATGCGTACATTAATATGTAGCAGATCCTCAAACAAGTGGATGTCATTCAGTATGCCCTTCCTGTGCACAGGCCAATCTAGTTTGTCATGCAGCAATTTTACTCTTAGCAATTTTTTGTCTCTCAGATCCCTCACTGGTTTAAGTGCTGCAAGGCTCAAAGCAAAATAATTACTACTGTTATTTAAATCAGTTAAATAACACTGGGCTTTGTCTATACTTTTGGAATGAGGGATATACTCTAGGGGTCTGTGTAACCCTGCCCCCAACAGCTTCTACGTTAACGACATCAGAGCTAGGTGGAACATCCAATAAAAACACAGCTCTCTTTTCCTTTGCCAGACAGTACTTCCCTAGTCTGAAAAACTCCCAGCATTCATAATGTTTAAATTTATAGCAGGAGAATGTAAAGCATTGGGCACGCAGACAGTTGCATCTACTGAGTTTAATCGCAATGTTGAAAGACCTGGTGCAAGTGACCAGAAAATTGGTTTACATTGTAAACAAATGTTTTGTAACATTCATATAGCAATATCTGATCTAAATGAACAAATATATAAGGAGAAATGTTAGATGAATTTGATCTTCTACGTATTACCTTGGCGTGTGCCTTTAGGTTGGTCCTTCACACAGCTGTCTCCTGCAGTAACACTGTTACATTTGAAGGTAGTGGTAAAGCTGGGTTTTCAGCTGAGAGCTGCTGCTGGTCAGCGCTCTCTTTTTTGACAGCATCTTGCTTTGCAGATGGCTGCAGTAACTGGAAAGTCTGTTTCAGGAGTTCATTATCTATTCTAGTGGGGGACGTCTCCTAGCCCATCAGGTTCAGAAGAACTGCATGGCAAAGACATTACACAGATTTTTTTGGTAAAAACATGCAATAGCTTAAAAACGGGGAACCTCTTATTAGGTTTGGTCATTAAATATATTCCATTAGCTTTGAAATCCTGACATTGGAAAATATATTTCCTTATTTATACCAAGATAAAACTGAGATGTTCCAAAGTTTTTAGAGAAAACTCAGAGGGATATTTCAAATTAACTAATAATTTGATCATCAAGGTTCTCTGGGGTAAAAGAGACTGATAAGCAAGAATTTGGTGTGTTATGTAATGATCATACTATTAGCCATTAAGATCACATGCTCATATAAGAAAAATACTAGAAACCTGATATTTTCCAGTGTCATGTTTGTTAATCCTGTTATTTTCCTATTACATTTGGTTTTGACAAAATTACATTTTCCAGTTTAAAATAAAAGGTTTAAAAAATATTTGCATTCTGCTTTAATAATCCTATACATATCCTTCATTGACTACTGTATATTTTTCATGTTCATTAGTGAATCAGAGGTGTGCAAAATATATTTTATAATAAAATTTTGAATCTTCTGAGTTTCTGACACAAAAATGATCAGTAGAATGTACCAATGGAATCAGTGCTATTACTCATTCCAACATGTTTAAGATTTAAGGTTACAGATACTGTGCAGCCCACTACATCACAAGGAATAATAAAGAAAAACCTTGGGAGCTTTTTGTTCTCTGCTAAGAACAAAAGGCTGAATGACTACAATATCCTGAAAAAAGTAAACATCAAGGACAGGATATAGAGTGTCTGTGTATATGTGGTGACATAATTCAAATTAACAGACTAGGAAAACTTACAAGAACAATGTAAGTGAGCAGAACCAAAGAATGTTAAATGAATGAGTTTGCAGTACTTGCACATGAAATTGGTTGGCGTTAAAGTCAAATTTATCAGGACTAAGTTATAAAAATATAAATATTGTGTTTACAATCTTTAAAGCTCTGGGCTAAACAAAGGAGTTCCTGTCTAACTTATTAACTTGCTCAATATAACAGGTACAAGAGACAAACAGATAGTCTTTTTTAAGTGATCTGTAGTTGCTGTAGCAACTGGTTCTTTGTCATTTGTTTTTATTGCAACAGTAGAATTTAAATATATTTAGTATGCCACAGAAGAAATAAGCACTAAAGAAAATATGAGTTTTGTTCTGGAGAATGATTTTGGCCTAGTTAGGAATGCCTGTTGTCAATGATTTCTTAAGATGATAAAATATTATGTTTACTTTTAAAAGAACACTGAAATGAAATTAGCTTTCTGATTTGGAAAACCCTTTCAAGTTTCTGCTGAGATTCTTTGAATCTTCTGAACACAGTTTCTTTTTTGAGAGTTACAAATGAATTGAAAATGTACTTTCAAAGGCAGGGCATATATGTGGGAAATGTTATGGCTGGAAAGGGTAGTTCACAGTCTTGTTTGCATATAGACCCATAAATCCTCAGAAGTACTTCATCACCCAAATTTGTCTAATTGGTGTGTGACTCACATTGATGTCACACTTCCTACATTTGAAAAATCAACTGTTGAGGTCATTCATTGTAGAGAATATATTCTGTGCAAAAGAGCTTCTTTTTCAAGTTATAGTGAGTTGCTGTGTTCTAGTTAGCCTAACTAGCCTCTTTGTGCTTCTGTCATATAGAATATATATAAAATTATATATAGAGATATGATATAATATTGCAAATTGCACAACAGAAACAATTGTTTCCAGAATTTCTTTGGAAAAGCAGCAGGTATGTATTTCCATTACTAATCCAGACACTTCCTCTTTTCATGCTCCTTCAGATGGATATAGTGGTTGATACTAAATAATAAATATTTTGACTTTTCAGGTTATTTCTTTCACTAGCAATGTAATACCATAGTCTGATGACCACATTTTCTGTAAACATTCCTCCAGTTCAAAAGTACAGCTCAATTTGACTGTATTCATTACCATTTTTGATCAGTAACTATAAAATGCTTGAGATCTAACTGCATAAATACCCATAAAAATAAATTGTTAAGCTTGGTTGCTTAAAAATACCCTCACAATGACTTTTTTATTATCTATTTTATTGTAAAATTGACAGCTTTTCTCTGTGTGCTGTGCTGGTGCATTGTGCTTATGGCATCATGTCCGAGAACTGACAAAGTAATATGACATATTGAGCTCACCGACTTCATATGAATTCTTATTGTCAGTCAGTAGTCTGTACCACATAAATGGTTCTCTGAAGATGTCTGTACAACAATTACAGGAACAACCAACCTGAATGTTCTTCAGTCTCTTTCTGAGCAATTTGCAAAATAGAAAAGGTTAAAAAAAAACCCAATTAATTGATATTCTGCTACCAGGTAGAAAATTGGAGTATTTAGCCTTTCTTCTTCTGATTTAGAGTGTGCTCTGCTTTCTGTGGTGTCTGAGGTGGAATAAGCAACAGTTTTCAAACAGAAGCATACTAAGGGTAAGGCCATTCATCATCTAAGCTAATACAGCATTTGGCTGTTGTAGTCCTTCCTTTTCCCTTAGTCCCAGTGTTGGATCCTCACCACCTTCCCTGTGCTGGCTCTAACACTTGCCTAACAATTCATCAGCAGTGTGCTGTCAGAAAGCTAACCTGCCAAGAAAGGAAATAGTTCTCTGTTGAATATGTGTGTTAAAATAGGTCAGTGAATGGCCATACGACCGCTGGTACTTTCAGTAACATGAAGCCAAAAATTACATACTTCCTCTGGCTGCTGTGAAACCATGACCTATATTGTGACAGAAAGCAACCTGACAAGAATCAGACAAAACCTCTGTCTGCTTTATTGTCGTAGTCTTTCAAAGTTGCTGATGTAAAATATGCTAGAACTTCTAATTATAAATCGTAACTATAAGATCTTTTCAGTATAACAAAGGGGACAGGTCTTTTAAGAGAGAGATTGGTGTGCTTTTCAGTCAGCTGGTATTTCAAATAGAAAACTGATCCAACCATTATGCTCAAAGTTTTGCTCAAGGAACCAAAATCCTTACCCAATGTTTCAGGTGGCCAGTCCATTTTTGTTCACACCGTAGCAAATGGAAAAGTTTTTAAAATTTCTTTTTTATATACTCTTTAAAATCAATAAAGTTTATTCTGTCTTCAAAAAAAAAATATTTGTATCCAGATATCCAGACTGAATTTTTTTATTATTATTGTTTCTGTTGGGTTTTGGTGGTTTTGGGTTTTTTTTTTCTTTCTTTTAGAAACCACCACTCACTGTATTATGTGGGGTCTGAATTCAGGTGTTCCAGCATATGGCATTAGCTCCAGCTCTAGGATAACCTCTCACCCTCTTTTGTGTCCCATGACCCAATGCAGTAAATCACAGAATACCAGGTGGGAAGGGAACTCAAGGATCATATGGTCCAACATTTCAGATACCTATTACCCCCCTGAAAATCATTAACACTGGCAGAAAGACAAGGTAGCTGAGAGACATGCTGGTGTTTTTGCTTGGAGTTTCATGTGGTGCTGGATGTATTTCTTGCAAAAACAAATTCTGAAGTGATTAAAGCATAATATATAAGCTGCTTTCTGCAAATCCGCAGTTCATATCTACACCATTTTCCCAACATCCTATAAGTTGTTCAGTCTCAATATGTTCCTTTGCACATAGAAAGAGAGGTAATTCTTCTGTACATTCGTGTCGTGGTTTAAGACTAACTCATGCAGACTCTCTCTCTCACTCACTTCCCCCTCTTTCTTCCCCCTGCTCCCAGAGGGATGGGAAGGAGAATCAAAAAGAATGCAACACCCACAGGTTGGGATAAGAACAGTTTAGTAACTAAAGTATAACACAAATCACTGCTGCTACCACCAATAATAATAATGACAAGAGAAATACAAGGAAAGAATACAATTCTCACCACCTAAAACCAAGCCCGACCACGCGGTGCACCCCCACCCTTCCGGGTCTCTGCTCTCTGCTCTCCATCCTGGACATGACGTGCTGTGGTATGGAATAACCTCTTTGGTCAGTTTGGGTCAGGTGTCCTGTCTCTGCTTCCTCCCAGCTTCCCCTCCTCCCTGGCAGAGCATGAGGCTCAGAAAGTCCTTGGCCAGACCAAAACATCACTAAGCAGTAACCGAAACACTGGAGTTATCAGCGCTGTTCCCAGGCCCAAAATCAAAAACATAGCGCTACACCAGCTACCAAGAAGGAGAAAAATGACTGCTGCTGCTGACCCCATGACAATTCAAAAAATGAAGTTTCTACAAATATGGCTGTATCCTGTTCACTCAGGTGCACCATGAGGGTATTTTTAAAACCTCAACAGCTTCACATGTTTGTAGGCGAAAGGGTGTGTAGCTAGCTGATCAATCTTTACTGGCTTTTTTAATTCTGTAGCACTTCCAATACCCTCTGTTGGTGTTCAAGACCTTTGTTTAGTGTGATCTCTTTCTATTTGCAGTTCTGCAATGATATTCCTCTCTTCTGCAAGTAAAAATCAGGTGTAGCATTTTGTAAATTAATTCTTCCAGTTTCTGTGTCATTACACATTCTACTATCAAGGCAATCTGGTGTTTCTTTATTGCATATATGAAGTGTTTCAGACATCCAACTAAAGATTATGTAGGAGCCTTATGGATTTTGTCAAAAAGCTTAGGCATCAAAATCCCATCAAAATCTGAAGAATGAGCCATTTAATTGGTGCAAGGACCTTCAAAATTTTACAGAGCGACTCTTCAGTCTTTGAAATTCTGACCCTTTCATTTTGTTGGAAGAAAGATACAAGGGTTGATTCAGTTGTTCATTCTTCATTTTAGAAATATAGTGCTCGGTTGGGGACAGGCAATCCCACTGGGATAAAGCACTACACTTGCAATGCTGTATGGATGATAAATCTCTCCTTATATGTTCAAAACCCCTGTGAAATATTCTTTTGCATGTTCTGTGTTACACTGCCGATAACAAATCATCAGGGGGAGAAAATAATCTGTGAAAAAGCTCTTCATAAACCATTCCTCCTATGTACTGGAGGTTAATTTTAATAACACAGAGTACCAGTGAAAATGTGTTGGAACAGACTTTAATATACCAAAGGCATAGTTCTTGCTTTTATATTCCTTGAACTACACCTGAAAGAAGGTTGTGCTGATGGGTAAAAATAAATTGCATGGCATATATTCCAACAATAAGAATCTGATCTGTTGCTCTCTTTAAATACTTAGGCTAAAATCCTTTATTTAGACCCCACTGCCAAGAAAAGTTTTATACTGAGAAGTGGGGGAAATAAAGTATTTCCCAAATGCATTCTGTCTACGAAGCTCAAATTTGAAAAGCCACTAGCACGTGGAACTATACACAAACAAGCATGAACTTCCAATGAGTTTTCATTTACACTTTTTCTAAGCTGTAGGTTTTTTCCTGACTAGCTGATTATCAAGAGATGAAGAAAGGCGTGGAAGTCTTTAATGCAAGATGTGTTAGCTGTAGTCTGTTTATTGTTACTACTTTGCTACACTGTCAGAATAGTTTTCAATGAAGTTCTATTTGATAATAAAAACAAACAAAAAAAACCAGGAAGAAATTCTTACAAGTTCTTTCTTCAAGAAACTTACTCAGTGTATCACATAAAATGAATAATCATACCTAAGAAAGTTTGATCCTTTCTAGAATGAGGGTGAGTTGTAGCTGAAATGAGTAGCCTATGAACACACATGCACATATGAACAGTACATACGCACATAGATGCAGAGCTAGACAACTGTGGGCACAGAAGGGCTCTGGTATATTGCATCAAGGGGTGCTAGGCTGTTACAATCCCAGTAACAAGGGCTGTCTGTAACACATAATTTAAAAAGCTATTTGTTAGAACTGACGCTCTGAGGAGATAATGGTTTATATAACCTCCATCCCCTTAAGATGCTGGATAATCTGTGTGATGGAGCATCACCACTTGTACCCAGTGGGAGCTACCTGCAGACTCCCGTGTTACAGTGAGTGGGCTGAGTTTATTCTGAAAATAAATTTTCACAGTTCATTTTCTGAAAAAATAAATTTTGTGCCACAGAACACAGATCCTGAAGGGTACCAGGTACATGCAGTACATCACAGCACAGGCCTTTGCTCATGCAGATTTACTTGTAGTGGCTTCAAAACAACTATATTATTGACATGTACTAACAATACTGAATTGACATAAGAGATAGGGTAGGCAAATAAAAACAGTCCATCTGGAAAGGTTAGGCCAGGCAGAGGAGACAAGAGCTTCTGTGGCCTTTTGGTGGCTGCTGACAGATAGTTATGGCTTTCAGCATTGTTAATACACATTGTACATCTAACAACACTCATTATAGCAATTTCTCCCTAATGAGTCCTGGTATTCTTGATGGGTCCTGCTGTCACACGCCACGGCTTGTAGCATATGATAACCCATATAAGTGTTATGTGTGAGTTACCTCTGGCCAAATGATGAAATACTTCATAGTATAGAATAGAATCATAGAATCATAGAATAGTAAGGGTTGGAAAGGACCTTAAGATCATCTAGTTCCAACCCCCCTGACACGGGCAGGGACACCTCCCACTAAACCATGTCACACAAGGCTCTGTCCAACCCAGCCTTGAACATCGCCAGCGATGGAGCATTCACAGCTTCCCTGGGTAACCCATTCCAGGGCCTCACAACCCTTACAGGAAAGAATTTCTTCCTCATATCCAATCTAAACTCCCCCTGTTTAAGTTTGAACCCATTACCGCTTATCCTCTCACTACAGTTCCTCAGGAAAAGTCCCTCCCCAGCATCCCTGTAGGCCCCCTTCAGATACTGGAAGGATGCCATGAGGTCTCCATGCAACCTTCTCTTCTCCAGGCTGAACAGCCCCAACTTTCTCAGCCTATCTTCATACAGGAGGTGCTCCAGTCCCCTCATCGTCCTCATGGCCCTCCTTTGGACTTGTTCAAAGTTCATGTCCTTTTTATGTTGAGGACACCAGAACTGGACACAATACTCCAAGTGAGGTCTCACAAGAGCAGAGTAGAGGGGCAGGATCACCTCCCTTGACCTGCTGGTCACGCTCCTTTTGATGCAGCCCAGGATACGGTTGGCTTTCTGAGCTGCAAGCACACACTGCCGGCACATGTTCGTTTTCTCATCAACCAAAACCCCCAAGTCCTTCTCTGCAGGACTGCTCTGAATCTCTTCTCTGCCCAACCTGGAGCTGTGCCTGGGATTGCTCCCACCCAGCTGTAGGACCTTGCACTTGGCATGGTTAAACTTCATCAGGTTGGCATCAGCCCACCTCACAAGCATGTCAAGGTCCCTCTGGATGGCATCTTTTCTCTCCAGCTTATCAATCGAACCACACAGCTTGGAGCCATTGGAAAACTTGCTGAGGGCGCACTCAATCCCACTGTCCATGTCACCGACAAAGATGTTGAACAAGACCAGTCCCAACACTCATCCCTGAGGGACGCCACTCGTTACTGGTCTCCAGATGGACAGGGAGCCATTGACCACTACTTTTTGCGTGAGGCCATCCAGCCAGTTCTTTATCCACCGAGTGGTCCACCTATCAAATTGATGTCTCTCCAACTTAGAGACAAGGATGTCTTGTGAGACAGTATCAAATGCTTTGCACAAGTCCAGGTAGATTACGTCAAGTGCTCTACCCCTGTCCATCAGTTCCTTAGCCCCATCATGGAAGGCCACCAGATGGGTCAGGCAGGATTTCCCCTTAATGAAGCCATGCTGGCTGTCACCAAGCTCCTTGTTGTTTTTCATGTGCCTCAGCATGCCTTCCAGGAGAATCTGCTCCAAGATTTTGCCAGGCACAGAGGTGAGGCTGACTGGTCTGTAGTTCCCCAGCTCATCCATTTTCCCCTTCTTGAAAATGGGGGTTAAATTACCTTTTTCCAATCGTCAGGAACTTCACCTGACTGCCATGATTTTTCAAATATGATGGACAGTGGCTTAGCAACTTCATTTGCCAGTTCCTTCAGGACCCACAGATGGATTTCATCATGTCCCATGGACTTGTATGCATTCAGGTTCTTAAGATGGTCTCGAACCAGATCCTCTCCTACAGTGAGTCCAGGGTCTTCATTCTCACTGTCCCTGCGTCTGCCTTCCAAGACTTGGGTGGTATGGTCAGAGCATTTTCCGGTGAAGACTGAGGCAAAGAAGTCATTAAGAACCTCAGCCTTCTCTAAATCCTTTGTAGCCAGTTCTTCCGATAGTTTCTGGAGAGGGCCCACGTTGTCCCTAGTCTGCCTTTGATTTGCAATGTACCTATAGAATCCCTTCCTGTTATCCTTAACATCCCTAGCCATGTTTAATTCTAAGTGGGCCTTAGGTTTCCTAACCTGGTCTCTAGCTTCCTGGACAACGTCCCTGTATTCTTCCCAGGCCGTCTGTCCTGGCTTCCACCTTTTATAAGCCTCTTTTTTCCTTTGAATTTTCCTCAGCAGCTCCTTATCCATCCAAGGAGGTCTCCTGGCCCTCCTACAGCACTTCCTTCTAGTAGGGATGTATCACTCCTGAGCTTGCAGCAGGTGATCCTTGAATATCAACCAAGAGTCTTGGGCCCCCCTGCCCTCTAGAGCTATATCCCATGGAATCTTACTGAGCAGGTTCCTGAAGAGGCCAAAGTCTGCTCTCTTTAAGTCCAGGGCAGTGAGCTTGCTGCATGCTCTTCTCACTGTCCTAAGGATCTCGAATTCAACCATCTCATGGTCGCTGCAATCAAGGGTGCCCTAGAGCGTCACATTTCCAACCAGCTCTTCCTTGTTGGTGAGGACGAGGTCAAGCATGGCACCTCTCCTTGTCGGCTCCTCTATTACTTGCAGAAGGAAGCTGTCTTCCACACAATTGAGGAACTTCCTGGATTGCTTGTGCCAGGCCATACCATCCCTCCAGCTTATATCAGCGTGGTTGAAGTCCCCCATGAGGACAAAGGCCTGCGAGCGTGAGGCTGTTCCTATCTGGCTATGGAGCACTTCATCCATCGAGTCCTTTTGGTCAGGTGGTCTGTAACAGATCCCCACAATAATGTCTCCCATTGCTGTTCGCCCTTTAACCCTGACCCACAAACTCTCTGTTGACTGCTCACCTGTCCCCAGGCACAGTTCCATACTCTCCAGCCTATCCCTAACATAAATAGCAACTCCCCCTCCCCGCCTACCAGGTCTGTCTTTCCTAAAGAGCCTGTAACCTTCCATTCCAACACACCAGTCATAGGAGCCATCCCACCATGTTTCTGTGATGCCTGTGATATCATACCCCCGTAGACGTGCACACATCTCTAATTCCTTTTGTTTGTTCCCCATGCTATGGGCATTTGTATAGAGACATCTGAGCCAAGCTCCAGTTGAAGCCACCTCATTGGCTGGAGCAGCTGGAATATCTCTACATAGCTCTGAACGTTTACTATAGGTGCTGGCAAGTGACTGGGGGTGTTGGGATGGAATGATGCTCCCCTCCCCCAACACACCTAGTTTAAAGCATCCTTGACCAGTCTGGCAAGCCTCCTCCCAAATCCACTCTTCCCTTTCTTTGTCAGACCAGCTCCACCAGCCCCCAGTAGACCTGGTCTCCTAAATTGAGTCCCATGTTCAAGGTACCCAAACCCCTGACTATAGCACCACCCTTCTAACCATTTATTAACCTGGCCAATCCTCCTAGCCTTTTTGAGGTCCTGCCCTGTATCCTGGAGAATTGACGAAAAAGCAATCTGTGCTCCAGAGCCCCTAACCACCTCTCCCAGAGCATAGTTCCTATGTCCAGTGATGTCCACTTTCTACCACTGCATGTTTCTGCAGAGATTCCAAGAGCAATCAGTGAGTTCCACATGTAATACCAGGACACAGGTCTCAAAGTGCTGCATCTGTAACATCTGTTTGTGTATGTATATATGTGTGTGTTTGTGTGTATACACATGCATACATATATCAAATATATTCACATACAACTTTCTATTTTTCTTTAAAATCATGTAAACGGCAAATGGCTTGAGAGAAGACACTTTCAAAATTTGGAACTACCCAGGAAATCAACATGCAGACAAGTTTCAAAATTAAAGAAGTTGAAATTAAATCTGGGCTAATAATTCATAAACAATAATTTATCTAAACATTATAGGCCTTATTTTGCAAATCAACCATAAAATGCTTTCTGATTATATCAAATATCATTTATTACTTGATCTGTTTAATTTATTTTCAGAAAAAAATGTGAAATAATGAATGGTTGATGGATTATACAAGTTATTCACTGGAAGTATTTAAAATTCAAAATTCAAGTGGCTTTGGTTACTTTTAATTAGAAACAAGCTGTTCTTTAGCTCAATGGGTAATGCCTAGAATCCATTACTCATGTAAACACACTCTTGAACAGCTTCTGAATATTTTCCTGATATTTGCTCTTCTGCAAAAAACACTGATTCTTCAAAACTCAATTTACATATTATTTCAATGAAATGCATTAACATGGTGCCAACTACAACAGAATGTCAATTTGGGATTGCAATTTATGGTCTCAGTGATTAATATTCAATTAATGCTATTCTTCTAGTAGCATCAGTGATTCATCTACAAAAAATGCTTAGTAACATGCTTAAAGGAATAAAATAAGGTTTAAAAACTTAAAAAAAAACCAAGAAATACCCCTACCTCTTGACTTAAAACTAAGCTAAATCAAGTACAGGAATTCAGGAATAAATGCCATAGCTTTTTTCCCTAAAAAAACAAAGAATGAAACAAACTAACATTTGCACTTTTTTGTTCTCCTTCTATTATTTAAAAGAGGCTGAATAATGTAGAATATCGATGTTTTGACATTGAACAGCTTTGGAACTTCCTTCTCAGAGGCATCTAAACTACCATTTAGCTGCAACATTACTTCTCAAGCTTAATAATAGTTTTGCATAATCCCACAGCAGCATTCTTAACCTCTTGTCTGCTGCACTAAGTCAGACAACTTCCAAAGCTGAAACCATTGAGAATGTAATTGAATTCAAATGGCATTACTGTTGTCCTGATTTATCAGAATATTTTATTACAAGGTCACTGACTTTGCACACTATCTTAAATCTACATTTCAAAATACATTTTTCAAAATTAAAACCATCTGGTCCTCACCTGGCAGCCTCATTAGAACCTCATCTGCACGTGTCAAAATACTGTCACCATACCAGTTATTTTCATCTTTGTTTCTGATCACTTAGATCAGTAAGTTCATTAAAGATTCTTTGGTATATTTAACCTAGCTCTTCGTGATAAAAGTGAGAATTTCTAGTGTACAACCTTCATGTTTCACAGGAATTCCTCCAAGAGAGGGAGATGCTAAATCTGCCTTGCTTTGGACAAAATTATAAAAAGTAAAAAGTTTTCTGACTTAGCGTTTCTTATGAGGAAAGTTTAAAGATTTTCCAGATAAATAACAACTGCAGTTGCACAGATGGGCAGTCCATAGCCTACAGCTTATAAATTTGTTCCATCTGCTATATTGACTACATATACTGTATATACCTGAACTGTAAAATCATAGAATCATAGAATAGTTAGAGTTGGAAAAGACCTTAAGATCATCTAGTTCCAAACCCCCTGCCGTGGGCAGGGACATCTCACACTAAACCACGCCACCCAAGGCTCTGTCCAACCCAGCCTTGAACACTGCCAGTGATGGAGCATTCACAACTTCCTTGGGCAACCCAGTCCACTGCCTCACCACCCTCACAGTAAAGAATTTCTTCCTCATATCCAATCTAAACTTTCCCTCTTTAAGCTTGAACCCATTACCCCTTGTCCTTTCGCTACAGTCCTGAAGGAAGAGTCCCTCCCCAGCATCCTTATAAGCCCCCTTCAGATACTGGAAGGCTGCTATGAGGTCTCCACGCAGCCCTCTCTTCTCCAGGCTAAACAGCCCCAACTTTCTCAGCCTATCTTCAAATGGGAGCTGCTCCAGTCCCTGATCATCCTCGTGGCCCTCCTCTGGACTTGTTCCAACAGTTCCATGTCCTTTTTATGTTGAAGACACCAGAACTCAATAGTCCAAGTGAGGTCTCACAAGAGCAGAGTAGAGGGGCAGGATCACCTCCCTCGGCCTTCTGGTCATGCTCCTGTTGATGCAGCCCAGGACACGGCTGGCTTTCTGGGCTGCAAGCATACGCTGCCGGCTCATGTTCATTTTCACATCAACCAGCACCCCTGTCGTGGTTTAAGCCTCTATAACTCACGCAGTTTTGCTCACTCACTCTCCTCTCTTTGTTCCCCTCGCTCCCGGAGGGATGGGAAGGAGAATAGAAAGAATGCAACTCCCACAGGTTGAGATAAGAACAATTGAGTAACTAAAGTATAACACAAGACCACTGCTGCTACCACCAATAATAATAATGACAAAGCAAATACAAGGAAAGAATACAATCGCCCATCACCTATACCCAGCCCGACAACGCAGTGCACACCCCCCCCCACCCCCTCCACCCCCTTCCGGGTCTCAGCTCTCTGTTTTTACATCCTGGGCATGACATGCTGTGGCATGGGATACCTCTTTGGTCAGTTTGAGTCAGGTGTCCTGTCTCTGCTTCCTCCCGGCTTCCCCTCATCCCTGGTAGACCATGAGACTCAGAAAGTCCTTGGTCAGACCAAAACATTGCCAAGCAGTAACTGAAAACACTGGTGTTATCAGCACTGTTCCCAGGCCCAAAATCAAAAACACAACGCTGCACCAGCTACCAAGATGGAGAAAAATGACTGCTGCTGCTGAACCCATGACAACCCCCAAGTCCTCCGCAGGGCTGCTCTCAATCTCTTCTCTGCCCAGCCTGTAGCTATGCCTGGGATTGCTCCGACCCAGGTGTAAGGGCATGGTTAGACTTTATCAGGTTGGCATCAGCCCACCTCACAAGCATGTCAAGGTCCCTCTGGATGGCATCTCTTCGCTCCAGCTTATCAACCGAACCACACAGGTTGGTGCCACTGGCAAACAAAATCAGATTTGGGAAGAGCTCTCAAAGAAGTTCCTGTTTTAGTTCTGTCCTGTGTTCAGCAGCAGTCATTTTTCTCCTTCTTGGTAGCCGGTGCAGTGCTGTGTTTTTGATTTTGGGCCTGGGAGGAATGCTGATAACACCAGTGTTTTTAGTTACTGCTCGGTAATGTTTAGTCTGACCAAGGACTTTCTGAGCCTCATGCTCAGCCAGGGAGGAGGGGAAGCAGGATGAAGCAGAAACAGGACACCTGACCCAAACTAGCCAAAGAGGTATTCCATACCACAGCACGTCATGCCCAGGATGTAAAATTGGGGGCAGAGACCCGGAAGAGGGGGTTCACTGCTGGGTCGGGCTTGGTATCAGGTGGTGAGCAGTTGTATTCTCTTCCCTTATATTTCCCTTGTCATTATTATTATTGGTGGTAGCAGCAGTGGTTTGTGTTATACCTTAGTTACTGGACTGTTCTTATCTCAACTTGTGGGAGTTGCATTCTTTCGATTCTCCTCCCCATCCCTCAGGGACCTGGGAGAAGAAAAAGGGGGGATTGAGTGACCAAACTGCGTGAGTTACAGCTTAAACCATGACAAGTTCACATTCTGTTAAAGATATATTTATAAAGCCCAAGTCTTTTCTGCACTATGTTTATTGCTGTTTCTCACTCTCACATGGCTTTGCCTATTTCATACACCATTTACTCCATGTTTTTGTGTCTTATCTCCAGAAATCTTTTCAAAAGAATGTTTGGAAGATTATAAATGAAAGTACTTGCATTTACTGCTGCATTTCTCGATAACAAAAAATTGATAATTTTGCATTCTAGACTTTTCTATGAAGAAATAAAATTGAGGTATTTATGTCTAAATTGAGAGAACTTCACTCACATTCTATCACATTTTAAGAAATGTCAAAAATCTGTTTCTTTACAGAAAAATAAACTGCCAAAACTTGGATAATGATGATTTAAAATACCTATTTTGAGTCTTAAAAAATAAAACTCTTTGATCACATCTGTAGAAACACTTCAAAAATTATTAACTAAAAGTCTTCTTGGAATCTACTTGAGTCTGTGGGAATATTTTATTAGTTGAGGTTTTAAATGAGAAGGTTAATGAAACTGTTTGCCCAAATGTGTAACTGCATACCTTGTAACAATGATTGCAATGGACATAACCACACATAACAACATTACATGTAATAATTAAAGCATGCAATTATGACAAACATTTTTCTAGTGTTAATGAGCCCACAATTTTGCATTTGAGCTCTACATTTGGATTTACCTCTTATAACCTTATTTTGTACCAGAAGTGTTAACTTGGGAGAGCAATTGAATTGTGGAGACTCAAGCTTCACTATCATCCCAATTAATTGTAAACACTCAGGTTGCTCATCAGTATATTACTAGGTGCAAAACAGAGTCTCGGTATATAATGTGAAAAGCATTGACTTCTAGGAAATCTCTTTTAAAAAGCAAAATCCTTCCATAGTCTTGCTAGGTTACTTCATGATAAGATAATCACATTTTAAAGTAATTTCTGGACAGAATCTCTGCACCCAGCAATGTCTGAAAGATACGAATTGTGCAAGTTTTTAAGTCATCTCTGATCAGAAAGGTGCTCTTGAGACTCCACTTTTTCCAGCTTATATTAAATACATTTTTCTCTATAAATAAGTGTGATATAAAAATACCCTTAAGGGTGAGATACCTGAATGTGTGGATAAATCCAAGTCTTAACCAAAAGGCAAATAACGTGCAATCAGGAAAACTCTCACTAAGCTTTCTAAGGTACATGAAGTCTAAAAATACAAAAATAGAAAATAAAGCTGCTTAACAGATGTTAATTATAGTTTTCATATGCAAGGCATGTGTCTAAAGATGTTCAGATACTCAATGGGGAGAAGCTGCAGAAGAAGTATGAGCCTTTGCTTTCCTACAGATTTAAGGCTTGAGTGCTCCTGCTTGTGTGGATATTCTGCTCCCTGATAAAAACAATGACTTCAAAATCGCTTCCTTTTTTAAGCTGCTCACAGAGCTATTCTTTGCCACTTGGCCCTCTATTTGCATAAAACCTGCTGGCACTTATTGTCATATAAACTGTAGGGATCACTAAATCTCCATTAGAATTTATTTAAACTTGCTGTTTGATTTCATCTTCGCAGTTAGGGGATAAAAACAGTTAGGAAACTTATTTCCATGAATGCTATTCCTAAAAATATCATGTATCTAGATAATTTCCTATATTTCTTTCTCTGGCGAGTTTTAATTTAAAAATCTAAAGTCATGTTTAAAACATGTGACCTCTCCCTAGCCTTATTTTAATCTCAGATGTCTATGGAGACCATGCAGTACTTTAAGTCAACAAATCTTTAGCTGGGATGTCAAGGACCTTCAGGCCATTTGTGGAATGTGCTGTCTTTTGGCAGCTTCTTCAGCAAGTACCCACATTGGATAGCTTGCATTCTGTGGTAAGACAGGACTGGAATGAAGCCAAAAAGTAACTCCAGCTTTGGAGGTAGAAGCAGCTCATTCATATTTTCCTGACTCTGTCAGTACAGTTCTGAACAACAAGGCCACACACAAATTCTTGAAAACTTTCTTTTATGAGGGCACAGATTCAGGAAGCAGAAATGTATGTGAAGTTTAAAACAACAGTGGAACAAGGTCCATTGGGACTCAGAATAATGCCTCAAAGGAAAAAAAAAATAAAAAGGGACTATGTGAGGCTATCAAGTGCAAACTCTGTGCAATCCCCTTTTCAAGAGTTCCCCAAGTATTCACATTACCCCCATCACCTGCACAGCACAAGGTTCAAAATATTTTCAAATGCCTCTAAGAAAATTTAATCTTTTTCATAAGAGAAAGCAAGCAAGAGTAATTAGGAAACTCACCGGGATACTGGGTTCCTGTCATTTATGAATAGTTTCTTAAGTGATTCTAACAGGTTGAATTTCTTAATTTGTTTCTCATATGTAGCACGAGTCCTTTACAAGAAAAAAATTGATGGCGGTTATTCAGAATGTGTATATTACTTAGGGAGTGATTGTGGAAGTAAATCCAATGTAATAAATTTTGGGTATGTCATGGGTTCAGCAGTAGCAGTCATTATTCTTGGTAGCTGGTGCAGCGCTGTGGTTTCGATTTTGGGCCTGGGAACTGCGCTGATAACACCAGTGTTTTCAGTTACTGCTTGGTGTTATTTTGGTCTGACCAAGGACTTTCTGAGCCTCATCCTCTGCCAGGGAGGAGGGGAATCCAGGAGGAAGCAGAGACAGGACACCTGACCCAAACTGACCAAAGGGGTATTCCATGCCACAGCACGTCATGCCCAGGATGAAAAAACAGAGGGCAGAGACCCAGAAGGGTGCAGGTGCACTCTGTGGTCAGGTTGGTTATCGGTGGTGAGCGACTGTATTCTTTTCCCTTGTATTTCTCTTGTCATTATTGTTAGGGAAGTTGTGAATGCTCCATCTCTGGCGGTGTTCAAGGCTGGATTGGACATAGCCTTGGGTGGCATGGTTTAGTGAGAAGTGTTCCTGCCTGTGTCAGGGGGGTTGGAACTAGATGATCTTAAGGTCCTTTCCAACCCTAACTATTCTATGATTCTATGATTGGTGGTAGCAGTAGTGATTTGTGTTATACTTTAGTTACTAAACTGTTCTTATCTCAACCTGTGGGAGTTGCGTTCTTTTTGATTCTCCTTCCCATCCCTCCGGGAGCAGCAGGAAGAAAGAGGGGGGAGTGAGAGAGCAACTGCGTGGGTTATAGAGGCTTAGACCATGACAGAGTAACAATGCTTTCTGTGCAGAAATTATAATTTGTGTTTATAACATTTTTACTGCAAGGACATGTAATTACAAAATATATTTTAAAAAAAAAAGGATTAAGTGAATCAGAATTAACTGAATTGATGCATGGCATATGATCTTAATCCTGACATCTTGAACATCCCCATAGTGATAATGTTACAGATATGCTATTAGCCATTCGATGTCAGCTGTTTGACAGGTAAATTTAGGAACTATGGCAGAATTAAAGCTATGGTCCAAACCACATGCCATTTTGCTGTTTCTCCCACTGAAAGCTAGCTGAACAGTCAAACATACTACAAACTTTTAAAACTTTTGAGATACAAAGTGTTATGCAAATTAGCTATTTACTGGCTAGGACTTATGGGGGAGCACCCTCTAAAATGTCATGTATCAGGGAGCTGACCTTTGGTGTTGTTTGGTTTACATTTTCTTATCTAAATGTCTTCAAAGATGAAGGGAAACAATAATATTACTATTTTTTTGATGATGATCCAATAGACATATTGAGTTTTCATCTAGAAAGCAGGAGACATTTCAAAGAGCTAGAGAGGAACCAGAACTTCATCTTTGTTGAACAGCAAAGAGCATTATCTATGTAGTAAGTAGTCTTGGGCAACAGCCTTGGTGAGAGACTTCTGCTTATTCTTCCTTTGAATCTTCCCAGCAGTTATATGGGACAGAGCATAGAAGCTTAGTTTGTCCCTAAAGCCTGATATATTACTTCAGTATGGACACAAATATGCTGGCGTTAGATTCCAGCTATACAAGTGGATCCCTGGGAACAGGCACTTCTCCAAGCTTATTTTAACAGTAGGGTGATGATCTTAACCTTTCCATCTGTGCTATTCCCATTGAGCTGCAAGTAAGGATACGTCCTTGAAAAGCTTTTTCCATTTATTCAGAAAATGTCTTAGAGTATACTTTTATCTCAGCCTGTCTTGACGCTTTACCTTGTGAAATTCACAAAATCTGTGATGCTGAAATCAAAGCTTTGTAGGAGATGCTAGAGAGAGAAATACTTATTCTGATATAAGGAATCTTAAAAGAAAAAGAGAGGGCTAAAACCTTTAATTCCAAAAGCAGATGAGCAAAGGAGGACTTGATAAAATCAAGCAAGACACTGAGCATTGCTAGCATTTGAACTTCATTTCATACCTTCCACAAAGAGAAAATGAAAGATATTCAGTTAGCTCAGAGAATAGCTGACAACTGGGAAAAAAATACTATAAATTTCCTTCCACATAATAGAAATTAAGCCTATAGAACTTATTGCACCAAATTTACCTGAGTCCAAATACTGACAAGAGCTTGATGTTTTATCATTTATGCAGAGGTGAAAAATATTCCACAAACTGTTTGAAAAGATACTAAGCACTTTTACTTCTTGTACACCATAATCATGTGCAGGAAACATGGAAGGAAAACAAATGTTTAAAAAGAAACTTTCACTGGAAGTCAATAGCACTAGCTCTGTTAAAAATATTATGAATTAATTGAACCATTGGTCTGATCAATAGTAAGCATTATAATCTCATTGATTAAACAGAATCATTAGGTGCCATGCAAAATCTGTTTTGTAAAAGGTGAAATACCTCTGGAATGTTTTTTTTTTTGGAAGTCCAATGTTACTAAGAGAGTTGATGACTCATTCGTTTTCACATTAGAACAAAAAAAAAAAAAAAGGCAAATTATCCCTTAAGTAGCCTGCGAATTTATTCTGACATTTGGGTTTTGTATTCTGTATATAATTGTTTTGTCTAAATCTTTGTATTCTGTCCCCAGTACACTTCAAATACTGGAAAAAAATTTCCTTCTCCAGTAGGAGCTTTAAAAATGTAAATGTAAAAGGAGCTGCTGGGATTTCAGAAAGGAGGATGAAATAAGAAAAAATACAACAGGGGTAAATACGAACCACTAAAATATGTCCAGTATGAAATTAAATAAATTAACCACAGAAATATAAGTAGTTTCAACTACTGTTCTTTAAGTATCTGGTCAGTAATATAGTAAGTTCTGATTTAATTTATTAGCTGAGGCATTGTGAGAACTCCATAACTGTTAAACTAGGTATTCTGAATGTCATGAGTAGCTTTTTCAGTGGTACTTAAATGTTGAGTCAACAGCTCTTTCACAGAACTAAATCTTGAACTGGACTCAGTTCTAACCACTAGTGCAGCCAAACTGGCTACAAAGAACTGCTGTGATTTGCATTATTACAATTCCTAGAATGTGGCTAAGCATATAGGGCAATGATTAATCTTGTTGCTCCTACCTTAATACATGCAAAAAATGAGACAAGCTATTCAGCTGATATGATCACAGTGCAGTGGCCTAGAAAGTAACTAGTAGAGAAGAAAAGTCTAAATGCACAGGTAGAATTTACAGATCTGCAGCTAGCGCACATTTGTGTAACTGCAGAAGGTGCTTAGATTACAAGGCAGAGGAAGGAATGGAGGAAAGACAAGGGGTGGTGGGAGTTTATCAGTTAGGTGTTGTTATAGTCAACTCTGTCAGCCTAATGATGCTATTATAACTGGCAAAAACATTCTGTGTTGATAAGAATGCAGAGAAGGAAAAGCTGCAGGACAGAAGAGTTGGAAGGAATGCTCATGGTTGTCATGCAGAGTGAAAGGAATTATATGAACATTCCTCAAAGAAAAATTCTCATAGTTCCCACAGGACAAGAGAAGGTATGAAACTCAAGAAAATCTTCAACCAATATAAATATGATAAAATTAAAAAGAAATAATTACTTTGCACTGACTAAATTTCCTTTTAAAGGTTATATTTCAAAAGCACAAAAATGAGATTGCTAGTAATATGAGCTTCTTTCAAAAAAAGTAAAAAAACTTTTAAACCTCCCAATTTTCTGTAAGAAATCCTATTCTCTTACTTATTAATTTGATCTAGTATTTCTGGTTTTCCATTTCAATTTTATTAGACCAGAATATAGACAATCTCACAGAATTGATAATAAAAGCTGAAAAAATACGCCACCCACCCTCCCAAAAAACCAAACCCCTAATGTAACATGTTGGTAAATAGCATGAAGATTAGACATATAATTGATTTAGATCATATCAACTGAAATTTGAAAACTCTTATGAGAGGGCAAATGTGGGGGTAAAGACATATATTTAACATGAACTAAAAATTTACACATGCAGTCACGTGTCTTTTTCTCATTTGGCTCGTGAAAGGTCAGAAAACCTGCACCAAAAATAGTAAGCTCAAAATGTGTATGACAGCTTTAATAGGAACAGGCTACTGAGGCCACAAAAAGAGAACCAGTAACATTCTGTTGGGTATGTTTGATAAATAGTGTTTACACAAATAGACTTACATACCACAACTGGGAGTATACCATTCTAGATTATATTAAACTCCCATCAACATCTTTGTTCTCTAATGGGAACAAGAGTACTGTCACTCTGGGGAGTAATATAGAGTGTATTTCACCTCAATTTTGAAAACGGGAGAGAACTACACTGTATTTTAATGTATCTAAACAAATTATGAACTATAATTCTTTGATTATTCTATCTTACCTTTAGAAGTGTCAGTGCAATGAAACAGTGATTTATAAGTGTGACTTTAGTTGAAAAATCTGCTAATTAAAGAAGAGTGAGCAATTTTAACATACATTCAAGAATCTGTAATATTTGTGGAATTCTTTATCAATTGAAATTTTATTTTTCAGACTAGCATCTAGTGAGCAAAGAAAGTTATATGGAAACTAAAGCAGCAAAGCATTAATTTTTGAAATAATGCCAGAAAATTAGTTTGGAAATACATTGTTGTCAATGAGGAAAAAAATATTAAAAACTTGAATTTATTACCATCGTTTATGAAATCAGTCTCAAGCAGCCACTAGGGAGAGCATGCATATAGAAAGGAAAGATATTAAACCTTTTTTTATTCGATAATGAACATTATTTCAAATACTTGCGTGTCTTTTTAGTTGCTTTTCTGAATTACAGCTGACCATTGATTTCTCATGGAAACTTATCAACTGCCAAGACATTAGATGTGAAAATAAGTTTGGCTCAGTAGGGATTCAGATGAATCGAGGAAAATAGATTAGATGGCTTCTGTTTTTGAAGCTCATTATTCTTTAGAGAAGAAAATGGTGTGGAAAGAAACTTGGCAGAAGGAAGGTAAAAGATCCTTAGGGAAAATTACATTGTAAATTTTCATAGGAGGGATATGCTACTGCAGATGTGGAAAAAAAATATCATTGACTTCATTAAAAAATACCACAAACAACTCAATTACTTCAATGAATTAAGAAAGTTCAGCTGAAAAAATACAAGAATTTTTTTTTAAGTCTTTTTTGTATTTCTGAAAACACTTCAAGCAAAGGCAAAAATCTCTAACGCATTGTTTGCTCTTAAAAATTTAAACTGCTTTAAGGTTTCTGTCATAACCTAACGGCTCATCACAATTAACTACAACTAATTGTCATGGGTTCAGCAGCAGCAATTATTTTTCTCCTTCTTGATAGCTGGTGCAGTGCTGTGTTTCTAATTTTGGGCCTGGGAACAGCGCTGATAACACCAGTGTTTTGGTTACTGCTTAGTGATGTTTTGGTCTGACCAACGACTTTCTGAGTTTCATGCTCTGCCAGGGAGGAGGGGAAGACGGGGGGAACCAGAGACAGGACACCTGACCCAAACTGACCAAAGAGGTTATTCCATACCACAGCATGTCATGTCCAGGATGGAAAGCAGAGAGCAGAGACCCGGAAGGGTGGGGGTGCACTGCATGGTCGGGCTTGGTTTTAGGTGGTGAGCAATTGTATTCTTTCCTTGTATTTGCCTTGTCATTATTATTATTGGTGGTAGCAGTAGTGGTCTTGTGTTATACCTTAGTTACTAAACTGTTCTTATCTCAACCTGTGGGAGTTGCTTTCTTTCGATTCTCCTTCCCATCCCTCTGGGATCAGGAGGAAGAAAGTGGGGGAAGTGAGTGACAGAACGAGCTGCGTGAGTTAGAGAGGCTTAAACCACGACAGTTCTTTTTGGCACCCAACGTGGGGCACGAAGGGTTGAGATAAGGACAGGATTAATCACCACTCATCACAATGCTGATTTATTGGCTCTCAAAGTTGTTGCTCTTGATTCTCTTGCATTCATGGTTTCAGCCTGTTGTACTTTACTTACAGCCGGTATTTGTTATCTTAGCATTTTTCGGATATGAGTTTTGGGTTAAGGTTCTTGTTTCATTGTACTTTATTGGAATGGCTTGTAATACGGGCAGATGTGTCAGAAAAATAACCAGTGGCACATAGGTACTGGTGTGTACATATATATATAAAAAATTACATATATGCATATTAATTGTTCACTGCTAGTAATAAACCAAAAATTACTTGTATTTTTTCCCTAATTATTCTGATACTAAGGACTTTAAGTTTGCAATTTGTGCACACAAATTCTCTCACCAAAAGTTTTACTTAAAATATTCCTTAACTGCAGATGTGATTTTTTTTTTTTTTTTTTTTGGAGAAAAAATACAAGCGCTTGTACCTGAAGTTCAGCAAAAGCTACCAAAATTCAAACTTGCACAAAATATATGCTGAGCAGTAGCTAGATTGGGGGTCTTTAAATTATTCATTTAATCAGAAATTTTCATTTGTTTAAAATATCCCATCGTTTCAGGGGACATTGTTTCCACAGTATATATTCTCACATTGTCTTGTTTCCTTACTAGAAAACTTTCATTGCACTCCAAGTAGAAAGTAATTTTCTTTGATTGGCAAATACTGAAAATAAGTATTCCTGAAATGCACATTCTCTTGTAGTCAGTTCTGTATATTTTTAATTAACCCTGACTGCAGTGACCTTATCAGAAACTATGATTACATAAATTACATAGTTACACCGGTAATTAATTTTCTCCCTGAAAAGTCTAGATTACTTTCAAACCAAATAGTGCAAGATTCAATGGAAGGAAGACAGAGTTGAAACAATACCTAAAGCTACCCAACAGACTAAAACTAGACTATCTAAGTTGCTAAGGGGTATCAGAGTATGAAGAATGGATATTTTAACGTGAAATTGGGCTTCTGTTATCCAAAGGCTCTAATCTTTTTTGGAATTTTACTGCTAAAGGCAGTATTATTTATTTCCACTGGTCTAGTACTCTGAGTATAGTTAAATAAAGTATAAAAGTTTGTTTAATCCATGCCATTAAGTCCTTGGAGCAAGTACATTTAGTTTGTATCTCAGTGCCCTTACCATACTGTAAAGACTGGCACTTCCAGTTTGGCAATCCACTACTACAACCACTTAAACATAGTAAAAACTAAAAGCTAAAGGAAGAGACAGCTAAGCAGACTGAGAAGGATATTTAGATCTAATACTCAGCCTTCATTTAAAAGCAGTGGCTGGACTCATTTTCAGAGAGAAAAGATAAAAAAAAGGTTTGTCTTTTTTTTTTTTTTTCTTCTTCTTTAGTATCAAGATTTTTTTCCATCAACTTTTTTATTGGAAAGTTTCATTCTTCAATAACAAGCCACAGAACTGCACTATCTTCAGACAGCAAGAGTATTAAAGCAACAATCTTAAAAGGCAGTTAAATGAAGGAGACAACACAGTTGCAACTGTCCAGGAATAGTCCTGGATTCTGGAGAAGCAAAAAATATTGAAAATTTAAAGACAAAAGAAGTATAATGTAATATCGATGATGTTCATATAAACAAGACAATATCTCATTCTTTTAGAATCTAGTAATCATTTTCAGCATGGACAGAGCTGTCACACCAAAATTCCTTCTCTTTGGAGATGACTACAGGCAACAGCATTGCAGAACCATAATCACATTCAACAGATGGATCTTCTGTCCTCTCTTCTTGCAAATCACATACATCTATAGCCCACTGTCACGCACTGGAAACTTGCTGGAGTGACTGCTTCTTGGGACTTTTTTACTACCGTAACTTTTCAAAAGCCACAGAAACAGGAACTTTCCAAAAGTTAGAGCTCTGGTTGTTGGTTGGTTGGTTTCATAGTTTTGAATTTCTTCCAGGTGCCTTTACTGTTAACCAAAGGTAAAATTATTTCATTCAAAGTTTAAGAACAAGCTACAAAAGGTTATTGCTTATTACTAATACTCTTCAAGGAAATCAGAAAGTCTAAAATGCCATTCTAAATCCATTATTTAAAGCAGACATTTATAAGCCTTCCCCTGATCTTGGTATTACCTTTTAAAACAGGCATTGGTTTATAATTGTGCAAGTTCAAATGTTTAAACATGAAAGCAGCTTTCATATCCTCAGCAGCAGAAAAAAAGCAAGGCGGTTGTAATTGGAGGAAAGTAGAAAACAATTGTAGGTTAAAGCGCAATACTACTGGAAGCCGCAGTTAGCAACTAAATGAATGACACGGATACTTGTAAAAGAGTGTTTTTTCTGTGTAATGTTTGGTCTTCACACTTTTCCTTTCTGCAGTGATATAAATAAAATCAGTCAAAAACTGACAGAAATAACTAGCACATGACAGCTGTGATGTCAATGAACTTTATGAAGAAACCAGGTCAATGTAAACTGTGACCTGAGAAAGCTGAAGGGAAGTGTACGTTTCTAGAAGTTCTTGCTTGCTTGGGTTTTTTTAGGTTCACTTCTGAATCTCATCCAACTGTCGAACAGTTTATAAAAATTTACTACTCACTGCTGTTTCAGTCTTTTTGGGTAAAAGTTCCATTTTCTGACAGTTAATGTTAAGCAATACTTTATGAGAATTTTCTCCATGAATGTGCCACATTTGAGACTCATATCACAAACCTGCTGTTCTGCCAAATAGTTGACTGGTTTAGAAATGTCTGCATCTTCTTTTTGACAATCTCAGAATGTACTCCACCCAAGAAGTTGTTTATGCCCTCAGCATTCAAATGCTTGACTTCACTTTCTTCTGTTTAGGGTATTTTTGTTCAGAGGCTAAACTGTATGCTCTTTCTATATATTTGATGAAATTCTAAATACAAATACAGTTAATACAAAATGCAAAGGTGTAATTTGTTTCATTAAATGATGGACTGGTTTCACTAATTTCTTCAATCAATGCCTCGTCAGCCTAAGTAATCATCACATGTGGGGGGGGGAGGGGAAATGGTAGCTTTGTTATGTTGAAACACAACAGTCCTACTGATTAAAAAAAAATAATAATGCAAAAAAAGATACAAACCAACACATTTTAAAAACTATACAAAAACTTGTGGTGGTTTGCTGTTTTATTTTTATTTTTTAAATAAGCATCTGTAGCCTAACACACTTTTATGAGACAACTTTAGAACTGTACAGTTGCAGCCAACATGAAATCACAGTGATTTGGACCTTGATATGAACAGACTTACTGAACTGATCTACGTTGGAAAAATATAAATAAAATAACTGAAAAAAAATTAAATAACTTGCATTTAACCAGTTCAGTGTCATGATGATACTCTTATTCTGACTGGAATAGCAATCCTTAGCACAAGAGTAGGAACCAGCTGGGACTGGAAAATCCCTAAGAAGACTTCCATTCCAAAATCAGCTCTTTTGTAAAAGTAAGGCCTCTCACAGCAATGTTTGTGATAAATACCGTAACACCCATTATTGGCTAAAATTGATAAACAACACCTGCCTAACACATTTAATCCACACACTGCCTTTCATTATGTAAGCTAAAACACTGTTAAAATTTATGATATTAATGTGCCTGTTAAAACTCTGATTCTTGTACTAAACCATACTTCAGAAACTTCCTTGGCACGTTTCCCAGTTTAATGAGTCAATTGTATAAAGGTTACTGATTTTCCCACTCTTTCTTATTTCTTAAGTTTGCACACAGTTCTGTAGTAACTTCTACAGTAAAAGCCAGAAAACAAAATACTGTATTTCTAGTTTATAGCCCTTTAAACCATGGAAAAAAATATTTTAACATGCTTGAGGTTTATGCTGTGAGACCACTTAGGGTGCTGTACCATCACTTTGAAATGGGACGAGGGTTCTTTAAAGCTTCTTTCCCTTACTAAAGTCAACTTGATTGTGCAATGAACATTGTTCAGAGTGCCAAGGAAGGCTGACCTGCAGGGACAGAATAGCAGGAGAACGGCAGTGCAACTTTTCACCAAGCCTTACATGGGCAGTAGGCAGAAGCAATAAAACAATCCCACCATGGACATGAGGAAGACTGGATGGTGATATGGTGCTCCCTAGGTGTGCCTGAGATCCAAGGGACGATTTTCTCTGTAAAACATCAGGCCAGCTGTAAAACATAGATTAGGGAAATATACAAAATCTAGAGCTTGCTTCCTGCAGAACTAGGACAGCAAACCTGCATACACAAGAGACCTGAAAATCCTCAGCACTTAGTGTTTCAGTTTATTAAGTCAATTCTACAAAGGTAGCTTTTGAGAATATCATGTTGTTTGCTTTGCAAAATAAAGGAAAAAGGAAAAAAAATATGTTGTAAAGAACACCATAATGACTTATAAGCCAAAAGAATTAAAAGAATTGAGAAAAAATATTCAAGGATGTGCTAAGAGAAGGACTACCAGAAACCAAATATTAAACAGCTAATGCTATTCTTTATCACACTGCGGTATTATTATGGCACAAGTATTCCTCTGAATATCAGGTACTTCTAAATCATAAGAAAAATAGAAGTGGTCTTCACTTTCATTCTTCACAGGAGCATGTTAACATCGTTGCTTCTCATTTCCATCTGATTACGAAAGCATAAGTGAAAATGTGACATTTGATTGCAAGTTTACTATGCACCCTGCACTACAGTTCGTATCTGTCTCCACACATATACATATCAAGTTATTTAGAGTATTTTGAAGAAACACTGCACAGTGGCAGTGAATTTCTGGTTTTCTATATTCTGAATAATCACTGTATTCCTAATCAAGGAGAAAAAGGCAACAGAGGTCCAAGGAACATTTCCAAAGAAAAAGAATCATTAGTCTCATTTGTTTTGGAAAAAGCTTACTTTTTAAGGATTCAGCCTTACAGCAAACACTTTGAGCAAATGCTTTGAACAATCATTCACATCATCACCCATTACTCAAATGATATAGGCTAAAGCTGATGAAGCAAGTCATTTTCTTTGATCAGCCTGTTTTCACTGGTAACTTTTGAATTAATATTAGAAAAACAGTATATGCCACGCTGAAAACATAACGGTAAGCCAAAATCCACATTCATGCATATATTCCTTTAATACAATATGTATTCGCATTTCCAGCACTTTGTGTTTGCTGATTTTTATGATGACCTCTAATTAAAAGAAACTTACCATTTTGAGTAAATTAGTAGTTACCATTTAGACTTCATATTTCACTGAGATAACTCAAGTGTTACTTAAAATAACACTAAACAGTGATTGCTAATCATTAATCTGGGTCCTGTAAGAACTCAATATAATATGGCAGGAGGTGTAATTCTCAGAAGGAACATCTCACCAGGCATAATTCACATTAAAAGAGCTTTATTTACTATTTGGGTCTTATTACTTCTGCATTCCCATTCCTTTCAGCTGCAGTTGATCTGATAAAGGTAATTATTACCTCCAGTCATCCCTTGCTGTTTCCCTTTATTGGACCAATGAAAAGATTCTTCAGTCTGCTTGTTTATTTGCACCTGAGTGATTCTACTAAACTTTCAAATACTACCTTAGTAAGATTCTTGTTATTCTTCTCACGTATCTCATAATGGGCTTCTCACGTATCTCATAATGGGCATTCATTTCCACCTACTAGGAATTGTTGCAGTATGGTAGATGCTTGCTGTTTGGTAGCTGCTTGAGATTTTTATTCTATAGAAGCCTTGCTAAAATTCAGTTGTTGCAACAATGTGAGAACTGTCTTCCCTTTATGCTTTTTCTGTTTCCCTTCTCACCTCACTTGTTTTTCTTTTCTAGTTAACACCCATACTACCAGTACAGGGGGAAAAAAAAACCAAAGAAATACCAACAGAAAGGAGTGAATGGAGATTCTAAGTCATTCATTCTCAGCTTTATTTTTTTTTATTAAAAGCTGAAGAAAATTGGTTAAAATTTTAGTGATCTATAAAGGATATTCCAAACTTCTCTCTGAGTTTACATTTTGTGACAACCAGTTAAATTTCGTGTGCAAGTGTTAGTATAATTTGCAGTTTCCCTTGAAAGAAATTCTTTTAAAATAAATAGTATTTTTTTTATATTGGAGAATGCCTGTCAAAATTCTCTTCCAGTACATTTTAGGGAAAATTGGACATCAATATCTCTGCATTGCAATCCCTAGCAAGCCAGTATCAAGACCAAGGTCTGTTGTATTTAGTTTTACCTAGAGGCAGATACCTTCCATATTTTTGTGCAAACCATCCATTCCTCAAGATAATTTACAAACTCAAAGTTGAACACTGTCTGCCTCAACTAGAAGTGCACTGGTGTACTAGACTGGCATTCTGAAACATTCTTCAGAGAACATAATCCTGACAAGCAATTGTTAGGGCATAATTTGAAAGTTGTCTTTATTCAGATGCATTTGCAAAGTACAAAATATATGTTGTTAACAATGCAAGAACGGAACTGAAATGTAACTTGTGTAGACTTTGCATACAAGTTTCCTGTAAAACATATTCTCCTCAGAACAGAATGTTTATCTTCCTTCCAGTCACTAGGTAAGTGACAGTATATTAGTGTTTATTAGGACAGGTAGTTAAAGGTAAACTATTACTTTTAATTTATACTCATTTATTTAGTCCTTATTAGTACATGTCAGTAAGTACTAGCACTCGTAAGATGTTTCAGCTACATTTTGGACATAGGATCTGTATCACTTCAGTAATGATAATAATAATATTTTTATAACAGTAATTATATTAATAATAATAGATTTATAAAAATAATCATATTAATAGTAAAAATAAAAACAAGCAGAACTGGAAGAAATATAAATTGTCTACTTTTAAACTAAATCATTATTTTGAGGAAAACGTTTCTTTCATTTATGGATAAGCATTTGTAACAAGAATGAAGGAGAATACTTACGAAAAACTTAATAAACTGGGTCCCAGAAAAGATATTTTTTAACATAGAACTGCATTCTGACTAGTCTACATCTCTAGTGTTGAAAACAGCTGTAAAGAAACAGATATGGAAGACCTAAAAGTTGTAGCACACAACAGTTTTGTCACATTTCATTTAAAACCCACAAAATTATTTAGAATTCATGTAATGATTTTGTATTAAGGCTGTGTTCAGGGTAAGAAATATGAAATGCAGTTTAGGAATCAAAGACAAAACATATCACATGTCACATTCCCCAGGCATGCATTTTTTCTGCATGAAAATTACATCTCAATCAAATAATTTTCTGTATTTATCTAGAATTTGCCTTCACTGTGTGAAGCAACTCCAATGAAGTGTCACGATGCCTGCCTGGGCATACATGCATGCTCCTTAATCATTGATGCAACCTGCTGTGCAAATTTTAGTAGTGTAGTATTTTTTAGAGCCCTTTATGCCATCAAAGTGAATCCTTTTAAAAGAAAAATAACAATAAATTGCCAATTGATATTTTTCCATTTATGATATCTATAAAGCTGCCACCAAGGCATTCAATGGCAAGCAAGGCAAAAAATAGCAAGCATTATTGCTTGCTTGATAACGTTGGAAATTGCTTTATAGATGACTGAAAATAAATCTGAGTTCTAACATCTTGTAGACAGAACAGAAATAATTATTCGTAACTATCAAATCAAATATTAAATGCCTTTTATCTCTTACCACTGCATTATTGTCACCAGGTTGTTATTTTCCATTGTATTCATGAAAAGTTGGCACAAGTCTTTAAATTATGAAAAAACCCAAATTTTTATTTTGGTCTGTCATGGGTTCAGCAGTAGCAGTCATTTTTCTCCTTGGTAGTAGCTGGTGCAGTGCTGTGTTTTTGACTTTCAGCCTGGGAACAGTGCTGATAACACTGATGTTTTTAGTTCTTGCAGTAATGTTTAGTCTGACCAAGGACTTTCTGAGTCTCATGCTGTGCCAGGGAAGAGGGGAAGCCGGGAGGAAGCAGAGTCATGACACCTGACCCAACTAGCCAAAGAGGTATTCCATACCACAGCACGTCATGCCCATTATATAAACTGGGGGCAGTTACCTGGAAGGGTTAGGTCACTGCTCAGGTCGGGCTGGGTGTCGGTCGGCGGGTGGTGGGCGGTTATATTCTCTTTCCTTATATTTCCCTTTTCATTATTATTATTGGTGGTAGCAGCAGTGGTTTGTGTTATGCCTTAGTTACTGGACTGTTCTTATATCAACTTGTGGGAGTTGCATTCTTTTGATTCTCCTTCCCATCCCTCTGGGGGCAGGGGGAGGAGGGTGGGGAGTGTGTTAACGACTGCACGGCTGATTTACGGCTGGGCTTAAACCACGACATGTTCAAGTGTCCTTAGTGGTGCAGCATAGTTTATTTTTTATTAGTATTTAAATCTCTGTAACTTCTTTGCCAGAAGATTACTGATAGCAGCAGAGGTCATGTTCAACTTCAGGGACTCTCTATAAAAATTACTAGGTCAAAAGTCTTCACCTCACTTATCAGAAATGAATTTAATTTTCATCAATGGAGGACATAATTTTCTAGAGCTCAAAATTCTAATTTCTCCTGCTTACTAACGTGGATAAAGTGGTTAACTTCAAAATGTGAAACATGTATGCAAAGATGGTCAAGTCACTAAAAAAATGTCAGTTCTTCCTTCCTGGCTTGTGTTGTAACCTGACATGCAGAAAGCTCTTAGTTTCTCTGTTAATGATTACTTTCCTTTCACTTACTTAATTGAATTTGCATGTTGTCTGGAATTCTGCAGAAGATGCAAAAAGAGAAGCATCCAATGAAATACATCCTGGCTTTGTAGGACAAATTAGCGGATGGAAAATGTGTGACTTCGAAAAGGACTGTGTTCTCATCTATAAAAGAACACTTACTTTGAAAGAGGTATATTGATTTCCTATCTTTCATGGAGAGAATCAAACCTTTTTTGAACACAGAATACCTCTAATCTCTGCCAATTTTTAAAGTTCACTAACAAATGAAAAGAAAATACTTTTTTTTTCATCACAAAGGTGAATCGCTCTAGGCTAATCAGGAACTTCAGCCCAGCCCTAGAGAAAGGTTATTGCTTGATAGTTTTCCAATTACCAGCAGTATTGTGGGATAAATATAGCCAGTAAATCCATAATGCTACTACACAATGAAATTTATACCTAAATGTATCTCCTACTCATCTTTCTAAAATAAAAGCAACTATGTTTTCCTATCTTTTACCCCTTGTGCTTTTTATTTGTTCTGACTGTACGTTCCTTGGGCAGGGGCTGTCTCTCTGTTTGAATGTTCACAGTAATTAGCGTAATATGGATCAAGTTTCTATTAAAACTAACAGGTCTTAGAACAAAATAACAATTTCTCCTTAATCTTTTCTTAAGATTATAGAATTTATGGTTTCTTGGGTAACACTGTTATACCATTCATAAGAATAACTGTAGCCCCAGGAGAACTCTTGTACATACATAGACAAAATTAGTAAATTAATATTTTCATTATGTTTTTTACTGTTTTTTTTTCTCTTTTAACAAAATTAAGTGCTGTAGAACATTAGAACTCCTGGGTATTTGTTGATAAGATCAGACTGATTTATCACAGTAACTATTGGTAATCTGGGCTTAATTAGATAGGGTGCATCATTTGACATTCTGAAGAAGACACTGTTGTGATTTCCATAGGAGCGAGTTTTCTTTGTCTTCTTTGTTTCTTTTAAAATCTTCTTTGCTAAAGACTGGACCATCACATACTCAAATCTGAAACTTTTTATCAAATATGAATGGAAAAAAGCTAGATCTGTTTTCTGGTTGGTTTTTTTAACTTCACATAAAGGCTTAACAGTCATCAGGCTATGCCAGAGGATATTTTTTCTGGAAATCTGACACTTCATCAGGGCTAAGGCTCATTATCATTCCAGGTGTTCTCACCATTTTAAATGTAAAGGTTTTCTGTGGAATTGATCAACAGGGCTCTTCAGAGGTGATTCACTGTGACATCTCAATTCAGATGTTTCTAGTTCTTTTCTCCAGTAGAAAATGAAGAAGTGCAGAAAAAATAAATTTTGATAATATGGGGAACAGGCTAAACCCATCAGATTGACACACCTCTGCTAAGTAATTAGTAAATAAAATACTTTTGAAACCTGTTTTTAAAGTGTATTTTCCTAAGTTTTCATGTTTATTCTTGGGATCTTGTACTGAATAACTGTCCTGTTCCATTTCATTCTCATGAAGTGTGGCAAATCACTCTTAAGAGTTATGCTTTAATTTTTCCTAGTTTCATTGCTTCTTCATTTCACAGACTGTTCCCACAGAGGTGCACACTGGCTGTTTGTGAGAGTGAACCTTTTTCTTCCTCCATTTCAGAGCATTATTGTCCTATTTGATTTACACACAATATAACTCAAATAGCCTCTCACTAATGCAGACATCTCTGTATTCAATGTACATCTCCCATGACCTATTGACACTTGTCTGCTGACGTCTCATAATCTCTTTTTTCTTTGGCACCTGAGAAATATCAGGTTCTCTCCAGCCTGTCTCAGTCTTCCAGTCTCTGTGACAATCTCTGTCTCTGTCTCTGTTCTTGTCCCGGTCCCTATCTCTGTCTCTTGTCTCCATCTCTGTATCTGCCCCTGTGTCTCTGTAAGTCCTTTACTTTATCATTTAAACCCTGCCTTAAGAGTGGATATCTTCTACCAAAAGGCTGGCAGTATGCATGTTTCAGCCTCTGGGAATGCTCAAAGATTTAATAGGTCACACTTTGCCTTTCCTGCTGCATAATTTATTTTTACTTTGCTTTTAGATGCTAGCTTATCAATTTGTTCCTTTTACTTGGCTTTCTGGCTATCTAATATCATTCCAAGTTTCTCACTGGATTGAGTTTACATAAGCAAGTTTTTGGTCATGGGGAGCTGCTGCAGTGATGTCCTGGGTTCAGCAGCAGCAGTCATTTTTCTCCTTGGTAGATGGTGCAGCACTGTGTTTTTGACTTTCAGCCTGGGAACACTGCTGATAACACCAGTGTTTTCAGTTACAGCTTGGTAATGTTTTTGTCTGACCAAGGACTTTCTGAGTCTCGTGCTCTGCCAGGGAGGAGGGGAAGCCAGGAGGCAGCAGAGACAGGACACCTGACCCAAACTGACTAAAGAAGTATTCCATACCACAGCACGTCATGCCCAGGATGTAAAGACAGAGAGCAGAGACCCGGAAGGGTGGGGGTGCACTGCTTGGTCAGGCTGGGTATAGGTGGTGGGCGATTGTATTCTTTCCTTGTATTTGCCTCGTCATTATTATTATTGGTGATAGCAGTAGTGGTCTTGTGTTATACTTTAGTTACTAAACTGTTCTTATCTCAACCTGTGGGAGTTGCATTCTTTCGATTCTCCTTCCCATTCTTCTGGGACTGGGGGGAAGAAAGAGGGGGGAGTGAGTGAGCAAAACTGCGTGAGTTATAGAGGCTTAAACCACGACAAGCAGCAGGTGGCTTCTCTGAGAAGACACAAAAGTTTCCCTCATATCAGATGAAGTCAGCTTCTGCCACCTCCAAGATGGATCTGTCACTGCCCGAAGCTGAGCCCATCAAAAATGCTGGTAGGGCCTCCGTGATAAGATATTTAAGAAAGGATAAAAATGAAGTGCAACAGCTGGGGGAAAGAAGCAAGAACATGAGAGAGAAACAGCTCTGCAGACATCTATGTCAATGAGGATGGAGGGGTAGGAAGTGCCAGAGCAGCCTATGGAGGACTACAGTGGAGCAGATATCTACACTGTCACTCATGGAGAATCGTGTGATGGAGCAGCTCAATGTGTCCTGAAGGAAGCTGCAGTCCGTAGAGAGCTCATGATGCAGCATGTTTTCTGCCAGTAGCTGTGGTCCGTGGGGGACCCAGGCTGGAGCAGTCTGTTCCTGAAGGGCTGCAACCTGTAGTGGACCCACACTGGGGCAGCTCATATGGGATAGTATCACTGAAGGACAGTATCCCATGTGAGGGACCCCATGCTGAAGGAGAAAAGTGTGAGGAGGAAGGAGCAGCAGAGACAAAGTGTTATGGACTGACCACAGCCCCCATCCCTTTGTGCTACCCAGGGGGAAGTGGAAAAAGATTTGGGAGTGAAGTTGAGCCTGGAAAGAGGTATCGGGATGGGGGGAAGTTGTGTTTAGTTTTGTTCTTATTTCTTGCTATCCATCTTTCTTACATTAATTATCAATAAACTAAATTAATTTCCACAAATTGAGTCTGTTTTGACAGTACTGGTGAGCGATGTCCTTGTCCTTATCTCAACCCATAAGTTTTTCCTCATAATTTCTCCCCTCTGTCCTGTTGATGGAGAGGGAGTGGTAGAGTGGCTTGGCAGGCACCAAGCTTGTCCGTCCCAGAGGCATTTTGGCAATGCCTGTAATAGCATGCCTTTAACTTCTGGTCAGCCTTGAAGTGGTCAGGCAGTTGGACTAGATTGCCATTGTAGGTGCATTCCAAGTGAAAATATTCTAATATTTCAACGTATTCTAATGAGGATCATTTCAGAAGTTGTAAACTGCGACAAATTTAGCATTTTGTAGGAATAAACAGGAATATAAGTTTTTGAGTTTCATTTTCCTTTCTTTTTTTCAAGGAAATTTCAAAGGAAAACTTTTGTTTCATCTGCTGAATCTCATTTGTATTTCACCTTGTTTCCATAGTCCTAATAAACAAACTCAGAGAAGACTGGGTAGTTTTTCACATAGGAAAATCAATTCCTCTTCCTCAGATATCCATCTCCAGAAACTATTGAGAGGCTTGCTGCATATTTGTCATGTGCCTTTCTCCTTTTCAGGCTTTTGCTAGCAGGAGGCAATTGAAAAAGTGGGCTTATGGGGCAGAAGGTTCTCTACCACCTAGGTGCAAGTTTTGTTGTGTTTAGAGATGCCCTCATTGCTAATTTCCATTTTCAGGAATCAGAAATTGGAACCTGATGTTGTAATCCCAAAACCTTGGCGCATTCATTGTCAACTAGAGTACATTATCTAGCTCAATAGTCAGAGACCCATTTTCCGTCCAATACCAAGAACCATGCAGAATCAAGCAACTAGTTAAAAAAGCACCAGCCTCTTCTCATTGCTCCATCTTTGGGGCATAGCTCAGGACCCTTCTGAAGAGCACTTCAATCACTTCCCACAACTAACACATATTCCCAGCTGCTGAGTTCAGGTACTCCTTGAGTTGCGATGCTGTCAGCTTACAGCCTCAGTAAGTTTGTATGATAGCCATAATGGCATTTTTTGGATGCAGAGTGGACATGAATAACCCTCCTGGTGCACTTCAGTTTAATCTACATATTATTATAGTAAAGAGACACCACTACCTCTCCCTAGCAGAATACTGGGAGCAACTTTTGTATTGATCTCCTTTGCCAGGTGTTCATTAAAGCCAGAGGTATTAAAAGGGGACAGTCAGCATAGAGGTCCACATGTTTTGATCTGTATCAGAAAACCATTCAGCTGCTGCATCCTCTGGTACTCACCTCTGTTAAATAAAAAGTATTTCTAGCTCTATAATGTAGCAGTACCACCAGCGAAGCAATAGGGCTGCTGACTTAAATTCCCCATATCAGTAACTGGACGAATGCATAAAAGATATCAGAGTTTTCTAGTTTTAGTATCAATACACTTAGAGACTATACGAGTGAATGATGTCAACTTTTTCCCATTCAATTTTAGTATGAAGTACCAATCTCTTGACAAATAATTAAGCAATGGAGCATAACAGACATTGTGAAAATAATAATTCCATAATTATTCCATGAAAATGTAATGACGTGCATCTGATTTTTTTTGTGGGAAAGAGGGTAAAGGGGTGAATGTAATTAATTTGCACCACCTTTTAACTCAAGCCATTTTGTTAGGTTATTTGTTGTAAGAGACATTTTTCTTGTTTGAAATAAATAAAATAGTGCAGACAATTTAGCAAGCTGCACAATTATTTTAGCTGAACTACAATATGTGATTATAGAAAGTCAACTCATAATTAGGTGATCTATGATGTGCCAACAAGTCAGAAGCCTTCCAGAGTCTAGATTTTTAATCATCACAGAAGAAATCTTGCATCCTTTAATGCAATTAACAGCACCAATTAATCTCCAAAGAAACACTGTGAGAAAAAGTCAGACATTGCACCTAACAGCTGCTTTTTTTTCTCTCACTCCATGATTACCTGTGGTTGTTTATTGCTGAGGAAAATGCAGAAGTTCTTGAATTCCACAGCTTTGCCTGTTATCAGATTTAGTATTGCTTGTGCCATTATCACAGTTTTAGGCTGTAATTTTTAAAGAAAAAAAAAAAGTTGCAATGACTATCTGTAAACAAACTTCCATATAGGATAGTCCATAGAGACTTGATAACATCTTCTCATCTTGGTTTTGCAGTGTAGATAATCTACTTATAACATCAAAAAGATCACTTAACAAAAGAGAGCACTTGTGTTCTGTAGTATTACTAGGATTCAGGTTTATTCATAGGTCTTTTCAGACTCCCACTGAACACAGTTGTCATATTTCAACTTAGTTTGGTTAATTGTGTTTTTCTTACATGCCAAATATCTGTAATCTGGCTATTACCATGCAAGCTGCCATCTGACTTGGGTAGATAAAATTTTGTACTTAAAATATGAGACAAAGGAGAATGAGTCATCAGCTATGTACTGAAATTATTATTAAAAGATTGGGTTTAAAAGTAACTAGGAAGTCAGAAACAAAATATTCAGCCTGTGAAAGGTGAGAAACAAAATTAGAAAATAATATGAAAGAAAAACAAATCCAAGAGATTTCAAGAAAAGAATAAAAACATAGAAAAGATATCACCATTATATTGAAGACATTATTAATTCAGCTTCCTCTGCACCCTCTCAAAAGATTTTATTTCTCATTAATCACTACAAACAGAATCTTAAAATACGTATCCTGACCTCTTTTTAGGGAAAAAGAAACACAGAAGGCCCATGAGTAAGTCTTTAAAATTAGATAATTAAGCAATTTAGGACAGAGTACTTTTGATAAATGTGTTAAACTATTGCTTTAAATTATATATGAACCTCTAGGAAGCAATAGCTCTCCCTATCCATAGCAGGGCAACCACAAATTGTGTCATTCCTGCTGAACTTTGTGATGTACAAATGACAAAGTTATGTCCTGTCTGTTCACCGGGGAAAGGCATAACTTAGAAATTATGTTTGATGTTTTTATTATAAAAAAACTAACAGCCCTGGCTGATCCTCTTAGGAATTTCTTGGGTACCCCTTGAATCTGAATATATCCTTTTGTGTAAGTTACACTACAATAAGATTTGACAAACATAAATGCTGAAGTCTGACTTTTAAATCCACTACCCCTGTTAGTTAGGGATGTTGTATCATTCCTATTCAATGTACACTGATATCTAAAATGCCCTTCCTAGACAGTGGACTCAACCAACTCATGTTAAGAGCTGAGCGTCCCTATGAGAAGAGAGAAAGTTGACCTTTGCAAAAGGCTGTTCAGTACTCTAACCTACTTAGCAGTACTGGCCCATAGAAGACACTACTCTGGACCCAGTTCTCACATCTGGTAGAGTTCTGGCTTCCGTATCGGGAAGAATTTAGATATTTAGCTGCAGGCTGCTCTTTCCCCCTGTGTGAGCCATTTACATCAACAAAGCAGCCAGATCTACAGAAATCAGTTTTTCTAGTTTTTCCCATTTAGGGGGCTTCATGTTATACCAATGGCATAAGAGGATTTTTTATACTTACTTTAACTCAACTATATAAATGAACTATTAGAAAATAGAAATATTTAAGTATAGCAGGTTTGTGCTTGAAACTCATATTAACAGCTGGCATAAAATCAGCCAAAAGTAAAATTAAAGGAAGACAAATTAAACTTAATATTTAAATGTTCAGTTGCAAAATATGAAAAAATTGTAAAAGCAGTTTTTCTGTTTTTTCATAACCAACTATGACTGAATGGATCTCTTATTTCAAAGAAAGGCTGCTTTGAAGCATGGAAAGATAATCTATAGAAAACAACTGTATAGTTTAAACTATAACAAGACCTTCAGAAAGTGCTCTGGATAAATATATCTGGAGTTTGTGGATTACTCAAATATATGCATAAATTTGCTTAAAAGAGTAATTCTAGTTCCATCATACATGTCACCTGTCTAAAATTATTAAGAATAAAAAAGGTTAAAAAATTTAATCTCAGAAAATGGGAGCTAGAATATAGGTCAAGGGTCCTGCCTCTGCTTCCTCCTGGCTTCTTGGGCCCCTCCTTGCTGACAGAGCATGAGACTGACAAGTGTTTGATCTGCATAAGTGCTACTGAGCAAGAACTGAAACATCAGTGTTATCAGCATTTTTCCCAGACTGAAGCCAAAACACAGCACTGCACCAGCTGGTAGGAAGGAGAAAAATGACTGTTACAGCTGAACCCAGGACATTTCTGTACCAGGCAGTGCAATGGTAGGGAAGAGAGAAATCTCTAGGATTATATTACCGATGACATCATGAGGAAACTTGACAACTGCCTAGACTACTTTTAAGGTGGGTACAGTCCTTGGTCAGGGAGAGGACAGGTGTTGAACACATTTGTGAATGGTTTACATCTACCCTTCAAGCTGACTTCAAACTAAATGGTTTATTTGTTACAGCACAGCTAAAGAACAAAACTCTGAGGAAGTCACACTGCTTCCAGTTTTAGCCAGCCTATATAAACTAGCTCAGGAACATGGTAAATCATGGTAATCTGGAGCACTTCAGAAATACTTCTGTATTCAAGGCATGGGGCTCCTCTGAGCTGCTGGCTGCAGCCTTGATCTCTACTGTGCTTCCCTGTCCTGGGTGTGCAAACCATCAGTAGAAATTACAGCACTGAGCAGTGAACCTGGCACAGGGTTGATGGATAGCATCCAACTCTATACAGCTGGCAGTGGAAAGCAGAGGAGCTATCCATCTAACTTCATCATCTCAAGACTTTGAGATTATGGAAACTCCATGATTCTACCACTTAAAATGACAGGTCAGTTCTGCTCTATAAAGAATAACTCTGGTTTTAATACCAGGAACTTTAAAACAGGAAACAAGTGACCTCCTTATTTTTCAATTTTTAATGTGGTGGTGGAGTATTTTCTCAAATAAAAATCCATGAATTCTCTCTGTTAATAAACATTCCCAATGCACTTTTTGTGCCCTGAGCTGAACATTTTAGGGTGATAGACAAGTCCACAAAGCTGTACATAATGTTGCGCAATGGCTATCAATCCAAACAAATCTAAATTTTACATCAGTGAGCATTAACACACAGCGAATAATGTACACTGTTGTGTAAACACCACCATGATGACTTTCACTTCTGAAGGGTTTGGAAACAGCACTAACAATTTATATCCTGAACAACATCATGAGAAAATCTAGGAGAACCCTCATGGAAAAATGATTATCACCACTAGACAAGAAGTACTTTGTCAGCAAAATAGAAAACACTACGGACACCAGCACTATCCATCATGGTGCATATATTGTATAACTGCATGAAAGATTCAGTCTGTATGCCTTCATTTCTTTGCCATCCAAAATTTAGCCATATCTATTCCAAGTCAAATCAAGCCCAAATGCATTGCAGGGATTGGCTTTGAAATGTGTTCACTAAAGACAAGGATAATCAGTTTTGACAAGGGTGAACTGATGGACACATGCCCAAGCACTAAGCCAAGTCTTTTGCAGAATAGGTTATACGATTTAGGGAGTTCTAGTGAGTTCTACCAAGTTGCAGCAACAGCGAATGCTCTTGACAAGGAAGTAGCTACAGTTTTGGTTTTATCTCTGAATTAAATGAATTGACAGTTTGGATGGCTTTGACCTTTGATTTCAGTTTCCTTTCTAATTCAGGCAGATGTCCACACTGTTTTGCTCTTCAGTTGTATTCTGGCCACTTTTGCCCCTGAGTTTAAGCTATGTGATCCTGCTAATCTTTACATAAAAAGTTACTATGAGGGTGCATTACTATGGTGTCATGGGTTCAGCAGCAGCAGTCATTTTTCTCCTCCTTGGTAGCTGGTGTAGCGCTGTGTTTTTGATTTTGGGCCTGGGAACAGTGCTGATAACACCAGTGTTTCGGTTACTGCTTAGTGATGTTTTGGTCTGACCAAGGACTTTCTGAGTTTCATGCTCTGCCAGGGAGGACGGGAAGCCGGGAGGAAGCAGAGACAGGGCACCTGACCCAAACTGACCAAAGAGGTTATTCCATACCACAGCACGTCATGCCCAGGATGGAAAGCAGAGAGCAGAGACCCGGAAGGGTGAGGGTGCACTGCTTGGTCGGGCTTGGTAATAGGTGGTGAAAATTGTACTCTTTCCTTGTATTTCTCTTGTCATTATTATTATAGGTGGTAGCAGTAGTGATTTGTGTTATACCTTAGTTACTAAACTGTTCTTATCTCAACCTGTGGGAGTTGCATTCTTTTCGATTCTCCTTCCCATCCCTCTGGGAGCAGGGGGAAGAAAGAGGGGGAAGTGAGTGAGAAAGTCTGCGTGAGTTAGTCTTAAACCACGACATATGGCAATAATTTGCTTGAACAGTTTCACTGTTGTTGGCAGCATTCTTGAAGGAGTCAACTGGAGCTAGAGGGAAGAAAACAGTAAAACAACTTGCATAAGCCTTGCAAAATAACTGACAGAAAAGCTGATTACTTTGGAGTTTTTTAATTAATATAATCTCCAACAATTGAAATAGAAAGGTTAACAGAAAAAAAAAAAAAAAGGCTTCTGTGGCTCATTATGTGCTGTGGCGATAGAAGAGATGAGTACAGATTTTTTCAAAAGTGTTCAAGAGTTTGTTTCACACCTACACATTCCACTGACTCTGAAATCAAGTAGCTCTATTTCTCTTTATGTGGCTGTAAGAGTTTTCCAGACTTCCTACATCTTCTTTTTGCTCCTTGTTTTGTTTGAAGATTGTGAACATATTGTACAGCATGGGATTAGAACTTCCACAATAAATTCAAAGTTAGAAAGATCATTTGCTATCGTTGTATCCTTACATGAGCTTATGTCGCTTAGTTATAAAAAGTTGAAAGAAAGCTTGGAAGATTAATAGGCAGTAGAATTAGTAAAACAGCAAAGTAGCTGCTGGCAAATCCACTGGTCAGTGATCTTTGTGTGACTGGTTTCCTTTAAACTCATGATATTCACTATTGTTCTAGTTTCCCCAAATGTTAATGCTCTACAAGACTGATGGGGAATAAGGATCTATTTAGTTTGTGAAACTGTTTCCATTTCACATATGACTACAACACAATGTAAATGTCTTTTACAAAAATTCATTTTAATAACAATTTTTTCTATGCCCAGAATCACAGTCATAGGCTATGGTTATAAGTGGTGAAATCCTGATCAAAGGGTTACAAGGCAATTAAAGTTCCTCACATCCTGTCTTGAAAAGATTGCCTCATATGAGAACAATAGCTTAAGAAAATAAATTCAATCTTCCTGAGATATTCTTTTTCTTTTTTTTTTTTTTTTCTTAGACTGTTTAGTACTTCAGAGCTCTTTTCTACTGAGGCAATAGCAAAATGACAGTACCAGGTTCAAATGAATGAGGCGTAATCAGAAAAATTGCGCATAGTCCAGTTAATTCACTTTGTTCAAAGAATAGAGGAAAGGAAATCCCTACTACATTTTTAATTAGCAAGATTACAAGAATATAACTCCAAGCTCTCTTAAATAGGTTCCCATCCATCTTACTCCTCAGGAGCCTTTTACCAAATGTAGCCGCTACCAGGTGTCTTCTGTTACAGTGTTCACTCCTGAACAGTTTCCACCTAAAAGTCAAGAGGCAGACATTCTGTAAGTAAGCAGCAAGTATTATTCCCCTGGAACATTGTACATGTCACAACAAAGAAAGACCAGGAGATCTATTTTATTCTTCTTCATTTTTTTTTAATATAAAACCAAAAAAAGCACTACATTATTCACTTATAATTAAAAGAACAGGCAAAATGAGTCAGCAAACAAGCTGAAACATAGTAGAACTAACAGATAGATGGAAAGTCTGCAGCATATATAAATCTGCTGCATTAAGCCTAGCATTCATAAATATCCAGTGGCCTTCCTTGAAGACTAGTGCTTACACTACTGTTCTGTATGAATCAGCTCTACATTATTTTAATTACAGTAATTCATCACTGGGAGAATTCACGAAACCCTTCCAAAAAAAAAAAAAAAGGTAAAAAAAACCAAAAACCCCCTTATTTATATTAATTTATTTCAGCAGTATCAATTAGCTTTTCCATGTAATTTTCTTTTTTTTGGTGCAAAATTTTCCACATAGTATATGCATAGCTAAACAGTCTTTCTTTTTAAAAGCAAGCAAACCAGATTCTGAATCATAGAATCATAGAATAGTTAGGGTTGGAAAGGACCTTAAGATCATCTAGTTCCAACACCCTGCCAGGAGCAGGGACACCTCCCACTAAACCATGTCACATAAGGCTATGTCCAATCCAGCTTTGAACACCACCAGCGATGGAGCATTCACAACTTCCCTGGGCAACCCATTCCAGTGTCTCACCACCCTTACAGGAAAGAATTTCATCCTCATATCCAGTCTAAACTTCCCCTGTTTAAGTTTGAACCCGTTACCCCTTTTCCTCTCACTACAGTCCCTCATGAAAAGTCCCTCCCCAGCATCCCTATAGGCCCCCTTCAGATATTGGAAGGATGTTATGAGGTCTCCACGCAGCCTTCTCTTCTCCAGGCTCAACAGCCCCAACTTTCTCAGCCTATCTTCATACGGGAGGTGCTCCAGTCCCCTGATCATCCTCGTGGCCCTCCTTTGGACTTGTTCCAACAGTTCTATGTCCTTTTTATGTTGAGGACACCAGAACTGTACACAATACTCCAAGTGAGGTCTCACAAGAGCAGAGTAGAGGGGCAGGATCACCTCCCTCGACCTGCTGGTCATGCTCCTTTTGATGCAGCCTGGGATACAGTTGGCTTTCTGGGCTGTGACTGCACAATGCCGATTCATGTTCATTTTCTTATCAACCAAAACTCCCAAGTCCTTCTCTTCAGGACTGCTCTGTATCTCTTCTCTGCCCAACTTGTAGCTGTGCCTGGGATTGCTCCAAACCAGGTGGAGGACCTTGCACTTGGCATGGCTAAACTCCGTCAGGTTGGCATCAGCCCACCTCACAAGTGTGTCAAGGTCCCTCTGGATGGCATTCTTTCCCTCCAACGTATCAACTGAACCACACAGCTTGGTGTCATTGGCAAACTTGCTGAGGGCGCACTCAATCCCACTGTCCATGTCACCGACAAAGATGTTGAACAAGACCGGTCCCAACACTCATCCCTGAGGGACGCCACTCGTTACTGGTCTCCAGATGGACATGGAGACATTGACCACTACTCTTTGCATGCGGCCATCCAGCCAGTACTTTATCCACCGAGTGGTCCACCTGTCAAATTGATGTCTCTCCAACTTAGAGACAAGGATGTCATGTGAGACAGTGTCAAGCACTTTGCATAAGTCCAGGTAGATGACATCAAGTGCTCTACCCCTGTCCATCAGTTCCTTAGCCCCATCATGGAAGGCCACCAGATGGGTCAGGCAGGATTTCCCCTTAGTGAAGCCATGCTGGCTGTCACCAAGCACCTTGTTGCTTTTCATATGCCTCGGTATGCCTTCCAGGAGAATCTGCTCCAAGAGTCTGCCAGGCACAGTGGTGAGACTGAATGGTCTGTAGTTCCCCAGCTCATCCATTTTGCCCTTCTTGAAAAGGGGGGTTATATTTCCCTTTTTCCAGTCATCAGGAACTTCACCTGACTGCCATGATTTTTCAAATATGATGGACAGTGGCTTAGCAACTTCATTTGCCAGTTCCTTAAGGACCCGTGGATGGATTTCATCATGCCCCATGGACTCATATACATTCAGGTTCTTAAGATGGTCTCGAACCAGATCCTCTCCTACAGTGGGTCCAGGGTCTTCATTCTCACTGTCCCTGCGTCTGCCTTCCAAGACTTGGGTGGTGTGGTTGGAGCATTTTCCGGTGAAGACTGAGGCAAAGAAGTCGTTAAGAACCTCAGCCTTCTCCAAATCCAGGGTAGCTAGGTCTCCCGATAGCTTCTGGAGAGGGCCCACATTGTCCCTATCCTGCCTTTTATTTGCAACGTACCTACAGAATCCCTTTCTGTTATCCTTAACATCCCTAGCCAAGTTTAATTCTAAGTGGGCCTTAGCATTCCTAACCTAGTCCCTAGCTTCCCAGACAACATCCCTGTATTCTTCCCAGGCTGCCTGTCCTTGCTTCCACTTTTTATAAGCTTCTTTTTTCCTTTGAATTTTCCTCAGCAGCTCCTTATCCATCCAAGGAGGTCTCCTGGCCCTCTTGCAGCACTTCCTTCTAGTAGGGATGTATCGCTCCTAAACCTGCAGCAGGTGATCCTTGAATATCAACCAAGAGTTTTGGGCCCCCCTGCCCTCTAGGGCTATATCCCATAGAATCTTACTGAGCAGGTTCCTGAAGAGGCCAAAGTCTGCTCTCTTGAAGCCCAGGGCAGTGAGCTTGCTGCACACTCTTCTCACTGTCCTAAGGATCTCGAATTCAACCATCTCATGGTCGCTGCAATCAAGGCTCCCCTGGAGCATCTCATTTCCAACCAGCCCTTCCCTGTTGGTGAGGACGAGGTCAAACATGGCACCTCTCCTTGTTGGCTCCTCTATTACTTGCAGAAGGAAGCTGTCTTCCACACAATTGAGGAACTTCCTGGATTGCTTGTGCCGGGCCGTACCATCCCTCCAGCTTATATCAGCGTGGTTGAAGTCTGCCATGAGAACAAGGGCCTGCGAGCGTGAGGCTGTTCCTATCTGTCTACAGAGCGCTTCATCCACTGAGTCCTCTTGGTCAGGCGGTCTGTAATAAATCCCCACAATAATGTCTCCCATCGCTGTTCGCCCTTTAACCCTGACCCACAAACTCTCTGTTGACTGCTCACCTATCCCCAGGCACAGTTCCGTACACTCCAGCCTATTCCTAACATAAATAGCAACTCCCCCTCCCCGCTTACCGGGCCTGTCTTTCCTAAAGAGCCTGTAACCTTCCATTCCAACACATCAGTCATAGGAGCCATCTCACCATGTTTCTGTGATGCCTGTGATATCATACCCCCGTAGACGTGCACACATCTCTAGTTCCTTTTGTTTGTTCCCCATGCTACGAGCATTTGTATAGAGACATCTGAGCCGAGCTCCAGTTGAAGCCGGCTCATTGGCTGGAGCAGCTGGAATATCTCTACATTGCTCTGAACGTTTACTGTAGGTGCTGCAACCGACTGGGTATGTTGGGATGGAATGATGTCCCCCTCCCCTAACACATCTTGTTTAAAGCATCCTTGACCAGTCTGGCAAGCCTTCTCCTAAATCCACTTTTGCCTGTCTTTGTCAGACCAGCTCCACCAGCCCCCAGTAGACCTGGTCTCCTAAATTGAGTCCCATGTTTAAGGTACCCAAACCCCTGACTATAGCACCACCCTTCTAACCATTTATTAACCTGCCCAATCCTCCTAGCCTTTTTGAGGTCCTGCCCTGTATCCTGGAGTATTGACAAAAAGACAATCTGCATTCCAGAGCCCCTAACCACCTCTCCCAGAGCTCTGTAGTCCTTCTTTATGTTCTCCTGGCTACTGCTATCTATATCAGTAGCACTCACATGGATCACTAGAAGTGGTTAATAGTCAGTGGGACCGACTAGAGTAGGCAGCTTCTCTGCAATATCCCTGATCCGAACCCCTGGTAGGCAACACACCTTCCTTGAGCCTGGGTCAGGCCGACAGATGGGTGCCTCTGTTCCTTTCAGAGTAGAGTTCCCTACTACTACGGCCTGCAGCTTTTTCCTGGCAGCAGCAGTAGAGATCTTCTTTACCAGTGCATCAGCTGGTTGTTCCTGGTGGGACTGTGGTTCCTCATCAGCCCCCTACAGGACAGCAAAGCAGCTCTGGGTGGGGACAACAGATGTAGGAGGAAGCCCCTTGCTTTTAATTGTCCTCTTCCTCCTTTCCTTGTTGGTTTTTTCTGTTACCTTTTCCCAGCTTCCTGGGATAGCGGCCTCCTTTCCCACATGAGCGACAGAAGACGCTTGAGGCCCCTGCACAGTCTGGTCCTGGAGCAAGCAGTGCTCTTTCCCCTCAGCTTTCCTGACACCTGTCAGCCTAGTAACAGCTTCCTGCATCAGAGCCACCTGCTGCAGGAGGACCTCCACCAGGGAGCACCATGTGCAGCTCTGCCCATTGCGCACCCTCCTCTCAGGAGAGCAGTGCAGGCGCTCTCTACACCCCAAGCTCTGCACTGCAGCCTCCCCTCTCATCGGCTCTGTCTGGGTGCCTACACTGGCCATCGCTGGGGCAGCCAGGGCAGAGCTCCCAGGCTGGAGCCTGGTCATACGGCGAGTGCTCACCATTTCGCTCACCACCCCGCTCGCCTGCCCGCTCACACTGCTGCGTGAACTGCCTTGAACCCGCCCTGTTTGCCCACCCTGTTTGCCGCGCCCCTGGTCACTCACGCTCCCTGGGGCAGGTTTTTAACCATTCAGGGCTTAAATCAGAAGCACCCATATTGATAATTTATTCTGTTTCTATAGAAAATAGAGGAGGATGATGACCTTCACTTGATAATTTTTGACCAAATCCATAACTTGTGTTTAAGACATAACAATCTAAATGTAAAGATCTCACTATACCTTTCGGTGATCCAGTCGCTGATTGCTACAGTGATGATTATTTATTTTTTTTAATAAGTCCTTGGATAAAATAGATCCAGCCTCTGGAGCTGACCTTTTTCTTCCTGGGAAATTGATTTATTCTATGTATAAAACTCAGTAAACCTGTTAGTGGCACCTACGAGTTTAAGCATTCAACCAACGTCTGCTTGTCTGCAGTGCTGGGAGAAAAGAATTCCATATTAGTCACAACTTCCTAATGATTTGCACTGGAAGTTCGGTTACATAGCTGAGGTTTTCCTACATATGCGTACACAAGACTAATTTTAGTTTTCAGTTTTTCCAGTCTTTAAACAGAGACAAGCGAAAATGTAGGCTCTCTCCAGAAAGAAGCAGGAGGCTTGGTCACCCAGGACATGGAGATGGCTGAGATATTTGGCTTTTTTGCTTTGGTCTTCACCAGCAAGAGCTCCAGCCACACTGCCCAAGTCACAGAAGGTAAAGGCAGGCACTGGGAAAATGAACTACCACTTGCTGCAGGAGAAGATCAGGTTCAAGATCATCAGAGGAGCCTGAAGGTTCACAAGTCCATAGGGCCAGAGAAGATGCATCTGTGGGGCCTGAGGAAAGTGGTGGATGGAGCTGACGAGCCATAATCCATGATATTTGAGACTGCCATTATATTTGGTGGCAGACCAGTGGAGTACCTGATGACTGGCAAAATACAACCCCCTTTTGTAAAAAAGTCAGAAGGAAGACCCACAGAAACACAGGCCAGTGAGTCTCACCTGAGTGCTTGGCAAGATCAAGGAGCAAACCCTCCTGGAAACTATTCTAAGGCAAATTGAAAACAAGGAGGTGATTGGTGACAGCCAACATGGCTTCACTAAAAGCACGTCATGCTGACAAATTTGTTGGCCTTCTGTGACAGGGCCAGGGTGTTGGTGGATAAGGGAAGAGCAACTGACATCATCTACCTGGATTTGTGCAAAGCATCTGATGTTACATCCTCATCTGGAGAACAAAAGACTCCAGGAGACCTTAGAGCAGCCTTCCAATACCTAAAGGGGGCCTACAAAAAAACTGGAGAGGGACTTTTTGAAAGGTCATGTACTGATAGGACAAGGTTTGGTTTTACACTGAAATAGGGTAGATTTAATTTACACATTAGGAAGAAATTCTCTACTGTGAGGGTGGTGAGGCCCTGGCACAGGTTGCCCAGGGATGCTGTGGCTGCCCCATCCTTGGCAGTGTTCAAGGCCAGGTTGGATGGGGCTTGGATCAACCTGGTCTAGCGGAAGGTGTCCCTGCCTGCATCAGGGGGGTGGAACCAGAGATGATCTTTATGATCCCTTCCATCACAAAGCATTCTATGATTCATAACTAAAATACTTTAGAAATATTTACTAAATTTGGACAGGTCATGAAGCTTTAGAGAACATAAATTTGTCAGATCTCCAAAGGAAACTTTTGCAGGAGAGAAATTGAAACACTTGACTGTTATTGTTGTAACTGTAAATTATTCAGTCTTCCAATCAGTTTTGTGAAGGAAAGAAAAAGAAATCTAACCTTCCAAGCATGTATTGAATACTTAGTTATAAATGTGGAGAGAATAAACAGTGGAAGAGTAGCCAATGGGATCTTTATTCCAGCTTCTTTTTAGCAAATGTTATTTAATGCACTTCTAGCATAGCTACGAAAAGCATTTTTTGTTTCTACTAAATTCATCAGGGCCTTGTTTGCAACTCTACTATATAAAAATACATAAGATCAAGAGGAACTGTGAGTATAGGTAATGGACCAGATTGCAAAGGAACAGACATGTTTAAACAGACTTAAAATCTATCAAATTAAATAAAAACATTCACAACTCTGTTTAAAAACAAAGCAAGCAATACCAGTTGATACGCTTCACAGAATTTAACCATGAGCATGCTGTCATTTCTTCATAAATATGCTACACATTATTTCTTTTTATTTTTTATATATATATATATATATAATTATTTTACACACTCATCTTCTGCAAGATAGAAACTTCTATCCACTGCAGTCAGAACTCTTAGGGATGAAAGACCTTTGAAAAAGTCATTGCCATGAAATTTGCTTACTTGACTAGTGTATACTTGTTCGTCTGCTTATTTGCTCATGTTATCTCTACCATTTTAAAATTATGTTTTCAGAGTAAATGTGCAGCAGACTACTTGGGTTATTGTGAAGACAATGAACAATCACAGTGGAAAACAGATAAACATTAAAAAAAAAGGCCTGAAATACTAAATCTTCTTTTATCTAGAATTCATTGAATTACAGGAGTTTTGGATAATCTTTATAAAGTGAATATGGGAACTGATGCATGGAAATAATTGTCTCTTCTTCTTGACATTTTTAATTCAACTCACAGGGAAACAAATACAAGTTTCAGCAGTCTCAGGATAGTCCTGATTTCATATAAAGCCATGTCAGCCAGTAATGTGACTCCAGAGACACTGAAAAATGGTTCCTTTTATCAGAAACCCATTCTGTCAATTTCTGATGAAAACAAATTTCGCAAAAATAGCTGAAGCTTATTTGAAGAGTCGTCTAGAGAGTATATTGTGTGTCACATGAAAGGAGGGGGGAGCTTTTATCAACCCCTAGTGTTTGATTTGTCTATCAACACACCAGAAAAGCTGAGACCCTTGTGCCTGACCAGTCTGTCTGCACCCCATTATAAGAATCCTCCACAGAACAGTCCTGCAGATCAGAGTGCTATCCAACTGACTTGTTCAGGGAAATGCACCAACAGCATAAGGGAGACCCCTCAGCAGGTCTGCCCATTTTATCTGAATATGTTACCTCTGCCTGTAACTGCTAACACCCGTGAAGGACTGACACAGTTTATGGAATGACGTTTGTTATTAATACAAAATCATGACAAATTAATATTCAGAGATTGCTGGTGATAGGAACTGTCAGCAAAAACAAGCTTGAAGTGATACACAACCAGCTTATAATCACTAATAACAGTCAGCATGAGTTACTTATTGAGCATGCACAGGATAAATTTCTTTCGCTGCATTCCACTCTCCATTCAGTTTATTTCAGCATATGTCAAGGTTGCAGGGTTGCCTGGGGAACTATCACCGGGTAGATTCCATGCATGCCAACTGCATCCCATCCTGGTAGTAGCAACTTCATTTTACCTTAAGGTTTTCTTAGTGTTATAATATAACTTTGGGGGACTGAGAAGAGTTGGTTTCTAATTTCCCTTGTTTTCCCACATTGTGTTTAAGACCACTTAGAAAGCTAGTGAGTGAAAGTAGCTTTCTTCATATTTTCAAAAAAAGATACCTGAAATGTCGAAAGAGCTACATCACTTCTTTTCTTGCTATAGTGAGTTCATTTAATGAAACAGGGAAGAAAGACATTCTCTCTGATGTATGTCACTTCAGTGACACTGATTTTTTTATACCTTTGTTAATTGACTCCAGAGATGTTTTATGTTTTCTCATGTTATGTGCTAATAGATGAGATCCAGTAAGGGAGAATTCAGATACTTGGGAAATTTCAAAGCCCACTTTTATCAGGTTTATCACAACTTTCCTTTTTTCACAAGTACTTTTCAGCCTGCTGGTAGTGTTTCAGATTTGACATGTTTACCAAATTGCCAGATTTTCTTTTTCAGTTTTTGATTCATATATTTGAAACTGAAGCGGATTACCATCAATGCAGTGAAAATTCTCTGCATTTCAAAACCCTTATGGATTCAAGTGTGGTTTTGCACTGAAAGGGGCTTTATGGTATATGGTTTTAAGCAAGGGCATGTAACCAGGAGCTATTCTATGTGCAGGACTGGTAGCTGTAGAAAGTTTTCACTGCCACCATTGTTATATTCTGAGGCACTACTGCTCTGGAAAACCCTTTAGGTTGACTGCATGCCTGCAAAGGCATCCAAGTTAAGCTCAGAAACCTGGGTAATTCACAGAAGAGAAGCTGGAAGAAGCTGTAGTAGAAATAATCTCTCTTCAGCCTCCTCAAGCCAAATATCTTCAGTACACTTCATCAGTCATTTTAGAGACAAATGCTCTCCTCCAGTGCATTCACACATACTAGAAAATGACAGTTCAAGAAAAATGTTAATGTCCTAAAAAGACAGGACAAGGCAAGAAATTCCTACCTGGCTATTACAGTCCTTAGCTATGTTGCTCAGATTGTCAGTAGCAGTTTCCTCCTATTCCTTTTCTATCTATTCTTTTCCGCCACACTCCTCATACCAGGCTGATGTGCTGTGCCTTAGTAGTCTGACAGGAAGAAATACTTTAATTTCAACTTACATTTTATTTTAGCTAGCAATATACACTTGTTCCTTGTTTCATTTAAGAGATTTCTGGAATTATTTTTAGCCTTGGAATTTCTCCCTTTGAAAGTGTTCACTAACAGTAAGTGTTTGCTCTCTTGTCATTTTGATAACTAAGCACATCAATACTTGTAGTTGGTTCCTAGTATAAGGAAATTCTATTCCTCAGTCATCTTATTAGCCGCAGTTTTTTCCTTTTATAACAATCTGATTTGAAAAAAATCCAACATCAAAAACCGCAGGAAAAATAAAAAAAGGATAATATCAAAATTACTTACACTTTGATATGCTATTCTTATTAATGCACTCTTCAAAATGAATTTGCTGATTAAATGCGAGTAATATATGCATTTATGTTCACTATTCAATATTGTGTATGACAATCTTGTGAGACATAAAGGAACAATTTGCCTTTTTCTTTTTTCAGCTGATGTTATATTTATTTCTACATAATTTTCTTAAAGGAAATGCATGGCAAAATGCACACATGAGTATTTTTCTTTCTGTAGGCACTGCATATGAACAATGAAACTCAAGAGCTGCAAATTTGCAAAGATATGTAAGACTGGTGAAATAGAGCTATATTGCTTACACATTTTCTGCTAGCCAGGCTGGAGGTTCTGGTATTGCAGTTCAGGACTGTAGAAAGTAAACATGAGACAGCTACCTTTGTACAAAGATTGGAATATATTAGCATAAAATTTAAGGCATTTTGTGCAGGCAAGTGGAAGTTCCATTCAATCATGTGACACACTGAATATCAATTTGTTATCACTTTATCATGGCAATTCATGAGATTTGGCATGGAATCTGGCAATAACTATTTTGCTCTAAGGAAAAATAAAGCCGCATTAAGATTTTGGAGTAAATCTTACAGCACCTCTGTAACTCAGCATTTATTGCACATCCTTACATTGATTTAGCATTTCTACTCCCATATTTCTTTTTCCAAATACTTGCTTATCCCCCAATTTAAAACAATTTATATTAGAGTCTTCTTTTATTGCCTTTGGTGGTTCATTATACATATAATATTGTCACAGTTGATACACTGTATTTGAGGTTCTGTCAGGATTTTTATACTACAACCTTGTTTTCTTAGATTTATACTTTAAAAAATGATCCTTTGGAGAAGATGTAATGATAGTGCAAATTTTCAGCTAACAAAATAGCTATTCTAAAAAAGAAGCATTTTTTCATTTGTTATTTTTAATACTAAGAAGACTATTTCAAATAAGTAGCTAATGGTGCATATATTTTACATTGTTTCTGTCAATAATTAGTTGTTTAATCTCTAAATCACCTTGGGTTTATTATTCTTGTTTATACTGAATAGCAGACTTTATTTCCACTGATTTCAGGGGTTTCATGCAGAAGAAAATGTATTCTAAGACAGTATCATGCCCTTAAAGTTAAGAATAAAAAAAAATAGATCTATACAGAGTTTGTGGAAATTAAAATTTATAATTATACACTAAGTAGTATATGTTGTTATTCTAAGTAAAGAAAACTTAGTTTTGAACAAGCAGTTCTTCGTAGTAAGTAAGCTGGCCATAATACAGAATTAGAAGACTGAAAGAAAATAAAGACGTACAAAAAATGTATGGATTATAAAATGCATTCTAAGCTCATAAAAAGGCCTCTGTACTTGGGAAACTGGACTTCATTAATCAAAATAGGAAAGTCATGAAACCCAGGGAGAAAGTGAACTATACCTGAAAAATCGTTGCCCCTTTGCTTTGTTGTAATGTTCTCTTGTGACAAACTCAGATAGGCCTAATATTGAGGTATACACATTACAAGACAGAATTGGTTTAACGTTAAAAAAAAAAAAAAAGTTTGTGAGTTATTTGATATAAAAATGACATCATTTAAACACAGGATTGTAAAACCATAAAGAAAAAATATAAAATGTATTTACATTTTTTTATAATTACAAATGTTAATATAAAGAACAAAAAATAAGTTTAAGTAGATTTCTTCATAGCAGAATCAAAATCTAAAATGACAATATAAAGGTTTTGTTTCCAGACTTAATATAAAGAATTGAATTGAAGGATTCTTATCTGGACTACTGGGTAGTCATTAAGAAGATACAGCTAGAAAACGAAAAAGAAGTTAGCACTGTCAAATAATTTGAAAACAATTTCAAAAGAACCTTCTCTTCCAGTGTTTACTGGTTCTCTAAGTGAAAAAAGCTGTGTCTTGGATATTGGCCTCTCATCAGCAGCATGCATGAAACAGTAATACAAATAACAACATTTAATTAAGAATAAAAAATATCTGTCAACATTTGGAGAAGGAAATATTGAGAGACACATTATTCTCAGAGATAAATAGTAAATATGCACATAAGTACAGCATTAATAACAGGTTGTCTTTAAAAAAAATCATTAATAATCGTTAACTTAAATATTGTTAATACAACTTTTCTTTCCACTTTCTCCAAAATACTATGACTTTTCTTTCATTCCTTTTTTTAGCTACAGAATTAAGTCTAATTTCTCTAACTTTTGAGTAAATGAAACTTATGTGCTTTTATCATTTTATCTGCCTAGTGATTTTTTTATTGTTCTTTCACATATCATGCAATCTTTTTTTTTTTTTTTAAATATCTCTGCCTCAAGTTTTCTTATTGCAAATTAACTTCTTCAGGGAAGAGAATACTCTTGTGTAGCAAGATAAATTTGATAGTCAGCAGAATATACAGAAACCTTGGAGTCCAAGTTTGAAGATACAAGGAATTTAAACTAAACTTAAATTCAATACATAATTTACAATTATATATTGTATAAAAGATAAAAATAACAGGCATTTTTGCACACAGGTACAAAGCAGGCTGGTGTATGAAAGACTTGGGCAAGTGGCAGTTAGAAGCATGTGTCTTTATTGGAGAGGGAATTGTGCTAAGGAAGGGTGAAGTAAAGTGGAAATGGAAAAAAAATTACAGATCTGTAGGCTTCTGTAGTAACAGAAGAGAAGAAAAAGGAGGATGCAAAAATGTCAATAATCACAGGTTTACTTTGTATCTGTATGAATCCTATTTTTAGAGTTGCTTGAAAGGTGACAGCTGTTTTCTCACTGAATGCTTTCTTTGATGTCCAAGGAACTTTATTTTGCTTCTCCATATTTTAAAGGGGCTAGAAACATCTGCACTATAATACCAAGAGGAAAAAAGAGCTCCATTGTGCCTCCAATTAGCTGGAAGGAAGCATTCCTGGATATCAGAGGAAAAAAAAAAAAGAAGGATTGGGGTTTTTATATTTTGTTTTTAGTTGTTTGGGTTTGGTTTTAGTTTTGTTTTTTGTTGGTTTTTTTTTTGGGGGGGGGTCCTCCCCAAAAATTGTGATAAAACACACAATTCCAGTTTTGATAACCCAAATGAGAACATACTTATGCTCTCAAAAGGTGTGGCTAAGCTGGAGTCTAACTCAAGATTGCAGGATTTTATAACTGTGATAACTGAGGACAAGGATTGATTTATTTTTCTGTTTGTTTGTTTTGCTTTTCATGAATATGAACAGTTCAGGGACTTAGCATTCTAACCCTAAGTACATTGAAATGGTTGTTACTCTGTTTGGCATGATTTTCCTTTGTATTTGCTATCAATAATTATCAATAATAAATGAACTGTATGCACAAAACCAGACACACGCTGCAATAGGGAATATTTCCTAGAATTTTCTTCCATTAAACTTACAGTTTTGTTTTTCGTGAAGGTATGTGAACAGAGATATTTTCACATTCCTTAATTTTAATCAGTTATTCTGCATAAGTGCATTCCCTGAGCCTGTGAAGGTATAGGTTTCTTGTGAAAGGCCTGGTTTCTAAATTCTTGGTGCCTGCTTCATCGCCGGGTCAAGTGTAGTGATCTAGTTATATGTGACTCTGATATCTTTCGAGGCTTTTTCTGGTAGCTGGTATACTTCAGCACTTCTGTATGTAAGTAGTGACTCTTTCTCCCTGTCTAGAGCATTATCCCTTTCTCACCATGCTTCCACCAGTACACCACCCATTTGAGAGCCAGTTTTGAACAGTCTAGTGAACCATACCAGCAAAGCTCAGGGGCCAGAGCTCATTACTGCAGTCATACTGTTACTGGTCTTGAACTAAGGGTGCATTTATTCAGTGAAAAATTCTGAAGCATTGGAATTTCATGGTACTGCAGTCTTTGAATATGTTAATCTCAAAGTGTCTCCATTAATCTTTCAATTTCAGCAGGCAAATGGGAATTACAGCTGCGTTAATTCCACCTATACGTCTATACGTGTCTAACAACAGCAAATAAAAACATGATTTTACTCTATCAGTTTGGAAAAATCTGCAGCTTCAGAGCTGTACAAATAATATGTTTGGTGGTTTGGTGGCTTGCACTGGGTTTGTGTGGTAAAATTTTGGTAGCAGAGGGGGCCACTGTGGCTACTGAGAGGAGCTGTTAGAAGCTTCCACTATGTCCAGTAAAGCCCATGCAACTGGCTCCAAGATGGACCCTTCTGCTGGCCAAAGCTGAAACCATCAAAAAGAGTGGTTAGCGCCACTGTAATAACATGTTTAAGAAGGGGAGGAGAAAAGTTACTGTGCAAGAGCAATTGGAGCTGAAAAGAGGAGTGAGGACACAATGGTGGAACAGGTGGATGTACCCAAAAACGGCTATGATCCCAAGAAAAGCACATGCTGGAGAAGGCTCCTGGCAGGACCTGTGGCCCTGTGAAGAGAGGAGCCCACATTGCAGCAGGTTTGCTGTAGGACTTGGGACCCCACAGGGACCCATGCTGAAGCAGTCTTCTTCTGAAAAACTGTACCCCATGGAAGGGATCCACATTGGAGAAGTTCGTGAAGTACTGCAGCAGTGAGAAATATGCAAGTTGAAGAGGTTTGTGGAGGACTGCCTTCCATGGGAGAGACCTCACACTGGGGCAGAGGAAGAGTGTGAGGAGCAAGGACTGGCAAAGACAATATGTGGTGAATTGACTACAACCCCTATTCCCTTTTCCCTTGCACTGCCTGAAGGGAGGAGGTAGAGAAATCCAAAGTTAAGCCCTAGAAGAAGGGAGGGGTGGGGGGAAAGTGTTTTTAAGATTTGTTTTTATTCCTCATTGTCCTATTCTGATTTGATTGGTAACAATTAAATTAATTTTTCCTGAGCTGAGTCTGTTTTTCCCATGACAGTAACTAGTGAGTAATTTCCCCATCCTTACCTAAACCCTTGAGCATTTCATCGCATTTTTCTCCCTCTGTCCAGTTGAGGAGGTGTGATAGAGCACTTAGCAGGCACCTAGACTCCAAACAGTATCAACACATCACTTGGCTGAAATAATGAAAAAAAGAAAACCAAGCAACTGTTTTCAGCAATTAAAAAATAGTTACAAATTTCATTGTACAAAAAATATGTGGTTTAGTTTTAAGTATTCAGCTCATCTCTAAGTAAACTTTAAAAATGAAAACACTTCGTATGTTTTTGAAAGATGGATGCAAACAAAGCAATATCCTTCTCTCATTTTCTAGGTGAAGCTATTTGAAGAGTTTTAATATAGAAGAATCTTTGGTATAAAACTGTCCATGTCAATACTGTTTCTATAAGAATAGAACAAAAGGCTCCAGGGAGACCTTGGAGCAGCCTTTTAATGCTTGAGGGGGCTCACAAGAAATCTGAAAAGGGGCTTTTGAAAAGGGCCTGTTGAGACAGAACAAGGCGGAATGGCTTTAACCTGACAGAGGGGAGATTGAGATGAGATCCTACATAGAAGTTCTTTCCTGTGAGGGTGGTGAGGCCCTGGCACAGGTTGCTCAGAGAAGCTGTGGCTGCCCCATCCCTTGCAGTGTTCAAGGCCAGGTTGTATGGGGCTTGGAGCAACCTGGTCTAGTGAAAGGTGTCCCTGCTTGTGGTAGGAGGTTGAAATCAGATGATCTTTAAGGTCCTAAGACCTTGTATAATTCTATAATACCATTAATAAATGGAAAAAAAAATAAATTACCACATAGCTGAGGATTTGCTAAAAGACTGTAATAGTTAATTATGGACCTAGCTTGGTTTGATTTGTTTTTTTTAAAACTTTCATATTTATTTCAAAAATCTAGGCTATATTAGTGATAGAAAAACAATAAAGAAGTGTCAAAGAGCTGGCAAAAGGTAGTCGAACATTGTTATTTGATATTTCTGAAAGACAGTTTCTCTTTATGTCAGCTTAACAAAATTGAGTTTGCCAGAGAAAGGCGACTACCCTATTTTAAATATTACATTATGCATGCTGGCAGAAAATTTACTATATTTCATGCATTTAATTCTGACAGACTATGAAAAATCTCATGGTTTCCATGTGATTATTTGAGAAGTTAAGCATTTGTTATTTTACATTGCTGTAAACAAGCTAGAAAGATTGAAAAGCCAGAAAGATTCAGGTAGGAGTAAAAAATGAGAAATATATTTGAGACACAATATGAACCAGAAGAAAGCTTTACATAACTTAAGACTAAATGAACCTTAGTGTTTTGTTTTGCGTTGCCAAATTCTGAAACATAAGCTTGCTAAAACTTTAACCACAATGCAGATTGCTTTGTTTTTTTTATTTTTATCCAGGCAAAAAATTGATTTAGCTAGCTCATATGTAAATTGGCTTACTATATCTACCCACATATCAAGGTACTGAAGCCCTTCAGTTTTATTTCATGTACTAGAGGAAAAAGTTCTAAACATACTTCAGATTGCTGAGTTCTGAATTCATTCTAAGGATATGGCATATTTGTTTTTATTTTACTAGAAGGGATAAACTCATTTAGGTAAAAATCTCACTGTCAAAGTGTTCTAGAATAATATATAATGAGATGCATCCTATTAAGGTTATGTGCTTCACAATCTAGTGCTCAGAGCATGGATATTCAGAGTATTCTGATTCAGAGGTTGAGTATATTCAGGCTAGATATTGTGGCCTGTAGTTTTCTGTATTTGTTTAGACAGTTTTGCATGATTAATTATCTCAAGCTAAAATTATTCAGGCTATTCAGCTCTCCAACTGAGCTACAGCTGACAATATTTCCTTTATTTACAGCAGCCCAGAAAGGCAGCTGTATCCTGGGCTGCATCAAAAGGAGCATGACCAGCAGGTCAAGGGAGGTGATCCTGCCCCTCTACTCTGCTCTTGTGAGACCTCACTTGGAGTATTGTGTGCAGTTCTGGTGTCCTCAACATAAAAAGGACATGGAACTGTTGGAACAAGTCCAAAGGAGGGCCACAAGGATGATGAGGGGACTGGAGAACCTCCCGTGTGAAGATAGGCTGAGAAAGTTGGGGCTGTTCAGCCTGGAGAAGAGAAGGCTGTGTGGACACCTCATAGCAGCCTTCCAATATGTGAAGGGGGCTTATAGGGATGCTGGGGAGGGACTCTTCATGAGGGACTGCAGTGATAGGACAAGGGGTAATGAGTTCAAACTTAAACAGGAGAAGTTTAGATTGGATATGAGGAAGAAATTCTTTACTGTGAGGGTGGTGAGGCACTGGAATAGGTTGCCCAGGGAAGTTGTGAATGCTCCATCGCTGGTGGTGTTCAAGGCCGGGTTGGACAGAGCCTTAGGTGGCGTGGTTTAGTGGGAGGTGTCCCTCTCCGTGGCAACGGGGTTGGAACTAGATGATCTTAAGGTCCTTTTGAACCCTAACTATGCTGTGATTCTATGATTCTATGAAAATGTCAGGTGACAGAAGTCTTTCCTGAGATATTTGGGGTCTGTTTATCTCTTCATGTTAATGGGAATTGTAAACATGTACTCAGACAGTGGACACAAGTGTATGCTGCAGAACACAGGCCTGCATGTGCATTTTGCTCTATAGTATGAGGTAAACACAGTCTAATTTCCTCTTGATAAATGCTCACAGCAGAAGCCTTAATACAGTTCTAAAAAAGAAGATAAGCAGAAGATAATGCAAACCTGTTTGACCTGGTGTGAACACCTAAATGCTTCCTGGGCTCTCAAGCTTTTGTTTTAAAGCTAATTTAACAACTAGGCTGAGATATGTGTTGAAGGATGCCAGCACAGGTCTGTTCCCTGGCTGAGGAGAAGGAATTATTAATTTCTTCACAATTTGCATTATACTTAGTCCATTAAAGTCCTGGCAGGTCATGGTACATGTGCAACTTGTGTCAAGGAGCAGGAGTTACGCAGAGGATTTTGCTGAAGCCTAAAATTGGTTATCTCAGAGAATCTGGAGAAAACAGGGAAATTAAGATATTGAGAAGTTTTGGAAGGCTACATTGTCAAGAATTCTGATGAATATATGAATTTATGCATTCTATTAACTACACTCAACTTCGTTGTCATTCTTTAAATTAGTTCTTAGACAACATGCTGACAAGGCGCACTACAACGACATGGCAAATAAGAATGAAATAAATTTCTAATGTCAGAGAAGAAAATTACAACATCCAGAACTGACAAAAACCAAATCCTGCACTAACAACACTAACAATGAATTATGCTAATAGTCATTGAGTATATATTCAATGGAGATTACACAGAGAGAACCAGATTTTGACCTGTGTTGGTTTGAAATGAGAATTGGGTGCCTAAAGTAGCTTTGTATTCTGGCCTGTGGTGTTTAAAGATCATACAGTAGAAGCAACAGATAGAATGTGCGGAGAATACAGTATGCAGTAAATCTGAAGATGGAATTCTGTTTCAGGAAGTTAGTATATAACATTTGATAACTTACTCTTGTAGGCATTACTTTTAGACAAGAAGAACCCTAGAACAGTAATGTTTGATCTCGCAAGCTAAGACAGCACGCATTACTGAAATGTGGCCACTGCATGAGTTTCTTTATTTATTAAATCACAATATTTATATATGTTTTAAATAAATAAATTTATTTTGGTGAGCTCTTAATTTCATAATTTCAGCTGCTGACCTATGTATTTTTGTTATATTCTCAGTATGTCAAACATATTTCTCATGTCAACAAAGTTCCGTCCTTTTCAGAATTATTTTCATTCAGTTAGAAACATTTTTCTATTATCAAAATGCATATCATTTAACACTTATAAAATGCTTAAAAATGCAGATAGACTTTGATCTAAATTTGTTTCACAACTGAAGCTGCAAGAGAGAAAAGGGATTTTTGACTCCTTCAAAATTTATTTTCCCATTCTGTTTATGGATGGAACTGTTCATTGAATTAGAACTCTCATCATTTCAATCCCTCCGAAATAAAGTTTCTCAAGCATTTCATTTTGAAAACTCCTTTCTCCATCACAGACTGTAATACTCATTTAAGAGCTCCTTCCTTAAAATAAGGCAAGTAAAAATCACTTACACTGTCATTTTTTATTTTATAGAATTGTACCTATTAATTCAGAGACAACTGAAATGATCAGTGTACCTAGTCACAAGCATAAAATGAACTACATTTTCTGCTATATAATCTTTACTTTCTCTCTTTTGTTTTTTATTTTCCACCAACTTTTTTCTTTTGTTGTTGCTGTAATTTTGTTTTTTTTGGTTTTTTTTTTTTTTTTTTTTTTTTTTTTTTTTTTTTTTTTTTTTGGGGGGGGGGTTGTGATTTGATTTGGTTTGGTTTGGTTTTTGTTTATCCTTTCTTATGCCAGTTAATGTATTTTCAGTAAAGTCTGCCTCATGCTCCTAGGTTTCTTTTTAGCAGATCATTGAATGGATCATTCTTCCAGCTATAGAAGTGTTTCCAGCTTCCTCTCTCTGTTTTTTATAGTCAGCAGTGGTTTAGAGTATTTGGTGGTTAACGTTTTACACATTATATGTTAGCAATACCTTTTCTCTCCTGGAATATTTTGGTACCTCCTGAATTCATAACTATATCTCCTTTTTCATATCATTTGCAAATTGCATGTGTACTTCTAAAGTCAGAAAATTTCATATGAAATTGAACAGTTTCTGAAGTCGAAAGTCCACATTAACACTTTTCATGGTGAAGTCCTAACAAGAAAAAATTATAGTAAATGCCACTCAGTAGAGTCTGTGACCTTTTTGCTGGGAATACAACTGTCTGATTAGATAATATCTTAATGATGCTCCCAGGTAGCCTTGTAGAAACAGGTCATGTGTGCATGGTATAACATAATACAAGGGCAGAAAAGATACAATGATAAGCACTTGTCACTCAGAAATGACCTTTGAGACTCACTACAGAGAATTCTCTGAAAAGATCAGTACAGTATGTATAAAAAAGTGCAGTATGTGTCATAAAGATCAATAAAATTAGGAATTGTTGAAGCAAATAGAGAAGAAAATACATTAACTGCAATTATGCAAGTGTGAAATTTGCGGTAGACTATTAAAGGAGAGTAATTAGAATAATCAAAGATAAGGAGTAATTTTCAAAGAAAAAAAAGCTAATTGCAGTGTAACTCTTCAGCTTCAAAGACATGACTGAGGTATGTTGCAAGCACTGGAGGTCTGTAAAGTCATAAAGAGCATAGAGGTTGGGGGAGAAGAACCACATTCATTGTTTCATATGACAGAGGCGAGCTAGTGAAGTTACAAGGAATTAGTAGTGTCATTTAAATTGTCCAACTAGGCTTCCTGTGGCTGAACATAACAGTTTTAAACAATGTGAAATACATTTCCCAATCATGGCTGCAAGCAAGTTGTGCTTGATGTCGCAGGGCAAAATCATGACAGTTTTCTATATCCAATTATACAGATTCAGAGACAGCCATGTGGAGTCGTGATTATTAAACATCAGACCCAACAGCAACCTGCAGCTCAAAAAATACTTATGCCACAGATAAAACAGAAAATGATAGATTAAGAAAATCTGATCTTTCCCTGTCATACGAAGAAGGTTCTGCTACCTGTTATCAAAGATTACCTCCTGAAGTAAAGATACCTTTGGATTCACACAGGCTGGTGATTCTTATAACAAACAGAATACTTTCCTAACAGATAATGTCCAGCAGTAATTATAGTAGTGTGCTAAGCCAGTTACTGCAAAATGTTACAAGTATACTGTAGAAGAAAGAGCTAAATAGACAATATCTCACTCGTGCTAATTCCAGTTTCTCAAGCAACAACATTTTGGAATGCATTATTTTCAGAATGAGAACAAAAATTCCTAATGATTAAGAAAGGAGCAAAAGCAACAGCAAAACAACAACAACAAAAAAAACCCACTAGCTTAAAGGAGAAATATAAAAACATCAGGCAGCGCACTGATGCAATCCATACCCTGCCATACCAGTAAGCTATGTATTTCTAGCTTTATTGTAGAAATCCATGTGTTTTCATTGTTTGCATAGATGAGTTAATTTTTTTCCTGTTCTTCATTACAGAGTCAGAGATTTCTCTCCTGAATAGATATCCAGCACCTACAGTAAACGTTCAGAACAATGCAGAGATATTGCAGCTACTCCAGCCAATGAGCCGGCTTCAACTGGAGCTCGGCTCAGATGTCTCTATACAAATGCTCGTAACATGGGGAACACACAAGAGGAATTAGAGATGTGTGCATGTCTACGTGGGGTATGATATCATAGGCATCACAGAAACATGGTGAGATGGCTCCTATGACTGGTGTGTTGGAATGGAAGGTTACAGGCTCTTTAGGAAAGACAGGCCCGGTAAGCGGGTAGGGGGAGTTGCTATTTATGTTAGGGATAGGCTGGAGTGTACGGAACTGTGCCTGGGGATAGGTGAGCAGTCAACAGAGAGTTTGTGGGTCAGGGTTAAAGGGCGAGCAGCGATGGGAGACATTATTGTGGGGATCTGTTACAGACCACCTGATCAAGAGGACTCTGTGGATGAAGCATTCTATACACAGATAGGAACAGCCTCACGCTTACAGGCCCTTATCCTCATGGGGGACTTCAACCACCCTGATATCTGTTGGAGGGATGGCACAGCCCAGCACAAGCAATCCAGGAAGTTCCTCAATTGTGTGGAAGACAGCTTCTTTCTGCAAGTAATAGAGGAGCCGACAAGGAGAGGTGCCATGCTTGACCTCGTCCTCCTCAAGAGAGCAGACTTTGGCCTCTTCAGGAACCTGCTCAGTAAGATTCCATGGGATATAGCCCTAGAGGGCAGGGGGGCCCAAGACTCTTGGTTGATATTCAAGGATCACCTGCTGCAAGCTCAGGAGTGATACATCCCTACTAGAAGGAAGTGCTGCAAGAGGGCCAGGAGACCTCCTTGGATGGATAAGGAGCTGCTGAGGAAAATTCGAAGGAAAAAAGAAGCTTATAAAAGGTGGAAGCAAGGACAGGCAGCCTGGGAAGAATACAGGGATGTTGTCTAGGAAGCTAGGGACTAGGTTAGGAATGCTAAGGCCCACTTAGAATTAAACTTGGCTAGGGATGTTAAGGATAACAGGAAGGGATTCTATAGGTACATTGCAAATAAAAGACAGGCTAGGGACAGTGTGGACCCTCTCCAGAAGCTATTGGGAGACCTAGCTACCCTGGATTTGGAGAAGGCTGAGGTTCTTAATGACTTCTTTGCCTCAGTCTTCACCAGAAAATGTTCTGACCACACCACCCAAGTCTTGGAAGGCAGACGCAGGGACAGTGAGAATGAAGACCCTGGACCCACTGTAGGAGAGGATCTGGTTCGAGACCATCTTCGGAACCTGAATGTGTACAAGTCCATGGGGCATGATGAAATCCGTCCGCAGGTCCTGAAGGAACTGGCAAATGAAGTTGCTTAGCCAATGTCCATCATATTTGAAAAATCATGGCAGTCAGGTGAAGTTCCTCATGACTGGAAAAAGGGAAATATAACCCCCCTTTTCAAGAAGGGCAAAATGGATGGGCCAGGGATCTACAGACCAGTTCGCCTCACTTCTGTGCCTAGCAAAATCTTGGAGCGGATTCTCCTGGAAGGCATGCTGAGGCATATGAAAAACAACAAGGTAGTTGGTAACCACCAGCATGGCTTCACTAAGGGGAAATCCTGCCTGACCCATCTGGTGGCCTTCTGTGATGGGGCTACAGAACTGATGGACAGGGGTAGAGCACTTGATGTCATCTACCTGGACTTCTGCAAAGCATTTGACACTGTCTCACATGACATCCTTGTCTCTAAGTTGGAGAGACATCAATTTGATAGGTGGACCACTCGGTGGATAAAGAACTGGCTGGATGGCCGCATGCAAATAGTTGTTGTCAATGGCTCCATGTTTATCTGGAGACCAGTAACGAGTGGTGTCCCTCAGGGATGAGTGTTGAGACCGGTCTTGTTCAACATCTTTGTCGGTGACATGGACAGTGGGATTGAGTGCACCCTCAGCAAGTTTGCCGATGACACCAAGCTGTGTGGTTAGGTTGATACGTTGGAGGGAAGGAATGCCATCCAGAGAGACTTTGACATGCTTGTGAGGTGGGCTGATGCCAACCTGATGAAGTTTAACCATGCTAAGTGCAAGGTCCTACAGCTGGGTTGGAGCAATCCCAGGCACAGCTCCAGGTTGGGCAGAGAAGAGATTCAGAGCAGTCCTGCAGAGAAAGACTTGGGGGGTTTTAGTCAATAAAAAAACAAACATGTGCCGGCAGTGTGTGCTTGCAGCTCAGAAAGCCAACCATATCCTGGGTTGCATCAAAAGGAGCATGACCAGCAGGTCGAGGGAGGTGATCCTGCCCCTCTACTCTGCTCTTGTGAGACCTCCCTTGGAGTATTGTGTGCAGTTCTGGGGTCCTCAGCATAAAAAGGACATGGAACTGTTGGAACAAGTCCAGAAGAGGGCCACGAGGATGATCGGGGGACTGGAGTGCCTCCTGTATGAAGATAGGCTGAGAAAGTTGGGGCTGCTCCTCCTGGAGAAGAGAAGGCTGCTTGGAGACCTCATAGCAGCCTTCCAATATCTGAAGGGGACCAATAGGGTTGCTGGGGAGGGACTCAACATGAGGGGCTGTAGTGATAGGACAAGTGGTAAGGGGTTCAAACTTAAACAGGGAAGTTTAGATTGGATATAAAGAAGAAATTCTTTACTGTAAGGGTGGTGAGGCACTGGAATGGGTTGCCCAGGGAAGTTGTGAATGCTCCATCACTTGCGGTGTTCAAGGCCAGGATGGACAGAGCCTTGGGTGGCATGGTTTAGTGGGAGGTGTCCCTGTCAGTGTTAGATGATCTTAAGGTCCTTTCGAACCGTAACTATTCTTTGATTCTATGATTCTGTGATCATACTCTACATCAAGCAGAGTAGGAAACAGCTTTCATCTTTTTTGTATCAAGTCTGTGACTTTTATTAGTGCCGTAGTCATTACTTTAGAAAGAAGGGGGAATTGGCTAATTACATTCTTCAAACTACTATACTGCTAACTCCATTTTATCTAGTATTTCAGTTGTACTGGAACTCCTGTGCTTCTTCATGTCATGTTTTGCAAAGCACTTCATCACTGTTCTGTGAAAACAATTGTGCCTGTCAGTTTACCACTCAGATCCAGCAGCATTTTGTGACAGATTGGGGCTGTATACAATGTCTGTCTTCTTAGATTCTGTGTTGCATGTCATATGACCTCATTGAAACCAAGACAGTTTTAATTGCTGATGCCAGCATGTAGCACAGAAAGCCACAAACATTAGATTTTGCCCTCAATTCTGGGAAGCCAACAGTAATTTTAAGTGATATATTCACTAGGAATTTTATTTGGTCTTTGAAGAAAACGTACTAATTGAGATCTCTGAAAATCTCATATCACAACATTCTTAGCTGGGTAATCCAGTCTCTGAAATATCATTTTCTCCTCTACTGCATACATTCATTGCATCAGACATCTGGAGAATGATTTTCTCGAAATATTTCTTCTGAAAATCTGAAGAGCATCTTCAGCCTCATCTAGCAGTACGACTAGCATACTTTTCAATAGCTGTGAAGGTAGGGTTGGTTCATGTTTACGTAGTAGCAACTGTAAACTGAGGGAAATGTGGGGTTGCTGAATTCATCTCTACATCCTCTTTAAAGTGCTGCATCAGAGAAGCAAGACTTCAGGCAATTGTGAGCTAAACACCACTTTCTTCTTTCACTGAAGAAAGGAAATTAAAGTTGTATAATTAAAGTTGCAAAAAGTAACATAATTAGAGTTGCGGTCTTACCTGATGAAAACGCAGGGATAGAATAAATATCACAGACTTTCCCACTGTGACTTCTCATGAGAAAAGAGCATTGTTTACACTTCTTTTCTCCAGTGCAACCTCAGCCATGAAGGAGCATCTGAGTTATGCTGCAGTTGACAGCTGAGGGAATTTCACTGTATGAAATCTGGCTAGCAGGAGTTGGGCAGAAAGAAAAGTGCTCCCTTCTGTGTTACTGTGGAATTGCTAAAAATAAAATTGCCAGAGAATAGCTCAAAAAAAATCCACACACAAAAAAAAAAAAAAAAAAAAAAAAAAAAACCAAAAAAAACCCACCACCAAACCAAAACCACACGGACTTTATAGAAAGAATTGTTTGGCTGCAGCTTCCCTTCCTTTATACAACCCACACATTATGATTTCTTGAGTCCATCTGCAGACTTATATAGTTATATATATACTTAATATAATATAAATGAAAAAGTGACCTGCAATAAAAGATACTGTAACATAGCAGACCAGAACTCCAGAGAGCAGAAGTCCCCTGTATGTGTTATTACCTCTCTATGAATATACACGCACATGTTCAGACACACACACACATACAGATAAGACATGGATACACACACGCAGACGCACATTCATGAAAATCAGAACGAAACAGCTCCAAAACCCTAAAGTCCAATAGCTAGTTCGCTGTAAGTTTAAAGTTATTTCAGAAAATTACATTAGTTTTTGTCAGTGGCTATCTCTTCCATGAGAATGTTAGGGCATTTGCAAGCATTCGTTGTTCATATACTGAGCTCTGGTCTAAAACTTGTGAAACTGAACTTAACACAGTGCTACGCTCTTGGGTATTTAGCATGTTCCAAGGACCTAGTTACGCTGTTGCCACTGCGCAATTACATGCCTTCAGGCTTGGTTCTGTTCCTTGTGAGATGGTCCATAAGGCCGTGTGATGAGCACAGTTCCAGTTGCAAAAGAAAAAGTAGAGACACAGATTACTTTGTACATAGACTTAAGTACTTAATGTATTCAGGGGATCTTTAGCAGTCTAAAATCCTTTTTTTTTGACAGGGAATGAGGCACTTAGGGAATATAATAAGTGATGTTTAAGCCACTCGGGGAAAGAACTGAAAATAAGCACAGGTCCTAGCTCCTATCTTATTCAAAATAAAATTGAATCTTTTTGCTGGAACTGAATGGCATATTTGTCAAAAATTGACCTTAAGTCTTTGGAGCTGATAAGATTTGACCTTGAACATTTTGCATCCCTATTATGTGCGCCATTTTCCACCCATTTAATGCATAAGTTACAATTCTGTAGGAATCTATATCTATGCATTCTATATCAAACATTAATGATGGGTTTTGTTTGATCGCAATGTAGACTAAATTAGAGCACTTTAGCATTTCATAATTAATCCTTGAAAAAAAACCACAACAAACCCTAAAAACAAAACAAAAAATTCCAACCAAATAAAAGAACAAAACAAACCAGCAGGACATGCTTATTTGTATATTGAAAACAAATCATATTTTAAAGATAAGCTGAAATTTCTCAAAGGAATTTGCAACCTTAATAAACATTTGACAACCCACTTGACAAGTACATAATGACTGACTTTACTAATTCCCTCTGCCTGGATTCATTGCCAGCTGGGACTAGTTTTATCCTGATAAAGTAAACTGGTAAAAAGCCAGTGAATGGAATGGCAGGGACTTAAGCATCTCCCCAAGTCAACTGGATTTTTATCATTGTTCCTGACATGATATTGGTCCATGCCAATAAGTACTCATTTAGGAATAACTAAAAAATTAATGAGGATTAAGAAATATTCCTGACATCTAATTTGGATGTGACCACCCTGCTTTGGAAGGTTTGTGTATGCAAACCACAGTTTGCCTCCTGGCCTCGGAGAGAGAAAAATGTCCGTTGTACATTTTAGTTTCTAATATTTTAATAAGAAACCGATTTGGAAATAGCTCAATCCAAGCAGTAATCAGTCACTTCCAGATAACTCCCTCAGTTTATATACTGGGCATGATGTGTCCTCTGGCTAGTTTGGGTCAGGTGTCCTGTCTCTGCTTCCTTCTGCCTTCTTGTTCCCCTCCTCACTGGCAGAGCATGAGATAATGAGCAGCCCTTGATCAGGGTAAGAGCTACTGAGCAGCAGCTAAAACATAGGTGTGTTATCAGCATTGTTCTCAGACTAAAGCCAAAACGCAGCACTGTGCAAGCTACTAGGAAGAAAATTAACTATCCCAGCTGAAAGCAGGACAGCTTTGAACGATGTATTAGTTTGTCTATAAGGGATTAACATCTTAAACACTTTTACATTGACCTATAACATCATTCCAGATTCTTAAATGTAAAGCCAGCAATTTAATCACATTTTTACCCTTGATAATAAGGTCTTATCTAATATTTGCTTTATAGATGTCATTTGAAAGGAAGAATTTCATTAACTTTTAGGCTTATTGAACTCATAAAGAAGTGCATTAAGTTTTGATAGACATTCAAATTTTTCTGTTACTTTTGTTGTTTTGTTGATTAGCATCTATCTGAATATAAGAAGCATAGAATGAAAGCTGGGGAAAACCACAGAGAAATAATTGCAATTTGTTATTCTTACAAACTACGTTTCATTTCCTAGCTCCTTGAAATATATTTTCAAGCAACTAAGTCTTAAATAAAAAGGGTTTACCAAAAGTTCAATACTCTTAGCAAAATACTAACTCTAACTTCTTTCTAAGAATGCTATGCAGATTGAAAAGTGATTATGCAGTCAGGAAATTCCAGAATCAAAATTGCTTGAGGAACTCAGAAGTAATTCCGCTGTACATTTTCCTCATGTGCTCAAAGAAGATAAGCAGGATGGGGGTTGTTTTGTTCTTGTGAGTGATGTTTCCCTACATCATAGTGCTCTCTGAAGACAGAGTTCTTTGCTTCCTCATAAATGTATTAATGGCATTCATTATCCTTGTGACCTTATATTTTCAAGTGTTAAAATATTTGACACCTTTCATATTTTGTGAAATGATCAGGTTCTGCTGCTTCATTTTATGAAGATCATATATGCAGATTGTACAGCGTGTCCTGTTCAGAGTGCCCAGCAGGAGGCACATGAAGATATACCTTTCAGGATTTTGCATGTTCCCACCTTCTCCTCCAAGAAATTTCTGTTAAAATCATAAAATCAACTAGGTTGGAAAAGACCTTTAGGATCATCAAGTCCAACCATTCCCGCAGCACTGCCAAGGCTACCACTAAACCGTGTTACTGACAGCCTTGTCTGCAGGGTTTGTGAACACTTCCGGGGATGGTGATTTCACCACTGCCCTGGGCAGCCTGTTCCAATGGCTGACCACCCTTTCAGGGAAGAAATTGTCACTAATATGAAGTATAAACCTTCCCAGCTTGAGGCTGTTTATTTTTGGTTTATTCCTTGTTCCCTGGGAGAAGAGACCAGCCGCCTCCTGGCTCCATCCTCCTTTCAGGTAGAGAGCGATAAGGTCCCCCTTTGAGCTTTCTCTTCTCCAGACTAAACACCTCCAGGTCCCTCAGCTGTTCCCCATCAGACTTCCGCTCCAGACCCTTCAGCAGCTTTGTTGCTCTTCTCTGGACCCACTCCAGCACCTCAATGCCTCCTTATACTGAAGGGCCCAAAACTGAACACAGGATTCTAGGTGTAGCCTCACCAGTGCCCAGTACAGGGGGTGATCACTGCCAGATTAAGTTCCAGCTATGCCTTTGCTTTACTAATTTTCTGCCTGTGTAATATAATAACATTATTGTACTCCTCATGGGTTGAAAGTCCCTTCTTCCACAGGTGATAGATTCTCTCTTTTTTTTTTCCCTGCAATATCTCCTTTTTCAGCCAGGCTAGTCTCCTTCTCTGCCAGTTTGACTTCTGGCACACCTTATGCCTGCTCCTGCACCTAAATACAGCCCAATGTATATTAGGCACAGGAGCTTTCTGTGCTGCAGACCCACACTTCTAGGTCATGTTGAGCTTCTTGTCAACCAATACTCCCAAGTCCTTCTCCTCAGGGCTGTTCTCAATCCATCCTCCTCCTGTCCTGTATTTGTGCTTGAAAACGCCCAGCAGAGAAAGATTTACCCATGTGCAGGACCTTGCACTGGACCTTGTTGAAGTTCTTGAGGTTTTGCCTGTCCAGGTCCCTCTGGATGGCATCTCTCCCCTCCAGCGTATTAACCAACCACACAAACTGGTGAAATAGCCAAACTCGCTGAGGGTGCTTGATCCCACTGTCCATGTCACTGACAAAGTTGTTGAACAGCTCTGGTCCCACCACCAGCCCCTGAGGGGGGGTCACTGATCTCCATTTGGACACTGAGCTGTTGACCACAGCCCTCTGAGTTTGATCATCCAGCCAATTTCTTATCCACAGAATAGTCCACCTATCAAATCCATGCCTCTCCAGTTTAGAGACAAGGATGTAAGACAATGTCAAATGCATTGTACAAGTCCAGGTAGAAAAAGTCAGTCACTTTTCACTTATCCACCAGCACCCTGGCCCCATCAAAGGCCACCAAAATTGTCAGGCATGATTTGCCCTTAGTGAAGCCATGTTGATTGTCACCAATTACCTCCTTATTGTCCATGTCCTTTAGCATTATTTCCAGGAGGATCTGCTCTATGATCTTGCCATACACTGAGGTAAGACTGACTGGCCTGTAGCTCCCCATAGATCTTATCTAAATCAAGCCCATCTGGAAAGCTATTTTTGGCAAAACATATTCCAGCAGTGGTAAGTGGACAGAAAAGTTCTGTTTCAGTCTAAAATGATGATAAGCCTCAGGCAGTAATCAAGAAAGATAGGAAGCAGAGTGAAAATAGTCAAGATTCGGAGCTGGTTTGAAAGATTCAAACCTCACAGTTACCTTACCAATTACTGAGATCAATTTACAACACAAACTATTGATTGCAAAAGTCCTCTGTTAATCTGATGCTCTTTTTTTTTTTTTTTTTTTAGTTTCCAAGAACTGATTATAAGTCCAGAGTGACCACAACTTGATATTGTGGTGGGGAAGAGGGAAAGCAAGCATCATGGATGAGCAATAGCCCAGTAGAGAAAACCTGACTTCAGCTTCGTGATCCACTACAGCTAGCATATTTCAATTTCTAAAGAAAAGAGCTCTGATATGGTCTAGGTGTGGAATCAGTGTTAGGGGTCCCAAACTAAAAGCAGCAGCACTCTTGCTCAAATCTAGGTGGCTTGCGAGCCTTTGGATCTCCTGTCATTGTTCTATGGATGAATTTTGGCTGAGCCTGAAGCAGCTGCACATGAGCTCATTGTGCCAGGGGACAAGGCTCTCCTGCATCTGCTATCGGTTGGGGAGGTCATTCAAGAGTTGCCACTGTCTCAGACAGAGAGAAGATCACAGCCCTTGCTCCAGTTTTGCTCTGCACAATCACTTTTGTGCTGCAAGGCAGAAGGGAGCATCTGGCCTTTGCTAAACAAAGAATTGCCATTTCTGTATTTGCTTTGAGGCCAGCTGTCTCTTTTTAAACTCATGGATTATACAGTGTTGGAAACATTCTCAGGAGAGGTCTGTCTGATTTGAAAAACTAGAGCCCTGGCTAATTTTCTGTATTAGATAACCCATTTCTTGTAGCTTGCCAAGAGATTCCAATACATATTCTAATTTATTTCTCTTGAAGATTTCTAAATTCTTTCTACTTGTCACAAAAATGAATTATATATTGAAAGAATGCTTGGCTCTTGATGGAATTCTGGACACCACTGCAAAAAGCATGCATTTACTCTCTGCCACAGTTTCAGGCTATAGTACAAAAAAATTTATTCTGCTCAGAGCCCACTGATGTACTAGTGGGTTTTAGAACCGTATCTTTTTTCTGGATTAAAGAAACGAGTTAACGAGATCTATACTAGACCTGCTCTCCTGTGAGTTTAGCCTGAAATAGTAACCACCACAGTGGGATCAGCACCTCTTTGTGCTTCTCTGGCTGTGCTCTGCCTGACAGTTGGCTTCGCTATGCAGTTTCTGCTCACACAGGCTGCCTTCCTTAACTGTTTCATGAATTAAGTGTCTGATTTACTCACTATTTACTGCATAAAACCACTGCACTATCATTGCTTTTGCCAGCTGAAGGAGTAAGGAAAACACAGAAACTGTGCATAAGAGAGAAGATAACAGCTTTTGTGGATAGATGACAGGATCTGTGCTCATATGGAGCTATTGTATCTGTGACTCTTTAAATTAAATGTACTTGGTTGTGGTTTCCGGGTTTCCCCATATAACATCATGCACATAGGAACTCAGTGAGAAGTTTAAACAGATGTTCAGTCATAATGAGAAGTAATATATGCAATTTAGCGTATATGCATGGACATTGTTATAGGTGCATGTAGCTGGTGAGCATCTGGCTACAATTCACGTATTAATGCAGTAATTATAAAGCCTAGAGATTGGATTGCATTGGATTTTCCTTTATAAGATAATTTTATAATGAAAGGACATATTTTAAGTCTGGAAGAGCAATTTTTTTCCCCTTGCATAGAATCATAGAATCATAGAATAGTTAGGGTTGAAAAGGACATTAAGATCATCTAGTTACAACCCCTGTGCCATGGGCAGGGTCACCTCCCACTAAACCATGCCACCCAAGACTCTGTCCAACCCTGCCTTGAACTCCGCCAGCAATGGAGCATTCACAACTTCCTTGGGCAACCCATTCCACTGCCTCACCACCTTTACAGTAAAGAATTTCTTCCTTATATCCAATCTAAACTTCCCCTATTTAAGTTTGAACCCATTACCCCTTGTCCTATCACTACAGTTCCTAATGAAGAGTCCCTCCTCAGCATCCCTATAGGCCCCCCTTCAGATATTGGAAGGCTGCCATGAGGTCTCCATTAAGTACTCTGTCTTTGAGACAGAAATATTAATTGCCTGTAAAAGATGAAAGTCATTCTGTTTAAAATACTCAAAGCACCTAATTTACAAACAAACTTTGCTGAGCTAGGGAGCGGCTCAAGGTTTTGACAGCCTCTATTAAAACCAAAATGCATATTCTCCCCCAGAACAGTTTCTTCTTTGTACCACAAACATCCAGATGGAAATTTTGTTCCAAATTACATGGATATTGTAGGGAAAATGAATCATATTATATTAGATAGGGCTCTTAAATCTAATTAATTTACAACCCACAACAACTGTAATGTAATGAAATGTGGGAATACCACCTGTCAAAAATACCTACTTCTGGTCCTGGGAGATCTTGGTTAATTGTAACTTGAAGTTGTAAAAAGTGATATTACTGCATATTATAAGCCAAATGTGGTGGTATTTTAAAGTTTACTATTGTGAGTTTTTTTAATTGTCTTTTATTATACATACATCTGGTATGCTTGATTTTGTGGAATCCTCATGAGATGTGATGAGTTTTAGAGTATGGGTGTCAAAATATTTCTGAAGTAGCCTATTTCTATTAGAAATAAGATGCTTACTATATTTTGGTGGTCTTTTATAAGCATCTCATTCTGCATTTATGCAATAACTTACCTTTTTGTCCCTGAAAACACCTGAGGTACATTTGGATGGACAAGTTACCAAATAAACAGCCCTGTTGCTTGCTTGGGAAAATTAGGTGTGCATGGGTTGTGCACAGAATCATAGAATATCTCAACTTAGATGTAACCCATAAGGAGCATCAAGTCAAATTCCCTGCTCCTCACAGCTCCTCACCTAAAATTAAATCATATGACTAAGAGCATTTTCCTGACACTCCTTTAACTATGATGGGTTTGTGCTATGACCACTTCCCTGGGAATCCTGTTCCAGTGACCAACTACCCTCTCAGTGAAAAACCTTTTCCTCATATTCAGTCTGATCTTCCCCTGTTGCAGCTTCATTCCAATTCTTTGTGTCCGGTTGTTGATCACCAGAGAGAGGAAAACAGCACCTCCCTCTCCACTGCCCTCCATGAGCAAGTCGTAGGCTGTGATGTCACCCCTCAGCCTTCTCTTCTCAAAGCTAAACAAACCGAGTGGTCCTAGCCACTTTCTGTCAATCTTGCTCTTGAGACCCTTCTCCATCTTGGTCTCCATCCTCTGGATACATTCTAATAGCTTCATGTCCTTCTTGTATTTGGGCTCCGAATGTTGTACACAATATTTGAGGTGGGGCTGCACCAGTGCAGTGTAGAGAATCACAATCACCTCCCTTGACTGGCTAGCTATTCTGTGCTTGAGAAACTTCAGGACAGAGGTGGCCCTTTTGGCTTCCAGGGCACACTTATTGCATGTGTCATTTGCCCACAAGCTTCAAACTGGACCAGCCAATGAGTAGAAGACCAATGAAGTGGCTAAGATGTCCCAGCATCCAGACAGAGGAGGTAGGGACTTTGCTGTCTGTGCTTATGTTTTCTGTGAGTCCAATATGGGAGTGCTTTAGGAGGCAATGTCTCATCTGTGGTAGTCACTGTGACCAGTAATATCAGTGTTCTGTGTGTGTCTGTGTGTGTGTCTCTGGGATAAGTGTTTGTCAATCAGGAAAGCAGCAATTCCATCCATTAGCCTGGGCAGATGCCCCAAGCACATCAGCACTGAGCTGAGCTACAACAGCCAGGCAAGAGAGGTTCTGATCCAGCCCAGCTGGTGGAGATGGCCACTTCTATCATCACTTAGCACAGAGGATAGGACTGGATAACAGAGAAGGGAATTATAATAATAACCAAGAAAAAAAAATACAGAATATTGTTTACTGTTGAGGAGACGTAATATAATACTGTCCTGGTTTCAGCTGGGACAAAGTTATTTTTCTTCCTAGTAGCTGGTGCAGTGCTGTGTTTTGGCTCTAGTCTGAGAACAGTGCTGGCAACACACCGATGGTTTAGTTGTTGCTTTGTAGCACTTCCCCTGATCAAGGACTTCTCAGTCTCTCATGCTCTGAGGGAGCACAAGAAGGCAGGAGAGAGCTGAACCAGGACATCTGACATAGACTAGCCAAAAGGGTATTCCATACCACAGCACGTCATGCCCAGCATAAAAACTGGGGGCAGTTACCCAGAAGGATCTGATTGCTGCGCAGGTCTAGCTGGGTATCAGTCAGCAGGTAGTGAGCAATTGTACTGTACAGCACTTGGGGTATTATTAATTTGGGTTTTTTTCCTTTCCCTCTGTAGTTATATTATTATATATTCTCTCTCCTTGTAATTTCCCTTACTGTTATTATTAATAGTAGTAGTAGTATTATACTGTTCTTTAAACTGTTCTTATCTCAACCTATGGGGTTTACATTCTTTTGATTCTCCTCCTCATCCTACCCAGAGCGTGGAGGGAGTGGGGATTGTGAGCAAGTAGCTGTGTGGTGCTGAGTTACTGGCTGGGCTTAAACTATGTGTCATGGGTTCAGCAGCAGCAGTCATTTTTCTGCTTCTTGGTAGCTGGTGCAGCGCTGTGTTTTTGATTTTGAGCATGGGAACAGCGCTGATAACACCAATGTTTCGGTTACTGCTTAGTGATGTTTAGGTCTGACCAACGACTTTCTGAGCCTCATGCTGTGCCAGGGAGGAAGGGAGCTGGGAGGAAGCAGAGACAGGACACCTTACCCAAATTGACCAAAGATGCCATACCACAGCACGTCATGTCCAGGATGTAAAGACAGAGAGCAGAGACCCGGAAGGGTAGGGGTGCACTACGTGGTCAAGCTGGGTTTTAGGTGTTAAGCAATTGTATTCTTTCCTTGTATTTGCCTTGTCATTATTATTATTGGTGGTAGCAGTAATGATTTGTCTTATACTTTAGTTACTAAACTGTTCTTATCTCAGCCGGTGGGAGTTGCATTCTTCTCGATTCTCCTTCCCATCCCCTCGGAGCGGGGGGAAAGAAAGAGTGGGAAGTGAGTGAGAGAGAGACTGCGTGGCTAACTGGACTTAAACCACAACAGTTCTTTTTTGGCACCCAACATGGGGCACGAAGGGTTGAGATAACGACAGGATTAATAGCCACTCATCACAATGCTGATTTATTGGCTCTCAAAGTTGTAGTTCTTGATTCTCTTGAGTTCATGGTTTCAGCCTGTTGTACCTTACATACAGCCGGTATTTGTTATCTCAGCATTTTTTAGATATGGGTTTTGGGTTAAGGTTCTTGTTTCATTGTACTTTATTGGAATGGTTTGTAATACGGGCGGGCTCCAGAAGTAGTGGGGGGGCAGATTTTGACGCGGACTTGTACCTGGCAGTTCGGCTGCTCTTCACTGTCCTGGCCCTAGTCCCCACCTCCGTCTTCGTGAGGCTGTGGGAAGCCGAGGGGGGGCCATCCCGGGAGCCGCCGGCTGCCGAAACGGCCCGGGAGATCGGCCCCAGAGACCAAGAGCCGAGCCCCCGCACCGAGCCCAGCCCCGCAGCTGCCGAGCAGCGGGAGGAGATGACGGTGGAGAAGCCGAGCCCTGCAGCCGAGCCCAGCCCTGCAGTGGTCGAGAGCATTCTGCAGCAGCCGCCCGCAGAGCCCCATGAGCCCAAGCCCCAGGAGGATGCAGGAGACCACGCAGCACTTCCCAGCAAGGCAGAGGAGGAAGATCTGGACTCAGACAAAGAGCAGCTGCTGGTGAGAGAGCCGGCAAGCACAGCAGCTACACCAGCCCCAGGGACAAGCACAACAGCCTCATTTGAGAGTTCTGAAGGGTTTGAATGGCCTTTGGGTACCCTTGAGACCTGCCTGCTGATTGTGATGGGTATCAGCGTGTTGGCATGCATACACAGTGTGTTTTACCCACAACCATTTTGTCTGGTCCTGAGAGTAAAGCAGAGCGCGGTGTGGGCCTTGTCTGGGATTAGTCTGCAATCTAGGATGACCAAGAGGTTGTCCCCAGAGCTGGACAGTCATGAGTGGCAGGGTGTGTGGGACAGTATGGGCAAGTATCTAGTCCACTGGGTCCCTCCAGTGCTTTGGAAGCGTCACAGATGGAAGGCAGCTGTATGGAGTCCCCAGCGACAAGCTGCAGAAACTGCTGGAGGGGTGGATGAATTCTTTTGAGCCTGGTGGGCCCATGACACCTCAGGCCCTCAGGGCAGAGGTGCAGCATACAGATGGACTCATGATCGAGAGGTGGACTTAGCAATGGACACTATTGCCCAGGTTATTCACGAGTGTCAACACTGCACACAGCCTCTTGCGCTCTGAAAGGCTGTTACAAGAAATAGAGCCCGATATCATGGACTGAATGGACTCAGCAGCTTTATAGGGATAGGTCCATGCACTAAGGCATGATCTCTCTCCCTCTGTATGTGTGTGTGGATGTATGATGTGTGTGATGGTCTATTGAAAATGTGGGATCTGAGCATGACGTGAATGGTATGGAATAAGGGGTGGATACTGTCATGGGTTCAGCAGCAGCAGTCATTTTTCTGCTTCTTGGTAGCTGGTGCAGCACTGTGTTTTTGATTTTGAGCATGGGAACAGGGCTGATAATACCAGTGTTTCAGTTACTGCTTAGTGATATTTTGGTCTGGCCAAGGACTTTCTGAGCCTCATGCTCTGCCAGGGAGGAGGGGAAGCCAGGAGGAAGCAGAGACAGAACACCTGATCCAAATTGACCAAAGAGGTTATTCCATACCACAGCACGTCATGTCCAGGAGGTAGAGCAGAGAGCAGAGACCCGGAAGGGTGGGGGTGCACTGCATGGTCGGGCTGGGTTTTAGGTGGTGAGCAATTGTATTCTTTCCTTGTATTTGCCTTGTCATTATTATTATTGGTGGTAGCAGTAGTGATTTGTGTTATACTTTAGTTACTAAACTGTTCTTATCTAAACCTTTGGGAGTTGCATTCTTTTCAATTCTCCTTCCCATCCCCTCGGAGCAGGGGAGAAGAAAGAGTGGGAAGTGAGTGAGAGAGAGACTGCGTGGCTGACTGGACTTAAACCACGACACTATGGCAAAAACAAAAAAAGAAATAAAATACTAGGATTACATTGGCTGAAATCAGACCATAGATAAAATACTTGCTCAAGCAATTTCAATGATTTCTTAATGATGTCAGCTGTCTTAGACATTCACCCAGACTGCATTTTTAAGCCAATTCTTCAATCTTTGGCTTCACTGACTTTGTGGGAATGTTACCTCAGTGAAAAATGCAGGATAGTCTGCTTTCCTGTGAAAAGCAGAGGGTTTAAATAGTATTGATAGCATATAACCTTCGAGATTTATCATTCTATAAATTACCTTACGTTTTGGTAACTTTCACAACTAATTCTACAGAGTAATGAGGAATTTAAAGACAGTGAATAACAATCATCATGAAGTTCACCTTGTAGAATAGTCTTAAATCTTTCCACAATGCATGATGATATTAGCTTGCAAAAGATACTTGCTTTTTGATTTAATGAACTGGTGGCTCACTTACTACAGTACAAGGTGGCAGTTTCCTTCACTCAGCAGCAGAAAGAAAAGATATCTTTATTTTTTTGGCTTGAGCTGCTTTCCTCTATCACACAGAGCCAAAAAATAAAAGATGAAATATATATACTTTTCTAATACACAGTCCTATAGTTTAAGATAAGTTTACAATTTAAAAACATTACTACAGCAACTGAGATGGATGCTAACTACCTCTGAAAAATTCTTTCTGTGCTGCAGGTGTTACAGGATATTTACAACCAAACATTCCACTCCATACTTCCAGCAAGGTATACTTATACACTGAAAGCTATTGCATTTTTTCTGGTCAACACTAATACTTTGTCAACTCAACCTGAAAATGTTTCAGCTGAACAAAAAGAGTGTTATTTTCTGCTTACATCTTTCTTTATTCTAAGTACATCTTCAATGAAATCTCAGTCATTTCATCTATATCCAAGTTATTTACCACCTGAATGTCATAAAACTATTTCCATTACTTGCACAGAAAAAAGAATATACAAAAAAAAAAAAAAAAAAGAAAACCATCCAGACAAAACTAAAAAAAAAAAAAAGTACACAAAAGAAGAAAAAAACCAACAACAAAACAACAAACCAGCCTGTTTGTGCAGACTTTCTCTTAATATTTACTTGTTTCTTTGTCACCTAGATAACTATCTTAGACTTTTTGGAAACATTTCCAACTTGAATTGTGTTGTGGTTTAAGTCCAGCTGGCAGTTAAGTACCAGGGAACTGCTTTCTTACCCCCCTTCCTTTCCTCCTGCCCTCAGTGGGATGGGGAGGAGAACTGGAAACAGGTAAAACTTATGGGTTAAGTACAGTTTAATAACTGAAATGAAGTAAAATATAATGAGACAAAAAATAATAAGAATTAAAAGGAAAGGAATAGGAGGAGGAAAAGGAAAAAGTGGAAAGGAAAAGGAAAAAGTGAAAAGAAAAAGGAAAAAGTGAAAAGAAAAAGGAAAAAGAAAAAGTGGAAAGGAAAAGAGCGGGAAAAGGATAAAAAGGAAAAGGGTAGATAGGAATAAAACCGCAGAAAACAAGCGATACACAATACAATTGCACACCACCACTGGGCAATGCTCAGCCCAATCTGAGCAGTGGTGGGTGGCTCCTGGCTAACTGAGCATGATGTTCTATGGTATGGAATATCCCTTTGGCTAGTTGAGTCAGGTGTCCTGTCTCTGCTTCTTCACAGCTTCTTGTGCCCCTCCTAATCGGCAGAGCATGAGAGACTGAAAAGTCCTTGATTAGAGAAGTGCTTCAAAGCAACAACTAAACCATCAGTGTGTTATCAGCATTGCTCTCACATAAAGCCAAAACACAGCACTGCATCAGCTACTGGGAAGAAAAATAACTTTATCCCAGCTGAAACCAGGACAAGGGGCTATACCAAAGATATGAAATGAATTACTTTTACACTTTTACACTAATGCTCTATTTACAAGAGTAATACAAGAAAGTTGCAACAGTTCAGACTGACTGAAGTGGAAATTAAAGATAAAATGAACTTTCCATATTAGCAGTTTATAGAGATTTAGATTAATAATTTAGAGATTCAGAATTTGTTATCCTGCAGTCTCTGAAGAGAAAAAGCAATTTATATTTCTTTCCTCCAAAATAAAGCCCTCTGTAATATAAAAACCAAATTATTTGTGTTTCAAAAAATAAGTAACTAATGGGAGTAAATCACATACATGTCATTTTTAGCCTTCATTTAAAAAAACCCTCTTTTCCACTGAAATAGCAGAATCTCACAGAATAAACTGATATTTTCTTAAATCAGATAAGTTGGAGGACCCTGGGAAAATTTTTCTTTTTCTTCATTACTTATATTTTTGGTACACTTATCTAAGACTTCACCTTTGCTAATTTCTGTATAAACACATAATGAGAATATTACCCCTGCTCAGAAACACTGCAGTGTAGGAGTCTTTCAGAGGCAACGAGTGCAAAATAGGCTGCAGCTAGAAGAAACACAGTAAGTTAATATTATTGAGTTTTCCAAAGTCCTGATTATCCATATCCAGCTCTGAAAAGCTTTAAAAGGACGTTTACAAGTTTGAGTGAGATGCCCTAAGTAGATGGACAAAAATGTGCACAGTGATTTGGAAGAGCTGTCATAGGAAGCTTCCACGCTGCTATGTTACCACTTTGAGAGCTGCAAATGCCCACTCTTGTGCTGTCCTGAAATACACTGACAAGATGCCAAGGTACTCTGATGCGAACATAGGCAGCAAGGTGATAGAGCCATTTTCCTGCACTTAGACTCTAAATCATCTAAGCAGGTTGTCATTGTGTGAGTTACATTTAAGTGACAGTGTCCAGCCTTTCTTCTCAGTTACAGTGACATTTTCTTCAAACTCAGCCCATGAGGGGTGATATATAAATAGCCATGTAAATACTCTTCTGTCTAACATTTTAAACATGTCTTTTAAATCACTTGAATTTAGGAAGATATGTATTTTGGAAGGCCTAGTGTTGGAGTATATGATACATAATGATAGCACTTAAAATTACTTAAAGTGTTGTCATGATATATGTACTCAATTTGAAGGTAATCTGTGAAAACAAGAAGCCAAAATAGAACTACAAATCATTGGCGTTTAAAACATAAAGTTGCAAAACAATTTAATAAAGCTGAAAAGTTAAAGTTTGACTTGTCTATTATTTAACTGTTTCATTTACAATCTAAGACAAAGGGGAACAAATTTTTTATAGAAATTGTGCAATGTTTTTCTTGCCGTGGAAATAACAGGTTCCATTATCATTAATGATGCAAATAAGAGATTTTTTTTTTTTCACATAGATGGTTTTCAGTGATACACTATGTAAAAATTAAGGCAGGGAAGACATAAACTGTGCTGGCTTTACTACCTTGCACCATATTTTGCATGATACAGCAGTGCAAAGGGAATGAATGACAAGCATTAATGACCAGCAATTCTCTCTCTATTTCTTCTGATTCTTTATGATATAAAAAGGGAGATACCATGTTTCACATAAAAACATCTTATGTTATACCATAGATAGAATGTTGTCACTATGTTCAGAGTTATCTTTCATATGTAGAGAACAAAACAAAACAACACAATTCACCTATGTGAAATTAATGGAGCAGAACACACTGGTTTTCTATAATTACTAAGATTTTGTTGGTTTTATATCCTTTAATCTTACACACTTTTTCTTCTATCCCATTTTGTCATATGTCATCTGCTTTGAAACATCAGTTCCTTTTTCTCTCCTAGTTCTTGTCTCATATTTCTGCCTTCGCTTTTCTGATTTTATACTTGTTTAAAATTGGTCTCTCCAAGTCTCCTGAACATTTTGCTATGTTAAAAAACTGTTTGAAAAAACACTGTAACGTTATTCAACCACAGAAATACTACAAAAATCCATAGACGCGTAATTAAAATAAAAATAAAGCCATAGACAAATTCACCCCATGGTTCCATTTACAAAAACATTTTAAAAGAGAAGTCAACATAGAAGACTTTTTTATAAAAAAATTTTAATTTCCCAGGCTAACCATTGAACTACTATGCAATTGCAGATTTTCAGTTTCTGCTCCACAAATCCATGAGCACATAAATATTATCTTTAAAAAAAAAAAAAACAAAAAAACAAACAAAAAAATCCCCGAAAAAACAACACCAAAATGAAATCACACCCCCCTCCCCAAAAAAAAAAAAGGTAAATCACAGAAATGGGCCACCTGAAAACCTGTCTGCATTCCTTCATAGGTCACACATACCTCGCAAAGGAAATAAAATGCACTCCCATGATTGGGTAATTGAAATGTATTTAAAACTTAATTTTCTGTCTTCCCGAACATATATGTCTACCTGCCATGAAATCCTCTAAAATCAAAGCGCAGTTGTAGCACCATTAAGATAACAGCCCTGTCAGTTCTCCTGTTATGTTTCAGCTGTGAAAGCTGGGGCCCTAACTATTCTCGTGAAAGCAAGCACATCTATTACAGAAAGAGATTGTCATTACTCTGTTTACATGCCAAGCAACAGTAACATTTATCACTGCTCCTTTCTGTTTGAGGTTTCAAAAATGTGTTTCTTAATGAAAGAAGACAAAGGAATAAGACATTTTGGTGTGAAACTGGTTTTCTAACTCTGTATGTCATCCCCTGATTTTAATTTTTAGTTAGAAAAACAAAATCCCTCTTCATCTGGACACATTTATTTGGTTTGTTCATACTTCAGGTTCTGGAAAATGCTTGAAAGTATCTCATCAAGATAATAAGCGGATGTCAAAAAAATGGCTAAAAGCTTTCCAGTGTGTTTGGATCTGATTCAGACTGACCATGCCTAGCAGCAACTTTTGTACAAGGAGGCTAAGTCAGCTTTCATTTGTGTACTTTCTGTGATACAGCCCATCTTTTGCATTTTAATAGAAAAACTGAAATATCTTTATTTATTTCTTTGTAACTGAAGACAGCAATCTAATGCATTTGTATGACATCATCTTCAGGATCTACATAGGTTCGAACACTAGCAGAGTAGAAAAACTCAACAAGCCAACCATTTCTTCTACCCTTCATCAAAACAGTAAAATAGTGCCTGTTTTCTAGCTCCTACAGGTTAGTTATAGGCAGTTGTCAAAAAATAATTGTGTTGTAACTCTTCAGCTTCTAAATATGAGACTTCAGTTTCCAACTAGCATAATTGGAAACAACAAAAATTACGTACAAAAGTCATTGTAAATGTAATCGCAGGGATGTAGAGATGTAGTCATGGAAATAGGAAACTATTGAGAGCTAAGAGTAATAAATCCAGTAGCAGTTCAAGTGATTATTTTCAGAGAAAAATTCTTCCTATTCTTTGATTATCTTTCTCTCAATTGCTAGACATTGGAGAGTGGTCGTGACCATCACTCTGGGCGGCCAGTATTGAAGGTGAATTTTTTCTCCCTTTTGTTAGCTGTGTTCACAAAATGTGCAACAATGAATTAGGAAAATGAAAACCAGGTCTTAAGAGTGAATAAATAGGAATATACCACATTAGAAGGGGTTATTTTGCTCCCTCTGGCTTTCTTTCAAACTGGTTTCCAACTGGAAAACCTACCTTTCTCATCATTCCCTCATATCTCCAGAGGTAACCTGTGATTATTTTGAAATACTTTTGGTTTATTGTTTTGTTTTTTATAACAAAATACTTTAGAAAAGTTGTGATGTGTCTTGAAGAGTAATCTGTTTATGGGGGTGGAAAAGAAAGGCCAGAAAAAATTTACAGGGAACACTAGAATATGTTATGTAAGTTCATCTAATGTACCCCAAATAAGCAGATGCTATCACTCTTCAGGATACTTCTACTCACGTGTGTGCCAGTGACACAACAATAAGGCAGAGAGAAAAAAAATGTTAAGCTGAGTTTTGTGTTCCGTGTCCTAAATGGAATAAAGTGAAACACCATGAGACCACAGTTCTGTTATGCAAACAGATCACAGTACTTCAGTCACCCACAGGCGCCCTTAGTAGCATTCATATGTCAGTTTTGTCCTGAATCAAACACTTCTGCAAACCTGAAGCAAACACCTCTGTCACCGAGTTTGTTCATTAAACATTCTAAAAATAGGCCGCAGGCATGAATGTACTTCAGTTACAAGCACCTGACTGATCTTCTTTAACACTCTGACATTTAAGGTGATGTTAAAATTAACCAAATCGTTGTACAATGTGGCTGAGATAGCACAGCATAAGTAATGACCTTATTCCAGGATTACATGAGTTGTGTATTACAGCTGAACAGAATGTGGATTTGACAATATAAGAAAACATTTTAGCCATGCTTAAGGTTAACTTTACACATTATATGACCTAAGATGCAGCACTGCTGAGGGTCTAGAGGTTCAATCACTGCTGAATGTATTACACGGTGTAATGTAAAGTGGTTATTATATTTTTTCTGCTGAGACCTGTTTTTATTCTGATTCTTTTTTTTAGTTCAAATAGGCTGGTTATGTCTGTAAAGGAATCATCAATGAGAAAAGTGATGTTCTGTATAAATGAACCTAAATCTGTTCTAGATTATGAATTATTTATTTCGCATGCAGTTATCATGGATAGAGTTAATTTTATTATCTTAGTAGCTCATACAGTGTAGTTTGGATTTAGTAAGAGAATAAGTAGTATTTACCCTAAGCCAAGGACTTTTCGGTTTCCCATTCCCTGACAGTGAGGAGGGACACAAGAAGCTGGGAGGGAATAGAAATAGAACACCTGACTCAAACTAGCCAAAGAAATATCCCATACCGTAGAACATCATGCCCACTATATAAACTGGGGGAGTTGACCAGGAGCTACTGATCACTGAGGGACTGTCTGAGGATCATTCAGCGTGTGGTGAGCAATTATATTATCATAGAATCATAGAATCACAGAGTGGTTTGGGTTGGAAAAGACCTTCAAGATCATCTAGTTCCAACCCCCCTGTCATGGGCAGGGTCACCTTCCACTATACGAGACTGCTGAAAGCCCCATCCAACCCGGCATTATGCATGATTATGCATTATGCATCACTTGTTTTTCTTGGATATTATTCATCTCTCTTTTTCTTCTTATT